>JAPVLO010000019.1:10125000-12712500 GCA_027257055.1 Cephalopachus bancanus
TATTATAGGGAGGCCCATTTTTTGAGTGATATCATCCTACCCTGATGTACAACAGCTGTAAGAGAAAGGAAAACAAAACAAAAATAGCTCAGACATCTCTCTTTTTCCATGTCAGTAGTTGCTTAAAAACCTGACAAATCTGCATTCTTAGCACCTGTAAGTTCTCCAAGGAGCAAAATTTAAACATATCTATGTGCTATTGAATGATACAAAGAAATAGACATTTCAGACCCTTGTGTCCATATTTAGTATACCTTATGTCTACAGGAAAGATTTAGGCCTAAAAAAAGATTTAGGAATGGTTTATGTCATTACCTGATCATAAGTTTGTTGATTGAAATAGTGACAAGCCTATTGGCAAAATCTCTTTTATACAGGTCACTACCTGAAGGATGTGGGGAAGATTGAGTAGCATATTAATTGCATATCAGAAAAATCACATTAAAAAAAAGAACTTTCTATTTGTTTTCTAAAAATTGAAAAACAAAAACCAGAATCCCCATAGATAATTAGCTTTATGATATTCAGTGAAACAGTGGTGAAATTCCTTCTGGATAGACTAAAAAATAACATGGACAAATATTTCATAATCAAGTACATGGAAACCAGAAAAATTATTGTGGAAAAGACTATTTTTTGCCCTCAATATCAGTGAAATTTCTATCCTGTCTGTCTTGCTTTAATGGTATCACTCAGGTGACAACCTGCAGAAATATAAAATATATAATGTATTTTAGCAATATTATAAGTTTGCTCCCATGCATAATATACTATTTTGGGGCATTTAAATAAGTCTATTCTTTTTCTTTCTCTGCTATTTTCAAATGATGAAAAATGTAAAAATAACACTCATTTCCTGTTTTCATCATTTGATTTCCACAAATGCTTGCTTCTCCGTGGAAGAATTGTTCTTAAAGACCATGGCCTGGGCATGTTATTTAGTCATGACTAAATAGTCATGACTAAGTTTTAAATCATCATACACTGGAGACAGGAATCTTTAACTTTTTGGATATAAGAAAGAGAGAAAGAAAGACAGAAAGACAGAGAGAGAGGGAGAGAGACAGTGAGAGAGAGAGAGAGAGAGAGAGAGAGAGAGAGAGAGAGAGAAAGGGAGGGAGGGAAGAAATCTAGGACTCAATTCTCTTGTTTCTTGTGATTTTAAAACATTTCTCAAAACTTTTACTATGTACAGGACACTGTAGCCTTCATTACATAATGTATATGCTATGTGTCTGCAGTTATTAACAACTTGTTTTCCAAATGTTGATTTTTGGAGTCTGAATACAGTTAAGTTTTTATAGATATAAAATGATCACCCTGGAGGTGGACTTATATCCAATATTGAGATTAAGATATAAATTGTTTTTTTACTAAATTTGTTTTGTGCATTCTTCGTTAATATGATATATATCTTATGTTTTCTTACTGAGGCATGTGATTCATGATACTAGCTCTTTCTGTGAGAGTAATACCTATTTGGCATAAAGTAGTTTTGGTTCAGCAGAATGTGTGGTTGTGGAGATTGGTTTGTCACATATTTTCCAGTGTTTAATCATGATCAACCAGAGTCACTCAGTCGATAAGTGGTGGAGATGAGACTTTTGTTCAGCCTCCCTTACTCTAAAGCCCTTGTTCTCTACTTTTTGATACTGTTTTAGAAAATAAAGAAAAAGTTCTCATTAGATTATCAGGTCTTTAATTTTTCTAGGTGATAAACATTACAATTTAATCTTTTTAAAAAGATATTTTTAAAAATCAATTTTTGCTTATGAAGAAGGCAGGTGATGAAAGGGACAAGATCATTTAAGAAAAAGTTTTGTAATATTTGCTATGGTGCTGGAGTGGAAGGTGTTATTACCGTTGGTTTTTAATTTAATATTTTGTTCTTTGTGGTTTTTTTTTCTATTAGGACAGCTAAATTGATTTTTCTGTCTCTTTGAGAATACTTTGGAAACTAATCACAAACATGAAAATATCCTGCTTGTAGATGTAACATTTTCAGAAAATTAATATCTACATTTAGATTTTAGAGTGGTGCATGTGGAAATTCTCCTAAATTTGTCCATACTATATTGACATCTCTAAAAGACTCAACTATATTGACATCTCTAAAAGAATTGGCAACATGGAGAACTAAATATTGACAAGTTTATTACTCTGAAGAGTACACTTTTTGAAACAAGACTTATCTTGGAAATGACTTTCGTCAAGTTGGGCAACATCAGTGATGATGGCTGGGAAAGCCTCTTTCCCAGGTGACTCACCGCTTTTGCAATTGCTGAGTCCATGGGATGTCCCTGTGGGTAGCCACTTACACTCCCATGGAAAAAAGGTTGGTAATGAATCATGAAACCTTGGAATAGAAGTGTATTTTCGAGTAATAGTCATGGGATTTCCCAGGACTAAAAGAATAGATTCCCTTCTGTAGCAACTAAAATTTCTTTTAGAGTATCTACATTTTCCTACTTAAAATAGGCTACATCCTCCTCCTTTCTCCATAACATTCAGTGCTTAATTTTTCCTTTTAATTTAAGAAACTATCCTAGTGTAGGATATTTTTGGTGCCGATTATGCTGTTGCTAATATACTGTCACAAGCGTACAACAGCACATTTGATAACAAAGGGAACACCACTGTTTCTGATCATTTCATGGCAGTCACAGGAGGTTGTAAGGCATCTGTGCTTTCCTGCCATGGGTTCCCTTAGCCATTTTGTTTTCAGACCAAGATGAACTCCGTCAACTGGTGCCAGCTTTCAGTCATTTCATGGATTACTGAAAAAACCAATTTAATGAGCATCTCATACCTTACAGGCCACAGTCATTCCGGAGGTTAACCTTATGAAGCAATTAAGAGAAGTCATCCAGTATTGTGAAATGATCTAGATTCAGAGATCCCCGGGCTTGACAAAGACTCTTTTTATGTAGAATGCTAAGTGTATCATTGGACTTGAGTAAATAGTAGTCTTTGGAGATGTGGAGATTGCCACATAGCTCAACTCCCATGAACTTGATATAACAGATGGAAATGGAGGTAACCTTTGCTGTTGAAACAAGAAGAAGGGAAGGTCATTTTGGAATTCATGGGGTGATATTTCTAGTGTCAAATGAGGATTTTTATCTCCTTTAAAGAGAAGAGTGTGTTGATATATTTTTAAGTTAACCCCAAAAGTTCAATTTTCAAACTTTTATCTCTTATTTACTGGATGTTATAAGCATCATTTGCAAACACAAGAAAGAATTTAGGAAACTGATACAGAAGAAGAAAATCCTGTGTTGTCCTCTTGCATATTAGTGGAAGGTTGTGATGTGATGGGAAGAAAAATCCAAACTGGATCAAAAATACAATGGGGTGATTATCTAATTGAGGAAAACTTCAACTTGGTGATAGCTATAACTTTGCAATTCTAGATTACAGGTTTCCTCAACTCTCTATGATTGGGACAGTCAGTAATTACATGCACCATTAGGATTGTCAGTTTCTAGTCTCTGAACCCTCTAATAATCCATAAATCTTGATATAATTTTTCTATAAATTTAAGAACACATGTTTTAAAAAAAAACCAAGGAGAAATTCTGCACTAACACATTATTAAAGTTAGAGCTAGTGAAACCTAAAATGCTTAGTTTGAAAAAAAGAATACAATTTAAAAAGTGAAATTTATTTTTGCTTGAAATTGTACACTCTATTTTCTAAACTTTTTTTGCTAGTATGTAATTTCATGATATTTTAATGACTTCTTTTAATATTTAAAATTTTTCATGAGTAAATATTTTAAAATTGATCATCATCAGCAAATTTTTCCAAATAAAATTATCATCACAATAAAAATAAAGGATAGATATAGATCACACTTTCTTGAGAGAACAAGGAGATAAAGGAAAATAGAGACAATAAAAATAAATTAAGAAAATAAAAAATAAATATATTTGAGAAAACAAAGTTGTATAATTATCTTTTGCCTTGTTCAGATCATATTAAATTAATTTAGTGACTATTCTTGATCAGACTTCATTGTCATGAAGTCTCTGACTTGTCTTCAAATGCATACGGCATCTAATTTTATTTGATAGCCTTTAAATCTTATGTAGAAGACGATGCAATGAAACTGCAGCAAGCTTTTAAGAGTTATCAATAAAAAAAGTAAGTTAATTTAATATTTAAAATAAATAAAATTTTCTTCATGAATACGTATGATATTTCTTTTAAATATGTACTGAAATTAAACTAGTTCATTTAAAAATTATACTCAATTATGTATACAGAATAGAATAGATATAACTATTGGTGACCCCAGTAGTTATATCTATTCTATTCTGTATACTAGTGGTACTCAACTTTTTTGGCATCAGGGAATAGTTAAATAGAAAATAATTTTTCCACAGATGGAGAGAGTTGGAAGGAGATGGTTTCAGGATGATTTGAGGGGTAATGCCAGCATTTCCTTCCACCTCTTGCTGTGAGGCCCGGTTCCTATCAGGCCACCATCTGGTCTGTAGGCCTGGGGATCCCTGCTGTAAATGAAATACCACACAGTTAGTATAAAAAGATAGTTCAATTTATCTTCTCTATGGCTAGAGGAGAAACTGAAAGAGCGTCTATTTGATATCAAAACATCTGGATATCCTCATACCCAAATCAATGATGTGATTACTATAACTGACACCGTCTTTACTTTTCAACCATTTGCTGAGGCAGTAGGTGTAAATAGCTATCATATAATCACCAGAAGAAAATACAGGCCAGGCGTGGTGGTTCAAGCTTGTAATCCCAGCACTTTGGGAGGCTGAGGTGAGAGGATTACCTAAGCCTACAGGTTCGAGAATAGCCTGGGCAACTTGGTGAGACCTCATCTCTACAATAAATCAAAAAATTAGCCAGGCAGGGTAGCGTGCGCCTGTAATTCTGGCTACTTGGAAGGCTGAGGTGGAAGGATTGCCTGAGTCCAGCAGGTCGACACTGGGATGGCTGTGAGTGTACCACTGCACTCTAGCCTGGGCAATGCAGTGAGACTCCAACTCAAAAAAAGAAGAAAAAAAAAAAGAAATAAAATGGTGAATTGAAATTATTGCTTTGTTCTCCAACTGGAGCTGCTTCATTGCACTGATCTCAAATGGTCTTAGAATTAAAATTTGTTTTTCCTGGTAGTACCTCACATATAGTAAAAAAAAAGTAGCAAACTAAACCTGAGAAGGTTGATTCTGCAACACATCTGATCCATTCAAATCATGATGATCACATTTGATGAAATGTTTAGTCTGAGGATTAGTCTAAACACATAATCATATGTGATTGATGATTCTGGGACTGTTGGGTTTCCTCACTGAACATTCTAACATAAAGATATTCCAGCATGACTGTATTTGCTCAATGATTTCCACAGCTAGACTGACTATAACTTCCACGTGAAAATGGTTATTATAGGATTAATAAGAAAATAATAATAATAGTAGCTTACAGTTTTTTGCTTTTTTCACCTTTCAGAATGAGTTCATAGCCATTAATTCACTTGTTCCTCACAAAAACCTATCAGACAATCTAATTCTCATTGTATATAAGAAATGAGAAATAGGTAAGTGATCAGTCCTAGTCATAATGAGTCTCTTTAGGATTTTCACCAGGATCAAAGGATATAATATTTTAAAAATATAAAATCATTTATCAAAATGAAAAAGAATAGAATGTAATCATATCCAGGTATAGAGGAATCATACCTCAAAGTAGTAGAGCCATCTATGATAAACTCATAGCTAACATATTTCTAAATGGTCAGAAATTGGAAGCATTTTCCCTGAAAACTGGAACAAGACAAGGCTACCTACTCTTAACCTCTCCTGTTCAACATAGTGTTGGAAGTCCTAGCTAAAGCAATCAGACAAGAGAAAGAAATCAGGGGCATCCAAATAGGAAAAGAGCAAGTTAAACTGTCCCTGTTTGCTGACAATATGATCCTATACCTGGAAAACCCAAGGAAATCTGTCAAAAAACTCCTTGCACCGATAAAGGACTTTGGCAAACTCTCAGGGTCCAAAAATCGATGTGCAAAAGAGAGTCACATTTTTATACACCAACACCAAACAGGCAGAGTACCAAATAAAAGCATAATCCCATTCACAATAGACACACACACACACCAAAACAAAACAAAACAAAAACAAACCTTGGCATCTTTCTAACAAGAGAAGTGAAATACCTTTACGATGAATACTGCAAAACACTGCTCAAAGAAATCAAAGATGACACAAACAAATGGAAAAACATTCCATGCTCATGGTTTGGAAGAATCCACATTGGTTAAGATGTCCATCCTACCTAAGGCAATCTACAGATTCAATGCAATACTCATTAAATTATCAATATCATTCTTCTCAGACCTGGAAACGACAATCCAGAAATTCATATGGAAACAAAAATGACCATGAATAGCCAAAACAATCCTCAGCAAAAGAAGGAGAGTGGGAGGTATTACTCTTCCAGACTTTAAACTTAATTATAAGGCTACAATAATCACAACAGTCTGGTACTAGTACGAGAACAAGCATATAACCCATGGAACAGAATAGAGATTCTGGTTGCAAAACTTCAATTTCTCAACAAACACATCTTTGACAAAGCCTCTACCAACAACCACTGGGGAGAGGAGAGACTGTTCAGTAAATAGTGATGGGAAAACTGGCTGACCACATGCAGAAGAATGAAACAGGATCCCTACCTACCAACATATGCAAAAATCAACTCTAAATGAATCAAGACCTAAATGTAAAACCTCAAACTATAAGAAATTTAGAAAATGCAGGAGATGCCCTATAGACATTCGAATAGGCAACCAATTAATGATCATAACCTCAAAAGCCCATGACATAAGAGATAAGATAGACAAATGGTACCTCATCAAAACTGAAAAACTTTGCAAAGCTAAAGAGACCATCAAGAGAGTGGGAAAACAGCCCACAGAATGGGAAGAAAATGTTTGCCAACTGTTTATCTGACAAAGACCTAACATCCAGGATTTACAATGAACTTACAGAAAGGGAAGAAAAACCAAACCGCCTTATTAAAAACTGGGCAAAAGACATGATTAGTCACTTCTCAAAAGAAGACATACAAACCGCCAGCAGATACATGAAAAAGGCTCAGCCTCACTAACCATCAAAGAAATGTAAATCAAAACCCCACTTAGATACCACCTAACCCCAGTCAGGATGACCATCATTAATAACTCAGAAAACAACAAATGCTGGAGAGGATGTGGAGAAAGGGAAAGGGAATGCTTCTGCACTGTTGGTGGGAGTGTAAATTAGTATAACCTCTGTGGAAAACCATGTGGTGATTTCTAAAAGATCTTGAAATTGACCTTCCATATGACTCAGTAAACCTCCTTCTGGGAATATGCCCAGAGGAACGCAAATCATTCTACAAAAAAAATACTTGCTCACACATGTTTGTTGCTGCACTATTTACAACAGCAAAGACATGGAACCAATCATGCTGCCCATTGAAACTGGGCTAGATAAAAAAAAACATATACACAATAGAATATTACACAGCCATAAAGAAGGACAAACATATGGACTTTGTAGCAACTTGAATGGATTTAGAGTCTATCATATCAGTTATCTATCACAGAAAAAAAAATTGAGTACCACATGTTCTCACTCATAAGCGGACCCTGAACATTTACAGTAATACTATAAGAAAGGGATTGGCAGTAGCAGAATACTGCCAGGGTTGGGGGGGGAGTACATAACATCAAAAAGTTTCCTGATCCCAAACCAGGTAAAGCGGGGACCAATGAGAAGCCCAAACTTTACCTGTATTATGTCTACTTGTATACCTAATCCTGAATTGTATCCCTCATCTTTAAAATAAAAAAAAATTTTTTAAAGTAGACTGGATAAAAAAACGTGGTACATGTACATGATGGAATGTTACACAGCCACGAAGAAGGACAAAATTATGGATTTCACGGAAACTTGGATGGATTTAGAGTCTATCGTACTCAGTAATCTGTTACAGAAACAAAGAACTGAGTACTACATATTCAAACTCATAAGTGGACTCTGGACGTTGATCATAGGACTATAAGAAAGGGATTGGCAGTAGTGGGACACTGCCTGGGAGATAACACATAACATCATTAAGAGTACCTGCTGCTAAGCCAAGTGAAGTAAGGACCAATGGGAGGCCTAAACTTCACCTGTACACAGATCACTTATATGCCCAACCCAGGCTTGTACCCCATCTCTTTAAAATAAAAAGTAGAATGTGATTACATATAAGCATTAAGAAAACTAAAGATGCATTTTTATCAAAAAACAATAAGGCAACAAGTCACTTACAGATAGACATTACTGCGGGCTTTTGGGGGTAATAATTATGAAAATAAAGAAATTCAGTTGTTGTTTACTAAATAAAGTAAAATGGCCCCAGAGATTTTATTTCATTTTTTTCAGTTAGAAATATTTACTGAGACTAAGTTGAGCAGTCAGTTTATTTGTCTGGTTTAAGGAAGCAATATCTCATTGGAAATCTCATGACTATTCTCAAAAGAATTTATAGAAAGGACATTAACCTTGCTAGGTTTTCTTTTTATTCAACTCACTATAATTTGAAACTCAACAGTACTTCGCTACCCTTATAGAAATGTTATGATTTTATAGTTAAATTCAGTCACAAAGATGCCTTTTTAAAGAGCTGCTAAATTATGTATTAGGATGTAAAATTCCTGATTTTACATTACTTGTTTAAGCAAATGCAATCTGAGGTTGTAAAACGTGAATGCCTTCTTCATGTCCACTCAGCTGACAGCTAAAATTGAGAATATGCTATGAAACCTCTCTCAGAATGTTAAATAATAATAATTTTACTCAAAATAATAATAATAATACATTTGAGTCAGGTTCTCACTCTGTTGCCCAGGCTGGAGTGCAGTGGCATGATCATGGCTCACTGCAGCCTCAAACTCCTGGGCTCAAGCGATCCTTCAGCCTCAGCCTCCCAAGTAGCTGACGCTACAGGCACGTGCCAACATGTGTGGCTAATTTTTCTATTTTTTGTATTTCACTTTGTTGCTTGGGTTGGTCTCGAACTCCTAACCTCAAGCTATCCTCCCACCTTGGCCTCCCAAAGTGCTGAGATTATCGGTGTGAGCCACTGTGCCTGATCAATTATTTTACTCTATGTGCCAAGACTTGAAATCCTCATGATTAAATGGTAAAATCCAAATGTATTAACTGCCACTGTACTAGGTTTCCTTGAATATGGCATTAAAAAAAAAGAGTGCTGTGAAAAAAGGACAGAATTATTTTTTGGACTACGTGCAGTTTGGCTTGTTCATGTAGTTACAAGAAAATAAATGTTTTTCCAACAAAATGCTGAGAATCATGTCTCCTGGGAAACTTATACAAGGTCATAGCTTCATGAGCATAAAATAATCCTGCAAAGCAAACTAACATGTAACATGAGAAAGAAAAAAGTCATTGGAAAAGAATGATTCTGCTGGTTGAAACATCTATTAGGAAAAAGAAGTTACTGTCTTTCTAAAATACTATACTTCATATGCAAAATATATTCACAGAGTATTTTCTCAAAAGATCGTTTCCACCAAGTTCCTGAGAAGGCAAAAAGTAATGAGCAAATTTCAGCAAAATTGCAGAGAAGGGGAAAGTTAGACTTGGAACAAAACGGCTTGATGAGTGCACAGAGGAGGAGGTATGAAGGAATTTCTTAGTATTTGTAGAATGTGCGGTAGCAGGACAGTTTGGCGTGGAGTGCGTAGTTGGCAGAGAGTATGGAGAATAGATAAGTCTGGCTGGGACTTCTATTAAATCTGGGATCTTTGATTTGTTCTTTATGGAATCCCCATGTGCAAAGTGCCTGGTACATGGTAGACTCACAACAAATATCTGTTGAATGTGTGAGTAAATAAATTAGTTAGGTGAAATGTGTGAGAATGGATTTGATATTAGAATCTGCAGACAGTTCATCATCAAGTAGGTAAAGTGATTCTGTTATTCATAAATGACTCCTTTGTTTGTTTATAAATCAAACAAAATGACTCCATTATTTATGAAAGCAAATATTACAAACAAATTGAAAGTATCTGCCTTTGATGAAAAAAAGAGAAGAATATCGTATAAGAAGACTCTTACATGCACAGATATATACATTATACGTACATTGTACATGCATTGCACAAAAACAAACTCAATCGGCCTGTTCAAATGTGCATATTAGATTGCGTGAGTCTTCCCCTCAGCACCCTCTGAAGGCTCCCTTGACATTCAGAGTAAGAGCCAAAGATCCTCCAGGGCCCAGGACCACCTCTGCTTGCTCACCTCGTGACCCTTTCTTCTATAGCCTTCACCCACTCTGCTCCAGGCATACTTACCTCCCAGTCCCACCTCAAGCTCTTCCTGAGAGCTGCTCTGGAAGACTCTACAGTTCCTTCTCCCCGACCTCTACCTGGAAAACTGGCTCCCTGCTCTTTTTTTTTTTTAGTCTTCAAAACCACCTTCACACAGGGTCCTTGTCTGGCCACCCTGTCTAAAAATTACAATTCTTATCTCTTTTCCTGATTGTTTCTCCTGTATCACTATACACCATACTCCATATTTTACTTAATGCATCTTTAAAATTATGTATCTTCCTTACTACAGTGTAAGCTCCACGAGGGAAAGAATTTTTTGTCTGTTTTGCAGTTGTATTTATTTACTTATTTTTGTATTCCAAGCCTTTAGTACACTTTGGAAGAAAGTACTTGTTGAATTAGTTAATGAACTAATTAATGAATCTACAAAATACAAATCTGGGCTTTCAGATTGAGATTTATTACCTATGTTCCTTCATATCCAAATTTTGAAAAAAATGTAAATTGATTTAAATGGCTATTAAGTGACATGACAACTGTTAAGTGAAGTGACAACTGTTTGGGTCTAATCAGGAGAAATCATCATTTCTTTTCGAGATATGCAACAGTTTTCTGTCACAGAAAAATCTTAGATTAGAGGTTCTTTATCTGGGGTCCATGGTTCTCTAACACTGTCAGAAGGAGTCTCTGAACTCAAACACTTTTAGATGAATTTGTATTATGTATAGTGCTTATTTTTCTAGTAAGATGGATTAGTAAAAAAGTAACTGGCAAACAAGTAACTAGTAAGATGGACTTAGTAAACAAGGAATGTTTACAAAAGTATGGTCTTTTTACCACCCATATTGATATTACCAGGGTGGGGGAGTGCTTATATAAATTATATATTCCTAGGCCCCTTTGCAGACAAACTGAAACCAGAATCCCTGGGAGATGGATCAATGATATTATGTATTGAAACAAATTTTCCCATTGATTTTTATCAAAATTTTATTTTAGGAATCACTAACTCCAGTGGACAGTGATCCCAAAATGTGAAAGATAACCATTTTACGTGGCTGTTTTCAAGGTTACATAGGGTCGCTTACATATAACCCTCTTAGTGGGTCACTGAGGCTTATAAGGAAGGTGACAATTCTCCTTATTTCCCTGTCAAGGAAGCTGATGACCAGAGAGGAGTGATTCCACCCAGTTATCAAAGATAAGTCAGAGGTTCTTTTGCTCTATGTGTGTGAGCTTCTGCCACAAAGAATTCACAAGAATTGTCTCAAGACAGTAGCCACAACATTTCCAGCAGTACTCAAGACATTTGTTGAATTTTTCTTTTTCTTCTTTTTCCTTTTTTTGAGTCATGGTCTCACTCTGTTGCCCAGGCTGGAGTGCAGTGGCAAGATTATAGTCCACCGCAGACTCGACCTCCTGGGCTCAATCCTTCCACCTCAGCCTCCCAAGAAGCTGAGACTACAGGCATACACTACTGCACTTGGCCTGAACTCCCCTTTTGAATGAGTGACTTCAGTAGATCATTTAGCCTGAAGTCAGGCTGCCTTTCAGAGGATTGGTGGCCATTTAAATTTCAGAATTACATTTTGGATGATATTTAAACAGTGCCCTTTCATGACTTACAGGATAAGAAAGCAATTTCAACTGTATTGATGACTTAATGCTTCCACCCACTTTCTTGTTTTCGCTGATCCTAAACCCATTTATCACCAAGAAAAGTACAAATAGAGATAAAGTCAGGAAATATAAAGAGCAATGCCTCCAAATAAAACAAAACTCTCATTTAAGCAACATAGAAAGATGCAGCCTAGGAAAGAAGCAAAACCAAAGAAGGATGAGTGCAAGATTTGTAAACATCAAAACAGACTCACTAAAATCTGAAGCCTGGATTACACCTCTGTGCTTGGACACACCCTCCCTTCCTCATGCCTGACAGAATGTGCTTTCTCATTTCAATCTCACACTACCTCTTAGCCTCTTTCTTTTCTCATCCTCTTGGTATTTGGGCTCATCTTACTCTGGGCCCCGTTCATACACACAAATGCTTCCTTTCCCTCCTGTGACTTCTCGCTTGACTCCTTCAAGCCAACTTTAGGACTCCAGAGCTCTACCCAGACCTTGAATGTTCACCACTCCATGTCTTCCCTCAGTCCCTTCCTCTCTTCATCTCACGCCTCCATATGCCTCTTCTTTCACTCCCTGCCTCTTTCCAAAACACAAACAAACATAAAAACCCACCACTATATAAAAAAAAGATTGTTTAAAATTTGAAGTTCTTTGGGTTCCCTTTAATTTGCAAAGCAAAAAAATCACAATGTGTTTCTCCTGTTTCTATTAATTTAAAAAGATTTAGACGACTTTTGTTAAATCAGACAAGAAGCTCTTTATCCTTTGCCCCTTTTTAAGAAGGGAGAACTGATCTGGTGTGGTGGTTCACACCTGTAATTCCAATGCTTTGAGAGGCTAAGGCCGGAGGATCTCTTGAGGCCGGGAGTTTAAGATCATCATCATGGGAACGTAATGAGACCACTCATGTTTAAAAACAAATTTTTAAAAAATTAGCCAGGTGTGGTGGCACATGTCTATAATCCCGGCTACTCTACTTGGGAGTCTGAGGTGGGAGGATCACTTGAATCCAAGAGTTGGAGGCTACTCCAACTATAGCTTTGATCAAGCCACTGCACTCTAGTCTGGGCAACAGAGCAAGACTCTGGCTCTAAAAAAATTAAAAGTTTACTAGGCATCGTGGTCACTACTCCTGGTGAATTTTTTGCGGTCTTGTTATGTTTCTCAGGTTAGTCTCAAAATCCCGGGCTCAAGTAGTCCAGTAGTCTTTCTGCCTTGGCTTCCCAAAGTGCAGGATTACAGGTGTGGGCTATCGCTCCTGGTTGAATTTTTCAGTGTTATCAAGTAATTGTATACAGCAATTGTATAGACAAACAACCTGGAAAAATACAATTTTAGAAACATTGTTTGATATTTACATATAGTTTCTATACTTTTTGCTTTTATATCTTTAGATGGTTACTGAAAGTTGTATTCCTCTAATGCTTCTGTCTTCGCTGCTTTTTTCTCAATTATTTTTGCTTTCACGGTCATCGGCAAACAGTGTCATGTGCTGGCCAATGGTTTCAGATATGAACATTTTCTGCTCTGCTTATATTGCCCTTGAAAGCAGGAATTATGTGCTACATTTCTTTCATATGAGACTTGACAGGTAGTAGATCCCCCAATAATATAGTCTTTGTGGGTCCTCAGGTTTGAAAGCTGAGGTCAGCTCCAAACACAATTTCTACTAACATTGACTGAGCTCCTGTTACAGCACTCTTTCCAGGTGCTGTCACAAGCTGATTCAGCTGCATATCAAGCTGTAGAAAATCAGTTACTGTTATCAATGGGCTTGAATGGCTGCACCACTTGTATTTTGTAGTTGTCATCGTTGAAAACATTGCCCATTTTTTGAAACACAGCCTTAATTGTGGCTTAGATAATCTGTATTAAACTCAAAAACTGGATTTAAAATCTTTACATTTCTATTTCTGTGGATAAGTCTTTGGTTGCACTTAGCATTTTAAAAAAATGTGTTTCTCTTTCTCAGAGTATTGTGGACTTTCTCTGAATCCAGTGCTATGCCTTGCTGACATTAAGTATTTGACGAGAATTTACTGAATAAAAGAATAAAGACAAAATTATTTTAAAAGCCACCATTTTCTGTCTATCTTGTTGAATTATTTAAAATATGTTATGCTTCTGTCAAACAAATGTTATTATATATTACAAAATATGTTCTGATTACGTTATATCACCTTATTGTAATAATGACCAGAAGGTTTTAGATGCTAAATCAAGAGAGATAAGTTAGACGTAAGATCATCCTTACAAAAGACATAAAATGAAGTAGAAAATTATTTTATAAATGAATCAGTCATGACAGAAAAAAGACAAAACAAATATAATATGTATTTATTTATGTACTGATTTAAGAGATAAGGGCTAATTTAGTTAATTAAATAACTCGATGCTGTAGAAAGTTTTAAGGATAACAGATGTTCTTAAACATTTAATGAACATGTTCAGTTTTCTAGAGAAAACCATTGTATAAGCAAATAAAAACAAAGTGCATACAAACCCTTGTTTGGAGTTAGGTTGTTTAGCTCAATGATGCAATTTAATAACACTCACTCCTCCTCCCCTCACCCCCTGCCCCACCAAGAAATCATCAAATTTATGCTTATATAGAAGAAGGAAAAAATATGCATTTCTTAAGACTTTACTTTTCACCTCTGTGTTATGGTATAGTGTGAGTATAGTTAAAAGAGGAATGATTTATCATTTCTCCAAATTATCAGTTATTATCTTTTTAAAAATTCTTTATTAAAGTATAGAATAGGCTCAAGAAGAACCAACACAGACCACAAGGTTAAAGAGTAAAGTACTAGTTGAAAAACTGATAGAGTATGTGAGAATTATGACCCCCAGGGCAAGTCTCTAAGGCACTCAGTAGACAAGTAGAAAAATCCCCTAAATGTTGGGAAATGACTGTTAGAACATCATTTAAAAGAATAAAACAGTATGGTTCTAGAAACTACAGAACCCAGAGTTTAAGTCATATATGGAAATTAAACAATTAAATATTATCAGAGTTAAATTTGTAATGCTATCTAAAATTTAAGCATTAAAAGTTCATTACTTCATTACCATGAGTTGTGTAACTACAGTGGAGCAGTTTTAGTAAGGTCCATCATTTTAGAGTTGGAAGAAGCTGTCACTCTGCTTTATAAGTAAGGGTCATAAGGCTTCAAAAGATGAAATTACACTGGGTAAGAAATAAAACACAGAACTCCTAACCCTAGCCCACTGCTATTTCTACTAATTGAAGTTATGATTTTTTTGAGTCTTGATAAGATATAGTCACTAAAATATTCTAGCATAGAGTGAGCCAATTAAAGAATCCCTTGTTATTTGAAATGCTAAACTGGCATTTGAGAAAACTCCAAAATAATACTTTGTTCTCTGTTACCACAGAGCTACTGTACAATATCTGAAAGTGATCATCTGATATTAAGTCCCTATTATAATTCTGACATCACAAATGTTGCTGGCATTTCATATGTTAGTAATTGAAAGTCCTTCAAACCTCTTGAAATGGGCAAAGTCTATTTCATTTTGCATTTTTTCCCCTTAAGTCAGTTTTTGATCACTCCTGCATGTGGTAATGAATAGTAAAAGCCAAGCTCATAATTTTTTTTTTTCACTTGGAAAAGAAAAAATCTATGTTTTAATGTTGGGTAACAAACCCCTAAAAAGTTTACTTATTGTTAATATGAGAACTAATTTTGTTCAATAACATACTAAAATAAATTCTCATATGATAAATAATATATTCTTTTGTAGAATGAAATCCAATTCACTATCTAGCTAAAATGTTAGGACTTGATTCATTTTCATTACCACAGATCAATCTATTTCTTGCATCTAGATAATTAACAATAATCCTTTCCTAATAAGATATAATTTTTTAAAACAAGCCAACAAACTACAGTTTGATTTTCTAAAAATAGCCCTTCTAAAAGTTCTCTAAAGAGCAGTACTCTTGAAATTTCTCTTTTTTCCTGCTCTATCTCTAGAGACTTTCTAAGGTCTGTGAAGTCTGTGTTTTTCAGATTCCTTCCTTTCCCTCCCCCTCTTTCATTCTGTCTCTTTTTTCTCTTTCCCTGGGACAGGAAGTAGAGGGTGTTGACCTTCTCTGGATCTATCCCAATGTCAAGAAGGTGGTCTTTTTAAAAAGATTCCAAGCCTTGGATTTTTGACTGATTGTATTTTTCAGATAATTGTGTAAATAAATAAGTTGTGAAAGGTTGTATTTCCCCTCCCTCCTCATAGCTGAATAATGACCAAGTGACCACTCAGAGGCTAATTACTGGGCTTTTCAGTCTTTCTCTTAGAGAAATAAGCATTATCTCCCTGTTGACTAGAACTGCACTGTATGTTCCTGACAGGGTAGGGGAGGGGGTGGAAGCACACAGCCACGAGCCCTGGGGCCCAGGACCTCCAGCTCCCTCACTCCAGTGTGTTCCATGCTAATACTCATGCCTCATTGCTTCAGCACAGCTAAGTTCCTGAAGGGTTGCTGTTAAGATTTCCCTTTCCATCCGGTCTCAATAGTGACCCTTTGATTTCTAGAAAAAAGGAAATGTTATGAAAAAACTGCTTCCTGCGAATAAGCATAATAAAACTTGAAGGATACAAATGCCACATAACATACTCTATAAAAAGATTTTTTGTGAACTACTCTTTTTATAATTTTGTGAGTAGGAGGATGGCCTAGGGAACACACCCTCATCTCACCCAATGTCGCTTTGTGTGTATTGTGCCTGGGAGGCCATTCTGGTTCCTCTCTGCATACTTCTCAATCTACCCGTCCTTCAGTTAACTGAAATTACCTTATCCCACCCCCTCTGAAACATCCCCAGATGATTCTGCTCACTGCTGTAGGATTAACATCTAGGGCAGTGCTTGGAACTCAAGGCAGCATTCAGTAAAGAACTGTTGAACAAATGAACACATGAATCCAGAAGTCAGGGAGGGTGCCTTATCCTGATATGTATTGTCTGTGACACTTGCAGGTTTTAAAAATATGCCGTCTTGTACTCATTGAAACAGTTCTATCTGTCTAATTGCCTCATGGCATTTGAAGGATTATATTTCATCTCTTCCTAGAAATTTTTATCTCACAGCTCCTTGCAAAGTGCTTTCCTTGTTTGTGATAACATCTCAGTGAATGTTAGTTGTCTAAAAGACTTCCATAAAGATTTTCCTTGAACCCACTGCAAGTGTTCTACGTATCCACTCATTTAGTCAACACAAAAGTTATTTCACCCTGATTATGTGCTGGCTTTGCAAAGGCAAATAAAAATCCATCTCTACCCTGGAAAATTTCCTAGGGTGGGGATAAAGTAGAGAATCGTTTATAGTCCCAGGTAATAAATGTCAACCTGAAGGGTGTAAGAGTGAAGCTGTGGGAGTAGAGGGTTCTGGGAAGAGACAATAGAAGAGGTGGGGAGATACTTGGGGAGGTGACAGTGTGGATCAAAGTGAAGAGATACAGGGAGAAACTTCTACTTCCTGCCTATGGTTCCTGATAGTGCACTCCTTCTATTATAGTGGTTAAAGGGGTAATAAAATACACGAGGCCAAGCATCCTTAGGAATCACAGTGCAAATGATGAACACCTGTACGATGAATGCCAATTCTGAAGGCAGATTTCTTTCCTCTGTGGAATTATGGTGGTTTACATTGCATAGTGTGTAAGGAAGACCACATCTAAAACTATATGTAGAAATAATGTGATAATGATAGAAACTACCATGCCAGTGAATTAGCATCTCATGCCAATGTGTGTTGGGATGATTTCTCCATTTTTTCAATGTGAAAATTCAGCACGTCTGCTCACATAGTATTTTTCAACATTTAAATACATGTACAGGAATTTTTTTTCCACTGCTTTAACACTGACATCTTCACCTCTCTCTCCCTGTTCCCTTTTGCCCTTTCCCTGCCAAAGGCAGGCCTCTCCCTTCAGGTGATAAATATTATGTGGTCTGTCGATTTGCATCAGACCAGATTTTTGTACAATTTATCTTTCATAGTTTCTAGTCATAATGATGATGACGATAATTACTTGTCTCTTTCTCAAATATAAAATTATATTTATTACAGCTTTCAAACTGTGCATGGTCTTTTAGAAGGGATATTTCTCCCACACCCTGCCCTTCCCCCTTGTGAAATGTTACATTCAGTCCCCTTTTTTCTACAAGGGAGAGAACAGATTCAATGACTTAGCCAAGATCACAGAGCTAGGTAGTGGTAGAGCTAGTGAGAGCCTCATCTTTCCTCTCGGATGCTAATGTTCTTTCTCACCTCACAAGATCTTCCATGTTTATATTTAAGTCACTACATATGGTGTTCTAGAATGTTCCCTGAGATATACTGTGTGAAACTTCTGTGGGTCTAGCAGCAACAATATTAGTGAGGCATTTATCTCTGTTAATATCTAACTCTTTTTACTTTCACAGTAGTAGAGAGAAAGTATAGTTTCAGGACCCTCCTTCTTTTTCCACACTGTCCCATATTTGTATTACGAAGGAGAAAATCATATTGCAGGGATAGACACGGCAGAATGAACCTTATTGTTTGTTCAGCTCCAGCCTTTTCCTAGAAAGGCGTAAATTACTGCTGCAAGGCCATGGGGTAAATACACCTCATTCTTCACAAGTGTATTTTCAACTTACTTTATCAAATTCATTCAAGAAAATTTTCATTGAAAATTTACCCATTCTTTGCTTGTCATTTCATTCTGTAATCTATAGTAGCATACACCATATGACCCAAGAGTATCTGAAAAATCCCAAGTCTACCTGGAAACTTTTATTATGTAATTTAGTTGGCAACCTATCCTGAAAAAGAGAAATAAAATACTATTGTTATTTTTGGTAAATTGTTCTTATTGCAGAAGTGTCTGTTCTTTACATCTAAGTTAAACATCCTTTTGAAAGCAGAAGAAATTTACAGGGCTGTAATCAAAATAACTTTACAAGGTGTTGGAGCTTACTTTTTTTTTTTTTTTTTTTTGAGTTGGAGTCTCACTCCATTGTCCAGGCTGGAGTGCAGTGGTACACTCGCAGCCAACGCAGCCTGGACCTGCTGGGCTCAGGTGATCCTTCTGCCTCAGCCTTCCAAGTAGCTGGAACTACAGGCATGTGCTATCTCACCTGGCTAATTTTTGATTAATTGTAGAGATGAAGTCTCACCTAGCTGCCCTGGCTGATTGCAACTTAGTCTTTAGAGAAGAACATTGAACACTTGTATATTATTAGTTGCAGTAGCTGCTTTGACTGCTCCCATAACTCTGTGGTTTTATTATTGCTTATTAGGATGCACACATATCATTAGCGAAAATAATAAAAGTAAATCAGAAGTAACTGGCCTTTTTCTTTGTCACACAGGCAGCACACATCTGGCAATTTTGAACTGAAGTATCTTGACGGTCCAACATAGCCTCTTATATATTCTTAGAAAAACAAGCAAAGAAATTCAGGAGATGGTTTTTATCTCTTTGCCAACATTTAGGGAACTTCACAAAAGACTACCATGGTAACTTGGTGTAACTGAATATGTATCAGTTTTGCTATTCTTGTGGGAATATGATTACTGGAATTTGAACCTTGAGTATGATCAAAACTTTCAGATTCTCTTAGGTGCAAAAGAAAAACTGCTTGCGTGATTCTGACCTTTTTTGCTATAAGGTAACAGAGAGTAATTATGGAAATAGAATAACTTAAAAATATTACCTAACAGAACATGGATTCATTTATTCAGATCTATTCAAGGAATAAAAGAGAATAATCTGATATTCAGAATAAGTGGATATGCACTGTGGTGTTTTTCTTATTGATTTCTTATTGATGTTTGTTTATGAAAATTTTCAGTTGTGTTTACCTTTGGAAAAGGCCTCTTGAATCTTGTGAATTTGATGAAGATTTCATGTAAAGTAGACACAAGAACTTTTTGTGCTTGGTTGTCTCTAAATTGAAACCAGTCATTTCTGGTCATGAGGAAAGGACATTGTTCTAATATCCACTCAGAGTTATTATTTTTGGCTTATTATTTGCTGATGAGGAAACAGGAACCTGACATTTTGCTGGATTCCCAGGACCTATGTCTTTAAAGACTGGGATTATCATCCTTCCCCAGAGAGTTGTCTATTAGGGAAAAGGACCATCTGGGGCTAGAGTGGCAGTTCTTTTTGTGGGGACATAAAAGAGCTCTGAAAAGCCAGAAGGAGAAAATGGTTGCTAACCTACTTCCTGGGTTGCAATCCCAGGGATTAAATAAATGAAAGAGATAAATGAAATAAAAGGAAAAGAAAAAAGATGAAATCTGAACACACTGAAAAATTTTTCCCCAGAGTCAAGAAAGACTCAAGATATGGGCTAAAAGTGAGTAAAAATTTCAGGGCACATTGATGTGGGCCGAAGTCTTGGGGGAACGAGTAGGGTCAGTGTTGGATTTCATGGAAGATGCAGAGAAAAAAAGCTTGCCAAAGCCCTGAGTACTTTAGCAGGATTGATCTTAATCTCCTTAATCTGGAGGGCTAAATGTGTTGTGAAGAAGGCTAAGTGCCCAGGGCCAGATGTCATCTAGAATCACATAAACAAAAAAAGCAACACATACAAACAAAAAGCAGCAGTAGATACTAATTTTTTCCTCCCCTCCCTGACTTAATGCATTCATGCATCCTATTTACTAAGTTTTGCTTGTGATTCTAAGTAATGATCCTTGCCTTTAAGCAATCGGTCATCTAATTAGGGAATATAAATCTCAAAAACAACAATTTAAAACATAGAACATAAAAATCCCTCTAAATGTTTATGGTTGAACGCATTCACATTTGTTATCACATTAATAGACGTTCCTCTTTTTTTTTTTTTTTTGCCTTTTGATATATCAGTTGATACACGAAACATATATCTTATATATGTAAATTATATAGTGTAATAGTATAATGATCCCCTGTGAATTGACAATCTCATCATAGAAATGAAACATTGCCAGTCATTTTCATCTACCTGTGTGCTCCTCTCCTCGTCCATCCCTGCCGGTCTCCAAGGTATAACACTCTGCTAAATATTTTGGTTTTGTTTTTATTCCTTGATTTTTGGAAATAAAGATTTTTAAATTGCATAGAAAAATATGCCAAGTAAGGTATTATTTCATGCTGTTTTAGAGTTCTATAAGTATATTTTGCTCTATGTAGTCTTCTGAAACTCACCTCCCTTATATCCTGCAATATTATTTCACAAAATTTTGGATGTGGGTTGAAGAGGTTAAGTAATTATATATCTGCATAACATACCATTGTATTGATGTGCTTTGATGTATTCATCCATTCTCTTGTCAATTGTCGTTTGGATTATTTTAGTTTTTTACTATTATGAGCATTACTAGAAACAAATTCAAGAGTGCTTCTGGAGTATTCCTCCAGGAAATTGCTAATTTTTAAAATATATGAATATTTAAATTTAAGATACAATGCCAATTTTTTCCCTAAAATTGTTATATTAATTATATCAATACCCAGAATGCATAGGAATTTCTGTTGATCTCAACTCTGACACTTGGTTGTTAGACTTTTCAATTACTGCCAATCTAGAGAATCTAGAAAGTACAAAATGGTACATCATTGTGACTTTGATTTTTGTCTGATTTCAAAAGAGTTTGAGATCTTTTTATTTATTTATTTATTGGCTATATGGGTTTCTTTCTCAGAGAAATATCTATTCATTGTTTTTACCCCTTTTTCTATTGCATTATTTATATTTTTTCTTATTGTTTTATAAGATATTTATATTTTGGGGGTACTATATTTTCAAAGTGTTACAAATGTATAACATTTGTATTTTAATTCTTTTAAAATCCTTTTTGTACTCTGTTTCTATAAATAGAATTTTTACGTTTTAACATATTCAAATACATACATCTTTTCTTTCTTAAGAATGATGTTCATCTTTCTTTGATAAGAAAGAACTTTTAGTTTTTTCCATATTATTTATGGATTCCTCAAGGTACCACTCCAAAGTCAGAAATTGATGTTTATATTTTCACCTAAAATATTTCAATTTTTTTCCTTTTTTAAATCATTAATCCATTGAGAATTGTGTGTGTGTCTATTTGTGTGCATGTGTGTGTGTATGAAAGAAAGCAAGGAAAGGACTATGGATTTAGCTTAACTGTTTTCCATATATATATCCAATTTTGGGGGGATATAATTCTCCTTTTAGTGAATTCTTATACTTTTATGTAGCATTGACATTCATTTTAAACATATGTTGGACCTTCTCATACTGGAATGAGGGTTAAATCATCCTTGACCTCTATCTATGTCGTCATTTTGATTTTTCAAAATGATGGATCCAGAATCTGCTATGCAAGCATCTTCTGGTGACCACATCCCCATGGGACAGCTAAGCTACAGACAGCCTACTTGATTTGTTCCACTGACCCCACACCTTGCATGGGCTGCACAGGTATGCCACAGTGACCACCTGTCATCCACAGTGTGACTTCACAAAGCATCTGCCTGCGTGTTCTAAAGTCACCAATTAATCACCATGGGAAACCTGATTGGGTAACACTGTGGGTCCCAACTAAGGTCCTTTATTTTCTCTCTCTTGCTCTCCACCTGCTGGTTGAGTAAGAGTGATCTGGAGGGTTCCCACCTTCCTGATGGCCTTGTGAGGGTGCTGCCCTCTTCTCTCTGGATCTGTGAGTAAGAAAATGCTCTTGTTATTTCATGTGTTTTGTTGAGTTGCCTTCTTACTGTCTCATCTGACTGACCCACTCAAACTTAATTCTCCTCCTCGCCAGGCTCTCAGAGAGTGGCTATCCTGGTAGAAATAAATTAGACACAGGTCATAAAAGAGCCTCAAGGGCATCTGCCAGTATAAATAAATTTCCTGTGAGAGAGATAACTGGTCACAAGTCAGACACTTAAGTAATAGGATGTCTGCCAGGATAAGGAAGAATTCCATGAAAGGCACATTGTGAATATCCACAACCATCTCCCCTGGAGCTACATCCTGGTAGGGCTAGAGTTTACAGCTATTCTCTTAAGAGAGATGCCAAGACCAAATAGAGGAAAATATGACACCTCTTTCCTCACTGATCCTCAAGGACAACTCTATCATATGTCAAAGTTCTATATATGTAGAGATTTTTCTGGAACTCCTCCTTCATTAGTAAATTTGTCTGTTATTTTACACTCACAAAAGCATATATTAATTACAGTATCTTGTTGGTTTTTCTAAGTTGATATTTGGGTAGGCCAGTCCTTTCATATTGCACTCCTGCTTGAACAATCTCTGCTTACCATGCTTCCATATGTATTTTATAATCGATTGTCAGGTTTCTTGAAAAACTATTGGAATTTTGATTTTATTTATTTATGTTTAAAATTTTATTTTAAAATTATTATTATTTTTTTTTGAGTTGGAATCTCACTCCATTGCCCAGGCTGGAGTGCAGTGGCACACTCATGACCACCCCAGCGTCGACCTGCAGGGCTCTGGCCGTCCTTCTGCCTCAGCCCTCCAAGTAGCTGGAACTACAGGTGTGCGCTACCATGTCTGGCTATTTCTTTTTTTAATTGTAGAGAAGAGGTCTCGCCAAGTTGCCCATGGCTCAGGCAATCCACTAGCCTCGGCCTCCCAAAGTGCTGGGATTACAAGCTGAACCAGCGAGCCTGGCTGGAATTTCGATTTTAACTGCATTGACTCTATGGTCTAGTATTGGTAGCACTGATATCTTTACAATATTGAGTCTACCTGTGAGCATGACATATCCTTCTACTTGTTTAGATCTAAACATATAGATTTACATCTTCGTAAGTTATAGCTCTGGTTGCTTTTGTAAAGGATAATTTTTAAAATGTACATTTTCTAAATGTTGCAGGTTTGCGAGACCCTTTTCTTTTCTTTTTTAAAATTTTGAGCCAGCATCTCACTTTGTCACACAGGCTAGAGTGCAGTGGCACGATCACAGCTCACTGCATCTTCAAACTCCTGGGCTCAGGCTATCATTGCACTTCAGCCTCAGGAGTAGCTGGGACTACAGGTGTACACCACCATACTCAGGTAATTTTGATGTTTTGTAGAGAGAAGCTCTCACTATGTTGTCCAGGATGGTGTTGCACTTATGTGCTCAAGCAATGCTCCCACCTCAGCCTTCCAAACTGCTGGGATTACAGTGAGCTACTGCATTTTTTCTTTCTAATAATTTGTCTGACTATTTTAGGGAAGATTTTGTAGTAGATAATCATCTGCAAAAATCTGATTCTTCACTTGCCCTCAATGGAGTAGAACTCCAGTTCAGGGGAGAGAGAGGTAATGATAGTATGTTCTCATTAGAAATGCTATTTGCTACAGTTTACTTTTGTTTATAGCTATCTCTTTGTTAGGCTAAGTAAGTTCTAGTCTCTTCCTAGTTACCTAATGCTTTTTAAAAAACACAAATAGATGTTGAATTTTTCCACATGCTTTTCTGTATCTCTTGAGATAACATTCTTTCTTCTTTAACCTGTTAGCAAATATTATACAGATTTAAAATAACATATAGATTTTCTAACTGAAATACTCTTTTATTCTTTTTACACCCTAATTTGATTAACGTGTTTTAAGTTATTTTATATAGCTGAATTATGTTTAATATTTTGTTTAGTTTTTTGTATCTATGTTTATGAGTGAAGTTCATTTTCTAGCTCTGAGAATTTACAAGAGATTGAAATAATCTGTTTCATCAAAGCTGAGTAGAATTTACTTATTAAATCATCCAGGCTAGTGTTGTCTTTATAGGAAGACTTGAAACACTTTTTAAAAAATTATATCTCTCCTTGATTTAGATTAGTTATAGTACTCTAGTAATTTGTCTATTTCATCTAAAAGTTCAAATTTATCGACCTAAAGATTTATGCTGCATTCTTATCGTCTTAATATTTACTTTATCGGTACTTAAATTCCACTTTTTATTTCTAATAACATTTGTTTCTTCTTTCTTACCTTGATAGAGGCTGATATTTTTATTTTTAGGGTTTAAAAAAAATTTTTTTTTATTGTCCCAATTTTATTCTGCTTTTTATTTCTTTGATTTTTGCTTTTATCTTAATTATTTCCTTTCTTTATTTTAAATGAATTTATGCCACTGTTTTTCTAATTCATTAAGTTGGATACTTTTTATTAGAAAGTTCTGAAGTGGTCTATATTTTAAAAAAGACTAAAAAGCTGAGTACAATAATGCTCTTAAAGATAAATTCTATATATCCCATTAAGGTTGGGTTTTTACATGCACGCATGGTCCTAAAGTCTGTTCTGTGAACAGAATAATGGGCTTTGGAGTCTTAATTCCTTGAGTTCTGAGTTATAGCTCTAACACTTAATTCCTCTGTGACACTGCATATGTTACTTATTTGTCAGGGCTTCGGTTTTTTAATCTATCAATTTGCACAAATCGCTGTGACCATTATAAGAGAAAATACAAATATAAAGAGTCCAGGCCTGGTGCTGACATATACTTAGTACTCAAATAGCAGGAGTCATAGGTATTTGCAAAGGCAAATTATAAATAAGTTGTAAAATGCTTTTATCATAAAAGTTTTATTGAGATTTGTTTGAGTGTTAAAATTATCATAAAAATTTGTAATAAGAAATGATTGGAAGATATAATTGAGATATATAATCTACCTAATTTGACATGATTTTGGCCTTTGAAAATAGATGTTAAAAACGTCTGTTTAGAGAACTGTGATATGCTTTGCTAAAAGTTCATGTAGATATCCAAATGCCCGCAAGCTCTTGAGGTTTCCTGAAGTGAAAGCATAAATTTTAAAGAAAATTAGATACATAAGCAACTCAAATTTCCACCCTCCAGAATAATGCTATCATAGCTCAATATTTGGAAAAATACCTGGGCAGGGCAGCTTATTTTGTATAAAAATGGCAATTGGATTTCCCTCAATTTTTCTGCAGTTTATATAAAGCACCACCTAACAATAAAACCTCTTGTACTCAGACACCCATCTAACCTCATTTGTCTTTCTCTCTGTGAACAAAGTTATTTCTTCTTGTGGAAGAATTAAATAAAATATTTGAATAGAATAACCTTTTGATACAGCTGGAAAAGAAGATAGCATGTTTGCCTTATCTGAAAACATAAGTTAAAAGCACTTGAAAAAAAAGACAATTTGTTACCCAAAGGACTTTTAATTTTATTTTTATGCATTAAAAATAAGTGTAACATGCAAAATAACTGTAACAGATTGGAAGATAATATTTGCAAAGCATAAATCTGTTAAGGGGTTAATACCCAAAACATATAAGGAATTCATATAACTCAATGTCAACAAACAAACAACAACAAAACAAAAAACAAAAAACCAAAATAAACTCACTAAAAAATAGGCAAAGAATCTAAACAGACATTTCTCCAAAGAAGACATACAAATGACCAGCAGATATAGGAAAAGGTCCTCAACATCACTAATCATCAGGAAATGCAAACCAAAATTATGAGATACCACCTCATACCTGTTAGGATGGCTATTAACAAAAAAACAAGAGAAAACAAGTGTTGGTGAAAGTATCGTTCTATGAAAAAGATACTTGCAGATGCATGTTTATTGCAACATTATTTACAGAAGGAAAAAAAAAAACAACCAAGTGTGCTACCCATCAAAAGAGGACTAGATAAAAAAAAAAGTGGTACAGATACACGATGGAATATTATGCAGCCATAAAGAAGGACAAAATTATTTACTTTGCAATAACTTGGATGGACTTAGAGGCTATAATAATGAGTGATCTATCACAGAAACAAAGAACTGAGTATCACATGTTCTCACTCACAAGTAGACCTTGAACAAGTATCATAACACTGTAAGAAGGGGATTGGCAGTGGTGGGAAACTGCCAGGGGTGGGGTGGGACACACCTCATCAACAATGGTACCTGCATAATGAACATTTGAATACCTAACACTGAATTGTACCCCACATCTTTAAAATAAAAAATTTAAAAAAAGAAAAGAAAAATGCCACTGACAAATAAACATTTGAGATCTTAAAAAAAAGTACATAGAAAAGGGAACTTTGTATACTGTGGATAGGAATGTAATTTAGTGTAGTCACTATGGAAAACGATATGGAAGTTCCCCAGACAATTAAAATTAGAACTACCATCTGATCCAGCAATCCCTCTACTGGATCTATATCCAAAGAAAATGAAATCAGTATGTTCAAGAGATAGCTGAATCCCTCCCATGTTCGTTGCAGCCTCATTTACAATGGCTAAGATATGGAAACAAACTAAATATCCATCAATGGATAGCGGGACAAATGGAGAAAGAAAATATGCTACACACACACACACACACACACACACACACACACACACACACACACACTAACACACAGGAATTAGCCATAAGAAAAAAGGAAATCTTGACATCTGAGACAACATGAATGGACCTGGAGAATATTATGTCAAGTGAAATAAGTCACATACAGAAAGGCAAATACTGCACATTCTCACTTCTACATGGAGTCAACAATAGTCAAATTCATAGAAGGTAGTGAGTAGAATAGTGGCTGCCAGGGCCTTGGGAGAGGAAGAAATGAGAAAGTGTTGGTTAAAGGTACAAAGTTTCAGTTAGCCAAGATGAATACTACCATTCTGGAAATCTAAGGCACAATAAAGTGAAAATAGTTAATGATACTGTATTGTATGCTTGAAATTTGCAAAGAAGATTGGTCTTAAATGTTCTCATTGCAAAAAGAGAAAATGGTAACTATGTAAGGTGATGGATATGTTAATTAACTTGATTGTCTCTATTATTTTGCAATGTATATGTATATCAAAACATTGTCATACACCTTAAATATATTAAATTTGTGTTTGTCAGAGAGAGAGAGAGAGAGAGAGACAGAGAGAGAGAGAGAGAGAGAGAGAGAGAGAGAGAGAGAGAGAGAGAGAGAGAGAGAAAGAGACAGAAAGGAAGCTAATGTTTCAGCAAAGTCCCTGGAATGCTCTCTGGCAGATCCTAACCCACTCTCTTCCACCCCCACCCTGAAGCCATTCCCAATTTCATTGGGTGACATCAGTATGGGCTCTTCCCCAGAAGGAGATCTCAGGGCTGAAGAGCAACCACGGAGTCCTCCCACTCTGGGGACCACAAAAATCCCAAAAGTTTCTTAGCTAACCCCCTTCAAAAAACTGAGGCCTGTGGAAAACCTGCGCACGGAAAGTCTGTTTCTATTTCAGTTGTGTATCAGTTAAGATGGAAAATTTTTAAAGTCCACACAGATGGTAAATAAATTTCTGCTACATGAGGCAGTTCCTGGAATAAAGCAATTTTCTCAAATAACAAGTGCCAACTTATTTTTTCAGCAGGACTTATTTTTAACTTTCCCAGGGAATGGTTGAAAGTCTGAGAGCAGTATCCTTCACCTTAGGAATCTGAGTGGCCTTTCGAAAGAAACGAGTGCTTTTCTCACTACAGACTTGCATGCATCTATACACAAATATGTACATTGAATGAAGGGAGTGGTTGTTCATTCATTTTTTTGGGAGAATGAGTGAGGGAGTGAGAAGACCGAAATTTTGCAGATGTGTTTATGTTTTCATCCAATGTTTAGTTTTCCATAGCTCACTCCAAACAGTATGAAATAAACATATTTTTTGCTTAGGAATTTATTAAATATCTTGAACAAATGTCCATTAATCTTCCAGAATCCTTTACACACTGTGAGAATTGGCATAAGTCCCCAGCAGTAGTCCCCTAGGACATAGTTGGAAACCCCTAATGCTTTGCTGGGTCATGCTTCACTGGGGAGAACCATCCTTGGGCTGCAATTGGCAGGGAATGCTAGTGTCTTAAACAAAACTATGCCATTTGCCAAATCAGGATGATTCAAACATTCCTTCTAGTAGTAGGGATTCCCTATTCAGAAGAAAGAAGTTGACTACTAAATAAGTTGGTTTATAGTCACTATTAGTTTTAATAAAGACATTACATCAGAGTGCTAAGTATGGATCTCTCTCCTTGGTAACACAATTTACTCTGCACTTCAGGGAATCTATCAATCTAGAAATAAATAATTACTGAGTGCTTGAATACTAGTCATTATAGGACTAAAGAAAAAAACTGTCTTTGCCTTAAGGAGGTCATAGTTGAAGAGACAGATATGAGGCAATTAGAGAACCAGCAAGGGCTAGACTGTGGGACTGGTGTAGAGATATGATGACTTGATATGGGGAGAGAGATATCCAATGCTAAGGTGAAAGCTACAAGTATACCATCTACATGGAAATATGAAGACAGTTTTTTGGTAGATAATTTTTGAAGTCCTTCTTTAGTGACACTGCTATAACATTTCTGTTGCAGTGACAACTTTTGTTATGTGTGTGACAAATTCTAATGTCGGAAAACACTGGCAAACAAACAATAATTAGTGTGCTCTCATAAGTGTAATTTACCAACAAACAAGTCTGTGGAAATTAGAGAAATTAGGAGAGGAAAGGAATATAAAGGTTTCCTAATTCAATACCCTTCCTTGAATAATGAAACAAGGCTGAGAAAGTGACTGACTTGTTCTAGGTGCCAGGTATTGTCAGAGCTAGGATGAGAACAAAGCTGTTCTATGAGTGAACTCTGTGCCCTTTCACTGCAACATAAGGACAATGACAGATTCAGAGTCACACTGTTCTGTAATATATATGTGAACTTGTCAACCTGGCTAATCAAGAATGAAGGACCTCCAAACTTTCTATGGGCTGAAAGTATGTGTTTTCTCAAATTTGTATGTTGAAAGCTAATCCCCAATGCACGTATTAAGAGATGGGGTCTTTGAGATGATTTTGTCGTGAGAGTTCTGCCTTCATGAATGGGATTAATGCCCTCAAAAAAAGACCCAAAAGAGACCCTTCACCCCTTTTGCCATGTGAAAATACAGTGAGAAGATGCCATTATGAACCAGAAAACGGGCCCTCACCAAACACTAAATCTGCTGGTACTTTGATCTTGAACTTTCTGGTTGCCAGAGTCATAAGAAATAAAGTTATGCTATTTGCTATCCATTCGGCAGTATTTTCTTAGAGCATTCTGAACAGACTAAGACAGAGATTAACTCCCTAACTTTTTCTTAGTTTTATTTAGTGACTGAATTTTTCATGACTTTATAGCAAATCAAAGTGTAGTCATTATCAGTTGAATAAGCACCTATTTTGATAGTGATATAACTAAAATGGCAGTTTTGATAAGCAAGAGATCAAACCATAATTTCATCAGGCTAAAATAATTAAGATATTTCTAAACATTTGTAGCTGTTTTTTCTTGCTTGCCTTAAACATGTTGTATATCAGGGTTGAATTTTGGTATATCTACCTTTTTGAAAGGTGGTCCCTATGATATAGTACAAATATCTTAAAGTTTTTTTCAGAAAATCTTAGCTTTAGAGGAAATCTTTATTTTAAATTTTGTTTCAAAAGGACTTTAGTCTTTTGATTTCAAGAGCCCAGAAAAGGCCATCTTTTATATCAGGCCTTTGGCTAAACATAGTGGTTAAAATAATGAATTTCCTGTTATTCTAAGCATGAACCCAGAAGCCATGATGATTTTTATACTTATTTAGTGAATTAAAAAAAGAAAGTGAGTAAAAGATGCTATTATGAATAGCAACCATAGAAAATAAAGATTATGAACAGTAGGGTTTCACAATGAAAAGAAAGAAAAAACTATAACCACAAAATTTCTTCCAGAGAAGGGGGAGATTCCTCGGTGTGTTTCAGCTCTTAGGTAAATTGGGAGAAACACATACCTTGAGGCTTATATTCAGATCCTTAGAAGAATATACTATGGACTAAAGTGTATGAGGTTAAAAGTAAACCTTCAGTGTTTGACCAAAGTGGGAATGTGGGATCAAGAACTGAATTTGTGATGTGGAAGAGACCACAATGTTATCTTGGAAAAACTAGAGATGAGTGAAATTATGCAGACTCTAAGAAGAGAGTAAGGTGAACTCCCATCATTTCCTTCAATCTGGTATGTTCTGTAGTTCTCACATACTTGTCATTATTCCATAACCAGTTCTTTGAATTCTGAACAGCTACTGCTAGACTTCTGCAAAATAATCAGTTTATCATTTCCTAGAAAACATGAAAAGTCAATAGACTGCTTCTTAAAGCAAAAATAAGCTGTAGATGTTGCCTTGATACTGGATTTGTGATGGGGGACATTATGATTGGGGAAATATAGTCATTTAAACACAAAAAAGCATTTTCTACTTTTTGTACTTTAAATAGGATATATAAGTAATTATTTTAGTATTGTTTCAAAAACCTAACTAATATCATTTATTGATTTGTGAATATTAGCTATTTGATGGTTTTCTGTGAACATCCAGCTGTGATCACTTTATTTTTCATGATACTTGACAGCATTATACCCATTATCCAAAGTTTAAGCTTTATAAAAATTTAGATTATGGTTTTTAAAATTTTAGAAAGAAAGAAAGCATAAGCGAATGTGTTCTGATATTTATAATTCTAATTTTCTTATGCCACTAAGAAGTTAAATTTAGAAAAGGAGATGAGACAGATTTTCATTTTGCATCCACATGTACAGTGCAATTTTTTTTTAGTATGGTTAATACATAGACAACCATGTAATTTACACCTATAGGGGACACTACAGAGAGTCAAATGGGAAATTAACCAGGCAGGGTATGGGAACAACAGTTATAAACCAGAGTGGTCCAGAAAAAACAGGATGAATAGTCTCCCTACAATGGAGAATGTACCATAAGATGTTAGAGTTATCAATATTTTTCTTACTTTTTTTGAATTTTTTGAGGAGAATGACAGTAACTTATTCATCTTTGGCTAACTAACATAATGCCTAAATGTTAGAAGGCTAAAGAAAATGCTGAATTAATGAGTTAATAATTGAACGAATGTTAATTCATTCAAGGTATATATTTATGCAAGCAGTATAATAGGATATACCTTTTATGTACATGAAATCAATGATTAAAATGATTAAATATCAGTCTCAAAGACATAAGACAACATAGTGAATGAAACTTTTTCTCTTTTTCTAGGCACACAGCAGAAGAAGTTGTGCTTTTCTCCTACATCAACCTTACTGAAAAAGAGGCAGTTCTGTGGCCAATTGTGGCTGAGGAAACACAGACTCACTTATTCATTCATCCATCAACCCATCCTTTAACCCATCCATCTGCTGGACAACTTCCTGTTTCTCACTATTCCATGTTAGTTACTGAGGTTGCATGGGGGAACACATTGGCTCTATCCTGAGAGAACATATAGTACCCCAAATCTGACCTATGTTTGTCCTCAAACAAGATGAAAAAAAACTTATTAACCCTCATTTATTTTACTTCCTTCTTCAGTAAGGACATCTTCAAGGAGAGAGTGTGGAAGATGTCTTTGGGAACTTAAAGAAAGTGATGTGAGTGCCCCAGTGCAAGGCAAGTGGGTGTATAGCGTCACTTCTAGGATACTCTCAGAGCCTGCAGGAGCAGGGGTTTATAGTGCATTTCTGTAGGTCTCTGTCGCAGCAGTGCGATTAAGGCTTAGATTTTAACAAGAACTAAACATAGAGGATTTAAAAATGCATTTTGGGGAATATGATCTTCATCCGATTTAAAAAAAGGCAAACATGGGTTAGCTTTTTATGAAGGAAAATAACTTGATGATGATGTTTTCTTAGGAAGATTAAATCTGCTTAGATGTGTAGAATGAACTAGTATTAGGAGAAAACAGACAGATAGCAAAGAACTGATTATAGCACATCCACATAATGAGATAAGAAAGTGAGACGTATAAATAATAAATCCCTACACAAATCATGGAGAACTCACACACCAATAATCTACTCTATCCAATTTTCCTTAGTCATAACTAAGAAAGATCAACTACAGTCACTAAGTCTTTAGGGAAACGGACTGCTATACAAATAATAATAATAATGATTCAGATACCACCAATAACATGTTTAAAAAATGCTCTAAAAGCATCCCTATAATTAGTATTCTCAAAGAAATCTGGGAGAATGTTGCATCTATAAAACATAAACACGGTACTAGGAAAGAGCATTCTAGAACACTCATGAGCATGGTATCAGGGAGGAACATTCTCCATATTCTTCACCTTCCTCCTTTTATAGGTATGAACTCTTACCTAAGGTCTCAGTCCTATTCCTCCTCTTGGCACTAAATCCCCTCCCCTCAACTCAGTTCAAGACTGTTATTCCTAAAGCTGTCTCCTGTCATGTTTCAATGATATTTCCTCTACTGGATCATTTCTATCATCTTCCAAATATGATGTTCAAAAATCTCTCGATAAAATTTAAAAAAGACTGGCTTTTATTCTCTTTATTTGTTTTCTTTTATAGAAATATCAAATATTTAAAAGAAAATTTTGTTCACTTTTTCCATTTTTTCGTCCACATTTTTGCTTTTGAGCCCACTGGAAATAAGCAGGTGTTCCCACCACAACTCCTCTGAACAAGCGGGTCAGTGGGCTTCCTATTGTTGGACTCTAGTTTTCTTCCTGATCTACTAGGGTCTATATACAACATTTGAAACATTTGATCTCACTTTTCTTTTAGAAACAGCTTTACCACATGCCTTTGAGGATCCTCTCTTTGTTTCATTTGTTGATCTCGACCCTCTATTGGTTTACTATTTTAGTTTCTGCATCCTTCTAATAGAAAGTAAGTCCTTTTGAGCAAAGATGTTATTTAGTATGCCCCACATCCAGAAAACTGCTCAATATCTTTTAGGTGCTCCATGCCTAATCTGAAATACTTGGTCCCAGGAGAAATGAGGAAAAACATCAAATTTCCCAAGGAGAAAAAAAAAAAAATGAGCCTAGAGAGCTAGATCTTTTAAATTATTGATTAAAATACGAGCAAAATAGCCCATAAGAACTAAAATATATATGCACAAATAGATGATGAAGTTATTTAGGGAGGTAAATTGATCAAGAAAATAAGCACATAAGAAAGACAAAGCACATGAACAAGAGAAACATGCATGGCATAGAAAACAGGAACAAATGTTTAAAGGAAAATTTATTAAGCCTTGATGCCTGAATGATCTGCCCCCCATCTTTTTTTTTGAGTTGGAGTCTCACTCTTTGTTGCCCAGGCTGGAGTGTGCAGTGGAAGCCTACTTGGAAGGCTGAGGCAGATGAATCATCTAAGCCCAGCCTCGACCTGCTGGGCTTAGATGATTCATCTGCCTCAGCCTTCCAAGTAGCTGGAACTACAGATGCATGCCACCATGCCCGGTTAGTTTTTGTGATTTATTGTAGAGATGAGGTCTCACCAAGTTGTCCAAGTTGGTCTTGAACCCCTGGGCTCATGCAATCCTCTCACCTTGGCTTCCCAAAGTGCTGGGATTATGAGCTGAGTCAGGGCACCTGGTCTATGGTCTCCCTTTTAAAGACATAGACTACATCTGCTGCCTGTGGGTCCAATTTCCTGTTTTGTTCTCTAGTGGCTATTTACATATCATAAAGACTTTAATGGTTTTTGAATTTTTATCCTATAGATGAAGCACAGAGTGATTTCTGTTGTTTAAGCATGCAATTTGAGGTACTTTGTTACACAACAGCTCCAGAAAATTAATACAACAAAAAATATTTGTTAAATATGCAAATAAAATGCTTTATGTTTCTTAGGTGACCACCATAAATTATGTTAATGACATTAAGTAATATAAACAGAAGCATGAATTTATAGTTGAATAGATAATACACAAGAATTGGAGACAGGTAACGATGATGTCTAAGAATGGAGCTGTCAAAGAGGGAATCTAACTTTTTATTTTATACTTTTTAAAAGTCATATGTCAGGTATCTTTTATATATTAAAAAGACAAAAATAGGTAGTTATCATAGCTATGTGACTGAACTTTGGTTCTAACCCTTTCCAACCAGTACTCCACACTGCAGCCCAAATTATCTTTACACAATGCGAATCTGTTCATCTCCCTTCCATAGCTTCAAAATTCCAGTATGCAAGGCATATTACAATATGCAAAGTTTTCAAGGATGGTCACACATCTGGCTTTTGTTTCCCTCTATCGTCTTATTTTCAGCTTCTCTTCATCTTACATCTTACAACCACATTAAATTTCTTCCAGTTACCTCTCTCGCTTTCTCCCCCTGAAAACTCTCCCAGTCCTGACTGGAAGTGCCTTTCTTCAGGCTGAGCAGTGAAATAATTTAAAGGTGGGAGTTAATTCCGGAATCTTGACTTCTCATACTTATAGCTACAAAAATCATTCTATGTGTCCAGCAAAATAAAGTACATTGTATGTAGAAATGTCCTACACTTTAATGACCATTTCTCAAGAGATCACAGGTAGAACTAAAGAGGAGTCAGTATAGCCTGAGATGATTAAGTGATTTAATTGGAACAGAGAGTGAAAAGAACAGTATTAACTATTATTGTGCCCTAAGATAAAGTTTCATTCATTCTACAGAAATTTAATAAGTGTACATTATACCCCAGGTTCAAACTAGGCACTAAAGAGAGAAAGTTATGAGTATGATGGTCCCTGCCTTCAAGGAATGTACAATTTGAATGGTAGGTTTTTGTACTAGTTTCCTGAGGCTGCTACAGCAAATCGCTATAAACTTAGTGGCCTAAAACCACAGGAATTTTTTTTTTTTTTTTAAGAGTTGAAGTCTCACTCTGTCGCCCAGACTGGAGTGCAGTGGGCGCTCCCGGCCACCGTAGCCTCGACCAGCGGGGCTCCGGCGATCCTTCCACCTCAGCCTTCCGAGTAGCCGGAATTACAGGCGTGCGCTACCACGCCCGGCTAATTTTTTGATTTATTGTAGAGATGAAGTCTCGCCTGCCCAGGCGGGTCTCGAACCCACGGCCTCAGGCAATCCACTCACCTCAGCCTCCCAAAGGCACGGGATTACAGGCGGCTCAGCCTGAATCACCGAGCCTGGCTAGGAATTTTTTTTAATCTCACAGTTCTAGGGACCAGAAATCAAAGTTTGTTGGATAGGCTGTGTTCTCTCGGGGGGCTATAAGGGAGAATCCTTCCTGGGCTTTTTCTGGTTTCTGGTAGCTCTAGGAGTCACTCTGTGTCTGCATCACTCCAGTCTCTGCCTCTGTCTTCACATGGACTTCTCTGTTTTTATGTCTTACACCTGGAAAGACCTTTTCTCCAAATAAAGTCCCATTTACAGGTTCCAGGGGCTAGGAAGTGCACATACCTTTTGGGGGGATACAATTCATCTACTACACTATGGACAAGTGAATAGGTAATTCCAATCCAGTGTGATAGGTGCTATGCCAGGTTACATAGAGAGGGCTACAGGATGCATAGAGACACCTAGAAGGAGCTCCCAATTCAGTCTGAGGAGTTCAGAGAAGACTTTTTTAGGTGAAGGGGCATGTCAGATGAAACCTGAAAAATGACTAAAAAACAGGCAAAAGAGTGAAGGTGGACTGGGAGAGATTTCAGAGGGAGAGAGAGTGTGAGAGCTAACTGGAAGAAATTTAATGTGACTGTAAAATGTGAGATGAAGAAAAGCTGAAAATGAGACCGTAGAGGCAAGCAGGAACCAGATAGATTTGTGACCCTCCTTGAAAACTTTGCATCTTGGAATATGCCACGCACTTTGGAATTTTGAAGCTATGGAAGGGAGATGAACAGATTTGCATTGTGTAAAGATAATTTGGGCTGCAGTATGGAGTATGGATTGGAAGGGGTTAGAGTCAAAAGCCAACAAACTAGTTAAAACGATGTAGTAATTCAAGAAAAAGACAGTGGGGGTCAAGGAAATGGATTTAAGGGATACTGAAGATGCAGAATTGTTTTCATTGCAATTGTTAGATACAACTAAACACTCAGTGCATTTCTACAGTGTTTCTAAAATGAAAATGAACTCCGAATCTCTAATTTTTTCCCCCGAACTTTCTCTATGATTGGCTCATAGGTGTATATGGACATGTAACCACATGAATCTAACAGCCATTTTCAATAAGCAGTATTGAATTTTTGAAATAAGCCCTTTATGCATGTATTGGGAGGTATGAAAACACTTTAATTTGCATTGCTTCAAAGGTAATTTGGGTTTATAAAACTCCTTCCTTGTGACAAGATGGCACCGTACACTTGCGAATGAAATAAATTACTTACAACTTAGTCTTAATTACATATACCTGTTCAGTTCTCTTGGTTTCAAAGTTTCGCAACATTCTTGTATAAAATGGTTAGACATACAGAAGGGTATTATCAAAGTGGCAGTGGAATTCCATGCAGAAAGAAATAAAGGCAGCAGCAGTGGAAGAAGGTAAATATGTCACTTTGAACATAAACCATCCCTCTAAGCTATTAGCTGTGCACATTAGGAAAATCCATCTGCTCCTTCTCACCTGGGTGTCTACTGACCACGATGAGGGGACACAATGATTAGTGTGCAGAAGAGAGGTTGCCATGGGTCCCAGACTGGCCTGGCCAGCAATCTCAGGGAAAAATGTTTGGTTATTTGCTAATAAATCTTCCAGAACTAAGTACTTACGAATTGTTTGAAATGGTAACAATTACTTGAAAATGCTGTGTCAAGTATAACTTCCCCGCATTTGAAATGTAGAACAACAATAAAAATTCCTAGACAGGGTTCTGACTCACCCTACACATGATGGCTATATCTCTTAAGTATTTTAAACATGGTGTCGTGGTCCCTTTATATTCTTTTTCAATAGTTAAAATTCCCAGATTCTATGAACACACTCCTACTATTTTCTCCTTAGTAGAGACTGACTTTTACTTTTCTTCCCCAAGTCCTCACGCTGTATAGAAAACCAGAGTGGAACCATTTTTGTTAATTACAATATTCAACTTTATTATCTCATCATAAACAACAGGTTTGAAATGACTTCTATATTGCTTGATAACAGACAGTAGCATAAAAATCCTCCTTCTTTGAGCCTGTACTCCTTCTTGTTATATGCCACCCTTGTCCTATTGTCCCCTACCTCAAATGACTTTATGTGCACCAAATGTTGCTGTGACAATCTGTGCAATAACCAGAATTCTAACTTGGCATTGTGCAGCTCTCTGTCTTGAGAAAGGAATATCTGAGGCACAAATATTGGGCAGCAGTTCCCACATATCACTCACTGCATTAGTGCAGTGACTTATCTAATGGCATCTCCTGAGTAAACAACCTTGTCCTCTTAAAAATGGAAAGATTGATGTGAAAATTAAAAATTAAATCTCATAATCAACGGGCTTCACATAAACAACACAGCTACTGTCCATTCATTCTCCATCATAAAATAAATTATCTCAGTGGTCAGGGTTGACAATTTAGAGTTACAATAAGGTGTGACATGTCAAAAATATATTTACTTCCATTTTAAGTTACCCAGGATAGACCGATGCACAACTTAGCATGCTTTTTGTTTTTAGTCTAGACAGAATTTTAAGTATAAAAATTGCGTGCTATACGTGATCACTAACATGTTTTTTAAAATTTACGTAAAGATTATGTTGAAATCTGCTAGCTAACTTTTTTCTCTTGCCTTCTTAATGATGGTTCACAGTGTGGAACCTGTTTGAAATACTTTTCAGCTTGTTTAAAATTTATCATGCCTCAATCCAAACACTGTGAACATCTGAGAGAAAGCACTTTGTAACTTCTAAGTGGACAGAGATAATATTTATGATAAAAGTGTATGTTGATCTCAGGAAAAGAATACGGAATAATTGAATTAAATGAAAATGCATGCCATATGAAAAGCAAATTTTTATTATAAAATTAAAAACCAGGAGAAACGGAGAGAAAAAAGTTCAATTTAGAATCCATTTTTAGATTTAAAAAATTATTTTGTAATTTTTACAGCATATACCTAAAATAGTAGTTAAATTCTCATTTTTTTATCCCTGCATACAAAGGAGACAAATGTCTGGAATAGAGGGATAACACATTTCCTTTCATCGTTCAAAAAAACCTTAATATTAGGTTTGCGTTACATTTCAATGTTGGCCAATTCTTTCTGATTACTTTTAAATTATAGCTTTTCCATAATAATATGCAACTCAGCATCTTCTCAATGGGGCACCAACTTTGCATGGGTAACAGGGCATACCACTATTAGCATTCTAAATTATAGTTCCCTGATCTTGTCAATACACACACATTATTCTTGTTAAAGTGAAAGACAAGTTTCTTCTAACTGAAACATTTCATAAACATATGAAATGCAAAGTATCTGTCTTACATTCTATATTTTGTTTGTAGGATACTGCCTACAGTAGTCTAGTCATCGGAGCAATCTAGAACTTTAAACATGTCTGATTATCTTACAATGAAATGAAAACAAACGCAAGGAATGTTGCTGATCAATGGTTGGAAATTAAAGTCCCATCTACACAATAGCAAATGAGTATGGCGAGAAATAATTAGTTTGCAGTTTGCTTCTTTATTTTTTTTTCTTTTAAGGATATGGGGGTTTGTTTCTTAATGTTGGCACTGGTTGGCTTTATTGACTCCAATTTCCACTTTCCTGTGCCTTTGTGGGTGGAGTGAGTCACATGGTACACAAGCCCTGGAAGGGGAGCCTCTTCCTTTTGCATCTCCTTTGTAAACATGTGGGAACAGAACATAATTAGCTCCTGTTGTCCCTGCAGTAGTGACCACTTGGTTCTTGTGCACATGTCATCTTCAATATTCCAAATTTCAATAAAGACCACACTTTCACAAGAAGCCAAATATTGCATCTCCAATTGTGTTGGTTATTGTAGATACTGATTATGTGTGTGTATGTGTGTGTGTGTGTGTGTGTGTGTGTATAAATAATATGTATTGAGGAATATATATTATATATTTATATATGTTGGCTATATATATATAATATTTTTGTTAATTTTATCCTTGGTATTCCTGCCATAGGTTTGGGCTTTATACAATTCTGGATTCTCTTAAGAAAAGGCTGAACTAATTCAGAAATTCATAAATCAATGTTGTGGCAAAAACTGACATTTAATCTAAATAAAATTTAAATATAATGTTGAAAACTAAGACTGAAGTTCATCATACTGAGACTCAGCATTAATCTTTCCACTCAGTTTGTCCATAGCAACAGAAGATGGACAGCGTGGCTGTCAGTTACCATCCTCTGAACACACTGTTATCTCTCATGAGTTCATGTCACTCATAGGGCCTACGGGCACTCATTTTTTGGTTCTTATAGTTAGACGATTTCATTATTTATATTCAAGTAAGATGACAACTGAAATTTTACCTTTTATCAGATACTTAAGAAGTTTATTTCCTGTCTGTTGTACTCTGACTAAAATACCTTTGGGTGCTTTTTCAAAGTGATTCTACAGAAAATTTCTAATTATGCATTAGGCCAACATGTGAGTGGAACATGAAACACTATGATCAGAATTGAGTTTTTAACAAACAAGAAGTTATTCCCTTGTCTTTTTACTTACGCTTTCAGTTGGTTATGCTGATAAATCACCTTATTACAATAGTCCATAACTCCATAAAACAAAAATTAAAAATATTCCAGGCCAGGCACAGTGGCTCAATCTGTCATTCCAGCACTTTGGGGGACCAAGGTGAGAGGGATGCCTGAGCCTGCGGGTTCAAGACCAGCCTGGGCAACATGGTGAGACCTCATCTCTACAATAAATCAAAAAATTAGCCGGGCATGGTAGCTCACGCCTGTAGTTCCGGCTACTTGGAAGGCTGAGGCAGAAAGATTGTTGCACCCCAGGAGGTCGACACTGAGGTGGCTGAGTTGCCACTGCACTCCAGCCTGGGCGACAGGGTGAGACTCCAACTCAAAATATATTCTATATGTGATTCTTAGGTATCAGTGAAGAAAATGAGAATTAATGGAAATGAATACCTAATGTCATCATCATTTTGTAGTTGAACCATTTTACTAGTTTTCTCTTGATGATGTTTTAGTCATCAAGCATTTTTATTATATTCATTTCACTTTTCTCCTAGTTAATCAAATATTAGCTGAGGAGCAAACTAACATAACTGTAAAACCAGTATCTTTTTCAGGACTTATTAGTAGGTTGAAATATAGAACATTTTTTAACAATATGGGCCCAGAAATTACTTAGCAAAAAAATCGAAGTTTAAAAATATAAACAGAAAACAGAAGCGCTAAAAGGGCACAGAGAGATCCCTTTCTCTCATTCATTCCCACAAGTGCAAAATCTAAAGTGCCTCTTTCAAATCTCAGTCCAGGCACCACTAGCGCGGACTCAGACCGCCCCATCTGGAACGGAATACTCTCCTAGTCCTATCTCCAGAGGTCACAATACTTTCTAATTTGTATTAGATTGAATCCCTTTATTGCTGTATGTGCAGTTCAGAATTTAACGTTAAATTTAATTATTTATATGCTACATTGTTCCTACTGATGTGTAAGATCCCTTAGGTTAGGATGCTTATATGATTATTCCGATCCTGTACCACACATAGCTAAGTACGTGGAAAAGAGAAGGGACTTAGTATATATTTATTTAGTTAAAGAATTCATATTCTAGGTTCTATTATTTAATGATAAAATTAGATAGCTAAGATAAATCAGGAGGTTGACACCCTTTCTAAATTCTCTTTTAAGTTTTGTCAATCTTGTCTTTCCCCACAATGATTCTGTTCAGCATGCTCTTGGATCTATAACTAGGATAATTTAGTAAAACAAACAAAAAGCTTCCACTTCTATTAATAATAGCTGAAGTTACATGTTATTTACTATGTGGAAGTAGGCATTGCTTTAATTACTTTGTATAGAATTTATGTGTATTAATTTATTTAATCTTTTTAACAGACTGAGGGATACCATTACAAAAAAACGGAGGCAAGGAGAGATTAAATAACATACAAAACTACAAAGTTATACATGAGGGAAGCAGGATTGAAAGCCAGGAATTTTGGTTTCAGAGTCCATTGACTTCTTAGTTCTATGAACAGTGAGAAAGCTATGGAGCAGTTTCAGAAATTGGGGCTGTGAAGCACTCCAGAAATTTCCAACTGAAGAAATACTATTGCTGGCTGGCTACATATGCTATGGATATAGATTCCACTAGAATTTGATTTATTTTAAGATATAGTAATTCTGTAGTCATTTAAACTGCCAGGTCCTTACCTCAGATTTTGATTAAAAAATGAGTTGTTCTAGTTGCTGTACTTTGTAGATGTTTAATCACATTTTCTGTCTTGTTTAATGTTCATAAAAACTTTGTGAGGTAGAGACTGTTGTCTCCATTTTCCAGGGGCATAAGAGAATCACAATGGTAAAATAATAGCCCCTAGTTTAGGTTGTGCATTTATCTCTCACCACAGCTTACTTTCTTGGCTAGAAAATCAAGCTCAGACCAACCTATTAATTTTCTAGAACAAATAATGATGCTATTTCAACATTTTTGTAAACCTCTGGGTTAATTTTTTATACACATAAAGAGCAGTAATCCTTTTTGAAGTTTCATTGGCTCAAAAAACAGAACCTCAAAAATTGAAAATGTTCATTAATCACTAGTTTTATTCTTATGTCAATGCAGAAATAGAACTGAAAAAGTGTATTTTCCTATTTGCTTATATTTTCTTAGAAAATTATGAGGTTATCTCTAAAACAGCACTATAATTTTCTTTACAGTTAGAAAATTATCTGTGGAATAGAGATCTTGTTGGCAGCAAGGGATAAGTACATTATTTCTAAGAACATGAGCCAGAAAACGAACAGATCCTGTTGGCACCGTTGTGTCTGGTGCCCAGATAACAGACTCAGTGCTCTGTTATGGAGGTTATGCCAGTTATTCCAACTTTTGTGGATATTGGCATTTCTTCGAGGGAGGCAGCCAAAACTTATGGTGGTTTTGTTGGTATTAAAAGATTAATAAGTTGGTCTTGGTTTATAGTAACAGAAATCCATGAAGAAGTAACTAAATTGGTTTCACTATTACGATAGCTTCCAATGTACAATTGGCGCTGAAACAACCATTCATTACTTAAAATAACATCATAAAAGTGTATTAATTCTTGCTCCAATAAAAGCTGATGTTGGGTTAATGTGAACTCATTAATGGTCTTGTTAATAACTAATGTCAATTTGCAATTTTGGCCTAAGCCACTGATTGGATCAGAGGCCCCTCACACATCATAGCTACTTTTTTTCACTAATATCTGGAACACAAAATATTCAGATTTAATTGCTCTCATTCAGAATATATATAGATACACACACACACATTTGTGTGTGTGTGTGTGTGTGTGTGTGTGTATGTGTGTGTATGGCCTTAAAGTCATCTGGTAGCAAATCTCCCAAATTTATGTGGTTTTTACAATAGAAATTAAAAATAAATTGGTTAATGTTTGACGCTTTCTAAACAAATGTCCCTCAATCTTCCCTACTCATCTGTCTCCCTGTCCTCTTCCCTCCACGCCATCCCCAACTTCCTCAAAGTGACATGAACCAGAAAAGTTATGAAATTTCTAGATTAGTGGCCTCTTAACAATTTTTTTCATGTACTCCTCAGCTATTTATGTATGTTACTTATTATACTATAATACATGCACTTTTGTATCTATATGTCATGTACATTATAAAACATATATAAAATTAAAGGACAAATTAAAATAAGTGTGATTGGTACACTAACATTTTCCTTTTATACAACCACCCTTGCTCAATCCTCTCTGGAGACAATTAAGAAAATAGCATTAACTAAATAACACTTACTACTCACAGATTGCTATGTAACTTATTAGTTACAATTAATTAGCTGTTTTGTGGCAAAGATAATAATAATCTTAGTAGAGGGAAACTGCTAGGGGAGGGAGGGGCATACTTCTTTAACAAGGGTACCTGCATGATCAATGTTTATATACCTAACCCTGAATTGTACCCCACATCTTTAAAATAAAAATTGAAACAAAAATATAATAATTAATCTTGAAGGTTGCTTAGAGATCCAAATTTTAGACAGTTCCTTTCTCTCTTTTCTTACCTCATGACCTGTTTCAGCATGGAACTAGCAGGGAGAGCGGAGAAGAGATTATGGTAGAAGGTCTGGAATATCTGGTCAATGATTTTGGTATAGAGCCTCAGTTTTTCTATATCTTTATAACTTGGAATCTTGATAGCTGGTACTATCTTCTGAAAATAAGTCTTTTACCATAACAAGAACACGCATTCATTCAAACATTCATGAACAAGTTCTGAGCACTGAGTTGGATGCTATAGAACTGAATGATTGCCCTCAGTGAACTTACATTTTAGTTAGTAATTGGATTCCAATGAATTTGTACATCATACCTTATATGTAGGAATGATAATAGGAATACATAATCATATTAGTAATATGTTCTGTATGGGTGCATAGAGAATTGAGTAACTTGGCTGAGAAAATTGGAGAAGGTGACTCCCCTCCAAAAGCGAAAACATTTGAGTATCTTGAAATATAAGCCTATTAGGGCTTCACTTTTGCCTGTTGGTGATACAGCCCCTGAGAGCTGACTCTGGTCATCAGACTACCTAATATAAAATAGTCACAGTGATTTACCTCTATCAATTGTATAATCTCTGGAATCAAGTTTATCTTCCTTGTCTCATTGTTACACTTCTGCTGATGATGGCCATATCATCATGTTGAAAGGAAGTTTGATTCTAGCCTGCTACAAATTCACTTTTTTCAAGGACTTGTATTTGCTGTTGTTGTTGTTGTTACAATTGACCACTGGTTCTTTTGGTATTCTATTTTAGCATGTTCTTCTCTCTTTCTTACTATGTTTCTCTCTCTCTCTCTCTCTCTCTCTCTGTACATATGCATATATTTTCTTCCTCTTCTCTTTCCATCACTTTCTTTTGACCACCACCTATGTCTTTTCTCTCTACTCTGCCCTCCCTTCAGAGCCAGCTTTTACATGATCAAACAGAAGTCTTTTCTGGAAATTCCAGTGTGATTTCAGAAACTAGACACTTCACAATGTAAGAAATTATGCTATCTGGCTCATGATGGTGAACCCACTACATAGAACAGGGCCTGGGATATTGAAAATGCTCATATTTACTATTGATTGATTTTACCAGTCACTATATCTAATGTTTTGCTTTATCATATAATAAAATATTTTTGCATTTCTGGCTGGTTTTGGTAGAACTATATTTGTCATGAGGCAAAAATATTTGAGCCACAAATATCTGTAAATATGTTTTTGGTTTTCTAATTATTTATAAGGTAAAAAACAGTTTAAATAGCATGAAATCATTTGATGGTTTTGGTGGTCTAATAAATCACAAAATAAGCTACTTACAAAGCTATTAAATTACCTGGGACACAAAACCAACTAAAAATATATTGGAGAACTATCACAGGAACATGTAGTCTATCTACACACCAACTATCCACCCAGTAACAACCTTTCATTGCCAACTCTAATCCTTGACCCAGGGAAACAAGTTCAAACAAGAGGATTTAGGAAATGCACTCTGCTTAACAGGATTGTGTTGTTAAAACCAGTGAGAGCTTAGCATAAAATCATACTGTTATTACGAATTTATCTGCAGAGCTATATATACCTACTTTCCATTCCTTTCTTGTCAACTGATATGAAGTTTATTCACAATCTCTAATTCTTCCACTGCTGTTTGCTTTCATTTTGCATAATTTGCTACATTTGCTGAATGCTTTGGCTTATCCAGTTTTTTAGGTTTTTTATTTCTTAAGCAATTTTCCCTCCCATCTTACAGTGTTCTAGTCAGTCTCCTACTTTGGTCCATTTTGTTTTCTGCATAATTTACTATCTTTTTTTTTTTTCTTCTTCTTTTTTTTTGAGTCAGTGTCTCATTCTGTCGCCCAAACTGGAGTTCAGTGGCACATTCACGGTCACCCCGGCATCGACCTACTGGGCTCCGGATATCCTTCCTCCTCAGTCTTCCAAGTAGCAGGAACCACAGGCGCACACTACCACACCTGGTTAATTTTTGATGTATGGTAGAGACGAGGTCTCGCCAAGTTACCCAGGCTGGTCTCTAATCTGTGGGCTCAGGCAATTCACTAGCCTGGGCCTCCCAAGGTGCTGGGAGCCACCAAGACCAGCCTTACTATCTTCTTTATGTCACCTGTTGGTCAATGTTATCCTTCATTGGTATCGGTGTGTTTTTTACCAAGTATATGCATATTTTAAAGATAAGATAAGGAGAAAATATTTAATTAGTCATAGATAATGTATTATATTTTCCAGAGCTTTAAAGTACAGTATGTACATTATAACATTTTGCTCCTGGACAGTTTTTCTGTATGAAATAGTATAGCATTTGATCAATATCACTTAAATATATCAAATAGTTTCTTAACAGGGAAAAGTATTCTGTAGCGTAAAATTAAGCACCAAGTATTATAGAGAATCCCATGAACATATTTAAAGCTTGGTTATTTTTTTTTTACAACATGCCATGGTATACCAGAATATATTTATGTAATGGTATATTTCTCAATATTAGTGTTATGAGTTCTCTCTCAATATACATTTTCTCATGCTTCATTGATAATAGAATTTTTAGCAGACACAGGCTTGTCCAGAATGCAGACTCCAATTCTCGGTTAGCCCCCTTATTGCTATATGTAGCTGTGAACCTTCTGGGTTCTGCCTGTACACTATCAGGGATATGGTCACTTCTGTACTCTTTCCCCTTCCCACTGACTCGAATGTGGGTGAGGTCCCAAGATAGTGGAGCAGGTAGATAAAAAAGTGTGGATTCTAAAACACAGCCTACAGATAGGTGCAGGACTATTTATACCCAACTTTCATGTATGTGGTGAGAGAACTATGTTGTTTAAACCACTATTATGCTAGCTTTCTGTGACAGTAGCTAAATCTATAGCCATACAGATATTGGGCTGTAAAATAAGATCCTGAAATATGTTTAGTTTATTGTTGAAATGTGAGATTTTTGTTCAAGTGTGGAGTTAGATATCTTCTCAAAGTTCAGATTATTTTTGCAATTTTTTGAAGCTCAATTTGCTTTGTAACATGGATTATTTCTTGTCTTATGTGAGCAAATAAAAATGTGTTCATGCATTTATATAATTATTATGGTTATTCAAAAATGTGGGGACTGTTTAAATAGGCTTTATGGAAGACTAAATTTTGGACTCTCTTTAATTAGTAAACCACCATCAAGAACAAACACACTATTTCTTTAAGAAAAAAAGTCTAACCTCAAGCCTTTGCCTTCATATTTTCCATCTTCACATCTCATTTGGTTTAAAGAGACCACTTCTTAGACTGTCTCCCTCCTCCAGATTGCCTCAGAAACTGTCTCTGAGAATTGCTTTTAACCAGCTGCCTCACTACAGGGACCCAACCAGGCCCTGTTAGCATGGTCATTCACTAACGTTTGCTCACAATTCATTTTGTTTTTTTTCTTTGATTTTAGTGTCTTTAGTTTCACTGATGAATTTCATTACATTTTGGAAAATTATTAGAAAAGTCAATTACTATTATTAAAGATCAATATTTACATGTACCATAGATGTAGCTCTTTCCAATAAAGAATCCTAATAAATATATGTGTGGCTGTCCTTGATGATCAGAAATATCAATGGAAACTAAGAAAAAAACTGTGCAAAACAATGAATGCCTGCCAAGAGTTACGGGTTTCAAGGAATGATAATATTTATCTAGAGTACAATGATATTTCTGCAACACCATTTCAATATATTCTGAAAATCACTCTTATAAGCTCTATTTTGCATTTCCCCCTTCAAAGTCTTAGGACATTGATTATATTCTGACCAAAAACAAATCTATGCTGACAAATTCAATGAAAGATGTGATTGGTTCACATGACATGGCTCACATTTAATGAGTTGATTGAAGTTCTGAAACTAAAATGACATCGGCTTATACTTCTTTTCACTTTTCAGGCTCTCATCTTACCACTACCACCATGGTTGACAGTTTTAAAAATACAGTCAATTACACAAACTTTTTCTAGCATCTGCACCAAATGCCCAAATGATATAAAAATATGGCTCATAGGTGCCTCCAAACTACCTGAAACTGTTGCACTGACATTAGGAATTGGGTAAGATGATCAGAATCCTAGTTGATACTTTAAAAAACTTTATAGATATTTGTCTTCATTGCATAAGAATCATAATAACGATACAGATAAAGGATTGTTTTGTGTCATGCAGAAAATGCTTAAAATAGTTTATATATCTGACACTATTTTATTTTTGTACTTCGTATGCACTGTTTATTGTATGCATTTCACCAATAGTTCTATAATCTTTTATAAAAAACATGTAGGGGAAAAAGTGAAAATCCTTCCCTTCTACTCTTTTAATTTCATTCAATCAAAGCAACAGTTATTTACAATTTTGTGCCTATTTAGCCAGGATTTTGCATATTCTCACTGTTATATGGGCAGGTTTATACCATGGTCTACATTGATATACAAATCTACATATACATACACATTTTGGCATTACAGTTTGGGTGTGCTGTACATATTGGTCTGTCACTGTTGCTTTCCAGATGGACTAGATCGTGAGCATCTTCAAAGTTCATGTGCATAAATTTCACTCCATCTTTTTAATGGCTGCGGCATTTCATGCAATAGATAAATAACAAATTCTTTATTGATGGAAATTTAGACGGCTTCCTTTTCTTTCAGTAATATGCAATATGATGATGAACATCTCTGTACATTTTTTATGAGTATGCTTTCATCTCTGATGGTAAAGTTCTAAATGTGACTAATTGTCAATTCAAAAGTATTTTAACATTTAGTAATAAATAAATCCAAAATTCTTACACATTTTAGTTTTAAGTTCTTCTCTCACAACCACACTTTTCTAAGGTAAATTTTGCATGTTTATTATTTTGAGGGCAAATTTTGCATATTTATTACAAGGCATCTCAACTGGGTCATAGAGTCAAAGGAAATATTCCACCACACAATGCCACACCACTGTAGAATGACAGAATGCTTGAAATAGAACATTTAAGTTAGAACTTGTAAATGAGATATAATTACAGCTCTCAAAATGTGACCATGCTATAGTGACATGTCCAAGAGTAAATTCTTTCCTGCATTCTTGGTATTGATATGCATGTCCAAGTGGTGAGTATATGTTTCTGGAATGTTTACTGTTTCTGTTGGCAGTTGGGCATGGTTTGTCTTATTTTAGGGGACCTATGTCATAGGTCAGTTAATATTTTCTTATGTCATTATTGCATTCCCTCTAACAGATTTAATAGGATATATGAAAATTTTTGAAAAAGTGACCTAAACATTCTAATCATAACAACATTATGGAGCATTAACATTTTCATGCAACTTATGAAAGGAAGGGAGAGTTTGCCAGATCACAGAATGCTCAGTTGGCATATAGCTTGAATACCCTGATTTTTGCTGTAGTCTTTGACTCCACTTAAACTGACTCATGACATGTTACTGATCTAGCTTGTTAGCAAAACCACAGTTTATGGAATCCAGATTTGTTCACCACAAAGATAGTTACATATTTTTTCACTGTAGATAAATAGGCCTAGTTGAATAGAAATAAGAACATTATTAGTTTTGTGCTTAGAATTGTAATTATGAATTAATATATCAAGGCAAGGGCAAGGAAGTATTTTTTAGTTGTTGCATAAAATCATTCAACATGAAGGGTATCTTCAATGCAAATGGCACACGGGATTTACAGGAGACAAACTGCACTTGGATTTAAAATTATAGAACACTTACAATGTTAAAATAGTTTTGGGGAAGTTCTAAAGACAAGACAAGTTTTGGTCGAGTTCTCTTGCTAAACCATAATTTATGAAGCACCATCCCAATCTTTGCTTCTCTCATTTAGAAAATTTTAAAGGCAGTGTGGTTTCCCAGGATTAGTCAAAGCGTTCTTGGTATGAAAAGTAACTTCAGTTATTGGTCCTTTTAGGTCACAAGTTAAAAAAATGTTATGGCAAGAAATAGATATCATGATATAGCTATTGATGATTAATGTGCCTGGATATTATTTAAAATAATAAATATTTATTTATAGTAAATAAGGGAGTACTATTGACTTTGCATATATAAAGGGGGTATTTTAATATGTAAATTATACCATTTTTATTATGACAAGATATACTTTTTTGAGGAAAAAAGAAATAGACCCAAATAAATAAGTAAAAAATTACATGACTTTTTTTCTAAAAATCGGAGATCACTCTTTTGAAGGCCTTGTACTATAAGATTATCAGCTATCAGATGATGATTTAATCCCAACTAAAGAAAGTAATACCAATCCTGTCTTCAATGCAATTCCAAAGTAGAATATTCATAAACCATTGTAAATATTATTAGTGAAATGGATATATTATTATTTTTTAATTTTTACATATTTTTATGGTTTCCTCAAGTGTGTGTAGTCTTTTGATTATGTAGCTAAATGACAGGATAAAATAAACATCTCCATATCTCTTTAACTCCAGCAAAATAATAAGTGATGAAAACAAGGGTATTTACCAAATTTCAAAAACCAGATAATCTGTGCCTGTATCTTACCTTTCTTTTGCGAAGTCTCACTTGGTTATCTGTGGGTTCCTGGGTGGCCAGAGTCTCCTGTAAGTGTAAACACTGCATGTCATCTTCTGCTGTGACCTTTGGAGGACTTTTGTTTTGATGTTCTGAGAAATCACTCTTCTCCAGACCATCTTCAGCTGACATTCCACTGCGGCAGGAAGGAGGCTGCAGAAGGCAGCTTCCAATATCTGCTTTTAATGATGGTAGTCCTCTGTCTGTAGAAGGAATAGCCAAGAACTCATCTTGTACTACATTGCAGGTGTTTCTTTCATTGTCATCTTTAGGGAAGTCGGGTTTCCTTCGTTGCTGAGCAATTATGGCAGAATTAAGCAACTGCGTCTCTGGCACAATATCTTTTACATTCAAAGTATCAAATGCATTTACTTTGGGCGCATCGTTTATTCCACTTAAGCTTATATCATTGCAAAGCTCCAGGCTTTTACTTATAGTGTCAGTGACTTTTCTCTCTCCACTTTCTTCTAGCAGTGCTAAATCAGCCTTACCAGCCATTCCCCAGGAGTTATAAGAATCTTGGTTACTTTCCACAATGGGCAGTGTCATTATTAAGGAGCCTGCTCCTTCGATCGTACATTGGCCTGGTGCGTTATGCCCTTGGGTAGTTAAAATCTGCTTATCATCTGTAAGGTATAAGTCAGGATCGATATCTTCATCAGAAACATGCACGAGTGTTTCTGTGCTGGCTTCCAGAGACAGAAGCTGATCTTCACCTTCCTGGCTCTCATTTTCCTCCACCTCTTTTGAAATGCAACCCATTGGCCTCCCAGAAAAATCTCTCAGCTCTGATCCATGACAACAGTCTGGTAGTGAAACACACTTCTCCTTGCGGTCCACATTTAGAGTTTCATCTTTTTCCATACTTGCCTGCAAAGTGTCAGCTACTAGTCCATGATGACATGCTGTGTTATAATCATCAGGATTAAAAGGCTGTCCCATCCATCGGGTCACATGTTCTTCCCAGCTCCTCTTTCTGATAGCTCCAGACATGTCATCATAGTTTAACAACAGACAGAGAGACACATTCCGTATGAGGTTAAAGGAGATGGAACTTGATGAAAGACTATTTCAAATTCATGGATCAAAGAAGGGAGTGAGTTTTATCATTTCACCACCTATTAAAAAATTAAAAAAATATATAGTTATGGATACATTTCTAAAGTCAAAATGTATCTTGGAAAAGAGAGCTCTTAATCTGTGCCATGAAAGTTGAAGTAAGAGACTTTATAAAGCTTCTGTCTAATAGCTTTAGTAGCACTATCTCTTTAAGAAAGAACCGACCATTAGAAGAAATTTTTACATTTAATATGTCCAGCCAAAAATCATCAGAAATATGATTTAAAGATAGCTATATTGGCCTACTAATGAATACATACTAAACATTTAAAACTCCATTAAGAAAACACTTGGAATGCAAAACCTCATAAAATCACTGGAAGAAACTTGTTGCTCTAGCTTGCATGCTTTCCTGATTTATTTTTGTGAACACAAGCCATTAAAGAATCTATTTGCTGTTTGGTTTGAATCACAGTGTAGGCCACCAGGGAACTGTTCATGTAAAACTTCAGCTATAGAGACAGCATGTGTAACGTATTAGTGTGTGAAAGAGCTAATACCAATCCCAAACGACCAGGATGTATTTACTCCAGGGAGTGACTAAGAAACATGGAATAATCCAGTTTAGCTCATATTAACACACAATTCGTGGATAAGAAAGTAAAACACATACCATTTACAGTGCCTTAGGATACATACGTTTCAACATGCATTCTATGACGGTTACCGTTACTACCAGCTAGCAAACTAGCATTTTTGAAGCTTAAAGAAATTAAACAATGTGCCCAAAGTTATACATCTAGGAAATGAGCATAGACTCAAACTAAGTAGTTAACAAACTTCACTGTCTCCATGGAATCATGAGATTCCACCTTCATCCTACTCCCCACATATCTTTAGCATGTGTAACCTCTAACCATCTCATGTAAGAAGTCAAGTGAGCCAAAAAGGAAGATGTGAGTATAAGACAATTGGGACTGTTTTTCTGAAATTGGAGCCTCATTCTATTTGGCTTCTAATGAGTTTAGTTTGTATATTTCTGTTAGAATTTGATCATAAAAATTTTGGTAAACAAGAAAATCATGCATAAGATAAGGTCAGAATATAAACACATTCCAGGTATCCATTCTTTTGCCTTGAATTACTCAAACCCTAAACGGAAATAAATCTTACCAATGTAAACTCAGTCTTATAAAAATGACTAACCCAAATGTTGTCCTACAATGAAACTGTATATTAGACTGTGAAAGAAAAATCTCATTCACAGAACAGACACTTTTAGGTTTTATTCCACATAAGAACTGTCAGCACACAACATGGATTGGCTTACTGATTTCAGCCATAAAAAAGATTAACTGCTATGCTCGTTTTGAGTCTCTTGAGTCTAGTGAAAAGGACTCTGACTACCCACCCAAAATTTCAAGCTATTCTGACTAAGTACATGCCCAAAAGATAAATATTTTCATCCTATAAAGACCAGAGAAGTTAAGAAATGTGCGAGAATTTTGGTACCCCATCCTGACCAAATATCTTCCTGGATACTATTTGGTTCCCCCAAAGGTCTGTAGCCATCTTTGAAAATGGTCAACCTTCACATTTTCCATGTTGACATTTACTTTGCACTAAAAAATAAAATAAAGTCTCTGAATTCCATGCATAAGTCATTATAGTGTGGGAGGCTACGGAAAGTGGAAAAAACGCATAGATACAAGCCAGAAAATTTCTGCTTTCATGAGCAAATTTGGGTTGTAATAGGGCGGTTCTGTCTTAGATGCTTTCTTTTCTTTATTTTTGTCCAGTGTAGAAAGAGCAGGCTAACACAAGACATGCCAAGTGGTATTACTATGTCATTCCTAAGCCACATTTGCATTTAAATTGAGCCCGAATTCTGGCTTCATTTCTTTTACTAAGGAGAAATATAGTTTTATTAACTCCTTGGGAAAAAAATTACACAAAAAATTTCCCCTAAGACCTTATAGTAATATTCATTAACTTATGTCACTCAGTCTTGACAAGAAGGTACATATTTCTGTCACGTCAAAGGAAGATTTCAATAAGTTCTGAGACAATCTAACTGTAAAGAGAGACTGCAAATCAGAAAAATTCATCATAGCTTTAACTCATTCTGTCTTTGTTTCTAATCTAGATTCTTCGGAAATTTCCAGATCATTCCTGTATATGTACCCTGTCTTTATTTTTAAAACATAAGATTTCCTAATTATTCCTATAGCTATCATTATTTACAATTTGAGTGCCCATTCATTCCATCTCCTGTGGTCTGATAGATTTAAAAAAAAAAAAAATCTCTGAAAGCTTTCCTACAATTATTGTCAATTGCACTTGAGTTTACTGGCTTCATTTTCTAAATAATCTGAATTGACTCTAATCTGTCCTCTAAGAGAGAGAAGCTTTGTAAAATACTTGACTTTCTTATGAGCTTCCTCACTGGGATGCCTTATTTAAAATTATATTTCAAACTGCTGACTACTTATTTTTCAAATTTCTATTGCATTTCTTTTGTAATCCTACTCATGAAATTTCATTCAGAATGAGCTCAGCTGCTGAGGATTTGGATGGAGGAGCTGGAAAAGTGTAGGTCATGTCAGAGTGTTGATTTTATGAAGTGAATTTCCATGGGGATTTTTCACTTCTTAAATACATATGTTCAAACACCATGGTATTAATATTACAAGAGACATATATACTTCTAATTATGCAATGATTCTGGAAAATAATTGCGAAATGTTCACATTTGTGATATTAGCGCATAAGACATTTAAACACAAAGGGATTTCAAGTTTTTTTTTGTTTGAGTTAATTTTGGAATATTTACCACTCCTTAACATAAGCATTTCATGACTTAGAATATGTATTTTAAAAACTAAACAAAATTGAAAGCTATTGTCTTTAAAAATAACAGCTGGAGACATTCTAGTTTGAGAAACACTGATCTACATTTGATATCAAACAATCATGCTCTACATTGCACTTGCTTCTGAAATAAACTTACACCTTATAATCTGGTCTGCCAATTGCCCTCAGAAAAGAAGAACCTGTATTTACCAACTGTATGTCTGACAAAGACCTAACATCAAAGATCTACAAGGAACGCAAATGTGACAAAAAGAAAAAAAAAACCCAAACAGCCCCATTGCAAAGTGGGCAAAATATATGAATAGACACTTCTCAAAAGAAGACATACAAGCAGTCAACAGATACATGAAGATACATGCTCGGTCTCACTAGTCATCAAAGAAATGCAAGTTAAGAACCACGGTGAGATATCACCTAACTCCAGTCAGGATGGCCATCATCAATAACTCCACAAACAACAAGTGCTGGAGAGGATGTGGTGAAAAGGGAACACTTCTATACTGTTGGTGGGATGTAAACTAGTACAACCTCTGTGAAAAACAGTTTGGTGATTCCTAAAAGATCTAAAAGTCAACCTCCCATAAGGTGCCACAATCCTCCTATTGGGAATATAACTAGAAGAACTCAAATCACTCTATGAAAAAGATACCTGCACATGTTTATTATTTACAATAGCAATAACATGGTACCAACTGTGCTGCCCATTGAAAGAGGACTGGATACAAAAATATGGTACATATACATGATTGAATATTATGCAGCCATAAAAAAGGACAAAATTATGAACTTCACAGCAACTTAGATGGACTTAGAGACTAGAATACTGAGTGATCTATCACAGAAACAAAGAACTGAATATCACATGTTCTCGCTCAGAAGCGGACCTTGAACAAATATCGTAATACTGTAAGAAAGGGATTGGTAGTAATTCGGAATGGCCAGGGGAGGGCGGGAGAAGGATTGGCAGTAGTGGAAAACTGCCAGGTTGGGGGGGGCACATCCCTTCCACAAGGGTACCTTCATAATGAACACATGCATACCTCACCCTCAATTGTACCCCACATCTTTAAAATAAAAAAATTTATTAAAAAAAAGAGAAAAGAAGAGTCTGCTGATAATCACTGTTGCTTCTTCTACAACCTGAGAAACGGAGGCACAAATGAAGTATCTGTGGATGAAATCAAGTATGAATACTGAAGAATTGACAGTGTTAGATCATAATCACTATTAAAGAAGCATTTATTTAGTACCCAATGAATGACAGAAACTTTGCAAAATATTGGGAATATAAATTTATATAATATATTCTACCTTTTCTATTGAAGCTTTTCTACTGAAACTCACGTTAAGGAAACTCATGTAGGGCAACCTCTCAGGTGCCCTCCCCTTGTGGGTGCTTTTCTGTCTTCTCAATAAATCCTACTTTCTCACCTTCTGGCTACAACGAGCAAAAAAAAAAAAAAAAAGAAACTCATGTAAAAAAGGATTATAAGTCCTATAATGTTAGGTCTTTGATCTATTTAGTGTTGACTTTCGTGTATGGCGATAGGTAGGGGTCCCATTTCATTCTTCTGCATGCAGTCAGTCAGTTTTCCTAGCATCACTTGCTGAATAAGGTCTCCTTTCCCCAGTGGTTGTTGTTGATGACTTTATCAAAGATGAATTGGTTGAGAGATAGAGGTTTTGCTTCTGGAATCTCTATACTGTTCCATTGGTCTATATGCCTGTTTTTGTACCAGTACCAGTCTGTTTTGATTATTGTAGCCTTACAATAAAGTTGAAAGTCTAAACCTTAAACTATAAGAATCTTAGAAGAAATCACAGGAGACACCCCTATGCACATTGGAATAGGCAGACAATTCTTAATTACACTGCCAAAAGTGTATGCCATAAAAATAAGATAGACAAGTGGGGCCTCATCAAACTGAAAAGCTTTTTCAAAGCAAAAGAAACTATCAAGAAGCAAGGAAACAACCTACAGAATGGGGAAAAAATATTTGCTAACTATATGTCTGACAGGACTTAACATTCAGGATGTATAAGGAACTCAAAAGGGCCAAGAGGAAAAAAACAAACAGCCCTATTAAAAAGTGGGCAAAAGATATGAATAGACACTTCTCAGAAGAAGACACACAGCAGCCAATAGATACATGAAAAAATGCTCAGCCTATCTAATCATCAGAAAAATGCATTTCAAAATCACATTGAGATACCACCTAACTCCAGTAAGGATGACCATCATTAATAAATCAAAAAGCAATAGATATTGGCGAGGATGTGGAGAAAGGGGAACACTTCTACGCTGCTGGTGGAAATGCAAACTAGTTCAACCTCTTTGGAAAATAGTGTGGCAATTTTTAAAAGAACTAGAAATGGACCTTATATATGACCCAGCAATCCTCCTTCTGGGAATATACCCAAAGAAACTCAAATTATTCTTCAAAAAAGATATTTGCACACACATGTTTATTGCAGCACTATTCAAAATAGCAAAAACATGGAACCAACCCTGCTGCACACTGAAAGTAGACTGGATAAAGAAAATATGGTACATTATACCTGATGGAGTATTACACAGCCATAAAGAAGAACAAAATTATGGACTTTGCAGCAACTTGGATGGATAAAGAGTTCATCATATTCAGTGATCTATCAGAAACAAAGAACTGAATACCACATGTTTTCACTCATAAGTGGGTCCTGAACACTTACCACAGTACTGCAAGATAGGTATCAGCAGAAGCAGGACAATGCCTGGTGGGGGGACACATAATATCACTAATATCATGAATCTAAACCAGTAGAAGTGAGGACCAGTTTAAAGCCCAAATTTCACCTGCATGTAGACTACTTATGTACCTAATCCTGGCTTATACTCCACATCTTTACAATGAATGAAGTAAAAAATTTGTATGTGCTTTCATGGACTCAATACCATTGATAGGTATACCTATATTATGAAGAGTTTATCACCAAGTAGGAGCTCATCTTCCTTCCTTCCATCCTTCCTTCCTTCCTTCCTTCCTTCCTTCCTTCCTTCCTTCCTTCCTTCCTCCCTCCTTCCCTCTCTCCCTCCCCCCCTCCCCGCCTTCTTCCTTATTGAGGGAAAAAAGTGTTCTCAGGGAGGGCTTCACAGAAGAGGACATGTCCAAATGAGGTCTTTTGTGGCAAATTTTCTGTCTTCACAATAATTGAGCCAAATGGGATTGAGGTAGATTTTCCTACTGGATGGAAGAAGTCTTTCTTTCTGACTTCACATAGTCACTATTCTAGAATCACTTCTTTGGAAAAGATACCAGAGACAGTAATAAACTTCAGAAAATTACTTGCAACTTGAAAACTCATTGGTTACCTTGAATGTAAACCACATTCCTCAGAAGCATTTCAGAGAAAACTGAGAAGAGAAATTTTTAAAAGAAAAAAATTCAGAATATGTCATAGAATATGTCCCAAACTTCAGTCTGAAGAGAACTCATGGAATATGCAGTAGTACAAGGAAGAAAAATATACCATGTCAAGAAATATCACTATGAAATTTTAGAATGTAGGAGATAAGCAAATGAGCCTAAATGTTGTCAGAGAAAGAAAAAAGAAGTTATATATTAAGAACTGGCAATCAAATGGTATTTGATTTCTTAAAATTAATAGTGGAAATAACATAATAGACAAACATACTCTCCAAGTTCTGACCAGAAATTATGTATACCTTAAAATTATATGAGGAGACTTAACTTTTAAAAATCTCTTCTCAAAAGCTACTGGAGAGATAGTTTCATTCCAATGAGAGAATAACAAAGCAGGGAAAATAGCAACAGGAAAGTCAGGAATTCAGCAAAAATAACCAGGGAACAGAGTTTTCAGGATAAAATTTGTGTAGCAGGTCTAGTGGGCAAAATTTCACATAAATCTTAACGTTCTCTATGAGAAATGTTTCTTAAAAAAGGAAATAATTCCCACAGCCAGCATACTGCTGAACAGACAGAAACTAGAACTTTTTCCCCTGAAAACTGGAAAAAGACAAGGTTGCCCACTTTCACACCTCCTTTTCAACATAGCTTTGAAAGTTCTAGCTAGAGCAATCAGACAAGAGAAGGAAATCATGGGTATCCAAATAGGAAAAGAGAAAGTCAAATTATCCCTCTTTGGAGATAACATGATTCTGTACCTCAAAAACCCAAGAGAATCTGTCCAAAACCACCTTGCACTGATTAAAAGACTTTGGCAAAGTCTCAGGGTTTAAAATCAACGTACAAAAGACAGTCATGTTTCTATACACCAACAACAAACAAACAGAAACCAAAATAAAAAGCACAATCCCATTCACAATAGTCACAAAAAAATCAAATACCTTTGCATCTTCCTAGCCAGAGTCGTGAAAGACTTTTACAATGAAAACTACAAAACGCAGCTTAAAGAAATCAAGGATGACACAAACAAATGGAAAATTATTCCATGCTCACAAATTGGAAGAATCAACATCGTTAGGATGTCCATTCTACCCAAGGCAATCTACAGATTTAATGCAATACCCACTAAATTACAAGCAGCATTCTTCTCAGACCTAGAAACAACAAGACAGAAATTTATATAGAAACATAAATGACCACGAATAGCCAAAACAATCGTCAGCAAAAAAACAAAATCAAAAACAAAATGGAAGGTATCATACACCCAGAATTTAAATTTATTATAAGGCTACAATAATCAAAAGGCCTGATATTGGTACAAGAAGAAGCATAGAGACCAAAGGAACAGGTTAGAGATTCCAGAAGCAAAACCTCAAATTTTCAGTCAACTCATCCTCAACAAAGCCTCCACTACCAACCACTGGGGAGAGGAGAACCTATTCAATAAATGGTGCTGGGAAAACGGGCAGACCACATGCAGAAGATTAAAATAAGACCCCTACCTATCGCCATACACAAAAATCAACTCTAAATGTATCAAAGACCTAAATGTAAAACCTCAAACTATAAGAATCTTCAAACACATGAGATACCCTTATGGAAATTGTAACTGGCAACCAATTCCTGATCAAAACCCCAAGTGCCCATGCCATAAGAGATAAGATAGAAAAGTGGGACCTCATCAAGCTCACAAGCTTCTGCAAAACCGAAGAAACTATCGAGAGAGCAGGGAGACAGCCCACAGACTGGGAAAAAATATTTGCCAACTGTATATCTGACAAAGGTCTAAATCTAGGATTCACAAGGAACTCAAATATGCTGAAAAGAAAAACACAAACAGCCCCATTATAAAGTGGGCAAAAGATATGAACAGACATATCTCAAAAGAAGACATACGAGCAGCCAACGGACACATGAAAAAATGCTCAGCCTCACTAGTCATCAAAGAAATGCAAATTAAACCACACTAAGATACCACCTAACTCCAGTCAGGATGGCCATCATCAATAACTCAAAAAAACAACAGACGCTGGAGAGGATGTGGTGAAAAGGGCACACTTCTACACTGTTGGTGGGAGTGTAAACTAGTACAACCTCTGTGGAAAGCAGTTTGGTGTTTCCTAAAAGATCTAAAAATCGACCTCTCGTATGACCCTGCAATCCCCCTACTGGGAATATACTTGGAACTCAAATCACTCTATGAAAAAGATAGCTGCATTTTTACTGCAGTATTGTTCACAATAGCAAAAAGCTGGAACCAACTATGCTGCCCATTGAAAAAGAACTTGATAAAAAATGTGGTACATATACATAATGGAATATTACACAGCCATAAAGAAGGACAAAATTATGAACTTCACAACCACTTGAATGGACTTAAAGTCTATAATACTGAGTGATCTATCACAGAAACAAAGAACTGAGTATCACATGTTCTCACTCATAAGCAGACCTTGAACAATTATCATAATACTATAAGAAAAGGATTGGCTATAGTGGAAAAGTGGTGGGGGAGGATGGGATTGGCAGTAGTAGGAATCTGCCACGGTCTGCGGGGGCACACCTCATCAACAAGGGCACCTGCATAATGAACATTTGTATACCTAACCCTTAATTGTATCCCACATCTTTAAAATTAAAAATTAAAAAAAGTAAATAATTGATTATATATATGACTACTTGGAGAGAAATTTTAGAGTAAGGTCGAGTGATTGGCGTGGAAATTAGTTACGTAGAAAACTAGGGAAATCAATTGTTAGCACCAGGAACAAAGGAGATTTTATAAGAAAGGAGATATAATCATAACACACTACCTGGCTAAACTGTGGCTATTTTTTTATGCTGTCAAGATAATGCAAATAGTAAATTCTAAATCAGTCAAAAATTATGAAGTAATTATTTTCAGAGTATAGGATTTTGTGAGGGATGAGATTAACAATGATCGGGAGAATGATTTCAGAACTACTGCATTATTTTCTATAGTAACAAGTTAGTAGATAATGTCTAAAATGCAATAAAAAGTATAATAATATTGTGAAATATGGGAGTAAATATAAGAAATTAGCAAAAATAAAGTGCTATAATTTTCTGTGTCATTGGCTTGAGACAGAAACAAAAGTCTTATCTCTAAATCTCAGAAATGATGTCAAGTCATAAGCTAAATTTTAATATGCTCCAGAGAAGTAATTTTAAAATTGAGTTGATGCTTAAATGTAACTGCAGTTCCTCTACAATATATCTGACTGGACAAAGTCATTATTTTTGCCTCTTTTCCACTTACCACACCATCCTTTCACAATCACACAAACTCTAGCCTCACATTTTTAGCCAAGCATAGGTGCTGGTTTGGATATTTATCTTGGACCACCAATGTTAGTGCAATTTTCCATGAGATTTTTAAAGATTATTTCTTTTAGGGTTTCCTTTCCTTCCCCAACTGTCCTGGGAATTCCTGTGATTGAGAACAGGTATTCTTGGCAATTCTTTTAGCCATAGTTTTTCTAAAATGTTATCTAAATAGAAGTTTAAGATGTGTGAAATATTGATGCTATCATTTTATGTATCTTACACAAAATACATATAAATTAGAAACACACAAACAATATTAAATCAGCAAATGCATTTGAAAAGAGGAATTCTCCGTTGTATTATTGCCCACTTTTTCTAGACTTCTCACTCACAGTACTTTGAAAGATGGTAACTTTTTATTCATTCCCTCAAAGGTGGGTATCTTGTCTTGTCTTTTGAGAACACAGATGACATACACACACACATGTGCAAAACAGACACAATCGCAGCTTCATACATTTCCTCCAGTGTGAGCTCAACTTCTGTTAAAGCAAATCGCCATTACAATGAGCATTTGTGGAGGCCATAATGAAATTCATTTTCTTAATGAAATTGTCAAAGAACAAATTATCTAGCAAACTAAACAGTGCATGTTTGGGCATCTTCCCACTGTCATCCAACTCGGTGCTAAATTAGGAGAAATACTTTTGATTGCCAAACTGAAGTGACATACGCAAGATACTTAGGAGACACAAGGAAGCTTAGGGAAGATATTTTTCTTCTTAATTTATTTATGTAAATACATAAATAGTCCAAAAGATGACAGCACATTTTAAAAAAGCATTCTATGAGTCTAGTCAAGACAGTCAACTTTCAGTAAAAGACAATTAGTGCTTTTCCTTTAAAATATTTGTAGTATCTAATACAAATTAGACAAAGCTATAATTAAGCTACGTGTGTGTGTGTGTGTGTGTGTGTGTGTGTGTGTGTGTGTGTGTGTGTGTGTTGGGGAATCCTTAATAATACAATGCAAGAATTTATCTTCATATGGTTTCATGTAGATTTTCTTTCTTCAGTAGAAATATATATCCAAATCCCTCATACAATTGTTATCCATCTATTTTTACATTGTCTAAGGTTGGAATTTATTCATAATGCCTCATTAGCTGTTACTGGAAAACATGAACTTCCGTTAAAATTTTATTGGTAAATGGCTTGATGGAGATTAAAATATTATATATGAAATATCTTCCATGTCTTTAGGCTGTCTGGAAAGCATAAAAAAACTTTTACTAAATTATGGAATAAACCATCTATAATGAGCCAAATCAGGGGAATAAGTAGTACATCACTTTTTCCAAGAGACACATCCAAGCTTCCTTCATTTTTAGTCTTTAGAAGAAAAATGACGAAGTATGTAGCTAAATTTAAAGTATTATTTTAATGTTAACCTATTTTTATGCAGATCTCAGAGTTTTCACTGAGCTTGGACAACTTTTTCTCATTCTTAACTCTCAGAGTAGAGTTACTCTAGGTATTGGGCAAATTTGAAAATGAACTCTTTCAAACAATGAGAAGTCAGCTCCTCAGAAAAGGGCGAGGTGTTATAAAATTGCAAGCTATTATTTCAGTGGTGCCCTATTTTTGCTTCCAGGTTGCTTCTATTTAATGTATCTTCCAGTAGTTTGTAATTTTCTTGCAGAAAGGAGACCAGATCCTGGCAGTATTTGACTTACCACCCACTTTATAGCTCAAATCAGTCAGACTTGCAGCTTTTCTTAAAATTTTCTTAAGCAACTCATGTGTAAGTTGAGGAAATCTTGAAACAATTTATGATATTTTCTTGATATCACGAAGACTTTTCTGGGGATATTTGGTTTCTAAGAGATTCCAAAATTAACACAGTCCTGAAGGACAATATTGGCTCATAGATGCAGTAATTTTTAAATATCTGTATTTTCTTTGAGTTGCCATATTTCATTTTTTTAATGCATGCAGTCTTCTCAGTAGTAGTGTTCCATTTTATGCAGAGCACTTGGGGCATTTACAAATACATTATAATTTAGATGAATTTTGCTAATAAATTCATTCATGAATAATTATTTGAGGTGTTTTTTTGTGTGTGGTTATTTTGGCCACAATATCTCTTTTCTGTAGAATCCCTTATAATCAAAGTATTGCCTTTCTTCTGAGCTTGTTTCAGTTGAAATATCTTACAGAAATGTCAAGAAATAACTTAGAGTTAAATTTGTTATTAAAACTGTGGCTGCCCCTTTATTGATGGCAAAGCATATAATTAAAATGTGACTTTGCTTTATTATAAAAATATATTTCTATTCAACAAGTGACATTAATTTTAATGCTTTATCATCATCACTGTGAGATATGGCTTTGCTTTAAGTGGGCTCTTTATTTTTAGCTTTACTATCATTTCTAGGAACACTGTAACAGTAGACACAGTCACCACTGACAGTAAATAAGAGATATGCTACAGCAGCATAGGTGCTCAGATGACAAGGTGACAACAGGAAACTGCACTTTTAGTTACTCTATAAGGGCTACTCTCACTGAAATCAGGAACAATAAATTACTGGGAATTTAGTGATTTCTATTATCTTGATATCTACCAGGCGTCGATGCCTCTGATATCAATTTTTGTCTTCTGTACATATCTATAATTTCATCTTATTTTGTCATCTACCTATATTCACTTGAGCTTGTTTTTACCACCAGGGAATTTACTTTATACTATGTAATATTAAGTGCATTAGAAACTTTCAGTGCTAAAGATAAAAGTAATAGTAAAATAAAATAAAAACCTTCCATTTGCTAAGCATTTAACAATGGGAAGGAACCAGGTACTGAATTGGGTGCATGACGTACACTATCTCTTTTGGTAATAACACTCACAAATAGTCTGTGAGATATTAGCTATCATCCTAATTTTTTTTTTTTTTTTTTTTGAGTTGGAGTCTCACTCAGTCGCCCAGACAGGAGTACAGTGGCCGCTCCCGGGCTCCAGCAATCCTTCCGTCTCAGCCTTCCAAGCTGGAACTACAGGCACCCGGCTAATTTTTAAAATTATTGTAGAGATGAGGTCTCACTAGATGCTAAGTGACATGATGATGATGATGATGATGATGATGGCAGTGACTCCTTTAGCTTTTGACTGATCTTAGCTGCAGAATCCAAGACTAAGCACGAGCTGGGGCTACCTCTTGAATGCCTATGCTATTTCAACATAAATGAGTAATTAGATCAAAATATGAAACACAATAATCCTTTATCTTTTCTTAAATAACTTGTGCTTTTTTAAAACAAAGATTTGTTTGTTATACTGTATATAAAACAATTTGTACTTGCAAAGTCTCATCTGATGCTCTAAATGACCTGATGATCTTATACTTCACTCATAAAAAGCAGAAATTCATAATAGTTTATGGGGCAAGCTTCAAATCACAGAGTGTCAAGTGGCAAAGATGAAACCAGAGCCAGTTTTCTGACTCTGCCCATGTTTTTTTCAGTATACTGCCCCATTTAAATTGTGGAAAATCCACTAGTGCTCTGTTCTCAATGGTTTCATGTAAGTTTTAATTTCAAACTATTCCTGGAGACTCATGCTTCCTTCTGGCTCTTAATGAATTTGAAATGTCATCTAATGAGAGTGTTGTTAACCTCTGGCCTCAGGCTCTGATGACTCTTGCCAACCTCTTATTTTCTTTCCCCCTTAAAAATTATTATTCTATTATTACAGGATGTCTGGAAAATAGAAAAAAAGTTCAACTCCCACATCTTACCATTCTTCAACCCTGGCTTTCCTTTCTTTCTTTTTTATTTCTCTTTTCTCCCCATTCATTCAACAAATATTTACTGCCAAACAAGCATTGGCAATTCTTCATATGCTAGGTATTTTGCTAATTTCTGAAGATAAAAAAGAAACATTAGTTGAATTTCAAAACACGTTCTTTGATCTTGCTACTTCTTTTCTATCTCATTTCCATCAATAAAAGTGATTTTCTCTTTAAATTATTTGAATTGCATGGCTAAAAACACTTTGTTACTTCAATCTAATACAAAACAATCTTTTCACACATACAACCAGCTACAATTGTCTTTTCCGTCAATCTATCTCAATTAATGAGGAAATTCACATGCAACCTGTTTACCTTACCTTTCAGTTTGTTTGTATTTGAGTCTTTCTTTAATCTTTTCAAGTTCATTTATTTACTTTATAATGCACTGAATCAAAATCAACAATATCTTTTCAAACTAGGTCTCAAGATCCTAGTTTATTCACCCTTGTTCTGATTTCCTTCCTTAAAAATTAACCCCATATGTTGCTCAATGATCTGACCAGCAATTTAAGGCCAAAACAGAACCATAGAAGTAAGCATTGCATTTCTGTCACACCAAAGCCAACCAAGAGTAGTGCTTCTCAGTAAATCTGTTGGTCTTTGTTGTTTATGTAAGGGGCTTATCAATCATGTGAGGGAAGCAGACCTAATATCCATGCCACTTCCCTCAAATCTGGAAGTTTTCACTGGAACATCTGGAAGTTCCTGTACCCTCTTCCAATTCTCATGTACAATTCTTGACATTTCTCTATTTTTATGATAACATCTCTGATCCAGATCAAAGTCATGTGTTATTTGGAACCTTGTTCTACTGTAATGCTTCTCACAGAATGATTCTCTTTGTATGACACGAATTCACTCATTTTCCAAGAAGAACCACATAAAATAAAAACAAAATACAAATTTTAAATGACTCATTTTAGACTTATGGTGATCCGATGAGAGCTAATCTTCTGTAAATAAGATTAAATCATCCCTTAAGTGTTTGTAGTGAAGTGGACAGTATGCGTAGATTTGGATAAAGCCAGAAAAATACTCCTTTTTAATTATAATGTCCTTAAGAAAATAATGAAATTGTGTATTCTCTTTTACTAGGCCTTCGAGTAATCATGCAGCCAGTTAGGCTACAGCATTACCACATTATTCCTCATTACAGTAATGTAGAATGTGGTGACACTGGAAAGAAATGTTGAAGGGTGTATCTTGTAAGTGGTAATACATCAGAAAACTCATTCTAGTTAGTGAAAATGGGAAAAAAAGCATCATGACACATTCTCTCTAAAGAAATGGCATCTATTAGAAATGGATTATATTCATTTTATGAAAAAGGCTCTTGCCTTGGAAAATTCAGTGTTTCAGTCACACAGTAGCATAGATTGTCATTTCTGAAGTATGATGTGGATGAAACAGCCAACTTTCTCATTTTATACTACACTGGGCAGACATCTATTTATATACTGTGAAAAAACTCTGCATTCTACAACTAAAGGACTTTGCAGAAGTCTCAGAGTAGACATATGAATCAATTAAAGGATTGAGAATAAAGTCTGTAGAAGGAAAGATGAAATGAACTGGGCTTATTTAATCTAGAAATGTACATTTATGTTTTAATATGTCCATTTAGGCTTTTTATATTTCTACCCGGGGGAAACACATAGAACTGGAAATATGCTGCAGCAACAGAGATTTAGGTTAGATAGAAGAATGCTGGTACTAGTGAGATTCTTATACTGATTTTAATAGAGGAGAGGGTTGTAAGATCACCTCTGAAAGCCATTGGTTGGCATAGTTTTATCACGATGCCATTTGAATACAAGTATATGAATTTGACAAGCTCTAGTCTAGCTCCATTTATTTAAAAAAATGCCAGTTTTAAATTAATGTAATTATTAGCATATGGCTTCATTTTCTTGGCATAAACATAAAATGTTGCTTGATAGTCACAAAACAAGTTACTCCTTTAAAGTGTATGTTGAAGGAATAGGAAATCTTTATAAGAAAAAGTTTTGTATTTGAAAAAATTGCATTATTTAGTGAGTTTGATTATTTTTTTAAAAAATCTTGATTTTTCCCACATAAGTAACATTGATGACATCTGTAAGCTTTTTTTTTTTTTTTTTTTTAGAAAAGCTCTAATTTTGTTTGCAGGGTAGCCTTCTATTGGACAGGTTCATACTTCACTTTGCATAAGTATTGTTTGAGAGCCAGATGACATCGTTTACGATATCTGAATTATAAGTCAGGGCACTGTAGTTTAGCTATCATCTCTTCTGCTAGTTAGTGGTATGACCTTGGACAGTCACTTTTAAATGTCATTTCTCAGCTTTTTGTTGGTAACCTCAGGACAGTGTCAGAAGAGGTGATCTCTTATGTTTCTTTCAGGAAATTCCATTCAGGGATTTTATTAAATTATAATTTAGATAAGTCAGCATTTTATCTTTCAAATATTTAGATTATTTTTCTCATATGTTAAAAGTCTTAACACAAGTCAAATTGTTAGTGAACAGTTAAATTTTATCAATCTAAGTTATTGAGGCATATCATTTAACAATTGAGTACCTAATATGGCAAAGGTCACCCCCTTCTGTATAAAAGCTTATAATTAAAACACTTACTTGATTTCTCATGATTCAACTGTCAAAATAGTTTTCCATCTTTTATTTGGTATATTTTATGTTCATCAAATATATTTGTAAATATACATGAGTATTTATTCTCTTTATATACCATTTCATTTTATTTCTATAAAATAATGATTTTCATTCAAAATATCCAGAAATATAGCAGTATGTTATGCATTATAAATTCATACTATCTCAGTCATATTAAATTTCTTTCCCAATGTATTGCAAAATGAAACATTTACGATTATCTTAAGAAGACTATAGTCCAGTGGAAGTGTAATTTTATAATTATATAAAGTAAGGACACATAATTAGCGTCATATAATTGCAGTGCTTTCTAGATGTCTTAAAATAATAATAATAAGTGTCAGTGTCACTGAGATTTGCTTCAATTATTCAAAGTTTTCACACAAAATATAACCTGAGCAGTGAATTAAGGAAAATTAACATAAACTAAATCCAATTCTGATCTCTACATTTCTGAAACTCAAATTGTATACTAGTTAGGATAGAAATAATTTCTGAAATTTCATGTGTTTGCTTTTCTTTAAATGAATCTTTTAAGCTGTTACAGGAGCAGCTTAACATGTGGTGGAAATCGGTTTGGGGAAATAATGAAGAATTCAATCTTAATAGTTTTAAATGAGACACAAAATATTCTTTGGAGAGTGATTATTAAGAAAAAAGTCACTCTAGTACTGCTGTCTACTCTCCCTGTTGGTAAAAGAAGGAAGTGGGGAGTTCTTTTACACTTCACACTTATGTGTGAGAAAATTATTTGTTTCATATTATGCCATGCAATAGGAAAACTGGTCTTACACATCAACTAATAAATAAGTTAAAAGTAAAAGGGGTTCCAAATAAAATCTTGCTTTGTGGAGGAAAAGAGTAAAATCTATTTGGAATCTATCTTAGAATTAATATTTTGCTAAAATGATCTGACTCACAAGTTTTCTACTTACTAAACATTTTTCACCTCTGATTTTATGGCTTCACTCTAAAACCTGGGAAGACACCATCTCAATCTTTCTGCCTCCTCAAAGATCACCTCAAAATATAAAGATAGTCCATAGCATCTTACCTAGACAACGAGGAGCTGAAACGCCAAGGCATGACACCACTGTTCATCACTCAGGCTAGGAAAGAAGTCCGTCCCCGTTAGTTTCTCCAAAATCTAAGTTCCCATTTCGTGGTTGAGATCATGGCTCTATTCTGAGCAGTTTTACGCACTGTGTGATTCTAACAAAAACACCCTTCGCAGCTGGAGGGAGCCTTAGCTAAAGCAGGATCCTGTCAAGGCATTCCTAGTGACTTCTGTCTACTAAATTCAGACTGATGTTTTGCGAAAGGGGCCTCCACAACCAGGCCCAGATTGCCTGGAAAGTATTTCCTGCCTCTGAGGAGTGTGCATGTGAGAAAGGCTGTATGAAGCAGGGGGGTGGCGGGGAGAGCGAGCTGCCTGGGCGTTTTAGGAGTTCTGATTTTACACAGAACTCAAGTGAGTTTTGTCAAAGCTCTTGAGGTGATTAGCTAGAGAGTCATAAAGTCCTAGAGCTCTTTTTCTATCCCACACTGCTTATGAAAAGAGAGAGAGAGAGAGAGAAAGAAACATAGTTCTCTTCCCATCCACAGCCTCTCCACTATTTAAAATGTATATACACAGCTTTAATGAAAATACCTTTGCTAGCTTTCACTTCAAAAGATCTTGTAGGAGAGGTAGATGAATTTTGAGTCCTAATACCATAATTCTTCTAAATTTTAAAACCTTTCTTCATGACTTAAAATTTAAAGTGCCGCAGTCTCAAATTCCTGTACCTGAGAAAATCTGTAAGTAAAATGCCAAGAATCTAGTAAATAGGACACTTTCTTCAAGTGCCTTCTGATCGCAAGAATCCTTCCCAGATTTAAAGTAGTTCGTGTCATGGCATATGCAGCCACATTACCTCCAGTCAGAATCCTCCAGAGTTACACAAATCCAATGCTGGAAAAGCAGAAGACAGACTCCATCTTGATCATATTAGAGTCTTGCTGACATTAAACACTTGCAACTGCTTCCATCTAGCATGACAGAGTCCCTGAATCACATCTCTAAAGCAGCTCACAGTATCTGCATCCTTCGTCCGACACAAATTTTGTGAACCATCATCTGTTTATCTTTTCTGCTTTCTTGTGCCTCCACTGAATGACTTCCTCCTAGCTGATCCAGGCTGGGAACTTGGACTACCATTTGGTTTTGATTAAAACCAGACAGCCAACTCTGGAGAATTTAGGGAATAAGCTAATGGAAACTGCAAGTATGGCTTTAATTAGTGCATCAATTAATAATAAATGTTAGCTCGTCTTATAATAAGATGTCACAAATACAAACGAAGAGGAAGCTCTAGTCATTTCAGAAAAAAAAAAAGTTACAGCAATTCTCATTCCTTTATGACCCAGAATTCTCTTTAGGGAACATTGTCTTTAGGAAAGAAGAGGGAGGGGGCTTTGGGACATCCAGGTTGTGGAAAGGCCAGTGGAGCAGCTTCATTGTTTATACCAGAGAAGCAGGAAACAGCATCTCTGACTTTAATTATCTTGCTTGCTTGAAATTGCTCAGTAATGTCTCCCTTTCACTTTATTTACAATCAATGGATTCTATTGCTATTTATACGTGACACACATTTTTTTAGTGATTTGGTGATCAGAATAATCTAATTATTGGTTCTATATGCAGCTTGCAAATTTCTAGAGGATTTCAATACTAAGAGGGGCAAAAATGATTCCAATTCTGATATGATAAATGAGAAATGTGTGAAGAGACATAAGAAATAGTGAAACTGCTTGTTTTCCATGAGATCAATCCTTTTCTATGAAATTGTAAGTTATTTTCATTGTTCACTTTTATTCTCAGTCCCTAGATAGCACAATAGCCATCTTTTTACTACTCCTGTAGAATATTGGGTAGATGATAACTCGAAGAGTATGAGGCTATAAATACTACTTCTTTTCTTATTAAATAAAATCCCTCAATATTAATGCAAAGCATCAACTATATTAGACACGTGAAAAGGTAAGAATGACTTATACCATGTATGAGTTTGAAGAGAAGTATTCAAATAAAAATGTTTGGGAAAAAACAGTTTTTAAGTTTAGATCAGATCCTTTCTGATGAATATTTAATTTTTAAAAATTTAACCTTTAACAGTATGCCAAGAAGAAAGTCCGTTCTTTCGTAAATTCTTTAAAGAATATTTATATTCCTCTTCATAGAATTTTCAGACACTATGCCTGTGTAACCTTCCCAACATTTTTGTGTGCATTCTTTTTTTAATTTTACATATAGAGTATTGGGAAGTAATTATCTCATGGTCAAATGCAAGAAAGTGGCCAAGTCCACAGTGGAACTCAGATATTCTAACTCCCAATTTTCTGCTTTACTTTTTCTTCCATAACCTGCCTCCCTCAATTTCAACTTAATTTCTGTGTGAAATTGGGAAGACTTCTCAAACTCTCTGGACTTCAGATTCCTCTTTAAAAGAGCGATAATTCCACATAACTCACAGATTTAAAAGCAGAATTATATTTATAAACATAAATATTCATATATTTATTTTCCTAAGGAAAACACTAGAGTAGAAAAGAATGAGAATAAAATAACTTTCCTAAAATAACTTAAATATCTCTGTCTTCATTTCTATCCCTGCCTCCAGTCCTGATATCTAGTGGTTGCTGAATATTATATCAGCACCCTGCTAATTCTTCTTGACTAAATTCTCCTAAATTATATAGAATAATAGACTCCATTCTATATAATTTAGTTTTGTTTCTGTTTATATTGGCTTGAGGAAACAACAAAGCTGTTCACACACATTTATAAAATGCCTTTTACATATGTAGACAATCTTACTAGTAAGTTTCTCCTTAACATTCCTTTCTTGTAACAAAAAAGACTTTAAGTTTTCTTCTATTAATAGAAGAATTACTTCCCAAATCTTTAATTACTCTTATTTATTTTCATCATTCAGTTGCCTGACTCCAAACAAATCTCAGATCTTATGGTCTTATAAAGGCTTTACCAAATATGAGCAGAAAGATAAATAATGAGATAACTTCCTAAGTATTTAATATTGAGTCAGGCACATTGAAAAGTTTCAAAATATTTTCCTCCTTCTTTCTATTTGTAAATCTAAATACTTTACTCTCTTAAATGTTTGTCTATAACTTTCTACTTGATCAGTTAATAAAGTGGGCTATAGAGGCAGTTAAAAATTTGAAATCAGAGTATCAGGATAGGAGTCTGTCTCCAAAACGAACAATCTTTGTGACCTGAGTTACCTAAACTGAGGAGTCTGTTTTAGCTTCTGCAACTAAAAATGTTCAAAATTAGGAAGTTAGTCCATGCAAATCTATTCAATTTCATGGCTGATGTAGTGTTTGTTGCTAGCTAGGATTGTTTTTACCGTCTAAATTATTGTCTTTTTTGATCTTTGCATCTCTCTTTTGCATATTTTAGACTCTATTTATCTATCTATTTATTGACCTCCAAGTTAAATGTATACATTTGAAACAATTATATTTATGGAACAATTATATATTCCAGGAAGAAAAATATACCAGGAGGAGAATTAAACATTACTTTAAAGATCAACTTCCTTCCTACTTTTATCTAAACAATAATTGTTGGCTATGATAGTTTCTCTAGTCATTCCACAATTGTTTTCAATAAATTTTGAATATTGTCTTCTTTTACAGAATTGTTCAGTGTTTCTAATGTATTTCAAAAACACTGTGTACAACGAAAGACCCTTTGAAAATAATGTTGTACTCTTTTATGGATAAGTAGCAAAATAATTAACTCACTACACACATTCAACATTTGTGATATTTTAAGTGGAAATAAGCTTTTTCTCCATTTCTGTAAAATGTATATTTTATGATCATCATATACATTATTAGGTTTTTTTATCACCTTTGTCAAAGTTTTGACATCCCACTTTTGATATTCATTTCATATTCATCTGGAAGTACTTATTAAAGGAACACACTTAAGTTTGATGTCAAATTAATAAAAGTAGAAAAATTGTATAAGCTCTCTGAAACCAATTATGCACACTGTGTGTGTTCATTAGTCCCCTTCACTGAAAATTATTACAATCCAGGAATATTTTTGAAGAGAAACTTTTTCTTGATAGATATCAAATGACTTTGAAAACACAAACCCAGCAAATAGTAAAAAATAAAAATTATATTGGTACAGACAGTGGGGTATATGTAATCTTAGAAGCCGATAAGTCTCTCTGCCTGTCCAATAGGGCTAGGGTATCTCAGAAGGGCAAATATTCTAATCCATGCAAGACTCAGTTTAGAGAGGTTTGTGTGTGCTTGACCAGTAGAGGTTGAAGTGTTTCCCATGTCAGAGAAAGATTTATTCTGTGGCAATACTTAAGTTAATATCATCATATGGCACCCTTCAGTCACCTTTGTCATGTTCTATTAAAACATTTTCTGAAATTGTCATTCCATGCTCAAAAAATTTCTACATACCTTTGATCTATTCAAAAGATGATCCCTCTCCATGGTTGGCTTAGAGACCATGATCTCTCTAGCTTCTCCTATAGCTTTCAGACAGGGCCACAGATTCTTTCTTATACCCTTTGCTTGCCTGGGGAAAAAAGTGCAACTGCCTCTGTCCATACTCCTCAGGATTTATCCAGATTCCTTCTCCTTAGTAAAAGCTCTGCTCCAGCTAAATCTTTACCTTTTGAGATTCATTCTTCCTGGCTCATTTTCCCATATTCTACTGTACAGGGTAGCATTGTCAATCTACCATTTGGGAAGGATGGTGGTTATGAAGTTGTGACAAGGTTGGTGTCCTTTAAAAATTTCAGTGTCAAGTTTTGTTAAGCTACAAATATACCCTTTATATTTTCCTTTTCCAATGGAATGATTTGAGAGGTTCATATATACACTAAGTGAACAAGCTTAATATCCATCCACATATTTAAGTAATGTTCATTGTGTATTTACTATGCTCATAGCACTGTTCTGTACACTTGAGATGCATCATTAAACACAAGTAGGCAGATTATGAAAGAATTTTGTCCTCATGGAGCTTAAATGAGCATTGAAGATTGATAGTCATCAATAAACACAAAAAATAGGCAGAGTGCAGTGGCTCACATCTGTAATCCTAGCACTTTGGGAAGCTGAGGCGAGAGGGTTGCCTGAGTCCAGGGTTTCAAGACCAGGATGGGAAATTGGTGAGACCTCATCTCTACAATAAAACAAAAAATTAGCCGGGTGTGATGGCGTGCACCTGTGGTTCCAGCTCCTTGGAAGGCTGAGGTGGAAGGATTTAAAGAGGATGCAGCATGAGGGTTGAGGGACAATCTGGTGACAGAATTAAATAAGAAATATTAAGGTGGGTCTCACTGAAAAGTTGACTTATCGGTAAAAACTTTATAAAAAGGTGAGAGAGGTGACTATAGAGATATTTAGGGTCACAGAGTACCAGGCAGAGTAAATTGACAGTGCAAGGTTCTAAGGAAGCATATGCCTGGCAATGAAACCAGCCAACTTCCTCATAGAACTGATGATTATGATTTGTTTGAATAAACATAGAGATTGACTCTTCCAGTCTTAAAACTTAAAACTTACATTTGTCTTATCTAAGTTTCTTTCTCAGGAAGGTGACCATCAAGTCTTTCAGATAGTATCAAGGAATTGAAACTTGCCAGATCACTGCATCTGGATAGTAAAATGCCAAACCCTTCATTTGTCATAAATGCTTAACTGACCACCAGCTACCTGTTGACCATCTCCTCATTCTTACCCCTTTCCAATTCCTGTTTTCCCCTATGTAGCTACATTCCTTTCTCTCTCTCTATACCCCTAATTTTAGTTGGCTGGGAGAGATGGATTTAAGGTTTGACTCCCATTTCTCTGGCTGATATTATCTCACTCTAGTCAGAGTAGTTGTTATTAAAAAGCCAAAGAATCACAGATGTTGTTGTGGGTGTGGAGAAAAGGGAGCACTAATACACTGTTAGTGGGAATGGAAATTAGTTCAACCACTATGAAAAACAGTATGAACATTTCTCAAATAACTAAAAATAGAACTACCATTTGATCCAGCGAAATCACTACTGGGTATTTACCCAAAAGAAAGGAAATAATTATACACACACACACACACACACACACACACACACACACACACACACACACACATACAAAGACACCTGCACTCGATGTTTGTTGCAGCTCTATTCATAATATCAAAGTTATGGAACCAACCTAAGTGCCCATCAATGGTTGACTTGATAAAGAAAAGTTGGTACAAATACACGGTGAAATACTACACACTCATAAAAAATAATAAAACTGTAGACTTTGCAGAATATGGATGGAATTGCAGGCCATAATCTTAAGTGAACTAACTCAGAAAAAGAAAACCAAATATCACATGTTCTCACTTCGGACATAAAGATGGAAATAATAGACACTTGGAGAATCAAAAAGGGGGGTGGGGTGGGGGATAGGTGAAAAAAACTACCTCTCGGCTACCATGTTCACTGTTGGGTGATGGATACACCAGAAGCCCAATCTTCACCAGTATGCAACATACTCATGTAACAAACAAGTACACGTACTTCCTGAATCTAAAATAAAGACAATAAAATGAAGGAAGAAAGAATAGACTGGGTGACCAGGTCGGAGGTCACTACGGTAATCCAGGTGACAGATGATAAGCAGTGGCTCAGATAAAGATAATGAGAAAGGTCAGACATGAATTTGTTGTTGTCATTGTTGTGGTTCAAGACAACTATTTTTTGAAGACTAGATTTTGCTGTAAAAGATGAAAAGAGAAGTCAAAAAAACTCTGTGAGCAAATGAAGGATGGAGTTCTCATCAAGTGTAAAAGAAAATCGTGGAGGTAAAGCAAGTCTTGTGTGATAGAGACCAGAATCTTAGTTTTGGACATATTGCATTTGAGATGGCTACTAATCATCTCTAAACAAAACGTTAAAGAGGGAGTTGGATATATGAATTAAAGTTTAGAAGAGAAGTCGGGGCTGGAGAAATAAATTTGGGCATCTTTAATATATTTGGAATTTAAAGCACAAAACTCAAGGGAGTGCATGAAAATAGAGAAAATAAGAGGACAAATAACTAACCGACTATTGGATTTAAGAAAGTGGAGGTCCTTGTTGCTAACAACCTTGATAACATTGTTGATGAGTTCAAAGAAGTCTATGGACAATAGCCTCATTAGCCAGGACAAGATTGGAGACACAAGTAGTGTCAACTCTTCTGAAGGGTTTACTACAAAGGGAGACAGACCCATGGCATGGTAATTCTCTGGGGCCAGGAGCTTTTATTAGGATGGAAGAATAACAGTATGCTTGCAAATTTTTATTTCATTAATCAATATGGTATTTTCTCAAGGGGAAGGGCAATGATGTAGGGGAAAAGAGTAGAGAAACACTGAAGTGAACTCTTTAGTAGGAGTGAGGGATGGGATCTAGTGCACAGGCACTGATTTTAAATAGAAGTATAGTAATACACTGGAGAATGTTAGTGGATATTAGATATAACGCCTGAGATATTCAGTTAATTCCAGCTAGCTAACATCATGATTTTCACTGCTATCCTATGTAAACTGTTTTTTTTTTTTATTGTTGTTCTTAATCAACTGTTTTTAAAATTTATACCAACAGCAGACTATTGGCTAAAGAGATGATATCTAAGGAACAACAAAAAATAGCAGTTTGGCAAATCTGCTTGTCTATATGATTTTTCTTTTTTTAACATAATTTTTATTTTAAAATTGTGGGGTATAGTTAAGGGTTAGGTATACAAATATGCATTGTGCAGGTACCCTTGTTGATGAGGTGTACCCCCCCATCCCCAGACAGATGTTGACTACTGTTAATCATCTTCACTCTTTATCCAATCCCACCTCCTGTGTTTGCCTGAATGAAACCTCATACAGCCAGGTGCAGGATAACTTTCCTTCTGAAGCTGTACATCCCAGTCCCATCCTTTAAAGTTGCAAAAAAATACTTCATTTTTACATTGTTCTCATCTTCAGGTAGTGTATTTTTGCTGTTTTTTTCTAGTTCTGTATTCTTTTGCCAATTTCTTCATTTTTATGTTTTAATTCATCTCTTAGTTCATCCAGACTTCAGTTGCTGTTGGTATTACTCATATATTTTAACAGTTTTATTGAGACATAACTGACACAATAAACTGCACATATTTAGAGTATATAATTTGATGAGCTTTGACAAGTTCATGTGCCTGAGATATTATTGCCAGAAACAAAATAAAGAGCATATCACCTCTGAGTTTCCTGGTGCCCATTTGTCCTCTCACTCTCTTGCTCCTTTCTTGCCTTTTGCTCCCAAGCAATCATAGATCCACTTTCTGACACTACACAGTAGTTTACATTTTCTGCAAATTTATGTGCATATAGTTATATATTTTTTTCTGACTTCTTTCATTTAGCATAATTATTTTGAGATGCATCCATGTTGTTGTATGTATCAGTAGTCCATTCCTTTTTATTGTTGAGTAGTATTCCATTGGAAGGATATACCACAATTTGTTTATCCATTTATCTTGTGATAGACATCTGGGGCAATAACATTTAGACAAAGTTATTTCGTCATTACAAATAAAACTGCTATGAATATTCAAGTACAAGTTATCGTTATGTACACATAGTTTACAGATGTAATTTCCTCGTATAAATAACTGCTAGTAAATGGTAGGGTTATTTGAAAGCTGTATTTTTTCTTTTTCAGAAACTCTCAAACTGTTACTAAATTGAATGTACCCTTTTACAATTTTTTTTTTTTGAGTTGGAGTCTCACTCTGTCGCCCAGACTGGAGTGCAGTGGCCGCTCCAGGCCACTGCAGGCCCGACCTGCTGGGCTCCAGCGACCCTTCCACCTCAGCCTTCCAAGTAGCTGGAACTACAGGCGTGCACTACCACACCTGGCTAATTTTTTGATTTATTGTAGAGATGAGGTCCCCATGGAACTTTCTTTGCACATTTAACAAATATCAATTGACCAAATATGTGTGGTTTTATTTTTAAACTTCTTATTCTATTCTGCTGATCTATTTGTCTATTGCATGCAATATCTTACTGTGTCAATTATTATAGCCTCACAATAAGTTTTGAACTAAGTGTTGTAGGTACTCCAACTTTTTCCTGTTTAAAGTTGTTTTGGATAATCTAGGACCATTGTATTTCTGTGTGAATTTTAGAATCATCTTGCCTATTTCTACAAAATGTCTGTTGAAATTTTCATCAATTTGTTATTTAAGTAAATTGGGGACAAATTGACATTTGAATAATACTGAATTTTCTATTCCATGAACATAATATCTCTCCTTTTATTTAGATTTTTAGTTTCTCATTAGTGTTTTGTGATTTTCACTGTAATAATGTATATTTTTTTGCCAGAGTTATCTCCAGTACTTCATATTTTTTAATGCTATTGTAAATGGTATTTTAAAATATCTTCATTTCCCCAATTGTTTATTACTATTGTATAGAAATGCAATTCTTGAGGCGGAAAGATCACCGGAGACCAGCAGGTCGAGGCTGCCATGGCTGGGAGCTGCCACTGCACTCCAGTCTGGGCGACAGAGTCAGACTCCAACTCAAAAAAAAAAAAAAAAAAAGAAATGCAATTATTTTTCTTTCTTCTTTTTGAGTCAGGGTCTCACTTCATTGCCCAGGCTGGAGTATAGTGGTACGATCGCCAAAGCCTTGACCTCCTGGGCTTAAGTGACCCTTACATCTCAGTCTCCCAAGTACTGGGTCTATAAGTATGCACCATTATTCCTACTAAGTTTTTAAAAATTTTTTTTGTAGGTTTCTGGCAAGACGGTGACGGGACAACCTGGTCTGTGAAATCCTCTGCAAAGGAGAATTGCAGTGGGTCTCTGGCTCTCACCCCGGTGGCTGCAGACCCCAAAATCGCAGCCTGCTCTTCATACGGAGCTCAGCCGTTGCCACCACTGGGGCATCTCAGCCGATTGGACAGCCTCTACAGCGCAGACGCCGCCGCCGCCGCAGCCACCTCCACCGCCGCCACCTCCACCGCCGCCGGTAGCACATCGCACCACCTGGGCCGGAGGCGATCCACAACTTTAGTCCTTGAAGCCCCTTCAAGGAAGATCTGCTGGGATCGCTGCCACCTCTCCCGTGACCAAGACGTCCTGCCTGCGGTGAGTCTCCTGCCTGTGCCCTGAAGTAGGCGCCATCTCCAGACTCTGCCATTCCTGTCCAGCCCCACCCCCTCTGGGGCGAGCAGCTGAGATAGCACCACCTTCTGGCGATTCAAGGTAACAACACCAAAACAGGAGAAACAAGCTTGAAAAAGACATAGGCCAGAGTGGTGAAGGGAGAGTGATCTGAACTGTTCTTCACAGCAGACCAGGGGCAACTGACCCTAATGGCAAACTAATTTACCTGCTTGAAAAGAAAGCTAGAAATCAGAACTGAAAGGACATTGGACTTAAATGAAAAGTCTCAGAGTGTGCTTCATTGATTCTGTTAGTTTAATGACTTAATTCTATTCCTACTGTATTGTTCCTTTTTTTTTCTCTTCCTTTTCTTCTCTTTTCTTCTCTCTGTAAACCATATCTTTGTAGAGCAGAACAGCAAATCAATATGGTGGTTGGTTAGCTTGTATGTTAGCATCACTATATGTATTATTTTTTTTTCGTATGGGAGTTGGTTCGTCAGTAGCTATGGTCTATTGTTTTTATCTGTTTCAGTATAGGTCTCTCTCTCCACTTGTTGGCACACATTTGTTTCCCCCCTTACTCCTCTATCTCTCCATCCCCCTCTTCAACCCACTGTCTGCTCCATTCTCTTCCCTCAGCTAACCACATTTTATTTCAGGTAGTAAACCTACAGCCCCACTGCACGGACAGATTCCAAGGCAGTAGGAAGTGGGTTCCACACACCTGTCAGTGAGTACCAGGACCTGCAGATAGATTTTGAATCACAGCACCTCCCTTAAGTAAATCTCAAGACTGCAAAAATGACCACCCCCAACCTACAGTGCAACTCCAGAATTGAACATAGTAAGAGGGCATACATAAAGAATAGGAGATTGAACAAACAGAAGTAAAACCAATCCCTTTACCCCGAAATAAAAGAATTAAAGAAGACGGTGACATGAAGGGAAGGAAAAAGTAGGGAGGGGGAAAAAACCACACAAATGAAGAAAAACCAAAAGAAGAATATAGGTCTCACACAGACTCCTGGGAGATCAGACACTGAGAAAACAGATTCTGGAATACAAACAATGAAGAGCCCCCAGAATGACTGGTCACATGCAACAAACCCAGACATCAAGACATTAATGGAGAGAATTTAAAAAATTGTGAAGAGACAAGAGGAAAATAGGAAGGAGCTGATGTCAGAAATAACAGCAGTAAAGAATACTGTAATGGAAATGAATAACAGACTAATAAGCATGGAAAGCAGAATCAGCCAAGCAGAAGAAGGAATCTCAGAGCTTGAAGACCAAAGCACAGAACTAACCCAAACTGTCAAAAGCATAGAAAAGAAGCTCAAAAAGACAGAACAAAACCTGCAAGAGATGAATGATCACTTCAAGAGACCAAACCTAAGAGTATTTGGGCTTCCTGAGGCAGAGAGAGAAACAGCAGCCACACTGGAACAAACATTTAATGAAATCATTCAAGAAAACTTCCCTCATCACATCAAGGATGAAAAATTTCAAGCACAAGAGATTCAGAGAACCCCTGCAAGACAACAAATGAGAAGACCAACTCCCAGACACATAATAATTCGCCTAAACAAAGTAGCTATAAAAGAAAAAATCCTAAAGACAGCAAGAGAAAAAGACCAGACTACCTACCAGGGAAGACCAATTAGAATAGCAGCAGATTTATCCACAGAAACCCTTCAGGCTAGGAGAGCCTGGAGCCATATCTTCAAAGTTCTAAAAGATAAACAGTTTCAGCCAAGAATAACCTACCCAGCCAAACTAAACTTCATTAGTGAGGGAGAATTGAAATCTTTTCCAGATATCCATTCCCTAAGAACCTACGCTGCCACCAGACCACCTCTACAAGAAACACTTAAGAAAGTACTGAACACAGAAGAAAAAGAAAAAAGAGCAGTGAAATTCTTCACAGAGTACAGGCAAAAGATTAAAAACACACATGAGCCAACTCCAGAACCCAAAGAAAGACAACAAACAAACAGGAACAACTCTGTAAGAACCTTATGACAGGGATCAACTCTTGCATTTCAATTATTAGCCTAAATGTGAATGGACTAAATGCACCACTGAAAAGACATAGAATGGTAAAATGGATAAAATATCATCAGGTAACAATCTATTGCCTTCAAGAGACTCACCTCCCTAGAAAGGACACCCACAGACTCAAAGTAAGAGGATGGGAAACAAACTTTCAGGTGAATGGAATACAAAAGAAAGGAGGAGTAGCGATCTTAATTTCAGACAAAATACCCTTCAAGCTATTAAAAATCAAAAAAGATACAGAAGGCCACTACATAATGATAAAAGGTTCAATCCATCAACAAGAAATATCTATCCTAAACGTATATGCACCCAACATAGGTGCGCCAACTTTCATAAAGTAACTTCTAGGAAAACTAAAGAAAGATATTGACTCTAACACCATCATAACTGGGGACTTTAATACCCCACTCACAACCCTAGACAGATCATCAGGACAAAAAATCAACAAGGAGATCCGGAACCTCAATGTGACTTTGGACCAAATGGACTGAATTGATACCTAAAGAGCATCCAAAGACCACAGAATATACATTCTACTCATCACCGCATGGAACGTATTCTAAGATCAACCACGTAATTGGCCATAAATCAAGCATAAGCAAATTTAAAAGGACCGAAATTCTACCATGCACCTTCTAGGACCACAGTGAAATAAAAATAAACATTGATACCAACAAAGTCCCCCCAAAACCCACAAAGACATGGAAACTAAACAGCATGATGCTAAACAACTCCTGGGTCAATGATGAAATCAAAACAGAGATCAAAAGATACCTGGAAACAAATGAAAATGAAGAAACATCTTATCAAAATCTCTGGGACGCCTTGAAAACTGTAGTAAGAGGGGAATTTATATCCCTACAAACACACATGAAGAAAATGGAAGGAACACAAATTAACAACCTAAGAAGCCACCTAAAGAAGCTGGAAAAGCAAGACCACAAAAACCCTAATTTCAGCAGAAGAATCCAGATCACCAAAATAAAAGCCCAAATCCAGGACATAGAAGAAAAAAAGTTAATACAAAAAATCAATGAAACAAAAAGCTGGTTCTTTGAAAGGATAAACAAGATCAATGGTCCCTAGCTAGACTCACCAAGAAAAAAATGAGAAAAAAATCAGATAAGCACAATCAGAAACACAAAAGATGAAGTCACATCTGACCCTGAAGAAATACAAAAGATCATTAGAGACTACTATGTACACTTTTATGGAAACAAACTTGAAAACCTTAAGGAAACGGAGGACTTTCTGACATCACACAACCCACCTAGGTTGGAACAAGAAGAAATTGAGACCCTAAATAGACCAGTAACAATCAAGGAAATCAACTACGTAATAAGAAAACTTCCTACAAAAAAAAAGCCCTGGTCCAGATGGCTTTCCAGCAGAATTCTATAAGACATTTAAGGAGGAGCTGATACCAATCCTACTGAAGGTATTCCAGGCAATTGAAAAAGATGGAACTCTCCCCAAATCATTTTACGAAGTCAACATCACATTGACACCCAGGCCAGGTAAAGATCCAACAAAGAAAGAGAATTACAGGCCAATATCTTTGATGAACATAGATGCTAAAATTCTCAACAAGATCCTAGCAAACCGAATTCAGAAATACATCTCAAAAATCATCCATCATGACCAAGTAGGCTTCATTCCTGGGATACAAGGCTGGTTCAACATTCGTAAAACCATAAATGTAATTAAATTCATCAACAGATGTCAAAACAAAAACCATATGATTATATCATTAGATGCAGAAAAAGCTTTTGATGAAATTCAGCACCCTTTCTTAATAAAAACCCTTGAACATCTAGGCATACAGGGAACATACCTCAAAATAGTAAAAGCCATCTACGAGAAACCCACAGCCAGCATACTCCTAAATGGACAAGAAATTGGAACCATTTCCCCTGAAAACTGGAACAAGACAATGATGTCCACTCTCACCCCTCCTGTTCAACATAGTATTGGAAGTCCTGGCTCGAGCAATCAGAGAAGAGGAGGCCATCAGGGGTATCCAAATAGGAAAAGAGGAAGTCAAGTTATCTCTCTTTGCAGATGATATGATTGTGTTCCTTGAAACCCCTAGACAATCTGTCAAAACCGCTTTACACTGATAAAGGCCTTTGGCAAAATCTCCGGATACAAAATAAATGTACAAAAGACAATCACATTTCTCTACACCAATAATAAACAAACAGAAACCCAAATAAAAAACACAATTCCATTCACAATAGCCAAAAAAAAAATGAAATACCTTGGCATCTTCCTAACCAGAGACGTGAAAGACCTTTACAATGAAAATTACAAAACACTGCTCAAAGAAATCAAAGATGACACAAACAAGTGGAAAAATATCCCATGCTCATGGATTGGAAGAATCAACATTGTGAAGATGTCCATCTTACCTAAGGCAATCTACAAATTCAATGCAATACCTATCAAATTACCAGCAACATTCTTCTCAGACTTAGAAAAGACAACACAGAAATTCATATGGAAACACAAATGTCCAAGAATAGCCAGAACAATCCTCAGCAAAAAAACAAAGCAGGTGGTATCACATTACCAGACTTCAAACTTTACTATAAAGCTACAATCATCAAAACAGCTTGGTATTGGTACAGGAACAGGCATATAGATCAATGGAATAGAATTGAGATTCCAGAAGTAAAACCTCAATTTCTCAACCAACTCATCTTCGACAAGGCCTCCACCACCTACCACTGGGGAGAGGAGAACCTATTCAGTAAATGGTGCTGGGAAAACTGGCTGACCACATGCAGAAGATTGAAACTGAACTCCTATCTATCCCCATGTACAAAGGTTAACTCCAAATGGATCAGAGACCTAAATGTAAAACCTCAAACCATAAGAACCTTAGAAAATGAAGGAAATACCCTCATGGAAATAGGAACTGGCATCCAATTCCTGAACAAAACCCAAAACCCACAGGTCATAAGAGAGAAGATAGACAAGTGGGACCTTATTAAACTGACAAGCTTCTGCAAGGCCAAAGAAACCATCAAGAGAGCAGGGAGACAGCCTACAGACTGGGAAAAAATATTTGCCAACACCAGGTCTGACAAAGGCTTAACATCCTGCATCTACAAGGAACCAAAATGTGCTGAAAAGAAAAAAACAAACAACCCCATTATAAAATGGGCAAAAGATATGAACAGACACTTCACAAAAGAGGACATCCGAGCAGCCAACAAACACATGAAGAAATGTTCAACCTCACTAATCATCAGGGAGATGCAAATCAAAACCACACTGAGATACCACCTAACTCCAGTCAGAATGGCAATTATCAACAACTCAAAAAATAACAGCTGCTGGAGAGGGTGTGGCAAAAAGAGAACACTTCTACACTGTTGGTGGGAGTGTAAACTAGTGCAACCTCTGTGGAAAGCAGTGTGGCGATTCTTAAAAGCTCTAAATATCAACCTCCCATATGACCCCGCAATCTCCCTACTGGGAATATACCCTGAAGAACACAAATCACTCTATAAAAAAGATACCTGCACACGTATGTTTATCGTGGCATTGTTCACAATAGCAAGAACCTGGAAACAACCATGCTGCCCATCAAAAGAGGACTGGATTAAAAAAATGTGGTACATATACACGATGGAATACTACACAGCCATAAAAAAGAACAAAATCATGAATTTTGCAGCAACCTGGATGGAACTAGAGTCTATAATACTGAGGGACCACTCACAGAAACAAAGATCCGAGTATCACATGTTCTTACTCATATAATGGACCTTGAACATCCAATGTAATACTATAAGAAAATGACTGACGGTACTGGGAAACTATGGGGGGGAGAAGGATGGGATTAACAGTAGCAAATATCTGTCTGGGGATGGGGAAACACCTCTTATCAACAGGGTGCCTGAATGAAATGTAATTGTACACCTAACCCTTAACTGTACCCCATAAAACCATAGTAAAAAATATTGATTAAAAAAAAAAAGAAGTCTGTAATGGAAGGATTGCCAGAGCCCAGCAGGTCGCCGCTGGGGTGGCTGTGAGTGTGCCACTTCACTCCAGCCTGGGTGACAGAGTGGGATTCCAACTCAAAAAATAAAATAAAATAAAATAAATTTTTTTTGTAGAGAGGAGGTCTCTCTGTGTTGCCTAACCTGGTCTCGAACTCTTGGGCTCAAGCAATCCTCTTGTCCCAGCCTCCCAGAGTGCTGGGATTACAAGTGTAGCCATTGTGCTACAGTTCATTCTTGAACATTTATTAATATCCTGCAAACTTACAAATCTCACTAACTAGATCTAGTGTCTTTTCAAAGTTCCATGAAATTTTCTACATGGATGATCATATTTTATATGAGTAAGAACAGTTTTATGTCTTTTCTGATTGACTGTCTTTTATTAATTATTTTTGTTGTTGCTTTACTCCACAGCCTAGAATCTGTATTACAATGCTAAATAATAATGGTGAAAGCAGACATCCTTGCCATGTCTTGGATGTAAGGAAAAAGTATTTGGTCTTTCAACATAAATTTTGATATTAGCTGCAAAGATTTTTTTGTCGATGCCTGTTATCATGTTCAAGAGGTTCCCTCTATTTTTTAGTAGTTTTCATCTGAAGATGGTTTTGGTCCTTGGGGGACATTTGACAATGATTAAAAGCATCTTAGGTTGTCATAACTGGGGCAAGTGGCTTAAAAACATGCTACAATGCACATTACAGCTTCTCATAACAAATAATTATCTGACCTCCAAATGTCAATGATGTTGAGATTGAGAAACTCTGCTCTATTCATAAAGTGTTAAGAATTTTTTTTCTGAATATGATTTTGCTCTTTTAGCCTGCATGAAGTTTTTCTTATTTAATCTATGTGGCAATATAGCAAATTTCATTAATTGAATTTTGAATGTTAGACAAATTTTGCATTTCTAGGATAAACCATCCTTTGCCATATTATATATTAGAATATTACATACTATTAAACTTAATTTGAAAAATTATTAAAAAATTTGCATGTATGTTCAAAGAGAATAATAGTCTGTTTTTTTTCTTGTTTTATCTTTGTTTCTAATTAAATTCTATTATAGTTGGATACCCTACTATAGGTAATATGAGCTCTTTTAAATCTATTGAGTCTTGTTTTATGGCCAAGTGTATGGTTATTTTGGTAAATACATGGAAAAATAATAAGTATTACATTTTCTTAATTATTAATTATTTAATTATTAATTAATTAATGTTTTCACAGACAAGGTATCTAGTCATGGTTCAGAGAATTAAAGTATTTTCGCCAATATTCTGTCTTTTTAAAAAATATTTTATTTTAAAGTTATGGGATATAAGTCAGGAGTGCGTTTATACGTGGTTTAGATACAGGTGAAGTTGGGTCTTCCATTAGACCTCACTTCTCCTGGATTAGGATCAGGCATCCTTTAAGATGTTATGTGCCTTCCTCCTTCCCTGGCAGTGTCCCGCTACTGCCAATCCCTTTTTTGTAGTATTATATAGGTGTTCAGGATTCATTTACGAGTGAGAACATGTGGTACTCAGCTCTTTGTTTCTGTGTTAGTTCACAGAGTATGATAGATGTCAAACAGATACAAAATAGCTTCTATTATATGTAAACCAGAGGCATCTCTTTAGAGAACCCCTAGCTTCAATTAATTCCCACTGAGCTGCCTAATATTTTCTTGGAATAGAGGTCATCCTGCTCCTAACATTTTAAAGCATTATCCAGTTTTAACTCTACATACCAGTAGGAAAATCATTTAAATTTGATTTTTAAATTTTTTTAATCAAAGTTGTATCAGTTGAATTGAATATTTTAAACTTTTTTTTTTTAAATTTTAAAGATGCAGGGTACAATTCAGATTTAGGTACACAAGTGGTCCTTGTATAGGTAAAGTTTGGAATTCAGCCAATTGGGTGCATGGACACCCAACATAAATCATTATTTTACTTAGAGATAATCAGTTTCCATAGCAATGTCATGTGAACCATTAGAAACAAAGGATAGGGTTCTAAAGCACACAAACAATCTTTACCAAACTTTTGAAAAAGTTCATGATCTATTCAATATTTCATAGGACGTATTCATATTGATTTAGTATCACTTATCTACAGCCTGTCTGAATTATTTTCTTGGTAAAACAACACACCAATAGTGTTTTCTTTCATGAATTTCAATGACCATATTTCCATTTAGCATAAAAAAATGAAAATTATAAAATGTTAAAATTTAAGATTTTGTGAAATTACATATCTTATTGTAAGTTCAAGAAAAACATGTTGGGCAGAAAGTAGCAAAAACTTTGCCAAAATTGAAATGTTAGAAAATTAGTTTGAAAGAGTTTGTAAAACATACGTCATAATAAGTTTCTTCTATTCTTGCGTCAGAAGGTAAAATTTCACTACCAAAATAATCCTATTGTGGAATAAAACATAGCAGAATTTCCTTTACTTATATTCGTTTTTCGTGAACCAAAGTACAGTGTCCATTAAAATTGCCAAGATCCTATGTAGACTAATGAATCATAGGAACACAGTAGCTATTTTATTTGGAGCCTTGCTGAGCTGCAAGTTTTTTAATGAGTTAAAATAATATTTTGGGTCTTGAGTAGAAGTTGTGAACTATCAAAAACACAGACATTCAACTTTAAAGTTTAGGACAAAAACAACTCTACACACAAAGTCAGTTTGAGCAACAGATCCATTGAACTTGGAGACAGAAACCCCTGGGTGATGATCTCTATGACTGTTTTCTTTGGGTTGTGCCGCAGCAGAGCCAATCTTATGATACTGAAATTCTTAAGAGACGATTGTTCTGACACTGCTATGTATGCTCAGAAATTGTCTCAGCTTACGTGTGAACACCCATGCCAAGATGATCATTTGCTTCTCTTCTAGATGGGAATATAATAATAACAATACTTATTGCCTAATGCCAAGAAGGTGGAAACCAAAGTGCAAAAGATATAAGCAAATGAAATAAGTGGATTAGAAGAAATACTGTTTAAAAAATAAAGTGGGGCAGACAGTTATATTAAAATTAAGCTATTTTTTTTTGAAATGCTGACTAGGAAAAAAGATTAATTAAACGCAGCAAATGTTTTTGAGCACCTACTATGTGTAAGACACACCATTATTAAGGATTTTCAAGACAATTGTGACAATTGTCTTATTATCTGATAATTTCTATAAATATTTAGACATGCACAGCACCCTATAAGTTTTGATATTGTTTTATTTTCCATTTTAAGTAAAAGTCATTTTACCATTTCTTCTCAATCCTTAAGCCTAATTCTATAGTCTGTTTTCCTGTAAATGCTTCCTCAAATGATTCAAAAATTTTGCCTTAGTTCTCCATAGTCTCTTCTCCATAGTCTTTTAACATTTAATTTATACCTCTACTCAGACGTGACTCATATTTAGGGAATATTTAAAGGAGAATACTTGGAGAATATTGCATCAGGTATATCTAAACAAAAGACTGACCTAAGAAGGTCATTTCCTGCAACTGAGAAAGAGCTTTGAGGTGCATGAAGGCAAATAGATAAGAAAAAAGAGAGCACTTATCCTGCTAGAAAGATGAGATATTTAAATCAGTGGGGTATCACAGCCATAATTCTGGTTTTCCTGTAGTGCGAATATTTGTTAATTTCTGGCTTATTAAGTTGAATCACATCTTTTTCTCCTACCGTGATTTCAAGGTCATGTATACTTCTATTCCTAACATTGCACAGTGAAGAATTATGAAAAGAAGGAAGGCTATTGAGGAATCACATGTGATCATTAGTGTAATTAGATCCTATTTCCCATACTAAAAAGAACAGAAATTTTGATTAGTGTGGGCTGTGGAAGAGGAGGGTTGGGGAAGTAACAGGGGATAATTTAGAACAAGGGACATGTCTGTGCATAAAGAGTCTGTAATGGCTTTGAGGATTTCTGGGAAATTGGAGTGAAGCATGATGTCACCAGAGGGATGGACGGCAAAAGTCAAAAATGAAGGATGTTTTGGAACTTTATCTGGAGTTAACCAGTATATTACTCTTCCTGTATCATGTTTATATACTTTCTCTAAGCCCTCTATGCTTGCCTACCAAACTTGTGGTGTTGTGAATAGATCCATTAATACATCCATTTCTTAAGAGAAATAGAATTATGAGATAACACAGTAGGACATTTACTACTGAGTTTCAAAAATTCCTTGAAATGCAAACCACAAAGGAAATACCAGCTTGCTTCTCTGAGATGGGGGAAATTTGAATGACAAGATACTCAGTGTCTGGATTTTGCTTTCATTCTCTGAAGACAAGTCTGTATTTCTTGGCATTGTTGTGTATGTGCATCTGTTTGAGTGTTTTTGTGTTTCCAGATATATGAGCAGCATATCCTTGAGCCAGATAGCATGCCTATGAGTCAAAATTTCAGCTTGTATTTGTCCTAAACCATGAAGCTCTGGGTGTAACCTAACAGAACCTGGCTGGTTGTCTGAAGAGTTCTTTCACCACTTGACCCAGAATATAGTAAATCAGATGACATATTGTTCTAATTTTACATTAGTACTCATATTTTAATAAGAAAAGGAAGAGTGTGTTCCATCAAGATTTTTGGAATACAAACCAGTTCTGTTACAGATCCAAATGATTACAGCATTTTATATTGGAGTCACAAAATGTAGCTTATTTGGTTAAAACACACACACACACACACACACACACACACACACACACACACACACACACACACACTTTATGTATAAATATTTTACCATTTGCTGTGAATTGAACTATTTCTCTTCCAAAATTCATATGTTGAAACTTTAACCACCAAATGTGATGATATTTTGAAATAGCACTTGGGAGACAGGTTTCAATGAGGTGATGAAGGTGAGATTCTCATAATGGGATTAGTGCTCTTAAAAGAAGAGAATGTGACACCATAACTCTCCCTCTGCCACGTGAAGACATAGTTAAGAAGGTAGTAGTCTGTAATTCAGGAAGAGAGTTCTCACCAGGAACTAAATTGCTCAGTACTTTTATGGTTTTTGGAGTCTGGGTCTCACTCTGTTATTCAGGTTGGAGTGCAGTGGCACAATCACAGCTTGCCACGTCCTTAAATTCTTGGTCTTAAGTGATCCTCCCTCCTTAGTCTCTAGAATAACTGGGACTAAAGGCATGTGCTACCATACCCGATTGCTTTTTTTTTTCTAAATGTGCTTTTTAATTTTTATTTATTTATTTATTTTTTGTAGATATGGGGGTCTTGCTATACTGCCCAGACTCACCATGCCCTACTGCTTTTTTTATTTTAAAATTTTTTTGTAGAGATGGAGTCTCACTCTGTTGCCCAGACTGGTCTCAAACTCCTGGGCTCAAGCAATTCTCCTGCCTTAGCCTCCCAAGGTGTTGGGATTAGAGGTGTGAGCCACTGCGCCCAGCCTTGTTTGGCACCTTATCTGGAACTTTCTAGCCTTCAGAACTGTGAGGAATAAATGTCTGTTGTGTAAATACAGTCTTTGTAGTTTATTATAGCAGCCTGAGGAGACTAACATAGCACTTCATACTGAGTTACATTTACATTAAAACTTAATACCAGCAAATCTATGTTTATAAATAATAGTAATAATAATAGTAGTAGATGGAATTTGATGAATTATTCTTTCTCTCTTGCTAATAAAATTTCTGTGGGAAAGTTAATTAAGAATGGGGCTGAAATTTTTTCTCTCCTAGATAAATACTAGTGCTATGTTTGATGAAAACATGAACTATTCTCAGCTCAGCTACCTCTAAGCAAGATGAATCAATGCATTTTGTACACTTATTTTTAGAAAGGCTTTATCATATATACAAAAGGAAAAAAACCCTCTATTTCTATCACTTTTTAAATTTACAGTTATAGAACTTCAATTAGCTAAAGTTATTTAGTTAGCAGCAAGGCTTCCTTCCCCTGGCCCAAGAAAAGGTCTAGTCTCAGGGCAGAAGCCTAACTCTATCCTATGATATTTTTCTCCAAAATCTTTTGTCTGTGCTTTGAATTTATTAAGGCCAGACTAGAGCTAAAAGATGCCTATTCCAAAAGCCAGAAGAGGTATCCTTTCCCTGCTTCTTTCTAACCTGTCTCTTTCATGGGAATATGAAAATGGATAGTGGAAGAGAACACAAGGGAAAAGGAATATGATTAGTTGAAGCACTATATACCATGAATAATGCTTACATTACAACACTGATTATTATAAACTGGAAGCAATACAATCACCATAAAATAAAAACAAAAACTCACCAACCCCCCCCCCAAAAAATCAACCCATAGAAACACTGAAGCATATATCAAAATGTAATAGTGATAGTCTTTGTATAGTAGAATTGTTATTTTTGGTGTGTTTTCTAATTTTGATTAGTTTTAAAATTTCCCATAGTGAATGTATAAAACTTGATAATGGAAAGACAAAATATATTTGAAATGGATGCTAAAAGAGTTAAGATATTATGAAGTCTCAGTCAATGGATATGTCTGTGGTTATAGCAGAATATGATTCTACCCTACTATTTAAAAGATATTTAAAAAGTGATCTGTCTCTCAGTGTTTCTTTCATCCATCTCTTCTCTTCTACATTTACAGACCCTTTGATTTATTCTAAAATGAGGAAACCATCATCCAATCCTGTCTCTGCTTGGATCTATAATCCTAGTGAATTAGAATTCTAACTCTTGTTACTAAAGCTTGAGAATCATAATGGATGTGCATTGAGCACTCACTAATTGTCAGGCCCTGTTCTCAGAGCTGTACAGAACTGCTGTTTAAACTTGAGAACATTCTTAGGAGGTAGATTCTATTGCTTAGTCAAAGTTCACGAGTTGGAAAGTGTGTTGGATTTAAAGAACAAGCTCTTAACTAATGCCTTGTAATATGTCTGTGTTATTCTCCTCACTGTATTTTCTCACCTTGTGGACCCTCATACTTTTATCTGTAACTTAGTGAACTTGACTATTTACAAAGTTCCTCTTCCTATTAATCTGAATATTAATCTGAAGTCTTCCAATGATATAAATTGAAAGGCATAAGAGTGGATAGAAGCAACATATGCTTTAATTGTCATTATTTCCAAATTATCTGTGTGTGTTTTTTTTTTTTTTTGAGTTGGAGTCTCACTCCGTTGCCCAGACTGGAGTGCAGTGGCTGCTCCCGGCCACCGCAGCCTTGACCTGCTGGGCTCCGGCGATCCTTCTGCCTCAGCCTTCCGAGTAGCCGGAATTACAGGTGTGCGCTACCACGTCCGGCTGATTTTTTTATTTATTGTAGAGATGAGGTCTCGCTGCCCAGACGGGTCTCGAACCTGCGGGCTCAGGCAATCCACCAAATTATCTGTTTTTGATAGCATAAATCCATGTTCAAATTTGGAAATAACCTGTTGAATAATTGTTAGATAAATTGAGAGTAAGAACCTGGGCATGGTGGCTCAAGCCTGTAATCCCAGCACATTGGGAGGCGGAGGTGAGAGAGTTGCCTGAGTCCAGGGGTTCGAGACCAGCCAAGGCATCTTGGTAAGGCCTTGCCTCTACAATAAATCAAAAGTTAGATGGACATGGTGGCACACCTGTGGTTCCAGCTACAAGGAAGCCTGAGGCAGAAATATCACCTGAGTCCAGCAAGTCGAGGTTGCAAAGGCTGTGTGCGTGTCACTGTACTCCAACCTGAGTGACAGAGTGATATTCTGACGCCCCCCCAAAAGGAATATGATTAGTTGAAGTGCTATATACCATTAATAATGCTTACATTACAATACAATTATTATAAACTGGAAGCAATACAATCGCCATAAAATAAAAAGAAAAACTCATCACACACACACACACACACACACACACACACACACACACACACACACACAACAATCAACCTATAGAAACACTGAAGTATATATCAGAATGTAACAGTGATAGTCTTTGTATAGTAGAATTGCTATTTTTTTGGTGTGTTTTCTAATTTTGATTAGTTTTAAAATTTCCCCTAGTGAATATATAAAACTTAAATAATGGAAAGATAAAATATATTTGAAATATATGCTAAAAGAGTTAAGGTATTATGAAACCTTAGTCAATGGCTATGTCTGTGGTTTTGGGCAAAATAACTTGTTTGGGTCTCAGTTTCCTCATTTCCATTTAAACCGAATGGGAGGGATTAAATATTAATAACTTTCATGTAGCACTTTGTAACTTTCATTTACATTAACTTTTAAAATCTTCTCAATAATATGAGAAACAGATAATATTGGCTCACACTTTCTGATTGAGAAAGTCAAGTTTCTGAGTACTTAAGAAACATATAGTAAGTGATGAAGGCCAAGAATGAAAGTCATGTATTTCCAACAAGGATGCTGAAAAAAATTTCCTCTATCACAATTATTTTACAGATATTCTGATTGTTTATGTCCCTTTTTCTTTATGTCATACACTTGAGTATTATCTTCTAATTCATTCCAAGCTTTTTAAGTCTTGTTCAATGGATTCTTTTCCATTTATGCCAGCACTTCTCAGAATATTTTACCTATTTCTCCAAAGACCTTTCCTTGAACAATCTGGTTGACTGCATCTCCTCATCATTTTTAATACACATACCATGAGAAGCTAAAGTCTTACATGCTTGTATTTTCTTTTACTTCATCAAGGATAAGAACCATATCTTCTGTTGATATTGTCTGTTTTTCTTTTCCCCTTATACACATACTCCCTTATATGCATACTCCACTGATTATAATTCAATAGAAGCCTCAGCACATTGCAATTTGAGTTTTTTGAGTTACATCAATTTGGTGGGTAGGTAAACAGTAGAACTCTCTGTTCTGGAAGTTCCCACAGAGTGGTGTGTGTGATCAGGAAACTCTCAATTTTCATAGTGCAGGAAATATTTTCCTCCATTTCTACTTTGTAGGAGACAAAGAGATAGCTGATTACCCTCCAGTCTTTAAGTAGACATTAAGGTACTGATCTCCTGCTAAGGTGCCATGGCTCTTGCTGATCAAGCACTGAAGCACACTGGGTGATGATTACCTGTCATTGTCATGGCCAGAGCTAGCTGCTATCAACCCTGAAGTCACTGCCTTCTTTATCTCAGCTGCTAAACCCACAGAACTGATGCCACCAATATTTTTTTCTTTTAGTCTCCTATAAAGTGTTTAGGTCAGGTGTGGTGGCTCATGCCTGCAATCCTAACATCTTGGGAAGCTGAGGCAGGAGGATCACTTGAGCCAAGGAGTTTGAGACCAGCCTGGGCAAGAACTTGTCACTACACAAAGTACAAAAATTATCTGGGTGTGGTGGTGCAGAGATTGAGGATACTTGACTGCCTGAGCCCAGGAGGTTGAGGCTGCAGTGAGCAGGGATCATACCACTGAACTCCAAATAGGCTACAGAGATCATGACTCATTTTAAAAAATTAGTTCATATTAAAATAGTTTTACTACCACACCCCTTCATGAGTCCTTGAGGGTTGGAATGGAGGAAAATCTGATATTATGCCGAACATCACATCTGCCCTTTGCAATGCAGGCTCACACTACTCTACTGGACCTAGTATGGCTGACTCTCACTCACCTGCTGATATACAGAAGATTCATTGTCTTTTGATAACCATTCATTCTATTATGCAACACATATGGATTGAGAGTTCTATATAAGTCAGGCACTGACAGAGGTTTTGATCACAGATTAAGAACAAGCAAAGTTCCTTCCCTTTTGCAGGTTACATCCTAATTGCACTTAATTAAATGCAGACATTAAGTAAATAAGTATATACAAATTATAGAGACAGCTTCTATAAAGAAAAATATGTTGGGACAAAGGACTAAATAATGATTTAGTCTGGTGCCTGTCTGTGTGTGAGCTACTTTTGACAGATTGTCAGGAAGGAAGGCCTCTGAGAAATTACATTTGAATGCAAGTGTGGGGAAACCTGTGTTACAACAAGGGAGAAGCAAGGATAGAACGTTGTGAAGCCAGCCTATCCAGAACTGCCTGCAACTCAGGGTCAATCCACATTAGGCACAAATTGGTCTCCCGCTATATACATTGTTACTGTTTAGAAAGAAATAGTAAGAATCTCAAGAAAATGTTGAACTGGGCAAATTGTGGCATTTAAAAATTTAACTGTTTGTGTCAACACTATTCTGCTCCATAAAGTGAGCTTCGGAGACATAACAGTGGGAAAAACCCCTCTCCCTCCTGAAACTGCCAAACTGGGTGGTAGCAAGATTTAAGTGAGGTGTAGGTGTGATTGCTAATTTAAAAAAAGAAAACAATGACCCCCCAAAAATGTTCATTGTGCTAAAATATCAGAGATTATTACATAAAACACTATACTGTGTTTGAAGTACATTCATATTTATAAAATGTCTTGATATTTATAACACTAATAGAATTTGACCATTCAACAGCCTATGCAATTCCTTTCTTGCCTAATGGAACCAGAAATTCATTTACTTGTCATTGGAGGTGCGGAATGACATCACTATTAGCAAGAATTTTTTGAGCTCTCAACACGTTCAGGATGATATATCTGCACTGGATGTTATACAGAGTTGTAACAGGTGTGAACTTGGCTCTCAGGTAGCCTATAAAGTCGCTTTGGGGAAAGAAGATTCATTTTAGCACCAGTGAAGATAACAACAATGGATGGCAAACAGTATCTTCCTCCTTGTACATCAATGTATCAAACTAAGTTAGCTGTAGGTCATGATTAATGAAGAGTGTGAGGCACACTTCATTTATAATGTGGAGTGATAGAGGGTCTGATTCCGTAGTAAAGCAACTAACATTAGGAGGTTTCGTTCTATGAAAGGTAACAAGGTAAAGTTGGAGTGAGGGAGTAGGGAAATCTAAGGATCATAAGGTTATAATCATGGAGCTGAATTATAGGCTTTGGTTTAATGTATCTCAGAGAGAGGGGCAAAAGGCGTGCATTTTTAGGAGTGGCTACTATGAAGAAGGAATGAAAGTCTTAAGCAACAATCTTCTTCATGTTGTCTTTATCTGGATCTTTTCACTAACTCTGCCAAGCAGAAAGACAATGACTCTCACCCCTATTTTAGCAATGAGCAGAGCGAGGCTCTGAAAGGTTAAGGGACTTGTATCCTGGCAGGACATTGATGAGATACAGGGCAGAACTTGAACCCTGGTTACTTTCCCTCACGGTGATCTTGATTTCAAAATCAGAGGCCAGACTTGGACAGTGACTTGAAACCATTAACCAATGATGATTTTTGGGGGGAAGGGATAGTGCATATCCACATGACATGATGAAATAACTCATACATTTATAGAATCTTCAATCTTCTTCCTTTTAATCCTTTATAACTATAAAGTACTGGGCCATCTGCATTTCAAAAATTGTCTCAGTGCAGCCAAGAATCTGTTCCAAAGTTACTCTATTTTTGGAAAACACATCATTGTTGCACATTGTTAGGGATGAGGGAATTTTATGTTAAATTCCCCAAATCATTAACATCTTTCTTGTAAAGTAGCCAATATACTATGACAGGATCTATAAAAACTGGGTGTGATAAAATTAGTCATATATTTATGAATCTTTAAGTTTTTATTTTAAGCAAAAAACCATAATAGTAATTAAAAAAAACTCACCTGCTGTTATTAGCAAAAAACTCATGCTAGAAAAGGTCTCACTTGGTTTTAAGTCAAGAAAATAAAATCCAAGAAGATAAAATCTCTGTCTTTCCATTAATATATCAAGAATCTTTACTTTTTGTAGTCATGTTCAGGTTCTGTTATTCAGATCTTTCATGATAAACCATGTCCATGTGGGATATTGAATGTTTGCTAGACAATCATTCTAACATATATCATTGTAAAATGGTGTGAATGGCAACACCGAATCTCACTGAGATTCAGAATTCTCTGGAGCATTAAACAACGCCGAAAATGTTTGAAATGCAAACGGAGGGTCCCACACAGTTCTTCTATTGAAAAATAGTACAAATCGCTTTATGCTGTGAATCAATCTTAAGTCTTGAGTCAAGGTATCAGTGAAAAATCTTACTTTAGTTATGAGATGGAGATACAGTCAAAGGACCAGTGTAGAGTGACAATAAGTACTGATGATGAAGATGATAGTGACAGCAATAAGAATAGTAACAGTAGTAACAGTTAACTGTTAAGAGCCTAATATGTTTCAAACTTTTGACCTAGCATGTTATGTCAATTAACTTTATGTAAAGCTCACAGACTCTATGAGGTAATAAAATAAATTATTACTATTGGATGTTTACTACATGTCAAAACCTTACAGGATTATTTCATTTAATTCTTACAAAACCCTCTGAGGTTCTGTGGGAAAATGGGCCTTCTTAACTGCTGGGACGTGGGAGCAGAGATAATATTAGGATCACCTAAGCTTTGATGCTGCTTTCTCCCTCTAGGTAAGGAAGGGGACCTGCTGATACTGAATGTGGCTTAGGAATCTGGAGAACTCTGTGTTTATAAACATTCATGTAAATGGGAACATATTTATTTTTGGTAGGTGCTTCCAGAATAATGATGCAGGCACTTAGTATTAAAAGATAAAAGCATCTCAAGATTAGGGGTTCCAGATCTGGTGAGACTATATTCTTTACAGATGGTGTCAACAGCAGCTGTGTGCTCCTGCTAGGGACTTAGAGGGCAATGGGATACGATGCAGAGATGAGCTGCATCTATTCTCGCTCTGTGTGGCCATTTTGCTCCAGAAATTTTGTTGTGAGTATAACTAAACACACAGTTAAGTGAGAAGTTCTCTCCAATTGGGTATGTGTGATGTATTGGGTGGGTGTGACTATGCGTGGTCTTTATTTTAGCCAGTAGTCCTCCTGAAACACTGTAGTGAGGTGAGATGAATACTTTCATTTTATAGATGGTGAAACAGATGTGACATTAAGATGGACTTGTGTCACTATGTATCTCGCGCCCAAAGTCAGGTAATAAGTGATTGAGGCAGATTTTTAACCTCAGGCTATTGACTCCAACTTTTATCATTATACTCTTAGAATTACTTATAATAGTCTCATTACATATAAGCAAAGTACTACATGAAGAAATAATACTCTCCCCCTGCCCTGCAGTTATGTGGCTAGCAATGTTATCAACAACATCTCTTTTATTTTGACTACAAAAAATAAGTTAATCTAATAATTTATTTTCTATTTCTACATTTTCCTCTCACTCCTAAATTATATGGGCAATTAAACACTTGTCATCATTCTTCTATTTAGTCACTCACATTCTTTTGATTTTCATAGATGAGACTATATTCTTAAATCTTTGAAAAATATTATTTTGAATAATTTTACTTCCTACTGCCACATTTGGTCATAGTCAGCTTTTATCTAGATTATTGGTAATATTGAATTTTGGTTTTGTTCCGTAGATCTGCTAATTGGTATTTTGGTGGAAGCTCAGAGAATAACGGCAAACTAAGTGTTCCTTTAAGAATAACAGGTACATCCATTCCCTAATCCCTGTTATATTCTGGAGAAAAAGGAAAGCTTCTACACTGCTGGTGGGAATGCAAACTAGTGCAACCTCTTTGGAAAACAGTGTGGCAATTTTTAAAAGAACTAGACGTTGACCTTCCATATGACCCAGCAATCCCCTTACTGGGAATATACCTGGAGGAACTCAATTCATTCTACAAAAAAGATACCTGCACATGCATGTTTATTGCAGCCCTATTCACAGTAGCAAAAACATAGAACCAACCGTGTTGTCCATCGAAACTGAACTGGATAAAAAAAAAAAGTAGTACATATGCAAAATGGAATATTACACAGACATAAAAAGGACAAACATATGGACTTTGCAGAAACTTGGGTGGATTTAGAGTCTATCATAATCAGTGATCTACCACAGAAACAAAGAACAGAGTGCCACATGCTCTCACTCATGAGCAGACCCTGAACATTTACCATAATACTATAAGAAAGGGAATGGCAGTAGCAGGATACTGCCGGGGTGAGGGTGGTGGGGGCACAGCATCAATAAGGGTAACTGATCTTAAACCAGGCAAAGTGGGGACCAAAAGGAGGCCCAAACCTTACCTGTCAGATGATACTTGTGTATCAAATCCTGACTTGTACCCCCACATCTTAAAATAATAAATAAATAAATAAAATTTTATTTTTTAAGAGATAGGGTCTTGCTGTATTTTCCAGGTTGGTCTTGAACTTCTGGCTTCAAGTGATCCTCCTGTCTCAGCCTCCCAGGTTGCTGGGATTACAGGCATGAACTACACCTGGAGCACCCGACTCCTTGAATTTTGTGAGTTTACTAAGTTTTCTTTAGTGCTAACTTCTATAAATGCTTTATGGATACCTAAAAAGAATATATTTTTTTGAGAGTGTAGAGTTTGAAACTTATCTATTGGTTAGATTGTACAAATTTTATTAATTAGGTCCTGTGCAGTCCTGCTTATTTTTAATCCCCTTGATCTGTCCTGGAGTAAGAACTGTGGTCTTTTTTTTTTTTAAGATCTCCTTGTATTTACAATAGTTTTTATATTATGTATTTTGATGACACATGCTACATAGTGCTTAAAGTTTCAAAGTGTCTATATTTTCATTGTGGAATAAAACTATTATTATAATTGGCCCTATTATTCCAGTTTAATAGCTTCCTTTCTTTGAGTTAAAATTTGATATTATTATGAAAAAAAAAAAAGAAGAAGAGAAGAAGAAGAGGAAGAACAGCAGGTGCAAATGGCCTTTTTCCAGTCTGTGCCTTGAGGGCAGAAGTTTTCAGTCCCTAGCAAGTGACTGATTTAAGTGCCTTTTGATCCAGTTAAGATCAAAAGCTCTGCAGGTGGGCAAATTGATAGCTTCTTTTCTCTGTTTTTGTTGCTCAAGGTGAGGCATTGAGGAGGGTGTGTGTGAGATGGATTTTAAATTTCTAGATTGAATTAGGAAGACAGAAAAAAATATTTCAGGTAGTGCTGATTCAGAAAGTTATTTTTCTTTTCTTGACCAAATCTTAGATAAGCTACAAAAAACCTTTACAATGCAGCAGTGAAGAGAAAGAAGATGTTCTAAAATGGAAACACAGGTATCTTTTTAAAACTCCAGAGATGTAGCTAACAGAGATGTGTACAGCATGAAATGGAATGAATATAACTTTATTAACCTAGTTACAAAATATTTCAAATTTTAAGTAATCATGTCAATTATGAGAATGTTCTGATACTTAAATCAGTCCCCGATGAAAGCAAATTATAATGGGAAGGCAAGTGTGGGATATTGAGAAGCACAGACATCAGAAATAAGTGAAAAATAGGTGGTCTAGAAATGCAACCATGGCTGGAGAGAACCTGGCCAAAATTCACCATGGTCATTTCCATGGTCCCAGTTAAATGCTTCACTATGACTCTAAAGTAAAGTATCATAATGGTTAAAAATGGTTTAAACTTCAACTAACTATTCACACTTTTCATTCCACAGTAAAATTTCAGTCCTCCTTATTAATTACTTTTGTGGTATGTATAAAATCTCAGGTTTAATAAACTTTTTAGATATGAGTAAGGAGATGTGATTGAAGTCTGGTAAGAAACAGAAAATCCCCATTCAATATTCCAATTCTTGAACTGGGTAAACCAGTTGAGCACCATCCCTCACAAAATGTGTCTGCACAGACCAGAGGCTTTGCTTGTATCACGTTTCCTCCACAAGTATTTTTCAAAAAGCATGCATACAGATGAATCGATACCCTATTATCACCAAAATGCTTGTTAGGTCTGAAGTAAATATTAATTATTTCTGAGATTAGTGATGAGGCCGTGAAGATGAGATAAAAAACAAAACAAAACAAAAAACCAGTTAGTGAATGACATACGAGACGTGGAGATCACTCATTTAGGATTTGTTCAGGTAGCAGTCTACAAATGTGGATTTGAATGTCTGGATAAACAGGTCACAGAAGAATAACACAACGGGAATTCAGATTTGTCTTAAGGCTCTAGAAATATCTGTGCTACTAGCTTTTATATAATAAATACAGTTTCTTAACTGTTTAAAACTACCACCATTCTCCTTGAGAGACGTAGAACTAAGATTCCACAATTCTGGGCTATCATCGGAACAATGTAATGAAATAATTTTTTTTAATTAGCTTTATTGAGTCATAATTTACAAACAATGAAATTTACTGATTTTAAGTGTACAATTAGTTGTTGACATTCATCCAAGTTACTGTGCATGATAGTGGTTCAGATTTTTTATTGTTGAGTAGTATTCCACTGTATGGATGTACCAAAATTTACTTATCCATTCACAAGTTGGTGGACGTTTGGATTCTACTTTTGGCTTATAACAAATGGAGCTGGGGCAAACATTCATGTACAAGTCTTTGTGTGGAGATATGTTTTCTTTCTCATAGATAAATAACTAAGAATGGAATTCCTATGTCTAGTAAGTTTCTAGTAAGTATGTATTTAATTATATAAGACAATGTCAAACTGTTTTAATGTGGCTGAACTATTTTTCACACCCAATGTTGATTATTTTTCAACAATCTCTGAGAGATCTGCATACTTAAAATACTTGGTATCATCTGACTTTTTCATTTGTCTTTCTAGTGGATATGTAGAAATATCTATTTGTGGCTTTAATTTTCATATGTCTAATGATGTTGAGACTCTTTTAATGGACTTATTTGACATTATTGCATATTGTTTGGTGAAGTGTCATTCAAAAATTTTTTTAACTTGGGTTTTGTGTTTTTGTATTGAGTTTTAAAATCTCTAATTCACTTTGGATATGTCTTTTATTAGTATGTATTGTGCAAATGTTTTCTACCAACCTGCGGTTTTCCTTTCATTTTCTTAAGAGTATCTTTTGAGGAAGCAACTGTTTCTAATTATGATAAAGTTCAATTTACTAATTTTTGCTTTTTTGGTTCAAAATTTTTCTGTATGGTCTAATAAATGTTTGCTTAACTCCAGACCACACATAATTTTTTCTATGTTTCTTTTTAGAAGTTGTATAGTTTTAGCTGTTATATTTAGGTCTATGATCTATTTAGAGATAATTATTGTATATGGTGTGAAGTAAGAGCTAAGTTTTTTTTTTTTGCATAGGTATATACAAATTTTTCGGTAACAATTATTGAAAGGATATTTCTTTCTCCACTGAATTGTCTTTGTGCTTTGTTGACATTAAGTTGACTATATGTGTGGGTTTATTTCTGTACTCTCTTTTCTGTCCATAGATTTATCTTTTTAATCATACCCATAATGTCTTGACTATTGCAACTTTTTAATAAGACTGAATATTATTTTTCAAAAATTGTTTGGGTTATTCTAGGTTCTTTGACTTTTTGTATAAATTTTAGAAGGAGTTTCTCAATTTGTTCAAAAGTAAGTTTTCTTGGATTTTGATTTGGATTGATTGAATAGAAATTTGGGGGAAAAATCCACCTTTTGATCTTCTAATCAGGTATCACCATATTTATTTAGGTTTTCTAAAACATTTAGAAGTGTTTTATAGATTTTGGGTTGCAGGACTTACATAATTTTTGTTAAATTTACCTGTGAGTATTTTGATGGTATTCCTAATAGTTTCAATTTTTTTGTAACATATAGAAATACAATTGATTTTTGCATATTGATATTGTAATTTGAAACATGGTTAAATCAGTTGCAAGTTCTAATAGCTTTTTTGTTTATTTCTTAGAATTTTTGTTACCTAGATGATTATGTTGTCTAGTAATAAAGACACTTTTCATTTCAATATGTTTATCAAATGTTTTACTGCATCGACTAAAATTATCGTATGGTTTTTCTTCTTTTTTGTTACTATCATAAGTTACATTGATTGATTTTCTAATGATCAAATGGCTTTGCATGGGGATTAACTCTACTTAGCAATGATATTATAAATCAAAGAGGAAAACACCAATCTTGTTTGCTCTAATAATTACTGAACCTTGTACATAGTTGGTGTTTAATAAACATTTATTTTCAAATAAATACTTGACTTAAAATTCAATTTATTCAATTTTACAAAAAGTGCATGCAAAGCAGGAAAACCTTTTGAATGGTTAGACAATACCACTTTGTAGTCTTTCCTGAAGTAGGGCCTCATGATACAATTGTGATAGTTGTATTGTAAATATCTTTAAGTTCAGAAAAGACTAACAGCAATGCAGTCATCAAACAGATAGATAACATTAAAATAACAAAAATAATTATTGTATTATTTGTTATTTTTTATTATTTGCATCGCGTCCCATGTAGAGTGTGTACTCATATAGTGTATATGCACATAAATTCATCAATTTTCTCTCTCCCTTCTTTGTCATTCTCTTTTACACACACACACACACACACACACACACACACACACACACACAGGAAATAACTTACAAGGGTGGTCAGTAAACTGACAAACTCAACAATTTGCAGAAGGTTTTGGAGCAGGCAAAATGAATTTTTTTTTACAAGTGATTTTCCTCATGTCTTATTACTCATGGTCTTATTGCACTAATTTAAATATATATAAATATAATTTAAATATATATGGTAGGGTTGTTTGGATCAAATTTGGCTCTATGGTTAATCTGTATCTAGTAGATTAAACACACTACTTTGGCCTGAAAAAATGTACCTTAGTTAAAGGTGCAGAGATGGGAGGATCTGAGAGCTGACAGCATAAGGGATAGAGGACAAAAAGCAGACAAAGGAATTGAAAACTGCAGCAGCTGGCGCTGCTCAGTGATTGCATACTATTGTGCATGATTCATACTCCTGAGAATAATCAGAGAATTTTAGCACCATCTAATAGCCTACACTCAAGATGATGAAATGTAATCATTAAGAATAAGTTAAGTCTGATCAGTATATTCTATTTAACAAGGCATGGGAGTGTACAATCCATTTTTAAAAGCTGTCCATTAAGATAGCTAAAAATATTTTGTCAGTTTTTTGAGAAAGCATCATTTCTTTTGGGAAATAAACTTCAGCAATGCATATCAATGTATCTTTGTTCAGTAATGCTGTTTAGATGAAGAATTTGATGTATCCATAAAGTATCACCACATAAGAGTCACAGGGTCAGTACACTGCCAACTTTAGAGGGCACGATCCACATAGACTTCAAGTTTAATATTAATAACATCCCTGGAATTGTGCATTATTGTAGCCTTACCCAGAGGGGCTGGGATTTTGTTTCTTTGTTCACTGTTTTATCTTCAATGTACATGGTACATTGTAGGCACTTAATAAAAAAATTATTGACTATGAATCAGTGCATATGTAAATAAATTTAAACTGCAAAATTTAGAAACAAAATATTTGAGTTTGCAAAATAAGCAATATTACCTTTAAAATATTCATTTATAATATGAACACAACTTACAGATACATAAGCTCTTTAAATTAGAGCAGAATAATTTATGGAAAGGTAATAGGGAGAGATTTATAAAGTAAAGAACAGAACTTGGAAAACTTCAGTTTCATAGACGTCATGCACAAAAACTCAAGTTTCTTTTTTTTCCCCTTAAGTCATCTTTCCCTGTAAGTGTTCATTTTTATTTCATGGCCAAAACTGAGGCTCAGAACAGCTTTCTGTCTTTTCAAATCGAATCACAATGTCTTGTATGACAAGGTTTATTCTTCTTGCTTTCAGCTCTGAAAACTTTGATCTATTGTAAATTTATTCTGTGGTGCGGTTGGACTCCATTTGCTCAATGTATTTTGCCAGTTCTAATTTAGTATCATATCGAAAACACACTTGGGCAGATGAGGTTTCTAATAATGACAAGGTATTAGATTTGAAATCTTGAGATTAAAATTCTACATCTGACTGATCCATTCATTCTAAAATAAATGACATTATATTTGAAAAAAATACTTCCTATTTCTGTGATATCATTTGTATGTATATGAGGTTTTTTAAAAAAAAAAAACCTTGTAATTATTATATTATTATGGATAGCAATTAAGCTATCCATATGTTTCCGTGTTTTATGACGTATAAAATGCTAAAAACCCTATCAAGCATATTTAAAAATTAACCAATTTTGCAGCTTTAGACTTATTAATTTTTTAAAGGCTTGTTGGAATACCTGCCAAGGAGAACAGTTCACAACTCATTAGATGTGTGCATTGGCTTCCAAAATATGTTGAAGAGAATGGAGAAGGGGATTAAGAAAACAATTTTTTTATGCTATCTTGGAATTCTTATCTATCATAAAGTCAAAAATAGTTTTAAAAATCTTGTAAGGGATATTCTTTTTATGGACCTCATGGTCAACTTGTCAGATGTAATGGTTTTCTCATATTGGTCATTAATCTTTGTTTCAGCAATAATCAGAGACCACCATAAATTCTAAATACCCATGGAATTTTATGATCTGAAATTATTCTTCAATTTAATGGCCAAGCATTAAAAATAGACCAAGAATTTGAAAATTTGTTTTCTTTTCATCAATTGCAATGTAAAATGTTTATAACTCTCAATCTTGAAAAACTATTTTAATACGATGAAATATTTTGGAACCCTTTTAAAAAGTCATAGTAGGATTGGATTACAACCTTTATATTGGACTCAACAGAGGAACTTTTTAAAAAAGCATATTTAGCTACACAGTTTTACAAGATTATATTTAAGGTGCAACTTGAAATTACCTTCCAGATGTCTCATTTATAGAACAGGATTGGTTTATTCATGAATCACCACCATGTCAATCTGCTTCTGCATTCAAATTTTATGCAAACTAAGGAAATACCAGAAACTTCTGCTCTCTTGGGTCTTTTATTATAGGATCCACTCAGTCCATGTTGAGTGATAATGAAAGCCAGAATTAAAAGATAGGCCATGCTTCCAACAGGGTCAACATCTTAGTAATTGGCCCTAATTACTCTGGAATATTCTATCACAGATTTAGGCTTCTTTCCATTTTTCATATTTTAAACATCAATCATGGTTTCTGTCATAACTTGGCAAGAGTCTCTAGAATGCTGTATATTGTTAAAATAATCCTACATTTTCTGAAATAGACACTTTTTATATCCTGGAATGAAGAAGTCTTTGGAGAAGTTCTTTTTTCTTGAAATAAAATTTACACAAAAATATAATCTTAGCTTAATTACAATCATATGCTAAATATCTATGACATATAATTCTTTAAAATATTTTGATGAATCAACTACTTTAATTGTATGTAACTTTTAATTAGATGATGTGGAAAATTTCACATTATATGACAGCTTATGATGATTTAATGGAAGTATTACCTTGTATGAAAAGCACTTTAATTCACTGGGAAATAAGAGTATTTTAAATTTAGAACTTATAATAAACACCTGAATATATCTCTATGACCTTCTGGATATTCTTAGTAGTTATTATTGAAAACTTACATGATCTTTTCATGGTTTTATGAATAAAATTCAAAGTCCTCAACATTATATGAAATGACCTTTGTGTAGACTTGTATAAGAGTGGCTCTCTTGTCATGGGCTCAAAGCTTCAAGGGCCACTCATATCACAAATCACATTTAACAAATTTGACATTTAAGAATGATGAAATAGGATATCTGGCAGAGAAATATCTAAGCAGCAAAACATTCAGGCTGTCACATGGTTTCTTTTAGTCACTTACACTGAAATTAAAAGGGAAGCAGAGTGGAAGTATTTGGGAAAATCTATAGCCTGGGCATGCAAAGAGTGAAAAAGCATATTGGGGAGAGAATACCAAGTGTATGACCAAACAATCATTCACTAAAAATGTTCATTAGAATAGAAGAAACTAGGTGCTTTTTGTCAAAGCAATGGAAGAAAAACCCCAAAGGCATTTCATAGTTCTTCAAGACTATGCCTCCCATCACAGACCCAAAGCTCTAGGAGGCCAGAATGGCTTCAGAGCATGGGCCTTGCTGCCCAGAGCCACCTCAGGTCTCTGCTTTTAGCATTCCAGCACAATGTCCCTCAGCCCCCTCAGCAGTGGCTCAAGAGTGTTCAAATGCCATCAACTCTACTACACCAGAAAAATACAAGCCGTAAGCCTTGGTGGTGTCCATGTGTGGTTAAACTTGTAGGCTTGCAGATTGCAAGTGTTTCTGGGTCATGGTTACCTCCACCTAGATTTCAAAGGATATATTAAATGCTTTGGGCTCCAGGAATAGACTTGTCACAGAGGCAGAACCACAACAGACAGCTTCTTCTAGGGTATGTGGAGCAGAAATGTGGGGTTGGAACAACTACCGAGAGTTCCCACTAAGGCAATGCCTAATAAAGTCATGGAAGTAGGGTCACTTCTAAGACCACAAAACTGTGGGGCTACTAGAGTATAACTCTAGCTTGAGAAAGTTGCAGGCACAGATTTCAGCTTTCAAGAAGTGCCCTGTGGGCGGAGTCCAGAAAAGTCACAGGAGCAAGGCTGCCCAAGACATTGGAAGTTTAACCTCCTCTATGTGTCCAGGAAGCAGGATGTGAAGTCAAATGAGATTATTCTCCAACTTTAAGACTTTGTGGTTTTCCTTGCTGGGATTTTGAATTTCTTGGGACCAGTTTGCTCTCTCTTTTTTGATTATTTCTCCTTTTTGGAATGGGAATGTCTATACTCTCTGCCTGTCCCACCATTATATTGTCGAAGTTAAAAAACTTATTTTGATTTAACAGGCTTACAGTTTAAGAGAATTCACCTCAGGATGAATTATGACTTAAGACTCACTCATATGAGTTTCAGATGAAACTCTGGACTTCAGACTTTTGAACTGATGCTGAAATGAGTTAAAAAATTTGGTGCTATTGGAATGGAATGAATGTACTTTGAGTTTGGGAGAACCAGGGTGAATGCTATGATTTGAATATTTGTCCCCTCTGAAACTCATGTTGCAATGTAATGCCATTGTGATGGTGTTAAAAGGTGGGGTTTGTAAGAAGTGATTAAGTTAGTCATTGAGCCTCCACCCTTATGAGTAAATAAATGCCATTATCCAGGGAGTAGATTGGTTCATGAGAGAGGGTTGTGATTACATGAGCCTGATCACTTGTGCTTTCTCTTTTCACATGCTCTCTCTTGCCCTTTCCATCTCCTATGGAATAACACAGCAGGAAGGCCCTGGGCAGATGCCAGCACCATGTTCTTCTACTTTTCAGCCTCCAGAACTGTGCACCAAATAAATCTTTTTCATATATAAATGACCCAGTTTGTGGTACTTTGTCATGGCAACAGAAAACAGACTGATAAGTAAAAAATAAATATCAAAAAAAGATAAAAACAGGGACATTTGAAGGATTTACTTAGCTATTCCAAAGGAATTCTTCATCTGAAAATGGAAGGAAGTTGTCAAGTTAATAAATTTCTTCTCGTCACTTTCCTGTAGTTTCATTAAAGGTATTCAACTGCCTTACCTGAACTGCTAAGGTATTGTTTTCAAAGTTAGTGTCCCTCACTTACATCTTATTCAAGAAAATAAGCTTCCAGTTAGGCCTGAGTTAATTCTTCTTATTATCATCACCTGGCATATAACAGATGCTTGACAAATACTTGACTGTCAAGTATTTGTCTCATGTGCAATAATCCAGCAAGAAAATTAGACATACTTATTATCACTTCTGGAAAAGGAAGTTTGCAATATAATTTGTAATGAACATTTACGAGACTATCCTTCACCCTGATCAGCTCTCACCCAGATTTGGCAATATTATAGCTTTAGCTGACATCATATTTATGAGCATATTCCCTATTGATAGCATAGAGTTATATCTCAATGACAAAATATTAATAAACATTAGAATAGCTAGTAGACAAACACAATCTCATTTTTTGTGGTTGGTATTTTTGTCGGTTAAATTTTTAGCGGAAACATGGAGAGGATCTCCTATATTTCTGATAAGAGAATTTCTCTTTTAGAATAACTTTCTGGGATTTAGAGAAGTGTTGATATGTGTTCAGTGGAAGGACTATTATAATTACTGAATTTCAGTGAAATGATTCTTCTCATTTTTGCCCTTTTATCTTTCCAATTTATACAATATAAGGAATCTATTTTATTTTTAAACTATTTCCCTTCTATTAAATTTAGTTATAATTGACCAACTCTATTAAAAGTCAGGAAATGGGTTTCCATCTATAAAGGTGACTTATTTTCTTACTCTAGGGCTGGTAAAAATTAGCAGTGGAAACACAGGAAGGCAATAACATCTTAAGAAGGAATTACTTTAAGTCAGGTTTCTCAAGCCCATTAGGAGGCGATATTCACTGATCAATAATCAGTCTTAGTGAGGTGATAAGTCTATTGAGTAACAGGAGAAATCACTAATCAGCAAGTAAAATAATTGTATTACAAGAAACTCAATATTTAAAAAAATCTTTTCTCTAGGAGCTCATTATTATGTGAAAATTGCAGACTGTATTAGAAGGCACTTCCATTTGAGTTGAAAATTATTTCAAAACATTCTATAAAGCACTAGATGAGGTAAGCAAATTTAACTGCTTCAACCCTGCAATTACATTTTCACCATCTGTGCTTCCATATTTCCATGACATACCCCAGTGAAGTTGCACAGAAACATTGCTGTGTAACTAGCACGCATAGCATAACTCATGTATGTGACACGACTAGTCCAGAAAAGGTGGATACATTAAACAGCAGAGGAATTAAATTTTTAAACCATGTTAAAGGATATGGTAGACAAAACATCTGGAAAAGAACAGGTTGATTGAAATAGGCCTGCGTGGCTTCAGAATTGGAAGGTCGTACTAAACTAATCTCCAGAAGAGCTCTGAGGATATTACTGCCAAAATACACAAAGACAGCTCAGGGATGTAATACTTTTGGATTTTCAAGGATCACATAAAAATGCTGGAGCTTAAAGAGATGGTCTAGCAACACGTTATCCTTTATTTTTATCCTTTCTATTGTTTTCAAACATGGCTATCTGGTTTGTTTATAAGACATACATGAATAGACAGAATCATTTATATTCATTTAAGAACTATTTATTGGGCTTACTGAATGCCAAGCAGTTACTGAGATTAAATGAGATTAAAGAAACAAGTGCTGTATCTTCATCCTTAAGACCTCCAGAATCGAATCTGAAAGACAGGCAACTACCCTGACAATACACAAGAGAGACATTAACTCAAACTTTGAGTTTTTGCATGGTCTGTTTGAGATGCTTACAGGCAATTTGAATTTTAAAATTGCAAGTGAGTGAAGAGTCCTCCCGTTTATACTCAATGGTGAAGAAATATATGTGTACTCTTCTGCAAAAGCACTTGTAGAAATAGAAAAAAGACCCAGAATATTAAAATAAAATATCACTATGTACATTCTTTTAACTTTCTTATTTTATTTTTTATTTTTATTGTAAAGATCTGGGGTACAATTCAGGGTTAGGTATACAAACGTTGATTATATAGGTATCCTTGTTGATGAGGTATGCCCCTCCCTCCCCTAGCAGTTTCCCTCAACTGCCAATCCCACTCCACCTCCCCTGACAGTTTCTCACTACTGCCAATCATCTTTTAACTTTTTCTAAAGCAGCCCCAGCTATCTCAAAATGAGCTTAAACCCTATTCAATAAATTAATCATTTAACAAGACTGGTCACTGCCATTATTACTGGAATCAAGCTGCATGTTTCATGTTTAATCATGGAATTATAAAACTAGAAAGAATCTCAGACTATTCTGGTTCAGAGATTCTTGAACCATGTTTTTTGGAACTAGCCCTTAGTGGTGCTATTGACCATGATACAAAAAGAAAATATTGTATGGTCAAATAATTTGAAAGTCAATGGATGAAATGTGTTTTTTCTCCTTCAAGAACTCTCAATAAATTGACTTTTACTGATATGAGTCTTACTATAACTCTCCACAAAAAGCACAGTTTGTAGCATTTCCCAGACTAGCAAAGTCATATCAATCTGTCTGTCTATCAATCTATAGTTTATAATATTTTCTTAAAATTTTTTTTTAATTTTAAGGATGAAGGTTACAATTCAGTATTAGATACACAAATGGTCATTGTACAGGTAAAGTTTGGGCCTCACTTTGGTCCCCACTTTGCCTGATTTGAGATCAGTTACCCTTATTGATAAAGTATGCCCCTCTTCCTTCCCCTGGCAGTTTCCCACTATTGCCAATCTCTTTTTTATAGTATTATGATAATTATTCAGGATCCGCTTATGAGTGAGAACATGTGGTACTCAGTTCTTTGTTTCTGTGATAGATCACTGAGTATGATAGACTCTAAATCCATCCAAGTTGCTGTAAAGTTCATTATTTTGTCCTTCTTTATGGCTGTGTAATATTCCACCATGTACATGTACCACATTAAAAAAAAAATACAGTCCACTTCTGACGGGCAGTACAGTTGGTTCCATGTTTTTGCTATTGTGAATAATGCTGCAATAATCATGTGTGCACAGGTATCTTTTTCGTAGAGTAATTTGAGTTCCTCCAGGTTTATTCCCAGAAGGGGGATTGCTGCGTCATATGAAAGGCCAATTTTTAAATCTCTTAGGAATTGTCACACTGCTTTCCACAGAGGTTATACTAGTTTACACTCCCACCAACAGTGTAGAAGTATTTCCTTTTCCCCACATCCTCACCAGCATCTGTTGTTTTTCTGAGTTACAAAGAACACACCATGGGAAATATTCATTTGAAAAACTCTTTGGAAAATATTGCCTTAGCTGAACTCCCTTACATTGCAAATATATAACTAAGACTCAGTGGATTAAATGACTTACACAGTAAAAAGTCAATTATAGCAAGCCAAATTAAGGAACTAGGCCAGTCACAGTGGCTAATCCCAGTCCTTTGGGCTGCTGAGGCAGGGAGGATTTCTTGAGCTCAGGACTTCTGTACCAGCCTGGATAAAAATAGTGAGAACCTCTTTCCACCCCTCTTCCCCCTAAAGAATTAGCTGGATGTTGTGTAGCGCATGCCTGCAGTCCCAGCTACTCTGGAGGCTGAGGCAGGAGAATTGGTTGAGCCCAAAGTTTAAGGCTGCAGTAAGCTATGATCTTGCTACAGCACTCTGTCTCAACAACAACAAAATCCAGCTTTTAGATTTTCAATCTAGTACTCATTCTTTTAACCACCATCTTCAATTTGTGCACACATATCTTTGGGAGTACATAAAGATTTTCAAGATAGATGTGGGTTCAGATAATTTTAGGGAATCCAGTTTTACATTTTGAACGTCCATATCTCTTTTTCTTTTTTAAATGATTTTATTTTCCTTGTTAAAGTTTAATTACATAAAAGTAAAATTCAATATTTTAATTGTACAGTTTGGCATATTTTGACAAATATATATACTTATGTTTCAACTACTATAATCATGACGCAGAATATTCCAGCACTCCCAACAGTTCTCTAATGCCTCTTTCCAACAGTTCTCAAATGCCTCTTTGCAGTCAATCTCCTGCCGTTACTTCCTGATTCCTGACAACCCACTGATCTACTTTCTATCATTTAAGTTTTACTTTTTTTTTCTAGCATTTCATAAAAATACAATAATGTAGCATGTAATCTTTTTTTGACTGGCTTTATTCACTTAGTATAATTTGTTGAGATTCAGCTATGTTATTGCTTGTACTAGTAGTTCTTTCCTCTTTATTTATTTTTTTAATTTTAAAGATGTGGAGTACAATTCAGAGTTAGGTATACAAATGCTGATTATGCAGATATCCTTGGTGATGAGGTATGCCCCTCCCTCCCCTAGTGGTTTCCCTCAGCTGCCAATCCCATCCCCCATATCTCTGTTTCTTAAAGTTAACTTGCCTAAGAGTTGATGGGTTGAACATGGAAACAGGATTGCTCCCTCTTTTCCTATAACCCCTTCCACAATAGCCTTATTCCCACTTAACAAAATGATATCTTTCACCCATCTGCAGTGTAACTAGCCTGCATAGTTTCCAAGTGTAAAAGTTCTGGAGTGCTAAATAAAACATATTAAGTCCCCTTAAGAATAAGTCAAAGAGAGTTTCAGTAAGAAATAATTGAAAGTGTAAGTTGGCAAGGCAAACAAACATATCTATGTATCTACCACTCTAGATATCCATCTAAATATAAATTAGAATTAAAAAGTGAGATGCTTGTAAAGGAAACATTAATTATCATGTTTATTGGATCTGACTTGTTGATAATGAATACGGGATTGGTCAATAAGGTTTTTGTGCACACATTTTGTAAAATTTTTTTTTATTTTAAAGATGTGGAGTACAATTCAGATTTAGGTATACAAGTGGTCATTGTACAGGTAAAGTTAGGCCTCCCTTCGGTCCCCACTTTACCTGGTCTGAGACAAGTTACTTTTATTGATATTATATGCTCCCACCCGGCAGTGTCCTGCCACTGCCAATCCCTTTCTTATTATACTATGGTAAACATTCAGAGTCTGCTTATGAGTGAGAACATGTGGTACTCAATTCTTTGTTTCTGTGATAGATCACTGAGTATGATAGACTCTAAATCCATCCAAGTTGATGCAATTTTATATGAACACATTTTAAATAAATTGATTGTCAAATTTTCAGACACAATAAAAGTGTACTGCCAATGTTATCCTTCACAACCATTTAACTTAATGATAGAACTATCAGATATAACGCTAAAAATATGTGGATGGATATATATTTTTTCAAAGTTTTGTTAGGCAGTTATATAAACAATTAACTGAAGACCAATGTTCTATACCATGCTGCAAAAATGTGTTAACTAGTTATCAGTTTTTGAGAATATTAACAATAGAACAAGAGAAAAACAAGAAAAATAACTTACTACAGAATATTTTGAAAATGTAAGAAAAATATTATCAATGCTTTCATTTTTAAAAAGTTACATTTATTGCCCTATTCCTGTACTGATATGGTCCAAAATATAAGTGAAGGAAAATGATCATAAACACATTAACTGTTTTTTGAGTCAAATAATATCTTTTTTCTAGAGAGCATTAGTAGGTATTTCATAATGAATATTCTTTTTACTTGGTACGTTAGAGGAAATTACTTAATTTTATGGAAAAGTAGTATGTTTTTACGAAATTTAGCTTTGATTGGGTAATCACAGAATTAGGAATAGAAATATTAACTAAAAGCTTGTAACTTCAGCTTATATAATATTGGTCTCATTATGCAATAGTTATCAACACCCACAGAACATTACAACATTTAAAATTGGCAGCTTTAGTCACTAATGTATTGACTGTTAATTTTCAATAAAGTAACATTTATAAGTCATTGTATTGCCAAATTAAATATCTACCTCTCATATGTACCTTTTCTGTACATATATGCCATCTTTCTTATTATTATTTTAGATGGACTTTTGGTGCTCTTAATCTAAAGTCAATCCTCCCCAAGCATATTTTATATTCCTTCCTTTCTCATATATGGTATGACTAGCACTTCTGTATTTTTCTTCTTGTCTACTGTATATTCATAGTTTTTCCATTTTGCTGAATTTTTCATCAGCATACACACATACTGTTTTTTCCTTATATTAAACACAGTTCTCTCTTGATTCCTCTTGGTCTTCCAGTTATCTCTCTATTTTCTGTTTCCCTTTGTGACAAAGCTTTTAAAGAGTTCTCTATCTTCATTGTATCCAATTTTTCTTTTCCAATTCTCTTTAAAACAAATGTCCATTAGTTTTTGATCCTTACAACTTCAAAGCTACTCTTTGTCAAGATCACCCAAGTCGTCCATTAATCTAATGATTAATTCCCAGTCCTTATCTTTCTTGGGGACATTTGACATGGTTGATCACTTCCTTCTCTTTGAAATATTTTCTTCACTGAGTTTTCAGGACAACAACCCTTCTAATTTTCTTTGCCTCTCCCTTGCTTCTCTTTGTCAGTGTCCTCTGCTGGATTTTACTCACATCCCCACCCTCTTGATGTTAGTACACAGGGCTTCTTGTTTCTTTCTCATCTATAAACACTCCTCTTGGGATCCCCTCCAGTCCCATGACTTTAAATACTATCTATATGCTCTTGACTTTGAAACATCTATACTGCTATCCAGGTTCCTCTCTTAGGTCTCCAGACTTACATATTGGAATACCTATTTTATACCTCCACTTGGGTGTCCAAAAGACATCTCAGAGTTAAAATTTTCAAATACTACAGATCCAGCCTATCCCTTCAATTGTTTTCCTTGAAGTCTTTTCTGTTTCCATTAATGGTAGCTCAGTTCTTCTAGTTTCTCATCCTTGACTCTTGTCTTTCTCACACCTCATTGCCAATCCCATTAAGAACTCTGTTAACCTCAAACTTTCACTGCTGCCAATCTGGCTCAAGAAATTATTATCTCTTGCTTGAACTTTTGCTTCTATCCCTCTGCTCCAACTCTGGCCGCATGTTGGAATCACCTGGAGAATTCCAGAAAATACTGATGTCCGGTGTTCAACTTCCAAAGATTCTGAAGTAACCAGTATTAGGTGTCATCTGGTAGGGAAGATTTAAACAAATGATTCTAATACAAAGCAAAATTTGAATACTTCTGCCAGGGGATCCGAGTCAGGTGGCTTTCCAGTGTACTGCCTCTTCTGAGAACTCCTTCATGTTGGCTGCTTCTGGGATTTTGGGCAAAAGTCACTGGGACATACCAATGGATGCTGCCGCTTAGGTCAGGTTGTGTGTCAAGAATTAGTACCCGATGCAGGCATGGGCTGAACACCCGCAAAATTGCTCTTTTCTGAATGAGGCCTAGCTGGTCAATTGCATCAAGGATGTGCATCATCATGGTACACAATGCAAAAGTGGGGAAAATATACGCCTGCTTTTGAGGAGGATGCTACCAGAGAGGCTACTGGGTTGCCAGAGTTATTGCTAGACTATCAAATTAGTTATTTCGTCACTCAATTCATTTATTATTTTCACAATTTACTGACAGTCCAATATGTGAAAGACACATAATTTAGTGGAAAAGGCATGCTTTATTTTTTAGCTCTGATAGGCCTTCCAATCTAACAGTTTATGTCACACAGTAAATAGCTTATTACATACTTGTGAATTTACTTATAAAGTGGTAATTGTTATGTGTATATTCAGGGATCTGAGAGAAAGGTCTTTTTGAAAAAGTGACAGATAAACTGAGGCCTGAAAGGTGAAATGTCGGAGAGAATGAGGAGAATGGGTAGAAGGCAGGGAATAACTCGGAATGTTATGCTATCTCTCAGGGGAATTTCGGCAGCTTAAGCGATTTCCTCTCTTCTTCCTCCTCAGGTATTTGTACCTAAAAGGTTTAGTAACTGTGTTAGCCTGAATGTCTCACTTTCTTTTTAATCTAAAAAAGCCAAGCCTTACCAATTTATGATTTGAGACAAGATCAAATGATAAGAAGCAACAACAGGACACAGGGGAGGGTCACTGCCTGAGATGTGTTTCCTTCTGGCTGCAGTGTGGATACTTATTTGGAAAGGAGCTTAAGTGGAAGAAAGGAAGAAACAAAGTGAAGGCTGTGGGAAGAGTCTAGAGGTTCTGAGGCTCCCTGAAGACAACTGTATTAGATTCAGTTGTACAAGTGAAATGAAATTTATAGGTGAGTCTCTAAATGTAAAATGCTTTATTTGGGAAGCAAGAATTGCCATTCACGGCATACACACAGACTGGGTGATCTTTGGTATGTTTGAAGAACAAAGAAAAGTTTGACAGTTTTATCAAAAGGACAAATGTTACATACTGTTTTTCTCAAAGTTCATTGGCACTAGTAAAATTGCGGGGAACTGGCAAGCTCTGGTGAGTAACAACGGTGGGTAAGACTGTTCTTAGTATTACAGCAGGTTGTTTCAGTAGCTATTAGATAAAACTGGTTTTAGGTTCCGACAGGCAGATTTCAGCGGCTGGACTTGCAGAAAATTTAATTCTTGGAGAAGGTGCTATGTGTCCTGAGTGCTATTTTCCCCAGCTTCTTGACTCTGATTTTCTTGGGCATGACAAAAGAGACTCAGTTTGTATGATCAGCTTTCACAACAGTGAAAAATGATGACTCCTTACACCAGGGCATTAGAGAAGAGAGACTAAAGAGAAGCTACCAGTTTGGGAGGTTTAGTTATGGTATTTTGTGACTGATGGGATGTGGTTGGTGAGGAAGAAGAAGGAACATGAATGCCTCAGAAAGATTTGATACAAATCAAGTTTGGGGAGAGGGTTTGTAATTTTTTGTTTAGAAACTTATAAGATTTGAGGAAATTTTTAACATCTCTTATTTGCACGTATGTTAACTGAAGACCATATTTATTTTAGAAAGAAGCCATATTTTATAGCAATCATCATGTATTGTTCTTTAGGTCACTTTGTCAAAGCATGCATTGGGAAACATTACCTAATGAGAACTGTGGAGTGGAAGGGCCTAATCACATAACACGGTATGAGAGTAATATGTTAAAATCTACCAACTGGGTTTTACTGAATACTTCTCAGTTACTTCAAGGATTACACGGTTTAATCAATTTTGTTCCATTTGATGCCATTCTTTTCATTCTGGATGAAGTTTCCCTGATCCGACAATGATAATTGTATCACTACATTTGACATAGAAGAGTTACTTCAGGAGGGCCAATGACTTTTACTTCAAACCTTTTATCTTTAAGTGACCTCAGAATTATAAGTTCTTGGTTTAGAGGGAGCTATAATAAAACAGAGACAGACAAAACAAAACAACACAACATAAAACAAAACAAACAAAACAATCTTATAAACAATGCAGGCATTGGTTTTATGATTTAGAGTCACACATTAGTGAAGGGTCTAACAAGATTGGTGCATGAAATTTAGCTGCAGAAAGGACAAGAAACAGCCTCTGCTAGCCAGAACAAAGGCTAACATTGTGAGATTTCAGTAGCATAATATATGGGTTTCAAATAAGAGTTCTGGTCAGTGCGATATAAAGGAAGTGCTTCATTAGCTATCATAGTGCATACCTCTCAGCCTTGTACCACATGGCAGCATGTAGCAAGGGCACGGGTGCAAAGAATGAGCTATTCACTCAAGTTTCATAATCTAGCTCTGTTTCAGCCTCCTGGGTTGACAGCTTTCAAGTTAAGCATGGAAGGCTCTAAAGAAACAGTCTTGCATTCTTTAGTGATATAGTTTGTTTTTGGAAAATGCCTATCTAAAATAAGGAGATAAAATAAGTTTAGCTTGTGAGCTCAGTTTACTCCATTAGCTGTCTTTCCAGAGCATGGTGATATTTTTATGATTACTCCGAACACTTTAATAAAATAGTTTCACAGATTCATCTCAAATGGAATTATTTGCAATTTCTATGTCATTTAACTCTTTGCAATTATTTGAATATTCATTTTACAGTGAAAGCTTACTTTGTAAGTAGAAAAATTATAGAAATATGCTTTGCGAAGTCATGGAGTAGTAGAAAAATAATCCTATGTAATAGTTTTCAGGAAAACCACTGTGAATTCCATCCCACCATCCATAGCTGCAGATACTGTACCCTAAGGAAAACACAAAACTATGCAACAAAGTCATATTAATGGCAACATTTCTAAATTCATTTTATACATGCATTGTGCTTTGAAAAGAAATACATTATATTTAGAATCTCATTTATAATCATTTCTTATGTTCCAAGGTTAATCTTCAATAGTATTGCCCAGAAGATCAGGGACCTAGCTTTATAAAATTGCATAAAGATGCTCAGAATGTTTTGAATTTGAATACAACAAAGGGAAAATAAATAAAGCAGTTATCTATTGGAGCAGTTCCAGTAAACCTAGATATTATGTTGTTACAATAGACTTTTCAATACAAAGTAACAAAAGAAATCATACAACTCAAATTCATATTTAACATTGTTTGTTGTTAAGTTGCATTGCTTCCCTTAAATATAGTGGTTGTATTTATTTCTAAAATAACTAAGTAATAGATGACCTACATTTGTTTTAAATTTTATCAGATATTTAGATTGAGCCGTGGAAAATCATTGCTTAATGCCTTAGAAGTGAAAAATCCTAAAATTGGAACCAATTCCCCTGAAAACTGGAACTAGACAAGGATGCCCACTCTCTCCCTTCCTGTTCAACATAGTATTGGAAGTCCTGGCTAGAGCAATCAGAGAATAGGAGGCAATCAGAGGTATTCAAATAGGAAAAGAGGAAGTCAAGTTATCTCTCTATGCAGATGATATGATGGTGTACCTTGAAAACCCAAGAGAATCTGTCAAAGGTCTCCTTACATTGATAAAGGCCTTTGGCAAAGTCTCAGGATACAAAATAAATGTACAAAAGACAATCGCATTTCTCTACACCAATAATAAACAAATAGAAACCCAAATAAAAAACACAATTCCATTCACAATAGCCAAAAAAAAAAAAAAAAAAATGAAATACCTTGGCATCTTCCTAACCAGAGACGTGAAAGACCTTTACAATGAAAATTACAAAACACTGCTCAAAGAAATCAAAGCTGACACGAACAAGTGGAAAATTTTCCCATGCTCATGGATCGGAAGAATCAACATTGTGAAGATGTCCATCTTACCCAAGGCAATCTACAAATTCAATGCAATACCCATTAAATTACCAACAACATTCTTCTCAGACCTAGAAAAAACAACACAGGAATTCATATGGAAACACAAACGTCCAAGAATAGCCAGAACAATCCTCAGCAAAAAATACAAAGCAGGTGGTAGCACAATACCAGACTTCAAACTTTACTATAAAGCTACAATTATCAAAACAGCTTGGTATTGGTACAGGAACAGGCATATAGATCAATGGAATAGAATTGAGATTCCAGAAGCAAAACCTCAATTCCTCAACCAACTCATCTTCGACAAAGCCCCCACCACCTACCAATGGGGAGAGGAGAACCTATTCAGTAAATGGTGCTGGGAAAACTGGCTGACCACATGCAGAAGATTGAAACAGGACCCCTATCTATCCCCATGCACAAAGGTTAACTCCAAATGGATCAGAGACCTAAATGTAAAACCTCAAACCATAAGAACCTTAGAAAAGGAAGGAAATACTCTCATGGAAATCGGAACTGGCATCCAATTCCTGTACAAAACCCGAAACCCACAGGACTTAAGAGAGAAGATAGACAAATGGGACCTTATTAAACTGACAAGCTTCTGCAAAGCCAAAGAAACCATCAAGAGAGCAGGGAGACAGCCTACAGACTGGGAAAAAATATTTGCCAACTCTAGGTCTGACAAAGGCTTAACATCCTGGATCTACAAGGAAATGAAACATACTGAAAAGAAGAAAACAAACAACCCCATTATAAAATGGGCAAAAGATATGAACAGACACTTCACAAAGGAAGACATCCGAGCAGCCAACAAACACATGAAGAAATGCTCAACCTCACTAATCATCAGGGAGATGCAAATCAAAACCACACTGAGATACCACCTAACTCCAGTCAGAATGGCAATTATCAACAACTCAAAAAATAACAGCTGCTGGAGAGGGTGTGGAGAAAACGGAACACTTCTACACTGTTGGTGGGAGTGTAAACTAGTGCAACCTCTGTGGAAAGCAGTGTGGCGATTCCTAAAAGCTCTAAAAATTGACCTTCCATATTACCCTGCAATCCCCCTACTGGGAATATACCCTGAAGAACACAAATCACTCTATAAAAAAGATACCTGCACACGTATGTTTATCGCAGCATTGTTCACAATAGCAAGAACTTGGAAACAACCATGCTGCCCATCAAAAGAGGACTGGATTAAAAAAATGCGGTACATATACACGATGGAATACTACACAGCCATAAAAAAGAACAAAATCATGAATTTTGCAGCAACCTGGATGGAACTAGAGTCTATAATACTGAGTGACCTCTCACAGAAACAAAGATCCGAATATCACATGTTCTCACTCATATAATGGACCTTGAACGTCCAATGTAATACTATAAGAAAATGACTGATGGTACTGGGAAATTATGGGGGGGAGGGGGATGGGATTAACAGTAGCAAATATCTGTCTGGGACTGGGAAAACATCTCTTATCAACAGGGTGCCTGAATGAAACATAATTTTACACCTAACCCTTAACTGTACCCCACAAAACCATAATAAAAAATACTGATTAATTAAAAAAAAGTGAAAAATCCTGATGTATTCCAACAAAAATATCTGAAAAGAACTGTAAAAAAAGTTTTACTTATTTTATAATAAGAATGCTTTCTTAAAATAATTTCTTAAATCAAGAGAGATAAGCAATTACTCTATAGGATGGCTAGTCAAATTTATGATAGTGTTGGAGAATATTATTTGTACTTACAATGTCCCCACAAACCTTCATCTAAAATAAAAGTGCTTCTTAATTAACAGGTATTCATCCATAAGGCAGTTTTTTCAGTCTCATAAAATCATATAACTGATGACACAGATTTTGAAAAGAATAAAAAGATTGAGATACTTGTAAAATAGAAATATTTTTAAACACCGAAACACACACAAAAACAATGATGAACAATTGTAATCTGAAATCATTTTTTATGATGAATAATGTAAGATTTTTTACAAAAATTACTCCTCACAGTAACATTCCTGGTACATTCAACTTAGCACTTTAGAAGAAGAGCTAAACATTTCATCTTGATTGATCTACAAAACCAAGGACAGTGGTACTTGCAAAAGGGTAGACTATTTTTTGAAGTATCTGTCAACTTATTCTTTCGTTGTAAACTAGATTTCCACCTTGTATATTATATACCACAAAGATCCCAAGAAAGGATACTTCTACCCTGCAAGGAGAAGGCTATGATATCTGGAAAGAGAATTGTTTGCCAGAGAGACAGACACTGAAAATTTGCTGTTCTCCTTCCACAGGAAAGAGGGGTAAGAAAGAAGGGGAATCAGACAGGATAAAGGATATGTTTTGATCTCCTCTCTCTAAGGTTAAACCCCAGAACTGCAAAGCATTTTATTATTTTTTTCTTTTTAAAAAATATATGCATTATAGATGTACATAGTTTGAGGATGCATGTGATAATTTAATAAATTATATAATTTGTGAAGATCGAATTGTGTACTTGGGATATCTAGCATCTCAAAAATTTCTTAAAATTTATGTTAGAAACATTCAGGTTGGTTTCTTCTATTTTGAAAGGTACACTAGACTGTTATGAACTATAGTCACACTATTGATCTATCAAATTCCAGATTTTATCTCTTCTATCAAAATGTATGTTTATTTATTTATTATTATTATTTTTTTAGTTGGAGTCTCACTCTGTCGCCCAGACTGGAGTGCAGTGGCCGCTCCCAGCCACCGCAGCCTCGACCCGCTGTGCTCTGGCGATCCTTCCACCTCAGCCTTCCGAGTAGCCGGAATTACAGGCATGCGCTACCACGCCCGGTTGATTTTTTTATTTATTGTAGAGATGAGGTCTCGCTGCCCAGGCGGGTCTCGAACCCGCAGGCTTAGGCAATCCACTCACCTCAGCCTCCCAAAGGCGCGGGATTACAGGCTGAGCCACCGAGCCCGGCTAAAATGTATATTTATTAATTAACTTTTATTCATTTGAATGTTGAGTAAAAGCTGGAAGAAGAGCTTTTGTCCTTCTCAACTAGCCCAGAGTAAAATTAGTTTTGTTTTATGTTGTTTTGCTTAATATTGCACTTTCTAAGAACCTATTAAGTGAGGACTTTTGTAATATTGAATACATATTTTGCCATTATTTCTTGTATAATGGTCTGAGATTTTCTTTTCAAACATCACTGGTGATCCTCACATACAATGAAGAGGGTAGGTGAATATAATCTTAATTTCACAGGAAAAAAAACAGCAGGAGTGGAGATCTTGAGTAGAATTATCTATAAAGTTTCTTTTGTTATAGAGTTGACAGCTAAAGACTGCATGATTTATAAGATGAGTAATAATTTCTATGTTCAAAAATCAGATTTTGACCTCTGTATTCATTAATCTTATTTGATGATGATAGTACTGTAGAGCTATTTTACTTTATTAGATAACGCATATTAAAATATTTAACTGTTTGCTGGATCATGTTGGCTATTACAAATAAATTGCTTATTTATAAAATTTTTCCACCAAATTTACCTGCTTCTAGGATAAAATTTTAAAAAAAACCAAGAGAAATCTACAACACAATTTTTTAAAAAAGGTAGATTACCCCAGATATTCAGCATATTAGAAGATATGACTAAAATTTATTTAAAGTGTTGTTCCCTAGTTCAGCGTTTTGGGGAATATATGTTGTAATAAGTTTTGCACAAATATAAATGTGTCAATATTTAGAGGGGGAAAAGTTTTGAAATAAAAATGCAAAATGAGAATATTGAGACCTGCTGAAAATTACATTGAATTCTCCCTAAATTATTTGCTACCATCTCTTTTTAAAGACTAACAGTATATGATAAAATATAACTTGTGTTGAATAAATGAAGTTGGAATCATCTTGCCTTCAGTACGAAACTGTCTCATATTTGAGAAGTTTTTAAAAATATTTCAGACCTTTGTGCCAAAGTGAACATTTGGGAAATATTTTAAAATATACCTGACCAGACCTGAATAATACCATGTGTGCACGCACACATGGAAAGAGAGACAGCAAGCAAGAGTGAGAGACAGAGAGAGAGAGACAGAGAGAGAGAAAGGAAGAAAACTGAGAAAGATGTCTCTTCTCTTGAAATTGTCTTGATATATGAACTTAGACTCAGGTATTAAGACCTAGAAAAAGCCCATCTTCAGAATTAACATTTTTAACTTCTGAGAGTAACTACTAATAATACTCTATTATGTTTTCAAATAAGCCTGTCATAAAAAAATATATCCTGGATAACAGCCTAAATCTGGGGATTCGGGAAGAAGAAAGGTTAGAATTCCTTGAGCCAGTGTTACTTATTCTACAAAATTCTCTGGACCTGTGTGAAGTTAATATTTATTTGTTTCCATAGTCATTCAACTAGTTCACTCAAAAGAGATGTATTGAACACCTACTATGTGTCTGCTCACTGCTGGGCATATACTAGTGAAAACACTGATATGATTTCTGCCTTCATTACCAAATACATAAGATGAACTCAAGTTCCAAACACATAGTTGTAAGCTATGAAAGAAAAGCTAGAAAGTATTTGGAGAAGAAGTGGGTATAAAGCTGTTCCTGAGGAAACGGGACTTGGAGAAGGAGGAATAGTAAATCATATAAAGAATGAGAAGGGTGCTGCTATGTCAGTCGGGGAAGACATGCATGGACTAAAGACCCGATAAATGACTTGGAAAATTCAGGATTTCTCCCCCCCCCCCGGCAATAAATCCCCACTTGTCATAATGCTGGATCACATTACATTGTGTAATGGGTCTTACAGAATGATTTCAGTATTTTGACTTTTGTCCTAAGACACAGTCTACAAATAGGCAGTCTCCTGGCTATGCGACTGACACGTTTCGGCTTGTGCATTTTGTTCAGCACGTGTTGCTTGTTTTTAATCCGAACGCATTCAGGCAGGACACACACTTTCGGATTTGCCACAGGCTACCTATCTCTATGGGCGTCATATCCGTGTGCCACCTCTCTGACTCTTGGGGCAATGGAGTTTGCAATCTTTTCTCGTGGACTGTTACACGCTGTACTCAAAACAGCTCCCAAAAGAAGCAGCAGCACTGCAGCAGAACAGGGAGGAACAGACAGCCCGGCCCGAACTGCGCAGGCGTCCTGGGCGTTTGGGCGCGCAGAGGAAGAAGAGCGGCGGCGCACCGCGGCAACTCACTGCGCATGACCGGCCGCGTTGCCAAGGCAGCGGGGAAGGCGTCTCCCGGAAGAGGAGCTTTGCGGAGCGGTGGGCACCGAGAGCCCCACCCGGCTCTGCCCTCGCGAGTTTCTGAGCTACTGTTGACCAAGGTGAAGCAGGTGAGGAGCCGAGTCTGATGCATGGTAATGGCCCTCTGCTCAGAACCGGGGGGATTCAAAAGAAGAGCAAGGGGAATTGGCCTAAAAGGGCAGAAGTGCTATGGCAAGCTTTTCTGATGAGACAGAGAATTCCTTTGCTGAAGAGGTGCTGAGTTCCGGTTCATTCAGCTCCTCTGGAGGACGGCAGACCAGGTCCCTGGCCTCTGGGAGCGAAGCAGAGAGTGGAAAGCGGACTACACACTTGGAACAAGGAGACATACAATCTGAATTTTCAGACTTCAAAAATAATGAAAAGTTGAGGAACTACCTCAAGGGCAAAGAAACTAATTCCGGACGGTTCCAACCAGACATTAAGCTTCCGACAGAAAACACTCAGGTGTCCGATGAAGAATTAAATGCTCTGCAGTCTTTTTGCACCATTAAGATAAACTTGATCCATCACAGATTGGTCTCTGAAAAGAAGAGCAGCAGGCACAAAAAACAGCTTAGATTGGATGCAGAGGCCTCAGAGAACGATGCCTCAAAGTGTATTGTCCCCGATGAACTTTTGAACAGAATCTATTTAAAAAACTTAAGGACAGCACCAAAACAGGTGGGAGAAGTTAAGCCACACATTTCTTCTCAGTGTCCTGACTGTAACAGGAAAAGAGCAGAGTTGGCGCAATGTGCCTTCCTGAAACAAAAGAAGACTTTACTGGAGTCACGTCTGCTCCTAGAGAAAATAGATGAACATCTTCATACCAAAGACTTTCTAACCCGTGTTGGAGAGGCACATCAAGACTTTCCCAGGCTTTCAGATGACCCCAGATTAATCTGGAAAAGACTGATTGAGAAAAGTCACATTGGATACTCTGTTTGAAAGTTCAAACACAGAGCAGAAGAGGTACCAAGATGGAAATAGCACTTGTCATTCACCATTTTCTTTAGCTCTTCTCAACAAGCCACTTACTCTAATCACACAGGAGAAGTTAATTATGAATGATAATGTGTAATGTGTATAGATGTTCCTGTCATGTATTTGTATAATTATCATAATTTCTACAGGCACTTGGGAGACTAATTTAAAACTTTACTATGCTTCCTTCACAGATTTGAGGACTAAGAACTTTGCATCCAATATATTTTTTCCCATTGTAGAGGGCTGTGTTGCAGTTGGAATAGTTACAACAATCTTTTACAACAATCCAGGAGAGAGATATTGGTAGTTTGGACTACGGTCTTGATGATACAGAGAAAAAGAAGTACAGAGATGTAAGAGATACTTAGGAAGTAATTCACTCTTTTTGGTGATGAAGTGGCTGTGAAGAATTAAACAGTAAATGTTGAAAATATTACTAAGGTGCTGACTTGTGCATCTGGATGAATGATAATTAATTTTATTAAGATAGGAACATCCGAAGAGGGCCGTATTTCATCGGAGTGATGAAGGGTATAATTATTCGGACATAGTTAGAGGTCCATTTGGGACAACTGTGTTGAGAGTTTGAGGAAACATTAGATTATTTGTGCTTGTACTTGAGAGGAAAGGTATGCCCTAGAGGTGTGATATGAAGGGAGAACTGGGGGAAAATCATTAGCATATAGCTGGAAATTGAAACAATGGATGTGGTGAGCTATTCTGGAAGAGATTAGAATGAGAAGAGAAGTAGGGCTAGTACCCACTTCTGAGAAATGTCAGTTAATGACTGGACAGAGGAGAATAAGTCTGCAAAAAAAGACAGAAAAGCTTATTAGAGGGATGAAAGAAACAGGCATGTGTAGTGTCATAGAGGCCAAGGGATGAAAATACTTCAAGAAGGATGGTTGCCTAAGCATGTCAATGCAACAGAGAGCTCAACTGAAAATTATTTGGTCATGTGTTAGGTACTGTTAACTTTAGTAACTTCCACTTAGAGGAATTTGATAGGCAAAGTAAATTGAGAAATAAATGTAAGAAAATAAAGAATATGGATATAGAGTACTCCTTGAAAAGTTTAGCAGTTGGGGGGAAGAGGTGAAGCTAGAGGTATTTGTTTAGTTGAGAAAGACAACAAATTATCTGAAAAGATACTTTGGTCATGAAGATATGAAACTTCTGTTATCTTAATTTCCATTCTGAGGAAACAGTATCATTCCCTGAGGGTCACCATGGAATTTTGAAAACAAAGGAGGAATAATATTATGTGGCATTTGAGAAATAATTTATTATTTATTTTCTCGAGAAAATGTAAAGTTGTGGTATTAGTGGCATTACCTGGAGGTCATTTTTCTACATGTCTAACACATACACAATTTCAGTGAAAAAGTAAATTTTTAAAAATCAGTACAATAATGTCTTTGTATTATATTCCAATATAACTCTGAATATATATATATATATACGTATATATTCTTTTTTCCTATAAAATTTAGCATATTTCCTCTAAGTCATTCCTAAATGGAAAAGAATCATTATCATTTTCATAATAACTTTTTTATTTGAAATTCACATTATGTCATTCTTTATCCTTGACATCTCAATATATTCACATTTTATATAGTCAAAATTTTGAATAATTTTCCATTTAGAATTCCCCCACTAAAAGTCATGTTCCACCCTTTAGTCAACCAAGCTAGGAATCTAAGTAATCTTTTGTTCCTCCTTTAAAAAAACAAAACAAAACAAAAAAACCCTCAATTCCTATGCTATTTTTCAGCAAGACATCTAGATCACTTCTCTTCTGTATCTTCTGATCATGGATTACGTTCATCTAATTACCACTCTCATAATCTCTGCCCTCGTACTCCTACTTTGTCTCCTCTTCAGCCCATTCTCCATACAGTTGTCAGAATTATTTTTCTAATATACAAGTTTGTTCAAGTCATTCATTTTAAAAAAAATAAAACAACTCTAAATGGTTTATCTCTGCTATAGTTGAAACTAATTAATGCCACGTAGAGGTTCTTGAATATATAGCCCAAATGTACTTTCTATCCCTTAGGTATCTCCCCTCTATATATTCAAACCTCTCTACAGGACTTGAAAGTCCCTGAGCTCTTTTTTCTTTGTGCCACTATGGTTTGTTTACATGTGCACATTTGTTTGGCTCAAATTAATTATCTTAACTGCCTTTTTCAGCAGATGTACTCTTCTTTTAATTTTCATTTTCAAATTTTGTTACTGTAAATAGGTAATATGGCTTCATGATTCTAAAATCAAAAGGACATTAAAAGTTTTAGTTTGCAAAGTCACTCCTCTGCTTTGTAAACTATACCTCATTCTACACTGACACTGACCTGCCAGATCTCTGTCCTGCCAGGGTTAACACTTTACTTGCTGGATCATAGGGCAGTCAGCTATCCTGGGCTAAGAGCAGAGGTGGAGGGAATTCAGGGAACTGGGAAGAGGACATTTACCCAATGGAATGGAAGTATTTCTATACTTTATGCAGTACAATGTTATTAGGGTACAGGTGCTGAATATCCATGTTACCTATAAATAACCTTGCATTAGTTTTTTTAAAATGTATTCTTTTAGTGCTTCCTTTTGCAAATACAAGCATCAAAGATAGTTTACTGTGTACTCTCTTCTGCAATTTGCTATTTTTTAGTTTGGTTTCTCCTGTAATAAGATATATATACACATATACATACACATATATATAACACATAAATTTGCTATTTTAGCCATTGCAAATAGTACTGTTCAGAGGCATTATATTCACAGTTTTGTGCAACCATCACTACTATTTCCAAAAGTTTTAATCCTCTCAAACAAAACTCAGGACCCATTAAGCAATTACTCTCCATCCTACCTCCCCCCGAGTCCATGATGTACCTTCTGTTTTTATGAATTTGCCTATTAAAGATATTTCATATAAGTGGAATCATACAGTTTTTGTTTGTTTTTTGTCTGACTTAGTTTCGGGTTTCATTTAAGTTGTAATATGTGTCAGAACCTCACTCATTTTATGACTGACGTGTGTATATGCATATTATATCTCTCTATATGAATATATAGAAAACATGTAGCATGTATGTTTATCCATTCATCTGCTGATGGACCCTTGTTGTTTTCAATTTTTGGATGTTTGAATAATGCTGCTATGAACATCGCCATACAAGTACCTGAGCACCTGTTTTCAGTTCTTTGGGTTCTATACCTAGACATAGACTTTCTGGAGCACATGGTAATTCTATGTTTAACTTTTTGAGGGACTGCACATTGTTTCCATAGCAATTACAGAATTCTACGTTTCCACCAGCAATGAACAAGTGTTCCTATTTTTTCACATCCTTGCTAACTCTTTTTATTGTCCACTTAAAAAAATCGTAGCCATCCTAGTAGGTGTGAAGTGGTATCTCATTGTACGTTTAATTTACATTTCCCACACGATTAATCCATGTTAAGCATCTTTTCATGTGTTTAATGACCATTTGGGTATCCCAATTGAAGAAATATCTATTCAAATTCTCTGCCCATTTTTTAGGATTGTTTGTCTATTTTGTGTAGTTGTAGGAGTTATTTATATATTTGAGGTATTAAATATTTATCAGAAATATGATTTCCAAATATTTTTCCCACTCTGTGGGTTTATTTTTTTCAATCTCTTGATTTAAATCCTTTGATACACAAAATTTTTTTTATTTTAATGAAGTCCAATTTGTCTAGTTCTTATTTTGTTGTCCATGCTTTTTTTTTCGTATTTAAAATCTAAGATCATACAGATTTGCCTGTATATTTTCTTCTAAGAGTTTTATAGTTGCGTGTCTTATGGTTAGGTCTTTAATCCATTTTAAGTTAATTTTTTGTTTATGGTGTGATTAAGGGTCCAATTTCATTCTTTTGCATGTGGATAGACAGTTTTCCTGGCAATGTTATTAAAGAGGCTGTTCCTTCCTCTTTGAATGGTCTTAGCACCCTTGTGAAAATTGGTTGATCACAGAGGTAAGGGATTATTTCTGGACTCTAAATTTTGTTCCATTGGTCTCTATGTCTGTCCTTATGCCAGTACCACACGATTTTGATTACTGTGCTTTGAGTTAGTTTTGAAATCAGAAAGTGTGAAATCTCCATCTTTATTCTTCTTTTTCAAGATTGTTTTGGCTCTTCAGGGTGTGTTAAGATTCCATATTAATTTTAGGATTTTCTAAAATATCTTCAAAAAATGCCACTGGACTTTTGATATATATTGCATTGAATCTGTGTATTGCTTTGAATAGTATTGCTATCTTATTTTATAAAAGTCATCTTTCATTTCTTTTGTCAATGTTTTGTAGTTTTCAGGGTACAAATCTTGTGCCTACCTTATTGAATTTATTCCTAAGCATTTCATTCTCTTGGCTACTACAATAAAATGATTTTTTAAAAAATTCCTTTTGAACCGGGCTCGGTGGCTCAGCCTGTAATCCCGCGCCTTGGGAGGCTAAGGTGAGTGAATTGCCTGAGCCTGCGGGTTCGAGACCCGCCTGGGCAACTTGGTGAGACCTCATCTCTACAATAAATCAAAAATCAGTCGGGCATGATAGCGCACGCCTGTAGTTCCAGCTACTTGGAAGGCTGAGGCGGAAGGATCACCAGAGGCCAGCAGGTCGAGGCTGCGGTAGCCAGGAGTGGCCACTGCACTCCAATCTGGGTGACAGAGTGAGACTCCAACTCAAAAAAAAAAAATTCTTTTTGAATTGTTCATCTTTAGTGTATAGAAATACAATGTATTTTTGCATATTGGTTTTGTATCCTGCAACTTTGCTGAATTCATTTATTAGTTCTAACAGTTTTTTCAAGTGGTTCTTTAAGAGTTTTCTAGATATAAGATATAATCTGCAACATAAATTACTTTGCATCTTCCTTTCCAGTTTGGATGCCTAAGTTCCAATTTTGTCTTTGCCAAATTTCCCTGGCTGTAACCTCCAGCAGTATATTGAACAGAAGGAATGAAAGCGGCATCTTTGTTTTGTTCCTGATATTAAGGGAAAAACTTTCAGTCTTTTGCCATTGAGAACTGTGTCACTTATGGGTTTTTTATATATAGCATTTTCGTGTTGAGAGAGTTCTCTTTAATTCTTAGTTTATTGTATGTTTTTATCATAAAAGAGTTTTTATTTTGTCAAAGATTTTTTTTCCTGGATAAATTGAGATGATCTTGTGATTTGGTGTGCTCTTTAACCCAACAAATATCTCACTTTATTTGCACACTTATACCCTTATGCACTGATTAATCAGAATTAAAGGTGTATGCTCTGTGATATTAACATAAATTCATATGATAGCACTCATGTCTTCATTAATATACTTTTTTGTCTTACTTGATTGTGAGCAACTCCAGAGTAGAGATGTTATTTTATATTACATCCACAGTGTTTGGCACAGTACCTCACACATGATGGTGCTCAACTGAAGTTTCATTGATTAAAAAAAAATTAGTGCTCCTAAGCAATGATATTTAATATATCTTTTTCACCAAAAGAAGAAAATAATCTGCCGGAAGACTGTTATCTGTTAGCATTTTGCCTTTGTGTAACTGTTTTCTGTAATTTTTCTCTCCTTATCTCTCTATGGGTTGAATTCTCTTTTGGCATGCATACATACATATTATTTTCCTCAGTGGCAAATTAGTGTAAAGCTTTTTGATAAGACAGCTTTCCAGGAAGTATACTGCTTATTAGTACATTTTTCTCATTTTTAAGAATTAATATAAAAAGATATTACTGTGTAATTTATATTTCCAAGTAGAAAGTCACCTTAATTGTTAATTTTAGAGATAATCAATGACTTTCTAACCATTTAAAATGGGATAAAAATTCTTGATACTCAGCCTTGAAAATAATTTTTTTTGGCTCTAAATACATTAAAAAAGAATGAGTGTCTTTCTTCAAATTATTTATAGCTGCATTCAAGAGATTCTAGTACAGCTGAAATGAAAAATACATCAGGTCAGGTGCTAAGAAACCAATTTCCCCAATTATTGCCACAACATTAAAAATTTACTTAGCAATTTGGTACAGAATTATACAAATATATAATTTATTTAATTGTAATACAAAAATAATATCATATGTGCTTCTTTAGTCTGTGTTTTGTTATCAGCATTTCTTATTAAATAAGATACAATTCTACACCTAGAAGCAAATCTATACACTGGACAAACATTAGAGCAATGAAGCCCTTGTAACAGAAGTAGGTGATGTGCCAGATTGAGAGAAAAGCAAGCTCAGTCCTGAGCATCTGACTCATTCAAATTCCAGTCTCAGAACTGTTTAGGAATTTTGGGGACACCTAGCTCAGAATACCTCAATTTGAAACATGTTCGTTTATTTCACGATGAAGCCTAATATAGTGACTTAGCTCTTTTCACAATAACATAGCTCAATAGGTTGCAAAAAAAAGTAGGGATTGTGACTCTCTGTGGGTGTGGGCTCTCCCTAAATTTTGTCTGGAATTGACAGCTGAAAAACACATACAAAAATAGTTAATTTGAGAAAAGCAAAGTAAAACATTGTTGCACTTCTATTTTCAATTGCTAATACCCTTTGGAATAGAGAATTCAGAAATTTTCCAATTTGCAGCCATCTCAAATTACAATAAAAATTGCAAAATTATATCAGAGTGTCTCATGTAATTGTAAGACCTGGATTTGATGAGCCCACTGTTTGTTGAGGTTTTAATTGAGGTTCAGGAGAAGGTGTGTTATAGTCATCTCACTCAAAATTTGCTTTGGATGCCGGGACTAATAATGTTGTACATGCACTGAGAGGGTATGAAAAGGGCTATTGCTCACATAATGATGGTTTCATGGTGGAGGGAACAGGGCAGACTTTTGAGCAGGTTGGAAAAATGACTTGAAAGTGGGGAGAGAAGCCTGGGGTTTTACAACAAGTAGAGGTTGAGTCTGTTGTGAGGATTCCCACCCATGGGCTGGGAATTGCATTGTTTGACTTCCCACGGAACCAAAGTAAGGAGCACATGGGCTTTCTTATCAGCTAGCTCAGGTGTGGGGCAGAAGGGCGAGAATTGAATGTTTTCAACTGTCACACATCAAAAATGAATTTTATTGCAATTTGTTCCTGATATTTGACTGATGACTGAAACATACCATGTTTCATTTAAATTTTATCTGAAGTGTACCATAATGGTGCTCTCCGAGGCTTGTTGCCTGAGACTGGTAATGACTGTAAAAGTTCATGGAACACCTTGTCCAAGAGCCTAGCATTGTGTATTTTGAAAAGTGCGAATGAGTGCCTTGATCACTATTAAAATTGTCTGGAACTCTGAAGAAGACAAGATAGGGCCTTGTATTATGTCTTGAATAGGTACAGAGACATATAAAACCTTAACTTATATTTTAGGTATCTGCAAAGCAAGAGGTTCCCAAAGGGGAAAAACCTTGGATAAGTACTTGTAGGTAACACTGGCAAAACCAGATGGCTAGACCATTGGCAATGGCCTAGGAGTTTATGGAAATGCACAGATGGAGCCAATTGTTGACCAAGTTGACCACCTTAAGTTCAGCCCAATTTGCTATCTCTTGGATCGCATTCTTATTAGGGATGTGTGGATTAAGAAATGAAAAGCTACAGTTTCTCAGTGAGCCCCATTATGTGTAGTCTTAATGCTATACATAAAGTGTAGAAACTCCCATTGCTATTTACTCAGTTGATCCCAGAGGATCCCCAGGTAGTTAAGGGGTCCAAGGGAGGGTGACCTCCTCAAGCACCGTGTCAACTGGCAAAGGACTGAGGACCTACATGAAGAGACCACCCTCTCCTGAAGGTGAGGGCCCAGACTTATCTCTAGCCTATCTAACACATTTATTTTAACCAGAAGGCCTTATTGGCTACACTGGTAGGATGTTGCTTGCATGATCCACAGAAAGCTCTAGAGCAGCCATGTCCAACCTGCAGCCTGTGGGCTGTATGTAGCCCAGGGCAACTAGTAATGTGGCCCCAAAAAAATCTTTTCACATCATGTTTTTTTTCTTCGTGACCCTATGTGTAATTCCCTTTTTGAACTTCATAATCATGCTTTATTCAGGACACCACTTTTTGTCAGCACATACATTTTTGAGCAGTTGTTTTCAATTATGAAGCACATGAAGAGCAAAATTTCAGCAAACATTTCTGATGAACGCCTTGAGAACTCACTAAGAACTGGGACCACTTCCATCAAACCAGATATTGACAGATTAATTTTACAAACACAAGGTCAAATTTCCCACTAGTTTTGTATGTTCTCATTTTTCTAAACTTTATAATAAAAATATTTTAAAAGTCTTATTTTGTATATATACACTAACTATATTATATAATTTATGTGCAGCCCAAGACAATTCTTCTTTACTTGATGCAGCCCAGGGTAGCCAAGGGGTTACTCAATGAGCCCCAGGGAAGCCAAAAGTTACTCAGTACAACCCAGGGAAACCAAAAGGTTGGACACCCCTGGTCTAGGAGGTCACAGGCTCAGTGCCGGTGAGATCTTCTGTTTTTAGGAGAGCTCCCTATGCAGTCAGCTGTTGCTACTCTAATGGTATATAGCTTGAGACTGAAGAAAACAGTTTCTCACACCAGAAATCCATGGGCAACTTACGGCTATCATGGGTGCTCCAGAATTTCCAGAAGGTATGGGAGGAGGTTGTTAAAGCCTCTGCAGTGAAGGATTTTCTGAGTTTGGGGAGAGAGAGTGCCTATTGTATACCAATCTGAACAGATTCTAGAGTTGTTTGTTGTAGAAGACCCAACTTCAGAAGACAGATTTGTAAGTAACAGCATGAGTAGGTTTCGGTAAAATTTGTGATGAGAATGTAAACAAGACTGCCCCATTTCAGATGCTAATAGCAAGTGAATAAGTTGTTATATTTCTCACTGGCCTGCTGTAAACCAGAGATTTCCACAACTCCCTCCTCTGTTTCAGTTAATTTGCTGGGGTGGCTCATAGAATCCAGGGAAATACTTACATTTACTGGTTCATTATAAAGGGTAGAGATGTACAGCTAGATGGAAGAAATGGATGGGCAAGATGTGGGGGAAGACACATCACACTCTAGATGCCTCCACATGTTCAACTATCCAGAAGCCTTCTAAACACTGGAAATACTTATGGAGGCTTCATTATGTAGCCAGGATTGATTAAGTCACCGACCATTGATGATGAACTCAATTTTCAACGCTATTCTTTTCCCCAGAGGTTGAGGGTGGGGTGGAGCTGAAAGTTCCAACCCTTTTATTACAAGGTTAGTTCACTTGGCAACCAGTCCCCATCCTGAGACTATCCAGAGCCCCCCAGAGTCACCTCATTAGACAAAAGATGCTCTTATCACCCAGGAAATTTTAAGAGATGTAGGAACTCTATGCTGGACTCTTCTATCATTTAGTAAATTACAAAGGTCTTAAGAGTTCTGGATCAGGAACCAGAGGTAACAGGCCAAATATTAGAAAAAGATTCTCCTAGTGCTCCTATCTACAAGAATGTAAGGAATTTTGGGGGCAAAAAGAGGCAGCAAAAAAGAAAAAAAAATCAAACAAAAGAAGCAGCAGCAGCAAAAGCATTTTGTAGAGTCCTAATAAATCATCTGCTTGTAGAAGTTTGGATGTCAGCATCGCACGTAGTAAGTTCTCCATGTGAACAACCTCCCAATGATACTATATATTACATGGTATATCAATGTTTCCCCTGAGCACTCTGTAGAACAGTGACTAATGCCTGGTTGAGACACACAACAGTGGTCACAGGGTAAAAGTTATCCCCTGAGTCTAGCATCAAGCTTGGACTATGCCAGATTCAAGACACATAAGTTAATATGAAACACATGGTCTGGGGTGAGACACGTGACCTGTGACCCAGGATCACTTTAAAGAGGGCCCCAATCCCATACTTTTATATGCTAATTATCAGCTTCTGATTTAGGGTGTTTTGGGGTATTTTTTTTAAGTCAGAGTCTCAGGCTGGAGTGCTGTGGCATACTCATAGCCAGTGCAGCCTCGACCTGCTGAGCTTAGGTGATTCTTCCGCCTCAGCTTTCCAAGTAGCTGGAACCATAGGCATGTACTACCATGCCTGGCTAAGTTTTTGATTTACTGTAGAGAAGAAGTCTCACCAAGTTGCCCAGGCTAAACTAGAACCCCTGGGTTCAGGCAATCCTCTCGCCTCCGCCTCCCAAAGTGCTGGGATTACAGACTGCACCTGGGTTAGGCTGGTTTTAAATCTGTAAGTGAAGCTTGGCAGAACTCAGCAACTGCAGCACAAAGTAGCATAGTTCAAAGCATAAGCTTGCCAGCAAAGAACAGAGCCAATAAGCAAGCCAAAACAAGCAAAGCAAGACCCCTCAGTCGTGGTAGTCACCGCCTGGATGATTCCTGTTGTCATCTTGAAAGGTGAGATGGACCCCCATGCAAAATAGAGTTGGGAACACAAGACTGATGTTTAATGCTCATGGAAAAGCAGAGTGGGTAACCACCTCTTCTCTAAGTAGGCTTTGTATAATGGATTTCGATCCTTGAAGACCTTATCCTAATTTAGATTAGGCTGTATTAACTACTATAACTGAAGAGTAGGGTGGGAAGTCTACATATCAAGTAGGTATGAAAAAGTTTGTTATGCCATAATAAGACTTTTGAGGAAGAGCAAGATGGGCTCTGAAAATGGCAAGAGACCAGCTTGCTTCTTATTGTGATGATGGGGTAAGGGTGGGTAAGGGTTCTCAAGCATGGACTGAGTCTTGTGTGATTTGAATTTCCCACCAGTGTCAAGTGAAGGAATACCCTGGCTTTCTTATCAGCTTCCCCTGGTATGTGGGGCAGGAGAAGAGAGAATGGTAGGGCTTAAAAGTTGTCAATAGTCAATCATCAAAAATGAAGTCAGACTCTTTATGACAAAGTATTTACTAATCTCTCAACTCTTTGCAATGAATTAAGATATCTGCCTGTCTGAGGGATCTCATTCTGTCAGAATCATATTTTGTTATTTTTACCTCTCGATCTAACCCAGAATTGTTCTCAATTAACCACCCGTTTTCTCCTTAAGCTTTCATTTGTTCAGTGTTAGCACACTTCATTATGTGACATCATTTAGGGGAAAAAACTGAATGCTTCGAAGTAGGCATCTCAAAGTTACACTGTTCCAAACAAAACTCTTGCTGTTCCTTCCAAACTTATTTCTATTCCAGTTCCTGTTTCAATTCCAGCTTTCCTCGTTTACCCCATCTATCCATTTTGACCCACTAAGGGCAAAAATCCTCATATAAACTCACTGCTTTTCTATTTCTGCTGTTCCATTTTCAATCCAGTTGCTAACCTTATCTTTTCTTCTTCCAGCATGTATCTAATTCAGTCTATTCAAGGATCTTCCTATCCACAGTCATCCACCCTAATCCAAACTTAAACTATTGCGTTATACATCTAACTGGTTCTCCTGCTTCCATTAATTACCTTGTAATCCAGTTTACATAACAGAGACAGGGTAATCTTTCAAAGATGTGAATCAGATCATTGGACAAAATTTATTCAATCACTTTCCATAGAATAAAGTCCTGTCTCTGCCAGGGCATACAAGGTCTTACATGATCTTTCCTCTGCCTACTTCTCTCCTGGCTTCACTCTCATTCTATCCTTGGCTTTCAGCTTTATCCTCCTGTCTTAAAAAAAGACATTGTATTCCATGTAATTTAAACTCACCTAGAAAACATCAAGAAAAAAACGTAATTATGTTAAAAAATAATGAAACTGTATATATGTGTGAGTGTTTGTATGTGTGTCTTTGAAGGGGACAGGGCAGATGCACATAGTTCTAGTCTTATACAGGTCCTGGGAAAGAAAACATTGGAGAAAAAAAGTCCACTCTCCTCAAAGAACAATAAATTTGTCTCATCAATGGAATTTTTTTTTAATAGCCTCCTTAGGTGATCAAATACAACTCCAGGGAAGTAGCTTTTCCAAGGGTCAGAATATGGAAGTACATGACCCTAGAGATTTTCTCCTATAAGGAAGTGGTGGTTAGAAAACAAGAAATGAAAAGAAATATTACACAAACACATTTTAGTCACAGTCGAACCTCTTTCAACAGAGAGTCAAATGGGCCCCAGAGGAAGATGATGTCAGAGCTAGTTGGACTATGTGAGTCCTAGTGTGAGTATATGGATAATTTTGCATACATGTCTGTGAGTAAGTGGGTGTGTGAGTGACTGGCTGGGGACTCAGGAGCAAGTGGCCAGGGCTCTCTTGGTGAAGTAACTGGTGCTGCAGCTGCTCTACTTGGACCCTAGTACTTCCCAGGGCACAGAGGCCAAGTGTCATTTTTTTTTAAACCAGCAAAGCCCTTCCCAGGAAGAAGCTGCTAGGAGTGACTGTTGGCTCCAGGCTCTGCCTCATTACTGCAGTGCCTGGCTAAACACTGGCAGCAAAGGCTGCAGAGGAAGCACAGTGAGGGAGCCAGAGGTAAAGCCCTACTGGAGAAGATGGAGCAGGCACCCTGCCACCATCTTGAAAAGTAGGCAGGGAAGTGTTCCAGCTTGCCCACCGTGAGTGACAGATCATATCTCTGTGACTGGCAGGTTAAGTACTCAGGTGTTGATTGTGAACCAGAGGTAATATCCTGAAAGCACAATCTTCAGAGATACAAGACACATACTGAGTCTCAGGGTCCTACCCCCTTTCCCTGATTCAGCTGTGGGACAAAGGTGTTACTAGAAAAGGATGAGGAAGATCCCTGAGGAGATCTGCAGTGAATCTGAGGTTGACCCAACCCCCTCCTCTTCAGCAATCCTCTGAAAGTCAAACCCACATGGCTGGGACATGACTGAGAGGGATAAGGGATGAATTCAGGTGGAGCCTGGATGTCAGCCACAGTAGGATAACTTTACTCCAGGATAAGCCTGGTTGGGGCACCTCCCTACCCCTGCCAGTACCTGGGAAAAGACAATCTCACACCTTCACACTGAGGGGTTCCTTCTTACCATATAAAAGTGGGAGGAGAGAACTGAAGCCCCACTCACCCCCACTACCCCACCCTCCTTCCCTGGGTCATTCTCTGGGGAGATTGTGAATGTGACTGCAGCTCCCCAGGAGACTGTAGAGGGGCTTACAATTACAGCTGAGTGGAACAATTACAGAACCTGCCACAAGAGGACAGGTTGCTTTTTGTCTTTAATTTTTTTTCTTTTGTCTTTGTGCGTGAATGTATGTGTGAAGATAAGATCTACATTCCCCACCTGTTTTTCTTTTTTTTCTTCTTTCTTTAGTTTTTTGTTTATATGTATAGTTTTAGGATTTTTTTTGTTCTCTCTCTTTTTAGTTTAATGTGTGTGCGATTGTATGTGTGAGGGTTCGATTTGCATTCTTTTTTTGTCTTCAATTTTTTCTTCTCTTTTCATTTTGTGTTGGACGTTTGTATGTGTGTGTGTGTGTGTGTGTGTGTGTGTGTGCAATTTTCCTGTTTTTGTAATTTTTTTGGTTTTGCTTTGGTTTTTCCAGTGTGTTTTTTTTAGTGTGTGTCTTTGTGTGTGTGTGTGTGTGTGTGTGTGTGTGTGTGTGTGCGCAATGATTTTGTTGTTGTTACTGCTTTTATTTTTCTGTTTTTCATTTTTTCATTTTTGTCCATCCTATTTTGTTCTACTTTTCTCTATTCTCCTCATTGCTGTTACTGTATCTTAGATTCAGGGGGTACACACATGTACCTATTGCGTCATCATACAGAGGGATGGTGGGAAGTGGGTCTCAGGGAACGCATACCCCAGTCAGTGAACATTTTGATTTGCAAGTACTTTCTGAATCCTAGCTCCCCATCCCTCCACTTTATTTGACTTTCAAAACTACAACAGATAGCAAAGCTTCCCACCCTCAGCCCTGTTTAAAATAGAACAAATTCAGAGTCTTGATCAGGAAAGAATAGAAGACTGAGAAAGCATCAGAAGTGAACCCCTCTCCCACTGCATAAATGGAACTAAAGAGAAAAGAAAGAGGTCTGCACAAAAGAGGAAAAGTCAGTGGAATAACACTGGTAATTCCCAGTGCACCCAAGAGAATATACCTGAAAAATCAGAGCTCAGAGCCCACAATGAAAGCCACTAATGACTAGCCCCAGAATACAACAGGGATAGGGAATGAATGGAAAGAGTGAATAGGACTCAAGAAAGACAAGATACAACACTGAAAGAACTTGAAACAGAGATTTTTGACCATAAAAACTTCATCCAGGAAATAAATAACAGGATGACAAGCATGGAAAGCAGAATTAATCAAACAGAAGAAATAATCTCAGAACTTGAAGAACAAAATTTGGAATTAACCTGATCCATAAAAATAAATAAAAATATAGAAAGAAAATTCAGAAAGGAAGAACAAAGCTTCCAAGAGATGGTTGATTATATCAAAAGGCTGAAACTATGCCTGACTGGTATTCTAGAAGATGAAAGAGAGACAGAGAATACTTTGGAGCAAGTATTATAGGAGGTTATCCAAGAAAGTTTTCTCCATCTCATCAGAGATGTGACCATCCAATTATAAGAGAAACAGAGAACCTTCGCAGGACATCAAATGAGAAGACCAACCCCTAGACACTTAGTAATTTGCCTACACAAAGTAGGTACAAAAGAAAAAATCCTAAAGACAGCATGAGAGAAAGGTTGAACTACTACCAGAAGAAGAATAATCAGAATAGCAGCAGATCTATTGGCAGAAATGCTGCAAGATAGAAGGGACTGGAGTCTAATTTTCAAAGTCCTCAAAGATAAACAATTTCAACCAAGAATTTCCTACCAGGCTGAGCACAGCTTCTTCAGCAATGGAGAATTAAAATCCTTCCCAGAAATCCAAATCTCTAAGAGATTATGCAGCTTCCAGACTAGCTCTATAGGAGACATTTAAAAAGGTATTAAGCACAGAAGAAAGGAAAAAAACAGAATGACCATGCACTTCCCAAGAGAACAAGAGAAAACAGAAACAGAGAATACATTTCGACCACAAACTTGAAACACACACATACTTCAACACAAAAGTTAAAAGAAAACAAACAAAGAAAAAACTTTATAAGAACCTTGTAATGGAAATAAACACTCACATTTCAATAATCAGCCTGAATGTGAATGGATGGGTTAAAATTCACAACTGAAAAGATATAGAATGGCAACTGGATTAACAAAAAAAAAGACCCAATAATTTGCCGCATCCAGAAAACATATCTCATCACAAGGGATGCACACAGACTCAAAGTTAGAGGATGGAAAATGAATTTCCAGGTGAATGGATCACAAAAGAAGGCAGGAGTCATGATCTTAATATCAGACAAAACAACTTTAAAGCTATCAAAAATTTAAAAAGATACAAGGACACTACATAATGATAAAAGGTTCAATCCATTAATAAGAAATATCCATCCTAAACATATATGCACCCAACACAGGAGCACCAGCATTTATAAAGCAACTACTAAGTAAACTAAAAAAAAAAATTGACACTAAAACTATCACAGCTTGGAACTTAAATACCCCACTAATAGCCCTAGATTGATAATCTAGTCAAAAAAATCAACAAAGAGATCAAGAATCTTAACCTGACACTTGACCAAATGGACATAATTGATACTTACACAACACTCCACCCAACAACCACATAATATATATTGTACTCATCACCACATGGAATATAATTCAAGATCAATCACTTCCTTGGTCACTAATCAAGCATAAAAAATTTCTTAAGATTAAAATACTGCCATGCACCTTCACAGACCTCAGTGTAATAAAAATAAAAATTAACGACAACAAAATTTCCCCAAACCCATAAAGACATGGACACTAAACAGCATGATGCTGAATGACTCTTGGGTCAACACAGAAATCATAACAGAAATTAAAAGATTCTTGGAAACAAAGGAAAATGAGGAAACATACTACTAAAACTTCTGGGATGCCATGAAAACAGTATTAGAAGGGAAATTCATATCTCTACAAACACACATGATGAAAATAGAAAGATCACAAGTTAACAGCCTCACAAATCACCTAAGGGAGCTGGAAAGACAAGCCCACCAAAACTCTGACTTTAGCAGAAGAATCCAGATCACCAAAGCAAAAACCCAAATATGGGAAATAGAAAACAAAAATGTCATAGAAAAAAATCAATGAAACAAAAAGCTGGCTCTTTGAAGGGACAAACAATATTGGTGGATCCCTAGCCAGAATGACCAAAAAAACCCCAAACAAAACAAAACAAAACAAAAATCCAGAGAGGAAGCCCAAATAAACACAATGAGACATGCAAAAGATCACATCACAACTGACCTGGAAGAAATGCAAATGATTACCAGAGATTAACATGCATACCTGTATGGAAACAAACTTGAAAACCTAAATGAAATGGAGGACTTTCTGACATCATACAACTTCCCAAGAAGACATTGAGACACTAAACAGACCAATAACAACCCAGGGAATTGACTCCATCATAGGAAAATTACCTACCAGAACAAAAACAAAACAAAAAAAAAACCTTGAACCAGATGGGTTTCCAGTGAAAATCTACAAAACATACAAGGGGAGCTGATACCAATCCTAATGAAAGTATTCCAGGAAATTGAGAAAGACAGAATTTCCCCATTTTATGAAGCTAGCGTCACACTGATCTCCAAACAAGGTAAAGATAAAAAAAGAAAGAAAGAAAGAAAAAAAGAACTGCAGGCTAATATCACTGATGAACATAGATGCAAAAATTCTCAACAAGATTCTAGCAAATCAGATCCAACAACACATCTCAAAAAAATTATCCACCATGACCAAGAAGGTTTCATTCCTGGGATGTAGGGTTGGTTCAACGTTCACAAGACCATAAATGGAATTAAATACATCAACAGATAAAAACAAGAACCACATTATTATATCATTAGATGCAGCACAAGCTTTTGATAAAATCCAGCATTCTTTCTTGATAAAAACCCTTGAACACCTAGGCACAGAAGGAACATACCTCAAAACAGTAAGCATCATCTACAATAAACCCACAGTCAGAATATTGCTTAATTGACAGAAACTGGAAGCATTTTCCCTGAAAACCAGAACTAGACAAGGCTGCCCTCTCTCACCTCTCTGGTTCAACATTGTGCTGGAAGTCCTAGCCAGAGCAATTTGACAAGAGAAGGAAATCAGTGGTATACAAATAGGAAAAGAGGAAGTTATCTCTCTTTGCTGACGATATGATCCTATATCTAGAAAACTCAAGAGAATCTGTCAAAAATCTTATTTCATTGATGAAGGACTTTGGCAAAGTCTTGGGGTATAAAATAAGTGTGCAAAACACAGTTGCATTCTTATATACCAACAGCAAACAGGCAGAGAACCAAATAAAAAGCACAAAACCATCCACAATAGCCACACACACAAAAAAGAAAGAAATACATTGGAAACATCCTAACAAGAGATGTGAAAGACCTTTAAAACAAAAACTATTAAACACTGCTCAGAGAAATTCAAGGAGACACAAATAAATGGAAAAATATTCCATGCTCATGGATAGGAAGAATCAACATTGTTAAGATGTCCATCCTACCAAAGACTATCTACAGATTCAACGAAACACCCATTAAATTATCAAGATTATTCTTCTCAGACCTGGAAATGACAGTTCAGAAATTCATATGGAAGTATAAATGACCATGAATAGCCAAAAAAAAAAAATCCTCAGCAAAAGAAACAAAGCAGGGGGCATTGCACTTCCAGATTTTAAACTTTACTGAAAGGCACAATAATCAAAACTGCCTTGTATTGGCACAAAACAGGCTTATAGATCAATGGAACAAAATAGAGATTCCAGAAGCAAAACCTTAATTTCTCAATCAACTCAACTTCCACAAAGCCTTCAACAACAACCACTAGGGAGAGGAGAATCCATTCTGTAAATCATGTTAAGAAAACTGGCTGACCACATGCAGAAGATTGAAACTGGACCCCTACCTATCACTATACACAAAAATCAACTCTAAATGGATCAAAGACTTACATGTAAAAACCTCAAACTATAAGAATTTTAGAAAACGCAGGAGACACCCTTATGGAAATTGGAGTAGGCAGCCAATTCCTGATTAAAACCCTGAAAGCCTATGCCATAAGAGATAAGATAGACAAGTGGGACCTCACCAAACTGAAAATCTTCTACTGAAAAGCAAAAGAAACCATCAAGAAAGCAGGGAGACAGTCCACAGAATGATAAAAAATATTTGCCAACTGTGTATCTGACAAATGCCTAACCTCCAGTATCTATAAGGAACTCAAACATGCTGAAAGGAACAAACCAAAAAGCCCCATTAAAAAGTGAGCAAAAGGCATGAATAGATGCTTATCAAAAAGAAGATATACAGACAGCCAACAGACACATGAAAAAGTGCTCAGTTTCACTAATCATCAGAGAGATGCAAATCAAAACCACACTGAGATACCACCTAACCCCAGTAAGAATGGCCATCATTAATAAACAAACAACAGATGCTGGAGAGGATGTGGATAAAAGGAAATGCCTCTACACTGCTGGTAGGAATACAAACTAGTTCAACCTCTATGGAAAACAGTGTGAGGATTTCTAAAAGAACTAAAAATTGACCTTCCATATGACCCAGCAATCCCCCTACTGGGAATATACCTGAAGGAACTCAAATTATTTTACAGAAAAGATTCCTGCGCATTCATGTTCATTGCAGCACTATTCACAATAGCAAAAAACATGGAACCAACCATGCTACATGTCAAAATTGGACTGCATAAAATAAGTGATATTTATACACCATGGAATATTATGCAGCCATAAAGAAGGACAAACATTTAGGCTTCACAGCAACTTGGATGGATTTAGATGTATCACAGAAACAAAGAACAGAGTACCACATGTTCTCACTCATAAAGGAACCCTGAACACTTACCATAATACTATTAGAAAGGGATTGGCAGTAAGGGGAAACTGCCAGGTGTGTGTGTGTGGGGGGAGACACATCATTAATAATCAATAAAGGTAACTGATCTCAAACCAGGCAAAGTGGGGACCAAAGGGAGGTCCAAACTTTACCTGTATGATGACCACTTGTCTACCTAATCTTGAATTGTACTGCACATCTTTTAATATAATAAAATTAATAAACAAAAAGTGAAAAACCCACCACAAAATAGAGTCAAACTTCTCAAATCCTGCTGCTGTTTCATCAATGAAGTTTATGTAATAGTCTAAATTTTTTATTGTAATTTCGACAGTGTTCACAACATCTTCACCAGGAGTAGATTCCATCTCAAGAAACCAATTTCTTTGCCCGTTCATAAGAAGCAACTCCTTATTCATTCAGGTTTTATCATGAGATTGCGGCAATTCAATCACATACTCAGGCTCCATTTCTAATTCTAGTTCTCTTGTTATTTCCACCATGATTGCAGTTATTTCCTTTACTGAAGTCTTAAATTACTCAAAATCATTCAGGAGAATTTGAATAAATGTCTTCCAAACTCCTGCTAATGTTGCGATTGTGACCTTCTCCCATGAATCACAAAGGTTCTTAAGGGCATCTAGAATAGTGAATGCTCTGCATAAGATGTTCTACTCACTTTGCCCAGATCTGTCAGAAGAATCACTATCTATGGCAGTTAATGTATTTATTTATCTTTTTTCCAATTTTGTTTTATTCATTTTAATTTTCAAAACATTTTTTATTTTAAAGATGTGGTGTACAATTCAGGCAATTCAGGGTTAAGTATACAAATGTTCATTATGCAGGTACCCTTGTTGATGACATGTGCCCCCCATCTCTCCCGGCAGAATCCCACTACTGCCAATCTCCCCCCTCCCGCCCCTGGGCAATTTCCCACTTACTGACAAGCCTTTTCTTATAGTATGAAATATATTTATTAAATAATAAGACTTAGCAGGCATGAAAACAGCATTAATCACCTTGTACATCTGTATCATAGCTCTTGAGTGACCAGGTACATAGTCTGCATCATAGCTCTTGAGAGACCAGGTACATCATAGCTCTTGAGTAACCAGGTACATAGACCAAGAAAAAAAAATCTTTTTTTTCTTGAGCAGTAAATCTTCATAGTAGGTTTAAAATATTCAGTAAACCATGTTGTGAGCAAATATGCTGTCATCCAGACTTTGTTGCTTTGTTTAGAGAGCACAGGCAGAGTAGATTTAGCAAAGACCCTAGGATTTTCAGAACGCTCAATACTTCCCCTTAAAGTCACCAACTGCGTTAGTCCCTAGAAAGAGAGTTAGCCTGTCCTTTCAAGCTCTGAAGCCAAGCATTGACTTTTAGCCATGAAAGTTCTTGATAGCATCTTCTTCGAATAGAAGGTTGTTTTGTTTCGTTGAAAGTATGCTGTTTAGTGTAGTCAACTTCATCCATAATCTTAGCTAGATCTTCTGGATAACTTGCTGCAGCTTCTATATTGGTGCTCACTGCTTCACCTTGTATGTTTATATTATGTAGATAGTTTCTTTACTTAAACCTCATGAACCAGCCTCTGCTATCTTCCAATCTTTCTTCTGGATCATCCTCACCTTTCTCAGCCATCACAGAATTGAAGAGAATTAGGTCCTTGCTCTGGATTAGGCTTTGGCTTAAGGGAATGTTATGACTGGTTTGATCTTCTGTCCAGACCCAAACTTTCTCCATATCAGCAATAGGATTGTTACACTTTACCATTTGTGTGTTCACTGGAGTAGCACTTTTAATTTCCCAAGAACTTTTTCTTTGTTTTCACAATTTGACTATTTGGCACAAGATGCCTAGCTTTTGGCCTGTTTTGGCTTTTGACTTGTCTTCTTCACTAAGCTTAATCTTTTCTAGCTTCTGATTTAAAGTGAGAGACACAGGGCTCTACCTTTTAACTGAACACTTAGAGGCCACTGTAGAGTTATTAATTGGCCTAATTTCAATATTGCTGTGTCCCAGGGATTAGGAATGACTGAAGAGAGGGAGAGAAATGGGGGAATGATTCATCGGTGGAGCAATCAGAACACACACAAAATTTATCCACTAAATTTGTTTTCTTATACGTGTGTAGTTCATGGTGCCTCAAAACAATTATAATAGCAACACCAAAAATTACTGATCACAGATTGATCACCACAACACATAATGAAAATGATTATAAAGCTTGAAATATTACAAGAATTACTAAAATGTGACACAGAGATACCACATGAGCACATACTGTTTTTATTTATTTATTTATTTATTTAGTTGTAGTCTTACTCCATCGCCAAGGCTGGAGTGCAGTGGCACGCTTATGGCCACCCCAGCGTCGACCTGCTGGGCTCCGGCGATCCTTCTGCCTCAGGCCTCCAAGTAGCCAGAGCTACAGGCTCATGCTACCATGCATGGCTAATTTTTGACTCATTTTAGAGATGAGGTCTTGCCACGTTGCCCAGGCCGGTTTCGAGCCTGTGGGCTCAGGCAATCCACTCGCCTCAGTCTCCCATAGTGCTGGGATTCCAGGCTGAGCCACAGAGCCCAGCCACATACTACTTTTAAAATGGAGCCAATAGTCTTGTTTGATGTGGGGTTGCCACAAAATTTCAATTTTTAAAAAACACAGTATCTGCAAAACACAATAAAGCAAAGTGCACTAAAATTATGTATGCCTAATTAGGTATACATTCATGTTACAGTATTCGCCACAGAGACAAATATATTTTTTAGTAAAACAATGATTGTTTAGAGACAATGAAGTGAAAAGTAATACATCATTCTGCTAGAGAGTCAGTGGGGCACTGTTTGGTTCCATTAGGGAAGGATACTGTGCTCAAGCCTGAGACTGTATGGTACAAATTGCCTTGAGTGTCTTCAGTTTTATGAGTGCAGGGTTAGTGAGTCACCCTGTGAGGCACTTAACCTGGGAAGACACAGATGGCAGACTGGGTGTACAAGCACTGGGTGGGATCCTGGCCAGGGATCACAGTGACTCCCTGGATCATTGGGAGAGCTGCTGTTCACCTAGAAGCTGGCTGAACTTCTGCTGTTCTGGATGGACTTCTGCCTGTGCATTGGTGGAAAGCGTCCGAGTGCCTGAGACCAGTGAGAACAAGCAAGTGTCCTGCTTCTGTAGGTTCTTTCCTGTATGAATACTGTGTCAGCTATGTCCAGGGCTGCTTTGAGTCTGCAGCACCGGCTCCTGTGGTTGGATCTGCACAGCGTGAACTGCTGATCTTAATCTAGCCTGCAGCTTCCCGAGGTCTGACCCTGTGGAGACTGCATTGAGAGGATCTGCCTGAGCTGATGGTGGTCCTGGAGTTGGTGGCATGCTGGTATCCGGACTACCCAGGAGTGGGCTACTGAGATAGGGTGAAATAGCACCGAGTGGTCTCAGCAGGAGATGCAGACTGGTGCAGCTGCTCTTGATCTATGGCAGTTTAGATCATCTCTTGGAATAGTATCCTAAGAAAGTTTACACTGACCAAATTTTGTACCTGCTATGGTGATATCATTTGTGTGTAGATTTTGGGACTTGTTTTCCTCTGAGAGATGCTGGAATAAATACTGGTCCATCTTAGCAAAGGGCACAAGAGCATCTCCCTAACCCTCTTCACATCTTACAGATATCTTCCATTGGTAAATTCCAGACTTTTCCCTGGCTCAAGGTCAGTACTGTAGACCTTGTCTGACCTCACTGCTGCTCACACCACACACCTTTTCTACTGTCGGAGAATCCAGGGAAGCAGATGAATAGTCCTGGAACGTCGTCTGAGGTGTTGGACAATGTGGAGGCCTGGTCAGGGCAGAGGGCGGGGAAGCACATCTCGTGGGGACAAAACCAAGGTGGCAGTTGGACAGTCCCTCTGTTGTATTCTTGTTTTACTCATTTCTTTCTCTCTTTCTCTCTCCTTTTTTTTTTTTTTTTGCTCATTCTGTTCCCGATACTTTCTTTCTCCATTTCTCGAAGTTACAGAGTCCCGCTGCTACCCCCTACTCCTCCCCTTCAGGGCACTTGAACTGCTCTTCTCTGGCTCTTTCTCATCATTCAAATTTCATCCCAACCACTGTCTGGAATACCCTATATAAATTAATGTCTTCCTCTCACAAGTTATTTCCCACATCATGTCTATGGCTACTTTCTTAAAAAATAATTATTTTAATAATTTGAAATAATCTTTATATATATATATAATATATATATTATATATATATATATTAGTTCTCTTTTTTTTCACCCCAGTGGCTTCTTGAAACTGAGACACCACATAAATTCCTTGGATTATTGTCATAATTTGGTATAATTAAAAACACATTGCAAAATAGCATAGAGGAAAGATGTGGCCTGCAAGCCAGCAGAGGTCATGCCTTGAGGGTGCAAAGATCCCTGATGAGAGAATAGCAGTGGTGCAGGTATATATGTCATAGCTTAGTGGGATACAGAGGCAGGCTCATTCTAATGAGATGTTAGAACCTTCCAGAGGGCAACTTTGGCTCAAGGAACTTTTACTAGTTTAATGGAAACTTTCTTGGAACTGTACACACAAGGTAATCCTACCCAATCCTCCCTTTTCTTTTTCCATTCAAATGTTATGAAGCCACATTGTAGTCTGAAGACTTTTCCTACCTTCTATTACTTCTTTTCTCCTGATACATTCCTTGTACCTCTAAGCCCATCTTGATCTCTGGTTTTTGGTGTAGCCAAACTAATACAGTACACTCTGTAAAATAATTCATTTATTCATTCAATAAAGGTGTTATTGAGGAACTGCTATTTTCTAAACACTTGGAACTTAAGGACGAATACATAGCACTGCCTTCTAATAACTGAACGTCTTTTTAGATCACAATAATATACACAAATATGTGTGATATAATGTCAGTACAGTGATGAAAAAACCTTCTGCATATAGTCTGAGATCTTGGAATGTATAGAGGGGTTTATTCAACACAAGATGACACAAGAGCAAAGTCTTTAATGATGTCTTTCTGGAGTATAAAGAATGAAGAAATAAAAATGAGTACATGCGGTAAGGAAAACCATAGAGTAGCTACTCTAATGAGCTAAAATTTCACTTTGTAATTTATGAGTGTGTATTATTTTGCTAGAGCTGCTATAACAAAGTACCACTAACTTGGTGGCTAGAACAACAGAAATATATTATTGCATAGTTCTGAAATCTGAAAGTTTAAAATTAAGATGCGAGCAGAGTTAGTTCCTTTTGAAGACTGTGAGAGACAATCTGTTCTATGTTTCTCACCTGGTTTCTGATGGTCATATTATATTAGGGTATTTGATTACTTCTGTAAAGACCCTATCTCCAAATCCAGACACATTCTGAGGTACTATGGGATAGGTCTTCAATATATTACTTGGGAAGGGCAAGGATATAGTTCAAGCCATAACAGAGGGGAAGGGTAAAGCAGAGGAATGAAATGCCTAGAATTTCATTTCGGTGAAATCATTCTAGAATCTCAGTTGAAGATGGATATCGGCAGTGATTCTCAACCTTGGCTGCACATTAGAATTTCAGGGGAACTTTCAAAATATTCTAATGCCTAGATCTTATTTGTAGATAGTTTCAGTTAGTGTTCTAGGATCCTGGCAGTAGTTTTTATAAAAGCTTCTCAAGTGATTGTAATACGTATCTGCATTTACAACCACTGCTTAGGTTGTTAAGACTTGTAGGAGGAAGGCCAATTTAGAGGCTGTTTCATTATTCAAGGTCAGAAACAATAAAGCTCTGAGACATGGCATCAGCAACAGAAAAGAAGAGGAGATAGTTTCTAGAAACAGGAAGTTAATCAGTAGGACATGTTCACTGACTGAATGACGGGACAGGTGGGTAAGAGTAAAAGATGACTCATATGTTCTCATTAGGTACATGTCAGTGTCATCAGCAGATGGTAAAGATAAAATAAGTTTGTTTTTTGGGAGGAGAGAATTATAATTGCATCAGTTGAATTTTTTTAAAAAATTGGACGTGTTATTTTTAGATCATTGCAGATTCACATTCAGTTGTAAGAAATAATACAGAGAGGTCCCATGGACCCTTATCCAGTTTCTTTCAATGGTAACATCTGGCAAACATATATAGTACAATATCACAACCAAAATGGTTGAAATTGATGCAGACAAGATAAAACAGTTCCATCACCACAGAGATATACTGAGTTTGAAATGTCTGTAAATAGTATTCAACTAAAACTTGCTAAGGTGGCATTCTATAAGAAATGCTCTTTACCTAGTTTTGATCACTTTAAAGTACCAGAAATTTCCTAAAACTAGGCAAGATCCACCAAACTCAGGTGCCTTAATATAATAACACGTTTACACTCCCACCAACAGTGTAGAAGTGTTCCCTTTTCTCCACACCCTCTCCAGCAGCTGTTATTTTTTGAGTTGTTGATAATTGCCATTCTGACTGGAGTTAGGTGGTATCTCAGTGTGGTTTTGATTTGCGTCTCCCTGATGATTAGTGAGGTTGAACATTTCTTCATATGTCTGTTGGCTGCTCGGATGTCTTCCTTTGTGAAGTGTCTGTTCATATCTTTTGCCCATTTTATAATGGGGTTGTTTGTTTTTTTCTTTTCAGCACGTTTGAGTTCTTTGTAGATCCAAGATGTTAAGCCCTTGTCTGACCTGGTGTTGGCAAATACTTTTTCCCAGTCTGTAGGCTGTCTCCCTGCTCTCTTGATGGTTTCTTTGGCTTTGCAGAAGCTTGTCAGTTTAATAAGGTGCAACCTCTGTGGAAAGCAGTGTGGCGATTTCTAAAAGCTTTAAATATCAACCTCCCATATGATCCCGCAATCCCCCTACTGGGAATATATCTGGAAGAACTCAAATCACTCTATAAAAAAGATACCTGCACACGTATGTTTATCGCAGCATTGTTCACAATAGCAAGAATCTGGAAGCAACCATGCTGCCCATCAAAAGAGGACTAGATTAAAAAAACGTGGTACATATACACGATGGAATACTACGCAGTCATAAAAAAGAACAAAATCATGAATTTCGCAGCAACCTGGATGGAACTAGAGTCTATAATACTGAGTGACCTCTCACAAAAACAAAGGTCCGAGTATCACATGTTCTCACTCATATAATGGACCTTGAACATCCAACCTAATACTATAAGAAAATGACTGACAGTAGTGGGAAACTATGGGGGGGGAGGGAGATGGGATTAACGGTAGCAAATATCTGTCTGGGGATAGGGAAGCACCTCTTATCAATAGGGGGCCTGAATGAAACATATTTGTATACCTAACCCTTAACTGTACCCCACAACATCATAATAAAAAATATTGATTATAAAAAAAATATATATATATATAATAGCACATGGACATGGAGAATTTTCTGAAATTTAGGATATCATGCAATGCATGTATAACAGGGAGCTGGAAATATGCATAGGTAGCTATGCCATTTACGGAATAACCTCTACTTGGGAAAATAGTTTATACACATACACTCACACATACACACCCACAGAAGGCTGCACATATATAATCATGCACATATATGCACACACATGTAACTTTTGTTAGAAGGCAAAGTTTTGTGAGATGCCACTGCATGAACCTTTATATTCAAAGAGCAAGATGATTCTGTCTTTTAAAGGGTGTGTTCTCATTTTAACTATAGCCAAAGAGAGAGAAAGGGATTAAAAACAGCTGGAACATATGTCTATTTTCACCTCCTCCATCTGGAAAGTTGTTTTTGGATATCACAGACATTTTCCAAACAAACCTCTGTTGAACAAAATGATAAATATAGAAGAGACATGCATTACGTGTATGATTTTCTTTTTGTTTCAAGAGTTTTGTAGCATTCAAATCATTGGTTTGATTTTCAATTATAAAATGAAAGCTTTGGACATCACAAATAGAATTGGGTTTTGATCAATGTGACATTTAATTTATATTTTAAATTGAGCAATGTTGTTAACTACAATGTTAGCTCTTTAATCAGTAAGTCCTATTTGCCTGAGAAGTATGAAATAAAATCTTTTCTTATATGTTGATATTTGAATTGAACAATTGGATAACAAAAATAATGTGCTAGTTAATGTTTCAGGTTTCTGTCAGTATTTTACTCTCAAATTCATTCTTTCCCTTAAATTTATCCACTGAAACCACTGTAACTAGACCCTGATCATGTCATACCCCAGTTACTATAATAACTTCCCCACTCCTCTCCTGTTGACAGTATGTTTTTATGCCATTACATCCCATATAATAATACTAGGTTCAACTTTCAAGATGTCTTAGATAGCATCACTCCATTGTGTAAAACTAAAATCCAAAGTCCTTAAACTTTATTGTATATGTCCTACTTCAGTTTATAACAGGAGTGAAGAATCCAGGTTTTAACAGCAACACTGTGTTTAGTTTTCTCAGTTTTTCCAATTATAAGTACAGTTTGCAAAGATTCATTGTCCTGGGTCAACTGATGAATTTTGAGGGCCTGAAGTTAAGTAATGGTAGAAAAAATAGTTGGTGAATGGAGAGATTGAGGGTAGTCAAATAGACAAATCTTGGTGACCAATTGATTGGAAGAGAGAAAATGGTATGAAACATGATGGTTATCTTAGGCTACTAGATGGATTAACCGCTAGGGAGAGAATCCGGGAAAAGGAGTGATTAGAGGAATAAATCATTATTTTGAATTTGGTGTATGACATCTAGGTGAATATATTTATTCCATGGCCACTGAAAGCCAAGGAACGAGAGAAGAGGCAGAGATTAAAAACTTTGAAGCAGCAGAATATTATAATTGCCGTGCATATCCAACATAAGAGCCCTGAATATAAATTTACTACAAAAAATACAGCTTGGGGGTATAGCATATTTACAACCCTGATTTTACTGAATAAGAAAGCAATAAAATAAAAGTGCATTCCATAAAAGTGACAGAATTATTAAACAAAAGTCCAAATAAAATTCTTGGTACTATTTACCTTGAACTTTTGGCTCAATATAAGACAATTCAGAAATTATGACTGCTTGACTATCTCAGCAGCTGTTGTCTAAGTAACTAAAGATATAGACATGGGATTCATGGTTAGGTGATATTTATTAGACTAGGAGAAGTACGGGGATGAACGAGGTCAGGGCTACTCTTTTGCTTTACATTTAGGGAAAGTCTTTTGGTTTGTGGCCAAGCACACAGTTTTGAGATAAATGAGGAAGGAGAGAGTCACCTGTCCAACATGCTAGTTACTCTAGGGAACTCAAACAGGTGACAGATGGAATCAAATTGCCCTCACATTCCTATAAGAGAAGATATTTTTCACAGTTCTGGACCATATCCACTTAACATAAAACAAAATCTGATAATAATTATGGGTTGCTAGTGCACAGTGAGAAGTCAAATACCAAAGCCAGTTTTTGCCAAGTTTTTCTTTGTATTTTAACCACATGATCCATATTCTTCATTAGGCTATCCTTCATCTGTCCAAACAACAAGCCGTTGTCAGTTTATAAAACTTAACCATTCTTAGCCCAAATATACTTACGTATGCTTAATTAAAATTGCAATAGAATGGAGATTTTTAAATTTCATCTAATTATAGAAAATGTTAATTGAAAAACAACAAAAAAAAAATCCTTCTAAGAATGTTTGCAAGAACTAAAGGAGCATTCATTGTTACAATAATGATTCTTCATTTCTTTTGGAAAAATTTTAGTAGAACTTTCTGACAGCTCTCAGATAGGCAGTTTGTGGATAGATTGTATATGCTTTTTGAAAGTGATATTCAATGAATGTTGACTTGCACTGAGTATTTTTTTTTTTTGTATTGTAGAATCCAACAGAAGCTCCTCTGTGGCATCATAGAGAATCATCATTAATTTTTGCTTGCTTTATTTAGTGATCTTGAGGATTTTTTTAAATGTTGATCAGTTATTAGCCTTTGTTTTATGTTGTAGATTGTTCTGTTCATCCTTTCTGCCCAGTTCTAAATGGAATGTTCTATTTTTTCTCATAAGAAATTTTTCATATACCAATGGAATGAATTATCTTTTTTCAAGCAGATATTGTGTAAATTTTTTTTAATTTAAAAGAATTCTAAAATATGAATGGTAAAAGGAAATATTTTTAAAATCAGGTTAAAATATATTGTAATCTAATTTTTTAAAAATGTATGCATGAACATAATATTTTAGACAAAAATGTCAAACTACACCAAATATATTAACAGTGACTATCTGTGTATAGTAGTATTCTTCTTTTTCTTTGCATATCTATGTTGTTTTCAAACTTGCAACAATGAACATGTATTATTTTAATATTTTACAAAAATTTATCAAAGTTTGGGAGAAATTCAATATGCTCATACGTATATGTGATATGCGTGCACGCGCGCGCGCACACACACACACACACACCTGCTTTTGTTGGCACCAATTCTGTATATACAGTATTAAGGACATTTTTCACTTGTGACCACTCAATATTTTCGAATATCTTTACTAGATTTCCTGTATTAGGAGCTCTGCCTTTCCAAGGTAGAAGCTATAACAAAGGTGTCCCCAGGCTCCTTTACAGCTATAGTACAGGCACGCCACCTAAGTTCCACCAAGTAGAGTGCCCAGCATGAGCTTCATATTTAGGATTGAACAGAGTGAAGATGAGGCTATATATGCAGTAGTCAATATTCTGATTGTTATGGTCATAGAACCAGCTAGTTCTCTGGACATGGCGGTGGTGGGTATTCAGTCTTGAGATCTTGGGCTCTGAGAGGAAGGCACTGGTGTTTTCACTAGAAAAGCCCTCATGATATGATTGGGCAATGGAGTTGGCTGTTTAGTCTCAGAAGTTTACTTTCTAGTCTTCCAAAATATTCTGGGAGTTTCAAAATATTCTTCAGTATTAAAGTAATCAGAATAAGCTCTATATTTGCATTGTCTGATAACTTTCAATTATATTTGCTTTTTTCATTTCAATATAGTAGTAATTTTAAATAGTTTTATGCTTATTATGGTATTATTTAACTATTCTATACCTTACTTATACTTCACAGCAGTCATAGAATATTTAGACTTTATTTCTATCATTATGACAAAAATGCCGCATTTAATACTTAAGCACTAATGCAAATCTTAAGCTTTTTTCCTAAAATAAAAAATAAAATTCTTAAAGGAATTACCAAATCAAAACATTTCATACTTTTCAATACTTTTCACAATTTTTGACAATATTGTCTTCATTATAACTACTCAAGCAGTGATAACATAGTGGGTATCATCAAGGGATTCAGGGGTGAGTGTGGCTGCAGTATAATGGATGAAGTAAATGTATATGAAATGAGATTAGAGGAGAAGGGATTGAGCACATTGTATGAAAAAGGCAAATTTTTCTTCCCAAGTGTGATGAGAAATTTTAGGAAGAAATTAAAAACAAAACTGAAATATCTTAAGTACTTTTTAAAAATGAGCACCTTCAGTTTTTATTGCAAGGAAGGAGAACCATAATTAGTTTTTTTCTGAAATTTAAGTAGCAATGATGCTGGCTTAGACTTAGCTGGTAATAGTAAAGTTAGAAAGACTGGAAAGATTTGGGATACATTTTGGAGGTAGAACTGATATAATTCATGGATATGTCAGATACGAGATTTGAGAGAAAGTGAATTCACAGTGATAAATAGATTTTGGCTTTCACAACTTGGAAGAGATGGTGGTGAAATGCACTGAGATGGAGGAAATTAAGTGTGGATTAGATGTATGGAAGGGAGAAATAATTTCAGGGCTCTGTTTGACCTTGTCAAGTTCAGTGTACCCTGTACCTTGTACCTCGTCCTTGTCAGTTCAGTGTTCTTGTGCAGATTTAAAGTCAGCATTTGGATTTAAAGACCTGGAATTTAGGTGTAGAGGTCAGATATAGATTCATTGACATATAGTGTGATTGAAGTCTTGGAATTGGATTAGGTCACCTGTGGATAGAGGAAGAGGCCAAAGATAGGGCCCTAGGCAATCCAGAATTTAAAATTCAGACAGAACAGGGTAGCTGATCAAGTAGAATGAAAAAGAACAGCTCTATTGAGTAGAAGGTCTTGTATTTATTTGCTTTTAGAATATCATTTAGAAAATTGTTATTCAAACATTCTGCTGTCTTCCCTCATTTATTCTACTGAAATATTTATGACTGTTGTACTATAAGAATTTCCCATTCATTAGTGACACAGCCTCTGACTCAACGACCTCCCTGTGATAGATAACCTAGATGCCCAAAATGGGCCAGTCTGAAAGACAGCAATAGGCATGTTCCTTGAAGAGCTAAACCTTTGCTGTTTAAATCACTTCTCTTAAGTTCTTCATTATAAAAGTGTAACCAAGCTTCTCTTGACTCAAACAGAATGGGTAGCTTAAAGTAGGTTACTATGGAAACAACCTGATTTGAAAACATACTTTAAAAAATACATATTGTTATTGGGTATAATCAGAAATGATTTAGTTAAAAAATAATTAGGGAATCAATTCTGCACATCCTTGAGATGGTGTGGGCAAAGGACATCATCCATGTGGGGGTTCTCATGGTAGTGGCATTGTTGCACCACCATGGGTAAAATTGAAACACTGTGACATACAGAAAGTCAATTTCTAGTTCTTTCAGAAATTGCCACACTGTCTTCCAAAAAGGTTGCACAAGTTTGCATTCCCACCAGCAGCAATTCCCCTATTGGGAATATACCCCAAGGAACTCAAATCATTTTACCAAAAAAAGATACCTGCACAGGTATGTTTGTTGCAGCTCTATTCACAGTAGCAAAAACATGGAACAAACCATGTTGCCCATCAAAGCTGGACTGGATAAAAAAATGTGGTACATAGACACAATGGAATATTATGCATCCATAAAGAAGGACAAACATGTGGACTCTGCAGCAACTTGGATGGATTTAGAGTCTTATCATACTCAGTGATCTATCACAGAAACAAAGAACATTGTACTATATGTTTTCACCCATAAGTGGACCTTGAACAATTATAATACTATAAGAAAGGGATTGGCAAACTGGGAATCGCCAGTGGGAAACTGTCGGGGTGGGGGGTGGGGGGGTGGAATTGGCAGTTGAGGGCAACTGCTAGGAGAGGGAGGGGCATATCTCATCAACAAGGGTACCTGCATAATCAACGTTTGTATACCTAATCCTGACTCGTATCCCACATCATTATAATGATAATAATACGAAAAGAAACACCATGACAAAGCACAGACCAAGAAATTGAAAGAAAATATTCATGTAAAGAGTTTTTCACTACATGATAATGATAAAACTTGAATAAAAATCAACAAATATAAGACCATCTGATTTAAACAAACGAAAGTCTAATGACCTTCTGAAAAATAGGTATCTTTATGGAGTTTTCCTGGGACAATGTAAGGTCTTTCAATTTGACCTACTTAGCTCTGTTAAGATCAGAAGAGTTTTCTGTAATTGTTCCTTATATGGCCATTACTTTGATTTTTTAAAAGAATCAATATAATTCCTAGCTTCTATCATTACTATCTATCCTCACATTTTATTAGATTCTCTCACGTTACCTTCAGTTCTTTGCTTTCTTTCTCTGCACCCTGAGAGAATTTCATAAGTCTCTGCTTTGCATCAGCTCTTCAATTTTCTGCAGAAGTCTTTTCCTTCGTGTCTATAATCCTATTTTAATTATGCATTTTACATTTCCCTTCCTGCTAAACCCAGTAATTTTATGTCTTACGTTGTTGTCTTTTCAAGTCAATATTCTGAACACCTTTAAAACACATACTTGCAATGTGGAGATTGATGCAGAGGTATTTCAAGCAGGTTAGATGCAATGATCTAATTTCAGGTTGCTTTTATTTTTATTTTTTTAATTTCATGCAAAACATGTGTAAGCTAACAATTTATTTTACCATTCCTTTAAATTGGTCGTGAAGATTGTAAAAGTTCATTTCCAGCTTGACTATTGATTGACTCCCAATCTTTGATTCCTATTTTATTGTGAGACTTTATATATTTCTGTATAGACCTCTTTATTTGTTGTGGGAAAAAAATGAGTCTGCTTCACATACATTGTTTTTCTCTTCAGACCCCCCTCCTCAGAATCTGAATGTAATGACTAATGACTACTTGTGAAATTGTAATTATTGTTTTGCTGCAGTCACAAGAATTAAGATCACTAAAAAAAAAAAAAGACATTTCAGAGACAGCCCTTGCCCCTCTTCTCAAATCAATGGCACATTTAATTTCTTATAATTTTTTTTCCAACAAAAATCACAAGGAAGTTCTTTTTGAAAGACCATAGTGTTCTAAATGTCAGGTGACATTTCTCCTGACTGTTCTATTACGAATGCGTTCATTTTCATTAAAGTATCATACCAACATTAGTGAATATACCACCTTTACATAAGGGAAATAATGATAAGGTAAGCAGAAATAGCATATCTTGTCTTTCAAATGTTTTTATGTTCAGAATTTTAAAGGAAAATAAATTCACCAAAATGGTTTACTTTGGGCATCAGAAGTATGCTAGCCATGAATGAAATAAATATCAAATAAATGTTAAACTTTATCTTTAATCTCGAGGTTTTTAAAATTAAGGAAAAAAGTAAGAACCATAGGCTGAATTTGTTAAATAGCTTTGACTCTTGTTGAGTTAAAGAAATCTGAGTGAAAAATATGCTGGTAACCACTAGAGATACATATTTAAACACAAACATACTCTCAAATAGAGAAAGATTACTAATTGTAAAAATATGTATTTTTAACACAATGCCAAAAATTGCCTGTGGTTTATTGCACTGCAGTGTTTTAAGGAACATCTTTAAATAGAACAGTACATTATTTTTTCTGTAGACTCACAAATGGTAAGTCAACATAAATAAAATGCTCTCAGTAAATCTTGTAGGAAGCCTATGATCATTGCACATGATCACATTGGAATTTTCATTTCTAAATATATCACACAAAGATTATTTTGAAAACTATATTAAAGAGTATTTTCCTTTTATACATGCAATGCTCATGTTTGTATACCTATATCTTCTCTAAGTGTATCTGATAAGTTTAATAATTCTATGAATTAAATAAATTTTAATATGCCTACAGGAAATGATCCACCTAGGATTTGACCTTTTGGGATGAAAATAGTGAAACTGATGAAGAGAGAGAGAAAAAATGCTAAGTATATTAATTTCAACAGTATCATATCTTGTAGTCAATTGTTGGGTGGCTGCCTCAGCAAAAAACTTTTTTTCAGATAAAAAAAGGTATTAGGAACCAATAAAATGTGGCCTATTTTAGTATTATATTTTCTTCTGAAATTATTAATAGCAGGTTGGTGATGTTGGAGACAGCTTAAGGAAGAAAGGGTTGGGTTTTTTTTTTCTTTATAGAGATGAGGTCTCACTGTGTTGCCTAAGCTGATCTCAAAGTCCTGGACTCAAACAACCCTCCTGTTTTGGCCTCCCAAAATGTTGGGATTGCAGGAGTGAACCACCAGCTTTTCTCAGAAGAGTCCCTCAATCCTGTGACTCTCAACGTTTTGAAGAAACAGCTTTTAGCTTCAAGTGGTTCTTATTTTAGGTTCTGCCAGAGGGTCTATGGAACTTTCCCAATCTTGTTTAAGCATTCTGATTATCAGATTCCTGGAGGTCTTTCTTAAAGGTTAATAACATTTTCATGGACAAGATAATGTCTAAAGTCCTGAAGAGATTAGCAGAAGGGCAATGCTGGGATTTTTAGGACTTGTACTTTGAATGAGAGCATGTGAACTAAAGCAGACAGAAAAGAGAACGAGATGCTTATTGACATAGGTTTGGGTGTATTTCCAATGAAAGTTCTATACTTGTATAAATTTTCCTACAACTCTCTCAGCTCCTTCCAAACTCTGGCTTCATGGAACTAAAAATAATCACATATAACACTTCACACAAATCACAGTTGTGCTAAGAAGCTGAAGCTCAAAAAATTCTTACCAAACACTTGTCATATCCGATGTCTTAGTAATATAAATCTCGAGAGAGGTAATTATTTTAGAATCATAAAATTGTTTTACAGTGTTAAATGCCTGTAGATATGGATCAGAAGAATGCCCTTAGAAATTTGAACTCTAAGTTCTTGTGATGTGACGCTGTCTTCTTTATTCAATGTTCATTTGTTTAGAAGGAAATGTGGAACTCTGGTGTCATCTTTTTCCTCATTTTAAAAGTCCAGAAAGGACAAGGAAAATTCATATTTTTTATCTTAATATGTTCACCTGGATTACTAATGGCTATATATTTAACGCTACTACACTACTACACTTGTACTATTGGAGCCAAATGTCCTTATCAAAGGGACTTTTAACATTCTAAAGCAGAATATCCACTTAATTTGAGAAAAAAACTCAAAAAGAAAGGGATGTATTTTCAGCTTACTTCTCATATTCTTATTGTAGTTAACATTGGACAATCTTGAAGCTAGAAAAATGACATAAGAAGTGACTGGACCTTCATAAGATGTGATCTGCTTTGCTTCTTCCATTTCTGTCATCCCATCTTTGTTGAGACTACTATTTTGACCATCTTTGAATTGCTACAAGCAAGAATTAAAATTGAATTGTATATGGAAAAGAGATCCTTGCAACAATAAATTTAGCCCTCTTTGTATAGAATGCAGACTTGCAAAAATTATGGGAATTAAAAGTTACACAGAAAATAAAAAGTACTATCGAGACTCTGATCGTTAATTTCACTCTGCCACTCGTAGCGTTCTGCTCCAAATAAACTTTACTAGGCTTTAGTTTTCTTATTCAATCAAGCAGTTTATTTTCTATAGTTTATGGATTGGTGGTTCAAATTTTTATATCCAATTAGAGTTATTAAAATGTCAAATAAAAAAGTACAAAAGAATTTAAAAATAAAGTGAAATTTAACACAATTTTCATCATCTCTTAATACATCTCATTTTTATAAATCTGTAAGAGTAGCATTTGATGCACAGTGCTAATCAGAGCTCTTTCTAGGGCTACCCTAAGCTGAGCAGGCTGAGGGGAGAGTAGAATAAGTGAATTCCTACCTGTCTTTGCTGGGGTCACTCAGACAAAGCTGGGAATCTTTTCAAATTTATTGTATACATAGTCAACAAATACTTTCTTTGAAGAACACATTTTTTGGCTAAATAATACATAGGAATGACTGGTAAATGATTTCTAATGCTCCTTTTAGAACAAGCTACTATTTTAGTAACCGATTACTCATATGAACTTGAAAATATGTAGTAAAATTCCCCCCCAAAATTAAAATCTTTTTCACTTTTACTTCAACCCATAAGCTGATAAATATCTGCATTTGCATGAACTATTTTTCTTTGCAGAATCATTATAAAACTTATTATTGCATTATTGCTTGTATTAATTTGCTTTAATAATCAGTATTTTTGTATACCTAACTCTGAATTGTACCCCACATCTTTATAATAAAAAAATTTTTTAAATCAGTATTTAATAATTTATGCAGTGATGAAAGAAAATGACAAATCAACTCTCTAGTTCATATTGTAACATCAATTTTGCCTCATTTCATGAATGAGCTAAAATCCTAAAATCTGCTTTGTTTTGCTTTTTTGTTTTTGTTTTTTGCTGTTAGGGTGAATTATATTGCAAAATCAATATTTTATTATTCTGAATAAAAATATGAGACACTATATAGAATACAAACTGTAAAATGACCTGTGCATATGGTTATACTCTGAGAAAAATAATACCCTTGTTTTTGTAACTACAGTGTACTTGAAAAGAGATCAACTAAATATTAAGTACCAAAAAGAAGGCAAAAGAAAGTTTCAGATGAAACCTGAAAATTGTGATTAGAAAACAAACAAGCACACTGACTGAAAAAAATCTGCTTCTACAGAAAAATAATGAACAGATATTCTTATCATGTGTTATTAAGATAAAAAAAGAAAGAAAAAAGAATATATAATATTAAAATTATAAAGTAGACATAGTAACAATAATAGGAGATATTAAATAATTATAAAGATCATTATGCCAACCTTATGTCAATAATTTTGTACATTCAAATAAAATAGGTATGTCCCAGAAAAATAATAAATTACTAAAAGTGAATTGAATAAAGGAAAATCTGTACAAATCAATATATTGGGAAAAATTTTGCTAATGATTTATCACTAAAATGGATGCTAGGCTTAAATAGTTCTTTCTAATATTTTTGTATTAGTCAAAATATTCTAGATGACAAAAAGACAATGTCCTAATTTATTTTATAAGCTTATTACTAAATCCCGATGAAGAAGGCATGAACAAAGAATAAACCAAGAACACAAATACTTAGGAACAAACTATTGAAGATGGTGCATCATTTGCTCAGAAAATTATTAGACATCGAGAGACATCAACAAACATCTAAATAAATGGACACATGTATGTGGATTGTAAGACTCGATATTGTAATGATGTCAACTTTATCCAGGTTTCTATGTAAATTTATTTTCTGAAGAAAATGACAAGCTGATTCTCATTTGGACAATACAGAATTGTCAAGGCAGTTCTTAAGAAAGGGAAAACACTAGAAAATCCTGATGTAATAACCAAAATGCATAGTGGAGAAGGGAAAAAAACCCCAAACTTCCTATGTATTATCCGTTTGGATGAGATATGGACCTGTTGAACAATCTGATTTAGATTTATAATCATGTTCACCATTATCTAGTGAACCTTGCCTGAAATCAGATATACTACATACTTTCAACAGTTGGAGAATGGACATAAACAAACGTTTCTAAATAACCTTAAAACCAGTTAGAAAAGAATGGAAAGCATGGTTCCCTTCTTTTACAAGTTGTGCCAAGAATTCTGAGTATAAAGACCCCAAATTATGCAATTCTCAATTATTTTGTATGGATTTTTATTTAAGGAAGTGCACTAAGAAGAGACATACCTATTTCTTCAATAGTCCTTTATTTAATTTAAAACTCTCTCAAGGCATAGATTGTACAGAATTAAATGACTGAAGATTTAAGCAAAAAAAGCCAATTAAGGAATACCTGGGGGAAATTAAGACTTAAAGTAATTAAAACTTTTCAATAAAACTGTTATTTAATTGTTTCCCTTAAAGAAAATAGTTATTCATTTTATTGGAATCTCAGAAAATTAGCTACAACACAACAGTGTCCAAGTAAACTTTAAAATATTACATCAAAGAAAATTTTTGTTTTCTGTCAATTACTAGTACAATTTTCAGTCATCATCTTCACTTATGTCAGAATGTAGTAAAGGCATAGTTAAAATCTTAAAAAGTGGTAATAGGAAAATATAGTACTCTTGTACATGACTATTTTACTCCTAATAAAAAGGATTTCCTTTGATGACTTTCAAAATTATGGGGAGTTGAAGAGTTAATTTTCATTTAAAGTGAACTTATTTTAGCATAAAACAATGGGATTGCCATAAACATCCAAAGTGAAACTCCTTATTTTATTTTCATATTGTGTATATACACATATGTTTATAAGCATTAACTGATCTAAGGCTTTATTTGTAAATATTTTCCTGTTTACAACGTAACATCAACCACTCCAAATGAATTATACTCAATTTTACATGTAATTCTTGTTTTACAAAATCATGGATATTTTCCCCGTATAATTTGTATTTTATTCTTTGTTTATACTGCACCTCTTAATTGCATATTTATTTATTTTGGGTCTCAAACTTTAAAAAAGCAGGTCTCTACTTTCATCCCATCTTATAAAATAAAGTCATATGAAGTTCTCCTGAAGACACATCTTTGTCTTTGTCTCCTTTAATATTATTCGTGGTGTGACTATGTTAGGATGTTATAATGCATAGTCAGCTCACCTATTAGTTAGCCATTGTATAGATCTAATCCCTCATATTTTAGTTCCAATAATCAGATTTCTGACTAGCTCTTGAGCTTAAATTCTCATCTTCCAATAATCAGTTGCTATTTTATACTTTAGCGTGAAGTTTCCCAAGAAAATTATGATTTAAAATATTCTGTTCATTTCATCTTATAAATATTAGAACTTCTAAAGAAATGCCAATATTTTAGCATGTAAGTCGTATTTCTAAAATTGCTAGAAATGAGATAAAAATTATTTTTCAAACTATGTGCCTTATTTCTGTTATCTGGAAATGTCATTGCTATAACCACATTACTATTTACTGGAAAGTACTTGCCAGATTATAATCAGGCTAACACTTTGAAGAGGGACATGAATGGCAACTTGGATAACTTGATAAAGAGTCTAGTAAAAAGCCAGGGTAACAGACAAATAAATAAGGACATAGAAGAAAAGGGTGGAGGAGCAATTTAAGTGTGCATTTTATAAGAAATCTGAGATGCTTAACTTTTATTATATATAATTTCAAATTCTAGAAACTGCATTCATATATAAGAAAAAAACCCTGCTTTAATGATTTTGCTTGCTAAGTAGCCTATAAGTAATATTTATATTTAATTTGGGTTTTTTCAGTAAGTTGTTTCAATAAGTCCACTATTTTTCAGAATTAATTTTATGTTTTCATATTTCAAGTTAAAATTCTGACACTGAGCTCCAGTGGCTACTGACATCACACACACACACAAAACACAAAATATAAAAACAACCACATATTAAGAGCCTCCTGATGGTAGACAAGGTCAGACCTGAAATTTCTGGCTAAAACTAGAATCTGAACCTGAATCTGAGCAATTCTTTAACCTCAAATAGAAGTTTATAAAATCACAGAAATCAGAGGAACAAGTTAAACTATACCATGGAAGTTACAGCAACAAAATCTAGACAGAGAAATTGTACAAGACAAAAATGCAGGGTTTCCTTATTTTTTTCAACGAAGTACAAGGAAAAAGGGATAGAAGATGAACTTGCAGATTAAATGCACCTTAAAAAATAAAACTTCAAATCAATTGTCATATGTGAGGCTTCTCTGGATGCTGATTTAAGTAAATATTTTTTAAAATACCCGTAGGAAACTTCGGGATCATTATACACTTAGTATTTTTTTGGTATCATTAAGGACATTTTTTTCAAAACTGTAATCATGGTATTGCAGTATCTTAAAGAAGAGCTTTTACCTTTTGGAGAGGTATACTAAAATATTTACAACCGAAATAACATGATGTCTAAAATTTACTTCAAAAAATATGAAAAATAGGACAAGTTGAAGGGGCTGTGTATGAAACAAAAATGTGTCAACTGATAATTCTTAGTCCTGGGTATCTAGTTCATCACACTCCTTGGTATGATTTTACACGTGTTCAGAATTCTTCATTTTTAAAAGTCACGGCAAAATAAATATTTTTCCAAGCCACTAGAAATATAAACTACAATAAAATAAATGCTTTTCAAACTTCTACTCTTTCTCAGAATTTTGGCTTTTAGTATCTTTCAATTCTGTGAAGGTTTTGAGGAAAGCACTTCATATTATCTTTTACTTGAAAAATATTTTTAGATAAAAGCATGTGCAGATAATAGTTTTCTATTTTTCATCAGATGATTTTGTCCTGGTAATAAAATGGAATTTTAAGAAATACATCTTTTTGCTATGTTGGAGACTTATTTTAAAATGCCAGAAAATAAGATTTCTTAAGGTTTTTAGGTTGTGGCAACTTAAACACAGCTGTTAATATTACATAAAATGAACATGCTAATTTAAAAAATATATTGAAGATGATGAGAAAATTATTCAAAAAAGTGTAGCTTTGTTTAACAAAATGTAGAACATTGTTCTGCAAATTGTCTGACATAAAAACATTAAAAACCTGCAGACTTATGCTTAACTTATAATCTGTTCTTGAGACTAATAGAACTATTATTTTGTTTTTTCTCATCGAAGTACAAGGATTCTGAGTTTCACTGTCATCCATTTCTAAGTAACGTTTCTGACATAATTCATTGATGTTAGATATCAGTCATTCAATATCATTAATATCAGTTCATTTTGAGTATATTATGAATGCATTATAAATATACTGTTGTGTTAAAATCATCATTCATTGAGTCTTAGAAATACTAAACCAGTAATTCCTTACATACATTTCTCTGATGTAGACAGAATTTGATTAATGGGATTCACTAATTTTTATTTTAATATTTTATTTAGATTTATTTACCTGATTCAGAAACAGAAGAGATATCATTGAATCAAAAGAAATATAATAATATTATAATTAGGATTTTATAAGATTAATTTGTGGTAATATTACCTTTCTTGCAAACTCTAATAGGTAATGTTTTCAACATAACATAAAAAAGATACATGGTAAATTTTAATTACTTACATTGAAAGGTCCTTGCACTCTCATATTGACAATTTAAATCTCCCTAATATAAGTGTTTAAGACCTTTGCCCTGTTTGAAAATAACTAACTGAGTAAATGCAAGTGATTTTAAATTAAGAATGGCTGTGCAATTACTTTAGGGAAGAAAAAATTAGCTTATCCATTAATGTTATAGGCCGCTGTAAGGAAAAACACACTGTCTGTTCATTCAATTAACTCCCAGCCTCGAAGGCAACTGATCATTTCATTTTTAACCTTGTTGATTAAGCAGCTCTGAATTATTGAAAAGCTATGCCTTTCAATAATATAAATTGGTAATCTGTTTCTCTGAGATTGCTCGAGTCCATTTGATACATTAGTTAATTGTCAGAAAAGACAAATGACTTGCTTAATAGATGTTGATTAAGTTCTATGAAAACGTTTATGTTAAGAAGAACATTGTGTAAGAGTTATCCAGTGGAGTTAAAAAAGAGAACAACATACAATTATTTTTTTCTAATCAACATAACTATAAACATAAACATTATTCCAAAATGCAATGATAATTCTAAGATATACTGAAATTATTCAATAAAATAATGAAGATGGAAACAAAAATGAAAATACAAACCCTCACATAGTATCATCTGCTTTCAACTTAACTGATATTTCACTTTGAACTATGTAGCAGAAATCATCTTTCCAGACAATTATGTGACAGAACATTACAATGATCAATTATTGGTAAAATTTCATATTTCTTTAAGAAAGTATTACACATTTTTAGATGGATATGGTTTTAATCAATGTCAGACAGTGATACTGAGCACCTCAAGTTCTCTTATGTCTATTTAATCACAGACACTTTTCTCTCCTTGTAGAACTTCCTTTCATGAATAAAATATTATGAGTATATTTTTAGAAAGATTTAACATGCAAACCTCTCACATAATAATATACAAAATATATTCTCATACATGATGTTAAGTGCAAAAGGAGGAGAAAAAGAGTTTTACCTGGTTAATCACATGTGTTGGTTTAAAGCTGAGTAGGACAAATGAACTCACTGGCAATGTCTTGTCTGATAATCATGAGTGAGCTCGGCAGCAGTTTCAAGGGGTGGGATTTGTGACTTCAGTAATGAATTCCCAAGGGACTATTTCCAATCAGAGAATGCTATTGCAGACAATGAAACCATTCTCCATTTGTTGACCCTAGTTTTGTATTTACAATCAACTGTGGGTGCATTCATGCATCAGAATATTCCATTGAAGTTTATGGTATGAAGAATATTTTGAAACAAGGATTACATAAAAACAAGATAGATCTTTCATTACTTTGAAGTTTTTCTATTGTGTATTTGTTCTTCTAATGTTTTCTCTATTTGGATGAACATCAGCAACAGGCTTAAGTCTAAGCAGTGCAATCTCCCACCTGAAGATGCAAGGAAGCTTTCTGAAAGAATACTTGAGGATGGATACTTGGAGTCTTTGCCTTGAAAATTGTAATGATAGGAGTGGAGCTCACTAATTTTGGAGTCACTTTATTCAAGTTAGGACAGCCCATGTTACCTGCTACATAACCTTTTAGATTATGGTTTTTCATGCATTATATTTTCCTTCAAATTACATACAATCTCATACATTTCATTTCTGTATTTTAAATCAGATAGATTTATCTGTCTAAAAGTTAAATTTTCCAGAAGAATTTTGTCCTTTTCTACAGTTCTCCTAACTTGTTTTGACACGTTTCTCATCCAATCCTGTCAATTTTTTTAAAAGCACATATATCTAGAATCCCACAATGCTCACCACTATGACCACTTCTGTCTTAGCAAAGACAGCCCCACAGCTCAGCCTCCTCACTGGCCTCTCCTCCTCTATACTGCTACCCTATGGTCCATTCTACATACAGCAGCCCTGTTGATCCTATTAAAACATGAGTCAGCTCATGCCATTCTTCTTATCCTCCAACAACATCCACTCTAAAAGGGATCTTGAAAATCCCCTAATAACCTAATTCAGAATCAAATCACAATGCATTACTGTGGTCTATAATAGCAGGGCCCCTCTCCCCAGTTCTCTAACCTTATTTAACACTCACCCTTCATCCTCCACTTATCCTTTGTCCCCTGCACTCTAGGCACCAGGGCCCTTCCTGCCAGTCCTCAAAGGTGTCAAAAGCACTCCTGCCTTAGGAACCTACTTTCAGGGAATACTCTACTATAGGTGGGTTTCTCTGCATTCAGATCTCTGTTCAAATGTCAGCTCAACTTTGATAGCTTCCTCGACTACCTATAGAAATGGCAAATATACCCTTCATCATGATTTTTTTTCGTAGCATTTAATTACGTAGGCATTTGTTTAATTTTTTACAGTTATCTCACCAATGGCATGTGAATTCCATGGGAAAGAAGATTTTGTTGTATTTGCTTATTTTAATATCCAAAACAGGACTTTGTAATGACCCTAGTTTTGTATTTACAGCAATGAGTAAGCATTTGAAAAATGTTTTTTAAATGGATTAATGATTAAGCTTTGCTTTTCTTCTCCATTTTATAGAATAGTCTAACTAATAGAATCTAATGGAATGCATGAAGTATCAGTCAATTCTAATAATGGCTTATATGACTGTTTAAATCAGCATAAGTGATTTAAAATCCTAGAACTTGAAGACCCCTAACATTCACCATGATTAATCCTCTGTTATCAGCCTGAACTGCATTGAACCTATGGACAAATTTTTCCTTAATCTCTTTTTATACCCATCCAATTGGCTTAATTATCTTTATTATAAAAAATATTTTCTGCATAAAAACTAGTTTCATTCTTCAAATAATATCATAGAAAGTACTGAAGGACTCTGAATAATCTTCTTTTTATCCCTCTTAAAATACGTAAAGCTTTCTCTGAAGCATTAATTTCCCCAAGGTCCTAATTTATATTTCTCTCACAATCAAAATTCATCTTCCTTTTCATTTCAGCCAAACCTCTACATCTATATTAAAAGCTAAGATTAAAAATGAAATGTCTATTTTGTGAAATGAAAGGCATAAAAATGTCTTTGCCCCTGTTAAAAGCAAGACTTAACGTGTCAGTGCCATATCTAGTTAAACTTGATGATTACTTCCAGATGATGTGTGAGAAAATGGTGCAACCAACACACAACTCTCATTTTTCCAAGATTTCTATCAATTTGTGAAAGTTTTAAAGGTTCTGATAAATGATAAGTCATGATATGGGAAGTGGTGTGAAAGCTATTGTGTTCAAATGCGAGGATGCAATATAAATAGGACTGGGATAGCATCTGAATAGTTGGAATATTTAGATGTTCGATTAAGTTGATTTTTAGAAAGTAAACATATATGTCTACCAGTGCATTAAGATAACCAGAAGATTTGTAAACCAATCAGAGACTAAACAGTACCAGAATCCTGATTGTTTTAAAACTGTTTCCTGATGTTTTTGATTGCATATCATTAGGATTTTAGCAACAAAAGTTTGTCGGTCTCTCTTTCTGTATCTACATAACTATCCATCCATCCATCCATCCATCCATCCATCCATCCATCCATCCATCCATGATTTATAATAGTTATTTAAAGAGGAGAAATTCACAATATTTAATGGCAGGCTTACCTGGTGGAAGAAACCAGTCTGAGTGAATGTTGACTATAATCCTTGAACCAAAGTCCTAGAACTCCTTACTTTGCCCTGTACTACTCTTTATTTTATACATATATATTTAATTTTAAAGCTGTGGAGTACAATTCAGGGTTGGGTATACAAATGGTCATTATGCAGGTACACTTGCTGATGAGGTGTGCCTCCTGGCAGTTTCCCACTACTGCCAATCCCTTTCTTACAGTATTATGATAATTGTTCAAGGTCTACTTAAGAGTGAGAACATGTGGTACTCACTTCTTTGTTTCTGTGATAAATCACTCCGTATTATAGACTCTAAGTTTGTATGAGTTGCTGCGAAGTTTATAATTTTGTCCTTCTTTAAGGCTGTGTAATATTCCATTGTGTATATGTGCCATACTTTTTTTATCCAGTCCTCTTTCTATGGGCAGCACTGTTGGTTCGATGTTTTTGCTATTGTGAATAATGCTGCAATAAACATGCATGTGCAGGTATCTTTTTCATAGAGTGATTTGAATTCCTGCAGGGTATATTCCCAGAAGGGGAATTTCTGGCTCATAAGGAAGGTCTATTTTTAGATCTTTTAGGAATGGCCAAAATATTTTCCACAGACGTACTAGTTTATACTTGCCCCAAAAGTATAGAAATGTTCAGTTTTCCCTGCATCCTCTCCAGTATCTGTTGTTTTTTAAGTTATTGATGATGGTCATTCTGACTAGAGTTAGATGGTACCTTGGTATGGTTTTAATTTGCATTTCTTTGATGATTAGTGAAACTGAGCATTTTTTGATGTATCTGTTTGTTGCTCTTATGTCTTCTTTTGAAAAGTGTATATTCATATCTTTTGACTACTTTGCAATAGAGCTGTTTTTTTTATTTTTGTTTTTTTCTTTTTGGCACATTTGAGTTTCTTGTAGATCTTGGATGTTAGTCCTTTGTCAAATATACGATTGATAAAAATTTTTTTTCCCATTCCCATTCTGTGGGCTATCTACCCACTCTCTTGATGATTTCTTTTGCTTTGCAGAAGCTTTTCAGTTTGATGAGGTCCTACTAATCTATCTTATTTTTTATGGCATAGGCATTTGGGATTTTTATCAGAAATTAGTGACCAGTTCCAATTTTTATAAAGGTGTCTCCTGCATTTTCTAAGGTACTTATAGTTTGAGGATTTACATTTAGGTCTTTGATCCATTTAGAGTTGTTTTTTGTGTGTAGTGAAAGGAAGGGGACTTTTAAAAAATCTTCTGCATGTGGTCAGCCAGTTTTTCCAGCACCATTTACTGAAGAGGTTCTCCTTTCCCCAGTGGTTGTTGGTGGAGGCTTTGTCAAAGATGAGTTGGTTGAGAAATTGAGGTTTTTTTTTCCCAAATCTCTATCCTGTTCCATTGGTCTATATGCCTGTTTTGTGCCAATACCAGGCTGTTTTGATTATTGTAGCCTTATAATAAAGTTTAAAGTCTGAAAGTGTGAAACCTCCTGCTTGTTTCTTTTGCTGATGATTGTTTTGGCTATTCGTGGTCATTTATGTTTTCATATGAGTTTCTGTATTGTTATTTCTAGGTCTGAGAAGGGTGCTGCTGGCAATTTAATGGATATTGCATTATATCTGTAGATTGTCTTGGGTAGGATGAACCAAAAAAGTTGATTCTTCCAATCCATGAGCATGGAATATTTTTCCATTTGTTTGTGCCATCTTCGATTTCTTTGAGCAGTGTTTAGTAGCTTTTGTTGTAAAGGTCTTTTGCTTCTCTGGTTAGAAATATGTCAAGGCATTTCATTTTTATGGGGCTATTGTGAATGGGATTGTGCTTTTTATTTTGGTTTCAGTTTGTTTATTGTTGGTGTATAGGAATGCAACTGCTTCTTGCAAATACCCTGAAAATTTGCCAAAGTTCTTTATCAGTGCAGGAATGTTTTTGACAGATTTCCTTGGATTTTCTAGGTATAGGATCATGTTGTCTGCAAAGAGGGATAACTTGACTTCCTCTTTTCCTCTTTGGATACCCATGATTTTCTTCTCTTATCTGATTACTCCAGCTAGGACTTTCCACCCTATGTTGAACAGGAGAGCTGAGAGTAGACAGCCTTGTCTTGTTCCATTTTTCAAGGGAAAGGGCTCCAATTTTTGTCTGTTTAGCAGTATGTTGGCTGTGGGTGTCTCATAGATGGCTCTTACTATTTTGAGATATGTTCCATCTATGCCTAGGTGTTTGAGGGTTTTTATCAAGAAGGGATGTTGAATTTTATTGCAAGTTTTTTCTGCATATAATGATATAATCATGTGGTACTTGTTTTTATACCTGTTGATGTATTGAATTACGTTTATGGTCTTGCAGATGTTGAACCAGCCCTACATCCCAAGGATGAAGCTTACTTGGTCATGGTGGATGATTTTTGAGATGTGTTGTTGGATCTGGTTTGCTGGAATCTTGTTGAGAATTTTAGCATCTGTTTTCATCAAGAATATTGGCCTGTAGTTCTCTTTCTTTATTGGATCTTTACCCAGTTTGGGTACTGATGTGATGTTAGTTTCATACAATGACTTGAGGAGAGTTCCATCTTTCTTGATGCCTAAAATACTTTCAATAGGATTGGTATCAGCTCCTCCTTTGTAGAATTCTGTTGGAAAGCCATCTGGTTCAGAGCTTTTTTGGGGAGGTAGTTTTCTTATGACAAAGTCAATTTCCTGGGTTATTTGTCTGTTTAGTGTCTAAATTTCTTCTTGTTTCAACCTTGGGAAGTTGTGTGATGTCAGAAAGTCCTCCATTTCATTTAGGTTTTCAAGTTTGTTTCCATACAGGTGTACATAATAATAATCTCTGATAATCTTTTGTGCTTTCTGGGGTCGCGTCTTTTGCATTTCTGATTGTGTTTATTTGCGCTTTTTCTCTCTTTTTCTTGGCTTGTCTCACCAAGGGTCAATCAATCTTGTTTATTGTTTCAAAGAACCAACTTTTTGTTTTGTTGATATTTTTCTATGATATTTTTGTCTTCTATGTCCTGTATTTGGGCTTTTATTTTGGTGCTCTGAATTCTGCTGAAGTTAGGGCTTTGGTGATCTTGTGTTTCCAGCTTCCTTAGGTGATTTGTTAGGCTGTCAACTTGTGATCTTTCCATTTCCTACATGTGTGTTTGTAGAGATATGAATTCCCCTTCTAGTACTGTTTCCATGGCATCCCAGAGATTTTGGTAAGATGTTTCTTCATTTTCATTTGTTTACAGGAATCTAATAATTTCTATTTTGATTTCTGTGTTTACCCAGGGATTGTTCAGCATCATGCTGTTTAGTGTCAATGTCTTTGTGGTTTGGGCAGCACTTTGTTGGTGTCGATATTTATTTTTATTCCACCTTAGTCTGAGAAGATACATCACAGTATTTCAATCTTCTGAAATTTTTTAATGATTGATTTATGGTCCAGGATGTGGTCGATCTTAGAATATGTTCCATGTGGTGATGAGTAGAATGTATATTCCATGGTTGTTGTTGGGAGTGTTCTGTAGGTATCTACTAAGTCCATTTGGATAAGCGTCAAGCTGAGGTTCCAGATCTCCTTGTTGATTTTTTTTGTCTTCATAATCTGTCTAGGGTTGGTAGTGGGATATTTAAGTCCTTAGCTATGATAGTGTTATAGTCAATATATTTTTTTTGTTTTCCTAACAGCTGCCTTATAAAAATTGATGCTCCTATGTTGGGTGTATATATGTTTAGGATGGATAGTTCTTTTTGACAAATTGAACATTTTATCATTATTTAGTGGCCTGTATCTTTTTAATTTTTGGTAGCTTTAAGGGTATGTTGTCTGATATTAAGATGGCAACTCCTTTCTTTTGTAATCCATTCTCTTGAAAATATCTTTTCCAGCCTCTTACTTTGAGTCTGTGAGTGTTCTGTCTAGTGAGATGAGTCTCTTGGAGACAACATATTGTTGCATCATGATTTTTTTTATCCAATTTACCATTCTATGTCTTTTCAGTGGTGCACTTAGTCCATTCACATTCAGGCTAATTATTGAGATGTGAGAGTTTATACCTGTCATGAAGTTATCATAGAGTTTGTTGCTATTGTTTGTTTATTTTTCTGTTGGCTTTCTTTTGATTTGGGGTTGTTTTATGTGTGTTTTTCTTGTGTTCTTCGGAAGGACATGGTTGTTCTTTTTTTTTTTTTCTTTCTTCTGTGTTTAATACTTTCTTAAGTGTTTCATGTTTAGCTGGTCTGGAGTTGGCATATGCTCTTAAGGATTGAATGTCTGGGAATGATTTTAATTCCCCATCACTGATGAAACTTAGCTTAGCCGGGTAGGAAATTCTTGGTGGAAATTGTTTATCTTTGAGAACTTTGAAAATTGGACTCTAGTCTCTTCTAGCCTGTAGTGTTTTTGTAGATAAGTCTGTTGCTATTCTGATTGACCTTCCCCAATAGGTAGTCTGCTATTTCTCTCTCTTCCTGTTTTTAGAATTTTTTTTAATATCTACTTTGTGCAAGTGAATTACTATGTGTCTAGGAGTTGACCTTCTTATTTGCTGTCTTGCAGGGTTCTCTGAATCTCTTGTGTTTGAATGGTCATGTCTCTGATGAGATGAGGGGAAGTTTTCTTGGATAATTTCATGGAATGTTTGCTCCAGGGTGGTCTCTGTCTCTCTATCTGCCTCAGGGATTCCAATTAGTCTTAGGTTCAGCCTCTTAATATAATCACTTATCTCTTGGAGGCTTTTTCCCCTCTTTTTAAGCTTCTTTTCTATGCTTTTAACAGTTTGGGTTGTACCATATGTTGGTCCTCAAGCCCTGAGATTCTTTCTTCTGCTTGGTTATTTCTATTTTCCATGCTTATCAGTTTGTTATTTATTTTGTGCACTGTATTCTTTATTGCCATCATCTCAGTTAACAACTCCTTCATTCTTTCCTATTGTCTCTCCTCATATCTATTTATTCTCCTTATTAATATTGTGGTATTTGGGTTTGTGGTTTGAGACCAGTTGTTCTAGGGACTCTTCTTTGTTTAAGTTGCAAAGTTTGTATTCTCAGTTGCTGTCTTTCCAGGGTCAGCATGAGACCTGTGTTCATCCATTAGTTCATCTTCATTTGTGAAGGTTTTTCTCCCCCCCCTCCCCCTTCTTTAATTCTGTTGTTCAGTGATAGGGAAGATAGGTTTTATTTCTATTGGCTCAATCCCCTATTCTTCCTTATCAATTCTGAAGCCAGACTGGGGTTGGGGAACTGTGCTTTTTGTAGTTTTGAGATTTGATTAAGGGGGGAATGTGGCTCAGGAGCTATCTGCAGATCCCAGATGTGTGGGCTCCCTGGAATCCACTTCCCATCTCCTTACAATCTGTCCATGCAGTGGGAGGGGGTGTATGTTTGCCCCCTGAAAGTAAAATGAGATAATAAAAAGGAAAATAATGGAAAAAGAAAGGAGAGAGACAAAAGGAAGGTGAGTGAGAAGAAGAGGGAAAATGGATGAGTGCACAACTGATGAATAAATGAAGAAACAAAGAAAAAAAATACAACCATACAAACAAACAAAAAACTCCTGTTGATGTACTCGCCCTCAAAAATACCCATATGCAAACAGAAGAGCTAAACAACAACAATAAAATAACAAAAACAAAGCAAGTACAAAAACATAAACAAAAACAGAAAGAAAGAGGGGGAAAAAACCTCACTCTGCGGCCATTTCTGGAACTTCAGGTTCCTTTCCCAAGCACTGCCACTGCTTTTGGCTGCCACCACGCTGTCACTCCATTAGAGAGCGGCTCCTGTCTCCAACCCAGCAGGTTGATAGGTTTGCTCTCAGTGTGGGTCAGACGCCCCACAGACTGCTGTGGGAGGGGGATGAATCAGATCCGGACTCACCCTACTCATCTGCTGCTGCTGTCAAGTCTCCCACTCATATCAGATATGTCTGTGCCTGTTCCAGGGTGCGGGATGGGGAGGATCTGTCTCTGTGAGTCCAATGATTGATCCCATAGATGTGTAGAGATAGCCTCTGGGTCTCAGGATGGAGAATGGACAGTTGGGCGGGGCAAGGCAGGTCTCTGCCTGGTTCCAGGACAAAGAAAATGGTGGTCAGCGTCTCCTAACTGGCAGTGGGGCTCACTTCCAGATTTCCTCACTGCACCTCCACCATAGTTCCTGTACAGCCTGCTGCCCCAGGTAATGGCATGGGCTGGGTGCCAGGTGCTGGAAGTAGTTGTTTTCTGCTGCCTCCTCTCAAGAGACCACTGAGAATGGCAGAAGATCTTGTGCTCCTGGGCTCCAATCTCCCGGCAGTGATGGGTTGCGGTCATTGCCAGAGGAGAGCCCTGGGTGCTTGAACCCGAGTATCCCTTCAGATGGAATTTCACTCACCCACTGGTACACACTCATGCAAACAGTCTTTATAGACACTTGCTTTTGCAGAGACTCTCACACTCCAACCAGTTCCGTCACCATCTTACCCCTCCTTCCTCCTGTAATACTCTTATTTGTTGGGGTAAAGAGAAATGGAGTCACACACTGGGTGCCTGAGCTGCTTGAGGCCACTCAGGGGGCTTCACTAATGACCAACGGGTAGTGAAGTATTTGGATATTTAACATATTTAACAAGCAATATGGTTGGTTAAATTATTTAATCTCTGTATTTATATACTATACACACAAAAGAAACAAATTTAAAGAGTAAAATAAAACTGAAGCAAAAATTTTAGTATTTATATACAATCATATGTTAATATTTCAAGCCATGGTAACTCTCAGAACAACATTGCTTGTGAACATTAATAGACAGAAATTCATTCAAACTTTTTGTCAGATTTTTCTTTCTTTTTTTTGAGTTAGAGTCTTACTCTGCTGCTCAGATTGGAGTGCAGTGACAATGTACGGCTCACCACAGACTCAACCTCTCTGATCCCAGGAGATCCTTCTACCTCAGTTTTCAGAGTAGTTGGGTCTATAGGTGTGCACCTGGATGTTTGGCTAATCTTTTAAAAAATTTTTGCAGAGACAAAGTCTCACAACGTTGCCTCAGCTTATCTCGAATTCCTGGGCTCAAGTAATCCTCTTTTCTTGGCCTCCCAAAGTGCTAGGATTTACAGGAGTGAGCCACCACACTTGACCAGATTTTATTTTGTAATTGTTTTGATGAAGGGCACATAATAGAAGGAAAATGGTCAGCTCTTTCAATTTTCTATTGCTGTTTTTGCTTGCATTCTTATGATTACCTTCTATGTGTATAAGGTAGCAAACTAAAATCAATACAGAGATTTCAGAGAAAAACAATATCTTGCTGTCCCCTCTGGAAGTAAATAAATTGTTCTTCTGTGTTCTATTTGAATTTGATCATACCACTATTGCATGTGATTATTGCCTGTGATGCTTTTCTGTTCTGACTACTAGACTATTCTTTGGGGATAAAGATAGGAAATCTTCATTTTTAACAAGGCCCTAGTCTGACTCTTAAGCATGCTAAGCTTGAAACCCTGAACCAGACAAAGAGTTCCTCAGGAAAAGCAAGACATTTTATTCATTTTCATATCCTTCAACCTTCACAAATCTTTGGATGTAAATATTTCTTTTTTTGCTTTTATTTTTAAAATGCGAGGTACAATTCTGGATTAGGTATACAAATGGTCATCATAAAGGTAAAGTTTGGACCTCCCTTTGGTCCCCACTTTGCCTGGTTGTAGATCAGGTACCCTTATTGATGTTATGTGGCCCCCGCCACCTCTTAATGGCCATTTCTTGAATATAGGTTTATTATTCTGTGTTAGATATCATGAGAGCTACTGGTGATGATATTTACAGATATAAATATGCACTTGCCCTCAAGAGATCTTTAGTCTTGTTGAGGAACCTGGAAAAAACTGACAAATGATAAATACAAGCAAATCAGTTTAAGTATGAATTGGGTATAGGTATAAGTGGTATAGATATTACAAACTCCAAAAGATGTTCTTTTATTGTTTTACAGTTAAGAAAAAAATGAAGAAAACCCTAATGCATATCTTAAAAGTATTTGGCAGTTTTCAGTGGTCCTATAAATTATTGTATTAAATATCAGTGCAGTATTATTTATAGCATAGACTCAAAAGGACTTTAGTTACCTGTAAAGTCATAGTAGTTGTTTCAGTAGTTGTGGTCTGACTGCTGCAGACAATAAATTATAGCAAAATATATATACGACTATTAGATGAAGATCAGAAAATGGAATCTGAGTCATATTTTCATTTTTCTTTTATCTATGAAACCTATCAAAACCAAGGGGCATACTTGTGAAATATTTAATATTGAAAAAAATTATCGATACTTATTAGCAACTCATCACATTGAGGCAAAGTCTAAATCTCAGGAGAAAGTATGGCCAACATAAACTTCAAACTAAACGCGAACAATCACATTGTCACACAGAAGGAAGTTTTCTGCACTTCCATTCCCTGAGCAGTGGGCTCTATTCAATCTAACTTCTCTGTTGTCCAATATGTCTTTTCCTTTTTTAAAACAAATGAACAAACAATGCCCTCCTCAATACAACCGTCTACTTCTTCTTTTTTTTTTTTTTTTTTTTGCATGGGAGTCTCACTCTGTCGCCCAGATTGGAGTGCAGGCCGCTCCTGGCCACCGCAGCCTCGACCTGCTGGGCTTCAGCGATCCTTCTGCTTCAGCCTTCCAAGTAGCTGGAACTACAGGCGCGCGCTACCACACCCGGCTAATTTTTGATTTATTGTAGAGATGAGGTCTCGCCAAGTTGCCCAGGCGGGTCTCAAACCCTCAGGCTCAGGCAATCCACTCGCCTCAGCCTCCCAAGGGGCAGGATTACAGGCTGAGCCACCGAGCCTGGCTCGTCTACTTCTTCTCTATATAACTCTTGTATCTTTTCTCTCTTCACCAACCTCGATGACTACCTCGCCTCCTTCCCCTCCTTCAGCGCACCCTGTTATTACAAGGAATGTTACCTGTACTTGCTGTCTTCTTTCCTGAAACACTCCTCACCAGATATGGTAAGCCTTCTACTCTCCACACCTGGGAAGCTGCTCTCCTTGGGTCACAAATGACCTCTCATTTGCAAATCTCTTTACCACATCATTTTATTTGTTGTTATTGTTTGTAATGCTCCTTCTTAGAGAAAGTCACAAAATTTAAAAAACAGGACTTTATTATCAAAAATTTGGGGAATCTTCAAGGCTCTGAAAAACCCTGCAGTGTAGGAATTCATTTAACTATATATAACCCATGTATGTTTATAAATATGCTCCTTTCCTTGCTTTCCCTTCACGTTTCTCAGCGCCATTTGAGACTGTAGATCTGAGACTACCCTCCCCTGCTATTCTCAAGGACTGTACTTCATATTAATTTTATGAGTTGAAGGTCACTGCTGAACCAGGATTGGTTAGTTTTACTTCCTACCTCCCTCTTGTATTCATTCTCTTCTGTTTCTCCTTCCCCATCGCCTCCACCATATTCCCACTTCTGTGCTAAATCAGACACTCAGTAATACTTTACAGAAGATTGGTTACTTATAGCCAGGCCTCCAATTTTTCACTTCCCTCATCAATTCTCCACTCCATAGCTATGGTTAGATATTTCTTAAAAGCCAATTCAAATAATCTCATTTTTCTGCTTAGCACTTGCTTTAGTTTGCCAGGGCTGCTCTAACAAAGTACCGCAGACTTGGGTGTTTAAACAGCAGAATTAATTTCCTTGCAATTCTGGAGCCTGGAAGTCTGAGAGAAAGGTATCAGACAAGTCTGTTCCTTCTGAGGGCTGTGAGGGAGAATCTGTTCCAGGCCTCTCTCCTAGCTGCAGGTAGTCTGCTGGGAATCTTTGGTGTTTCTTGGTTTCAGGTGCCTCACCCCTATCTCTGCCTTTATCTACACATGGCATTCTCTCTGTAAGCATGTCTGTCTCCATACTTCCTCTTTTTGTAAGAACAGTGGTCACAGTGGGATTAAAGCCAGCCCGAATGACCTCATTTTAACTTTACTACTTCTGTAAAGACCCTATCCCCATATAGAGTAACATTCTGCAGTATGAGGGCTAGAACTTCAGCATATTATTTTTTTGTGGGGGCACAATACAAACTCTATCAGCATCATTCTATAACTTCATACATATGAAATTCCTTATAAACATTAAAATATCCTTATATGACATATGAGATCTTAAAGATGTTATTCCTGTCTTCACTAACTTCAGACCTTGCCGTGCTCAAAGCATCCTGCTCCATTCAAATTAAGTAGGCAGAGAATAAAGCTTGTGAAGCAATTTTTATGGTCTCACCAATGAAACAGACAAAAAAATGAATACTAATAATCTCACCTAGTTTTCCTGATGAACTCTTATTCTTTCTTTAATGCTTAGTATGAGTTGCCTTCTTTGGTGAGCAATCTATAATTTCTCAAATTTAATTAAATAACTGCTGTGCATTTAGCACTCTGCTCTCTTTATTTTAAACCTCTTTGTAGGGCACTGTGAACTCCCAGAGGGCAAACTTCATTATATATATTTCCGTGGCAAAACCTGGCTCCTGTCTGAACAATGGCTAAATGGATGCACCTTCAAGAAAGCATATGGAAAATGGATTTATACCAAGAGGTGAAAAACGAACACACTAGGGCAGGCCATCAGGGCTATTTAATCTGGGAAGGAATATCAACAATCAAGATGGAAGAAAGAGATGTTGGACTTAGTCAAAATGGAGTGGAAATAAAGCAAAGCATTATTTAAAGACAAAAATATGAGACTCTGTCCAATGCCAAAAGATAGCTTCATACAGCAGAAAGAAAATAGAATTTGCAGTTAGGCAGAAACATGGTCCAAATCTCAGCTCAGGCACTTGGTGTCAGATTTTACACATGTTTCTTAACACATTTTTTCCCCACAAAGTATAAAATGGCAATAATGCCACCTATCTGTCTATGAGGGCTTAATAAGTAACTTTACTTTCCTTAATTCCAAAACAACCTCAACAAAACCACCACCCAGTTTTTTCTATGAATATTTTAATGAAATTATCTAATGTGTTACCCTGGCTCTCAAAAGAAAATTTTTACTCAACATCCAGAGAGATGTTGAGTCATCTCAACATCTTCACATGTCATGTAGAATTTTCAACATTGGACATTGGTACATGTGCAAGTTTAGTTATACCTCTCAGATGTTAATATCATACAATTTTAACTAAAATGTGGATCTGTGGTTGTAGCTTAAATAGTTTTTGACAAAGATTATACTAAGATTCTACACTGGCATGAGACACTAGTGTGTATACAGAAATCTCACATGCCAGTGGAAAAGGCAGTAGAAACTAACCGTAGAAATCACCAAAGATATAGAAGAGGAAAGTAAGTTGTGAGGTGGTATATAAATATCACATCTTACTGCACCAATTTCTGCATTATTTGAATCTTGTATGATTAAAATGCATTTAGGCTTATGAAATTGAAAAATAATTTTAAAGTGGAAACTGTCACACCCATTAGAATATATCATTATATTTTCCAGAAAAGAGAAAAGGCTGGTGTGGTAAATCTATGCATTCGTATCAATTGTCAAACAAATACCAATTATTTGTATATCAAAAGTTTACTATTGACTTCCATGGAAGTTGTTTAATTTCCAGAAGTCCACAGATAAATTAAGAAAAAAGCAAAACCATGAGTTTAACAAAAGGAAGTTGAGGCAATTCCTTGTGTTATTTATACAGTAGCTCTCCCTTATCTGCGAGGGACATAATCCTAGACTCCCAGTGGGTGTCCGAAACCACAGATAGTACCAAACCCAGTATAGACTGTATTTTTTTCCTATATATACACACCTACACTAAATGCGTCATAACTGTATACATTAGGCACAACACTCTTGCATTTGGGGGCTATTATTAAGTAAAATAAGGGTCATGTGAACACAAGCACTGAGATAGGGTAACAATGGATGTAATAACCAAGATGGCTCTTAAGTGACTAATAGATGGGTAACCTAGATGGTGTGACTATGCAGGACAAAGTGATAATTCAGGTTTTGGGTGAATGACGTGGGATGGCACAATATTTCATCATGCTACTCACTATGGCCCACAATTTAAAATGTAAAAATTATTTATTTCTGGAATTTTCCATTTAATATTTTTGGACCAGAGTTGACCAAGTGCAACTGAAACCATGGAAAGAGAAACCCTCAATAAGGGGACACTACCATATGCTGAATTGGTTAAGATCATGAGCAAAGCCTACTGATAGAGAATAATCCAATTTTGCAACCAAGCATAGATGCTAAAGAATAGAAGTGGTTTGGAAGAATTCTCTAGATTTGGAGAAGGCTTATACTCAAAACTTCCAATCTGATGCTGAAGAAGACTTTCAGTTACTAAGATAAATGAAATAGATTAAGACGAGAAAAAAACTATTCTTTTTTTTGAGTTGGAGTCTCACTCTGTCGCCCAGACTGGAGTGCAGTGGCCACTCCCGGCCACCGCAGTCTCGACCTGCTGGACTCCAGCGATCCTTCCGCCTCAGCCTTGCAGGTAGCTGGAACTACAGGCGCGCGCTACCACGTCCGGCTAATTTTTGTTTTATTTATTGTAGAGATGAGGTCTCACCAAGTTGTCCAGGCGGGTCTCGAACCCGTGGGCTCAGGCAATCCACTCACCTCAGCCTCCCAAGGTGCGGGATTACAGGCTGAGCCTCCGAGATAAAATGGATATTTACTATGCCTCTTTTTTCTTTTAAGAAGCCATTATTAAAACGTACCTTACAATTTTTGAAGTTGTCTTCCAATTAAGACAAGATGTATATCAATAATTGCGGGAATATTTTACTTACCTCATGATAAGGACTCAATATTGCAATATTTGGGGTTTTGAGGGTCAAATCTGAACAGCTATAGAATGGTGTTATGGTATATTTTAAGCTAGAATTTGACTAGTTTTATGTCCATTGTACTACTCAAGCCATGCTGCTGTTGCTGCTCCTTTAGTCCTTTCTGAGCTGCAGAAGAAATAACTGGACTGAGGTGTAGAGAAACGACACTTTAGGTGAGAAGAGTCCTGCATACACAATAAATCTAGAAGAACCTTGGAATATTAAAAAAAATTCAACAATAAAAGTTTATAAATAGAATTATGAGTTTTTTCAGACATCAAATTTATGAGGAAAACATTTGTTTTTTAAGATGAAGATTAAGTATAAATATGTAATAACACAAAAATGTAAATACACAAAAAGTCTGTTCGGAAACTTTCTATTCTGGGATCTAAAATGTTACTTATATGTTATACACTATTTGACTTAAGTAAAGTTTTCTTAAACTTACTTGATATTTTTTTGCTACAAATATAGAAGGGAAGGTGATGGCTTTCTAAAGACTTCTATAATTACTAAAGAGAAACTGTGTCTCTTATGTTTGTTTTGGAAAGTACTTCTCAATAACCTTTGAAGTGGTGTTTATAAGATCACTATATTCCAGGGTTTAAAAATCATTTTCTCAGATCAAATGCAAGCTTAAGATACCATTTAACTGTTCTCAGTATGGGAATACATTTATTCATTTTGAGTTCTGTGTTGTGCTTATATTAAATTACTGTCTAACTGGTTTCCATCCACTTTCCAGATTACCTTAATAGAAAATAACATTACTGCCCCAGGTCATTTTTCCTCATATAAATGGATTAGATATATATTTTTTCTTATTGCTCCTTTAGGGAGATTTAATCTGGCAGTAGCATTTTCGTGTTTGACACTGGTTAAAGGAGCCTGGGTCCATTACCATTAGTGGCCAAGGTATAGTTAGATGTTAATGAAATTATGTTATTCCATTTTGTAGGTGGATTAAAATAATCCTTTTTCTTTGAAAATGGAAAACCATTTTGTGTGGTTAGCAGCTGTCATTCTAACTTATGATGCAATATGCAGTGTGATAAAAAAGAAAAAGTGCTTCATAATCAGAACAGAATCTCGGAAGAAACTGTAGTCACTTATACACCAGGAAGAAGACTCATTTTCTATTTGGCAAATAAATATTTTTTGGAGGTCTGAAATCAAACCCTTTTCTCTGAACATTATGAAAATTTAAATGATAATTAGTATTTCACAGTATCTTTAGTTTAAAGAACTTCAAATATTGTCAACATGTTATTGCATCTTTGGTTTTTCATCATGAGAAAGGACATCAGAGCATTTTCCACATAGTGCTAAGGTTGTCAGAAGCCCTTTGTGTCAAAAGGTTGGAATAAAGTCTATTATGCTAGTGGTCTCTGTCTCTTCTGGACTAAGGAACAGGATTAATGATTTTTAAAAATTAGATTTAAAGAGTTAACTGCATGTTAAGACTATTCTGACTTTGTCCTAATTTCTATTCCCTATCTTGTAAAATCTCCCTTCCTGTACTCATTTTCCAGTTACTGTACCATCTTTAATGCTTGTCTAGCCTCCCTAGGTAGAAGGGACCATGTGGGGTATGAATGGGCATGAACAAATTACAATTGCGTTAGTTTGAATGTCAGCAAGCAGAATGTAACCATTATGTGTGAAAATAGCCTAAATTCTATTTGCCAAGGCCCCAGAGAGATATATTTAAAAATCCCCAGGCAAGAAGAATGAAAGCAAAATTTTATTTTTAATCCTATTTTTCTAAAATGAACACAGGAAAATCTTTAATTTTACAAGATTTTAATTTTAATTTGTTTGAAATAGTGAAAGAGTAATGAACATTAAACCTATAAAGTTGAGTGTTGTGCAACTCTAAATATATTAGTTTATCCATTTTTAAATGATATCTTCGGAACAGCCTTAGGTGTATACAGTCTTTAATTTAGGTTAGTTAGGTCTTACCGTTTTTGACTTCTTTATTAGAAAACTAGAGCTGAGAACAATTAAACAATTTTATCAAGCAGCTCTAGAAACTGTTCTCTCCATTCTTTGTGCAGCCACTTTTTCCTGGTTTTCTTCCATCCTCACACCCTTAATATCATGGAAGCATCTCAAAAAAATCACATCTACACTAAGAAAGTTACAGGCCTTCTAGAAGCCCCATCCAGAAGATCCAACTTAGCTCTAACTACTTCTCAAGAAGAAACGAGTAGCTAGCATTGGTTTGCACTACTCATGATTCATCCTGGAGGCAGGATAGTGTCCACTTCTATCGCTAAGGATAAGGAATCTTTGCCACAGGTGCCGAGAGCAAGGAGGGAGAGAGGGCATTGATGTTGGGTGAGCAATAGCCCATGTAGAGGCCTGCCACACCAGATAAGAGTCTTTGCGTAGGATATTTTTTCTGCTCAGAGGCACATTTACTTTTTCCCTTGCAGTAGGTTACTATCTAATTTTTTCCAGAAAACTCTTGTCTCCTGCTACTGAAACAATAACAATAATGGTCTTACTTTTTTTCTATTGGTTTCTAATGGGCTCAATATGTTCATGAAAGTACTTAAATTCTGTGTAAATAATAAATAGAATATGAAATTTATTCTAGAAATTTAGCAAATACTTGACAAGCTAGGCAGTGTGTTTTTGTAACAAAAAAATGCACCCATTTTGAAAGCAATATTCAAATTTTAGTTCTGCCATTAACTAGCCATGTTACCTTGAGGAAGTTATTTATCCTTTTAGAGACTCAGTTTACTCATGTAAAAAGAGGTTTGCAATTTGCAGAATGCTGTGAACATTAAATGAGATTATACATGGAAAGGATTTCTCACAATTTGTGGCACATATTGGCAGACTAATAAAAATGGTAACAAATATTATACTATGTGCCCAAACATATCCACTTTATCATAACTAAGACCTATGTCCTTTCTTGTTCCTAAGGGCAAACATGTTCTGTGTGGGAAATGTTTGGATTTCTTATTAATACAAACAAAATTATCACTTAAATGAGCTTAACAATCTGGTGTAGTGCTAGACTCACTGTACTCTGTACTTTTTTGCTATTAAAAGCACTATTTCCATCACACAAGGGAGGGATCCGCTGTGTGGGACACTGTCAGGGAAGTGGGGTGGTGGCGGTGAGCACATAACAACACAAAGGGTACCTGGTCCTTAACCAGGGAAACTGAGGAAAAGTTGGAGGTCCAAACTTCATCTGCACGTAGATTACTTATGTACCCAATTATGACTTGTATCCCACATCTCTATAATAATAAAGGAAAAAATAAAAGCTCCATTTCTAAGTAACTATCACATGTTCCATCCTTGTAGGTTCATCTACAAAGTATCATGGGATTAAGTGACATGGAGATTTATTTTACTATTGTAAAACTGAGCACAAATTTGGTAGAAAAATATAGCCTCTAACCATGACATTGGTAGAAAAGTAACGGTTTTATTCTGAGTACAATGTGGTGGAAGCTGCACCTTCATTTCATCCAGAACTAGAGAAAAACTCACTTGCTCCTTTAAAAAATATATCAAGTATCTCTGAGGAAATATTTGTGTCAGGAACTTATTGTACTAAATTATTTGAAAAATTTTTTTTCCAATCAGGTAAAATTCTAAATATGGATTGAGCATAAGATAAATGGATAAATTTTGATGTGTTTATTTAAAGGTGAAGTTTTATCTGTTACTAAGTAAAAATTGCAGTTGTTGGACTCAATATTTTAAAGCTGATTACCTACACAGCTTTCCTGCACTTTTATAAGTATTTACAGAAAAAAAAGAAACTAGCATATTTTTCGTCTAATGCCTTAAGATAATAAATTATTGAAGACTTAAAAGCATCTTAAGTACCACTTAAAATAATGAAATTGGTTCTACTTACTACCACATTGAACAATAATTTAATTTACTATATTGATGACTTTGGGCAAAGTTAATGCAAATAGCTAATTTATTTTCCTAGGTAGCCAAACACACTATAAAATACGTTGAACTCTAAACACAGCTTTCTCTGACAAAATATATGCAATAGTTAAATGTCTAGCTTAAAGAAATTTTGTCAAAAGAATAAGCATTTAAAAACCAAAATAATATAAAATATTTAACTAAGAACACAGCTCTACTATTGGAACTACTGTATAGATATATTCACCACAAAAACAACCACTAGTGAGAATGAATTATGGAGGCTTAAACTACCATGTGTCTGTTGAAAGGAAGTGTCACTGTGTAAACTAGATTTGGCAACTGATATTACAAATAACTCCCAAATGTCTGTGAATTAATATTTTAAAAATTGTTTTATGCTCACGTCAAAGTTTAGAGTGAGTTAAGTGGTGCTGCTTCAAGCAATAAATCAGAATTCCAGGTAGTTTCCTTCTTTTGAGCCTGCCATTTTGTAGTTTCAAGATGACTCTGGCACCATCATTATTCTAAAATGTGAGAGTGAGGAACCTCATATACTTGATGCTTAACTGCCTCAGCCCAGAGAAGGATGTATATCACTTTCACTCATTTTCCATTGGCAAGAAATGAACATTATGATCTGACCTTTATGCAAAGGAAGGGGGAGTTGAAAATGTAGTCCTGAGCAGTTCAGCTACTTCCTTGAAATGATTATATACTATGGAAGGGGAATTTGTTTTTGTTTTTGTTTTTGTTTTGAGGTGGAGTTTCATTCTGTCACCCAGACTGGAGTGCAGTGGCTGCTCCCGGCCACTGCAACCTCGACCTGCTGGGGCTCCGACGATCCTTCCGCCTCAGTCTTCCAAGAAAAGGGGAATTTGAAACTTTAGTGGTCAACTGTCTTCCACCATAATCAGCCCTCTAAAGCATAACTTTAAAACTATTAGAAGCAGGGCTCCGTGGCTCAGCCTGTAATCCCGCGCCTTTGGGAGGCTGAGGTGAGTGGATTGCCTGAGCCCGCGGGTTCGAGACCCGCCTGGGCAGGGAGACCTCATCTCTACAATAAATCAAAAAATCAGCTGGGTGGGGTAGCGCATGCCTGTAATTCCGGCTACTGGGAAAGCTGAGGCGGAAGGATCACTGGAGCCCAGCAAGCGAGGCAGCGGTGGCTGGCAGCGGCCACTGCACTCCAGTCTGGGTGACAGAGTGAGACTCCAACTCAAAAAACAACAAAAAACAAAAAAAAAAACTATTAGAAAGATAATGAGAAGGAAAAGTGGGAAGGCTAACATACCAGATGGTAGCAAAATGTAGAAAATACCATTTACCTATGCACTAGAGTCTAGTGATGGTTTTTAAGAATGATTTCTTGGAAAAAATACATACAATCATTCCACACTTTGTTTCAACTTACTATAATTGAGAGATTGGCAACTTTTAAAAGTACTGTGGGACATGTCTTTATTGACCATAAAGAAGCTGGGTCTACAAGATGGACTCTGACTAACTTCATCCACAAAAACTGAGCAGAATATGTATTAGGGAAATACTCCATATGAACTTTGATTATAGTAAAATTTTTTTCCTTTTTTTTTTTAAGTAATAATCCAAAATGTTCAATGTCCATCAGTGGCAGATATCATCCTTATCTGCTAATAAATCTGAAGAGGAAGTAAACAAGAAAAAGGAGTACATAATAAAATTTCATTTCTGCTAATATTAGAAATTGGTAAAGAAGAAAAGTTCTACCAATGAGGGAAGAAAACAACCTAAATATAATAGCATAGTAGGCAAATTCTAACAAATGAAAGCTGAAATGACTGTGTTAGAGTAAGAAAATGAACCTGAGTGCAAAAAAAGAAAAATGATGCTAAAAATGTTACTGCATAACAATAAAATGCTTAATCTAAAGAAGTTGTAACAATTCTGAACTAGAATGCATCTATTATGTAGCAAATATTTATGAGCAAGAATTGTTGGACCTATAAGAAAACTTTCTCTGTGAAAGTGTTTTGTTTTGTTTTGTTTTTTGAGTTGGTGGCTCACTCTGTCGCCCAGACTGGAGTGCAGTGGCCGCTCCCGGCCACCGCAGCCTCGACCTGCTGGGCTCCGGCGATCCTTCCACCTCAGCATTCCGAGTAGCCGAAATTACAGGCATGTACTACCATGCCCGGCTGATTTTTTGATTTATTGTAGAGATGAGGTCTCGCTGCCCAGGCGGGTCTTGAACCCGCGGGTTCAGGCAATCCACTCACCTTAATATCCATCTGTAGATAGTCACTACAAATAAAAATTCATAATGAAGATTTGAACAACCTAACTAACAAGTTTACCTAATGGACATATCTAAAAAAAGAAAGACACATTCATTCTCTTAAGCTATTCACCAATAAAATATAATGATGTAACTTTATTAATATAATGACGTCACTACATAATAATAAAATATGGCATATTAAATTAGTAATACTTAGAAAAACATTTCCACAAATGCTAATATTAGAAAGAAAATCTGAAAATTAGTGACATAAAAATGTAAGCCAAGAGGTCATAAGAAATAAAGTAGAACTGGAAATGGCAGAAGAAAAGATGATAAGAAAAAAGTGTGAAATAGAAAACAAAGCTACAATACAGAGGAGTAACAAAGCCAAAGTTATTGATTTGAGAAGACTAATAGACTCATAAAATCATCAAATCTGGATGGTGCTTTCAAGGAAAAGGAGAAAGAATGCACCAATAAATAATATTAGACATGAAAAAGAAATTTGGTGATTATATATATGTATATATAAATAATATATATACATAAAATAAATTTATTTTGTGTGAGTATGCATATGCATGCACATATATGTTTTTCAATGAACTCTTAGTAAATGAACTTCAATGAACTCATGTTTTTCAATGAGCTCTTAGTAAAATAAAATGAGAAGTGAAGTTTCTTAATTTCTATTTACCAAAACTGATTGCAAATATGGTCGATGATAAAATGTTTAAAACATTTGAAGTCAATTTGAGCCATGTATGTCTGTTATTATTTCTCCAATGTTAGATTTTAGGGAGGATCTTGGTAAAATAGAAGTAAAATAATAGATAATAGAAAGGAAGAAACAAACTAATTGTTATCTGTACATAATTTTTAGAAATAAGAATTTCATCAAATTTGCTAGGTACACAATCAATGTAAAATGATTTAATTTACTTCACTCCCCAAAAAACATTTTAAAAGTATAAACTTCAAAATACCATTTATAATATTAATAGAAATAAAAAACATAAAATGTCTAAGAATAAATCAGTCATAGATACCAATAAACTATCTAGAGAAAAATATATTTTACTAAGAGATATTGAATAAAATTAATTTATAAAGAACTTAAAATTAGCAGAGACATGTTCTATGCTTATGGAAAGAAAAAAATCAGTATAATAACTGTAGATTTTTTACCAAGTCTATCCATAAAGGTAATGTAATTTCAATAAAAATCTTGATAGGGTTTAATTGGCATTTGACAGGATGATTCTAAAAATGCATGGAAAAGATCAAAGAGTTCAAAAGTGGTAAGATAAGTTTGAAGAAGAAAAGTCAGCAGAGTGCATTTGTTCTACTAGATTACAATAAATAAACAAATAAATAAAAGACTTACAAAGCTTTGTTTTACAAGATAGTACTGAACAAGAGTAGAGACAGACAATTAGGACAATGACAGAGAAAAAAGGAACCCAAGAATTGATGCCTACATATATAGAAAATGGATAGATGACAATGTAGGCTTTGCAGATAAGTCAACAGAGAGTTAAAAATAAGAGAGAAATGGAAAATAAAACTTTGAAGTCATTCAGAATAAAATAAAAGAAATATTTGAATGTCTGGAAATGAAGAGAAGATTTTCTTAAACAAGACATAGCACAAAGGCTACAGAAAATGTTTAACAAAGTTAACTATGTTAAAACTACAAATGTCTGTGCAGAAACAACAAAATGTTAAAAAAAAAACCCAGAATTGTCTGGGGAGTTCACTTGGGATGCAAAAAATTAAAAAGTCAGTATTCCAAATAGATTTCTGAAACTACAAATAAAAACGAAAAGGAAAACAACCCAGTAGAAAAATAGAAAAAAGATATAAAAGGCAATTCACAGAATAGGAAGCATGAATGGCCAATAAATACTTGAAAAAATGCTCAAACTCACCAGAAAACAGTGAAATGCAAATCCCAGTTACAGACAGATTTCATTTTTTAGCCCCTGAATAGAGAAAAAGCTAAATAGTTCAGCATTAAAACACGAGTGAGCACAGTGAAAACAGAAATTGTTTTCACTAACGAGAAAATGTAAATTGTTGAAACCATACTGGAGAGCACTTTGTTCATATCAAGTACATATGATATGTGTATAATTTTTGTCCCAGCAATTTCATTCCTAAATACATATCCTACAGATTAAGGAGACATGTACAGTGATCATAGTATCATTATGGGTTATAGCAAGTAACTGGAAAAATGAAGTGCTTGCAGTAAGAGAATGAGTGGATAATTCATCGTATCTGCATCAACAGTAATACAAGTATCAGTGAAAAAATGAGTCATCAAGTGTTAATGTATACTCTTGAGTGAATCTCACAAATAATATGTTGAGAGGGAAACAGCAAGTTGTCATGGAATTTACCAGTATGCTATGATTCATAGAACAGCCAATAGCATTAAAGAGTATATACACAGTTTAAGATACAAGCACAAGTATTAAAGGACAAAAGAATGCATAGGAATGATACACACTAAAGTCCTCATAGAGATCACTCTGTGATAGTGATTGGGTCATTCATTTAGGAAAGATACATGAAACTTTAATCATATTTGTAACCTTGGGCGTTAAGCACATAGTTTTAAATAATATTACTATTTATACCTTTTTGTATGTCAGAACTATTGCATAGCTTTTTTCTCAAAAGGTTACAGATAGTGAAACAAACCATAAAAAGTCTAATCTGATCTTTGTATTTATTTACTTTTGAGTCAGAACTGAGGCCCAGAGGGAAAAAATAACTTAATCAATGCTAGCTAGCTAGTTATGACACAATTAGGACTAAATTTCATGTATCTGACTCATACTCCAGTGCCTTAATATTTCCTATTGCTAAGGAACATTAGAGAATGAAATGTTTGGCTCCTTTTTGCAACTAGGAAAATTAAGCCTGAAATAAGTATAATTGACTGCTTAGGTTTACAGAATCAGAAAATAGATGCTCCTTTGTTTACTCCTACATAGCCAATAAACACAGTTTTCAACCCAAGTGACTTAACAGGTTGTAATTTTTAAAAATAGTGACAAGGTAAGTACGCTGTAGCAAAATTTCCAGAAAGAATTTACCTGGTTTGAAAAAGTCCACTAGCTGACTCTTATGTATAGTTTCCCTCTACCAATGGTAGAAATATTTCTACCCATGGTATTGAACAGTAACTTCACCTTCACAAGAGCTATAAAAATATTTTTTGTTATGTGTATTATGTGCTGTGACTGTATAAAGCAGAATATCTATATTAATGTAAGGTATGTGTGTGTGTTTGCACACATAAGATTCTCTAACTTGATGGCAGAGAATGGCATTAGTTGTGAATATTCAATTTATAGGGGCTTGAAGAGTGTTGGAAGGGAGGGTGGCGCATATATAATGTTAAGTCCACCTGTCAAGGAAAGGGTCCAGAGTGCCAAAGTGGGAACAGTGTGGCCACACAGATAAATGAGAAAATGGGCTTCTTATGGTGGGTTTGATCCTAACAGGGTATGCTGATAGTCTCAGAACTGATCTGTCATTTCATACATTAGACAATATCTAGCTGAGAGAATGCAAACTTCAGGAGCACAGAAGCTTCACCAAGATTCCTTTCACTTAATCTTTGAGACAAAACACAGCTTCTTTCGAATCTTATTACAAATCCAGTAATTCTAAGATTTGTATTGATATCCAAGGGATCTCTTTCCTTAAGTTATACCAGCTGAGTGTAGCTACCTTCTTTGTTTTGGTGAATAGAGATGGAGATGGATAGGTAATAAACATAGTTGTTTAGTGGTTCTAATAATCTCTCAGGGGAAAAATTTTAGGTATAGAAGCTACTATGTAGAATTTATTTAGAATTTAAAAATACCAAATCTAATAAAAATAAGTAAACATAGAAGGATTCCGGAATTAACAGAACAAACATAGGATGAGAATCATTAATTTATCCTTGGATTCTTACTAATCTATGGAGAAAAGTGACTTGGGCTTAGGATGATAAAGAAAAGTGCAGAGTGGTAATACACAAGGACCCTGCAAGCAGTAGTTGTGATGGAATCTCTAGTAAAAAGATGAGTGTGGCTCTACTCAAAGGAGAATGTCCTATACATTTTTAAGAAGAACATTGCTGATTCACATGTAACAGGTGGTGCAAATGTAAAGAAGAGAGTGGGTAGAAAACCCCTTATTCTACATGGTGATTCCTCTTCATTGTGTACCTGACAAGGGTATTTCTAAGGTCTTATGGAAAAGTTGAGAGCAACAGGACAGGAACCAGGAACATCCCGTAGATAGAGCACTTCTTACTGATCCCCTACAATAATAGATGCTTAAGAAAAGATTTAGAATATCAAGCCCTCTCTTACTTGTAGCCTCTGAGCCCCCGACTCCGCCCCTCACTCCAAGAAGAAGAAGAAACCTTTATTTGGAAAGCAACCTGCTCTATCCATTCAATACTCACAGTAGTTATTCTCTGAGCCACCCTAAAAAGGGCAGAATTTGGAATTAAAAAAACAAAACAAAACAAAAACACGACAAAGTCTAGTCAAAAAGTCAGAGAATGAGTCAACCAAAAATGATCTGAAAATATTTTTAATGGCTCTATTAAGAGGCAAAAGTCCAAATGCACCCAGCAGGGGCCCCAGCTAAAGTTACAGATGGTTTTATTTCAAAACACCAACCAAGAAACTAATTCTTTAGGTCTACCACTAACAGACAGATTCATTCCAGGGAACTCTGAGGATTCTATTATCAAACCTGACCAATTGTCACCACAACTACAAAGTTAACAGAAGAAGGAAATTTAATAAGGCATATCTCAAAAATGCTGAAATCAATCCACTACCTCTGACTTAAAATGAATTCTAGAGTTTGTTAATATTTTCAACTAATTACAGACTGACTCTTTGCCTTGTTGTACTCTCAGGTTCTAGTATTGATAATGATCATCAATCTAGATATTATAACCTGGACACATCAAGAATAATTCAAAAAAGATAATATTTTAATATGTTCACACAAAATCCAGCTTACAGACACATTCTCTCACAAATTAATGAAACATTTTAGATATTCACAAAATAATACAACAGAAGTTAACTTAAATCTCCATTGAGAATAAACTGGTATTAATACATTGCTTTATTTGCAATATGTCCTATATTTTAAAGAAAGTATTTTAAAAATACCAAGTCCTTCCTCAATCTCTTTCCCATTCACCTCTTCTTCAAGTAACTTTTATCTGGAAATTAGTGTTTATCATCTGTACATTTGCTTCATTACTGCATGTGTTATACTAATGAATTTATCAATTTCTCATGGTGATCATATCAGTTTTTACTTTATATATTTTGATTATAAGTTTTGAGATGCATACTTATTTAAAACTATTATATATCCTGCTGAATTATTTATTTCACTATGATGTAGTTACTTTTTAATGTATAATGTTTGATAATATTTGTGATTATTTTTCTTTGATTATTATTGTAATAAGATCTTTGATTTAGTCTTTTTCTGATGGACCTTTTTGCCATCTTTGACATAGAAGAACTATTACAAAAACCTCACTGGCATATATATAATGGTTTTTAACAGGATGAAGTATATGGATGTTACTGAAACTATATAAAAAGAACTTAAATCTCTGATTCAAATTTTATTGACTTCCAAGAGTGACATTAGTCTAGAAGCTTGCCTGATGGTATATTAATAAGACTCCAACAATTAAAGATAGTTGTCATTAATTCTTGGAAGAGATGTGGTATGGTACCCTTATGGTTGCGCTCTAGGATCTTAACTATGACCAGTTGCACCCCTCTACTCTAGCCTGGAATATTTTTATTTTATGCTGTTTTTGCTAGCTATGCATTTGTTTTTTTGGTAGATAAAGAGCATGATTACTTAAGAATCACTGCCATTATAAAAGAATTAACAATGAGTGGGACTGCTACCTGAAAGAATAAAAATTATGACCAACTACCAAGTACCTCACAGACCCTGCATATATTACCCTGTGACTGGTCAAGTTCTGTGTTAATGGGTTATAGGAAATGCAAATAGCATCCAGTATGGCATTAAAGCAAGAGTAAACATCCTCTACTTGGATGTCACTATTATGAACAATAATTTTTTCCTTCTTTCCAATGAATAAGTAGGAGGTAGCTTGAGGCTTGGTGCTCCTAGTGTAGCAGCATCAGAGTAGCAGCATCAACTTTACAGTCCCCAGATATATTGAGTCAAAATCTTCATTTTTAACAAGATTCCCACATTAAAAGTTTGAGAACTAGTGATCTAGAGAAATACATGAATATACAAAGTATTGAGTGGAATATCAGGTATACTTGGGAAGACAGTCCATGTAGAAGAACTAGCATGTATAAAGACAGTGAAGCATAAATCATAAAGCAAAACTGGGAAGAATATAACTGGCAGATTCTTTTTTCTCTTTACACATCCCAGTAAGTGCATATGTGTGTAAATGGTAACAGCATTAGCAATAACAATAGTAGGAATAGTAGCAGTTGTAATGGAAGGGAGATGAGCTAGAGACACAGGCAGGGAAATCAATTATGAAGAGTTTAACATTATTGTAAATGTTCTGATGGATTTTGACCAGAGACTGTTAAATAAAATTTATTTGCAGAAATCAAATTGGTAACAGAGCACAGAAAGAGGGAGGAAAGAAAAGCTGGAGTCAGGCCGATCATTAGCAGATAATTGTTGTAATCCTGAATATAAATGAAGGTCTGAATTAAGGTAGTGGTGGTGGAGATTTTCTTAAAAGGTTGCTTATTTAGAAAAGAGAATTCACAGACTGGGTGTTTCACTGAAGGAAGGAATAAGGAAGACTGAGCCATCAAAAATCACATTGAGTTCCTGCTAACTTAGGTTGGGTCTCCAGAGAAACAGACATAGAGACAGAGATTTTTGTCCAGGGAGTTTCTTGAGAAGAGCTCTCACAATTAACACTTGTGAGAGATTGAAGGAAGCAGGATTGGACAGAAGGAGAGGTGAAAATGTGATATAGTGGTACCAGATGCTACAAGGAGCTCTGGAGGTGGAATGGCCAGCCAGACCTGTTCCAAGTAGAGACAACGAGAATGATCCTTTGTTCCCCATATTTAGCAATCACTTGTATATGGGCTGCCCCAAGAAAGCAACACTATATAAACTCAAGGAAAAATGCTTTCTTTAGCTAAGGGAATTTCCTAGAGAGGGACACATCAAATAGCAGTCAACATTCTTGTAGCAACTGGGAAATACATGCCAGTAATAAAAGTGAGATTTAGATGGCACTCCCCAGAATTCACTATTGTCATCTTCTGTGTCCAGGCAGGTTGGTTAACATTCATTAGAGTAAAATAACTTAGGAGAGAGGCAGGTGTGAGATAAAGATATGTCAATAAATGGGCATGTTTGGCCAGGCACAGTGACTCATGACGGCAATTCCCGTGCTTTGGGGGTCAATGCAGGAGGATCGCTTGGGTCCAGGAATTCAAGACCAGCCTAGGCAGCATAATAAGACTTCATCTCTACAAAAAAATTAGTCGAGCTTGATGGCATGTTCCTGTAGTCCCAGTTACTCGGGGAGCTGAGGCGAGGGGATCACCTGAGCCCAGGGAGTCAAGGTTATGGTGAACCGTGATGGTGTCACTGCACTCTAGCTTGGATGACGGAGTGAGACTCTGACTAAAAAAAAGATAAATAAATAGTAAAGACATGGGCATGTTTGTTTTGAAGTATCGAAAGACCCCAAATTAAAGTTGATAATGAAGTTATTATATATGAGCCTTGCATTACCAGAAAGATCTTGACCTGATAGACTTAGGAAGCTTAAAGCCTATAGATGATTGTTGAAATTGTACTTATTGCTGAAATTAATTAGAGAACTGAATACAAGGACATGGAGAACAATATAATTTAAACCAGGAGTACCAAATAAGATTTCTTTTTGAGTTGGAGTCTCACTCTCTCGTCCAGACTGGAGTGCAGTGGCTGCTCCCGGCCACGGCAGCGTCGACCTGCTGGGCTCCGGCGATCCTTCCGCCTCAGCCTTCCAAGTAGCTGGAATTACAGGCATGCGCTACCACACCCGGCTGATTTTTTGATTTATTGTAGAAATGAGGTCTCGCTGCAAGATATCTTAAAGAAAATAAAGAAAGTGATACAGCAGAAGTTGAGCCAAGAATATTGAGAAAGAAAATATGAATGATACTCTCTAGGGCTTTGAAGGGCATAATTAGTGTAAGGGAAGCTATTTATTTGTAAGATTTTTAACACTGTGCTTGCGAGAGACTTCAACAACTGCAGGTTCAGTGGAATGATGGGTAGTGAGGACTTTAGACAAGATGAGGTAGATTACTTTTACAGTAAATAAATTGTCCATATTGAGGGTTAGGGCTAAGAAAACAGTAGTGATTGAGGAGTTAGGGAAGAGATAACTGGAAGAGAAGTGAATGTGTCACTTAAGGTCCTGGCAGGAAGGAATTGACACTCTCAAAGTGACCAATTGGAGGCAAGTTTAGTAAAAGACTATTTTCAAAGGAATAAGGTAGGTGTAAGGCAACTAAGAGAGATGGTACAAAACCCCTGAGGTTGTTAAGTTTGTAGTATCTTGAGAGAGAGAGAGAGTGAGTGAGAGAGAGAGAGAGAGAGAGAGAGAGAGAGAGAGAGAGAGAAATGGAGGGTAGGGGAAAAGAGGAAGAGAAAGTGAGATTGATTTGTGTGAAGAGGGTGGCCTGACATTAGCTATGACCCCTTTGCTTAAAGGACATATCCAGTCTCCAAGGTGATCCTCCAGGGAAAGAAAAGAGGCAAGAAATGCCTGACTTCACTCTTCTCCCTCCCTTTATTCTTTTTCTGGTGTTCTCCATTCAAATTAGATTTAAGTTAGAAGGCAAATATAATCCTTTGATGTTGTCCATAGAGAGCAGAAGAAAGAGAATAGATCTGATAGAGCACAGATGGAACTGTGCTCTTTTTCTCTCTCCTACGTAAAGAGGATTTTCTCTATCCAACTAAAAGTAATGGGGTCAGTCAGCTCTCCAGAAAACAGAAAAGAAAAATTAGATTTGTAAAAAACCACAAATATTACCATGACAATGAAAAATATAAACCTACTTCAATTTATAATCTGAGAAAGAGTCAAGGACATGAGCAATCTATGAAACACAGTAAAATGCACCTCAGAAACTGTACATTCTTAATAATATATAGATGAAGATTATGGTGGCAGATTACAGAAAAAACATCGTTTTAGAGTTTTAAAGTTCACCAATTCTGTGTCTCCCCCTTCTTTTTTTTGGTCTGAAAAAAAATGGAAAGCAGAGAAGCTTGGAGATTTACCAGGACTGGGTTTCTTCAAAGTCAACAATTGGCTCTTACACTTGCAAAATATTTAGAGCATGTGTTTTTCTTTGCTTGTTAGTTTTCCCACACTACAGATTTTCTAGATTTTGCTAATACAAGTGCCTGGCTCATTTCCCCCAAGCATCCTTATGCATTTCCTCCATGGATCAAATTCCCTGTCTAAATTAGTATGCATTTTCTTTGGAAGAAAGAACAACAGCAACAACAGAATAAAAATAGGACAGCATAGTCTTAGCATTAAGACAATTATTATATGCTAAATTCCAGTTCTTTGTCTTAAAAATTATTCCAGAGTTGTACAAAACAATTACTAAAAGTCAGTTATGCTGAGTTTGCTTTTTAAAATCTTTATTAAAGTTACTTATTTGTTGTTGTTTTAGTAACAGATGTATTTGGCTTGGGGATAATCGGGAAGAAAAAGAGAAAGAAGTAGGTAAATTTTTTCAAAGGAGTTTTTCTGGTTTTCCCTCTTCCAGCCTTGGTTTATCTTGAGAAGTAAGAGTAGACAGAAAAGTCAAGCTTGTATGGGATGATGAAAGAGAGGGAAGCAAGGTGAGAGTGTCAGGGTCATCTACTCAACCTTTAGTAGCTTTTGGCTCAGTGAACTGTGAAAGACAGAGCCCTTCAGGAGGTGTGGGGAAGAATAAGTGCATTCTGGACACCAGGCTGAGGAATGGAGGGTGGAGATGATTTTGAGGGGGGCTTTTATTTTGAAGTGGCCACTGTCGTTACTCCATCTGGGAATGGCTTTCTTGGGGTTCCTAATTGCTCTTTGGGGTATACCTTAGAACTATAAAGGAATTTCTAGGAGTATTGACTTATTTCCTAATCTATATGTTTATGATAATTTTCTCTGGGAAGTCTTAGCCCTCAGGGTAAGCTGAACATTGCTTTAAGAAAGTATCAATTACAGAATTTGCTTATACTTATGAAACGTCATTACTCTCACCCATCTAGGGATTGAGTTAGAAGAGAAATCCAGGCAACCTTGTTATTCAACAAGTAAGATGGCTTGGGTCTGTCTTGCTTCTAATTAATAATTATGTAAAAAAAAAATTGAAAACCTTTCTTGCTGGGATAGGGGTGGATTAGGAGTAGATATTCACTGTTGTCAAGATTAAATGCAAACTCTGTTGCCAAAAGGTGACTGCTTTAGAGCTTAGTCTCAAACCAGTCATTATGTAATCATATCACACATCTAAACGAGAACCACCAATTTTTACAGGGAACTTAAAAACTACCTGAAATTTATAATTTACTCACTCAGTTGTTGGTTACGCATAAACTATGTGTCAAGAAGAGTATTAGCCCCTGCTTACATAGAAGTGAACAAGCAAATTCCCTGTGAACAGCAAAAGTGCCTCCTGCTATAGATTACTTTTTCTAGTTAGGGTTGGATATACGAAAAAATCTATCTTTGTTGTTTTCCTATGAACCTAATTAGTGTTCTCACCTCACTTCTATGGAAGCCTCTTCCTTCCAATCTATAATCTATCCTGTACCACCATATGAACTTACATATGACCATAAAAATAATAAAGGACACATACTTCTGGAGTTATTATCTCTAATGCTACTTTTTTATTTAGTCAAAGTCTCACTCTGTCATCCAGGTTGGAGTGCAGTGGTACACTTATGACCTGCAGTCTCAAACTGCTAGGCTCAGGAGATCCTTCTGCCTCATCCTTTCAAGTAGCTGGAATTATAGGTGCATACCACCATACCTGGCTAATTTTTTTCTTTAATCATAGGGACTAGGTCTTGTCAAGTTGCCCAGGCTGGTCTTGAACCCTTGGGCTCAGACATTCCTTTTGCCTCTTTCCCAAAGTGATGGTATTTACAGGCATGAGCGATCATACCTGGTGAAGAGTTATGATATCTTAAAAGTAACTTCTCAAAACAACAACAACAAAAATTTGAAGCTTTTCAAAATCATAAGGTAAAGTAAGATAACTTGACAGGGAGTTTGTGGTTGATATTTTTGTTTTAAGAACTCTCCTTAGTTAATTTATTATTAAATATTAGCAAGGGCTTTCTTGCAGTGATTATTTTGTTTTGATGTGACTGAGTCTATAATATCAAATCAGCATTTTGTTTATTGAACCCTTGGAAGATGCCTTTGGCATTTTTGAAAGTTGAGTAGATACTCTATCTCAGTAAAACAAGACAAAAAAAGATAAGATACGATTCATTCTTGCTAACAATGAACATGTTCTTAAAATGAGCACCTTCATTTTCAAGAACTCAGTCAGGTTTTCTCAAGTTTCTTCCTTTGAAACTTCCTTGAATTTAGTAAGGACTTTGAAAAAAGAAATCACAAGCAGCACGTCTATGTAGCATCCAACTCAAGAGTATCTATCAACCGAGATTTCTATTTTTATAAACGTCTAAGATCATGTGCACTTAAAAGAAACAGTTGTCTATTTATTATAGTGAGGTTCTTTATGTTCTCCCATGACAAGAGCAAGCAGGACTAATAATTTATCTTTTCACTCTGTATTTACTTTGAGAACAGTAACTCTTCCAGCACTGATTTATGTGTCAAATGATTTTTGTTAGATATTTACATGCTATACACACAGAAGCTTTAATTTTTAGAGTATAGAAACAATTTATTAAAATAAAGATATATGGATATTTTTATAACATACAATGCCACTAATTGACATTAATTAAAACAAAAGCCAGGCTGAATTAAGATGTATCAACTTCAGATGTCTATAAAAGCTACTTTTAATACACATATCTGGAAGGAGTGCAATTGTTACTGAACAAGTCTTTATACAATATGATTTAAAAAGCAAGAAAAGATGAGCTAGAGTTGATATCCATCGATAATATGAACATAATTAGAGAAAAACTTCTAAAATAATGTTTGGTCAGCATTTCAAATCCTGTTCTGAAAATGTATGCTCTTTCACACACAAAAATATATTTTATCATAGCCATAGCAGCTTTAAGCTTGAGCACATCTTATTCCAGAATATTATGCATTCTAAAATGCAAAATCTTAATGAAGAAATTTTTACACATAAGAAGTTGTCAATTTTTATATGGATGATATTTTAATATATTTAAAACTGTTGTTTGGGATCCTTAAAGTTCATATACAATGATATTTTATTTATTTGCTTGGATTTCTTGGACACCATTAACTCAAATGCATCTGATATACAGAACTGTATGAGAATAAAAATTCTCAAGCTTTTATGTATACTCATGGGAACTGACTCAGCAAGAGACAGCACAGGCTTTAGATAAGTATCTTGAAAGAATAGGTTATATTCCCCCATCCCACTAGATGTAAATTCTGGAAATGCCCTTGAATTAGCATATTCACAAGTTACATTCCCCCAGACAAAGTCCATGGCATACTGCTCGCTTTCTGCTTTCTGTCTGGAACACTTGTCTTTTCAGTACTTTGAAAGAATTGATTGCAAGATTGGCCTTGATTATTAACTTCTCTCTGTATCCATACCCATTTTTTAGGTTACTTTGCAGTTCCTCCCACTAAAAGGGCAGAAAGTCTTTTTTGAGCCTGTAACTCAGAGTTTGACTATGTGACTTACTGACTTGCTTTGCCCAGCAGAGTTAGGCAAAAGTGGCAACAGGTCTGTCCTGAGTCTAGGCCTCTAGAGACCTAGAGTGCGTCCATGTGCTCTTCTGGATTTCTGCCATCACCACGGGGATATGTCTGAGTTAATCTGCTGGAGGATGAGAAGAACTTTGGCTGAGTTCAGCCTGGATGAGCCCATCAGCTCACCCATCCTGGACACAGGAGCAAAGCAGGCCTTCATATGCAAATAGCAGACCACCTACTGATTGCGGCCTTTTGATAAATAAATGCTTATTGTTATATGCTACTGTGATTTTGGGTTTTGTTGTTCACAGCAAAAGCTAGCCAGATGGGGAAACTCAGTCCATTAAAAGCAGGAAAGTTGAATTGGCGATTTCTCAAAACATAGGCCTTCCATCTCTTATACCAGAATCATTGTAGTGTGCTTGTCAGAACATAGAGGCCTAGTCACACCTCAGACTCATTGACTCAGAATCTTTGGGGGCACGATCCCAAAACAGATATACACTCATAAATATTTAATATCCCTCTAATTATTATATACATTAAAATATGAGAACTGATAGTCTATGGGCTCAATCTCTGGAAAAGATATTTCTTTTTCTATCCCAGTTGGTGGCAGCAAAAAATTCCCAAGAGAGGCATTGATGGGACATTTTTTGGAGACCTCCTTAAGTTGCCTGCTTTGCTAGATTCCCACAAGCAGAGAAAGCACAGAGTTGCCGAGGAAAACAGCCACATGCAGACTTTCATGGTTTATTCATGAATGTCTATGTCTGTTTTATAATCTGTAAATAAAGTGTTTTAGAGTCGAGATGTGTTTTTGCACCATAGACAGATTTACTGGCAAAAGCACACAAGCCAGATGAGTTGAACCTTGGGCTAAAACTTTCAGTGCTCTAAGTTTCTCAATCCTTTATGTTGTAAGACAGTTATGTTCAGTCTTTTTCTCCTACGTACAAAAAGTATGGTTATAAAATTATACATATAACCTCAAAACAGTGATAATATTTTTTCTTTTTCTTTCCTTTTTTAGGGCTCACAAAACCAATTTGAAAGAGTTGGCACTCAGGGGAAGGGCCAAGATAACTGACTGGAAATATCTAACAACTACCATTTTAAGCAAGGAACTTTAGGCGGAAATGTGAATCTGTTGATTTTAGGGGTCTGCCTGGAAACCCAAGCAGGATTTTATCGGACAGTCACCTAAGGACATGGAGAATGGACAGCTCTGGGTCCCAACCATTCTCAAAATGACTCTGGCATAGGATAGGAAGAAAGCTCTTGCAAAAGGGAGTGGTGATGAGTTTTTTTTTTTTCTTTTACTTCACATGAGACTCTGCAGTTCCAGTCAGGGCAGAGATAGCCCAGACTGTTTCCTGCACCTCCTCTTCTCTGATCATATGCAGAGAACTGCCTGGAATTGGACAGAGGCATGGGTGGTAATCCATGTGAGGCCCAGGAAACCCCAAAATTTGGTGAACTCCAGACCTGGAGGCTGTCAACACCATCCCTCCATGAAGAGGTGTCACAGGAATCATCCTGTGGTGGCAATCTGTGCTGTGTGGGCGCTCTCCTCCCTTCTTACTTTCTAGTCCCTGGCAGGGGCCACTCAGCCACTTTGAGGATGCTATTCCTGCTGCACTAGTACCCATCTCAGTCCCAGATCAGGGCTGCAAATGTGGCTTGCACTCAGGGGACTGCCATCACTGTAGTAGCTTCCCCCATTCCTGCAGAGCAGGAATGAGGAGGCAGTACACTTCCATGCAGGACAACGGTGACACCTCTGTCCACCTGCAGACTAAGGGAAGAAGCACTAGTCCTCTGCCAACAATGCAGTGGCCTTACTTTTACCCTTTTATGAAAGAAGTGGACTCACCGAGATGTGAGGAGGCCACTTCACACTCCTCAAAACACCTGTGCCAGAGTAGAGATGTGAAGCCTCTCCTGACTACTGCCAATCCTGCTAACAAGACATTCTGGTGGGGTAGGGGAGTCTCCAGAGCTTCCAGTCAGCCAGGACCCCTGGAGCTCACAGAGGAGGGAGATGGAAGCCCCTGATCTGGAAGAAAGAACTTGCTCCACCCTCGTCAGACTGGATTGTGAAGCAGTTCCAGTCAGTTTCCCCTCAGCTCACTGCCCTCCCAGTCACCTTCACCTCTTCCACGGGAGGGAATTCAAGTAAGAAAACCAAAGGAGGGAATTCAAATAAGAAAGCAATGCAAACTGACCCCAATAATACCAACTTTATCAAATAATTTTTTTTAAATGAAAAGAGAAGAGATTGCCCTCCTAGATGAGAAAACCAGTGAAAAAACACTGGCAATCCCTAAAACCTTAACATTTTGACACCCACAAAGGCACTTTTCAAACTCTAAGTAATAGAACCCATCCAGAATGACCTGCCCCTGATGACAGAAATAGAATTTAGACTATGGATGACAAAGAGACTCAAAGAAATCAAGGAGAAAGTAGATTTTCAAGTCAACCAGGCCACAAAAACAGTGCAGGAAGTGAAAGCTGACCTGGACCTTCTAAGAAAGAGCCAAGCTGAACTTCAGAAAATGAAGAATACTCTCCAGAATTTCAAAACTCAACAGCAAGCCTTAACAGAATTGAGCAGACAGAGGAAAGATTCTCAGAGCTTGAAAACGGAATTATTGAATTAACTCAGGCTGACAAAAGTAAAAAGAAAAGAATCAGGAAAAATGGACAAAGCCTATGAGAAGTCTGAGATTATGCCAAGAGACTAAACTTATGGCTCGATGGGCATGCCTGAGAGAGAAGGGGAAATTGAGAACACCATGGAACAAACCTACCAAGATGTCATCCAAGAAGATTTCCCCTATCTTCCTGGATAGGCTGTCACAGAAGAGATTCAGAGAAATCCTGTGAGGTATTACATGAGAAGACCATCCTTAAGGCACATAATAATCAGACTTATCAAAGTGAACATGAAAGAAAAAATCCTAAAGGCAACTAGAGAGAAGGAACACACCATCTACTAGGAAATTTCATCAGAATTTCAGAAGCTTTCTCAGCAGAAATCTTACAAGCCAGAAGAGAGTGAGTCCCCAACATTAACATTCTTAAAAAAAGCAATTCTGACCAAGAATTTCCTACCCCTCCCATGCTTAGCTTCATTAATGAAGAAGAATTAAAATTATTTCCAGACATGCAGTCCCTAAGGGAATATACCATCTCCAGGTCAGCATCTTCAGAAGATGCTTAAGAAAGTTATAAGCACAGAAACAAAAGAAAGGTTCTATCATCATAGCTACATAGGTAAGCACATAGTTTGCAAACCATACAAGTCATTCACAAAGCCTAGAATACAAAGAGTTTCTTTTTTTTCTTTATTATAAAGATGTGGGGTACAATTCAAGGTTAGGTATACAAACATTGATTATTCAGGTACTCTTGTTGATGAAGTGTGCCCCTCCCTCCCCTAGCAGTTTCCCTCAACTGCCAATCCCACTCTTCCTCCCCTGACATTTTCTCATTACTGCCAACTCTTTCTTGTAGTATTATAATTGCTCAAGGTCTGCTTATGAGTGAGAGTATATGGTACTCTGTTCTTTGTTTCTATGATAGATCACTGAGTATGATCGACTCTAAATCCATCCAAGTTGCTGCGAAGTCCATATATTTGTCCTTTACAAAGCAGCCTCTTAATAGCAATTTGATAGCAACAAACTTCCACATATCAATAATTAACTTAAATGTGAACAGGCTGTACATGCCAGTCAATAGGTACAGAGTGGCAAATTGGATAAAGAAACATAAACCATCCTTTTGCTGATATCAGGAAACCCATCTCACAGCAAAGAATACCCATGGGCTCATGGTAAATTGTTGGAGAAAGATCTTCTAGTTACATGGAAAACAAAAAAGAGCAGAAGCAGCTATTCTTACATCAGACAAAATAGAGTATAAACCAATAAAAGTTTAAAAGAAGACTACATAATGATAAAAGGCTCAATCCACCTGCAAGAAATATTCTTCTTGAATGTATATGAACCCAACATAAGAGCACACAGATTTATAAAAACAATTGCTAATTAAACTAACAAATAGACAGCCATACAATATATTAAAGTTGGAGACTTTAATACTTCACTAGTAGCCTTAGATCATTGAGGCAAAAAATGAACAAGGAAATCTGAAAACTTAATTCAACACTCAACCAATTAAACCTAATAGACATCTACAGAACACTTCACACAGCAACTACAGAATATACATTCTTTGCATCGGCACATGGAACATTCTACAAGATCAACCACATTCTTGGGTATAAATCAAGTGTGAACAAATTTCAAAAGGTCTAAATCATACCAAGCATCTTCTCAGACAAAAGTGGAATAAAAATAAATATTATCACCAACAAGAACTCCCTAAAATACACAAATACATGAAAATGAAACAATATGCTTCTGAATGGCTTGTGGGTTAACACAGAAATCAAGGAAGAGATCAAAGAATTCCTGGAAACAAATGAAAACAAAGATATAACAAATCAAAACCTCTTGGATACCATGAAATCAGTACTGATAGGAAAATTTATAATATCGCATACACATATCAAGAAAATTATCTGAGCTCAAGGAGACAGCTTAAGGTCACACCTAAGGGATGCACAAGTCAGGAATAAACCAATTCTAGAATTAGTAGAAAAATTAAAAATTTTAAGATAAAATCACAGTTGAATGGAGTAGAGACCAAAGAAGTCAGAAAGGATCAACAAGACAAAATTCTGGTTCTTTGAAAAGATAAATACGATTGGCAGTTCCCTGACTGACCAGACTGGAAAAAAAAAAAAAAGAAAGAAAGCAAAAGAAAGAAAGTTCAAATAACACAATTAGGAACAAAAAAGATGATGTCATAACTGACCCTGAAGCAATTCAAAAGTTTATTGGAGATTACTAGGAAAATCTGTATGCAAATCAACTAGAAAATCTAGAGGAAAGGAGGAAACCCTAGCATCACATAAACTCCCAAGGTTGAAGTAGGAAGAAATTGAAACATTAAACAATCCTAGAAATTGAATCAGTAATAATAAATTTCACTGTCAAAAAAAGCCCTGCGCCAGATGGTTTCTTAGCTGAATTCTGCATGAAGTATAAGGAAGAGCTGATTTTGAAAGTGTTCTAGGTAATTGAGAAGGAAGGAATTCTTCCTAGCTCATTCCATCAAACCACGATCATCCTGATACCTCTGAAAAATGGCAAAGACCCAACAAGGAAAGTAAATTAAAGACTAATTTCCCTGATAAACATAGATACAAACATTCTCAATAAGATCCTAGCAAATTGCATCCAGCAGCACATTTCAAAGATTATCCACTATGAATAGGTGGGCATCATTCACAGGATACAAGGCTGGCTCAACATAAATAAATCAATAAATATAATCTATCACATAAACAGGTGCAAAACCAAGAACTACATGATTGTCTCATTAGATGTGGAAAATGCATTCAATAAAATCCAACATTCTTTCTTGATAAAAACCTTTGAACACCTATGCATGGAAGGAACATTTCTCAAAAAAATAAGAACCACCTATGATAAACTTGCAGCCAACATCATAGTTAATGGGTAGAAGCTAGCAGAATTCTCCCTAAGAGCTGGAACAATACAAAGATGCATACTCTCACCTCTCCTATTCAACATGTTACTGGGAGTTCAAGCCAGAGCAATAAGACAGGAGAAAGAAATTAGGGGCATTCAAATAGGAAAAGAAGAAATTTATTCCTCTTTACAGGTAATATAATTCCATACCTAGAAAACCCCAGAGAGTCTATCGAAAACTCCCTTCCATTGATAAACGACTTCAGTAAAGCCTTGGGATATGAAATCAATGTGCAAAAACACCTCCATTTCTATATACCAACAAAAGCAATCTGAGAACCAAATAAAAAACAGTTCCATTCACAATAGTTACAAAAATAAAATACCTCACATCCATCTAATAAAAGAAGTGAAGACCTTTTAAATGAGAACCAAAAAACACATCAGAGAAATCAAGGATGAAACAAACAAATGGAGAAACATTCCATGTTTATGGATTAAAATGATCTATATCATCAATATGTCCATTCTACCCAAGTCAATCTACAGATTCAACATCATTATTATCAAATTGCCAGTATCAATTTTTACAGACCTAGAAAAGACAAGACAGAAATTTATATGGAAGCAAAAAAGAGCTGAATAGATAAAGCAATCACCAGCAAAAAGAACAAAGCTGGAGGCATCACACTTCCAGACTTCAGATTTTACTACAAGGATACAGTAACCAAGGCAACATGGTACTGGTACAGGAATAGACTCATAGACCAATGAAATAGGACATAGAATCTGGAAATAAAACCAAGGACCTTCAACTACCTTACATTTGACAACGTCAATGAAAACAAACATTGAGGAAAGGAAACCATATTTAACAAATACTGCTGGAAAACTGGCTAACCATATGCAGATAAATGAAACTAGACCTCTACATATCTTAATATACAACAATTAATACAAAATTGATCAAGAAATGTGAAACCTCAAACTATAAGAATCTTAGAAGAAAACTTAGGGATCATCCTCCTGGACATTGAAGTAGGCAATGAATTCATGGCCAAGTTCTCAAAAGCAATTCAGGAAAAACTAAGTTTGAAAGGTGGACCTTATCAAACTAAAAAGTTTTTGCACAGCAAAAGAAACCATCAAGAGAGTAACACAATGGGAAAAACATTTGCACTTTATGCATCCAGCAAAGGCCTGACATTCAGAATCCATAAGGCACTCAAACAAATTGACAGGAAAAAAGCAAACAACCCCATTAAAAAGTTGGCAAAGGACATGAACAAACACCTCTAAAGGGAAGACATCAAGCAGTCCACAAATACACGAAAACATACTCAGCCTCACTAATCATCAGAAAAAAGCAAATCAAAGCAACAATGAGATAACACTTCACACTGGTAAGGATGGCTATCATTAAAAAGTAAAAACAAAGCAAAACAAAACAGGTATTGGTGAGACTTTTGAGAAAAGGGAGTGCTTTAACACTGTTGGGAATGTAAGCTAGTTCAGCCTTTGTGGAAAGTAGTTTGGAGCTTTTGCAAAGAACTGAAAAATAGGACTATCATTAGACCTGGCAATCCTACTCCTGGAAATATGCTCAAGGAACACAAATCACTCTACCAAAAAGACACTTGCATATGTATGTTTATTGCAGCATTATTCACAAGAGCAAAACATAGAGCCAGCCCAGATAGCCATCAAAGGTGGACTGGGTGGATAAAGAAAATGCAGTACCTATACACCACAGACTACTGCATAGTCATAATGAAGAACAAAATCATTTCCTTTGCAGAAACATGGGTGCATCTGGAGACCATCACTGTAAGCAAATTATCTCAGAAACAAAAAAACTGAATACTGCATGTTCTCTCTTGCAAGTGGACACTAAACACTGGGCACATGGGGACAAGGATGAGAACAACAGATGCTGGAGACTTCTAAAGGAGGGAGGAAGAGGAAGGTTAAGGGATACAAACCACCCACTGGATATCATGCCCATGACTGGAAGGGAGAAGTCTCATTAGAAGCTCAAACCTCACCTTCACACAACTTACTTATGTAACAAATTCTTCCATATATTTCACAATTTTAAAATAAACAAAATATTTTTAAAAGTAAAAGAGATGGCACTAAATGTTCATATATGAGCCTTGGACGCCATAAAAATCCACATTTTTCAAACTGTGTGTTATTTAATGTACTGGATTCAATTGCCTAAATAACATACCAGGAGTGCTGAAAAAAAGTATACACATTTTAAGAGATATTAAGAGATGTTCACCATAACCAGAAGTATCTGGATGTGATGGTAACCACTTTGAGCACCTCTTATAGTTTTAGAAGTCAAATGTGACTTATAGTCATCTTAATGCATATTACAATTTTAATATAGTTTTTTCCTTTCTTAAAATGTGTATACATTTTTTGGCACCCTCTGCATTATTGCTATTTTATATTTGGAAATGTTAGTCAAATCTTTCCATCCCTTTAGTTTTAAAATTAACTATAATTTGTATCAAAATACAGATGCAGATAACTGGCCACTATTTTAGTTACTTATTAGGCTCCAAAGAAATGTAATAAATGAGGTCAGGAGGGAGAGAGAGAAAAGATATTGATTTACTGTCAGAAATTGGCACATATAATTATGAAGGTTGAAAAGTCCTAATAGCTGCAATCTGCAAGCTGAAGTTCCAGGAGAAATGATGGTGTAGGTTTCAATGCAAGACCAAGCCCGAGGGTGGGAAAAGGCCAATGTTACAGCTTGAAAATAGTCAGAGAGGGTGAATTCGCCCTTACCTGCCTTTTTGTTCTATTCGGGCCTTCGGAGAATTGGATGTGACCCACCTACATTGAGGAGGGCAATCTACTTTACTCAGTCTACTGATGCAATTGTTAATCATATCCAGAAACTCATTCACAGACATACCCAGAATAATGTTTAACCAAAAATCTGAGCACCTTATGGTCTAGATAGTTGACACATGACATAAAATCAAACATTATATTGTTCAACATACATATACTTATGATTATGTTTAAGCTACCAATAAATGATTGCTAGAGGTCAATGTTTCTGAGAGGAAATATTTCTGTACATATAGAGTCATAGCTTTATATTAGGGTCTGGAAATATGGTTTCTAAATCTAGTTCCACATAAAATAAGTAATCAGGAGAAGTAAATGGAAAAATGGGCAGTCAGGTTTCTTTTACTTCTTATTGCAAAATTTTTTTGTGTATATAATAATAAATTGCAGGTAAAGTTTTGAGCAGTATACAAAGGAAGCATCAGGATCACAGAGATAGCTCTAGAATAATATTGTGTAGTCACAGAACTTAGTAAAATTTGATTAATTAATTTTTTATAACCATAAATTTAACTTTCCATAGTACCTGTGGACTCGTAAAATCTAACAGTTTGCCCAGCATAAACAAAATTTTAAAATTCAAATTAATTTCAATTGAGATATGCTTTTTAAAAACAAAAGCAGGGCAGTCCTTTCAGGTATCCTCCCACTGTGGGAGTTTTTCTGTCCTCTCAATAAATTCTGCTTTGCTAAATAAAAAAAAGTAAATATAAAACCTTCTTAGTTATGCCATTCCTTTCAGTTAAAGGAAAATATTAAAACATTTTGTTTATGTATTTACGATTTATTAATTTATCTTCCAAAGGTTTGCATCCTCACGTGGATAGCATAACAATAATGTTTGAAAAAATAATCAGGTGAAAAAAAATGATTAAGAGTTTGAATATATTACTCTCTGTATTAGTTATGGTGATACTAATCATTAAGAACTACAAAAAAAGTAGAATGGTTCAAGGATGTGAAAATTTATTAAACTAACATATAAAGTCTCAGACAGTTGCTCCTAATTTGGATAACTCTCCTATAGCTGGGGATGTAGGATTCCAGCTTCCTTCCACTTTATGGTTGTACCTTATTCAAATTGTGCTTGCAAGTGCCCTACACTCATTTTGTAGCAAGCTGGTCGAAGGGGACAGTCCCATGCGAGAGAAGGGCCTACGCACCTGAAAGTAGTGCACATCACTTCTGATCACAATTTATTGCCAGAACATTCACGTGGCCATACCTAACTAGAAGGGAGGTTAAAAAATAGTCTAAATACATGTCCAGAAAGATGAAAGAGATAGGCTAAGATTTACCCAGATTGACTATTCCTTCCAGTCTTTGCTAGTTATAGGATCTCTGTCTCTACCACTGAACTATTGTACCATTAAAACAGGCATTAAGAGTGAGTGAGGCTATGTTACAAAAATACTTTACAAAAACAGGAGATGGGCAGGATTTGATCCATGGGCAATAGTTTGTTGACCACTGCTTGGGTAGAAAAGTTAATTTATTGATTGCTTATTTTGTTTCCTTTTTACTAAGATCATAGCTTTTCTCGATTGTTATTTGAAATTAACTGAATGTAGTTAAATCGGCATTCATTCTGATATATCCTAGCTATGTATTTTTTTACAAGGGTGGAAACTGTGTACAACTATTATGGCAAGCTAATCACTTGTCCTTGGAATGTTTGTCCAATGTGAGTCTAGAAACTGTGAGAGTGGCTGAGAACTTACAATGTGTTTTAATCAGTATCTTTCAATTGTAAATGGGCTGAATAAAAAAAGTCTTTTATTGGCTCACATAACTGAAGAGATCAGAAATAAATCTTCAAATAGAGCAAGAGCCAGATGATTAAACAGTATTTTTTGAAATATGTTTTTATCTCAGCTATGTTTTTCTACATGTGATGCCCTACTCAGTTCCTGCTGCTATAACAGAATACATCAGACTAGGTGGTTTAAACAACATAAATGTATTTCTTATAGCTCTGGAGGCAGGAGAGTTTGAAATCAGGTTGTTGGCATGGTTGGGTTCTGGTGAGAGACCTGTTCCTGGCTGTCTTCTTTTCACACATGGCAGAGAGCAGGGAAAGAGGAGGAAGCAACCTCTCTCTTGTCCTTTCTTATAAAGGCTCTAGTTCCGGCATGAGGGCTCCACCCTCATGATCTTATTAACTTCAAAAGGTCCCGCCTCCAAATACAATTACACTGAGGATTAAGGTTTTGTCACACGAATTGTGAAGGCATTTAGTCCATAGCATGTAATCTTTCACTGTAGATTAATTATTTTCAGGTAACCAAAATTAGTTTTCAATACCTCTGGGCTTATATCACACTTGGTCAATATGATCCCTAAACATGAGTATTTTTCACTACTTTTTCAGCAAAAGTGGTAGAGAGAACACTAATCCTTCTAACAAACTAAGTGCTGTTTCTTATGCCTAATGGCAGAAAGGAAGAGAGAAAATTCTTGGTTAGGCAAGCATCACATTACCACTCTTTAAATATATGAAATGAGGCCAGGCATGGTGGCTCATGTCTCTAATCCCTGCACTTCAGGATGCTTGAGGCCAGGAATTCAAGACCAACCTGAGCAACATAGTAAGACCCCTGTCTCTATAGTAAATAAAGGTAAAATAAAGCTGTAGAATAGGTTTGGTACCAACATAACTGTAGAGGGTAAAAATGTGGTAGATAAGGTTAACCAAAGGAAGTTAAACTCTCATACTAGAAAGTGAGGGAATGTATAACAGTTGAGCAAAAATAACTGGGGTCAACCATACACTATACTTGTTTTTTTTTTTGAGTTGGAGTCTCACTCTGTCACCCAGACTAGAGTGCAGTGTCACGCTCACGGCCACTTCAGCCTCCACTTTCAGGGCTCAGGTGATCCTTCCGCCTAAGCCTTCCAAGTATCTGGAACTACAAGCATGCACCACTATGCCTGGCTAATCATAATTAAAAAATGTATTTTTCACAGTTTTCCAAATAAACTTGAGGTGAATATGTTTCAAAAACTTTATATATGAATGCTTTTAATAGGGGCATAAAAAGAAAACCACACAAAAAATTATGAAAGTAAGTTCAGGCCTAGGGATACTTACTATCATTATAATTTTGATTCAGTTAAAAATGGACACAATGCTCTTATCCTCAAAGAACACTTATCAAACACCTTAGAACAAATGCTGTCCTATAAGACACTGAATGAAAATGATCCAGTTGCAATATAAAATTATTCTGATAAATGAATACTTTCAATTTGCAATATGAACATAAAATATGAAGGCTTATACTGCCAAAATAGTAATTTAAATGAAAATAAAATAAGAATGTATTGAAGAATTAGATTTAAATTTTTCCAGTAGTTACACATTCCAGATGTTTATATTTATTACTTGCTTGCTAATAAACACAGACTTGGAATTAACTGACCAATTTGTTCTTTTCATTTTCTTCTATATGTGTGACTATGCGTGCCAAATTTGCCTTCCTAAAATACTGTGTAATTCTTCTATTCCACAAGGAAATAACATCCACCAGATGGTACAAGTACACACACATAAAACTCAGATGTCAATATTTTCAATTCTTCATTTTTAATGAGTGGAGATGAATGCAAACATGAATTACATAATGGTTAGCATTCGGTGTTATTTAAATCCAGGGGGAAAAGTTGAGAATGTTCCCTACTATTGCATTTGTTGCCCATTGAACACATAAAAAACTAGATAGGATATGATCTAGGTAAAATCTTCTTGCCTGAAACATGTTAAGAGTCATTGTAATCTTGAATTAAGAGAAAAAGTCATCTGCAAAAGTGCAATATGAAGGAACCAATACTAAAGGGAAACATATGTGGTAAGATTTGGGTGTTCATATGATGCCACTTGAAAAAAATTAATGTGATGATGAGTAAAATAAATTCTGGAGATGACAGTCTTGTTCCAGTCAGGTATGAAAACTCTTGGGGAACTTTGTGACATTCTATGCATTAAGAACTACATGGAAAAATGACAAAGAGTAATTCAACTAAAAGTTAGCAGCTGTGTTGCATGGGAATGCTTATTACAAGTGGAGATAGTTAAGCTGAAGCAAAGGAGACTTGGAAGAGATAAAGCATCTTCACAAGCCTGCCATATGGCAGAATATGTAAAGACAATAGAGAATAAATATCCCATTAATATAAATGAAAACATCCTAACATTATTATTGATTCAAAATGGGATGAATTTTCTCAGAGTTACAAACTTCCTGTACTGGGAGTGCTGATAGAGACTCCACATTTTCAAGAATCCGGCAGACAACAAGTGCTCTATCAATATTTTTGGAATAAATACATGAAGATAGGGAGGATGATTTAAACTGTATTCTATTATGTTTCTATTCCAGAAAAATAGTCAAATCAAATCATTTATTCAAATAGTCTCTTGTACAGTAACTATTATAATCTTTATTTTACTTATTAAACCACTGAAGTTCTTTCTGATTCCAGCTGTTGTTTAAAATACATATTATTGGAGTGGAAGCTAATAAAAAGCAGTTACATAAGCATGGGACAAAATATTATATGTATTAATAAAGAAAACCCTACCAATCATAAAGCTTCTTCTGTTGAGGAGAGACAGAAAACAAAATAATATTATTTTAGATTGTCCTAAGTGCTATAAAGAAACTGTAAAAATAGAGAAGTAAATAGAGATCTTTATAAGATGGTCAAGTAAGGACTGTTTGAAGAGGTGAGATATAGGTGATACCAAAATGTTGAGAAGGAACTAGGTGGAAGACTGACAGAAGAAATGAGTTTCAGGCAGAAGTAACAGAAAGTCTTGAGGTAGGAAGGCAGGAGTGACATTGACACTTACAAAAACCTGCAAAAAAAAAATTTATTATTAAAATTTGCTGACTAAGATAGATAATTTGTTAAACATGGTCAGAGAGAAAGGTAGATAATAAATAGATCTTCTACTCTGTGCCGAGGTGCCTAGATCTGATTCTGTGTCCAAAGGAAAGTCTAACATGATCTGAGACATGTTCTAAAAGTTGTTTAATACAGAATGAGAGAATAAGTGCAAACTTGATAAAGATAGGAGAAAGAGATCACCAGGAAGTATCTTCTGAATAAAAAATAAAAGTAAGAGACATTAACAGTGGAGCTGGAGATAAGTGTATAAATTCTAGCTACAAAATCAACTTTATTGAGGTTTAGTTTACATATAATAAAATGCACATGTTTGAAGTTCAGTGCATCTCGACATTACCTTTACCCTTAAGTAATTTGAGGTAGCATAGTCAGAAAATAAGAAAGAATTTTTGAATTAAAAAAATACAATTTGCAAGCTAAAAATACTGTCTTGAGAAGTAAATTAAGGCATATTTCCAGAATGTAGGACAAAAATACAAAGAGACTAGAAATATTGACAGAAAGGGTAAATGACGTTCTGAGTTCAGGCTATAACAGAATTCTATAGACTAAGGAGCTTGAAAATTTATTTCTCATAGTTCTCAACATCATCCCTCTTGTGTCTCTTCTTATGAGGGCACTAATCCCATTCCTAAGAGCTCCACCCTAATTACCTTGCAACCCCCCCCAATACAATCGCATTAGGATTTCAAAATATTAATTTTGAGGAGATACAAACATTCAGCTCACAATAGAGACACGGAGGACTATTTCAATTTCAAACTATGAAAAATATTTTAAAAGTGAGGAACACACGTTTTATAAAGTGATGTTCCAAAAAGTTTAATGAGTTGAAAAAACGGATGCTTTGAAAGTCGCAAACATCAGGCAATATTGGTCAGACTGCTCATCAACAATCCTGATTATTAGACTACAATGCAATAGGGCCTTTCAAATTCTGAGCAGAAAATAATCTCTAACCTAGAATTCTATACTCAGTCAAACTACCAATCAAATATGAAGGTAAGATAAAGTCATTTTGAGATAGGCATAATTTCAGAAAGTTGACATTCCACACACCTTCTCTTTGAAGTTTTTAAGAATACCTTTAAGAGAAATACCTGGGAATCATGAAATAATGAATCCATCACAAAGTGATAATAATGAGACATCCTAGATGGTTAGTAAAGCAGTAGGTCCTGAGAGTCAACGAGAGGAGTGTTGGTGGGATTATCTGGAATTGACTTTCTGGGGGGAAGTAAAGAAGACTTGAGTATAAGATAAAGATAAATAGAGTTTGGGGTGGGGGAGCACAATACATCTGCTATTAAAAAGCACAAAAGGTTTGACTTTTAGTCTGTAAAGGAGAAAATCATTATCTATACACTACATGAATCTGGAGTGAACACTGTTGAAAATTGTGAAACAATTTGATTTTTTTTTTGTCTCTACTAGCCAACTCATTTTAAAGAATAGCTAGACAAAACAGCAAATAAATATTATCAATTCTGATGATATAAAAATAAACTTATAGCTGACAAATTATATATGGGAGAATTAGGAGAGTGGAGGAAAAGGTAGTAATGATCATTTCTTCAGCAAGGTGTGAAGAGGTACTATAATTAGTGAAGCAAAAATAGGTGGCTTGAATCAATTATTTAAATAGGTAATGATAATCAGGGTCGCATCTGTAAACCACAAGATAACCATAGGAAAGAAACAGCAGGAACAAAACGTGGCTTAAGTGAGGAAAATTCTCCTCTATCATATCAGAAATCCAAAAACTGATGTCCACAATCAAAAAATATTAATATACGCACAAAATTTAAAAATACAGACATGACTACTAGAGGAATTCAGAAGAGCAAAAGGTTTTGCCTCCAAAAGGAAAAATGGAGAAAAACAGTGGTGTTCCTCAAAAATATTTAATTTTTAAAAACCATATATATGTTTCATGTGCCTCTGAGATAAACTTTTTTTAAAAAATTAAAGATTTATTACTGCTAATTAGAAATAAAATTTCTTAAATGTGTTGAAAATCTTCTAATATTTATGAGTAGCTTTTCTGAATGTATCTAATTAATACAGTTACTCAATAACTTCTGCTTAGTAATATTAAAAAAAAAAATATATATATATATATATATATATATAAAACATGGCTGGGCTCAGCCTGTAATCCCAGCAGTTTAGAAGACTGAAATGAATGGATTGCCTGAGCCCATGGGCTCAAGACCAGCCCGGGCAAATTGGCGAGACCTCGACTCTACAATAAGAAATAAAAAATTAGCTGAGTGTGGTAGCACGTGCCTGTAGATTCGGCTACTTGGAAGGCTGAGGCGAAAGGATTACCAGAGCTCAGCAGATCGACACTGTGGTGGCCGTGAGAGTCACACTGCGTTCTAGCCTGGGCGACGGAGTGAGACTCCAACTCCAAAAAAAAAAGATAAAAGTATTTGTGTATCCAAATAGTATTGTTATTGTTGACCAAAAAAAAAAAAAAAGTGATGGATTTGAAGTTGATGAAAGAAAGCCATTATGATAGTTGTCTGGATTGTGCTTCAGTTGATATTCATCCTAGTTGCATGTTCTTTCTCTTTGCTAGGCAATAGAGAGATTTTTACAATTACATCACTAATTTTTATTATCATGTGCTGGAAACTTTGAAAATAAAACAGGAACCCATTTTGCTCACTAAACTCAATTCAGAACAATTTAAGTTAAACAAAAATTGGAAGAATTATAGACACAGCCAGCCAAGAATTAATAAATATCACATGAACCATAAATTGCACAAGATCTGAATATAATCTATTCTTTGTTAACAACAAACAATTATTCAGTAGTATGAGGTTTTGGGACACTATATTGGGAATACTCAATCGTTGTTAGTGGTAAATCACATAGCGAACATAAATTAAACATATCAATCAATTATGTTTGAATTAATGTCATTTCTTATCCATTAAACTCTAAATAATTTTTAATTGGAATAACTTGTATAAAAATTAAAGTAATATGATCGTTCTTGTTCAAGATTATTTGTAACACTATGTTAATATTGTTGGCAATCTTTGTATTCTAGAACACTAACATTGCGCAAACTGAATTGGCACATTTTTATTTCTTGGTTAACAACTTTCATGGCATGGGACTGGGAAGTGATGAACTTGAAAGCAACCCAAGAACTTCCACATCCCTAAGGGACCAAGAAAAGAAACATGCAGATTCTGATGTGATATATTTACTTTTTCATAAAAAGTATATATTTATTACATTTTTAACTGACTTAATTTCTGGACATTTGAGACATGCCCGTGAATCAGGATGTTATACTTTGAAATTGGTTGTCATTAACTTGCTTTGGGAAGTCATTATGTAATCCTGAGTCTCCAGCTAATTTCTTCTATTTTGACTAGCTTGTTTTTTCTTTGAACTGTCACACAATTTCCATTTTTGATCACTCTACTGAAAAATGTTATTATGCAAATACCAAAAAATTTTCATAATGGTAACCACAAAATGCCTACCACCCAGTATTTGCTCAAAAGTACTTGAGCAAAAAAAAATTATCTTTTACATTTGTTTTAGCAGGCATAATTGTATATGGCCCCAAATGTGTGAATGTTACACAAACACCAGATGCTTGAGACATGAGGAAAGGGAGTGCTCTGGGAAGCTGGTCTGAACTAACATTTATTAACAGCATTTTTGTGTCTCTTTTAGTTCAATTGTCTCAAATTTCTAATGCATATTGCTGTGGAGAAACAAGGTTTGGAATAATATCAATGAGGGTCAATTACTGTGAAATGTGTCGCCTTTCCTGTAATATATTATTTCCTAATATATAGCTATGTACCTAGAAGCCTACATCATAAGGTATATAGAAGGGATAAACACTGAGAATTGGGAAAAGAGAAGAAAAGAAGAGAAAAAAAGAGGAGATAAGACTTTGTTAATGAAGATAATCTGCTTAAATTATTAAATATGGCCCAACAGAAACCATGTGAGGGTGCATTTAATTTCTGAAATCTCTAGAGAATGTTCCTACAAATTCACTCTTTATTTGAAGATGAAGCGAACTCTTCATACAATCTTTTCCAAGTATGACATATATGATTGCAAATTAGAATTAAAATGTGCTGGAAGTATGTGTACTAACGGTGAGGTATCCCCAAAGCACTTAAACTCATAATTGTTTTTAAAATGTAGAACCCAACATTAAGTAGGTTAAATTATTGCTCATTATAGAGCATCCATTTGCAGGCACACTCTGAGCAAATCAACAAAATTTACTAGATCCTTAAGCAGGTTAAAAGGAGGTACTTTCTGGGCTTTTTCCCAGGCCAAGATGGTCTGCAATTAGACACCCCTCCCTGCAGAAGTGAAAATAGCTGGTCAAGAATTTTTGTAAGCTGGGCTCGGTGGCTCAGCCTGTAATCCCGCGCCTTTGGGAGGCTGAGGTGAGTGGATTGCCTGAGCCCGCAGGTTCGAGACCCGCCTGGGCAGCGAGACCTCAGCTCTACAATAAATCAAAAAAAAAAACCAAAAAACAAAAAAAAAAAAAAAAAAATCAGCCGGGCGTGGTAGCGCATGCCTGTAATTCTGGCTACTCAGAAGGCTGGGGTGGAAGGATCACCGGAGCCCAGCAGGTCGAGGCTGCGGTGGCCGGGAGTGGCCACTGCACTCCAGTCTGGGTGACAGAGTGAGACTCCGACTCAAAAAAATAAATAAATAAATAAAATAAAAATAAAATTTTTGTATACTAGTAACACTTTATGTATTGAAGACATATTATTATGTCTTATTTTCCCACTCTTAAATTTTTTTCAGCCTGATAATTCTAATTTTTGAAATTATTTGAATTATTTGTTTCAAACCTTTTAGACACACGAAATTCCTGTGAAACTCCTCCAGTATCCCGAAGCCATTGTTAGAACTTGGCCAAGATGTACTGCTATGTAACCCATTCCACCAAACAATAGGTTTGGATTTCATTCAGAATAGGTATGAAGTGTAGGAGGTGATATACAGTCAATCACTTAAAAAAGTATGACTAAAGATCTTATTTGAACGCAGGAAGATAGACACTATGCTTTTTATTTAGATAAATAATTGAATTTTCTCTGGTAAAATACAACTTCCAGTTGAAAAGGACAACAAAACAAAGCAAAAACAAAAACAAAATGAACAATCAACCAATATGTTCTTTCATCTCCAAAATTCTATGTAACTGCTTTTCTTTTATTACTGTTTTTAAACACAATGCCAGATTATTTTTGGTGAAGTGGAAAAATAGTTTTTAATAGAGCAGTGAGACTTTTTTCAGTCACGGCCTATTCTTTTCTGATTTTTTATTGCAAAATTTAAATAACTCCATAAAAAGTATAATTTTCCATAATGCGAGAAATCTAGCAAGGCTACTGTATTTCCAGTTTTGTGTCTTTCTCTCTTTCCTTTGACAGAAGCATTTAGTGGGCACAGAAACATGGGTTAAATCTTTATTGGCCCGATATGACAAAGGGACTTTGAAAAAGGAAATCAAGGGGGAAAAAACATATAGTAAAAGGTTTACTGTTTTCAGCAAGGCAATCTTCCCAAAAGCAATTCCTTCTGGCTCTAAATCAAAGGGGACTAGATAAGCAGTTCCTCCCACCATCCTGGGAAAAGTACAGAGCAGAATGATTTTGCAATCTACTCAGAAAGGACTGTGGGAATCTTGAGACTGGAGATGTGGCCAAGGTGTGGTCGGTCATAGGTCATTCATTCATTCATGCAAATGTTTACTGAGAACCTACTATATGTTTTCCTTTGTACTATGCACTGGGAATGCAAAAGTAAATAAGATACAGTTTCTGCCCTTGCAAAGTTCATGGTCTATTGGAAGATGCTGGTGTGCAGATAAGTAAACATACGATATGGCAAGGTTGTAACATAAGTATCAACAAGGTAGTTGGAGCAAGGGGAATAGACAACTCAATCTGGTTATGAAATTTGAAAAACTTTTCAACAGAAAAGCTATAGGTAGCTCTTGAAGGAAAAAAATGTAGATTGCAAAATAACAAGGGAAGTGGTGAGGGAGGGGAAAGGAGGAGCATTCCGAAGCAATTGGTTAGATTGGTTTTTGGGTGGCAGCTTGGCAGGACTCACATTGAAAATCCAAAGGAGGCATCATAATAGCTACCATTTTGCTTCAAATGTGTCTGACACTGTGCTTACTGCTTTGCCTGCATCGTCTCATCTCAACACAAGCTCCATATTATTCTCATTATTCTCATTTTCCTAATGAGGAAACCAAATTCAGAGAGGTTACGTAACTAGTTTAAGAGCACAGAGATTCAAATCCATATTTGTCTTATGCCCTGTGATCAATGAGGTCATTCAGTCCAGCTGTGTAGTTTTTAGAGTGTCAGAAAACCTAAAACCTGTCTCGAGTAGCTGAAGAGAAATACAACAGTTTGTTTCCTGCTGCAGAAAGGTTTCTTTTTTTAGGACTAAATAATTTTTTCACTACAGAATTACATATTTGGCTAATATGAAGGCATAAAACAGCAAGAACTACCAAAAACACATGCAACAATGTAAATACCAGGGTAACACTGATATTTGAAATAACTAGATAATTTTTTTTTTTTTTTGAGTTGGAGTCTTACTCTGTCGCCCAGACTGGAGTGCAGTGGCCACTCCCGGCCACCGCAGCCTCGACCTGCTGGGCTCCAGCGATCCTTCCGCCTCAGCCTTCCAAGTAGCCGGAATTACAGGCATGTGCTACCATGCCCGGCTAATTTTTGATTTATTGTAGAGATGAGGTCTCTCTGCCCAGGCGGGTCTCGAACCTGCGGGCTCAGGCAATCCACTCACCTCAGCCTCCCAAAGGCGCGGGATTACAGGCTGAGCCACCAAACCCGGCTAACTAGATAATTTTGAGGAGGTTTAGCATAAATGCAACAGAGGTCAGTAATCACATAATTTTGAAGTCAGAGCAAGATCAATGACTAAACAGAATGAACATCTTTTATAGGATTATTACTGATTATGAGTATTTTTGTTTTGCAAATAAGCACATACTGGGAAGAATGACAGAAAGGGCAATAACATGCATAATATTGAGAGTGGATATACAGCTTTTATTCAAAAGAAAAGAACACAAAGAAAATTGCACTCAGAGCTGGATGAATCCAAGAATGTTCAACCCAATGACTGAGAATTCAGTGAAGTCAAATAAACCTTCACATTTGGCCACTGTGAGCTCAAAGCAAGCATTCCATCTTGACCTTGCAATTTAGGTAGACTCTACCTTTTTTTTTCAGTCTGCTGAGAGATGAGTTATATATACAGTGGTTACATATCTGGCATTTTAATTCAATAGGATTTTCTTGACAAGGTCCACCCCAAGAAGAACCTTGTATTGCTTTCAATTATTAACTGTAATGAGACATTGCCATCTACAGGTATTGTAGAAATCTGATCTGACACTATCATAGCAAGATCTAGATTCAGGGTAGGCATTTGGAAGTCAAATGTTAGTTTAGAGTAAAACACATATAATTTAAGAACATGATTGCGTTTAATGTACATCAGATAAAGTGTCTATAGACATTGCCAATAACTCTTTAAATTCACTATTAGCAAAAATAACTGAAGATATCTTTAAAATATTCTGGTCACATACACATTTTTAAAAATTTTAAGTTGTTTTCTTTCTTTTCAAAAATATTCACTTCGACTTTTGCTGTTTTTCTCTAGTACAAAATCCACTTAAGACAATCAAGTTTTGTTTTTTAAGCAAAGACAAGACTTTACAGGCCAGTTTTCAATTGTCCAGTGATTGGCTGTTTCAGAAAATGATTTTAAGTGGTTGTGGGAGCATACTTTTCTTTTGAAAGGCAACTACTCTTTATAGGAGGTCATAGGCCAATTAATTTATCATACAGTTGTGTTGAGCTATTGAATATTTTTAATGAAGAAAATAGATGTCATATTGATGCATAGAAGGTATAAATAGTAGGGTTGGAAATAGATGTCATATTGATGCATAGAAGGTATAATGGTAGGGTTGGAAATGTGAGTGTGCATTAGGCATTGAATTAGAAAGAGATTTTTATTTAACATTAAATGTAGTTTTTAACTTTTTCTTTTCAAAACATCCTTCTTCCTTCTTTTATCTCTTTGAGGCTAAAATTAGTTTATTATTATTATTCTTTTTTCTTGCCGTATGTCTCAGTCCTGAACTGCTTAACTAGAACCTTGACTCCAGATAACTCGAAATCTTACTCAAACAATTTCTTCTTGCTCAGCCTCAGTAATCTTTAGCATGCCAGCTCTCCATTCCCCTTTTCCAGCATCTCAAAGTGATTCCTAAAGATTCATGGTTAAGGCAGTAGGATGGGTGCCAGAAGGCAGGGTGTATATGCAAATCTCTGAGTGATGCTCATCAGCAGAAATGTAATAGTTTCAGCTCCACTTCCCTGCTGAAAGTTTGTAACCCAGAAGCTAAAGATTTCGACTTCAATTCATTTAATCATTATTCACTCATCCACTTATTCATTCATTTGTTCACAAACACAGCACTCATGCATTTGACATCTATTATGTACCAGACATTATGCTAAGTCTAGTATTAAACCTAATAGCTGGGCTTCTTACACCTATAAATCTTACTATCTAGTACCGCCAGTCTCTGGTAAAATATCTTCTCAATACCCCTATAATTTCTTTCTTTTTTTTTCCTCCAATTAATCTCTTTTCCCTTGATCATGTTAGACTATCAGTGGAGAGTTCTGGCCTATTCAGAAGATTCAATCTAGGCCCTTTGAGATTAGGGAAGACATCTTTCAGTGGAATATGAAGGAAATCTGAGACATTTTTAAAAAAACGACTGCTGTAACCGAATCTACACGGTCAGCATCTTTATGAGATCTGGAAAATTTCTCTTAACCAGTTCAGTTCGTTATTGAATGCTTAGATTCTTTAGGAAATGACTGACTTTATTGTCTTTTTAAAATTTCAGCTGCTTGTCCCACGTCCTTATGAAATAACTGAGTCTACAGTGGTTTTCCTGATATGAATAGCTCTTTCAACAAGTAAGAGAATGCCCACCTCAGTTTTGCTTGCTATTCAGTTCTCCCTGCTTGACCTTCTACATTGGTTCTGGGGGACATAACACAGAAAACTTGACCTCACACTTCTATCAGTCCTATCGTCCTCTGCAACTTGTCAGTCAGATTTAGTGATTTGTTCCAAGACAAAGCAGCTGAGGTTCCATGGCTAGCCAGAAGAAGACACCCAGGAAGAATGGCTTTTGATCCCTAAGATCCACCAAAGTCATTTAATGAATATAACAACTGAGTTGGGGGAAAAAAATTCCTTAGGAAAAATGATTACTGAAATCTTCATTCTTCCCCATTTCCAATTTGCCCCCCATAATTCTCCAGGGTCGGAAAGGGCGGCAAGGGGCACAGTGGGAAAAAGGACAGAATGTAGGAGTCTGTGATTTGACACAGTAGAGTGGTCTTGAGCAGTGGCTCATTGAGGGCCCTAAGTAGTCTGACAGAAACTGAATAGAACTTCATGGAAGAAAAACATCTGTAACAGTAGAGAGGATATTTCAGTTTGGTGGACTGCTTTGCTCTACCTAGTAATTTAGGGAACTAAGTCATTCCATCTTGTCTCTCCTGTCCTTCTGGCCTAATATTAGTATACCATCTGCAAGTCAATATTTAATTCCTTATTCTCTAGAATACTTCTAGAGAAAAAGTCAGTATTTTTAGAGAAAGATTCAGCATTTCGATACAAATCACAAGGTAAATATATTGGCCTGTGATTTCCTAATAAGAATAGCTGTCTTTCAAAAAAAAAATATGCTGCCATGACCGTTAAAACAATTTTTGGAACATGGGTAATCATTGGATAATTGAAAATGGCTTGTGAAACTCGTTTTGCTTGACAAACACAAAACTGATAGGCCTTTGTTTTTCAGTGGAAGAAGGGGAAAAGAGAATGTAAAAAACCCATCAGTGTCACGCAGGCCCTGGTCTGGAAGAGACAAAAATCACTTCTGTTCACATTCTTTTGGGGAGTAGTTGTCACATGGCTACCCTGGATTAATCGTGGGCTAAGCCAAGGCCACTACCTTCTGGTAGGGAAAGTATGCATTTTTTTATAGAGAAGCTATTATCTTAGAGACAAGATGGATACTACACAGATATTAATGTCATTGAGAAATTATTTCAACATTTTAATTGTGGTCTGAGGATGGTTCTTTTATAAGCAACACTTAAATTATGATGAAACCACAGGATTATGTTTATTCTTACATGTTTAGAAAGTATAATACTTCTGGTTATAAACAAGCTCAGTTTGGGAATTATTTGGCAATATAACTAAGCAACACAATCCATCGTTTATTGTTATTTATATTATTTATATTATGTTTATCAATCTGAAATACACATGAAATAATATGATTGAGTCATTCTTCAGTTTACGACCCAGACACATCTATGCTGAGAATAAAATCTAAACTGCTTTTAGGGCTTTGGTCACCATACATGATCAGGATCTCACCTATATTTCCAACTTATCAGCCTCTACTCTCTCATTGTTTCACCATACTTTCCTCATTCTAGCTTTCTGTTCTGCTTGCAGTCAATTAAAGAATTTCCCTGCCAGAACCTTTCTTGCTCCTGGTTCTTGGATTCTCTTCCCCTCGATTTTAGCAAGGTTGTCATTTTCTCAACATTGAGGTTTTATCACAAATGCCACCTCTCAAAAACCCTACACTACCTCATTGGCTGCCATATTACTTGTCTTCTGTATGCACAGTTATTGTCTAATTCCTATTAGGGAAGATGTTGCTTTCTGCTCCATTCATTGGAGCAGCACCTGGAATAAAAGTGTCTAGCATATCACAGGCACTCAGTAATTAGTTGACTAAATATAATATACATTTCCTTAACATCCTAAATATAATATAAATTTTTTCTTGATTTGATGATCCAATGAAAATGCTTGTATGTGTGTGTTCCGAGACAGGAGGATCTTGCTATGTTGCTTAATCTGGTCTCAAACTCCTGGGCTCAGGAATCCCCCTGTCTTGGACCCCCAAGCAGCTTAAATTACAGGCATGAGCCACTGTACCTTACAGAAAAAGTTTTAGGTTAAAAAGACTGACATAAAATTATTGCACAAATTTTATCATTATGAAATAAAACAAGTTACACAAGTATTAGCTTCTAAGGAGGTGTGTGTGTGTGTGTGTGTGTGTGTGTGTGCATGAAGATGTACGTTTAAAAATGTCTACTATGTTCAGTGTTTATGTACATAACCTAGTTGAATAAATAGAGCAGATACACGAGGAATTGCAATGATGATCATTGTCTAGATGAGAAAATTCTGACTTAAGTTTAGCAAGTTTTCAATGTATTCAGGGAAAAGAGCTGAAACCCAAACCCAAGTCCTCTGGCTTCAGAACCTGTATTCTCTCTAAGGGAAAGCTTTCTTAATGTGTTCTGTATTCAGAAATACCTCTTCACAATAGCATCATTTCCATGGACAGCATTTATTGCAACTTATGGTAAAACAAACTGCTTTGTTTACTTAAAAATGAATTAACTAACCTACCTAAGCACTAAACTAATGCAATTATTGCAAGTGTGTAATAAAATAGTGAATTTTCCCGTCTCAGTTTGATCCTCTAAGACATTTGAGAATGTTCTAGGTTTTTAGTGGCTAACATTAAGAAAGAGTGACACCTTGTGGCAATTTTTATGCCAGAGGACACCCTGGCTTTCTTTCGAAGATTTTTCGGACCTTGAACAATTATGATGCTGTAAAAAAGCGACTGGCAGTAGTGGGAAACTGTCGGGGGAGCGGGGAGGGGATTGGCAGTTGAGGGAAACTGCCAGGGGAGGGAGGGGCATACGTCATCAACAAGCGTACCTGCATGATCAATGTTTGTATACCTAACCCTGAATTGTACCCCACATCTTTATAATAAAAATTAAAGAAATAAAAATGAAGAATAAGGAGCCTTTAAAAAGTGTCCTAATACATTTGCATTTTATTCATTGTACAGTTTTGATATTTGTAGATATACAAAATATAATAAATCTCTATTAAAGGCAAAAAGTAACAGTTTTGAAAATATAATTATAACCCGAACATTATGGGTCTCTGCATAATTTAGAGCAAGAAAAATCTACTATCCTGTGACTCAAGTATATATTCATTATATCTTTCCAGTTTCACTTGTGGGATGGTAGGGCAGATAAGCTCTATGCCTTAGATATTGTTTAAAAACATTCAAAATCAAGTTGATAAATTTAGGGAAAGGATTGAGATAAAAAATGATAATGGCAATTGATGTGGAGGCTTTACGCTTTTTTCTCATTATTTTTCTGTCTCAGTTCAGGGAAACTTGGTATCACTCATATTGAAAAGAAATAAGAATCTAATTACAAAGTGCCTTTCTCATTTACTAAAGCAAGCTTAAGGACTTTTCTAAAACTCAACCAATTAGTTATGAGAGAAGCTTGGTCTAATCTCCTCTCACAGAAATGAGCATTTTGGCATTTACACAGTGGTTAAAAAAATCCATTCTTGTGGAAAAGTTGGAATTATCTAAGTATGACTCTTGTCTATTATATTTAAGTAAGATGCATCAAAATCTGTGAAAATTTTCCAAGATGATAGATAATACTGGGAAGGAGGAAACTGTCACACCTGAAGAATCTCTTGTTTCAAGCTTCTTTGCGAATTATTCTGGTTTGGTTTCTGGGTGTCTGTAAAGATAATACTGCCTGTATAATGCCTCAAATTAGTGTGGATAACCACCATTTAACCTGCCTTCAGGTGTGAGGAAAATGGGCAGATGACACCTTATACTTAATGTTTCTGCTCTGAGAGAGGCAATAAAAGAGATAAGAAAGCATTTTCACATTGAAGTCATCACCTTATTTCTCACATGATTTAGCTTTTGGCTAACTATTCCCTTGGCTAGACGGACTTGGCAATTAAGGGTTTCTAAATAGTGAAGAATCCCACCCTAGGCTCAGAGCTCAGAGGTGGAGGCTGTGTAAACAATATTTGTACACCTGTTGACATTACATTGATAAAGGTGAACTGATCATTTTCTTGTTGATTTGAAATTTATAACACATTTTGATGAAATACCCTAAGTAAGATCTAGTTCACCAAAGAGATATGATATCTACTTTGGCTGGTCCTAGGCTGGAAGAAAAACTGATTTCTTCATCAGCAGTGCCATAGTAATTTGCTCAGTAAAATGAACTTCACACGGTTTAATTGAATATTTGCAACACATGGGTTCTATGCCATGAGCTGTGTACCCAACCATGGGAGTGAACCAAGCATGGCCATACCTATAGAGAATTTATGGTCTAGTGGGCAGCTGAGATAAGACGAAACAAAACAAAAACCAAACAGGTAACAAGTGGTTGAATGAGAAAAAGAGCAAAGTGAAATAAACACACACACACACACACACACACACACACACACACACACACACGCACACACACACCAAAACCTGGAAGGACGTTGCTGTTGCTGTGAAGAGGAACATGGAACAAAAAAAAGCCTGAATAAAGAGACATGGGCTGATCGCAGAGGCATAGTCCTTTAATGACATAGAGGCGTTAGGTTATCAGTTGAAATGAAATTAACAACTTGTGCATGTTATTTCAGCCTCATAATTTTATTTAAAGCTCACAATAACTCTATATTTTTAAATTCTCAGATTTTAGATGAGACTCTACTAAAAAAAAAAATGCTGCTTCTTTCGCTCGTGTCCAAATAATTCCTCTGACACATTTCCTACTGTTTCCCCAAGACTTTTAAGCAACAACTCAGCTATTGAAGCATATGTAAGTTTACACTGTTTTGTCTGAAATTGTCTTTAAATTTAAAAAAATGACATTTCTAAAATTGTAGGGTTTTTTTTTTTTAATTCTGGGAAGCAGATAGTTTTCTTCTTCTTCTTTTTTTTCCCTCCCTGAGTCGGAGTCTCACTCTGTCGCCCAGGCTGGAGTGCAGTGGCACACTCACGACCACTGCAGCCTCGACCTGCTGGGCTCAGGCGATCCTTCCATCTCAGCCTTTTAAGTGGCTGGAACTACAGGCATGCTCTACCATGCCCGGCTAATATTTTGATTTATTGGAGAGAGAGGGCTCACACAAGTTGCCCAGGCTGGTCTCGAACTCGTGACCTCAGGCAATCCTCTCGCTTTGGCCTTCCAAAGTGCTGGAATTACAGGTTTGAGCCACCGTGCCCGGTCTAGAAAGGAGACAGTTATTTTGCAGACTTATTTTTGCATGGACCCTTTTGCAGACTTTCAACAGCTTGGCATCAAATTTTCCAGTTCGCTATTTCTGGCGTGTTGTCTTAGCGCCATCTGCTGGACCTTGGGTAGGTTGTCACAAGACAAAAGAAGGAGCAATGCAAAAATATATAAATTAAACATGATTTAAGACTGGAAGCTACAAATCACCATAAACTTTGTTTGAGATATTGATTCACTGCCTTCATATATTATGATATATCCACGAAACAAAATGCAGTGTGGTATTTAAAACAATAAAATTGTCCTGAAATGAAAGGCGTTCCAACATGTATTATAACATCTAAGAATTCAGGCATAGAACAGTGTGCATTATTGTTTTTATCTAAGTATGATATGTATGTGAATGTAGATGTTTGCGTAGTTTTAATATAGGATATTATATTTGCTGGCGTGTGTTTACTTTGAAACAAAAGACTTGGTGAAGTGGAGGGCCTATTATTTTTCAAATTATGCCAGTCTATCTTGTTTCTTTTTTTTTTTTTTTTTTGAGTTGGAGTCTCACTCTGTAGGCCGGACTGGAGTGCAGTGGCTGCTCCTGGCCACTGCAGCCTTGGCCTGCTGGGCTCCGGCGATCCTTCCGCCTCAGCCTTCCAAGTAGCTGGAACTACAGGTGTGCGCTACCACGCCCAGCTGATTTTTTATTTATTTATTGTAGAGATAGATGAGGTCTTGCCAATTTGCCCAGGCGGGTTTCGAACCCGCGGACTCAGGCAATCCACTCACCTCAGCCTCCCAAGGCGCGGATTACAGGCTGAGCCACTGAGCCTGGCTTGTTCCTATTTTTAATCTTGTACATATATTGCTGTTATTATTTTACTTTAAAATGTCATTTGAGATTATCTGATAGTAAGATTTTGGAGCTTTTTTTTAACATTTATATTTGCCTATATTTAAAAATTATGTTAATAATATATATTTTTTTAAATTGGAGTCTCCCTCTGTCGCCCAGGCTGGAGTGCAGTGGCATGCTCATGGCCACCGCAGCTTCGACTTGCTGGGCTCAGGTGATCCTTTCACCTCAGCCTTCCAAGTAGCTGAGACTACAGGCACGTGCTATCACACCTGGCTTATTTTTTGATTTATTGTAGAGACTGAGGTCTCACCAAATTGCCCAGGCTGGTCTCGAACCCACGGTTTTAGACAATCCTCTCACCTTGGCCTCCCAAAGTGCTGGGATTACAGGCTGAGCCACCACACCTGGCCAATGAATGTCTTTTTATTAACTCCTTTCTTTATGGTCCCAAAACATTTTGTCTATATTAGTTTCTTAGTATTTATGTTAATTTGGTTCTCATATAGTTACTTTTACCAATACTTGCTAAATTTTCTTGATTTCAAATATTCTGGCCGTTGGTGCCCAATAATTGCATATGTGCTTTTCACACTGTGAAGTCTCTTTCTTGTAATTATGGTAATAATTCAAGGTAAAAGGCCTTGCTTGCTACTATTGTATGACCTCTGGAAAAATTAGTTACAACATAGGTGCCTCAGTTTCTTATCTGTTTAAGTAAGCTAATGGTCTCTATCTTTAAGGGTAGCTATGAAGCTTATAGAGCATGAAGCACATTGGTAGGGCCTTAGTATTAGTAAGTATTAGATTTTGAGAGACAGAGAGAGAGAGAGAGAGAGAGAGAGAGTGTGTGTGTTTGTGTGTGTGTGTGTGCACGTGTGTGTGTGTGTGTGTGTGTGTGTGAGAGAGAGAGAGAGAGAGAGAGAGAGAGAGAGTCGTGTGTGCGTTTGCCTTCCTCACTCAGTTGAGAGCTCTTCCGAGGTTGAAATATATCTTACTCATTCTCGTATTCTCAGAAGTGAATAGAAAGCCTTACATATATTAGTAATAATAATATGTCTTGAATTAATTTTCTAATAACTTAGGAGAGAATTACAAGAAAATCAAGATCTATGTATCAAGAGACTAAGAGGTGAAAGTGCCCCATTTCAAAATTTGAATTTTAAGACTGGGCATGGTGGTGGTTCATGCCTGTAATTTCTTTTCTTTCTTTTTTTTTTTTTGTGTTGAAGTCTCATCTGTCACCCAGACTGGAGTGCAGTGACCGCTCCCGGCTACCGCAACCTTGACCTGCTGGGCTCCGGCGATCCTTCCGCCTCAGCCTTCCGAGTAGCTAGAACTACAGGCGCGCGCCACCACGCCCAGCTAATTTTTTGATTTATTGTAGAGATGAAGTCTCACCAAGTTGCCCAGGCGGGTCTTGAACCCGTGGGCTCAGCAATCCACTCACCTCAGCCTCCCTGTAATTTCAATACTTTGGGAGGCTGAGATGGGAGGATTGCTTGAGTCCAGGAGTTTGAGACTAGCCTGAGCAACATAGCGAGACCTCATTTCTACCAAATAAAAAAATAAAATAAAATAATTGAATTTTGGACCCTAACGTATTTTTCTACCTAAGAAATATTTTGACCAAAGGTTTTTACTTACTTGAATATTTTTTCTAAATAATTGTTATAAATCTTCAAACAGTGTGTACATTACCTCTACCACCTATAAACAAGGCAGTACATTTAAAACTGGTACAAAAGTACATACCAGTTTTAGATGTAGCAGTATCACCAAATACTACCACCCAGGGCAGAAACTGGTTTATTTACATTTGCATCCTGACTCTCAGCAGAGTGGTCAGAACCAAAGCACTTCATTTATGCCTAATTACTAACTACAATGACTTGTATTTTCAGAAAGTTTTAGAAAACTCCTTTTCCTTTTTTGCTGCTCCATTGAGAACTAAAATTGTCTTGGAATGAAAGGACATAAAAAAGGACATGAAAAAATAAAGCAGGAACTGGGTCAACTTTAGTCTATGAATCAGGGAGCAAAATCCCAGAAGTAAAAGAAAATCTTCTTGTTAAACACTTACTGAAACCATGTAGGTTGGCCGTAAGTGGAAATGTATTAAGAAATTATGGTGAGGCAAAGTGGCTCTGTGTGTTGCGTACTATTTTAAAATAAATAAGCAAGACACTCTTTTACACAGTTGTCTTGAGATAGTTTACATGCAACATGTTGTACCTATTGGAAATTTCCATTTTGATCCATTTTGACATGTGTACACATCCAAAGAGTCATCATCGTAATTAAGATAGCAAACGTCTTTATCATTCATAAACGCTTTCTTATGCCCTTGTGTAATCTTTTCTTCTCCTTCCCACACTTTTCCACTGTTTCAGGCAACCAACTAGTGTGCTTTTTGTCATGTAGCTTACCTTGCATTGTACAGAATTGTATACATACAGATATGAGCCCCATATTGACATTGAAGTCAACCAGAGAAGCCACATAAATAGTGGTGATACCTTACAATTATAATGGAGTGGAAAAATTCCTATCTCCCAGTGACATCATAATGTGACAGAACAATGCATTACTTGTCTGTTTGTGGTAATGTTGGTATAAACAAGCCTACTGTACTGCTAGTCATATAAAAGTATAGCACATATGAGTATGTATGGTACATAGTACTTGCTAATGATAAGAAATGATGCTACTAATTTATGTATATACTATACTATATCTTTTATCATTATTTTATAGTATAATCTTTTAAATTATTATTATTTTTAAAAAGTTAACTGTAAGGCCAGGCTTGGTGGCTCAGCCTGTCATCCCAGTACTTTGGGAGGCCAAGGTGAGTGGATTGCCTGAGCCCGCGGATTTGAAACCAGCCTGGGGAAATTGGCGACACCTCATCTCTACAACAAATCAGAAAACTAGCCGGTCATGGTAGCATGTGCTTGTAGTTCTGGCTACTTGAAAAGAGGAGGCAGAAGGATCGCTGGATCCCAGCAGGTGAATGCTGGGGTGGCCGTGAGTGTGCCACTGGACTCCAGCCTAGGCGACAGAGTGAGACTGTGACTCAAAAAAAAAAAAGAGAAGTTAACTGTAAAAAAAGTCTCAGGTAGATCCTTCAGGAGATATTCCAGAAGAAGGCATTGTTATCATAGGAGCTAGCAGCTCCATGCACATTACTGACCCTGAAGACATTCCAGTGGGACAAGATGTGGAGATGGAAGACAGAGATATTGATGATCCTGACCCTGTGTAGGCCTACGCTAATGAGTGTGTTTGTGTCTTCATCTTAAACAAAATGCTTGTAAATAAACAAATAATAAAAGAATTCAAAAAATAAAAAAATATAGTATAAAGATAGAAAGAGAAAATATGTTTGTACAGTTGTACAATGTGTTTGCAGTTTAAACTAAGTATTATTACAAAAGAATCAAAGCTTTAAAAAATTTAAACATTTACACAGTAAAAATTATGGTAAGCTAAAGTTAAGTTATTACTGAAGAGAGAAAAATAATTGTTAGGATTGACAGTGGCAGGAAACTATGGAGGGACAGGGAAGGAAAAGGAGGTGGGATTAACGGTAGTCATTATCTGTTTGGGGACAGGGGAACATACCTCATCAACAAGGGTACCTCACAATGCATATTTGTATACCTAACTCTTAACTGTACCCCACAATTTTAAAATAAAAAATATGTTAAAAGAAAGAAAAATAATTTTTATAGACTGGATAGCCCAAGTACACAGTGTTTTATAGAGTCTATAGTGGCGTACAGCTAACTATTCACTGTTCACTCTGACTCACTCAGGGCAACTTCCGGTCCTTCAAGCTCTGTTTATGTTAAGTGCCCTATACACGTATACCATTTTTCACCTTTTATACTGTATTTTTACTGTACCTTTTAAGGTTGAGATATGGTTAGACATACAAGTACCATTGTGTCGTGATTGTCTACAGTATTCAGTATAGTAACATGCTGTATAACGCATTGCTTAGTGGCAATAGACTATACTATGCAGCCTGTGTGTGTAGAAGGCTATACCACCTGGGTTTGTGTAAATACACCCTGTGATGTTTGCATAATGACACAATTGCTTAAGGACACATTTTCAAAATATATCTCCGTTGTTAAGTGATGTTTGTGTATGGAATCATACAGTATACATTCTTTTTTGTCTGCTTTCCTTTATTCAACACACTTATTTTGAAATCATCCATGTCAGTGCATAGATCAATAGTTTATTTCTTTTTATTGCTGAATAACTGTGCATTGTATGGATAGACCATGTTTTGCTCATCCGTTTACCTGTACGTGAGCATTTGGGAGTCTCCATTTTTTAACCATAGTATATCAGAATATCCATCTGTAATGATATTTGATAGTCTTTATGCATGCAATTAGCATTTTTTGCTCCAATAAAAACATATATTTGCAAAATTAGATTAGTCACTTGCAAATGATAACTTATTTTTTGCTCTAAACATAAGAGTCAGCTTCCCTAAATAATACCTTTACTACTAACAGATGAATTTCCTAACAACGTTACTGATTTGCTTAAAATTTGATGACTCCCTACCACCTGGGTGGAACTCAATAACCTTTTGTAAATTGTAAGGAATATTTTCTTCTCCCCATTTTGTATAATTTTCCTTTCTATCACCAATTCACTCATCTCAAGATGATAACCAAAGCTTCCTTTGCCCTCTGTCTTAGGGGATTTTATCTTGTGGAACCAAAATGGGAAATTATTAGGCCAGCTAAATACTACTAAAATCCAAATTTCTGGAGCTTATGCAAATTGAGGGAGTTGTAAGGAGAATGATTTCAGAAGGGATAGGTTGGAGGGAAGAGTTGTCTGGGAATCTGAAATAACTGAGCCGAGAAATATTTGAAGACCTTACCTCATGCCGAGAATTCTGGATAGACTTCTATGGCTTTTGAAAACACCCAAGACCAGCTACTTGCAAACCTCATGCAAAGTCTCTGATGATATGTTGAAGAATGTAAAAGAGGACTAAACAGTAAGACATATGGCCTTGGGAGCCACAGCAAGACTTTGAATTCAAGAATGACAATGAAGCATGGACAGAGGCGTATTATTGGCAACTACTGAGGAAATAATGTTTGCGGTTCTTTCTTTTAATGCTTGTGCACCACTTCCATTTGCTGTCTTCATAGGAAAAAGACTTTTGCATTATACTAAATGTAGAAGTGGATATCCCTCAGACATGATTGAAATAGAATTTTCTACTAATTAGACATCTGAGAAATTGAAGCGGGTTTTATTTAGTTTGGAAAAACAAAGAGAAAGTGATTTTTTTTTCACACCAGTGTTGTGGATTAAAAGTCACACTCTCTACAAATTAAGAATATGTCTTACTACAAATAGCAAAAATATCAACCAACTGTGGTATAAGCAATAAGGGTGTATTTTTTTTTTCTTCATATAACACCGATGTCAGAGATGAGCTGCTGGCACTAGTTCAGCTAATCTAGATTTACCCTTGCCAATTTAGCATGCTGGTTCTAATCTCCTATTGATTTTTTAAAAAATCTTATGGCCACATGTCGTGCCATGACAGGTAAAGACATTGTGTAAATGTTCAGGTCAAGAAGAAAAGGAAAATGTGGCTGCACCACTTCCATTTGTTCTCTTCATAGGAAAGTGGAAGATTTATTTGAAACTTTCCAAAGATTTCCACTTATGTCTTATTTTTAAGATTTGCTTCATCTGAGCACATCTAACTGTGATTCTGCAATGGTGAGTACCTATCTTTCACATAGATGTTAGTGGAAATGGACCAGGGAGAAAGCGTTGGTATTAGGTGTGGTTCAGCTAATCCACTATATCAGTCATATGTTCAAATTCTAAAGTGGTCTGAATTCCAAAATGGACTTCTTTCGTACAGAAGTCCCTCTCAGTCTAGCCCAGACTTCTTTTTTTAGTCCTGATTTCTGTTTAATCTAACAGGGATTCTTTTCCCTAGTAAGATTTTTCACTGTCCTTGAGATGCTTATGAAAAATTACAAATTCTAAGCCAACTATGGAATATGGCTTTATCCCTCAGAATATCTGTCAAAACTTGATGGTTTCATTGGTCTGACTAGCTAGAGCAAAGGCGGCTAAACAATGAGAGGAATAATCAGGGACTTGAAAGTAAAGCTTAAATCTCTAAAAGGAAACACTGTCATATGGTTAACCAGGGGAAAATCTGCTCCATCTACAGAGGAAGATGGTAGAGTAGTTGCACATCTTAGCCTAGTCTGTAAGTGGAGCAATAACAAATAAATATGTCACATGCACATTGGGAGTCAAATTTCACAATTTATGAGAGAAAATAACTATCAATCTAGAATCAAGCAGTGAACTCAAGCTAGACCGATAGTGTTCCCTCCCCAAAAGACGGATTGTCACCTACGTGAAGCGCTGCAAACATTATCTAAAAGAAAGCAATTTAATCACAGGCTCAAACAATTCCTTCAGTCAATATCAAAGCACAGAAACCCACAATTTAAAAAAAATCACAACCATGAAACCATGAAAGAGTCAGAAGAAACTACAAAGATCAGATTCTCCAAAATTTTAGATATTGGAATGATCAACAACAGATACATAAAACAATCATATTTTATGAGGGGGAGCAAAAACCCCTGGAATTTATGAAAAATTATGTATTTATTTTTACATGTTTAAACTTCAGTCACCTTCAAAGTACTCTCCATTTGATGCAATACACCTACTGAGACACTTTTTTTTAATCAGTATTTTTTATTTGATATTGTGGGGTACAGTTAAGGGTTAGGTATACAAATATGCTTCATTCAGGCCCCCTTGTTGATAACAGGTGTCTCCCCGTCCCCAGACAGATGTTTACTACCATTAGTCCCATCCCCCGTATGGTTTCCCACCACTGTCAGTCATTTTCTTATGGCAGTGCATTGGATGATCAAGGTCCACTATATGAGTGAGAATATGTGATACTCAGATCTTTGTTTCTGTGAGAGGTCACTCAGTTTTATAGACTCTAGCTCCATCCAGGTTGCTGCAAAATTCATGATTTTGTTCTTTTTTATGGCTGCATAGTATTCCATCGTATATATGTACCACATTTTTTTAATCCAGTCCCCTTTTGATGGGCAGCATGGTTGGTTCCAGGTTCTTGCTATTGTGAACAATGCTGCGATAAACATTCGTGTGCAGGTGTCTTTTTTATAGAGTGATTTGAGTTCTTCAGGGTATATTCTCAGTAGGGGGATTGCAGGCTCATATGGGAGGTTGATGTTTAGAGCTTTTAGGAATCGCCACCCTGCTTTCCACAGAGGTTGCCCTAGTTTACACTCCCACCAACAGTGTAGGAGTATTCCCTTTTCACCACACCCTCTCCAACAACTATTATTTTCTGAGTTATTGATAATTGCCATTCTGACTGGAGTTAGGTGGTATCTCAGTGTGATTTTGATTTGCATCTCCCTGATGATTAATGAGGTTGAGCATTTCTTCATGTGTCTGTTGGCTGCTTGGATGTCTTCCTTTGTGAAGTGTCTGTTCATATCTTTTGCCCATTTTATAATGGGGTTGTTTGTTTTTTTCTTTTCAGCACATTTGAGTTCCTTGTATATCCAAGATGTTAAGCTTTTATCAGATCTGGAGTTGACAAATACTTTTTCCCAGTCTGTAGGCTGTCTTTCCCGTCTCTTGATGGTTTCTTTGGCTTTGCAGAAGCTTGTCAGTTTAATGAGGTCCCACTTGTCTATCTTATCCCTTATGGCCTATGGGTTTGAGTTTTGTTCAGGAATTGGATGCCAGTTCCAATTTCCATGAGGGTGTGTCCTTCATTTTCTAAGGTTCTTATGGTTTGAGGTTTTACATTTAGGTCTCTGATCCATTTGGAGTTTATTTTTGTGCATGGGGATAGATAGGGGTCCTGTTTCAATCTTCTGCATGTGGACAGCCAGTTTTCCCAGCACCATTTACTGAATAGGTTCTCCTCTCCCCAGTGATAGGTGGTGGAGGCTTTGTCAAAGATGAGTTGGTTGAGAAATTGAGGTTTTGCTTCTGGGATCTCAATTCTATTCCATTGATCTATATGACTGTTCCTATACCAATACCAAGCTCTCTTGATGATTGTAGCTTTATTGTAAAGTTTGAAGTCTGGTAATGTGATACCACCTGCTTTGTTTTTTTTGCTGAGGATTGTTCTGGCTATTCTTGGTCGTTTGTGTTTCCATATGAATTCCTGTGTTGTTTTTTCTAGGTCTGAGAAGAATGTTGCTGGTAATTTGATAGGTATTGCATTGAATCTGTAGATTGCCTTAGGTAAGATGGACATCTTCACAATGTTGATTCTTCCAATCCATGAGCATGGGATATTTTTCCACTTGTTTGTGTCATCTTTGATTTCTTTGAGCAGAGTTCTGTAGTTTTCATTGTAAAGGTCTTTCATGTCTCTGGTTAGGAAGATGCCAAGGTGTTTCATTTTTTTTCTGTGGCTATTGTGAATGGAATTGTGCTTCTTATTTGGGCTTCTGTTTGTTTATTATTGGTGTAAAGAAATGCGATTGTCTTTTGCACATTTATTCTATATCCTGAGACTTTGCCAAATGCTTTATCAGTGTAAGGAGGTTTTTGACAGATTCTCTTGGGTTTTCAAGGTACACGATCATGTCATCTGTAAAGAGAGATAGTTTGACTTCCTCTTTTCGTATTTGGATACCCCTGACTGCCTTCTCTTCTCTGGTTGCTCTAGCCAGGACTTCCAGTACTATATTGAACAGGAGGGGTGAGAGTGGGCATCCTTGTCTTTTTCCAGTTTTCAGGGGAAATGGTTTCAATTTTTGTCTGTTTAGGAGTATGCTGGTTGTGGGTTTCTCGTAGATGGCTTTTACTACTTTGAGGTATGTTCCCTGTATGCCTAGATGTTTGAGGGTTTTTATCAAGAAGGGATGCTGGATTTTATCAAAAGCTTTTTCTGCATCTAATGATATAATCATGTGGTTTTTGTTTTGACATCTGTTGATGTATTTAATTACATTTATGGTTTTACGAATGTTGAACCAGCCCTGCATCCCAGGGATGAAGCCTACTTGATCATAATGGATGATTTTTGAGATGTGTTGTTGAATCCGGTTTGCTAGGATCTTGTTGAGAATTTTAGCATCTATGTTCATCAAAGATATTGACCTGTAGTTCTCTTTTTTTGATTTACCTGGCTTGGGTATCAATATGATGTCAGCTTCATGAAATGATTTGGGGAGGGTTCCATCCTTCTCAATCGCCTGAAATAGCTTCATTAGGATGGGAATCAGTTCCTCCTTAAATGTCTTGTAGAATTCTGCTGGAAAGCCATCTGGTTCAGGGGTTTTTTTTGTAGGTAGTTTTCTTATTACATAATCAATTTCCTTGATTGTTATTGGTCTATCTAGGGTCTCAATTTCTTCTTGTTTCAACCTAGATAGGTTGTGTGATGATAGAAAGGCCTCCATTTCCTTGAGGTTTTCAAGTTTGTTTCCATACAAGTGTACATAGTAGTCTCTGATGATCTTTTTATTTCTTCAGGGTCAGATGTGACTTGATCTTTTATGTTTCTGATTGTGCTTATTTGGGTTTTTTCTTTCTTTTTCTTGGTCAGTCTAACTAGGGGACCATCAATCTTGTTTATCCTTTCAAAAAACCAGCTTTTTGTTTCATTGATTTTTTGTCTTGTCTTTTTGTCTTCTATGTCCTGGATTTGGGCTTTTATTTTGGTGATCTGAATTCTTCTGCTGAAATTAGGGTTTTTGTGGTCGTGCTTTTCCAGCTTCCTTAGGTGGCTTGTTAGGCTGTTAATTTGTGCTCCTTCCATTTTCTTCATGTGTGTTTGTAGGGATATAAATTCCCCTCTTACTACACCTCTTAAGGTGTCCAGAGATTTTGGTAAGATGTTTTTCATTCTCATTTGTTTCCAGGTATCTTTTGATCTCTGTTTTGATTTCATCATTGACCCGGGGTTGTTTAGCATCATGCTGTTTAGTGACATGTCTTTGGGGGTTTTTGGGGGGACCTTGTTGGTGTTGTTTATTTTTTTTCCCACTGTGGTCCAAGAAGGCATGGAAAATTTCGTTTTTTAAAATTTGCTTATGCTTGATTTATGGCCAATTATGTGGTCGATTTTGGAATATGTTCCATGCGGTGATGAGTAGAATGTGTATTCTCTGGTCTTTGGATGGAGTGTTCTGTAGGATCAATTAAGTCCATTTGGTCTAGAGTCATATAGAAGTTCTGGATCTCATTGTGTTTTTGTCCTGATGATCTTCTAGGGTTTGAGTGGGGTATTAAAGTCCCCAGTTATGATGGTGTTCGTGTAATATCTTTCTTTAGTTTTTGGGAGTTGTTTTAAAAAATTGGGCACAACCCGGGCTCGGTGGCTCAGCCTGTAATCCCAACCTTTGGGAGGCTGAGGTGAGTGATTGCCTGAGCCCGCGGGTTCGAGCCCCGCTTGGCAGCGAGACCTCATCTCTACAATAAATCAAAAAATCACCCGGGGGTGGTAGCGCGGCCTGAAATTTCCCGGGCTACTGGAAGGCTGAGGCGGAAGGATCCCGGGAGCCCAGCAGGTCGAGGCTGCGGTGGCCGGGAGCGGCCACTGCACTCCAGCCTGGTGACCAAGTGAAACTCCAACTCAAAAAAAAAAAAAAAAAAAGTTGGTGCACCTATGTTAGTGCATATATGTTTAGGATAGATATTTCTTGTTGATGGATGAACCTTTTATATTATGTAGTGGCCCTCTGTATCTTTTTTAATTTTTGATAGTTTAAAATGGATTTTGTCTAAAATTAGGATCATGACCCCTCCTTTCTTTTGTGTTCCATTCGCTTGAAAATTTGTTTCCCATCCTCTTACTTTGAGTTATGCATGTCCTTTCTAGTGAGATGGGTCTCTTGAAGGCAGTATATTGTTACCGGGTGATATTTTTTTCATTTTGCCATTCATGTCTTTTCAGTGGTGCTTTATCCATTACTTCAGGCTAATTATTGAAATGTGGGGTTGTCCCTATCATAGATTTTTTATAGAGTTGTTCTTCCACTTGTTTATTGTCTTTCTTTTGTTTTGGAGGTTGGTTCATGTGTATTTTATTTTTTTTCCTGTACTTTTGTGAAGAACGTTGTTCTTTTTTTCCCTTTTCTTCTGTTTTAGTACTTTCTTAAGTGTTTCAGTAATTTTTTGTTTCCTTAGTTTTAATTCTTTTTTAATCTCTCCATTAAGCTTAAACTGTTTGTAGTTGAAAGTATTTGGATTTAAATGTTTTATCCCAGGTCAGTTTTTTAGTTCTGTCTCGGGTCGGGAGGATCCTTTTTCTTTTGCTGTTAGTTTTTCATCCCTTAGTGGATAAAGTCCCTTGAGTTTTAATCTCCAGCCTCTCCCCTCTGTTTTTGTTGCAGGTAGCTAGCATGTTGCCTGGGAAATCTGTGGCACTGGTCTCTATTCAGTGTAGGGAAGGGGCTTTGTCTCCTATTTAATGACATCAGCATGGGAACTGAGGTGGAGGCTCTGATAAGTGGGCGGGGCATATGCCTTGAAAATGGCATAGGTGGTCGTTTTACTTTCACTTTTAGGGATGCTCCTGTGAGTCTCTAGGCAGGACCAGCTGCACAGCTGGGCACTGGATCCGGGGTGCCACCAGCAGGCTGGGGTGGAGGAGAGTGTAGGGCGTTCCCTCCTCTGGAGCTGGAAGCCTCTGATTGGCACCTTACACCTGCTTGGGGTTCTGCTCCCTTACATAGGCTTGCAGTCGCACACTGAGTGCCTCAGCCAGGGTGGGTCTGGGGCTTCAGATCTCCAAACTCCAGAGGTGGTCCCTCATAGGGTACTTCAGCCAGAAGTGGGACCGGTATCTCTGAGGGTTGGGCACCCAAAGCCTCCCTGGGTGACCAGCAGGTTGGTGCTGGGGGCTGGTCATGACGATGCAGCCAGGGAGGGAGCTGGTATTCGTGATTCCGTATTCCCCAGTCAGCCTGAATCACGTATAGTGGAGCAGCCACAGTCGGGCCACAATATCTGGCCTTGCATGGAACCAAAGTTCCCCAGGGCTCGTACCAGTGTGGCTGGCGGTGGGCAGAGAGTGCAGGAAGAAAAGTAAGGGTCTTTTTGGGAACTCACATTCGCAGAGTCTCACGGATCCATCTAGGCCGTTGCCATCTTCAGGTCAGACCTCTCGAGACACTTTTTTCACTTCTCAAAACAGTTTTTGAATTGTCAATTTTGATGTCTTTTAGTGCTTCTGACATTTTTTGTTTGTTTGTTTGTTTGACCTCTTCCACATCAACAAAACATTTCTCATAAGAACCTTTTTCATCTGGAGAAACAAGAAAAAGCCATTTGGGGTAGAATTGGGTGAATAGGGAGTGTGGGGCAAGAAAGACATGCCATTTCGGGTCAAAAACTGCTGAACACTCAATGAGGTGTGGGCAAGTGCATTGTCATGGTGGAAGAACCAATCATCTGTTTGCCCCAATTTGGCACATTTCTTCCACAAATTGTGATACTACCTTCTCATAACTTCCAAATAAAAACTTTGGTTGATTGTTAGATCTGGAGGAACAAATTCCAAGTGTACTATAAAGGCCTGCCTTCCAAAAGATAATTCCACTTTTTTTGGTCTTCCCTTGTATATAGTTAAAACATAAAAAGTTTCAAAACTGTTGGAAAAAGGATCATATAGAAATCTAAATGTTAAACTATAAAAATTAAAATCAGAATTTCAGCGGACATGTTTAAAGACTACATGCAGCTCAAGAGGTAATTGAACCGGTTGATAGATCGAAGAAATAACATGGAATCCAATGCAAAGGTACCAAAAAGATGTAAAGTAGGAAATTATGTGCTAGATATTTTTTTTCTCCTCTCTATATGCATTTCTGTCCTTCTCTACCCTTGCCTTTGTCCCAGGCTGCTAGCTTGTAAAGCTTGTAAGAACTATATCTCATACCCTCTACTTCTAGTTGAAAACAATCAATGGAAAGCCAAGGCAGAGGACTGGAGGGAGGAAGAAGAATGAAGTAAGGATAGGTAATTAATCGCCTACCCCTCTGCAAATTGCCTTAGTCTAACTCTATCCTTCCACAGAAGGTCACTGCTTATCTCATGGTAGTCTGTAATATATAACTCTCTGACCTTCTGAGTTTTGGTAACCACTCCATTCCATAGTTCTTTAGGGCCTAGGGATAGTATCAGAGTCACTGTTGCTAGATTTGGTTGCTGTATGTCTTTCATTTGTTCATCTTTTAATAGGCAGTATTTATACAACCTCTTTTTAAAATTTGAGTGTTCTACTTATTTTTTGTTTTCTATTAGTATAAAGAGAAAGGAAGGAGAGTGAGACAGTCTAGTATGGATATAATCTGAATTCCAAAAGGAAATGAGAGGAAAAACACAATTAAAAAAAAAAATATAAACACATGAAAACTCATAAAAGATAATGATCCTCAGACATGGGAAGCAAAATGAATACCGAATAGCATAAATAAAGATAAATTTAGCTTGTATATAACAAACATCGCATAAAAGACTCAAATAAAAAGAAAAGATCTTGAAAGCTGTCAGAGTGAAAAATGGATTACACATAAATAAACAAACAGTAGTTAGATTGATGCCTTTCTTCTTAATGGCAACAAAGAAAGCCATAATCTGTGGAATAATAGATTTTAAAAATGGGAGAAAATAATTATCAATCTAGAATGGTAGACGGGGAAAATATTTCAAGGATGAGGGTAAAATGAAGACAGTTTCAGACAAATAAAAACTGAGAAATTTCATTACTTACAGACTATACTAAAGGAATTTTTAATGACTGTAGTAAAAGAAGAATAATGACCTCTGAAAGAAGATCTAAGAAGCAAGAAATATGGCTAGCTTAAAAAATGGTGGGACTATGGAGAAGCCTAAACAAATATCAACTACATAAATTAATAATAATACATTTAATTTGTGGATTTAAAGAGATAGATTTAAGGGACAAGCACTGTGGCTCATGCCTATAATCCCAGCACTTTGGGAGGCCGAGGTGAGAGGATTACCCGAGTTCATGGGTTCAAGACCAGCTCCCGCAACTTGGCGAGATCACATCTCAACAATAAATCAAAAATTAGCCGGGCGTGGTCCCAGCTACTTGGAAGGCTGAGGCAGAAGGATCGCCTGAGCCCAGCAGGTTGAGGCTGCCGTGACCAACAGAGTGAGACTCTAACTCAAAAATAAAACAGAAAAGATGGATTTAAAAATCTTAGACAGCAGTGACATATAATCTGAGAGATGCATATTGCTGTAGATTAAATAAAGCTTCATTTATTGTGAGAACTATAGCTAGGGTGGAAGTTTATACACATAGGCTAGGCTTGTATTTCCATGGTAGAGATTTAAGGCAGTTATGGATGGGGCAATAATTCACAGGCAATTGTTGGTATCCACAAATACCTGATAATTTACAGATCTCTCTTGTCCTAGAATCTCTAAAGCAAAGTGAAACCCTATAAAACCCCAAAGGACTGAGACAGTGAGGAGTTACGCATAACCTGATTATTTGGAAGAGATCTCAAGAGTTGCTTTTTTTCCTGATTATTCATTTTTTTTTTCATTCTGGAAGCAGCTGGTAGGAGAGGCAACTAGAAGGAATTTATATGCTGATCAGGCAACGTGATGAACTAAGAATGGAATTACCAACCAGAACAAGGGTTATCTTATTCTGCTTCAGGGTTTTCTTTAATTGAAATAGATTTCTCTTTATGCTTTATGCAGTTCTGTACCAGAGCAGACTAGGTTTTACGGGCAAAAAAGAAAGGTCATGGAACTTACTCACTGATTTACTATTAGGACCTGTTCTGGAAAATACAATGAATTCTGCCTCTTTGCAATGCTGGGCGTTTCCAGATATTCAATTTGGTTTCATCTCGGTTTGAATGCTTCCTATGGACAGGGTCTGGTTTTTTCCAGTAACCACCTTGGCACATGCTCAAGGACTGGCTGGCTCTTCACTTACCTTGTTATTTCTTAATGATTTATTAAGCCCCAAATTCAAAGCCTAGACTTTTACTTTCTTTTCAACAGAAATAACTGACTTTGGCCCCGGGTTTCAAGGGCAATATAAGTAGTTTAATAACCTAGAAAGGTTTCATCGTTTCTTTCATTCAACATTTTATCATTACCCGTGGAATGTAAAAAATAAAGAAACTGTTTTTCACATTGATTTTCTTTGCTCAGAGCAGAATTCAGTCTTTGGTCTTACTTCAGAGACAAGAATAGGTCCCAATGAATCCAGTTGCTTTCCTGGAATCCTAACAACTCTCAGTTCAGAAGGAGCATCAGAGGTGTGTGACCCTTTTGGGGACTCAGATTCAATCACTAAAAACAAACTTTCAGGCTGCTTGTCTGATGCGTACCAGCATTATGCTCTGACATAAATAGAATTTGGCCTCTAAGAATATTTATTTGTATTTCTCAAGGGAACTTCCCTCCATCTAGAACCTGAATCTCTTCCAGAGGAGGATTTCTGTCATACAATGCAAGAGAAAAACAATTTGCCAAGTAAAAATGTCTAAAACAATGTGGCATTGAAATAGAACTTTCTTAATCTCATTCACTTTTTGGAATTGACAGGCTTCACAGAATTAAGCACATTTCTATGAAGGAGATATGGGATACAGATAAGACTATAGATGGCCTTCACACAACCTGGGATTATTTTTATTTTGTTGATAAGTAACACTTATCTTTAATGACAGAGATCTGTTAATGTAAGGCGGCATGGGTTTCTGTATTCTACAGAAAGCACTAAAACAGTTGTATGTTTTGTAAACCTAAAATATCTGCCTGCTCAGGTGATATTTCCTCATCTTTGGGAAATAGAAAAAAAAATTATTTTAAAAGCGTAGTTGTTAAAATTTAAACTAATTTCCTACTTTAGAAATAGTTTTCCTCAGGACATTATTTTTGTTGTGAAAAATAGCAAAATGCACAAAATATAAGTGTACAACTAGATAAATTATCATAAACTGAACATTCATGTAGCAAAATGCCCAAGTCAAAATAGAATGCTGACAACATCCCAGAAGCACTTTCTGACTCCTGTCAAATATTCAATCACCCTTTACTCTCAAAGGTAGACATTATCTTGACTTCTAATATATATTTTAGTTTTTCCAGCCTTGGAAATATATTTAATACATATATTAAATATGTATATATACACACACATCTACATCTATATGTAGATGTGTGTATGTATATGTCTATTGGTAATATACTTAGGAGTAGAATTATGAGATCTTTGTGTATTTGCTTGTTCAGATTAGTAATAAATAAATTTTTAAAGATATAGTTTTATTCATTTACTCTGTACAAGAGTATGAGTCCATGTCGCTCCATGCTCTTGGTAGTGTTTTCCTTACTTAGAGCTATAGCTTATCTGGAATGAGCTATAAGACTTAATGCACAAGTTTCATCTCTTACCATATAGATATACAGAATAAAGAAGTTCCACAGTTTCCATTTAAGTTTGGGATTCATTGATAATACACACTCATCTCTATACTATTTCCCTACATTAAAATATGGCAGTCCAGCCGGGCGTGGTGCTGAAGCCTGTAATCCCAGCACTTTGGGAGGCTGAGGCAAGAGGATTGCCTGAGCCTGTGGGTTCAAGACCAGCCTGGGCAACGTGGCAAGACATCGTCTCTAAATAATAATAATAAAAAATTAGCTGGTGTGGTAATGTATGCTTGTAGTTCTGGCTACTTGGGTCACTGGAGCCCAGCAAGTTGACACTAAGGTGGCCATGAGTGGGCCACTGCACTCCAGCCTGGGTGAGGGAGTGAGACTCCAACTCAAAAATAAAATAAAATAAAATAAAATACAGCAGTCATATTTTATGAGTTACTTTGCAGTTCTCATTTCTTATTTAACTGGTTCAGCTTCAGTAAAACTTTGCTTGATAATGGGGAAAAAATGGGAAAAATTTTCTCTACTTAAACTTTCTTCAGACAAGGCCATGTACATGTTTACAGATTAGAAAATTAATATCAGTTTTGCACTATATAGTGATATTGGACTTTGTAAATCCATTATTGATTTTTGATGACTGTATAAATTTTTTTCTAAAAATTCATCTCTAGAAATGACATTTTTAACATTACTGAATCATGTGCTACTTCAATCAGAAGCTATTTGATTTATAAATGAATTACTGAAGAACCCTTTTATAATTACATTTTTACCCTTGAGATTGTTTTAGAACCTCTTTTGAGAGCATTACTGTAATCAAGTATATAAGATACATGTAGAAAACTATATCTGTATTAAAAAAATTCAAAGTGTTTTACATAAGTGATATAGAATATTAATTTCAATTAATATTCTCTAGTAAATATTTTATACAGATATCATTTTCAAAAAACAATGGCAATAGTTGAACTCATTGCATTCATTGTTTATTAATCTGGTGAAGACATAGTACTACTGTTTGGGTATGGTTTGTTCTTGCTAAAACTTAGATCAACATTTGGTTGCCAGTAAGGTGGTGTCGGGAGGTGGAGGAGTTTGGATTATGGGGTGAATTCCTTTTGAATAGCTTGTAGCTGTTCTCATTATAGTGAGTTCTTGCTCAAAAGAGACTAGATTTGTTCTCTTGGGAATGGATTCGTTCTCAAGAAAGTTGGTTGTTATAAAGTGGAATCCACGATGGTTTTGCTTTTTCCGAAGTGTCCCCCGCCACCTTTGACTTTCTCCATTATGTTTCGATCCAGTGTGTTGCCCTTACCAGAAGATGAGCAGAAGTCAATGCCATGCCATTTGAACTTTCCAGCCTACAAAATTGTGAGCCAAATAAGCATCTTTTCTTTATAAATCCCAGCCCCAGGTATTCTGTTATGGCAATATAAACAAACTGGACTAAGACACCCGGTGGAGCAAATTTATATGGCTATAGATTTTTAAAAATTCAGTTGAATTAATATTAACATCTTTAATCATTTGGTAAAGCTCAAAATCTTACATTCCCACTTTGTGTTGGAACCAAATTCATAAGTCAATAATATTTTACACATGATAGTAATTAAAATAAAATGTGGCTAATACTAATGTGAAATAATTATTAAATCATAGTTAATTTATAGTAGCTTAAATTTAAGGATTGAAAGACTAATACAATTAGGTAGGACACAGTCGTTTTTTAAAAAAGCATTATTAATGACATTTTCATAGGCCAATTATCTTTACGGAAATACAAACTGGAAAAATCAGATAACTTAAATCCAGTATTTTAAAACATATTGTATTTCTAAATTCAATATGACTATATTAAAATCTCTTTTCCTACTTTTGTTATCGTCTAAGTCCTGTTTTATGCCTGGCTAACATTTGGCTTGATTCTTCCGGTGTGTCTGAAAATAGGCATATAATGTTTCCCTTAAAATGAGTGTCCTTATTCTCATTTCTGTCTCTGTTTCATCTGAAATTTTAGAATTCCTTTGACTTCTCATCCCTTATATCAACTCATTTCTGACAGATCACTGAGTCTTATTGATTCAGCTATATCATCTTGTCCATCCTCATAGCCCTCATTAAGTCTTCTGAATCCATACTGATGTCCTAGTAGTTTTCTGTCTTTATCATTTTCAGTCCATATTATGTACCACTGGGAGATTTAATTTTTAATTTTTGAATTTTTTTTTTTTTTTGAGTTGGAGTCTCACTCTGTCGCCCAGACTGGAGTGCAGTGGCACGCTCCTGGCCACCGCAGCCTCGACCTGCTGGGCTCCGGCGATCCTTCCGCCTCAGCCTTCCAAGTAGCCGGAATTACAGTCATGAGCTACCACTCCTGGCTAATTTTTTGATTTTATTGTAGAGATGAGTTCTCGCCTGCCCAGGTGGGTCTCTAACCCGCGGGCTCAGGCAATCCACTCACCTCAGCCTCCCAAAGGCGCGGGATTACAAGCTGAGCCACCGAGCCTGGCTTGAGATTTATTTTTAAAAAATATTATTTGCACAAGGTTATGCACACAATAAAATCTTCAAATAACTGAATTCCAAACATAAATCCTGGAGCTAAAAAAAAAATTACTTCTGCTCTTACATGTAAAATCTCACGAGAACCTCCATTTCCTCAGTATTTTTTGACTTCCGTGTCTGTTCTTGCAACACCTTCCAAATCATACTAATCCATTTTTTCAATTTTATTCTCCATGTAGCTCTAAGGTCATATTTATACTGGTCATACTGGAGATGATGAGTGGAGAAAGACAGACAGAGAGAGAGAGAGAAGAGAGAGAGAGAGAGAGAGAGAGAGAGAGAGAGAGAGAGAGAGAGAGAGAGAGAGAGAGACAGGAAGAGGTGGAAGAGGGGGAAAGGAGGAGAAGGAGGAGGAGAACTTGCAGTCCATAGCTATCTTCTTCACAACATTGACTCTGCTTTTTGTGCCACATTTAATCTTGTCACTTTCCAAATCCAGGACATCTGTACTGGTACTCAGATGAGAAAGTGCCCTTCCTACAGAAGGTTGAGATATCAGTACATTTACAACTGGAGTATATATGTTCTTAGGGGAACCCAAGAACTTTTTAAGGCATTCTAGGTATAGAGTGATGGATATGAAGATGTGCCATCCAGATCTGTAATAGAGGAAGGACTTGTCCTGTCTTCTGGCATTGCTTTCAACAAAGTATCCTTAGTTAGCAAACCCCTCATTCAGAGTCATGCCCTTCATAAGACTGATAGAAATTTTATCTCTAGCATTCCCCTTATGATCAGCTGAGGTTGTTGCCTGATATCACAGCTCAATGTGTCCCTCTTCCCAGTCTTGTGTCCTCCTATCCTCCCCACATTAATTTGAATCTTCAGGGCATTCTCTAATGAAAATCTTATATCTTAAACTCCATCTCAAAGTCCTCTATCCAGACGTTGGACTCCTTTTTCCAAAAAAAAACCTTATAATGATAGTTTTATTGGAATTAATTCCCAGCTCTTCAATTTGATATGCATTTTGCTTTTTAAAATTGATATGTCTGAAAATGCTCTTGTGATTGGGATGCTGTAATTATCTACTTTCTTGCATTCTTCCCATTCAACCTGATTCTTTCTATGGCTCATTACTACAGAATATAAGAAACTTCAGAATTTGGGGAAAAAAAGAGAAATTTAAAATATAGGAGGTAGCTGGGTGTGGTAGCTCATGCCTGTTAACTCAACACTTTGGAAGGCTGAAGTGGGAAGATTGCTTGATCCCAGGAGTTTGAGACCAGCCTGGGCAATGTAGCAAGAACTTGTCTCTTGAATAATAATAATCATAAATCAAATATAGGAGTCATTACTATAATCCTACACAAAAATGCTTTACAAGTTCTGACAAGTAAGTTTGTGAACTAATCCTAGATAAAAGTACTAACATACTTCATTGCTGAACATCACTATGGTCACCTTCGAAGTACTCCCCTTGGGAAGCTATGCACCAATGTCAGCATCTAATCCACCCATCAAAGCAATTTTGGAATTCTTTTTCTGGATTAGCCATTGGAGCTGTAGTCATGTCTTGAATGTCATCAAAATGTCTTCCTTTCAATATTTCCTGTATTTTCAGGTAAAGAAAAAAGTCACTGAGGGACAGATCAGGTGAGTAGGGAGGGTGTTCCAGTGTAGTTATTTGTTTACTGGCTAAAAACTCCCTCAAAGACAGTGCTATGTGAACTGGCACATTGTCGTGATGCAAGAGATCCTTCAGGACCATTTTTGCACACACCTTTCTCATGCCAAAATTTTCAGTTAGGATTTTACTAACTGTTTCTCTATTAGTGTTTATTTGGTCTGCTATGCTTCTCACAATCAGCCAATGATTTTGAGCAGAATTTGATGAATTTTGCCATGTTTTCATTAGTTCTGCTTGGTACTGGCTGTCCTGACCTCTCTTCATCAGTGAAGCTTTCTCTCCCCTCAGACAAATGTTTAATTCATTCATGCACTGTCATTTTCTTCATGGCATTATTCCCATAAATTTGGACTAAAATATCCCAATTTCACTTCCACTCTTGCCAAGTTTAACAAGAAATTTAATGTTTGTTCATTCCTATAATTCAAACACCAACATTCTAGTGATAACAGGTCTGAGAACAATTCCATAAAAAGAGCTCCAAAACTGCTTTGATGGGTGTACTAGGTGCTGGCATTGGTGCATAGCTTCCAAAGGAATACTGTGAAGGTGACTGTAGTGATCTTCAGTAATGAAGTATGTAGCACATTTTTGAGGATGAGTTCTTGAATTTGTCAGACCACATATATAAAACTATCTATGTATCTGCCTTTCTATCTTTCTATCTATCATTGGTTCATGAAATGAGATAGTTTGGCTCATGTTGGGATATGTTGTAGTGTGAGGAGAAAGTTGTGATAACAATATCTCTTTAATGAACCATTCTCTCCTATTGTCCAACTACTGTCAAGGAATGCAGGTTTCCTGAGGAAAAGCTTCATGAAAGCTAAAAAGAGAACACTATCAAGTAAGAGTAAAGAGAGCAGAAACTCCTTATGTCTATGACGAAGCAAATTTATTGTAAGGAATTATCTATTTGTTTTAGAACACTTAAAATTTAATAAAGTCATGGTGTAAAATTGCTGGAGTCCAGCTCCAGGAGAGAGTCAGGGCTTGAGATGGGGGAATCGGGAAGCGGCGAAAAAGAAAAGATGAAAACGACAGGAATCCTTTTCCTGGGGAGAGCTCAAGACTCTGCCCATTTTCATTTATTTTTCATAAGCTTATATAGGTTTTCCACTCAGCCCTGTACCCACAAATGTATCTTATGTTGCTAACCAAACGCCCACGTACATCCTTTTTGCACTCACAATAAGGTTGACTTTTAACAATTTCAACCACAGATGGTGTTTTTCTTAAGTCAAACATTTATGAACATCCTGGTTTTCTTCCTAACTTTCTTATAACTATTTACTATTATAAGCCTATGATATCCTTACCCTATAAAGCTAAACCTTAACCCTAAGTCTTATTTAATTTACTTACTACTATATATTTATTTCTATTAATCTTATTTCTATCCTTATATCCCTATATTTTCTTAACTATCACTTATACTATTATGTATCTCTTATCTTATTAGTTTATCTTATCTTACTATCTTATCATTGATATTCTAAATTCTATCTTCATTAAACTACTTATTTAATCCTAAAATATCTTAACCTATTTTTTATCTCAAACGGCTGTTTTCCACCAGCTCTCAGCTGGGGTCTGTTGTTTATGAGGAAGTGGTCGACTCGTTTTTCTTGGCCTCCTGCTTTACTGAAAAACATCCTTACACACCTAAGGGGTACCCCTTTTGCTGCAATCTCACCTCCATTATACCTATGTATAATTTTTTTTTTTTTTTTTTTTGAGTTGGAGTCTCACTCTGTCACCCAGACTGGGGTGCAGTGGCCACTACCAGCCATCGCAGCCTCGACCTGCTGGGCTCCGGCGATCCTTCCACCTCAGCCTTCCGAGTAGCCGGAATTACAGGCATGTGCTACCATGCCCGGCTGATTTTTTGATTTATTGTAGAGATGAGGTCTCACTGCCCAGGAGGGTCTCGAACCCGCGGGTTCAGGCAATTCACTCACCTCAGCCTCCCAAAGGCGCGGGATGACAGGCTGAGCCACTGAGCCTGGCTCCTATGTATAATTTTTGCTGTCAAATGCCATCATCCATTTGTGCATCTATTATCTCAATTAAAGAGGGAACATTCTCAAGTCTATGCATGCAATCCTTCAAAGTTAGGGAAGGTCTGTCAACAGGATCCATAGGGCTTTGCTTCCGTCATGGCTGCATTTTATTGAGGCCTTGCTCCCAGCCGCCTTTTTTCCTGTTTTCAGGTCCCTTTTACCTTACTTTTACTAGTGATTGCTGCTCTTGACATAAAATACTGGTCTCCTATGAAATGTACTCTTTGCATTTTTATTATTCTCATAATAAAGAAAGTGAATCTTAGTCTGTATTTCAATTGTAGAATGCATCATTTCAAAAAGGAGAAGGAGGAAGAAATTGCATATTAATTTTGACAGATCATTGCTATTTATAAAATGGGAGAAATATGTGATAGGAGTAAATCAGTTTAATTCTTGAAAATGTATTCAGTTTCTGAAAATATTTTTTTATCAACTTTTCAAATAGATTTCTGAAGACACTAAACCCACTTTTATTTTTTATTTGAGTGCAGGTTTACTGCTTGCTGTTTGCCATCAACAATTTCTCTACATAGTCATTAACCCCTTACATACTTATTAGATTTACAGTAACCTTAAAATAATACATTTTGAAAAACATTTAAGTAATACATTTAGCAACAACTATTAACACATTGTTAGGCCCTCACTTACTCATGGACTAATGTATTCACATGTTTTGCTGTTAGTTTCTACAAGATAGATTCAAGTGCATTTATAAAATCAAAACCACCACTGTGAACAGATATAGGACAAAACAGAGTAGAATCTCAAGCATAGGTTCCCTTGTTTCATTTAATAGAGATTAACGTTTCTCTTTCAACTGCTGATGTGGCATTCTAATTCTGTCAAATGCCTAATTTAAATGAATTTTGAGTTCATTGGATAAAGTTTAAAGAAGTGATATATCAGTTTTGTTTTGCAGTGTCAATATTTACTAAATTGTAGAAGTCCGGACTTTGAAGTTATTTAAATTTATGATGAAGAATTTTAAATATGAACTTAAATTTTATAATGGAATGTAAAGTGGATGTAACTGAGGAGTACATTTTGAAAACCACTGAACTAAACACTTTTTCTTTTCTTTTTTTTTTTTTTGAGTTGGTGTCTCACTCTGTCACCCAGACTGAAGTGCAGTGGCCACTCCCAGCCACTGCAGCCTCGACCTGCTGGGCTCCGGGGATCCTTCCACCTCAGCCTTCCAGTAGCTGGAACTACAGGTGTGCGCTACCATGCCCGGCTAATTTTTTGGTTTATTGTAGAGATGAGGCCTCGCCAAGTCACCAAGATGAGGCAGGTCTTGAACCCGCCGGCTCAGGCAATCTATTCGCCTCAGCCTCCCAAAGCGTGGGATTACAGGCTGAGCCACCGAGCCCGGCTAGCACTTTTTCATGTGTATGTTGCCTGCATGTATGTCTTTGTCTTCTAAAATCTACATAAAAATTACCTGTATTTTTAAATTCAAAGATATAAAATTATGTGTATTTCTCTTTACCTTACTAACTAGTACCAGGGCAAAAAATCAAGATTTATTCATTTTATTTCTTTTGTTCTTTTTTTTTTCAAACAGAAATGTTTCATTCATTTATTTACTTATTTTAAAGATGTGGGGTAAAATTCAGGGTTAGGAATACAAGTGGTCATTATACAGGTAGAGTTTGGGTCTCCCTTTGGTCCCCATTTGCCTGGTTTGAGATCAGGTACCATTATTGACGTTTTGTGCCATCCCTCCTCTGGCAGTGTGCCGCTACTGCCACTTCCTTTCTTATAGTATTATGTTAAATGTTCTGGGTCCGCTTATGAGTCAAAACATGTTGTACTCAATTATTTCTGTGATAGATCACTGAGTATTATAGACTCTAAATCCATCCAAGTTGCTGCGAAGTCCCTATGTTTGTCCTTCTTTTTGACTGTGTGATATATTCCATTGGGTATACGTACCACATTTTTATCCAGCCCAGTTTTGATGGGCAGCATGGTTGGTTCCATACTTTTGCTATTGTGAATAGTCCTGCAATAAACATGCATGTGAAGGTATCTTTTTGGTAAAAGGATTTGAGTTCCCCTGGGTATATTCCCAGTAGAGGCATTGCTGGGTCATATGGAAGATCAATTTCTAGTTCTTTTAGAAATCGCCACACTGTTTTCCATAGGGGTAGAACTAATTTGCATTCCTACCAGCAGTGTAGAAGAGTTCTCTTTTCTTCGCATCCTCGCCAGCTGTTGTTTTTTGTTTTATTAATGATGATGATTCTTATTGGGGTTAGGTGGTATCTCAATGTGGTTCCAATTTCTATTTCTCTGATAATTGGTGAGTCTAAGCACTTTTTCATGTGTCTGTTGCCTGCATATATGTCTTCTTTTGAGAAGTGTCTATTCATATCTTTTGCCCACGTTTTAATGGGGCTGTTTTTTTTTCTTTCAGCACATTTGAGTTCTTTGTAGATCCTGGATGTTAAACCTTTGTCGGATATACAGTCGGCAAATATTTTTTCCCATTCTGTGGGCTATCTCCCTGCTCTCTTGATGGTTTCTTTTGCTTTGCAGAAGCTTTTCAGTTTGATGAGGTTCCACTTGTCTATCTTATCTCTTATGGCATGGACATCTGGGGTTTTGATCAGGAATCTATTGCCTACTCCCATTTCCATAAGGGTGTCTCCTGTGTTTCCTAAGATTCTTACAGTTTGAGGTTTTATGTTTAGGTATTTGATCCATTTAGAGTTGATTTTTGTGTATGGTGATAGGTAGGGGCCCTATTTCAATCTTCTGTATGTGGTCAGCCAGTTTTTCCAGCACCATTTACTGAATAGGTTCTCCTCTCCCCAGTGTTTGTTGTTGGAGGCTTTGTTGAAGATGAGGTGGTTGAGAAATTGAGGTTTTGCTTCTGGAATCTCTATTCTATTCCATTGGTCTAGATGCCTGTTTTTCTACCAATACAAGGGTTTTTTGATAATTGTAGCCTTATAGTAAGATTTAATGTCTGGAAGTGGGATATCTCCCACTGTGTTTCTTTGCTGAGGATTGTTTTGGCTATTCATGGTCATTTATGTTTCCATAATAATTTCTGTATTGTCTTCAGGTCTGAGAAGAATGATGTTGGTAATTTAATGGGTTTTGAGTTGACTCTGTATATTGTCTTTAGTAGGATGGACATCTTAGTAATGTTGATCTTCCTATCCATGAGCACGGAATATTTTCCCATTTGTTTATGTCTTCTTGGATTTCTTTAAGCAGTGTTTTATAGCTTTCATTGTAAAGTTCTTTCACTTCTCTGGTTAGGAAAATGATGAGGTATTTCATTTTTTGGTGGCTATTATGAATGGGATTGTACTTTTCATTTGCTTCACTGTCTGTTTGTTGTTGGTGTATAAGAATGTGACTGTCTTTTGCACATTTATTATGTACCCTGAGACTATGCTAAAGTCCTTTATCAGTGAAAGCAGGTTTTTGACAGATTCTCCTGGATTTTCAAGGTATAGGATCATATTGTCAGAAAGAGGAGTTACTTAACTTTCTCTTTTGCTATTTGGATAAATCCTGATTTCCTTCTCTTGTCTAATTGTTCTAGCTAGGACTTCCATCACAAATGTTGAACAAGAAGGGTGAAAGTGGGCAACCTTGTTGTGTTCCAGTTTTCAGGTAAATGCTTCCAATTTCTGTGTGTTTAGAAATATGCTGGCTGTGGGTTTATCAGATATAGTGCTTACTATTTTGAGGTATGTTACTTCTATGGCTAGGTGTTCAAGGGTTTTTATCAAGAAGCTTTTACTGGATCTAATGATATAATCATGTGGTTCTTGCTTTTATATCTGTTGATGTATTTCATTACATTAATGGTCTTGTGTATGTTGAACCAGCCCTGCATCCTGGGGATGAAGCCTACTTGGCCATGGTGCGTGATTTTTGAGATGTGTTGTTGGATCTGATATGCTAGAATCTTGTTGAGAATTTTTACATCTATGTTCATCAGAGATATTAGCATATAGTTCTCTTTTTCTGTTGGATCTTTACCCAGTTTGGGTATTGGTGTGATGTTAGCCTTGTAAAATGATTTGGGGAGAGTTCTGGCTTTCTCAATTACCTGGAATACTTTCAATAAAATTGGTGTCAGCTCTTCTAGTATGGTTTGGAGAATTCCACTGTAAAGCTGTTTGGTCCAGGACTTTTTTTTTTTGGAGGTAGTTTTCTTATGACAAAGTCAATTTCCTGGTTTGTTTTTTGTCTATTTAGTATCTCAATGTCTTCTTGTTTCAACCTTGGGATATTGTGTAATGTCAGAAAGTCTTACATTTCGTTTAGGTTATCATGTTTGTTTTCTTACAGGTGTGCGTTGTAATCTCTGATAATCTTTTGTATTTCTTTGGGGTCAGCTGTGATTTGATCTTTTGTGTATCTGATTGTGTTTATTTGGGCTTTTCTTTCTTTTACTTGGTCACTCTGGCTAGGGATCCATCAATCTTATTTATCCTTTCAAAGAAGCAGTGTCTGTTTTGTTGATTTTTTTCTATGATATTTTTGTCTTCTCTCTTCCATATTTAATCTTTTGTTTTGGGGATCTGAATTCTTCTGCTAAAGTTAAGGTTTTGATAGTCTTGTCTTTCCAGCTTCCTTATATGGTTTGTTAGGCTGTTAACTTGTGATCTATTTTCTTGATGTGTGTTCATAGAGATATAAATTTACCTCTTCAAACTATTTTCATGGCATCCCAGAGGTTTTGGTAAGATGTTTCTTTGTTTTCATTTTTTTCCAGGAATTTTTGAATTTCTGTTCTGATTTCTGTGTTAACCTAGGAGTCATTCAGCATCATGCTGTTTAGTGTCCATGTCTTTGTGAGTTTTGGGGGCACTTTGTTGGTGTTGATATTTATTTTTATTTCACTGTGGTCTGAGAAGTGCAAGGTAGTATTTCGATCTTATAAATTTTTTTATGCTTGTTTTATGCCTGAGTTTGTGATCAATCTTGGAGTATATTCCATTTAGTTTACTTGGTAGTTGTTTTATGAATGATAGTGCTCCTGTATTGGGTGGATATATGTTTAGAATGGATATTTCTTACTTACTGCTAAATTGAAACTTTTATCATGATGTAGTGTCCTTCTGTATCTTTTTTGATAGCTGAATGGTTGTTTTGTCTATATTAAGATTGCAATTCCTGCCTTCTTTTGTGATCCATTCACCTGGAAATTTGTTATCCATCCTCTAACTTTGAGTCTGTGTGCGTCCCTTGTGGTGAGATGAGTTTCCCAGATGCAGAAAATTATTGGCTCTTTTTTTTTAATACCTTGTTTGTCATTCTATGTCTTTTCAGTGGTACAATTAATCCATTCACATTTAGACTGATTACTGAAATGTGAGTGTTTATCCCCATCATGAGATTCTTATAAAGTTTTTTCTTTGCTGGTTTGTTTTCTTTAACATTTGGGTTGATATATGCTGTGTTTTCAACTTTGCAGTTGCTATGTACTCTCTGTTGATTCTGTGTTCTCCTGTTCTCTTTGAAAGTATGTGGTCATTCCATTTTTTTATTTCTTCAGGGATTTATACCTTTTAAAGCAACTTCTGTAAAGCTGGTCTGGGAGCTGCTTAATCTCTTAAGGATTGAATGTCTGGGAAGTATTTTAATTCTCTATCACTAATGAAGCTGACCTTGACTGGGTGGGAAAGTCTTGGTTGAAATTGTTTATCTTTGAGAACTTTAAATTGGACTCCAGTCCCTTCTAGCTTGTAGTGTTTCTTTTGATGGGTCTACTGTCATGCTGATTGGTCTTCCCCAGTAAGTAGTTTGATCTTTCTCTCTTACTGCCTTTAGGATTTTTCTTTTGTATCTATTTTGTGTAGGCAAATTGCTATGTGTCTAGGGGTTGGTCTTCTCATTTGATGTCTTGTGGGGTTCTCTGTATCTCTTGTGTTTGAATGGTCACATCTCTGATGAGATGGGAAAGTTTTTTTGGGTAATCTCCTGGAATACTTGTTCCAAGTTATTCTCCATTTCTCTTTCTTCTTCTGGGATACCAATCAGGTGTAGGCTCAGTCTCTCAATTTAATCGCACATCTCTTGGAGGCTTTGTTCTTTCTTTTTAAAGTTTTCTTTTTATGTTTTTGTTACAGATCAGGTCAATTCAATGTTCCCATCCTCAAGCTCTGAGATTCTTTCTGCTGCTTGATTAATTCTGCTTTCCATCTTTTTATTATTTCCTTGATGAAGTTTTTATGTCCAAAATCTCTGTTACATGTTCTTTCAGTGTTGCATCTTGTCTTTCTTGAGTCTCATTCACTCTTTCCATCCATTCCCTAATCCCTGTTGTATTCTGGGTTGTTGTTGACTTCCACTGCTTGAGATCTGAGGTTTGATTTTTAGGCATTGTCTCTTTGGTACACTGAGAATTACCTGTGTTTTTCCATTGATTTTTCCTCATTTGTGAAAGATGTCTTTCTTTTCTCTTTAGTTCCATTATTCAGTGGCAAGAGAGAGGAGTTTTGACATCTGATGTTTCCTCAACCCTCTTTTCTTCCCTGATCAGGGCTCTGAATTTGATCTATTTTGAAACAAGGCTGGGGGTAGGAAGCCTTGCTGTCTCTTGTAGTTTTGAGAGTTAGTAAGGTGGAGGATGGGAAGCTAGGATTCAGTAAATACTTGCAAATCACAATGTTCACTGACTAGGATAAGGTTTCCCTGAGACTCATTCCCCACTACCACCACTCTACATAATGATGCAATGGGTACATGTGTGTACCCCTGAATCCAAGATACAGCAATAACAATGAGGAGAACAGAGAAAAGTTTAATAAAATATGAAGGACAAAAAAATAATAAAATAAAAAACCACCCCCCCATAAAAACCAGAAAACCACAGAAAAACAAAAGCAGAAGCCCTAGCAAAATAAAATAAAATAAAACACAAACAAAACCCAAAACAAACAGAGAAAACAAACCAAAAAAATTTTAAAAAACCCAAACAAAACAAAAAAACAAAAAGGAAAACTGAATACACACACACACACACACACACACACACACACACACACGCCCACCCAACACAAAACAAAAGGAGAGGAAAAAAAATGAGCAGAATGCAAATGGAACCCACACCTCTCACACATACATTCACACACACATTAAACTAAAAAAAAGAATAACAACAACAGCAACAAAAAGAAAATGAAAGATGAGCACTCAGTCATTCATGTACACACATAAGCAGAAAACAAAAACAAAAGAAAAAAGGAAGAGAAAAGAAAAAGAAAAAAGGTGAGGGAAATGCAAATCAAATCCTCACATATACTCATGCACAAAGAAAAAAGAAAAAACAATTTAATACATTTCTGTGCAGTAATCTCCCTCTTGTGACAGGCTCTGTAATTTTTCCTCTCAGTTGCTCACAGATAAACTCCTCTGCTGTGTCCTCCTGTGGGGAGTGGCCTACTTCACAATCTCCCCAATGCCTAGCCCAGGAAAGAAGGAGGGGGTGGTGGGAGTGGGTGGGGCTTCAGTCCTCCCTTCCCACTCTCATATGGTCGGGGAATCCCCTCCGGTGGGGAGGTGCAAGATTGTCTCCTCCCAAGTACTCGCTTATCCTGGAAGAGAGACCTCTATCACAGCTGATGTCCAGGCTCCACTTGGGTTTGCCTCTCTGATTGGTGCTCCAGCATTGTGAGACCGTCATTCAGAGGATTGCTGGGGAGGAAAGGGTTGGATCAGCCCTGGACTCACTGCTGATTTCTTTGAGGGTCTTCATCCTTTTCTGTCACACCTTTATCCCATGACAGAATCTGGGTAGGTGGCAGGGGGCCTGAGACAAAGCACTTGTCTTGTCCTTTCAAACTTTGTGTTTTGGGGATATTCCAAGTCATGATCAACCCATGAGTAGTTAACCCACTGGTCATAGAGATAGGGTCTGTAGCTTTTTGGTAAGCAAGCCAGAGCACTTTCCTGCCCACTTTTCAGGGTGGTGGCAGGGTGCTTGTTTCGCCTTCTCCAGTGGGGCTCTGCCTCTGTCTCCTTTGCTGTGTTGCTTCCTCATCCCTTGCTGTCCAGCCAGGCACTGAGGTGGTGAGGCAGAGCCTGGAGCTGGCAGTCACTCCTGGCAGCTTCTTCCGGGAAGGGCTTTGCGGGCTTAAAAAAAAGTGTTGCTCGGCTTCTGTGCTCTAGAAGCCTTAGGGAGCAAACAAAACAGCTGCAGCACCAGCTGCTTCACCAGGAAAGTCACAGCCACTTGCTCCCGAGTCCCCATTCAGTCAGCCACTCACATGCCCACTTACTCTCAGACAGGTATGCAAAATTGTCCATACCTCACTCACTCACACAGGGACTTACATAGTCCCACCGGCTCCACTGCCATCTTCCCTCTCTCCAAGATATGCTCTCTCCCTTTTTTGTTGTTTTTGAAGAGAGCACATCCTCAAGAGGTCTTAAAATCTTGACAATGAACTTTTTAAAATCAATCTTATTGTTGCATTTTAACAATAACTAAGAAAGTAGTTCACAGTTAAAAAATAAAGAAAAAAGTTAGCAATATGATCAACAAAACAATCTTTAAAAAATAGTAAAGAATAATAGTATTTTGTTGGGATTAGTGGTAGGGCAGAAAAATGAGATGAAGCTCTAAGAACAATACCTTTGTGAGTTAAGAGAAAAGTAAAATACCATAAATAAGAGGCAACAATTGAAAATAGCTGCTGTGTTAAGAAAAAAGGACAGGAGATTCTTCTTGAAAATAAAGATGTAAAGTTTTTATAATGTCAAATGATTTTACGGATAAATGACTATAATTAAATAAAAAAATTTTAAAAAGAAGTAAATAATTATAAGTAAATACATTATGTATAAAAATGGCTGAACTAGTAGTTAGGTTGGCAAAATAACCTAATCTTTCTGAGATCTGATATTTTTGCCTCTCAAAGGAGTTTATTTTATTTCAAGGATCAACCACATAGGCAGGCTTTTTTCAGAATATAGTAGAAATTCTAGAAACTCTAGAACAAATTAAATGACATGATTTGGCAATTAAGACTTTTTCACAATTCAGCTTTTTCTTGTTGGCTTCTTTCTCTGTTATGGCTTCTTCATTTACTGCTATAGTTTTGATAATCTCTGTCTACATGTCTCAGATTCAAAATTCCAAACTAAGTATATAATTAGTCTGTTAGACACAAAAGAAAATGCAGCACTTTGATAGAAGAGTCAGCTAGTAGGAATTACGTAAAAGGATTATTAGTAGCTGATTTCCTCCAAAGGAAGTAGTGAATATATATAAAAAACAAAACTAAAGTTTCAGAGATTTGTTTTTAAAAGACAGAACATTAAATAACCTCTTAAATCTTTCATAGTTCTAAAATTTGCAAGTATTTATTAATGTTGTAGAAAATTCTATTGCATTGGTATAGTATATCCCTAATAATTTTGGCAGCTCAGGTATGATTTGCAGTAATGCAATTATAGTCCTATAACGTTTTACCATCTCAAATATCATCTATTCCTTATGTTGTCTCTCTCTCTCTCTCTCTCTCTCTCTCTCTCTCTCTCTCTCTATATATATATATATATATATATATATATATTAGTTCTTTGACAGCAAGGCCAAATGTATAAATAAGCGAACTGTTTCTAAACTAAGATGTCCTTAACAATCCATTTAAAGTAAATTTATTCATCCTTTTAGATGCATTCTTGAGTATATAGATATTATTTTATTTTATTTTATTGCTATCTCAAATCTGCTTTGACCTCTTCTTGTGAATTTATTTTCTTTCAATTATTTTACTTTTCAATTCTATAGTTTTTCTGTTTTGGTTATAATTTGAATTTCTAACTTGAATTTCTCTATTGATATTCTCTATTTGTTAAGTCATTATCATCATATTTTCCTATAATTCTTTAAATGTGGTTTCTTTTCTCTATATACACATTTATGCTAGTGTATTTGAAATTTTTGTTTGCTAAGTTAAACATATGCAGACACTGAGAAACAGTTTTGATTGATTTTTCTTTTACATGAGTATTTTTTTTTGGGTTTTTTTGAGTTGGAGTCTCACTCTGTTGCCCAGACTGGAGTGCAGTGGCCGCTCCCGGCCACCGCAGCCTCGACCTGCTGGGCTCCGGTGATCCTTCTGCCTCAGCCTTCCAAGTAGCTGGAACTACAGGCGCGAGCTACCATGCCCTGCTAATTTTTTGATTTATTGTAGAGATGAGATCTCGCCTGCCCAGGCGGGTCTTGAACCTGCGGGCTCAGGCAATTCACTCACCTCAGCCTCCCAAAGGCGCAGGATTATAGGCTGAGCCACTGAGCCTGGCTTACATGAGTATTGTTTACATTTGCCTGTTTCATTACAGTTTCATACTTATTTTTGTTGAACACTGGCCTTTTAAATAGTATTGTAGTAGCTCTAGATTCTGAAATTTTTCTCTCTGGGAGTTGTCATTGATATTTTTGTCTGCTTATTTAATAGCTTGCATGGACTGAATCTCTAAAGTCTGTTTCTACCACAATGTATGGATACTTACGTTTTTGCTCAATTTAAAAATTTTTATGTATAAGCTTGGAATTCTTGGGGTTTCCCCCTTACATAACATACAATTCTGCCAAAGATTAGTCAGATGTTGTGTTCAAATGCCTTGAGCTAATAAGATTTCCATGCTCTTGATGGATTAATGTTAACTGGGAGCTCATTCAAACTACAGACACTTTTAAAATCCTCTTTGGCTTTTACTTAATCTGGTATATCTTTTTCATACACACACAGTAGGGATGTACAAAAGATTAGGGTCCTCTCCAGCCCTCCAGCACAATCTTTGGTCCAATAGCAGTATACAGAGAGCTTATCAAGTCTTCTGTGGCTGTCTTCCTTCCAAAAAATCTCTGGAGGGGTTAGTTCACCAGTTAGTTGTTTGTTCAAAACTAGACTATCATGTGCATGTTCATGTTCACTGGTCACGGAGATGGTCACTTTAACAGACAACATTCTAAATGAAGTGATCTCCCTCTGCAGAGTCAGCAAAGGTTTTTTTTTTTTTTTGGTAGTTGTTTTAGCTTTCCCTTTCCTGATTGAATGAACTATTACCCCAACAAAGGTTGGGGGTAAAAGGTTTTGGAGGCCTAGGTGTGAGCTCCATTAACAGTTGTGTTCTCACCTGAAAATCAGTAGTTCTCATGAATAAATGATCTGTTTGGGAAATCTTGTTTCCCTAATGCTGAAATGGTTTATTTTGTCATTTTTATCCAGTTTTACAGTTTCTTTCTTGGGGAGATTTGTTGACCTCACTCCATTATGTAAGAAGTCAAACCCCCTAATGATATTTTAAGTTGCAAAACAGTTATTTTTAAATATTTTCTAATTAGAATGTGTGCTGTACACTGTATTAATAATATTTTCTGCCATCACTCAAAAGTGAGTGTCCAAGTTTGTAACATACACCATGGGAGATATTAGTATATAGCTAACATTTAAAGTCATAAAACAAAATAAGATCACTAAGTAAGTGAATAAAAAGAGGTTCTGGAACAAAGCCCTCAAACATTTGAACATTTAATTGGTTGACGAGTTGTTGAGGAAATACCAAAGAAAACAAAGAAAGAGTGGACACTCAGTTATGGAAAAAAAAAAAAAAAAAAGAAGAGATGTTTTATAAACCAAGTGTGGAAAAAAAGTATTTCAAGAAGGAAGGAATACTCAAGTGGGTCAAGTCTTGCTGTAGTTCAAATAAGGTGAGAATTTAGAGTACTACACTTGATTTGGTGACATAATGATCACTGGAGATTTTGTTAAATGTGCAATGGGATGAGATTGATAAGATCTTATGTGAGTGGATTCAATAGATGTAAAAGAAGAAAACTTGGTACTAGCAAGCATAATTGAAGAACTCCTATGAGAGGAAGAAAAAATGATAGCTGTATAGGAGGCTCACATAGGATCAAGAAAAATTTTATTTGATATAAAAACTAGGAAAGACTAAAACATGATATAATGTTGACATGCGAGACTTAACAGAGAAAGAATAATTGCTGTGCTTGAAGAGATGGAACCAATGGCTAGTGCAGTGGTTCTCAGATTTTGGAGTGCAAAATTCTGTGTAGGCTCGTAAAAATACAGGTCTTATCATGAAAGTCTTGATTCACAAGGCTGGCATAGGGCCTGAGAATTTGCATTCCTATCAAGTTGCAAAGTGATGTTGCTGCTGCCATTGATTTATGGACCACAGTTTGATAACTACTCTGCTAGAACCATGGCTTACCCTAATCTTACTCTATACAGGAACATTAGAGGACTTAGATCTAAATAAAGAGGAAAATACAGAGGAAGTTCACAGGAAGACTACAGAACTGTGGGGAAAATTAAGAGTTAGCAGTGAATAGGAATTCATGCACAGTAACTGAAGAAATGGTTGAGCTCTGGGCACAAATACCATATTAGATGTGTGAGACCTTGTGAATGTTCTCTTCTGATGGCTTCAACTTTCTTGGTGCAATAGGGAGTAAGTTCACCATCTGACAGTGAGAATAGGAAAAAAGGTGTTGGATGTTTGAGGAGAGAGTTGGAGTCTAAGTAGAGGGGAACATTTGGTTGATTCCCTCAAATAGACAAACTTGTGTTCCCAAAACAACTACATTATTTTTAAGTATTAATCCAATACTGAAAGAATAGGTTTCAGTGAACCACTGGCTTTTAGCTTAACAATACTTATTTATTTCAGATAGATTTTAACATTTGGATTTACTAGGCTGTTTATTTCCCATCCTGAATGATCTCCATCTGCTCAGTATTAGAGCAAAGGGTAATGATTATTTCTGCATCACACTTTGTACTGTCTAGGTTTTGTAGTGGGTTGTAGAAGCCAATGTGAGTTGTTTTCATAATCATGATGTAAACATTATGCCTCAAAATTATACAAATTTTTGAAATGTTGCTTGAAAATTCTAGATTAACCAAAACTTTTGAAAATAAAATAAATACTGCCATGTTATTAATGCATCATTTTACTTATTAATATTTATAGCCTACTCATTTCTATTTACAAGTTAAAATTCAGTGCCAAAAATAAGAAAAAGCATAATAGTTCATTTAACAAAAACAAGAATAATAGCTTCTTATAAGCAATTAAATGAATAATTCCTGCAAGTGGGCACTTATACTAATTGACTATTTCCTGTGCTACCCAACCAGTTTTCAGATAGCTATTTCTCTTCTTTAGAAGTGTGTTCATTTTACCTTCTCTTAGTGATCGTTTGATGCAAGGTCAACTAATGAACATGCAATATTCATTGTTCTATGCATTCACTATTATTAGCCTGTCTGAACTAATGAGACATACACAACCAAGTAAGTAAATTATATACATTTGGTAAAAGCAAAATTATGATTGTGGTAAAATAGAGGCTGGTTGCTGGTTTGGAGACTATATCAAATGACTTTGTTATATAACACATTATCACAAAATTTGGTGGCTTAATAAGCAACCATTTGTCTTTCCCACAGGTCTGGGGGTTGGAATTTTGGGTTGATTTTCTGTGCATGGGTTATTCTTGCCTTGGTTGAGCTCATTCATGTGTGTGCAATCAGTTGCGAGTTTTTCTGGTTGCTGCAGGGCTGGTTTGTCTCTGCTTCTTGTGGTCTTTGTTTCACCTCAGAGCCAGGACTTGATAATGGCAGGAATCCAAGAGAAAGAACATGAGTGTGCAACATTGGTTGAGACTTAGGCTTGAGAATGGCAACATCACTTATGGCACATTCTATTGATCCAAGCAAGTCACAAGGCAAGCTGACATTTAATAGGTGGAGAAGAGAAAAACTACCTCTAAATGTGAAGAGCTGAACATTTACATTGTGAAAGAGCTTGTATAAAGGAAGAGGAATAATTTTGGCTATTTTTTGCAAAAATCTACCATTGTGACAATTACCCCAAAGAACAATTATAGTGTAATAATTAAAAATGAGCAGGAGAAAAGAAGATGGTAAAAGATTTACGGAGGAAAGAAAAGGCCATATTTTTCTTTTTAAAATACTGGACAGAATGTATTTTGAGAAAAAAGCCTCTGTTTGGGAATTAGCTTGACCATTTATGAGGAGTTTAGGGCACAAGTGTTTATTAAGTTATATAAGTTTATTATATTTGGTCTACTGTTATAGACCAAATATGGCATGGTGCCTGTGATTCTGACCACACTTTCACTTCATTTTTGCCTCCTACTGTTTATTTACACTTCACCCAGTGGAATTATTCTCCTCCTGCTCTTGAATGAAACTGTAGAAGATCTGATGACTTTCCTGCTCACTCTAGGTTAAGACCTATGGCCACTTTAATCATACAGACTTAGTAATAATTCAGTAATTAAAATGTCCAGGATATCAAACTTGAAATTTAAGTTAATGTAAATTTCCAACTTCAAAGTTATCCACTAAAGCTTGGGTTTTGGAAATATTTTCTTACCTTTCCCCAAAAAGGATCAGGGAGGCAGACTGGAGGAAGAGTGTATATGTCTGAGGAATGTTTACGGTCCTAGTTCTTCAAAACCCTCTGTTAGGGGTTTGTATTCCTCATCTTGCTGAGGAGTCTGAGTCATGGATTTTCTCAGGGCCATTTTCTTTAGAAATTTGGACATGATTGGTTTCTCTTGCCCTCTCTTTTTTATGCTGTTCTATTTCTTCCTGGCATCTTGAAACTGAGGATGGGAAGATATCATACCTCATTAGGTTTTGTGTGTTGAAGGAATTTTTTTTTTTTTTGGTGGCAGTGATGGCTGGGAGTGTTTTATGAGATGGTTACAGGATCCTCAGTTCTTTCTTATAACCCATTTGCCAAGTTATATCTATCCCCTACATTGGTGTTTGACTCTTCTCTGGGTCACTGCTTACCTACTGCTTTTTGAAAGCACACAGTATTCAGTGGAATATAATGGTGTGTTGAACCAGATGGCCTGACTGTTAGCTCTGGTGTTACTATGGGCTACACTTTACTTTTTGTAAAATTGTGTTATTGGGCTAACTGAACTTTAAAGTTCCTCCCAAGTCTGTTATTCTATGATTTCAAGTTAAGTGCTATAATTTCCTTCACTCTGAGTGTGTTTCTGAGCCATGTGCCCTTGAATTTGTTGAATGATGTTTATGTCACTGTGTGTATAGAACACTAAGTTGAAATCTATTTTGTAGCTAATGGAGAAAAATGAGTTGTAGAAAAGAGAATAACTTGAGTCTGTCAAATTGCTTTAAATGAATAACTTCTGAAAAGTTGTTACTGCTTTCCTGTTACTGTAAATAAATGCAGCCTTTTACACCAAATGTTCAAAGTTTAATTGAAAATGTCATGGAAGATAATGCAAACACATTCCCATTTATAGCAACTATGTGAACAACATAAATTAGTGATGTGGATTCTTACAAGAAATATAGAAGCATAGGTTTTTTTTTGATAAAACTTTCAAAACAAAAAAATGTTTGCAAACTTATAGAAGACATTTTAAAAAGTGGTTTTCTTTCATGTATAACTTGTAGGTTAAGGTTGATTATTCTTTCTTTGTTTTGGATTGGAACTTGTCAGGAAGCAGGGATAATTCTGTGACTGAGCATCTTAATAAATCTTATTTATAAAGAGGGAGGGCCAGGTGTGGGAAGATTGCTTGAGCCTAGGAGTTTGAGATCAGCCTGGACAACTACAGCAAGACTCTGCCTTTACAAATAATTAAAAAATAGCCAGGCATGGTGACATGCACCTGTAGTCCTAATTACTCAGGAGGCTGAGGTGGAGCGTTGCTTGAGCTCACAAGTCTGAGGCTGCAGTGAGTCATAGTCATGCCACTGTGCTCCAGCCTGGGCTTCAAAGCAAGATTCTGTCTTTAAAAAAAGAAAAGAAGGAGGGAAGACCAGAGAAAGGCTACTGTTATAATTGACAAAGAAACAGCCATCACTCACATTAACCAGGAAAGGAAGATGTTTGGTATTTTGTGGTTTGCACAATTACCTTAGTTTGCTTGTGCCTAGACAGAAGTAGCATGTAAAATTTACTTGATTTATTATATATTTATTTTAGGCTCCAGGAAAGGAAATGTTTTATCATTCCTCTTCAAACCATTTGCTATTTATCTTGTACAACATATGCTTGTTTCATTTACTGCTTATCAATACCCTTGGTTAAAAGTCAGAGATTTTATTAAAATTAACATTTTCAACATTCACAGGAACAAATGTTATTAAATTATGATTACTTTTTGTATAGGTTTTATCCTATAGTCCGAAAATGAGCTTAAGTATTTTACTACATAAAGGAGGGATTAGTTCATATCTTCCTAAGACATTAAATCAATATACACTATCACACATAGGGTTTCAAGAGTGGTCGTCTAAATTTTCTTAAAAGCAGTCTTTAAAACTTTAATTGAAGGTAATTATTTACAAGTCTCTTTCCCCCCCAGTTTCATCAAATCAGAGAATATTTAGTCATACTGATTATTTGAAATTGGTAGAAAAAAGACTAAATAGTCCCTGTAGATGGCAGTCAAACTCTAAATAACAAAGTAAGTTTTTCTGCTTGTTACAGTTGATTACTATCCTTGAAAAGTACTTTAAGTTTTAAAAAGACACTTTACAGTTCTCTCTTTGCTGCTATTTTCAACACATTTGAAATTTTAAATCTTTTATACATAGTCATTTAAGTAAGATGTACTATATAAAACTTTCTGAAAACTGGAAATAAGAAAATGTATGATGTGCAATAGGCTATTACTTCTACATCAATAGCACTAGAAAGATATGTTTGTCATATTTTTGTTATGACTTATTGCAATAATTTAAAGCAACATAATAATTAGTGTACAAAAATAGTCTATCTCACTTAATATTTACTGAATAAAATATGTTAAATATGTAATTTCTTTTTATAGGCAAAACCACTTGGAATATTGCTTTAGAAAAGCCATTGACTTCTTAATTTTTAATCTTACATGCTGGTAAGATTATAGTTATTGCTTTCAATACTCAGATACTCAGAGTAATATTCTTCCAATGCTTTTATTTTTAAAAAGTTACTAAAATTTATTTTTATTAAATTTCACTTTAATACAACACATCATATTAGGTTAACATCTGCAAAAAGATAGAACTTTACTTCTTTTCTTTTCCAATTTAGGCATCCATTACTACCATGTCTTGCCTAATTGTTCTGGCTAGGACTTTCAGTACTATGTTGAATGAGAGTAGTGAAAGTAGGGATTCTTGTTCCAATTCTTACAGAAAAGACTTTCAGTTTTTCTCTCTTCAGCATGATGTTAGCTGTGGATTTTTCACACATGGCCTTTATTGTGCTGATATATATATATATTTTTTATATCTAATTTCCTGAGAGTTTTTATCGTGAAGGAAAGTGGAATTTGATCACATGCTTTTTCTACATCTATTGAGATGATCATATGGTTCTTATTCTTCACTCTGTAGATGTGATTCATCACATTTGCTGATTTGCATATATTAAACCGTCCTTGCATCCCTAGGATAAATACCACTTGATCGTGATCTTTTTGATGTGCTATTGGAATCAATTGCTAGTATTTTGCTGAGAATTTTTGCGACTATGTTCATCAGGGATATTGGTCTGTGGTATTCTATTCTATTCTTTTCTTTTGTTGCTGTGTCTCTGTCTGCTTTTAATATCAAGGTAATGCTGGCTTCCAAGAATGAATAAAGATAAATTTCTTCTTTTTCTTTTAGAATTGCTTAATAAAAACTGGTGCTAATTATTTAAAAGTTTGGGGAAAAAATCCATCCAGTCCTGGGCTTTTTTTTTGTTGTTGAGAGATTATTACTGATTCACTCTTGTTACTCAATATAGATCTGTTTAAGTTTTTTATTTCTTTCTAGTTAAATATTGGTAGTTTATATGCACCCAAGAATTTATCCATTTCCTCTAGGTTTTCCAATTTGTTGGCATATAGTTATTTATAGTCGTTTCTAATGGGGGAAGAGCCAAGATAGTCAAGGGAGCTAGCAGATTGGTGCTGCTCTCATCTAGCAAGACAGAGAGTAAAGATTCTGCCATTGTAAGGTGGAGTTTTCCAGAGCATTTTTTGATGAGTTAATCATCATGAATTCAGCAAAAGTCTTTCTGAGTTCACAGACTCCAGAAGCCACATCAGTCGCATAATTCTAGGTGGCCCATTCCCCAACCTGTACCAGCCACCTGGCAACTGTTGTGCACATAAAAGGAAGATCTGTTCTGAGAAAGAGGGATGAGTGATTATAAGATGCTCTGAATTGGTTCACTCCCACCCAGCAATGCTCAAAACCAATGACACATCTCAAAGATCATCCACAGTGACCACATGGGCTTCATTCCTGGGATGCAGGGCTGGTTTAACTTTCACAAAACCATAACGTAATTCAGCACATCAACAGATGTAAAACTAAGAACCACATGATTATATCATTAGACATAGAAAAATCATCAAAATCCAGCATCACTTCTTGATAAAACTCTTGAACATCTAGGCATAGAAGGAACATTCCCGAAAACATTAAGAGCCATCTATGATAAACCCATAGCTTATATTTTGCCCAATGGGCAGAAACTGGAAGCATTCCCCCTGAGAATGAGAACAAGACATGCCTGCTCACTCTCACCTCTTCTGTTCAAAATAATGTAGGAAGTCCTAGCCAGAGAAATCAAGTAAGAGAAGGAAATCAAGGGTATCTAAACAGGAAAAGAGGAACTCAAGCTATCCCTTTTTGTGGACAATGTGATTCTATATCTTAAAAACCCTAGGGAATCTGTCAAAAACCTCCTCATACTATAATCAACTTTGGTAAAATCTCAGGGTACAAAATCAATGTGCACAAGACAACTGCCTCTCTATACACCAGCAACAAGTAGACAAAATGTCAAATAAAAAGCATGATCTCATTCATAATAGCCATGCAAAAATGAAATACCTTGGCATCCACCCAGTCAGAGAAGTGAAAGACCTTTAGCACAAGAACTACAGAACACTACTCAAAGAAATCAAGGATGACACAAACAAATAGAAAAACATTCCATGCTCATGGATTGGAAAAATCAAAATTGTCAAGATGTCCATCTTTCCCAAGGTTATCTACAGATTAAGTGCAATAGCCATCAAATTATCAAATTCACCTCTTAACCAATTCATCTTCAACAAAGCCACCAATAACAACCACCGGGGAAAGGAGACCATATTTAGCAAGTGGTGCTGGTAAAACTGACTAACTACATGCAGAAGGATGGAAGCGGACCCCTTCGTATCACCATATACAAAAATCAACTCTAAATGAATCAAAAACCAAAACAGAAAACCTCTATATACACAAATTCTAGTAAAAAAACATAGACAACACCCTTATGCACATTGAAGTAGGCAACAAATTCTTGACCAAAAATTGCCATAAAAAGTAAAATAGACAAATGGGACCTCATTAAACTGAAAAGCTTTTGCACAGCAAAAGAAACCATCAAGAGAGTGGGAAGAACCCTTAGAATGGGAAAAATTGTTTGCTAATTATGTATCTGACAAAGGCCTAGCATCTGAAACTCAAATGAGGTGAAAGGAAAAACAAAACAACCCAAAACAAACAATCCTATTAAAAAATGGGGAAAGGACATGAATAGACACTTTTCAAAAGAAGTTATACAAGCAGCCAACACATACACGAAAGATGCTCAACCTCACTGATCATCAGAGAAATGCAAATCAAAACCACAATGAGGTACCACCTAACTCCAGTCAGGATGGCCATCATTAATGACTCAAAAAATAACCGATGCTGGAGAGGATGTGGAGAAAAGGGAATGTTTTCTACACTGTTGGTGGGAGTACAAACTAGTTCAACCTCTATGGAAAGCAATGTAGCTTTTACGAAAAGAACCAAAAATTGACCTTCCAGACAATCCAGCAATCTCCTGCTAATATACCTGGAGGAACATAAATCATTTCACCAGAAAGACTCTTGCATGTGCATGTTTATAGCTGTACTATTCACAATAGCAAAAACACGAAACCAACCCTACTGCCCATTGAAAGTGGACTGGAAAAAGGAAATGTGGTACTTATACATGATGGATTATTACACAGCCATAAAGAAGAACAAAATTATGGACTTCACAGCAAATTGGGTGGAGTTGGAGACCATCATACTTAGTGATCTATTACAGAAGCAAAGAACTGAACACCACATGTTCTCACTCAAAAGTGGGACCTGAACATGAATTACATTAGCATAAGGGTGGGTTCAGCAGTCACTGGACACTGTCAAAGAACAGGGGGCATGTAGTAACACAGAGTACTTGCTACTAAACTGGGGAAAGTGAGAACCAGTTGGAAGCCCAAACTTACCGTGTATGCAGACTACTTGTACAGCTAATCCTTACTTGTAGCCCACATCGCTGTGATTTTAAAAAGCCTCTAATGATCTTATTTTGTTTGTGGTTTCAGTTGTAATGTCTTATATTTTGTTTCTGACATTATTTATTTGAGTCTTCTCTCTTATTTCTCATTCTAACGAATAGTTTGTTGATTTTCTTTATCTGGAAAAAAAACTTTTTGTTTGGTCGATCATTTGTATTTATTGTTTTGTCTCTGCCTTGCTTAGTTTAGTTTTGTTCTTTATTATTTTGCTTTTCTAGTTCCTTGAGGTGCATTTTTAGGTTGTCTATTTGAAATTCTCCTTTTCTGATATAGGTATTCTTTGTTATAAACTTTTCTTTTAGTGCTGTTTTTGTTGTGTCTCATAGGTTTAGTATGTTGTGTTTCTATTGTCATTTGCTTCAAAAATAGTTTTTTATGTACTTTTTAATTTTTTCATTGTCCCAATGGCCATTCATGAGCATGTTGTCTTTTTAATTTACATGTATTTGTAGAGTTTCCAAAGTTTCTTTTGTCATTGATTTCTAGTTTTATCCCCTTTTGGTCTAAGAAGATACTTGATATGATTTTGATTTTTTTTTTCATTGTGGGATTTGTTTTGTGGTCTAACATATAGTCTATCCTGGAGAATATTCTAGTTGCTAATGAGAAAAATTTGTATTCTGTAACTGTTTGATGAGATGTTCTATAAATATCTTATATCTATTTGAACTACAGTGCAGTTTAATTCTGAAATTTCTTTACTGATTTTCTGTCAAAATTATCTGTTCAGTGCTGAAAGTGGGGTGTTGAAATCCCAAATATTATCATTTTATGGTTTATTTGTATCTTTATTTATAATATTTGCTTTATATAGCTGGGTGTTCCAGTGCTGAGTGAAAATATATTTATAATGGTTATATCTTCTTGTTAAATGTATCTCTTTATTGTTATATAATGGCCTTGTCTCTTTTTTATTTTATTTATTTAAGGTATATTTTGTCTAATACAAGTATAGCTACTCTTGAATGCTTTTGGTTTTTTGTGTGTGTGGAATATCTTTTCCCATCCCTTTATTTTCAGTTTATGTGTTGCTTTACAGGTGAAGTTAATTTCTTGTAGGCAGCATGTAGTCGTGTCTTGTTTTTTGTAAAAATTTTTTTTTAGCCAGTTTGTATCTTTTAGTAGATGAATATAAACTGTTTACATTCAAGGTTATTATAGATAGGTGAGGAGTTACTCTTGTCATTTTAAAAATTATTTAAAAAATTTTTTTTGTCTTTTCTTCCTATTTTGTTGTTTATTTTTTTGGTTTGGTGATTTTTGTAGTAATAATATTAGATTTCTTTCCTTTTTCATTTATGTATTTTCTCTACTCATGACTTTTACATTTTTGAGTGTTTTCATAATTGTGTGTGTGTGTGTGTGTGTGTGTGTGTGTGTGTGTGTGTGTGTCTTCCAAATATAAAACTCCCTTAAGCATTTCTTGTATAGGGCGGAAATGTGATAATTCCCTCTGTTTTTGCTTGTGTGGAATAACTTTATTTCTCCTTAATTTCTGAATTTGCTGTGTATGGTATTCTTGGTTAGCATTTTTTTTTTTCCTTTCAGCACTTTGCATTTATCTTCTCAACTCATCTGGCTTGTAAGGTTTCTGCTGCTATTAGTCTTATGAGAATTCTCTTATACTCAATGTGACACCTTTCTCTTGTTACTTTTAGAAGTCTCTCTTTGTCTTTGACTATTGACAGTTTGGCTATAATATGCCTAAAAAAGGACTTTTCAGGTTGACTATATTGGGAATCTTTAAACTTCCTGTATCTGTATGTCTATATCTCTCCCAAGATTTAGAACATTTTTGGTTATTATTTTATTAAGCAAGTTTTCAATGACTTTTCCTATTTCTTCTTCTGGAACTTCCAAAACGTGAATATTTTTTTCGCTTAATGGTGTCCCGTATTTCATTCAGAATTTCTTCAATCTTTTTTATTCTTTATTTCTTTATTATTACTTTTTGCCTGACTGGGCTTTTTCAAAATACTTATTTTCAAGATTCAGAATTTTTTTTTTCTGCTTTATCTAGTATATTAAAGTCCCCAATTGCATTTTTAAAAATTTCATTCATTGAATCATTCAGTTTCAATATTTCTTTTTCATTCTTCTCATGATATCTATTTTATTGAATTTCTCATTCAGATTATAATTTTTTTTCTGATTTATTTGAATTGTCTGTCTATATGCTCTTATATATCACTGAGTTTCCTTTTGGTCAATATTTTAATTCTTTTTCAAGCATTTCTTAGATCTTCTTTTATTTGGGATCTGTTACTGAAGAGTTATTGTGTCCCTTTGGAGGTGTCATATTTTCTTACTTTTCCATTTCTCTTGTGTACCTACATTGATACCTACACGTCTGGCATAATAGTTGCATTTTCTGATTGTTTGGAGTAGTTTTAATAGAAAAATACATTTTTGTATTTCTATAGTGTTTCTATAGTATTCTATAAATATTTATATAGTGTTGCTTGGCTAGGGTGCTTTGGCTTTAGTTCTGGGTGCAAACAGTAGTATAGTCTCCATGTGATTTCTCTGACTACAATCCACTTCAGAAGTGTGTGAGTTTCTCAGTGGCCTATGCTGTGGTTGTTTGTGGCTGTGATGTAGCTTTGCTGTGGACAAGGACAAAAAGCAGTGGCCTTGGATGGGTGGCTCTCAGGCTCTGGTGGACACATGCCTCAACTCCCTATGTTTGGGGAAAAGCCACCTTGATGTGCAAGAGTGCTTGTTCCCTGGGATATAGGGTGCAGTGTTGGCTCAGGTGCTGAAAACACATCTGTTCCACCAGGCCCAGCTGGTCTTGTTGTGCTGTGGCCCTCTGGGTAACAGTGCAGAAATGTTTGCAAGACCCCAGGAATATGCATATGCAAGGGTGATTGGATCTTAGAGTGGGATGTACACCGGTGGGAGAGTCTACTCTCAAAATGATGCTGTGCTCTGCTATCCTTGGCCTGGGGTGTGACAAGGACTAGTGTAAATTCCCTCTCTAGTATAATGTAATCATTTAGACTCCAGGTAGCTCTCTATAGCAGGCTCAAGATCTGTGAAAGATAAAAGACTCTCCTGAGCTAGTATTACAGGCATCTGTAGTAGAATCGCGAAGCCCTGAAGATCTTCCATTTACCTTTTCCCTGAATTAGGGAATCCATCTTGGCACTGACCTAATCCCTGCTGGCCACTCACGTCTGTTTGTGTGATTTCATTTCAAATTCCTGTGCCTCAGAGAGTCTTGGTCATTTTGTTTTTAAATTCTAATGTTCTCTGTTAGTTGCTCTATTTGACATGTGGTTATCTATTTGTTGTTTTGGATCTTCTTTGTAGAAGAGGTTAGTGCTGGACACTTCTATTCAGCCATCGTGATCGTGAGGAGCCAATATTCCTATCTTTTTTTAAAGTTTATTTTATTTTATTTTAAAAAGGTGGGGTACAAATGAGGGTTAGGTACACACCTGGTCGTCATACAGGTTAAATGTGGGTGCCCTGATTGATGTTATGTGGCCCCTCTCTCCTGGCAGTGTCCTACTACTACCAATCCCTTTCTTATAGTATTATGATGAATGTTCAGGGCCCTCTTATGAGTGAGTACATGTGGTACTCAGATCTTTGTTTCTGTGATAAATCACTGAGTATTATACACTCTAATTCCATCCAGATTGCTGTAAAGTTCATAATTTTGTTTTTCTTTATGGCTGCATAATATTTCATCATGTCAGTGCACCACATTTTCTTTATCTAGTCCACTTTTGATGGGTTGCATAGTTGGTTCCATGTTTTTGCTATTGTGAATATTCCTATCTTAAGGAAAAAAACTTTACAATTTGCTTTTACAAGTTGGTGGTATATGTTATATATTGCATAATGATAGGAAATCAATTGTTAAAACTTTAAATTCAATCTTCTTAATTCCTCAAAAAGTTATATGATATAGATATTATAAGGATGATTAAAAATATTAAACAATGCAAATGATGTGAACATGATCAATTAGTGGCAATGTTGACTATAAACAACATGTGTGGGCATCCTGGTATGTATTTTTATAAGATCATTCCACCTGTAATTATATCTGCTGGGGATACTAAAAATAAATCTCTGAGTGTCTAGTGCTTGTTTCCCAAACAATAGGTAATGCTAGAATCTAACCTTAATCTTATTGTCTTTCTATAAATTTTAGAAGTGTTTATAATACCATGTACATTTTCATGTGACAGTGAACTTTTAGTTGCAATAGCTGCAAAATTAGAATTGAATTAATCATAAGTATTTATAAACAAATCATATGACTAGGTCTAGTGTCTTACTTCCTAATTCTTTTCTTCAGGTCCATCAGAGACACTTTTATTAAATCACAGAGGTTTATAACTGAATAACTTAAGAGCATACGATTATTTAACACAGAGACATTATGTTGGCATCTTTTCTCAGAGAAAAATTCATCAAATGTAGATGTTATTTACCATAGTGATGTGGATTACAGTGCAACATCTGAAGAAAAAAAAAATTCAGAGAAGAAAGTGAACTAGATGTATTTTGGTGTGAAAAACCATAAATATAAAATTAAAAGATAACAGAATGATCCAGTTTAGGTGGTAACACTGATGAGGAAGTGGGTAGATTATTTTTGTTTACAGTGAAGAAGGTGTCAAAGATTATTAGATGCCTATATAATATTCTTCATTTCTTTATTTTCTAACTAACCTCCATTTTTAAAAGAAATTTTGTGAAGATACAGTTTCAACCTACCTTGTAGCTAAGAGTGGCCTTTTATCCTTTCAAAATAAGAAGTAAATAATCTTGCTTTGCTTAAGATTTCATTTAATATTTATTGAACTCCTAATATGTGTTAGTCATTATCTAGCTAGAGGATGGTGTGATAGGTTAGATTTTTAAAATGTGAGTAAATTCCCATTGATTTTCAAGATAATTTTCTTCAAGTTAATTTTCAAGATATAACTTAAAGGGTAGAAAAATCCATCTACAGGGATAGTGACATTGTTGAAATTTGCTCTTCAGTGCTTAAATAATTCCTTTTTATAATTATTGTATGCCACTTAATATCTATTCTGGGAAATACAATCACAGTCTGATTTCTATTATTGAGGTTATTTCTGAATATAACTAGGGGGAAAATTAGGTTTTGTGCGTTTCTTGAGGGCATACAATAATACAATATGCCTAGTGACATGTGTATACCTGCATGTTTTGCTCAGGCTTTTTTTTTTTTTTTTTTCTTTTTCTGTTAAAGTTTCCATACTATAATAATGATATGTGGTAGAGAAAATAATTTTGTTAATAAATACTTCATAGATATTCTCTGTATTTTCCATCCTTTTGTAAAATAACTATTCTGTTGTTATATTTTCTTTGATGGTAAAGAGATACTTATTCATCTTCTGTGTAAAGCCCTTTATGCAATCGAGGACTGTTTTTCCTTTATTTAAGCTGAATAATCTTCTTATGTTTATCCATCTTAGTGGATATGATTTTATGCCATTTACATCGTTGAATCCTTTTCACATTATGCATGAGCCTCCTCAATTTTAGCTGTCAGAGATAAACATTTACCATTTGCCCAATTTTAAAGTATATTGAATGTGAATCCTTCTTTCTTACTGGAAAATTTCTGTTACTACCCACAAAAGCCATACCAAAAATTAAAATGCAATATTTTTACATTTCTCAGTTAGTCTTTTCCAAAGTGATATTATCTCTTCTAATCTACAAACACTTTTATAAGCCACCATAAATATCTAAAAAAAAATGGTATTTCAACAAGTTTTTTTTTCTTTAGTATATTGGGATACATTCTCAATGTAATATAAATTTAAATGTAGTGTTTTGACTACATTAATTCTTTCTTAAACTATTGTTTTCACCTCTTTGTTTTTCCTGTGTTAGCTATATTTTCTTAGTTCACTGCTCTTTCTAAAAATGTAGGTTCAGAAGAATTGAACTGGGGAAAATACCTTTCTAGGCATCAATTTCTTTATCCAGAAGACTAAGAAGTTGGATTAGATGAGCTCTCAGATTCCTTTCAGCTTTAGGTTAGAAAGTGTCAAAAATAGAGGGAACTCTTTTTATTTTTCCTGGTGTATTGAATTAATGTTTCTTCTTTTTGTCTTTATAAGTTACATAGAATTTCCTTCTTTGTCTTTTTAGACTTGACTAAAAAGTAGTCCCAACATTCCTCTCTAACATAAAGGTATCCCTTTTTTAATTTCAGCTCCTTTCAGTAGTTCTTATATTTATTGTAACCTTGATACCTTATTAGGAGAAGGATGGCTTTGGGTATTGCCCCAGGGCTATGGCAAGAAAAAATCAGAGGATATCACTTGAAAGAATTGGAATGTTACATTTTATTTCTGGGAGGCAATGATTTTTTTTTTTTTTTCATTTTTGCTTTTGCATCCTTACCCTTGCACTCTAGTGCCTGGACCTACAAGTCTGTTAAATCCTTCAGTGATTTTTTAAAAAAATTACACTGCATATAACATTCTTCCAAATGCAAGGTCAAGGTGTAAGTCTTTTTTGATATCATGGTTATAAAAAGAGAAGTGGTGCTTATTTCAGATAAAACGTTTTTTTACCTTTCCATAAAAACTTTGTTCTTTCACACATAATATTCGTCTTTTACATTTCAGTAAAAAATAGAATAAAACTGAGGAAATGGAGCAACAATGTTTGTGATTATTGAACTCAAAGATATACATTGTGGGATAATACATTGAAAGGCCATTTATTTTACTTTTCTGTTGTCACACAAATTTGCTGTTAAAGCAGCCAGGAAAATGGGTCTGAAATCTTTCTATGTTGTTCTATGACATCAAGATCTACTGCTTCTTTTCAACACATATTTTAGACTTATCCATTTAGGATATATCTAAGTAAGTCACTGGGCCTTCAGAATACAGGACTTTTAAGGAAGACCAGAAACTGTTAGGTAGGCATGACTCATTAACATGTTTAAATTGTAATTTATTTCATACTTTGAGGACAAATGAAGGAAATGTTTGCATCTTTTCTTTTGAATCATCACTGCCCTATCTCATCATCTGGACCTCATACCATATATTTAAGTAATTTAAAGTGGATTAAATACCAAAATGTAAGAGCTAATATTATAACTCTCTTAGAAGAAAATATAAGAATAAACTTTTATGATCTTGGCTTTGACAATGTGTTTGAAAATATAACTCCAAAAGCACAAATAATAAAATAAAAATTAGATAAATTGGGCTTAAATGAAATTTTAAAAAGTTTGTGCTTCAAAGCTAACTATCAATAAAGTGAAAAGACAGTCACAAAATGGAGAAAAATATTTGCAAATCATACATTTGAAAAAGAACTTTTGTTGAAAATATATAAAGTATTTTTACAACTAACAACTAATTCAACCAAAAATATAGCACAGGATCTAAATACAAATATCTGTAAAGAAGATATAAAAATTGCCAATAGGCAGTGATAGATGCTCAGTGTTGTTAGTCACCAGGGAGGTGCAAATAATATTATAGGGAGACACATATCACTTCAAACTCACTGGGATAGTTATAATTAAAAAGGTGAATAATAACCAATTTGAATGAGACTATGGAGAAGTCAGAACCCTTACACACTGCTACTGATTGTAATGTGAAATGGTGCAACCATTTTAGCAAAGTCTGACAGTTCCTCAATAATTTAAACATAAGGCTACCATTTAACTCAGCACTCCTGGATATATATCCCTAAGATAAATGAAAATACATGTTCATACAACAAATTGTACACAAATGTTCATAGCAGTATTATTGCTTATAGCCAAATGGTAGAAATAACTTAAATGTCTACTAACTAATGAATGGATAAACAAAAGGTTGTATATTCATTTAATGGAATATTACTGAATCATATCAGAAAAGTAAAGTACTTACACATAAAAACTTTATGCTAAATTATATAAGCCAATTACAAAAGGTCACATTATTATATGATTCCATTTATATGGAATATTCAAAACAGACAACCATGGCGGTAGAGAGTAGATTACTGTTTGCCAAGACTGCAGAAGGAATGGAAATATTGGAAGGTGAGAGCTAAATGTTTCTCTTTGGTTTTATGGAAATATTCATCCAAATTTGTGAATTTACTTTTTTGTAAACTTTTAATGGATGAAAGGCATATTATGTGAATTATACTCAAAAAACCTGTTACCAAAAAAAGAGTATTTTTTTTTGTCTTCTCTTGGCCAAAAAACAATTCTCATTCTATTCTCATAAAAATATGTAATATATGATAAACACACACACACGTAATATATTGGAATAAGTTTGCTTATTTAGATGCCAAACTGATATAATGTTCTATACAGCAGTGGTCCCCAAACTTCTGGCATCGGGGACCAGTTTCATGGAAGACAATTTTTCCATGGACTGGCGGGGTTGGGTGGGGGATGGTTTGGGAGTGGAAAGGGGCATGATTCCAGGATGATTCAAGTGCATAACATTTATTGCGCAGTTTATATCTATTATTATTACATTGCATATATAATTAAATAATTACACAACTCACTATAAAAATAAGAGGTACAGATTAAAATGGGGAAAAAAAAAGTCCATGCACGGACTATAACGTGTGTTGGATTCTGACCTAAAGCCAGCCACCAGATGCAGCTAACTCACTTTCCACTCACTGATAGAGTTTTGAGCAAGTCTGTAAGCAATTGCTTTATTATAGTCTCTGTGCAGTCAAACCTCACTGCTAATGTTAACCTGTATTTGCAGCCACTCCCCAGCCTAGCACCACCACCTCAGCTCCGTTTCATTTCATCAGGCATTAGATTCTCATAAGGAACGTGCAACCTAGATCTCTCACATGCAAAGTTCACAATAGGGTTCACACTCCTGTGGGAATCTAATGCCACTGCTATCTGACAGGAGACAGAGCTCAGGCAGTAATGCAAGCTATGGGGAGTGGCTGTAAATACAGATGAAGTTTTGTTCACTTGCCTGACACTCACCTCCTGCTGCAGGGCCTGGTTCCTAACAGGCCATGGCCAGGGGTTGGGGGCCCCTGCTACACTGGATAATAAAACCATAAAGTTTGGGTTTATCTTCTTTACCATACAAAAATCCTATCTATGAGAGAACAGTCACTTACATTTATTCCGTTTTCTTTCATTTAATATCTAATTTTCACGTCAAAATATCAAATGCTTCAAATTTTTGTAACGATCTCTCTCATAGTTATATCAATATTTATGGTGTTTCAAGGTTTCGATCATTTCATGATATACCTCAACCACATGGTCTCCTTTTAAAAAACTGTTCTCTTCCCTGATAATTTAGAACACCATAAAAATTCACATTTAGTTAAATAAGTTACTGAATACTGATGTTTATCAGACTTTTCTACTGAAGTATCATTTTCTCAGAGGAGAGGGAGGTAAAATCCAAGGACAGAGCTGGAGGGAGTCTTTTGAGACTTAATTTGAAGGCGCCTGCTATAATAGTCAGTGTTTTATTTTCAGATTTCACTTTCTCTTCTGGAAAGTAGTATACTCTGTTTTTAATATTTTAAATTACTATTCAATTATTTAGTTTTTAAAAAGAAAATCTTAAAGCAAGGTTTAGCTTCAGGAAGATAGTACAAGTTTAGCAGTGAAATTCAACCATGGTGTTTTCTACCTTGGAATAAATAGTCATGTTTGCTTCAAAGTATACATTCCCTATTTGGCTATAGAATGGGTGTATTTTTAAAGCGTCTCAACACAGAGTCAAATTGGCTCAACTCACTTTTTGCTGTCTCACCACCTGCCAACTAGGTCTTAAATGTGCCAACCATGCTTCTTCTTGGGCTTAAATTATCCTTAAGTTTTGAGAGGAAAGATGCCCACAGGAAGAAACTCAGATGGGGAATATGCACAATTTTGAGAAACTTACGGGCATTGCTATTCTGGTTGACCGCTTTGTGAAGTGCTTGTGGCTGATAAATTGAAATTGTCTGTAGATGATATAAAAAAGAGTATTAGTTGTTCCAGGAGCCAAAGGATGGAGATTTATTGTATAAAGTTTGGGTGGTTCATGATTCTTGTCTCTATTCCTGTGAAACAACTTGATCCTTATACGTTTTTCATAGTGGTCACTTACTGGTTGCATGCCACTCTGCACTATGGATGTCTCACTCCTGCTGTGTTATCTATGTGGTTACCTAGCAGCCATTTCCTCCAGACGTTCTTGTTGTCTATGATTCTAATTTTCATTCATTCTTCTTTTTGCTTTTTATCCCTTCTTAATATTCTCTCATCCTGCCACATATGCACAAAAGGCTAGGATAACTTTTATTGTCTGGAAAATCTCTTTTCCCTTGCATCCATTCCCTTTGATCCAAACCCAAATCACGAAAGTTCCTCCAAATCTTAAAATGTTTTAGAAAAATGCTGTAATGGAAGTATTTCAGAGCCACTTTTGTTTTTTTTATCTTTCCATAGTTCTCTTTAAGACAAGAAATACAGACCCAGCTTCCAGATTTCACTGTCAGAAAAACAAGCTACTAGGAGAAAAAGCAATACCAGTTTTATAACTTCAAATGATAGCCCATTATAGATAACTTTGTATTCCCAATATTAAAAAAAAATTTCCAATTGGTCTGTGAACTACATGAAGGGAGGCAGTATGCAAAAAAATATTTCTTTTTATTATTTGATGAATTTTGCAGAAATTATCCTTTTCAGTTTGTAGGGGATATGTGACCCCTTTTAACAGTTCATTGATTCCAAAATATTATTTTAGGAACAAGGGGATATAATCCAATTTTGGAGGATCTAAAAGTTGTTTTAGATGGAAAGGATTAGCTCTCAACACTTTATATCAGTTATTGTTATCAGGTCATGTTGAAATCAAATGGTTAATTCTTACCTTGTTTCCATCGTAATTTTGCTTAGAAATCTCTTGTGTAATAACTGTTTGAGATAGCTACCACGTAACTGGAAATGTAGACACAAGCTTTTTAAATGTTATAGAACTTTAATTTGTAGCTTCTAAAATAGTACTTGTAAAGATCATTAACATTTTATGACTTGAGGAGAAATCACAAACTAAAAACTGCAAGATTCAGTAAAAAATAATTAAAGACTTCAAGCTATTCTCATCAAATGGAGATTGTAAATGGCAGAGATTTCTAGTTTCTATAAGCACTATTCTGTAAAATAATTAACTTACCAACATTTAATATTTCCATTTTACAGATTGCATAATGAATTGAAAAAGTTAACTTTGCATAATTTTGTAATCAATAACATTTTCTTCCTAACATTACTTTATCATTTCCTAAATCCTAAAACATACTGCTTTGATAATTCTATAGAATTCTCAGCGGTGTAACTATTTAAAGAAATTGTATGCAGTCAAGCTTAAGTATAGACATGATGTCATTATTTAGAAGATTTATATTAAAATTTGTTCCTTTAAGATAAAAAAACAAAAAATTATTTAATTAATTGATTTATTTTTTGAGTTGGCATCTCACTCCATCACCCAGGCTGGAGCACAGTGGCATGCTCCTGGCCATCCCAGTGTCGACCTGCTGGACTCCGGGGATCCTTCACCTTAGCCTTCCAACTAGTGGGAGCTACAGGCGTGTGCTACCACACCTGACTAAGTTTTTTGATTTTTTTATTGTAGAGATGAGGTCTCAACAATTTGACAGGCTGGTCTTGAACCCACAGGCTCAGGCAATCCACTCACCTTGGCCTCCCAAAGTGCTGGGATTACAGGCTGAGACACCAAGCTTGGCCATAAAAAATTATTTTAAAGAAATAAAGGATTTCTAGTTATTTTGAAATATACAACAAATTATTGTTAACTGTAGTTGCACTGCTATGCTATTGAATGTTAGAACTTGTTGCTTATATCTAACTGGCTTTTTGTCTTTATGAAAAAAAAAGGAAACTGTGCATATGGATGTTCATTGTACAACATAACATTTTTGTGGTTTGTAACGTTTTATAATACAAATATATTTATCTTCCAAAAAGCAAGGTCTATCTAAAAGTTATCAGCATTACCATTCTTATTATATCCACCTACTGTAGTTCTCTATCTAAAAATGATACAGTCTATTATAGTTACTAGTAGATGCAAACTTATATCCTTATTGGGATAATTTACATAACTGGAAAATAAAAATATGTAGATAACAAACATTTAAAGACAAAATTTATCACTGATAAGAGACTATGAAAGATAGAGTCATTGGAATAAAGCTGAATATTTTACAGTGGTGTAAATTTATTGACTTTTCTAAACAAGCACAATAACTCGGTCACCCTACTAAGATTACCTCCAGAGTTTGTTTGAAGTACTATGTCTGCCTTTAGGCAAATTGGAAAAAAGAATGCATCAAGTGTGTAAATATTTCATAGCTACTGTCCTTCATTTCAGCATAAAACAACTGTTTCCAAACTATATATATATATAAGTTGTTTCAATAGTCTTGTTTTGTGATTGAGAAAGGTTGAAATAAACTTTAGAAATATATTTTAGTGACATTCAAGAGCAGTTGTGGAAGTTCTTCATTCTAATAGAAAAAAACATTTGGAGAATATCACATATGTTGAAGTCACCATAGCGTTTTTATATGAATTTCTATTGTGACAAAATTTCTTTATATAATGATTTTAAATCAAATTTATGAGTTTCTAATAAATGTAAAAGATATACCACAAAATGATTGGAATCCTATGCATAAACATCTGGATTCTGATATTGAAAATTCACTAGAATCCAATTTTATATTGATTTTTAAATATTGATTTAAAACGTTTACCATTTAAATATTGAATTATACAACTAGTTGCCGCTTCATTGAGCCATAGCAAGGAAAATACAATTGATCCATTAAAAAATATTAGCAGAAGAAATTTCTTCACTTCTTTGGTCAATCTGGGCAAGTACAAATGAAGCAGCCCTGAACAGACTCCGTTCTTCAGATATTGTTCTGCTTCTCTATTCCACTCATACTGGTACAGAATGAACCTGACCTAAAGAGATCTGACCAAGACAGTCTTTCTGATTTTTAAAACTTATGTCTAAATAATAAAGCCAAAAGCAATGATCTCTGGCTAGGCTAGTTCTAGGTAAAACTAAGTCAACAAGGTCCCCTCCACTTTCCTTTCTGAAACTCCTTGTGCCCTCGAAGTCCTCATGGTCTCATTTGGTAACCTCACTGGCCAGCTCTCCCTCTGTTCCATTGCCATTCCAAGCTTTTCATTCAATTTTCTTTCTTTTTCCTTTTCTTTTTTTTTTGAGTTGAAGTATTACTCTTATCACCCAGGCTGGAGTGCAGTGGCATGTTCATGACCACCGCAGCCTCGACATGTTGGGCTCAGGCGATACTTCCTCCTCAACTTCCAAGTAGCCAGAACTACAAGCATGTGCTACCACACCCAGCAAATTTATTATAGAGACGAGGTCACAAACCTTTCGTCTTGTCCTCCCAAAGTGCTGGGATTACAGGCTGTGCCACCGAATTTAACAATCTCATTGTCCTTAGTCTTAGATGCCTTCCTCAGGAGCTGAGTATTTAACAGAGAAATCAACGCAGGCAAGAGTGTTTCTTGGGTTGCTCCATTTTGAAAATAAAGGTATTTAAAAATTCTGTATTTAAAAAACGAAATAAATGCCTAATTAAAGTGTAAGGTGATCAGCATTCGTCAGTTGGCCAAAGGACGAAATATTTTGAGGACAGAAGAGTTTTGTCTAGCAGTTATCTTCTTATTTACTCAAGTCTGAATGAATTACACAAGACCTCACACACTGCAGTTGTTTGCAAAATCTTTTTAAGAAGTGTTAGGTTGTTGAGCCAGTGTCATGGGAAAGATGCAAAAAAATGCACAAAGGGTAGATCAAGAAAGGTTTATTTAGAAAGTAGGTCAGAGGAAAAGGGTGGCTCCAATTCTCGGAGACTGGAGAGGGGACCAGACTCTTAAGAAATATTTGGTGGCAAATGCTTGGGGTAGAAAGCTTTCAAAGCTTTCCTTTTAGTGAGAGCAGGTAAGCACAGAAGCTGTCACCACAGTGATGGGCTGGTGGTCTGTGTCACATCTATCACAAAGAGCTGATTATAATAGATTAGGTCAGTTTGTTTTTCTCCATGGCTAGAAGACAAACACTTTGGATAAAAGGGTAATTAGTCCAAAGTATGCTTGGAAAGTTACAAGACCATTATCAGTAACTACCTCCAAGAAACTGGTTTTGTTTCTTGTTTGATGATTGTAAGGTGGGTTGAAGTAAGCTGCTAAAAAAGCATAACAAAGCTAAGCAATGTTAAAACGGCTGCCACTCTGACTAAAGTTTCTCCATTTTGGCTTTCCACCCTTTCAAGATTAGATACTATGAAACAATTGCAAGAAGACAATTGTTCTCTTATCCATAAGATGTTCACATTTTCTTACAAATTCAGATATTTGTATACTTAATGTGTATTTGAATTAAGCTAGTTATTATTGAGAACCTCTATGTATCAGGTTTTGTCTAGAAATTTTTATATTATGCCCTAAAGAAAAGATATTTTCAATCTTCACCTTACACTGTTACCTATTAATCTAGACAATAGAGTATAATATAAGAGAAAGTGCTTTGCTGTTTTAGTGGTATTCAAACATTTCATATCATTTAAAGTTTAGGAGAGAAGGTGCTCCACTATGCCCTTGAAAAAAATATTCTAATGCCTTCATTAACAAATTTAAATTTTGGTGTTAAAAATTTTTGCTCTAAATTTTCACTGACCGTAATTTCAAAAGATAAGTATAGTAGCCATCACAACATAGAATATTTGAAATATAGAATTTAAGATTGCTAAGTAATATTTGGGCCCATATATCTTTCTCAGTATAAAATACAATGTTATAAACAGAGACATCTACTAAATAAATATTTGTCTCCAAAATGATGAACTGTGGTGCTTTGGGTCTCTGCTAATACCCTTAAGTCCTATAGAAACATGTAGAGCTGTTGCAGGGTTTTATCTTGAGGATGTGAAAAAAAACAATGGCGTACACTGAACACCCAGAACTTTTTAAGAGGGGAAATAGATGAGGAATTATTTTCCAGATAGAGTAATGGCTCTTACTGATGTGATTTACATAAGGACCTTAAAATGGTAGATTATCCTGGATTATTCAGGTGAGTTCAGTGTAACCACAAGCTCCTTGAAAGTGAAAGATGCAGGCAGGAAAGCTAAAGTCCAAGAAGGATATGTGAGGACAGAAGTAAAGTCAGGCGATTAGATGTGAGAAGAATACAATTTGTTGTTGCTGGCTTTTAAGATAAAAGAAGGGAATCATGAGTCAAAGAATGTGGGTGGCTTATAGAACATATAAAAGGCAAAAAAAGGGGTTATCTTCCTAGAGCCTGTAGAAAGGAACACAGCCTTGCAGACACTTTGATATTATCCCAGTGAGACCTGTTTTAGACTACTGACCTTTAGAATTCTAAGATAACAAATTTGTGTTGTTTTAAGCCGCTAAATTTGTGGAAAAGTGTCATAAAAGCAACAAAAATCCAATACAGAATCTAAAAAAAGCCCATATATATAATTTTGAAAATAATTCAAAATTAGCTTTTAGAAGAAATTTTTCATTTTTGGAAAGAAAAATATAATAAATAAATTAAAGATCAGGGTCAATGACAAATGACATAAGGAGGAAGTAGAGGACTTTGGTTGGTGGGGTATAGTGATGCAAATAAAGATCCAACAGAAAGCAAAAGCATCTTAAAATTGGTACTTACATGAATTGAAATTGCTGTAACATACCCTCAAGTTAGAAAAAAGAGAGATGACTCTGGACAAGTAATCAGAAGTCAGATTAAAAGATATTTTATTAACTATGAAAGGGTTTTGAACCATATCAGAAGTATCTCAGGGTTTTAAGTAGGAAAGTGACTTGATCTTTAAATTTGTTTTTGTATAAACTAGTCCTGCTATAGAAAATGGAATGACCTGAAACAATACTGGATATGAATAAACAAGTTAGAAAGTCGTTGACACAATTTAGATTGTAGCTTATGGCTGTAGACCAACAAGGGTGAAGACAAAAAGAAGTTTCTGGATTTGCAAAAGGTTTAGGAGGTAATATATTTTGGTAAGTGAAGGAATATGAGAGAGTCAAGTATAATACCCAGGTTTCTGGTTGAGCAATTGTATCACTGAAAAATGGCACTCAGAGTGATTGATTTTGTGAAAGAAAGAAAATGAGTTCTGTTTTGAAAATGTTAAATTTGACACAGACTTGAGACATTTAAATGGAGAGAAACATTGCGAATTTGGATCTAGGATGGTGGTATAAATATGAAAATTCTAGTAGATAGGTGATGTTCGAATTTCAGGAAATGAAACATTAGCGTGTGTGCAGCAACATAAAGAATGTTGAGAAATGACATTTAGAGGATGAGTAGAAGAAGATACAGAGTAGTGTATTGCTAAACAAACAAACATAAAAACAAAGCTGATATATAGCATTTGCCATTTTTCGTGGGCAAAACATTACTATCATTCCATATTTTTGAGCAACCAATGTTACATCACAGTGAACTTGGGAAGAAACCCACACACTTGGCTCTCTAGTCTTGGTGCAAACTGCTTCCTTTATAGCGTTAGAAAATTTAGGACAAGAAGGCATGGCCAGTGAGAGATTACAAAGAATGCATGCAGAAAACCCTTTAGGAACTTTGATTATAAAAGAATCAGAGAGATAGAGAGTGCAAGATAGGTTTTGTTTTGTTTTGGTGAAGGAAAAATGGAGTGGATTTAAATGCTAATGATAAGTAGCTAGTAGAGAAGAAAGGAGTAGGTACTTGAAAAGTGAAGTCTGTAAGGAGTGAACATGTACAAGGGGAATTGACGGAAATGAGACCACAAGCACAAGGTGAAAAGTTTGGACATTAAAAGTGTAAGCTCTTTTTCTAAAACATGGAGAGGCGTGAAGGGATAGGTACAGATACAGATGGGTTTGCGTGTTTGTTGCAATAATTTATAGAAGTTATTCTGCGGTATGCTGCATATTTTGCAACATAATAAGTGAGATAAAACTTGAAGCGGAAAGAAAAGTGTCGAGGATTGGAACTTAAAAGAGATTCTAAATAGAAAATAAGAGTTGATGGGAAGTGCTGCTTTGGTGGGTCAATGACCATAAATTTATAGGGGCACAAATCTATCTGGTAGTGAGATTTTCTCCAATTACTCTTAGATTGCTGAAGTAGATAGAGAGAAATTAGGCAGCTAGATTTAAACAGCATTGGCCTTTTTGACATGAAATGACATAGGACCAATGAGGCAGGGAAGTTGAGGAAACAGGTCAGAGAGTGTTGGGAGCTAGCCTTGGAGGCCCGCCTGATTGACAAAGTCCAGGTGCGCTGAGGACCCCTGGCCGCAAAGCAAGTCTGGGCAGCTGAGGCCCTTCTGTCTTCTGTCTTTGCTGTTGGTACGGCTGAAGAAATTCTGTGCAGTTGTGGAAGAAGAAAATCGCATGTTTACGCGAAGTACTCACAGCTAACCTGGAAATGTCATGGTTCATTTTTCCATTTCCCACTATGCCGTTTGGCCTTTTCTAACATATGCAAGGGTTAAACTCTGAAGCACATCAAGAATGCTTTCTTTCACTTGGTTATAAATTACTAGATATTGCTGAAGTAATAAATAATATAAGTATATCCATTCCTTATTTGATTTAGAATTATGTAGTTTAGTGCTTAGACATAAGGTTTTTAGAAGCACAAGTTTATAGTAAGTTCATTATGAACTCATGATAAGTTCTAACACTTATCTAGGAGTTATATAGGTGATTTATAACACTGTTTTCACTGACTTAGGATAAAGATTAATTGTTAAGGTTTTTACTTAATTCAATAGTTAAAACTCTAAGTTAACGTTTATAGAGTGGGTTTTCACTGAACTCATAATATACTAATCAGACACTTTTATGATAAATTAGCTAAAGACAGAAAGCAAACTTGGGGGGCCTGGGAGATATTACTAAAAGCTTCTTTTGAGTTCTCTTTAGAAAGAAACACTGCAGAATAAGAGAAAAGTAATGACGACGCCTGGACAAGAGAGGCGATTACAAAGCTCTGAAGGTCATAGAAGCCCCAGATGGGAAAACTACTGCTACATGGAGAAATGTACACTTGGAAACTTTCTTGAGACATTTCAAGGACTGTAATTCGGGACTTTGGACTAAAAGTATCATTGTTGGCTTTATGAATAAGACTCCGTTGTCTGAATGTTTATAGGGATCTTGGTTTGTTTGTTGCCAAAACCACTAGATGGTAACTTTTTTTTTTTTTTTTTTTGAGTTGGAGTCTCACTCTGTCACCCAGACTGGAATGCAGTGGCTGCTACTGGCCACCGCAACCTCTACCTGCTGGGCTCCAGCGATCCTTCTGCCTCAGCCTTCCGAGTAGCCGGAATTACAGGCATGTGCTACCATGCCCGGCTGATTTTTTGATTTATTGTAGAGATGAGGTCTTGCTACCAAGGCGGGTCTCCTGCGGGCTCAGGCAATCCACTCACATCAGCCTCCCAAAGACGTGGGATTACAGGCTGAGCCACTGAGATGGTAACTTTTAAAGCATATGTACGTGAGGGAATTTTCTTTGTCTTACCCCTTTACGAATGGTATAAACACTCTGTGTTAACTAACATTAAATGTCATCTGTTCGGGAAGCAGGTGTCTGAGTATAATATTTTCGTCTTTTGCCTATCCATCTCTCCTTCAGGAAACCTCACGACCCCTGCGGGGCTAGACCCCCGCAAGAGAGTCCTTAAAGAGCTGGGGTGTGGAATTTTGGCTGTATAGGAAAGAAGGTAAAGATAGAGAAGGACTGCAAAATGCAAACAAAGTAGGTAGGTAAGAGCACTGGCTAGGTTAAAAAATAACGTAAAATGGAAATAACTTACTAAGAATACTGGAAAGAATGAAAACTGTGGTAAGACACTAGTCTAGGTTTTGGAAGTAGAGCTTGCTTGAAATATACAATTAAAGCTATAACTTGAAATATATAACACTTCCCAGCATTTCTTGTTTCTTATTTAGAATTTAAGTTCTTATCCTCATCACTATTTTATTTGGCTTCAAACCCTGTATCACTCTTAATGCTGCAAGATATGCAATATATCATAGTATAACTTCTATGACTATGTGAGTAGGTAACTGAATCAAGTGCAGTTGAAGGTCATAGGAGATGAAATCACAGGACTACCTCTTCAGGAGTATATACTGGTCATTACTTTGGATATGATGAGGCTAGAAGTTAGCTAAAGAGAAAGACTGTTAGTTTTTAATGAAGTGATGATGTGAAGGAGGATAAAGGATGTTGTATGAGTAATACCAGTCTAAAAGTAGCAACTTGAACTTGAGGTGAAGGAGGAATAACTCTGGAAATAGCAATCTTCCTATTGTGTGTGGAGAATGTAAGAGCTTCAAAGCAATTGATATTTTGAGGGTAAGAATGAAGATGGGAATCAGATTCTGGTTAAATCTACAAAGTGAAGGTAATATTTAGTGAAACCTAATGCTACTTTTCTGGAAATGCAATCTTGGAATTTTCTTAGAATTTTTCTCCTTGTCTGAAGACTTATTTTATAATTTCAGGTTTGTAGAAATTTCAGTGGATTTTTTTAATAATTAAAAAAAGTGCACTCTATAGAAAGAAGAGATACATATCCATTATGTTACCACACATTTTATCCTTTGAATACATATATTAATTAGTTGCTATGGTGATGTGAGGCTTTGGGAAGACAAGCAGAGCTCAGGGTTTCAAAGGCCATTGGCACCTGGGTGGACCAGCAAGGGGGGATGCTACAGAATGAGTTGCTAAAGAACATATTTAGGCATAACACAATTTTATCTCTAAACTCAGATCCTCTATATAAGCTTCTTGTTTGAGGGAATAAGCAGAAATACTCAAAGATTGGATGCTATCTTGTCCTGCTTGTTTCCAAATAACTAAATGGCCTTCTGTGCATTGTAGCATTTATAATCTCTACTTTTAGTTGGCTATTAAATGGATACATTGTTTTTATTAAAGTTGTGATCTGCTTGTGGCTTCAAAAGTTTATTTTGCCCTTTTGTTATTGCTTGTTATCTGTGCTCTCCAGAAAAACTGACACCTTCATTAACACCAAATAAATTCATAATGAATAAAGCTATTATTGAAGTTAGTTAGTTAATAAAATTGAATACAAAAGGCCTTGCCTTAAAAGCACTTGTTTGCGAAGATTCTCAACATACTTATTCATTTATTTAAAGTTTATGGGATGCTTAATTTAATATTTGATATTAGAGAAAAAATGAACTAAGTCAAATCAATTATGTAAAGAAGCCCTTACCATCCATCTGATAAAAATGATTATTGAAATACTTTAGAAACTGAAAATGCATAAAGCTCTTCAGGTTATTCCTACTTAGGGTAATTTATATCTTGTGTATATCTTGTTCATTTTACAACATTTCATACAATTTCACTGGTGATGAGGACAACCTAGAGATGCAGGAAAGCACGCTGTGTGCACAGAACATAGGGTTATGTGTTGGCTGTGCACATCCAGATACCAGCTGTGTTAAGAGGCCTTTGATAACACCACAGAAAAGGAAAAGTCATGGGGTTCGGTGGCTCAGCCTGTAATTCCATGCCTTTGGGAGGCTTAGGTGAGTGGACTGCCTGAGCCCGCGAGTTCAAGACCCACCTGGGCAGCGAGACCTCATCTCTACAATAGATTCAAAAAAAAAAATCAGCCTGGCATGGTAGCGCATGCCTGTAATTCCAGCTAGTTGGAAGGCTGAGGCAGAAGGATTGCTGGAGCCCAGCAGATCGAGGCTGTGGTGGCCGGGAGCAGCCACTGCACTCCAGTCTGGGCAACAGAGTGACACTCCATCTCAAAAAAAAAAAAAAAAAAAAAAAAAAAAAGAAAAGGAAAAGTGTGGCACAGGATCAGAAAAAATGAACGTGAGCAAAGAGAAATAAATTTAAAGAACATTCTATTTTAAAACATAATTTTTTTATCAGTCTTAAAAAGCACAAGAAAAAATAGTTTTGTTTACCCCTGAAAAAATTATGCTCTCATGGTTTCAGATAATATTTACTTAAGAGTTAATTTATTTTTCTATTTTAGGTTTTAAAGCCACTTAGTTGTAGGTTCATGAAAATTTTAGTTCATAATCATACACAAAGATTAACTCTAAATGGGTCAAAGACCTAAACGTAAAACCACAAACTATAAGAATTTGAGAAAGTGTAGGAGACACTCTTATGGAAATTGGAACTGGCAATCAATTCCTGATCAAAATCCCAAGTGCCCATGCCATTAGAGATAAGATAGAAAAGTGGGAATTCATAAAACTGACAACCTTCTGCAAAGCAAAAGAAACTATCAAGAGAGCAGGGGGACAGTCCACAGAATGGGAAAAAATCTTTGCCGGTTGTGTATCTGACAAAGGCCTAACATCCAGGATCTATAAGAAACTTAAATGTGCCAAAAGAGAAAAAACAAGCAGCCCCATTAAAAAGTGGGCAAAAGACATGAATAGACACTTCTCAAAGAAGGTATAGGGGCAGCCAGCAGACTCATGAAAAAGTGCTCAGCCTTACCCATCATCAGAGAAATGCAAATCAAAACCACATCAAGATACCACCTAGCCCTAGTAAGAATGGCCATCATTAATAAAAGAAACAAAGATGCTGGCGAGGATGTGGAGAAAAGGGAACGTTTCTGCACTACTGATGGGAATGAAAACTAGTGCAGCCTCTTTGGAAGACAACGTTGCAATTTCTGATCTTCCATATGACCCAGAAATCCCCCTACTGGGAATATACCCAGAGAAGCTCAAATCATTCCACAAAAAAGATACCTGCACATGCATGTTTGTTGCAGCTCTATTCATAATAGCAAAAACATGGAAGCAACCATGCTGCCCGTTGAAGTTGGACTGGATTAAATAAGAATGTGGATCATATACACAATAGAATATTATGCAGTCATAAATAAGGACAAACATGGACTTCGCAGAAATTTGGATGGATTTAGAGTTGATCATACTCAGTGATCTATCAGAAACAAAGAACAGAGTACCATATGTTCTCACAAGAGGATCTTGAACAATTATCATAATATTATAAGAAAGGGACTGGCAGCAGTGGGAAACTGCCAGGGTAAGGGGGGTACACCTTATCAACTAGGGTACCTGAATAATGAACATTTGTATACTTAACCTTGAATTGTACACCACATCTTTAAAATAAAACATTTTTGAAAAATTTCGTTCATAAGGTAAAATGCATGCAGCACTCGAACAATGTCTCACACTTAGAAGTAGTCAATTAATTGATGTTAGCTATTGTTGTTATGATTGTTTATAACATTGAAAAACAATTTGTAGAACTTTGTGCTTAATGGTGTCACTGAATGTTGAACAATAGGAAAATCCATAATAATAATGTTTAAAAGTCTTTAACATTTGTATGTAACTAGAGCAATCCTATAATCTTTGTACAGTGACCTATGACCTATGCAGCTTTAATTTTACTTGCCTTTGTAATGCATGTGTCTTCCCGCCTTAGTTACATAATAAGACCCTCGAAGGCCAAAACGTACGCTTTATTCCTGTTTCTGAACTCAGCGTCTGCTTCATTCATATAACACTATATCTAAGTGAAACTCAATACAGATGGCATTATTATCAGTATTTGGTTGGATGGGGCATTCCAAAGAGAACTTTGGAAGGAATGAACCCTGAAGTATTTACTATCATTTAAAAATAATATTGAGGTGAAATTGTACTTTATTTGAGTTTTGAAGACATACACAATAAGTGATATTCTTGTCATTTCTTTATTTCCTTCTGTGAAAGCAGTCCTGAGAGAGTCTTCTAAGCTTTTGAAATCTCCCTTAAACCAGTCCCATTAAATGGAGAATTCACCAGGTTACACTGATGCTTGTTTAAACACACACACACACACACACACACACACACACACACACACACACACAGACAGCTGAAAATTCTAGCCCGCCTGCCTGCATGCTGAGGGTTAGCCTGTGGGTTAGTGTATTGATTTACTACGTGACGGGACTCTGTTGAACTGACAGCCTCTGGCCTCTCAGCAGTGTGCTTGGAGTCCCTGGTGCCTCTGGAGAACTGTTTACACCAACCCACAAAGAAGCAAAGTTTTTAGGAGTCAGATATGTTACAGATGACTTTATATTATTACCACATAAACATTTATAAATGTAACAGTCAGGTACTTTAAGTAAAGTTTTGCTTAGGTGTTTGGATGATTAAAAGAATGAAACAATTGGTTAGACAAAAAAAGGAAAGGTGTTTTCAATCCTAACTGACCAGCGTTTACCTAACTTCAACTAGAATAATTTCATTTTTGTTCTTGCTGTTTAGAATTTTGAACTATTCTTAAGAAAGACAGAATGCATGCAGTCTTAATTTGGAAAGTTTAAAAACCCTTGACCAGGTGTCAAATGTGGTTTAGAATATTTTCTCTCATAATTTTAGGGTAGCAGTAATTTGCATTTTCCAATGTTCTATTCTTAATAAGTATAAAATAAAATCTGTGTCATGGTATGATGATTTTTAACTACCTAGCATTAGACTGGTATGAAAAAGTGGGATAGTCATCTCTTTCCATTCATCTCCCTTTAAAAAAATTTTTAAATTTAGTCAAGTTTCAGCTATTCAGGTATAACAATTCCCACAAGAAGCATTCCTTGGTGAGTTGCTAAGCACATAGAAGTACAAATGACTAACTTAATAATGTATGTCAAAAAGTATCAAACGGAAAATAATCTCTGCAGACTTTAATTCTTTCTAGATAATGATACGTATTTAACATTAAACAAACTATACAATAAAGTGTCAACTTTTTAAAAGTTTTTGTTTAGATTTCTTTTTGAGTTTTTCATAGAGAGTGTTAAAGATCCCTGGCCAAAGTTCATAAGAGATTGCATTTTTTTTGAATACTTCTGACCTTGTTCTACTAATGGTTAGACATATTAGAACTGTGTTGGCAACTATATTTCCTGATAGAATCTCAGAAAAGACAGTAAACAACAAGTTAAGGGCATAACAACTCAGGGCTAACTCATAAGACTTTAAAATAATACTTAAAGCAGCTTTGCATGTAAAACATAATGTGAATACATTCAGCAATTGGACTTTTTACCCAGAGCACCTGCCTAAGCTTTCTTCAGTGGATTGTGTTTCCTTATAGCATGACCGTATCAGGGTAGTTCTTCTAGAGTGGTTCATGGGTGCCAGAAGCCACAACCCCTAACGAGGCAAAATGGAGGTTATCCGAAAATGGGAAAAATGCTGACTGGGTGCAGAGCCCCAGTGGGAAGCGGCCATGATGGAAGCAGAGCCCCATGGATCCTATTGAAGGACTCCTCTTGGCTTTAAAGGAATGCGTGCTTAGACTTGAAAAACACTTCCCTTGATAAATAAAACAATTAGCTAGAATGTGCAAGGATGTGGAATTAGCAGTAAACCTATGTATAGAAATGTAAAAAGGGCTCAACAGCAAAAATTTCCCCCCTGAAGCGACAAGGGAATGCAAACTTTGCAACCTTTATCTAAAAAAGGAAAAACAAGTACTTCCTCATACCCTTTATAAGTAACAACATTGACAGTTGTGATTGATGAGGAAGTGAGAAACTGAGACAGAGTATCTCCAAAAACAGGTGTTTTCAGGAAAAACAAGTCACAGACATGCCTTTTGATTTAAGAAATATTATAGTTTAATTAGAAAGAGGGTTAAAATTAAAGTAAGGATTAGAATTAAATAAATAGCAGTTATAATTAAAAGAAAAATGTTTATTATAGATGTAGGTATTAATTAAATATAAGGAATAGGAAATAATTAAGTTTTAAGGTAAACTTAAAATTACATACACTTAATGCAGGTTTAAAATTAAATACATTTAGGATTAGAAGTAAGATTAATTTCATATATAAGTGTAGATTTAGACATGTTTTGTTTAGAAATATAAAATGTAAAATAGGTGATAAGAAAATAGCAAGTAATATAGATAAGGCAATTAGAATTAAGAAAGTTAAATTTTTAAATTAATAGTATTAAGAATTCGTAGTACGTAAGATAAGGGTAGTTATATAAAAGAAAAACAAGTCAATATATTACTGCTAAAAGTATATATAAGGGTAGAATTAAGAAAACAGATTAGTAAAGGAAAAGAAATAGAATAGCGAAGGGAAGAGATTCAGTTGGCCTAGAGGTCACAGGATGTGGCTGATAACTGGCAGCTGGTATTTTGTTACACCACCGGTAGCAGGAAGGAACAAAATGAAACTTGTAAAGGTCAACTTCCCCATAAACAAAAGAAAAAACATGATGTAAACATTTAATGTGTAACATGGGATACATTTTGTGGGTAGGGGGGGTCAGTAAAAAACTATATAAGCTTGTAAGAATTGAATAAAAATTGGCAGAGTCTTGAGCTCTCCCCAGGAAGAGGATTCCTGTTGTCTTTGTCTTTTCTTTGTCACCGTTCCGGATTCTCCCCAGTCAGGCCCTGACTCTCTCTGTGGAACTGGACTCTGGCACATGGGCCCAAGACTGAGTGCTCCAGCCAGCAAAGCAGAAAAAGCACCAGCATCAGAAGTCACACAGTGTCACTTCTATAGCTTTCTGTTGATTACTAGTGAGTCAGTAAGGCCAACCTAGATTCAAAGGCAGAGTATAGAAATACCACCTTTTAGTGAAAAAAATTTGTGAACCCATTTTAAAACTGCTACCTGCAAATGTATATCAGCAAATTGTCATACCACATAACAAATTAACTTGCATTATCAATGTTGGGATTTGAGTAAAAAACCAAACATGGCATTGCAGCATAGATACCCAGATTAGAATACGCAAAGAGAAACTTCCAGTTAATTTCATAATTAATCAGATTCTTACTGATGAGGATAGTACAGGTCAGAAAACAGTTCACAGAAGAAAAGAAATCACAAATATGGATAAATTATATGACCTATCTGTGAATAAAATTTTGAGAGTTGCTGAGATTTTCACTATGAAACCAAGTTTCACAAGGGTTTGAACAGGGTATGTGAGGCAGGAGAATTGAGTCCTTATGCAGTGCACAGTGGGATAGACCAGAAGCCTTACAAAGGCCCTGCCTCAGAACAGTATCATATTTGAGTTACAATGAGCAATTTAGTGACCACTGTGAAATTAACTGTGTTAATTCATTTAGTTATGTAAGTTGTACTCATTTTTGTTTATAATTCTTGTTGTTATAGATGTGTGAAAACTTTAAAAGTTATCAGGTTTACATTTACACATTTTAAACTGTCATTATAATAACAATAATAGGTTTTTACAAGATTTGAAGGATGAGGGTTATCTAATCTGAATATAAGAGAGCTGAGTCATTATAGCAAACACTGGCACCTTCAATATGGTTGTGTAAAATTGTTCATTAAGAAAAAATGCCAGCTAAATTCCATAAACACATGAAAAATAGTTAAGTTTTCAGGTTTTAAAATGCTGGCTAGGTTGCTAGCAAGTTTTCTAATTTTTTTCAGGTGTTTTTTAAACCATGTCAACAGAAAAAACAATTGAAAAGATTTCCACACAAATATGGTCTCCAGTTATATAAGTTGAAAACATTATTATGTGCTAATATTTAACATTTGTAATAGAAATGGTGTGATCAGAAATTTAATGACAGAGATTTCTTTAGATTAATGAGAAAAAGTTCCCTATACTAATTTGGGTTGTTTCTGCTATTCAACCACAAAATTTTTTACAAATGCTTTTTATTGTCAGTAAAATATCAGAAACAACTCTTAAATCCACCATTCTGCATCTTTCTTCTGTAGTTTTTCTTATTAGAACTTACCAAGCCCGACAGATTTGCCTTAATGCAAAACACCTCTGGTTTGCTGGGATGTTGACATTAATCTGAGAAGCTTATGGAAACACTGCAAATTACCATCGTGTTGGAACTTAGGCTGGATGTACACCTTAGTAACGATGATAATGATGATGTAAAGTAGGATTGTCATATGAATCTTCCAAAGCAGCCTTCTAACCTTGACCAGACGTGGAACGAAAAAAACCCTAGCTAAAGCACTGATCTAATGATAGTGCTTTTTACAAAATTCAGTTGGGAAAGTCTCCAAATGAAGCAGTAACTACACAGTCTAGAAAAGCTCTCTTGACTCTTTAATTTAAAATTTTCCCCAATGAATGTTTTTGCAAGCATAAGCATTTTTAGTGACTTATTTTACAATGTGAAGAAATTTCATTTTTTTAGAATTAAGTGGAAGAATATAATTACTTATGTCTAATGGCTTCTTTGGTTGTTAATACAGGTTGTTGATTTTCTTTTTTAAAGACTGATTTAAAAAAATTTGTACGTATTTTAACAAACCTTCTGTTGTTAGATCACTAGCCACTAGAGGGCAGTAAATATACTTGTAATGGAAATTAATCTACTAAGAAGCCCTGTCTGAAGTATTTTTCTGTTGTGTAGCTTCTGCGTGGCTTGTATTTCAAACTGATTTGAAATCTTTTGCACTTATCACTAATTTTAAATGCAAATATTATTTTATTAAAGCAAAAGATATGAACAAAAGCCTATGTGATATTGATAAATCATAAAAATAAGAGCTATTATTTACTGAGCATTCTTACTTGCTGGTTGCTGGGGTGAGCACTTTTCACACATAGTAGATTCTTTTAAGCCTCACAATAAATATATAAGGTGGGACCATTCTTATACCTATATAATAGTGGAAGAAACTGAGAATCGGTGAGGTTCACGAAAGCCAAATACCTTTAAAACAAAATTTTAGTTGTTTCTTTGGGGGTGGGGGGTGAGGAGAGATGAGCATCTACCCTGAAGTCAGTTTATTATATGTTTAAAAGCTGTTTTCTTGAAAAGGTTATGAGAAAAATAAGCTAGCTAAAATTTTCTGAGTTGGTGTGTGAAGTAAAACTTGGACAAATTAGCTGCTTTATTTTGTAAAAATAATGAGGGATATAAAATAACGGTTATGCAGAAGAAAAAAATGTAGCACATTTAGTTCAAAGTGGGCTTTTTGGTGATAATAATTTTTTAAAGTGATAATGTTCTAAATAGTCTAGTTAAGATCAGTTAGATTATAGCTATTTAGATATATTTTTCATAAAGAAAAAAATAAAGACAAGGCTCTGTCCATTGATATTATGTCCCACTCCTCAATACTGTCCTGCCTTCTAACTACCCCTCAGGGTGCTTTTCTCCCAGTCTCCAAAATCTAAACAAGAAAACAAATTTGACTAACAGGTTTTTTTTTTTAAAGACAAAAGAGAAGGCAAATCTTTATTTAAATAATTCTCCACAGAGATGCTTTAGGTCTCAGTTTCAGCTGAGGTATCTAGACAATTGTTATTACTGTAGCCTCGACCTGCTAAGCTCAGGTAATCTTCCTGCCTCAGCCTTCCAAGTAGCTGAAATTGCATGCATGCACCACCACACCTGGCTAATTTTTTTGATTTGTTGTAGAGACGAGTTTTCACCAACTTTCCTAGGCTAGTCTTGAACCCCGGGCTCAAACAGTACTCCTACCTCATCCTCTCAAAGTTCTGGAATTACAGGCATGAGTTACCATGACCAGCTCAAAAGAACAGCATTTTTTTTTTAAATAAAGATGAGGTCTTGGTATGTTGCCCAGGTTGTTTTCAAACTTCTAGGCTCAAGTCATCCTCCTGCCTTGGCCTCCCAAAGTGCTGGGATTACAGGCATGAATCACTGCACCTGGCCTTTTTGCTACATTTTAAAAAGAGGTGCAGAAGACCCTGAAGTTTGCAAAGGAAATTTCCCAACTGACTGGGCTTTGTTTTGTTTTTGTTTTTGATCATAGCTGTTCACTGACTTAATACTCTATAAAACTGTTTGGAGAAAAGGATGGGCATTGAAGAAACTTTGGAAGAGCTCTTTCAGTCTATTGAGTTCAGATCCCTTCACTTAAAGCTTAGAGAAGGAACTTGAGGCCACTCAGAATGTTCAATGTGTGTTCCTTGGAGCTAGAAGAATTTAAACAGTGAAAAAATATGATGGACTAGTTTTTCTGATGGCAGAAGAAAAAGAGTTTAGAGGATTCTTTGCTCTTTCATAGGAACTTGATAAGGGCTATCTATGTGAAATACATGGAGTAGACTTGTCATAATTTCTCTATATGAGAGCATCCTTGAGAAGTAAAAGATCTCAGCAGGAAAAAAAAAATAGAGGTATAGAGTGCCACCATCGAATGTCCAGGATCGGAGAAAGTATGTGAAATGTCTGCTGGGATAGATATGCAATTCCCTGGATCAAGGAATCTTCAAATAAATGACCTCCCATGAGGGAAGTGTCTGCTTTGAAGACCTCTTTGCCTGGAGAACATCAGTATAGACCATCAACCACACAGGAAATGTCCACCATTTTCCCCACTTTTCTCTTACCCCTCCCTCCCTGAAGGGTCAGGAGCCATCGTTAATGAAAGTTGAGATAGAAATGGGGAGGAGAAGGAAGTTAACATGCCCTTTTTCTGGCTTCATGAATAAGTTACATGTTTAAATGAAGTTAGAACTTATTACTGATTACATGTGACTGAGTATTCTAATTACCGAACGGATTCTTTGTTTTGTGATAAAAATGACAGGAATGAATAATGACTGATTCTTTGTTTTGTGACAAAAATGACCTTATTACCTAAGGTGACCTGAAGAGTCATAGACTTACCTTCATTTTCATTCACTATGTGATAAAATGGGGGAAATCACTCATATTTGTTTTCTGGATACACTCTATTCACCTTTCTTACTCAATATCGCAGCTGTTAGAATTCATAATACTTATGCAAAAGTAATCTATAGAAATTTAAGTCTTAAAGTCAGAACTTGAAGACACATAAATTGGTTTAACAAAATTGTAATGAATTAAAATAGTGTTCAATCTAAATAATTCATATCTCATATAGTGTTGAGCTTATACTTTAGTTTACTGTAATATTTGAGATAATTTTTATTATCTGAAGGTGTTTCAGTGCAAGAAAATTCTCTGATTAGATAATATTCTTTTTAGGTTTTATTTAGTAACGTGCCTACAGCATATTGAGCTCAAGAGATGAATTGTTCATTTAAAGTTCATTTAAAGGTGTCAGTCAGACAGTAATTTAACATATTTTCCCACTGACTCTCAACTGCAACTTGACATCATGCATCAGGCTGAATGACACAAGTTTCTGGAGATTGCAATTTAGTTTCTGCATGTCTCATGGGCATGAATAACAACTTTTCAAGAACACTGTTATCCCCAGAGAGTGTATACAATGGACTAGCTTATCTGAGTTGCTTTTTTTAAAAAAATAGCCTATCACAAATATTTATGATTTATTCTGCCTGATAATTTAGTTACTGATGCTATTAGTCACAGCAAATCATAGCTGTTAACTGCTCTTATTCATTTCCTAATTGGTAACATTGAACATTAATTAAGAAGTGACTTTTTTATTGTACACTTAGCAATCAATTTTAGAGTTATGGAGGATTCAAAAGGCAGAAACAAAGAGATAAAAGTAGCAATTTGAAAAACTTGAATATAACAGGAAAAATAAAAACTCCAAACAATATCCTAAGTGTGAGCGATCTTTCAAAAAATTTGCAACTTATTGAGCCCTTGACGTATATTAGGTATAAGGTTGCTATTATTATTTTTATTTTATAGATGAGAAAGATGTGGGTGGGGTGAGAGTATTAAATAAATTAGTCAAATTCATATGAGGGGTGAGTGCAGAAGGTAGTCTACATTAATTCTAGGGTTGCCCAGGAATGAATCTTACTCACAAAGACACAGCACCACACAATTTCTCTTGAAATACTAGCTACAATTTCAATGTCTATATAGATGGATTGTAGAAATTAAAAGAAAATCACAATAATTGTTCAGCAATTCTGAAAGTTCTTAAATTCATTAATTACTTGAATTATAATATGGTCTTGGCTGTTGCAACAGAGACCCAAGGTAATAAAGGTTTAAACTAAACTGAATTTAAGCATTTTACTGATCTTCTACATGACTACCTACAAAGACGCTGTCCAGAATTGCTTAGTCAACTTTGTGGTATCAGGACACAAGACTTCTTCTTACATCTTCCTTAGTGAATTGCTTTTATCCACATTTCCAAGAGTACTTACTACCATCATGTTTATATTCCAGGGAACTGAAGGAAAGAGGAACGAGGACACACTCTTTATAAGACCTGGGAGTTACTAGTTGCTATGGTCAGAATGTTTGTGTTCTTCCCCCACAATTCATACGCTGAGATACTAATCTCCACCAAGGTGATGTATTAGAAGATGACGCCATTAGGAGGTGATGAGGTCATGAGAATGGAACCCGCATGAAGGGGATTAGTGCTCTTATAAAAGAAGTCCCAGAGAGCTATCTTGATGCTTCCACACACTTGCTGTGTATACAACAGCGAGAAGGCACTATGAACTAGGAAATGGGCCCTCACCAGATAATAAGTCTGTTGGTGCCCTGATCTTGGACTTAACCTCCATAACTATGAGAAATAAATTTCTGCTGTTTATAAGCTACCTTGCTTATGGCATTTTGTTACAGTAGCCCAAATAGACTAAGACACTGGTATTGCTTTAAAAAACTGATATAAAACTCACATAATGTAATATTCACGTTCAGAAACTTTAGAGTTTCTAAAACCTACCTAGATGATATGTACAATTCACTGTGTACAATTAGAGTGTACAGTTCACTGGGTTTTCAATATTCACAGAGTAGTGCAGCTACCACTATTCTCTAATTTCAGAATATTTCTATCAACACGAAAGGAAACTTCCTACCTGTCCTAACTGTTAGCAATCACTCCCAATTTCCTTTTTCTCTCTATTGCTGGCAACTACTGTTCTACATTTTTTTTTCCTATGGATTTGCCTATTTTGGACATTTCATGTAATTTGAGTTATACAATATATTACATTTGGTGACTGCTTTCTTTTACTTAGTGTAATTTTTTTTTTTTTTTGAGTTGGAGTCTCACTCTTGTCGCCGAGGCTGGAGTGCAGTAGCACACTCATGGTCACCACAGCCTTGACCTGATGTGCTTAGGTGATCCTTCTGCCTTAGCCTTCCAAGTAGCTGGAACTACAGACGCATGCCACCATGTCCGACTAGTTTTGTGTGTGTGTGTGATTTATTGTAGAGACAAGGTCTCACCAAGTTGCTTAGGCTGGTCCCTGAACCCTGGGTCTCAGGCAATCCTTTTGCCTCAACCTTCCAAAGTGCTGGGATTACAGGCTGAGCCACCATGCCTGGCCTACTTAATGTAATGTTTTTAAGATTTACCCATATTGTTACATGTATTAGGATTTTATTCCTTTTATTGCAAAATGATATTCCATTGTATGAATGTGCCACATTTTGTTTATCCATTCATCAATCAATGAACATTTTGATTGCTTCTACATTCAGGCTAGTGTTGCTACAAAAAAATTGCATAAATGTTTTTGAGTGGTCTTATGTTTTAAATTTCCTGGGATATATATATATAGGAATGGAATTGTCCGGTTATATGGTAACTTTATGTTTAACTTTAGAGGAGTTTATATTATTTTTTTTTCTCATGCAGTGCTGGCCAAGACTTTGTTATGTGACTACTGAAAGAAGTTCGGCGCCAGTAACGACTCCTCACCCGTTTAAGGCCAAGAGATTTATTAAAGCGGCGGTTACAAGGGAAAAAGGGAAAGGGTCTGTGGAGAGAGAGAGAGAGAGAGAGAGAGAGAGAGAGAAAGTGGGAGAGAGGTGGGGAGAGAGCTGCAGAGAGGGAGACAGGGACAGAGAGAGAGAGTGAGAGGTATGCAGGGAGAGGGCTGTATTTACAATCCTGACAGGGGCGGAAGGGGCTGTGCTAGGTTCTTATTGGAGGAGCGGCATGGGAGCAGGGTGGGGCCGATGCCTTGTTATAGTCCTATTGGATGCATAACAAAGCTGGCTAAGGATTGGAGGCTTGCAGGTTTGAACTTCGCGCGGGTGGGGAATTGTGTACACAGAAGCTGGGACCTAGGGCCTTTGTTGTCTGGTGTGTCCTCACCATGCTGGGCGCCATTCTGGGAGCCACCCCTCTGGTCGCTTCCTGCACCCTTCAACTACACTGAGATGAGTGAGAAATTGGGGAGTACAGTCTATATTCTGACAACTGTATGCTTAGATAAAAATCTATTAATAAATGTAAATATTTATTTATCTAAGAAAGGGAAGAATGAGTATTTGGGACAAAGAGTCTTTATCATAATACATCCTTTTGACCACTCAAATACCAATGCACTCTCTCTTTCCCAAGTATAGGACACATTCTCTCCTCCCAAAGAAAGACAATCCACATTTGTATTCCAGGACCAACTCCAATTAAAAGTCTTGGAAACTGGAGAGATGTGCTTCTCGTGTTGCATCATCTGTAAATTAAATAACATGTTTCCTGCCCATGGTACTCCCAATGTAGATGGCTATGTAATATGAAACCACACTATAAGCAACTATTTGGAAAAGGCAAGACAGAGAGACCCCGGAAGTTAATGACTCATATACATCACATACCACTGGGCTAGAACAGACAGGAGTCTTGAACTGGTGACTAAGTTCCTTGATTATACCACCTCCTGATTTGCTCTGGGAGAATCTTTCTTGTCCACTGTTCTGTGTCCTCTGATGGTGCTGTCTGGAAGGCTTTTCCTTGTATATTAATCTGCACAAATTATACCTGAAGTGAGCATAACAGTATGTACTTGAAGAAAACTAGCTTTTTTCAGTTTCTTTCTTGCTTATATATGCTTGGGGCTTCAGTTTTGGCTTTCCTGATTGCGTAGGAATTTTTAGAAATGCCTTGTAGTTTCTTTAATTACACAATGTACACAAAAACTTCTGAGAAATTTGCTGATGTTTAATTTTTGATTGATTCCATGTGCTAAAAGTCACAGCAAAGATATCAAATGGGTAAGTTTTAAAACTTAAAAAAACATTTACTGGCCTCTCTGCTTTGCCCATTCCTCATTCTCCTAGGACAATGACCATTTTCTTGGAGTACCTGAAAATAGCCTGAAGCAATAAGGCAGTAATCTTAATCTGATTTTTAGTTGTTCAGTGGGCTCGCATCGACTGACCTCTGGCTAAAACCACCTTTTCAGAATTACTCCAGTTGTCTTGATCAATACTGCAAGGCCCCAAGTTACCAGATCCTAGTCACCTTGTGTTTCCACAGGTTGAGAAAAGTTCCTTTCAGTTTCAGCATATACACTTGCTAGCGTCGGTCTTAGTCATTCTCGTTGAAATTTGCTGAAAGTGCCAACAACCAAAACATACTAATTGTGTGATTTTTTTCCTTCATAGTTTTCCCTATAGTTGCAAGCCTAGAGGCACATGGTCTTCTCACTTGCAATTTAATTTAGTGCCCCCAAACGCTTTTCCAAGGCATAATAAGAGACACTGTTTTTTTTTTTTTTTGCTCTTAGTCTCTGTGTTCTTGCAACTGACTTCTAAGTGATGGCTAGCTATTCTTGCTGTTGTTATGACCAAATTGTGTATTTGTTATAATCTTTACGTACTATGATAATAGAGAACTAAACTTACACTGGCCTAAGCAAAATAAAAAGGCATTATCTCTTTCATATATAGTGTGGTCATGACCAGGCCAATGGTGGCATGAAGATGACATTGTGCTGGGAACCCAGGTTCCTTCTCCATAATTCCTACAGCCTCTCTAGGGTATTGCCCTTTATTACTTCGTCCAAGAAGGCCTATAACCTTGTTTGCATTCCAGCCAGCGAACTGGTGAAGGAGAAAGAGAAGGGCTTCATTTTAATGACATAGCCCAAAAGTTGTACAAATCACATCCCATTGATAAGAAATTGGCCATAGACTACACCAACCTGCAAGGTAGTTTGGGAAATGTAGCCTCTATTCTGAGTTATACTACACTCAGATACAAAACAACTTTTTATATTTTTTACATTGTTTATTTATTTACTTATTTTGAGTTGGGGTCTCACCCTGTCACCCAGGCAGGAGGGCAGTGATACCGTCATGGCTCACAATAGCCTCGACTTTCTGGGCTCAGGCAATCCTTCCACCTCAGCTTCCCAAGTATCTGGAACTTCAGGAATGTGCCAACATGCTCGGCTAATTTTTTTTTTCTTTTTTTTGAGAGATAAGGTCATGCTATATTGTCTAGATGGATCTTGAATTCCTGGGCTCAAGCAATCCTCTTGCCTCAGTTTCCCAAAATGCTAGGATTATAGGCATGAGTCACAGTGCCCAGCCAGTTTAAAAAAAAAATTTAATGAAGAGAAGGAGCCTGCAATCTTAGCACTTTGGGAGGCCGAAGCTAGAGGATTGCCTGAGCCCAGGGATTTGAGATGAGCCTGGGCAATTTGGTGAAACCTCGTCTCTACAATAAATAAAAAAATTAGCCAGGCATGGTGGCACGTACTTGTGGTTCCAGCTACTTGGAAGGCTGAGGTGGAAAGATAGCCAGAACCCAGCAGGTTGAAGCTGGGGTGGCTGTGAGTGTGCCACTGCACTCCAGCCTGGGTGACTGAGTGAGACTCCGATTCAAAAAAAAACAACAACAAAAAAGAGAATTTTGGAGCTATAGCAAGTAATAAAATCTTGGGGAAGGTATTAAACCTAACATTTCTAATTTAGTTTGAAATGTTAATTTTGTTTACCAAATAGAAGGACAGAATGGTGCTTATTATGGTTAAGAAATGTAGACATATAGAATTTATATTATAGACATTTGGCATGAATGCAAGTATCTCTCCAGTATGAATTAGACATTCTTATTGGAGAAGGCCCTCCCTTGTTACTGCCTTACCAGTCTGGGTTACAGTGATATGTGTAGAATTATATTCACAGATTTTTGAAATTTTCAAAGCTTGATAGAATGAAAGTGACTATATAATTCGTCTCCTAAATTTTTATTTTTATTTTATTTTTTGTGAGACAAAGAAAGTAAATGTAAATTAGAGAGAGAAAGAGAAGGGAGAGAGAAGATTCACCTCCCCAAGGTGGGGGAGGGGACCAAAGCCAGGAAGAATGGCAACAGCCAAAGCTCAAAGAGCACATGGCCACACCAGAGTCTAACAAGGCAATGGCCCATCTCCTAAATTTGAAGAACATTGATACTGAAACTCACTCATAAAGCAAATCTGTTAGACTTGGTAATTTTTAATATTTTTAGTTCAAAAATACAGTTGTGCCTCATTATTCATGAGGGAGAAATTCCAAGACTCCCAGTGAATGTCTGAAACTGTGGAAAGTACCAAATTCTATATACACCATGATTTTTCCTATACATACATATCTATGATAATTTATAAATTAGGTACAATAAAAGATGAACAGTAACTAACAATAAAGTGGAACAATTATCAATATGCCAGCATCACTACTCTTGCACTCTGCGGCATTATTAAGTAAAATGAGTCACTGGAACACAAGTACTGAGATACCATTAACAGTCAATCTGATAGCTGAGATGGCTAGATGGCTTATAAGTGACAACTGGGCCGGGAGTGCCTACATTGTGGATACACAGGACAAAAAGATAATTCACATCTCAAAAAAGATGGAGCAGGAGCAAGGTGGGATTTGATCCTGCTACTCAGAATTATATGCAATTTACAATTTATGAATTGCTTATTTCTGGAATTTTCCATTTAATATATTCGGATCTTGGGTAACTGAAAAGCAGAAAATAAAACTGCAGAAAACGAAGCCATGGATAAAGGGGGAACTACTGTATCTGTGCTTTTTGTAAATTAAAAAATTTTGCATGTGAAAGATGATGGAAAAACATAAAAATAAGATCTGATTCAGGAAACGGAATGCATAGATTGGCAAGAGCAGGCAAAAAACCCCCAAATCTGGCAAAAATAGAACAAGAAACTTGTGGAATATGCAACAAACTACAAAACCATGCCACTTTTCATTCTGCATCTCAGAGATTGAAGATTGATGTATCCATGCTGCTATGTTCAGGCAGTGATCCAGTGCCCAAATTTTTTCATTCTTGCATATTTGAAAACCCCATGAGTGTGCAAAGTCTGTTCATCATGGCTATCTCTTGCACGTTATGCTATTTTTATCTCTAGCCTTCTTATTTCAAATTTATTTACTCATGCTGAGTTACATTAGTCAGTAAAATATTTCCCTGGACTCCAATTTTCTCAAAGTTATTCTGAATTCAGTTATATTCTCCTAATTTGTTCTCGTTCTTCAAATTTTTAAAAAAGATTTATCATTTTTATTGGTTGCTTTCATTCAAGCACTGGAAATAAAAAAAGTGAACTGAAGTGGTCTTCATATTGATCCCCATGGAACCTCACTTATCATGGCTTTTCACCTTCGAGTGCTTCCTTTCTCTGAATAATTTGTCAGTGGACTCACTCTCCTATGTTGCAATAGTGTTTGTTGATCTTAGGGATTAATCTTTGTCTGGTGATGAATTTTTGAAAACTCACCGAAGTTCAGGTACTGTAATTTATGACTGTGGTTTACTTCAGTCAGATATGAGATATTAATTCTTCATAGAAATGTCAGTATGTATGTGCTGCAAGCTTGTCTGTTTGAACAAAATTATTTTTCTTTTCAGCATCTCTTGCTTCTCCATGTTGGTTCCATTTTGGTGCACTGCATCTCAGGGCACTTATCCTCTCTGTCACTCATGGTTTGTTAGAAGACAATAAAGAACATTAGGTCTAATGCTATTTATTGCACACACATACACACACGCGCGCACGCACACACACACACACACACACACACACACACACACATTTTGCTGGCTCAGACATCCTAAGTTAGAAAAAAAATCTGGATTCTAGTTTTGGTTCAGTTATTTATTGGTAGTCCAGCATTGGGCAAGTTCCTTGCCCTCACTTTATCCGTACCTCAGTTTCCTCATCAGTGAAATGGGCATAATATTAACTGTCAAATCTATTGTATATCATTTTTACAAGGAAAATATCAGGCTTATGGGAAAAAATTGACATTTTAAATGCCATATACAAATAGAGTAATAATATGTGAGAGGGGACTCCAGAAAAGCAGCAGAATTACTTTTTGGAGGGTGGGCCCCTTGTAGTACAGTCTAGGTAAGTGTTCTAGGAACCGACTGGCATCAGTGTACCAGCTAGCATTGTTGTGAGAGGCTGTGTTCAGTTTCAGTGAATTGTTTTTTGGTTTTTTTTTTGGAGATTCTTTCAATGTGTTTGCCCACTTCACGATGAGTGATTTACAAGCGCACCTTCCCACACCTTGCTGAGTGTTCAGCAGTTTTTGACCAAAAATGGCATGAACCCCATGTTCCATTCTTCCTAATTTATTTATTTGATCTTTACCCAAGTGATCTTTTTGTTTGTTTGTTTCTCCAGATGAAAAAAGTTCTCAAAGAGAAACATTCTGCTGACATGCAAGAGGAGAAACAAAAAACGACAGAATCACTAAAAAACATCAAAATCGATGAGTTCAAAAACTGTTCTGAGCAGTGGAAGAGTCTTGATAGGTGTATTGTATCAAGTAGATAGCACTTCAAAGGTGACTGAAATTTAAGCATGTAAGAATAAACACACTTGGAAGAAAAAATAAAAGTCTGGTGTTTTTTGGGGGATGGGGGGGTGGGAGGCGGTTCTCCCTCGTATGTTCTTACCTCTTTTGCCTTCTGAGCTCTGGCTTTTCCATGTGGAGTTTGCTTCTATAAAATCCCAACCTAAGCTCATTTACAAAGAATATAAATTTCTGGTCCTAAGCATTTATCAGATCAGTAGACTTTATTAGAGTTTTTATTTTTTTGGTTAAGAGATTATAAATAGTGGGGGTTAATTGCATAGCTTATAGTCTTCTGCAATTTTGCTACCTACATTTTTTTCTGTAATCCACTTCTTTTTTTGTCTCTATCTCAGATGATCTCAAGAACTCCAAAAACCTTTCTTTGTCATTATCAGGGTCATTTAGTTGACTTGACAAATACAACAACAGAGTCACAGGTTAAGAGTAGGGGATTGGCTCGTTTTAACAAGTTATCTTCAATACAATTTCTAGGAGAAATTCAGGTGCTGCTTTTTATAAGTAACATTTCTCCATTTGACTCATATACCCTTTTCTTTCCTGTGGTTATACAAATGCAAGTTTTCTAAAGTCTTTCAGGCCAACTTAATCACTTAGAACATAATTTTGTCAGTAACAGAATATCCAGCATAAACTGTGTTAATAAAAAAACTTCAAAGTTGATTTTATCTAGCAACCTAACAGTGTAGAAAAATGATAATTTTCATGTGTGGGTAACACATCTTACAAAGGTGGATGCTAACATTTACCAAAGCTACATATTTCTTCTCTATACTCAGAGACTATGCCTCTCCCTCAACTTTAAAATGAACTCTTAATTTTATGCTGACTAGAGTAATTTATGTTAGATGTCTATTTCGGATTCAATCACCATGATCAAGTGGATAAGATTGTGTGGATCAATTTAGGTCAATAAATGCCCATCATTGGATTTGAGCTTAAAGTCAATTTCATCCCAACAAAATAATTTTAGTATATGAGAAACTCGTTCCCCACTGAAATGTCTTCAGGCTGATAGGTCAGTGTTGAGTGCTGTTTGCTACAAACCAAATTCATCCTTCACCTTTTCAGAATGTGCTAAATGTTACTGCTGCACACTGAATATTGACAGGTCTCTACCTTTTGGGTACAAATTAGGCTTGCAATTCATGGCATCTCAGTATTTGTTGATACTTCCCTCATGACTAGTTCTCACCAATGTATTTTTTTTTTTTTTTTGACACGAAATTTTTAATGGAAATAATAAGTGTCATGACTGGTCCAGACGATATAAATGTCAATGCAAGACACTTAGGAATTATACATTTTTTTCATTCTTTCACAGCATCAGACAGAGATCCCAGTTGTAGTCAGGATCTCAGAGTAAGGGTTAAGAGAAAATATTGAGTGGAGTTCCCAACTCACCCACGATGGACCTAGAGAATGGATAAGCAATAAGATGCTTGTTTAAGCCACTAAGAGTTGAGAGTTGACTGTTACCACATTAGCCCATCCTTGCTACATATAATACAGATAATCCTTGACTTACAATGGAGTTACATACCAATAAACTCATCATAAGTTGAAAATATTATTAGCCTAAAATGTACTTAACACACTTCCCTACTGAACATCAGAGCTTTGCCTTAAAAGTGCTCAAAACACCTACATTAACCTACAATTGGACAAAATCTTTTATTATTATTTTTTTTTGAGTTGAAGTCTCACTCTGTTGCCCAGACTGAAGTGCAGTGGCATGCTCCCGGTCACCGCAGCCTCGACCTGCTGGGTTCCAGCAATCCTTCTGCCTCAGCCTTCCAAGTAGCTGGAACTACAGACGTGCACTACCACTCCTGGCTAGTTTTTGATTTATTGTAGAGATGAAGTCTCGCCAAGTTGCCGAGGCGGGTCTTGAACCCGCTGACTCAGGCAATCCACTCACCTCAGCCTTCCAAGGTGCAGGAGTACAGGCTGAGCCACCGAGCCTGGCTGTTCAATACTTTATATGAGACAGAAATAACATTTCTGTATTCTTTAAGTCTCGGCCTTTTGGGGTCTTTACTGACATAGTCTATCCTTAACCTAACAAATATAACAACCTGAACACATCATCAGCCAGCAAAAATTCATAGACATGTTTATACTATATTCCTACCCCAGGAATTGCAAAATAAGCAGAAAATGTGGTCTTCATTTTTATTATATAACCTATTCATTCATGTATATATTCTACAGATTTCCCCAAATTGTTACAATATGGATGGGTGATATTCAATGTGAAGAAGGATATTAAGATTAACAATACATGGTACTTTCCATGAACGTGCTTATCATTTAATAGGAAGGGTAAAACATATGTAAATTAAACATGTAGCGAAGATTATATACAGCAGACTAGAGTCAATACATCATGATATGGTAAAGAATACTGCACTTTGAATGCAGTCAGACACAAAGTTAGATCTGAGTTTACACTCTACTATCTGTTAACTATATAATGTTGAGAAAATGACTATAATATGCACAATGGTAACTATTTTGCAGGGTTGATGTTGTGATTTTCAATCCTGTAAGTTGCCTAGAAAAGTTCATGACAAACAGTAGGCACTAAAATGATGTAGCTATTTGTTAGTTGACTTCAGGCAGAGTTGAACAGGTAGGAAAGAGCACAGGATGAATAAATGGGGCATAGAAGGGTACAGATAAAGTGCACTGGAAAAAGATAAATGTTACTAAGGAGAGAATGGTGAAAATATACTCTCACTCTTCTCTCATTGCTTGTATATAGCAGAGCCAAGAATTAATCCCATGTGGGGAGTACTTGAAAGATAAATTTTGGGGGTGCCTTTTTAGGAAAAAGAATTCAGGATAACAAATGTTAATTTAGTCACTGATAAGTAAATGGTAAGTAGGGGGTCTGTACTCTATTCTTTCCCTTTTTCCGGGCAAGGAGATACTTCCAGAGAGAAAAAAGGTGACCTCATCCAATTTCATTGTAAGCTTGCTAATGACAGTTTTCTCTGCAAACAGACTGATGGTGTTTGCTAGTAGGAGGGTAACTATTTTTGGAATGCTTTACCCAAAGATAAATTTGGTTCCCTAGGATTGCTTGAGGTAAAAAAGAAACCTGAAAGTTATACCTATATGAGGCATGACTCTAGGGGAGATGTCACATTAATTGTGTAGTTATCTGAATATAAAATGGAAATGTTGCAATGACCAGAGTATAAGAAATGTGCCCACATACATCACTTGGAGACTAATATATTGATATAGGCCCAGAACACATAGGAAAGCCACATTGAAGGCCCTGAAGCCTTCTCACTGCCTCATGATTCTTTGATTTTTAAAAAATTTTTGTTAAAGTTTGTATTGGGAAGTTTAACCTTTCACTCTGAAGTTTCAAGTCTAAGTCTGTTGAAACAAATTGACAATAGACAAATTAACAGGAAAAAAATATACAACTTGGGGGAATAGCTTCAGAATGACTACTCAATAATGCAATTCATTATAAATGCTCATATACCCAACTTCAGAGAGAATGGGGGAAATAAGAAATGTAGGTGATTATTTTAAAGGATAGTAATTGATTATTACGGAGAAAGAATGGTCTCAGTGTATAGAAATTAACTTAATAATGAGATTTCAGAGAGAAGATGGAAGGTAATTGTGTTTTCTTTGGTGGGTCTAGTTTTCAGTTAGATAAGAGAATATAAAAATAAAGCCTCTTCTAGCATCTGCTGACATTTAAGTCTTTAGTCTAAAATAATCAGCATATCAGGGTGCCAATTTTTAGGGTAAAATTTTCTGGTCTCCTGTCTGTGATACTGGATAAGGTCCCTGATTTATGTGAATCTGATTTTACAATATGATCTTTATGTTTTTTCAGATAGGTGCATTGAGCAGGGTTGTATTTTCAGATTCACAAATCATAAGAGCTCCATTACTATTACTATTACTATTATTATTTTGTCAAGAAAAAGAGTAGATGGGGAAAATATGATGAGGACTTAATGACAAGTTGGCTGCCTACCAGCCTTTGTATAAAATTGTGAAAACCCAAGGCTTATTACTGGAATAAGCCTTATCAATGGAATTCATAGGAAATCAATCTAGATCTGAGGAAAATGACTAGGTGGATAGATAGGGAGTGGCAGAAAAAAGGGCAAATTAAAGAAAAATTAATTCCCTGGCCATTGTCAAAAGCCCTGTCAGAAGCTAAATTTCTAAGGAAAGAGGAGGTTACAGTTAGAAAAAATAAAATCACTAAGATCAGATTTTCCTGTTCTGAATAGCTTCTCATGCCTCTCTGACAACCAGGAACTATATAACTTTCACTAGCAAAGCAACTCAATTGTGGCCACTGATTGCTCAAAAATCTATATACATAGCTAGAGACTGTGGAAGGGGGCTTAAAAAGACATCTACAATGTCAAAAATTAGGCTAAGCCTAAACTCAGCTTTTGCACAGTTAAGCATGTACTCAGCCTTTGCACAGTTAAAAAGTTCCCTTCCTGGAAACTGGCAACACCACCTGCTGGCTAGGTTACACTGTTTAGCAGTTTTTTGTGTTTTTTTTTTTTTTTTTCGTTTCTGTGAACTCTGCTAGCATTGCAAAGTACCTAGCCCTCCAGGATATTGTGGTTTAACCCACTTGGAAAGCCCCAATGTGGTTTTGCCCCATTTAAGCAAGCCCCTACAGCAAATGGAGGCCCTTGCTGTGGGACTGGCATGTCCAGTAGGTAAGTGGCTGCCAGCTGGCTCTTGGCTAATAAACCTCTCCTTTTTGTAACTTGTGCTTTTGGTGTCAGTGTCTTTGAATTAAGCGCTCAGTCCCTATTTCATTTGGGAGCTTGCCCAGGAGATACAAGAGCTTAATCCCCAGTCCCAATCACCAGCTGACCTTGTGGGTCTGCATACCCATGAATCTCAGTGTTTGTCAGGCCTGGTGAGTCTGTGAACTTGCAAACAGCTGATTGTCATCTCTGGCAGACTCACAACATCCCCAGAGCCCTCTGAGAGGTGAGTCAAGTTCCTGTTCTGTTTGTGTGCACTTCTGGTTGAACCCACAGGAAAGCTGGAAGCAGCACTAACTCCTGGGTCTGAGGTCACAATGAGACATCACTGGGCCCTCCAGTATTGCCCTCGGGCAGTTAGTCTGTCTGCTCAGTTTGTGTTATTGTCTTTATTTGTTCAGTGTTAGTCACTGTTGTGTCTGTCATCGCTATCAATAGTATGGGGCAGCAGTGCTCTAAGCCTGACACCCCTCTGCAACTGGTTTTATGCCACTTCAATAATTTCAAAGAAGCAGCACAGCAGTTGGGTTATCAGGTAAACCAAGGAAACCTAATCATCTTTTGTTCCCTTGAATGGCCCACATTTCTTAATTGCAGCTGGCCACTGGAGGGGACCTTCAACCCTGCCACAGTGGGGAAGGTCTGACAGTTCGTCTATCAATGCCACCCAGACCAGATCCTGTACATCACTGCCTGGTACCTCCTGGTAGTGAAGCAGCCATTATGGATGAAAAAAAGTCAAAAAGAAAGCTAATTCTTCTCTTATCTTAGCCCTACAGGAACCTCCAAAAGCCAAACCTCTGGTCCTCCAGAGCCCACTGGAGGACTATGAAATTCCTCCACCCTACTCTACAACTGAGCGGGAGCAGGGGACCCACAAGGTTCTCAGCCTATCACTCACCAGGAGTGGGTCCTTGTATCAGCCCCTTTATCCCTCTCTTCCCCATGCATCTCCCGAGGGCCCAACCACCCCCGATAAACCAACTAGCCCTGACTTGTCTTTGGGGAACTCAGAACCACAAACTTCCACAGTTCTGCCCCTGAGACAGACCCTGGGACTAGACATGGGAGGTTCAGGAGGCCAGCCCTTTATTGTTTATGTCCCTTTCTCTGCTAGTAATCTTTACAACTGGAAGCACCAAAATCCGGCATTCTCTGAAAAGCCTCAGAGCCTCATGGGCCTTTTAGAAACTATTTTCTTCACCCATCAGCCCACTTGGGATGACTGGCAACAGCTCCTCCAAGTCCTTTTTACTGCGGAGGAAAGAAAATTGGTCCTGGGACCAAACAGCAGACCAGCAGAGCAGGACTGTGTGGACCGTGTCATCCCTGCTGAGAGGCCTATTTGGAACCTGAACACCTATCATGGTAGGGAGTGTCTCACCACCTATCACCAGACTCTAATGGGGGGGGGTATCTGGGCCGCCGCCAGGTGGTCCACAAATTTGTCTAAGGTAAGTGAGGTAACTCAGGGTCCACAGGAATCTCTCACGGCTTTTTTGGAATGCCTTATGGAGACCTATCACATATACTACCATAGACCCAGAGGTTCCAGAAAATTGGAGGACTTTAGTTATAGTCTTTGTCTCCCAGTCAGCCCCTGATATAAGAAAAAAATTGCAGAAAATTGAAAGATTTGAAGGGAAAAGTTTATCAGAATTAACTAAGGTAGCCCAGAAGATCTATAATAGCAGGGACTCACTTGAAGACCAACAAAGCAAAAAGATGGCCAAAGTAGTTGCAGCAGCTTTACAGGAAGTTAAACCCAAGCAGCCAACTGGGAAAAGAGAAACTGGCACTGGGTGAAAAATTCCACTAGCAAAATATTCCTGACTGCCCAGCGCATTCAGGCTATAGAAGGCATCCCGGTCCCAAGAAACAAAAGGCAAGTCCAGGAATTCTTGGGAGCTGTAAAATATTGCCGACTATGGATGCCTAAATTTGCTAAACTTGCAAAACTCCTCTATGAATTAACCAAGGGACCAGAGGCTAATTTTAAATGAACACTGGAGGGGAACAAAATTTTCCAAGCCCTTCAAAACGCCCTGGTCTCAGCTCCGGCCCTGGCCTTGTTGGATATTAAAAAACCTTTCCACCTTTATGTGGATGAAAAATGAAGCATCGCCTGGGAGGTCCCAATCCAAAAGCTCAGTCCATGAAACAGGCAGGTTGCCTACTTGTCAAAAAAAAACTGGACCTGGTAGCCTCGGGCTGGCTGCCCTGCTTGTGGGTTATAGCAGTCATTGCCATATTAGTAAAGGACTCAGACAGAATCTGACTGTCATGGCCACGCATGCAGTGGAGTCGTTACTACAAGGGGCCCCTGACAAATGGATGTTGAATGCCCGAATAACCCATTATCAAGCGCTGCTTTTCGATCAACCCCACATCAAGTTCTAGCATACCCCTAGCTTAAACCCTGCAACTTTACTACCAGAAGAAAGTCCCACAGGGCTGCCGAATTGTTGTTATAAAACAATGGAGTCCCAGAAGCTGTGCTGGGACCTAACCAATGTCCCGAGAACAAACCCCTACCTAACGTTTTTCTCGGATGGCAGCAGTTTCATTCAGAATGGGGTAAGGTATGCAGGGGCAGTGGTGGTCACTCTATACAGAACTATTTGGGTTGAGCCTCTCCTGCAGGGAACATCTGCCCAAAAAGCAGAACTGATTGCCCTAACCGAGGCCCTAAAAGCAGGTGAAGGAAAAGTTGTCAACATCTACACTGATAGCAGGTACGCATTTGCAACTGCACATGTTTACGGACAATTTACAGGGAGTAGGGATTGCTCACCTCAGAAGGGAAAACTATAAAAAATAAAGCAGAGGTCTTAGACCTCCTGGCAGCAATATGGGCCCCCAAACAAGTCACCATCATCCATTGCCCAGGTCACCAAAAAGGAAATTCAAAAGAGGCAATAGGAAATAAAAAAGCAGATCAAGCAGTCAAAGAAGCTGCTTACCACAGAACCACCTGCCTGTTGGCACTGCCTTCTCCGGTTCTATGTGTGCCACCAAAATATACAGAAGAGGACCTCCTCGCTGCACAAAAATTGCAGACAACCTCAAATCCAGATGGATGGCTTCAACATCAGGATGGCAGAACCTTCCTCCCTCGAGTCCTGGGACAACAATTCTTAAGGCAGCTCCATGAAAGTACTCATTTGGGAAGGACAAAACTAACCGAACTTGTGAAAAAAGAAATCTATCTCCCTCATCTGGACCAGCTTGCCCAGGAGCTCATTCAAGGCTGCATGTCATGCCAGCAGACTAATGATGCTAAGGTCAGTGTATCCACCCAAGGGGTCCTAGATAGGGGACTAACCCTTGGGAGACATTGGTTAATAAACTTTACAGAAGTCAAACCTGGGCAATATAAATATAAATACCTATTGGTCTTAGTAGACACCTTCTTAGGATGGGTCAAGGCATTTCCTACAAAAACTGAAACCACTTCTGTAACAGTAAAGAAACTCTTAAGTAACATCATGCCAAGATATGATCTACCTATCTCAATAGGTTCAGATAATGGCCCAGCATTTATTTCTAAACTTACTGAAGGTATTGCAAAAACCTTGGGAATAAATTGGAACTTACATTGTGCTTATCATCCCCAGAGTTCAGGACAGGTAGAAAGAATGAATCAGATGCTTAAAGAGACCTTAACCAAATTAACCCTGGAGACTGGCCAAGGTTGGGTAACACTCCTTCCCTATGCCCTCTTAAGGGCCAGATGTTCCCCTACATCAAAGGTCTAACCCCCTTTGAAATTTTGTTTGGACAGCCCCCGCCGTTACTTCCAAAAATTGGACTGGAAAAAACACTAGAACTGTCTAACCATAATTTGCTTCAGTCACTGCAGGCTCTTCAAAGAGTTCAGCAAGCTGTCACTGAGACCGTGCAGGCAGCCTTCCAGAAACTGGTTCTGGAACATCCACACCCGTTCCAGCCCGGTGACCAGGTATGGATAAAACGGCACAAAGCTGAGGTCCTCACCTCAAGGTGGAAAGGGCCCCACAGAGTAATCCTTACTACTCCTATGGCCATCAAAGTCAGTGGTGTCTGCCCCTGGATTCATCATTCACAAGTAAAGGCGACCACCACCGCACCCCCAGAGACATGGAAAGTCATCAAACCACCTACTGGAGAAGATTCTCTAAAGATAAGACTTTTGCAGGCCACAGTATCTTAATCATATTCCTTGCATACTTTCCACAGTTTGAGGCCTATTCGCCCAGCCCACGTAATCTCTATACTCCAGGGAACTATTCCTGGGAACTGAGAAATACTGTCACTGGGACTGTCATTGCCACCTACAGAGGAAGCAGGCAGCCTGTCTTTAATTTGGCTTTTGTGCTGGGCTCAGTGGCTCAGCCTGTAATCCTGCACCTTTGGGAGGCTGAGGTGAATGGATCGCCTGAGCCCGCAGGTTCAAGACCCGCCTGGGCAGCGAGACCTCATCTCTACAATAAATCAAAAATCAGCCGGGCGTGGTAGCGCATGCCTGTAGTTCCAACTACTTGGAAGACTGAGGCAGAAGGATCCCCGGAGCACAGCAGGTCGGGGCTGCGGTGGCTGGGAGGGGCCACTGCACTCCAGTCTGGGCGACAGAGTGAGACTCCAACTCAAAAAAAAAAAAAAAATTTTGACTTTTGTAAATTATGGCCAGGTTTAACCCTCAGGGGCACACACACTGATGAATGCAGCATCTTAACTTATGAGAAAGGACTTAAATCTGTTGGTTTTTATGCTTGCCCAGCATTGAGACCAGCCCATTGCCACAAAGCAGGACAATACCACTGTGCTGCATGGGGGTGTGAAACTATTGCTCCTTGAAAAAAACAAGACCTATACATAAACCTCCTTGGTTATGTTAAAAATAATGTGTCATCAGTAAAATTAATGGTCCTCAGAACTCAATATAATCCCCTGTATAAAGAGTCAAGGATTTGACTCCAGGAACAACTGAAAGGGGGGAATGTGGAAGGGGGCTTTAAAAGACATCTACAATGTCAAAAATTAGGATAAGCATAAACTCAGCCTTTGCACAGTTAAAAAGTTCCCTTCCTGGAAACTGGCAATAGCACCTGTTGGCTAGGTTAAACTGTTTCACAGCTTTTTTTTTTTTTTCGCTTCTGTAAACATAGCTAGCATTGCTTGAAAAGTACCTAGGCCTCCAGGATGTTGTGGTTTAGCCCACTTGGAAAGTCTCAATGTGGTTTTGCTCCATTTAAGCAAGCCCCTACAGCAAATGGAGGCCCTTGTTGTGGGACTTGCATGTCGAGCAGGTAAGTGGCTGCCAGCTGGCTCTTGGCTAATAAACCTCTCCTTTTTATAACTTGTACTTTTGGTGTCAGTGTCTGTGAATTAAGCGCTCGGTCCCTATTTCAAGACCAGGTGCAGGTAACTATGGAATCTCAAGAGGATTCTTTTTGTTCAAGTGTTAGGACACTTAAAAGCAAAATATCAGAAAAACCTGAAGAATAATTATTGACATGTTATTATAGAAATAATCAGGGGAGTATGCTGATGATGTTATCTATTGCTGGACAGAGGTGATTATTTCTGTTGATGACTGATCCCCAAGTGGCTACAAACTTTTATGAGCAAAGACAGCAGGATGGTCTGACTAACTAACTGACAAGCTGTGGTGGGTGAAGGCAGGGTAGCTGTCCCAGCTACTCTTTTATCTCTTAAAGAGCCATAACATATTTGTTCTATATATCCTCACCAGAGAAATTTACGTCCTCAACTAAATACTCAGGCATAATATCTGAAAAATGATTGACTGAGAAGCCAAGATCTCCATGCTTAATCTCTAGCAAAGGATTTTAGACTTCATGCAAATGACGTGAGGTGGGCAAACAATGTTAGACATGGGTGTCGACTGTAAAGTAGTCAGGAGTGGAATTTTTCTCTCAATGGTATGGAAGTAAACCTGGGAGGGTTAGAGGTACTTCTAGAGAATATCAGGGTATGGGTGGCGTTATGATTTGGAAATTCTGACTGTATAAGATGGTCTCTCTCCTTTTTGTGAATGCAAACTTGGGATGGGCACTTTGTACACATAGGGCATGTTACCCTTGACAGGAAAGATAGCTGATAAATCTATCTTTTCTCATGCAATTTTAACAGACTGTGATAAATGGAAATCTTTAGAAGCAGGCCTTCCTTACTAGTGAAGGAAGAAATAGATAGTTCCAGGAAGGAAACAAGAAATAATTGCTCTCATTAAAAAATAGTTGAAGTGGGAGTTTTGATTCCTGTATTTCCCTTGTAATAGTCCATCGTGGCCAGTGCTTATGGAAGGCAATATTTCAAAGTTAGTATTGCAACATTGATGGTTAGACAAGGTGATTCTGCAGTTTGCTTCATTTGTACTGGATACAGGGAAGAGTATTCAGGAAGCATCACCAGCTCAGAGAGACTGGTATGATGTTACCTACTTGGCTGACTTATTCTTTTCAATAATAGATTTGGAGTCCGGCCAGGTACAGTTTGCAGTCAGCATGCATTCACTTCTCTGAAATGAAAAAATTTGAATTCTCGGCATATGGCTACAATCTAACGAGGTAGAACTTGGAACTTGATAACCATTAGAACAAGTTAGTGCACTGCATTGATAGCACAATTATCACTGATGCCTTGGAGGAAGATGCTCTGGAGGACAAATGGACCCTAGTTGACATTTCTAGTTAAAATGGAAATGTCTGTGAAATTCCTATGAATTACATGGACTGGGGCAACAAAGGACATACTCCTAGCTGAGAAATAAATTCTCACAGACTCTACCAAAAAGAAAGACACTTGGAGGCTTGTAGGGTTATTCAGCTTTTGATTTAAAAAAAATTATTTTCCTTTTCCAGGAAGCCTGATGGCTCCTATTCACAAAGGCACTACAAAAATTAAATGTGTAGATGGTCATGAGCAGAAATAAACATCAAATGATTTACAGAGGATGGTGGTACAGGTAGTCCCACTTGGTCCTTAGGAGCCACAGCTGAACATATGTAGACCAAAGCATTTGGCAGAACACAAAGAAGACCAAGGCATCTTGAGTCTTGGATTGTACGCTGTTCGTTATAGACCATTAGAAAGCAATTGTTAGTTTGCTACCAGGCCGTAGTAAAAACTACCCACACCAGAAAAGTCTCAGATGAGAAATATCAACCATGTTTTGGGGAATGTCAAAGCGATGTGAATAGAGATGGAGAACCAGCAAAATTCAATGATAAAGTGGAAGTAGTATATTCAAAAGTATGTCAAGGGGGGAAATGCAGGGAGTATTTACCACATATACAAGGAAGTTGATTTTATAAAGCACTGAGACTAAAATCTGTGGATTTACTGGAAAATGTCACATGAGCTATTTAACTATCTGTGTATAAAATGGAGATGTGTCAGGATCAAAATGGATCTCTCTTCAAGTCATGTGTCTACACACTTTGCTTAGCGATATTCCATGTTAACTTGGGCTCAAATGTGAGAAGAAAGTCTCAAAGGAACTTCATGGAAGGTCTTGGCTGTCCCCCTGCCTATCTCTGTCTCATAACTGCTTATAAATTTACAATTATTAGTGAAGTTTGATATCTTATTGTAGGAGTCTGATTTGACAGCACAACTATATGCTTTCTCAGTTATAAAAGAAAAAATTTATTTGGATTTTTTAATAGGTCTTAGTCTGCTCAGGATACTATTAAAAATTACCATAGACTGAGTGGCTTATAAAGAAGAGAAATTCTTTTCTCACAAGTCCGGAAGCTGGGAAATCTAAGATCAAGGTGCTTACAGATTTGGTGTCTACTGAGGGCCCACTTTCTCTTAGAGGGTGTCTTGTCACCATGTTTTCACCATGGCAGAAGGATGAAGATAACTCTTTGGGAGCTAATTAATTAATTAATTCTGTAGACATGAGATCTTGCTATGTTGCACAGGATGGTCTCAAACATTTGGGTGCAAGAGATTCTCTGAGTTTGGTCTCCTAGAATGCTAGGATTATAGGTGTGAGTTGCTGTGCCTGGCCTCTGAGGGCTCCTTTATAAGGCACTAATCCCATTCATGAGGGCTTCACCCTCATGATCTACTTACCTCTCAAATGACCCTACATCCTAACACCATCATCTTGGATGTTGAAATTTCAATATATGAATTTTTAGGGGGAATACAAACATTCAGACTATAGCATAATGTAATCACAACATTTTATAAATCTGAAAAGCTAATGAAAAAATAGAAAAATAGTATCACATTTTTATTACTTAGTACCAGACACACCTCTACAACACTTTTTTTTTGTGCATGTAAGGTTGCATCCTCTATAATTACTCTTCATATAATAATAATTTTGAAGCATCATATTGATTAGGAAGAGTAGAAAGATGGTTCTGCCTTTTCCTTTGCATAATTTTTTGTTATTAATCATTTAGACTAGAGACCTATGATAAATAAATACTCTGATTATGGTTTTAAATTTCTGAGGACTATAAAATTCTTCATAAAATGTTCCTAGTAGATTTCAAATCTTGTTTCTTCTCCACTACATACATATTTTGATTTCAGGCAGTCTCAAACATTGACATGTCACCTAGACCTGCAGTCTTTTCATGATATCAGATGAGTCAATACAATAAGTAGTAGAAATACTCCCAGAAGTCATTCCTATACTAGGTGGCTGGCAATAACCTAACTATGCAGGATACTGACTGTGAACTACACAGATATACCACATTAAGCATAAGCTGAATGTCCTGTCTGCTTACTTTTCCTTGAGGTAGATCCTCAAAATCAACACCATTGAACATGGAAGTTAATTGTGGAAATAAGGAAGTAGGGCCTGAAAGAGTGGCAATCCTAACTATGGTACAAAAGAAAAATATTTTGATTTTCCCACTCTTACATATGCTATGTCCACACAATGTTAGGACCCTTTTGTAGGTCTTAGAAGGAACCTGTGTCTTTTCCTTCTAAAACTTGAGGAGGATCTGAATATTATGCTTTATTACCTTTATAGTAAACCTACCTCTGGATGGGATTGAATTATGAAAGGATTTAAACATTTGTCAAAGGACTCTGGGCTTGATGCTGCTTGCATCTAACATATGCAAGGGACATTACTATGATCAGCTATTTAGAAATTTAGAGGCACATGTGAGCCAAAGATATGTGATATGGATAAATGTGCTAAAATCATCAGCTCAGTACTTATCAAATTATTTTGTTACAATATCAGAACTCTTCAGAAAAAAATATTCCATCATAGTTAAGGTTTTTCTAACAATGAGATAGGGTGGGATGGAAAAAGTATGTCAAAGCAGTGGGAATAGTTTGACCAGGGCTAAATACATTAGCAGTGCATTAAATCATCTTCTGACTACATCAAATGGTTATCAGTTTCCTAAAGCATCACCAAAGGGATTCTAGCTCAATCTTTTATCAAGGGCACCAGACATTTCAGTCTTTTAATATCTAGTACACCCATTCTGACTTATTTTTTATCCTGTCTAAACAGGTCATCTAACATTAATAGGCTTCTTCATTTGAAAAGCAGGGTGTGTTCAAAACATTATCAAAATTCTTGTCCTTTGTCACTTATTGTACGGAAAAGAATGCTCTCTAGGTTGCTAAAACTGAAAGAATAATGAATGTTGCAATGGAGGACACAGCCCTAGAGATTAATTTGCCTAATGATTTAAGAGAGAGGACTTTGTCCCGCCAAAGAAATGGAAACATTGGGAAGTCAGTGGAATGTTGACCTCCCTTGAAATGGAGACTTGGCCAGACATAACAAACTTTATTACATCTGTTTCTCCAATCAGTGAGTGGCACTCTGTTAGGTATAGACTGGTGCACTTCTGGGTTGAGTTGTTGAATGTTCCCTGTTCTGAATTATAAACCTGCCCATTTGACTACCTATTGTGTCTTTCCATACATATGGAAAATTTATATATTTTCATTTTTATATATTCCACCTATATATTTCCACTTATATATATGTATATATCACAGAACCCCAGATTTTGTTTATTCATCTAAAGCTCTGAAACCTGCTCTGCAAAATCTTACATCAGCAAATGCTCTTACTTCCAGTTGGGTACTCAGTTCTGTGAACACCATCCTCTCTACCTCTGACTTATTGACTTTTTATTATTTTTCATATGTTTAACCATTGTAGCTTCCTCAAAGTCTTCTTTGTCTTCTGCATCAAATCCTTATTTCAAAATACAATCACAATAATCTTGAAGAAAAAAAACAAAAGCAAATCTAAATATGTCAGTCATCAACTTAAAATTATTTAATACTTTCCCCTAGCCATCAGTATGACATCCAATTTTCACAGAACTCTTCAAAAGTTCCTATGTCTGGTCCTTGACAACTTTTCCAGCTTTACTATCACTCTTGCACCATTTTAGTTATATCAAGATACTTGTAATTTGCTCTTTTACCTGAATGGCTTTGAGTAGTTATTTACCTTTCCTAAAATGTTTTTCCACCACTTATCTGCTATAAGACTAACATTTCTTCATTCTTTAACATGTCTTTTCTTTATGTTTTGGATTAAAGTATCTTGTTCTCTAAGCATTTACTTCTTTTTGTATAAGTTCAGATAAACTAGAATAAAATCACGCATTTCTATAAGAATAAAAACTGTCTTAATCATTTTGTATTCTTAGTGCTCAGATCACTCTTGAAATATATTAACAATTCAAAAAATAAATATACAGTCAATGAGTGAATCGGCATAGGGTGCAACTAACACAGACCACCATTCAACCCACCAAGAGAAATGCCATTTTTTAATCTATCAGATATTTATAAAGCAAGCAAAGTTTACTGAGAAACATCTTATATATACAACATAAAATATGCTTTCCTTACTAATGAAAGAAAAAATAATTATGCCAAATAGTAAATGCTTTCATGTTTGATTATTTAATGACTATAAATTAGCCACTATATTATATTTGGCTAAGAATGTTTGGGACTGTCAAGCCAAACTGTTATATGAGAGAAAAGTGAAGTGAGTAGGATTCATAAGTGAGATATAGAAAGGATCTCCTTTGGTACAGAGCTGATAAACATGGAATGAGAGACATAGATTTGAGGAACATTTGGAACTGGTCTCATTTGGTCATGGAAAAGGGTGAATTGTTTACTAAAATGGTCATATACTCATGGGAGAAGTCAGTGCCAGGGCTGAGTATTATTATGATGTGTCCTTAGGTCCCTTGCAATGCCCAAAGGGATCTGTTTATTACAGGTGTAAATATATTGCCTTCTCACAAATAATCAATTTTGAAACCCAGTAGAAAAGTAGCATTAGTCCAATTCTGTAGCATAAATGGTTTCTTCAGCAGCATCATAGTTTATCATATAAATATATATTTTAGTGTTATAAAATAAATTAAAAGCCAGATCATACATTGAGCTATTAATCTACCTTCTCCAAACCTTTAATATTTATTATGTTTAAAGATTTATTATGTTTACATATATTTTAAGGAGGAATTAAAATAAGATTTTTGATGTAAAGAAAACACGAACATACGTGGCTCATTGACCTGTTAAAAGTTTAAAATAACTAGTGTATTTTATCACCTTGAATAAATCTATCTATAGTTCCTATGTATGTGCCCAAATTTCTTCTTACAAGCTTATTGAATAATATGAGGCCAGGAGTACAACTAAATTTCTAATTATATAAGCAATGTTTCTGCTTCTGCATTAGGTTTTATCCAAAAACTAATTGAGGGCGAAGCCTTCTTAATTAATCACATATTGATAGGTTGATAACCTAAATGTACTAGGAGACTGATTACCCTACTTTAATGACACATATCCCATAGAGTTGAAGCTGTTGGCCAGTAATCTTTATTTTTCTGTATTTTAAAGCATATACATTTAGACCAGTGAGGGAAGGCATCAAAACTTAGTCTTAAATTGATTGTGTTTGCAGAAGCTTTGCCTCAGGTGTTTTCATAAGACTTAGTTTGCAAAATTTTTAATTGGAAGAACATAACCTAGAAGAATATTTAAAAGTAATCCCTTTAGAGTGGCACTAATCTACAGTATATCTCTTTATTATTAATCTTGAGAAATCCAAATACCCATATCCACTAACAATTTTCATCAACAAACCATCCTGTTCTCTAATCTCACCTCTCTTTATTTTCAATTAGTATTTATATTCTAACCCAGACAGTAAGTTTCTTACTTGAACATCAGTAGCTTTTACATTTTAAATTTAAATTCCCATTCTAATTTAAAGATTTTAATTGCACAAAGTAGAAAACCCATAACAAAACACACCATTAAAGTTTATGTAATGCTAGCCCTCATTTTGTGGGTTGGATCCATACTTAAGGATTTAATTCCTGCAATTACCCTTCCTTTCACTATTGCTGAGGTTTAGAAAACAATACCCTAAAATGGGACACCTTGGCATACTGAGTATTTTAAGCTGAAAGGAACTAAAGAACAGCAGAAGCAAGAAGTTCATTCTCTGACTTTCTTTTTCTCTTTCTCTCACCTGTTTTCTCTACTGAAATATGGTCATAAAAAGGTTTTCTGACCTATCTCACCTGAAAGTAGGTCATAAGATCCTCATTCAAGATGATTCTGGCCTACACTTGGAGACCAAGAAGAATTCAGACAAATAGGTCTTGTTAAGGTCTTCTCAGTTTAATACTATTAGATTATACTCTTCAGTCTTCCAATCAGGCTTATGCATGACTATCTGTAAAAATAGTTTTCCCTGGGTCTTTCTTTCATGTCACATAAACCTTAGTTAACTACATTTGCTATGCTGTTCTCTTGTTAGTTTGACTTCTATTATTGGGGTCTCAGTCATGAATCTTGCAATGGTTGAAGAAAAGATATTACAGTTGATTCTTGAACAATGCAGGGATTAGAGGCACAGAGCCCTCTGCAGTCAAAACTTCATGTTTAACTTTTGACTCTTCAAAATCTTAACTACAACTAGCCTATTGTCAACTGGATGTCTTACTAATAACATCAATATTAAATTAACACATATTTTGTATGTTATATGTATTATATACTGTATTCTTACAATAAAGTAATCTTAAGAAAAATGTAATTTAGAGAATTATAAGGAAGACAAAATACATTTGCTATCTTTTTTATTTCTTGGAGGGCAAACCCTTTGTAGTATAAGCTTTCCCTGCTAGGTAAGTGTTCAAGGAACCTGCCTGCGTCAGTGTACCAGCTAGTGTTGTTGTGAGAGGCTGCATTCACTTCAATGAATTATTATTATTTTTTAAGATTCTTTAGATGCATTTACCCATTTCATGATGGGTGATGTACGAGCACACCTGTCCAACCACACAGAATGTTCAGCTGTTTTTGACCAAAGGTGGCATGACTCCTATGCTCATCTTACCCCCAAGTGACTACTTTTTGTTTCCCTGGATGAAAAAAGTTCTCAAAGGCAAACATTTTGCCAATGCGGAAGAGGTGAAACAAAAAATGTCAGACAAAAGACTAAAAGGCAGCAAAATGAATCAGTTAAAAAACTATTTTGAGCAGTAACAAAAGCGTTTGATAGTTGTATTGCATCAATCAGAGTACTTTGAAGGCGACTGAAGTTTAAACATGTAAGAATAAATGCACAATTTTTATAAATAAATTCCAGGGTTTTGGATACCCTCTAGAACTATCCTCTGGGCATTAAGAAGGTAGTTTAGGAGGAAGGTGTGGGGAAAGTGGGATCCCTGGGGAATTAAGCCACTTTTCTTCTTCAACCTCTAGTTGTGTATCTATGCAGCTCTAAGCTGTTGTTTAAGGGAGAATATGTTTATCAGTCTTGTGAGGCAGCTTCCCTTGCCCCAACATCAGGACAAGGAGATAATCAATTGCCTTCTACTGGAGTGAAAGCAAACTTAGAAACAACAAATTCGTTAAATTGTTTTTTTTTTTTTGAGTTGGAGTCTCACTCTGTCACCCAGACTGGAGTGCAGTGGCCATTCCCGGCCACCGCAGCCTCAACCTGCTGGGTTCCGGCGATCCTTCCGCCTCAGCCTTCCAAGTAGCTGGAACTACAGGCACGCGCTACCATGCCCAGCTAATTTTTTGATTTATTGTAGAGATGAAGTCTTGCCTGCCCAGGTGGGTCTCGAATCCGTGGGCTCAGGGAATCCACTCACCTCAGCCTCCCAAGGCGTGGGATTACAGGCTGAGCCACCGAGCCCAGCAAATCTGTTAAATTCTAAACATAGCTGTGGTTTATAGGGCTTGGTATCTGCTACACCTTTTACCCTATGGCACAATATTAATTTTATAGAGGTGGTTTCAGGAAAAGGAAGAGGGATGGGTCTTGCTATCTCAGAAGTGGCAGAGGCAGAAGAAAATTCACATATACATGGACTTAGTTCAAATCCATGTTGTTAAAATCAACTGTACACAGATTCTGAAAATTAGGATGTGAACCTCTTTGCATGGCAATTATTCTGCATATCACATATCTGAGGCAAAAGAAAAAAATAGGAAGAAAAATATATAAAGGAATGACTTTAAGACAAAGAGCATCAGGAAATGTATAACAATACACTCTGAGATAGAAAAAACAAAAGAAGTAAGCCCAGTGATTTTTCCAGCTTACTGTATTGACTGCTCCCAGGCCACAGAACAAGCAGGGGAATCCCAGGCAAAGCTTGGTAGGGTCCCTGAGTTGAGGAGATGGAGACCTTCAGATGTCTCCCTAGGAAATTCAGCTGAGTACTAACTAATGCATGTATGGAGGACACCCAAGCCTGGGGAAGGAACCATCTGAAAGGATGAGAAGTAACAGAGCCTGACTTTCACATATGACCAAGAGTAGCACCTTTTTCCAGAAGACTGACAGAAAGATCAGGATTTGGTTAAAGTACATGCAAGTTTCTTGGCTCAGTAGTGAAGGATAATTAACACTAGGCTAAACAATGCTCAATCATATTTAACAAATCTTAAAAAAGAGACCCAAACTTATCTAAAATGTTTCAAGTACCTTAACTGCTACCCAAAACAAATTTAAGAATTCATAGAAATACAAAAATGGCTATCACCTACAAGTTAAAGTTTACAATATTTGGCATTCAGTAACAAATGACCATCATGTGCAGAAGCAGGAAAATACAAGTGATAAAGAAGAGAAAAAAAGTTCATCAATTAAAAATGATTCAGTGAAACAAGATAAGACAAAAAATACACTGAATGAAGACATAGAAATGAAAAGTATCTAAAATAAAACATAGAATTATTGCAGTAATAGGAATAATTAGTCCTAGAGTTCCATACTGCTTGAGACAACTAGCATTAACAATAACATGTCATATAATTTCAAATATCTAGAAGGAGGGTATTGAACATTCCTAACACAAAGAAGTAAGTGTTTGAGATGATGGCTTTTTAATCAACCTGATCTAATCACTATACATTATATGCATCAAAACATCACTATGCAGCTAATAAATATATGCAATTATCATTTGTAACTAAAAAGTAAAATAAAAAGACAAATACACAAATAATTAGAGAAATCAATAGAGCAGGATAATTCATACGTATCTGAAGTCCTCAAAAGAAGGTAAGCGTGTGTGTGCAGAAAATTATTGGGAGAAGTAATGAGTGAATTCTTCCTGAATTTAAGCACAAGAAAATCTAAACATAAGAAACATGAAGAAAATGACACCACGTTATATAATAATAATATTCTTCAAAACAATAATGAGAGAAATCTTAAAAGCAAACAGAAAAAATTGACACATTACACAAAAAGGAGCAAATGTAAGAAGGTGGCAGATTTTTTTGGTCAGAGACAATACAAATGAGAAAGAATTGTGCAACATCTTATAGTACTCAAATAAATAGATCAGTACAAAGTTATCAACCTAGAATTCTATCTCCAGTAAAAATATCCTATAAAAATGAAAACAAAATAATTTTTTTTTCAGAAATAAAAAAGCTGAAATTACTCATCACCAGCAGACCCACACCATGAGAAATGTCAAAGGAAATTCTTCAGGAAAAAGGAAAATTATACCAAAATAGGAACACAAATCTACATGAAAGAATGAGGTGAAAATATGGCAATTATTTGAGTAAATGCATGTATTAGTTTTCTAGGACTGCTGTAACAAAGTACTGCATAGTTGGCCACTTAAAACCACAGAAATGTATTGTCTTATAATTTGGGGGTTAAAAGTCCAAAATTAAGGTGTTGACAGGAGTTACTTCTGTCTGAGATCTGCAGGGCGGAATCCTCACTTGCCTGTTGGTGGCTTCTGGAGTTTGCTAGCAATCCCTGGCTTCCTCAGTTTTTAGATGCATTACTCCAATCTCTACCTTCTGTTGGGGACTAAATAGTTAAAGCATGAACTGTCTACCTAGAAAAGCAGAGTCCAGATAAGAACAGTATGTGTCTTTCAAAGTACAGAAAGTGCTGGTCAAGGACAAAACTAATATGAAATGTTAGCAGAACAGTCTGAGTCAGGGTACAGACACTTCTTGATAGAGAGGAAGTTTAATGTTGAAGATTGGGGAAGTTTGAATGCCTGATTGTATTGTGCTTGTATATAAACTTTGGAATAAAGAGAAACGGGCCACTCAGGGACTAGCCCTGGCGCCCTCCTTTTGCAGCTAAAGGAGTCTTGTATTCCCTTTATGTCTCCACTCCCTCTTTCAGGTACCTCAATAACCCCGGCTGGTCCAGACAACCTTCCTTTTCACATGGCCTTATATCCTGTGTGTCTGTGTCTTGTTATCTCTGTGTCTCTTTTCCTGTCATATAAGGACATAAGCCATATTTCACTAGAAGCTCACCCTACTTTAGGATGATAACGTCTTTACTCATTCCATTTGCAATGACCCTCTTTCCCTTGCAGTTAGGCCTTTAACATATCTTTTTGAGGGACACAATTCAACCTGTAACAAGGCATAATTCAATCCCTAATAATTCAAACTATAACAAGGCACAATTCAATCCACAAATGTTCAAACTATAACAAGATTCTCTTCTTATTCAAATTTCTTTAAAAGACAATTTATTAAAAATGCAGTATGGAATTATTATACTTAAGAACTCCAGACACTCTGTTAAATGAAAATAATTATTTAACACTGAAATTATTTCAACATTAAAAGTACACATTTATGAATGCTTTTTTTTTCACACAAGTTAGCTTGAATTGAGTTATGGAGATAATCTCTTAGTACCTATCTCATCATTGTGGTCCCCCACATATTTTGTACACAGCATCTTTAAGTTCCTTAAAAATAAGTTGCTAACGCAAAGACTTAGCTAAACAAAATGTGAGATTAGACAAAATTGAGAATCTCAGAAACAAAAAGTTCATGGGCAGTAAACTACAACTGGCTCAAATGTTCGCTTCAGTTTGTGTGAAAGAACCATTGCAATTTATACACAAATAGTGAATGAGTAGTCTCAAAGACGCCCTGGAAAAAATTTATGTAGTCAAAATCCTTAAATAAAAATATCAAGATGGAATTTTTTCTCCCAACGATCTCTACTCCTAGTGATTTATGTCTAAGAGTGACTACATTTCATTAATCAGAACAGAAGACAGAAGAGTGAAACAGCTATTTTTAAATTTTATCATTTGAAAATTGTCTACCTTGCAAGAATAATGCCCCTGTGTGCACTGCTTGCTACACTTCATTGCTTTCTGTATATGCATTACCACCCTTGAATTGGTTCACTCATCTCTAAGGAGAAACCACATCACTGAACTTTTTTAGATTAACCACCCAGCCATGATTTCCAGGGTCGTATACAGTTTAAGTCTAAAGCAATCACCAGTACCTTCGATGCCATCCTCGTAAGAGCATAGCCTTGTCTGGGTCAGAATGAGTTTCTTCTATGCTCCATGGACAGCTGGAGAAAGAGGACATCTATAAACCAGTTTCCTAACTATGAGATAGTTTATGAAGAACTAGAGGCTATTTTAACATGCTATAATCTCACAGGGAGCTCTCAAAATCTCAAAAGAGTAGCCCCACTCTCCATTGACCTTGTAGTAGAAATATTTCAGGTCAAAGCTGCTTAAAAGATGCCATGCAATGAAAATGGCCTAGAAGCATTGATTTCACTAAAATTATTAGTTATAAAAAATAAGAGGAAAAGCTAGCTTATTATAATAAAAGACTAAAGCAAGTTTAGAATTAAAATAATCTGGTATTAATAATCCTTCTGAAAGTATTTTAACAGCAGTACCTGTTTGGAATACTGTTCACAACATAGGACTCGAGAACAATTAAAATCCATCTATATCAGTTGGTGAAAAAAAATTACTAACTGAAGTTAATTCTGTAACTGACCCTAAATTGCATGAATTGCCATGATAAAAAAAGAAAGTAATGAAGCTAAATTCAGCTTTATAAGCCAAATACTTTGAGACAACAGAAAGGTTATGAGGGAAATCACAAGGGTAGGTTAAAAAGTCAAGGTAAAATACTGCATGAGGTTTTTATAAAAGACTTATCACTAGGGTGTTTACTGTGAGGAAGACTATTGAAAAATTTTCTCATATTGACTCTCTATTCAGAATTATCTACTAGCCCAAACTTCTGATGGTCCAAATGCCCAAATTAAACTCCTACTTCCTGTATATATCCTAGATATTCTTCTCCTGAAATTTCATCTCTGCTCTACCAATGTTGTTAAAACAATCTGGTTTTATATTTGTGCATATTGAAATCACCCAAATCAAATATTCACATAGGGGTAAGCAACTCCACTCTTAGAAATCAAGAATTCCTAATCTTTCTTTGTTTCCTAAGGCTTTTAGTGTCACGCACCTTCTGTCCTTCACCCTAGATGTGTTTCTTTGGGTTTTATCCTGATCAACATGCAATTGACTGAATACTTTCTGTTCATTATACTGTTAGGGTAGGACCACTTTTACAACTTTGAGCACCATTTAGTGAATGGGAGATGGAATACAGTAAGAGAGAATTCTTGAACAAAAATTCTCAGAGCTTGCTGCCTTAATTCAGGTCCTACCCACAGATTTTTGCCCCTAGGACAACTTGCAAGACTCTTACTTTATATGTCCTATTAGTTCATTTAATTGTGCTTATGTGGTCAGATTATAAGGCTAAATCATTCAGTGACCATCAGACTATATATTACAGAATCTTTTCTCAAATTGCCCCAATATCCCCTGTGACCAAAGAGAGAGGAACAGTCAACTAGTAAATCCAATTTCTCTTGCAAAAAAGACACATAGTTCTGATAAAGAGCCATTACAATACTCATATCACCAAGTAGAAGACATGTTTCTATTTGTATAAGCACCTCTGGGCACCTGGTACAATAATATTGCCTTCTTTTCCATTTGCTTCTGATCTAACTGCTATATTTCTTTGTGTATCCCACCCACTGTTAAGTATTTTACAATTATAGATTTATACTCTACCTTTTATTCTATCTCATGTTACTAGCAAATTTTTATTTGTTTTATTTATTTTTAAATATCAAAGCTTTCAAAATACTTGCATTACAAGGGCACATGGAATGCTCTTTATGTTTTCAAATTCTCAAAGAGATAAGAACGATACTGTGTTTTTTAGATATTCTGTTCTTGTATAAAATATATCAGTTAATCTCCCATGATCCTTCTTTCAAAAGAAGTTTGAAAACAAGATGCCTTTAATTTTTTTTTCTAGCCCAAAAGGATCATAAAGAATCTAAAATTAAATAACATTTTTTAAAAATTCCAAATATGCTTCTTATGTCACAAAACGGACTTCATCTTCCAAAGTAAAGTCACAAATCCACTACAAGTTTAAAAATGCACATCATCCTGGGCATAAACAGCTATTGTCATGGACAGATGCTGAGATATGTGTTAGTTGTTAAGCCTTTTTTTTTACTTGAAATTGAATGTCATTCCAGAGCAAATAACTTGATCATAAGAAAATGAAGAAACCATCTTTTCCCCTGCAATATCAGACCACATGCTTGAAGAGCTTCTCAGAGACAGAGAGGAACCAAATCATATTTTTTGGGGGGGCCTCCTAAAAGGTGGTGTAAGGTCACCTAAGTATATTCTCTGTCTCTGAACTTTTGAAGCCAGAAGATAGCAAACAAAAGTGGCGAGATGATAAAAATAATGAACTATAATTAGTAAGCTTCCAGTTTACCACTGTGGCTCAATAGTATTGTCAATCAAGCCCAATTTGTCAAGCCCATAATGTCAGCTATCTTGTAAGAACAAAAAAGACAGATCAGTCTTCACTGTGATTGAATTATATAGATACATACTGTGATTTCATCCAGAGGAAGAAAGGTTACTCATATAGCCTGTTTTCATAACTGTCATAACTGTATGAAAGTTCCCAAGACGGTATTTAGTTTATTCAGGCTAACATGGTTACTGTTAAAAGAATGCTACGTATTCCCTTATGCATTCAATTTAAAGGTCAATTTACAAAACAAGTGTGTGTCATCTTAGAGAGTTAACCACACTTTCACTAAATTTCTCAGCCAGAATCAGCTGGATACTGGAATGACATGGCAGTTCTGAATATAAATTGTGGAAGAATTCCACTTTTGAGAGTGAATAAATAGGTTATCCAGACCAAATATTCTGATGAAAAAAAAACTAAAGTCTTTGGATGAAATAAATTTCAAATGCCTCATTTAAAGAAACCAAGAGTTGGTAAGCTTGAAAAAAATGTTCAGATGAAATTGAAAGGAAAATGAGAACTCAGAGTCATAGGTAAGCAAAGAAACCACTTTTGCCACAGGGTGGCTGGTGCTTGTGAATTTAAATTTCCGTTTTCATGATTTGTTGACTCTGAATTACCTCTTGCTACCACTATTTTCTCTTTAGTCTGTTCTAGGCACACTTGTCTTCTTGACTATTTTGTTACTGTGCTGGTAATAACTATACCAGAGACAAGATAATCATGCAAGAAATCAGCTTTATCAGTTAAAAAAAATCTACCAAATAGTAGAACTGAGGTCCTCAGAGTGTGAAGATAAATGACCAGTATTCATGGTTAAACTCTCCAGCATAGACGTTTGGTTGGGAATCTAGAGTGAGGAAACATTCCATCACATTTCATTATTCTTTTCATTTCCCCTCTGCTCCTGTATGCTATCCAATGACTTCCATAAGCAAGAGTTTGTCAAGATAAATACATTAAGATTGAACCTGGGGAAGATGATGAGTCCAAATTCAGGTACTATTAATATCTTTAGTTTATTCACACCCAAACGAAGAGCATACTTTTCTAATTTTCATATTGCTACATCAAATAAGAGTTGTGGTATAGGGCACTCATTGCTCCAGTGGACGCAAATGGCTGACAGATACCTTCTATCAGGAACTGTCCTTAGGCAAAGAAAGCTGCTTCAACCAAGTTTACACTCTTTTCCAGGAAAAGTTCACATCCAATGACTTGTAGATGCAGAGGTACAGAGACCTTGTCATAATCTAAAGGGCCCTCTCCAATCCAAATTTCCCTGTGGAATCTTCTGAGGCCTCTTCTGTAACTGCAGCATGGTTCATATCCTCCCTTTTCCTCATCCTGCAATCATTGCTTTCCCACATATGCTCTTCTTAATGAACCTCTTGCTGACAAATTTCATATTAGACTTTATTTCCAGGGAAACTTCTCCCAGACAGTTGGTACCAGTTGTTGTCCTGGGAAGCAGACAAAATAATAAGATTTGGTAACTTGGATCAACTACTGTTGCATGGCAGTAAAGACCCGATCACTTCTTCTTCCCCAGCATGCTGTAGTACGAAATTTTTAGTATTTTTACTGGTTGTTAACTGGATGAGATGATACTGAAGTTGTATGTACATGCTTTCAATTGTTTGAGAAGTATAAGGGAAGGAATAATTTTAAGAACCAGATGACTATTGTTGACTAAAATCAATTCATCAAAAAAAGGTAACGAGAAGGTGATTATTATCAATTACTGAATTGAGGCAAAAATAAACTGATCTTTTGTAGACAGAGCATAGAAAAAACTGAAAACTTGGGCCCAGGACTTGATTTTCAAAGATATTTGATCTCTAGAGAAGATTCATTCTTAATTCCAGAAACCTAAGGTCCTAAAATGGAATTAGAAAACTAAAACTTGAGATTAGATATTTAGGTCAATGCACTTGAGAACTTTATCATATAAAGGCTGATACTCCTGTTCCTTCCTTGCTTGAAAACAATGTGGATGCCTCTGCCTTGTGAACTATTGTGTCCCTATCCCCAGAGTCTACCCAAGCTTCCTTTCTGGCTACTAGAAAGGAAATTAAGGTCAAGTCACAGCACAACTCATCTGAGGAAGTGGAGGATCTGCTACAAGGAGAATGGAATTACATACGAAGAGAACTGTAGGACCTAGCCAATGTGTATCATCAGGGATTGGAAATGTATGTATGGTATTGGACTATGGGGATACTAAATTAAAAAGGATTCAATATAAAGTTGGATAAGAAAGGTTTTTATTGATATAAAATACTGAAACACAGCACTTAATACCTTGGTAAGGACTTCAAGAGATAGTGATAATATATTGCTAGCATGACTCTTGGAAACTTGGAAAAAACAAAGACATGAAATGCAATAGAAATGCAAGTCCTACCATGGCAGATGGTAGAGTAAAACATCACAAACTCTAGAGAAATAGACAGGCCATAGTGGGAGATGCTACATAAGACTGGAATGTTTATTCATCAATTATATTCTACAAGAAAGAACAGAAAAACAGAGAATTACACCTACCAAATTTCTAAGTTATGTGGAAGTGTTGCCAGAACTTTGAAGAAACTTGGTGGTAGCTATCCTTTTTTAGACAGAACCAGTAGTAGGGGATCCTATTACAGAAACATAATAAATGATAGAACATAGAAACAATAAAGTCTAGGTGCTGATAGACCCTGAAATAATAAGTATAGAATCTGTAATTAGTCTAGGTGGTGATTTTTAAACATAAGTAATGAGATGGACACAAATATTATATGAATATCAAGGTTGTAGTCCAGGAGGCTTAATTGCAGAAAGCTCTGGAGATAGAGGTCAGATATGGTGTTCCTAGCAGCAAGAGAGATATGCAAACAATGAGAGAGTTGCTTAGTCTGCATAATTAAAATAAAAAAACAAGGATGAAAAATAAATCGAGGTTAAGTCTAAGGTCACTGCCTCAATAAAACATCGAAATCCATTGCTTAGTTTCTAGACCTACATCAGTTCTCAGATCAGAACCATTGCTCTCAGGAAGGACCTTGCAGTGCCATAGCAAATATCTACTGAAATGATTTTCCCATTTCATCTCCAAAGGAAATACAACATTAACTCGAGTAACTGTATACTGGGAAAAGGAGAACAACAAACATTCCAAACAATTTTGAATACAGGTTATAAGATGCTATCTGGGGAAACCAAAGCATTTTCCTACCCTCCTCATCCTCATTAAAGAGGGGGTTTATAGTGGACAGATGATAAATGGAATCTTGGCCAAAGTCTGGATCACAATGGATCTATTAGATACATAAGCCCATGAGGTGGCCATTTTTTTGGTCCCAATGTATAATTGGAATGGACATATTATTGTGTACTTAGTGGTACATCACAACTGAGTTTTGGCCTGTAGGGTTAGTTCTATTATACTGGCATAGTAAGTTTGCCCAAACTAATAAATTAAAATCAGTATCATATACCAGGAAGATAAGATAGATATGTGTTCTTTCCTTTAATGATGCAAAGATGATGGTCCTCATTACATTCTCATGTAAATTCACCAGTCTGGCTTCTGGATTCAGAGTGATCACAGTGGTCAACTTTACAACCAACCACATAGAAACCCCATCTGTAGTTGTAGTGACAAATATGGTGGCTTTGCTAGATTCTATAATAAAACCTTGAGTATATGGCATGTGATCAATAATCTGGCAGAACCTCTTCATTCTTATTGGGAAGGAAGGTTTGAAGAGTTTTGCATACTGTGACAAAATTATACAGGTATAGTCTTCCTCAGAGCTATGTTGATTTTCCTACTGTCTTTCATAATATAGTTTGAAAGGATCTGGCTCTTCAAGACATCCTGCATAACATCACGAGTTCAGTTTATCAATGACATCCATTAATGCTAGATGAGCAAGAAGTGGCAAGTACTAAGGAAGACCCCCCCAAACCCAGAATTTCTTTGCTAAAATTGTCTATTTATTCTTACATGTTTAAACTTCAGTCATCTTCAAAGTACTCTTCCTTTTATGCAACACACCTATTGAGATGCTTTCTCCACTGCTCAAAACGGTTTTTAATCTCATCAATTTTGAAGCCTTTTAGTTCCTCTGCCATTTTTTTGTTTCACCTCTTCCACATCTGTGAAATGTTTCCCTTTGAAGACTTTTTTTATCCAGCAAAACAATAAAAAGTAGCTTGGGGTGATATTGGATGAATTAGAGTGGTGCATGGGGTTATGCCCATTTTTTGGTCAAAAACTGCTGAAGACTCAACATTGTGTGGGCTGGTGTGCTCATAAATCACCCTTCATGAAATGGGTAAACACATTGGAAAAAATCTCCAAAAAAAAAACAAAAATTAACTGAAGCCAAGCATAGCCTCTCACAACAACACTAGCTGGTTGGTATATTGGTGCCAATGGGTTCCTAGACCACTAACCTTGTGAATGAAGCCTGTACTGCAAGGGACCCACTCTCCAAAAAAAAAAAAAAAAACCATTTTTTGGGGGGGTTCCCCATCATATATCAGCCTTGTGAAGATACACGCTCTCACTCCAGAGGTTGGAAAAAAAGCTCTGTTTAAAGTTTGGTGCTCTCCAAATCAATGTATATTGTGGTGAGCCACTCTGATTTTCCTTTAAGGAAGAAAACAATCATTTCCCACTAATGGAAGTCTAGAAGTTGCATCATAGCTCAACTTTTCCCTTTGCTCAGTTCTGTTTTCTTCACTGCCTTACAACTGTTCCTGAGTGCTGAGTGCACCCCCAATAACATTTCTGCATGAAGCAGCTATCACAGAATCTCTTTCCATAGAAGAGAATCCAGAACACTTAGATGCTTTAAATGGTGCTTGCTTTCCTATACTTTAACTACTTACATTTGAAATCTCCAGGATATCAGTATTTCGCTTTGGTTATTCCTCATGAAATGAAACACAACCAGCATGGCCGAGCTGTATTTGATTAGTTTGTGACTATAACTTCCCCAATATATGAAATGACCCAATTAATTTTAGCAATTAGCTATTTGGCTAGCATTTTAGAATCAGTTAATATCAACACCGCCGATGCTCTATTACAAATTACAATTTAAATGTATCGAACAAAACTTTGGTTTTACATAGTTAATTAGTTCTTGATTTTATTCTGGTCAAGACAAATGGATGTTTACACTCATGAGGAAAAAATGCTACAGGCACACTGGAAAAAACACTGCACATACATTCTAGAAAATTAAAAATCTATGCTCTGGTTAATTATTAAAAATAAAACCTCCAAAATGCAAATAATCATGGACTGGACCTATAATTATAGATTGGGAGCACATCAGCATGTAAGTGGCTGTAATGCTGATAAGATGCGGCTTAAGCTACATCATTAATAAAATGCAGAGAGGCTTATCTCAGTAAGAGTCTGGACAAGTAGCACATAACATGTACTTGGAAAGAGAATAGCAAAGAGGGTCAAAGTAGAGTGAAATTATCTCCTTCAGATTTAATTCTGAATTAGGGTAATGTTGAAAAATCACCCAAGGAGGACTGTGGAATAAGAGAGTATGTCTTCCTTTTGTTAAGACAAGGATACCTTAAAATCAAATATAAATGTTTCTCCTTAATTTTCAACTATGATTAAAAGGGAAGAGCAAACAAAAACCTTGCACAATAAGGAAGACTTTTTTTTCAAGAATCTAAATGTGTTACAACCAGCATGTTCTGAAAAGTCTTACTATGAGCTATTAAGAAATCTGTAGTTAAACAAAGGAGTTTGCTTAGTTGATTAATCAATTTAAAGTAAATTCCCAATTAAGATTAAATGTAATCTCTGTTTTAGTACCCAAGTGTAAGGTTTTTGTAAGTTCTTTCAGAAAAAAAAGTGAAGATAGTTGTTTTAGTAATGCTGTCTCAAGCATCTACAATGTAATCTTTTGCTTTGTTTTTTGGCTTTCTAGAATATATCTTTTATAATGAGCTAGTAAGTATATCATTATATACAATGGATGCACATTCCATTCATTTATATCAATTAATATAAGACAAACCGAAGCAAAACAATGAAATAAAGCATTTGTGAAACTGGAACTGAGCCTTACTTGTACAACTGGTGTTTCCTCTGATGTCCGACAAGGCTGATCTACCCCTGTCTCCCCAGAGGTATTTCTTATGTTGAATTTGGTGCCCATATTTTTGCTTTATAGTTTCCCCCATGGGTGTATCCTTAAATAAAGCATTATTTATTTTATTTTATTATAGAAGTGGTATCACAGGAACTAATTTTCTATTCATCAGTTGATATTATATTTTAAGATTTATATATGTTAATATATGTGGCTATAATTCAGTCATTTTAATTACTCTAAAATTAATTATGTGAACATTTTAAGTGACTGTTTTGTAAAATATATGAATCTTTTAATGTCTAATCTGACAATATGCAACTTTAAATTATCTTTTTTTAGACAAGTATATCTAGAACATCTAGATATCATTGAGTTTTAATCTACTATCATATTACTTGTTTTGGGTTCCTCTAATCTGTTATTTTTTTTCTCCTTTCTCATTTGTTGGACTAAATTGCTATTTTTATATTCAAGCTTTATCCTACTATTGCCTTAATCTCTGTATTCCTTTGTTTTATTTAATACTTAGAAATTGCTCACCGGTTTCATTCACTTAACTCAGTTTTCTTTCAAGTAATATTGTTGCTTTGGTTGAAATGCAGGAGCATTATAATGTTCTATTTCCATTTTACCTGTTCTGTGCTTTTTGCTGCTGCTATCATCACTTTAAAATAATATATGTTACAAATATTGCAATATATTGTTATTGCTTCTGATATAGTCAATTTAAGAAATTTAAAATAAGAAAATACTATGATTTCAAAATGCTTTAACTTGCCTATATATTTATCATTTTGGCACTCCTGATTTCCTTGCCTATCCAAATTTTTATTTAGCTTTGTTTTCCTTTTTCTGGGAGAACATTAAAAATTTTTTTTTATTATAGATTTGCTAGTTAAAACTGTCTCAGAGTTTTGTTGTCATTTTGCCTATAATAATATTTATATTGCTGTAATTTTTGAAAGCTATTTTGAACGAGTTATAGAATTTGAGTTTGACAATTTTGCTTTCTTTTCTGCCTTTTAGAGATATTATTCTGCCTTGCAAAGTTTTTAATGAGTCATTTTACTGTGGTCCTGGATATAGAATATGCCTCCCCCCCCCACTGGTTAAAGGCGTTTTCCCCCTTCTTTGTTAGTGTGTATGGGTTTTTTTTTAAAAAAATCATTTTGATTATGTATCTTGGGTTTTTCCTATAATATTGTCTATCTTTGGGTCCATTTTGTTTCTTTGATCTGTGGGCTTTTAGTTTTCATTAGATTTTGAGCATTACTTTCTCAAATGTCACTACTTATTTTTATTTTTCATACATTCAATTTTTCTTTACTTCTTTTTGGACAGTTTCTACTAGTTTGTTTTCTTTCTTTAAAAAAAATAAACATCTGATTTTATTTACAAAAGTATTAAAGCTTTAGTAAGAAGTTTCTAAGACTGCCTCACTTTGTACAAAACCACAGAACATTAAAAAAAATAATGGTGTGCAGTGGTGACAAAGGGAAGAAGATAATATATATATTGCACAGATAAAGAAATTCAAATGGAAGTGGACAGAAGGTTTTTAAAAAATTCCAAAAGCATAAATAAAGATTAGGAGCTATTGCCAGAGACAGTCTGACTGAGCTTAGGATTTCTCAGTAGCCAGTTTAGGAGGTGGACACAGCATAAACATTCAAATGCACGGGCAGAGGAAACCAAGCTACTTCACACATGGAAATAAGGCAGAAAACTTTGTATTGCACAGTGTGCACACTAATGCAGTGCACAGTACAGAGATAACTGGAATGGATATGATGTTTGCAAACATGTCTAATGAGCCACCTACCAACCTCAACCACTGGTCTAATTCGTATGAAATTCCCAGAATGAACATTTATGGAAAAAGGTCGCATCTAAAAAGATAGACATTTTGCAACAGCCTCATGGAAAGTTCTTTTTTCAACTACTGAATACATTGGTTCTAAAAGATGAAATGGAAGAAAGAGGCTTTTGCTGATGTGTTCTACTTTGATTTCTATCCTAAAATCTAAAAGGCAACCAACATAGCTGGTTACCTACAGAAGCATCCACCAACTGATAGATATTTCCCAAAAAGCACAGTATGTAAATTATCCTTTTAAAATATTGAAAAAAGTATGATCTAGATTAAGCATTTCCAGTCAGCTAAAAGCTCTACTCAGAGAAGTTATTGAGCCCTTTCTACATCTGATTTCCTGACTGAATTTTCAGAGAATCTCAAACACCTAATATATACACATCTATTGAATCTACTACTTTTTATATTTAAAAAAAATTTTTAAAAAAGGAAAAAACAAAGTCACCATACCATTCATAGAAAGGAAGTGACTGAACATACAGTAAGAAAAAGAGCAGAGATACAGGAACGGGAACATGCAATAATTGATGGAGACAGATTTCCACAGACTACGATTAAAAACAAATTCATCTCGATTTTTGATTTGAACTGAGTTGTTGCTGCTTTAATTCTGGACAGTTTTACTTTAGTCCTTGAATAGGTTTTTCCACCCCAATAAATAAGTTTGTTGAGAAACACCTAGGTCCATTTCTATCTCTGTAGGCCAGCACGGGTAAAGCAATATAAACTACTAATGATTCTTTGCTGAAGGATGGATAAAATTATCTTCAAAATTCATGATTAGTGACAACAAATGTGTACTGAAGGGAAGCATGCAATGAAAGGAAAACAGGGGAAAACGCTGAATCTTGTAAAGCTCAGTATCTTGAGCATAATGTGTTATACAAGGAAGAGAGTGCCATCTTGTCTTTCTTTCTTTTCTAAAAATTTGAGATGTGGGCACTTTATTTTCTGCCCATCCTTTGTATACAATATGGAAATTTAGGAGGCATGTGGGAAGAGATTAAACTTAAAAATGAAAGAGTACACAACAAAAGTTGTCCTAGGATACTGACAGCAAAATTTCAGATAAGAACAAGTCACTCGAGGACACGCATTGAAGTCGAAAGGCAACTAGGAGACAGGAAATGACATGTCAAAATGATGCTGGGTACAATAAAGTTACGTAAGCAAACCATAGGTATCTTTTATCCATCAAATTAACCAAGCTTTAACGTTTAAATGAGTCAAAATTCCTATTTGATGTCTTCACAAATCCTCATTCCTAGGAGCCCATTTGAAATTATGCTTGAAAAAGAAGGGAAGGGGGATGTATACACTTCTTCCATAATTCACTTCTTCACTTAAACATAAAATGCACTCCTCCCACTTTCTGCATAGGAGGCAGGAGCCTTTGTTTTAAATTAAAGTCAATCTCAAATGTCTGAACACCGTGTCCAGAGGTCGTATGATGGAAAAGTGAGGAAGAATGAAGAACTTTGAGGGTCTTTATAACAATTCTGAGATTTTGCCTCCTGCTTTTGACCCTTTAGGACCTCCTTGTTTCTTCTTGGATTTGTCCTCCCCCTTCACACCCAGTAGTGGATTGACTTAATCACTGGGCATAACTTGAAGTTCTAAGTCGGTTGTTTTGGGTTTCTTCTTAGATGGCAAAACCCATCTGCCGAAGACTGCCTCTTCTTCTCTGCTAGCCCCTTTGTCCATCAACGGGGTTTGGACTGCATCCAGTGGGATACCATAAGGATTTCCTTCTGGGTCTTCTACCTCAGGGGCAATGGGAAAATACAATAGGGGCCTTGAAGCTTCCAGTTCTTCAGCACTGCTACAGAAGGCAGTGATGCAGTCCAAGCTGGTGACATTCACTTCGTCATCTTCTGCAACATCGGCCCCTGTCTACTCGGGCTCACTCTTATCTTCATCTTCAATATCAAACTCTGATTTTCTTTCCTCATATTCTACATTTGCATCCAACTCTTTGAAGTCTGGTGCAAATGCACTCCAGTTTTCTACTTGATTTTGTGCCCAGATAGATACCACTCCACTAGAAATGGATGCTTTAATGGGTCAAACAGAATGCCAAGCTACAGCCAAGAGAAGCTTTCCTCTCATCTCATGGAGAATTCTTCACCAGGTTGCCAATGGTCCTTACCCAGATGTACAGAGCATACTGCTGGGCAGAACCCTCCACTATGTATTCACCATCCCCCAGAGAAACATTTCTCCCATGGGGTCCTATTCACCAAGTCCTGTAATTTTTGCATGGTTCAGGTTCTTCATCTCTTCCACAAGTTAAGATTTCTCTGCCATCATAGACTCTGATTATTTGATCTTCTGTGCTAATTAAAAAGCAACTCTCCTTTTGGGAAAATTCAGTTGACTTAATGGCTGTGGTATTGCTTGTTCCAGTTGTCATTCTGAAGGATGCAACAAGATCTTAAGAATCTGTTTTTTTAGCCAGGCTCGGTGGCTCAGCCTGTAGTCCTGCGCCTTGGGAGGCTGAGGTGAGTGGATTGCATGGGCAACTTGGCGAGACCTCATCTCTACAATAAATCAAAAAATCAGCTGGGCGTGGTAGCGCATGCTTGTAATTCCGGCTACTCAGAAGGCTGAGGCAGAAGGATCGCTGGAGCCCAGCAGGTCGAGGCTGAGGTGGCCGGGAGTGGGACTTCAACTCAAAAAAAAAAAAAAATCTGTTTTTAAGACCAAAATCTTGCCTTTTACATTTCCTGTATAAATACATTCCCTTTGCCTATCAAGATGCCATTACATTCAAATCAGAGTCATTGTCAACCAGCAGAAAAACATGTTTGGAATCTGAAAGGGTCAACATGACAGGAGCAGATTTCATGTGACACACAAGAAGCTTGGTCTGACTTCGTGAATGACACCAGACTTTTAAGATGGGTGAAAGGAATCGAAAACTCTGGTCACAGTCACCTGAGAGAATGTCCCACTGTGGCACTACATTATCAGAGGAAGCACTCATAAGTTTATGACCATCTTGACTCCAGCATAAAGAACAAACCAGATGGATGTGTGCACTAATTATTTTACCAATGCCTCTTGTCAAGAAATCCCAGATGACAATTCAGCTATCATTACAGCCAACTGCAAGCAGTATTCATCTGTTAAAGGTGCAAGTCAACGCCATCCTGATACAATCTAAAGTTTCATCAGCTTCCTACAGATAGTTCTGCCCAAAGGACTCCAGCAATTTGAGGTTCACCCCTGAGGACTCTGGTGCCTGGTCTCAGCTCCAGCAACAATGCCCTCTACCCAACCAACTTCTAAGACTTGCGTCTAAATGGTGGGTGCTGCAATCAGCCTGGTGCAAGCGCTGGAGACTTTCTCTAGTTTGTTCTTGAGTTCATTGATCTTTTCTTGTGTAGTACCTAATTTGTTGGTAATCTTGTTCGGTGATATTTCCATCTTAGATATTGTATTTTTGGTCTGTAGAAGTTTTGCTTAAGTCTTCTTTTTTATATCTTCCATTTATCTTATAATATTAATGTTTTTGTTTAAATCTTTGAACACATTCATATATTTATGGTAGCTGTTTTCTCTTTCTATCATTATAATCTCTGTCATTTGAGGGCTTATTTATATTGACTCATTTTTCTCCTGGCTATAAGATTGTCTGCTTATTTTCCAGTCCAGAGATATTTAAGAAGATATCAAACAATACAATTGTACTATAATTAAGTGCTTAATTTGGTTGTTTTCCTTTTAAAAGTGTCGAATTTTGTCCAGTCTGGCAGTGTAGTTACATTTTTTGGTGATCCTTTCGAGACTTGTTGTTAAGCTCTTTAAGAAGTGGATCCAAAGATGTCTCTACCCTTAGGCTAATTTAGCCCTACTATTAAAACATCATTAATAAACATTTTAGATTTCTCCATTCTCTGTAGTGCAAACTTGAATGTTTTCTAGTTGTGTGTGAGTTCCAGAAATAATTCAATTTATGGATTCCCCATACTTGTTCTCCCCCAAAAATCATTTTTTGTTTGTGTCATAGGTATTAATCCTTGCATGTGAAGATTCTATGGGACTCTATGCTGATTTGTAAAGCTCTTTGGTTTAGTGCCCTGTTCTCCAGTATTATTTTTTATATTCTCAGCTGCCTTAGTTTTTCCACTTCTGATCTCTGTTTCCTTAACAGTGGGACTCCTTGGTCCTGCTTGAGTTTTTGTCTCCCTGTATCATAGTCCACAAGTTGCCTCTAGCAAGAAAATCAAGGGTAGTTGATTGTAATTCTTATCTTGTTTTCCTTTTCTTATAAATCATTTTGTTATGTTGCCTATTGTCTAATGTTTGAAAGCTATTTGATAAAGTATGTTTTGTCAAATTTTCTGATTGTTTGCAGTGAGTAGGTTATTTTAGACCCTTTTTACTTCTCACGGATGGAGATGGAAGTTTACCACAATCCAATCTTTTTTCTAGTCTGAAGAAAATATTTGGAGTCTGGAAATGCATCATTTAAGAATTATGGATAATATATGTGTATATTATTTTTATATATTGAGAATATCATCAATGCATTGTTATTATTATTGATTCATTTATTTGCCCTTCCAAAATGTTAACTCTATGTAGTGACACAATAAATTTTCCTAAGAAATGGTTAGTGTTTTAGACAAAGAGTGCTTCATTTTGTTTCTGATTTATAGAGAATATAAAGCATTTTTTCTTTGACACATCAAAAATTTAAAATCATTGGATTAAGGGCTATACAGTAAAGCCTATAACTTTTAAAATTCCCTTCTCTGTTGCAAGCTATAACCTAGTTTTCATTCCAAGTGTTTTACTGTTTACTCTTCTTTTCCCCTTGATTAAACTTGAAATTGATATATTAATTTGTTTGGCATCTTCAGAGTGCCAGCTTTTAATTTTGTTGCAATCTCTGTTAATTTGTCCTTACATTTTAATAATTTCTTCCACTATTTTTTTTGGTAGGGAGAGAGGGTGGTATTGGTCTATTGTTCCTCCTCCCTATAATTTTAGTTAAGTGCTTAACTTATTAGTTAGCAATATTCTAAGTTTAAATACATCTAAATCAGAGGACCCCGACTCCCACCATGGACCGGTACTGCTCCATAGCCTGTTAGGAACTGGGCCATCCAGCAGGAGATGAGAGGCAGCTGGCCTGAGCAGAGCTCTTTCTGTCAGATCAGCACTGGCATTGGATTCTCATAGAAGCTGTGAACTCTATTGTGAACTGCTCATGGGAGGGATCTAGATTGTGCTTTTTATGAGAAACTAATGTCTAATGACCCCCCTGCCCAACCTCATCCCTGTCTGTGGAAAAATCATCTTCCATGAAACCAGTCTTAGACGCCAAAAAGGTAGGGGACTATGGATCTAAGTATGTTAACACATATTTCTAAAATTAACGTAGAGTTTTATTGGGACTATCATTTCTGGGCCTTGGACTGTGAGTAAGAAATGTGCTACTTCTAGTTGAGGCTACTAAAAGTATGTGTAAGCCTGCTGGGCACTTTGCTTCCATATTCTGGTAACCATGGAGACCTTTTATTGTATTGTCAGCATCACAATTGGTCAGGCTTCTGTCAGTCCTGGTTTTTGAGTGTTTAGGTCAAGCAGAGCTTGCTTTCTCACCCCTTACATCTATCAACCAATGTGTAATTAAAAAATCACAGAAGGAGAATAAAATTTGTGGTTTTAAGCTTTTGAGATTTTGCAGTTAATATGTATGAGCAGCGTTGCTTATTTTTTTTCTGAAAAATACACAAAAACTCTAACTCCAGCTTTAATCATGAAAGAATGTTCTAAAGTGTAGTGTGGACATGAATAGTTGACTAGAAGCTCCTAGCTGTCTCTCTGTCCCCATACACAAAAAAACAGGTCAACAACTAAATTTCAACAAATGACTAAAAAAAAGAGTTCTAGAGAATAGTGAAAAAGCAGCAAAAACCCTGCAGAGCACAGGACAGCTACCTTTAAAAGGAAGAAAACACCTTGCCTCTGCCACCCTACATCCCCCATCCCACGATGGGATCAGCTTGGAACCAGGAGTGACTTGTTCCTGCAGTAAAAAGGTAAGGAAGAGGATCCCAGCAGCCGCCATCACCATCGTGACCACCTGAGTTCTCACTACTGAAGAACATCATCATGAACATCAACAGTTCTCCTGTGGTCTTCCCAAGTTCTGGGCCCAACTGAGAGTCTAAACACTGAGCTACCCCTAGAGGAGAAGCCTATGTTGTATGGTACTTGGCATTTCCACAGCCCTTGCTTCTACTGTGTTGTTGATTCTGGCACCAGAGCCACCGCTTAGAATGCATTTTGCTCCATGGGCAAGCAGCCATTTTATCCCACGATCCCAGAAATTTTGCCACCCTGCAACATACTCACCCGGCAGTGTGCTATACCAAAGTTGAGCTGCTGCTACACCTTCTCCCCCTAGGACCAAGTTACGTTGGAGCTGCTCCATCTTACCCATTCCAGTTGCTGATGTACTCCCCCCTGAGGGCTGAGCTGAGATGGCATCCCGCCCCCTGAGAACTTCAGACCTTTGGCACACTGGAGCAGTCATGCTCCCCCAGTGCAATAGTTGATGCAGTGACCCAGCCCCTAGGGATCTGAAGGTTCCATCAACCCATGTAGCCGCACTTTACAGGATTGAACAGAGGTCATGGCTTTTGTCCCAGGGAATCAGAACATTGGATGAGCTGTACCACCCACTGTCCAAGTGGAAAAGACATAGTGCCTTGCCTTCTTGGAATTGGACTGGTCCCCTGCAGTCTGAGCTGATCATTAAGGCATTGCTTTGTTCCCCTTGGGCACATGCTGCTGCAGCATGTAGGGCCTGGGTCTTTGCTGCAGCATCAACTGGCCCCAGGGAATCTGGGATATTGCTGTGTCCTACCATCCAGAGTCTAGAATCACCTCTGTGTGGTACCACATCTCCTGAATCCTGGGCTGACACTTTGTCTTGTTGACTTCAGGTCCTGAATTGTTGCTGTGCCCTAGGAAGTGTTGGGGAATTTGCTACCATGTTATCAGCAGTAAGGAAGGCATGACCTTCTTGGAGAGTATTATGACAGAAATATGATATTAGGAAAAGAGTTTAAGAAGATAAAAGAACACCAGTAGAAAAACAGAGGATGACAGGAACTACAAGTACAGAGAGATACTAGGAAAAAACATTCCTGAGCTGAGCACGGGTCAAGGTCTGAACGAAATAGTATCAATAAGCCATTTACCCATAAAGTCACAAATGTAGCAAACAAGGACTGAAGAGGCAGATGGTATGGAAAATTTTTCTTTTTCAAGAAGATAGATATAAGTAGCAGTGCTTTTGTAATCCGTCTTTTTAATTCATATAAAATGTTTATATATTTTAACAGCATACCATCAGCTAGAACCATATTTAGGGTGTGCCATCATAGTGATATATTTTATACAGATGTAGCGTCATTAGTAAAACTGACTTTTCCAATTTAATCTCTCAGTTTACATTTGAAGTTATGTCTACATAAAATCAGAATTGCTATTTGAAAAGTGAAAAAAGCCAATAATTGATTGCAGTGACCTTTTTCTCAAATAAATGAACTGAACCTAGGCACAGAACATGTATTTATCATAATAAACTTAGATCTGAAAAATTCAATCCATTATTGTGCTAGTTTTCTAAAATTGACTTCAAAAAGGATTATAGTAAAATAAATCTATACATATTTACAAAAATAGTATCTTTTAAAAAAACTAAGCAGTGACCTTAGTCAAGTACAGAATAAAAATTAATAAGAACACAATTAAGAACATGTGTATGTATCTCTTCCAATGTTTAATGCCATATTAACATGTTTTATATTTTTTTCCCTTAAGAATGTAGGAACATTGCCTCAAAATTTTCCTTTTAGACTGGATTTGCTTTTATAAGTAAAGAAGAAAATGTGCACTCTCACTCTCAAATTTAATTTCTGTAGTAGCAACTCTCAGACTTTCAGAAAAACAAACAAATAAGGGACCATTATTGAATTGCAAGGCTAAAATATTTAACTATAATCAAGTGTAAGTAATACAGAATAATTTATGTGAAAGTACTTTTTTCTACTTTTTTATTTGTAAGAAGTTATGTATTTTTTTAGATTTTATTTTATCTTTTGTTTCTCATTCTTATGTACATCTTAATTGTGAATAGTTTGGGAAATGTATCCAATAAAGAGAGGGCAGCAGTAAAACTGAAGTTATATCTAAGAATTTTATGGTGGTCAGTTGCTCCACATTTTGAATTTTCAAAGTTAATAATTAATTTTGACTCTGGTTCTTTCTCAGGTTATAATGTGAGTTTTATAGAGAATGTTTCTTTCAAGCTATGAGGGTGATCAATAAAGAACTACTGGGAAAGCCAGATAAAAATCCAAAATACATCTGTTTGAAAGCATTGAAAGGCTGTCAATGTAGTTAGGCACTAAGAGGCAAAGAACCTGGAAAGAAGAGATGACAGAGAGGTGACATAGCATTCTGCTGGATTCTTCACCCTTTGGGGCATCTGTTATTTTTAGAGTGGAGGAAGAGGCAGAGAATCCTGGAAGAAGGCTGCTGCTGAGAAGTAGAAAACCCACTAACGCTTTTGATAATGCAATGTGTCTGGGAAGACAAAAATCCAAGTTCATAATTATCAAGTAGGGTAAGAGTTGTGGGAACAATGAAGGCATGAAGATAAGGGTGACACAGAAACGTGAACCTAAAATTTAAGTTTTTACCTCTGAGCTTAAAATATAAAACTAAATACCTCTCTAAATAGGCAGAGCAAGAAGAATGAAGCACTCAGAAAGCCTTTAGAAAGGAGAATAAAGTTTTTGTTAATTTCACTGTACTGGAAAGGCTATATATTAATAAAATAAACACATCAGACTCTAAGACAGGACCTGCAGAAGGTACTACCCTCAAAGTAAGAGCCAACCAGAGGTTGACTGACAACTAGAAAATTCCAGCCCAGTCTAGGGTCAGTTTAGTCCTTTATTTGATTATGATAATCAGATATCAGTCTAACTTTATACTAAAGAACAAGATGAACAATTTCTGGGGCAAGGACATGTCATCCAGAACACTTAGAATTTTTTATACACAATATCCAAGGATCAATAAAAGTATCATCAGATATACCAAAAGATAAGACCGTTAGCAAAATCAGACGATAAAAAAGACCCACAGGTGATCAAGGTATTGAAGTTGCGAAACCCAGAAATTTAAGTAACTGTGGTTAATATGTTCAAGACAAGAGATGACAAGATGGAAAGTCTCATCAGAGACTACAAATAAGACTATCTGATAAAGAATCAAATGAAAATTCTAAGATGGAATAAAATATTAACTGCTCTTAGGTAGATAGCATCAAGAGCATATTGAATGCAAAAACACAAGAAGTTGAGGTATTGAATGGTACAGATATACCATAGTTTATTCATTAACCTATTAATGAACATTTGGGTTGTTTTCAGTTTGAGATTATTACATGTGAATTTGATTGTGCTATAGTACAAAAAATGTCCAAAAAGAAGCACAGAGAAAAGAAAGGTAAGACATAAAGACAAAAGTATAAGCGATATGTAGTATGTGTAATTGAAATTCCAGATGAAAAGGAGAGAATGAAGCAAAAGCAAAGCCTGAAGAAGAAAATGACTGAGATTTTTCAGAAGCTGAAGAAACACTAAACTATAGAATCAAAGAGTGCTTAAAACCACATGTAGGAAGAACATATCATAGTAAAACAACTGTGAGGAAAAAAATAAAAAATTAAAAAAATTAAAAGTGATTAAGGGGAAAGAGACAATGCATTTCAGTGAGTAATATAAAAGAGAATTAGTTTTCAAGAACCAAGCGATAACAAAAAGTTATTTTTAAAATGGAAGAAATGAACAAGAAATACCAATCTAGAATTCCATACCTGAGGAAAATATCTTTCAGAATTAAGGCTATATAAATTTATTTTCAAATGAAAAATAAAAAATGAGATAATTGTTGTTAACAGACTTGCACTAGAAAGGAAACGTACAGAAATTTCTAAGGCAAAAGAACAATAATCCCAAAGAGGAACAAGAAACACAAGGAGAAAGGAGAAGCAATGGAGAGAGTATAAGTGAACCAAGTTGTAATGAGCTATGATTGTAACGAGCAACTATATGTATAAGGTCTTGCTGTGCTTAAAATATAATATAGAACTAAATACCTAATAATGAGAAACAGAAGAGGGTAAATAGAGTGACGTGTTCTAAGGTCCTATACTATCTTGGAGGGGTAAAAATTGTTATTGTGTTTGACACTGTAATAAGTCAAACTACATTAGAGAATCAATAAAAGAATATATTTTTGAAAAAACTCACAAACTAATTGGTACAAATGCCTTCAAAAGCAGTTTTGTGTTGATTTGTACACTTTTCGGAAAGTTAAAGACATACTGTATGATTTAACCATTCCATTCCTAAGTATTTACTTAAGACAAAAGTATTATATTTTATATATTGTAAGTGTAACTAGTTATTTATTATACAATAAAAGTAATATGCATATATATGGCTATGTAATTGTATATCTGTATCTATATCAAAACTTACTCTTAAATGTTCTTAGTAGCTTCAGTTGTAATAGCCTCAAACTGTAAAAAACCCAAATATCCATCAATAGGTGAATGAATGCAAAACTGTGGTATATCTGTACCAAGCAACATTGAAATAAAAAGGTATGGCTGATAGATAAATATCACAATGTGAATAAGTATTAAAATAATTATATGGAGTAAAAGAAGCCAAACATAAAATAACCTACTATCTGGTGGATTTTATATATAGTTCAAACCAATATATATTAATTTTTAATGACACATTCTAGATGTGTGGGCCATTGCCAACAAATGAGAAAAGAGTGAGAGGGAAGTGCAGTGGGAAGGAGTACAAAGAGGCCTGAGGAGGTTTTAGGGGTGATGGATGTACTCATCATCTTGATTGTGTTGGTGATTTTGTATACTTATGTCAAAATGTATTATTTGTACCCTTAAATATGTGAACTTTTTGTATGTCAATTAAATCAAAATCCTTAAAGAAATTTCCTTATTATAAAATATACATACATATATATGTGTATATAAACATATACACACATATATATATACACACACCCAAAACCTAGAGCAAATATCATACTTTTTTAAAAAAATAAAGGCCTATATTCCTTTGAAACAAAGAAAAAAACAATGTCTTTTACCACTCTTATTAAACATTTTATTGGTAGTCCTTGTTCACCAATAAGGTAATAAAAAAAGTGCAAAAGGTTTATAAGGGAAGACACAAGATTATCACTATTTGTAGAGAATGTGTTTCTTTATTAAAGAAACTCAAAAGAATCTATAAACAGCTATTAAACTTGTAAGTTAATGTATTAAGATAACTGAGCACGATGTTAATGTAAAAATCAATTACATTTCTAATAACAGCAATAAATCCTTAGAAAATAATTTGTAAAATATATCATTTTTAATAACACCAAAAATATTAATTACTTAGATAAGAAGAAACTTTACACAGGAGAAAAAAAGAATAAAGCAAAACAAATAGAAATTATCAACAGATACAGAAGGTCTAATTAATGGTGTAATATACAATGAATGTAAATAAAAAGATTTAGTATTTTTATGTCAATTTTCTCTACATTAATCTAGATAATCAATGTATTATCACTAAAAATTCTAGCTGGAAGAGTTTGACAATCATATATTATGGCATATCATACACCTATACAAGTTAAGACAATGTGAAGCTAGTGTATGTGCAAGCAAATAAACCAATAAAATGGAATTCAAGATCCACATATATAGTATCACTTGATTTACAATAAAGGTAGCTCTTCACTTAATTGAAAATTCATGGCTTTTCAATATATTGTTTTAATCAATTGAATATTAATACAGTGAATTGACCCTTTTCACACCATAAGCAAAATAATTTCAGATAGTTTGTTGATCTAAATGTGAACATTTAGACCTTGACAAGAACATTTATAGCACAATACAACATACATAAAAATATTTGAAAATATATTAAAGACCTTGAAGAAAGACATATTTAACAAACAGGGAAGAAAATATTATAACCATAATGTTAAAAACTGATTAATTGCAGTACATAAAACTACCAACGTGTGTTCACCAAATGACCCCAATAAGAGAGAGAAATGGTAAGTCACAGAGTAAGACAAGATGTCTACAATTCCCATCTCAAACATCTTACATGTTGAATATATAAAGCACTCCTACATATAAAAGTAAAATACACAGGAATCTTATAGGAAATGGACAAATGAGTTAGTTTTCATTAACTTTTTATATCTCTTCTTTGTCTTCTTAAACTTGGTAACTTTCAGAAATAAGATATGTGAGTGTGCCTGTCTCAAATTCGTTTTCAAAAGAATTGAAAACTGGCATCCTCTATTGAGCATATATTCTTTTGCTCAGTGGTCCTTAATATTGGCTTCACATTAGACATCCCTGAGGTACTTTTAAAACTCCCTGTGACCAGTTCCCATAGCTGACCAATTGCTAAAATATTGGGTGTGGAGCACAGGCATTGGCATTTTTTAAAACTCTCACAAAATTCCAATGTGCAGGCAAGACTCCACACTGTAATTTTAGGTGCTGCAGAGAATAGTCATTTTGCCTGGTATAGGGCATGGTGACCTGCACCTTAACAAAAAATAAAATAGAAGGTTAGGAAGAGAAATTCCTTGGGCAGATTTCTGTTTGAATCTCTGCTTTTTTGAAATAGTGAGGACACCAACCAAGAGAGAGTTCAGACTCTCTTGGGTAAAGAGAGATCTACCTTAGAGAGAATCAAGTTTCACTCAGAAAAAGCTGCAGTCCTCTTTCATGACTAACAAATTTCTTAATGAACCTTAGTATTGTATTCTCAAAGCTTGTCCTTGAGCAGCTGATCACAGCTAGAGAAAATCATGCCACATGAATGGTTGACTTCAATATAAATCATGATTATCAACCTCAACTTGACATTCAACACTGTCAGTCATGACTGATGTGTTCTTCTAGTTAACTCAGTTGCTAATAGTTAACAATGATTATTTTAAAATAATTATTGGAGTTTTATTTTTATCTCAAAGACTTTCAACTCCCCTCTTACTCTCATCCAAGGATCCTGCTTTTAATGGTACAGAAATAATAAATAGCTATCATTATTTTGGTAAGAGAGAGAAATCAACCAAACCAGCTGTGACTATGAGTACCTTTTAAAATTCTTCCATGTTAAAATAGAAGAAATTCTCTCTTTTATCCAAGTCGAATTATTTTATACGTATTCTGGGTCTTATCACTTCTTACCTTTTTAAGGCCATAGATTTGTCATTTATCCTCTCTTTTTTGAATTTCTAGCTTTTATCTTATAAGCATTTCAAACAACTCAAAAAATATTTAACAGAAAAGAATTTCTTTGTTCAGGAACTGAAATATGAGCTGGGCACAGAGAGGGATGGGATTAATTTAAAGATATGGGAAGGAGATAGTTATGAGAGCACGCATAGACTATAGAGAGAAACTTAGATTTTATTCTCAATAGAAAGGCAATTCATTGAAAGTTAATAAGATAGAGAATGATAGGACGTGGTATAGATTTTAAGAAGAACTCTGTATTTTGAGGAGAAGGAGAAGGACAAGGAAGTCACAGGTAGAAGGAATAGAACAGCATGAGGCAGCTGCATAGTTGAAGCAAGAAATGCTGGTACTTGCCTAAGATTAGTAGTAGTAGAGATAGGAGTACTGTAGACATATTTGCAATACATGTTTGTGGAAGAATTAGAAGTAATTACTGATAGATTAGAAATCAGGTGTGAAGGAAAGGACACATCTGGAGTATAGATGAGAAATTTGAATGGAGGACACAAAGTTGAGAGCTGCCTTGTGGTACTGATCATTGTTTCTGAACCCTGACAGCACATTATAAATAGGGAAAAATACAAACAACCAGAGAGGAGATAGAAGCTGGTTAGGCAGAGAGAGAGGGAGTGTCTTGAGGAGACTTAATACCTGCGGGAACGTTCACTGCACCACCCCAGTTATATAATTTTTGGCTGAAAATGTGGTTAATGTGGTTAAGAACATCCTCTCAACACAGATGTACTACTAAAAGGGACTTTTGCTGCTTAAATGCAGGAGCAGTAACTTAAGCAAATGTCCTAAGTTGACCTTGGCTTATTATAATATCACTAACATGGAATTTGCATTGCAATTTTACCCTCCTCAAATGGGCTTTTCTGTGGTACTTATGGGTAATATTCAAGATGGAGTAACCTTAATCAAGGATTCACATGTGCAATAAAAATTGGCTCTCAGAAAGTAAACGATGGATGAGATGTAAAAGAGAGAAACACCCCCAGAAAAGATAAGATAAAAACCACAAATTCCTATCACCAATTACCCATTTGGGGCCCCATCTCTTTTTCTGGAGAGCTTTGTTGCTTAATAAACTTCATCTTTTACTCATTCTTTTGGTGTTTGCATTTCTTAATCTTCTTGGTCTTGGGACAAGAACCCAAGGTTGCTGGTTTCAGCTGTCAGCGGGATTCAAAACTCTTGCAACACAATGACTACCAAAAAAAAAAAAAAAACAAACAACACCAAACCAGTTTATACATAATAACTAGTGAGACAGAGGCTGGAGGTGACTTTGACAAGAACATTTCTAGTAGGTACAGAGGCTAGATTGGCATGAATTTAGGTGAGACACTGAGTTTGACTAGGCAGTGGGAATTTTGCAAGGGAAGCAGGTTAGTATAACAAGGGGAATGTGCAATCAAATAAGACTTTAATTCACTTTTTTTAAGAAACAGGAGGCACTAGAGTGTATTTCTATGCTCCTGGGACAATGATTATGCCATCATTGGGATAACCATTGTTCCCACCTATGCTGATAAAGATTAGAGGTAAGAATGGGTGGACTGTAGAAATCAAGTTGAGAGACTGGTGTTTCATGGGCACAGGGAGAAAAAGAAGATGATGGAGGATGAAAGTAGGTTTTTGGTACAAAGATGAGAAGATGAGGGAGTTTATACCAGGTGGTCGAATTATTAGTGAGCAAAAGAAGTATGCTGTCCAATATGCTAGAAGCCAACACTATGATACCAGGTTTTTGAGAAATGAAAAGCTTTATGTTCCAAGCAGACTCATAAAGAGACGGGAGTCTCAAATCTGTCTTCCCATGCTGGCTTCAAAGCAGTATTTTTATTAGAAAAAATATGGAGATGGGTTCTGAGATTAGAAGGTGATTGGCAGAAGGAAAGGGGAGGTCTGAAAAACCCTTCACCATGTACAATTATCTCTTCATGCTACCTTATGAATCACATATGCAAATTCGAGGGGAGTGAGTGCAAAACATGCAGTGAAAATTTAGACTGTGACATCAGCAAGCTTTTTCTGCCCAAACTCCAGTTGACCATATTGGTTCTAATCCATTTTAGCCAGTTTTTTCCTGATCTCACAAGTGAAAGGAGTTTCACTATTTCAACAAGTTGTTTCTTTCCTTGTCTACTCTCCAACAAGCTCAAAAATTTATGTTACTGGTTTCATACTCTTTGGGGCACAGTTTCAGTTTCAGCTTTTCATCAAGTTGTTTCTTTTCTAATCTGCTATCCCGTGCAAGAATTTAGTTGTTGGTTTCTTTAACTCTTTGAGGCATGATTTCACTATCATCTCATTTAACATGAGGTAAAGACAGCAGCCGAAGTGTGATTATCGTAGAAGGGTTGTGAGGGATTTTAGGAAAGAGAAGAAGAAATAAAAAAAAGTTTTCATAATGGAATTGCCTTGCAGTATTGTGTTCTTATAGCTAATAATCATAAATTTAAAGAAAATTATATATTTTTTCTTTTTTCCATTAATGCTGAGTGCTTTGGGAGAAAACACTGGTATATTTATTCTGTTTTTTTTCTTTTTGTATATGAAAATGTGAGGGATGTGAGAGGAACAAGGAAATAGAAGTCATTATTTTCCAGGAGAGATTACAATAATGCCACATGGAATTTAAACTGGCCAATATGGTAATGTGAATGAGAAAGAGGTGGGGTTATAGATACAGTATCTCAATAATTAATCATTGTGACCCCAAGGTATTTGAGCATTGTGAAGTAGAAGAACAACAACAAAAAAAGGTATTGAAAATGTCTATTTTTTAAAGTAAAGATTCAAAGTTGACTTTTCCAGTGATGACAATGTCAAGTAGAAAATAATTTAGAAGTAGTTCAAGGAAGTAAAGAAATGACTCTCGGTAAATTAGGAAATCATTGAATCAAGAGTCTGAGATTTTGAGAAAGTTTATTCATAAGGATCATAACTTCACTGACAATATTGACGGGAGATAAATGAGGAGTGACCAGAAAATCAATAATAGCAATGAGGACATATAGTCCTATATCTGAAAGGACTTAGTTTCAAAGGGTCCATGCAGTTCACTAAAAGAAAGAGGAATAATGCCTGAAAAACAGCTATGCAGAACTTATTCAAAAAACCCACCTGAGCACGTGGTATGGAATGGGATGTCTTACTAAAGGCAAGAAAATAAAGGACGCTTCTGAGAAAGGGTTGAGTATGGAGGAAGTTTGCTAAATAGAGAGAGAAGTTTCTAGAAAAGAGGAGTATTTGGAGTAAGGAAGGTGTTGGGGGATTGTGTTAGAAATAGCAGTATGGCATTAAGAGTCTGGGTGACAATAAGTGCCCAGAGAGTTGAGATCTCTAGTGCAGCTTGAGGGAAAGAGGTATAGACCATGATCAGTCATCTCTGAAATGACAGAGTGGATATTCCATTCTCAACATGGTCTAAAGTCATCTAATGATCTACCTTCTCCATCTCCTCCCCCCCCAAAAAAATTCCAAATCATTTGTCCTCCCCATTGCCTATCTTGTTAAGTGGTGCTATCTCATATACCTGTGTCCAAGCCAGGACTCCAGGGCATCCCGAAATGAACAATCCCCATATACATACCAGGTCTTGTCCATTTCACCTCCAAAATGTTTCTAAAATCCATTACATTCTCTGTATTTTGACGCGGCAATCTAACTCAGACCACTCTTTCCTCCCACCAGATCAAATTCAATTAGCCTTTTGCTGTCTACAAATTCATTACTACTCACATTTCATCCATGATATGTTATATTAGAAACTAAAATTTGGTCATTTTATTCTCCTGATTAAAACTATGTAGTAGCTTCTCTTTGCTCTTAGGATAAAATCCAAAATCTTAAGTGGCTTACAAGGCAACACATAATATCTTTCTTGGATTCATCGTCTTAACCTGCTCTTCCTTTTATATTCCCAGCTCTATCTGCAGTGGTTTTCTCTTGCTTTCTCAAAATGTGTGTGTGTGTGCGCATGTGTGTGTGTGTGAGGGTGTGTGCATGTGTGTGTGTGTGTTAGCACTCAAGATTTTCATACATGCTCTTCCCTGTTCTTGGAACACACTCTCTGTTCCTCTTTAGTGGGGTTGCCAGATTTAGAAAAAAATATATAGGTGTCTGGTTAAATGTGAACCTCAGATAAATAGCAAATAATTTTTAGTTTAATGATGTCTTGTGCAATATTTAGGCTGCTTGCTTTTTATCTGGCAACACTACTTCTTGGTTTGCTTCATTGTCTTTCGAATTTCAGCTCAGATGCTATCTCCACCCTAATTCAGACTAATTTAGGTCTCACTTTTTACACATTTTTATAATATGCAGTACAGATATTTATTTAATATCTGTCTTCCCTATTAGAGCACAGGCTCCATGTAATGTCTGTCTTTGTGAGTATCTAGCACATTATTGACACATGATAGGAACTCAGTAAGTATAAAACAAGTAATAATGGAGTCTAGGGCATACAATATATACTTACCTATGTCTGTGCTTCAATTTCAGTTGCAACAAACACAAACTAAGTTATCTTTCGTATTTCTAGGTCTTTCTCACCAGAAAACTGAAGAGATGATATCCTAAATTGCAGAACTATTGTGAGAATTAAATGAGAGGGTACATAATAAGTGTTCAAAAAATGTACTGCCTTCTTCCTTCCTTCCTTCTTGAGTTTGGTGAAGAATAGTGATTCAGCCTCATCATTCTCCATCTGTTGTGAATCATAAAAAATTCCCTTCCGATGCAAATCTCTTCATCTTGCCGTACTCAATCTGGTAAACACATTCACTCTCTTCCCTCGTTAATTCTGTTAACTCATATTTTGGGACTCTCATAGCTCAAAAATTTGCTGTGGCAAACACATGTGAGAGAGTGAAGATTTTGGTTCTCTGGGGTTAACAGGCATTCTATTGATTTATATATTTTTGATTTCATGTTATTTTTAATCATTCTCTCAGTGCCCAGTTGTATGAGGAAGTGTAGTAAGGCTGCAGCTTTCCAAAAGCTTTCCTCCGGGGCATAAAATAAAATCTACACTACTCTTGAGTCTTGAAATTTGTAAGATTTTCATTTTGTTCCCTTCTCATAGTTTCGCTCCTAGGCCTAGTTAGTGGGCATTAGAGGAATGCTTCAATTTCTCCCGTTTCCTTCCTTCTGCTCCAGGGCTTCTATCTAGTCTAGGGTAAGGCATGTGCCGAAGGTGGGATGAAAATGGATTCCACTCTACCATATTTCCTTGTGAATTTTCTATGCCTCATTTAGAAATGATAGACTTCAAAAACTGTATGACTATTTTTCTGGTCCACATGGGTAGTCACAGAAGACAATAATTCAAAACTTCAATTACAAGTTTGATAAAAATTAATTCTTCACAAGTTACCTGCCAGTCTCTCTTCATTCTCTGACCTGTGCTTTCCATTCTTCCCCTCCCCCCCCCGTTTCCCTTCTTATTTATTTCTTGTGTTGGGTCTTGGGTCTTTCTTCCTTTCTTCTAATCTTCCAGTCATTTCTCTACATTTTATTTTTCTTCTTTTTCTGTCTTCCTCACTCTTCTCTTCCCCTTTTCCATTCTTCTTACATTGTGAGCAAATCTGAACCTTTATTTCAGGTCTATATTGGATTTCTATATACTCTCATACAAATATCCATGCATCTCTAGACCTATCAAATAACTTGGGAGCTCCTCAGACTAAAAATAGGCTGAGTCCAGGTCTGAAAGTCACTTCATTACCTGCAACCTCATTACCTTCAACTGTATCATAGCTTTCTACACTTTGTCTGTGCTTACGTAGTCTATTAGCTATTATTCTAACATTATTGCATTTGACACCATGCCAAGAAATGTAAATAGCTGTGACTAGCTTAATTAAATTTATAATGTGAGATTAAAAATAAGCACACACACAAAAAATAAATAAAAATCTTACTCAGCAATTCACAGCCCTTTTCTACTGAATACTGTTTAAAAGATCTTTTAGTGTACTGCCAAACACATGATAGGGTAGGTGAAAAATGAGCTTGTCTTAAAAGAATCCTGTGGTGTGTGTGTGTGTGTGTGTGTGTGTGTGTGTGTGTGTGTGTGTGTGTGTATGTGTTTGTGTATGTGTATGAGTGCAAGCATAAATAATTACTGTACTGCCTTTGGCTTTAGGCAACTCATGAACTTCCCCACAATCACAGGAAGTTGCTGCTGCTTTATTAATTTACATCTAAAATCTTGCACAGCTGGGGATAACACATGCATTTCCTATGATTGCTAAAGCAACCCAGGGAGCTACACCAGTGAGGGTGGCAATTTTCTGATGCTGTGATACTATCACTGAATGCCCAGCAGTACCGCATAGAGAAGCCTGTATGGGAAATAGACAACAACCTCTATACAAAATAGAATGATCCCAGCGATAACCAGGCAGATTCATAAATCGCTTTTACAATATAAACACAGGAACACAGGAAGGAAGGTCACCATTTTGATGCCCTCAAGATATGCTGAAAATGAGAAAAACGGCAAATAATTTTGTAGGCCCTTATCATGGAAATCAGGTTTGACCAGGGAATGGTTCATTTCAGATTGAGGCCATCTCATTTCTTCTTCCTTTACTGCACTCTTCTCTTTAAACTTCCATTTCGAAAAATAGTGTTACTAGCAGAAGTATCGTATTAAAAATCACTTCTAGGGTTTTCAAGGCTGGTGCTTTGTTTGGAATATGCAAATATAGGTGTTATAAGTGCCATAGTCAAGTAAAAAAAATGGACATCATTCTTCAATGTCACATACTAAGTTCATTTCCATAATTTTAAAAGGTTTGTCATTAGATTTTTTTTCCTGAAAACTTCAAGCAACTTTAAAAAGTTCCATTTCAGAAATTGCTTCTACTTTTTAAGATGTTTCTCTTTTTATCAGCCAAGATTCGATGCAAAGAACAGAAAACACACTAAGAATCTTAAACAAGTAGGAACAGATATAATACAAAAATGGATGTTTACAAAATACGAAGAAAGACTGAAGGAGGGGGCTCCCAATAGGACCGATAGTGGTGACTCCTAGAGCCATAGCATCAGAAAGGCCTCTACTTCTGAGGTTGCCATGGAAGCAAAACCAGAATCAGGAACGCACTTTCATAGCCACTGAACCACCAAGGAGCTAGAGAATCGATATCCACAGCTGCCATCGGGAACTGAGAAGATGGATAGAGAAGTCTCAAAATTGCTTCCTCTTTTCTCTCTACACAAGGAAGCTGAAGCAACGCTGTCCAAAAGCAATATAATGTGAAAGCATAGTTTTGATTTCAAATTTTCTAGTAACATATTTTTTAAAAAATAAAATCAAGCAGGCAAAATCAATTTTAAAAACATTTTGATTTAACAAATTAGAAGCACTTCAATATAAGATCTATGTAAAAATTAATGAAATTTCTTAATATTTAATACTAAGACTTCAAAACCCACTGTGTATTTTATACTTATGGAACATCTCTACTTGACCTAGTCTCATCTCATGTGCTCAGTGGTCACACGGGGTGAGTGACTCCAGATTCCAGCAGGGCTGAGCTAGGAAAAAAATCCTGTTCAACTGCTGCAGAGAAATTGTTGTTTCCTCCACAGGCTCTAACAGAGGCAGATAGAATATGACAGGAAGATGGCATGTGCCTCACTTTTGTTTTCAAAATTTTATGCCCATGCATATGATTGGCAGATCTAATTTGCCTTCAGCACACTTGCTTCAAAGGAATCTGGAAAATATGTTTTGTTTTGTTTTGATTTCCAAACTCCACAGTTAAAAGAAAGGTGAAATGTAGGTTGAATAAACCAATCTACAGTATCCAGTAATTGTCTTATGAAAGAGAAAGGACAATTGCTATGGGAATCTGTACATTTCATTTCTGCTGTCCTACAAATATTTTAGTATGTGGTACTTAAAAAAAGAAGACTAGCTGTTTTCTTTTACTTTGGAACACTTGTAGTTAATCAGACTTTATTTCATAAAGTTTATTGTGTTTTTAAGCAGGAACACAAACGTTTGGAACTCAAGCAATCTCTACCTCTCCAAAGTGTTGGGATTATAGGCATGAGTCACCATGGCCATAAAAAGATGTATCTCAGAAATTGTTTCCTGTAACTTACTCTGTGTTAAAATTGTCTCCAGTGTATTGCTTCCGAGGCATTAATCACAACTCCCCTCCCTACCAGAAGGGTTTTCCTCAATTATGTCTTAGGATTCTTACACACAAAAAAGCATCAGGATGAAAAGATAACCCTTTCAAAAATGTTTAGATGATTGATGACATGCATCCATTCTTGGGAATTGTGTGGATCTGAATGGGCAGTTCAACCTGACTTTGGAGCCGGCATGACTCATAACAATACACCACAGAAGTAGAGAAATAAGAAAATGAGATTCAGGTTTCTGATAAAAAATTATATTATGAGAATACAGGAGCTTTTAGAGATTATTTATAACAAAAGTAATGAAATGTTAGTGAAGCTTCAGACACATTTTCTGAGAAAATCTATTGTATTATAGTAGAGGAGTCTGTAGTTTCATCTGCCTAAAAATCAACCTATGAGACATTATTCTCTGTATCTTTCACACTCACACTCAGTACTTCAATTTATCACCTCTTTTCGTCTCAAGTACAAGCAAGTAGCTCAAAAACCTGGATAATTTGCTCCATTTGGACACCTAGAGTTTAATAAGTACCCAGGCTTGTCTCGGAGGTCTAAATAGCAACATTGCACCATCTAGCTCTGTCTTGTACATTATAGGTGTGCTATGTACACACATTGAGTAACTACTCAAATTTGTATACAATTTGTTAAGGTGAGCATACATTACTTTTTAAAAATATTAAGCTGATACTTAATTCCAAATGAGTATCATATGATATTTAAGAAGAGTGCATTATAGGTTAATGCTTTCAGAATAGAATCTATTAGCACTTCTTTTTCTCTCTAACATTGGCACTCCAAAATTTCTTCATCCTGTACATTTATGTTTCCTGCTGTGTGGTCTTTTCCAAAACTATAGTTGCAATTAACACTTCTAAGCAGGTGGACTAAAAAAATCTATGTCTTTAACTTGACTTCTATTTTTAAACTCTCTTTTACATTCCAGATCCATATTTCCAAACGATTGGTGATAATCTCCAGAGCACCTTCTGATAGGCAAAAATGTTAAACTCAAATCATTCTTATTCTTGTACTCAATGAAATTCCTTCTCTTTGTTCACTATTTTTTGTGTTACTATCACAAGAAATACTTATCTGCCTGCCCAAAGTTAAACCTCTGAACATCTTTGATTCCTTTCTTTCTCTGTTCCTTTCTAATAAACTGGCAGTTTAATCTAGTAAATTCTTTTTTAATACTACATGCACATCCATTTATTTCCATTATGAAAATTACCATTTTAACTCATTTAATAAATTTTGTTAAAATATTATATCATAGATTTTTTTTCCTTTTGGTGTATGGTTCTACAAATTTTAGCTCATGTGGATACTGGAGCTGCCAAGAACATGTATACATGTTTTAAGAGTTGTTATTTATGTATTACTTTTAGTTTGTCATCATCAAGAGTGTCTGGACGCTGACGGTAACCACTCTGAGACCTCTTGTAATTGCAAAAGTGAAACGTGGCTTGTATTCATCTTTTGTTATTGGTTTATATTGAGTATGGCAATTTTAATACAATGTTTTCCTCTCTAAAATGTGTATGCATTTTTTGGCACCCTCTGTATTTATGTAAATACCATTGTAATCAGTACTCAAAACAGTATCATCACCCCCCACAAAACTCCCTTTTATTTATCATTTTGTAGTTACATCTCACCCCCCATTTCTAAACCTCTGGAATCACTGATCTGTTCTCTGTTTTTATAGTTTTATCTTCTGTAGAATGTCATCTAAGTGAAATCACACAGTATGCAATTGTTTAGACTGGTTTCTTTTCACTCTGCAAAACGTTTCTAAGATTCATCCAGTGTCACTCTTATCAACAGTTTTTGCCTTTTAGTGCCAAATAGAATTTCACCATATGGGCGTATCATCTTTTTGTTGTCATTGTTGTTGTCATCGTCTGCAAGAGTACATTAATGTTTCCCCTGCTTTAAAAAATGTCTTCCGGCCATTGCCTTGCTGAGCTATGGTGTGGTCATGTGCTCTTTGAGCGATGGCCAGGCCATGTTTTCTTGAGCTTTGGCCCCCTCCCCTACCTTGGGGAGGTGAATCTCCTCTTTCTCTTTCTTTAATGTACTTTCTAAATAAACTATATATATATATATAGCTTACAACTCATGCCTGGTTTCCTTTACTCTCTTGCTTGTAAAATTTAGTTTAAGAACATTGTGTTTAGTTAATGTGATTATATTCAATACTTTTTTTTTTTTATTTGTTTATGAGATTTCTTGAGTTTAAAATAACTTGCCCCTAAATCTCTACTTATTAAAATCTCACCCATTTCTTCAAGACCAGTTTCTAGGAAACTCTTTAATGTTTCTTTCTCCAAGGACTTGATATAGTACTTTGATTTTATATTTATCTTATGTTGATTTATAGCTATGCATGAATATGATAGAAGACTCATAAAAGTAAAAATGATGACTGAGAGTAAACATTGGAAATTGAGACCTAGTGGATCATTAGAAATATGCAAAATCCCTTTAACTAGAGTTTCCTAAGGGTTTTTACAAAGTGGAGTGAATGTAGCTGCAGGGCAGCTGGTTTAGCTTTCTGCAAACAAACAGTATTTGATGTCTTTTAAAAAAGAAATTATATTTGAATTCCCATGAGATAGGTTCCATCTTTGGTCTCAGGAGCATGTATTTATCACCACTTAGAGAAATAGATGACTCCAACTCACAGAGCTTAGGTTTATCAGAAATTTTGGTTCATTTACCTAATTACATTTGTTCTTTGTCCTTGTAATATAACAACTAATACAAGTTTGCTAGGGTTGCTATAACAAAATACCACAGACTGGATAGCTTAAACAACATAAATATATTTTTGTTACATTTCTAGAGGCCATGGTCCTGCAGTTTTTGTTTCTTAGAAGACCTCTCTTCTCACATTGCAGGTGACTGCCTTTGGCTGTGTCCCACGTGGTCTTTTTTTCTGTGCATGCACTTCTCTGGTGTCTCTCTTTGTTTTCAGATTTCATCTTTTTATAAAGACACCAGTCATATTAAATTAAGGCCTACTCTGAAGACTTCATTTTAACTTAACCACCTTTTGAAATGCCCTAATTCCAAACACAGTCACATTCTGAGATATTAGGAGTCACCACTTTTTTTTGAGGTGACAAAATTCCGTCCGTAACACTTGCTCACCAAGTAATTTGCTGAGAATTTGTCTTATGAGGAGAAATAAATAGGACAGGCTCACTCGGTTAGGAAGTCTTGGCAGATATATTTCTCATGACAAATTAATAAATTGACCTTCGGCAAGTCTCTTGTGAGCTTTGGTTACACAAATTAACATCTACTTGTCAATCAACTCTGGAACATCCATAAAATAAAATTTTTGAATTGTTAAGGCAGATGGTAGAACTGGAGCTGTGATAGATTCTGGAAGATAAATGCCTTTTCGGGAATCTGCTTTGGTGGCAGCCCATCATCTCCAGCTATAAACTCCTTTGAGTTGTCTTAAACTGTAAAACTTTCTACCTGAGACTTTCTACAGTCTTAGTCCCCTTAGATATTTAACCTTGAATAAGTTACTTTGTTTTATTAATTATAAGATAAACATTTTTCACATTTTATTTTATTTTTAATTAGGATGAATGAAAACAATAGACAGTATTTTATGGTTTAACTGTGGACATTTCCCCCTTTATTAATATATAGAATTAATAGTGCAGCTTAAAATTTATAGCATCTTAAACATGTTGAAATATGACTCCTTACCACTCTAGCTTCCTTCACAAAATGGGAAAATAAAATAGCTACTTTATTGATATGCTCAAGAAATACTTTTATGATGATGATGATGTAAATTATTTGAGAGTAAATTATTGATTTTTATTTTTACAAAGTTTCCTATATAATAAACAGATAATAAAGGTGTTATTGAAGATAAATCATACTTTAGGGAAAGGGTTGCTTTTTATGACTCTTACATCAATGGGGGAGCCTATAAACTCAGGGACAAAGTTTATTTATATAAACCCACTTCTTTTAATCCAGAGTGCATTATAGGAATTGGCTCATGCTACTTATGGAAGTCGAAAAGCCCATGACCAGCTTCTCATAAACTGGAGAATCAGGAAAACGAATGGTATAAGTCTCAGTCTGAGTCGGAAAGCCTGAGAGGTTGGGGATGGGTGTGTCTGGCTCTGAAGACTGGAAAACCAGAACTATCAATATTTGAGGCAGGAGAGGATGGATGTCTCAGCTCAAGCATGATGAGAAAATTCATCTTTCCTCCACCTTTTTGTTCTATTTGGACCCTCAACAGACTGGCTGTTGCCCACTCACATTGGTGAGAGTGATATCCTTTATTCAGTCTACTAATTCAAATACTAATCTCTCCTGCAAACATCCCACTGAAACAACAGGAATAATATTTTACCAGCTATCTCAGCATTCCTCGGCCCAGTCAGGTAGACACGAAATTAACTATCACAAAGTATGTCAACCAAAGTGGAGGAAATGAAAATCAACTCTTTGATTAGATACTTAAAAAGTAACCCCAGATACCTACTTATCTCTGTGTCATAATAGGGATTTGTAGTTCGTTTGATGTAAAAAGGGGGGGGGCACTAAAATATGCAAGTGTTTTGGTATTCAAGGCAGATTCCCTTCAGAATAACTTTCTTGCTCTTTGAAGAACACAACTAGAATGCATCTGAGTTTTTAAAAAGTTTTTCACTCATGCTGCTGATTTCAGTTTTGGTGAGCTACAAAGGCTAGAAAATACATGGAAATTTTCTTCTGAAGATGGCCACTGTGGGATGTGGGAAAAATTAGCACTGAGCGAAAACTGTCAGGGGAAGGGGCATGGAACTGGCAGTTGGTGGAAACTGCTGGGGGAGGGAGGAGCATACCTCTCCAATAAGGGTACCTGCATGATCAATGTTTGTATACGTAACCCTGAATTGTACCCCACATCTTTATAATAAATAAATAAATTTTTAAAAATTAGCACTGGATTGTTTGAAGCTGGGAAGCTTACATAGGCTTACTTTGGAAAAATTGTGAAATTTGATTCTAGACCAATGCAATAAAACAAATATTACAATAAAATAAGTCATATGTTTTTTGTTTCCCAGTGCATAAAAAGTTACATTTACACTACATATAGTCTTAAGTGTACAATAATGTTATATCTAAAAAAACACCATGTAAAAATCTTAAAAATACATTATTGCTAAAATTCCTAACAATCATCTGAACCTTCAGTGAGTCATAGTCTTTTTGTTAGTAGAGGATCTTGCCTAGAAGTTGATGGCTCCTGAATGATCAGGGAGGTTGTTGCTGAAGATTGGCAATTTCTTAAAATGAAGCAATAATGAAGTTTGCTGCACTGGTTGATTCTTCCTTTCACAAAAAGTTTCTCTGTAGCATTTGATGCTGTCTAATAGCATTTTACCTACTGCAGAGCTTTCAAAATTGGAGTCAATTCTCTCAAATTCTGCTGCTATTTTATCAGTCAAATTTGGGCAATATTTTAAATCTTTTGTTGTTACTTCAACAATGTTCACAGCATTTTTACTAGAAGTAGATGTCATCTCAAGAAACCAGTTTCTTTGTTCATCCATAAGAAGCAAGACTTCATCTATTAAAATTTTTTCATGAGACTGCAGTAATTCAGTCACATCTCTAGGCTCCAATTCTAAATTCAGTTCCCTGGCTATTTCTACCACATTTGCAGTTATTTCCTCCACAGAAGTCTTGAACCCCTCAAATCATGCATGAGAATTGGGATCAACGTCTTTCAAACTGCTGTTCATGTTGATATTTTGACCTCCTCCCATGAATTATGAATATTCTTATAAGCGTATAGAATGGTGAATCTTTTCCGGAAGATTTTCAATTGATTTTGCCTAACCCATCTGAGGAGTCACCAAATTCGGCAGGTATAGCCTTAGGAAATATATCTCTTAAATAATAAAGCTTGAACGTTGAAATGACTACTTCATTCACAGGCTACAGAATGTATATTGTATTAGCAGGCTTGGGAACATCATTATTCTGCTTGTACAGCTTGATTAGAACTCCTGGGTGACCAGGTGCATGGTCAATGAGCACTAATACTTTGAAAGGAATCTTTTTTCCTGAGCAAAAGTTCTCAACAGTGGGCTTAAAATAGTCAATTAACCATGTTTTAAATGAATGTGCTGCCATTTAGACTTTGTTGTTCTTTTTATAGAGCACAGGCAGAGTAGATTTAGCATAATTCTTAAGGGCTCTGGAATTTTCAGAATAATTCCAATTAAAGTCACCAGCTGCATTAGCCACTAACAAGAGAGTCAGTCTGTCCTTTGAAGCTTTAAAAGCAGGCATTAACTTTTGCTTTGCAGCCATGAAAGTCCTAAATGGCATCTAATTCTAATAAAAGCTGACTTTGGCTACATGGAAAATCAATTGTTTAGTGTAGCCACTTTCATTAATAATCTTAGTTTGATCTTTTGGATAATTTAGCTGCAGCTTGTCTATCAGTCCTGTGGCTTCCTTGCATTTGTATGCTATGTAGACGGCTTCTTTCCTTAAAGCTCATGAACCAACCTCTGCTAACTTTCAATTTTTCTTTGACAGCTTCCTCTCCTTTTTCAGCCTTCACAGAATTGAAGATAGTTAGGTTCTTGCTCTGGATCAGGCTTTTACTTAAGGAAATGTGGCCGCTTTGATTTTCTATCCAAACCACTCAAACTTTCTCCATATCAGCAATAAGGCTGTTTGACTTTCTTATAGTTTGTATGTTCATTGGAGTAGCACTTTTAATTTCCTTCAAGAACTTTTGCTTTGCATTCACCACTTGGCTAACCATTTGGTGCAAGAGGTCTAGCTTTTGGCCCATCTTGGCTTTTGACACACCTTCCTCACTAAAACTAATTATTTTTAGCTTAAGATACATTGTAAATAGAGAGGCCCAAGGAAGGAGGGGATATGGGGAAATAGTTTGTCTATAAATGGAGCAGTCAGAGTACACACAACATTATTAAGTTTACTATCTTATATGGATGCAGTTCACCTTGTCCCAGAACAATGACAATAGTAAAACCAAAGAACACTGGTCACAGATTACCATAATGGATATAACAATGAAAAAAAGTTTGAAATGTGAGAATTACTAAAATGTGACACAGAGATATGAAGTGAGCACATGCTGTTGGAAAAATTGTACCAATATACTTACTCAGTGCAGTGCTACCACAGATCTTTACTTTGTAAAAAAAAATGCAGTATTTGCAAAGTACAGTAAAGCAAAACACAATAAACAAAGTATGCTTGTGTGTTGTCTGAATTTTAGCAGTCACAAGAAACTCCACACCCAGGTGGATCAGGAAGTGGCTGTGGGTGGGCATTGCACTGGGAGCACAGATATCAGTGTTATGCTGCAAAAAATACTCCCAAATTACTACAGTGGTGTGAAGAAAATATTTATTTACTGGTATACACATAATTAAAAGGAACTTTTGATACACTAAGTTCCTTTATTTTGGATATATACTTAGCAGTGGGATTGCTGGATCATATAGTCATTTTATGTTTAGGTTTTTGAGGAACCTTCATACTGTTCTCCATGGTGGCTGTACTAATTTACATTCCCACCAACAGTGTACAAGGCTTCTCCTCTCTCCACATTTTTGCAAGCTCTCATTTTTGCCTGTCTTTTGGATAAAATTGCATTTTAGCTTGGATGAGATGATATCTCATTGAAGTTTTAATTAGCATTTATCTGATGATGGGTAATGTCAAGCATTTTTTTCAAATACCTGTTGGCCAATTGTATATCTTCTTTTGAGAAATGTGCATTAAGAACTTTTGTCCATTTTAAAATCTGATTATTTGTTTTTTCTTTATTGAATTGTTTGGGCTCCTTATATACTCTGGTTATTAAAGTCTTGTGAGATGAGTAGTTTACAAACATCTGCATTTCCATGTTTATTTCAGCACTGTTTGCAATAGCCAAGATATGGATTCAACCTAAATGTCCATCAGTGAATGAATGGAAAAATAAAATGAGGTTGGATACACAATGGAATATTATTTAGCCATAAAAAGAATTAATATACTGTAGTAACAACATGAATGGAACTTGTAGGACATTATGTTAAGTGAAATAAGCCAGGAACAGAAAGACAAACATCACATGTTTTTACTAATATATGAGAGCTAAAAAAATAAAAAAAATTGAACTAATGGAGATAGAGAATAGAAGGATGATTACCAGAGGCTGGGAGGAATAGTGGGGAGGGGACGATAAAGAGAGGTTGATTCATGGGTACAAAAATGCAGTTAGACAGAAGGAATAAGATCTAGTGTTTGGATGGTGACTGTAGTTAACAATAATTTACTGTATATTTCAAAATAACTGAGTGAAGTTATAATGTTCCTAACACAAATAAGTGATTATGCTAGACTAACGAATACCTCCATTATTATTTAATCATTTCACATTGTATGTTTGTATCTAAATATCACATGTACCCCATACATATGTACAACAATTATGTAGCCATAATAATTAAACATTTTTTAAAAATTGAAAAGAAAAGTCTTGGCAACATCTCCTTTGTCTCTTCTTTTTCTGAAGTTCTTATAACTAAGTAGACGTTCTCTTCAACTGATCTATGAAACTATAGAAATTTCTATATTTCAATACTACAATATTTTCTTCTATTAAGGTTAAGACTTAATGATGAGCTAGAAGTTTTAGTAAAAATTGCCTTGTAATGGATTCTACTCATAAACCTGAATTATATGCTTTTATTTTCTTTAGTTGCTGTTCTGAAGCTAACAAATGATGAACAATTTACAACCATGACTCTAAAGAACAACAAGGAAAGCTAGATGATACCAAAACTTTATTTTTGAATTATTTATATGTTTCTGTGTCCCAGGTTTCTCAGTTGTCCTAATTCATTAATTCCCACCAAACAAAGTTAATGAAGATTATTTAACTCTGTTTGGACATTCCTTAATTATGCTGTGTCTGTTTATGCCTACAATAAGAGACCAGACATTTTGATGAAATAACTTCAGGATTTAGAATGTTATAGTATAATCCCAGTTTTGATCTGGACCTGAAAAACAAATGGGCACAGTGGTTGTACAGAACAATACAAAATTACTTTTATCTTATTAAAGAAGCTTGGCTGCTGATCTAATATTATTAAAAATTATTTCATGGGGAATTCCAGTTAGTAGCTTGTATATTAAAACTCTGTGATAGTTGCTTGGAGATGACTCTGTTTCAGCCACATCTCTCTCCTGAATTCTTGAACTTCTCGGTGAGGAGAGAAACAAAAATATCACTGATTGTGATATTCCTGATGAGATTCTACTAAAAAAATTTACTATATTTTCTTCTGTCCTATTCTGTCCCATTGTCTGTTGGACATTATTGTCAGCACACCCCAAAACATATGCCAGAGAAGTGTTGATAAGGTATAGAAAATTCTGTGGTCCCTTCTCAAGGAGAGTCTGGGGACTCATGATCACAAAGATAATTCAAGAATGTTAATTCTTCCACTACAGTGTTAGTTTTATTCTGTGTCCCTAGCAGGGAAGAACATGTATTTTTTGTAATAAAATTTTATTTTCTTCCATCTAGGAAACATACTTGGACAACAATGGTGCTAGAAGAATTATATCTCACTATCTTTAGGATCACTTGGAAAATTTCCTTATTTAAATTGCATTCTCTGTGATCCAGAAACTCCTCTGGATGCTCCAGACTGCAGGACACACAGATGCTTTCCTGCCTTCTGAGTCCTGCACTTAACGAAAGGCAGGGTTGGGTTTCTAGTTAGAATTGTGCATCTTGCCGGGCTCGGTGGCTCAGCCTGTAATCCCGCGCCTTTAGGAGGCTGAGGTAAGTGGATTGCCTGAGCCTGCGGGTTCGAGACCCGCCTGGGCAGCGAGACCTCATCTCTACAATAAATCAAAAAAATCAGCCGGGCGTGGTAGCGCATGCCTGTAATTCCGGCCACTTGGAAGGTTGAGGCAGAAGGATCGCCGGAGCCCAGCAGGTCGAGGCTGCGGTGGCCAGGAACGGCCACTGCACGCCAGTTTGGGCAACCGAGTGAGACTCCAACTCAAAAAAACCCCCAAAAACCAAAAAACAAAAAAGCAACAACAACAAAAAGAATTGTGCATCTTGAACTCATCCAAATTATATTCAGATTATTATTTAAGTACAGATGGTTCCCAACTTATGATGATTTGACTTACGATTTTTCAATGTTATGATATTACCAAAGCAATACACTTTCAGTAGAAACTGTACTTCTGCTAGGCACTGTGGTTCTGTAATTGCAGTGGTGTGGGAAATCAAGATGGGATGATTGCTTGAGGACAAGCATTCAAGACCAGCCTGAGCAACATAGTGAGACACTTTCTACAAAAAACAATAAATTAGCCAGGTGTGTATTGTGCCTGCACTCCCAGCTGCTGAGGAGGCTGAGGCAGGAGGATAGCTTGAGTTCTGGAATCTGAAGCTTCTGGGAGCTATGATCACGGCCATTGTAAGTCAGTCTTGGTGACAGAGTGAGACCTTATTTCGAAAGAAAGAGATAGAGATGGGGGGGGAAGAGAAGAGAAAAGAAAGAGAAAGGAAGGAAGGAAAGAAACTGTACTGCAAATTTCAAATTTGGAAGTTTTCCTGGACTAGTGACATGCAGTTTGATGCTCTCTCGCTATGGTGGGCATGGGCAGTGAGCCTCAGCTCCCAATCTACCACATGACTGTGAGTGTAAACAACCCATAGCAGGGGTCCCCAACCCCTGAGCTGTGGACCTGTACGTCCCTGGCCTGTTGGGAACTGGGCCATGCAGCAGGAGGTGAGTTACTGGTCAACCAGAGTTTCCTCTTCTTTCAGATTAGCAGGGACTTAGATTCTCACAAGAGCGTGAACCCTATTGTGAACTGCACATGAAGGGGAATCTAGGCTGTGTACTCTTTATGATAATCTAATGCCTGATTAATGCCCCCCCCATGGAAAAATTGTCTTCCACGAAACTGGTCCCTGATGCTAAAAAGGTTGGGAATAGTGTTGGGTGATCGGATGACTTTGCCTAACTGTAGGCTAATGTAGGTGTTCTGAACACATTCAAGGTAGGCTAGGCTTAGCTATAATATTCTCTAGGTTAGGTGCATTAAATATATTTTGGACTTATATTTTTAACTTGCCATGGGTTTATTGGGATGTAACCCCATTGTAAGTCTAGGCACAGCTATAATCATATGCAAAATACCTGCATTCTGCATCTGACAGTGAACTTCATTAGATCAAGTACCATAGAGAGGAAGGTTCACATTCAAGGGGTAATATAAATATTATTGGTTTGATATATATATATATATATATATATATATATATATATATATATATTCAATAGATATTTGTTGGAAGAATGAATTTTAAAATGAGTAAAGAAATGAAGATTTATAGCTAGGTGAGCATGGATTAAAGAAATGCTCTTTTTTTTTTTTTGAGTTGGAGTCTTACTCTGTTGCCCAGACTGGAGTGCAGTGGCCGCTCCCGGCCACCGCAGCCTTGACCTGTTGGGCTCCAGCGATCCTTCTGCCTCAGCCTTCCAAGTAGCTGGAACTACAGGCGCGCGCTACCACGCCCGGCTAATTTTTATTTTATATTATTTTATTATAGAGATGAGGTCTCACCAAGTTGCCCAGGCGGGTCTCAAACCCATGGGTTCAGGCAATTCACTCACCTCAGCGTCCCAAGGCGCGGGATTACAGGCTGAGCTAACGAGCCTGGCAAAGAAATGCTCTTAATTTTAAAAACTTAAATTATAAGAATGTTGAGAAATATAGCAAATAGTTCAACTTAATTCTCTTTAAAGCATACTGATACATTTGAGCACTGCCTTTTCTAATCTTTCTTTCAAGGAATATACAGAAACAAAGCAAACTTTTCGCTGTTGTTGTTCTTTTGTGTCTACACATGAATGTGAGAAGGACTTCTCAGCCTTCCCAGTTAATGACTCCGTCTCCCTGTGTCTGCCTCATATGATTCTTTACAGCCAAGGACATGTGACAGTCTCAGTCCTGCCCCCAGATTTACTCCCTGTATCTGCCTCCATTGGTAAAGGAGTGTCTTCTCCACACGACATCCTTTCCTGTCCCTGTCACCCATCCATAAGTCACTTATGAAAAAAAGAAAGTTCCATTCCGTTATGACTTGCCAAGCAGTGATTTAAATTTATTTAATCATAACCAAGATATGTTCCCACTCACTAGCTGTTCATAATTTTTTAAAAATTTGATTTAGGACAACAATGATCATCTTCCAAATTTTATTCTACTTAGCATTGTAAAAGGAGGACAATTATTATTCTTGAGATTTTATTACTATTAAGGAAAAAGGCATTTAAGATGCCAAACAAGTCATTTATTTGGACATTGTAAAGGATAAATGATATTTGCTTCTTCATCTGAAGTAAATTTTGTAATTGACAGATTTTCCCATATATGTTTATAGTTTTATTAGCATTTTATAGCATGTTTTATATTTGAGAAAACTGCTTTATACTCATTTTAATTAGTTATATCTCATATATATCAATTAGTTTCAGTAATAGAAAGAGTAAAGTCAAAAAGATTTTGAAAAGCAAGATGTCACATATGCATACAAATTAAACTTTAATGACTTCCATCTGGGGATTATTACCCAGCGTCACAAGTAGTTTGAGAGAAAAATTGTATGAATGACAAATGGGCCCTGCTAGTTTCCTCGTCCCACCCAGAAAAGGATGAAATGACTGTCTCTAAATACTTTTTTTGGTGGCTTATGAAAATGGGCCTACTGAATAAGTGGGAAAAAAAATAAACCAATAACACATGCACATGATCTGTAGCCAATGTGATGATGAGACAACCATTCAATATTCAAGAATACCGGCTTATGCGAGTCTCTGACCTGGGTTTTATCAAGGCATAACTACTGACCAGCATGTGGCAGAAAGCAAACCAGATAATATCTTTAATCCTCGTTTTCTCGATGTGCACAGTGGAGAACTCAGTACCCATTTCATATGGTTGTTTTGAGGTTTAAATAATAAACTCATCTCTACGAAGTGCTAATCTCAGTAGCTCATATGTGGTGAGCCCTAAGTAATGGTCAGCAGCATTATTTGTATTTGTCATCCAAAGATTTTTTTTCTTTTACTATGTAATTGATCACTATTGCTGCCTTGAATTTCAACTTTGGTTTTCACCAGATGGTATTAAACAACATTGCTTTAAAATGACAAATGACACACTTTGACTTTATAATTATGAACGAATTTAAATTATTCAACTTACAGCTTTTATGAAGGATGACAAATCCCTTATTTGGAAGAAAATGTTTACCATTACCCTAAATTATTTATTGCACTGCCAAATGGTCAGTGCAAGCAAACTTGCCCTGCCAGTGAATATAAATATATTTACAAACCTGTCTAAATAAATATCAATAGGTATATGGAAAAGCTTCAAAAATTTTCTGACTTCTAAAATGAGCAGATGCTTCCTCTTATGAGGGGGAGTGCATATATGGGACTTATGAGGGACATCATAATTTAGTGTGCAGTTGATGGCATTCTCTTGCCAAATTAAGCTAGGTTTCATCTTGATGTCAAATAACCAATTCTTAGTGCATCAAGGTTCTTCTAATTTCATTATTTTTATGGTTTGAAATGCAACCAATAATTAAAAACTAGCATCAAATTAAAAAAAGCAAGAACATTTTTGTCGAGCTGAAATATATTCCAGGCTGGACAGCATCACATCAGTATTTTACTCAATTTTATTGGATATCTATGCACATTATCTATTTTTCCCAGATCTATGAAATAGCTGAACTACTCAGTGCACATTATATTTTGTCTAAGTAAAACAGATGTTTTCATTGAGTCCTTTAACATACTATACAGGATTGTAATTTTTCTTTCATGTAATGTCAGGGTAACAATAATCAGGGTAACAGAGATCAGTCAAGCTAGATAAGAAGCCATGTTATTTTTAATGTATTGTAGCTATGGAGATGTGCTTGGTTTTTATAATTTTGTACCTATTAATACTTATTTTTCAACAAAACTTTGCATTTCAGAAAAAGTCCAATGATAATACATTAAAGATTTATGTGAATTACCATTGAAATATAAATTGTAACAATCATTGAAAACAAATATAGCACACAGTGAGAATCCAAACATTATAATTAATCTGCCTACAGCTTACCTTTACTTAATTCACTCATGTTGTGCTGGGTGCAGTGGAATCTAAAGAAGTAAATTGCTGTGCAAAAACTGTGTCTTTAAAACTGATGAAAATGTGCCCAGAAGCAGGACGATAGACCTAATTTTCTCCATGATAACTAGTGATCACTCACATGTGTCAATGCTTATCAATTACATTCCTACAGTAACTCCTGCCTTTCATTTTGTAGTTCTGGCTGGTGTTGATATCACATTTGTGAATGAACTTTCAGTCTACTCCTTGCCTGTATTTGCATTTGATATCTACCTTTCTATTATCTTTTTATGGATCTTGTTGCCCATTTTGACACCTGTCACACAAAGTAGATTTCCCTATCTTGCCAAATCTCTTTTGATGTCCAGTCCCTAGCTGAACCCAGATTTGGTTGCTCTCATCTTTACCTTGATAGTATTAGTTGCTGCATTCTTTCATGGGACTACGACAATGTCAAACTACAAAGGAGTTAAGAATTCAAATTGACATACACAAATGAATTTAAAAGTGTAAGTAATGTATAAATGTGTCAAATTGCATGACAAATAATAATTGTTGTAAGGATTTTTAAAAGACTATGTATATGTATATATGTGCAGATGTGTGTATATTTATTAATTTATACATCATCTTTGGTTAGCATTTATATACTACAGTCAGGTTTGATGAGTATATGCATGCACACACACACACAAACGCATAGCTCTGGAAACATATTAGATGGACATATATGTCATATGCCAATGGATATATGTCCATTAAGGTTCACTACTTAAGAATAGTTACATAATTGTAAGAGTCATTTATGATGAACACAAGGCAACATATTGCTAAACGAACAGAAATTGGAAGCATTTCCCCTGAAAACCCGAGCAAGTCAAGACTGCCCGTTCTTACCCCTCCTGTTCAACATAGTGTTGGAAGTCCTAGCTAGAGCAATCAGACAAGAGAAGGAAATCAGGGATATTCAAATAGGAAAAGAGGAAGTCAAGTTATCACTCTTTGCTGACGATATGATCCTATACCTGGAAAACCCAAGTGAATCTGTCAAAAACGTCCTTGCACTGATAAAGGACTTTGGCTAAGTCTCAGAATACAAAATCAATGTGCAAAAGACAGTTGTATTTTTATATACCAACAGCAAACAGGCAGAGAACAAAATAAAAAGCACAATCTTATTCACAATAGCCACAAAAAGAAAAGAAATACTTTGGAATCTTCCTAACCAGAGAAGTGAAAGATCTTTACAACAAAAACTACAAACCATTGATCAAAGAAATCAAAGAAGACACAAACAAATGGAAAATTATTGCATGCTCATGGATTGGCAGAATCAACACAGTTAAGATTCCTTTCTACCCAAGACAATCTACAGATTCAACTGAAGACCCGTTAAATTACCAACATCATTCTTCTCAGACCTGGAAACGACAATACAGAAATTCATAAGGAAACATAAATGACCATGAAAAGTCAAAACAATCCTTAGTAAAAGAAGCATATCGGGAGGTATCACACTTCCAGAGTTAAACTTTATTATATGGGTACAGTAATCAAAAAATCTCGGTATTGGTACAAGAACAGGGATAGAAACCAATGGAACAGAATAGAGATTCCAGAAGCAAAAAAATCTCAATTTCTCAACCAGCTCATCTTTGATAAAGCCTCCACCAACACCCACTGGGGGGGAGGAAGACCTATTCAGTAAGTGGTGAAACAGGATCCCTTCCTATCACCATACACAAAAATCAACTCTAAATGGATCAAAGACCTAAATGTAAAACCTCAAACAATTATCTTGGAAGACGCTGGAGACATCCTTAGAGACATTGGAATAGGCATCCAATTCCTGCTCAAAACCCTGAAAGCCCATACCATAAGAGATAAGATAGACAGGTGGGACTTCATCAAACTGAAAAGCTTCTGTAAAGTAAATGAAACCATCAAGAGAGTGGGGAGATAGCCCAATGAATGGGGAAAAAAAATTTACTAACTGTATAACTGACAAAAGGCTAACATTCAGGATCTATAAGGATCTCAAATGTGCCAAAAGGAAAAGAATCCTATTTAAAAAGTGGGCAAAAGGTATGAATAGACACTTCTCAAAAGAAGACATTTGAGCAGCCAACCAATAGATACATAAAAAAATGCTCAGCCTCACTAATCATCATAGAAATGCAAATCCGAACACACTGAGATACCACCTAATGTCAGTCAGGATGGCCATCATTAATAACTCAAAAACCAACAGATGATGGAGAGGATGTGGGGAAAAGGAAATGCTTCTACACTGTTGGTGGGAGTATAAATTAGTATAACCTCTGTGGAAACCAGTGTGGTGATTTTTAAAAGATCTAAAAATCGATCTTCCATGTGATCCAGCAATCTCCCTTCTTGGAATATACCCAGAGGAACTCAAATCATTCTACAAAAGACATCTGTACACGCATGTTTATTGCAGCACTATTCACAATAGCAAAAACATGGAACCAACCATGCTGCCCGTCAAAAGTGGACCAGATTTTTAAAAATGTGGTACATACACATGATGAAATATTCTGCAGCCATAAAGAAGGACAAAATTGTGGACTTGCAGCAACTTGGATGAATTTAGAAGTCTATCATACTCAGATATCTATCACAGAAACAAAGAACTGATTACCACACGTTCTCACACATAAGTGGACCCTGAATATTTATCATAATACTACATGAAAAAGATTGGCAGTAGTGGGGCCCTGCCAGGGGAGTTGGGGGAGGCACATAACATCAATAAATGTGCCTGATCTTAAACCAGGCGAAGTGAAGACCGAGGGGAGGTCCAAACTTCACCTGTACATTGACCACTTATGTACTTAATTCCGAGTTTAATACATCTTTAAAAAAAAAAAAGAAAAGAATAGCTGTCTAATTATTACTGGGTTAGCCACACTAACATACTTCTTCTCTTATTCCCTAATGGGTATATTTTCAAATGAAAAGTGAAGGCTATAGAATTTATTTTATATTGTTTCTCCCTCTACTATTTTTATCTGCTAGATAGAGACATTTAATAGATTATTCTGTCCCACCCATTTACCCAGAAAAATAAGAAATGAGTGAATGATCTCAAAGTAGTCTGCAAAAAATGGGTATTTGGAAGAGTTATATAAATCTGACTCAAATCATTCTACAAAAAAGATACCTGCACATGCATGTTTATTGCAGCATTTTTCACAATAGCAAAAACAAGGAACCAACTGTGCTGCCCATCGAAACTGGACTGGATAAAAATATGTGGTGCATATACACGATGGAATATTACACAGCCATTAAGAAGGACAAACATATGGACTTTGCAGCAACTTGGATGATTTAGAGTCTATAATACTCAGTGATCTATCACAGAAACAAAGAACAGAGTAACCATATATTTTCACTCATAAGCGGATCCCAAAATTTACCACAATTCTATATGAAAAGAATTGGCAGTAGCGGGATACTACCAGGGTAGGGATGGGGAGACACAACACCAATAAGGGTACCTGATCTCACACTAAGCAAAGTAATGACCAAAGGGCCAAACTCTACCTGTATGATGTCCATTTGTATACCTAATCCTGAAATGTATTCCACATCTTTAAAATAAAATATAAAAAATAAAAGAGTAATATAAACAAATAAAGTGAGTAAGTAAATCTAATGTCCTTAAGCCATTTGTGTGAGAGCTTGTTAAGAAATCTTCAAAGATACCATCACAGGTATTGGAGAAATAAATGGGTTTCCTGTGTTAACAATGTGAAAAATGGCCAGGTGCGGTGGCTCAAGCCTATAATCCCAGCACTTTGGGAGGCCGAGGCAAGAAGATTGCCTGAGCCCACAGGTTCGAGACCAGCCTGGACAACATGGTGAGATCTTGTCTCTATAATAAGTCAAAAAATTAGCTGGATGTAGTAACACATGCCTGTAGCATGCCACTGCACTCTAGCCTGGGCAACAGAGTGAGACTCCAACTCAAAAAAAGAAAAAAAAACAAGAATGTGAAAAGTAATCTATCAAATCTGAGAAACAGAATTATCTTCAACAAAGGTTTGATGAATACACACACACAGAAACACATACAGAGAGAGAGAGAGAGAGAGAGAGAGAGAGAGAGAGAGAGAGAACAAGCCAGCTCTAGATATACAAGGGTGCCAAAAATCGTATGCCCATTTTAAGAAAGGAAAAAAACTACATCAAAATTTCAATACTCAATTTATACTGATAACAAAAGATGAGTACAAGTCACGTTTGACTTCTGCAATTACGAGAGGTGCTCCAAATGGTTAGGCATTATCTTCCAGACACTTGTGATCACGGCAAACTAAAAGTAATGCATAGATAACATTGCTTAAAGTGTGTATACATTTGTTTGGCATCCCGGTATATGATATTAGATGGACATATATGGCATATATAATATTAGAGAAAATCGTGTGACTTGTCCCATTTGAAGAATGGTGAAATCTTTTTACTCAACTTTCTATATGTGAAATCTCTCTGGCATAATCCTTTTAGGGGCAGTCCCAGAAACTTCAAGGCACGAGAATATATAATTTGGCAATCCCTTTCATGGAAACCACTAAGAACTTGTAAAATAGGTGTCTATACATATCATTCATAAAATTATTAAACGATTATGGTTGAATGGTAAAATAAAGGATGTCTATTTGAATTTGAATTTTAGATAAACAATAATACTTTGGCATAAGTATGTTCCAAGCACTATTTTTATTTGCTAAGTCTTGCAACTTTAGAAGTAACAAATTTACAAACCATTATATTCTTAAGTCAAGTCATTATGGAAGGGAAGAATTTCCATCGCAAAAAGATAGAGAAATATTTGCAAATTAAATATTACTGACCTAGCAAAGCAAACATTTTCATGGGAAGACTTTGAGCTAATTGGCCAAAATCACCAACTGAGAAATATGATTGAATAAGGACACTGTGGATGTGGTAATTATAAAGAAATTTACAAATGGTAATAATCAGATTATAATTAATTAGAAACATTAAATGTGGGCATGGTTCCATAAAAGTTTATAATTAGAGAAGACATTTCTTCCCAGTGAAGGCTTCATACACATTATAAAGTTTGCCTGGGTAAGCAGTGGATTAATGTATTACTTGTGCTCAAGGTTTGGTCTGAACACAGGATGTCATACTCAGCAATGTCCTTACAGAAGATAAAAGTTTTTATCATAGGCCAATGGGATTGTGACCTATGGAAGCTGTGATGAAACCACTAAATTATGCACATATTGACACTGAAGTTTCCAAAATTACTACTGCATTTCTTCAGGCTAGTGATTTTATTAGCATGTTCATCATCATTTATCAGATTGAAAACATGGAAGAACTAAAAATATAAAGACCAATAAACAGTTTTATGACTTATTCATTAGGAATATGCTTGAAAACATTTATCATGACCATTAGTTTTGATCATGATTATTTTGGTTCTGAGTGAATATAAAAGTGCCTTAGTGCCTTGTAGTCTTTCGTTCTTTCTTTTCAACTTCTAGAATATTTAATTTGTTATTAATCTCTAGTGATGATTTTGTTAAAGCAAGGGTTTAGGATGCGATTATATTACGTTTCTGGGGAAAAAATAGAATTAACTTGTGTGAGAGAGACAGACAGAGAGAGAGAGAAAAAAATAAAGAGAGCCAGAGCTTGTATTAGGGCTAGACTGGATGTGAAGTGAAGGAGAAGTTTATGCTAAGCTTTGGTTAACTGCTGAATAATTGTAAACTATATTCTTGAATTGGGATAATCTAATAAGAAAAATTCTAACTGTACCTAATTGTAAAATATTAACTAAATAGAATTTAATATTTTTTATTTTGAAGATGTGGAGTACAATTCAGGGTTAGGTATACAAATGTTCATTGTGCAGGTACCCTTGTTGATAAGGTGTCTCCCAGGCAGTTTCCCAATTCTGCCAGTACTGCCCCCCGCCACCCCGGGCAGTTTCCAACTCCTGTCAATCCCTTTCTTATAGTATTGTGATAATTGTTCAAGGTCTGCTTATGAGTAAGAACATGTGGTACTCAGTTCTTTTTTTCTGTGATAGATCACTCAGTACCATTGACTCTAAGTCTATCCAAGTTGCTGCAAAGTTCATAATTTTGTTCTTCTTTACGGTTGAGTAATATTCTATCGTGTATATGTACCTAATTTTTTTCATCTAGTCCTCTTTCAGTGGCAGCCTGGTTGGTTCCATGTTTTTGCTATTGTAAATAATGCTGCAATAAACATGTGTGTGCAGGTATCCTTTTCATAGAGTGATTTGAGTTTCTCTGGGTATATTCCCAGTAGGGGGATTGCAGGGTCATATGGAATGTTGACTTTTAGATCTTTTAGGAATTGCCACACTGTTTTCCACAGAGTTTGTACTACTCTACACTCCCAGCAACAGTGTAAAAGTGTTCCCTTTTCTCTGAATCCTCTCCAGCATCGGTTGTTTTTTGAGTTATTGATGATGGCCATCCTGACTGGAGTTAGGTGGTGTCTCAGTGTGATTTCAATTTGCATTTCTTTGATGATTAGTGAGGCTGAGCATTTTTTCATGTCTCTGTTGGCTGCTTGTATATCTTCTTTTGAGAAGTGTCTATTCCTATTTTCTGCCCACTTTGTAATGGGACCGTTTGGTTTTTTTCTTTTCGGCACCTTTGAGTTCCTTGTAGATCTTAGATGTTAGGCCTTTGTCAGACATACAGTTGTCAAATATTTTTTCCCAGACTGTGGTCTGTCTCCCCACTCTCCTGATGGTTTAATTTGTTTTACAGAAGCTTTTCAGTTTGATAAGGTCCCACTTGTCTATCTTGTCTCTGATGGCATGGACACCTGGGGTTTTGATCAGGAATTGGCTGCCAGTTCCAATTTCCATATGGGTGTTTCCTGCATTTTTGGATGTTCATATAGTTTGAGATTTTGCATTTAGGTCTTTGATTCACTAAAAACAATTTAAAATGATGTTTTTATATAATTACATTTCTTTGCTTGAGTTTGGGGGCTAAGTGCTATGTCCACATCAAGTTTATAATTGTTAAAATTATCCTAGGTCCAAAGGAAAGTAACATGTGCTTATTGCATTTGAGCAGCATGGATACTGGCATCTCTTTTTGCTGGATGTTTACTGACTCTTTAGTAGCTGCCATCATTCCCTTAAGAAGCTGGGAAGGATTATGCCATGCTGTGAGTGAATGTTAATAAATGGCAATGAACTGAGTTGAATTATAGGGGAGTAGCCTGTTGGGACTCTGGGATTACCCCATCTGTCCTTCTTGTGACATTTCAACTTGAATCCTCGCTCCTATTTACAAGGTTTTAGAATCTGTCTTCTGAGTCATCGTTTTGTCCTCACTCTTTCCACCTGGACTTGTTCACTATGCTCACATTTTATACTCCTTCTACTGCAGCCATTGGTCTTTACCCTTGCATTTGACCTTAAAGTTAATTGCATCAGTATGATATTGTTTCAGAGCAGCTCTTATAGCCACTGCAAAAAGAGCTACACATTTCCTTCCAAATCTGCCACATATATTCTTTGTGAATTTAGGTCCATACCTACTGTTCACCTTGGTAGGTGTTTTGTGGGTATTAGGTCCTGGATAAATAGAATGTGCTACACAGAGCTTCACCTTTTTTTAAAGAATAATTATAAGCCAAGTTTTAGCTTTTATACTTTTTTTTGTCTCTCCTTTTTGGCACTGTCCTAGTCTATTTCTCTCAAGATAGGACTGTGTCCTGGCCACCCAGATACCTAAGACTTAGTTTGTTTCAAGCGCCCCCATGACCAAAAATTTTTCTTACTTCTTCCTTTATTTGCATTTTGTGACAGTAACTGTTAAAGAGTTAATCAGACAAATGAATTGGTCTTAATGTGAGGCAAATATATGCCTGTCCTTCATTTCATGTTTGATTGTAACTGAAATACACAATTTCCCCAAAGGATCACAGGGATTGACTCAAATGGTAAGAAATACAAGAGACTTGAAGGTCCCTTGGGGAGATTTTTGTCAGCAGGCAGATCTTTCACTACTCCTCTCATCATATCTGATAATCAAATACCTCTGGGACAAATGCATGAGCCAGTCCAGGGGAACTCAGGTGACCTAGCTAGGAGAAGAGAACATCCGTTAGAAATAAGTCTAAGTCCTTCAGTCCTGTCATCTTCCTTCACTCTCTCAGCAGAGGACATTTCTTGCTAATATACAGAGTAAATAGAAGACACCAAAGAGCAATTATCCTGATTTTCTCTCATCAATCTCTAAACTGACCTCTATTCAATATGTATTTGCTTTTTCCTTTGGATATAATAGAGCCATCCTTACGTTACGTAAAATCAATCATTCAGTCCTTCCCAAGGTGCTGTATGCTCAGCTTTTCCCTCTCCCTGACTCCTTGCCATTTGAACATTCTAAAGTTGGTCTAACTTAACCCTTTCTCAGCCTCATACTCTCTTCCAGATGCTGTTCATTTTCATTCTTCTGCTTGGGAGGCAAATTTTATAAACAAGATATCCATAATGATCAGTTTCACTCTTCAATCTACTAAAATCTGACATTTCCCCATAATCCATAGAGCTACCAGTCACATATGGTTATTTATGTTGATTAATTTTAAATAAAATTTTAAAATTCAGTTTCTCAGCATCTCTAACTACATTTTAAGTGCTCAGGAGCCACACATCACATTGGACAGTGCAAATAAAAGACATCTGTGTCATCTCCGAATGTTCTATTGAGCAGTGCTGCTTCATAGAAACTATTCTAGCTTAAAGTCCCTATGTTCTTCATGTTGCTATCCAATGGACATTTGTCATGATGCTGCTTGATCTGTTAGCCCTACTGACCATTTACTGCTTTTCAAAGCACATCATTTTCTTCACTTCCGTGCCACGTATCTATATGATTTTTTTTCTCTCTCGTTAACATCTCAATTTCCTTTGACATTTCTCCTTCTCTACACTTTGTTGGTACTTCCTTGGATTTCATTCCTTCAATTTCCATTTGTATGCTGATATGTTCCAAAACCATTTTTCTTGCTAGACTCTCATGGTTTAAACAAACATGTTTAAAACTGAACGCGGATATTTTTACCCTGTACCCCAAACATGCAAACAATCAATCTTTTCATCCTCCAGTCCCCCTGGGTCTGTTAGAAGCATTGTCATTCATTCAGTTATATAAAACCAAAAAACTGGCATTTACCCTGTCCTCAAGCTTGCATCAAAGCAACTGCTGAGGCACGTTAATCTTAAATTTGTTGCAATACCCATAATTTACTTTTAGTTTCTACTTCTGATCTCTTCCAATCTTTCATCATACTTTATCCAAAGTAATTTTATTTATTTACTTATTTGAGTTGGAGTCTCACTCCATTGCCTAGGATGGAATGCAGTGGCACACTCACAGCCACCGCAGCCTCGATCTACTGGGCTCAGCTACCATGTGCCATCATGCCCAGCTAATTTTTTGTGTTTTACTGTAGAGATGAGGTCTCACTAAGTTGCCCAGACTGGTCTCAGGCAATCCTCTTGCCTCGGCCTCCTAAAGTGTTGGGATTACAGGCTGAACCACTGCGCCCGGCCCAAAGTTATTGTTTTAAATCAGTTTGATCATATCACTCCTTTGACTTGAAACCTTTTGATAGATTCCCATTGCTCTTGAAAGAAAAACCAAAACCCTAGCATTGTCCACACTTGCCATGCTCACCTTCTTGCAGTTTCTCTCAAGGCCATATTCTTTTCCAGCTTTGTACCTTCGCATAATTTGTTGCCTTACCTGATTTATTTGTAGCTCCCGCTGCATTCATCTCCTACTCATCCTTCAGATTTCAACTTAAATGATAGTTTTTCAAGGAGGGCTTTCCTGACCACAATCTGACTAGATTAGATTTCCTTGTTCTATGCTCCCCTACAAATCCTTATGTATCTTTCGTATGTGTCTTTTAACTTATTTAATAGCATGTTCAATACTTGTCCATATTGGCAAATACTAAGTCTGTTTTGTTCAGTCAAAAAATAATTTAATGCTATCTTAGACATTTACCAGGCCACAGCCTTCATTTTCCAGAATAGTCAACTGATTTCTCTGTGGTCATATGCTATTTTATGACACAGCCATGTGATAACCTTTCTTCCTTCCTCTGCTCCTGAGGGTGAAATTATAGTCTTGAAATCCTGTGACTTCTGAATGGATGTAATGAAAAAAATACAAAGATAATAGAAGGAGTTCTTGTTCTACTGCCAGAGTCTCTCTTTCTGTCCTTTGGATTCACCTATCCAACAAATCCCTATGTTATGTGAAACTAAATATTTTTGATGATGTTATCATGCTCTCTTCAATTCCGTTTGGCATCTTATTTTTAGTTTGAGTCCATATTTAGTTGACTAAACACAACTCCGTTGATAACTTTTGCTTGCGAGAAGCAGAAACATGAACAAAACATAATCTTTAATATAGCAAAATGCAAAACAAGCAAGTACAGTTTTCTAAGCACACTCGAATCATTGTTAAAATACTGGTCACAAAAAATATTTTAAAAAATATATGTAAAGATAAAGTGATTGTCTGCTATGCTTTTGGTGAGTCTCCATGTGGACTATGGATACATGGAGCTAGCAGGTTATATAGAAAACTGTGTATAAATACTTTGACTATGGACCATAAACCCAGAGCATCTGGATTAGGGATTATGTGACCCCATCCTTAATAACTACGGAAATATTATTATCAAAGACAACACTAAAGCAGCATTTTGTTTGTTTTTACTTTTAAAATCTCTTTAGCTATAGACTGCAGTACTTGACTGTAGCACAAACACATATTTTGATAATCACTAGGGGAAATATTTACATTTACAGTCACAAATGACTTTCTTCTTCCTTGAGTCCTTGTTTCTGTTTCCCCAGTGTGCTCATTCTCTGTACTGTTGTGTTGATGCCAAAAATTATCACATGACAAAACCTCTTTCTTATTAAAGACACAGTCTTATTTCAAACTAAGAAAATAATTAGAAAACTGACAGGAATTCCTTTGGGTACCATAGTGTTTGTAATGAGAAAATTGTACATCATTGAAGTCAAAGGGCTTGGCCTTGGGACCTGAGAAATGCTCAGTTTTTGTTTCAAGGGCTGAACCCAGATGCCGATCACAGTTCTGCTTTAAGTGTATTGTTCCTTTTCTTGCCTAAATATGACAATCAATGCCTTTCTGATGTCTTGTTGCAATACTTGTTAGGGAAATTGTGAAGTAGTTATTCATTTCATTATGTCTGGAAAAAATCCAGATACAGGTGCATGAATTAAATCACTGACTTGTGCATCACTTCAAGCATGAAGTTCAAACTCACTGGAAGTCACAAATTATATGCCTGAGAGGCTTCTGCAATTTCAGAAAGAACTGTACTTGACTGCTGGAAGAAAGAAAGGACACACAAGTGCTAAGTTCACCTCTTTCAGCTGGTATTTTACTGATAATTTAGTTAGCATCTGAAGGATAATTCCAGAGGTTAGAGGAAAAGGCAAGAGAAATAGTACTATGACTCATTCACACATTTTTCTTTAAATAAATGGAAAAAAATTGAAAGAAAAAATATAGAGAATTTTCTACCATAAATAGATATAATATATATGCAATATATGTATGTTAGTGTATATCATATGGATTATATATGTATATATGGATATAGTTATGTCTTAGTAGACTTGGAATGTAGTACAATGTATTAGTAAATAGAAGATACCTTTTAAAAGACAAGGACTGCATTTCATCAATAATCATAAATACCCACATTCTCAGCTACAGCACTATTCATTTGTCAGCATCTAATGGCCTCTGGCTTATGGAAGTAATTGTGAATTTTTAAAGAGCAAAACTATGTTAGTATTATATATGGTGTATCTCCTGTCATGAATAATAGAGACAAAGCAAGAATAAGCTTATCAATGTTGTAGCTTAATATAACTTAACAACCATGAAATTTTAAAGCTTTCAGTAAGCAGTTCAATTTTCTTTCTCCTAGGTCATTTTGGGGGGCAAGTAAAACTATAAATGGGGAAATACACATGACCTCTATCAGCATATGGCTCACTGGTTTCCAGACAGACTGGTTATGAAGAAGAATATCTTGTTTATGGACTTCTGGCCCTTTCTATGTCCTCCAATTCTAAAGGAAATGAAATTTTGGCGGCTAAGAGATAATTAAGTTTGGAGCTAGATAAGATACAGCACTACCAAATCTTTATGCCATGTTTCTTGTTTGGAGTGTCATAATTCTAATCTGCCAATAGGGGACATGCAAATTCCATCCTAAAGTCAATCACTCAGAGACACCTGTCCTTGCAACTATATACAATGACATCAGTGTTTTGGCAAAAATTACAAATGGCCTGGCCAAAGAAGAGGATGTTCTTCCAGAGCTTTATGCTCTTATTACTTTGTTTCAACTATTGACTATAGTGGGGAAAATTGCCTAATTGGTTACATTTACTTATGGGCATATTTTTTTTTCTTCGCCATCTCTTTATCCTCCTCTTCCTCCCTTTCTTTGTTTCTCTCTTCTCCCAACTCCCCTCTCCTTTTTTTCTCTCTCTCTCCTTGCACATGTCTCTATCTCTCTGCCCCAGCCTCTCTCTCTTCCTTCCCATCTCTGTATCTCTTTTTCTCTCTCTCTATTCCTCTCTTTCTCTGTCTTCTTTCCTCTTTCTCTGTCTCTCTTTCTCTCTGTCTGTCTCCTTCTCCCCACCACTCTCTCATTTTATCTCTCTTCCTCCTCCACCTCTCTCTCTCTGACTCTGGGACTCTATCAGTCTCTCTTTCTCTCTCTCTCACACACACAAGATAGAAGTAGGTAGTATTTAAAGTTACATATTAGAAAGAGGCTTATAGGTAGCAAAAATTCTCACTCAATAGACTCAGTCTAGAAAAGATTCCTAGTAAGCGAAGAAGGTGGAGAAAGAAGATGTATGACTTCTATGTGTCTTTTTGGGGGCTTTCTTTTTCTGTCTCTCTTTACAACTTATTAAACCTGGTTGGATACTGAAAAGGGGACATAGATAAATAAGAAATAAATTTTTAAAAGTATTTTATTACAATACTGACTAAGGTAAGACTTGAACATGATTAATTCTGTACATTTCAGGAGAGAAGAAATGATTTAGTGATGGGGAAAAGTGCAATTTTGACTTTTGAAATAACATATATTTTTAAGTATGTGAAGTCTGATGGCAGAAAACAAAATATATGTGAGAATGTGTTTTGAATTGTTATAAAGAAGGAAGGTAATGTCTGAATGCAGAAAGAAAAACTCAGTCTAGATTAAAAACAAAAAAGAAGGATTGAAAGTCTCCTTGGAAGCTGAGATGAATTTTGCAGAATGAGATTGGTTGATGCTTGGGCTTATACAATGTTTCCTAAGACAGCATCGCCTTTAGTTCACTACAATTTCACTTTTATGTTTATATTTTAGAATCAAGATTCTCTAAAGAGTTGAGATGAAAAACAGCTTTCAGTTATGGTATTTGGGACAATGTTTACGTAAAAAAAGAACAAATTAAACAACAACCTCTTAAATCTAAAAGTCATTTAAAACTATTGAGATTTTTTTTTGTCCTATAGCTTGTCAGAGGAGAAAGCTGTATGCATCCCAGTCTATGCTTTTGCAAAATTTTTTAAAAGTTGTGGTTATGTTTGGGAAAAAAACAAAACAAAATTATGTTTCATTATATTTCTTTATTAGTTCTGTAAACATTTCCAAACTTTCCCAGTGAGGATCAAGTGAAACTGTATCTCAAGTGAAAGCATATCCCTCACGTGAAGCCATGCCATCGGTCAGACTTCAATTTGTGTTGAATCAAATGTGTAGCACATTTTCTCTCCACTCCAAAACTCACCCTAGTTTTTCTGCTTTATCCCTCTATGACAGATGGCCCATCTGAAAAAGCCCATCTGTCCTTCTCCTCTTCTCTCCCTACCACATTTATCTTCATTGCTGCCAAAATGTTGCTTAAGAAATAATAAAGGAAGCATCATATACCCTACTAAATATGGACAAGAAAAGGAAAAGGTTGCATAACAGTTACTGCAGTGGAGGACATTCTGGAAGGTACTCCAGGTCACAGAAACAAAATGCACCAAGGCATACAGCTCATAAAGTGACATCTCAAGATTTTCAATTCAGATCTCTCTTTTGCCTGGTTCCCATGTTTCCCTCCTTCTCTTTCTCCCTCCCTCTTTCTCTTCTTTCCATTCTTTGGCTATTTAGTAAGACCTATATTACAATTCTGCTGAGGAAAACATGAATATGTTTATTTCTGTTGAGGATTTTAGCACAAAAGATTTACAGTTAAATTGCAGTTATGCACAGGGGTGAATCTCTTCTAGATGGTCTTGGTGGTCCCTAGATTTTCCCTAATTGCTATTGACTGGAGACAGAACCAAGACACTTGTATTATTCACAGCACAAATAAACTGTAACCTGAAGGCACACACTTCAAATCATTTTATTATCTACTTTTTTCAAAAGTTTCAATGGTATGACAATTGGAAATGGCTGCTGAAAAATCCTTAAAGTTCTCGTGCTATTGCAACATAGCCTAAACTACAAAATCAGATTTCAGTTGTAGGTACATATTTTGGTTTCCCATAACTTTTGATAGGTTCCAGTTTCCATGTCTGTTTCATGCAGCTGAGAATTCTCAATTACAGACATTATATTTTCTTTAAAAATAGTGAAAAAAGTGTCTATGGAAAATGCTACTCTGGAATGAAACAAGGGGAAAAATGCCACAATTTTCAAGTGCATGTGCTTTTACTGAATGTGCCCGATAGTTTATCTGACAGAAGTCAAATTAGGTCACAAGTTGAATTTAGGTGTTTGGAAACATTTAAGAAAGTATTGAGAAAATTTGATTGAAGAATCCAAGAGAAACTACTTGAATGTTATTGAGTAGTACTAGCAAAAGAAAAAAAAAGTATGCATATGTTCAAAGTAAGAGATAAATATAGCATTTATTTGGCTTCCTTGGTGTTTTAACTCACAGGTTTTGCTTGCCTAGCACTTCCATAGAAAGTTAAATGTTGAACTATGTAAAACCAAAAATTTGGAACTACTTCATTCCTTCACATGCAAATTATTGATGAGTAGGAGCAAGAAAGACTCAGGGATATTAAATTAAGTAAATCCTGGGAGGACTAGTTCTGAAGTATGATTAATTTAATGCCCAGGAATAAAATGAAATATAACTACCATATCGGCTCAAATATTTCCCTTTTCTTAAGTAATAAAATAGAATCTCTCAATAGCAATTACCTTTCAAATAGCAGTCGTCCACTGATAGGACCAATAAATAAAACCAGAAAAGAATCACCTTGAGACTTTCAACAGAACAATGATGAATTTTACATCATTTACCAGATAGTCATGTGGTGTCTATTTGTGGATATTTTTATTTCTTTGAGAGTGCCTAAAATGGACTAGTAAAACAGTGTATTGATAATTATCTAATAATATCTTTCTCTCTGGGAAGACAAAATAATTTTCAGAGAAATAATATCAACATATCATCTTTACTCTTGTAAAGAGTATCAGGTAGTTCTATAGTTATGAAAATCTCCCAACCCCTTTATTTTGGGGGAGGATCTAATTTCATTAAAAGAAGCAAGTAGATAGGTAAATGTTCTGATTGCCTTCCGCAAATAATATTTTTCATTTATAAACTTATTTTATAATTTTTTATTGATTTTGAAGTTTAAGTTTAATTTTTTTTTTTTTTTGAGTTGGGATTTTACTTTGTCACCCAGGCTGGAGTATCGCGCAGGCTGGAGTGTCTACAGGCTGGAGTAAACTTCAACCTCCTGATCTCAGTCTCTAGAGTAGCTGGGATTACAGGTGTGCCCCATTATGCCCAGCAAATTTTTTGATTTTTGTAAAGACAGATCTTGTTATGTTGTTTATCTGGTCTGGAACACCTAGGCTCAAGCAATTCTTTTGCCTCTCAAAGTGCTGAAATTACAGGTGTGAACCACTGAACTCAGCCTCAATCTGATTGTTTGATCAATTTTTGAAATATGAAAACTGTTCACATTTAAATTTCTTCTCCTCTGAAAATCTTTAAGGATGATTTTTATATCTACTTAGAATTTTGTAAAGTCAGAATTATTGAGATATAATTTACATATATAACTATAATGCATCATGTATCTTATATAGCATATATAGCATAGTTTATAATATTAACATATATTATCTGCTTATAGTGACTCTTTCAGCCTACACTGTTATGAGTTTTAACAAATGTGTGCAGTCATGTAACCACCAGCACAATCAAAATATGGGACGTCTCCCTCACTACAAAATGTCCCACTACACCACTTTGTAGTAAACTAATCCCTGGATCAGCAGTCCCGGGTTAACATTAATTTATTTTCCATGCCTATAGTTTTGCCTTTACCAAAATGTCATACACATGGAATCAGAATATGTAGCCTTTTGAATATGGATTCTTTTCATTCATTATGATGGATTCTAGATTTATCTAAATCATTTCTTGTATCAGTAGTTTACTCTTTTATAGTGCTGCCTTGTATTTCATTTTATAATTTACTAATTTATTTTTCTTTCCTTAAGGAAAGGCTATTGAGTTGCTTAAATTTGGAAAAATTTTGAATAAAAAACTGCTTATAATTATAAAGCTGCTTATAAACATTTGCAAACACATTTTTGTAAATTTTCATTTTTGGGGGGTAGATATCTAGAATTGGGATTTCTAGATCACATAGCATATGTTTGTTTAACTGTGTGAGAAACTGCCAAAATATTTTCCAAAGTGACTGCACTATTTTTCTTTCCAGCCAACAATGTATAAGATATTCAGTTGAGTTACAACTTTGTTGTGACATGATATTGCCAGTTAAAAAATGTAAATACATATAAATATGTAAAATAATGGGAATGGTGGGGAAGTCAAATTTTTGTAAGAGGGCTATTAAGGTTAACAGTGAAAGCTATTATCTTCCACAGGATGTCAAATACATAGATTTAATTCAATTTCTATCAAAATCCCACCAAGGTTTTTTGTAGACAGTTGACATAGACCCACTTTATTTAAAAATTTATATGAAACAGCCTATAATAGCTCAACAAAATGTTGAATACAGTGCTACTTTAGCTCCATCTTATGTATTTTGATATATTGTATTTTATTTTTAATTTTTAAAAAATGTCCTATGAGACTTTGTTGCATGGATTATTTAGAAACTTTCAGATGTGTAAAGATTCTCCTGCTGTCTTTCATTTATTAATTTCTAGTTTGATTTCATTTTGGTCAGAGAAAACACTGTGATTTCAATTTTTTAAAATGTCAGTGAGGTTTTGTTTTGTTTCTTATGGCCAAGATATGAAGTTTGGTAAATGATCCAAGAGAGACTGGGGGAAAAAAGTGGATTCTACTGTTGTTGGTTAGAATGCTCTATATATGTCAATTAGAACATACTGGGTTGATTGTGGTGCTCAGATATTCTAAATTCCTTTTTTTTTTTTTTTTTTGAGTCAGAGTCTCACTCTGTCGCCCAGGCTGGAGTGGAGTGGCAGGCTCACGGCCACCGCAGCCTCAACCTGCTAGGCTTAGGCTATCCTTCCGCCTCAGCCTTCCAAGTAACTGGAACTACAGGCACACACTACCATGCCTCGCTAATCTTTTGATTTAAATTAAAGATGATGACTCCACCTAATTGCCCAGGCTGGTCTCGAACCCCTGGGCTCAGGCAATCCTTGGCCTTCCAAAGTGCTGGGATTACAGGTTGAGCTACTACACCCGACCTCTAAATCCTTCTTGATTTTCTGTCTAGCAGTTTTGTCATATGCTCTGGGTAGGGATGAGGGGTTAAGTCCTCAACTATAACTGTGGATTTGTTCATTTTTTTCCTTAACTCTATCAGTTTTAGCTTCATGTATTGTTTAGGCTCTGTTGCATACACATTTTAGATAATTTTGTCTTTCTGATGGATCTTTTCCTTATTATGTAACGTTACTTTTTATCTCCAGAATTTTTTTTTGTCTTTAGGTCTACTTAATCAGATATTAATATAGCATTTTCTCCTTTTTCATATTAATATTTACATGGAATATTGTTTTGCATCTTTTTACTTCCAACCTGTATAATTTCTCTATTTATCAAGAGACTTTAAGTATTTATTTTAATATTTATTCATTTAAATATTTATTTTAGCGGCATTTATTCTGTTAAGATTTAGTAAATGGGTCTCGGTTTACTTTTGTTGGGTCTGGGTCCGATGGTCTTTGTGGTGTTATTTTCGACAACCTAATTTATGTGGTACCTCTGGGGTTCCACTGGTCCCTACTGGTGGTAGCTGATGTGGCAAAAGAAGTTTCCTCAAGCCAGGACACTGAATATCTTTCAGTGGAAAAGCATAATGGTAAGATCCTTCTATCAGTGCCATACTCTTTTCACTCTACCACCACTGCTGTCATGGTGACGCTGGGCAGGAGAGGAAGGTCTGAGTCGTAGGCAACAAAGACACTTTCTGGACCAGGCCATCTGCTGAAGCTGTGTCTCTTATTGGTTTTGCCCACATGCCTTGGCAGAAAAAAAAGGAAATCTTAGGAATGGCAGAAGAAGAAAGGTAATTCTACTGGTTACTTAATATTGGTGGGGCTCCCATTAGTAGATCCCTCTGTTGCTAGTGATGTGCTCACCTAGTATTATCAGAGGGATTTCTATTCAATTCTGGTAAGGAATGGGTACTTTTCTGTTGCTAGGTTGGGGTTTGGGAAAAACTAGATTTATGTGGTCTTTTTCTCCTTGGTGGGAAATGGAAGATGTCTTGTATATGTCTGTCATAGTTCTCCAGTCCTGGGGTCCTAAACAAACTTGTCTTCTTCTTACCATCTCTTGGAATACTTCTCTGGTTACCTCTTGCTTCATTTTTAGAGTTTATATTTAATTACTCTCTTAGTGGAGAGGAGTTCAAGAAAAAAAAAACAAGTCTATGCCATCTTGTAAGACAATGAAGCCTCTAATACTATTTTCTAAATTTCAATTTCCATTATTTAAACTTTATTATAAAGATGTGTGGTACATGTCAGTATTAAGATTAGGTACATAAGAAATGTATGCGCAGGTGAAGTTTGGGCCTCTAACTGGTCAATTTCCATATTTTGTAGGAAATTACAGCATCTGCAATTTGAGATAGGTTATTTCTTATTCTGCAGTCTATATACTATCTATCTCTTTGTCTTGCATTATTTTATAGGCTAGGTTCTTTAGCACAATGCTAAATAAATGTGGTAAGAGTGACATTTTTGAACAGTTCCTAAAATTAATGTGAAAACAGTTAGTCTTTAACATTAAGTATGACACAAGAAGTCAGGATTTTTGTGCAAATGTGCTCCATTAGTTGAGGAAGTTTCCTTCCACTCCTAGTTTGCCAATTTTTTTTTTTTTAATTTAGTAGTTGTTGATATGGTTTTTCTTCTTCAGTCTGTTGATATGGTAAGACAGTAGTTAATTTTTGAATATTAAACCAACTTTGAATTATTTGGATAAACTCCACTTATTCATGTCTTTTTACATAATAGTGTATTGGGTAATAAAAATTTGTTGAAGATTTTGCATCTCTGTTTATGTTTTTCTTTTCTTCCAAATAATTTTTAGCGTTTTGGTAGCAGAGTAATTCTAGCCTCATACAACGCGTTGGACAGTATTCCCTCTTTTCAATTTTCTGGAAGAGTTTTCGTAGAATCATCAAATCTTTGATAGAATTCTGCATTGACATCTTGACATGAAGTTTTCTTTGAAGAGAGGGTAAGTACTCAATTTCTTTAATAGATTTTGGACTATTCAAGTTATCTATTTTTCTTCAGTGAGCATTGTTAGTTTATGCCTTTGAAGACATCTGTTTACTTAAGTTGTCAGATTTATGGACATAAAGGTTTTCATGATCTTACTTTATTTTCTTTTGATGTTTCCAGTATCTGAGGCAGTGATTCTTCTTTAAGTCCTGATATTAATAATTTGCTCTCTCTTCTCTAACTAAAATTGAATCAATTGTGTTTATCTTTTCAAAGCATTTGATTTCATTAATTTTTCTGTTGTTTTTGTTTTCAATTTTATTGCTTTTATATGAATCATTTCCTTTTTTCTTATTTTAATTTGTTTCTATTTTGCTAGTTTCATAAAGTGAGTAATTCATATCATTCATTTGAATTCTTTCTTCATTAAAATATATTTGCACAGATACACATGCAAATATGCATGAAGATGCTTGTTTAAGATTGCATAAAATGATAAAATTGTAAATGACATAAATATATATACAAATATCAACATATATTCAAGAAATATTATTAAGTACCAGTGGCCAAATTATATGCGAATATTAGATACATGCTTGCTCAACAACCTAATGCCAATATTAAAACTAATATTTACCAAATCTAAGGCGAAATCCAAATAACAGCAACCTTCCCAAGTAGCAAGTAGATGAAATTTTATCATAAATAATGTTATAGTATTACTTTTTTTATTTCAGACATTTGTTGTCAATCTTTTTTATATTTTGACGTGAGAGTTCAGGCATAATTATTTTCAGTACGATCTGCTGCTAAATTGACTCTTTGAGCTATAATTTGTCCCACTTTCAAATGAGATTAGTAAAGATTTTATAGAAAATCCATTATTCTCTAAAAATGTTTCTTCTTGTTTTTATCCTTATGGTTTTTTTAAAATGTCTGCTCAAAGTAACTTATCATATGTATTATACATGATTTTGGAAATTTTCCTCCTCTTCAAATCTGACATGGGAAAGTTGACATTATTAAATGTTCTTTTAATTTGTCTTCCCAATTGGTAAAGAATTGCCAAACAAAATATTTTAGTGAGAGACTTATGGCCTAAGCAAAAACTAAATATAGGTTTTACAAGTTTATTTTGCTTAATATTAAACATAATAGCATATTTGACAATTCTACACAAATTTGCATTAGTATATGAGCTAATCTTTATTGTTGTTGTATATATTATCATTTAAAAATATTAACTTTGACTCAAAAAGAAAATGTTCTAAAAATGTCTGCCTCTCTCTCTCTGTTAAGCTAATCTATTTTCTAATTTGCTTAAGTACTTGGAAGTTCATAATCATTTTTACACCTAAAATTATCAGCTTTCTCAATCACCATTAATTCTTGCAATGTTTCGCAGTAATATATAACCATCAGAAATAAAATTTTTCATTTAATTGAAAAATGCTTTTTGAAATTTAATTGACTTTACAAAATTGTTTGTTAAAAAAGTTACATAAATTTACATACCCTTCTTCAGTGTATGGTGTGGGCTGGTTGATGAACATCTTTGGTACTCACTCTCAAATACTTTTAAATATTTGCCTACCTAAAGAATAAAAACTTTCATACTGATGACCTTTTCAGTATGCTTACTGCACAGGTATATCTCTTTTTCTATTCATGTCAATTACTTTTAAATTTTTTTTTGTTGAATGAGAAAACGTTTATATTTTAGCTAATTAGTATCTTATTTGTCCTGTATATTGTAAGTATTTTCCAGTTAGTTTTTGGTATTTTAGCTAATTATATGATACCTATTTTTTGCAGGCAGAAATTTAATTTTAAAATTAAAACTTTAATTGCTTTTCTCTATCAATTTTTTTTCAAAATACAATTATATTTAAAGTGCTTTTTCCTACTCAATGGCTATTTGAATAATTATTTTCTTTGAGGTTTGTGGTTAAAATTTTTACTTTGAAATCTTACATTTGGTGGCAACATTAGTAATAAGCAAAGTAGCTAATTTTATAATATTTCCTTATTATTACTTCCAACAATTTTATTATTTGGCCATTTTTGAAACCTGCACTAATACAGGAGCCAGTTGCCCCATGTGGAACTTAACTTTAATTTCACATTAACTAAAATTAAGACTAATTAAACATTTAGTTCCTCAGTTCCAGTAACCATATTCAGTCTACTAAATAAACACATATGGTAAGTGGATACCCTATTGGTCAACATAGATATAAAATATTTCAAACATTCGAGAAAGTTTTATTAGTACTACTTTAAACTATATAATGGATCATCTATTTTTTTCTCCTGATTTGCACTTCCATCTTTAATAAGTACTAAATTCCCATGTATATATTTCAGCCAAGTATTAGACTAAGTATCTAAATAAAAGATCTAAATGCATATAAATATATATAAATTGTAATAAAATTTATGACATCTATTATTTCATAGTTTTCACAAATTTGAGAGTGCACTATTTGATTCTAACAACATAGGAAACACAGGGCTTGTCATCTTACTTCAATAAATGAAAAGCTGATTCATAGAAAGATAAAGTGACATGTCCAATCACGTAACTGTAAGTGATATAACCTGAATTGAAGTACAGATCTCTGATGCTAATTCAGAAGCCTGATGTTAATTGCTTTTTTTTCTATACTATTAAATCCTTGTAGATTGGCTCCAGTTAACCTAGATCATTGCCAACTCTCAAGCACACATTTACTAATACATATTTTATTTTTTGTGTGTGTGCCTTTTATAGCTGAGATGCTATTTGTACCTGGAACGCTTTTATAATTTTCAAACCTATTAAAATCCCGCCCACCCTTGAGAGTCTAGTTAAAAATGTCACTTTAATTTATTTCCTTCCTTATTTTTGCATTCACCCCAACCCTTACAGAACTTATGAATTGCTTTTTAGTAATTTAGATATTTGTAAATATAGCTTCTCTTTTTCACAAATTTATAAATGTATTACAAAGAAGGACACAGTTATATTCAGTTTTATATTCCCAGAGTAACTATTGTAGTATTTAACATCGAATCAACATTGGTTGAACAAAATAAATATATACAAAAGGGAATTTCAAAACAGCCCAGGAAACACTTAGGCCAAATTCAAAGAGACTGCTTTAGTTAAATGGATCATCTTAAAATGAGGGCATAGATTTCCTTATTTGGTTACTTTAGTTGTGATGCAGGCATCTTCATGTCCATTCCCAATGTTTACTGGAATAAAAAAAGAGTGACAGATGTGAGTTATGATCAGAGGAGGAAGAAATGCAGCCACAGTCCACTCATGATTTGCCTAGGAATTTTGTCCTAGGAATTTGGTCCTGTCTGTGGAAAAAAGCCACTTTCTTCCTGCAAAGCAGAAAGCTAGGGTCTCTGTTTCCCCAATACATGAGCAATAGTTTCCCCTTTTGCAGTTTGCACTTGAGAAAGGTCTCTCTGGAAAATGGTCTTCGTTTTCATCACATACACTTTATTTCTTATAATTTGCCAAAATGAATGACACATACTTTCTCTCTTTTGACTTTTTAAGAGGTTGAGTCATCAAAGACAATTGAGCTTTCACAGAGATAAATGAAATGAACTGTCTATGTAAAAAGAAGCAAGTTGACAGAAAGGAATTAAATGAAGCAAATATTTCTTATATAAATGGTATTTTTTCAGCACATCAGGTTTTGAATAATTTGCAGTCATGCAGACTCACTTTGGAATATAAAAAGTTGCTAAAATAATTTAAATACGTCTAGTCAACAGTTTTTGGAATACTTTGAGTAGAAGCATGTAATCATTAAGGATGGTGATGGAAAGAACCAAAACATTTTAAAGAGAAAAATGAGTTAATCTTATAACCAACACAGACTCATACCAAAAAAGATCAAATTCATTAAAATAAATGTATAGAAGTGGTTTAAAACCATTTGACTAGGCTGGGTTGGTGACTCAGTCTGTAATTCCAACACTCTGGGAGGCTGAGGCGAGTGGATTGCCTGAGACCGAGGGTTCAAGTCCAGCCAGGGCAACTTGGCGAGACCTCTCTCTACAATAAATCAAAAATTAGCCAGGCATGGTAGTGCACGCCTGTTCTGGTTACTTGGAAGGCTGAGGTGGAGGGATCGCTGGATACCAGCGAGTCTACACTGGGGTGGCTCTGAGCGTGCCACTGCGCTCCAGCTGGAGTGAGACTCCAACTAAAAAAAAAAAAAAATCATTTGCATAAACCTTGGAGAATGAATTTGTGTAACAGCAGTGCCCTCTGTGATTCCTAGATCCCTTGGGTCCTGAGGCACTTTTGGGAGGATATGAGAAGCTAAAATGATTTTCTTAAGAAAATAAGATACGGTTTGCCCTTTTCACTGTTGATACTTGTGCCAATGGGACCAAAATCATGGTGGGTGAAAGTGCTGGTTTCTTGGTAGCAATCAGTGCAGAGGCACCAAACTAGTCATGATATTTGTCACTGCCAAGCTCTGCTCTTGCAGGGAAAAAAGAGCATAAATCATAAATTTTATTAAACTTAGGTTCTTTTAAATATTGTGTGCAGCAAAATGGGATAAATATAAAGTACTTTGGTTGCATACCAAAGCAAAGTGGTGAATTCCAGGAACAAACAGCACCAGACAATTTTTTTAGAACTGAAGTAGCCATTTTTGAATGGCACATCATGTAACTTTAAGGAATGTCTGACAGGCTTTAGTTCAGATTTGGGTGTGCAGGGGATGCCTTCTCAAAATGAAAAAAATGAATTCATCACTTCAAGGAATACAAATGACAGTGTTTATGGCCAATGATAAAATTTACATCTTTAGGTTAAAAAAGAAAAAGAATTTGAGAAAACTTGTATGTGCCACCTAACACATACAAGTTTGTATGAACCTGATAGTTTCCTATTACTTAAAGATTTTTCTCATGATATTGAGACAGGAGATAGCTAGAGAAAGGTTAGGGAGACAGACAGGTAGGTCCTCTGATAACAATGTAGTGAACTACCTGCAAGCCTCTCAAGCTAGAGCTTGGGTACACAACTGCTGGGATCAAAAAGCAACCAACTGGCTTACCATTAGACCCCTACCTCAATACTGACCAATCAGAACAGCCATAGCTCACAGCTAGTGCTAACCAATCGGTCTGGACTTAGGGCTCTAAAAGCGCCAGGTTTTTGGCCCCAGATGGGCAACCCCTTGGGTCCCCTCCTTCTGTGAGGACTTGTCTGTTCTCTCAATAAATCCTGCTTTCTCACTTTCTGACTGTCCATATCCCTCATTCTTCCTGGGCATGAGACAAGAACCTCGACCCTGAAGAGCTGCAACCTGAAGAACTGCAACCTAAAGAACTGCAGAAAATCATCAGAGTCAAAAAGTCACGCACCACAGAGGCTGGCTTGCCAGCCAACCGGACTGAACCAGGCGAGCTGCCGGAAGAAGGCAAGACTCCGAAGCTGACACACCCATGGAGCTAGGCTTGTCAGCCCACCAAACCAGCAACACTCTCAGGGCTTGTCTTGTCAGCCTATTAGAGCCAAAACCCTGAGGGCTAGGCTTGCCAGTCCCCACCCGCCCCATCACAACACTCAGGGCTTGGCTTGCCAGCCCATTAGAGCTGATACTTCTGGGGCTAGGGTTACCAGCCCCTCCACGACCTCCTCTGGGGCTTGGCTGGTCGACCCATTGAGCTGACACGCTCGAAGCCCAGGCTGACCTGAAATATCTGTATCAGTATCAGTTGCATTAATAACATATGTGAGAAGTTTCATTTATTTTATAACTCAATGACCAATAATTTTCAAATGACCAATGCATAATGTCACAAAATCATGGATGGATTTAAAAAGTCCCATACAAACTGAAAGATAGACAAATGGACTTTAAGATATCAGAGAATAAAAGTTTATTGAAAGTGCTTTCAAATTCCATATTAAAACTCATCTGTAGGAAAGTTACACTTGAGGTTTTGTCTAGTATCATAAAAACAATCATAATTATCTGAACAGGCCTATCTGTGTAAGGTCAGAATTTCTTCATATACTTTAACTTAAAATACATATTGATATAGTAAATGCACAGGCAGGTATGAGCAAACAGCTGTATTCTCTTAAGTCAGACATTAGAGTTTGGAAAAACAATGCCACTCTTCTCCCTAAATAATTTTTAGGAGAAAAATATTTTTTAATAAAAAGATGGTATCTTTGCTAACAAATGATGCATTTATGATTGTGATTTTAAAATAAATGTATAAATAATATTTTATCATTCTCAATTATTAATATGATAAAGACTGAAAAACATAAACCTTATAAACAAAGGCTTGTTAGTGTACTCAATGATTTTTAAGAGTTTAAAGGGAACCTGAAACAAAAATGTTTAATAAATCTCGATGTAGATAATACATCATACAAATAACTTCTAAAACAAAGATATTGTTTTGAGATCAGAGAAGACAAAAAAAAAAAAAAGACTACGTGCAAGAGGAATGATTAGAATTCCATCTCTAAAGATGCTTGATAATCATTTCCACCTGATACTATTAACTATTACTTTATTCTTTGTGTCCTCATTTTCCTACTGTTTATTTAGTTTATGTGAATTAACATTTACACATTCTCAATCTTTGTACAGGTTATAAATTAAGAACAGCCGGGCTCGGTGGCTCAGCCTGTAATCCCGCGCCTTTGGGAGGCTGAGGTGAGTGGATTGCCTGAGCCCGCGGGTTCGAGACCCGCCTGGGCAGGCGAGACCTCATTTCTACAATAAATCAAAAAATCAGCTGGGTGTGGTAGCAAGCGCCTGTAATTCTAGCTACTCGGAAGGCTGAGGCGGAAGGATCGCCGGAGCCCAGCAGGTCGAGGCTGCGGTGGCCAGGAGCGGCCACTGCACTCCAGTCTGGGCGACAGAGTGAGACTTCAGCTCAAAAAAAAAAAAAAAAAAAAAAATTAAGAACAAACCAAAACAAATTTTTGTCTAGTCAACTTGTTTATCCACCAACCACCTTACCTTTCTCTGAAAATGAAGAGTACACCATGTATTCATTTCTTCATTTGTTTCTGTAACATATCTTCTAATCTCTACAGTCTGGCTTTTTTGTTATAACTTTTTCTTTAAAAAAAAACTACATTTTTCTAGACTTCCATGTCTTTAAACTCAATGGATAGTTTCCAGACCCAGTTACTTTTTGAAAATTTGACAAAATTAATTATTTTCTCCTTCTTGAAATACTGAATTCCACTTACATTTTACCATTTTACATTTCTTCCTATTTACCTGGCCACTGTCTGAATTTCTTTGCTAATTCTTGCTTATTTCCCTAACTATTCAATGTGAGAATTTCCATTTTCCTCTTACTCAATATTCCCCCTCCCGTGATCTCATTTATTCCCATGTTTTCAAATATCTCTGTACCAATTATTCCCAGTTGTGTATTTCCCATGTAGATTTCTTATTTGGTATGTAGACATGCATGCTAAGTTTCATTTTCAATGTTTCTACTAAGATGTCACAAATGCACCTCAAATTCAACTTTATAAAGACAGCATTTGATAATCTATCTTTACTAAACATATTCTTTCAGGTTCTGATGCTAAGTGAATGAAACCACAATCCACATTGTAGTACAGTTAGAGATAATAGAATCCTTCTTTGACATCTCCTCCTAACTCATTCCCAATCATTAATCTCTTAAAGCTGATGATTTCCTTTTCCAAATATTATGCAATTTTTTCATTTCTGTTTCCCTCCATAGGTCTACAATCAACTGACATCATTCGCCTAAAATACTAAAAAATGCCTTGACTTCTCTCTTTTACAGCTGTCATTCCCTAGCTCATCTGTTCCCTGTTCTTAATAAAATGCAAATCTAATTTTATGAATTCACTGCTTTAAATTCTTGTTTACCTTTTTTATTGCTTTTAGGAAAAGGCTATGCATAATCTCATACAACTTTTTCCATCTTCAATAGATCATGCCCATTCCTGTTTAAGGTTCTTCACAGAGATTTTTTTTTCCTGTATTTTTCCTCTCTCTTTTCCCATTTGACTTCTATTTATTCACCCTTCATATCTCAACTGGAACCTCCTAGCACATTAATTTCCTTTATAGAGATAACTGAGTTCATAATTACAAATGCAATCAGCCCTTTGTATCTATGGGTTCCTTATTGGCTGACTCAACCAATGGTAAATGAAAAATATTCCAGAAAAAGCAAATAAAAATAACAATACAGCAATAAAAAATACAAATAAAAGACAGTATTATATAACAACTAATTACATAGCATTTACATTGTATTAGTTATTATTAGTCATCTAGAGACGTTTAAAGTATACAGGGAGGGTGTGTAGAAGTTATATGCAAGCCAGGCTCAGTGGCTCAGCCTGTAATCCCACGCCTTTGGGAGGCTGAGGTGAGTGGATTGCCTGAACCCACGGGTTCGAGACCCGCCTGGGCAGCGAGACCTCATCTCTACAATAAATCAAAAAATCAGCCGGGCGTGGTAGCGCATGTCTGTAATTCCAGCTACTCGGAAGGCTGAGGTGGAAGGATCGCCGGAGCCCAGCAGGTTGAGGCTGCGGTGGCCGGTAGTGGCCACTACACTCCAGTCTGGGCCACAGAGTGAGACTCCAACTCAAAAAAAAAAAAAAAGTTATATGCAAATACTATCCCATTTTATATAAGAAAACCATGCATCTGCAGATTTTGATATTTTCTTCTTATGAAACTCAAAGGACAGTTACTCTGTTTATTTTTTCTCCTGTATTTTCAGTATCTTAGACTACACATAGATTGACTTCAGTAAATAGTTTTGTTCTGTATGTATGAAAAGATAAGTTTTATAAGAGCAGAGCTTAAAAAAGAAATAAATGTCAGAAGGAACATTTGTTGGATGTGGAAAATTGAAAATTCCTTCTATGATATCTGTGCTCTGAGTTTTTAAATAAGAGGGTTTTTACTGCTATAATATTCTATTCTTTCTTATCAATGATATTTGCTTAACCTTGAAAATATATATTCTTTAGGGGGTACAATTACTATAAAGATGCTCATATATCTTATAAATGAACTGAATCTGCTATTTTGCAGTGAGCACAACTCCAGATAATGCAGGAAGCTTATCATTCCAAGGAAATAAGTTTTCAATTCAAAAAAGCATATGCAGTATAAAAATAAATATCTACAGTGCTGGGTTTTTTGAATTTCTTTTTCCTTTTTTATTTTTAAGTTTGTTTTATTTTAAAGATGTGAGGTACAATTCAGGGTTGGATATAAAGTGGTAATTGTACAGGTAAAGTTTGGGTCTCCCTTTGGTCTTTACTTTCCCTGGTTTGAGATCAGGTACCATTATTGATGTTGTGTACCAACCCGCTCTCCTGGCAGTTTCCCACTACTGCCAATTCCTTTCTTATAGTATTATGATAAGTGCTCAGGATCCACTTATGAGTGAGAATATGATAACTATATTTTAAAAATTCTAAGCCTGGACATGGTGCCTCACGTCTGTAACCTCAGGCCAAGGCAGGAGGATTGCATACCAGCCTGGACAATAGCAAAACCTTGCCTCTACAAATATAAAATAATTAACCAGGCTTGGTGGCACATGCCTGTCTTTCTAGTTATTAGGGAGGCTGACGGGGAAAGATCATTTGAGCTCAGGATATCAAAGCTGCAGTGAACTGTGATCAGGCCACTGAGTTCCATCTTGGGAGACATAGACCTTCACACACACCAACACACACACACACACACACACACACACACACACACACACACACACACCCCCACAGATAACAGTCAAGCTGTTAAAAAGTATCAAATTTAAAACAAAATTATTTTCTAAAATGAATCTACTTGGATTTGTCATTTATTAACTATTTGACATGTAGCCCTGGTTGCTGCTTACTAACTTTCCATTATTTTTAAGTGAAAGCAAATATGCTCATTAATATATAATTACAATTATACTAATTATACCTTATATAATAATTATAAAACAAACATAATAAAATGCCTGACTCCTGAAAGCTTTGAAATATAAACAATGACACAACTTATTATGAATCTCGATTAACAAAATAAATGTCTTTCAATCTCGAAAATATCTTATGGCATGAACAGTGCAGTACAGATTATCCAGACAGATGGTACCTGTTAAATTCAGATTTAGTTTTCAACAACCACTTTTGGAGATTTATATGGTTTAACTGAGAGACTATCAAGACCCTAAAATTAGAAATAAACAGCAACACACACAAAAAATTTGGTCTGATAATAAATTGTTTCTTGCCTATTATCTTAGTTCATTATCTTTTGCTATAACAAAATACCTGCGACTGGGTAATTTGTACAGAAAAGAAAGAAATGTGACAAAGGAGGCTGACTTGCTTTATAACAGCCTATTCTTGTGAGAACTAATCTATTTTGTAATAACTATTTCACAAAAAAGATGTTTTTTTAAAAAATTTATTTATTCATTATAAAGATGTGGGGTACAATTCAGGGTTAGGTATACAAACATTGATCATGCAGGTACCCTTGTTGATGTTAATCCATTTCAGTGACCTAATCACTTCCAAAAGGACTCAGGACTCATCTTCTAACACCATTACACTGACAATTAATTTTCAAGATGAGTTTTGGTGGGAACTAGCTGCCTCCAAACCACAGCAGTTCACTCTGGCCTCACAAAACTCTTGTTCTTCTCACATGTAAAATACAATCATTCCATCCCAGTAGTCCCAAAAGGCTTAACTTATTCCAGCACCAACTCAAAGATAAGTCCAAAGTCTTATCTGAGTCACAAGACAAATTCATACCAGCTGTTAGCCTATAAAATTAAAAACAAGTTATCTACTGTCAAAATACAATGACAAGACAGGTCCATAGTAAACATTCCCATTCCAAAAGAGAGACATAGGCAAAAAGAAAGAAATAACTGGTCCAACACAAGTCTAAAACCCAGAGTAATCTTTTGCTCCTTGTGCCACCTACTGGGCACAGAGATCAGAGGGCAAGTTTGAGCTTTATTGCAGGCTAGCTTCTTGTACTCAGTCGCATTTCTGTTGTAGTCACAATCTTCTCTTGATGAAGCTGAGAATTAATACTATATCTCTGCTTGTAGGTAATGAGATATCAAAAATATATTGAATTTTTTTTCTGACAAGATGGATTTGTAATGTTTGTTGTCAATATTAATTGTGCTGGGGGAAAAAAAAGCTTTTAGGGATTTGTTGTCAGGAATTAAGAAGTTATTATAGTTCCTTAAGCCTCATAGTAGTCTTTCCTTTATTTAGAATTATTGAACCTCTGTGTAAGACTTTACCTGAGCTAAAAAGATATGATCTATATTTGAAAGATCAGATGGTGTACTATTAACTCAAGGTAGTTATTAGCTATCAAAGGAAGGCTAAGCTATGAAATGCTGCAGAATACAACGAAGGCTGGAAATATACTTCTACAGATAATGCACCAGAATAAAGGGCTGTTGACATTTGTAAAATAAAAAGATTCTGACAGCTCAATACTCTGTTTCATTTTTGATTATAGCAACAGATATTTCTATCACTCAGTTCATAACTAACATTTTGTTTTTTTATCAGAATATGCATTGCATTTGGGAGGATTTTTTTCACTAAGAAGTGACTATATTGTTCAACAACTCAAAAATGTCTCTATTAAAAACTTTGGGACACATTTTTACTTTAAACATAGGAATATCCTATTAATCTTCCTACTGTATAATTTCTACAAAGCCAGCCCACATAGACACATCTTAATTACTTGCAAAGCTGTCAGCTACTGGTCAAGAAAAAAATGTAACTCAAAACATTAAAGCACTGAATTTAAGACATTGCATCTTGTACCATCAGAAGATTTGAATTAGGTATGTTGTTTGTTCGTGCTTCTCGCTCATGCTCCAAAAGAATACAGTGTTTATTGTCCATTTTTCTTTTGTATATTTTTTCCTCTTTCTTACTGGATCATTGAAATTATTGATGCTTTCTGGTTATTGTTCCTGTGTTGCAACTATGTTCTCCCAGTGTGTCTTTTATTTTGATATTTAGAATGTGTGTCATGTCTGTGAAATATTATTCCCCCCCGCTCTCCCTTATAACGCAATAAAGACATTGTACTATGTTCTCTCTTTTATCTTTTTTAGGTTTGTTTAGCCACTGTTAAAAACTTGGTCTATCTGGAATTGAGTTTCATAGAAATAGATCTCTCTCTCTCTCTCTCTCTCTCTCTCTCTCTCTTTCCCCATACGAAGCTCCAATGTCCCAGTACAGACATCAAAATTTCTATACTTTCTTTCATCTCTAAAATGTCAATTATGCCATGTACTGAGTTTCATTAATAAATAGTATGTTGGATTAGATTCTTCAAAAGTAGACTTTGGCGCAAGAATTCGGCCATAAGAAGTAATTTAAAAGGTGAATCCGGGGAGGAAAAAAGGAGGCAAGGAAATAAGGATGCAAGACAAAGAAAGGATTAAAAAGCAAATCAAGTATATGTAATCTAGTCAGTTATGATTGTAAGTAACTGGACCAGCTTTGCTTCAGAACTCAGAGAGAGAATAAAAAACAGGCCTCAGAAATATCCCAGACACAGTAGGAGGAAGCTGGGACACTTAACTGTGGACTTCCATCTGAAATTTGTTGAAGTCTGTTTCCGAGGAAAGTGACTTTCTGCACTTTCATTGTCATGAGTATGGGCAAGGCATATTTCAGTATTCAGGGAAAAACTTCCTAGACAGAGAACCACAGGAGTTCACTGTAACTGTCTTCTCTGTGTATATGTGATTGTCAAGACGATATGGGGATCACATTGAGAGCATCTTTTAAGTGCACTGTTTGCTCTTCGTAGATCAACTTATGATTCACAATTATTCCATGATTTTCCAATACTGATTCTTCAAGGTGATGACCAGCCACAATTTTTAAAATGGATTTACAACAGGAATGCTACTAGGACAAGATATAGATTCACGATTGGACTTGTTTTCAAAACCATATTGATAGTATCTTTCTCTTTTAACACATCCCAGATTATCTTTCCCATAAGCTATCACCAACTTCTTATTTTAGCTGCTTGCTCACTGGTGATAGAAGACCTTCATTTATGAGAGATCTGAGACTTTGAATTCAGTATTGTGTCTCCTGAGAAACAGTTCCTTCAATTGCATATTCATGGCTATCACCAAGCTTGGAAGCAAAGAAGAAACATCCTAAGGGAATCTCCTGGGTTTCAGACATGGCTGGCATTGTACCCGTTGAAGAATAAGAATCTGTGTGATACTCATGGTGACAATATAATGTGAATTCTTCCTAGGTCTGTTTGTCTGCTGGAATGAAGTGTTCCTAATGTCAGGAAGTATCTATAGTTTTAGACTTAGAAGAATTCTTACTGTGTCGACCTAATAGGAACACAGAACACCCCTGGAAGCCTGACATCTGTTCCAGCAAAGCGTTATGTTTCAAAGACAAGGAGACCCAACTTTCCAAAAGGAGAAGTAATAAAGAAACTGGAACATTCATTCTACTTCTACTTCTCAGTTCCAAAATGCACATTTTATATTTTTTGTAATACAGAACGATTTAACAGCTTTTGGTTTCAAATATATAATTTATTTTGAAGAAAAATACCCTAACCTCATGAGTCATTGCCATGCTGCACCTTGAAAAGTTTATTGCAGAAAATTCACTTTCAGATATGGAGTAAATGGGAATACACTTGTCCCCCTGACCATAAATAATTAGACAAATGGTGAAAATCCATAAACCCAACATTTTTAGACAGTGAACAATAGGCCTCCCTGAAAGCATCCCTGAAATAAGAGAGACATAAGATGAGTCTATGGTCACTGCAGATTTCTGCCTTAAGGAATTTCTGTAATGCAGTGTGGGGAAAGTACACACATACAATGAAAAGCAGTCTCACTGAGTTGGAGAGAGATTAGAGAGCACAGAGGCTATACTGGAAAGGAGTCTGCTACATAGACACAGGGGTTCAGAAATCTGATTGGAGCCTCTAGACTCAGTTATTGAATATACTAGGGTAAAATTTCACAGTCCTGGGAAAAGTACGTACATGAGACTGTAAACTGACTAATTCCCACTGTTCACACAGGGCTTAGACACATTTGAATTTCAGCCAGCCAAAAAAGAAGCATTCTCATTGAATTCATAAGACATGCAGCGGACAGAAATATCACAACTTAGTATTAGAATGAAACTAGTGATAATGTAAAGGCTACTGTAGACCTATCCAAATAATTAAATTTTTACCTGCTTTCCAGAATGAAGTCCAATGCTCATTAAACGAAGACAACAACATTCAGCACTCAGCAATGAAAAATTAAAAATCCAGTAACCAATCAAAATGTGTAAGACACTAGAATAATCAAAAGAATGTGAACTATAATTAAAAGAAAAGACTCAATACAAATAGACCCAGAAATTAATGACAGATATATTTAAAGCAGACAAGTATGTATAAGTCAAATATAAGTATGTTCTGATGTTTAAAGAAAAACAGGAACATGAAGCAGTAAGAAAAGAAAAATATAAACCAGAAACAAATCAACTTGAAAAATTAATAAAAAAACAAGTTTTGCAATAAAAAGTTAACTATATGTAATTAAAAGCAGATTAAACATTGCAGAAGAAATCAGTGAACTCGATTACATAGAAGCACAGACTTTCCAAACTAGATTACTGAATAGAAAAAACTTAAAAAAATAAAAATCTAGGGCAATAATATGTATTTAAAAATGTGCATAATTGGAACAGAAAGAATTTTTGAGAAATAGAAGCAGACATATTTTCTAAATTTGAAAAAAAAAAACTATAAACCTAAGGATCCAAGAACATCAATAGACACTTAAACAAGATCACCATAAAGTCACATATCACACACTGTAATAAAGTCACAGAATGCTAGTGATATGGAGAAAATTTTAAAAGCAGCCAAAGGAAAATTTGTTTATATCATCTGGCAACAAAAATCAGAATTTTTTTTTCAGACTTCTCAACAAAATCAATGATATATTTAAAATGTTAAACAAAAAATAGTCTACCTATATCCAATGAGAAAAAAAAATCTTGAAATGAAAGGTTGAATAAAAATATCTTCAGAAAAATTAATACTGAGAGATTTATAGTTTATTAGGTGGAAGGAACATGATATTAGATAAAAATTTGTATCTACACAAAGGAATGGAGAGTGTCAGAAATAGTATGTGGGGAAATATTTTTTAGATTCTGTAAATTGATTAATTGTTGACAACAAAAATACAACATCAGTTGTATTTTATAACATATTTGCAAGTAATATGAATGACAGTAGCACAATGTAAGATAGGAAAGAAAATGGATATATACTATGATATATATACAATTATAATATACATTATTCATAATATATATATTTGTTATTAGAGTCAGGGTCTCACACACAATCATGGTTCACTGCAGTCTTAGCCTCCAGGGCTCAAAGATTCTCTCTTTAACCTCCTAAGTAGCTGGGACTAGAAGGTGTGTGGCACCATTCCTGACAAAATTTTTTAACTTTTTAAATCGTTTTTTAATTTTTATGTTGCCCAGGCTGATCTCGAACTCCTAGGTTCAAGTGATCCTCCCGCTTCAGCTGCCCAAAATGCTGAAATTACAGGCGAGCCACGGCGTAATATTGTATTATATAATATTATGTAAAGTTTAATTGTGATAAATTAAGGATGCATATAGTAAACTTTACAGCAAACAATTAGATTCTTTTAGAAGGATGTATGTCTAATAAGGCAATAGTGGAAATAAAATTGGATAATAAAAATACTAAATTAATGCAAAATAAGAAAATAAAAATGAAAAAGGAACCACAAAAAAGAGGGAATAAATAGTAAGGCGGTAGATTAACCCCAAACATATCAATGGTTTTATTAAATGTAAAAGGTTATATACTGCAAATGAAGTGGAGACCCTGTCAGACTTAATAAAAAGGCAACATTCAGTTTTATGATGACACAAAAAACACACTTCAGTTATAAATACACAAATTGGTAAAAGTAAAAAGATGAAAAATCTACACCATGCAAATATTAATTATAAGAAAATTGGTATGACTATCTTATACCAATATGGCATCAGTTTTCAAATAATATTTTTAAATTTCCACCATTTTTAGTTAGTTTATTTTTATTTTTAGTTTTTTAAAGTTTGCATGGTATATATTCTTTCCTTCCCAATCTATCTTCCCTCCCATAATTGTTTGAAAGAACAGACTAAAAAAATTAGTAACAATATAGAAGTCTTGAAGAAATCTAAAAATCAAATTGATCTAATCAACATTCATAGAATAAACCTCATGATAAAAGCAGTATAATAGTCTTGAAGTGACAAGAGAATACTAACAAAACAGGACCAATTGCTGAACCATAGAGCAAGCCTTAGAAAGTTTAAACAAAATAAATCATACTGGGTATATTTTCTGACTAAAACAAAATTAAATTAGAAGTTAGCAAAAGAAAGATATCTGGGGCAATCTCAAATATTTGGAAATTAACAACACTCTTCTAAATAACTCATGAGTTAAAGAAAAATTAGAAAATATTTTAACCTAAATAAAAATAAAAACACAATATATCTAAATCTGTGGCACCCAGTTTTCGCTTTTACATTTAGGACCATGATTCCGTTTTTTAAATGTTTGTGCATACGGTGAGGAAATTGCCAACCACTCCCCATCACGTTGATATTCTTTTGTTCCAACAACTTTTGTTTTAAAAAATGACATTTCCATGAATCACCTTGGTACCTTTGTTAACAATCAAATTATGATTTGTTGGTCTACTTCTTAACTCTCTAATCTGTTTCACTGACTTATATGTCTGTCCTTATGTGAACACCACGCTGTCTTGATTATTACTGTAGCTTTATATTGGAACTTAAAATTAAGTAATGAGAATGATCTTTGGTCTTCTGTTTAAATTTTGGTTTGATTATTATGTGTCCTTTTCATTTCCATATAACTTTTGGAATAAGTATGACACTTGACAAAAATTGAATTGGTTTTTAAATGGAATAAAATTATTTATTTATTTATTTATTTATTTATTTATTTATTTATTTATTTATTTTTGAGTCGGAGTCTCACTCTGTTGCCCAGACTGGAGTGCAGTGGCCGCTACCAGCCACCGCAGCCTCGACCTGCTGGGCTCCGGTGATCCTAGTAGCTGGAACTACAGGGGCGCGCTACCATGCCCGGCTAATTTTTTGATTTTTATTGTAGAGATGAGGTCTCGCCAAGTTGCCCAAGCGGGTCTCGAACCCGCGGGCTCAGGCAATCCACTCACCTCAGCCTCCCAAGGCGTGGGATTACAGGCTGAGCCACCGAGCCCAGCTAAAAATGTTTATTTTTTTTTCAAGTAGTATGTCTAGTCTTATCATCTATTTTGTCTGACCTTAGTATAGTCACTCAAAGTTTCTTACGGCTACTGTTACATGATATAACTTTTTCTGTGTTATTAATGTCAGCCTATCTATAACTTTAGATTTAAATTGCTAAAATTCTTTCCAAAAGTTTTTTTTCCTATTCTGCAAAATACATGTTTTTATTCATGTTTTCTTGTTTAGCTCTTTGTTTATTTTTAAACAATGCTTTTGCTTAAATTACAACTTGCTAAAAAATATTGTAGAAAATATTCACGTTAGTACAGTTTTTCCCCTGACCATCTTGATCGACCCTATTTCTAGTTTTCTTTTTTTCTTTTTCTTTAGTTTTTATTATAAAGATGTGAGGTACAGTTCAGGGTTAGGTATACACACATTGATCATGAAGGGACCCCTGTTGATGAGGTATGCCCCTCCCTCCCCTAGCAGTTTCCCTCAACTGCCACCCCCCCACAGTCTCCCATTACTGCCAATCGGTTTCTTAATGCATTATAATTGCTCAAGGACCTCTTATGAGTGATAACATATGGAACTCTGTTCTTTGTTTCTGTGATACATCACTGAGTATGATCAACTCCAAATCCATCCAGGTTGCTGCAAAATCCATATATTTTTTTCTCATTCATGGCTGCATAATATTCCATTGTGTATATGTACCACATTTTTTAAATCCAGTTCAGCTTCGATAGGCAACGTGGATTGTTCCACGTTTTTGCTGTTGTGACTAGAGCTGCAACAAACATATGTGTGCAGGTATCTTCTTTGTAGAATAATTTGAGTTACTCTGGGCATATTCCCAATAGGGGAATTGCTGGGTCATGTGAAAGGTCAATTTCTAGTTCTTTCAGGAATCACCAGACTGTCTTCCAAAGAGGCTGTACAACTTTGCATTCCCACCAGCAGTGTAGAAGCCTTCCTTTTTCTCCAAACTCTCGCCAGCATCTGTTGTTTGTTTTATTAATGATGGCCATTATTACAGGGATTAGGTGGTATCTCAATGTGGTTTTGATTTGCATTTCTCTGATGATGAGTGAAGCTGAGCACTTTTTCATGTGTCTGTTGGCTGTCCATATGTCTTCTTTTGAGAAGTGTCTATCCATGTCTTTGCCCACTTTTTAAAGGGGCTGTTTTTCTCCCTTCGTTGCATTTGAGTTCCTTGTAAATCCTAGATGTTAGGCCTTTGTCAGATATATAGTTGGCAAATATTTTTTTTCCATTCTGTGTGCTGTCTCCCTGCTCTTTTGATGATTTCTTTTGCTTTTCAGAAGCTCGTTAATTTGATGAGGTCCCACTTATCTATCTTATTTCTTAAGGTATTGGCCTTTAGAGTTCTGAGTAGGAATTGGTTCCCAGTTCCAATTTCCATAAGGATGTCTCCTGCGTTTTCTAAGATTCTGACAGTTTGAGGTTTTACATTTAGGTCTTTGTTCCATTTAGAGTTAATTTTTGTGTATGGTGATAGGTAGGGTTCTTGTTTCAATTCTCTGCATGTGGTCAGCCAGTTTTCCCAGCAGCATTTACTGAATAGGTTTTCCTCTCCCCAGTAGTTGTCGTTGGAGGCATTGTCAAAATGAGTTGGTTGAGGAATGAGACTGTGCTTCCAGAATCTCTATCCTGTTCATGTGCCTGTTTTTATACCAATACCATGCTGTTTTGATTACTGTAGGCTTATAGTAGAGTTTGAAGTCTGGAAGTGTGATACCTCCTGTGTTGTTTCTTTTGCTAAGGATTGTTTTGGCTATTCATGGTCATTTATGTTTCCATATGAATTTCTGTATTGTCATTTCCAGGTCTGAGAAGAATGATGTTGGTAACTAATGGGTATTGCGTTGAATCTGTAGATTGCCTTTGGTAGTATGGACATCTTAACAACGTTGATTCTTCCTAACCATGAACATGGTATGTTTTTCCATTCTTTTGTGTCTTCTTGGATTTCTTTGAGCAGTGTTTTGTTATTCTCATTGTAAAGGTCTTTCATTTCTATGGTTACGAAGATGCCAAGGTATTTCATTTTTTTGGTGGCTATTGTAAATGGGATTGTGCTTTTTGTTTGTTTGTTTGTTTTTTGAGTTGGAGTCTCACTCTGTTGCCCATACTGGAGTGCAGTGGCCACTCCCAGCCACCACAGCCTTGACCTGCTGGGCTCCAGTGATCCTTCCGCCTCAGCCATCCAAGTAGCCAGAATTACAGGCATGCGCTACCACACCCGGCTACTTTTTGATTTATTGTAGAGATGAGGTCTCACTGCCCAGGTGGGTCTTGAACCGCGGGCTCAGGCAATCCACTCACCTCAGCCTCCCAAAGGCATGGGATTACAGGCTGAGCCACCGAGCCTGGCTGGGATTGTGCTTTTTAATGGGGTCTCTGCTTGCTTGTTGTTGGTATATAGGAATGCAAATGACTTTTGCACATTTATTTTGTACCCTGAGACTTTGGCAAAGTCCTCTATCAGTGCCAGCAGGTTTTTGACAGATTCTCTTGAATTTTCAAGGTATAGGATCATATCATCAGCAAAGAGGAATAACTTGACTTCCTCTTTTCCTATTTGGATACCCCTGATTTCCTTCTCTTGTCTAATTACCTGTGCTAGGACTTTCAACGCAATACTGAAAAAGAGGGGTGAGAGTGGGGAGCCTTATCTTGTTCCAGTTTTCAGGGGAAATGTTTCTAGTTTCTGTCCATTTAGAAATATGTTAGCCGTGGGTTTTTCGTAAATGGCACTTACTATTTTGAGGTATGTTACTTCTATACCTAGGTTTTGAAGGTTTTTATCAAGAAGGGATGCTGGATTTTATCAAAAGCTTTTTTTGCATCTAATGAGATAATCATGTGGTTTTTGTTTTTACTTCTGTTGATGTATTTAATGACATTTATGGTCTTACAAATGTTGAATCAGCCCTGCATCCTGGGGATGAAACCTATTTGCTCATGGTGAATAATTTTTGAGATGTGTTTTTGGATCTGATTTGCTAGAATCTTGTTGAAAATTTTTGCATCTGTGTTCATAAGGGATATTGGTCTGTAGTTCTCTTTCCTGTTGCATCTTTACCTGGTTTGGGTGTCAGTGTAATGTTAGTTTGTAAAATGATTTGGGGAGAATTCCATCTTTCTCAATTGCCTGGAATACTTTCATAGGATTGGTATCAGCTCTTCCTTGTATGTTTTATAGAATTCTGCTGGAAAGCCATCTGGTCCAGGGCTTTTTTTGTAGGTAGTTTTCATATGACGGAGTCAATTTCCTGGGTTGTTATTGGTCTATTTAGTCTCTCAATGTCTTCTTGTTTCAACTTGGGTATGTTGTGTGATGTCAGAAAGTCTTTCATTTCATCTAGGTTATCAACAAAAGTTTATTTTAAACAAGAAGTGGATGGTTGCTAATTCTTACTCCAATAGGAGAATTGAATAACTCCAAACTCAGTACTCACTCAACATAGATATCTCAAATCATATCTTTCATCTTACATTGTTTATTGTTTACTTTAGAGTGTGTTTTTAATTTTTTTCTTCTGCATAGCCCCTCAGTCCAAGACAGGGTATCAGAGGGAGTGTTTTTAATTTTTTAAAAAAATTTTATGTTTTTAATCTGTTTCCATTTGGATGAATAGCAATAAAAACAATAAATCGTGCTTCTACTTTGTGCATAGACTTTAAAAGATGATAAATAAAAACAAACTTTCAGCTACAACCTTTTACCAAGGTGCACTAGTCCCTAATTTGTTACACTATGCTGATATAAAATGAGGCCTTTAGAATGACTTTACCTCGCCTTCTCTCACTCAACCCCAAGAATTTACTGAGGTTATATAGAAATTTTAATTCAGCTAAAATTAATCCATTTTATAGAATCATTTTTTAGAACTTATACTAAAGGTTTCCATCACATCATTATCAATTTAGACGTATCTATGAAACAATTTATTGCTTAAAACATTTTTCTCTCCTTTCTCTCTTATATTTTTGTTCATCTGAGTCATCATTCTTGTTTATTTGCAGATCTCTAACTAAAGTCATAGTAGTAACCATCTATCTCTTAATTTATTTACTCCATTTAAAAATGTAAACACTCACATTTTAATTGTAGCAAGTGTAAATAAGTATGCATGTTTGATATAAGTGAAAGCTTTCTTGACCAGTAACTTTGGGAATCTAGAGAGACTAAATCTGAATATTTTGTTTCTTTTCCTTTCTTTGATAGTTTAGTTATCTTAGGTGTATCTCTTTCTTTTTTGCATATACTATTAATCAGAGTATGGCTAAGCTGCTTTAGCAAAGAGACCTAACCCAAGTGGCTCAAACAAGATAGAAAATAATTTTCTTTTTATTTGTTGGAACAGTTCTGAGCTTTCAAGGACAATTTTTGCATTTTTCTTAACAATTTCCACAAATATTAGTATGTTTTTGTGACATTCAAGGGAAAGAAACTGGTTTTTAAGAAAATGACTTGAAAGTTGCACATAACTTCTGCCTATATTCCATGATACTGTTACTCACATGTCTACACTGAATAGGTGATAGCCATTACACAGGGAAATGGGGGAGCTCTGTTACTAAAAGAAGCAGTTGGAGAATGAGTATTGAAAGACAATTAGAAAGTGTTTTTGTTTGTTTGGTTTTTGTTCTTGTCCTCAAGAATCTAATTCACTTTCTAAGACTATTGGGATATCTTCAGCAGATCTATAAGTAGTAAGTGAGCAATCTCTGATCCTGTTGTCTGTTAATGTACCATTAACAAGCTGTCAGTGCATAGTTGAGGCAACAGGAAAATGGCTTTTGTTTTCCTGTTTCATAAGCTTTGAAGTGTAGCTCTTTCTCAACCACAGTGGTGGAGAGAAAGTCATCCTATCTCTGTAACTCTCTATCTCCCTTGAAATTTACCTACAGGCACAGAAACCAGCAGGTCTCTTAGGTCTGCTCTTAAATGCAGGGCATAGAAGCACTGTAAGCAAAAATCTTTTTACTTGTTCAACTACTTCTTTGCTCTATAACTGAACCCAAGACCTCATATCATCTTTCTTGCTCTGTACAACACCTGTCCTTAGCCACAGTTCATCTCTAAAGTATCAAGTGTTGAAAAGAATGAACTTGAAGTGGGTGGCAGGTTTGTCTATGTGGGTGACAGTCTTCACAGCCAATAAAACAAGAAAGCTGAAGTGACTTTTAACTCGCAGTAGAATTGCAAAAAAAACTTTGGCAGCTAGGAGCTTGGCCTGCCTGAAATAATAAGAAAAAGATGGTGATAAGCTGAGAAAAACATTATACTACTTGTTAGGTCCAGATCTCTGAAATAAGCACGTTTAAAATACTGATTGAAGGGCTAGATGAACAGAAAAAGTTTTAAATTTAGGCCTCGTATAATCCTAAAGATAAACTACATAAAATTATTTTAACTTTAATAATCAGTAAAGAAAAGCAACAACTTTTCTTATTTACTTACCTTCAAATTGTATTTTTAGATCATTTGTTTATAATTTTACAATAAATATTCCATGCCAATAGGGTTATTTCAGTAAATTGCTATGTTTCTATAGAATTGATAAAAAATATATTTACTATGCTATTAATATGTGGATTCTAGAACTTTAAGAATACATTGTGTATATTTTAGTCAACATCCCTAATTTTATCAACGAAAACGTGAATTTTACAATATTTAAAAGATTTTGATACTTCAGAGTGCTAAAGAACTGAGAGTAGAATTCAAGTCTACTGGACCCACTTCTAGAACTTACCGATTTTATCATCATTAGTTAATTACTTAATGGAAGAATTGCAATTTCAGAGGCTACAAAGCAAAACCCAAAACTGTGACCCTAAATATGGTGATAGCTTCCAGAAGCCATACAGAATTGAGAAGAAATGGCCGGTTCTAATTTATTTTATGTTAGTATTCAAAGTTATTAAATACATAACGTTAAGTGCCAGCATAGACATAAAAGTATATTAGACAGCAAGAACTAATAGCAAAGACTTTTTAAAAATGTGATTTGTTTAGGAGAGTAATAACCTCTAGGCTCATTCACATAATTTATTGATCTTCCTATAATGACTTAAATTAAGAAATAAGCTATGCATCAGTAAAATTAAAATACAAAAAATTACAGCAAAAGAGAATATTGTATCAATAAAGTAATTTTCAAAATTTAGTTATAAGTAGTTTTCTTAAGTCATTTCCCTAATAGCAACTTCTTTGGTATGTAATTCATAAACTGTAAAATTCACCACTTAAGTAAACAATTTAATGACTTTTAGTGCATTCACAGAATTTTCCAATCATTGCTATCAATTCTAGGATATTTCAACATTTTTCTCCTCAGTGCTGTATTCATAACCAATCATTTTCTTTTGTCCCCCACCCCCTCACCCAGCCCTAAATAATCATTAATCTACCTTCTGTCTCCATAGATTCTCATGTTCTAAACGGTTTATATAAATGATATCATACAATAAGTGATCTTTTATGTCTGTCTTCTTTCACTCAGCATAATATTTTCAAGTTTCAAGGCTACTGTAGCATGAATCAATACTGTATTTTTCTTTACAGATGAATGATGTTTCATTATTTACATATGTCATTCTATTTTATACATTTGTCAATTGACTGATATTTTTCTTGTTTCTACTTTTTGACTACTATGAATAACATTACTATAAACATTTGTATAAAAGTTTTTATTTAGATTATGTCTTTAGTTATCTTGAATATACTACTCTGAGTAAAATTGCTGAGTTATAATAACTTTATGTTTAACCATTTTAGGAATTTCTGTAGGAGCTGAGCCATTTTTGCATTCTCAGCATCTGTATATTTCTACATTTTCCCCAACATTTCTTATTGTCTTTTTTATTGTAGCCTTCCTTGTGGGAGTGAAGTTATTCTTCATTGCAGTTGGTTTTGATTTGCATTTTCCTGATTACAAATAATGCTATTTTTCATGTGCTTATTAGCTGTTTTCATATCTTCTTTGGAAAAACGTCTATTGAGAGCTATAGTTCATTTTCAAATTGGGTTGTCTTTTTATTGTCAAGTTGTAATAGTATATTCTCTATACAAGTCCCTTAACAAATATATAATGTGCAACTTTTTTTCATTCTGTCACTTGTCTTACCACTGTCAATGGTATCATCTGACACTCAAACATTTTTCCTTCTGATGAACTTAAATTTATTTATTTCTTCTGTTGTTGCTTGTGTTTTGGTTTTATATGTAAGAAGGCTTTGCCTAACTAAAGTGCACAAATATTTTATTCCTATGTTTACTTTTAAGTTGTTTATAACTTCTTACATTCTGAGTTAAATTTTTGTGTGCATGGTACAAGAAAGGAATAAAACAAAACTTCATTCTTTTGTGTGTAGCTATCCAGTTGTTCCAGAACCATTTGTTCAATATTGTTTTCCCACTGAATTGTCTTAGCACCCTTGTCAAAACAAAATTGACTATAAAAATAAGGGCAAATTTCTGAATTCTCAGTTTTAGTCCATTGATCCATATGCCTAAACATATAGTTACTATACCTTTGTAGCACATTTTGAAACTAGGAAGTGAGCTCTTAACTTTGTTTTTCTTTCTTTCTTTTAAAAATTTTATTTATTTTTATTTTAAAGATGTGGGGTACAATTCAGGATAGGGTATCATGATCATTGTACAGGCAAAGTTTGGTTCTCCCTTTGGTCACCACTCTGCCTAGTTTGCGGTCAGGTACCCTTTTGATGTTGTGTCCCCTTTTCCACCCCAGCAGTATCCTGCTACTGCCAATTCCTTTTTTACAGTATTCTAGTAAATGCTCAGGGTATGCTTATGAGTGAGAACTTGTACTCTGTTTTTTATTTTGTGACAGATCACGGAGTATAATAGACTCTAATTCCATCCAAGTCGCTCCAAAGTCCATATGTTTGTCCTTCTTGATGGCTGCAAAACATCCATCGTGTATATGTACCACATTTAAAAAAATCCAGTCCAATTTTGTTGGGCAACACAGCTGGTTCTGTGTTTTTGCTACTGTGAATAGTGCTGCAATAAATATGCCTGTGTAGGTGTCTTTTTTTGTAGAATGACTTAAGTTCTACCAGGTATATTGCCAGTGGGGATTGCTGGGTCATATGGAAGGTCAAAGTGTAGTTCTTTAAGAAATTGCCACACTGCTTTCCAAAGAGATTGCACAAATTTGCATACCCAACAGCAGTATAGAAGTGCTTCTCTTTCTCCACATGCTTGCCAGCATCTGTGGTTGTTTATTTTATTAATGATAGCCATACTTACTTGCGCTAGGCAGTATCTCAATGTGGTTCTGATTTGCATTTCTCTGATGATTAGTTAGGCTGAGCACTTTTTCATGTGTCTATTGGCTGCTATATTTCTTCTTTTGAGAAGTGTCTATTCATGTCTTTTGCCCACTTTTTAATGGGGCTGTTTGTTTTTTCCCTTTTGGCACATTTGGTTTCCTTGTAGATCCTGGATGTTAGGTCTTGCCAGATATGCAGATGGAAAATATTTTTTTCCCATTCTGTGGGCTGTCGGCCTGCTTGCTTGATGATTTCTTTTGCTTTGCAGAAGCTTTTCAGTTTGAGGAGGTCCTACTTGTCTATCTTATTTATCTCTTATGGCACGGACACTTGAAGTTTGATCAGGAATTATATGCCAGGTACAATTTTCATAAGGGTGACTCTTCCATCTTCTAAGGTTCTTGCAGTTTGAGGTTTTAAGTTCAGGTCTTTGATCAATTTAGTGTTGATTCTTGTGTATGGTGATAGATAGGGGTCTTGTTTCAATCTTCTGCCTGTGATCAGCCAGTTTTCCCAGCACCATTTACTGAATAACTTCTCCTCTCCCCAGTGGTTGTTGATGGAGGCTTTGAGTTGGTTGAGAAATGGAGATTTTGCTTCTGGAATCTTCATCCTGTTCCATTGATCCATAAGCCTATTTTTATACCAATACCAGGCTATTTTGATTGTTACAGGATTATAGTAAAGTTTAAAATCTGAAGTGTGATACCTTCCACTTTGTTTCTTTTGCTAAGGATTGTTTTGTTTTTTCATGGTCTTTTTTGTTTTCATATGAATTTCTGTATTGTCATTTCAGGTCTGAGAAGAATGATGTTGGTAATTTAATGGGTAATGCAGTGAATCTATACATTGCCTTTGGTAAGATGGACATCTTAACAATGTTGATTATTCCTATCCATGATCATGCAATATTTTTCTATTTATTTGTGTCTTCTTGGATTTTTTTGAGCAGTGTTTTGTAGTTTTCATAGTAAAGGTCTTTTACTCTCTGGTTAGGAAAAAGCTAAGGTATTTCATTTTTTGGTGTGTGGCTGTTGTGAATAGGATTGTGCTTTTTATTTGGTTCTCTGCCTGTTTGTTGTTGGTGTATAAGAATGCAGCTGTTGCCGGGCTCGGTGGCTCAGCCTGTAATCCCGTGCCTTTGGGAGGCTGAGGTGAGTGGATTGCCTGAGCCCGCGGGTTCGAGACCCGCCTGGGCAGGAGAGACCTCATCTCTACAAAAAATAAAAAAAATTAGTCTGGCGTGGTAGCGTGTGCCTGTAGTTTCAGTTACTTGGAAGGCTGAGGCGGAAGGATCGCCGGAGCCCAGCAGGTCAAGGCTGCAGTGGCCGGGAGCGACCACTGCACTCCAGTCTGGGTGACAGTGAGACTCCAACTCAAAATAAATAAATAAATAAATAAAAAATGCAGCTGTCTTTTGCACATCTGTTTTATACCCTGAGACTCTGCCAAAGTCCTTTATCAGTGAAGGCACGTTTTTGACAGATTCTCTTGGATTTTTGAGGTATAGGATCATATCGTCAGCAAAGAGGTATAACTTAACTTCCTCTTTTCCTATTTGGATACCCCTAATTTCTTTGTCTTGTCTACTTGTTATAGCTAGATTTTCAACACAGTGTTGAACAAGAGGAATGAGAGTGAGTAGCCTTGTCTTGTTCCAATTTTCAGGGAAAGTGCTTCCAGTTTCCGTCCATTTAGCAATATGCTGGTTGTGGGTTTATTTTGCATGACAATTACTATTTTGAGGTATGTTCCTTCTATGCCTAGGTGTTTGAGGATTTTTATCAAGAAGTCAGGCTGGATTTTATAAAAATCTTTTTCTGCATCTAATGATATTATCATGTGGTTCTTGTTTTTATATCTGTTGATGCATCTAATTACATTTATGGTGTTGTTGATATTGAACCAGCCTAGCATCCTGGAGATGAAGCCTACTTGGTCATGGTAGATGACTTTTGAGATGAGTTGTTGGATCTGATTTGCTAGAATCTTGCTGAGAATGTTTGCATCTATGTTCATCATGGACACTGGCTTGTAGTTCTCTTTTTTTTGTTGGATCTTTACCCAGTTTGGGTATCAGTGTGATGCTAGCTTCTCAAAATGATTGGGGAGAATTCTCATTGCCTAGAATCCTTTCAATAGGATTGGTATCAGCTCTTCCTTGTACATTTTGTAGATATCTGCTGGAAAACCGTCTGCTCCTGGAGTTTTTCTTGTAGGTAGTTTTCTTATGATGAAGTCTATTTCTTGGGTTATTATTGGTCTATTTAGTGTCTCATATCTTCTTGTTTCTTTTTTAAATTTTAAATTTTATTTATTTTTTTATTTTTTTCTTGTTTCAACCTTAGGAGGATGTGTGAGTCAGAAAGTCTTCCATTTAACTTAAGTTATCAAGTTTGTTTCTACATGGATGTGCCTAGTAATCTCTGATAATCTTTTGTATTTCCTCAGGGAAAGTTGTGATTTTATCTTTTACATCTCTGATTGTGTTTATTTGGGCTTTTTCTTGGTCATTCTGGCTAGGAGTTTATCAATTTTGTTTATTCTTTCAAAGAACTGGCTTTTGGTTTATTGATTTTTTTTCTATGATATTTTTGTCTTCTACATCCTATATTTGGGCTTTTACTTTGGTGATCTGGATTCTTCTGCTAAGGTTAGGATTTTGGTGGTCTTGTCTTTTCAGCTTCCTTAGGTGATTTGTTAGGCTGTTAACTTGTGATCTTTTCATTTTTTTGATGGGTATTCATAGAGATATAAATTCCCCTCTTAGAACTGTTTTCATAGCATCTCAGAGCTTTTGGAAGGATATTTCTTTGTTTTCATTTATTTCCAGGAATCTTTTAACTTTTATTTTGATTTCTGTGTTGACCCAGTAGTTTTTAGGTGTAATGCTGTTTAGTGTTCATGTCTTTGTGGGTTTTGGGGGAATTGTGTTGGTGTTGATATTTATTTTTGGGTTGCACTGTGATCTGAGAAGGTGCATGGCAATATTTTGATCTTATGAAATTTGTTTATGCTTAATTTATGAACAAGGATATGATCGATCTTGGAGTACTTTCCATGTGGTGATGAGTAGAATGTATATTCTGTGGCTGTTTGTTTTTATTTTCAAGGTGTTTTGACCTTTTGTTTCCCTAAAGTTTTCATATTAATTTAAGATCCTTTTTCAATTTCTATGAGACAGCTGAGAATTCTACTGAGAATTTTACTGAATCTTCTCATCAGTTTGAGGAATATTACCATCTTTTAAATATTAAGCTTTCTTATTCTTAAACATGGGGTGCTTCTACATTTATTTAGATCTTCTTTAATCTCTTTTAGCAATCTTTAGTGTTTTTAGAGTATAAGGTTTGAACTTCTTCAGTTAAATTTATTCCTAAAATTTTATTCCTTTTGTTTCTATTGTAAATGGAATTATTTTCTTATTTTCATTTTTGGTTTATTACTAGTGCTTGTTCTAGCTATTATTAGGAATTCAATTTTTTATGTTTGCTGTAATAGTGTGTCTGTGTGTGCATGTGTGTGTTGGTTAGGGTTCTCGCTGTATAAGATTATATTATATGCAATAGAGAAACTGACTTCTTCCTTTCCAATCTAGATGTCTTTGAATAATTTTTCTCTGCATTATTTTGAGTTATTTTATTATTAGTTGCTCTAGCTGTTGCTATATACAACTTAATTTATCTGAATTTTTTCAGATTTATGTTATCTCAATTCCCATGAGACATTGAAATATTGCTCCCAATAGATCTATTTCCTTCTCCTGCTTGTTGATATTATTGTTATACATTTTATATCCCTATATGTAACAAATGCGATGATATATTTTGGTAACTAAAGCTTTATATAATTTTCTCTAAAAGAATTTGAGGGAAGGAAAGAAAACAAGTATATAACTATTGCATGTGTTCTATAGTTTTTTAAAACTTATGTTGATGAAAAAGCCAAACTCCTAAAATATCTAAAGAGTTTTATTATGAACCCAATATGAGTGACTGTGGCCCAAGGCACAGTCCCAGGACATCCTGAGAACATGTACCCAAGGTGATTGGATTACATCTTTGTTTTTTACACTGTAGAAAAAAAATTTACAGGCAAAGGCATAAATCAATACATGTGAAGTTTGCATTGGTTTGGTTTAGAATGACAGGCTATCTTGAAGTGGGGTCTTATAGGTCACAGGTAAATTTTAAATTTTCTTTTCTTTTTTGAGTAAAGTATTTTATTTATGTAGTACTGTATACTTATGAGTAAAGTATTTTATTTATGTTGATCCCTAATACTCTGATTTTGGTCTTTTAGAGATAATAGTCACTGATTTTTAAAAAATATTTTCAGATTTAAAAAAATCATCCCAAGGAAAATCATATCTCATTTTTTTATCCTGAGATATCCCCAAGTGAAGATCTAGACAGGCCAAATATCTTTTTAAAAAAAAAAATCACTATTTTAGCTAACATTACTTTTATGAAGGAGAAGGTAAAGATACTGGGGTAAAAGTAACAGACTCTTCTCAGACAGGAATAGTGTGATGTAGCCTGGGGATATAAGAACAAGCTTTTGTGAGTGCTGGGGAAAGAGAAAATTGATCCTCTGACTCATGGGAAAAACCATATAACTTCTTTGTTCTAAAAAATCCTTCTGGTGTGATATAATAATTTGAGAAATTATAGTGTTTTGCAAAACCCTATGATTGTTTTCTTTAGTACATTGATATTCTAGAGGCAAAGTTGAATTGACTACATGTTAAAGTTTTCTAAGATAGGGAAAATCCAATTCACACTTTTCTATTGCACCTGAAACTACACTTTAAAAAACCTTAGAAATGATGAAATTTTCTTTACTAAAAGGATAATTCTTGAATAGGAAATTATTACAGTAATTGACGACAATAAATTGAGTTAAGGGTGAATTCAGTGATAAGACTAGTAATTTTCTCTTGGGAATAATTCTTGCTATTATTTATTATTAACTAGGGTATTTTCTATAAAACTGACCAAATTTTGAGCAGCTATAGAAACATTTTCTATTTAATTCTAATACAAGTCCAATAAAATTTGTACTACTTTTTGCAATATTCAACTTTTTTTGGCTAATGAGCAGTTAAACCAAGATTGCACCTAGATAATCTTTAAAGCTTGTTTTCTTTCCTGTATTCTACACTGTTTCTAGTAGGTTGAAAAAAAAAATTATGGAAGTGATGACAATAGAGTATATTAGTTTCCTAGGGCTGCCTTAACATATTACCACAGACTTGGTGGTTTTGAAGCAACATAAATTATTCTTTCACAGTTCTGGAGACCAGAAGACTACAATCATGTTGTTGGTATGGTTGTTTGCCACTGAATGCTCTGAGTAAAAATCTGCTCCACGACTCCTTCCTAGCTTCTGTTAGCTGCCGGTTATCTTGGCAGAGCTGTCTGACTGCTGTGTCTCTATATTCTTCTCTTTTAATAAGGACATTTATCTTTGGATTTAGGGACCATCCTAAAAACATCTAGGATCATGTTATTTTGAGATCTCTTAACTTAATACATCTGAAAAGATTCCTTTTCCAAATAAGGTCACATTCCCATGTACTGGGAGTTAGAATGTGGGCATATCATTTTAAGGGACACAATTCAACCCATTCCAAGGAGAATAAAAACTTGGTGCATAACCTTTTGACTATATAACCTATGTAGAATTATGGCATTATAAATGATGCAAACAAAATATCTAATTTGCCACTACTTTTAATCCCATGGCTCAACTGTCACCAGAAATATTTTAGAAGGGCATGAATTCCATGTTTTGTCACACTAGTGAAAAAAAAAAATGCCAAAGTTCATATTGAAGGCAAAAGAGAAAGAGCTAATAAAATGCATGTGCATCAGTTATCACAACTGCTAGCAACATTTTTATGGAATTAAAAGGAAATGTTTTGTCAGTAATAAAGATTCTGCTTCTTAGGAAGCAAATGGAAGATGTTCAGATTTTCATTTGTATAGGTTATTTTCAAGATTTTTCTACTGCAATTTTCCTAGCAAGGTATAAGATATTTTTACTTTTCTCTCTGTGTGTGTGTTCACAGGCTCATTGTCATTTTTAACACCTCTTCAAAGAGTTTACTTTGGTTAAACATTTCTCTAACTTACTGAATAGACTAGAAGAAATATGTATGTTCTAATGATTTGCAACTCACAAGACAGTGTTTTATATCCCAAGTGAGACTGAAAAAGTGATAATTTAGACCTAGCCACATTTTGAGGAAACCTGATATATAACACAAAATTGTGGGAACATGAATGAAAAGAAATAAAATCAGCTTTCATATTCTACTCTACTGACAACATTTCATGAGTCAAAAATGATTCCGACTGAACTTAAAGATACAAACATCTCACTTTGAAAGTTGGAATAACATTTTTGGTTCAGTAAGACAAGACCATATATTTTTTGAAATATTATTCTCTTGTGATATGTAAAATCCTAACTTGATAGGCTTGCCATCAAATGTTTTTCAAAGAAAAATAGATAAAATATGCATAGTAATTAGTTTTCAAGAATTATATAATCGATCAAAGATACTTTTGCCTCAAAAAATTAAAATTATAATAGATTTAGAAAACTAATTGTATTCTTATAATTTTTGAGATAATATGTTGTAGACTTCATAAAGCTAGATATAAATTTAAAATTATTATATACTCTAGATGACTGGAGACATCTAAGCAAGAATTTTTTTTTTAAGTTAAAAATTGTGTTTCTTAAAGAACAGTATTAGCTCCTTACATTGACTACCAAAATGATAACTTCTGAAAGGAAATAGGTATATGAGCAACTATAGAAACCATATATTTTATAGTAGTATTTAGTCCAAGTTTTGATCTTTGATTACTTCAAAATTTGAAAAGAAACTGTTTTATTCAACTCACCTAATCTTTTCAGTGTGACCTATATTTTTCATCATTTGCTATTTTTCCAAGCTGATAACAGGTTATTCTGGTTAAGCTTGATACTTTTATTATCCTACTTCTCAAGGTCAAAATTATCATCATGTCTTATCAATTTTACCCCTACATTTTTTCATTTCCATAAACTTCTATCCATTTCAACTGCTATTACATGTTCAGAATTTCCTTATGCATTTTTAGCACTTATTATCCCTAATTACTTTTATATTAAAATAAGTATTGACCCCACTACAAACTGGGGAAGTAGCATCCCTAAGAAAGACAACCATAAATTTAATTCATTAACTAATTAAAACCAGCTTTTGTCAATCTACTTTTAAGTATAAACCACCATTTGAGTATATATTGAAGTTTTACAGATTACTACAGCAAACCTTCTACTGTTTTATAAAATTTAATTTAATTTTCTTGACAAATAATCATTGTATGTATGTATAGGGTACAATGTGATGTTATTATTTATGTAAACATATATTTACATATTATGAAATTATTAAATCAAGCTAATTATACATCTATCACCTCACATATTTATTATTTATATGTTGTCAGAACAATTAAAATCTATTCTCTCAGCTATTTTGAAATAAAAAATACATTATTATTAACTACAGTCATCATATTGTACAAAAGATTTTTACAATAGAAATAAAATCTATTTCTTCTAACTAAAACTTTGTATCCTTTGATTATCTTCCCTGTCCTTCTGTTCCCCATGTTCTCAGTCTCTGGTGGTGTCCATCATTTTTCTCTCTTTTATGAATTTGACTTTTGTAGATTCCATGTAAAAGTGAGATTACACAGTATTTCTCTTTCTGTGTCTAATTTACTTCAGTTAACACAATTTCCCTCTGGTTCACCCACATCATCACAAATGGAAGGTTTCCTTCTTTATTAAGATTGAATGGCATTCTATTGTGAATATAAACCACATTTTGTTTATCCACTCATTCATTGATGCATACTTAGTTTGCTTCCACATACTGGCTATTGCAAATAGTGCTGCAATGGACATATCTCTTTGCAATTATCTCTGTCACATACTGATTTCATTTCCTTTGGATATATACTAAGAAATGTGACTGCTGGATGATGGATATGACAATTATATTTTAAGTTTATTGAAGAATCTCTTTACTGTTTTTCATCATGGCTATAATTTTTCTCAGAAATAGAAAAACAATTCTAAAATTTATTTGGTATCACAAAAGACTCCAGATAGCCAAAGCAATCTTGAAAAAAAAATAAAGCTGAAGACATCACTGTTTGATTTTAAGACATATTACAAAGCAATAGTAGTCATAACAGCATGAAACTGGCATATAAACTGACACACTGACCAATGGAATAGGATTGAAAGTCAGAAATAAACCCACACATTTGTGGTCAATTGATTTTCACCAAAGATGCCAAGAATATACTGTGGGAAAGGACAGTCTTTTCAGTAAGTATTAGGATCACTGAATATCCACATACAGAAGGATGAAATTGAACCCCTATCACACACTATATACAAAATCAACTCAAAATCAAATAAACTCTTAAATATGACTTGAAACTGTAAAGCTATTAGAAGAAAACACAGAGGAAAAGTTCCATGACATTGGTTTATGTGGTGATTTCTAAGATATGACTCAAAAGCACAAGCAACTAAAGCCAAAATAGACAAAATGGGATTACACCAACCAAAAAGCTTCCTGCACAGCAAAGGAAACAATTAACAGAGTGAAGAGACAACCTATGGATTGGGAGAAAATATTTACAAACCATGCATGTGTGAAGGGATTAAATACACAAAATATATCTTAAAACAACCTAATAGCCATAAAACAATTAGTTTAGATTAAAATGGTCAAAAGACCTCAATAGACATTTCTTAATAGAGAAAATACAAGTGGTCAAAAGATATGTTTTTTAAAATGCTCAACATCATGAGGAAATGCAAATCGAAACTGCCATGAGATGTCACCTTACAGATGTTACACTGGTTATTATAGAAAAATAACAATTGTTGGTGAAGTGGGGAAAAAAAAGAACACTTATACACTAGTAGTAGAAATGTAAATTAGTACAGTTCCCATAATTTTCAGGCAACATATTTACAATTTTGGTAATCTAAGATAGATATGAATATATACGATCTTATATCTTGCTGTAGACCAAATGTTTCTGTCCCCCAAAAATTCATATGCTGATATTCTGACTCCCAGTGTGACATTTTGTGAGCTAGGAGGCAGGCCCTCACCAGACACCAAATTTGTTGATACTTTGATCTATGAGTTCTCGGCTTTCAGAACTGTGGTAAATAAATGTGTTGTTTATAAGACACAAAAATTGTCTTATAAAATGAAACTTTATTATAGCAGCCTGAAAAGACTAAGGCACTCTTCGTTGCTTATTCTATTCTATTCTACCAACACTTGAAAAACATTTATTGAGCAACTGTGTTCTGGGTTCTGGGACTATAACAATAAAGTGGATAATATCCCTGCTATCCTGAAATCACAATGTAGCAGGAAGGTAAGAATACAGTTTGAATAAGCAAATTAAATTAATAAATGTCAAATAATAAAAATTATATTTCAGTGTTGCAAAGAACAAGGATTAAAAGCCCCCTAATGCCATTAAGATGATCACTCTCCTATGTGATACAATGAATTATCTCAAAACATTTGCCATTCAGATTTTTCAGTTGCATGGAGATCCCTGATTGTTCCTTTCTTACCCAAGAGGAAGGCTACTTGCAGAATCTGAGTTTTCCAGAGGAATTCCTTGTATTGTTGGATCAGTTACATTGGATCTAGTTGGTGCAGAGTGATATATTTATATATTACTACAATCAACTCAGTTGGTCCTTAATAAGCTTAATTTTCCACATATTAATAAAGATTTATTGATGTGGTTAGTTACAAAAATTTGAAAGAAACTCTTCTTAGAATTATGATACTATATCATTGGGGGAATATCTAGCCACACAATAACTAACTTATAGCCGGGCTCGGTGGCTCAGCCTGTAATCCCGCGCCTTTGGGAGGCTGAGGTGAGTGGATTGCCTGAGCCCGCGGGTTCGAGACCCGCCTGGGCAGCGAGACCTCATCTCTACAATAAATCAAAAAATCAGCCGGGTGTGGTAGCGCATGCCTATAATTCTGGTTACTCGGAAGGCTGAGGCGGAAGGATTGCCGGAGCCCAGCAGGTCGAGGCTGTGATGGCCGGGAGCGGCCACTGCACTCCAGTCTGGGCGACAGAGTGAGACTCCAACTCAAAAATAAAATAAAATAAAATAAATAACTAACTTATTTGCATATGTATTTTATAGAGGCACTTGATAGCCACAGAAAAGAAAAATCTAGACATAATATTATGATGTGATAAAACTTAAAAAGAGTAGGTTATGCACAGGTGTAACGTAGCAACCCTAGTTTATACAGATCAGATATGAATGTATCTGGAGCACTATGAACAACTCCTGGAAGTGATTTGCCCTAAAACATCAGGAAAAAGACAAATGGAAAGAAATTTAGAGAAGACAGAGTATATTAAAATATTAAATATGAATAAGTTGTTAAAAGAAAGAAGGAAAGGTCAGGTTAGTGCTCGTCTGTTGATTTAAGTATATAAATAAACATAAAGGAGACCAGAAGAATGGTTCAAAGTCCTTTGAATTGAAGTAAAAGGTTTTGTTTGCCCTCAGTCAAAATGGCTAAAGCTAAAAAAAAATTTAACACAAAAAAGTTATTATATGTTTCCATTATATTTTTATTTTCTGCTGAAAGTTCCCCAGACCAGTGAATAAGACTTTTTCAAATTACTGATAGGAACTACAGCGGAACAACGTTTCCTACCATTCTGGACCACATTCCTGCATTTCACTACTAATGCCAAATGAAGGATCAAGATCAGAGATGTTACCAATTTTGTTGATGTTGTATCTTCAGGACTCAGACGTGTGCCCAGTGCAGAATAAGTCCCCAAATATACATACATACATACATACATATATATATTTTTGTTTTTTTGTTTTTTTGTTTTTTTTTGAGTTGGAGTCTCACTCTGTCACCCAGACTGGAGTGCAGTGGCCGCTCCCGGCCACCGCAGTCTCGACCTGCTGGGCTCCGGCGATCCTTCCGCCTCAGCCTTCCACGTAGCCGGAATTACAGACATGCGCTACCACGCCGGGCTGATTTTTTGATTTATTGTAGAGATGAGGTCTCGCTGCCCAGGCGGGTCTCGAACCCGCGGGCTCAGGCTATCCACTTAACTCAGCCTCCCAAAGGTGCGGGATTACAGGCTGAGCCACCGAGCCCGGCCCAAATATATTTTAAATAAAATTGTTGAATGGAGATCAAAATTTAAATAGAAAGAACTGGACATTGATGTAGTGTCAAACTAAGGGAACAGATTTTATATTGTGAATCAGGATTGAAATGAGGACCAATGGTTTTTTAATCTAATAAGATTAGGTTATGTAAACAGGAAAAACAACAATAATAACAACCACATACCACTATGTAAATGACTTGAGGAGACCATAAATTTATTTCCCTGTTGTGAAGTGTGTCTAATATCTTTAGACACCCACATCCGTAACAATGGATTCATCTTGTAGCCCATACCATTTACCTTATTTGAGATCCAAAAGGCATTATCTCCTCTAACCTGCTGCAAATGATTTTGACAGATAATACTTGCTTGAGGTTGTGATCAAGACCTCTAAAGGACAGAGCATATGGAGCTTTTTGATTTGTGAGGACATGATAGCTAGAGAGGAGTAATGGTAATTCCTTTTCTGCTAGCGTCTCTCATCAGGGGTTACCAGAGATACATTTCTTTGGATTGATGAAAAGGCAGACTATGTAGGTAATAAAAAAAAGTCACTAACTTTTGCTTAAGCTATTTTATATATTCTCATTAAAAAAGAGTCATACACAACGATTCAATTATAAAGTAGATAAAGAAAAACAAAAAACCCCACTTAGTCTTACTCCATTTTTGTTTTATTTATTTATTTGTTTGTTTATCTATTTGTTTGTTTGTTTATTTATTTATTTATTGAGTTGGAGTCTCACTCTGTCGCCCAGACTGGAGTGCAGTGGCCGCTCCCAGCCACCGCAGCCTTGACCTGCTGGGCTCCAGCGATCCTTTCGCTTCAGCCTTCCAAGTAGCTGGAACTACAGGTGCGCGCTACCACGCCCGGCTGATTTTTTGATTTATTGTAGAGAGGAGGTCTCGCCAAGTTGCCCTGGCGGGTCTCGAACCCGAGGGCTCAGGCATTCTACTCACCTCATCCTCCCAAGGCGAGGGATTACAGGCTGAGCCACCGATCCTGGCTCCATTTTTGTTTTTATGTATTTCTTAATCTGTCCTCCTGTAAAATATCTGCCTGTACTGTACACTTAAAAATTTTGCTTCAGGTATATTAAGCATTACTCACTTTTAATTTTAAAAATGCTTCCAAATGATTTAGCATATGATTATAAGTGTGCTTGGGGACATATGTATTGAAATCAACAATTCAGATTAAGAGCTTGCCTGTAAAATTATGGTCAGAAGATATTACTAAGGATATTCAGGGCTCTACTTCTTAATGGTGTGTTATCGTGTGAAAGGAAGTTCTGACCAGATTTATTAGGATAAGAGTCACAAAGTCAAAGCTCAAACCCAAAGACATAAGCAGAAAGCAGAGCCAGGTTAAGAAGAAAGGGCATAAGCATACGAGATGAGGGATTTAATTGAAAACAGAGGCAGTAAATAAGACAGCTTAAAAATCTAAAAGATTGTCCAGAGTAGGTTAAGAAAAAGGTACCAGTTAACCTGTTTCCATTTTTAATGCTTCTATTCAAATTCCCTGCCTCCTTAGATTAGAGTGTCAAATCAAAATTATATCAATATATTAGAGTAGCTTGATATACACCCCATATATTTACTTTCTTCCCTGTGAAATCCTCTTTCCACTGAGTGGATTTTACTTTACTGCCACACTGAAGTCTTGTTTTTGCCAGCAGTTTCCTTACTGACTCTTCTTCTTTTTTTTTTTAATGAGATCTACATTGTTTCAGATGGAGGTTTCTCCTTCAACCTGGGCCCCAGAATGACAGTGGCTGGAGCAGAGCCAAGATAATTTGCAATGATCATGCAGTGTAAGTGACAAATGAATGCATGTTACTGTAAGTCGTTGAAATGTTGGTGACAAATGTTACCACATCATCTCTAATGGCTAAACGAATTTCGCACTCATTGCTTATGCATAATAATGATCATAAATATGACATAAAATAGCACTTAACTTTGGGAATAGGCCTTTCTATTAAAATGTAATTCAGGAACCTCATAATTACCTCTTTTATGATCTGATTCTTACCTTTAGCTGTATAGCTAAGATATGGATTTATACACTTGCATATAAGCAAGTGGATATTGCACACTACAGACTGAGTACTCTGAGTAAATCTGTAGTTCTTCCCTAATGTGATTTTTAACTGAATCATAATACCTGTGGTTCGAGATTTTGATCTTTTATGCTAGTCTTTACTTTTTGATTTTTTATAAAGCCTTGTAAAATTTCAGAAAAACTTTCAATATACTTTGAGTTCTCAAAATTGCCTTCTTTAGATCATTTGACATATAAATCCTTAGATAAAATGTGAGTGTGAGTAATATTCTGTTGATATCTTAGCAAACTGTCCATCTTGAATAGATACCAAATTTTAAAATAATAGGAAAGATCATGTAAAATGTGTTTAAATAAATCATATTTCATCCTATCCTATAGTAATAGTATTTCCTTTTAGGGTGTTTTATCTTTAGTACTTTGTTACTTTAGTGCTTAATTCTTAGAAAATTACATCCATATATCTTGATTATGCTATGTATTTGGGTAGTATGCAGAAGAGGGAACAAGCTGCTAATAATGATAGACTTGCCTTTTTTAACCTTTCAGAAATGTTACATATAACCTCTATTATGTCCAAATATATTTGAACTATAAAAGTTGAATAAGCAGGAGTCTTTTCTTTAAGAATCCACAAAATGTGGAAATGGGAGAAAGGCTGTACTGACACATCTCCCAAGGGCTCAGAAGTCATCCTTACGATAGAAAAACATGTGAATCTGATATAGCTTTAGGAAGAACTTTGCAAACAACTAATATTACCAAAGGAAAGTCTGCACTATCAGGAGTGACCTCATTACATGAGATTTTTATGTTCAGAGAGAGAATGCTACTCATAACACAAGTTAATTTCACCAGAGATATTACAATGATTGTTCTCTAGGTAGCAATGGAATATTAATCTTTCATTTGGTATGAAACCAGTCACATATCTGTTAATAGAAATTCAGAAGACTTTTATGACCTTTTTATTGATGTGAGATTTTGTAAGTGCATGATTCCAGATTCCCTTTAAAGTGGGTCATGTGTTTTATGAAGACATGTCAGAATTATGAACAACTGTAATCTCAGTACTGAAAAGACCATCCATTACATCATTTCTCTTATCCTGCATAGCAAAATTAATGCAATGTTTAAAAGCAACATTTATTAACACAACTGGCTTTGTCTGCTCAAAGTTTTAAAATCGTAAGTGGCTCTTGAGCTTTCCCACCCACTGATTTTTAGTTCAGTTGACATTTTAACTGATAATCAAATCCTACATCATTCCTTGATGGTATTTATGTAATGGAAATCAACCAAAGCAACTTAAAAACAGCTTTAAAAAGTAATTGTGCTTAATGATAACTTATGCGGCGAATCCAACTCTCACTTAGAGGATAAGGATATCTGGGGAAGATGTTTTATTATAAAAAGCAAAAAACTATGCTCTATTTTTACTTTTGGTGAGCATGTGGAGAGGAAAATAATCTCCAGACTCTCCATCAAACAGCCATGTTTCTCAAAGGCAAGGATTTTTCCTTGTTCTTCATAAGAGAACTCATTCCCACAAAAGGCTCTGAGCTATGAGTTCCCGAAAAGGTCTATTTTATATAAATCAACCATTTCCTTGAAATATTTTAATTCTGGTACTTAACTGAATCTAAGTCTTTCTCCCATTAATCACCCCCAATTTGATCAATTTCTTATCAGTTTTCTCAGATAAAGAGATATTCTATTACCACAATCACACAAGTTTTGCAAAAGAAAGGCAAAGTTCTCTTTTCTCCCCACTAAACTTTCTCATACATAACTCTGTCTGATCGTCAGCTCTCCCCTACCTGTAGATTTTCACACACTAATATTATATCTTTGTAATCTTTCAACTGCTAAAATATTCCTTTTATAAAACTGACAAATACCAAGAATTGGTGCCACCACTATCTCTTGTCTTCAGTCTCATAGATCACTCTTATTGAACCTGGCCCCAGCTTTAGAATCATTTTCCATAGAGTGAGTATTCCTGGAAGTCACCATTAATCCATATAAGTGCACTCTCAAGAACTTTCATTTCTGCTTACTATCTAACATTCACTTCTGCTCAGAATCTGAAGCTTTCTCATTCATCCCCATTTCCTGACATCATTATTGAGAAATTAAATGTTTATGTGATGACCCTCTGTCACTACTACATAGTCTTTTTTAAAAAAAACAATCTGTTTAGCTGCATGGATTTTCATCAAATTCCTTTTTTGTCCTTATTGAAATAGCTACAATTTGTATCTAACCATCAATAGGAATTATTGTTTTTAAGACACAAATCTCTAAGGCTAGGCATGGTGGCTCACACCTATAATCCCAGCACATTGGAAGGCTGAGATGAGAGGATTTCCTGAGCCTAGGGGTTTGAGACCAGCTTGGGCAACTTGTCAAGACCTTATTTTTATAATAAATCAGAAAAAATTAGCTGGGCATGATGGTGCACCCCTGTGATTCTAGCTACTTGGAAGGCTGAGGTGGAAGGAACACCTGAACCAAGCAGGTTGAGGCTTCAGTGGCCATGAGTGTGCCACTGCCCTCCAGTCTGGGTAACAGAGTGAGAGTCCAACTAAAAAAATAAAAAAGAAAGAAAAAAAAAGATACAAATCTCTGATCGATCTCCCTGTCTTTGCCCTCTACCCCTTTGTTTTTATAAATCATTTCCTATGGAAACTGCACCCTTTACTTTCAGTATACCTCTCCATACTTCTCTTTTTATATTTCTCACAGCATATAAACACCTTCTTCACCTCCGTTGCCATGATCCAGTCTGAATCGTCATTGAAATGTTACCCCTCCCTTCCTGACATTCTGCCATGTTCATCCATCAATTTCCAACTGTCAGTTAGCATTTATGTATAACTCTTCCAATCCCAAGCTACTCAACCTTAAAAGAGGATAACTTATAACCTCAGTGTTCACCTGCACTATAAATTTCAGCTATTCAGTATCTGCTATTTATAAAAATGGTCTACAATTCTTCCATTTTCTTTATCGGTAATTTCTCATCCTATGTTTCTCTATAACCATCTCACCAAAATGCTGTCTTTCCATAACATTGCCTATCTCCTGTGATTGTGAAGGCCTGAAGCACTGAGGAAGTGATGTTTAAGAAAGGTCTGGGCCATGAGAAGCAGCCAATCAGACAAAAATCTGGAAGAAGAGCATTTCAGGTGAAGGGAAGAGCAAGTTTGAAGGTCTTGATTCAGGAAATAGTTTGTCTATTATACATAATTTTGTGTGTTAAACAGTTGTATGACTGGAGTATAGTGAGAGGGGCGGTAAATGGGAGATGAGATCTGAGAGGTGGGTAAAGGGCATGTAGAGCCCTCTAGTCCATGGTGAGAATTCTGGATTTTATTTTAAGTGAAATTCAGGGTTTCTTAACCCTGACGTTGTTGAGATTTGGGGCCAGATAGTTGTTGTGGGGCTTCCCCAAGTGTTGTAGCATGTTTAACGTTATTCTTGGGAGAGGTTGGAAAGATGGCGGTTGAGCCAGTAGGACTATGTGAGTCCCGGTGTGAGTGAGTGAGTGTTGAAAAATTTTGTGTATGTGCTGGTGGGTGAGTGGACTTGTGAGTGACTGACTGCATGAGGGCTAGGGTCTAGCGGACAGGGTTCTCCTGGTGCAGCAGCTGGTGCCACAGCTGCTAGGCTTGGACCCTAGCAATTCCAGGGACACAAAAGCTGAGTGGCATTTTCTTTTCTTTCCTTTCTTTCCTTTTTTTATTTTAAAATAAACGAAACCACTTCTGGGAAGAAAATGCTGGGAGAGACTGCCTAAGTGGGGGCTCGTGAGCAAGTGGCCAGGTCCCTGCTGCAACAGCTGGTGCTGCAGCTTCTCTGCTTGGTCCCTGGCTCTTCCCAAGTCACAGAAGGAGAGAGTCATTTTTTTTAATGGGCAAAAGTTTTCCTGAAAAGAAGTGGCAGGGAGAGACTTGCCCCAGGCTCTCCCTCACCATTGCAACAGGAGAGACTGCCAGCTCCAGGCTTTGCCTCACCAATTCAGCACCTGGCAGGGCACTGGCAACAGGGGCTGTGGAGGGAGTCCAGAGGCAAAGTCCCAAGGAAGAGAAGAGAGGCAGCCCACCACCATATTAAAGGCAGGGGCAGGAAAGTGCTCCAACTTGCTCACCACAGAGCAACAGACCTGATATATGACTGGTCGATCAACTACTCAGGGATTGATTGTGATCCGGAGGTAATATCCTGAAAGCACAAACTTCGGAGGGACCCGATGAGTGCTGAGTTCCAGGTGCCCCACTTTCTACCCTGATCCAGCTGTGGGACAAAGGATGTGACCAGAAAAGGGTGAGAAAGGACTCCAAAGAGATCAGTGAACAAATCCCGAACCTGGATTAAGGAATAATAGAGGACTGAGCAAACAGAAGGGAAAGCTCCTCCCACTGACACTGAATAACAGAACTAAAGAGAAAAACAAGAGATCTGTCACAAATAAGGAAAAACCAAAGGAAAACAACAGACAATTTCAAGTGGACAAAAGAAAGAATTCCTGAAAAATCAGATCTTGGTGCCCAAACAATGGAAGTCACTAACAACTGGCCCCATAATATGACAGGGATTAGGGAATCTACAGATTCAACGTAATACCCATTAAGTTACCAACATCATTCTTCTCAGACCTGGAAATGACAATACAGAAATTCATATGGAAACATAAATGACCACGAATAGCCAAAACAATCCTTAGCAAAAGAAACAAAGCAGGAGGTATCACACTTCCAGACTTCAAGCTTTACTATAAGGCTGCAGTAATCAAAACAGCCTGGTGTTGGAACAAGAACAGGCATATAGACCAATGGAACAGGAAAGAGATTCCGCAAGCAAAGCCTCAATTTCTCAACCAACTCATCTTTGACAAAACCTCCATCAACATTCACTGGGGAGAGGAGAACCTATTCAGTAAATGGTGCTGGGAAAATTGACTGATCACACGCAGAAGATTGAGATAGGATTCCTATCACCATACAGAAAAATTAACTCTAAGTGGATCAAAGACCTAAATGTAAAACCTCAAACTATTAGAATCTTAGAAAATGCAATAGACACCCTTATGGAAATTGGTACTGACAATCAAGTTCTATTCATAACCCCAAATGCCCATACCTTAAGAAATAAGATAAACAAGTGGGACCTCATAAAACTAACAAGTTTCTGCAAAGTAAAAAAAAAAAAAAAAAAAATCAAGAGAGTAGGGAGACAGTTCACAGAATGGGAAAAAAATATTTGCCAACTGTATATCTGACAAATGCCTAACCTCTAGGATCTACAAAGAACTCAAATGCGCCAAAAGGAAGAAAACAAACAGTCCCATTAAAAAGTGGGTGAAAGACATGAATAGACACTTCTCAAAGAAGAAATATGGGTAGCCAACAGACACATGAAAAAGTGCCCAGCCTCACTCATCATTAGAGAAATGCAAATTAAAACCACATTGAGATACCACCTAACCCCAGTAAGAATGGCCATCTTTAATAAAACAAACAACTGATGCTGGCAAGAATGTGGAGAAAAAGGAAGGCTTTTACATTGCTGGTGAGAATGCAAACTAGTACAACCTCTTTGGAAGACAGTGTGATGATTTCTGAAAGAACTAGAAATTGACCTTCCATACGACCCAGAAATTCCCCTGTTGGGATATACCTGGAGGAACTCAAATCATTCTACAAAAAATATACACGCACACATATGTTTGTTGCAGCTCTATTCATAGTAGCAAAACCATGGACCCAAACATGTTGCCCATTGAAGCTGAACTGGATTAAAAAAAATATGGTACATATACACAGTGGAATATTATGCATCCATAAAGAAGGACAAACATATGGACTTTGCACCAACTTGGATGGATTTGGAGTCAAACATACTCAGTGATCTATCACAGAGACAAAGAACAGAGTACCATATGTTCTCACTCATAAATGAACTTTGAACAATTATAATACTGTAAGAAAAGGATTGGCAGTAGTGGGAAACTGTCAGGGGAGGCAGGGTGGGATTGGCAGTTAAGGGAAACTGCTAAGGGAGGGAGGCACATACCTCATCAACAAGGGTACCTGAGTAATCAATGTTTGTATACCTAACCCTGAATTGTACCCCACATCTTTATAAAAAAAAATTATTCTTAGCCTCTATGCACTTGATGCCAACAACAACCCACTGTAATAATCAAAAATATCTTTAAACATTACCATATTTCCTCTCAGAAACAAAATTATTTCCCAGGGAAGCTACTGGAGTGTTATAAGCAGAGAAGTAAATTGATTTGTTTTGTGTTTACAAATTGTCAATTTGGCTTCTTTCTGGAGAATGAACTATTTATTAGAAGATAAGATTAGAAGCAGAGACAGTTCAGAGGTTACACCTGTCCTCCAGCTGTGAGAAGACACTGGGTTAGACTACAGTGCTTGTTTTGAAGATTGTTCAAGTCACATTGTGTTTGAAGATATGATAGAGCTTGGCCTCTCAGTTTATACAGAGGTGTACAACACATCCAATTATCAGTCAAGGATGTCAATAAGAAGTTTCGTGGAAAGAAAAGGGGCTCAGAATTCAAGAATGAATTTATTAAGACAAAGAAATTCGAGTCTTCGGCATTTGCGTTACAATTACTGAATATAGAGGAGCTGTGAATAACAACTACTTACTTCTTTCTTTTTCAAGTTGAGCATAATAAAAATAGGACTAGGATATTTTCCTCACATCATACACAAAAATTAGCTCAAAATGGACCAAAGTAAGAAATTAAACTATAAAACTCTTAGAAGAAAACGTAAGTGTACATCCTTGTGACCTTGTATTAAGCAATGGTTTCTTAGATATGACAGAAAAAGCATAAGCAACAACCCCCCAAGGAGAAATTATTCTTTATGAAAAACAAATACTTTTTGTGTCAAAGAATACTATCAAGAAAGTGAAAAGACAAGAATGGGAGAAAATAATGGCAAATTTATATCTGATAAATGTTTAGTATTCAAAACATATAAAACCATTACAGCTCAACAAATAATAAAAAATACAAATAACAAAGACAAATAATATAATAAAAATAGGCAAATAATTTGAATCAGTATTTCACTAGAAAAAGATGCACAAGTAACCAATAAACACATGGAAAAAAGTTTAACGTTACTAGACATTAGGGAAACACAAATAGAAATCATGATGAAAGCATCACTTCATACCTACTAGGATGACTAAAATAAAAAAGATGTGCAATAAAAGTATTGGTGAGAATGCAAAGAACTTAGAACCCTCAAATATTGTTGATGAAAATGTATAATGCTACAGCCACTTTGGAAAAATATTTTGTAGTTTTTGAAAAGATTAAATAAGGAGTTTATATGATTTAGAAATTCTATTCTTAGATATACACACAAGGTAACTAAAAATAAATGCCCATGCAAAAACATCTACATAAATATTTTTAGAAGTGTTATTCTTAATAGCAAAAAAAAAAGGCACGTAGGACAAACAAAATATCTATCAACTGATGAATGGATAAACAAAATGACTATATCCATGCCATGGAATATTATTCAATCATAAACAAGGAATGGCATATTGATTCATGCTACAAAATAAATCAACCTTAAAAACATATGTTAAATGAAAGAAGGCAGACCCAAAAAGCCACATATTACATGATTGAATTTATATAAAATATTCAGTATTGGTAAATTTATAGAGTCAGACAGTAGATTAGTAGTTTCCAGGGGACAAAGAAGAAGGTAGACGGGTAATGACTTCTAATAGGTATTTCTTTTGGGGAGAGGGAGTAATGAAAATGTTTTAGAATTAGATAGTGATGATACTTGAACAATTTTGTGACTATACCGAAGCCCACTGAATTTTACACTTTAAAAAAGATAAATACTATGGAATATGAATTATATGTCAATAAAATTAAAGTGTGTATGGGTCTGCATATAAATAAACACATTCAAGTTTGGTGAGCTTCCATTTGCCAAGCCGTCCTTTCTTTTCCCCAAAAAGAGAGAATGATAAAGGAGTGAGTGGAGTTTAAAATACTAGTTATAGATAGACCTGAGTTGAAGTAGAATCATTTTAGACATGGACATAGTAAGTTTTTAATTTTTACTCACAAATTAACCATATTTCTCCATCCAGTCAGACAGAGTTGTTGAGCCGTCTCCCTCAGAGTTGCATTGTGGGAAAACAGATCAGAGGGCTTGTGATCTACAGGTAAGCAGAACTCAAGAGAAGTCCTAAAGGAACTGAGTCAAGGTTACTAGGTTTCTACTTTCTAGACAGAAGTGTTACACTCATTCAGTCCTTTTCCATAGAAACATGAGCCCAGGGAAATTGAATCTATTGTGAACACACGAGGAAGAATGGATTTGCTAGGATGATGAGTTCAATTTTGTGCATATTGGATTTTGTGATCATGAAATTTTTCAAGTGGAGGTGTTGGTAGAAAGATAAGTATATGGTTCTGAAGATGACTACCCAAAGTAGTACTGAAATCTTTAAAAATTTGCCTTAAGAAATGACAGGGAAGGGTTAGAATGAATATCATAGGAGTTGTCTTTTCCAATCCACCAAGTCAGGCAATAGAGGACACAAAAGTAGTTTAAGAGAAACCCCAATCCTCTACTTAAAAGATGGGTAGGTAGTGCTCAGAATTAAAAATTCATGATTAATGAATGGCTGCTATATATTTTAACAGTTCTTATTCTGAGAAGCTTATTGTTTTTTTCAAGCATTTACAGTTTTTAACATGGAGATCTTTTTGTTGTTGCTGTTTTTCTTTCCTTTCCCTTTTTTTTCAAGGAGAAGAATCATACTATATAAATTTATTGGTTTGGGAATGGGAACAAAAATTAAAAGTCATTATGCCTATAATTTTTTGCTAAAAATGTCTAGTTGTGCATTCATACATCCTGTAGACATCATTTTATTACTTACTCTAAAGAGGAGGAATAGATAAAAATTGTTTCCATCTTTTCTAGAGATTATACTGCATAGACTGTTTTATTATGATAAGATAAATAATCCAAACACTTCCACATACTGGGAAACTTAATGGTTTGTGAAAGAAAGGTGTCCTGGGAGCTGAAATAAAAACAAGGATATTAAAACAGATAGACACTAGGCTATCACGTTCATAAGAAAATTATCCAATTCATTGAATACTGATTGCCATTTTATTATCTGAATCAATACCAATGCAGTTAATGTGGCATTTAGAAATCATAAAAATGAAGATCAGATAATTGTTCCCCTAAACAGAACACTTACATAAATATTTTAAACCTCATGTAATGAAATCACATTGAAATCTGGAGGAACATGGACTCATGTAAACACTGCTGGCATTAAGCAACTCTTGGGATTTCCTTTGCTCTTCAATAAACTTCATTTACAATTTAATTGGAATATTAGCTATTGCCAACGCCACAGAGATGAAGAATTTATAAACTGTTTTTGCCTTCTGTTAAATTCTAAAAAGATTATTTATAATTAAATAAAACATTAAACATTCTTTTGCATTCTATATTTTATTTTATTAAGAAATTAGATATTTTCAGCTATTATGTTTGCTTTGCATAAGAAATTCAAAGAATTTTAGAGGTGGGCATAACTAAATAATTTTTAAATTTTTTTGCATTTATGTTTCTCATTATTCTTTAAATTGACATTTTACTCACCACTAATGTAACTGAGCATGTTTACTTACTGGATATTTGGATATTTTCTGCTGAGAAATATTCACATTTTTAAATTAGTATTTTTGGATTGTTTTATAAATTTTTAACTCTTTACATATTCTGGAATGAAGTAACTCTTTAGGTGCAATTATCCCATTTTAGTGTTCCTTTTTAAAATCCTCTCATAGCATCTTTTAAAGAACAAATGTTCCTGATTGTAATGCAGTCCAATTTATGATTTCTTTTCTAGTTCTTGTCTTGTTTAAGAAAGCTTTGCCTGCATTATATTTTTGAAGATATTTTCCTTTTGAACTTTTCAAAAGTAATCAAATTTTCCATTTGAAAAGTTTAACATAATTAAACTCTTAGTGGATAACATGTGAAAATATCTTCATAAAAATCATGCATGCAAAACTTTCTTAAAGAAGACAAAAACTACTAATCACGAAGAAGAGAAATGATAAATTGAACTATACTATAACTAAGAATGTTTGCTTTTTGAAAGATGCTATAATGGGACCAGAAAAGGCACTTTTGAAAAGTTTGATTCCCATTGGGCAGTAATGTCTCCTTTACCACAATATCATAATATAAATGCCTATAAATATTTTCACACTACTTGCTTCCTTCTCTTCTATAACACTTAATTGATTTTATTGCAATTGTATAGTATTTAAGTTTTCCTCTAGACACCAAGCTCTTTTCTGCACAACTTATATTTCTTTTGTTGATTCTTGTATTATAAGCATTCAGACTTTGCATATAGTATACACTCAATATATGTCTGTTAAAAAGTACATTGATTTATTTGTTTCTGGAATATAGTTTGCCCATTTAATAGTTTCATATAATCTGTATACTTAATTATATGGTATAATTTGTTTTTTATTTTATAAGCTTAATATTGATTGTATGATCTCTAAGCAAAGAAAATTATATCAAGAATTATTATGAAAATGTGTCTAATTTTACATATAAATGTCTGGGCTATTTTGAGAAGGCAATTTTTTATATCATGACAGCAGAACTTTTTATGTTTTTTTCGCAGGCAGTTAAGCTTTCATATTTTTTCCCTTTTTGAATTTTTAAAAACATCTTCCATCACATATAAATTTTTATATTTATTTTTAGATGACAAACAGAAATATTGAATATAATACAATGTATATACACCAAGATTTATATAACACAAAGCCTCTATTTCTTTCTGTTCTTAAACAAGGGCAGAAAAGAAGTGTACAATAAGAAGGAGGAAAGGGGAATTAGGGGAGAAAAAATTATGATTGCAGAAATTTTTTGCAACTGTACTTTCAGGAATAATGATATGTTCAAAATATATCTTAGCAAAATGAAAAACATTGTATATTATTTTCCAATAAATTTTATACTAATTTTAGTCACTTGGTTGCTTATATCTGCCATTTGAATTCTGACTATTAAGGAATTTAAAAGCTTAACACCAGTCATGCTACTTTTATTTCTATTATATTATTTTTATGGTGACAAATATCATAGATTTAGTTTTCATCATGATTTACTTAGATTTTTATAGCCAGTTTCTTAGGTAAGGTTATACTGCTGCCCTTTACATTTCTCAAAAATTTGGCATTTTATGCCAAGATATTTTCCCAATCATACCATCTTAATTTAAGGTAGATATTTGATCTGTTGCTCTTTTCCTAGCTAAACTAAATGACAAATTATCCTTTTGTGTGTGTGTATGTGTGTGTATGCATGTGTGTGTTTGTGTGTGTGCGTGTGTGTGAATGAGACAGTGTAAGAAAGTGATAAGTTGAGAAAATGAGCTTACATTTAGGCAAGAGAAAAATTAATAAATCAGTGCACTCTAAATTAATTTACATAATGGTTTATGTTAGAATTTATAAACACATTTTAAACATACCTAATACAGTAAAATGGAATAATCAGGAGGTCATTATGACTGTGTATCCCATTATATCAGGAAACAGGACAGTGGTTAGTTTAGAAAAGAAAATTATAACTCAAACCATAAAAAAGATAAGACCAAGGTAAGTGGAGGTACGTATATGTCAAGCAAAGTAATTACCGTAAATCAAGAAGGACTAATTAGTAACATGCTCAAGAGAAGAAATCATGAAGAAAATATAGTGAATTAAAGAACTTTCTTAGAACAAATAGGAATCCATACAAAGAAAATGAAGTCAAGTTGGTTATGAGCAGTGACTATTTAGTAGTGCAGGATATACTTATAAATCAATATGTAATATGCTACTATGACATATTTAGAATCAACTTTCTGCTAGAAAATACACTCCCCCAAAGCATCCCAAGGAAATCAGTCTCAAAGATCAATAAGATATGAGAATAAAGAAGAATATAATACAAACAAGTCTTCTAAAAAACAAAACAAATTAACTATAGAGATGTCAGAGTACAGTAATCTGATTTTACTTTCTAAGTTGGATTCAGTTTAACTGACCTCTAAGTACGTTAATCATTAATTTCTAAAGATGATTCATTTCATTTGACTGGCTAAGGAAGACCTTATTCCCTGACATTAAGCCATATGTATTGCTACTAAATCTAATTGGAAGAAATTAACATTCTGACAAGGAATTGTTCATTGATTACGAGTGTACACATTGCTATATTTCCTATAAAACCAGAATTGTCCTGATACTGTTTTAAAGCACTCTTTACAATTCTGATTGATGCACAGGAAAAAGAAAAACAAGGTTGCTCAAATGAGAACAAATACCAAAATAACCAAGAAAACAGAGGATTTTGTGTGAAGAAAATAAAAAAGATAAACGATTCAGTCAGAAATTATGAAGAATAATCCAAACTGTCCAGGCATCTCCTACCCAGGGGATATATTTTCAGAGGATAACACTAACAACTAGAATAAAATACTTCATTAACTATGTTTCTGCCTTATCTGTAAAAACTTTAGCCTACTTCAAATTCATTCCAAGTTACCTTGGGAATCCCCAGGGAGTTTCTTATTTGTACTCTGGAACTGGTTCTTTTAGCTATCATTTATTAGGTACTATTTTCTCTTCTTACTGAACTCCCTAGTGATTTCAAGGTAGATGATAACCATATTTACAAAAGAAGACAATTTTATCTTCTGCTTCATAGAAATGTTTGTTTATTTTTGTATCTAGTGACATTTGCTACAAGAGTTTAGAATACAATACTGAATAGCAGTAATAATGAGATCACTAATCTAGACTATAATGTTTCCAGCTTGGAGTATGCAACTGTAATTATTTTTAAATCTAACTACTATTTTTTTAACTAATTGTAATGATTTTGTAATGGACATAGAAATTATTTATCACATTAAGGATATAAACCTGTTTTCTTAATTACTTTTTGAGACTTGGATGTCAATTTTTAGAAATTTACTCTTTCAATGAATATTTAACGAGTTTATGTATATGTCAGGTAAAATTCAAGGCATTCTTATGCAACAGTAAACAAAAGACACAAAAATCCCAGTTTCTTTGTCACTGACATGTTAGTAAAGTTGTCAGACTCAAATATATAACCTATATAGGTATATTAAAAGGCATGCTTGGTGTATGTATGGTGCAAACCAAAGAAAGAAAGGAGATAGGGAATGTTTGGAGAAATGGACTGAATGTTTGAAATCAGGAAGACACCAATGAATGACATGATGACAATATAGCAAAAACTTGAGATATAATAAAAGATTAAGTCGTTTGGAAATTTGGGGAAAGAATATTTCAAACAGAGGGAACAACAAATGGAAAGGCTTGGGTAGTCTTGGGTGCGGCATGCTCCAGGAGACCAGTGTACTTGGAATGGAATATGGGAGAAGGTGGTAAGTCCATGATATAAGAGGACATATGGGAACAGATCCTTACAGTTTTGTAGAGCAGCCCGAGAATCTTGGACTTGAGACTACGTGAAATACAGTACTATTAGAGGGTTTTGAATGAAGGAGTAATACATTTTAACTAAAATTTTACCAAGGTCACTCTGAATATCTTTTGAGACCAGATCATAGGAATGTAAGGTTATAAGCAGAGGAACCAATTATGAAACTGTTACAATAATCCAGATAAAGGGTAATGATAACTGAATATTTGAATGTGCCAGTGAAGTTGCTAAGAAGTGAATGAGCCTACATTGGGTTATGAATCTTATGACACTGTAAATTTTACATAAACATCTTCAGGATGGTTATATAATTTTCCATTACGCATACTTCTTTTGAGTAGCAACATTCTTCCTCTCAAAACTTGGTATATGTTGCTATATAATCTTTTGGTTTCTATGTAGTATAAGAATAATGCTACTTTTACTGATTATTTTTGATATGGATATACCTTTTTAAAAAACATTCCTTGACAGAATTCCTGTAGGATTATATTCTTATCAAAAATTTGATTTTTTTGAAGAATAAAACTAGAGCAATAATTTTTCCTGTAAAGTGAACCATTTGATCTGAAACATGAAGTCTTTTGTCAAATCAAAACTTATATTATTCTCCTTCAACTGTTGTCTTTTTATGTATTTTTGAATTCTTATATCTATCCTATCCTTAAAAGTTATTTTCTTCAGTATTTTGGATTCTCTGCCCCTTTTTATAAATCCTGTAGAATTTTTTCAGGTTTTCTTTTTCTTTTCTTTCTTTCTTTCTTTTTTTTTTTTTGAGTTGGAGTCTCACTCTGTTGCCCAGGCTGACACGCTTTCAGCCACTGCAGCTTCAACCTGCTAGACTCAAGTGATCTGTCCGCCTCAGCCTACCAAGTAGCTGGAACTACAGGTAAGCACCTCCATGTATGACTAATTTTTTAATTTATTGTCTAGATGAGGTCTCGCCAAGTTGCCCAGGCTGGTCTCAAACTCGTGGGCTCAGGCAATTCTCTCACCTTGGCCTCCCAAAGTGCTGGGATTATAAGCGTGAGCCATTGTGTCCTGTCCAAGTTTTTTTTTTTTTTTTAATTTGCCTCTTCAAATTTCTGTTATTATTATATTATTTTCTGATACCACTGTTTTTTCCCTAATTTTTGTCATGAAATATAGAGATATACATACATCTATGAAACATAAACATCCAGTATAAGTAGTTAGGAGTGTTCCTTTTCTGATCACATAGAAGTTATTTCTTGAATGAAAGATTTAATGAATGAGTAAAATATGCAAGTCCCTGTTTTACTCCTCTGCTTTCTGGATGTTAGGGCACAAACAGGAATTTAAGTAGTAGTCTGTCAAAATGTTCTAATCCCATAGAACCCTCACCAGGAGATAGAACATTTGTTGTTACTTTATCCATGATTGTTTCTATGGCTTTTTATCGTAGAGAACTTGAACAGGTAAGACAACATGGATATGCACTTACATGAGACATAGTCTATGATGACATTATCCAAGCAAGTGGGAGAATCATGAGGTCTGGAGAACCCCCAAAGCATAAAGTTTAATATTAACCATTTTACGTATAACTTGAATGTCCCATTTTCTTGAGTGCAGAGTTTCCTGGACTGTGTCTAACTCTGTCTCAATCTGAATACTATTTAATTCATTTGCATATATTAGTGGAGACTTTAGGAGATCTAATGTCCTATTTGGCTAAAGTTTTAGTGTTCTTCTCTTACTTTATAGGTCAAAAAATAAATAAAAAACCATCCATGATTCTCCTTGTTTTCCCCTTCCCGAGTTATTTCTTTCTCTCCATAAGTTTCTGGCAAAACTGTATGGATTCTACTGAATTTATTAACATATATACTTGTATTTCTACTCACTGAATGGGATACATAGATTATTCCAATAAATTTCCCCTATTCCCCAAGGTCAGTATTTCTCACACAGCAGAATAAATGCATGAAGAATAGCAGAGGTGTTCTAGTCAGTCTGACTAAACTATTCTTTGAACACAACAGATTGTGTTTAGGACAACTTGTACTAAGTTACTTTCAGTACTGTTGAGAAATGTAAATGTTGTGAAAGTGGCAATTTAAACAGCCAACATTGTTAGAATACATGGCCATTCTATTTGTCGATGCTTAAGACCTCTACAGATTGCACAAAATGGAAAACAACCATAAGTATTCTATTGTGACTGATGTAAAATAACATTTAGTTCCCACAGAGAAGCGTTTCTTCAAAACCTCTGTTAAGGTTAAACATCTTTTAAAAATTCAACAAAGAGCATAGTATGAAAATTGATTCTTAGTAACACTTGTTAAAGGGAAAAAAGAAAAGAATATTCATACCAGGGCAGTGAGAGGAAAAACTGAGAGGTGAATAAAAAGCAATAAGAAAGACTCTTTTGTTGATGCCAACATGGATTTCACACTCCTGTGTTAGCTGCCTATTCTATTTTAGATTATTGAGCCTCTGCTGTTTAAGAAATACATGAAATGTATTATGAATTCCTCAGTCTTACAGGTTGCTGGATGTTGACGTCTCCATAATACATACTACCCCTCAATGATACAAGAACCACTGCCCTTGGGGTGAATAAACAGGTGAAATGTTGGCATAAGTTGGATTAAAATATAATAATTGCAAAAAAGAAGGCTGAGGTAGAACCAGGGATAAAGGAATTATTTTAAAACACTTTGTAACTACAAAAATCTTGACCTTTTCTTTGAAACAATCTTAGAAAAGCAGCAATTCTTGACTAGTCTTCTTGGCACACTCTATGAAAAAAAAGCTGGGCTCGGTGGCTCAGCCTGTAATCCCGCGCCTTTGGGAGGCTGAGGTGAGTGGATTGCCTGAGCCCGCGGGTTCGAGACCCACCTGGGCGATGAGACCTCATCTCTACAGTAAATCAAAAAATCAGCCGGGCATGGTAGCGCATGCCTGTAATTCTGGCTACTTGGAAGGCTGAGGTGGAAGGATCGCCGGAGCCCAGCAGGTGGAGCCTGCGGTGGCCGGGAGCGGCCACTGCACTCCAGGCTGGGCAACAGAGTTAGACTCCAACTCAAGAAAAAAAAAAAAAAAAGAAAATTTATATTTATACAGATCATAGAGAAATCTTAGCAAATAAACTGATGAAATACTATTTTTCTATAGTACTAAAAATATTGAGACCAATTCATTTTCTCTCCCTCTCATCTTCTTTCTCTCTCTCTTCTCAATCTCTCTCCTGTCTCTTCTCTCTTTTCTCTTATTTTAACCCTTGAACACTATGGGGACAAGCTGGATCAGCCTCAAGTGCAGCTGAAAATTAACACATAACTTTTGACTCCACCAAAACTTAACTAGTGAACTACACTTGACCGAAAACCTTACTGATAACATAAACAACCATTTAACATATATTTTTATGTCATATGAATTATATATTGTATTCTTACAATAGAGTAATAAATCAAGCTAGTGAAAAGAAAGTGTTATTAGGAAAATCATAAGGAGGCCATTGCCTTGCTAGACTCTGGTGCGGCCATGTGCTCTTTGAGTTATGGTTGTCGCCATGCTTCTTGACCCCCTACCCCACCTTGGGGAGGGGAATCTTCTCTCTTCCTTCTCTTTCACCCTCTAATTTACTTTCAAATTAACTCTATTTTTAATCTAAAAAAAAGAAGATTGTAAGGAAGAGAAAACACATTTATTATTCAGTGGAAGAGGATCATCATAAAGGCCTTCATGTTGAGTAGACTAAGGAGTAGGAGGAGGAAGAGAAAGGTTCTTGTAGTCTCAGAGGTGACAGAGGTGGAAGAAGTAGAAGGGAGGGCAAGAGAAGCAGCCACATTCTATGTAACTTTGCAAAAATTTCTGTCTGTTTTGATGAAATGTCTAAAATGTTTCTATAAGGTGCCGATTCTTCTCCCACCATTTGCTTTAGTTACAGTGGGTTCATGTCATAAAAGAATTCAAAAGCAATCTTGAATCATTGGAACCCTGCTGCCAGATTGTCTAATGTTAATTATTCTCTTGCACTGCATCGTTTGCATCTCCTTCTTCATCACCTGGCACTGGTTTCAAAGCACTCATGTTCATCAAGTCGTCTTCCATTCATTCCTCTAGAGTGGTATCTATGAGCTCTTGAATTTCTCCAAGATTCCTATCTTGAGACACTGCACCTTCCACCTTTTTGTCTATACCCCCAATATCTTTTATTATTTCTTTCATTGGTTCTATCATAAATCCAGTGAAGTCATGCACAACATCTGGACATGGCTTTCTCCAGCAGGAAATTATTGTGTCAGGTTTAAAGCCTTTTATGTTCTTTATTTTTTTTTCTATAACAATTATGGCATCTTCAGTAGTGTAATTTATTCAGTCTTTCATGATATTCTCTCTACTGTGTTTCTCTTCCATAGTGTTGAAAATCCTTTCCCAAGAGTACCGTGTGCAATGATAGACAAAGATGATTATGATCCTCTGGTCCACAGGCTGAACTAGAGATATTGTGTTTAGGGGCAAGTAGACTACGTCAACGCCTTTGGTATTGAACTCAATGGCCAAGGGCATTGCCCAACATCTAAAGAACTTAAAAGGTCAGTTGCTTACTGAAAAGATACTTCCTAACTTCAGGGACAAAGAATCAGTGGAACCAATCCAGAAAAAGTGTTCTTAATGTCCAGGTTTTCTTACTGTAAAACCAAAGGGCTGGCAGTTGGTGTTTTTCTCATCCTTTCAAAGCTCAGGGATTGGCAGCTTTACAGATAATGACAGCTCTGATCATAAACCTGACTGCGTTTGCACAAAACAGTAGAGTTAACCTATTTCTTCTTGACATAGATTCTGGTGCTCACTTCTTTTCCTTATTAATAAATGTCTATTTATTTATTTATTTATGAATAGGGCACTTAGTTCTGCATTGAAAACCTGTTCAGGCAGACATTTTCTTCTCAGTGATTTTCTTACTGGTGTCTGGAAACTCGTCTGCTGCCTCTTGGTCTGCAGAAACTGCTTCTCCTGTTAGCTTGGGGTTTTTAATTCAGACTTCTCTCAGAAATTACCAAACTATTTTACTGGCATTAACTTCTTCAGCTTTAGATCTTTTACCTTCCTTTTGTTTTAAGTTGCCATAAAATGACTTTGCTTTTTTCAGGAATCATTTTAGAGTCTATAGGTATGCTTTTCCTATAGCAATCCTGCACCCACACAAAAGCAGCATTTCCAATAAGAGTGAAGACATTTCACCAAAAATGTGAGATTTTTGTGCCTACTGATATAGCTTCAGGAATTTATTTTTCTCCTTCTTTTTTTCCCAGTGGTCTTTACACTGGATTCATTTATCTTGAAATGACAGCAACCACAGTGGCAAAACTCAATCCATGATACATATCGAGTAATTCAACTTTTTATTGTGATGTCATGACTTTGCTTCTTGGGAGCACTTCCAGCACCACTAGTGACACTTTGTATGGGTCTCATGGTGTTATTTAAGGTTTATGGTATTCCATTAAACACAAAAAATACTCAAGAACAAGGAGAGATCACTTTTTACTTCTACACTTGATTTTACTGGAGAGACAAACTGCTTGCGTGGCACTGATTGGCATCACATAACCTTTTAAATAGACACATACAACACTTAAGCTCACCACAAAACAACAGGAGGGGGCCATGAAATTTTTGCAATTGTACGGTAAGTACCATAGTTAATTGTGTGCAGTTATGAGTCTATATTGCATCTTTATATTTGTTTACAGTACTCTCTATATAATAAGTGGTACTGTGTATGGTCTGTGTTGTGTGCCTAAATTTTAATAAATTTTAACTTTTTATATTAAGTTGTGTATGTTTTAAAGTAGTAAATGAAAAAATTAGACTACTACCTACAAATATTTTATGCACTTATGACATACTCAACTTTTTCTTAATTGTTTTGCTATTTCTTGGCTATGCAGTTTGTGAGTTTTTTCAAATTGTTGCAAATTTCCAAAAAAAAGTTTTAAACTATATTTACTGAAAAAAAGATCCATGTATAAGTGAATCCACACAGTTCGAACTCAGGCTGTTCAAGGGTCAATTGTATATGTAAAGTAACATAAAAATATATGTAAAAAATAAGAATCAAACTCATAACTGCTATGTTTTCTAGTGGAAGCAGCTAGGATTGAGATGGTACAAACAAAAATATTTACTCTTTAATCATACACTTCTCTATTTATGAATTTTTTTAGAATTAGTTTGTCAACTTATACAAATCACTCTCTGACGTTAAAGTTAAAATGTCATTAAATTTTTTTTTTTTTTTGAGTTGGAGTCTCACTCTGTCACCCAGACTGGAGTGCAGTGGCCGCCCCCAGCCACCGCAGCCTCAGCCTGCTGGGCTCCGGTGATCCTTCCACCTCAGCCTTCCGAGTAGCCGGAATTACAGGCATGTGCCACCACGCCCGGCTGATTTTTTGATTTATTGTAGAGATGAGGTCTCGCTGCCCAGGCGGGTCTCGAACCCGCGGGCTCAGGCAATCCACTCACCTCAGCCTCCCAAAGGCGCGGGATTACAGGGTGAGCCACCGAGTCAGGCATCTCATTAAATTTAAACAATAATTTCGGGAGAAAGAAGTTTACAGGCTTGGAGATCATGAAGGGTGTCTTAAAGACTTTCTTAGAAGGCAGAAGAGAGAAACAGAATAAAACAAAACAAAATAAATGGTTCTTCTTATGACATTGATGCCATTACATCGAGCATTGCAAGAAGCTAGGATAGTGAGATTAACAGATTAATTTATTGTTTGAAAGAATTCGATTCGGGCATTCTACTATTGCAACTCAAGCCATTCTCATAGTTCTCATTTGCTAGATAAAACAATATTCTTCATTCCATTATTTCTCCCATTTTATTGAAAGTTGTTATTTTCACATATCTAAAAAAGTAATTAGCAAATGCCTTGAACTTAGAAGAATTCTGTGGAAGAGTCATGCTCTTGTATATTTTCCCCTGAAACATCCATATATCTTGTTCAATTTTAAACATTTATTGGTTGCCATCCAAATCAGTGTAAAGTTATAGCAAGCATTTTAATGACAACTCATTGATTGATTTGGTCCTAGCCTTAAGGCAGAGACTGGCATGCGCGCGTGCACACACACACACACACACACACACACACACACACACACACACACATTTGGTGCAAGTGGAGAGATGATTTCTTTTTACAAGACACAAAGCATAAATCAAAAAGCAAATGATTGATGAATTTGACTACATTAGCACATCTGTTTTTCTAAAAACACTCTGAAAAAGTATTTTAAAAGATATGTGTAATGCATATATCTGGGGAAAATTAGTATCAAGAATGTAAAGAAAGTTTTATGAAACAACAAGAAAAACATATGACCCTATAAAAATGAGCAAAATAAATGAATAGGAATTTCACTAAAGAAAAAGCACAAATGACCTGTATTTATTCGAAAAGTTTTTGTTCGACTTCATCAGTATTTAAGGAGCTATGAAATGAAACAATTTGAAATGCATATTACTTCCACTAAGTTGTTAAATACTAATAAGGCACACAGTAACAGAATGTGAAACACTACTAGAAAGGATTGTCAGTGGTGGAATACTGCCGGGAGCGGGGCACGCCTCATCAACAAGGTTACCCGCAAAATGACCATTTGTATACCTAACCTTGAATTGTACCCCACATATTTAAAATAAAAAATTTTTTAAAAAGATAGGAAGTGAACAATGGGGCCAGGTGCGGTGAATCATGCATGTAATCCAGGCACTTTGAGAGGCTGAGATGAGAAAATCGCTTGAGGCACGGAGTTTGAGACCAGCCTGGGCAATACAGCAAGACCTCGGATCTCTACAAAAAAAAACCAAAAAAAATTTAGCCAAGCGTAGTGGCATATACGTGTAGTCCCAGCTACTAGGTGAGGCCTAAGTATCACCTGAGCCCAGGAGGTCAAGAAGGCTGCAGAGAGCCATGGTCATGATTGTGCCACTGCATTCAAGCCTGGGTGACAGAGTGGGACTCTGACAATAAATAAATAAATAAATAAATAAATAAATAAATAAATAAATAAAGGAGAGAGAAAGAAAGTTTCTTTCCAGTTAGGATGGGGCAATTAACTTCTCAGTGATTCTTGTATTTTTGTTAAAAGAGGTTTTATTGTACCTTGTCAAAGATAAATCCAAACACTATAAAGAGGTAAGGATAGATTTAATCAATAATATATTATTGCAATAGAAAGAAAGGGTCCAGTGTGAACTGAACTCAACTTTGGTTTGTACAGAGGTGACTGGGTGTTTTAAAGGAAGTGAAATGAAGCAGTTGTCAGAGATGTGAGTGAGGGCTCGGTAGACAGGAAAGTGAAAAAAAATTACAAAGAATTGGTCAGTGTGAATGTAGTCATACCAGCTGTGTCTATTCGATGCAATTATGGAAGTTAGGATTCTATCCTCACACAGAAACCTGGAGAGAGTGGCCTTGTCCTTCCTGATGATTACATTTCAAAAGATTGGTTTCAATTTTATGAGACACTTCTGAATTGTAGGAGACCTGTATGCATCTCAAAGGACAGAGGAAGGATTCACAATTATAACTTTGCTCAGTAAATGCTCTAAGAAACGGTGGCCAGGAGCCTATTGTCAGCTTTTGGTTAGAACAAACAACAAATACTTTGGCAGCCTTGTGTTTTCTCAGGCAGACATTTTCAGTGTAGGGGTGGGAGGTGTGGCCTTGAGATGCTAAAAACTATATTAATACTTATTTAAGTCTTTTTTTTTTTTTTTTTGAGTTGGAGTCTCACTCTTTCGCCCAAACTGGAGTGCAGTGGCCGCTCCCGGCCACCGCAGCCTCGACCTGCTGGGCTCCGGCAATCCTTCCGCCTCAGCCTTCCGAGTAGCCGGAACTACAGGCACGCGCTACCACACCTGGCTAATTTTTTGATTTATTGTAGAGATGAGGTCTCGCCAAGTTGCCCACGCAGGTCTCGAACCCGCGGGCTCAGGCAATCCACTCACCTCAGCCTCCCAAAGGCGCGGGATTACAGGCTGAGCCACCGAGCCCGGCTCTTATTTAAATCTTAATATGGGGGAAGGGTGTTGAACAAAATTATTTGTGTTGAATGTCTGTAGTTTTTATAGGCTAAAGTTGGAGCATAGTTAAAAAGAGGGCTCAGAGGAGTCTGACTAGAATATGGTCAACAAAATAATCTTTGTCACCCTTACTGGTTCATATGTTGTAAAATCTTTTTCAGTGCTGTACCAATTGGCTGTTTGCAATCAAACTGTGTGTCTCCTGATTGCAACACAAACATTCTGATTAGTAGAGAAAAGGAAGTCTGAAGGGAGTGTGGTTCTGACAACCACATATCCATCATATTCTGACCTTAAACTATACTTGGGAGGAATTCACCAGATGCTCAGGGACAGGCAGTGTTCACTCAAAACTGTCATATGACACTGATGACTGATGATGTTCAACACAATCAAATAGAATTGACTAATTCTCCAGTACTATTTTTCTTACTTTTTGCTATTCTACTAATCTTGCTTTATCAATAATGCTCTGACAAACTCTAATAAGTGACTAAAAGTTTTCTCAGTATGTTCTCCCTGATCTGCATCTTGTTACTTTTGGGACTTTATGGTCTTTTTTTGCCACTTCAGAAAATATTAAAGCCATTGTGTGATTTTTCAGACTATAGCAATTGCTCTCAATTTCACTGTGGACTAGATAGGTCATTCACTAACTATTTTGCTAACAAATTGAATAGATGTTTCTTTTTTTAATTTTAAGGATGTAGGGTACACCTCAGAGTTAGGTATATAAATGTTCTTATGCAGATATACTTGTTGGTGAGGTGTGCTCCTCCCTCCCTTGGCAGTTTCCCACTACTACCAATTCCTTTCTTATAGTATTATGATAATTGTTTAAGATGTTTCCTTAAATATTTCAGAAGGTAGATTTCTGTCCATAAATTCCTTCTGGTGCTTTAGCTTACTTCATAAAATTAATACAACATCTTAACCTTGTACATATTGGATCCTGATCCCACATCAAAAAATACTTCTGCTGAGGTTGTTAAAACCCTATTAACAAGACACAGTCCACAGAGAATGGAAACTAATATTAGAGCTCTCCTTCCTATTGTCAGTTTGTGCTCTCCAGAGACATTCTAGCCTGCTTTACAGTCACTGCTCAACTCTATTCAATGAAGCTCTTCTCTTTGAACTTTATTTCTCTATTCCTTTGAGAAAAGTGGAACTTAATTTATCAGGAGACTCTATGCCCCCTCTATAGTACTATATTTAGTACACAAATTCAGCTCTGGAAGCTCGAGAACACAGTGTAAATTCATTAGCCAGAGTTGTCATGGGCATCAAATATCCCTTAATGGTTTCTTAGCTTAGTTCATAGGCTGAAGGCTGGATTTGTGCTATTGCAAATACTTCTTGTTGTATTTATTTAAATAAAGAGGATCGAAAAAAAGTTCATGACCATACGCAAGGAAAAAGTCACCTATAGAAGAAACATCTGGATTTTCAGAAATCTTTTTTTATTGCCTAGCTGAGTAATCTACATCCCTTACTTTGGAGCCTTTTACAAGGATTAATAATCATTTTATTTCTGGTATTTGCCTATGTTGTGGGAGCCTATGTATCCTATCTTGAGCCTTAAATGCAACTGTATAGTCATTGTCAGGTCAGATGATTAGGTAGCTTATCCTGCAACATAAGTGCAGGAATAACAAACTGTAGAACAATAGACTTGTTATCAGGGCAACTTCCTGATCAGCAAAATCACGGTAATAGTAAAGATGTGGGTGTCTTGGATTAAAGTCCTACCTTCTGACTTTGGTCTTAAACAAAAAGGGGGAACTGAAAATAAAAGGGTTAAAAATAACTCATTATTGTTCTCAGTAGGAAGCTGGCTTGGTTCTAACAACTAGGATAGATATTCTCTTCTTGTACATGAACAATTTCAGAAAATGCCAGCACTGGATAAGACTATTCTAATCATGAAAGAGCAAGACAAAAACAAGACTATTCTGTAATCATGTTGAGCCTAGACAAAAAAAAAAAAGAAAAAAGAAAAAGAAACTTGTGTAAACTACAGTCATGCCCAAACATCCCATAAGTAATCACTGCTTCTTTAGGAATTATAGCTCCACATTGGCCTCCTAAATAAAATTATTGAGATAGTGAATCATAGAATTGCTTGGGTTTACTGAGAATACCTATTTCAGAGAAAAAGCTGCTTGCTGACTTTAAACCTTTATCAAATTACTTGAGTACAAATCCTATACACCTCTCCTAAAACTCTGTACTGCAATCTGCATTTCTCCATTAGGTGTGGTCTCCTTTGTTGCAATAAGTACCCAAATCCCCAACTTCATTTAATTATCTGGTCATCTTTGGCTGAATGGCACTGATATAAAAGTATCAAAATTTCAGAAACATCAAAGAATATATGTTTATTTCTCACTTATGTTATATGTTAATTGCAAATGAACAGAAAATTCTACTTCATGCTGTCCTCAATCTTGGCAAAATAATGCAAGCCCTATGTGAACCTTGGTGGTTAATGTAAATGAGAGAAAGAGATTGGTCAGAGTTCTCCAGAGATATAGAGCTAAGAGTACATACATCTAAATCTATATATATGTAGATATATATAAAGAGAGAGATATAAATAGATAGATATAGATATAGATATATAAGAGAGGATTATGGAGGCTAAGAAGTTCTACTACCTTCAGTTTGCAAGTTGGAGAACCATGAAAGCTGGTGGTATAATTTAGTCTGAGTCCAAAGACCTGAGAACCTGGGTAGCCAAGGATGTAACTCTCAGTACAAGATTAAAAGCCTGAGAACCTAGGAATTCACAATTGTTAAGTCCTAGAGTTAAAAAGTTTGAGATATTCTGGTGTTCTGGTGTTGAGGGTGGAACAAGATAAATGTTCCGCCTTCAGGAAAAAAAGTCAATTCTTTTTCTGTCTTTTTAAAAATTTGTTCTTCAGTGGATTAGATGATGCCTGCCCACATTGATGAGGGTAGATATTTTTTACTGGGTCTACTGATTCAAATGCTAATACTTTCTGGAAACACCATCATAGATACATCCAAAAAATAATGTCATACCAGCTGAGTATCCTTTAACTCAGTCAGGCTTACATCTAAAATCAACCATCATAGAAGGTATATTAAATTGTGCATTGGCTCTTAAAGCTTCTGCCCCCCCCCAAATATATACAATTTCTGTACATATTTTATTAACTAAAGCAAATCCCATTGCCATAGCTAACTGTAATCCTACCATCTTCTTAGAGAAGAATGTACAATATTTGATGGACAGAAGAAAGAATTGCTGTTTACTTTTTGAGGGGAAGAAAAGTAAAGATATAATTGGATAGGAAGGTTTCTGAGGCACAGTGCTGTTCTATATCTGGCCCAGGTTATGCTTATACATATAGTCTCTTTATTACTGTCCTGTAGAACATACATATACATTATTTTAAAACTTTACAATAAAAATAATAAAGAATAGAATAAACTTTGATATATAACCTGAAAATTAAAAAATGAAAAACTGTAACAGGTAATTTTAATTAAAAATTGGCACTTATTTTTTATTTGTGTTATGAAAACGTCAACCAACACATCAAAAATGATTAAAACAGTTCTTAAAAACTAGAATATTAATAATTTTTATTTTCAAGCCCAACCACATATGCAATTTTGTTGACATTCCTATTAATTAAAACTCTTACTTTATCGCTACCAACCTTTCATGCAAAAATGAAGAGAAGACAAAGATATGGAAAAGACAAAAAAAAATAAGAAAAGTAACAATCTAAGACATGAAACATCCAACTACTATGAGTTCCAGAAAGAAAAGGAAGAAGTGATAAGAAGAAGCTACCAAAGCAATGCTACCCCATAATATAAGAATATTAGTGTTTAGATTGAAATGCTTACTGCAGCCCCACCACAATAAGTGAAGGAAAACCTATATCAAGTCATAAAGCTTTAAAGCTTCCTCAGCATCAGGATAAGGAAAATATCACAAAACTTTTCACAGAGAAAAAAAGTTAAAGAAAAAATGTGATGGGCAACTCATATGTAGGAATGCCAAAAATCTTAAAAATTGCAGTAAATTGAATATGGCATAACAATCTCAAAATCAACCTAAGAATAGCTTAACCCAGAAGTGAAAAGATGCCTCAATATTAATTAAAACTATAATGTAATTTACTTAGACTGAATAAGCAAAAGTTAATCTTAATAGATACTGAAAATTACTAATTTTAATATCTGATTTAGGATGAGTTCTCCAGGAAACAAACTCTGAGAAGCAGATTTGTGAGCAGAAGTTTGGTTAAGATCACATGTAAAATATACTTCTGAATAATTGGAGGAATCAGAACTGCTGCTCCCCTGGAAGTTCTGGAAGTGGGATGGCAATTCTGATCGGAGGCAAGAGGTCCAGCTTTTGTACTCCCATGTCCACCAGGGATAAATAGCGAGTCGGCTTTTTTTTTTCGGTTTAACCAGTTTCTGAAGAGGAAATTAGCTGGTTAGCCATCAGTAGCTAATATACCTAGCACCTGAGGAAATGATCAATTTATTCCTAAAAGTAACATCTGGATGATCCAACATAGTTTCCACTATGTTCTAACCATTTTGCCACTCATGGAGTAAGTTCATCTTGTCTAGAAACAGCTTTTCTGGGATTCTGGTTGACTTTACTCTCTCGAGAAACTAATAAGAGGAAGCAAGACAAACAACAACTCCCTCAACTCCAACTATTCTCTAGGGGTGGTATTTTACTGACATCCAAGCACTGGTCCCAGTTGCTACAAGTTTTGACTTTTGGCAGTGGCAGTATCTTGTCTAGCTTTGGTATATGAGCCTACACAGTTGATTCTGTGCCTAGCCTGCAGCCATGCCTTTTCTTTAAAATTTCTATTATAAAGATGTGGGGTACATTTCAGGGTTAGGTATATAAACACGAATCATGCAGGTACCCTTGTTGATGAGGTATGCCCCTCCCTCCCCTAGCAGTTTCCCTCAACTGCCAATCCACCCCCATCCCTGAGAGTTTCCCACTTTTGCCAATCACTTTCTTATAGCATTGTAAATGTTCAAGGTCAGCTTATGAGTGAGAACATATGGAACTCAGTTCTATGTTTCTGTGATAAATCACTGAGTATGATCGACTCCAAATCCATCCAAGTTGCTGCAAAATCCAAATATTTGTCCTTCTTTATGACTCCATTGTGTGTATGTACTCATTTTTTGAATCCAGTCCAGCTTTGATGGACAACATGGTTGGTTCCATGTTTTTGCTATTGTGGATAGAACTGCAACAAACATATGTGTGCGGGTATCTTTTTTGTAAAATAATTTGAGTTCCTCTGGGTATATTCCCAATAGGGGAATTGCTGGGTCATATGGAAGGTTAATTTCTAGGTCCCTCAGGCATCGCCACATTGTCTTCCAAAGAGGTTGTATTAATCTGCATTCCCAATAGCAGTGCAGAAGTGTTCTTTTTTTCCACATCCTTGCCAGACCAAGTAGGCTACATCCCCAGGGTGCAGGGCTGGTTTAACATTCACAAGACCATAAATGTCATTAAATACATCAACAGATGTAAAAACAAGAATCACATGATTATCTCATTATGCAGAAAAAGCTTTTGATAAAATCCAACATCCCTTCTTGATAAAAACCCTTAAACACCGAGGTATAGAAGGAACATACTTCAAAATAGTAAGTGCCATCTATGACAAACCCACAGCTAACATATTGCTAAATGGACAGAAACTAGAAACATTTCCCCTGAAAACTGGAACAAGACAAGGCTGTCCACTCTCACCCGTCTCGTTCAATATTGTGTTGGAAGTCCTAGCACAGGCAATGAGACAAGAGAAGGAAATCAGGGATATCCAAATAGGAAAAGAGGAAGTCAAGTTATCCCTCTTTGCTGATGATATGATCCTATACCTTGAACATCCAAGAGAATCTGTCAAAAACCTGCTGGCACTGATAAAAGACTTTGGCAAAGTCTCAGGGTGCAAAATTAATGTGCAAAAGACAGTTATATTCCTATACACCAACAACAAGCAGGAAGAGACCCAAATAAAAAGCACAATCCCATTCACAATAGTCACCAAAAAAAAAAAAAAAAAAAGAAATATCTTGGCATCTTCCTAACCAGAGAGGTGAAAGACCTTTACAATGATAATTACAAAAAACTGCTCAAAGATATCCAAGAAGACACAAACAAATGGAAAATATTCCATGCTCATGGATAGAAAGAATCAACATTGTTAAGATGTCCATCCTACCAAAGGCAATCTACAGATTCAACTGCAGTCATGTCTTTACACCACGGCTAGGCCATTGAATAGCAATTGGCCAACACTGGCCATGATCAATGACAGAGGCTGTTTTATATCGACTGTCCACACCATTTTGTATACTGAATCACCTAATGCATCTGCTCTTATCATTTATTCTGATGAAAAATGTATCTCAAGACAAGACACACAAAGTTCTAGAAGCTACACAAAATGTGAAATACTAATTGCCACCATGGAACCTAAAATTCTAGCTACCTTTTTATATAAAAGTGAAAGAAAATAACTACTTACCATAAACATAGATGCTATAATTTTCACTTCATTGGCCAGTTATGAGGCCCAAGTTAGTAATCATTGGTGCCTTCTCCGATTACAAATTGAGCTTCTAACCTTTAGCTGCACCTCATTTGAATGACACTATCTGTTGGAATGACCCAAATCTTTTTTCCTATGGAATTTAAGTTATCTTGTTACATTTTTCCACAGTCCTGAACTGTTCATCAAGGGGGTATTAAGTAGAGCCCTTGTGAGTCATGGATTACTTGAGTTTCTGGCATTGTTCTTCTTTTCCCCATTGTGCTGCAACAGGACGTTTCCCTCTTGGAAATCAGAATAAGTCACTTCAAAAGGAATACAATGATTCCTTTTCTGCCTGCAGGATCAAAGAAAAAAAGGAGTGAGCACAAACTGGTCAGAATGCAGTCTTAGCTTTCAATTTAGTGGATTCATGATGATGCTCCCTGGTGGAAGTATACCTTTTATGAGCTCAAAAATCTAAATACCTGGAGAATTTATACCAATGGAGATAGGGAACAAAAATTCTTCCAATAAGTTATGGATTTTAACAGTGAGATAAATCACTCCTAATTCTAATCTTGGGCTCCTAAATATATGCATTGCACCCAAGGCAGAAATTGCACCATACACTGAGCACTGACTGATACATTTATTGACTGGCACTTCAGTCTTGTAGACTATTCAATTGTCTACCAAACATATCAAGGAATTGGGAGATGTGGTAAGATTGTGAATTCTGTTGCTAGAACCCCTTGCTATACTTGTATTACCATAACATCAAAGGTTAGTTTGTCTAGAATACCATGGCAATCAATAAGGCATTCTGTAATTTCATATACTCTGTCCTAGCAGAAGATTTGGGGGTAGAGTAAATATGTATCCAGAATATATGTCTATTCTTGTGGGGGTATATGAAGAAGGAGTTTTCCTCTAATTTTGTGGTAGATTGCATTATTGTTACAGATATGAGGGTCTTTTCCTGACAAGAGGACTAGACCTCACTGCCCTTTAAGGGGTATAATTGATCAATCTTCTGGTAAATGGTATTTGGAAGACATCTTACTGATCTTAGTTATGTGAATTGTTTGGTCAGAAAAAAATGAGTGGATGTGATTCAGTCCATTTGCACACAGGGTGGAGACTTTTAATGCCTTTTCTGATTTGGTTCACACTGTTCTGATGTTGCCTTCTGTCCCAATAGCAAAATGTCCCAAATTGAAGCTGTCCCTTTACCTTGGACCCCAGATTAGAATAACAGATTAGAAGCCAAATGAAACAAACCCATGTGATGTAAACATGAAACAGTTCTTGCTACTTTGTTATTGTTTTAAGCCACTGATATTTTGAGATTGGCTTTTACTATAACACAATTTATCTAATTAACACCTCCATTATATGAAGGATCCATGCTAATCAACCTGTCATCAGGTGGCCAGATAGTACTCCCCAGGGAATAAAACCAAGCTGGAAGTGAAGCATTGACATTTGACAGTTTGAACGTAATAGCGGTAGCCAAATCAAACCAGATGAAAAAATAACTTCTGGTACAATTCATATGTAGCCCTACCTCTGTTGTCATGGTCACTCTATAAATAGGCCTATTGAGATGTCACCTGAGTGGCTGACATCTGCAGGGTAGTTCATATGCTCCATCTCATTTTTGAGAGATTCATCCATGGTGGCAGCTTTCTGGTTAGAATTTATAGGACTCAAAATATTTTTGCATTCTTTTTCTGGTTTAGAAGTCCATCTTCCCAAATTCCATGTCCTCAAGCTCTCTGTTTTCTTTCTGTTTCTCTAATTAGCCAGTCAACCCATTAGCCACTGTTCATAAATTAGTATAGATCTGTATCTCAGCCATCTTACCTTTTATATAAAGTCATATACTTTACTTCCCAATATCTGCAACTAAAGCGATATCTCTACATGACTTTCAAGACCATTCCTGAATGGGGCTATAATATAACTTTCCAGTTCTGACTGTTGCTTACATATGGTGCACATTATCCTGTAAATCAAACACATGTGCATTTTTTCTTTTATCTTTTCTTTGTCAAGTGGTCATAGGTAGATTAATATAGTTCTCCATTTCCCCAGAACGCTCCTGATTTACATCCGCTGTTCCATAGTAGTAATTAATAGTATGAATTTTCACTCTTAAAAGTGTCCTGATTTGAATGTTAATCATATTGTGACATGAATCATAGATATACGTTGAGAGAGACATGGTAAAGCAGTGAAAAATTGTACAACTGGGTGCAATTCTTCTGCAGTTTATCTGTGCATTCCAGACCTGTTCAGATGCAGCCTCATAAATTCCTTTTCCATTACTTGGGGGCATACTGCTGGACTCAGCCAGTTTTATGACTCAGTAGATCAGTTAACACTCTGTTGAATATGTACAAGTATGAGTGTATGATTATTTGTGATCTCATGATCAAGTATTCGGTTTCTACTGGGAACCAGTACCAGGTCACAGAGTGATTTTCAAATGGTAAAGAGTTAGGGATAGGGCCAGGCCTTACTCTCAAACTTTAGGATTCTATTCTATTTCTCCTATTGAGGCTGACCAGGAGCACCACAGAACATCTCTGTCTACCATAAACACTTTCAGTAATACTGGATTTTCTGACTGAATTTCAAATTACATAGCATCTATTTTCCTGCTTCAGAAAATTTTCTTATTATGGGTACTATTAAAAACGGTCAGATTTATGAGTTATCTGGTAAAGGCTCAGAGAAGCACACATAAATATGAGATGTCTCAAAATCCAAAGAGTTCCAAAAAGCATTGAGTCTATTTCTTTATAGTGGGCAGTGCCAGGTGTAGCAACTTATTTTCATTTTGAAGTAGCTACTCTGAGATATTCTTCACATTATTGAACCCATAGAAGTTTCTGTGATATGACAAGTCTTTGAACTTTTGCAGAGTTTATAATCCACTTTTTGGTATCCACATATCTTACTATAGTACTTTGAAGGCTTATTAATTTCTCATTATGACATTCTATTAGAATACTGTCATCAATATAAAATATCAGTAATGAGATATCAGCATGATCAAGTGACCTTTGGACTTTTTATGACATAGCTCTAAGCCAGGAAAGTATGAATACACTGATATCAATATGGAGAAAGGTGAAAGCCTTCAGATCAATTTTACTGATAGAGAAATGGAAAAAAAAAAAAGAAATAAGCTGCATAAGAGAGACTGTGTGTATTGATTAACTGTAGCAGAGATGCCATCTCCAGGAACTCAACTGTGATTGTCATAATCAATCAATTACCTTTGTCATAATCTATGATCATTCTCCATGACCTGGTTCTCTTTGGCACCAACAGAAAATTAAATGAGGATGTGATAGGAATCACTACCCCCACAAATACTTTAAAGATATCTTTAAAATATTTGTAGTCAGCACTAATCTCTGAAAATCTGTTTCTAAATTGACTTAACTTTTTAATGACTCCCTGGACAGGAGTGGGCAGATCCCAGGGATATAATTGGCTTTTTATACCATATGCCTTCACTATACAGAACATAGAAACCTGTGTAGAAATTCTGCTAGCAACCAAGTATATCTATTCTCACTATATGCCCAGACACTAGGGGGGGGTAGGGGGAGGGAAGGGAACACCTAAGATACATCTGTTGTAAATCCCTTACCACAACTTTAATTAGGTTTCTGTCCACTGGCCCCCAAATTTTCCAAATGAATACATTAAACATGCTTAGGCTGCCAATCTATTTTATTCTTTATGACTTCATGATCAATTAACCATTGCCATAGATCTCTGTCTCTCAAACATGATTATCACTCGACTTAGTAGCTTATTGTGTTAAATGTGCTTAAATGATCTTTGACAGGTTGACATTGTCATCTGACCTGTGCTGCAAGTTTCTTTGAGATGATAGTGCTTAATATTATTTGTGTCCCTCATTGGTAGCTCTGGCTTAAGGAAAACAACCACCACATAGCTTAACATGCTGGCGTCTTCCTCACCAATGATTTTCTTAACATTTTAGTTAATTGAGTCTTCTTTGGGCCCTTGCAGAAAAGGGGATTTTTATAGGTGAATAAGTATTTTGTATATTATAAAGCCAGTCTAGCATTCATGGCAACCTGAGTTTTTAGAATCCAAGTTAGTAAAGTTTGGTATTTGACCATCAATGACTACTGGCTACTGTTGAATTCAACTTTCAACTAGTTAAGATAGTAAGAGAAGCTGGCAAGGTGGATTCAGGAAAATATGTGAACCTAAAGCTATCCTAATAACACCATTCCAGGCACTCAGTTCAATATAGTAAATTCCAAATCTCAGTTGAGTGCATATCTACCAATACATTTGTTGCAATTAATATATATATATAAAATATATATAATCATGGTCGTTGCCATATATATATATTCTGATTTAACATCTTTAGAGTCTACTCACAAAATGTTCCTCAGAACACTGCTAGTAGAAATTAGTGAGATCCTACAACACTTTTGGAGTATTGACTATCTTCTCTTGGATGATGCCATAAAATTTCTAGTCTAGGCTATGAGTAGTTAACTATTCTTGGATTACAAAGCAAAAAGTTGAGGTGAAGCTGTGCCCTGAAATGAGTCAGCAATCCTTTTGAGAAAATGGCCTGTGAACTATGTTTTAAATATAGTATATTGATAGACAATGTGAAGTATAAAAATTCAACAGATCAGAAAATAACTGCCACTGAAATTATTTTATAACTCACAGTTCTCAAGGGAAGGGGGCACTCACGTCGTGAATGACTACGGGAGAAAGCAAGGTTGATCAGCAAGCAGAGAGAGGGAGGTGGCATATGGGCAAGAACTTGTATTATGGTTTCTGTGGGAAAAAGTCAAGGCAGGGTAGTTGGTTTAGGATTGACTAGTTAGAATAATTTCAGTGGGTTCTGTAGTACAGGGGCTATCTCTGTTTGCCTGGTACCTAACCCTAGATTGATGAGGACAGGTGAATATTGATGCCATGTATACAAACCCAATAGATGAGATCGTTAGATGTGTGCTCTAGATTAGTTGGTTTGAACTGTTTACTGTCTCTGAAAATTGGGTTACTGTGGGAGAGACGGTTTCTCCGGGGTCAGCAAAGTACCAGATGTCAGGCATCAGAAAACAAAAAATAAAAGACATGCTTAACACAAAGACCAATCATCAAAACATCAACATTTTCTATGCAGGGGAAGACTGGTTCCTTCATAGAGTATTTGTGTGCGTGTGTTGGATGATGTGGGTATGGAGACAGGATATCTCTGTTGGCAAGCTGGGTTCAGGAGAACTTTGTTGTTAAAATATTTTAACATTGATTGCCTCTACTAGAATGTCCCCACCACGTGTCTAAAGGGTTTATCTTCTTTCTCATCAATGATGAGAAAGAAGATATTTAGCATAAAGGATTTGCTATTTAACTGGTGCTAATTTTAACAGTTCTTAGCATATATCTGCTGCAACTATAGTAAATGAGAGTCTTCAAAATGGCCCTGACATCATTATGAATTTTTTTCCGTTTGTTCTTAGTTGGGTGCTCAAGGACTTCAGTTTGTCCTTTTTACTGTTTATGTTTTCTAGGATAGTCAGAAAAAGCTGGCTGAGTCCACAATCTTTATAATCATGGTCGTTGCCATAGTTACAAAATGCTTTAGCCACTTGACCTTCATCTGTACAATATCCTTTTCCCATGCTGCCAGTAGGGATAATTTGAGTTATCATGATACCACCATGTGGAATTACCAGTTGCTCATTACCCCAAGCAAAGGGGTTATTTCTACTCTTCTCAAATATATAAGCAGCTCAATCATGAAATCTTAGTGAGATATGATTCTAAAACCTTGAAAAGTTAAAAAAAACACACAAAAAACCACAAAACCTGTTTCCTAAAGTCACTTAAAATCAGTTATGGTATTAGTTGATATCCCCACTAAAAAAGATGGAACATTCATAGTGAGTAACTGAGTAAAGTTTGAATAATAATTGGATATTAAAAAAAATACAGGTAGAGTATTTTTTAAAAATCAAGAGATATTATAGATATGTAGCTAGTAAGAGTGGGCAACCTTCTCATATTTCAGTCTAAAGCAGCCAGCAGGAGGAGCAGTTAACTAAACCTATAGTGGGTTGATGTGTAGAGAGGACTCTCTGCAATACACCTGTCTCTATTAGAGGAAGCCATCTGATAATGACCCTGCAGGAAGGAAGTCTGTAAAATAAAAATCTAACCTCAAGTTCCTCCTAAACTTTCATCAGTCAGAACTTCCTATTAGCTGAACCCAAACAGAAGATCAGGATGGTCCTATTAGCTAAACCCAAACAGGGAAGTATGGTCCACAAAAGTCAGCTTCCAGTGACCCAAAAGGAAAAGTCTGGGTGGATTTGGCAGGGCAAACCTAAAATACCCAGCACAGATATTAGTTCAAGAGTAGAAAAATTAAAGTTAATTCTAACATCTTGATCATTTTCTTCTAAATCCCTAATGGATTCCTTCTACTTTCTATGAACTCAATGGTGTTGAACATTAGTAGTTGACTCTATTCTTCTCCTAGAAAGCCAATTCTTCTTTCACCCCTAAATAAATATTATAGATTTCCGAATTAGGGGCTAATGTTTTATGAAATTTAGGAATAAACATTTTTTACTCTTTTAAAAAATTTTTCCAGGTAAGACACTTAGAGACTTGGATTTCTAAAACAATATTAACATGCAAGTTACATTCCTCATTTAACAACAGTTCTTCATTTTTAACCTAAATATATGATAGAAAAAAAATATGATAAAAAGGTTATGATAGAGTTTTCTGCCCAGAAAGTAATATCATATACCTGAGATGAAATCTAGGTTATTAGCTTTGGATACTTAAAAATAAATTTATCTGAGTCTCCTATCATCTGAATTTTCCTATCATTAAGTTGGAGGCCATATACTTAACTTGAACAAAAAATGTTATTATTAGAGATAATATAGATAATGCTCTTGGCACAGTTTCTGGATACTTAACAGCACACACAAAAAGGAGAAAATATTGATGTAGGTGTCTAAAAGATGAATGAAGATCTATTAAAAAATGTGCAAGGTCATCCTTTAAACAAAACTTTCAGAATCCTAACAAAATACACAGATTTATTTATATACTTGAGACCTGATTAGAAATGTGTAACCACCAGCCAGCCATATATGACACTGACAGTCTTTTTACTTTAGTTTTAGAGTTATCACCACATCCACATGTGTTTTCTTGCCATAGGAAAGACCCCTGTAAGCCAAACAGTTGAGAAATATGTGTGGTCCATTATATTGGCTGCTCTGGGCCTTAACATAGTGAATCAAAACCATCAATAATTAGTGGAAAACAAAGATATCAGGCTGGACTGCATGTATTACAAAGCAGAGACATCACTAAATAAGAGCCCATTTACATTTTGAATTTCAGCAGTCCCTAAAATCAGCTTATATGCAAAGCTCCTTACACTAAAATAAGCTTAATTTTTGGTTGTAAACACTTCTGCTGAACTCCATAAATTTCAGGCTTTGTGAGACTCCATTGTTCAATTCAGATTGGTTTAGAAAAAGCTAGAATTACATTAAAATCTTGTATGGTTGATTTACTGCTACTAACTTATATCAACAATTTTCTAGTGCAAATTTACTACTAATATGACATAATATTAAGCTACTATTTTTTCATCAATGTCTATGTTAGGGTAAAGGACTAGTTATTTAATGGGTAAAAGCCATTCCTCTACTTCTCATATATATATTTTTTCCTATTTGAAAGGAATACATATATAGTATTTCTCTATTCCTTTTAGATAATATAACTTTTTGAATTCTAACTCAGCAGAGCTTGGTGGTGCATACCTGTGGTCCCAGCTACTCAGGAAGCTGAGGTGGGAGGATCACTTGAGCCCAGGAGTTGGAGACCAACCTGGGCAATATAGCAAGACCTCATTTCTACAAAAAATTAGCGACTGTGCTGGTGTGCTCCCATAGTCCCCACTACTTGGAAGTCTGCAGCAAAAGGATCACCTCAGCCCAGGAGTTTTGAGGGTGCAGTAAGCCGTGATTTGCCACTGCACTCCTGCCCGGTTTACAGAGTGAGAGTCTTGAGTTAAAAAAAAGGGGGGGGAGTGGGGCAAGATATAACAAAAGAGCACTCTAGCTTTGTTCTTTGGGCAACAACTTACTTTTGTCAGTGCCTAGTTATGCTCAAATCTCCAGTTTACATTCAAGCTTGTTGGGAAAACCCTGCAGCTGCCTGCCTAGGTGACATAGCGTTTTAGGCACTCTGATTTTTGGTAAGGATACAGAAAAAAATCAGTGGAGCTAAGGGCCTTACACCATTTACTCAGAATTGCCAGGTAGAAGAAACAAAAATATGAAGAATTTTGTTACATGTAGATAAAGAAATGGCACCCAAATAATGCCTTATTATAAAAGAGAATAATGTACATATATTTGGGAAAATATTTAATTATTTTCATTTGGGTAAGAGGAAAAGATTGCACAATTGCTTAATATTTACATTTTTGACAATAACATTTGTCATTGAACAATTAAAAAGCATTTTAAAATATACCCACAATCCAAAATTTACTTCTTACTCATGTGACAATTCTTCTGTTTTCATTGATTTATAATTTGGCCATTAAAAATAAAAATTATGTTCATATCAGCACTTGACATAATAATATTAAATGCATTTTAATGCTTATTAGAAATTCAGCATTTCATTTCTTTTGATTAAAAAAATTCAGTTTATCAAAGTTTTTTAGAAGTAAAAGTCATTTGCAAGTTTTTCCTAATGATGACAACCTCTAGATATGAGTCACATCATCAAAATAAAATTTATTATTTTATTTAATCTGAAAATTTAAGAAAAAAATCTGATTCCTTCAAAACATTAAGTATCCAGAATGAAGAATTAACCTAGATGTTTGTTTCAAAGTTGAATCTATTTAATATACAAATTCATATGAAGTCTCTCTTCTTTTTTTTCCTTCATTTTTCATTTTCTTTATTTTTTTATTTTAAAGATATGGTATACAATTCAGGATTAGGATTAAGTATACAAGTGATCATCATGCAATCAAAGTTTGGGCCTCCCTTTGGTCTTCACTTTGCTCGGTTTGAGATCAGGTATCCTTACGGATGTTGTATTCCCCCACTCCCACCTCAGCAGTATTCCCCTACTGGCCATCCTTTTCTTATAGTATTATGGTAAATGTTCAGGAACTACTTGTGAGTGAAAACATGCAGTACTCTCTTCTTTGTTTCTATGATATATCACTGAGTATGATAGGCTCTAAATCCATTCAAGTTGCTGTGAAGTCTACATGTTTGCCCTTCTTTATGGCTGCATAATATTCCATTGTGTATATGTACAACATTTTTTGATCCATTCCTCTTTTAATGGGCAGCACAGTTGGTTCCATGTTTTTGTTATTGTGAATAGTGCTGCAATAAACATGTGTGTGCAGGTATCTTTTTCATAGAGTGATTTGAGTGCCTCTGGGTATATTCCCAGTAGGGGGATTGCTGGGCCATATGGAAGGTCAAATTGCCACACTGCTTTCCAAAGAGGTTGCACTAGCTTGCATTCTCACCAGCAGTGAGAGCAAGCATTCTTTTTTCTCCACATGCTCGCCAGTATCTGTTGTTTTTTGTTTTATTAATGTTGGTCATTCTTACAGGGGTTAAGTGGCATCTCCATGCGGTTTGGATTTGTATTTCTCTGATAATTAGTGAGGTTGAACACTTTTTCATGTGTCTATTGGCTGCCTGTATTTCTTCTTTTGAGAAGCATCTCTTCATGTCTTTTGCCCAATTTTTAATGGGGCTGCTTGTTTTTTCCCTTTTGGCACATTTGAGTTCCTTGTAGATCCTGGATGTTAGGCCTTTGTCAGATACACAGTAGGCAAATATTTTTCCCTATTCTGTGCACTGTCTCCCTGCTTCCTTGATGGTTTCTTTTGCTTTGCAGAAGCTTTTCAGTTTGATGAAGTCCCACTTGTCTATCTTATCTCTTATGGCATGGGTACTTGAGGTTTGATCAGGAATTGTTTGCCAGTTCCAATTTCCATAAAGGTGTCTTCTGAATTATCTGAGGCTCTTATAGTTTGAGGTTTTACATTTAGGTCTTTGATCCATTTAGGGTTGATTTTTGTATATGGTGATAGGTAGGGGTCCTGCTTCAAGCTTCTGCATGTGGTCAGTCAGTTTTTCCAGCACCATTTACTTAATAAGTTCTCCTTTCCCCAGTGGTTGTTGGTGGAGGCTTTGTTGAAGATGCATAGGTTGAGAAATTAAGGTTTTGCTTCAGGAATCTCTATCCTGTTCCATTGGTCCATATGCCTATTCTTGTACCAATACCAAGCTGTTTTGATTGTTGTAGCCTTATAGTAAAGTTTAAAGTCTGAAACTGTGATACCTCCTGCGTTGTTTCTTTTGCTGAGGATAGTTTTGACTATTCAGGGTAGTTTATGTTGCCATATGAATGTCTGTATTGTCATTTCCAGGTTTGAGAAGATGATGTTGGTAATTTAATGGGTATTGAGTTGAATCTGCAGATTACCTTTGGTAGGATGGACATCTTAGCAATGTTGGTTCTTCCTATCCATGAGCATGGAATATTTTTCCATTTGTTTGTGTCTGCTTAGATTTCTTTAAGCAGTGTTTTGTAGTTTTCATTGTAAAGGACTCCCACTTCTCTGGTTAGGAAGGTGCTGAGGTATTTCTTTTGTGTGTGTGTGTGGCTATTGTGAATGAGATTGCGCTTTTTATTTGGTCATTTGCCTGCTTGTCATTGGTGTATAAGAATGCAACTGTTTTTTACACATTTATTTTGAACCCTGAGACTCTGCCAAAATCCTTTATCAGGTTTTTGACAGATTCTCTTGGATTTTCAAGGTATGGGATCATAGTGCCAGCAAAGAGGGATAATGTAACTTTATTTTTTTTCCTATTTGGATACCCTTAATTTCCTTCTCTTGTCTAACTGGTCTAGCTAGGACTTCCAACCCAATGTTGAACAAGAAGGGTGAGAGTGGGCAGCCATGTCTTGTTCCGGTTTTCAGGGGAAATGTTTCCAGGTTCTGTCCATTTAGTAATATGTTGGCGGTGGGTTAATTGTGATGATACTTACTATTTTGAGGCATATTCCTTCTATGCCTAGGTGTTTGAGGTTTTTATCAAGAAGGGATGCTGGATTTTATAAAAATCTTTTTCTGGTCAGGCACAGTGGCTCACGCCTATAATCCCAGCACTTTGCCAAGGTGAGAGGATTGCCTGAGCCCATGGGTTCGAGACCAGCCTAGGCAACTTGGCAAGACCTCATCTCTCAATAAACCAAAAAATTAGCCAGGTATGGTGGCACATCCCTGTAGTTCCAGCTACTTGGAAGGCTGAGGCAGAAGGATAGCCTAAGCCCAATAGGTCGAGGCTGCGGTGGCCTTGGGTGTGCCACTGCACTCTAGCCTGGGTAACAGAGTGAGACTCCAACTAAAAAAAAAATATTTTCTGCATCTTATGATACAATCATATGGTTCTCATTTTTATATCTGATGATGTATTTCATTGCATTTATGATCTTGTGGATGTTGAACTAGTCCTGCTTCCTGGGGATGAAGCCTACTTGATCATGATGGTTGATTTTTGAGATGTGTTATTGGATCCGATTTGCTAGAATCTTGTTGAAAGCTTTTGCATCTTTGTTCATTAGCGTTATTGGCCTATAGTTCTTTTTTTTTTGAAGACTCTCTACTCGGTTTGAGTATCAATGTAATGTTATCCTTGTAAAATGATTTGGGAAGAATTCCGTCTATCTCAATTGCCTGGGATACTTTTAATAGTATTGTATAAGCTGCTTCTTGTACATTTTGCAGAATTCTACCAGAAAGCTGTCTGGTTCAGGGCTTTTTTTTTTTTCTGTAGGTAGTTTTCTTATGACAGAGTCAATTTCCTAGATTGTTATTAGTCTATTTAGTGTCTCAATATTTTCTTGTTTCAACCTTGGGAGGTTGTGTGATGTCAGAAAGTTCTCCGTTTCATTTAGGTTATCAAGTTTGTTTCCATACACATGTGCATAGTAATCTCTGATACTTTTTTGTATTTTTTCTGGGTCAGTTGTGATTTAACCTTTTGCATTTCTGATTGTGTTTATTTGGGTTTTTTCTCTCTTTTTTTGGTCATTCTGGCTAGGGGTCCATCAATCTTGTTTATTCTTTCAAAGAACCAACTTTTTGTTTTGTTGATTTTTTTCTATGATATTTTTGTCTTTTGTATCTCATATTTGGGCTTTTACTTTGGTTATCTGGATTCTTCTGCTAAAATTAGGATTTTGGTGGTCAAGAAGTCTCTTTTATTTAAATACAACTTCATACTGAAGCATGACAACCATTATTTTCAATAAATTTCATAGTGAATAAAAGAATTGAGGGGAATAAGCAGTTTTTTATGGAACTGTCTAATATTTACATCTAAAAGCCAAAGAAAACTGCTGGATGTGGGCAAAATGATAAACTAGAGCAGTAATTTCACAAACTGTATGTTTATAAAATGAACACATTAGACAATAGTTGCTATATTCTGATATAAATGGAGAACCATGTGCAATTTTTATCCATGCAATGCCTGTAAAGTGTATAGTTTATTCAATCATGGAAATAAGTGAGATAAAGCAAGTGATATTGTTCTCATTAATGATACTGTATAAGCAGGTGCATTTTGACATATGAATAAATGAAGAACAGAGTGATTAATACATTTGACTAAAGTTACAAAATTTAAAGTTGAGATTCAAGATCAGGCATTCAGATTTAAATTCATTGTTCTTTGTCACTAGATTGGACTCACTAATCATCACCATTAAAACTATAATAATAACGTACTACTGTGTGAACTTTTATTTAACATTTGTGCTTTCTAGATAGATGGATGACCTTCATTTACGGGCAGTCATTAATTAGACAAAAAAGATAATTCAGTGACAAATATAATGCTTTTCAATCTGAGTATTTTTATCTCCTGCCATAAATTTCAAACTTTATTTCCAGATTATTATATAAATATTCAGTTTGCTTATCAGATATCTAGTTTAGTAGCTGATGCTTTTAGTTCTGATCCATAAGAAACACCCTGAATAAAGATGGATGTGAATACTAAGTTACCCTTTCCTGAATTCCCCATGACTTTTGAATTATCCTCTTCCTACAATTGATACAGAAGTGTCTGAAAAAGTGAGTGTGTGTTCAGAAATATTTATTAAAAAGCACTGTTAAATTCCCAATTGGAATTTCTTGAAATATAAACACAAAAATGAAAACAAAATAAAACTAAAAATGCTGAAAGCTTTTGAAATATAGCAACAGCTGATGCTTGAAATAATAGCACTTTAAAAAAGTTAACATGCAAATCAGGCAGCAAAACATTTCTCCCCATTGAAAGTAACTTTTTCACTTTATGTCCACTTAGAGAATCTTTAAAAACCACCTGTCAGAAGGCTGAAAGTGTTTTTCTCATTACTTTTTAAAAAGATGATTTCTCTCCAACTACAAATGTTTCAAAAGTCATTAATGAGCACATTGTTAACAAAACATTAAGATGGGAATATATAGGGTTTGTTATAAAAGATTTTTCATAATTAATTAGACTAAAAGGACAGAGTCATGATGCCTCCCCTCTCTTAATTTTACTCTTAGTGGATACACATAAACACTGGTAGAATACAATTTGAGTTTTTGATAAATGTAGCAATTATCAAATATGGATAACAGAGTTTTGTTGACTGTTTTGCTATTATTTTGCAAAAACACCACTTATGTACCATTTGAGTCTTGTACATTATTTATTATAAATCCTCCAACTTAAAAAAGACACCCAGTCAAAATTATCAGAATGGTGTGATTCTTTCTTTCTTTCTTTCTTTTTCTTTTTTGACACGGTCTCTCTCTGCTCTTTACTTTGTCATCAATGTTGGAGTGCAGTGGCATGATCACAGCTCACTGCAACATTGAACTTCTGGGCTCAAGGAATTCTGACTCAGCCTCTTAAGTAACTGAGACTACAGGTGCACACCATCATGCCCAGCAAATATTTTAATATTTTGTAGATACAGGGTCTCCCTATTTTGCCCAGGCTGATCTCAAACTCCCGGTCTCAAGCAATCCTCCAATTTTAACCTCCTAAAGTGCTGGGACTATAGACTTGAGCCACCACACTTGCCCAGCTTTTTAAAAAGTTAGAGCTCATAAATAACATTTTATCTGAATAATCACTCAAAATAGGAAAGTTTTTTTTTGCTGCCCCTCTTTTCAACTTTTTCTCTTGGTTTCGTTCATTACTATTATAATACACAGAGTAAGTGTTAATATAGAAAAAACCAACTAAGTGAAATATAAAACAATTTTAACTCACTATTTTGACTAGGTTAAATAGTTTGAAGACTAATTTAATAAGTTTAAGAGGGCAAAATGCTTGACTTTATACCCTGGTGGGAATTTTTTTTTTTCAATTTTATACTTAAGCTTTGATATCCATGTAAACTCTGGCATTCTTATCATGACACTAGCCATGCTATGGTTTTCAGAAGTGAATTTGTGGGCAGTGCGGCTGGGGCATGGGAACCAGAATAGTAAACAGAGTCAGCACAGCATGACTACAATCAAGAGACTAGTTTAAGAATATGTGTGTGGTGATTGTTGGGGGCCCCCAAATTATATTCAGAATCCTTTGAAGGGGAGACTAAGGTTTGGCACTGACATTGTATATTTTGGCCACACTATTATTTATATCAACCTAAATATTTATCAACATTTGGAAAAATTGAATACGTGTATAGAAATACAATTGATTTTTCTGTATTGATCTTATAGCCTCCAACTTACTAAATTTATTTATTAGTTTCTTGAACATTTTTATATACACGTTTTTGTTATCTATACATAGAGATAATTCGACTTCTTTTCCCATATGGGTGCCCTTTTTCTCTTTTTCTTGTCCAAATGCTTTGGCTATTATCTCCAGTATAATGCTCAAGAGAAGTGAGGCAGTTATTCATCTTTGTCTTGTTCCTGATTTTAGGGAGAAAGCATTCAATCTTCTACCATTAAGTGTGATAATAGCTGTGGGCTCTTTGTAGATACATTTTATTAGATTGAAGAAGTACCCAGCTATTCCTAGTTTGTTTTAATCATGAAAATGGATTGTAGGAATCTGTCAATATTTTTTCTGCATGCATCGAGATTATGTAATTTCTATTTTTAATTTTCATATATTATATTAATTAATTTCCAAGTGGTAAATCAACTTCGCATCCTTGGTATAAATCTCAAATGGTTGTGGTGTATAATTGTGTGTTGCTAGACTCAGTTTTCTAGTACTTTGTTGTGGATTTTTGTGTCTACAGTCGTAAGATATATTACTCTACAGTTTTCTTTTGTTGTAATGCCTCTGCCCAGTTTGGGTATCATGATAAAATTGGCCTTATAAAACGAATTGGGAAGTTTTTCTCTTCTTCTATTTTTTGGGAAGTACTGATATTAATTCTTCTGAATATTTGGTAAAATTCAGCAGTGAAGCCATGGGCCTGGACTTTTCTTTATGGGTTTTTTGGGTTTTTTTTTGTTTGTTAGTTTTTTAGAAAGCAGGATTTATTGAGAGGACAGAAAAGCTCCCACAGTGGGAGGGGACCCGAAGTGATTGCCCAGGTATTTTCTTTTATACTAATTAGATGCCTATTTGGATTGTCTATTTCTTCTTGAGTATATTTTGCACCTTATATCTTCGTAAAAATTTGTCTTTTTACTTAAATTATTTAATTTGTTGGCATGAAGTTTATCACAACTTTAAAAAGCAATCTTTTTGTAAAATTTCTGTAAAGTTGGTACCAATGTCCCTTTTTCATTTATAGTCCTAGTGGTTTGAATATTCTTTCTTTATTCCTTGATTAGTCTAGCTAAATATTTCCAAATTTTGCAAATCTTTACAGTCAGCTTTTAGTTTCACTAATTTTTCTCTTCTTTTAAAAAATTCCATTATTAATTTTTACCCTGACCTTTATTATTTTAATTCTTCAGGTTGCTTTAGATTTAGCTTGCTTTTCTTTTTCCAGTGTAATAGAGTAGAAAGTTAGGTTATTGAGTTGAGAAATTTTCAATTTTTCTTAAATCTAAGCATTTAAACTATACATTTTCTTTTAAGCACTGTTTTTGTTGCATTCCACAAGTTTTTGAATTTTGTATCATTTTTGTTAATTTCAAAGTATAATTTCACTTTTTATTTCCTTGATCCATTGTTTATTTCACATTATGTTGTTTAATTTGCACATATGTGGGAGTTTTCCCAACTTTTTCCTGCTATTAATCTGCTATAAACTGCTATTAATACATCCCTGTATATCCATCTGTAAGTTGAAAATATTGTGAGCCCAAAATACATGCAATACAACTAGCCTACTGAAGATGATGGCATAGTCTTGCCCACCTTAAACATGCTCAGCATACTGACTGCAGTTGGGCAAAATCATCTAACACCAAAAATATTTTATAATTAAATGTTGAATATCCCATGTGATTTATTGAATATGGTACTAAAAGTGTAAAGGAAAATGCTTGTGTGAGTGAAAACTCATAATATGCTTTTCATTGAATGGTCATTGCTCTTGAACAATTGTAAAGTTTAGAAATCATAAGTCAAATCATTGTAATTCAAAAAGTGTCTGTACATTCTAATTGTGGTTGAAAAATACATTTTATAATATTTCTGTTTGTATAAATGTATTGAGGTGTGTTTTATGGACTGGCATGTAGTCCATCCTGGAGAAGTCTTTCAGTGCAGCGAAGAGAAATGAATATTTTAGGTTAGGTGGAGTGTTCTATACATATGTTTGAGTTCTAATGAGTTTAAAGTATTGGTTGAGCTTTCTTTTTCCTTCTTGATATGTGTAGTTGTACCATCCCTTACTGAAAATAAGTACTGAAGCTTAATTTTGTAGTATTTCTTTTTCATGTTTAAAATTTACTTAGTCAAATTTATTTTTTGTAATCTTTCAGGATTTATACAATTTTTAAAAATTCAAATGGAAGATTGTTGATTCATCTAAAATGTGTTTGGTTGAAAGAAGTGTGGTTTGGCATTAAATTTTTTTAGTTGACTTTATAGTTGTGTAGATATGATTTTTTCAAAGGACCATAATCTTCCTATAGTTGTAAATTAATATATTCATGGTATACTGAATATCCTGGTGTATTTGGACTAATTTTTGGACTCTATTCTGTAGAAATGTTCATTGTTTGTCTACTCATGTGACAATGCAACATTTTATTAATGTATTATTACATCTATAATATTTATAGATTATTATAATAATTTTATTATTAATATAATTTCACCTTTAAAAATATCTCATAAACCTAGAAAATCTTCATACTATTAATGGTTGCACAACCTTGCAAAATTTCCTTGAATGTTTATTTTTCTTGAATTTTAGTGTGTGTTGGTATTTTGTGAGAATATTAAACATCAAGCCCTTACAAAATATTAGTGTAGGTTGGAAAATTTCTAATGGTTAAGAATCTCATTAGTCTCCCATAGAGTCACTTAAACTTGATATTTAATGTCTCTGAATTTGTTCTTTTTTTAAGGATTGTGTTACTATTTTCCAGCAATGTATGTGAGTGGATAATTTCCATAAACTCTAAAAGTTGATGAGATTTTTCACTTAATTTATATAGATTTAAAATAAAAGACATTAACATGGATGAAGGTGCTAGGAGATGGTAGGACATTAATATTATAATGTCTTGGAAATTTAAAAAATTGAACAATAACTACAGAATTTCCAAGGTTGTAGCATTGGTAGGTGTTCAAGCCAAATATTACTAGTATTTTAAGAAGCAAAAGGAGTCTCAGCCATTATTTGGAGGAATATTATAAAGAGAAGCCATATATTCTGTGATAAGCGCATATTTTATTATATTTTACATAGGAAACTCGATAGTATTATATGCTGAATCCTTTAATTAAATATGGTATTAATAGTCATTTAAATATAATTTTATATAATTGTAAGATTTGTTTTCTTTATAGGAAGTATTTTGGGGAATAATTATTTGATAAAAAACACTCAAAATATAAAAAACATTTCCAAACCTACTCAAAGAAATGATATTCATCATTATAAATATTTTTATTTTGCTTTATATTTAACTTCAAACTATCACCCATCTCTAATGAAATCACTGACAATAAAAGCTAACCAAAAAAGATGGTGTTTTGTGCCATGATTTGATATGTCCTTGGTATGTCTTTTGATATGTCCTTAATTTGAAAAATTAAGACCTGTAAAACTCCTTAAGTGGCTTTTAGAATGTGAACAATATGATGCCAAATAATTGTGTATTTCACTTTTAAAATTTATACTCTTCATGAGCCGCAATCATGAATATATTCTTAAAACATGATGCCCAGATCAAGAGCAGAACAGACTCTAGTATATTAGATATTCTATATACTATAGTATAGTAGATATTCAGTAGATTGATTTGTTTCATTCCTTTATTATCCGGATGTTATGACATAAGTTAGATTTCCGTTTGCTTTGAAAAACATTGCTAAATATTAAAATAACCCTAAATATAATCTAAAGAAAACAAAAATGTCCAATAACATTGACATTAGATATGGGTTTCACTTTCTCTTAAAGCCTATTTGAAACAATAATCCTTGCTTAGTATGTTGATGCTCCTTGAGAGAAAGATCATCTCATTAGATGACACAAGTCAAGGAGAGTTATTGAAATAGAGTAATCACACATCAATTGATTTCTCATATCTCTCAATTCTTTGTCAATTTATTGCATGTCTATTTATGTCTTTATTTTGAAATAATTATAGTGACAGAAAGTTGCAAAATATAGTACAAAGTAGTTTCACATACACTTCATCTAGTTTGCCTCAATAGATGCAATACAAAATTAAAGTATCAAAACTAGAAATTTACATCGATCTAATGTATGTGTATGCTTTCACATAATTTTATTACTTTGTAGATTCACGTGATCACTACAACAATCAACATACAAAAAGCATTCAGTACCACAATAGTCTCTCCTTTATACTACTTACAACTTCCCATTCCCACATGCCTAAATACATGGCAATTATTAATTTTTTTTCTATTTCTGTAACTTTTATCATTTCAGGGATGTTGTATAAATAATTATGTTTTCTCTATGTTAATCTTTGCAGGATATATGGTATGCACATTGTTTCTCCCAATCTATAACTTGTCTTTTCATCCTCTTAACAGAATCTTTCAAAAAGCATTTTTTCTCAGTTTTGATAAATTTCAATTAATTATTTTTTCTTTTGTGGATATTACTTTTAATGTCATGTTTAAGAACTCTTCACTAAGCACTACATGCTGAAAATATTTTTTCCATGTTATTTTCTAAAAGCTTGATAGTTATATTCTAATCTGCAATTTATATTCAAGCTTTTTAATATAAAGTGTGGAGTTCAGGTCAAAATTATTTTTTTCCTGTGGATGTACAATTGTTCTAGCACTCTTTGTTTAAAATATCCTCTCATCCACTACTAACTACTAAAATATACCCAGCAAATTGTATATTGAGAAGATCTTTTCATTAAAGGATGGTGAAATAGAATCATATAATATTTTATTTTTACATAAAATAGGAAGAGACCTAGCCAAATAATTTTCAATAATCTTTTTTTCTTGCTTTTTATGTATGCACTCAGTAAGTAATCAATGTAAGTTTTGGAAGCTGTGTTGTATAAATTGACATATTTTAGGGGTATGGTACATGGAATTTAAATTCTGTAAGAGGATTAATTTTAAAAGTGAGTCAAAAGTAAATTTTCCTTTAGAATAATAAAGCTTTAAGTTATATCTACAACCATCTTTAAAATATTCATTTGAAATGTGTTATTTTATATTATAGACACTTTTCCTAAGATTTAACACACCCTTACCATTCAAATAAATTAGAATACACCTAAGAGTACTTTGTCTTTTTAACATAGCCACAAAGTACATTTAAGTACTGTGAGTATATTTATAAAAAAATTCTGTCTTCATCTTAGTCTCAAGGAAATTTCTAGTTAAAAAATATCTTCCAAATTACTCAGACTCCTGCTAAGAAAGGATGTGCACAGTAGCAATTAGGACTGTTAATCAGTTGGATTTGTCATATAAAGGGGAAAAATCATTAACAAGACACTGGGTGGCCAGTGACAGCTTAAATACTTATAAGTCACAAAATTGTCAGCTCTTTCATTTAAAAAGGGATAGGTTGAGACTTTTTCAATTTGAATTTTTGATTTATGTCACTTTGCCAAAGACTAAATACTTGGAACCCTGTCATGCAGAAAACTTGAAAACTTGGATAAAAGTTAAACAAGCAAGTTGTCCTAGATAAGTCACCCTACTTTTCACTGCACACTACATCATGGCCTCATTAGATCTTAGCAAACATTACAGATTCCCACACCATAGAAGCCAGTCATTGTACACTTTTTGAATAGCTACAATTGGTTGGGCACTTTATGTCATAGAGTGGAAAGAATCATAGATGTTTCCCTTGAGGACTTCACATTCTAGTGCTCCAAAATATCCTTGAAACATAATGATTAAATATTGAAAATATCCCCAAACTAATAGATCTCCTCTATCAAGTACCAAGTGATTTAAGTAGACAAAACCAGGTCTATGCTAGAAGGAAAAATAGCTAATTATCTCTGTAATTTGAGGACCAACACTATCCTCAAGTCACAAATTGCCTAAAATCACAGTTCAGTTGACTTCAATTAGAGAAATATCTAGAAGATCTCTAGTAAAATATTGTGTACTATCTTTTAATATTAACTTCATGTCCATCAGTGTCCAAGGCTCACCAATACCAGGTTATTAAATCCAACAACCAATCTCTTTAGAAAAGTTTTATTGAGATAAAATTATTATATAATAAACTACACATATTTAACATATGCAATTTGCTGTATTTGGACATGTGCATACATCCATAAAACTATCACCACAATATCAGGGTTTTAAACATATCCATCACCTCCAGAAGATTTCTTGTGTCTCTTTATTTTTTATTTTTGGTAAGAATGTAACATGAAATCTACTATCCTAACAAAATTTTAAATGCATGATACAGTATTGTTGACTACGGGCACTATGTTGTATAACAGATATCTAGAACTAATTAATCTTGTATGACTAAAACTTTATACCAATTGACTAAAAACTCTCCTTTACCCCTTCCCCCAACCTCTGCTAACTACCATCCAGTCTATGTTTCTTTGAGTTAGAATTTATTAGTTACCTCATACAAATGGAATTTGACTATATTTGTCCTTCTGTGATTGTTCAATTTCGCTTAGCATAATGTCCTCCAAGTTCATCCATGTTGTTGCAAACAGTAGAATTTCCTTCTTTTTTATGGCTGAGTAATGTTCCATTGTGTACATATTACCTTTGTTTACTAATTTTAAAATAGACATTTGTGTTGTATCCATAACTCAGTTACAGTACTACAATAAACATGACAGTGCAGATAGCTCAGCAAAATTTTGGTTGCAATTTTTTGGATATACTCATATACTCACAAGTATGCTTACTGGATCATATGGTAGTTCTATTGTTAATTTTTTTAGTAAACTCCACAATGATTTTCATAGTGGCTGCACCATTTTATATTCCCCCAAATATTTCTCCACACACTCCCCAATATTTATTTTCTTTTGTCTTTTTGCTAATAGCTGTTCTAACTGGTGTGAGGTGGTATATCTTTGTAGTTTTGATTTATATTTCCATGTTAATAAGTGACATCAAGTATCTTTTTTTTTCACTAATCAATATTTTTTTATTATGGTTTTGTGGGGTACAGTTAAGGGTTAGGTGTACAATTATGTTTCATTCAGGCACCCTGTTGGTAAGAGGTGTTTTCCCATCCCCAGGCAGATATTTGCTACTGTTAATCCCATCCCTCCCCCCCATAGTTTCCCAGTACCGTCAGTCATTTTCTTATAGTATTACATTGGATGTTCAAGGTCCATTATATGAGTGAGAACATGTGATACTCGGATCTTTGTTTCTGTGAGAGTTCACTCAGTATTATAGACTCTAGTTCCAACCAGGTTGCTGCGAAATTCATGATTTTGTTCTTTTTTATGACTGCATAGTATTCCATCGTGTATATGTACCACATTTTTTAATCCAATCCTCTTTTGATGGGGAAGCATGGTTGTTTCCAGGTTCTTGCTATTGTGAACAACACTGCGATAAACATACGTGTGCAGGTATCTTTTTTATAGAGTGATTTGAGTTCTTCAAGGTATATTCCCAGTAGGGGGATTGCAGGGTCATATGGAAGGGCGATTTTTAGAGCTTTTAGGAATCGCCACACTGCTTTCCACAGAGGTTGCCAAGTTTACACTCCCACCAACAGTGTAGAAGTGTTCCCTTTTCACCACACCCTCTCCAGAAGCTGTTATTTTTTGAGTTGTTGATAATTGCCATTCTGACTGGAGTTAGATGGAATCTCAGTGTGGTTTTGATTTGCATCTCCCTGATGATCAGTGAGGTTGAGCATTTCTTCATGTGTTTGTTGGCTGCTCGAATGTGTTCTTTTGTGAAGTGTCTGTTCATATCTTTTGCCCATTTTATAATGGGGTTGTTTGTTTTCTTCTTTTCAGTACATTTCAGTTCCTTGTACATCCAAGATATTAAGCCTTTGTCAGACCTGAAGTTGGCAAATACTTTTTCCCAGTCTGTAGGCTGTCTCCTGCTCTCTTGATGGTTTCTTTGTCTTTGCAGAAGCTTGCCAGTTTAATAAGGTCCCACTTGTCTATCTTCTCTCTTATGACCTGTGGGTTTCAGGTTTTGTTAAGGAATTGGATGCCAGTTCCGATTTCCATGAGGGTATTTCCTTCTTTTTCTAAGGTTCTTATGGTTTGAGGTTTTACATTTAGGTCTCTGATCCATTTGGAGTTAACCTTTGTGCATGGGGATAGATAGGGGTCCTGTTTCAATCTTCTGCATGTGGTCAGCCAGTTTCCCCAGCACCATTTACTGAATAGGTTCTCCTCTCCCCAGTGGTAGATGGTGGGGGCTTTGTCGAAGATGAGTTGGTTGAGAAATTGAGTTTTGCTTCTGGAATCTCAATTCTATTCCATTGATCTATATGCCTGTTCCTGTACCAATACCAAGCTGTTTTGATGATTGTAGCTTTATAGTAAAGTTTGAAGTCTGGTACCTGCTTTGTTTTTTTTTCTGAAGATTGTTCTGGCTATTCTTGGATGTTTGTGTTTCCATATGAATTCCTGTGTTGTTTTTTCTAGGTCTGAGAAGAATGTTGTTGGTAATTTAATGGGTATTGCATTGAATTTGTAGATTGCCTTAGGTAAGATGGACATCTTCACAATGTTGATTCTTCCAATCCATGAGCATGGGATATTTTTCCATTTGTTCGTGTCAGCTTTGATTTCTTTGAGCAGTGTTTTGTAATTTTCATTGTAAAGGTCTTTCATGTCTCTGGTTAGGAAGATGCCAAGGTATTTCATTTTTTGTGTGGCTATTGAGAATGGAATTGTGTTTTTTATTTGGGTTTCTGTTTGTTTATTATTGGTGTAGAGAAATGCGATTGTCTTTTGTACATTTATTTTGTATCCTGAGACTTTGCCGAAGGCCTTTATCAATGTAAGGAGGCTTTTGACAGATTCTCTTGGGTTTTCAGGGTACACAATCATATCATCTGCAAAGAGAGATAACTTGACTTCCTCTTTTCCTATTTGGATACTGCTGATTGCCTTCTCTTCTCTGATTGCTCGAGCCAGGACTTCCAATACTATGTTGAACAGGAGGGGTGAGAGTGGCATCCTTGCCTAGTTCCAGTTTTCAGGGGAATTGGTTCCAATTTTTGTCCATTTAGGAGTATGCTGACTGTGGGTTTCTTGTAGATTGCTTTTACTATTTTGAGGCATGTTCCCCATATGCCTAGATGTTCAAGGGTTTTTATCAAGAAGGGGTGCTGAATTTTATCAAAAGCTTCTTCTGCATCTAATGATATAATCATGTGGTTTTTGTTTTGACATCTGTTGATGTATTTAATTATATTTATGGTTTTACGAATGTTGAACCAGCCTTGCATCCCAGGAATGAAGCTTACTTGGTCATGGTGGATGATTTTTGAGATATATTGCTGAATCCGGTTTGCTAGGATCTTGTTGAGAATTTTAGCATCTATGTTTATCAAAGATATTGGTGTGTACTTCTCTTTCTTTCTTGGATCTTTACCTGGCTTGGGTATCAATGTGATGTTGGCTTTGTAAAATGATTTGGGGAAAGTTCCATCTTTTTCAATCGCCTGGAATACCTTCAGTAGGATTGGTATCAGCTCCTCCTTAAATGTCTTGTAGAATTCTGCTGGAAAGCCATCTGGACCAGGGCTTTTTTTTGTAGGGAGTTTTCTTATTACATAGTCGATTACCTTGATTGTTATTGGTCTATTTAGGGTCTCAATTTCTTCTTGTTCCAACCTAGGTAGGTTGTGTGATGTCAGAAAGTCCTCCATTTCCTTAAGGTTTTCAAGTTTGTTTCCATACAAGTGTATGTAGTAGTCTCTAATGATCTTTTGTATTTCTTCAGGGTCAGATGTGACTTCATCTTTTGTGTTTCTGATTGTGCTTATTTGTTTTTTTTTTCTCATTTTTTCTTGGTCAGTCTAGTTAGGGGACCATCAACCTTGTTTATCCTTTCGAAGAACCAGCTTTTTGTTTCATTGATTTTTCATATTATCTTTTTCTCTTCTATGTCCTGGATTTGGGCTTTTATTTTGGTGATCTGGATTCTTCTGCTGAAATTAGGGTTTTTGTGGTCTTGCTTTTCCAGCTTCTTTAGGTGGCTTGTTAGGTTTTGAATTTCTGTTCCTTCCATTTTCTTCATGTGTGTTTGTAGGGATATAAATTTTCTTCTTACTACAGCTTTCAGGGCATCCCAGAGATTTTGGTAAGATGTTTCTTCATTTTCATTTGTTTCCAGATATCTTTTGATCTCTGTTTTGATTTTGTCATTGACCCAGGAGTTGTTTAGAATCACGCTCTTTAGTGTCCATGTCTTTGTGGGTTTTGGGGGGACTTTGTTGGTGTCAATGTTTATTTTTATTCCACTGTGGTCCAAGAAAGTGCATGGTAGAATTTTATTCCTTTTAAATTTGCTTATGCTTGATTTATGGCCAAGTATGTGGTCGATCTTAGAATATGTTCTATGTGGTGATGAGTAGAATGTGTATTCTGTGGTCTTTGGATGGAGTGTCCTGTAGGTATCAATTAAGTCCATTTAGTCCAAAGTCACATTGAGGTTCGGATCTCCTTGCTGATTTTTTGTCCTGATGATCTGTCTAGGGTTGTGAGTGGGGTATTAAAGTCCCCAGTTATGATGATGTTAGAGTCAATATCTTTCTTTAGTTTTCCTAGAAGTTGCTTTATGAAGGTTGGCACACCTATGTTGGATGCATATATGTTTAGGATGATATTTCTTGTTGATGGATTGAGCCTTTTATCATCATGTAGTGGCCTTCTGTATCTTTTTTGATTTTTAATAGCTTGAAGGGTATTTTGTCTAAAATTAAGATCGCTACTCCTCCTTTCTTTTGTATTCCGTTCGCCTGAAAGTTTGTTTCCCATCCTCTTACTTTGAGTCTGTGGGTGTCCTTTCTAGTGAGGTGAGTCTCTTGAAGGCAATAGATTGTTGTCTGATGATATTTTATCCATTTTGCCATTCTATGTCTTTTCAGTGGTGCATTTAGTCCATTCACATTTAGGCTAATAATTGAAATGCAAGAGTTGATCCCTGTCATAAGGTTCTTACAGAGTTGTTCCTGTTTGTTTGTTGTCTTTCTTTGGGTTTTGGAGTTGGTTCATGTGTGTTTTTAATCTTTTGCCTGCACTCTTGTGAAGAATGCTGTTGTTCTTTTTTCTTTTTCTTCTGTGTTCAATACTTTCTTAAGTGTTTCTTGTAGAGGTGGTCTGGTGGCAGTGTAGGTTCTTAGGGATTGGATATCTGGAAAAGATTTCAATTCTCCCTCACTCATGGAGCTTAGTTTGGCTGGGTAGGTTACTCTTGGTTGAGATTGTTTCTCTTTTAGAACTTTGAAGATAGGGCTCCAGGCTCTCCTGGCCTGCAGGGTTTCTGTGGATAAATCTGCTGCTATTCTAATTGGTCTTCCCTGGTAGGTAGTCTGGCCTTTTTCTCTTGCTGCATTTAGGATTTTTCCTTTTATAGCTACTTTGTTTAGGCAAAGTATTATGTGTCTAGGAGTTGGTCTTCTCATTTGTTGTCTTGCAGGGGTTCTCTGAATCTCTTGTGTTTGGATTTTTTCATCCTTAATGAGATGAGGGAAGTTTTCTTGAATGATCATGAAATGCTTGTTCCAGTGTGTCTTCTGTTTCTCTCTCTGCCTCAGGAAGCCCAATTACTCTTAGACTTGGTCTCTTGAAGTGATCATTCATCTCTTGCAGGTTTTGTTCTGTCTTTTGATCTTCTTTTCTATGCTTTTGACAGTTTGGTTAATTCTGTGTTTTGGTCTTCGAGCTTGGAGATTCTTTCTTCTGCTTGGCTGATTCTGCTTTCCATGCTTATTAGTCTGTTGTTCATTTCCATCACAGTATTGTTTACTGCTTTCATTTCTGACATCAGCTCCTTCCTATTTTCCTCTTGTCTCTCCTCAATTTTTTAAATTCTCTCCATTAATGTCTTGATGTCTGGGTTTGTTGCATGAAACCAGTCATTCTGGGGGCTCTTCATTGTTTGTGTTCCAGAATCTGTTTTCTCAGTGTCTGATTTCCCAGGGGTCTGTGTGAGACCTGTATTCTTCTTTTGGTTTTTCTTCATTTGTGTGGTTTTTCCCCCTCCCTACTTTTTCTTTTCCTCCACCTCACCATCTTCTTTAATTCTGTTATTTAGGTGTAAAGGGATTGGTTTTACTTCTGTTTGTTCAATCTCCTATTCTTTATGTATGTCCTCTTACTTTGTTCAATTCTGGAGTTGCACTGTAGGTTGGAGGTGGTCCTTCTTGTAGTTTTGAGTTTTACTTAATGGGAGAGCTGTGATTCAAAATCTGTCTGCAGGTCCTAGTATTTGCTGACAGGTGTGTGGATAATGTGGATCCCACTTCCCACTGCCCTGGAATCTGTCCGTGCAGTGGGGCTGTAGGTTTACTCCCTGAAATAAAATGTGGTTAGCAGAGGGGAGAGAATGGAGCAGATAGTGGGATGAAGAGGGGAGCAGAGAGATAGAGGAGTAAGGGGGGAAACAAACGAGTGTACCAACAAATAGAGAGAGAGGCCTATACTGAAACAGATAAAAACAATAGACCACAGATATAGATGAACCAACTCTCATACAAAAAATAAAAAATAAAAATAAAACATATAGTGATGCTAACATACAAGCTAACCAACCACCTTGTTAGTGTGCTGTTCCTCTTTACAAAGATATGATTTACAGAGAGAAGAAAAGAGAAGAAAAGGAAAAGAAAAAAGGGAACAATGCAGTAGGAATAGAATTAAGTCATTAAACTAATAAAATCAATGAAGCACACTCTGAGACATTTCGTTTAAGTCCAATGTCCTTTCAGGTCTGATTTCTAGTTTTCTTTTCAAGCTGGTAAATTAGTTTACAGTTAGGGTCAGTTGTCCCTGGTCTGCTGTGAAGGACAGTTCAGATTACCCTCCGTTCAGCACTCTGGTCTATGTCTTTATCAAGCTTGTTTCGCCCATTTCGGTATTGTTACTTTGGATCTCCAGCAGGTGGTGCTATCTCAGCTGCTCGCCCCAGAGGGGGTGGGGCCAGACAGGAACAAGATGGCTGCCTGCCTCAGGGCAGACAACAGGAGACACAGGGCAGGCGGCAAGGATTTCTCAGTCGCAGGAGAGGTGGCAGCGATCCCAGCAGATCTTCCCTGAAGTGGCTTGAAGTGGGTCGCCTGCGGCCTGGGTGGTACGATGTGCTACTGCTGTCACACTGGCTGCGGCAGCCATGGCAGCGGCGATGGGGGGTGGCTGCGGTGGTGGTGGCGATGGCAGCGGCAGCAGTGTTTGCGCCGCAGTGACTGTCCGGTCCATCGCAATGCCGCAGCGGTGGCAACAGCAGAGCTGCGTTGCTGGGGTCTGTAGCCCCCGGGGCGGGGCAAGAGTCAGAGACCCACTGCAGATCTTCTTTGCAGAGGGCTTCACAGACTGCTTTGCCCCATCGCCATCTTACCGATTCTCCGAGTATCTTAACAGTTGGTAAAGTGTATGTCTTCTTTGGAGAATGTCTATTCAAGTTTTTTGCCAATTTTTAGTAGTTTTGTTGGTTTGTTTTACTATTAAGTTGTAGAAGTTCTTTATCTTAACCCTGGATCAGATAGTTTGCAAATATTTTCTCCATTCTGATAGTTGCTTTTTAATTCTGTGAACTGTTTCCTTTGTTGTGCAGAAGATTTTTAGTTTGATACAGTTCCACTTGTCTATTTTTTTTTGTTGCTTGTGTTTTTGGTACCATATTCAAGATGTTATGACCAAGACCAATGTTAAGAAGATTTTTTCCTATATATTCTTCTAGTAGGTTTACAATTTGGGGTGATCTATTTGTCTTTAGCCCATTTGACTTGATTGGTGTGTGTATGATATAAGATAAAGATATAATTTGTTTTGCAAGTAAATATCTAGTTTTCTGACACCATCTGTTGAAAAGGCTGCCTTTTTTTCCATTGTGAGCTTTTGGTACCCTTTTTGAAGAGCAGTTGGCTGTTCTTGGTTTGGTTTATTTCTGGGCTTTCTATTCTGTTCTATTGGTCAATATGTCTGTCCTTATTCTAGCACTTACTGTTTTAATTGATATAGATTTATAATATATTTGAAATCAGGAAGGGTGATACCTCTAGCTTTGTTCTTTCTCAAGATGGATTTGGCCATTCCAGGTCCTTTGTAGTTTCATATTCATTTTTGGACTCAAATCTGAAGAGAAAATGCCATTTGGCTTTTTATGGGTATGGCATTTAATATGTAGGCCACTTTGGACAGTACAGAAATTTTAACAATTTTGTCTTCTAATCTATGAACACAGAATGTATTTTTATTTATTTATATATTCCTTAATTTCTTTCATGTGCTATAGTTTTCAGTGTAAAATAAACTTTTCTTCATTCAATTTGCAAGATTTCTTCTGTATAACTTTTCAGGTTGATCATGTAGTTGATCAAATTCAGTAGGGATACTCTAATGTGTCTAAAAGTATGCTAATGTTTTCTAAACTTTCCAAGGTCATTGTGAGCTCTATTTTCAAAACATATTCCTTTTTCAAAAGCAGGTTTCTTTATAATAATAAAAAAACAAACAAACAAGCATCACTGGGACCCATACGATACAAATTAGCATCTAGATTTTACTCCAGTAATCATTGTAGCCCTCTTGTCATCATTGAATTGAATATTATTAACTTATAAATTCCTGAGCTACATACACACACACACACACACACACACACACACACACACACACACACACACACACACACACACACACTTATAGGACCAATCTGATTTGCTCAAATTACCTAAATGGTACTTAAAAGTAAAAAGTCAGCAATGTGTACAAAATTGCCACCATCGCAGCTCTTTGAAGAATCCTTTAAAATTAATTACTCAAGGTGATATCACTTGAATTATTATTTGCCAAGTACTTGCAGGGAGCTTGCTGTGTTTTTTGACAAAAGATGAAAGGGTCAGTGACGTTTACTCAAATAAGTAATACTCAGTAAACAATCTATTTGCATATTATTAGTACTTTATAGACTTTTGGAGCTGGGTTATAGCTAATATAGTAATTAAATTCATCCAAATTTCATGTGCACTGGAAGTAGTAGAAGCTCTTGTTTTGCAATATAATTATTTTTGTCTTCATATTTAGATGAACATGGACGTCAATGAAGCAAGGGAACAAGAGTTCTGATGAAAAGTTCAGAGAGAAAGCATAGAGCGCAAAGACACATCTCTATGGTTCAAGCCTCCTGGACTGGAAGTCAAAAGCAAGAAGAATTGAGTACAGTGTTATGTTTCAGCTAAGGTCTTATAGAGAAAATGGAAGTTAACAGATCCAAATAAAAATTTTAAAAAGCCTTTTCTCTAAAATATTTGCAAATCATTAAAAACTCTGTATTGAAAACACAAAGCATTCCTGCTTTACTGCCTTGAATGTGCTATGAAACTCAGGATGATGGGATTTGGCATAATATTGGATAATATAAAGAGACAATGCCCTGAGCCACAAAATAAAACACCTACGTTTGAAATATAGAAAAAAATTGAAAGGAAAAAAGATCAACAACCTTAGAAACAAAAAAAAAGCAATGACAATGCACAAAGCACATATATAAATACACAATTTGAGGATTTTTCCTAAACTGAACACACTTAGGCCATCACCCAAGCTATGAACTAGATTACCTTTATTCTCTCTACCAATACAACTTCCTCCCAAAGACAGCCACTAACTCAACTACTAAAAACCTGTATGAATTTTGTATTTTTGTTCTATAGTTAATGTTCTTCTGTGTGTGGTTTCTTTTGTTTCTTTAGCATTCACAAAGTTTTTTTATATGATGCATGTAAGAATAGTTTATTCTCACTGTCATATGCATAACATAATTTTAAGTGAAAAATGGGAGCCAAAAAAGAATAGCTATGCGCTTTTTCACTTTTGTTTATTAGAAAAAATATAGCTAGCAATCAAAGCCATTATTTAGAGATACAAATGCTTAGATAAGATCAGGGCATGTGTATCTGTAAAAAGCGACTAAATTTATTTACTTATTTATTTATTGACTTTATAAATTTTAATCGGAGTCTTACTCTGTTGCCTAGGCTAGAGTGCAGTGGCACACTCACAGCCACCACAACTTTGATCTGGTGCTCAGGCAATTCTTCTGCCTCAGCCTTCCAAATAGCTGGAACTACAGGTATATGCCACCACACCCGGCCATTTTTTATCTTTTTTTTGTACAGACAGGTGTCACTAAGTTTCCCAGACTGGTCTTGAATTCCTGGGCTCAGACAATTCTCTCGCCTCTGCCTCCCAAAGAGCTGGGATTTCAGGCTTGAGCCACCACATCCAAATAAGTGAGTAAATTTAAAGAAAAATATTAACTAAATATTAATTCAGATTGTACAAAGCAATAAAATTATGAGCTATGTTTAATTGATAGAAAACATGTTAAACTATGAGTTTATAGTCTATGATTTTCAGATAGCAGAAGTAACGGAGTGTTATGTCAACTGGATCAGTGAAGGATATACTCTCAGAGTAAGATAACAGGTGAGCAGTTAAAAGTCATCTGCAAGATTAACTGGTTTTCAATTTCTCTGCTGAACCTCCTGTAGTCACTGAAATCAATGTGATCAACACAAACAATTTAGTGGTTCCAACAGTTATTTCCCCCCAGTTTTTCTAGTTATTCTCCATAAATCAGAGAAATAATTGCTATGCTGCTTCTTCTAAAACAAAGGGCACAAGCCAAAAGAAGTGAAAGATCTTGTCAAAATTAATCACAAGTGGTTGAAAAACACATATTGAAATATATTTTAAGCGCTTTCTAACAAAAAGAAATGGTCTGGCAGAATTTATCAATTTAGATACACTTGATAAGAATTTGTTGTACATATATTACAATTTGTTTTACTTCCTTAGTATCTAATGTACCTAGAGCCATATTAACACTGCAAGTTAGTATTACTTGCTCCAAGTACTTGCACCAATACATTTGCTTGTATATTTGACAATGTATTTAAGGCTGATTAATAGAAACCTGGACTCACTACTTGTGCTCACAATCAATGAGTTCGATGTGTTAGGACTTCCATAGCATATTATATTGGAAGGGTCAAAAGTCTTGGAATGTGAGAATGTTTGAGAGCATCTATTGTGTGCAACCTGTTAGCTATATGGTAAATGTGGCACTCAGGAGGTCCCTTTTTGAATGCAAACTAGTGCAACCTCTTTGGAAGACAGTGTGGTGATTTCTGAATAATTAGAAATTGACCTTGTATATGACCCAGCAATTCCCCTATTGGGAATATACCCAAAGGAACTCAAATCATTCTACAAAAAAGATACCAGCACACGTATGTTTGTTGCAGTTCTATTCACAATAGCAAAAACATGAAACCAACCATGTTGCCCATCGAAACTGGACTGGATAAAGAAAACGTAGTATATATACACAATAGAATATCATGCAGTCATAAAGAAGGACAAATATTTGGAGTCGATCATACTCAGTGATCTATCACAGAAACAAAGAAGAGAGTTGAAAGAAGTTTTGGGGGCACCAGTAACGACTCCATGCCAGTCTGAACCAAGAGATTTATTAAAGGGGCAGTTACACAAAGGGACTGTAACCGAGGAAGGAAGAGAGAGAGAAAAAGAGAGAGACTGAGAGAGAAAGAGAGTAAGAGAGTAGCGGGGACAGAGAGAGAAAACAAGGGGGGGGAGAGGGCGAGAAAGAGTGAGAGAAAGCAAGAGAGGGAGAGCGAGTGAGAGGGGGAGAGAGGGTGAGAGAGTGTGAGAGAAAGCAAGAGAGGGAGAGAGAGAGAGTAAACAAGAGAGTGGTGGGGACAGAGAGAAAGCAAGAGAGAGAGAGAGAGAAAGAGAAAAGGAGAGAGAGTAAGAGAGTGACGGGGACAGAGAGAGGGAATAAGAGAGAGAGAGAGCTATGAAGGGAGAAGGGTATATTTATGAACCTTGAACCTTGCAGGGGCTGGCCCACGCCGTGCCTGGGTCCCATTGGAGGAGACCATGAGGCAGCATTTCTATAGGAAGAGGTTGTTTGAGCACAGGTTTAAGTTTCGCGCCAGCGGAAAAAGCCGCTTAGGGCCTTTGTTGTCTTTGGGAGGCAGCGCCATCTTGGGGATGCCCTTCTGACTGTTGTCTGTGCCTTTCAAGAGTATCATATGTTCTTACTCATAAGTGGATCTTGAACAATTATAATACTATAAGAAAGCATTTGGCAGTAATGAGAAACTGTCAGGGGGGGGGGGTGGGATTGGCAGTTGAGGGAAACTGCTAGGGGAGGGAGGGGCATACCTCATCAACAACAAGGGTACTTGCATAATCAGTGTTTGTGTACCTAACCCTGAATTGTACCCCACATCTTTATTTTTTTAAAAAGGCCCCTTTTTGAAGCCATCCTTTTAGCAAAGAGATTTAAAATATATGTTGTTGAAGGGAGCACCAGCCTCCTAGATAGGCTCTGGGAGATGTTAGCAGGGAATTGGGTTCCTCATTTTAGTGAAAATAATTGGATCCTGGAATAAAGATGTTTAACCTTCAAAAATAGAATGGATGCAATTGTCATAGTACTCGTGGTGGGAGGGGGGTTGTGATACTATATTTTTGACCCATAGGAATCTGTTGTTACAGACAGTTGATTTCAAACTTTTATCCATAAGAAACAGATAGCTTACAGAAAAGTTGCTTAATTGATGTAATTAACACAATTCTTTGTCCAAAGTTCAGAATCCTAACTATTGTCAACATAGTGGACATTTATGGCTATTTATATAGTTTGTAGACCTAGGTCCCTTCACAGAGCTGTCTCCCCTTTATTGAGGAAGAAGTCAGGTGTTTACAAAGAAGAAACTTCTAATTAGAAGAGACGCCTACTATTACATTATGTTTATACTACACATTTTCTTCTAAACCTTTCACTAGAACTTACTGTCATATACTGGAACGAATGTTTCCTGAAACAAGGAGAATACCTGAACATTCCAGAGATTGTTAGATACTGGCTCTAAAATGACACTAAATCTTAGAGAACCACAGTTCCACTATTGCTCTTGGCTCAGATTTGGAGGGAGCGAGAATATTGAAGTCTGGTGATCAAGGAAGATATGGCTTACTCTGTTCCACAATTTGAGTTAAAAACTGTGGTTGTTTCTGTGTTCTTTAATGTATAGTTGAAATAAATATACTTAGTTACTGGTGGAATCCACAAAATAGTTCCCTGATCTATAGAGTTAAGAGCAGTCAAACAGTAATCCAAGAGCAGAGTTTAACTCTATATAGAAATTGTGTCTCTTGTGTCTACAAGAGAAACGCAGGCAAAATGGTTCCTATAACATCTCTGTTTAACCCATCTATTTAGCTAGTGCAAAAATCAGATGGATCATAGGGATTATGGTGTATTATTATAAATTTTAACTAATTTTGATGCTTGTGTGGTATTTTTACTGGAGAAAATGTGTCACATACTCTGGTATCTAATACATATATTTTTACTAACCGTATTGTTTTTCCTAAATGTATATATTTAGAATTTGTTCACCTCATGTAGAAGTACATCTTCAGTATCTTGTTTTATGGTTATAATCTGTTCTCTGATATATAATAACCATGAATGTCCTTAGAAATTTTATGTATCAAAAACATCACCATTACGTTAATGATATGTTGCTCATAGAATCTGATGACCAAGAAGTGACAAACAACCTGGATGTTTCTATAAGACACAGATATATCAGCAAGTGGGAGATAAACCCTATGCAATGGAAAGCTGTTGCATCATGAAGTTTGCAAAAGTTCAGTGGCCTAAGACATGTGGGGATATACTCTAATGTTAGAAATACTAGCTATAGCTGATGCCACCTACTATGAAAAAAGAGACAATCTGTTTAGTGTAATTGTTTAAATGTTAAAGACAATATACACCATACTTGAGTGGGCTGTTCCTGCCAATTTACTGGGTAACTTATAAGATCAACATTTTGGCATGAGAACCAGGACGAGAGAGGACTTAACATAAAATCCATGCTCTAGTGCAAGCTGCCTTGATAACTGAGCATCCAGTGGGATTTTAAGTGTCTGTGGCTGAAAGGGCAACAGTATAGAGCCCCTGGAGAGAATTATAGTGTAGGTCCCCAAAAGACTGAAGCAAAACTATGATCTCTTCAGCCTATAACTATTCTCTATTTGAAAAGAAGCTCCTGGCTCACTGCTAAGCCCATGACCATAAGATTCCATCCTCAGTTGCCCACACAATAATTTCTGCTCCATAAAATCATAAAGCTATTTGTGTGCAGCAGTTTTATACTATTAATGGAAATAATATGTGCAAGATCAGGTCTCAGCGGGTTTAGAAGACACAAGGAATTTACATAGAATGTGGGGCTCATCCACTGTAGACCCTTCATCTGTTTCTCTGTCACTCTTCCAGCCTTCAGTTATGGAAACTTAAAAAGTATTATAACAACAGAAGAGGATCCAGTTATCCAATTAACACAAGAATACTCAGCAGCCTAGTTTATTGATGGATCTGCAAGGTGTGCAGCTGTCAACAACTATTAGTTGTCACATTGTAGTTCCACACAGGGATAATCCTGACAGAGAGAAGGAAAATCTCTCTAGTTGGCAGAGACCTGAGCAGTAAATGTGACTATTCACTCTATTCAGAAAGTTTCAAGTCTATGCTAATTTCTTTTCTTTTCTTTTTTTTTTTTTTAGGTATTTAGAATTTAGCTTTTATTCTCATATGCTGAAAAGAGTGTTCCCCCCAAATTAGAGAAGTCCATAGCATGTCTTTATGTAAAGTGACATTATTTTCTGGTTTATCTAGCATGCTTCTTTCAAGTTATTTGTTTATTTCTTTTTTTTATAATTAATCAGTATTTTTTATTATGGTTTTGTGGGGTACAGTTAAGGTTTAGGTGTACAATTATGTTTCATTCAGGCACCCTGTTGATAAGAGGTGTTTTCCCAGCCCCAGGCAGATATTTGCTACTGTTAATCCCATCCCCCTCCCCGCCATGGGTCAGTTAGCCAGTCACGTTCTTAGAAAGGACACTATTGAAAGTTTGCTGATGGGGAAGTCTGGGATGGTGGCGGTGGTGGTGGGGGTTATGTGGATTGACCTACCAAGAAAGGCACAGTGTAAGGAGATGTTTGTGTCAGATTTAAAAGCCTCAAAGAGCATCTATTACAGAAGAGGATCTCGATAATCAGATGGGCCTGAAGACCTGTACTGTGGCTTTCAATACCCTTATTTTCATATTCCTGGCTCTTGTTCAATGAGCCCATATTCTAAGTGACTATGTTGGCAAGAATGGGAACTATGCATGAGTTCTACAATGTGGACTTTACCTTATCAAAACTGATCTGCTTTGCCCAAATGCTGGAAAAAATGTCTAATTCTGAGCCAGTGTGATACCATTTTCCAGTAGACTAACTAGTGGTGCAACTTTAGATAATTATGTAGAATGTTCTCCTTTATGAAGGAACAGTGGTTTGTTTCCACAGAAATAGAAAGGTTTTCTGGATACAGACTAACCATAGCTTCTCATGACACTTCTACCAATTCATATATTTTCAGAATGGTTTATTCCTTTCCATTTGGCCAAAATAGTATTGCCTCTAATCAAGGGATTAATTTTACCAGTAACTGAGGGTGCCAAGATCATGCCACAGAATTTGCTAACTTACCATGTGCCTATTCCTCAAAATCAGATGACTTGATATAATGGAGGAAATTGTCAACTGATAATTCAATTGTATTACCATCTGAGAGAGGAAAAATAAAAACTCAGAGAATTTAGTGTCCTGGCCTATACATTGTGGCAAATGTCTTAAATAATCAGCTATTGTTCTGTTCACCCATGGTAATTATATCAGTGGAGAAAGTAATGTTCTCTCACTATAATATTTAGTAATCCATTCACAGTATTCTTCTTCCCATCCTCACAAACTTATGGTCAGTTGGATTGGCAACCTCACTACTCAAGAGGCATCTATGACAAAGACCATACTCCTGGGTCCATTAAACTGAAAGATGAGACTGCCAGCTGGTCATTTTGAATTCCCCTTTAACTGAACTGACAAGCAAATAAAGGGATTGATTTGTAAACTGTGGCAATTTCTCCAAATTGCCAAAGAAAAAATTGAGTTACAGCTATATAACGTAGAGAAGAAGGGCTATGCTTGAACCTGCAGGCTTCCCAAGGAATTTCTTTGTATTCCCATGACTGATAATAATGTCAGTGAGAAACTGTGACAACTCAATAAAGTCAGAAACAATATAGACATAAATTCTGTGCAAACAAATGTTTGGGTTGCCCCACCAAAAAACAACAACAACAACAACAACAAACAAACTTCAACTGATCCAAGTACTGCAAAGAAGGGAGCTATGATTACTGGTTTTGATTCGTGATTGCCTAAAGAGATGGGAACTACAGTAATTACATCTTATATCAAATGACATTTTTTTCTCCATTGTTCTAACCTTAAATAGCCAATGTTGTAATTTAGTATCCAAGAGGAGTATGATTAACTTGACATCATCCTGTGATGATTTGATGACAGGTAGGCTTTGTGATTTCCACTCTGTTGGGCAAAAATGGATGCAAACCGAGTGAGGAGTATTGTTTAATCTTCATTTGCAACTTCTCTCTTCCCCCCTAGACTTGTTTTTTGTTACTGTCTTGTTTGTTCTGGGTCCTAAGGAATGGACCTCTGTGGACTGCATTGCTTTGATTTTCCTGCCTTTTAGTGTCAGGTAAGATTCAGTCCATAGAGAGCAGCAGCAGATTGAAGAGTGGGTGAAGAGAGTATTTCTTTGACACTCTTCCACAGCTTTGGTAGTGATTGGCCATTGAAACTGCAGTTCTGATGGTGGCTGTAATCTTCTGTTAACTATAGGTTCTGCCAAATACCTACTCTTTCACTTCCTATCTCTCCCTCAGATACTCTTTCCTTTGCCATGAGAGTTAGTGGTGGTAATAGCTCCCTGCCATTGCTAGTCCCTGGGTTCTCCAACATCTCTAGTTGGCTTAAATGTTATTACACCCTCCTTTAATTTCTCTTCAATTAAATGCTTCTATTAAATTAAATGCTTCTATTTCCTGCTGAGATCGAATCCGATATTCTAATATATAATGAGAGAATCCCTGTCAATAGATTGACTTAGATAGCAAACTTCAAATATTTTTCTCCAGAAATATTTATTCAGTTGGTTTCTTCTGAGTTCAGACGAGATCAGTTATGTTCCGGATGGTATGGCCATTAACTCAGTTGGTTTCTAGAAACTCATTTTGTGAAAGAGATCTAGAATCAATGGATGGAGGTGTGGAGGTGGTGGTCCTGATATGTGCTCTTGGAAAAACACTCATTTGCTTGTCTACTTTCTATCTTCTGGCAAACTCTTGAAGCCTAAACAAAGCAAAACTTTAAATGTTCTGAATTGTATGCTGGTTTGAGGTTATACAAAAATAGACTTTACAGTAATAATGACTGTTTCAATAATTATTTTGAGCTACATTAGACTGTTTAACTGAACCCTATTCTGCTACAGAGGTTGCCTGGGTTATTGCCCCAGTTTTCCTGTACCTCAATACCCGTGTCATTCATGGGTAAATTAGTAGATCCTAATGCATAAATTTGTAGTGAGGATGAAATGCAGTGGAGCATGCAAAACATTCATAGTGTTGTTTGGCTCTTGGTATGTGGTTATTAAATTGAAGCTATTGTGATTCTACACATTTACCTGCGCTCTGTATCCATTGACATAGCTCTTTTTACTTTATTCCCCATTGAGATCAGTCCTCAACCATGGAAGGAAAGGCTTTGCATGAGCTTAGAAGGCAATAGCAGCAATGTTTCCTAACCTGACTTCTCTGTTACTCTCATGTAGTGCTCTTCTATTTTATCTAGCATTGTAAAAGTACCTAATTATGAATCTTATACTACTGGAGAGTGTGCATTGCAGTGTAATCATCCTATTGTCACAAAGTCTAGTTTATGATTATACCATATTTTCCTTTAACTTCTTTCAGTGTTTTCTCATTAGACTCCCTCAAAAGATTAAGCTTAATTTTCTTTCTCGTTTACCTCCTGAGATAGTATCATCATTCAAATTAAACCTTACAGCAACATATTTAATTGAAATTTCAGTAGCTAGTGGTACTAAATATTTCTGTAAAACAGAAACCATTTCAAACATTTAATTTCACCTACATTCATATACTGTCTTCATTTTATTTCTCTTCTTTAAAAGCAAAAGTGTGGCAGGGAAAAACATTACCACAAATGAAAAATGAATTATAATTTAGCATTTTGTGTTGCTGAATTTGAATTGCAAGGTCCATTCAAAAACTAACGAGTTCTAAGATGAGAAATATATTTGAAACAAGGGACCTATGTCAAATAACCACAGGAAAGCTGATTGCTCTGAAAGACTTCAATAAAGTATGTTAATTAAAATCTGCACTTGAGCCTTCTCAGCAGTTTGGAGTTGACAAAAGCACTTCAGAACAGTTTGAAGAGATTATGTGTTTCATGTTAGGAAGCAACTGAGAAGTCAGCAATACCTCAATCATTTGAGATAGAAGTGGTACACTCTAAATTGGCCTCTAGAAGGGTAGATAAAATAATCTAAAATATAGGTATTACAATGTTCTCTTCTCAGGAAGCTTAACAAAGTCTAGCTTATACTGACACAGTTATAAAGTAGGCAAAAGCGAATGTAGATTTATTCTAGATTTTCTTTCCATCACTTGTCTTAGGATAGAAAGATATGAAAATGACTTTCAAAAACAGTGACAAAATTATATAGAAGTTATTATAAGTTATAACAAATAACACTAAAATAACCAAGTATTTTGGGGAATTTCAGCTAAAAAGATTGTTTAACTGAAGGTGAACTCAACAATGGAATAAACTGTCTAATAGATAATTGACTTATTTTTATATTCTGCATATCCTGCATATCACTACTAATATGAAGTCAATTTGTAGTTACTTTAATTCATAAGTAAAGCTTTAGATGTCAATTTTTTACTTTTCAGAATGTCATAGTAGACTGAGGTATTCCAGAACTAGTTGGATGAGCTTTATAATAATGTTGGATCGCTTGAGTCTGGCATACTCATAACCTCCAGCTTCTTGAATTTTTAATTAGCAATGTTGGGGACAGTTATTGAACCATGAAGTTAAAACTTGATAGAGAAAATCAGTTGAACTTGAAAGCTTCTGTAAGACACAGATTAAATAGATAGGAAATTCAGTGCACCAAATGAGCTATTAATATTTTGGTCTGAATTACTATAACTATAATAGGATGACAAGTGCTTTCTCTTGTTTTCTTGGGTTTAACTTTATTTTTAAATGATTTTTCACTGGATATAGAAATACTGTATAGAAAGCACTCTAAAGATATCACTCTATTATCTTCTGGCTTCCATCAATTTTTTTAAAAGTCCACTCTGTCTTATTATTATTCTGTGAAGGAAATCTGCCTTTTTCTTTGGCTTCCTAAAATTTGTCTCTTCATCTTTGGTATTCAACAGTTTTAGTAGATGTCGTTTTCTTTGACTTATACTGCTTGATTCCCTTGAACATTTCAGTTAGTGTTTTAAATTAGATTTGGAAAATTCTTGGCATTTTTAAAAAATAAATTGCTCTGCACCTTTATATATCTTCTCTACTTCTGTGACTCTTGTTACACAAAAATTAGAATTTTCTATTTCCTTTTTTATTTATAATCTTCACTACTTATATTTTCTTCTGCAATATTGAAATTCTCTATAGTCATTTCTAATCTGTGGAACTAATATATTGATATCTTGATTTCTGTTATTGTATTTTTATGTGTAGAGTTTCTATTTAATTTACATAGATGTATAAATATGGATATTGATATAGAAAAATAAATCATATATTCCAGTTGTCTTCTGAAACCATGTATACTGTCTTCTAATATAAGAAGCATATTAGTCAAGGTTATATTACAGATTCAAATTTATGAAATATAGCTTCAATATATCTGTTTCTACTTTGGATATGCATTGTTTTGAATTTTAATCTTATGCTCAGGTCTCCAGTTATGTTTACGCTTAGTTATGCTCTGTTGAATATAGGTATGAAATACTTTTTAGATAATTTGAGGCTATGGATATGGTTATCATGCTCAAGAGATGCTTTACTTTTTCTTCTAGTAGTATTTAGAATATAGGCAAAATATCTTAATTAACTCTGGGATTGAATTAATTCATAGCTGTTTCAGTCACCATGAGGATTGGCTTATTTTTACTGTACCTTTACTCATAAGGTATAGTCCTTCATTGGTACTTAATGATGACTTGGAGTTTTTACTAAAATTCTATCTCCTTGGATGTCTTTGAAATCTAAGTTTTGTTCCTTAGTCCTCATGAAATTGTCAAAATCTCTCATCAGCTTTTCAGCCTTTCAACCAGCTGTTGAGTTTCCTCCTCTGGGACTTCTCTATTGTCTTTGTCCTTCAACAAATCCTCATTGTAATGGAACATCTGCTTTATCCTCAAAAATATGTTTCATATTTTATTCAGTTATTTGGTTTTGATGAATGCATTGCTAATTACAAGCTAGTTGTCCTTATCAGAAGTCCATTAAATATCTTTTTTATAGAAATCTAGCAAAAATGTTTATTGTATAAAGTTTAGGCTTTTATTTCTAGAACCCACTAAGCATAAAGAAGATAAGAGAATCTTGATTTAAATCCTTCACAAATATTTACTTTCACAATTCCCTCAAAATATTAACAAAATAGTTTGACTAGATTTTATCAAAACTCCAAGTTAATATATAAGACTATCTCAAAATGCTATTTCTTGGCATCAGTGACTAGATTTTATCAAAACCCAAGTCAATATATAAGACTATCTTGAAATGCTATTTCTTGGCACCAGTGATCTCAAAGACTGAAATGACATGATTCCAAATCACTGTCATTCTCCTTGTATACCTCCTGACTTCCATCATTTTCAAATTTGACAAAATGAGTTTTTTGTCTCCAGGATAGCAAATATATGCATTTGTCTAAAATCTAAAACACTGACTAAATAGTATAGGTGACATCATCTCATTAGTCTTTTCTTATAAGCTATTAGTAAATAAAATACAGTTTAGAGGATAATCAGACAGAGGATTTTAGCAGCAGGAGATTTTATGTTAAATTTTCTTGTGGGAAATAAATTTGGTGTTGTTTGAGCAGGTTTTTATTTGCAGTAATGGCAGGCCTTTTCACTTTTTCTCTATCCTTGCCATAAAATGTACTACACATGTTAGATATTATATCAGAATTTATATTTTGCATACCGAATTGGCATTGGTTTACCATAAAATTAAAACCATTGTAAGTGTCTCAAGGCATTTCTAGATAAGCCCTATTTTTAACAAAATGCTGCCTCTAATCTTCAGAGTGTTTAAAGCTACAATCTCTAGTGTTCTTATTTTTAAATCTTGTTTATATAAATGGTATGATTTGTACTATGTCAACATTTTGTGTAAAACCATCTACAGAGCCTGAGTCCTGCTTCTCATGTCTGTGCTGAAGTGGTAAAAATGGAACCAATTCTTTTATTCAACTTTTCAATGTTTCATTCTTAAGTGCACATGAAGATTTAAGGATCTCAAGACTTTTGTGAAAACCTCCAATATTAAATATGGAGATTATAACTAACAGAAAACAAAAAATAGAAGTAGAAGCAAGATAAGAAACGAAAGTAAACTTATACATGGTAAAAACAGAAGTCAAAATAACTTAGTAATTTCAGAACACTGAAAAGAAAGAGAAAGCTAACAAAGCCTAAAATTGTAACAACATTGACTTTCTCAGCAGAAATATGATAGAGAAAATATTCATAAAAAGCAATGGAATTAAACCTTTATGATATTGTTTCACAGTTAGATGCTATTTTCCACAAACATATCATTGTGTGTAAAGATGTATGGAAATTAGATAAATGGTGCAACTGTTCACTTTCTCCTTGTCATATAATCATGTATCTTTGCCCTGTTCCATGAAACTTTTTACAGTTCTTCTCATGAAAGTAGGTAGAGTTTTCATCATTACCTCCATTGATTACAGGCTGCATGGGCAGAGATGACCTCCTACCAATTCTGAGCTGAGACTATAAGAGGCATGGGAAGATTTTGGCACTTTTTTTTTGTGATCTGGGGTGACAGGTTAGCTGTTATCACTTAATTTTGGAATTAGAGACATGTGTATTAAACTCAAACCTCACTTTTAGCTTTATAGCAAACTCAACCAATTTCAGTCACCTCAATAAATGTTCATAGAGCCCTGATCAATGTCTATACCCTTGTCGAAAAATAAATGTTTGTTGCTATAAATCACCAAGTTTTGCAGTTGTTTGTAACTAGTATTCTTACTATGATATCTGATCAATACATAAAAGAATAAATATTTTCTTTTATTCAAAGTGTCTTTTGTTTTCCTTGCAAACCGATTTCAGAAGTGATTGTATTATATTTTCAGCCAAATCAAGAAGTAATCTAAAAAAAATAAAGAAATAGATCTAGAAAACAGAATGTAGAGAAAAATAAATAAGAAGGAATCTCTATATGTAAAGGTAATTGCCAAGGCAACAGCTGACCTACAGACTTACAGAAATAAAAAGAACTGATAGACTAGATATCATACGTGGAAATAGAAAGAGTAGACAAATTTCTGGTGAAGAATTTGGGATTAAAATAAGTTCCCACAAATTAAGTAAACAAAAGTAGAATTACTATTTATAATAAGTGGAAATAGAAGTAAAAGAAATAAAACTAATGATATATCAAGTGTCTGGGAATAATATTAGTATAATCAATGTCAAGACTAGTTTTATTATTGTTTTAACAAAAATTATTATAATCAGATAATTTCGGAGGAGAGAATTACAGCTATGTCAAATATCTAAAGCCTCGTCATCTTTATTAGGAAATGAACAAGTAACATCTAAAACTAGAAATTAATGTGCTAGAATAAAGTTGTTCTTTAGATTCATGAAACTAAATATGTAAGGAGAATAGGAAAATAGGAAACAGAATTGAGGAGAGTGAGATTTGGGAGACAGAATATAACACCTCATAAAATGCAGGATCCTTGGGTTGAAGGTAATAAAGAAGAAGCAAATACAGAAAAACTCTTTGCCATTCTTCCTTTTGCCTGAAACCAAGACACAGACTTACAAACACAAAATAAATCCTACCCACCCTTCCACCAAGAACAACAACTAATCATTGAAAAAACTTTAGACCTTTATTGACCTGGTGACTGTGCCAGATAATTTACATTAACAAGGTTTACTAACTAGCCTTTATCTGTCATTTATTTGTCTTTCCACAATTTGCCACACCTAACAAAGTCCTTTGCCTCTGGCTTGTGGAGTCTCTGAAAATACTGTTATTAGCTGAAGACACACTGAAATTCAAAGCCACTTTTTTGAGAACTACTTATTTCCTGAATGTTTCCCATGTATATATAAAATATGTATACCTGCTAAAAAACTTCTGCTTGCTTTTCTTTCTCATCAAGTTGCCCAGGGCCTCGAACCCTGGGGCTCAGGCAATCCTCAGCCTCCCAGTGTGCTGGGATTGCAGGCTGAGTCACCATGCTGTCTTTCTTTTTTTTTTTTTGAGTTGGAGTTTCACTCTGTCACCCAGGCTGGAGTGCAGTGGCATGCTCTCCACCACTGCAACCTCGATCTACTGGGCTCAGGCAATCCTTCTATCCCAGCCTTCCAAGGAGCTGGAAACACAGGCATGTGCCACCACACCCAGGTAATTTTTTTATTTGTTGTAGAGGCGATATCTCGCCATGTTGCTCAGGCAATCCTTTTGCCTCTGCCTCCTGGGATTATAGGCATGAGCCACTGAGTCTGGCTTAGGGTGTATTTTCATAGAGAAATGTATGACAGCATTAAATATGTGAAATGGCTACAATCCATACCCATTCTCCAAAAACATTCCTTTTCTTTTCTCTTCTGAGAAAGCTCCAGAAGTTACAGTAGTATATCTGATCCATAGGAATAGTATAACCAATATGTATGTGTGTATGGAAATTTACCTGATGATTGAACTCATAGAGTTCAGACGAGAACAAAATTAATTCTTCCATCGAAAAAAAACTACGAAAAATTATACACAAATATTTAAAGACTAAGATAACATTTTCAAAATTTTCAGTGAAAAAATTTGATTTATGAAACAACTGCACAAGAACTTTTTAACAACAGTTGACAATTATTCTATTATAAAACAGGTAACTCAGTTATCTGAAAATTTCTCAAATTTGACAATATTAATCTTCCAGAAAGCATTACATTTTGTACTTTTTCATTCTTTAGAAGTTCATGTTAAATAAAGATGTAACATATCTTTTTTCTCTTTTTATCTCTTCAAGCTTAACGAGTTAGGTTTTGTTTCAAAAGTGTCATTCTCTTAAAAGTTTCAACTCTTCATTCAGAAACTTGCAAAACTCATTCTATTAGGAATTCCAATAGATAATCAGCTCAATGGTTTTTAGGCATACTAGAGAAAATATACTAACAGGATTCTCTTTACCAATAAAGTAAAACTGGAAGTGGAATGCTATTTTTAAAAATAATTTATTGACTTTTATAGAATTGTGGGGTACAAGTGAGGATTTACTTTATAAGTAGGATGCATGCAGGTGACATTTGGGCTTCGAGCTGGCCCTCACTCCCACTGGTAGTGGACCAGATACCCTTTGTGTTTTTTACATGCCTCCCACCTTCCTCAATCCCTCCCTCTCCTAGCAGTGCCAAGCAACTGCCAATCTCACTCTTGTGCTAATGTGACTAGAGTTCAGGGCCCACTTATGAGTAAGATCAAGCAGTATTCAGTTCTCTGTTTCTGTGATAGTTTACTTAGTATAATGGTCTCGAACTGCATCCAAGTTGCTGTGAAGACCATGATATTTTTTCTCCTTTATGGCTGTATAATATTCCATCGTGTATATCTACCACATTTTCTTTATCAAGTCCACTTTTGACAGGCAGCAAGATTGGTCCCATGTTTTTGCTATTGTGAATAGTGCAGCAATAAACATGCATGTGGAGGTGTCTTTTTGATAGAGTGATTGATGTTCCTCTGGGTAGATTCCCAGGAGTGGAATTGCTGGATTGTATTAAAGAACAATTTTTAGTTCTTTCTGAAATCTCTACACTGCTTTCCATAGAGCTCAATCTAGCTTACTTTCCTACCAACAAAAAAGCATTCCTTTTTCTCTGCAGTTGTGCCAAATGCCTGTTGGTTTTTGACTTATTAATGATCACTATTCTTACTGGAGTTGGCGGTATCTCATTGCAGTTTTGACTTGCATTTCTGTGATGATTAGTAAGCCTGAGTATTTTTTCATGTGTCTGTTGCTGCTTGGATGTTCTCTTTTGAGAAGTGTGTGTTCATGTCCTTTGCCCACTTTTTAATGTGTTTTGTTTTTTGTTCTTTCTTTCACTTTGTTGAGTTCCTGGTGTATCCTGGATGTTAGGTCTTTGTCAAATACATAATTTTTTTTTTTTTTTTGAGTTGGAGTCTCACTCTGTCACCCAGATTGGAGTGCAGTGGCCATTCCCGGCCACTGCAGCCTTGACCTGCTGGGCTCCGGCGATCCTTCCGCCTCAGCCTTCCAAGTAGCTGGAACTACAGGTGTGCGCTACCATGCCCAGCTAATTTTTTGATTTATTGTAGAGATGAGGTACAATTAATTTTTCCTGTTCTGTGTGTTGTCTCTTTACTTTCTTGATGGTTTCTTTGCTGTGCAAACCCTTTTCAGCTGTCTATCTTAACTTTTGTAGCATTCACTTTTGGGGACTTGATTATGAATTCATTGCCTACTCTGATGTCCAGAAGGGTATTTCCTGCGTTTTCTTGTAAGATTCTTATAGTTTGAGCTTTTGCATTTAGGTTCTTGATCCACTTTGTGTTGATTTTTGAATATGGTGATTGGTAGAGGTCTAGTTTCATTCTTCTGCATGTGCTTAGCCAGTTTTCCCAGCACCCTTTGCTAAATATGGTCCCCTTTCCCAGATGATTATTATTGGTAATTTTTTTTTGAGTTGGAGTCTCACTCGGTCGCCCAGACTGGAGTGCAGTGGCCGCTTCCGGCCACCGCAGCCTCGTCTGCTGGGCTCCAGCGATCCTTCCGCCTCAGCCTTCTGAGTAGCCAGAATTACAGGCATGCGCTACCACGCCCAGCTGATTTTTTTTTTATTTATTGTAGAGATGAGGTTTCGCTGCCCAGGCGGGTCTCGAACCCTCGGGCTCAGTCAATCCACTCACCTCAGCCTCCCAAAGGTGCGGGATTACAGGCTGAGCCACCAAGGTAATTTTTTTTTCTTGAAGATAAGCTGGTTGAAAGACCATTTTACTTCTGAAGACTCTGTCCCATTCCATTGGTCTGTGTGCCTATTCCTGAACCAGTACCGTGCCATCTTGGTTACTGTATCCTTGTTATAAAGTTTAAAATCTGGAAGTATGACTTCATTCCTTTTGCTGAGGATTGTTTTGGTATCCATGCTCATTTTTGTTTCCATATGAATTTCTGTATTGTCATTTCCAGGTCTGAGAAAAATGATGTTAGTAATTTGATAAGGACTGCATTTTATCTGTAGATTGCTTTGTGTGGGATGGACATCTTGGCAATATTGATTCTTCCAGTCCATGAGCATGGGATGTTTTTCCCTTTGTTTCTGTCATCCTTGATTTCTTTGACCAGCATTTTGTAGTTCTTGTTGTAAAGGTCTTTCACTTCTCTGTTAGTTGAAGGCCAAGGTATTTCATTTTTTGTGTGTCTATTGTTAATGGAATTGTGATCTTTATTCAATTCTTCACCTGCTTGTTGCTGTGTATAGAAATGCAACTGTCTTTTGTATGCTAATTTTGTAACCCAAGGCTTTACCAAAGTTGTTTATCCATGCAAGGAGTCTTTTAACAGACTCTGTAGGGCCATGACCCCCAACTTTTTGGTTTCAGAGACCGGCTTTGTGGAAGACAGTTTTTCCATGGAGAGGGAGGGGTGTGCGTGCACTCAAATTTCGCTGCTAATAGGTGCCTTTTCTCCACCTCAGATCATTTGACACTAGATTACCACAAGGAGCACGCAACCTAGATATCTTGCATGTGCAATTCACAATAGGGTTCATGTTTCTATAAGAATCTAATGCTGTCACTTATCTGACAGGAGACAGAGTCCTGCTCACCTCCTCTTGTGCAGCCAAGTTCCTAACAGGCCATAGACTGGTCCTAGTTCATTGCATGGGGGTTAGAGATCCCTGCTCTAGGGTTTTCTAGGTATGAGATCATATCTACCACAAAGAAGGATAGTTTAACTTCTTTTTTTCCTATTGTGATACCAGTGATTTCCTTCTCTTGCCTGATTGCTCTGGCTATGACTTTTAGCACTATGTTGAATGGGGGGTGGGGGGTGGGGAGGTGAGAGTGGGCATCCTTGTCTTGTTCCAGTTCTTAGGGGGAATGCTTCCTGCTTCTGCCCATTGAGCAAAGTGTTGATCTATGCGTTTACCATAGATGACTTTTATTGTTTTGAGGGATGTTCCTTCTATGCTTAAGTACTTGAGGGTTTTTAATTAAGAAGGGATATGGATTTTGTCAAATGCTTTGTCTGCATCTAATGAGATAATCATGTGGTTCTTTGTTTTACATCTATTCATGTGCTGAATACATTTAAGGTCTTGTGAATGCTTAGCAAGCTCTGCATCACAGGAACGTAGCCCACCTGGTCATGGTGGCTGATTTTTGAAATGTGTTGTTGGATCCTGTTTTCTAGAATCTTGTTGAGAATTTTCACGTCTGTGTTCAACAAGGAGATTGGTCTGTAATTCTGTATTTGTGTTGGATCTTTGTCAGGTTTGGATATCAGTATGATGTTAGCTTCATAAAACGGGTTAGGGAAAATTCCATCATTCTTGATTGCCTATAATACTTTTTATAAGATTGGTATCAGCTTCTCCTTATATTTCTTGTAGAATTCAACTGAGAGGCTATCTGATCAAGGGATAAAGGGCTTTTTGGGGGGAGGGGTAGAGAGATATCTTATGACTGAGTTGATTTCCTAGATTATTATTAGTCTGTTTAGAGTTTCAATTTCTTCCTGTTTCAACCTTGGAAGATGTATGCTGTCAGAAAATCCTCCAATTCCTTTAGATTTTCTAGTTTATTTGCATATAGATGTGCATAGTAATCTCTGTTACTCTTTCGAATTTCTTCAGGGTCAGTTGTGACATCACCTTTTTTGTTTCTAATTGTGTTTATTTGGACTTTCTCTCTCTCTCTCTCTCTCTCTCTCTCTCTCTCTCTCTCTCTCTCTCTCGGTCAATCTGGCCAGGGGTCCATCAATCTTATTAATCCTTTCAAAGAACCAGCTTCTTGTCCTGTTGATCCTTTCTATGACATTTTTGTCTTCTACATCTTGTAATTGTTACTTTATCTTAGCCATCTGGATTTTTCTGCTATTATTAGGATTTAGATGATCATGCTTTTCCAGTTCTCCTAGGTGTGATATAGGTTGTTTATTTGTGATCTTTCTATTTTCTTGATGTGTGCATGCAATGCTATGAATTTTCCTCTCAAAACTGTTTTCATGTCATTGCAGAGACTCTGATAGGTCATTGTTTTCATTTGCTTCCAGGCATATTTTTATTTCTTTCTTGATTTCTGTAGACTTGGAAGTTGTTCAGCAGCATGTTTTTTACTGTCCATTTCTTTGTGTGTTTTGGGGGATTTTGTTGGTGGTGATATTTATTTTTATTCCACTGTGATCCGAGAAGATGCATGGTATTATTTCAACCTTGAAATTTGTTCACACTTGATTTATGTCAGAGAATGTTATGAATCTTGGAGTATGTCTCATGTGCTGATGAGTGGAATGCATGCTATTTAGTTGTTGGAAGGAGTGTTCTGATGATTTCTATTAAGTCCATTTGACCAAATGTTGATTTAAGGTTCTTGATCCCTTTGTTGGTTTTTGCCTCGATGATCTCTCAAGAGCGATTAGTAGGGTACTGAGGTCTCCAACTACGATTGTAAGAGTGTCAGTGTTCTCTTAGTTTACTTGGTAGTTGTTTTATAAAACCTGAATGGGAGGGTGATGTGCTTCTATGTTGTGTGCATATATATATGTTTAAGATGGATATTTCTTGCTGGTGGATTGAGTCTTTTATCAATATGTAGTGTACTTTTTAACTTTTGATGGTTTGAAGACTGCTTTGTTTGATATAGAAGACTGCTTTGTTTGATATAGTTGTTTTATAAAACCTGAATGGGAGGGTGATGTGCTTCTATGTTGTGTGCATATATATTTAAGGTGGATATTTCTTGCTGGTGGATTGAGTCTTTTATCAATATGTAGTGTACTTTTTAACTTTTGATGGTTTGAAGACTGCTTTGTTTGATATACTTTCCATTTGCCTAAAAGGCCATTTTTCATCCTTTAACTTTGTTCTTATGTGTGTCCTTTGTAGTGAGATGAGTTTCCTGTAGGCAGCAGAATGTTGGATCATGCTTCTTTTTGCAGTTTGCCCTCTATGCCTCTTCAGTGGCCATTCAGTCCATTCACACTCAATGTATTTATTGAAATGTGAGAGTTTACCCTGTCATAGGGCTTTTAGAGGATTGCTTTCTTTCTTTTTATCTTTTTATTTTTATATGTGCGTATTTTCATTTTTGTGAATGATCCATATCTCTGTTTACTCTGTACTTGCCTGTACTTTTGTGATGGGTATGACTATATTTTTGTTTGTTTTCTGTGTTTAACAGCCTCTTAAGTATCTCCTAAAGGGCTGGGCTGGAGGCAACATTTTCTTTTAGGGTTTAATTATCTGGGAAGGATTTTAATTCTCGATCACTGATGAAACCTTAATTTGGCAGGGTAGGGAATTCTTGACTGGAATTGCTGACATTTAAGAATTTTTAAAATGGTACTCCAGTCCCTTCTGGTCTGTAATTCTGCAAATAAGTCTGCAGAAATTCTTGTGGGTCTTCCCAGTAAGTGGTCTGACTTTTCTCTTGATACCTTTAGGATTTTTACTTTTGTGCTTACTTTGTGTCTTAGGGATAGTCTTCTCATGTGGTATCTTGCAGGGTTCTGTGAATCTCTTGCACTCGAATGCTTATCTGTCTAGTGAGATGTGGGAATTTTTCTTGGATGACCTTATAGAATGCTTGTTCCATGGTCTTCTCAGTTTCCCCTTCTGCTTAAGGGATACCAATTAGTCGTATATTTGGCTTCTTGTCAAGTCCCACATTACTCAATGGCTTTGCTCAGGCTTCTTGTTTTTGTCCATGTTTTTGACAGACTGGGTTAGTCCTATATCTTATTCTCTTTTTTTTATAATCAATATTTTTTATTATAATGTTGTGGAGTACAGTTAAGGGTTAGGTATACAAATACATTTCATTCAGGCACCCTGTTGATAAGAGGTGTTTCCCCATCCCCAGACAGATATTTGCTACCGTTAATCCCATCTCACCCCCCCCCGATAGTTTCCCACTATTGTCAGTCATTTTCTTAGAGTATTACATTGGATGTTCAAGGTCCATTATATGAGTGAGAACATGTTATACTCGGATCTTTGTTTCTGTGAGAGGTCACTCAGTATTATAGACTCTAGTTCCATCCAGGTTGTTGCGAAATTCATGATTTTGTTCTTTTTTATGGCTGCATAGTATTCCATCATGTATATGTACATTTTTTTAATCCAGTCCACTTGATGGACAGCATGGTTGGTTCCAGGTTCTTGCTATTGTGAACAATGCTGCGATAAACATACATGTGCAGGTATCTTTTTTATACAGTGATTTGAGTTCTTCAGGGTATATTCCCGGTAAGGGGGATTGCAGGTTAATATGGGAGGTTGATATTTAGAGCATTTAGGAATCACCACACTGCTTTCCACAGAGGTTGCTCTAGTTTACACTCCCACCAACAGTATAGAAGTGTTCCCTTTTGCCACACCGTCTCCAGCAGCTGTTGTTTTTTGAGTTGTTGATAATTGCCATTCTGACTGGAGTTAGGTGATATCTCAGTGTGGTTTTGATTTGCATCTCCCTGATGATTAGTGAGGTTGAACATTTCTTCATGCGTCTGTTGGCTGCTCGAATGTCTTCCTTTGTGAAGTGTCTGTTCATATCTTTTGCCCATTTTATAATAGGGTTGTTTCTTTTTTTCTTTTCAGCACATTTGAGTTCCTTGTAGATCCAAGATGTTAACCCTTTGTCAGACCTGGAGTTGGCAAATACTTTTTGCCAGTCTGTAGGCTGTCTCCCTGCTCTCTTGATGGTTTCTTTGGCTTTGCCGAAGCTTGTCACTTTAATAAAGTCCCACTTGTCTATCTTCTCTCTTATGATCTGTGGGTTTCAGGTTTTGTTCATGAATTGGATGCCAGTTCCAGTTTCCATGAGGGTATGTCCTTCATTTTCTAAGGTTCTTATGGTTTGAGGTTTTACATTTAGGTCTCTGATCCATTTGGAGTTAACCTTTGTGCATGGGGTTAGATAGGGGTCCTGTTTCAATCTTCTGCATGTGGTCAGCCAGTTTGCCCAGGACCATTTACTGAATAGATTCTCCTCTCCCCAGTGGTAGGTGGTGGAGGCTTTGTTGAAGATGAGTTGGTTGAGAAATTAGTTTTGTTTCTGGGATCTCGATTCTGTTCCATTGATCTATATGCCTGTTCCTGTACAAATACCAAGCTGTTTTGATGATTGTAGCTTTATAGTAAAGTTTGAAGTCTAGTAATGTGATACCACCTGCTTTGTTTTTTTTTTTTTGTTTAGGATTGTTCTGGCTATTCTTGGACGTTTGTGTTTCCATATGAATTCTTGTGTTGTTTTTTCTAGGTCTGAGAAGAATGTTGCTGGTAATTTGATGGGTATTGCATTGAATTTGTAGATTGCCGTAGGTAAGATGGACATCTTCACAATGATGATTCTTCCAATCCATGAACATGGGATGTTTTTCCACTTGTTTGTGTCATCTTTGATTTCTTTGAGCAGTGTTTTGTAGTTTTCATTGTAAAGGTCTTTCACGTCTCTGGTTAGCAAGATGCCAAGATATTTCATTATTTTGTGGCTATTGTGAATGGAATTGTGGTTTTTATTTGGGTTTCTGTTTGATTATTAGTGGTGTAAAGAAATGCGATTGTATTTTGCACATTTATTTTGTATCCTGAGACTTTGTCAAAGGCCTTTATCAGTGTAAGGTTTTTGACAGATTCTTGGGTTTTCAAGGTACACAGTCATATCATCTGCAAAGAGAAATAACTTGACTTCCTCTTTTCCTATTTGGATACCGCTGATTGCCTTCTTTTCTCTGATTGCTCAAGCCAGGACTTCCAATACTATGTTGAACAGGAGGGGTGAGAGTGGTCATCCTTGCCTTTTTCCAGTTTTCAGGGGAAATGGTTCCAATTTTTGTCTGTTTAGGAGGATGCTGGCTGTGGGTTTCTCGTAGATAGGTTTTACTACTTTGAGGTATTTTCCCCGTATGCCTAGATGTTCAAGGGTTTTTATCAAGAAGGGGTCCTGGATTTTATCAAAAGCTTCTTCTGCATCTAATGATATAATCATGTGGTTTTTGTTTTGACATCTGTTGATGTATTTAATAACATTTATGGTTTTACGAATGTTGAACCAGCCTTGCATCCCAGGAATGAAGCCTACTTGGTCATGATGGATGATTTTTGAGATGTTTTGTCAAACCCGGTTTGCTAGGATCTTGTTGAGAATTTTAGCATCTAAGTTCATCAAAGATATTGGCATGTATTTCTCTTTCTTTGTTGGATCTTTACCTGGTTTGGGTATCAATGTGATGTTGGCTTCGTGAAATGATTTGGGGAGAGTTCCACCTTTTTAAATCACCTGGAATACCTTCAGTAGGATTGGTATCAGCTCCTCCTTAAATGTCTTGTAGAATTCTGCTGGAAAGCCATCTGGACCAAGGCTTTTTTTTGTAGGGAGTTTTCTTATTATGTAGTTGATTTCCTTGATTGTTATTGGTCTATTTAGGGTCTCAATTTCTTCTTGTTCCTACCTAAGTAGGTTGTGTGATGTCAGAAAGTCCTCCATTTCCTTAAGGTTTTCAAGTTTGTTTCCATACAAGTGTACGTAGTAGTCTCTAATGATCTTTTGTATTTCTTCAGGGTCAGATGTGACTTCATCTTTTGTGTTTCTGATTGTGCTTATTTGTTTTTTTCTAATTTTTTCTTGGTCTATCTAGGGGAACTACAATCTTGTGTATCCTTTTGAAGAACCAGCTTTTTGTTTCATTGATTTTCTTGTATTATCTTTTTGTCTTCTATGTCCTGGATTTGGGCTTTTATTTTGGTGATCTGGATTGTTCTGCTGAAATTAGGGTTTTTGTGGTCTTGCTTTTCCAGCTTCCTTAGGTGGCTTGTTAGGCTGTTAATTTGTGTTCCTTCCATTTCCTTCATGTGTGTTTGTAGGGATATAAATTCCCTTCTTACTACAGCTTTTCAGGCATCCCAGAGATTTTGGTAAGATGTTTCTGCAATTTTATTTGTTTCCATGTATCCTTTGATCTCTGTTTTGATTTCATCATTGACCCAGGACTTGTTTAGCCTCATGCTGTTTAGTGTCCATGTCTTTGTGGGTTTTGGGGGGACCTTATTGGTGTCAATGTTTAGTTTTATTCCACTGTGGTCCAAGAAGGTGCATGGTAGAATTTCGGTCCTTTTAAATGTGCTTATGCTTGATTTATGGCCTATTATGAGGTCGATCTTAAAATATGTTCCATGTGGTGATGAGTAGAATGTGGATTCTGTGATCTTTGGATGGAGTATTCTGTAGGTATCAATTAAGTCCATTTGGTCCAGAGTCACATTGAGGTTCCGGATCTCCTTGCTGATTTTTTGTCCTGATGATCTGTCTAGGTTGTGAGTGGGGTATTAAAGTCCCCAGTTATGATGGTGTTAGAGTCAGTATCTTTCTTTAGTTTTCCTAGATGTTGTTTATGAAAGTTGGCGCACCTATGTTGGGTGCATATATGTTTAGGATAGATATTTCTTGTTGATGGATTGAGCCTTTTATCATTATGTAGTGACCCTCTGTTTTTGTTTTAACTTTTGAGAGCTGAAATGGTATTTTGTCTGAAATTAGGATTGCGACTCCTCCTTTCTTTTGTGTTCCATTCACCTGAAAATTTATTTCCCATCCTCTTACTTTGAGTCTGTGTATGTCCTTTCTAGTGAGATGGGTCTCTTGAAGGCAGTATATTGTTGCCTGGTGATATTTTATCCATTTTGCCATTCTATATCTTTTCAGTGGTGCATTTAGTCCATTCACATTCAGGCTAATGATTGAAATGTGAGTTCGTCCCTATCATAGAATTCTTATAGAGTTGTTGTTCTTCCCCTGTTTTTTTTTTTTTTTTTGGTCTTTCTTTTGGTTTTGGGGTTGGTTCATGTGTATTTTATTCTTTTTCCTGTACTTTTGTTGAGAACATTGTTCTTTTTTCCTTTTCTTTTGTGTTTAGTACTTTCTTAAGTGTTTCATGTAGAGGTGGTTTGGTGGCAGCATAAGTTCTTAGGGATTGGATATCTGGGAAAGATTTTAATTCTCCCTTGCTGATGAAGCTTATCCTGGCCGGGTAGGTTATTCTTGGTTGAAATTATTTATCTTTTAGGACTTTGAAGATAGGGCTCCAAGCTCTCCTACCCTGCAAGGTTTATATAGATAAATCTACTGCTATTCTGATTGATCTTCCATGGTAAGTTATCTGGCCTTTTTCTCTCGCTGCCTTTAGGATTTATTCTTTTATGCCTACTTTGTTTAGGTGAATTATTATGTGTCTAGGAGTTGGTCTTCTCATTTGTTGTCTTGCAGGGGTTCTCTGAATCTCCTGTGTTTGAATTTTTGCATCACTGATTAGATAAGGGAAGTTTTTTTGAATGGTCTCATGGAAAGTTTGTTCCTGTGTGGTCTCTGTCTCTCTTTCTGCCTCAGGAAGGCCAATTACTCTTAGATTCAGTCTCTTGAAGTAATCGCTCATCTCTTGAAGGTTTTGTTCTGTCTTTTTGAGCTTATCTTCTGTGTTTTTAAGAGTTTGGGTTAGTTCTGTATTTTGGTCCTCAAGCTCTGAGATTCTTTCTTCTGCTTGGGTAATTCTGCTTTCCATGTTTATCAGTTTGTTATTTATTTCATTCACAGTATTCTTTATTACTGTTATCTCAGATATCATCTCCTTCCTAGTTTCTTCTTGTATCTCCTCAATTCTTTTTAATCTCTCCATTAATGTCTTGATATCTAGGTTTGTAGTTTGAGACCCTTCATTCTGGGGCTATTCATTGTTTGCATTCCGAAGTCAGTTTTCTCAGTGTCTGCCCTCCCAGTGGTCTTCTTTTGGTTTTTCTTCATTTGTGTAGATTTTTCTCTCTCTCCCCCTTTCCCTCCCCTTCTTTAATTCTGTTTTTGAGGGAAGGTGGGATTGCTTTTATTTCTCTTCTGCAATATTCTGTTCTTTCTTATGAGGGTCTTCTGGCTTTGTTCACTTTTGAGGTTGGAGTGTAGGCTGCAATCTGTACTTTTTGCAAGTTTGAGGTTTAATTGAGAGGGAAGCTGTGGTTCAGAGTGTATATGCTGATTCTAGCATTCTCGAACAGGTGTATGAGCACACTGGAACCTATTTCCCTCTGCCTTACAATCTGTCCATTCAGCAGTATGTAGTCTTGGTTTCTAGATTAAGAAGGGGGGTAAAAAAGAGGAAAATAACGGAGGAAGGAGCGGTCAATAGTAAGTTAGAAAGAGAGAAGAGCGAGAGGGAAAACAGACATACATACCAACTGTCAGGTGAGAGAGAGACACAAGGCCGGAAAGAAGTGAAAAAAGACATGTAAGAAAGATTCCCTAAAGAATACTGATAGGTACACAGAGACAAACCAATAAAATCAAGAAACAGTGTAAGTCAGAAGGCAAACAACAAACATGATCAAAACAAACAGTCAAAATGATAAAATCATAAGTCAAAATAAGTGATCAGACTAAAGTCACTTCAGCTCTGATCTCTGGCCTCTCCCCTTTGTTTTTCATTGCAGGCAGCTAGATTTACTTGCAGTTTGGGATTTATTTATTTATTTATTTATTTTAGTCTGCTGCCTGGGCGTTGCTTTTGTCTGATTCAGTGTAGGGGTGGGGCTTTGTCTCCTGTTTCGTGAGTTACCTTAGGAACTGAGGTAGGGTTTGTTGATGGGTGGGCGGGGCAATGGAAGTCTCTGCTTGGAGAATGGCCTAGGCAGTTTTTGCAGTTTTATTTCTCTCTGCTTGTCTGGGTCCCCCAGCTTAGAGTCACACTCTGAGTGCCTCAGCCAGGGTGGGCCCAGAGCTCCAGAGCACCAAAGCTCCAAAGGGCAGGTGGTGAGTGATGAGAGTGGCCCTGGGCCCCCCCACAGGGTACTTCAGCCAGGAATGGGACTGGTGTCTCTGAGGGGCAGGCAGCCCGAGCCTCCCTGAGTGACTGGCAGCTTGGTGCTGGGTGCCAGGCAGGAGACAATGTAGCCAGGGAGGGAGCTGGGACCCAGGACTCCCACGCACACAGCAGCAGGGGCCACAATATCCAGCCCTGCGTGGGACCAAAGGTCCCCGGGCCTCGGACCAGCACAGCTGGTGGTGGGCTGGGGGATGGGGGAAGAAAAGTAAGAGTTTTTTGGGAACTCACATTCGGAGAATCTCACAAGTCCACATATGCCGTCGCCATCTTGTTCCCCTCTCCCTATATCTTATTCTTCAAGCTCTGAGACTCTTTCCTCTGTATGACTGATTCGGCTCCCTATGTTTATTATTGTGTTTTTAATTTCCTGAATGAAGTTTTTTATTTCTATTATTTCAGAATGGGCCTTTCTGAAATTGGCGAATTCTGCTTATACTTCCTGTGCAACTTCAGTGAGTTTTTATTCTAGTTTCTCCTTCTCTTTATTCATTTTAGCCATCCAATCTCTGAGTTATGTGACTGGCATTCAGGGCAGGTCATTCTGGGGGACTTCTATTGTTTGTGCACTGATAGCTGCTTTTTCAAGCACTTTCTCATGACTCTTAGGATAAACTGTGTTCCTTCATTGATTCTTCCTCATTTGTGAAAAGCAACTCTTTCCTCTTTATTTTTCTTCTTTGGTTTTGTTGTTTTGAAGCTGTTTAACATCTTTGTGTTCTAGGGTCTTTTCTGTCATTTGTTATCTTTCAGTAAGAGAGAGAGGCATATTCACTTCTGCTCCATACTCCATGCCCCTCTCATACAAAGAAAAGGACATCGGTTCCTATGTAAGACTGGCACACAATGTGGGAGAGGGAACCCAGATTCCAGTGTCTGCCATTGTAGCACTCTGTTTTCTGGTCTTTATGTGTTCAAAGAGACCTCTGCTAAGTGCAGGGTACTTCACCTGTCCTAAACTGTTCAGGGTGCCTGAATCTATTGGCAACTGTGTCCCTACTCTTTGCCTCACTCGGCAAAAGATGCACTGGTCTGTTGCCCAATGGTGGCTGTCTTGGATCCCATCAAAATGTTATTTTTTTAATGACAAATTCAGTCACCCATTCTATCTTAATAAGAATCCTCTTATAATTTATAACCTCAAAAATGACTAATTTATCCACAGTGAATCTTAGGGATTCTGCATATACTTAATACAAACTTAAAAAAATTCAATTTTAACTTTTTAAAAGTTATAATAAAAACAACAAACATATTTAAATGCATTACATATGATGTTTAACTACCATGGAGATTACCAATACAATACATTGTTTGAACAAATCAACCTTTTTTTTTTTTTTTTTGTGGTAGAACTCCAAATAAAGCATTGAGATTTTAAGACAACCATTTTATTTTATTTTATTTTACTTTTTTTTTTTAGACAGAATCTCACTCTGTCACCAAAGCTTGGATGCAGTTGTAAAATCATAGCTCATTGCAATCTAGAACTTTTGTGCTCAAGTGATCCTTTCACTTCAGCCTCCCAAGTAGCTGGGACTACAAGCACTTCCACAATGCCTGGCTAATTTAAAATATATGTATTTTTGTAGAGATGGGGTCTTCCTATGCTGTCCAGGCTGGTCTTGAACTCCCAGCCTCAAGAAATCCTCCTTCTTTGGCCTCTCAAAACACTGGGATTACAGGCATGAGCCAATGCACCATGTCTCAATCAATTAAAAAGACTGTCATTTGCAACAGCTTATCCATGAACAAAGACTTTTTCTTTGCTACTAAACAGCAAAAATAATTTTTAAGATGCAGACAAAAGTTATTTGACTACAAAGTCATTCATCACATGATATTCAAGTAATCATTATTTTAATTTATTTTACAGGTAATATGTACTTTTGTTTAAAGAATTTGTCTATATCTGAAGAGTTCAATTACCTTGCCAATACTTCTTCCCTTGGGAACATTGCTAGTAAATGAAGCAGTCTTGTTATTGATTTTGTTTAGAGATGTTAGCATGAGATTGCAAAAAGGTAGAATATTTTTTTTCAGTTTGAAAGAAAATGTCCATGAAACAGACTTAGATTCTTTAATTCTCATGTCATTATTTACTTCCTATTAAACTATTACATTTAGACAGAATGTGTGTTACTGGCAATTTTAGAAGTGACATAAAACTATCATTCTGATCTCAACCCCTATTAAACAAAATGACAAACAAAATAGTGAAGTATGTTCTAACTACATATATACATTAGTTATGACATGAAATTTGCTAAGAATATCTGGGAGTAATCATAAATTTGTAATTCTTAAGAAGTAAGTACAAAGCATTTGAAATAAGACTAAGGGTGGTTTAATTTTTGTCAAAAGAAAATGAAAAAGGGAAAATAAATTAATAATGTTGATATACTTAAAAATTAAAAATATAAACACTGCATAGTGAAATTACAACTAATATACTTCAGATGATTTAATCTTAACATCTCTGAATACTCAAATCATGCTAAAGAATAACTTTATCATTACATGCAAAATTAATACTCTGCCTTACATTTACTACACTTCAAAGTTAAATAGATGAAAAAGCTTTATAAATGTAAGCAGTGAAGCAGGCATTAGGCACAAATGTATAAAAATATGACCTGTTTTTTACTTAGAGACCCTGGTTAATATTACATCTGATGTTTACACACTTTGGAGAGAATGTAGTTTATAGTTTGAAGCTGAAAGAGAGGCATATAAAATGAGGATTTAAAGTCAAGGTAGATGAGAGTTGGGCCTTAGAACAGAAACTCTAGATTCTCTGGCTAAATATCAAGACCCATAGAGAATTTAATATAACAGGAGTCAGTTGAGCTTATTTAAACCACCAACTGTATTTTACTAGTGACCAAGAAGCATGTGTGAAGAAATCAAGTAATTTACATTATAACAAGAAATGCTTAAAAGGTCTGTAATACCATGCTCTGTGCAGCCCTCATATATCTGAGGTAGTAAAGGACCCTGGTCTATGAATTTATTCAATCTTGACTTTTAATACCTAATGGCTATACTTACCAGAAGTGTGAGGTTAAGAAGAAAGACTCTAACTGGGAATTATAATTGGAAAAATCAGTCTTCACCATTCCTTATAAAGTGGATATGATATTTTTCAAGACTGAAAAGCCTAAAGAGATGTTATATCTCTTGCCTAGAACCAGCCCCATTTTGAACATGAAGTCTTGGGTATGCACACCTGGATATGACACTCTTTTAAATTTTAAGTCTCATCTTTCATCTACCAACATTACTTCAGTATTCAGGAGTGAGTGAAACCACAGCATTTACAAAAGTGGTTTTCATTCTTCATTGTCTCTAAAAGCTCCACCCCACACACAACAGTAAAGCTACCTGAAGATGATAGATGCCGACCTTCTACCTCAGCTTCTACTGAGGGTCTTCTCTGCTAGAGCCAGAGTGTCTTTTTCATCTCAAGTTTATAAATGTCTTTCCACACAAGATATTTTGGAGAGATGGAGGGAAAGTATACAAATTATCACTCCATTTTATCTATGTTACCATGGCCGTACCTTGAAGATAAAAATTTTCATTAATTGCTTCTTTGGTGAGGAATCTGTCAGCACAATTCTATTAGTTGAGATATAGAAACCTTGTAAATAGTAGAGTTTTTAGTGATAGTCAAAAGAAAGCTTTTTAGAAAACATATAGTTTCATCATTTGTCAACTTTTTTTTACTTTTCAGTTTTAATCATAAATGATTTTATATATATATATAATTTGAACTAGCTTTCAGACCAAGTTTTATTTTAATTATGACTTTCTTTATAACTTGGTGACCTTAGGCAAATAGCATTGTACATTTTTTTCCCAATCTTAAAATTGTCTTAAATCTTAATGTGATCAATCAATCTTAGAACCATTTTTATCTGCATTGAAGGTCTCAATTATATTAGGAGGCAGCTTGAGTAGTCAGTAAGAGTTAGCCTATGGAATAAGAATGCCTGATTTCAAAACCTTGCATATTGGTTTTTAGATTGAGAGCAATTACTCAGTAGTTTTATTAAGCATCTGTGAATGTTATGACGCCTTGAAATGCCTTTTTATGGAAGAGAAAAAAAACATTACTTCGAATGAGAAAAAGCACATCCCCATGGAATGGCATATCTACAGATTTTTCTATATCTTTTTGTTTTTGTTTGTTTGTTGTTGTTAATAATTACTTGTTGAAGACATTGTGTAAGCCACATATTGTGTGAGTCACTGAGAAACACAAAAAGGGATAGGATAGTTTTCCAGGAGTCAAGGTGTTCAGTGAATTGATTTTAAAATTATCTGAAAAGGACTCTACGATAGTCTTATTGGTATCCAAGTAGTCTAACTACTTATTTCTAGGGAGAAACATGAAAACTTTTCTAAGGTTTTATAAAAATGCATTATCTTACCTTCTGAACTTAAGAGTAAGTTCACTTCAGTTGTCAACTTTAATATTAAAAGAGGGCACTTTGCTTATCAGAACTGAAAAGTCATATTGCTCTTAAATAAATAACTGTCCATCACACCTATCTTACTTCAATCTGATTAAATTCTATTCTCCAAGGATCAGAGACTTCTAATATTCCATTTTAAAAGTCAGAGATTTTATCTTGCAGCAGGTCTGAAAATCAAATCCTTTAAGCAACCTTTGTTCAAACATTTCAGGGAGCATATACTTGTCTAGAGTCATTTCTGAAAATTGGCAAAAGATTTAGAAAGTTAAAATTTTAATAGCAAGAATAAAAATCACAATATTAGAAGGTAATAATTTTGAATTTTATTTTCTCTAATATTAACTTATAAGGCACAAAAATTTTATAATAATTAACTTTCATGCTTAATTTATTTTTTGTAAACATGAGCTTAGTGACTTTAACTATTTTTTGAATGTGGCAATATATATTTCCTAGGTAAAACATCTCCTACTTTATTCTGGATAATACTGGAACATTTTAGAAAATCATATACATTCAAATATGACTTTATTTAAAAATATACTTTTTATCTTATTTTATTTTTTTTGGAGTCATAGTCTTACTCTGTTACCCAGGAAGGAGTGCAGTGGCATGCTCACGGCCACTGCAGCCTCAACCTGCTGGGCTCAGGTGATCCTTCCTCCTCACCCTTCCAAGTAGCTGGAACTACTAGCTGGAACTACAGGCATGTGCCATCATGCCCGGCTAATTTTTCTTGATTTATTTTAGAGATGAGGTCTTGCCAGGTTGCCCAGACTGGTCTTGAACCTATGGGCTCAGGTAATCCTCTCATCTCGGTCTCCCAAAGTGCTGGGATTATAGGTGTAAGCCACTGTGCCCAGCCTAAAAATATAATTTTTTAAAGAGAAGTTTTAAGTTCAGAAGAAAACTGAGCAGAAGGCACAGAGATTTCTTATAAATCCCTTCCCTACCCCACACCCACAGCTTGCCCCACCATTAAAATCCTGAAGCAGAGTGATATATTTGTTATAACAGATAAACATATATTTACATGTCATTATCACCCAAAGTCCAGCATTTATACCAGGATTTTCACTCCTAATGCTGTACGTTCTACAGGTCTCAGCATGTATGGCATGCATCCACCATTGTGGTGTCATATAGGATAGTTTCATTCCTCCAAACTCCTCTGGGATCAGCCTATTTAGTTCTCCCTCCACCCTCCACCACCATCACTCATCAACCATAGATTCCTTAACTGTCTTCTAGTTCCTATTCCCTCTGGAATGTCACAGTTGGAATTGCACAGTATAAAATCTCTTAGACTAGCCTCTTCCACCTAGCAATATGAATCCAAGATTCCATGTCTTTTCAAACTTGATAGCCCATCTTTCCCTAGCAGTGAACTATATTGTTTGGATGTACCATAGTCTATCTATATGTCCATCTACTGAAAAACATGTTAACCATCTTCAATTCTTAGTCATGAATAATGCTGCTACAAAAACTTATGTGCAGCTTTATTGTGAAGACCCTGTAATGAATGAAAGTTCCAGCCGCACCACATTCTCACCAGTAGTTGGTGCCTTCTGTTTTCTGGACCCTAGTCATTCCAATAGGTATGCAGCGGCGTCTTAACCGTTGTCTTAGTTCTCCGGTGACATATAATGCGGAGCATGTTTTCATATGCTTATTCTCCATCCCTATATTCTCCTTGGAAAAGTATTTGCTCAGGTTCTCTGTCCATCTTTCAATCAGGCTAGACATCTTCTGACTGTTGAGTTTCAAGAGTTCTCTTGCATATTTTGGATAAGAATCTTTTGTAAAGATTTGTATTATGCAAATATTTTCTTCCAGTGTGTGGCCTATCTTTTCATTCCCTTGACAGTGTCTTTCTCAGAGCAGAAGTTTTAATGAAGATCAACTTATTAAATTATTTTTTCATGGATTATGTATTTGGTATTGTGTTTGGAAAGGCATCACCATAACCAAGGCCACGTAGGCGTTCTTCTATATTATTTCCTGGGAGTTTTGTAGTTTTGCATTTTACATTTATTTCTATAACTGATTTTGAGTTAATTTTTGGGAAGAGTGTAAGGTCTGTGTCTCCATTTATATTTTTGCAAGCCAGTGTTCAGTTGTTTCAGCACAATTTGTTAAAAAGACTCTTTGTTCTATTGTATTTTCTTTGCTCCCTCATCAAAGATCAGTTGACTATACTTATGTGGGTTTATTCTGTTCCATTGTTCTGACTAGTCTTTCACCAATACCACACTATCTTCATTACTGTAGCTTTATAGTAAGTCTTGAATCCAGTAGTGTCAATTCTCTGATGTCCTTCTTCAACATTGTGTTAACTGCTCTGTGTCTTTTTTCTCACCTTATATACTTTAGAATCAGTGGAATATTTCTCAAATTAGTTCTTTGATTTTTTTCTTCAGAGTTTTGTACTTTTCTTCACATAACATATATATTTTGATAGATTAATGCCTAACTATTTCATTTTTTGGTGGTGCTAATGTAAGTGATATTGTGATTTTAATTTCAAATTTCAGTTTTTATTGCTGGTATATAGAGAAGTGTTTGACTTACGTATATTACTCTTGTATTCTAAAACCTTTGTATAATTGTTTATTGGTTTTCAGAGTTTTTTTGTCAGTTCTAATTTTCTACATAGATGATCATATTATCTGCAAACAAACAGCTTTATTTCTTCCTTTCAAATTAGTATCGTTTTTCTGTTCTTTTTTAAAAAAATTATCTTATTCAGAACTTTCAGTACAATATTGAAAAGGAGTCCTGAGAAGGAATTTATTTACCTTCTTCCTGACTTTAGTGAGAAAACTTCAAGTTTCTCACTATTAAGTATGATGTTAGCTTTACATTTTTTGTAAATGTTCTTGTCAAATTGGGCAAGCTGTCCTCTACTTCTTTACTGAAAGTTAAAAAAAAATTTTTAATTTTAAAGATGTAAGGTACAATTCAGGTTAGGTATACAAATGTTCATTAGCAGGTACCCTTGTTGATGAGGTGTGCTCCTCCCTCCCCTTGGCAGTTTCACTTAACTGCCAATCCCATCCCCCTCCCTCTGCCCCTGGCAATTTCCCTCTACTGCCAATTCCCTTCTTACAGTATAATGATAATTGTTCAAGTTCCACTTACAAGTGAGAACATGTGGTAGTCTGTTCTTTGTTTCTGTGATAGATAACAAAGCATGACAAACTTTAAATCCATCCAAGTTACGGCAAAGTCCCTATGTTTTTCCTTCTTAATGGATGCATGATATTCCATTGTGTATACGTACCACATTTTTTTAATCCAGTCCAGCTTCGATGGGCAGTATGGTCGGTTCCGTGTTTTTGTTGTTGTGAATATAGCTGCAACAAACATGCATGTGCAGGTATCTTTATGGTAGAATGATTTGAGTTTCTCTGGGTATATTCCCAGTAGAGGGATTGCTGGGTCACATGGAAGGTCAATTTCTAATTCTTTCAGAAATCTCCATACTGTCTTCCAAAGAGGTTGCACTAGTTTGCATTCCCTCCAGTGTAAAAGCGTTCTTTTTTCTCTGCATCCTTGCCAGTATCTGTTGTTGTTTGTTTTATTAATGATGGCCATTCTTACTGGGGTTAGGTGACTTCTCAATGTGGTTTTGATTTGCATTACTTTGATGATTGGTGAGGCTGAGCAGATTTTCATGTGTCTGTTGGCTGCCCATATATCTTCTTTTGAGAAGTGTCTATCCATGTCTTTTGCACATTTTTTAATGGGTCTGTTTGTTTTTTTCCTTCCTGTGCATTTGAATTCCTCAAAGATCCTGGATGTTAGGCTTTTGTCAGATATACAGTTGGCAAATATTTTTTCCCATTCTGTGGGCTGTCTCCCTACTCTCTTGATGGTTATTTTTGCTTTGTAGAAGCTTTTCAGTTTGATGAGGTACCATTAATCTATCTCCTCTCTTATGGTATGGGCACTTGAGGTTTTGATCAGAAGTTGATTTTTAGATCTTTTAGAAATAGCTACACTGGGTTGGGCTCGGTGGCTCAACCTGTAATCCCAGCAATTTGGGAGGCGACCCACCCAGGTAATTTGGTGAGATGTTGTGTCTGCAATAAATCCAGAATTATCCAGGCATGGTAGCATGTGCCTGTAGTTACAGCTACTTGGAAGACTGAGGTGGAAGGTCTCCAGAGCCCAGCAGGTTGAGGCTGCGGTGGCTGGGAGAGTGACACTACACTCCAGTCTGGGCGGCAAACTGAGACTCCAACTCAAAAAAACAAAAACAAAAACAAAAAACAAAAAAGGAAATAGCTACACTGATTTCTACTAGTTTACACTCCCACCAACAGTGTAGAAGCATTCCCTTTTCTCCACATCCTCAATAGCATCTGTTGTTTTTTGAGTTATTGATGATTGCCATCCTGATTAGAGTTAGGTAGTATCACAGTGTGGCTTTGATTTGCATTTATTTGATGATTAGTTAGGCTGAGCATGTTTTTCTGCATCTGTTGACTGCTTGTATGTCTTTTTTTGAGAAGTGTCTTTTCATATCTTTAGCCCACTTTTTAAAATAGGACTGTTTGTTTTTTTCCTTTCAACATACTTGAACACCTTGTAGATCCTGGATGTTAGGCCTTTGTCAGATATATAGTTGGCAAATATTTTTTCCCATTCTATGGACTATCACCTCACTCTCTGATGGTTTCTTTCACTTTGCAGAAACTTTTCAGTTTGATGAGGTTCCACTTGTCAATCTTATCTCTTATCACAAGGGGTATTGGGATTTTGATCAGGAATTAGTTGCCTATTCCAATTTCTGTAAGGGTATCTCCTGCGTTTTCTAAGATTCTTATAGTTTGAGGTTTTTATAGTATTTCTTCATTGTGTTTTAAAGATCCATGGAATTTGTGGTAATTTTCCCTTTTTTTTTTTTTTTTTTTTTTTTTTTGAGTTGGAGTCTCACTCTGTTGCCCAGACTGGCATGTGCTACCATTACAGGCATGTGCTACCATGCCCGGCTGATTTTTTGATTTATTGTAGAGATGAGGTCTCACCGCCCAGGAGGGTCTCGAACCCGTGGGCTCAGGCAATCCACTCACCTCAGCCTCCCAAAGGCACGGGATTACAGGCTGAGCCACCGAGCCCGGCTCCTTTTTTATTTTTGATATTAGTAATGTGTGTCTTCTCTGTTTTGTTCTTAGTCTAACTACAATATTATTGAACTTTTCAAAATAGTATGCTTTGATTTTTTAAAATTTTTAATCTATTGATTTTTTGTTTTTAATTATTTTTCTTATTTATTTATTTATTTAACTTTTTTAATTTTAAAATTGTGGTGTAGAGTTAAGGGTTAGGTATACAAATATGCATCGTTCAGGCAACCTTATTGATAAGGGGTGTTCCCCGTCCCCAGACAGATATTGACTACCATTAATCCTATCTCCCTTTCCCTCCCTCCACATCATAGTTTCCCACCACTGTCAATCCTTTTCTTATAGTATTATGATAGATGTTCAAGGTCCACTTATGAGTGTGAACATGTGATACTCAGATCTTTGTTTCTGTGAGAGATCACTCAGTATTATAAACTCTAGTTCCATCCAGATTACTGCAAAATTCATGATTTTGTTCTTTTTTATGGCTGCATAGTATGCCATCGTGTATATGTACTACATTTTTTAAATTCAGTTCACTTTTGATGGATAGTATGGCTGGTTCCACGTTCTTGCTATTGTGAACATTGCTGCAATAAACACACATATGCAGGTATCTTTTTTATAGAGTGATTTGAGTTCTTCAGGGTATATTCCCAGTAGGGGGATTGCGGGGTCATATGGGAGGTCAATATTTAGAGCTTTTAGGAATCGCCACACTGCTTTCCACAAAGGTTGCACTAGTTTACACTCCCACCAACAGTGTATAAGTGTTCCCTTTTCACCACATCCTCTCTATCATCTTTTATTTTTTGAGTTGTTGATAATGGCCATTCTGACTGGAGTTAGGTGGTATCTCAGTGTAGTTTTAATTTGCATCTGCTTGATGATTAGTGAGGTTTAACATTTCTTCATGTGTCTGCTGGCTGCTCGTATGTCTTCTTTTGAGAAGTGTCTGTTCATATCTTTTGCCCACTTTATAATGGGGTTGCTTGTTTTTTTCTTTTGGTGTGTTTGAGTTCCTTGTAGATACAAGATGTTGGGCTTTTGTCACACATGGAATTGGCAAATACTTTTTCCAAGTCTGTGGGCTGTCTTCCTGCTCTCTTGATGGTTTCTTTGGCTTTGCAAAAGCTTGTCAGTTTAATGAGGTCCCACTTGTCTATCTTATCTCTTATGACCCGTGTGTTTCCGGTTTTGCTCAGGAGTAGGATACCAGTTCCAATTTCCATAAGGATGTGTCCTGCATTTTCTAAGGTTCTTATAGTTTGATGTTTTACATTTAGGTCTCTGATTCATTTAGAGTTAATTTTTATGGATGGGGATAGATAGGGATCTTGTTTGAATCTTCTGCATGTGGTCAGCCAGTTTTCCCAGGACCATTTACTGAATAGGTTCTCCTCTCTCCAGTGGTAGGTGGTGGAGGCTTTGTCGAAGATGAGTTGGTTGAGAAATTGAGGTTTTGCTTCTGGAATCTCAATTCTATTCCATTGGTCTATATGACTGTTCCTGTACCAATATCAAGCTATTTTGATTATTGTAGCTTTATAGTAGAGTTTGAAGTCTGGTATAGTGATACCTCTGCTTTGTTTTTTGTTATGTTTTTTTTTTTTGCTGAGGATTGTTCTGGCTATTCTTGGTTATTTGTGTTTCCATATAAATTCCTGTATTGTTTTTCTAGCTCTGAGAAGAATGTTGCTGGTAATTTGATGGGTATTGCATTAAATGTGTAAATTGCTTTAGGTAAGATGGATATCTTCACGATGTTGATTCTTCCAGTCTATTAGCATGGGATGTTTTTTCACTTGTTTGTGTCATCTTTGATTTTTTTGAGCAGTGTTTTGTAGTTTTCATTGTAAAGGTCTTTCACGTCTCTGGTTAGGAAGATACCAAGGTATTTCATTTTTTGTGGCTATTGTGAATGAGATTGTGCTTTTTATTTGAGTTTCTGTTTATTATTGGTGTAAAGATAGTCGATTGTCTTTTGCACATTTATTTTATACCCTGAGACTTTGCCAAAGTTCTTTATCAGTGCAAGGAGGCTTTTGACAGATTCTCTTGGGTTTTCAAGGCACACAATCATGTCATCTGCAAAGAGAGATAACTTGAGTTCCTCTTTTCCTATTTGGATACCCCGATTGCCTTTTCTTTTCTGTTTGCTCCAGTCAGGACTGCCAATACTATATTGAACAGGAGGAGAGAGAGTGGGGATCCTTGTCTTGTTCCAATTTTCAGGGGAAATGATTCCAATTTTTATCTCTTTAGGAGTATGCTAGCTATGGGTTTCTCGTAAATGGCTTTTACTATTTTGAGGTATGTTTCTTGTATGCCTAAATGTTCAAGGGTTTTTTCAAGAAGGGGTGCTGGATTTTATCAAAAGCTTTTTCTGCATCCAATGATATAATCATGTGGTTTTTGTTCTGATGTCTGTTGATGTATTTAATTAAATTTATTGTCTTGCAAATGTTGAACCAGCCTTGCGTCACAGGGATGAAGCCTATTTGGTCATGATGGATGATTTATGAGTGGTGTTGTTGAATCCAGTTTGCTAGGATCTCGTTGAGAATTTTGGCATCTATGTTCATCAAAGATATTGACCTGTAGTTCTCTTTCTTTGTTGGGTCTTTACCTGGCTTGGGTATCAATGTGATGTTAGCTTCATAAAATGATTTGGGGAGGGTTCCATCTTTCTCAATCACCTGGAATACTTTCAGTAGAATTGGTATCACCTCCTCCTTAAATGTCTTATAGAATTCTGCTGGAAAGCCATCTGGTCCAGGGCTTTTTTTATAGGTAGTTTTCTTATTACATAGTCAATTTCCTTGATTGTTATTGGTCTATTTAGGGTCTCGATTTCTTCTTGTTTCAACCTAGGCAGGATGTGTGATGTCAGAAAGTCTTCCATTTCCTTAAGATTTTCAAGTTTGTTTCCATATAAGTGCACACAGTAGTCTCTAATGATCTTTTGTATTTCTTCAGAATCAGATGTAACTTCATCTTTTGTGTTTCTGATTATATTTATTTGGGCATTTTCTCTTTTTTTCTTGGTCAGTCTAACTAGGGGAACCATTCATCTTGTTTATCCTTTCGAAGAACCAGCTTTTTGTTTCATTGATTTTTTTTTTTATATTATCTTTTTGTCTTCTATGTCCTGGATTTGCCTTTTATTTTGGTGATCTGGATTCTTCTGCTGAAGTTAGGGTTTTGGTGGTTTTACTTTTCCACCTTCCTAAGGTGACTTGTTAGGTTGTCAATTTGTGATCCTTCCATTTCCTTTATGGGCGTTTGTAGAGATATGAATTCCCCTCTTACTACAGCTTTCATGACATCCCACAGACTTTGGTAAGATGTTTCTTCATTTTCATTTGTTTCCAGGTATCTTTTAATCTCTGTTTTGATTTCTTAGCATCATGCTATTTAGTGTCCATGCCTTTTTGGGTTTGGGGGGAGCCTTGTTGGTGTTGATATTTATTTTTATTCCACTGTGGTCCAAGAAGATGCATGACAAAATTTTGATCTTTTGAAATTTGTTTATACTTGATTTATGGCCAAGAATGTGGTCGACCTTAAAGTACATTCCATGCAGTGATGAGTAGAATGTATATTCTGTGGTCGTTGGGTGGAGTGTTCTGTAGGTATCAATTAAGTCCATTTGGTCAAAAGTCACATTGAGGTTCTGGATCTCGTTCCTGATTTTTTGTCCTGATTTTCTGTCTAGGGTTGTGAGTGGGGTATTAAAGTCCTCAGCTATGATAGTGTTAGAGTCAATATCTTTTTTGAGTTTTCCTAGAAGCTACTTTATGAATATTGGCGCTCCTATGTTGGGTGCATAAATGTTTAGGATAGATATTTCTTGTTGATGAAGTGAACCTTTTATCATTATGTAGTGGCCTTCTGTATCTTTTTAAAATTTTTGATAGCTTAAATGATATTTTGGCTGGAATTAGGTTTGTGACTTCTCCTTTCTTTTGTGTTCCATTTGCCTGAAAATTTGTTTCCCATCCTCTTACTTTGAGTCTGTGCGTGTCCTTTGTAGTGAGATGGGTCTCTTGAAGGCAATATATTGTTGCCTGGTGATATTTTATCCATTTTGCCATTCTGTGTCTTTTCAGTGGTTCATTTAGTCCATTCACACTCAGGTTAATTATTGAAATGGAAAGTTGATCCCTATCATAAGGTTCTTATAGAGTTGTTGTTGTTGTTCCGTTGTTTATTGTCTTTCTTTTGGTTTTGGGGTTGGTTTGTGTGTGTTTTACTCTTTTTCCTGTACTCTTGTGATGTACGTTGTTGTTCTTTTTTCCTTTTCTTCTGTGTTTAGTGCTTTCTTAAGTGTTTCTTGTTGAGGTGGTCTGGTGGCAGTGTAAGTTCTTAGGGATTGGATAGCTGGGAAAGATTAATTCTCCCTCACTGATGAAGCCTAGCTTGGCTGGGGAGGTAATTCTTGGTTGAAATTATTTATCTTTTTGAACTTTGAAGATAGGGCTCCAAGCTCTCTTAGGCTGCAGGTTTCTGTAGATAAATCTGCTGCTATTCTAATTGATCTTCCATGGTAGGTGATCTGGTCTTTTCTCTTGCTGCCTTTAGGATTTTTTCTTTTATACCTACTTTGTTTAGGTGAATTATTATGTGTCTGGGAGTTGGTCTTCTCATTTGTTGTCTTGCATGGGTTCTTTGAATCTCTTGTGTTTGAATTTTCACATCAGTGATGAGATGAGGGAAGTTTTCTTCAATAACCTCACGAAATGTTTGTTCCAGGGTGACCTCTGTCTCTCTTTCTGTTTCAGGAAGTCCAATTACTCTTAGGTTCAATCTCTTGAAGTAATCGCTCATCTCTTGAAGGTTTTGTTCTGTCTTTTTAAGCTTCTTTTCTATGTTTTTGACAGTTTTGGTTAGTTCTATATTTTGGTCCTCAAGCTGTAAGATTCTTACTTCTGCTCGGTTAATTCTGCTTTCCATGCTTATCAGTTTATTATTTATTTCATTCACAGTATTCTTTACTACTGTTATCTCAGTTATCAACTCCTTCCTAGTTTCTTCTTGTCTCTCCTTAATTCTTTTTAATCTCTTCATTAATGTCTTGATATCTAGATTTGTAGTTTGAAACCAGTCATTCTTCATTGTTCGCATTCTGAAGTCACTTTTCTCAGTGTCTGCCCTCCCAAGGGTCTGGGAGAGACCCATAATCCTCTTTTGGTTTTTCTTCATTTGTGAAGATTTCTCTCTCTCCCCCTTTCCTCCCCTTCTTTAATTCTGTTTTTCAGAGAAGGTAGTGTTGCTTTTACTTCTTTTGTTCAGTCTCCTGCTTTTCCTTATGAGGGTCCTCTGGCTTTGCTCACTTTTGAGTCTGGATTGTGGTTTGGGGGCTCTACTTTTTGTAGTTTTGAGGTTTAATTCAGGGGGGAGCTGTGATTCAGAATCTATCTGCAGATCCCAGTATCCACCAGCAGGTGTATGGGCATACTGGAACCCTTTTCCCACTGCCATACAATCTGTCCATGCAGCAGGGTTTTGGTTTACTCCCTGGAACAAAAGGAGGTATAAAAAAGGAAAATGCTGGAAGAAGGGGTGGTCAAGAGGAAGTTAGAGAGAGAGAAGAGTGAGAGGGAAAGCAGACATACATACCAACTAACAACTGAAAAAGAGACACAAGGCCAGAAAAGAGTGAAAACAAATATACAAACAAGATTCCCTAAAGCATACCAGTAATCACACAAAGACAGTCCAATAAAATCATGCCTTTTGTTACATTCTCCCCCAATACAAACAGGTAGTCTAAATCAAAAAGCAAACAAAAGTGAGCAAAACAAACAGTCAAAACAATAAAATCAAAAATCAAAATAAGAAACCAGACTAGGTCTGCAATTTTCCTGACTGTCTAAAGTCTCTTCAGCTCTGATCTCTAGCCTCTCCCATTTGCTTTCTTTGCAGGCAGATAGATTTACTCCAAACTTGGATTGGTTTCCTTGACTTGCTGCCTGAGAGGTCTGCCAAAAGGCTGAGTTGCCTGAATCTGATTCAGCACAGGGGAGGGCCTTTTGTCTCCTGTTTAGTGATGGTACCTTAGAAACCAAGGTGAGCTGGACTCGGTGGCTCAGCCTGTAATCCTGTGGTTTGGGAGGCTGAGATGAGTGGATTGCCTGAGCCCGCAGGTTCAAGACCCACCTGGGCAACTTGGAGAGACCTCATCTCTACACTAAATCAAAAAATTAGCTGGGCATGGTAGTGGGCGCCTGTAGTTCCAACTACTTGGAAGGCTGAGGTGGAAGGATTGCCGGAGCCCAGCAAGTCTAGGCTGTGGTGACTGGGAGTGGCCACTGTACTCCAGTCTTGGTGACAGAGTGAGACTCCAACTCAAAAAAAAAAAAAACAAAAAAACAAAACTAAGGTGGAGGTTGCTTGTAAATGGGCAGGGCAATGTAAATCTCTGCCTGGAAGATGGCTGAGGTGGGCAGCTCTTCTTTTGCAGATCCTTTCTCTCCACCCGTCCTTTCTCTCCACTCAACTGGCCTGTAGGCGATCCACTATGATGGGCTGTGGTGGTGTGTCTCCAGTGTCAGGCACTGGGGATCAGTGACATAGCTGGCTACTGGATCTAGTGTGCCTCCATGGCCTGGGGTGGAGGAAGGAGCTGGGAATTCCCTCTTCTGGAGCTAAGAGCTGAGAGCAGCTGATCAGTACTTCCTTAAGATATACTGTTCCCTTACACAACCATGTGGTCCCATGCTGGGTGCCTCAGCCAGAGCAGGGACCGAAGCTCCAAAGGGTGGGTAGTGAGCAGTGACTGTGGCTTTGGCGCTGCACAGGGCACTTCAGCCAGGAATGGAGCTAGTATCCCTGAGGGGCAGGCACCTGGAACCTCCCTGGGTGATGGCAGTTTGAAATAGGACTGGGCGGGGGCCCAGAACCCAGGACAGGGAGCTAGAGCTCTGAGGAAAGAGCTCTGGACTGCTGGGCTGGGTGCCCAGTCAGGGAGGGAGCTGGCAGCCACTGAGTGCTGAGTGGATCAGTGTAGCTGGTGAGGGAACCCAGATCTCCAGCAGGCAGTATCCAAAGGCCTCCACAGGTGGCAGCTAGCGGCTTGGGGCCGGGTGAGAAGTTGTAGCTGGGGAGGGAGCTGGGATCTTCACAAGGCCAGGGCCTGGGGCAGCCTATGGTGGAGCAGCAGCATCGGAAGGGCCCCAATAGCTGGCCTTGCATGGGACCGAGGGTCTCCAGGCCTTGGACCAGTGTGGCTGGTGGTGGGCAGCGAGGTACGGGAAGGAAAGTAAGAATCTTTTTGGGAACTCACTTTCAGAGAATTTCACTGTCCCACCTATGCCGTTGCCATCTTACCGGAACTCTCTGTTTTTAATTTCATTGTCTAATGTTGAATATTTTCTGCTCTTCTTTTTCTAGTCTCTTAAGGTGGAATCTTAAGTTAATACTTTTAGGTGTGTCTTCTGTTCTAAAATATATATTCAAGCCTGTAAATTTACCTGCAAGTATTGCCTTTGCTGCATCCCACAAATTTTGATATGCTGTGCTTTTATTTTCATTTAGTGGTGGATGTTTCAAAATTTTTGTTGAAATTTCTTCTTTGGCCAACATTTTAGTTACACATGTAGTGTTACTCTCCTAGTACTTTGGAATTTTCTATCTAACTTTCCACTGTGATCTGAGAGTAGACATTGTATGATTTATATTCTTTTAAAGTTATTAAGGTGTGTTTTATACGTAGAATGTGGTCTATCTTGGTGAATGTTGTGCACTTGAAAGGAAGATATATCCTGCTATTGTTGACTGAAGTAGTGAATAGATATCAATTATATTCAATTGATTGATGCACTGGTACTATTAAGTTCACCTAATTCCTTACTGATTCTCTGCCTATTGCATCTGTGCACTTCTGATAGAGTGGTGTAGAAATATCCAACTTTAATGGTGGATTCATCTATTTCTCTTCATAGTTCTAACAGTTTTGCCTCACATGTTTTAATGCTCTGTTTTGAAGTGCATACACATTAAAGATTATTATGTCTTCTTGGAGAACTGGTACCTTTATCATTATGTAATGCCACTTTTTATTCCTGATAATTTTCTTTGTTCTGAAGTATGCTTCATCTGAAATCAAGGTTTTTAAAAATTAGCTTTAGTAGTATTTATCTTTCTCTATCCCCTTTTAATGTATATATCTTTATATTTAAAATGAGTTTTTGTTTTGTTTTGTTTCTGCAGACAGCATATACTTGGGTCTTTTTATAATCCATTCTGACAACTTCTGTTTTTTAATTGGTGCACTTAGATCATTGTTTTTTTTTTAGAGTTGAAAACATTATTTTTATTTTTTTTTATTATAAAGATGTAGGGTACAATTCAGGGTTAGATATATAAACATTGATTATGCAGGTATCCTTATTGATGAGGTATGTCCCTCCCTCCCCTAGCCAGTCCCCCCCTTCCTTGACAGTTTCTCACTACTGCTAATCCCTTTCTTACAGTATTATAATTGTTCAAGGTCCACTTATGAGTGAGAACATATGGTACTCTGTTCTTTGTTTCTGTGATAGATTTAAGATGATTATAGATGTCATTGGATTGGATAATATCTATTATATTTGTTACTATTTTCTATTCATTATTCTTGCTTTTTCTTTCTATTTTTGTCTTCACAATTTTTTCTGCTCTATGTAATTTTGAGTCCCTTTTTCCTTTTCCTTAGCATATCATTTATACATCTCTCTCTCTTTAACTTTTTTTTTTTTTTGAGTTGGATTCTCACTCTGTCGTCCAGATTGGAGTGCAGTGGCCGTTCCCAGCCACCGCAGCCTAGACCTGCTGGGCTCCGGCGATCCTTCTGCCTCAGCCTTCCAAGTAGCCGGAATTACAGGCATGCGCCACCACGCCCAGCTGATTTTTTGATTTATTGTAGAGATGAGGTCTCGCTGCCCAGGCGAGTCTCGGACCCGCGGGCTCAGGCAATTCACTCACCTCAGCCTCCCAAAGGTGCGGGATTACAGGCTGAGCCACCGAGCCCGGCTCTCTAACTTTTTAAGTGTTTGTCCTACAGCTTGCAATATACATTTGTAACTAATCCAGATTCCCTTTTAAGTATTTCTTTTTTTTTTTTTTTTGAGTTGGAGTCTCACTTCGTCGCCCAGGCTGGAGTGTGGTGACACACTCACAGCCACCCCAGCATTGACCTGCTGCTGGGCTCCGGCGATAATTCCACCTCAGCCTTCCAAGTAGTTGGAACTACAGGCATGCACTAACATGCCTGGCTAATTTTTTGTTTATTGTGGAGATGAAGTCTTGCCAAGTTGCCTGGCTGGTCTCGGACCTGCTGGCTCAGGCAATCCACTTGCCTCTGCCTCGCAAAGTGCTGCAATTACAAGCTGAGCCATTTTTAAAATATTTCTATACCATTTTATGGATAGTGCAAATAGCTCATAATAAAATATTCCTAATTTCTTCCATTCATCCCTTGTATTATTGCTGTTAGTCATTTCACTTATATGTAAGCTATAATCATCAAATATATCATTGTTATTATTTTGAGCAGACTGTTATTTTTAGTATCAATTAAAAAGAAAAGAAACAAAGGTTTATATTTTACCTTCACTTATTTTTTCTCTAATTCTCTTTCTTCATATGCATCTATTATTTTTCTTCTCTCTGAAAAAGGTATTCTAATATTTCTTGCAAGACTCATTTACTGGTAACAAATTTCCTCCATTTTTGTTAGTCTGAAAATTAAACACTTTATCCTTACTTAAAAAAATATTTTCACAGAATAAGAATACTAAGTTATTGTGAGTTTTTTTCCCTTAGCATTTAAAATATTTCATTTCATTCCTAATTGCTTGCATGTTTCTGAAAAAAAAGTTGGATGATTTCTTACATATACTTTTTTATTATAAGGTATTCTCAGTTCTCTTCAACCCAGCTTATTTCAATACTTTTAAAAATGATTTTCTGCAGTTTGAATATGATGTGCCTAGACATATATTTTTGGGCATTTATCCTGATTAGTGTTCTCTGAGTTTCTTGGATCTGTGGTTTAGTGTCTGACATTAATTTGGGGAACTTCTCAGTCATCATTATTTCAAACATTTTTTTTGTGTGTCTTTCTCTGGTTTTTTTTTTTTTGGTATTCTAATTATGCATATGTGATATCTTTTGCAATTGTCACACAAGTTTCTAAGATATTCTGTTCCTTTTAGTCTTTTTTTCTCTGTTTTTCAGTTTTGAAAGTTTCTATTGACATATTTTGGAGCTCAGATGTTCTTTCCTCAGCCATGTTCAGTATTAATGAATTATCAAAGGCATTCTTCATTTTTTTTTAAAGTTTCTGTTGTTTCACACCCTCACCAGCATTTGGTATTTTAGGTATCATAGGTTGTGGCCATTCCAATAAACGTTGTAGAGTTTTGTTCTCCTCTAACATTTCTTTTTAATTCTTTTTAGAATTTGTGTTTCTTAGTTAATATTACTGACCAGTTCTTCGATGTTGTCTACTTTTTTTTATTAGATCACCTGGCATGCTAATCATACTTGTTTTAAATTTCTGACCTAATAATTCAAACTTTTTGCAATATGCAAATCTCTCTGACTGTTTTCTTTTAGTATGTCTTGTAATTTTTGTTGAAAGTCAGACATAATGTATTGTGCAATAGAATCTCCAATGGATAGGTTGTTAAGGATGTGGTGGTAAGGTTCAGGGGAGGTAAAACATTCTGTAATTCTGTTGTCCTATAATTAGGTCAATGTCTTTTATTGAGATTTTGTTCCTGGGCTGTAAACTTCACAAATATTTCTCAGTTTTTTTCTTCTTTGTAGATTGGGACAGATGGCTAGAAGAGGCTGGAGCTGGTTATGTCGCTTCTTCCAGGCCAGTTAGATGCTTCCCAAACCCCCAATGGGTTAGTAAAATGGTAAAGTAGTTTCATTTGAGGGAAGGCCTTGTTATCATATTCAGTGATCTATCACAGAAACAAAGAACAGAGTACCATATGTTCTCACTTATAAGTGGACCTTGAACAATTATCACAGCAATGTAAGAAAGGAATTAGCAGCAATGGGACGTTGCCAGGGCAGGTAGGATGGGATTGGCAGTTGAGGGAAACTGCCATGGGGGGAGGGGCACACCTTATCAACAAGGGTATCTGCATAATGAACATTTATACCTAACCTTAAATTGTACCGCACATCTTTAAAATTTTAGAATTAAAAATTTTAAAAACAGACCTGCTAATTTTTTTTTTTAAATAGTTGATAAGAAGGAGGGAAGGAAGAAGATAAAGAGGACCTGCAAAAGAAGATTAGGACAAAATAAAGAAATAAAAAATGTTACATGAATTTTAAAAATTCCTTATGAAGAAATTTTAAAAATTAAACCTATAGTTTTTGCAGAGAAAAAAAAAAGAAGAAGAACACAATTCTCTGCTGTATTTCTAAAAGGTTTTCGCCCTCACCCCACTAGAAACCAGAGGGGATATTTTGGTAATCTTCAATGTGAGAGCATGATAGAAGCCTAGGAGAGAAACGCACCAGAGTATGGGAATCTCCTATGACTGGACATCACTCACTCTGGATCTTTTAATTCTCAGACTTGTCCACACTTGATTTCCAAACATTTATCAATTATTAGTTAGGTTCTCTACCCTAGTACCAATTGTGAGTTTCTGCTCTGGCAACTTGTGATTCCCCATATCCCTCCATCAGTCTCTCCAATTTTGAGAGCAGTGATTTGTCCTGTGATTTTTTTCCCTTCTCTTATGGAGCTAAGAAAAGTTATTGCTTCTTTTAACATTTTTCAGCTTTTTACCTAAGACAGAATGATGACTCTCAAACTTCCTAAAAAAAAAATTCAATAGCTTTAGGAATACAAGTGGTTTGATTACATGGATGTATTATATAGTGGTGAAGAAGTCTGGACTTTAAATGTATCCATCACCCCCACTATTGCACATTGTACTCGGTAGGCAAATTTTGATCCCTCAACCCTATGCCTCCAATGTCCACTGTGCCCTTTTCTATGCCTTTGTGACCCTTTAATTTAATTTAATTTCCACTTATAAGTGAGAACATGTGTTATTTGGTTTTCTATTCCTGTGCTACTTCACTTAGGATAATGGCCTCAAATATTTTACTCTTTTTATGGCTGAATAGTATTCCATGGGTGTGTGTGTGTGTGTGTGTGTGTGTGTGTGTGTGTGTGTGACATTTTCTTTATCCACAGATCTATTCATGGATTTTTAGGTTGATTCCACACCTTTGCCATTGTGAATTGTGATGCAATAAACATACAAGTGTTGGTTTCCTCTTTGTACTATGACTTCTTTTCCTTTGGGTAGATATCAAGTTAACTAGTGAGATTGCTGGATCAAATGGTTCATCCACTTTTAGTTCCTTGAGAAATCTCCTTACTGTTTCTTACTGTTTCCATAGAGGTTATACTATATCACATTCCCACCAAAGTGTATGAGTTCCCTTTTCATAGCATTGACGCCAACAGTTATTTTATTTTTATAATTTTTATTTTTTAATAATGGCCACTCTGGTGTAAGTTGGTATTCCATTGTGGTTTTAATTTGCATTTCCCTGATAACTTGTGATGTTCACCATTTTTTCATATGTTTGTTGACCATTTTTGTTTCTTCTTTTGAGATGTGTCTGTTATGTCATTTGCCAACTTTTTAATGAGCTTATTTGTTTTTTTTCTCAGTAATGTGTTTGAGTTCTTTATAGATTCTGGATATTACAACTTTTTTGGATGCATAATTTGCCAATAGTTTTTTCCCACTCTGTAGATTGCCTATTTACTCTGCTTATTATGTCTTTTGCTGTGCACAAACTTTATAGCTTGATGAAGTCCAAATTTCTTACATGTAGGACTGGAAACGTGAAGCCTCAAATATGAATTTTTACAAATTTGTAAATATATCTTCCAAATGATTAAATATGAAAACTTAAATTATTCAGCCGTTTTTTAACCTCTTGAGATTTGCTTTTATTTATTTCTTCACTGTACTCCTTTGTATCAATATGCTACAACTTACTCTGAAATGATCTAACTCATGATAACTCTTGGTTATTAAAATGGCCTTCAATGAAATTATCCACTTCAGAGTCAGTTAAAAAATGATTTTTTTTTTTTTTTTAGTTGGAGTCCCACTCTGTTGCCCAGGCTGGAGTGCAGTGGAATGCTCCCAGCCACTGCAGCCTCCACTTGCTGGGCTCAGGGGATCCTTCCACCTCAGCCTTCCAAGTAGTTGGAACTACAGGTGTGTACTACCACGCCCAGCTAATTTTTTAATTTATTGTAGAGACAAGGTCTCACCATGTTGCCCAGGCTGGTCTCGAACCCGCAGGCTCAGACAATCCTCTCACCTCAACCTCCCAAGGTGCTGGGATTATAGGCTTGAGCCACCGCACCTGGCTGAAACAATGTTTTTTTAAGCATTATTATTTAGTCACAATTCAAAATAGTTTTAAATGAAAAGTGATATTACCTATTTTAATTCCCTGATATGCCAGCTATAGCCCTCAATGAGTTTGTCCTTCCTAGGGGTTAATTTATCTTCAATAAGCAAACATTTGATTACAGAGTTTCAACAGACTAAAAATAATTCTCAAAGGGAATTTTGGGGGAATTATTTGAAATTTTAAAATACTTCTAAATGATGGCAGTATCTCTGGGACAAATATATAGACTCTTCAAGTTATCACACAGAAGAAAAATACAGTGAATTTTTTAAAATTAATTTTTTTATTTTAAAGATGTGGGGCACAGTTCAGGGTTGGGTATACAAATGTTCATTACTCAGCTATCCTTGTTGATGAGGTGTGCCTACTCCCTCCGCTGGCAGATTCCCACTACTGCCAATCCACCTACCCTCCGGAAGTTTCCCATTACTGCCTATGCTTTACTTATAATAATTGTTCAAAGTCCCCTTATGAGTGGGAATGTGATACTCAGTTCTTTGTTTCTATAATAGATCACTCAGTATTATGGACTCTAAGTCCAACCAAGTTGCTGTGAAGTTCAAGTTGCTGTGAAGTTCATAATTTTGTCCTTCTTTATGGCTGCATATATTCTATTGTGTATAGGTACCACAATTTTTTTATCCAGTCCTCTTTTGATGGAGAGCATGGTTGTTTCCATGTTTTTACTATTTTGCATAATACTGCAATAAACATGCGTGTGCAGGTATCTTTTTCATTGACTGATTCGAGTTCCTTTGGGTATATTTCCAGCAGGGGGATTGCATGGTCGTATGAAGGTTGATTTTTAGATCTTTTAGGAATCGCCAAACTGTTTTCCATAGAAGTTGTACTAGTTAACATTCCACCAACAGTGTAGAAATGTTCCCTTTTCCTTGCATCCTTTCCCGTATCTGTTGTTTTTGAGTTATTGGTGATGGCCAACCTGACTGGACTTAGGGGTGTCTCAGTGTGGTTTTAATTTGCACTTCTTTGATAACTACTGAGAGTGAACATTTTTTCATATATCTGTTGGCTGCTCATATGTCATCTTTTGGGAAGTGTCTATTTATATCTTTTGCTCACTTTGTAATGGAGCTGTTTATTTTCTTTTCTTTTCAGCATGTTTGAGTTCCTTGTAGATCCTAGATGTTAGGTCTTTGTCAGACATAAAGTTGGAAATATTTTTTCCAGTCTGTGAGCTGTCTCCCTGCCATCTTGATGGTTTCTTTGGCTTTGCAGAAGTTTGTCAGTCTGATGAGGTCCTGTTTGTCTATCTTATCTCTTATGGCATGGGCACTTGGGGTTTTGTCCAGGAATTTGTTGCCAGTTCCAATTTCCATAGAGGTATCGCCTGCATTTTCTAAGGTTCTTATAGTTTGGGGTTTTACATTTAGGTCTTTGATCCATTTAGAGTTGATTTTCGTGTATGGTGATAGGTAGGGGTCTTTTTAAAATCTTCTGCAGGTGGTCAGCCAGTTTTCTCAGCACCATTTACTGAATAGGTTCTCCTCTCCCCAGTGGTTGGTGGTGGAGGCTTTGTTGAAGATGAGTTGGATGAGAAATTGAGGTTTTGCTTCTGGTATCTCCATCTTGTTCCATTGGTCTACATGCTACAGTGAATTTTTAAAAACACCACTAGTAGATAAAGATATTCCCCAAGTTATGATGGTTTAACTTACAAATTTTAACTTTGCAATGGGTTTATTAGAGTATGACATTACTGATATGATTTTTTTTACTTGAGATGGATTTATTGTATGTAACGCCATCATAAATTGAGAACATCTGTAAACTGATGACATACAAAGAAAATAGTGCAAGGCTACATACTATGGATACTCAATTAGTGCTAATTATGATTAATCCTCCAACAATTCATATAAATAAGGCAACTGTGTACTAGCATAGTTAGTCATTAAAGATTTTATGATTTCTGCCAATTTTTTACTTTTCTTTTTTTTTTGAGTTGGAGTCTCACTCTGTTGCCCAGACTGGAGTGCAGTGGCCGCTCCTGGCCACCGCAGCCTCGACCTGCTGGGCTCCGGTGATCCTTCCACCTCAGCCTTCTGAGTGGCCGGAATTACAGGCGTGTGCTACCACGCCCGGCTAATTTTTTGATTTATTGTAGAAATGAGGTCTCACCTGCCCAGGCGGGTTTCGAACCCGCAGACTCAGGCAATCCACTCACCTCAGCCTCCCAAAGGCGCGGGGTTACAGGCTGAGCCACAGAGCCCGGCTATTTTTTACTTTTCAACTTTAAGTTTAATGTTGTAAATCATAAGTATGTATTGAAATATCTCAATTTACCTAAAATCACACAGCAATTAGCCCCCAAATTAATTGGAATTCAGGATATACTTTCAGTAATCCGTCTTTTACAGAGTATGACAGAGCAGAGTTAATTAGTAATGATTAAAAGAATGGTGTTTGCCTTTAGTGTTATGCATATGTTTCAGAGTGGGGACTTAAATCCCATGTGTCATGGAAGAAAATCATTACCCTAAAATCAATTGCTGTGGAAATGTGCATACATAGTTTGACAAACTTCAATACCTGCATAAAAGACACATTTTAACTTAAATATAATAGCAAGGAATTAAATGTGAGAAAATATCCTGAGGTCAGAACCCTGGTAAATTCTAAGCATCTACCTTCTCCAATCAGTACAAAATAAATGGTTGATCTTTTTGTTGTTTCTGCCCTAACAAACTGTGGTTGATATTGTGGAAAAAATATAATTAAAAACAAAATCCTCTCCCAACCCATTGTAAGGAAGAAAAAAATGATATCTTTTTCTCATCTATCACAGGGTTCATGACTGAAAGCCCTGTAAAATAAGACAGATTAACAAAAGAAAACTTACAAATTTATTTGATATAAGTTTTATATGACAACTGAGCCTTCAGAAATGAAGGAAAAGGAAATAACGCGTACAGTCATACAGAAACATGATTGGGAAACTAAAGGGTATGATCTAATGGTAACAAACTGGGGAAACTAAGCAAGGCCTTTTTGTTTAAATTCTTCTTGGTGTCTCTGGTATCTTTCCTTTGGATATAGGGAGAGTACTTGCTTCAGGTAAAGAACAGAGAATTCTTTTATGGTCTTCTTCATGGGAGAAAGGTGGGAAAAAGTCTGGGAGTAAACTTCCTACTTCTGTAGATTTCTCTATTTCCTCCAACCCAAAATAATATGGCAAAGAATCATATTCTGGGGGAGCATGTTCTGACTTTCCCACAAAAAAAGGTAGAAAAAGAAAATAGTTTTATTACTAAATTAGAATTTAATCAGAAAGTGATGGGCATTACAAGCAATGAGCAAAAAGATTGTAAAGATGGAAAGAAATCTCACTGGTTAATATAGCCAAGCATACATGTTTTCAAAAAGAACAATAGTCGTCTCTTAAGAGGACTTGACAGCCCCGTTTGTCAAATATACTTCTTAAATTCACCTCGCAATCGGGGTGACTATCTGTGATAGCTAATTGTCTTTATTAAGAGAAAAACAAACTTTTTATGTCTTTATGATACAAGAGAGTTTTGCAATTTTTTTTCTTTTTTTGAGTTGGAGTCTCACTCTGTCACCCAGACTGGAGTGCAGTGGCTGCTCCTGGCCACTGCAGCCTCCACCTGCTGGGCTCCTGCTATCCTTCCAAGTAGCCAGAACTACAGGCGAGCTACCACGCCTGGCTGATTTTTTTGATTTTTTATTGTAGAGATGAGGTCTCGCCAAGTTGCCCGGGCGGGTCTCGAAGCTGCGGGCTCAGGCAATCCACTCACCTTGGCCTCCCAAATTGCTGGGATTACAGGCTGAGCCACCGAGCCAAGTTTTGCAATTAAAGCAAGTCTTTTTTATGTGCCCACAGAAACAGGGAGATAGGGGTGCTATCTCCTTTGGTTTTTACATTTCAAAAAGATCCTTCCAGGTCCTTAAGAATGAGATTTCTAGGTTATAAAGCTAATAAAGCCTATCTAGTTTTCAAAAAGATTTATACATTTCAAAGAGAGAACACAGTACCCACATTTACAAGTTTTCTAAAGTAATTGCTTAAAGGGAAAGGAGAGAAAGGAAATCTCTTTCTTTATTTTGAACAGGAAGAACAAAGTCTTTTATTTTTAATTTGCACTTATGCAAATTATGGCAGAGTTAGGTGTATACAATAGGCAAATTAGGAAATACAAATTAGCATATATTTTCTCAGTGTTCCTTCTTGTGTAGGATTTTTCATAAGCCTACACTTAGCCAATATGAATATATTTATGAAGTAAGGAAACATAGGAAGAGTGAGAAAGCAAAACATAGCAGTAGGCTTCAGCTGAGCCTTTCTTTTTAGAAAAGAAATGCTTTTAGAAGCATTGAAACCACATCTCCTTATTCTAACTCTCTTACCATGAATTCAGTCTGAGCATGACATTACTTGTGTGCCGTCTGCCCTCCTGATAAAGGTAATTCCAGTGCACAGTAAATGAGACACCTCTTAGACAATATTAAATCACCCTCAGCATGTCTGTAGGTACAAACAGGGGCTCCTTACATTGTTACAGCCATAGTGACAGTTGACGAGAGCTGAAGCCAAATGATCCATCCTTCAAAATGAAAAGGTCATGATGGTGATCTTTCCTGTAGAAATATCTTGTGTGTAAAAGAAGGTCTGGTTTCTGGGCAGGCAGGATCTCATTTCCACACACACAGTGCTTCAGAGAAGCTAAGAGGGAGAATATGTTTCTCTTTTATTATCACTTTAAAATGAAAAGTGTCTTGGGTCTTTTAAAAGGATCACTGAAAGTGAAGAGAGTGCAGAGGCTAAGTTCTGGCACTATTAAAATATACATAGATCATGAGGTCTCAACCACAGTCCAGTCAGTTAATTATTTATTGGATTCTACGTGACAACCTTTGTTACAAAATTAAGTCAAGACTCTCAATACAAAAGACTACCAAATAAAAAGGATACATGCAACAGCACCAGCAATGTCAAATAGTATTGAAATCACTTAGGTTGTTGTAAAAAGGTACATATAAAAGCTTCCTCTGAAGGTAAGTGGAGCTGGGCTCTGTCAAGTTAAGTTGGCAAAGAATATTTGCTTTCTAGTTTCAACCTCTATAATAGTCAAGGTATCCGGGCTCTGTTGCCGTCAATTCAAAGTTTGGGATAATTTATAAGAAAATGTATTGTCTATAAGTTTGAAATGACCATGTCCTTCTGTGGCCATAGAAATCATTTATTGGTTTGAAATAGAGTTTGGCAACAAAACATCCATAATGCAAAACTTTCTGGGATGCATATTTCTTTAGTATTTAAATAAAGACGATAGAGAAATTCCAGCCTGGTACTTGCTTGAGAAAAGTATCATTCACAAAAAAAAATATGATAGGGAGATGGGAGGGAAGATCAAGAGAAACCAGGTTAATGACTAATTTATGTTAAATGGTAAATAGATGGTGTTTCTCTTTCCTCATTTTTAAAAAGAAAATACATATTAGGCCAAAAACATGAAAACAGACAGGAAGGAAGTTAAAAAGTCAAATTTGTCTGAGATCATTTTTCTAGATGGATTTTTTGTTGAGTTTGGGTTAGTGTTGAACCTTTACCAGTCTTATGTCTGCCCAACAAAAAATTGCAATAGGTTAATCTCTTTCCCAGGTGCAGATGTATTTTCTTTTCTCCTAAGCCACTGAGTGTCAAAGTAGGTATAAAGTTTCTAGCTAGAGATGCTGAATGCACGAAAATTATCCCTTCTGTTTCTTTTTTTTTTTTTTTCTAGTTGCCTATTATAATTTAAAACTGCTTTGCCTGGGATATTACTGGTAAAGTTACAGTGTTATCGGTATAATTTATAAACAAAACTCTATTTTTAAAGCCCTTACCTATATCTTTATACACACCGAGAATTTTGAAAATCAATTTTTATTTTCCTTGGACCCAAGCTCAATGTTTCACAACTTATACTAACCTAGATTGTACCATTTTCAGCGTATTTGTCATCACAAGTCATGTGTGAAGGTGCACAGATATAGATGAACTAGAATCTATGCCTATTCTGAATTGCAGAGCTCCTGGTTTCAGTTGTCCTCGTTCCTTTTATTGCATTAAGGCTTGAATTATCCTGAGGTTTTGATTCATAGGTAGGTATAACTTTTTTACTTTTTTTCAGATACTGTGCGTGTATGCATGTTGGCCTTTATTCTCAACTCCTACTTCTCAAAGGACCATTACAAAGACAGCATCATTGCAGCACAACATGACATGAGTTAAGAGGGAAGAATTAGTATTTTTTTTCACCTGAGTCAATTTCCTATTTAGTATGTGTATAATACAGGGACGGTGGAAGGGCAGAATTACATATGTCAACATCACCAAAATTAAAAATTAAGCTATAGTGTATTGTCTGATTATTTTTACACCTGTTTTTCTTTCTGCTGAATGTTTTTGTTTTACTTTCTTCCGTTTTTAGCTCCTTCTTAAAGCAGCGAAATCTTTTTGTCAAACAAGGAATTTTATATTCCTAATACAGGAGACAAGAATATAGAACTGATGTATTGTGGGGAAAAAGTGTTGAAACTTTAGGTCTTTTCCAGTCAAGTCCCTCTGTGATCCCCAGGTTATTCCATGAAAGCCCGGGGTTTAGGAACTCAGTTTGTCACTCTCACAGCCAGAGTTTTTCCCCAGTTTTCTTCTTAAATGTACATGTCATCGAATGAGCCTCTGATCCCATAAACTATAATAACTGGGAAGAAAAAAAAGGTTGATTTGATGGAACCTCGCTGAGAGACTCAAAAGAACTATACTTGCTATGAAAGAAATGTTTACTATATGAATTCCTACCTCATGTCCACTGTATTTTATAAATCCCTCAAACCCCGTAAGACTAGGCAAATGTAAGGCGCCTGGTAGTAACTGTGACCGTAAAGTTACAAAATATTTGCAGTGTTTGTACTTAGAACTTTGTTAAGTTTTTATTTGTCCCATAATAACCATGTTAATTGAAATAACCGACTTCTTCTGCTTCTGCAACCACTGCTGGCAGTGTGAATGTTAAGCAATAAGCCCCTCCCGGACATTCCTTTGCTTGAATTATGGTGGGCTCTGTGGCGCCAGCCACTCTTCTGGTGGGCTCTATGTTGTTTCAAACCTGCTTGTATGCCAAAGCTGATTTATGCAATCACAGTAACTGTGTAAACCGCAGCTTATCTAACATTCCAGATGGCTTAACTAACTCCACTCTGCCCATGTAGCTGTTAGTAGTCAATCACGGGCAGCCGAGCCCGTGCCCGCGCAAATCAAAAGTGAACCCACCAATCTCAAGCACTCTGTCCCCCGACATCACCGTGGACCTAACTGAGAACTAATTATGCAAGGTCTGTGGACTTCGTTTTCTACATCATGCCCTCTTCTAATTGAACAATGTCTCAAGCCTAGGAAAAACCGGTCACGCCCAGCCCTTCCCTCGCAACTGTGTATATAAACCCCTTGCTGTACTAGGTCGGGGCTCTCATTCTCGAGCTGCTATTCAGTTTGTGAGCCCAGACTCGAGCCTGAATAAAGATCCTTGTGTGTTTGCATCGGAGCTGGCTCTTTGGTGGTCTCTCGGATTTAGGACTTTGGGGTACAACACTCACATGTACAAACTTGTGTTCATGTGAGAGTCATCTCCTTGCTGAATTCTTAGAGTCTTTTCTATCAGTACTTCACGATGCTGGGTAGGGTGCAGCATAAAACCTTAGGATTCTTTGGCTGGTTTTTAAAATGAATTTTAGAGACAAAGTTTATTAGAGAAAGAAAAGTGAAAAGGAGTGGAGAAATGCCAGATTTAGCATGGATGAAAGAAACCTCATGTTTGCTATTTACAATTGACCTGATATACCTTTGCAATGATTGATCTGCTAAAAGGGTGGAGTTTAGGCAGCCATCACTCTGGAGATTGACACCTCTGGGCTCATGATGGGTGGTGACAAAGGGAGGGTGGTCATTTCCTGAACACACTCTTTTGCAAGGTACCTGCCAGACGTTTCCAATTCACACGTTCCTTAGCTAAAAGGTGGTCTTTTTTTTTTTTGAGTCAGAGTCTCTTGTCACCGAGGCTGGAGTGCAGTACCACACCCACAGCCACCGCAGCCTCGACCTGTTGGGCTCAGGCGGTTCTTCCACCTCGGCCTTTCAAATAACTGGAACTACAGATATATGCTACCATGCCCGGCTAATTTTTTGTGACTTATGGTAGAGACGAGGTCTTACCAAGTTGCCCAGGCTGGTCTTGAACTCTGAGGCTCAGGCAATCCTCTCACCTTGGGCTCCCAAATTGCTGGGATTATAGGCCACGCCTGGCCTAAGGTGGTTTTATTATCATTTCTGTGGTTTTGGTTAGTTAAGGGGGTGGTATTTAGGCCTTCCACCTGACTGGGAACCTGAAAGATTCTTAGTGATTATTATGCTAAACCATGAATTGAAAGGTTGGATTGTCCTATTCTTGCATCTGATCAAGTTTTCTTTTGATATGCGAGGGGGTGGGGTAGGCTGTCAGCTTGGCCTGCAGTGAAATGTAATTTTAAAAACGTCTGAATGCTTACCAAAACCTACCTATGGGAAATTTATCTATGTCTTACCTGTGCTAGCTACCCTGCCTCACTTCACATTTGATATTTAACACATACAACCTTGTATTGATCATTATCTCTTTATTTTCCTCTTTGCTAGACTAGAAACTTCTAGAGGCAGGAACTGAATTTTATAACTGTATTTCAACACTTAGAGCAGTGGGCGGCATTTGTTAAACTTTCTATGCTTGCTTGTTTCTGTCTATAGTGATTATATCTTGCAGATTTTGGAAAACAAAAACTTTTGAAAAAATATTGCTTTTTACTGAAATATGTTCCTGTACATGATTTCTTTTTCCTGTTTTTATTTTTTGTTATTAAATCAATTGTGGATTTGAATTTTTGCTAATATTCAAGTTGTGGCTTACCAGGTGATTAAAGTCTTCATACCTTCCCTTCAGCTTGACTAAATTTTCCTGACTAGGTCCCTGAACTCCTTTTTCTTAGATAATTTACTTTGGAAAACTTTTAATTGTGTAAGTTCTTTTTCTGCCCTTTTAAGATACAAATCTTCTTAAAAACCTTTTTCCAGTTTTACAAATTAGGACTATGTTGGGGCTCAGAAACCATTACTCCAAAATATGCTCTTTGACATACTTGACTGAAGATGCCCTAAAGTCTCTCTGATCTTTTCCCTTCCCTTTCTGTCTCTCAATGTTTCTTTCCTAAAGCATAGGATTAAGTTGTTCTTTGAAGTTCCCTTACATGCCTAAAGTCTGCATTAACCAAAAAAGAAAACAATTACTTCTAGTCCCTTCCCTGAGTTTTCATTAGCTAAAATCATATTACAGGAAAAGATCTGAAGTCCATCAACACACCTGCACAGATGTTTGTAACAAATCACTGTCTGCTCCGTGGGCTCAACAGACTTTGTCCCAGGCAAAATCTTTGTATGTTCTTCAATTCCATTGAATTCCTCTAAAAATTATTTATGCCCCCCCTTAAATCATTCACATTTCCCAATCCCTTTCTCCTAAAAAGAAGGATATATAATCAAATGCATACTATTGCATGGTGAAATAAACACTCTGTGAATCTCTCCTGTGCACATTAATAAATCTGCATGCCATATTTTCTATAAATGTGCCTTTTGTTAGCTGGTTTTCAGCAAATCTTCATAAAGTAAAGGGAAAGCTTTCCTTTGGCCTCTACAACCATCTTTCTCAAGGACCCAAAGACCATCTCACTAAAAAGTAATCATTAACAAAAATAGCACTCCTATTCCTATCCTCTGTGATAGAATTTCAGCCTAATTTCTTTCTTTCTTTTCTTTTTTTTTTTTTGAGTTGGAGTCTCACTCTGTCACCCAGACTGGAGTGCAGGGGCTGCTCCCTGCCACTGCAGCCTTGACCTGCTGGGCTCTGGCCTTGACCTGCTGGCTTCAGCCTTCCAAGTAGCTGGAACTACAGGAGCACCCTACCACGCCTGGCTAATTGGGTTTTTTTTTTTTTTTTTTCAATTTACTGTAGAGATCAGGTCTTGCCAAGTTGCCCAGGCAGGTCTCAAACCCATGGGTTTAGACAATCCATTCACCTCGGCCTCCCAAAGAGCTGGGATTACAGGCTGAGCCACTGAGCCCGGCTCAGCCTAACTTCTTTGATGTGTCTTGTTCCAAGTGGCAAAACTATCATGTCATGAAGATAGAGTTCCTTTTCTTTTGGGTAAGGTCAATAAGCAAACAGAGATGGCTTAAAATTACTTCCTCCCCTCCTCCAAGACCCTCAGTTCTTACAAATTTTCCATTCTGGCCAGGTACAGTGACTCACATCTGTAATCCCAGTATTTGGGGAGGCTGAGGTGGGAGGATTGCTTGAACCCAGGTGTTTGAGATCAGCCTGGGCAACATAGTAAGATTTTGTCTCTACAAAAAAAAATAATAATAAAAATTAGTCAGGCATGGTGGTGCATACCTATACTCCAGAGGCTGAGGCAGAAGGATCTCCTGAGCCCAGGAGGTTGAGGCTGCATGTGAGGTGATCATGCCACTGCAATCACATCTGAGTGACAGAAACTCAACTCAAGACAAAACCAAACAAAAACAAAAACAAAAAACCTCTCCATCCCTTTGCTTTAATGGTGTTGAGCTCAGACTGAATTTTGGCTTCTCCTTTTGTAATAGCCTCAAATAAAGTCTCCTTTGCCTGTTTAACTTTGTCAAGTGCAGTGTCTGCTTTGACATAGACTTCTACTCAAGAACAAAATGCTGTTTCTCTGCTAAAATGTAATTTGCCATAACCATATGAAACTATATTTTATTTTATGCAAGAAAAACCTTTTGTTCTTGTTTATAGCAAAAAAAAAAAAAATCTGGAGAAAATAGTTTCATTAAAATGGACAAAAGGCTGAAATAACTGGTTTACATTGTGTACTCTGTATACATTGACCAGCCTTCTGCAAATCACTGAGGTCGTCTTCTTCTTTATAAGTTATTTCCTTGTATTAAACTGCATTTAGAGCTAACAATAACTTTTTCACCACTAGGAAACAAACAGTGTAAACACTGTAAATACATTTTATTCTTTATCAGTAAATTCTAAAAATTATGCTTCTTTCTTTTTGATAAATAAACAAACAATTCAAGTTATACAGATTTAGGGTAAGAAGAGGCTCATCTGAGCTCTTTTTGTGTCTTTTTTTTTTTTTTTCTTTCCATCTGGTCTTTCTACTCCAAGTTATGTCCTCAGGGCAGCACTTGAGCATACCTTTGACTATCCACACTGAATTGACCTCTACTGATTTGAAAAGAACAGAATCAGCCCTAGGGAAGCATAAGAAAGCTGATCAACTTCATAACATATTAGGCTAAAAGTGATGTTTACAGTTATAGAATCTCATCCTTTCATTTTGCATGTGAAGAAAAAGTGATTTTCTTTAAGTCACAAAATGAATTCATAATAGAAGTAACACTGGGAATCAGAAATTACAGACTCCTAGTCTACTACTTTTCTATTATTTTCTATTTCTGACATTTTTCTTTTGTTTTTGTTCATTTGTTCTTGTATCCTTTGATTTTATGCCTCCATGCTCTGTCACATAAATCCAAGGTTTTATTTATTTATTTATTTTTGAGTTGGAGTCTCACTCTGTCGCCCAGACTGGAGTGCAGTGGCCGCTCCCGGCCACCGCAGCCTCGACCTGCTGTGCTCCTGCGATCCTTCCGCCTCAGCCTTCCAAGTAGCCGTAATTACAGGCATGCGCTACCACGCCCGGTTGATTTTTTTTTTTTAATTTATTGTAGAGATGAGGTCTCACTGCCCAGGCGGGTCTCGAACCCGCGGGCTCAGGCAATCCACTCACCTCAGCCTCCCAAAGGCGCGGGATTACAGGCTGAGCCACCGAACCGGCAATCCAAGGTTTTATAAATTCATCTACTCTAAGATTTTATAGTCTTCTTGAGTCACTCTGTGTAGGAATATGCATGTTTTTAAACAATACAGAAAAATACTAAACAAAAATTTATATATAATTCATGGTGAGATTTGTAGAATGGGTTTTTTTTTTAGTACAAATCTCTGTGCTATGACTGAAAGAAAGCTTTGTAAACACAATTTTATGATAAATACAGTTTAATTGAAGGACATATTCTGAATATACAACAGCTTCTGCACACGAATGACTCTAAGGTACAACTTACAAGCAGATGATTCAATATAATATCATGTAAGCTTGTTCTATCAAGACTAGAGAAAACTTTCGTCCACACATTCTAATTTTTCTTTACTGAGAAATAAATGAAATTACAGGAAAATTTCAAAAATGGCCAACACTACTTTCAGACAATTCTACCTCTTTTTATGTCCATTTCATTCCTTAACTTAGAGTAAACTGAAGATATCCCTGAATTTAGAAAAAGTGTAAAAAGTTAATCTATCACTTTTTAAAATTCTTTCTCTCCTCCAAATAAAGATTTTCTTTCCCTATACTGGAAAATATCAGCCTCTGGTGTCATTGACAAGCATTTATCTTCATACTTTAAGGGCACTGCATCAGCTCTAAACCATATAGACTGTTTCTGTACTCAGCGTAAGTGCGAATTTAATACTTTTATAGAGTTTCTTAATTTTTTTCACTTCCAACCTAAGTCCTGGAGTCATAAAGATATAACCGTCTTTTAAGATACCCCATGTTCCCAAAGGGCTATTTCTCGAACAGATAAAAGCTTAGAGTGGAACTGACCTTTTAGCAGATACTTCATTTTTATGCTTGTTAGCAAGTTGTATGTTTTGAGAGCTACCTTTCTGAGATTTGTCAGGCTATGGATTTATTTTGTAGTTTCTTTCCCCTACATAAAATGCCTTTCTCTACAAAAGAAGCGACCTCATTTAACATTAAACATAACAAAATTGTGGGAAGCCAAAATATGCCATCCCCAAATATACTTTTTTGACATGTTTCAAGATGGCTATTCAGAGTGGCCACAGATACAGGAATAGCTCTAAAAAGCTGTCATTTCGTGAGGGAGATTTGAATCTGTAGAGGAAATCTACATTAGTAAACAGCAGATGCAAACAGGTTTTCTCTGGGCCCCTTATCAGTCTTATCTGGATCTAAGAAAGATTAACTCACAGGAAAAGAGGTTAAAAGTCTGACATTTTTAAAGATTTAACAGAGAAACTTTTAGCTTAGGTTACCATCTATTCTTTCCGAGGGCAGCTGGAGATTACCTGAGAGATTTTTATCTGCATAACAAAACAGACTTTGCTCACCACAATTTTTCTCCTCTCTTGGGAGAGGGTTATGTACCTTTCTCTGATTATCCCCAGGTCTCTATTTTTTTCCTGTAGCTTAAGGATAGTATAAAAACTTCAATATTCTGTCCTTTCTTTGAGACTCATTTTCTGTGAATATGTACATGTGATAAATATGTATAGTTGTATAGTTATTTTCCTATTAATTTGCCTATTGTCAGTTTGTTTGATATACTCAAATTATTGATCATTCAGGAGGATGGAGAGGAAGGAAAATTCCCTTCACCCCCTACAGAAAATCTATATGAAAAACAAATCTGCAATCCTTAAAACAGTTCCCTATGGTATTAAATATTATGAAAGAGAGTAGTAGGACATATAGTAATACAAATATTTGAATTAATAAATGAACGGAAACAAGTGAAAACAAGATAATATGGAAAAGAAACAAGAGGATGCAGACATGACGTCTAGGTGTTTTGTTACTTTCTTATTCAAAATCACAATTTTAAATGCCAACACTAGGATTATGTTACCAGTATGATTTTATTTTTTTTTCAGGAAGTATTATGGCAACATTAAAAATGTATCAAGGTAGACCAGGTGTGATGGCTTAGCCTGTAATCCCAGCACTTTGGGAGCCTGAAGCCAGAGGATTGCCTGAGTCCAGGGGTTTGAGAGCAGCCTGGGCAATTTGGTGAGACCTCCTCTTTACAATTAATCACAAAAAAACTAGCTGAGCTTGGTGGCATGCGTCTGTAGTTCCAGCTACTTAGAAGGCTGAAGCGGAAGGATCGCCAGAGCCCAGCAGGTCGAGGCTGCGGTAGTGGTGAGCCTGCCACTGTACTTCAGCCCAGGTGACAGAGTGAGACTTCAACTCAAAAAAAAAAAAAAAAAAAGTATCAAGGTAAAATTCATTACTGTGTGCTCCAATTAAAAATTATAAACTCATACCAAACATCAGAAGATTGAATTGAATACAGTTTTAGTTATCAGGCATTTAAAGACACTGAGGCATTTAAATTGCCTCAATGTTTACACAATATAATTTCTACATTTTACAGATAAAGTTTTTTAAAAATCTGTTTTACTCATTAGAGCATCCTCAGTGCCTAGAATGTATGTTCTGGCACAAGTTGAGTGCTTAGTAAATATTTGCTGAATTGATGTCCTGAACCAGCATTTCTCAAAGTATTGTCAGAGGAACACTGGAGTATTCCTCTTATTATTAATAGACATCCTGTGAAAAGGAGATCCCCTGGTTAAAGAAATTTGACAACCATAGCATACTAGGATTATATTTTAGATATTCGAGTTCTATATGATCGAATGTCTCTGAAAATTCTTTAGGAATGATTACCTCTGGTTAATTTGGTTGAGTACAGCAACCTTCTTGCACATAATGACTATGGTCATTTTCCTGTTCTAGTGAGAAATGCTATTCTGAGCTGCTCCTGCCCGAGCACAAAATGCCTAATTATACCCAAGTGTACACTCAACAGGGTTCCACTTTGAGTTCAGATTCTAATTTTTAAATAAAATTAAATTACATTATTTGAAACATTGATATTATGAAAAGCCCAAAAGTGGAAGTAATATTAGGAAATAATAATATAGCTGGAAATTTAAATTATCTGACTTCAAGAGCTGTTATAAGGCTGCAGTAATCAAGGAAATGTGGTATTTTCCTAAATAGAGACATATATATCTATGTAAAAGACTAAAGGTCCTAGAAATAGACTGTTGCTCATAAGGGCAATTTATTTTGATCAGAGATGAAAATAAATTTCAGTAGAGAATAGATACTCTCTCCTTGTTCTCTCAGAGAAAGAGAAAAGGCCGTGTGTGGATATAGTAGCAAGATACCTCTGCAAGCTAGAAACTGAAGCCTCACCAGACACCAACCTTGCTGGCATTTTGATCTTGGACTTCCAGCTTCCAGAACCTTGAGAAAATACGCACAATCCCTGACTTTTTGATGGTTTGACTTACAATTTTTTTAATAGGTTTATTGAGACTTTGCCCCATCATAATTTGGGGAGCATCTGTATATTTCTGTGATTTAAGCTGCCCACCCAGCCTGTGGTATTTTATGACGGCCCAAACAAATTTATACAGGCAACTAAAATCTTCCCTCAGAGAAAATTTAAAAGAACAAGCATTTATAATACATACCAGAAAAATCCTTACCTTAAGAGAGCTGGTGAGACTCCATAATTTTTTTTTTTTTTTTTTTTGAGTCAGGATCTCACTGTGTCTTCTAGGCGAGAGTGCAGTGGCACAATTACAGCTCACAACAGCCTCAACCTCCTGGCTCAGGCAAATCTTCTGCCTCAGTCTTAGGTAGCTGAGAATACCAGTGCATACCACCATGCCCTGCTAATTTCTTGACTTTTTGTAGAGACACGGTCTAGCTATGCTGGTCTCAAACTCCTGGGGTCAAGCATTCCTCCTACCTCAGTCTCCCAAAGTACTGTGATTACAGGTTTGAAACAGTGCATTTGGCCAACTCTATACTTTTTTTCTTTTTAATGTCTGTATTAGGGATAGAGAGACGCACTACATAACAAAAGCTGTGATTTACTAGAAAAATCATACAATTCTAAAGTTAGGCATCTAGTTCTGTAACCTCAGAATATAAAAATAAAACATAGCAAGATATTAGAAGCATAGGGAGAAATTGACTAGTCCATCATCATGAGTATATTTCAATTAAGTCTCTTATTTAGAGGTCAATCAGACAAAGATGAATAAACTTACACAATTTGAACAACACAATTTAGAGATTTGATTTATCAGAACTAATGCCAAAATACAAGAAAGTATTTTTATTCATTTTAAATTGTGTTGTGATATATATGTGTGTGTGTGTGTGTATTTATATATATATATATATATATATAATCTCTGTCTGTACATCACACATTAATGGCTTAAATAATTGAAAGCGAGCATTCACTTATAGTCCACAGGTTAAAAATATAATGTTTGTTCTGCCAAAGTTTCCCAAACACATTCCTAAACACATTTCCCACCTCACATGGCAAATATTATTCTGTGTGCTAATTTCATTCTTCCATTTGTGGATATATTTTTACTTTTGTACGCAATCTCAAATAATGCAGTTTTGGGCTGCCTGTTGTTGAATCTTTAAAAGCAGAAACATACTTTTCGTGTGTGACTTGTTTTTTTCCTGCCATTTTAAAAATTTTTATTAATAAGATCTTAGGATACACAAACTGAATTAGTCACAGTCTATGGCACATGACACAATTTATAGTGATATTTACTTATGAATTTATATATAACTTACCATTTAATGAAACAAATATTATCAAAAGTTCTCTCTCTCTATATATATATAGGAATTAAAAAAATCTTTATACAGCTTATGACCAAAAATATTTTCTATACTTCTAGAGGATTTTAAGTTTTAGATTTTATCTTTAAGTCTGTAATCTATTTCAGTAACATTTTTATATCATGCAAAATATTTTTTATGAATTTTTATTTACATGTAGATATTGAAATATTGTAAAACAATTTGTTGAAAAATAGTATCTATTCTCTATTGAAATTTATTTTCATCTCTGGTCAAAATAAATTGCCCTTATGAGCAACAGTCTATTTCTAGGACCTTTAGTCTTTTACATAGATATATATGTCTCTATTTAGGAAAATACCACATTTCCTTGATTACTGCAGCCTTATAACAGCTCTTGAAGTCAGATAATTTAAATTTCCAGCTATATTATTATTTCCCAATATTACTTCCACGTTTGGGCTTTTCATAATATCAATGTTTCAAATAATGTAATTTAATTTTATTTAAAAATTTGAAGAAATTTTGGTTAAGACTGCATAAAAGCTATAAATGAATTTGGGGAAATTCGGCATCTCCACCTGATAAAGAAGACACTATTCCCCACTTTCCCCACTCTCCCGAACACAAGTATGTTTTCACTACAAACCAACCCCCCAATTTCCAAATCCAGAAAACAGCAAGAGCCTTTCACTGAAAATATTTTAAATCACCTAACAATAATGAGTTTCTCATAAATCAACATTATGCATCTTTATTTACATAGGTCTTCTCCAATTTTGCTTAGTAATAATTTGCAGATTTTCATGTACAATACCAGCACATATTTTGTTATATTAATGGCTACTATTTTATACTTGTTGATGTTTTCTTAAAATCAATTTCAAATTTAGACTTTTTTTGCTATTGTACATAAATACAATTGATATTTATTTACTAATAAGGTATTCTGGATTATTCTCAATTATTCATTCTAATAGATTTTTAAATTTTACAAATAATTTTATGCATAGACATTAATTATGTCATCTGTAAAACAAGAGAGATTTACTTCTTTCTTTCCAATCTGGATGCTTTCTCTTTCTTTTTTCTTAGGTTAGCTCACTGGCTAGTATTTCCAATACAATATTGAATAGAAATGGTGAGAATGAATACCTTTGTCTTGTTCCACTTGCTTAGGGAGAAAGCATTGAGTCTTTCATCATTGAGTATAATGTTAGCTGTAGTTTTTTTTTTTTTTAAGATACTATTTGTCAGGTGATAATTTTTTTTTCCTCTATTTATAGTTTGCTAAGTTTGGTTTCTTTTTCCGAGGAATAATTGTGATATTTTGTCAAGTGACCTTTCTGCATCTGTTGAGATGATCATATGCCTTATTGTTTCTCATAATGTTAATATGATAAATTACACTAATTGATTTTTGAATTCTAAGTCAACCCTGTATTGCTAGGATAAATTGGACCAGAATAGAAGTAGAAATTGTCTCATGTCAAGATAGCCTGGACAAAAGGCTTTTGCTGTATTCTGAATTTGGGACTTAGGGGGTTGGTTTGGAGTGAAAAAAATATTAGGTACTGGGTGAGAGTGGGAAACAGTGTCTTTTTATTAAGAGGAGGCAGGATACCTTGGCTTCCTCCTGATAAAAGGCCTCCGCAGTGGTGCCTATAAAAGAGCTAAGCAGAGGTTTCATTTAGGAACTTAGGAATGAAGGTACCAGTGACATGAATGCTGATCTACTTAAGAGTTCAGTCAGCCAAGGCAACTGGCTCCTTGATTGACTACAACACTTTTCAGAGATGCAGTACACTAGTTGTGTATTATATTATGTGGGGAGGGCAGCTTTCTTCTGTGAGACTGCCAGGCAAAACTTTTGGTGTCTATGATTGGGCTTGAAATATCATACCTAGATTTTTGGCTGTAAGCCAGACTTCTTAGCTAATATTCCATGTGCACTTAAAATATATGTCAATTAGGTGAAGAATTAGATGAAGTTGGTCGATAGTGTTGTTCAATTCTTTGATATCCTTACTGAGAACACAAGACCACATATTTTTACCTCTATATGAATGAGATTGACTTGTAGTTTTTCCCTCAGGTTTGTATATCAAGATTGTACTAATGCCATAAAATAAGTTGTGCATTATTTCTTTTAATTTTTTTCATTTTCTCTGGGAAAGTTTATATAATGCTAATTGTATCTGTTTCATGTACATTTATAAGTGCATCAATGATTCTATTTTTTAATTATTTTTGTTTTAATAATAAATATTGTAATTACTGGTTTAATTTATTTAATAAAAATTTTAGGTCTTCTCAAGATATTTTTTTTTTCTAAGTCAGTTTTTGTAAGTAATAACTTTCTATGAGGTTTTCCACTTTGTCTAAATTTTTGTATTTATTTGCATAATGGTTCATTATATTCTTATTAACATTTTAGAATTTTTAGCTTCTCTACCTAGAAACAGTAGAAAAAATTCACCATTTAATAAGTACATACCAGTTATCAACACAATAAACCACAAAATAGACACAGAAAAATTTGTGTTATAAGATAAAATTGAAAAATGGCACTAAGTATAATATTTTATATCTTGTATATAGAGAATGTTTCTACCATTCATAAAGAATGATCCCCTGTGTATCCAACAGTTTAGGGTTATCAAACAAAGACAAACATCTGGGAGCTTGTTCAATATGTGTATGAATCACAGTTCAGAGAATTCATATTCACACTGTTAACTATGGTGCATACCCTCTCATTGGTCAGAAAGTAATTTCTCAAAACACAAGGAGAAGAATAAATCTTCTGTTTCCCCTTAGGCAATATCAGCTACCCCCAGCACTATTTTTTAGCCACCATGTCCCCTAATAGATAATCACAAAAATTAAAGCACCTGATAAAAATGTATTTTCCAAATTTAGTTCTATTCAGACATATAAGCATTACTTTGTCAAGTAGTAATATACTTCCCCATATAGATAATCATATATGTATTAGTTTCTCAAGATACTATATCTAAATACTATACTATATCTAAATACTGTATGTTTAATAGGAAACATCAGAAGCATAAGGTAGAAAAAGATCAGCAGCATGTTTCCATGAAAATGCTGTAATAATTTTAATCATTTAAAATAATTGATAAAACATATAAAATAATAAATAATAGATTCTTGAAATAATATTTATATATATGTAGGACACAAGATGGATTCAGTTAAGTCAAAAGTTTTTGTTGTGTTTTTTTTTTTTGAGTTGGAGTCTCACTCTTGTAGCCCATGGCCACCGCAGCCTCAACCTGCTAGGCTCAGGCGATCCTTCTGCCTCAGATTGCCAAGTAGCTGGAACTACAGACACACTGCCATGCCCAGCTAGTTTTTGTGATTAATTGTAAGGACGAGGTCTCACTACGTTGCCCAGGTTGGTCTCGAACCCCTGGGCTTAGGTAATCTTCTCACCTTGACCTCAAGTCAAAAGTTTTAATTCACGATTTTCTTTTAATTCCAGAAAGCTTTGAGTGATGCTATAGATGCTAGAGGAGATTTCTTAAATACTTTTCAGGATGAAAAAGTTTTGTCTCAGATGTTCAAAAACATTTTCCAAGTAGCATATAATCTATTAACATTAATGGTAATATTATATTGAGCATAACTTTTATATTATTTGGTAACATCTTCCTTAAAACAAATGGAATATTTTGGAAAACTAGATGAACTCTTTCAAAACATCAGGGAATCAATTTTTTATTTTCCATTCTAGATCAAGTGTTTTTTAAATTTAATACATTTCTATTAAACATCTATCTTCTATTTTTTATTTGATACTATTTAGTGCATGCTATCCGCAGCCATTGAACTGTGAAATAGAAGAAAACCACAGACTATTATCCAAAAAAGTATAAACAAATAATAAAATTAATTTGAATTTTAATACTATTAATTTAGAAAAATAATAAATGGTGAAAACTATTACTACTATAAATCTTTTTGTTTTGTTTTGTTTTGAGTCAGAGTCTCACTGTTGCCCAGTTGATACTCAGTTTCCAGTGGTACACTCACGGCCACTGCAGCCTCGTCCTGCTGGGCTCAGGCGATCCTTCCGCCTCAGCCTTCCAAGTAGCTGGAACTACAGGCATGCACTACCATGCCTGGCTAATTTTTTATTTATTGTAGAGATAAGGTCTCACCAAGTTGCCTGGGCTGGTCTCGAACCCGTGGCTCAGGCAATCCGCTCACCCTGCCCTCCCAAAGTGCTGGGATTACAGGCTGAGCCACTGAGCCCAGCCTACTACAATTTTTAACACTTACGTAAACTCAAGATTACCAGTTCTTTAAAATATATTTTTTTCTTTATATTCTTATTCCTAATTTTATTGAAAAATTTTTTTAAAGAAGAGTAGCAATGAGCATAAACTACCTTGGAATTTGCCCATATAAACACACATCTGTGTAGGTAACAGAACAAGTGATTATATTTTATTGTCAACAAAGATGAAATTCTTAAAATTTTAGGAGTATCATGATTTTTTCTCCTGCCAAACCTTACTCTAGCAATGATACTCACTCAGCTTTCCAGTTAGAGTATGTTTTCATTATCGGTTTGGGAGTGTGCTGAACAATTACATCTTACTTATGCAAATATTGCAAATTCTTTACAGCAGTACATGGTTTTTGGAGTCCAAGTAAACTGCTAACTCCATTCGCACTTGGTGATTACTAATTATAATCATGTTAAGAAAGTGAAGGCTACACAGCAGAATTTGATTGTCTCCTTAATTAAAGAATTCTGAACTCAGTAGTTCAATTTCTACTTTAGAATTGTTCATCTGTCCTATGCTTCAAGTCCTTTGCTTCCTCACTTCCAATCCTCCTGTTTTCTTTGCCTAAATCAATTTAAATTAATTAATTTAGCATTCTTAGGTTTCTAAGATTTTAATCCCTTTATTCTATTTTATTTGTATACAACTTAGGTGATGATAGATGATATCAAAGAAACAACCTTTTGTAATTTTATACTTTTGATTATTTTAAAAACATGTTTTAACTTCCCAGGTAGTGATAGGCATTTACATTAGCAAAAATATAGTGAAAATAGTCTGCTTTATGACTCTTCTAGTTCATTCATACATACTGCCTAATTTTACCTTTTGTTGTATGGCAGCTATTCCTTACTGAATGTGTCAGCTCAAGGGACACCTTTTGTAGTATGTTTAACTAATTGCTTCAAAGGTTCGCCACGACTTATGTTTTCTCTAGAGTTCTGCTGCCATCTTTCCTTAGTCCCCTTACATTCACCTCCGACTGTCTGCTCTCATAATTCTTAAGCAAGTCAAAATGTTCTGTACAATATGCTGCTTCATGCATCCTGACTCTAGCTGAATAAAAATTCTGGCAGAGTCCCAACTTTTTCTCGGCTCAAGATTTTATTTACTGTAAGAAATTTTGCTTCATGAAGATAAGTAGATATATATTTGCTTTAGCATATTATTAATGCTTGCAATTTTTGACAGTCATTACTCTCTTTGAAATTAATCTTGGACTCTTATTTTACCAGTCTTTTAAAATTTACCAACATTTTAAAATTTAAATGATCTTACTGCCCTTTTCATTGATTTTTTTAAAAGTATGCCATGACCCCAATTTTCTCTAAAAGTTAGTAAGTCAAGAACAATAAAGAAAGGCAAATATCTTCCCATATACAGTTCTTTAATTTTTTTTTCATAGTTACTTCCAGATACCACAATCTCTTTGCTACCATTATCATACAAAGAATTATTTTGCTCACCACAGAAGAACTGACTAATATACATTACCTTAATTATATTGGAGAGACAGAATTTCTGGCAGATTATTGTTACTGATTTTATTAGTGTATGCAAAAAGCATAACAGGTGATTCTAATAAGAAGTCATGCTTGAGGATTGAGAACTTCTGGTGCAGTGACAAAGAACCTAATACCTAGTAGTCATGCAGACATGAGTTTAAGACCTTACTCTTACACTGTTCCTAGCTAGTTCGATGACCTTGGGCATGTGGCTAAAACTTTCCAAATTTCATTTTATCCACCTATAAAATAAGGAAGAAGCCAAGTGGCTGGCAAAAAGGAAGACCCAGAATGTTGGTATAGTCTTAAAACTAAAGTGAATGCAGTGGTATAAACTCTCCTCATATGAATCCAACAAAATGCATGAAAGAGAGACACTGGTTTTTAAAACAAGTGCTATATTGTTTTAAACTGACTCATATTAATTGCACATGTTTGTGGGGTACAGTGAGATGGTTTGATACATATATTCATTGCTTATTAAGCAATGTCATGGTAATTAACAAATCAATCACCTTAAACATTTGTCATTTCTTAGTAGTGAGAACATTCAAAATCTTCTCTTCTTAGCTATTTTGAAGTATACGATACATTAACATTGATTGCAGTCACTCTACTGTTCAGTAGAACACCAGAACTTATTCCTCATCTCTATCTGCCATTTTGTGCCTCTTGAGGAACCTCTTCTCATTCTCTTCTTCCTCCTTCTTTTTTCAGCCTGTGGTAACCAATATTCTACTATTTCTATGAGGTCAACATTTTAAGATTCTCTATATGAATGTGATCATGGGGTATTTCATCTCCTGCGCTTGGCTTATTTCATGCAACATCCATGTCACAAATGACAGGATTGAATTCATTTTTTAATAAGTAAATAATATTCTATTCTGTATATATAGCACATTTTCTTTATCTGTTGATGGACACTTACGTTGATTCCACTGTGAATAGTGCTGCAATAAACATAAGCATGTAGATATCTCTCTGACATACTGATTCATTTCTTTTGGATATATAGCCAGTAGTGGGATTGTTGGATCATATGGTAGTCCTATTTCAAATTTTTTTTTTTTTGAATCTTCATACTGTTACCCATAATGGCTATACTAATTTATGTTCTTTGCAATAGTGCACACGGGTTCCCCTTTCTCTACATCCTCAGCAGCATTTGTTACTTTTTTGTCTTTTTTATAATAGTCATTCTAATTTAAAGTGATATCCCATATGGTTTTGATATGCATTTGTCTGATGAGTAGTGATATTGAGAATTTTTCTTTCAAATATTTGCCTAATAGCTCTGGATGGAACTTCCGGTACTATGTTGAACAGAAATGGCAAAAGTTGTCATCCTTGTCTTCTTCCAGATTTTAGAGAAAAAGTTTTCACTTTTTCCTCATTCAGTATGATGTTAGCTGTAGGTTTTTCATATATGGCCTTTAGTCTGTTGAGGTACGTTCCTTCTGTACCTAATTTGTTTAGGTATATTTTTCATTATGAAGGGCTATTGAATTTTATCAAATGCTTTTCCTACATTTGTTGAAATCATGATATATTTTGTCTTTTATTTTGTTAACGTGATGTATCACATTTATTGACTTGTATAGTTTTAATGTTCTTTGCATCCCCGGGATGAATCTCACTTGATCATGTTATATGATCCTTTTGATGAGCTGTTCAATTCTGTTGACTTGAATTTTGTTGAAAAACTTTTCGTCTATCTTCATCAGAAATATGGGCCTCTAGATTCAATTTTTTGTGACTTTATCTGATTGATATTCTAGCCTTGTAGAATACATTTGGAATAATTTATTCACTTCAATTTTTGGAACTAGTTTAAAAACAATTGGTGTTAGTTTTTCTTTAAATGTCTGATAAAATTCAACAGTAAATCTATCAGGTTCTGGATTTTTCTTTGATGGTAAACATTTTATTATTGAATTTTTTTTTTTTTTTTTTTTTTTGAGTTGGAGTCTCACTCTGTCACCCAGACTGGAGTGCAGTGGCTGCTCCCGGCAACTGCAGCCTCGACCTGCCGGCCTCCCGCGATCCTTCTGCCTCAGCCTTCCGAGTAGCTGGAATTACAGGCATGTGTTACCATGCCCAGCTGATTTTTTGATTTATTGTAGAGATGAGGTCTCGTCAATCGCCCAGGCGGGTCTCGAACCCGCTGACTCAGGCAATCCACTCACCTCAGCCTCCCAAAGCGCGGGATTATAGGTTGAGCCACCGAGCCCGGTTTATTGATTTAATCTGTTACCCATTATTGACCTGTTTAGATTTTCTATTTCTACATGATTCTCCATAGGTTGGATGCATATAGAAATGTATCCATTTTTTTCTGGTTTTTCAATTTTTTTGGTATATAGTTGCTCATAAAAGTCTCTAATGATTCTTTGCATATTTATGGTCTCGCTGTATGTCCCCTTTTATGTAAGCAGTCTCTTTTTTTTTTTTTTGTCTAGCTAGAGGTTTTTCAGTTTTATCTTTTTTTTTTTTTTTGAGTTGGAGTCTCCCTCTGTTTCCCAGGCTGGAGTGCAGTGTGGCATGCTCATGGCCACTGCAGCCTCGACCTGCTGGGCTCAGGCGATCCTTCAGTCTCAGTCTTCCAAGTAGCTGGAATTGCAGGTGAGCATTACCACGCCTGGCTTACTTTCTGACTTTTTGATTTATTGTAGAGATGAGGTCTCACCAAGTGACCCAGGCCTCCAAAGTGCTGGGATTACAGGCTTGAGCCACTGCAGCCAGCCCAGTTTTATCTTTTTATTTTACAATTTTTTGTTTTATTGCTCTTTTGTAGTTTTTAGTCTTAATTTTATTTCTGCACTGATTTTTTATTATTTCTTTTTTCTAATGATTTTAGGTTTAGTTTGTTCTTGCTTTTCTAGTTTTAAGAGGTGCAACATTAGATTGCTTACTTAAGATGCTTTTTTGATGTAGACACCTTTTGCTCTAAACTCCCCCTAAGAATTGTTTTTGCTGTAGCTCATAAATTTTGATATATAGTCTTTTGATTTTCATTTATATCAAGATATTTTAAAATTTCCTTTTTAATTTCTTTATTCACCCATTGGATTTTTCAGGAGCATGCTGTTTAATTTCTAATGTATTTGTAAAAACAGCTTTCAATGTTTTTCCTATAATTAATTTCTAGTTTTATTTACTGCAGTCCGAAAAGATTCTTGATATGATTTTTTTAAATTTAAGACTAATTTTATAGCTACCATATGATCGATCCTGGAGAATGATCCAAGTGCTGTTGAGAAGGCAGTGTGTTCTGTAGCTATTGAATGGAATGTTCTATAAATATCTGTTAGGTTTATTTGGTTTAGATTATGACTGAACTCTGATATTTCTTTGTTAATTTTTGTATTGATATTCTGTTTATTGTTGAGAGTGAGGTACTGAAGTTCCCTACTATTATTGTATTGTAGTCTACCTCTCCTCTCAGGTATATCAATATTTGCTTTATAAATTTTGATGCCCCTATGTCGAATATATATATACTTTTTTTTGATGCCCCATATATATTCAATATCTACATATATATATGGTTGTTAGATCATCTTACTGTATTAACCCCTCCCATTATCTTTACATAATAACATTGTCTCTTTTTTTAACTTTAGGTTTATTTTATCAACTATAAGTATACTTCTCTTTTTTGATTTCTGTTTGCATGGTATATCTTTTTCTATCTCTTCATTTTCAGTCTATGCATGCTCTTAAAAGCAAAGTGAGTCTCTTGTAGGCAGCAGATATTTGGATCTTCTTTTTTATCTCCATTCAGCCATTCTATGTCTTTTAGCCAGAAAATTCAAACCTTTTGCAATCAAGGTAAATTGAACTGTATTGAATTTATCAGATTTTATTGAATTTATTGATAGGTGGGGACTTACTCCCATCATTGTGTTACTTGTTTTCTAGTTGTTTTGTAGATTCTTTCTTCCTTTTTTTCTAACAGTGTGTTTGGATTATGGTTTTGTTTTGTTTGTTTTGTTTTGTTTTGTTTAAGCAGGATTTATTGGAAAGACAGAAAAGCTTCCAGTGAGAGGAACTCAAGGGGGCTGCCCGGATTACGGTTATTAGAGTTCTTTTCTCTCATAGTATGTTCAGATTCCTTGTTTTTCATTTTTAGTGTGTCTATTATAGGTTTTTGCTTTGTGCTTGCCATGAGGCTTTTAAAAATATCTTATAGTAGGTTATTTAAAACTGATAACAACTTAACTTGGATTACAAAGAAAAGAAACAATAGAAAATATAAAGTACTACTCCATTTTCCCTTCACATTTAAAATTTGTAATGTCACGATTTAACATTTTAATATTACCTATCTCTTAACAAACTTTTATAGTCACTATTATTTTAATATTTTTAACATTTAGTCTTTATTATAAAAATATCAATGGCTTACATGCCACTGTTATAGTATTAGAGTAACAGTCACAGTAGTGTCCTTTTCTTTAGGTATGAATAATCTCTTTTAGCATTTCTCTTATTTACTTTTTTTTTTGAGTTGGAGTCTCACTCTGTCGCCCAGACTGGAGTGCAGTGGCCGCTCCCGGCCACCGCAGCCTCGACCTGCTGGGCTCCGGCGATCCTTCCACCTCAGCCTTTCGAGTAGCGGAATTACAGGTGCGCGCTACCATGCCCGGCTGATTTTTTGATTTATTATAGAGATGAGGTCGTGCTGCCCAGGCGGGTCTCGAACCTGCGGGCTCAGGAAATCCACTCACCTCAGCCTCCCAAAGGTGCGGGATTACAGGCTGAGCCACCGAGCCCGGCTCTTTTGGCATTTCTAATTGGACAGATCTGATAGCAATGAATTCCCTCAGATTCTGTTTGTCTTAGAAAGTCTTTTTCTCTCCTTCATTTCTGAAGAATAGCTTTCCAGGGCACGTTATTCTTGCTTGACATTTTTTTTCCCTCCAGCACTATTTTTTTTTTTTTTTTGAGTTGGAGTCTCACTCAGTCCCCCAGACTGGAGGGCAGTGGCTGCTCCCGGCCACCGCAGCCTCGACCTGCTGGGCTCCGGCGATCCTTCCGCCTCAGCCTTCCGAGTAGTCGGAATTACAGGCATGTGCTACCACGCCCAGCTGATTTTTTGATTTATTGTAGAGATGAGGTCTCGCCTGCCCAGGTGGGTCTCGAACCCACCTCAGCCTCCCAAAGGCGCAGGATTACAGTCTGAGCCATCCATCCCGGCTCCCTCCAGCACTATTAATGTATTGCCCCACTCACTCCTGGCGTATGAGGTTTCTGCTGAGAAGTCTGCTGACAGTTATATTGGATATCCCTTATATGTCACTTATTTTTTTTTCCTCTCACTGTTTTCAGGATTCTTTGTCTTTGACCTTTAAGAATTTTACCTTAATATGTGTTTAGGTATTCTTATTTGGGTTGAATCTTACTGGTAACCATTCACCGTCTCATACCTGGTTATTTATATTTTTCTTAATATTTAGGAAATTTTCTATTATATATTTAAATTAGTTTTATATTTTCTTTATCTTTCCAAATCCCCTCTTTAACTAATAACCCAAATATTTGTTCTGTTGATGTTGCCTTATAGCTAACATAAGCTTTTTAATTCCTTATTCTTTATTTTTCTTTTTTCTCCTCTGTGCATTTTCAAATAGCTTGTCTTGGAACTAATTGATTATTTATTTTGTCTGATCAATTCTGCTGTTGATGCTCTTTATGTTATTTTTTAGTTTGTCCATGGTATTTTTCAGCTTCATGTTTGATTAAAAAAATGTTTAATCTGGCTGTTAAATTTCTTTGATAAATGTATGAATTTATTCTCTATGTTTCCTTGAAGTTTGTTGAGCTTCCTTAAAACAGCTGTTTTGATGTCTGAGGGCAACACATTTCCATTACTTTGGAATGGGTCTCTGGCACCTTATTTTGTTCATTTGGTGAGATACTATTTTCTAGAATGCTCTTGAGGTTTGTGGATTTGTGATGATGTCTATAGTTTGAGGATTTAGGTATTTATTTCAGACTTTGCAGTCTGGCTTTGTTTTTGCCTGCTTTTCTTCAGAGATCCTCCCAGAGAATCTAAGGAGACTGACTGCTCTGTTCCTTGAGCCTGTGACTACTAGACACATCTCAGCACTAGGAGACACTCTAAGCTCAGTCTTTCTGTGAGTCTCATGGGGTTCTAAGGTTGACATGGTTCTCTGGCCCAGATGAATCTGTGAAAGAGTCAAGGAGGGTACTGGAGCTGTGTGGGAAAGCTAGCAAGAGGACTGAGTCCAGAAGATTGTCCCAGTAGTCCTGACAGTCATGTCTCCCAGGAAGTCCCTGAATAGGCAGAGAAGTTCTTCAACTGCAAAGAGGGGCTGAAGCTGAGACTGAGTCCCCTTTAAGACTTGTTGAATGATATCTGCTGGAAAGCTCAAATTTTTGCTTCAGACAGGTATGTGTTTCCAAGAAGATCCCTGTACAGATATTTCTCCAACTGTAGCAGGAGGGCCTGAGCTGAGATTGATCTCCCTCAGAATCTTCTCTGGGATGGAGGCTGGGGAAACCAGCCTCAGAGGTTTAGAGGGGCACATGTCTCTTAGCAGGTCTCTGTGTAAATAGACTATTCCTGACTTCAGTGAGAGGCCAGAACTGTGACTGGATCTTCTCAGAATCTGCTGTCGGATGGTGGCTGGCAAGCCAGTCTCATTGGCTCAGACCATGTGCATTTCCCAGCAGGTTTCTGCACATATGGGATAGTTTCTTAACTGCAGTAGAGCAGGGAAGGCACAGGTGAGACTGGGAACCCTCCAGATTTGCTGTGGGAGAGGTTGATGAGTCCATCATAGAAGTTCAGATTCTCAGGCTCCAAGATACGGTCAAGTCTTCCTCTGAGTTGTGTGCACAGGAACTGAGATCTCAGAGGAGGCAGACTAGAACCAAGGCACAGGGAAACTTTCAGGTTCACTGTCAAGACCAATGTCAGCAGGCAGTTGAGCTTCTCTGGTGGGGCACTAAGTGCATGATTCCATCTGGACTCTTTGACAGGTGGTTTTGGTTGGAGATTCAAGGTCAAGTAAGACTGTAGCCAAGCCCCTTAGGGAATGGAGTTGCTGCTGGGCTTGAACTCAGGAGCATAATTGGTGCATTAGCCACCTGGGTAGTCTGCACTCTCAAAATGACAATCCTAAGTCTTGGACTCCACTGGGGTTTCAAAACTTTCTACCTGAATCCTAAGACTTTTGTAGAAAGACACATTGCCTGCGAATGTGTGCAGAATTCTTGCTGTTGTGGGGGAACATGAGTGAGCTTCCTCCTATTTTACTATCTTGCTGAGATTGATTTTAAACAGCACAGTATATGCTGTCAATATTTTCTCTTAGTGAGTATACGCCCTAGAATGAACATGACTTCAATGACATAGGGGTTGTTCTCAATTTCTACACATCTTTCCAAATGTATCTTACTCTAACAGAGTATAATTCTAGTGTTAAGAAAATATTTCTATGTGAAAATCATCAAAATAAAAGTCAAAAATTTTTGTCTGGATCCCCCATACTCCAAAAAGTAAAATATTCTTATACTTTTGAAAAAACTGTGTTGAATGTAACATCGAAAATATATCTTTATTCAATGTTAGTATTACTATGACATTTGCAAAAATGATTATTTGCAATCTATACCTTGCAGGCTGACTTCAGTGCTAGTTTCTAATTTCTGTGAAATGGTTTATAATTAATACCTTGCAATATTCTCAAGCTTAACTGTGTAAAACAGAACTCTAAATTCCATTCTCATTTACCAGCGTAGATCTTCCTTCATTCTGATATCTTAGTAGATAAAACAATGCTTCAATCAGTACCATTGCTCTTGCTCAAGCTGAGATATTCTTCTCTCTCATTTGTACATCAAATCAGTCATGAAGTTCTGTCACTACTTCCAACATATTTCCCAAACTTCAGCATTTCTCCATCACTGTGGCAACAACCTTTGCTGTTCCTGTTTTTATCTCATCCTACATGATCTCCTGTCATGAATAATTGCAATGCTTTCTCCTGTAACAGCTAAAGTGACTCCCTTCCCAGGTCTTAGTCTCCAGTGTTTTTTCAAGTTTTAAATTTGATGATACAACCTTTTTGTTTAGAAAGCATCAATGTTTTCCCAATGTAGTGAGATTAAATCCAACCCCTTTACAAGGGTCCTATTTAATCTATCTCCTGCCTATGTTTCAAGACTTCACATACTTACACTACTTCCCAATATTCGGACAGTTTTAAGTGTACTTTTGTTCTCTGGACAGACGATGTTTCTTCCTGTCCAGGAAATTTTGTTTTACTCTTTCCTAGGCAAAATACTGTTCCTCAATATTTTTACATGTCACTTTCTATGACTGCAGCGCTGTGCGTTCCTGCCCAACACTCTTATTCTCTAACTTAATATTCTATTTAATTTTCTTTAGAGCATTTAACATTTGTGGAAATTATACTATTTGTATGCAACCTTCTATTAACTACTAAGAAGGAGTCTAAGATAATAGGAACTGGATTTGTCCTGTTCCCCATGGTAGTGTCTAACACCTAAAAGAGTATCTGACAGAGATAAGGGGACTGAGCCCATCAGATGCCTCCCAGCTATGTCTGGATGCAGAAGGAATGTTTTTGCAACTTTTTCTCATTTTAATCATTTAGGGTTTACATCCCACCTTCTTTCTCTTACATATCTATATCATCTATACCAATATCTATATTTATAGCATACTTATACCTCTATCTGTAAATCAATCTATTATCTATCACTGTTCTCCAAAAAGTTTTAATACAAATACTTAGTGTTAGTGTAAACTTAAATCAATGGTTAACTCTTCCATAGACATTATTTTAAGAATTTCCCCTAAATATAGTATAAAAGACCTAGAACAGAAAGGTGGCACATATGTAGACATAACGAAGCTGTCTGGTAGCCCTGAGGCCACTTTATGGTCCAACAACCTTCTTGGGAGCTCCTAGGCTGGTCTTATATAAAGAGATAATTTATATACATTTTACTCTTGAGAGAGTTGCTTGTCTTAAGATAACTTTGATGCAAGTCTTGGGACCCCAATTCATCTGGGTAGATTAATAAATTATTTTGGTATATTAAGAATTTGTATATTAAGAATATTAATACTAAGACTTTGGACATATTTAAAATTACCATTCTATACTTATATGACTTTAAGAACACAATGAGATTAAAAATTAAACAACACAGTTCTCTTTCAGGATAAAGTATATCAGATAAGAGTGAATCCTTGCTGGCTTATTACTAATATACTTCACATTTGACTAAATAAGACCAAATCTAAAATTAAACTTCCTGCTATAAAAAGACAATTCACTGTTACTCTTGTCACTCTACAAAAGAAAACAAAAACATAAGACCATGATATAGCATTACATTAGGTTCCATTCAATTCCTTTGATTTCTATACACTTGTGGAAAAAGAATTAAAAAGAAAAAAAACATATATGCATGTAATATCCAAATCTTGGTCTAATTAGTTGCATAATATTAACTACAAACATTATTATAAGTTATTGAATAGTATAGTAAGGTATATATAAGTAGTCATTGTTGCCTTAACAAGTTTGTTATTATGTAAGTAAAATTCAATTCCTCCCCAAGCATTCTGTTAGAGCTAACCATTGCCTAATTTGAATTATGGCTTCAAGTGTCTCCAAATTCTGTTAAATTAACAATAAGTAGAGGTTTGGGAAAGAAGAAAATAGCAGGAAAAAATAAAGTACACAGTAATAAAATATAAAAAATAAGCTCCTGGCTACCTATAAATATGACTTTTGCTATTGTGGCAGATAGCCTGTGAGGTGACTTTACTTTGTACTCAGTAGAATATGAAAATGATGAGGAGATGTCACTTCCTTGATTAGGTTAGAAAATATTATGCTTTTTTTCTTGATAGCAGATTCTGTCTGTCTCTCATTATCTTTGACAAAATAGCCTACCATGTTGAAAGTCTCCCATCAACCCATTAGCATGCAGTAAGGAACTGAAGCCCTCAGTCAAATGATCTTTGAACAACTAATACTGTGTATGGTGATAGGTAGGGGTCCTGTTTCAGTCTTCTGCATGTTATCAGCCAGTTTTCTCAGTACCATTTACTGAATGAATTCTCCTCTTCCCAGTGGTGGTTGTTGGAGGCTTTGTCGAAGATGAGTTGGTTGAGAAATTGAGGTTTTACTTTCAGAATCTCTATCCTGTTCCATTGGTCTTAAGTCTGTTCTTGTACCAATACCAGGCTCTTTTGATTTTTGAAGCCTTGTAATAAAGTTAAAGTCTGGAAGAATGATATCTCCCACTTTGTTTCTATCAACTCCAAATGAATCAAAGACATAAACATAAAATCTCAAACTGTAAGAATCTTAGATACCCTTACAGAAATTGGAATAGGCAACCAATTCCTGATCAAAACCTCAAAAGCTCATGCCATAAGCAATAAAATAGACAAGTGGGACTTCATCAAACTGAGAATCTTCTACAGAGCAAAAGAAACCATCAAGAGAGTAGGGAAACAGCCCACAGAATGGGAAAAAAAAAATATTTGTCAACTGAATATCTGACAAAGGCTTAACATTCAGGATCTGCTAATAACTCAAACATGCTGAAAAGAAAACAAACAAACAAACAAACAAACAGTCCTACTAAAAAGTGGGCAAAAGGTATGGAATAGACACTTCTCATAAAAAGACATATGAACAGCCTAAAGACACATGAAAAAATGCTCAGCCTCTCTAATCCAAAGAAATTTCCAAAGAAATCCAAATCAAAACCGCACTGAGATACCACCTAACTCCAGTCAGGATGGACATCATTAACTCAAAACCCAACAGATGCTGGAGAGGATGTGGAGAAAATTTACACTAATTTACACTGTTGATGGGAGTGTAGATTAGTACAACCTCTGTGGAAAACAGTGTGGTGATTTCTAAAAATTGACCTTCCATAAGACATCAATCTTCCTTCAGGGAATATACCCAGAGGAACTCAAATCATTCTCTAAAAAAGATACCTGTGCACACATGTTTATTGCCATATTATTTACAACAGCATAAACATGGAACCAACCATGCTGCCCATTGAAAATTGACTGGATTAAAAAAAATGTAGAATAGAATATTACACAGCCACAAAGAAGAAAAAAATTATGGACTTTGCAGCAACCTGGATTGGATTTAGAGTTTATCATACTCAGTGATCTATCACAGAAACAAAGACCTGAGTACCACATGTTCTTGCTCATAAGTGGACCCTGACCATTTCTTCTAATACTATAATAAAGCGATTGGCAGTAGTGGGACACTGCCAGGGGAATGCAGGGCACATAACATCAGTAACGGTATCTAATCCCAAAACAGGCAAATTGAGGACCAAAGGGAGGCCCAAACTTCACCTGTATGGTGATCACTTATATATCTAATTCTGAATTGTACCCCACTTCTTTAAAAGATAAAAGCACATATATTAGAAAAAATAAAACTAAATACTGCTACCAATCATGGACGTAAGCTGAAAACCAGATTTTTACTAGTTAAGTTTTCAGCCTACAGTCATGGCTGATCCTTCAATTTTGGCTTCATGAGAAATTGTAAACTAGACATAGAGAGACATAGCTCAATCTTTTGTAGAATTTCATTTATAGAAACTGTGAGATAGAAATGCAAAATGTTTCAGGACACTAAGTTTTGAGTTAATTTTTTATGTAGTAATAGATAAATAATACATCTATTATATGCATACATAGAAATGTATTTCTATTAAAGATGTCAGAAAGTTTTATAGTCAGTTTACCACAGTTGACATTTAACTCATTTATCTTTGTATTTTTCCTTTTATTGAGTTCATCTGAATTTTTTTGACACTAAGATTTTTCTCGGTGGCTATGGAGATTCAGTTAAGTAAAACAATTATTGGATTTTAAAAATTTTCCATAATTTTGACATTATTTACCTGATTATCTTTCAACATTGTTCATTAATATACCAGCTTATTTTCTTAAGCAAATTTCTAACATAGTTTTTGCAGTTTTCAGTAACAGTATTTTTTGGTCTTGGTTTGACATTACATTACTCTTTTAAATCTTTTGTTCTTACTCATTGCAGTTTTTACTCTATGTTTTGTTTTACATATATTATTCAAATTTCTATCTGACAGATTTTTACTTTAAAATTTATATATACACATATGCATTATTCTTTAATATTTGTTTTACATATTAATTAAAATAAAATAGCATATTCATAAGAGACCAGCGGTGCCCCAGTAAACCCCTGCACATCCAGCAAGAAACACCCAGTGCTTCATCCAGTACTATTCCATGGTGTCTTAAAGGAATCCCTAAGCATTTTGTTACAGGAAAACATTAAAAATAGCTTAGCACTGGATTCTTGGTGATGAATATTCAAATGGCAAATATTTCTTTAGAGAACCAGTGATTTTTTTTTTTATATGAGCCATGGAGATATATGATCATCACAGATGGAATGCCATGTAATGTATGCCCACATCTGCTCACTGTGAAATAAACAGTTCTGTCATTTTATGAGTCAACTTTATTTGTGCAAAAGGTGAATGATAAAGATAGCTGAATTACAAAAGTTTGATATAAAATGAGGTTTTAACTCTGTTGGAAGAAAAACAAAAGTAAGCCAGTAGAGGTTTACAATGCCATACGTTGCTTATTTTTATAACTTGATTTTATCATTTCAAATATACAACTACAAACATACAAGATCAACCAAAATAGAGAAACTACTATAAGGATATCCAAGATTATGAGAAAACAAGCAACTGTCGCCTAAAATTTCTAAGACACGGTTAATATTTTCAAAAGCATTTTATTTTTAATGATCCATTCCTAGGGTGCATGATCTAATGATAACAAACTATTAAGGGATTAGCTAATTTTATATTGATATTATTTTATCACAATTCATTCTAGTCAAAATGATTATGCATTATAAATATGTCATAATTCATAATCTATTTTCTTTATTTATGTAATTATATTGAAGGTGATGAATAGGTCATTACAAAATATGCTGCTTGTAGTAATGCGTTCTTCCCAGAATATGCCAAATAAGAAATGTATCATAATAGTATCAAAATAATGAATCATTAAACTAACAAAAAGTAGTTAACACTTATGGACAATTTTGCTAAAAAATCCATAAAGGTTGTCAAGCAGCAAGATTACCTCCTAATGATGCTAATACTTTAGCAAAGACACACAAGTTAAATGCTGAAGCAATAAAGAACACAAATGAAATATAAAGCATTAAAGAATAACAAGAACAGAGAATAGATATAAATGTGTTAAGGCATAAAAGTCAAAAGACATTTATGCAAATATTTAACAGCTTGAAGTTAATTAATTCTAACTAATTCTGCAGCATTGGGACAATCTCAGTGGTCTCAATAAATTAAAAAGTGGTACTATCTTTTATGAAGAGGAGGAAGTGCAATGGATAATAACTAATATGTTAACATTTTTAGATAGAAGAAATTTTGAAGATTGTCTGACGTTAAAAGGGTCCATAAGTGTGTTTAATATAGGAGATTTTTTTCTAAAACACCCTAATGCACATATAAATAAGGTAAAAAAAATTGTTTCTAAGTATATGAGTCACATTTGAGCCTGAAGCGGTAAATGAGCATAAAGAAAAGCCATTTTAATTATATGACTCTGAATATAATGAACAATTATATAATCATTGCCTTTAAGGACTATATAGGCAAAAAGAATCAGTTATAACTTTCATGAATTAAGATGACTAATTTAAACTGAAATAATTAGTATTGGTCTGATACATTTTTTAATCCATATAGGAGGTGCACTTAGACTTGTATCTTGACAAATACTCAAAAAATTTGATCTCGAGAGAATAAAGAGATATTATATATGCATAATATTTATACATCTCTTTATTTCAATGTTTTTGGCTATTGATGTATCTCATTGGTCACACTTTAAGGTTAAATAGAGTTTTCTTGTAACAGGAAAATATTTTAGCTAATAAAACTGTATTTAGTCATCATAGAAAAAATTAGTCATGTGTCAAAAGATCATGTGAAAAGAGTACAGTTTGTTTTAATGCAAAGTAGCACTTTTGGAAAATAAGGGTGTGGCATTTGATCTCAAGACTCCACAGTGAGATCATGATTTCAACAGGACAGCAGAGAAACGTAAAGACCAAGCACCAAAAGGAACCAGAACTCACACACAGGGCACAAGGTACCATGAAGACCTAATTAATCTACTGGATTCTTTTGCTAGTGGGTCTAAAAGAAATTCCTAAGTAAATACTGTGTTTAATTATTTTTAATCTACTGTTAACTTTGTACTTTGTGAATTGTGTCTGTAGGAATCACTTTAGTCAAGAGCATTCTCTTTAGAAAGAGTTTATTTTTTTGATGATGTCTTAAAAATATGCTTTAATTTTTAAACTAATATACAATGGAATAAAAGAATATAGAGATAATTTGTAGTCTAAATAACCAATAAGAACCTGTTCTAGTACTTCAATGGAAAATGAATGCTCAGAGGAGTACATGTGATTACATTTAATTTCAATTGCAATATATTCTGGCAAAAATCATTTTCTTAATGCTCATATAATTTTTAACACATAAACAAACTTTTAGAAATTTATCTAAGTTCATAGTGCTGCTCAGTGTTGGATCAAAGTCTGTTCTCTGTACTGTACTACAATGTGCAATTTACAGCATACAAAATAATATGCATAGTGTGTCAAGATAATTTATTGTATAATTTGACAGCTATACTTGTCATTTCTGCTCAGGTAACATGTCTGACTTCTAAATTTAAAAAAATTGGCACTCAGTAGAATTAACTAGATTTTAACTGAGAACCTCCTCAACCGTAGCAAACTTAATGAAAAGTAGCAACGTAGACTTAGCTGCCTGAAAGCAGCCATTCTAATGTAATTTTATATGTACATTTTATAATGTGGTAGCATCCCAAATGAGAACAAATATACTCACTTAATTACTATGACTTCCCCAAAAGCAGGGAATCATATATAAATTCCTGTTTCTCTAGATGGCCACATACATAGCATACAAAAACACGCACACACGTACGCCCCCCACACAAAAATTAGAAAATGCCATACATCTAAAACCCAACTCAAAATGAATGGTATACAACTCATTTTTGTAACTCAAGTTACAAAAATAGTAATATAATTTTTCACAAAAAACTAGAACATAAACAAAAGTTTTTTCTGAACCTAAAGTGAACTTTAGGTAAAAATTATTTACACATATATTATTTAATAAATTGTCAGAAATTTAAAGTTAGAATTAACATATGCATAATCAAACACAAATGAGAAAGTATATTTATCTCAGCTATTAATGATGTTAAATACATTTTTCAATTAGAATACAGGTAAATAAATAATTGACTTTTTTGTTTGAGTCAGAGTCTCATTCCGTCACCAAGACTGGAGGGCAGTGGCATGCTCTTGGCCACTCCAGCGTTGACCTTCTGGGTTCAGGCCATCCTTCTGCCTCAACCTTCCAAGTAGCCAGAAATACAGGCACACATGCTAGCACACTCAGCTAATTTTTGATTTATTGTAGAGACGAGGTCTTGCTAAGTCGCCCAGCCTGGTCTCAAAACTTCAATTCAGGAAATTCTCTTGCCTTGACCTCCCAGTGTGCTGGGATTACAGGCTGAGCCACCGAACCTGGCCCCAGTTGGCTTATTTTCAATTAACATCAAATGCATTTTTAAATTTTTATGTATGTATTTATTTTTTTATTTGGCGTCTCATTCTATTGCCCAGGCTGGTGTGCAGTGGCACGCTCATAGCCACCTCAGCATTGACCTGCTGAGCTCAAGCGATCTTTCCGCTTCAGCCTTCAAGTAGCTGGAACTACAGGCACACACTACCATGCCTGGGTAATTTTATTTTTTAAAAAATTTATTGTAGAGATGAGGTCTCGCCAAGTTACCTGGGCTGGTCTGGAACCTGTGAACTCAGGCAATCCACTTGCCTTGGCTTTCCAAAGTGCTGGGATTATACACTGAGCCACCAAGCACGGCCAAAGAAATGTTTTTAAACATTATGTGTGGAAAAAAAACTAGCTAGCTAGATAAATTAGAGTTCATCCCAGAAATACTGGGTGAATTTAACATGACAAATAAACAATATAACTGGCAACATCATTGGTAAGGAGAACAATAAAACATGATTATTTCAATAGATACAGAAAAAGAAATATATTACGACTGAACATATTTCTATTATAAATCTATGCAGAATTACTCCATTTGACAAGTGTAGAATGCATATTATGTACAAGTACATATGGAAAATTAATGATGGTAGATTATATTATTGGCATGTATAACAAATCATACAAATAAACAAAAATGAAATCATACAAAGTGTGTCCCCTGACACGATGAGATAAAATAAAAAACAAGTAACAGAAATATAACTGAAAATATCTAAATATTCTCAAATTAAGCAACGTACCTCTAAAACACAAAATATATTAGCTGTTGCACTTGGTAAAAAAAAATCATATATGTCAGAAAAGATGATGAAAAATCATTATCATTTGTAGATGTTAGTTTGGATACTTAAAAACCCCAAAACCCCCAAATTTATTTTTTTTAAGTATGTAGAACTTATACGAAGAACACTTTGAAATAATTTCGAACATGTCAACATTATTTCTAGCAAAATAAAGTTAATATGAATAATAAAATGTGTTAGATTCATGTTGTGAAATATCCTATAGCAATTAGAGAGATCTAAAACTCCTACAGTTGCATATCAGACCAGTTGAGTGAATGTCTTTGGAAGGGATAGGTATTTAAAGCATATCGGGTCACAGGCACTGTGAAGAAGCTATAAAGCACCTTGGACAAGATTGATATAATTCATATTAAACCAGATTAATAGAATAAAGGAACACAATTGTAGAACAATAAGAAGAAAGAAAAGCAGAGTACTCCTCCAAAGTGAGTTTTCCCGACAAATCTTGGACAAATCACACAGCAAGAAACAACAGGGCCTACAAAAGGTACAGTCTTCAAAACAATTAATTTAGGATTATGGAAATATTGTGCCATTATCTTGAAATCATAGCTATTAAGTCTGGCACTTACCTTCAAGATAAAGGCACAATAATAACAAAATAAAAATTTGCCACGGGGATTTACAGAATGGGTATTAGTGTCAGGCAAAAAAAAGACAAAGAGTGCCTAGTTTTCATCTGGCTACTTCAAAGGACAAGAAGCATACATTCTTAGAAAATATGCATCCCATATCTAAAGGTAAGCCTGTCCATTCACTTACACAGATTTCAACTTCTAATTCCTGGCTTCCCTCTTCAGTTCAGTCAGCATAGCCACTGTCTTTTATAAAAACTACTTATTTCCAGAAAACAGAGAGTGCTTAGGAGACACTTCAGCTATAAATGTTTTATAATTTATTACTTTGTTTCATAAAAATTAAGCAGACAACAACAACAACAAAAAAAAATCACTGCACATAAAACCCGTAGCATGAAAGAGAATAACTAGATTTAAAAAATCCCAAGACTTAAATAGCAGCAGACTTTAACATAAATACAAATAGTATCCTCCCAGGACTGAGAAAGTGATACAAACTAAAAAGATATATGGCTTAGAAAAAGAAGCAAATGACTTATGATGAAAATAAACAATGCAATAGATGAACTGAATAACAGAATGTGTACAAAAATAGACTAAACAGTGAGCTGGGAGGAATTCTTAGAATATTGAATAAAATAATTAGGATGATATTAATGAACATAAAGATGTGCAGATAGATTCTGGTGCAACCAAATTCTAGATCTACCTCTAATAGAAACTGAAAATAAGACATTAGAGGGTATTAAAATGTGAGGTCTTTAATAAGGGATTAGACTACGAGGGCTCTTTTCTCATGGAAGGGATTGAAGCCCTTACGAAGAGGCTTTATGCAGATTTTGGCCATCTCCTGCCCTTCCGTCTCCTACCATGTGAGGAGGGAACCTGTGCAAACCACAGCATTTTGTATATAAATATTGACATAAACCACCAGTATTCATACTATATTACATATGTATAAAAATTTACCTATAGACAAATATATAGACATAGTTGGCATCATATACAACATGCACAAGAAAAAAAGACGAGAAGGAGTTAGGCTAATTATTAGCGAGTATCTTGATAGGATTACTATAAATTTTGATGCATATTTTTATATATTTTCTTGCAATTAGTATATGTTTTTTAATTTAGATAAAACTATGTAATTTATAGTCACTAAAGAAGTCACTTCATATTAAGTTTCTATCTGCACATGAAGTATTTAATCATTAACTGACTCTTTTATTTCAGAAAAATCTAGATTTTATTAAGTTTTAAAATATATATCCATGTATAAATTTTGCCTTTTTTCATACTCAAAAAAAAAAAGAAAGAAGAAAGAAAGAAAGAAAGAAAGAAATTAGAGGGTAGAGGTGAGAAAATCATCAAGAAAGAAAATGTTCCTGAATTGAAGCAGAATTTCAATAGACTGAAAATAGACCTACCTTGACTGTGGTCTGGCAATATGAGAAAAAGCTTAGGGAGATTGGAATATTTCAGTGGGTTTGCCATTTAAGACCTGCTTACTCACATTTGAAGGATTGATAACGCATACCTGTCACCTCTATTGTGAGAAACAACTTTGTAAATGGAGTCCCAGCATCCTTGAAAAAGCTCTATGATTTCTTCTCTCTGTAGGCTAGGCCTTAGAGTGGAATATAGTTACTGAATTGGGAAAGCTAAATGCAATAGTAGTAATTGGATTCTGGGGCACTAGAGATAAAATAGCAGCAGTCTGCTGCGAAAGACAGGGTGGGTATGGTTACCATAATGGACAGTAGGTGAAAACAGCAATCAGAACTGAGGCCTACCTTAAAGATATTGTGATTAGGCTTCACATCACTGCAATAAAATGAGTATTGAATAAAGCAAGACATACAATTTTTTGTTTGTTTCTCAGTGCACATAAAAGTTAGGTTTACAACTATACTGTAGTTTATTAAGTGTTCAAATAGCATTATGTCTCAAAAAGCAATGTACACCCTAATTTTAAAAAAGTTATGTTAAGAAATGCTGATGATAATCTGAGCCTTTGGAGAGTGTAATCTTTTTGCTAGTACAGGGTCTTGTCTCAATGGTAATGGCTGCTGACTGGAGGTGGCTGGAGTAATTTCCTAACATTTCTTAAAATAAGAAAGCAATGGTGTTTGTTTGCTACATCAATCAATTCTTCCTTTCACAAAAGATTTCTCTGTAGCATGCGGTGCTATTAGCATTTTACCCACAGTCGAACTTCTTTCAAACTTGGACTCAATTCTCTCAAAACCTGCTACTACTTTATGGAGTAAATTAATGTAATATTCCAAATCTTTTCTTGCTGTTTTAACAATGTACATAGCATCTTCACCAGAAGTAGGTTCCATCTCAAGAAACCACTCTTTGTCCATCTACAAGAAGCAAATTTTTTTGTGAGATTTGAGCAAATCAGTCACATCTTCAGGTTTCACTTCCAATTCTAGTTCTCTTGCTATTTTCACCACGTCTGCACTTTCTCCATTACAGTTACTTTCAGCTACTTCATGAATACCTTCAAGTTATTTACGAAGGTTGGAATTAATTTTTTTCCTGAACTCCCGTTAATATTGATATTTTGAGCTTGTCCCATGAATGATGAATATTCTTAATGGCATCTAGATTGGTTAATCCTTTCCAGAAAATTTTCAGTTGACTTAGGTCAGACACATCTGAGGAATCTTTATATATGGCAGGTATAGGCTTATAAAATGTATTTCTTAAATAATAAGATCTGAAAGTCAAAATTATTCCTTGATTCATGGGATGAAAAATGGAGATTGTGTTATCAGGTATGAAAACAATATCACTCCTTGGACATCTCCCTATCAGAGCTGTTGGGTGACCAGTTGCATTGCCAATGAGAGGTAATGTTTTAAAAGGAATTTTTTTAAAGCAAAAAGTCTAAGAGTAGGCTTAAAATATTCAGTAAACCATGCTATAAACAGATGAACTGTAATCCAGGCTTTGTTATTTAATTCTAGAGCACAAACAGTAGATTTAGCATAGTTGTTAAGGTCCCTATAAATCTAAGAACGGTAAATGAGCACTGGATTCCACTTAAAGTCACCAGTTGCATCAGTCTCTAACAAAAAAGGCTTTTTGAAGCTTTGAAGCCAAGCATTGGGATTTTCCTCACTAGCTAGGAAAGGCCTAGATGACAACAAATTTCAATATAAGGTTGTTTTGTTAGCATTATCAATCATTTAGTGGATCTACCCTCAATTGTGATTTTTAGCTAGATCTTCTAGATAACTTGCTGTGACTTCTACATCAGCACTTGCTGCTTCAGTTTACATTTTTATGTTATGATGAGACAGTTTTTTCCCCTTAAACCAGTTTCTTTCCTATAAACCAACTTATGTTGGTAAATATTTTTCTTTTGTAGTTTCCTCATCTCTCTTAGCTTTTACAGACTGAAGAAAGTTAAGACCTTGCTCTGGATTAGATTTTGGCTTAAAGGAATATTGTGGCTGGTTTGATCTTGTATCCAGATCACTAAAACTTTCTCCACATCAGCCCAATAAGGCTATTTCACTTTCTTATCATTTGTATATTCACTGGAGTAGCACTTTTCCTTCAAAAACTTTTTTTTTTTTTTTTAATTTACCACTTGGCTGTTTGGCACAAGATGCCAGTCTTCGGCCTATCTAAGCTTTTGACATGCCTGTCTCATTAAGCTTAGTCATTTCTAGATTTTGATTTGAAGTTAGAGATGTGCGACTTTCTTTCATGTAAACACTTACAGGCCATTGTAGGGTTACTCACTGGCCTACTTTAATATTTCTGTATCTCAGGGAATAGTCAGGCCCAGGGAGAGGAAGAGAAAAAGAGGAACACCCAGTCCGTGAAACAATCATAATACACACATTTGTTGATTAGGTTCACTATCTTATATAGGTTCTGCTTGTGATACCCTAAAACAATGACAAATAGTAATATTAAAGATCAATTATCACAGATCACCATAACAGATATAATAATAATAAAGTCTGAAATATTTCGAGAATTACTAAAATATGACATAGAGGCACAAAGTGAGCACGTTTCTGGAAAAATAGACTTGTGCAATGCAGATTGTCACAAACTTTCAATTTGTAAGCTGCAATACCTGTAAAGTACAATAAAACAAGATATGCCTATACTACTCATATGATTCATGTAGATCTATGGCATTGGCTAGTTGATTATGGTGATTCTAGAAGAAAAATAGATATCTACTACATTTTTTTCTTAATCTACATAAACAGAAAAGTTTTAGGTCAAGGTAACAAAAGTCTAACCTACATCGTATGTACAGCCTTATCCCCTCAATCAATTCCCACACGTAAGCCAGTGTACAGATTCAGAACCTCTTAAATAAAGGGGAGGCTGGGTTTCCTTGAGGAAGGACATGAGTAGCCTGCCAAAAATTTGTGCTTTTATTTTTTTTTCTTCCCCATCTTCCCCAAAGTGACCTTTTGCCTTTTACTAGGGTAACTTAGTATATATTGAGAAAAAGGAAATAGACCTTTTAGGGACTACTGGATATTGACATTAATTCCACAATATTTAAAATCTTATTGTGGTCTACCAATTAGAGTAGAAACTCATGGAGGTCAAGAGATCAAATAAGCTTTAGCTAAGATCTGTCTCATAGCAGAACAGTTGTTCCCTGAACCCATCCTGTGCCTCATTTTCCCAGTTCTAAAATGCATACTTTGAAAATATGCTCAGAAGATGGAATAATCTCTGCATGCCACCTCTGACCTGTGAGTGAGGGTCATTATTGTGGGAAAGGCCATGTGGAAGTCACTAGAACTATATCCAGTAAAAGAGTAAGCCAAAAGGAATATTGCATTCCTGGGAGAATTGCAGAACTTCGTGTCATTATCAAGGACTTGAAAAATTCAGGGATGGAGATTCTCACCACATTCCCATTCAACTCTTCTGTTTGACCGATGGAGAAGACATTTGTACTTTAGAGCATGACAGTGGATTATTGTAAGCATAAGCATAAACAGAGGATGTTTCTTTGTTTTTTTTAGATTAGAAAATATAGTTTATTTAGAAAGTAAATTGGAGAGAGAGAGAATGAGAAAGAGGAGATTCACCTTCCCAAGGTAGGAGAGTGAAGTCAAAGCTAGGAAACATGGCTCAACCATAGCTCAAAGGGCACATGAGCACACCATAGCTTAGCAAGACAACGGCCAGAATGTTTCAATTGCAGCTGCTATACTAGATGCGGTTTCTTTGCTTGAATAAATTAGCACATCTCAGGGCACCTTATATGCTGCTCTTGATTGAGCAAATGCTTTTTTCTCTGTTAGTAAAGACCACCAGAAGCAGTTTGCTTTAATCTGGAAAGACCAGCAACACACTATCATCGTCCTGCCTCAGGGACATGCCAATCCTTTAGTCCTGTTAATAACTTAGTTCAGTTCATATGAATCTTGATCATCTTTCCTTTCCATGTTATTCTCACATTGGTTCATTATCTTAATGACATTATGCTGATTGAATCCAGTGAGCGAGAAATAACCATTACTCTAAAGTTACTGGGAAGAAATATGTATGTTAGAAGGTGGGAAATAAATCTGACATAAATGTGGGACCTTCTACCTCAGTGAAATTTCTAGAGGTTCAGTGTGGGATGTGGCATGTTGTTAGCACTTCTAACACGAAGGGTAAATTGTTCAGTCTTGTACATCCTGCAACAAAAAGAGGCACAACATCTTGTGGGTCTCTGGGTTTTGAAATCAACAAATTCCTCATTTAGATGTATCACTGTGGCCCATTTACTAAATGGTAAATAAAGTTACTAGTTTTGAGTGGGGCCCAGAACAAAAGAAGACTCTGCAATAGGTCTAGGCTGCTGTGCAAGCTACTCTCAGATTGAGATACATGATTCATGAGATCCAATGGTGCTTGGAGAGGCAGTGGCAGATAGGGATACTGTTTGAATTGGCAGACCTTATAAATAAATGAATCACAGTTAGTCCCTTATAATTTTGGAGCAAAGACCGGTCATTCTCAGAGAACTGCTCTCCTTGGAGATACAACTTTGGCATGCTACTGGGTCTGAGGAAAGACTGAATGATTAACCATGGGCACCAAGATACTATGTGACCTGAGCTGCCTATTATGAGCTGAGTGTGATCTGATCTGGGCATGATCTTCCATTATCAAATGGAAGTGGTATATATGTGGTAAGGCACATGCAGCCCTTGAAGACATAAGTAATTTACTTAAAAGTGACCCAAATGCCCATGGTCCTTATTCCTGTTACACTACTATGACTTCATGGGGTTTTTGCTACGATCAGATGACAAGAGAAAAGAAGAGTAAGTTCTGGTTTGTGCACAGTTCAGCACAGTCTGTAGGTACCACACAAAGGTGGACTGCTTCAGCGCTACAGCCACTTTCTGAGACATCTCTGGAGGAGAATGGCCTAGGAAAATTCTCCCAGAAGGCAGACATTTGAGCATTGCACTTGGTTGTTCATTTTGCTTGGAAGGAGAAATGGTCACATATGTGACACATGGCCTGCGGCCAATGGTTTAGGTGGATGGTCATGGACTTGGAAAAAACCTGATAGAAAATTGATGTCAAGGAAATTTGGGGAAGTATAGACTAGGTTTATCTGAATGAAAAAAAGAGAAAAAACTCTTAGAATATTTGTGTTAGATATGAATGTTCACCAAAGAATGTCCTCAGCAGAGGAAGATTATATTAATCAAGTGCATAGGAGAACTATTTTGTGGGTACTAATCAATCCATTTCCCCACTCACTCCTGTCATTGCCCAATAGGCACATGAACAAAGCAACACTATGATCTCAGGAATGGAGGTTATGTATGGACTCAGCAACATGGACTTTCATTCACCAGTGCTCACCTAACTATGGCCACTGCTGTGTACCTATTCTGTTGCAGCAGAAGCCAACACTGAGTCCCCAGTATGACACCATTCTTTTGTGTGAACAGACAGTTGTTTAATGATAGGTTGATTACAATGGACCACTTTCATCATCAAAGGACTGGTGTTTTGTTCCTACTGGAATAGACACTTCAGAGATGAATTTGCCTTCCTGAACATAATGCTTCTGCCCAAACTACCATTTGTGGATTTGCAGAATGCCTTATCCATCACCATAGTATTCCACACAGCACTGCTTCTGACCAAGGAACTCACTTCATATTTTAAAAAGGGTGGCAATGGGCCCATGCTCATAGAATTCACTGGTCTTAACATGCTGCCCACAATCCTGAAGCACCTGGCTTTATAAAATAATGGAATGAATTTTTGAAGACCCAGCTACAGAACAGGCTAGTTGACAACATCTTGTTTGGCTGGGGCAAAATTTTCCATTTTGCTGGACATGTTATGAATCAGAATCCAATATATGATACTATTTCTCCCATACCTGGAAATCACAGCTTTAGAAATCAAGGGTTAAAATGGAAGTGTCACCATTTACTATTACCCTTAGTGACCCACTGCTAAATTTTTGCTTTGTGTTCTCATGACCTTATCCTGTGCTGCCCTAGATGTCTGAATTTTCAGTGAGAAATCTTCCACAAATGACACAATGATCCCATTGAACTGGAAGTTAAGACTGCCACTTGACCACTTTAGACCCTTCATGCCTATGAATCGTCTGGCAAAGAAGAGAGTTACTGTGCTAGCTGGGATGATTAATACTGACTACCAAGAGGAATTGGACAGCTACTCTGTAATGGCAGTTAAAAAAAAAGAGTATATTTGGAATACAGGAGATCCCTTAAGGTGTCTCTTAGTATTCCCATGCCGACTAAGGTCAGTGGAAAACTACAGCACAATCTAGGCAAAATGACTAATGACCTAGACCCTTTAGAAATGAAGGTTTGCATTATCCAACGAGAATCATGAGCAACTGGTGCTTGCTGGGGGCAAAGGATGTATGAAATGAGTAGTGGAAGTAGGTAGTTATGAATACCAACTATAGTTACAGAAATGAGGACAACAATTTTCATAAGTAATTTCTCATTATTTTGTCATGGATATGTTTATATATAACATATATAATATCATATATAAGTATATGCAATGTATAAAATATTATATATATATATTTCCTTCTGTCATTCCCTTATTATGTAGCATAATATGTATTGACTTTATATCGCAGTATTTGAATATTATAAATTTTATGTCATAGTATTTAAGCTATGAGCTATCAAGGAGAAGAATAAAGAAAATTTGAGAACTTTATCTTCTCTTCTGCAGAAGAAGTTAGTGCATTTTTGATTGTATGCAGAATAACTGCATCTTGTTAGGCAAAATCTGACCTTCTTATTGTCTGTGTTAGAGATCAAGTATGATTTAAGGAGATGCAGATGTGTGCCAAGTTGCCAAGGGGTGAAATTGTGATAGTTAGTTTTATGTACCTTGACTGAGTCACAAGGTACTTGAATATTTTGTTAAACATTTTTCTGTACATGTCTGTGAAGGTGTTGCTGGATGAAATTAATACTGAAATTGGTAGAATGCATAAAGCAGCTTGCCCTTGCCAGTGTGAGTAGTCCTCATCTAAACCACTGAAGGCTTGCATAGAAAAAAAGAAAAAATTCGCTTTCTCTGCCTGACTGTCTTCAAGCTGAGACATTGGTCTTTTCATGCCTTTGCACTTGGACTTGGACTGAAATTACACCACTGGCTCTCCTGGGTCTTCAGTTTGCCAATTGTAGATTGTGGCATTCCTCAGCCTCCGTAACCATGTAAGCCAATTACTTATAATGAAACTTTCTCTCTTTCTAAGAAATATATATATATATATATATTTCCTATTGGTTCTGTTCTCTGGAGAACCCAGACAAATACAACTGGGAAATAAGAAATAATGGAACCAAGTACTGGAGAAAAATAGTGTAATACCTAGTCTTAAAATGAGTCGATCTATTTTCAAGGTTGATGGAAAATATTTTCCGACACTTAAGAAATCAGAAAATTTATCAGCCAAACCCTTTTCTTTTTTTCTTTTCTATGAGTAATTAGAAGTAAAATAAAACCTGAATATATTTTGTTCCTTCCATGTTTGTTGAATTTAGTCATCATCTATATTCTGTAGTAAATCATTGTGAAGATTCTTATCTTGAATGTTGGTCTATTGGCTTGTCCTGTTCCGGATTCATGGATGTTCTTTGCTTTCTCCTTTTGTGTGTCTCAATTCCTCAACAATTGGTGGGACAATAAATGTTATGAAAGGACATTTTAGCATGACTGTAACACACGACTGGAGGGATTTCTAGTGGACTAGGTAGCTGTCATGATCACTATCCTGAATATCCATCCTGATGAATGTGCACTCCAGAAAACACGGCAGAACTGTTTTATTTTCTTTTAAATGCCCAAGAAATGAACTTCCAATGAAGGAGAAACCCACAATGTTTGCCTTCACTGTGGTTAATTCCAGATTCAAGAAACAGCCCTGGATTAAGAATACCTGGCCACATGCTACTCGTCCCATTATTTTGGTGTCACTATACTTTTGTTTGCCCCTCAGTAAATGTGGACTAACTTTGTCTGTTCTGATTATCTTGGGACTTTTTTTTTTTTTTTTAGAATTATTGAATTAACATAATTTTTTTTTGTAAAAAGTTCTAAAGATGGATTTTTAGATGGATTTTAAAAATCTGTTTGATAAGATATTTGTCAACCAAATAATCTAAAACTGTTAGAGTTTTAAATTATATGCTACCAATAAACCAAGGTTAACATAAAATATAGCTATAGTACAAACTTATAAAAACAATCTGCAAAAGAATATGCAAAAATGGAGAAAAGATTTTGAGATAAGTTCAGGCATATCAAGGTTCTTCTATTTTTCAGAGATGCTATTGTTGGGGAAAAAAACGGATACTTTATATGTTGATATTACTTAATTAAATTTAACTAAAAATTTGAGATATCCACTAATAGATTTACAAAAAGAGACTTGATTTTCCTTTCACTAAGCTGCAAAAATTAGAAAAAGAAATATTTGTCATTAGAAAACAATATGTTAATAATAAAATTTGAATTAAAAAATAAGAATAGTAGGAAATAGAAATGATTACTTGTCCCTTCTCCTCACCATGTCATCTCCTCTCTCCCTCATAAACAACTAGGGCCAGATACTTTAGGTACAAATTTTACAAAATCTTCAGGAAACAAATATTCCAGTGTAATTTGTATTTAATAACTGTTTCAGGGAATTAAAATGGATGACACTGAACTGATTTTACAAGGCTAACATAAATGATAGAAATCTATGATCAATTTTACCTGTGAATATGTTCACAAAGATCTAAAAGATTTATTAGCATACTTAATATGACATTTCAAATACAGAACATATTCAATGCATCACTTGTCTAATAGCATAACATTCATAAATTAAGTAAATTACATAAAAACATCTCACATTCGCTTTAAAAAATTAGAAAAGTGTATGCATGCCGATATAAAAAACATGCCAAGAACATATATTTTGATTAAAAAAATCAAGGTGCAAAAGAGAATGCATGATATTTTCCCCTTTATTGTTGAATATACCTGTACACTTGTGTGTATAGTATACATCACTGCTAAAAATTTTTATAAAAATAGAACAAATATGATGGCCACTTAGTGAATCAGAAATGTATATTTCTTTCAAATTAGTTGAATTTCTTATGAGTATTTATAAATTTGTATTGTTGAAAGTTATAACTTTTAAAAAAAGGATTGTATATTACAGTAGCTATGGATTACATGAATAGTATCAATAGTATATTTTTCTTTCCTTGAAGCAAACTCAAATGCTCAATTTTTTTTCTTTTGAGTAGGAATCTCACTCTGTTGCTCAGGCTGGAGTGCAGTGGCATGCTCACAGACCCCACAGCCTTGATCTTCTGGGCCTAGGCAATCCTTCTGCTTCAGCCTTCTAAGTAGTTGGAACTACAGGCATGTGCCACCATGCCCGGCTAATTTTTTTTCGACTTACTGTAGAGACGAGGTCTTGCCAGGTTGCCCAGGCTGGTCTTGAACCCTGGACTCAGGCATTCCTCTCACCTTGGCCAAAGTGCTGGGATTACAGGCGTGAGCCACTGCACCTGACTGTAAAATAATTTTAAGCCTACTTGGTAAGAATATATTCTTACATATGTTAGGACATAACAACATATTCACCCCTGTTTAAGCGAAATTCTCATTGGTAGTGTTTCAGATTCTGGGCCGGAAGCTGTGTTGTTTAATGTTATGTCCATAGTTATAACATGAGTATTAATATCACCATTTAAAAAACCAAATGTCACACATTCTCACTTATAAGTGGGAGGTAAACTAAGGAACTACAAAGGCATGTAAAATGGCATAAGGAACACTGAAGACCCTGAAAAGAGAGGGAGGGAGGGAGAGGTAAAATGAAAAATCTCCTATCCAGTCCAATGTGCACAGGTGTGGTTGGTGGGTACACTGAAAGCCCAGACTTCTTTTCCGCTATACAATGCATTCATATAACCAAAAATGATTTGTACCCCCTAAAGCCATTGAAATTAAAAATTTTTTGTAATGAGATGACGTTTTTAAAAATTTTACCAAGAAAAAATAATGAAGCAAATATTCCTTCCAAGAACTGCCCATGTTCTCAACCATGATACTAATCTCATGATACTGGAGGAAATAAACCTAAAATAAATAAATTATATAGTATTTGATGAACACCTCAAAATTCAACAGTAACATTGTAATACATCTTTATTAACAATTATTCTAATAATTAAATGCAGACATAGTTGTATGCTTTGTGAGGTCTTTAAATGTGTGAGGAGATGATTATCGTGGCCCCAGAGAATTATGTCATAAATATTAAAAGAAGAAATTTCCTCTAGCATTCTACTTAGCACATGATATATATATATATATATGTATGTATATATATATATATGTATGTATATATATATATATTTTTTTTTACTTCATGAAAACCTAGAAAAGCCTCGTGCTGAGACTTTTGCTACAGTTCATGCGCTGACTTCAAAATTTGAAGTGTTGTTAACCAAGATCCAGGAGGTTTCCTAAAGAATAAAATTGCTCTGAACATTGCCCATAAACTTTGTAATATACTGTGCTTCCTTTCACCTTAGACCTTAGATTTCCTGGTAGCTGTTAAGCTTCTTCACTTGATCGAGAAAAGACTTTTGTAGATGATACAGCCATACCTTTATTTTACCCCCGAGTGGTTTGGTTGTATCCTGGAGATTACTGACTACCTTTCCTCCTCTATATCCTCTATGTCCTCACAGGGCCTAGAATTGAAAATGGAAAGAACATTCCCTGAATGTAAGGTTTGTTACAAAACAGAAATTTCTTTTCAATAAGAGACAAGGTAAGAAGAACATGTTTTATCTAAAAATAAATAACTGTGACCAATATTTATAAAGGAAGATTCCAGTTATTTTAAACCCCAAAATAAAAGTAAGTTATAAAATTCTGCCTAGGCAAATATATATAGATATTGAGTTAGGGTCTTACTCTAGTGTCCAGGCTGGAGTACAGTGGCACAATCACTGCTTACTACAGCTTTGATCTCCTAAGCTATGATGATCTTTCTACCTCAGCCTCCTGAGTAACTGGGACTACAGGCACATGCCATCACATCTGGCTAATTTTTTTAATTTTTAATTTTTGTAGAAATGAAGTTTTACTCTGTTGCCTAGACTGACCTTGGACTCCTGGGCTCAAGCAGCTCTCCCAGCTCAGCTTCCCAAAGTGTTGGGATTACAGCCACCGGACTTGGCCAAGAACAAATATTTTTTGACAACAAATTAATAATGGGTAATAAAATGATAAAGACTTGTAACATCTGTTTGTGTACTCTTTGCAACACATCCAGCTTTGTCCACAAAGGCATGAATCTGGGGATTATGTGCACTATCTTACTCCTCTGCTCATAAACCAGCATCATAAATATTAAGTAAACAAATAAAAAATCCTATTTTGATATTTTTATTACATTTGAATGACAAATTTTTCATGAAACCAATGAACTTAAGTTTTAGGAAACCTCACATACATAGACTCCTTCTCTCATTGGCAGCTGCCTAACAATGTGTTTGCAAGATCATATGTTTTTGAAAATTTTCAAAATTAAAATAATTTACTGCAATAAGTAATGGACAGTGATTTTTTCCATGCCACTTTCTCCATCATCCTTTCCCTCATATGAGGTGCCATTGGAGTGGCCATCGTATCTTCTGATAGCCAGGTGAGTTGAAGTTAGTTAGGGGTATGCATTATTTATCTGGATTTAATGAGTTATAGTAATGTGCTTCATAGTCACTTCCACATGTAGTTAATTGTTTCTACCTGTTCTGGTGTAGAAATGGCTACCAGGGCCAGGTGAGATGGCTCACGCCCATAATCCCAACACTTTGGGAGGCTGAAGTGAGAGGACTGCCTGAGCTCACTGATTTGAGACCTGCCATTTTGACTAAAAGAGACCATTATTGATGTGCCATAAATATAGAATTTCCAATAATTTCTGTATTTGTATGGCAAAAATCTGTAGCAGTACTATAAACAGTACTGTAAGCACTCGGCATCTTAACTGTCAATAATAATATAAAAAATTAGGTCAGTCATGCTAAAGAAAAGACTGGATTTTTCTCCACTCATTCCACAGAAAATATCATAAAATTATTGTCATAGGAAGAAGTGAACACTTCATTGTTCAAATGTTAAAACACTGAGCCATCCTCTCCTTTCAGTCTTTTATCTCAGTTATTCCACCTCAGTGTGAATACTCTGTTTCAGCTTTAGCTCTGTATGTTTCCTTGTCCTTGTTGTGTTAAAGTTGGTCCTAAGTGAATGAAATTTTAGATAAATGGCTTAGGCTGGTCTAGCAGAATGATACAACAGGTCTCTTCTCATTTGCAGTAGAGACTCTAAGACAAACAATAAGTGTCAACTCCCTCAGATTCTAGAATGAGGGGCTAAAGCATTGTAAATGTTACTGATAAAATTCTCTAAATAAATTTATGAGACTCACTAATTGTATTACTCAGGGTTCTCCAGAGAAACAAAACCACACACACACACACACACACACACACACACACACACACACAAACACACACACACACACACACAGACACACACACACACACACACACACTCGTTTTCAGGATATATATAGATATAGATATATGTCTACATAGTCTATATATCTATATATGATATAGATATGAAATTCATATTTTCAGGCTTTATAATGGAGGATTGGCTCACACAATTATGAAGGTTGTCTGCAGTCAGAAAAGCCAGTCGTGTAACTCAGTCCAAATCTGAAGGCCTAGGAATCAGGGGAATCAATGGTATAGATTCCAGTCTGAGGATCTGAGAAGATGATACAAGATGTCCCAGTTTAAGCAGACAGAATGAAGAAAAAACAAACGAATCCCTCCTTCCTCTGCCTTTGTTCTATACAGAACCTCAACAAATTGGATGATTCCTGCCCATACTAGGGGAAACAATCTGTTTTACTGAGTCCTCCCATTGAAATGTTAATCTTGACCTAAAACACTATTGTAGTCATACCCAGAAATAATATTTAATATGGACACCCTATGACTAGTCAAGTAAACACATAGAATTAAACATCACACTAATCAACCATCTTAAGACAATATAAGCAAAGGTTAAAAATTCAGCCTTTGAGAACAGAAATTAAGAATTGCCTTTGGAGAAAGCGATTTGAATGCTGTGGCATTTTTCTAACATATCCTTTAAGAGGGTTAGAAGGAAAGTATTCCCTCTCACCTCTATTCAAGCAAAAGAGTTTTAAAGGACTAACAAAGGCAGCCACAAATAACCCCAGAAGCTTGGAAAACACTAATTTATGTTGCAATCCATACTTAGAAAATTTTAAAGAGGAAAAACTGTGTCTGTGGTTCCCTATTTGGTGAAAAGTAGTGTGTGGAATATACTAGAAAGCACAGAATTGCCCCGAAGACCCAGCAATGTGTACAGTTTCTTGTGATTTAGATATGGGTCAGATAGGGAAGAAGCCATCATGAATGTGGTTTTGAAAAATATACCACCCCAAAGATTGAGCTACTAGGGAATAAGCGACATTAAGAGAAAAGAGTTAGCTGGGCTCGGTGGCTCAGCCTGTAATCCCGTGCCTTTGAGAGGCTGAGGTGAGTGGATTGCCTGAGCCTGCGGGTTCGAGACCTGCCTGGGCAGCAAGATCTCATCTCTACAATAAATCAGAAAATCAGCCAGGTGTGGTAGCGCATGCCTGTAATTCTGGCTACTTAGAAGGCTGAGGCGGAAGAATTGCCGGAGCCCAGCAGGTCGAGGCTGTGGTGGCTGGGAGCGGCCACTGCACTCCAGTCTGGACAACAGAGTGAGACTCCAACTCAAAAAAAAAAGAGAGAAAAGAGTTGTTGCTGTTTTGTTGAATGAAGTTCAACATCATACGTTGCTAGTCTTAAAGAAAATGCTCTTTGAGACAAAGAAGTTGCAGCAGAAGTTAGCAGAGGGGAAATCTGCCAGGAATTCATAAAATGTCCCCTAAAGAAGACCAGCATGAGCACAATGACAGATCATGACTGTTTCTCATAAGTAAGACTTGACCTAGCTTTTACTTTTCCTCCCCACTTCTCTGGCTCCTCACTGTCCAAGGCTGAAGGTCTCCTAAATTGAACTTAAGATAAAAGGAATAGATTCCTACCATATCTCTCTGATCCCAGTTCAATGTATGTTTTTCAACCTACTGCAGTCCACAACTGGCAAAGTGGAAAATTTTAATTGCAATAAATTTTTCAAAATCCGATGTAAAGGAACTGGAGCCTCATTGTTACAGTTATATCCCAAAAGAAGTCAAGAGGCCTGGTTAAAAAAATAAAGACAAAGGATTTTATCTAGCAATATTTATTAAAACCAAGGAACCCATAGATGGAAGGAAGAACCTTATTACTCATATCACTATCCTTATCTTCTGGAAAAAAAAAAATATTTGGAGTATTATAAAACATATTATTAACCTTTTGGACCTCAAGAGGAACATTTGGGAAGAAGAAATAATACAAGACTAAAGGAGTGCAATGAAGGAATAGAAGATTGTAGAACAAATATGGATTATTCATTAGACTATGGAAGACAAAATTAAGTAAATGAGTTTTTTTCATAGTACATATTCAGAACGGGACTAAACCCTTAGCCGGACTGCTCAGATGCATATTTTGAATTCCTTTGGTCATCCTCTAGACTCTCAATATCTTTTCTCATATTTTAGAGAGAGTAACATTTGGTAGCCAAAACTGTTTTTAATCCTTGGGTCTTTCCACTGTAATATTCATAGATTCTAACTATTAGAATTAACACAACTTTATTTGAAGACTTTTTTGGTGTCAGTGGTGGAGAAAAATTTATGTATCACAGGAGCAGTCTTCACCAAATATGTGACAGAATTTGGTGTATGTATACTCCAACTTCTTCATCTGTTGAACAGGATGATTGATTGTGTGTCTCATGCTCTTTATTAGATACCAGAGTTTTTCAGTGGGGTTAAGCTTCTTTTATCACAATAACTAGCTTTATAATACTTTTACTGGCTCCTCTATCAGTATTTTTTGAGATAATGCTTCAAAAAATAACTACACAAGATGGATTATTACACAGCTATAAGGAAGGACATAATTATGGACTTTACAGTAACTTGGAGGGATTTAGAATCCATTATACTCAGCGATCTATCACAGAAACAAAGAACTGAGTACCACATGTTCTCAATTTTAAGTGGACCATGAATATTTATCATAATAATACATGAAAGGAATTGGCAGTAGTGAGTTACTGCCGGGGTGGAGTAGCGGGGCACACATAACACTAATAAGAGTACCTGATCCCATGTCAGGTGAAGTGATGCCCAAACTTCACCTGTACGGTAACCACTCATACCCTGAATTGTACCCCACATCTTTTTTTTTTTTTTTTTTTTGAGTTGGTGCCTCACTCTGTTGCCCAGACTGGAGTGCAGTGGCCGCTCCCGGCCACCGCAGCCTCGAACTGCCGGGTTCTGGCAATCCTTCCGCCTCAGCCTTCCAAGCAGCCGGAAATACAGGCACGCGCTACCACGCCCGGCTGATTTTTTGATTTATTGTAGCGATGAGGTCTCGCCTGCCCAGGCGGGTCTCGAACCCGCAGACTCAGGCAATCCACTCACTTCAGCCTCCCAAAGGCGCGGGATTACAGGCTGAGCCACCGAGCCCGGCTGTACCCCCTATCTTAAAGAAAAAAAATAGAGCAGACAAAAAAACTACTTAAATTCCAAGTTATAGTGGAGAAAATTGTATGTGTATAATTTTTTTTCTTCTCAAAGAAAATTATATGTGTATAATTTTTTTTCTACTCAAATAAATGTTTATGGCTGTTGTTACTGGTGAAAAGTCCCTTATAAGTATTATTGCCAATAATCCACATTGTTATTCTATTGGTATGTATACTTTATATATTTACATGTATGTATTTATAGCAACATATATGTATGTATGCAGAACTCACATGGGTAGAGGCTAGTTGTAGACAGTAGTCTTGACAAAAACTCTTTGCGAGAGATCGTTTCAAACTCACTTATGTTCCTTTATAAACAAAAAGTGTGTAGCATGCCATGTGACTATAATGAAGGCCTCTCCTCTTCCATTGGAGTGTAAACTATGATTATACATGCTCCCTAATTCTATTTGACAATGGCACTCTATCAGAATGAGTTCTTTCCAAGTACTGCAGCAAATGCACTCCATTTAGCACGTGTGGTTTGGTTGCCAAAGATCAAGCTGTATTTTTTCCTGTAATAATGCTACATATAAAATAGAAGTGACTACTGGAGACTGTGGGGGAAATTTGTTTTAAGACAAACTCAAACCGGGTCCAAATTCTAATACTAGAAGCATCTGACTACATGGTAAATACTTGCCTTAGAAAAGTAGAGCATGATTGGTGTAATTAGTATTTTGTCCTTAGAACCTCCTGTACTATTTACCACAACCAGGGCATAAAAAGAGTAACATACAATGTCATGGTATGAGTGACCTACCATACTTTTTCCCCTAATTTAAGCTTTGGTGGGCATGATATGGAAAATGACTTTAACAGTTTAGAGGAATAAGAATTTGAGATGAACCAATATTTTCTCATTTTACATGGATTCTTGGGCTATAAGTCTATGGGTTAACTGGAGTCTGAAAACACCTAGCTTATGTTTCTAGAAGAAAGACAAAGGTTATCAAAATAATTTACAGGAGAGAATTAAGGCTCTGGTAAACCAATTCTGACAATGTAAAAAAAAAAGTTATCACAATGCAAATTAAGAGGCACTGGGATTTGAGATTATAAAATAGGCTACTTGATCATAACAAAGCATGAGAAAGCACATATTAGCTCCTAAAAATTACAAGATACAATTAAGGTTGTTACTAACTCATCAGGCCACCATAACTCTCTAATTTTACCCCAAAAGCAAGTACAATCACTACGGTGAAAGTGACTAATGGGGATATCAGGATATATACACATATATGTGTACATACATACATGTATGTGTGTGTTTATATATTTATAATTTTATACTTATTGCATACTTGTATATAATACAATATTGTATATTATTTATAATTATACGTTATAATTATATGTGTATAATTTTTATTCTTCCCAAAGAAATGCTTATGGCTATTGTTACTGGTGAAAAACAAGCAAAGAAACAAACAAACAAAAACAATGGTGGAGGTGCTTCAAACTAGAGCCAGATTGACCTATTTATTGCAAAGGGCAAAGAGTATGTTTCTGTATAGCCAGTGGGTTTATCCAATCCAATTCCCAAGTGAGATACTTGTCTGTAGTCAAAGTATCAAGAGGCAGCTTAGTTCTTTGGATAAAACATTCTGATTATATATAATTGGCAAAGGGATGGTATTTATTTCAGCAGAGCTTCAGAATTTTACTCACTTTCCACAGGGAAAATCATGAAAAAATAAATATTTGGTCTTTACTACTAATATAAAGATAATATAAAGTTGTTTTATATGCTGTAAGGTTGAATCCATTGATGGCTCACAAATTTCAAGGCTAATAAGCATTCTCTTAAATGCCTACATTAAATGACTGAGTATACTTTTGTGAAACTTTGTTAATTTTATATATGGGTATGGTTGTGTGTGTACTGTCTTGTAACAAAGAAAAGTGATTAGTAGTCAAAAAGCTTTGTAAGCCATTGACCTAAACTACTAAAATGCCAAAAATGTCAATTGAATTTCTTTAGGTAGTATTTTAATTTTCTTTAATATCTGTAATTAGTGGTTAATTTTTTTTTATTACAGGCCTAGCCCAGGGAACAATGATGAAAGACAATGAAGATAATTATTAACTCCAATTGAATCAGGGGTCAGAGAGTAAAGTGTATAAGAAAAATATGAGTAAATTCACTTTCCCAAGAGTGGGTAAAGATCAAAGCATTTATTTTTTTCACCTGTCTGAGGAAAATTAAGTGAAAGCCACAACACACTTTAAATTTAGTTATTTAGTAGTACTTGCTTACAGCATCTGAGAAAACTAAAAGTACTTTAATTGATAATGCTAATTTGTGTCTCTCTAGTTATTAGCTGACTCTCATGAAATTAAAAGTGTTTTACTTTTTCCAAGAATATTTTAGATTGCTTTTGCTACTGTAATTGTCAAGATCACACATCTATTCTTAAAGTGATTACAGGTATCTCTTATACCTAAAGTGATTGAGGTGTCTGGAAATTATCAAGTCATCAAAGGAAAAAATAACCTTGAAACAGTCAACCTCAAGGCAGATACTACAATATATATCTCCATATAGTAACAATAACAAATCCTCTACCTGAATAACTTTTTCTCAAGTGCATAAATCACTGGATAGGACAGTATATTTTTCTTAATTAACTGATTGAATGAACATGTATTAAGAACCTACACTATGCCAGGATCTATTATAAGAACTATGGATTCAGAGGTAAACAAGCATCATTTCCATTCTCAAGATACTCTTGGTCTTAATCATGCAGCTATGAAAATGTACACTTTTAATATTATATACTATGCCCACGATAGCAATCAGTTGAAATGACCATATTTTGGTCTATAGAGAAGAGTGTTCAGGAAAGAACCAAAGGAGAATGAATAGTTTATATGAATAAGGCAAATAGTATAAATATGACACAAGAAAAGAGGGCGATAGGGAGGATCAATGGGTGATGATGCTTGAAAGAAAGGTTTGAATCAGGTCATGTGAGATAGTAAGTACTATATTAATATATTTGTACTTCCTTCCAGAAGTAACTTCAAACAGAGGAATTAATCAATTTTTTTTTCTTTAAAAAGTCCATTGGGATTCAAATTTAAAGAATGAAGTTAAGGAGAGCAAAACTTAGCACTGGGGAAAACTGCTGTAGTGCCATTTAAAAAATTTCAGTGCAAATAATGAAATCATCAACTCAATCACTGACAATGGTGATGAAAAAAGTTGAATATTTCCATATAATTAATTTTTTTCTGTTTTATTTTAAAGTTGTGGGTACAAGTCAGGATTGGGTACACAAGTGGTTTAGGTACAGGTAAAGTTTTGGGCCTCCCATTGGCGTTCACCTCACCTGGATTAGAATCAGGCATCCTTATTGATGTTATGTGATCTTCCCTCCTCTGGCAATCTCCTGCAACTGCCAATCCCATTTTTGTGGTATTATGATAAGTACTCAGGGTCCACTTACGAGTGTGGTACATGGTTCTTTGTTTCTGTGATAGATCACTGAATATGATAGACTCCAAATCCATCCAAGTTACTCTGAAGTCCATAATTTTGTGCTTCTTTATGGCTGCATAATATTCCATCATATATACATACCACATTTTTTTATCCAGTCCAGTTTCAGTGAGAAGCACGGTTGGTTCTCTTTTTGCAATTGTGAATAGTGCTGCAATAAACATGTGTGCAATTATCTCTTTTGAAGAATGATTTGAGTTCTTCCAGGCATAGTCCCAGAAAGGGAATTGCTGGTTCATATGAAAAGTCAATTTCTAGCTCTTTTAGAAATAGCCACACTGTTTTCCATATAGGGTGAATTAGTTTGCACTCCCACCAACAGTGTAGAAGCATTCCCTTTTCTCTCCATCATCATCAGCATCTGTTGTTTTTTGTTCACACTAATACCCAAACTGAGCAAAGACCCAACAAAGATAGACAACTACAGGCCAATATCCCTGATGAACATAGATGCACAGATTCTCAACAAGAGTCTAACAAATCACATCCAACAGCACATCTAAAAATGTATCCACCATGGCCAAGTAGGCTTCATCCATGGGATGCAGGACTGGCTTAACATCTGCAAGACCATAAATGTAATTAAATTCATCAACAGATATAAAAACAAGAATCACATGATTATATCACTAGATGCAGAAAAGGCTTTTGATAAAATCCAGTATCCATTTTCAATAAAAACCCTTGGACACTTAGGTATAGAGAGAACATACTTGAAAATAGTAAAACTATCCAACATAAACCCATAGCCAACATATTACTAAATGGACAGTAATTGGAAGCATTTCCCCTGAAAACCGAAACAAAACAAGGCTGCCCACTCTCACTCCTCCTGTTCAACAGAGAATTGGAAGTCCTGGCTAGAGCAATCAGGAGAATGATATCAGGGGTATTCAAATAGGAAAAAAGGAAGTTAAGCTGTCCTTCTTTGTAGACAATTGGATCCTCTACCTGGAAAACCCAAGGGAATCTGTCAAAAATTCCCTTGTGCTGATAAAGGGTTTTTGGCAAAGTCTCAGGGTATAAAACCAATGTGCAAAAGACAATCACATTTTTATGCACCACAGCAAACAGGCAAAGAACCAAATAAAAAGTACAGTCCCATTCACAATAGACACACACACACACACACACACACACACACACACACACACACACACACACACACACACACAAATACTTTGGCATCTTCCTAACTAGAGAAGTGAAAGAGCTTTACAATGAAAAAGATTTCTTTATAATTTAGAGAGGGTATACAAGCCAGTCTTCATGACCATCTTGATGTTAGTCAAGAGGGAGAATTTTGTGCTTTTAAAAATTTAAACATCTAACTATTTTAGCCTAAGTGACAGTGAGGATGATGTTTTTACCACTTATAATTAAGAATGCAGAGAAAAATGTAGGTAGCAGGTTTTGAGGTTGGAAAAAAATTGGCTTAACTTTTTGAGTCAAGGTTGAGAATGCCAATAGTCAGTTCACAATAGAGAAGTTAGGAAGAAAAATAGAAGAGAAGCCATAATTCCACTCCAGTAATGGCTGGCAGGGCTATGTGAAAAAAGTACTCATGACATTTGCCTCAGCTTTCAGACTTTCTCCTGCAAATCACTTACTTTGGTGCTGTAAGTGGCTATGATTACCTGTGGTTGCTTCTTTGGATTTCTGTAGCCTTCCAATCTTCAGAAAGCCAAATGCAGGTTTCCTTGACCCTTCCTCTACCAGTCCTTTAATAGTTCTTTTAATAGATTAAATCTTCCTACCTAGAGTGAATCCTGTATTCTAGACCAAGAAAGAAGAAGAAGGAGGAGGAGGAGGAGAGGAGGAGGAGGAGAATGGGTATTTGGTGGAAAAGATGGAGTTATCAGTGCATAGCTCTCAGATGAAGATATGAGCATAAAACAAAAAGAATAAATACTCAAGAATAAAGCAAAGAGAAATATTCATTAACAAAGGGTTAGTGGAAGAAGAGCTCAAGCTAGAAAGTTTAAAAAAGTGATTAGAGCCTTACAAAGAAAAAAATCAGAAAAAAGTGTTAGTATGGAAATCAATTTCATATACTATAACTCTCAAACTCTTTTTTTTTTTAAACCTCCGAGAGCCCCAGGATATAAAACAACAGTCCTTAAGAGATACTGACAGAACAAATACAGTGACTAACCTGGAACTGTTTCACTTAAATTTATACATGAACAGAAAATGAATCCTGGAGAAGAATTCTATTACTAGTCACTGAGGAGCATGGAAGGGAGAATTAGGATCAGTGAAGTCTAACATTTAATGGTTAGTTTTGCAAATGTACTTTTGCATATGCATATTTGTAAATGTGTTATTAATCATTTAATTTTTATGTTTCATACCTAATTTGTTAGTAATTCCAATTGGCAAACTGTGTTATATCCAGGCTTAACAACATTCTAGCCAGCTACACAGATGAAGGTAGGCCGTTATTAGAGTTGCTTGGAGGCTTACTTTTATTTCAATGTGGCCCATATTTTGGGACATTCCAATAATCATTTCCTCTTTTTAACATTTTAAAACAATTCAGCTATGAATTTTATCAGAGTAGACAAGCATGAAATGAATTTTCTATCATGGGTTCTGAATGCCAAGAGAGCTCACAGATCAGTAACATTGAAAGGCGCTGGTGCTTGATGTTTAACTTATTTTTTTTATTTAAGCAGGCAAATCCCCTTGAGCATTATTTTGAACTCTAAAGGGCAGTGGTTGTTCTAATTTTGGAACAAAATATTTCCTCCTCTCTAAAGAGTTGACTCTCTTATAGTGGTCTTTGCCATTTTAAAATATTGACCTATGTTTCTGATTACTATTAGCTATTATATCATTTATATTTGTCTAAACAAATATGCTTGTATTTATCAAACAATGAACACTTCAATTCAATACCAATTTTGAAAAGTTTTTGTTTAATGTTTGTGATACCTTATTTAGACTATGATGTATATTATATTACATTTATTAATTTGAGGATATTAGAATAAAATTTTATATTAAAAGTCAAATATGGCAAGCAGATATATTTGTAAGTCACTTTTGTTCTGTTAAATTTGCAGCTCTTTCCCTCTCTTCTTGCTAATAAACTTTTTCTTTTTCTCTCTTCTTCTCACTAATAAACTTTGTTTTAAAACTTAAAAAAAAAAAGTCGGGTATGGTGGCTCAAGTCTGTAATCCCAGCACTTTGGGAGGCTGAGGTGAAAGGATTACTTGAGAACAGGGGTTTGAGATGAGCCTGAGAAACATGGCAAGACCTCATTTCTACAATTAAGAAAAAAAAAAATCCGCTGGGCTTGGTGGCTCATGCCTGTAGTTCCAGCTACTTGGACGGGTGAGGTGGAAGGATCGCCGAAGCCCAGCAGGTTGAGACTGTGGTGACTGTGAGCATTCCACTGCACTCCAACCTGAAAGACAGAGAGAGACTCTAGCTCTAAAAAAAAAAAAAAAAAAAAAAATATATATATATATATATATATATATATATATATATATATAGTATGGAAATCAATTTCATATACTATAACTCTCAAACTCTTTTTTTTTTTTAAACCTCCGAGAGCCCCAGGATATAAAACAACAGTCCTTAAGAGATACTGACTCTATATATATATATATATATATATATATATATATATATATATATATATGTTCCATACTTGAAAAATACTTAAGCAACCTACATCTCTCCAGTGTTAACATATAATAAGATTGTCAAATTGTATATTCTCAAAAACTCACACACTGACATTTATACACTTACATTAAATATTCATGACCTTTATTTATTGACTTAATAGATATAAAGTTAAGTAATTTTTCTGTGATAAGAAACCTACAAAAACATGAGATTTTTTTTATTCCTTATTTTGATTTTTCAAGGGAACTTGGAGTTATTTTGTCTTGAATGTAAGGAATCATTCTTTGAGTTTATTTATTTACTTTTTTTAATGGACAATAATTATATATATTTATGGGATACAATGTGGTGTTTTGCTACTTGTATACATTGTTGATTAATAATATCAAGCTAATTCACTGAACCATCCCCTCACCTACTTGTCATTTTTTCCCAGTGAGATCATGTAAAATGTATTTTTTTAAACAGTTTTAAATGATATAATAGACATTATTTTTATGTTCATAATAAGGATGGGCTGATTGGTCACTGGGCATAAGTGCTTGAAGTGGTCTAACAATTCTACTTCCTTCTTCACTTGGCTGAAGGACTACAAAATTTACAATAATAATAAGTAGAGCTAAAAGTAAATGCTCAGTTGTTTCCTGTCATCTTACAAGACAGGCTGCTCCCTCACTGTGTAGTTTTTTCTTTGGTCTCTGGAAGACAAAGAGAATTGCTGAAAACCTTTGCAGGATAGCAGGGTTTTTTTTACCAATTCAATTAAACTGCTATTACCTGGCAGAAAAAAAAAATTGTGCAGAGAAAAACCAAATAGCTTAAGGCACATCTTCTGCCAAAGAATACGTAGATGAAGTTTGAAGGAGCTCTGATGTGTTTTCTTAACCCTCATGTAGCAACATACCACTATTCCCTGAATGTTTGCTACTTTTTAATTGCTTCCTACCTGTGTATCTTGTTTCTAAAATTAGATTTTTAAACTCAGGGACAATCATAAAGTGTTATTTTTTGTCTACTATAATTCTAGAGTAAAAATTCTATGATAAGGATTTATGTGAATTGTGATTATGTTGGTGGTCAGTTGAAATTCTAAAATTGTGTGGTTTAAATAGTATGCAGTTAAAAATCCTTCTTTTTCTATTATTTTCAATCTTTTCTTTTGAACGACATATGTGTAAGAACACTTAGCATCATCTCTTTCAAATTCCAAGATGCAAATCAATACCACAACATAAACCTAAGAAAGAGAAATTTCTCCAAGAGGACAGCTTGGAAGAGAAAACTCCAATAATTACTTAGGAAACTGTTCAGTTGAAGGAAACTAACGTAATTTTTCCTTCAGGACACCCACAATTTGCTCATGCAAGAGAAAATAACAGAAAAATCAACATATCATGAAAGATGGAAACCTGTTTATTGAGTTGTGGAAAGTGTTACAGTTAGACATGAGCAGAAGGGGTCTGTCCCCGAGTGTACCTTGCCTTGTCACACCTCAGACCGCTTTGTTTCTGCTGAATCCCCACTCCAAGTTCCTCACTCTAGATAAAAAGTCCCTTCATCTTGCAATTGCAGCATCCTGCCTAATGTGGAACTTTACTAACCAGGGACTTTCCAGACCTGCAAACATGCACACTGGAAGTCTCTTAGGGTCTTTGGGTTATTACCATATCATTAGCGTTTATTAGCAGTGTGGTTTAAACTTCCTCATGAGTTTCATTTATTTACTCCTGGGAAACCCACAGGCTCAGTCCTAAGTTATAAAGCCCAAGACCTGTCCATCAAATTATGAAAAAATGCATATTGCCAGGAGAACCAGGAAAAAGGAAGCAGAGAACCCTATAACTCAAAAGCCCACAGTTTGAGGCTTGTCTGTTCTTGAACTGTCTGCTCCGTTTTTCTTGCTGAACAGAATGTACCCTTGTTTTCAATAAAACTATCACTTCCACCTACAATTTTCATGTGATGTTTTCAATTCTTTGTGATGAGATACAAGAGCCAAGGACCACAAGCCAAAACCTGCTAGCCCAGTAACAAAAGTACTGATCTTTTTTGTTCCCCGACCACCATCTTTGCAAAACTACTAGCAAATGATTAAGATGGAAGTTGTGTATGCATGTTTGTTCACTGGGATTTGGGGTGGATAGAAGTGGTTCTTTTCTTCATGGAATATATAATCTCAACAAAAAGCACCAAGTGTTAGGATAGAGAGAAGAACCCCGGGGCAATGTATGACAAAAATGATTGCCTTTATTTGATTTATAAAATTAGACTATCAGCAAACCAGGTAGGATGGTGTTATGGACAGAACTGTGTATCCCTATATTTTATATGTTGAACCCCTAATCGCTAATGTGACTGTATTTAGAGACTGAACTTTTGGAGAGGTAAAATTAAGCAAAGTCCTAAGTGTGGGGGTAACGATTCCATAGGACTGGTGTCTTTTTAAAAAGAGGAAGAAACACTGGAGCTCTCTCTCTGTGCATGCATATGAGGATACAATTAGAAGTCAGTCATCTAAACTAAGAAAAAAAAGCCTCACAAGAAACTAGCTTTTATGGTATCATGACGGAATTCTAGTTTTCACAACTATGAAAAACTACATTTCTGTTCTTTAAACAACCCAGTATGTGGTATTTTGTTGTGGAAGACTGAGTAAATAGGGTAAAAGAAAACAAAACATCTTCTCTTTAAAGAAGAACCACAATATTCAAGAATTGCCAAACTGAATTCCAGTTGCAAATGAAGGAGGATTACTTAAAGATTTTAATACAAAGTGGAAAATAAGCTGAAGAAAGCCCATAAAGGTGCTTGTTGCCAAGCACTGTATTTGGCTCCTCTTGCCCTATGTAAGAAGGAAAAGTCAACATAAGAGTTGCAATTTATAGTAAAAAAAGATTTTTAAATCATCCTGTACTTAACAAAATATACTTCTTCAAATGAGCTAGTGAAGCAGTATCTAGAGGAAAATGTTAGGACTATCAATGAGAAATGTTTTGTTTGAAAGCAGAAATTATTGAGAGAACAGTGAAGCTCCCACAGTCGGGGGGGTGGCGGGCGAAGGGGTGCCTTATCAATGAAATTCTTAACGGAATGTTAAAAAAAAAATAGAGCTTTCATAAAAACAGAAGAGCAACAATGAGATATGTAAATGTAGTTGATAAAATAAGGACTAATTACAGATAAATTTAACATAAAATGCCAGAAGTAAAGTCCACAATTGATATGCTTGATAGACATTTTAGAAAACTAAAGCAGTGTTACAGAAAACAAATTTGAGAAGTGATTCTAGAGGGTAGAGTTAAGAGAAAAATACAGAAATAGAATGAAAGTGAAAATAATAAGTATAAAGAGAAAAGAATTTAGATCAGTGTAGAGAGTGATAATGAAGAAGATAAAATAAAGGACTTTTAAAAATTTACTTTGAAAATGTCATAAATAATATAACATTAACAGAATGAGCAAAACTATATTACAAAATGCTGTCTTATCTTAAGGGTAACTAATATCAGCTGTATTGTATTATAATAAATATATAACAAGATTATTGCTATAAATCTGACTGTAAAACTTAATGAGAGATGTCTACTTCTCAAACTCCTAGCCTCATGCAATTTTTCTGCCTCAGCCTCCCTTAATGTTGGAATTACAGGCATGAGCCACCACACTAGAGCTGAGACTTTCTAGTTCTGAGAAAGCAGAATAAATGTACTTTTTTATATTATTCATATTTTTTACATATTATTACACCATTAAAAACCATGGATCTTATATATAAAAGAAACATAAGAAATTTCTAATATGTAGAGAAAAGAAGATAGCTTGGCTAGAAACTTTGTCTTTCCTTTGCCACATATATTAGAGAAGCCAACACCAACAGGCTCAGACAAAACAAAAAGACAACTCCAAAAGCAGCCTCCTCTCTTCATCCAAAAGACCAGAAAAGGAGCAATCTAGGAAGATGGAAAACTTTTAGACAATAAGGATGTTACACACACAAAAATGGTGGCCCTACTTTTACCCCTGCCAGAAAAGACTAAGTAGGAAGGCAAGACTTCTATTCTTACCAAGCTGTGATGAGGTGCTCCAACAGGCCTCTCACCACAGCTGGGCAGTGGCAAAGGCATCTCCTCCCACTTAGTAGAGGCTATGCGGAAGACTGTAATAATATATACAGGAAGGTAGTATCGGTCAGGACTTTACAGCCGCCTAACTGAAACAATTTCTTCCCACACCGCCAAGGTGCTAGCAAAGGTCAAGAGTACATATCTTATTTTCACCATAATGTAGTAGTAATGAGTAATGATACATTAAGGTATTAACAGGTCCATGCTTCCTCAGAGATTCTGGGTAGAATCTTTCCTTGCCTCTTCCTTGCTTCTGGCGGTGACTATTGATACTTGGGGTTCTTTGGCTTTCAGCAGCTTCACTCCATGACAATTTCTCATTAGAAAGAGGTCAGAAAGAAATGGCTGAAGAAGAAGAGCTGTCAACCCCAAATCCCATTTTCAGAAAACATATTTTTTCACGAATGAAGAAAGATATGACATCCTTAAATAAAGAAAAATTAAGATAATGTGTCACCATAAGCTAAGTAAATGGCTAAAGGAAGTCTTTAAACAGAAATGAAATGATAAAGAGGGAATTCTGAAACATCAGAAAAGAAAAAAAATACAATTAGAATAAAAATATGGATAAATACAATGGCTTTCTTTCTCATCTTGAGTTTTCTAAATTATGTTTGTGGTTGAGGGAAAGATTGTAACACTGTACACTGTGGTTTACCAATTTATAAAGAGAAAATATTTAAGAAAGTTGTATTATGAGTGAGAGAGGATAAAGAAAGAGAAGTAAGATTTCTATGCTTCCCTTGAACTGGTAGAATGTCAACATGTGTAGACTTTACTAAGTTACGTACATATAATGTAACAGGTAGAACAACCAATAGAAAAAAACTACATAAAGAGATAAATTCAAAAACACTATAGTTAATCAAACTAGAGATTTAAAATATGTCTAAGCAACTAACAGGAAAACAAAGAAAAGAAAATGGATAAATAAAATTGGAACAAACAAAACAAAATAGCACACAAATCATAAAATTATATAATTATATCACATGCAATTGGTCTAAAAATGCAAAGTAAAAGGCAGAAATTTGCAGAATGAACAAAAACAATTACCCAAATATATGTTGTCTACAAGAAACTCGTTTCATACATGATACATATAGGTTGAAAGTTTAAAAACACAAAAACTAACACAAGTGATCACATGGTACAGCTATCAGAACAGCTAAACAAAAGTGATAATATCAATCGCTGGTTAAGTAGAGAAAGAGGATCTCTTTTACAATGGAAAAATAATGTAAAACTGTACAAGTATTCCACAAAATAGTATAGCAATTTCTTTAAAAATTTTATATATATATACATATGTATGTTTATATATATATATATATATTATATATATATATAAAACATGCACACTATATTTACAGGTGCACTTATAAATATTTATCCAAAAGAAAGAAAAACCTATGACCACACAAAAATCTGTACATGATTCCTCATAGCTCCTTTATTTGCAATAGGCAAAAACTAAAGAATAATTAAAATGTTCCCCAATATGTAAATAGTTAAATAAAATGTGTTATATTTATAGCATGGAATATTACTCAGCAAATAAAATGAATAGGATTTTTTTTTTAGTTGGAGTCTCACTCTTATTCCCAGACTGGAGTGCATGATCACAGCCTTCTGATTAACTGGGACACCTGATTAGCTAGGCACTCACCACACAGCCTAGCTAAATTTTTCATTGTTTTGTGTAAAGATGAGATCTTGCTATGCTGCCTAGGCTGATCTCAAACTCCTGAGAGCAAGTAATCCTCCCATCTTGGCCTCCCAAAATGCTGAGATTATAGGCATGAACCTCTGTGGCCAGCCAGGAATGAATTATTGATACACACAACTTGGATAGATCTCAAGGGCGTTAGATTGAGTGGAAACAAAAAGTCAGCCTCAAAACGTCTCCTACTGTATAATGTAATTCACATAATATTCTTGAAATGACAAGATCAAAAAAATCGGGAACAAATTAGTGATTGTCAGGAATTAAGGATAGTTGGGAAGAGGGGAGTGAGTGTGAGTGTACAGTGGTAGCACAACGAACATCTTTGTAGTGTAGTAGTTCTGTATCTTAATTGCAGTGGGTGGTTACAAGGATACTCTCAAGTGTCGGATAAAACACATAGAATATACACACACACTATGCAAAACAAACAAGCAAACAATAAACCAAATGAGATGTAATGTGAAATACTTTTTCATTCAGCACAACTTCATTCTTTTTGTAGGACTACTTTTCACTGCTGAAAATTTAGCAACTTAATTGAATTTTCTAACATGGCATAACAATACAAAATATAAAAATCTCAAAAAACCTGAATGTGAATGTAAAAGAGGATAAATTTATTCTTGAGAGGGAAAATATATGATACAAATTTAACAATTTAAATCCCTAAACAACTTAAAGCTGTGTTTACAATTTCCAGCTTATATCGGCAGATATATATGCACATTCACACATATCTATTGGAGAGAGAGAGACTGTGAAAAAATAGTGTCTTTTCTTATTGTTTTCTTGTCTCCTAATTTACTCCAATGAACATTAATTGTTATTGAAATTAGAAAAACATTAAAAAGAAAGCATATCAATTTCTGCTTCAGAAAAATCATACTAAGTATTTAATAAAGTGGATATAACACTTTTGCAGAATTTATTCTGATTGCATATTACATATATGAATAATGTAAAGAAACAATAGGAAGTAAATAACTAGGTTCTTTCTAAGTACTAAATATGGCCAAAGACATTATATAATTTTGCATTATATATTCGGTCTGAGGCAAAAGTTTTTAAGTTAATACTAAAATTATGAGTAGTCATTTACTTGGTTTAACTGAATAATGGAAAAGTGGGTCATTGTTAAAACTTAACAATTCATTTTTTAAATGTACTAAACTTTATTTTTATAGAGATTAAATTGTATAAGACATAAAGAAATTAGATAACATTGCTTTTTCTTAAAAACTTAAGAATTACATACAAGGAAAAAAAATCATTGGAGTTCATCCTCATTTAAAGTGTAACCACAGTCACATCTCAGAATCTACTTTAATTCTTGCAATGGAAATTTGCAGAGACTGTTCTATCTTTTACTAAATTCTGAAAATATAAAATATACAATCTAAATATTTTCTGTATAGTCTACTTTTCTTTTGCCAGGATAAACAGCATTACATACAAGTTGATTGCTTTCATCTTTGAACTCAGTTTCTACATATTTGTTTTTTTTGTAAGTCCCAGAACTGCCTGTTGTGCATTGAATATTAGTAATAACAACTTATGATTTTTCGAAGTATTTGTTCTTAAATTATTATGTGTTTCTAAAAGATGCTAAATTAAAATAAAAACCCAATCAAGCAAAAACCAAATAAACGAAAAAAAAAAAAAGATAGGAGGGAGTTTTAACACAAGAATGAAAATATTAGAGTTTTCATCCTGATGTCAGAGCTACACTTAATTTTTTTTAATGCAGAAAGTACAGTTGCTCTCATTATCCCAACTCATTCCAATTTATTTGTCACAGAAACTCCTTTAAATTAGAAAACATTCAGCCACAAGTAACAGAAAAAAATATTGAATATACTCCAACAGAGTAATGAGGAATGTTTCTGGGCATTGGAATATGGGCGACTTTAATAATATTCTCTTTGCTTTCTTATTTTTTATCATACATTGCATATTTCTCTTATGAGCACTCATAAATTTAAATTGTAGTAAGTAAATATCATAAACAAAATGAAAATGTTCAGCATGGAAAACATTCTATATTGTGACTTGGTACTGAATTAATTGTCTGAGGCGGCATTGGGATATGCAATAGGATTTGAGTATGCGTTAATCTGCTACTATAAGCTATTCTTGAACTAGTATTGAATGATCTCAGTTGCAAAAGGATACATCAGCAACACTGGTGAGTGGTAGGGGAGAGATGTTAGTAAGACAAGGTGTAAACAAATTTTAGAGGCTCTTAAACACCTGATTTTGACAGTCCAATCCCGTCAAAATCCCAACTAGTTAATTTGTAGATATCAACAAACTGATTCTAAGGTTGATGTGGAAAAGCAAAAGACCCAGAATAGTTAACACAATATTGATTCAAAAGATAAAGTGGGGCCAAGTGTGGTGGCTTACAACCATAATCCCAATACAGTGGGAGGCTCAGGAGGGAGAATCACTTGAGGCCAAGAGTTCAAGACCAGCCTGGGCAACACAGTGAGTCTTTATTTCTACAAAAAACAAAAGCAAAAACTTGCAAGTTAGCTAGGCATAGTAGCACATACCTGTAGTCCTAGATCTAACAACTACTTGGGAAGCTGAGGCAGGAGGATAACTTTGAGACCAGAAGTTCAAAGCTGCAGTGAGTTATGTTTGTGCCTCTGCACTCCAGCCTGGGTAACAGAGCATGTCCCTGACTGTAAACAATAAAATTAAACTACAAAAAAAAAAAAAGCCCAGAATAAAGCAAACAAAAAATGAAATTGGAGGATTGACACCACCCAACTTCAAGACTTATTACAGCCATTTTGCAAGACAGTTTAGACATTTCTTACATAGTTAAATATACTCTTATCAGCAATTATGCTCCTTGATATTTACTCACAAGATCTGGAGACTTACATACATATAAAAATCTGTACACAGATGTTTACAGCAACTTTTTAAATAAATGCCAAAACACAGAAGCAACCAAGATGTCCTTCTGTAAGCAAATGGATAAACTGTTTATCATACAGTGAAGTATGATTCAATACTGAAAATGCACTGTCAATCCATGAAAAAACATGAAGGAACCTCAAATTCATATTGCTAAGTGAGTGAGAGAAGCAGATATGAAAAGGCTACAAATTATATGATTCCAACTATATGACATTCTAGAAAAAACAAAACTTTGGAGACAGTAAAAAGACCAGTTATCAAAAATTAGGGGGAGGGGAGGATAAATAGGTAGAACACAGAGGATTTGTAGGGCAGTGAAACTACTCTGTATGATACTGTGATGGTGGATACATGTCATTATACATTTGTCAAAACCTATAGAATGTATATACTTAGAGTGAATCCCAGTGTGAACTATAAATTTTGAGTGATTCTGATATGTCAATGTAGGTTTATTTGTTGTAATAAGTGTACAACTCTGGTAGGGAATGCTGATATCTCTATATGTGTGACAGCAGGGGTATATAGAGTATCTCTGTATCTTCTATTCAATTTTGCTAAACCTAAAGCTGCTTTATAATATGAAGTATATTAAAATAAAAATTAAAAGGCATATAGAAATTTAGATGCAATTTGTCTACTACTTCCATTTAAAACTCTGGAAAAATAAGAAGTAACTGGAAAATAACAGTAGCAGTTGCCTCGTTGTTTCAAAATATGCCCCCCAAAATTAAGATTGATGCAAAACATAGGAAAACACAAAAGAAGACTTGAATTTGGCACTGGGGTGACTAATTTTTATCACAAGTTCTTGAGCTGAGGACTAAATGAAATTGGCATTCAAAGTAGGGCAATGCATAAAGAATAAAATCATGAACTTTGCAGCAACCTGGGTGGACTTAGATTAGAGTCTATATTACTGAGTGATCTTTCACAGAAACAAAGAACCGAGCATCACATGTTCTCACTCATAAGTGGACCTTGAACAAGTATGGTAATACTATAAGAAAAGCACTGACGGTTGCGGGAAACCGCAGGGGTGTGGGGCAGCAAAGAGGTGTGATTGGCGGTAGTGGGAAACTGCCTGGGGAAGGGGGGCACACCTCATCAACAAGGGTAACTGCCCAATGAATATCTGTATACCTAACCCTGAACTGTATCCCACAATTTTAAAATAAAAAATTTAAAGGTGAAAAAAACCCAAACAACCTCACTAATTGTAAAACAAAACAAAACAAAAACCAAAGTTGGGCGATGGTAGAATGCATGTGGGAGTAAGGAATATAAAATTTTGTTTTATTTTGTTCAGGCTTAGATTTTCAGGAAGTTTCTGTAAAAGAAAAATTTAATGTAACAGATGACTTCTTTATATTCTTTCTATTAAAAGAATTGTACACTGTTTTAATCCTATCAAGTCAATGTAATTTAAGGGCTAATATTAAATAAAAGAAAACATATCTTTTCTGATTAATTTTGATTTTTTCATGTTTTTTAGTATATGCATTTTTACTTTGTCAAACTTCTTTTTCTTTGTTATTCTTGCATAATACTGAATGCTTTTGGATAGTTATGCAAAATGGAGTTACACCAATGCCAATGTCAAATGAGGGACATTTATTAAAATGCTCTTTAACTAGAGTATAATTTCTTGGATTAAAATTTATTAAATTCATTATCATGTTCAGGTTTGATTTTTATATTTCACACTTTGCAACAGATCTAATCTCACTATAAAAGCTATTCTTATGCATGTTAAACAATAATTATCTATTGCTATAAGATATACATAAAAGTATAATTCATGCACTTTAAATAAAGTTGTTCCTCCTCTGTAGATATTAATGTACACTCTAATATGACATATTTATAAATATTAGCATCACATTTATTGTAAGGACTAAATTTTCCTGGTATCCTTTGATACATTTAAATACATTTTCCCTCAATATTTGAGTTGGTATCAACTTCATTATTACCGTACATTCTTTTCTTCTCTGCTTTTGAGTTGCTTAAGCTACATAGCCAAGAAGAAAAGCCTCTGGGAACTTCCTTGAAACACAGAATCTATTAAAAAGTTGCAATAATGCTTGATGGCCTCCATACTAGAAGGTTCTCACAGATAATTATTACTATCCCACCAGCAAATAACCATGTTCATCATAAACAAAGATGCAATAATTTTTCCCTCAAATACTATCTTCACCATCTTGACATTTATAATTATTGTAACATCTATTATCTTTTAATAGCAAGGCAAAGTCATCCTCAATATCTCATGTAACCCAAGAAAGTAGACATTTTTAAATTTGATGCTTTAAAGGCTGTCAGTATAATTCTGTTTGTGACTGTCAAGAAAAAGTAAAAATTATTAAGATGATTATTCTGTAAATTTAGTTGATAATTTTCTGAGACCACTTGTTTACTGTCATCTGAAAATGGTGTTCCTGTCATGACTTTGTCATAGCTATTTGAAATTGGTGTACAATTTTTCATCCTGAGACATAAACAACTCTTTTTCTTGTAAAACTTAAAAGTGGTTGAATTAATATAATTTTAATTCATGATTAGTAGCATATTTTAAAATAAAAAACATTCTACAGATAAAATTCAAATAACATTTTTTCTTGAAGTTAGAACTTATTAAAAGAGTATATGATGCCATGTATTTTTCAAGAAACTTTCAAGATTATTAATTGATATGAAGTATTACTTAAATATTGAAAATATTTCTGATTTTACATAGATATATTTACTACACATACATACATACAGACATGAATAATCAACTGGATTTTCTTTTGGTAAACTAATTTAGAGAGAAGAGATTAATATTAATAAAAAATACTAAATATTTCAAGAAAAATAGTTACTGATCTTCATGCTAGAATTCCAGTCTCAAAATTCTCTATACATCTTTTTGTTCAATACAGTTGAAATTCTTCAAACATTCTAAAATATCGTCAGCATTCCAATTTCCATCTATGATAGTTGAGATCAAACTTGTACGTTTTACCATGGCCTTTAAAATATTTCAACAACAGAACACTGCTATCTATCTTAGTCTATTTGGGCTGTTATAACAAAATACCACAATCTGGGTGGCTTACAAAAATAAGAAATCTATTTCTCACAGTTCTGGAGGGTGAGAAGTCAAATGGCCAATGCACCAGCAGTTTGTTGTCTTGTGGAAAACCACTTTCTGGGTCAGAGTTAGTGCCTATACACAGTGAAAGAGGCAAGACAGCTCTCTGGGATCTTGAGGGATCATGAGGGATCCGCCTTCACAATGTCATCTCCCCAAAACCCCACCTTCTAATACCATCACCTTAGGGGTTCGGATTTTAACACATGAATTTTTGGTGGAGAAAAGACACAAACATTGGGATCATAGCACTGTCAGTATTTATTTCTTGCTCTAAACCATTCCCCGTTTCTAAAAAGTAGTTTTTAGAACTTCTCTGTTGCAATCTCGTTGATTCTGTGCGACAGAGTTGCTCCTGCGAAATGTTCCCTATCTCGTTATGTGGACTGCTTCCCAAGGAATTAACTTAGTTTGTTCCACTGTTGTGACACATATATAAGGGGGGACCCCCCAAAAAACTGGAATTTATTTATTAAAAAGTTGTGTTTATTCTTACATATTTAAACTTCAGTCACCTTCAAAGGACTTTCCATTTGCTGCAATACATCTATTGATCCTTTTTCACTGCTCTACAGTTTTTGAACTTGTCAGTTTTGATGCCGTTTAGTGCTTCTGCCGTTTTTGGTTTCACTTCTTGCGGGGGGCTAGCTCCTGCAAGTTTTGGGGAGATTAGGAGGTTCCTTGGAAGGTGTGGCAGTTTCAGCGATTATTCTGGAGAAATAAAGAGAAGGGGGAAGCAAGAAAGAGCCTGGACTCTGTCTAGTGCAGAAGTCGATTCTGTAATAGGGATAGATATTAAAAGAAAGAAGGATGGAGGGATAGATATAAAGAGGAAGAAAGAGAAAGAAAGAAAGTGGACAACTGTTCAGTGAAATGAGCAGAAACCGTTTATTGAAAGTTACAGCAGGTATTTACCCCCAAATTTTACACAGACAGTTTCACAAGTCTTTCACGTGAACACAAAGCCAGGTGCAAGAAGGGCATCCCCCCCCACCAGATGTTTTCTCAGGTATGAGGAAGGACAAACCCCAAGATTGTCTTATTGTTCCCTTTGCCAGTTAATGCTCTTCAAAAGCAGTGCAACAATCCCTACTAGCATCATGATGTTCTGATAATCAATAACTTCTAAAGCTCATGCGCACACAACACCCATGATGACTAACTTAAACTTTATTACCTTTCTATTCTAAGCTAATACTACTTACACAATGCTATGGAAGCTCTTAATTATAGCTTAAGTCAATTCCTAAATAATGTGGCTCAGTCCAAAGATCACGCTGGGCTCTATAGGATGTGGCCCAGTCCAAGGTTCACAGTGGGTCACTTTTTGGAACAACTGATTACAATCTCTTAACAAAATGGCTATTCTAGAGTCCTGTATATCTGTCCTAATTTCTATGAAAGTTTCTAATTCCTAATGCTAATATATAAAGCTGATCATCAGCAACAAGTCTTCTAAAAATAAAACCCAAATATAAACTGTAAATGTACTAAGGCCAAAACCACAATAGTAGAAAATGGAGACAATGAAATTTCTAAAGTTAACTGTATTCTTATTAACCTCAAAATATCATGATTGATCATGCTTGAACTAACATGATTCTCTGACGTAGCATGACCTATTCTACAACACTTTCTATGAATAAAATAAATTCAATATCTATAATAGGTAGACAAAACCCTACACTAACTGTAGCTAAAGCCGGCCTAAAAGAATGCAGCCCAGTCCAAAGTATGCACTGGGCCCTCAGAAATGTGGCCCAGCCCAAGGTTTGTGCTGGGTCATTTCTGATAACTCTTGATAATTATCTATACCATTGAAAAGCTGAAAACAGCTCTCCATAAGTATATACTAATTCTACAAATATACTTTTAAATCTTATAAAGAAGCTTGTACCGTATAAAGGCTCCCAAATGTGACCTGAATTTGAATTATATCTAATACCTAAGCCGAAACCGCAGTTTATGGGAAACAGGAACAATGAGTTTCTAGAGTGAGCCATGCCTGTCACTGTCACAGAGCCTTCAGCTCAGGTCAGCAGAGTTCCTTTAGATTATTTGCTCTACTTGGTAAAAGGAGGAGGAAAATTGGGTCAACAGCTCCCGAACACAACCTAGTGTCTTGGGGTCCATGGCCCTCCCTGATCCCTAACGCTCAGTGGGCCTCCGTGGCCGGCTCCCAACAACTTCTTCCACATTGGCAAAAACATTTCCCTTTGAGTACTTTTTACTTCCAGGGAAACCAAAAAAATACACTCAGGGCAAGATTGGGTAAATAGGGAGGGTGGGGCATGGGGTCATGCAATTTTTGATTAAAAGTTGCTGAACAGTCAGCTACATGTGGGCAGATGTGCCCACAAATCACCCATCATTAAATGGGCAAACGCTTTGAAAGAATCTCAAAAAAAAAAAAAAAATCACTGAAGTGAATGCAACTTCTCACAACAACGCTAGTTAGTACACTAATGTCAGTGGGTTCCCAGAACACTTAACCTAGTGGAGGACTAGTGCATAACAAGAAACCCAATAATTTCAGCTTTTTGAGGGTCCCCACTAGTATACTGGGTCTTACTTTATCCACGTTCATCCTCTCTAGTCATCACCAACCAATTAAACTTTCCTAAGTCCTACTCTACTAACTTATAAGCTACTTTAATTACTGAATTTGTTCTTACTAAGAAGGAAAAGACTACTAATTCTTCTCAAAATATACCTGTATATTATTGGGGATTATTAATATCTAGGATACTATTCTAGCTTGTTGGGGAAAATATTCTGAAGAGAAAGAATTTTTGAATTCTGTCAGTTTATTTCTTCTCAGAAGCAGATGCCAAAGAGATTGAAGGAGAACAGGTTTACTGGAAGGGAAACCTGTGAAAGGGAAAGGAGAGAAGAATCAAAGGTAGGCAGGGAGAAAATTAAGACTTTGATACAGGTCTGATGTGCATAAAAAATGTGGGAGGGAGGATTGAGTTTCAGTAAGAGTCTGAGACTGAGGAACAGCTCTGAGAATGTCTTGGCCAACCTGATGCAGAGCTTTGGCACAATTATCGTCTCTGGAGGTGCTCTATGTTGGACAGACGTGGCCATATCCCAGCAATTTCACTGTGCTCAGTCACTGCCTGACAGTGGCCAAGGGAGAAGATGCCTTTGACTTGAACACTATGGTAAATTCCCAAGGAAATGTGGCTAGACGCTGTCAGTTAGATGTACTCCTTTGTAGCACATTCTCACTCAACAGGAGATTTGAAGAAAGCAGCTGCTGCAAATTCTTCAGCTAATACAACATACTCATTTAAAAGTTGCAGTGCTTTGACTGATTTCTTCTGTACAAAGTCACTTTATTCTGAACTTGCATATATTCATCCATGATTTTATTTCTATGTTTTTGCTATATTTTGACAAAAGTATTATAAAATGGCTTATCTTTATCCTTGCTACCTTCTTTCTTTTGTTTTTACTATGTTCAGTTGTATACCATATGTACTTATCTAATTTTGTTCACTGTTTGATTACTATATTACATATATAGTATATGTGTATTATATATATGCATACATATATGCATATATAATTCATTGCACACATAAGGTAGATTAGTAATTTGGATAGGCGATATATGCATTTTGTGGGAATTTCGAAGTGTACCTATACTTTATCTCTAGGAGAAAACTCAATTTGTTGTTTTTGGTGATTATTCATTGATTATTTTGTTGATTATTCTCAGAAATCTACACAGTCTAATATATGCCATAATATCCCTTCTATACTGCAATGCATGTCTACAATACCTGAATTGTTTTATATATGTCAAAATCCAGCCAAAATGAAAATCCTTTTTTGCATGATTATCTATCTGTCTGTCTATCTGTCTGTCTATCTATCTGGAATACTATAATATATGTATATTCTAAAGGAGTTATCTGTGAGAACAACCTATTCATATAGAATGAACAAGACAAAATATAGCACACATGAGAGTGATTGACATGTTTATCTATAAACATATTCTTATGATTGGATCGCTAGATTTGCAGTATCTCTGGCTAGCATATTCTCTTTATTCCTGAGGGTTATATTTAATTTGTGTCATGTGCACATACATGGCTTGTAATATAAACCTACATATGATTTTTTAAAAATACTAGAAAAAGATACTACAAATGTAAGATCTTTGTTATGATAATTTAGGAAAACAGAAAAAAGTGAAATCTCAGCTAAATGATATCTGTTCTTCTGAATCATGTCTTTAAACAACTCCAAACCAAGAAAGAGTTTAAGTTATTTCTGCTTACTGATCAGCTGGAATTAATAAAGTCAAGAGGGGTAGCAGTTTACAATGTAACAAAGATTCAGTGTGGTTGATTAGCTACTATACAGAAGGAAAGGGACTCTGGCTAACCAGAGGTCTAACTAGTCTCTCTTTCATTACTTTTTTCTTTAATCATTCAATAGGTTCATACAACAAGCTTTCCATGAAAGCTTAGAAGAGTTGTGTATAATGTACAAGAAAAGACGAAAACAGAAGGAAGAACTACAAAGGCAAACAAATAGTATCTGTCTACAAAGAAGAACAAAATGAAGAACAGTCTGAACATATAAAATAGATTCATGAGAGAGTGATGGATAAATTCTGGCTTTCGAGAGGTAAAAACATCACCTTCACATCAACATTTTGTTCACAAACATTTTGGAGTTACTTTTCTTCACTGTGCTTTCCACTGAATTTGATTATCTCCTTAATTATGTGTGATTACACATGTAAGATGCTTAGACCAGTACATGATATATGACAAGCATTCTACAAATGTAATCTACTATTAAGCACATTAATGCTAAAGGCATGGTAAGTATGATGGTTAATTTTAGGTGTCAACTTGACTGGATTAAGGAATACCTAGGAAACGAGTAGAGCATTATTTCTTGGTGCATCTGTGAGAGTGCTTGCAGAGGAGATTGGCATGTGAATTTGTGAACTGAGTAGGGAAGATTTGCCTTCTGTGTGGGCAGGCACCATCCAACTGACTAGGGGCCTAGACAGAAAAAAGAAAAAAAAAGGCAGAGAAAAGACCTATTTTCTTTCTCTCTATCCTCTCTCTCTCTCTCTCTTTCTCTCTCTCTCGCTCGCTCGCTCTCGCTCTTACTCTCTCACTCTCTGTCTTTCCCTCCTTCCATGTCCCCCATCTCTCTCTCGTTTTTTCTCTCTCACTCCCTGTCTGTCTGTCTCTCTCCCCTGTAGCTGGGACACCATTCTCCTTCCCTTGAACATCAAAACTCCAGGCTGTCCAACCTTTCGACTCCAAGTCTTATAACAGCAGTACCTCTGGGTTTTCAGTCATTCAGCCTTCAATAAGAACCATCAACTTCTCTGGCTGTCAAGTTTTTGGACTTGAACTATTAGCATCCCAGTGTGCAGGTGACCTTTCATAGGACTTCTCATTCTCCATGACTGTGTGTACCAATTCCCTTAATAAATTAACCCTTATCTTTCGTTCTCTCTCTTACCTATCATCTATCTATCTATCCATCTAATCTATCATCTGTCATCTACCTATCTACCTATTCCATCTATTTATATATATCTTTCATCTTTTTGTCTCTCTCTCACTATCATCTATATCTATCTATCATCTATGTATCTATGTATCTAACATTTATCTACCTATCATCTTACTATCCTATTGGTTCTATCTCTCTGGAAAACCCTGACTATTGTAGTATGTAATATGATTCAGCAGCTCTGGGAAGGGAAGGTCACTCTGTGCAGTAGTACACCATTTCCTCCCAATTTTCACAACAGAGTACACACACGCACACATCCCCATGCACTTCTGGAGAGACTGATGTCCTCTAACATTTGGAGAAAATTAGAAAGAAAACTATAAGTCTAGTTTCTCATTCTTTCTGACTCTTGCAAAAAATATTATTTAAGGTTATTGCACAGTTTTTTTCCCTGGAGATTTAAAAAAAGTAAACAGTATTACTATTTTTTAAAAAAAGTCAAATTTAGTTTTCCTTGTAAAACTGAATGAATATGACTTTGGACAATCTGCACACAATATATAACTTAATGCTCAGTATAAACTCTATAGCTTTTTCCTTTCATATACTTTTTTTGGATTTAGAGTCTCATTCTGTTGCCCAGACTGAAGTGCAGTGACAGGATTATGGCCCACCACAGTCTCTGCCTCCTGGATTAAGGTAATTCTCTCACTTCAGCCCCCTAACCACATGGGACTACAGGTGTGTGCCTTGCCCAGCTATTCTTTCTTTCTTTCCTTTTTCTTTCTTCCTTCCTTCCTTCCTTCCTTCCTTCCTTCCTTCCTTCCTTTATTTCAGAGAAGGGATCTCACTATGTTGCTGAAACTGGATTTGAACTCCTGGAAGGAAACAATTTTCCCACCTAGGTCACCCAAAGTCCTGGGATTACAGGTGTAAATTAACGTACCTATCCCATATGCTTTTATGTAAGAAACTCAAAGAGCACGTCAAATATTAAAAATAGCAATAAGTATTTAAATGAGAAGTTTTAAACATTGACATACTAGTCAGACAAACTCAAGGAGATTTTGTTTATAGTCTTGGTTTATAAACATTTTGTTTATAGTTTTGGAGAAAATAATCATTGCTTAATGGCAACATAAAATTTAAACTTTATCACAGTTTGCTGTTGAATAAGCTAAAGTGACCATCAGGCAATCTGTTATTAAAAGTTTTGTGACTCTAATATACTCTTTTCTATATCAGCAACCTACTTGCAATTCATGGTTTATACATCTATCAAACCACCAATAAATATTTACTGTAATTTCTTCTATGTATTTAGAACTCTTTAAGGCATTTTGTAAGACACGTTACTATCTGAGAATACAAGCATTCTATACAAATAAGCTTGATCTTTCATGATTGTTTGTATTTCAAAAAGACATTCAATATAGTAAAATATAGTTGTTACTATATATCATAGAATGTTAAGTTAGGAATGAGTCATATTCCACCTTACCCTCGTTCACTGGGAGTAAGATCTAGTTAGACTGTACACACTGAGATTTGTATCCTTGTTAGTTAGAGTCACTGTAATTGTGGCAAGCCAATTTCAGGCATATCATAACAATGGAATATTTGTTTGAGAAGGACAACTCACATCAAGAGAGGTTAAGACTGGAATTTAGGAAATATAGAATAAAAACTCCCAGAATAGATAGAGCCATTCCATAGAATGCCATTCCATAGAATAGATAAACTACATCTGTGACTAGACATAAGCATATGCAAAGAAGTCATAACACTCAAGAAGTAGGAGTCTATTCTCAAAGCAGACTATTAGAAAAGTACAGAACTGAGATTATGCCGTCGATTGGGCAATATATACTAAAAACTTCTGTGAGGAGATGAGTTGGATTGAGAAGTTGTGCACTTGTCTTAAATTCTTTATGAGAACCGACAACTTAGGTACCAAATTTCCTGTGTGGGAAATTTATCTCTGTTTAGAAAGTGATTTCTGTTTTGCTGAATCTCAAATGTTTAACAAGATTCTTGCTCCCTAAATTTTTTAAAACAAACATTGTGCCAAGGTTATAGCAAAGAGGAAGAGGTCTAAAGTTATGGTCAAGTGATCAAATTTGAATATTGAAATAAAAGGACTACTTGGAAAAATAAGCAGATGGTAAAATTTAAATTTAAATTTTGAGGGCTATAATACATTTTGTTGCAAAAGGGTGACCATCTTGTGATGGCAGTACATACACAAAAGGAGATGCCCAGTTCTCAGAAATCATTTTGTGACTAAATATTTTGTGAAAGGTCAGATCTAAGGATAGAAGTTTAGAAAGGCTTATAGCATTTACACATGTTCTTAGAGAGCAGATTTGAAGAATGAAGGGGAGAACAGAGCTTGTCCTAGTTGGAGATGCAAATATTTCTCACTTAAGGACTCAAAAGGGGAGACCAAAGAATAGATTTTTAAAAAATAATCACTTACAATATATACAAATAGTTTTACTTAAGATAATAAATCAATTTTGGAATGAATATCCTCTCAATATGTGTTAAAGGGATTTTATGGATAGCACTGTCTGTTTTTCAACATTGCAGAAATTGCCTGTGTAGTCCACATTGTGGCTCTGTGTACTTTGAAGGGGATTGCAGTTGAATTGTAATTTCTGATCCAACTTTAAGCCTATTATTATTATTTTTTTGAATTGGAGTCTCTCTCTGTTACCCAGGCTGGAGTGCTGTGGAATGCCCACAGCCAACCCAGCAGCAATCTGCTGGGCTCAGGCGATCCTTCCACCTCAGCCTTCCAAGTAGGCGGACCTACAGGTGCGCACTACCATGCCTGGCTAATTTATTTATTTATTGTAGAGACGAGGTCTCGTGAAGTTGCCCGGACTGGTCTCAAACCCACAGGCTCAGGCAATCCACTCCCCTTGGCCTCCCAAAGTGCTGGGATTACAGGCTTAGCCACTGAGCTCGGCCATCAATATTAAACTCTATTTCTGCAGTGATGTCATAGCTCTCAAATATTTGTGTTATCAAGGTCCTTCAAGCTGTAGTGGCATGTTTAAAATGTTACTGAATTTTTTTTTTTTTCTGTCAAGTTTTTATGGAAAACATTTTTTAAGTTCACTGGGTCAAACGTGATAAGAATGACTGACACCTGAGAATCAAATCAATACTCTTCTCAGCACTGAGCCAAAAAGGCACAAAAGATATTTTTCTAAGCTTCATTAAGGTGGGTTTAAAGTATGACAGTTGGAACAAATATAGAATAAAAACTAAAGCCATTCCATAGAATAGATAAACTACTTTTAGAAAAATAAAAGAAGAACACTGTAGGGTTTTATACTTTCAAGGGCAAAGGGAAAGAAGAAATACCAAGAAAGAATGAGTCATACCTAAATGTATAGTATCTAAATTCATTTCAAGATATTTTTACTAAAGATGTTTTATAGCACATTTGTTTGCCCATAGACTGATTGGAGTTTTAAAATAAGAACAAGTCTTACTACAGTAACATTTCAGATATATGACTTTCTGAGAGAATAAGAAATTTGAGTGCATGAAAATCCCAGGCATGAGTGCTTTAGAACAAGCACAGTATAATTTTGGAAGAAAATGCTGTTACTACTCGGTTCTTTGGGTAGTGCTATTTATGAGCAATGGCATCTCAGTTAAAGTCTACATGTCCAGGTGTCCTTTGCCAAAATGTGTGGTCATGTGATACAATTCTAGTTTCAAAATATCAACAGAAATTTTATTCTTTCCTTTTTCCTTCTACTTCCTATTTGGAGTGTGAACATTTGGCCTGGAGATTCAACAGCCATATTAGTATTTTCTGCAATGAATATAGAGAATCTATTTCAGAAAAAAAAGCTGGGTTTCATTGACACAGAGAGAATAGTCAAATGATGAAAGTAGATGAAATGATCTGGGAAAAGTATGTAGAATGAAAGCAGGAGTGGAATAGGGATAGAAGCCCAAGAAACACCAATTACAAGAAATAAGAGGTGATATTAAAGAGCACTCAAATAATTTACAATGATTATGAAAGCTTTTAAATAGAGAAAGACTGACTGAAGAACTGGAAGAGAATGTTTTGTCCGTCAGTGGCAAGGAAATAGAAAAGTTGAAGAGGGCAATGGATGTTTTGTTGTTAGCATGAGACAATAATATAGGTGTAAAAGGTACTCATTCATTTCAAAACTTTACAATTTTTAGAACCATTTGAGAAGAACAATTTCAAGTGGGTGTTGAAATTCGGAGTGCCTCCTGAAAAACGAAAGAGAAATGAGGAAGTGAATACCACAGAGTAGGCAACTCTACATAAGGCTAAATGAAAAGAGAGAAATCAGGCCTTATAAAGAAGGGAGTACAGGCTCAAAGGAGGGAATGGAGTATATTTATTGATTAAGGAAATCAATTCTATAGAGAACAAATCGAATTGGAGATTGAGTAGTTCAGTCTGATCTTAGAAATCGTAGGAAATGGAATGAATAATTCTGGTTAAGGCATTGGATTTAAAGAGGAAAAGGGACAGATGTGTTCTGGAATGAAGGCAATTAAGGACAATTGTAGATGCTGACTAATTTGTTGCTAGAAAGTGGCATAAACTGAAGCATGTCCACATATAGTCTTCTCCCAGCACCTATAGAGTCTGATAATTAAGTTCAAGAATGCATCCTAGAAAAAAGTGCTCCTCATTGCTGAATATCACTACAATCACCTTTCAGGTCCTCCCCTTGGGAAGCTATGCACTGACACCAATACCTAGTCCACTGCCAAGGCAATTTTGGAACTCTTTTTCTGGAATGGTCATCAGAACTGTCATCATATTACCCTTCATGTCTTGAACGTCATCAAAATGTCTTTCAATATTTTCTTTAACTTTAGGTAAAGAAAAAAGCCACTGGGGGCCAGATCAGGTGAGTAGGGAGGGTTTTCCAATATAGCTATTCATTTATTGGTTAAAAATATCCTCACAGACAGTGCTGTGTGAGCTGGTGCATTGTGGTGATTCAAGAGCTCCTATGGGACCATTTTTGCCCACACCTTTCTCATGCCAAGATTTTCAGTTACGATTTTCCTGTTTCTCTATCAATGCGTATTTGGTCTGCTATGCTTCTCACAGTCAGCTGATGATTTTGATGCACAACTTGATAAATTTTTGCAATGTTTTCATCAGTCTGCTTGTTACTGGCTGTCCTGACTTCTCTTCATTAGTGATGCTTACTTGTTCCTTAAAATAATACATTTAACCCATTTGTGCATTACTGTTTCTTCGTGGTATTATTCTCATAAACTTGGACTAACAAGTCCCTGATTTCACTTCCACTCTTGCTGTGTTTAACAAGAGATTTAATGTTCATGTTAATTCAAGATCCAACATTCTTGTGATGGTACACAAAGACATGCAACAGCGATAATAAATGCCACTCAGCAAGACACCGCCACAAACACAGTTGGTAAGATACTGATATACCAGGGTTTTAAAACCTTACTGAGTTTTTATACAGTGCTGCCAACATAAGCACACATTAACAAGTTTGTGAACATAATTGTCAGTTTCGCATGCAGTAAAAGATAGCATTGGGTGCTTTGAAAGACAAATTTGAGGTTATGTTGTTTACATCAACTCTGGCTAAATGGTCAATCAACTAATTGATCAATAAATAAATATTAATCTTGAAAATACTATGTTCTAGGATCTTCAAAAACCATAGCAGCAAACAAAACCTATATTTTACTATTTTCTCCTTTTGCAGAAATTATGTAGTAGAAAATTTTACCAAGTTACAGTTTATTGAAATGCATATCTCCAGAAAATAAGATAGTGAAGTTGGGCTCGGTGGCTCAGCCTGTAATCCCACGCATTGGGAGGCTGAGGTGAGTGAATTGCCTGAGCCCGTGGGTTCGAGACCCACCTGGGCAACTTGGTGAGACCTCATCTCTACAATAAATAAAAAAATTAGCCAGGCGTGGTAGGGCACGCCTGTAGTTCCAGCTACTTTGGAGGGCTGAGGTGGAAGGATCACTGGAGCCCAGCAGGTCGAGGCTGCGGTGGCCGGGAGCGGCCACTGCACTCCACTCTGGGTGACAGAGTGAGACTCCAATTCAAAAAAGAAAAAGAAAAGAAGATAGTGGTGATGCTGGGTAGGGTGGGATGTGTTTCTTTGTGGGTTCTTTGACTCTGCCACAGAAAGAAACTTTAGAGCAAGCCTAAAGTATAGTAAGACAGAATTTATTAGAAAAAAAGAGGCATGCTCAGGTGAGAGAGTGGATTTCTTAAAAGAGGGTACATGCTTGCCTTTGAGAAGAAACTTTATATGCTTTTACATCTATGATTAAACGAACCATGAGCTGAGAGTGGAGGGCTGTAGGTATCTGGTCATGAATTTTGATTACCATCTCTGGATCTTTAAGGTCAAAAGGACCTTCTAAATAATGAAAGTTACTGTCTAACTAGATGTGAGCTTTTCTTAGAACATCATGCCTGTACTTTGGGTAATTCCTTATTATTTCTGTGATTTACTGTACTGGTAGTTCCACATTCCAACCAGCAATTCAGTAAGGACTGATATGTCTGGTTAGTTGAGTGAAGGTCGTGTACGGATAAGAAAGATGTCTGAACACTTACCCATGTTTTAAAAAAGACCTGCCTAAGAAAACCTACCTAACTACTTCTAAACTATGCATACTATACCTGCCTCAATAGGAGCTAAAAAATATCTAAAAAAAAAAATCTCAGATTGTTTCTTACAAAATAGTTAAATACATCTGAGGGATTGAGGTAACACCAGTAAGTGAGCAGACCAATGTACAGTTGTTGTTTATATTTATTATCTACTATCAACTTAATACTGAGCTTGAACATTGAAATGAATGAGAGAAGGGCTTTATGGTGCTCTGAAGTGAACATTTTCAAGAATAAATATAATTGAAATGTGTGTACTCAAATAGATGCTTATAGAATTATGATTGATAATAAAGGTTTTTGGAAATTTCAAAGTGCAAAGATAAAAGTAAAATTATTCTATTATTACAATAAATTCAAATCTTTATTTGGTCTCTCAGATACTCTCTCTTACCTTCTCCACCTCCCTCTCTCTTTCTCTCTCAATGATCTATAACTCTATCTGTATATTCATTAACTATGTTAGGGTAAATTGGTTGTCTTAGATTTTCATTATTTACTTATTGAATATTCAATTGCCCCACCCCAGAAATAAATCATCTAAGGTTAAGTGTTTCTTTATAAATTTACCAGCTAATTTCTAAAAATATTTCACACTTTTATTTATATTCACCTGAAAATACTGAATAATTTGGAATTTTTAAAGAAAAAAAGAGTATAAAGTTAGAGTAACATCTGATCCTAATTCCACTTTCTATTGCAGACCTTCAATTACCAGAAACAAAAAGACGTGTTAATTAAAAACATTTTCACAATGACTAAAGTAGTTTTATAGGGTGAAATGTCATGAGCAGGTAAATAAAGATATTATTCAAACAATGAAAATTTCTTCTTTAATAAACAAAAAATAAAAAAATCTTTCTGGCTTCAGTTTGTACTGTAGTTGCAAGAAATGTTTATTCTAAAATGTATACCATCCTGTGGCAGTAATCTTCACAGCAAGACAGATAGAGCTCTTGGTGTATCCTTCTTCCCTCATCAAAACATCCTTCATCTGGAAACATTCACTTCTCTTGCAAAAAATACTAATTTCTGTTAAGTCTTTTATGACACAGCTGTAAGTACTTTGAAGATAAGTAATACAATTGGACGTATATTCCCGTGTGCCATTTATAAACTATTTTCTATTTGTCCTGTCTTCCCAAAAAAGTGTGTTCTTTAATGGCAGAAAGCAAGTTATCTAAGCTGTTTTCTTCTTCCGCAATGGCTGGCAGAATATTGGTTATTTGTGTAAATAAATATTTTTGTTTTGCATGCTTCAGTTGTTGCAATCAGTGACTCATTCTGGAAAACCACTAAAGTGCTATTTTGTTGATGATTGCAATTATTACATTTCAAAGCATTGCTAAAATGGGCTAGTTGTAATATTTTAGGGATTTTTCTAAATTATTTTTGTTTCCTATCTTTATATGATACAATTTGACACACTAAATATTATTCAATATCCCACTTTGAACAGCAAAAATAAAATGTATTTTGGTGTTCAATTAAATTCCAAATGACATCTAGGTGTCAATGTTTTCGAGTTCCAGAGCTGCTTTATAATTATAATACCTAACAATGACATTTTAAAAATGCTTTACAGTTACTAAAATGTTTTTATATAACTAAAATTTTTCCTAAAAATTTAAGTGTCTTTTTTACTCAATACAAAAAATATTTTAGTGATGAAAATACTTTGTTGGCCCAAATGTACAGACAGCAAAACCATCAATTTTATGCCAAAAAGCAAACTAGGCTTTCTAGAGGTTAGCTAGTGGTCTTGATGCTTCTGGAAAATGTCTCACATAGCAAAGGTCTAGAGGGAGTTCTGGAAAACACTGGAAAAGTGTCTGCTTTGACTTTAGAAATAAGTACTAATGTTCTAAAATTTAAATTGAGTACTTAAATCCTCATTCAAATCAGTGATTTCCTTTTAGAATATATTTTATTTATATTATGATCATTTCAGAAAAATAAGAATTGAGTGATCTCATCTAAATAATCTCCTTTAAAAAATGATTGATTCTTTTCCCCTTAAGTCTACATTTTAAAAAATTCATACAGAAACTTGAAGTTTTTATTGTAGTGTTCAGAGTTTGAATCACCATGGTTAAATTTAAGCGATGTAATTATAGCAATTAAATGTGGAATAGATAGGACATTTCCAGTAATGCCATATAGATTAATAATCACTCAAGAACTTGAAGTATTATATGTGTTGAATTTTAACATATTTTAAATTGATGTCTACTTTTATATTAGCAGAACTTATGATATTCAAAGAAAATTATTATTTCAAATAATTACACAAACAACATTCATATTTTTTTTTTCTATTGTATTTGACATACTGCTAATAACGTACTTTTGGAAAAAGGCAAAACTTCCTAGCATTGTTCTCACAATTGCTCACTGTGCAAATGTGTGCTGGGTATGCATACAATCAATGTGGTTCTTTAACACAGATTTAAGTAACTGGGAGAAAATGGATGGATTGTGTTTGGCCATGATTTTATAGAGAATTTCTAGGTGTATATACAGAAAGTGGGTTCATGAGCATTAAGCCCTGAAAGGCATTGTATGAGTGAATACAATGGCTTTGCAAGATATCTCCTCCAATCGGATCTGCCTAAATGGTAAAACAGATGATAGATGTGTAAAAACACATTCAGTTTGAAATAACCTATATGACAATTATTGTTTTCTAAAGTCAGCAAATCCCAAGATAAGGTGCTTTGGCATGCTAAGTTCTTTGGAAATTGAAAGGTCTCAGAAATAAACCTCAGAATCAGGGTCTCTTTCTGACCTTTCCCCTGCCTCCCTGTTTGTCTGATATTCTTTCTCCAAGCACCAGATGGAACTTTCTGGAATTTCCTTATCTGACAAAGAAAGCTTCTTTTCTTTTCTTTTTTTCTTTGAGTTGGAGTCTCACTGTGTCGCTCAGACTGGAGTGCAGTGGCCACTTCCGGCCACTGCAGCCTCGACCTGCTGGGCTCCGACGATCCTTCCGCCTCAGCCTTCCAAGTAGCCGGAATTACAGGCGTGCGCTACCACGCCCGGCTGATTTTTTGTTTTATTGTAGAGCTAAGGTCTCACCAAGTTGCCCAGGTGGGTCTCGAACCCGCTGGCTCAGGCAATCCACTCACCTCAGCCTCCCAAAGCGCTGGGATTACAGGTTGAGCCACCGAGCCCAGTCAGAAAGCTTCTTTTCAAAAGAAATTCAATTATCTTAAGACTTCCTCCCTAGGAATCTTGTTAAATAACCAGGAAAGATGAACCACTGGAAGTCACTATACCCAGACAGACCTTGAAGGCAGCTTCAAGAAATTATCTGAAAAACTTTAATAAGACAAACACCTTAATAAGACAACCTCTGTTTCAGTGATTTTGCCTGAGCTTTGGGCCTATTCATTTACCTTAAAGTAAAAATCGCTTATTTCTACATTCTCCACCTCCAGCCCCTATGAGGAGGGGATTTAAGTTTCAGTCATCTGGCTCCTCTTTGAGTTCATATTTTGTATGAGGTCTGACAATTAAGTTCAAGAACTTTCCACCGTGCGCTTATGTTGATGGCACTGTACAAACAACTCGGTCAGGTTTCATAATTTTGGTATATCAGTGTCTCACAGCTGTGTTTGTGTCGATGTGTGGCAGTGTCTTGCTGAGTGGCATTCATTAATGTAGATGTATATTTTCGTGTGTCACCACAAGACGATCAGTGTTTGAATTAGAGCAATGAACAACCATTAAATTTCTTGTTAAACTTGGCAAGAGTGTAAGTGAAATCAATGACATGTTAGTCCAAGTTTATGGGGATAGTGCCATGAAGAAAGCAGCAGTGTGCAAGTGGATTAAACATTTTTTTCTGACGAGAGAGGAAGCATCACTGATGAAGAGAGGTTAGGACGACCAGGAACAAGCAGAACTGACAAAAATATTGCAAAAACTCATCAAATTGTGTGCCAAAATTGTTGGCTGACTTTGGGAAGCATAGCAGACCAAATAAACATTGATAGAGAAACAGTTGGGAAAATCATAACTAAAAATCTTGACATGAGAGAGGTGTGGGCAAAAATGGTACTGAGGGAACTCTTGCATCACGACAGTGTAGCAGTTCACACAGCATTGTCTGTGAGGGAGTTTTAAGCCAGTAAGCAAATAACTGTACTGGAACTCCCTTCTCACTCCTCTGATCTGGCCCCCAATGACTTTTTTTCCTTACCTGAATAGAAACAAAATATTGAAGAGACAACATTTTGATGACATTCAGGACATCAAAGTTAATATAATGATGACAGCTCTGATGGCCATTCCAGAAAAAGTGTTCCAAAATTGCTTTGATGAGTGAACTAGGCACTGACATTGGTACATAGCTTCCCAAGGGGAGTACTTTACATGTGACCATAGTGATATTCAGCAGTGAGGTATGTAGCACCTTTTTTCTAGGTTGAGTCTGTGAACTTAATCGTCATTCCTTGTATAATTTCCATGCATACATGTGCATATAATAATAATAATTATAATAAATTTATTATGTTTTTACTTGTTAGTCTGGTTTTTGTTATAGAGCTGTTGTCCATGACCCTTCATTAGGGAGAGGAAAGGAATAATCCCCTTTTGGCCCCAATAAGGTATTTCCATATAGTCTAGAGATGATTTAAAGTACATAAGTGGGTTTGCATAGGATATATGCAAATTCTATGCCATTTTCCATAAGAAAGAAGTACATTTGTAGATTTGGGTATCCATGGGGGTAGGGGAGTGGGAGGAGGTGGTCCTGGAGCCAATCCCCCAGGAGCATGGAGGAATGACTATATACAGCATATGGAGAGTCTGAAAAGAAAACGAGACCAGTATACAAAGAAAGAAAATTCACTTGAGGTGTGATGGTGGGTGAAGGAGGGCGAAGAGACTGCTGAGCTTTTTCAGGGCAGCTTGATGATTTTGAGACCTGGGAGAGAAGAGCCACTAAAATTAAGAAGAGTGATTTTGTAAAAGTCTACAAAATAATCTCCTTGTTTGCTATTTTGAGTAAACTCATTCTGCAGACCAAATTCAACTGACCATTTGTTTTTTGTGATTAAAGTGTTAAAACTATAGTAATGCATTTATGCAATGTCTATGCTTGTGTGCTGCTTATGGGAGAGGTGACTAGTTGTGATAGTGACCATTTAAACCATAAAGATAAAACATTTAGCATTTGCCCCTTCACAGACAAAGTTTGCTGAATGAACCCTGAAGTACAATCTCACTCATCTGGTTAGTGTACTTCAAAGCAAATGGAGATGTAAATAATTTTAAAAAGAGACATGTCTGTTTTTATCCCTTATACCAAATAAATTATGTCCTGGGTCATATTTTAGTGTAAGTGCCACCCTTTCCCATTTTTCTATAGTTAACTTCTTGGCTTACTCCATTTTGAATTTTTTTTTTTTTAAGTTGGAATCTCACTCTGTCACCCAGTCTGGAGTGCAGCGGCTGCTCCCGGCCACCGCAGCCTCAACCTGCTAGACTCCGGCGATCCTTCCCCCTCAGCCTTCCAAGTAGCTGGAACTACAGGCACGCACTACCATGCCCAGCTAATTTTTGATTTACTGTAGAGATGAGGTCTTGCCAAGTTGCCCAGGCGGGTCTCAAACCCGTGGGCTCAGGCAATCCACTCACCTCAGCCTCCCAAAGCACGGGATTACAGGCTGAACCACCGAGCCCAGCTGAATTGTTGTTATACATTTACATGGCAATTCTTATTAATAGAAATACTTGTGCAATGAAAACATCTATAAGTCAAGCTATTTCTATTATAAATTTAATAAAAATCATAGCTAAATTTTAAAAATAAAAATCCACACTGATACCTGCTATTGTTGAATTAATCGAGTATTTTTTAATACAGACTACAAAATTATTTAAAGTAATATATGTGGGGTTGGACATGATGACTCAAACCTGTAATTCCAGCACTTTGGGAGGCCGAGACGAGAAGGTTGCCTGAGCCCAGGGGTATGAGAACAACTTGGGCAACTTGACAAGACCTCATTTCTACAATAAAAATAAAAAAATTAGCCGGGCATGATAGTGAGTACCTGTAGTTCCAGCTACTTGGAAGACTGAGGTGAAAGGATCACCTGAGCCCAGCAGGTCGAGGATGTGGTGGCCATGAGCATGTCACTGAACTCTAGACTGGGCGACAGAGTGAGACTCCAACACACACATACACACAAAAATAATAAAGTAATATCACTTTATTGTGTGTGAGAATGTAGGCTAGTAGAAAATATGCTTATTCTGTAGATCCTTTATTTGATAAGTACTATGCTGTAGGTACTGGGTTAGACTGGGGATGCAGAAGTGAAGACACAAACTTTTCACATGAGATGGTCACGACCTTTTGCATAAAATGATCAAAGTTGAATGGTGGTAAAACACATTTAAACCTAACATGGGGTAAGCACCATAGCATTATCTGTCTGTCTTGCCCTGATTAACCTCGGCCTTTTGTGAAGCAAGTGGCCTTCGTGGTGTAGACTGAGTCAGTTCAAAAGACCTTTTTATCATTATTATTATTTTTTAAACCATGCTCTCACTCTGTTCCCCAGGCTGGAGTGCAGTGGCATGATCACAACTCACCACAGCTGACCTTTTGGGTTCAGGCAATCCTCTTGCCTCTGTCTTCTGAATGGTTGCCAACATACCTGGAAAATTTTTAAAATAATTTTGTAAAGAGGAGATGTTGCTATGTTGCCTAGGTTGGTCTTGAACTCTTGGGCTCAAGTAATCTTCTCACCTTGGTATTCCAATGTGTTTGGATTACAGGTGTAAGCCACCATGCCTGCAAACTCCCTGGTTATTGAATTAGAAAGTTATGAGTTTGAGTCATTCTTCTGCCACTTTCAGATATGTAACTTTGACTAAGTTTCTTAATTTCTTTTGTCTCATCATGTATAAAGTATGGCCAATACACACTTGTGAAAATTAAGTATCATATTGAATTTGGAGAGTTTAGCACACTTATAAATGAAATTAAGAACTCAAAACAAATTGTCTGCAAATATAATTATTGCTAAAGTTTAGAAGTTTAGACTTCTCACTTTTTTTCTCTCAGATTTGGCACTTAATCTGTTAATACGCCATCATCTGTATCTATGTAATTTTAGTGTTGTGAGAAACAGATATTAGTTAATAAAACACCAATTCGCTTTTTTTTGTTTTGTTTTGTTTTTTAAAGTTGATTTACTGAGAGAACAGAGAAGTTCTCACGGTGGGAAGACACCTGAAGGAGTTGCCTCGGGGTTTTGTTTTGCCAAGGCAAGAGGATTGCCTGAGCCCTGGATCTCAAGACCAGCCTGGGGAACTTGGTGAGAGCTCATCTCTACAATAAATCACAAAAACTAGCTAGGTGTGGTGGCATGTGTCTGCAGTTCCAGCTACTTGGAAGGCTGAGGTGGAAGAATCGCCTAAGCCCAGTAGGTCAAAGCTGTGGCGGCCACTGCACTCCAGCCTGGGTGACGAGAGAGAGACTCCAATTAAAAAAAAAAAGATCACATTTACCTGAAAAACTCAATGCCAGCCAAAGCCTTCATATTCAGTGATTTGACTGTCACCCAATTATTAACACAGAAAGATAGAAACTAACAAAAACCAGCATCTTAATCAAGCAATACATCACTGTCAAATAGCATATGGACAGCCACATCAATAAAACCACTAAAATTAGAACAAATTGAAATCTATTAAAAAATTTGTTGCCTGAAACTTGTCATCATTTGTTATCTTTATGTGTAGAGCAGACAACATGGTACATTAAAAACAGCAAAGATTTTATTGTCATCTACATAAATTAGTGTCATCCTAAAAAAGGAAATATTTGCCATTTTACACCCATCGTAAACTGCCTCCTCTTTTGGTTCTCATGTGGCAATCAGCTATGCATCCTACCCTTCTGGCGATGACCCCGAGAGCAAAACCCCTGCCTCCTTGATTGATTCAAGGATGTGTATGTGACCAAAGCAGGACTAATTAGAATGTTCTGGGATTGTTACATGGTTTGAGATAGAAAAGTTGTCTTTCTGCTTCTAAGCAAGAAGGATTCAAGGTTGACAGTAATTTTGTTTCTGAAGAATAAAGTTGTGCAGCAACAGGCACAGGTGAGTGCTAGAAATAAAAGAGAAAGTCCTAACCCATGCTGTGAGTTCACGAATCCAACTGTGGAAGAAATCAAGCCATTAAAAAAAAAGAATTGAGAGATAGAGAGAGAGAGAGAGAGAGAGAGAGAGAGAGAGAATGGGAGCTACAACAAAGTCATTCATGAAAGACTAACCCCAAAAGCATGGAATTTTGATAACACTAATAGCTAGGTCACAGAGCGGGTCTAGGAGAGCTCTGGATTTTGCTGCTTGTCCCATTTTATATTAGTGTCCCATTCATTCTCAAATATGACTTGATTTAGAAAATAATTTCTCCTTACTCAAAGCTCAGTACCTGTGTTTTACCCCCACTGAATATATTATGGACATCTTCTTTGCACCTGTTGGGGGGACAGGCAAGTAAAGGATAGCCAGGAAAATTTTAAGCAAATTATAAAAAAAGATTGAGTTGGGTGAATTTTTGAATTATCATTAGTGTTGTGCTTTTTGAAGTGTAGAGTATGGGTAAACTTTGTAAATTGAGCAGAAACATGCTATTAGGTTTTACATTTTTTGAAACAAAATTAACAGAGGAGAGAAAGAACATACTTAATTCTTCCCAGACAATTATTATGTTTATGAGATATGAGAGGGACTGCAAGTAATTATTTTTGATACTACATGTTAATATTTTCAAAACATTTACTTAAAATACATCACAGTACATTATTATATTTAAACAATACCACCCTTATACTCTTGCATGATTTCTAGAGTAGGAAAGAATTACAGAAGGCACCCCAAGAATACACACCTCCTGAATGCCTGTAGTGGTTGTCATGTACTGTGTGGGAGTCCCAAATATTTATGATTAATTACATAAAAAATCATATTACTAATTAAAAATTTCACATTTCTTTTTTTTTCTATTAGCATCACAGGTCCATCAAGCTCTTATGGACTTAGAAAGTGGTAAATGGCATACAATTTTATGTAAATGACATGGTTATGTAGGTCTTAGATTATATGAGAAGAGAGAATACACACGTTTAATCTGATGCTTCAGGAGGCGACTACCCAAATAAAGAAGAAAACCAATGTGTCCAGATGCACCCTCTTGCTTCAAGGCCAGTGCTGGATGTCTGTTAACAACATCACCACAGTCTCTGCATCGAACAGTCAATTTCAAAGGATTATCTATTTCAGAACAAGTTGGTCCCTTACAAATTCTGAGTGTTCACCAACCAGTTATTAAACAAGATGACTGAAAGGCCTCACAGAATAATTAGTCAATTTTCTTTCAGTGATCACAAACTACATTCATTTCTCATTTCTTCCTTAGTGTTTTATTAAATTGCACAGGATAAGCAGTAGTCTCATTTTAAACAAAATCTTCCATGGCAAATCTTCATGTAAAATGAAGTTTAAAAATGAAAACAAAATAGAAGACCTATGTTTGGGACCTTATTTGCCAAATATTTTGGTCTCTGGTTTCCTAGTTTAAACAAATGGAGAAGGCCCTGGCATATAATTTACTTGTGGTTTTTCAGCTCTGTTTGCATTAGTGTGTGATGGGGAAGGACAGGAGTCATAGGGCAGTAAAGATGAGTCATTATACCCATTCTGGTCATATAAAAGTCAATACTGGGCTGTGTCCAGAGCAACAAATCATATGCCCCTAATTTCCTGTTACCAATATCACTATGTTATTGTTGTTGTCCTCACACAATTATTTAGCTATTTAGATAGTTGGCAGTGAGATAAGTTAGCTATGAACTGAACATATTTAATTACCTTTTTCTGTCATTGGGAAAACTGATTTTCATCAGGGGAAATTAGACTTTCAAGAATGATAAAGAAGGAAGGAAAGGAATGGCCTTTGTCAGAGTTTTCCCAAATAAACATGAAAAATTGTCCTGGCTGTTATGGGAATTTTGAACATTAAATGAGTGGAGGTGAGATCATTATCTTTTAATAAAAGAAACTGGTATCTGTGTGCCTTTGACAGATGGCATGTTGAATTGGCACCACCCAAGTGAGGCTATATTATCCCCCAGTAGAGGGATGAACAGTATACCCCAGGTTTTGACAGGCTTACTCCTATGCCTCATTTAATATGGACCCCACAGCACTCATTCAATACAAAGAACTCCCTTTCCTTGGTCTTTGGCAAAAAAATCACTGCAAACTGTTTAATTTGCTCTTCATTTCTCATATCCAAATCAATTCTCAAATCAGTAATAATGTGGTGATGCATCTAGATGTCTTGTGCTACTATACTGCTGATCTCAGAATGATTTGGCAAGCTGAGAAAACAATTAAACCAAATAGATAAATCTATCATCCTAATGAAAAGTATTAATTACAGGCAAATGAGAGCCAAATATTTTTCAATCAGTTGTTTGCCTTGCTGTGTACTGAGATATGGATGACCAGAAACAGATCAACTGTCTGTACTCTATTTCCCATGGGAAGGCAGAATATAATCCTATGTTAGCACATAGTGTTCCTGTTACATTTTCCTTATGATTAAATTATTCTCACTTCTGCAAGGGGGTACAATCAAATCAGTCATGCCTGTCAATGGTCTATCCAGAAAAGATTTTTTTGTCTTTTTTTTTGAGTTGGAGTCTCACTCCGTCACCCAGGCTGGAGCGCAGTGGCATGCTCACGGCCACCCCAGCATCGACCTGCTGGGCTCCTGTAATCCTTTCACCACAGCCTTCCAAGTAGCTGGAACTACAGGTGCACTCTACCACACCTGACAATAGAAAATATTTTGAATCTTATAAATGTGTATTTCCTGGATAAGAAACATATTTGGGGGATTTTAGTCTATTCTCTGTCCAAGGCTTGTGTCTCCAATAGGGAAGTGCTGTCGAGGCAATGGGGATGGCCTAACGATATGGCATATTTGCTTCCATTATCTCTGTTGGCCTCTCTTCTTCTTTCAGTAATCACTTTCCTACGGAGGAAGAGTTGCAAATTATAATATATGACTTAATTAAAAAAAAAATTTTTTTTTGAGTTGGAGTCTCACTCGGTCGCCCAGACTGGAGAGCAGTGACCGCTCCTGGCCACCGCAGCCTCACCTGCTGGGCTCCAGCGATCCTTCCGCCTCAGCCTTCCGAGTAGCCGGAATTACAGGCATGCGCTACCACGCCCGGCTGATTTTTTGATTTATTGTAGAGATGAGGTCTTGCTGCCCAGGCAGGTCTTGAACCCGCGGGCTCAGGCAATCCACTCACCTCAGCCCCCCAAAGGCGTGGGATTACAGGCTGAGCCACCGAGCTCGGCAATATATGACTTTAAAAAGAAGACCTTATCACACACAGACAGGCATTTATTCTTCCCTTCAACCTGAGAGTAAGCTGTCCACCAAAAGCATGCATTGTCCTGGACTCCATGAAGGAAGTTTAGAGTACCCAGCTCTGGTGCAATGTTGGATGCCTGGTTCTTGGCATATGGTATTAGGAAGTCCAGCTTTCTGAAAACTGGTATTTATTTTCTAATATCTGCTTTATCATTAATTAAAGTGATATTTTGACTCTTACATGCTTGAACTTTTGTTTTATTTCTGAACTGGTTTAGAACTTGGAGAGGAAATCAAAATAGTCTAGGTGTTAAAGAGGAATTAAGACAATTCTGTGTGCCCTGGATTCTTTTTCTTTTGAGAGTAGTTATATCATAGAGTGTCCCTTGCTAGAATAATAGATACAGACTCCAAAGTATTGAATTGACTGGAGGCAGACTTGATTTGTCCCATTCGGGCTGAAGTGCATGAAAATCTAGGTACAAAAATGGGCAACTGCTTTTGCTAATTCCACCTGTGACTCAGCCAACCATGGAGAAAGCAAATCAGTCGCTATAGTCTCCAACTCCAGTCCTGGCTTGCCTGAGAAAAAGAGATCAAAGGTGGACAATACATGTATTCATACATGTTGGGAGCCAACATCTATAGCTACATGGCTGAGGCCTGTAAAGGCCCATCTGGAAGATCGCCTCTGACATAGGATGTCAGTTATACCTATAATATTGGCGTGTGATTAGTGACCAGTGTGCATACATGGCAGTAAAACTTATAAGTAAAATCTCTATACGCCTGATGAAAGGTTATACAGCAGAATGACCTTGTCCTTTCTAAATCTTACTTCTTTCTAGATATTTTTTAACTTCTATTCCTGGTAGACTGGTGAGTCAGCTCTTGTTCCCAAAGGCAGTTCCTCCTAGGATTAAGATTAGAAACTAAATTATCATAGTAGTTTTATTGCCCCGCCTTTTAGCCGGGCAGGGCGTTTTTCTTCAGGACGTTTTTCTAGTTTCGTTACATGCCGAAACTGTTTGCTTCAGCCCGTGGCCATTTCCATAGTAACTGCGCAGTCCATTATCCAAGAGTGTGGCAGACACTATTTGATTTTTAGAATAGACTTGTTCGGATAAAACATTCATTTAAGACGATATAATTTCCATTGGAAAGATTTAAACAGTAATAAGCATTCGTAGAAAACTTTTAGGTTTTGTTTAAGCTTTTTAAGTTTCCTTTTTTCAGATTATGACTTTAGTTCCTGTTCCTGTAGGCCAATTTTAAGATCCTTTGAATAGTATACCGAAACTTTCCCAACGCTGTAGTTTTTGCTTCTAATATGACAATAGGAAATTTTACACGTAGCCATGTATTAATATACTAGGAAAAAAGATTTAAGTTTTGGGTTAAAGTCGTAGTTTTATTAGAATAGAATGAGAATTATAGTGTTATGATTCTAAAATCATACGTCAATGATAATTATAAGATTTAATGATAAGGTATTAGCTTAATGAGATATAGCATAGTATTAAAGTCCAAACACTAGATCATGAAACTCATATAAGTCATGGTAAGGAATAAGTTTTGAATTAATTGTTATAGAATTACAGGCCACTATGTTGAATCGTAATAGGTTAATGGAATAAATAAAAATTAAGTCATTTAAGTAAACTTATAAATTATAGTATAGTGATAATATCAATCGTTAAAAAATATTAGGAGTCAGTGAACTTGGATTGAACCTAGAGTTAACTAAGAAAGTTTTTGTATTAATCAGGGTTTAGAACAAAGAGTATAATATGAATGATTTGTTGAACACTATGGAAGACACTTTTAAACGAACTGTATTTGTGCACCTGTGACCTTGATGTGAGATTTGTAAGGCACGCCTGCTTGGAGCTTGCAAGTCTCGTGATGGTCTTGTGATGCATAGTTTGTAAATCGCAATATACATCATGGAGTTTGTACGCCCCCAGTAAGTGATTATCACACTGCTGGAGGGTATGAAAAATGGTATATAAGTTGCAAGGAGTCCAAATAAAATTTGACTTCAGTCCTGATCAGACTGTTCCCAGAAGAAACTGCCTCCAAGTGGTCTCTTCTCGCTGTCCGGATTCTCTGGAGCGGGTCCTAACCCTTCCCTCTTTGGTCGGGGCTGGTACCCCGACACATACACATAAGAACTTCATTGAGCAGACATTATTCTAGGTGAAATAGTCTTCAAAAACATGGACTTAGAGCATAGAAATAATATTTCAATAAGGAAAAGAACATTTGCTTAACTTCCAAATCCTAAGCCCATAATTTTTGCAGTATACTTTTAAGACAGATAGCTATATTATCAATGGAGATTCTGTGAGGAGATTATCCTTCTCAAATTTACTAAAACTTTATTCTAAGCCACTTCTACACAAAACACATTCATCCATCTCTTCTGTTTCAATCTTAACAAGTAACATGCTCTTCATTCAGAATCCAGACTTGTGAAACTTATATATCCATTCACTGACATATGGTTATAAATTTGACATCTATATTTCAAACATCATCTATTAAGCTCTATACAGGCTCTAGAGAAAGGTGATACCTTTTCACAGAAATCAGATATTGATGGATTTGGGATCCTATAATGTCTGGTATTTTTCAGGTTCTGAAGCTCCATCTTTGTATCACTTAAGTCACCGTAATTCAAAATTTATCCTTATCACTGACATGGCAGTTACTTTCTGAATAGGAATAGCTTCATCCAGTGGTTATAAAGTCTTTCAATAGAAAGCCTACTGTAAGAGCCATAATCCTAGGAGAAATAGTCTCCAAAGCTATGGACTTAGAGCATAGAAGTGAAATTGCCTTTGTTATGGTCTGAATGTAGTCCCAAAATTCATGTTTAAACTTAATCATCTATATTATATGCATTAAGAGATGGGACTTTTAGGAGGTGATTATGTCAAGAAGTGGAGCCCTCATGAATGGGATTAGTGACTTTATAAAGGAGGTTGGAGGACATGACCTAGGTCCTTTTGTCCTTCTGCCTTGCTTAGACATTTCTATAAAGCAAGAAAGTGCCATCTTCAAAACGGGGACCAAGCCCTCACCAGACACCAGATTTACTGGTGTCTTGATCTTAGACTTTCAGACTCCAGAACTATGAAAAATAAATTCCTGTTCTTTATAAATCACCCGGTCTCAGGTATTTTGTTAGAGCCGCACAGATTAACTAACATATCCTTCTTCCTGCTAAAAATTAGTACACTTATTTTTTAAGAAACTGGATATCCATGAAAATTAGAATAAAAAATGAATTCCATTTTATAGCTTCATGAGAGAATGTTGGCAAATTTTCATAAGGCGGGGAAAATCTAATCCTCTACTTGAGTGTATCTTCACATTGTTTCTTTAACATGAGTCTTGATTTCTGAGAATCATGATGGCTCTTACCTGCTTGACCTTCACTCCGCTCTAACATGTGATTTTGACTTCAGGACGTGGTGACAATTTTAATGTGCACTGTATCTGTCTGTATATTGAAGCTTAGGTCCCAAATCCAGTACGATAGCTTTCAGAATATAATCCACAAGAAAACCTGGGGATTTCCAGGGCCAAATAACTGCTTAGACATGTATGCAATGAATTCCACACCTGGTGTCAACAACAATTTAAGAAAATTTAACCTTTATTTTAATTTCTCAAAGAATATTGAAGGAAATCCAAAATGTATGCTACAGAAAGCAGTTTTCAAGAGCCCCTATCTACAGTCTAACCTCTTCTTATCTGATGTCTTGCATCTTCTTGAGAGCCTCTCAAATTCAGTTCCCCAGTTCTCATTTGTAGTGACGATGGTGATTACAATGAAAATAACGAGAATGAACCTAATGAAGTTACATTCATAGACACTTACTCTTTGCTATCTATTTTAAGTGCTTTATATGTGTTAAATTGCTTAATTCCAAATACAAAGTAGGTTCTAAATCCCCCTGTCCCTCTCTTCCTTTCCTCTTTCTGCTGTTTTTCCCCCAAATCTCTCGGATATTACAACTTTTATTATTTATTTATTTAATTATTATAAAGATGCAGGGTACAATTCAGGGTTAGGTATACAAACGTTGATTATGAAGGTACCCTTGTTGATAAGGTGTGCCCCTCCCTCCCCTAGCAGTCTCCCTCAACTGCCAATCCCACCCCGCACACCGACAGTGTCCCACTACTGCCAATCCTTTTCTTATAGTATTGTCATTGCTCAAGGTCTGCTTATGAGTGAGCACATATGATACCCTGTGCTTTGTTTCTGTGTTGGAGCACTGAGTATGATCGACTCGAAATCTACCCAGGTTGCTGCGAGGTCCATATGTTTGTCCTTCTTTATGGCTGCATAATATTCCATTGTGGGAAATTACAACTTTTAAACAACCCAACTTAGCCTCTTTGACTGTTTTTTTTTAATCATTTCTATCTCTTTTCTTTTCTTTTCTTTCTCCCTTCCTTCCTTCCTTCCATCCTTCCTTCCTTCCTTCCTTCCTTCCTTCCTTCCTTCCTTCCTTCCTTCCTTGCTACCATTGTTCATATTCTTTATCACAGAAGACACAAACAGAGCTTTTAAGAACTGAATTCTCCAATAAAGAAACTAAATAGAAACATGGATTCGTGGCAGATAGGGAACATACTTCAGCAGATCTTGTCTCTAACACACATAGGCTTTAAATCATTGTGCTTTATCTGCCTAATAGACACAAAATTAGGAGACAAATTTAAAATAAATATATTAAGCTTTGATAAATCTATGCATAGTCATAAATACTTTAGAATGTTATATAAAGAGTATTTATTAAATGAATTTTTAAATACATTGGGATCATGGATGCTTAAGACAATGAAACATAAGAAAATGCCATATGATGAGAGATGCATAATATTGTATTTATGCAAAGTACCTGACTGAAGTGGAAATGTACATGTTATATATACATGTATTTACAAAATGGTTTTCTGATTCTTATTTGTGTATGTGTGTATGTAAAATTTAATCAATATTCCTGAAAAAAAAGAAATACATTTAATTGGACAAAGAAAAATAAAAGTGCACTTTAATTCTAACCTAAAGTGTATTTTAATGATCAAGTAGTTGGTTGGCATGAATACAATTTTGAACACACCATCTCTGATGTGACACTGGTGAAGTGGTTTTTGAAATGCAGTCAATTTTGACTCTCAATTTTCATGGCAATATAGTGCTGAATTCCCTGACTCACAACGGTACATAACAGAAAATGAATTCTGGGCTTTCACTGCTGTCTTTGCTATATAGTGATAGGTTTGTGTCAAAGAAAACCAGGATTCTTCAGTATATCCAGAGTTGAATTTATGAGCTAACACTGTCTTTGTCCTAAAGTGAGTGAGGTCAGATTTGGCAAGTTGCGCACCATCGCTGGTATTGCCAGCTGAAAAGTGATTATGAATCCATGTTTCAGTGAGTAGGTTGTCTGGGATAAAGTAATATTTGAAAGTACTCTGCATTGTTTCCAAGCAAAAGAATATTTCTGCCTGCAGCCTAGGTAATAATGCTATGTGTTTCTCAACCTTCTGAAAATCTAGAAAGTTTTGAAAATTTGTCTCTTCCACCCTCTTCTTCCAAAACGGTAAATTAGTCAAACAAGCTTGTCTTTTCTGTAGCATAACTGATACTTTTTATGTGACCCTGAATCAAGAGATTTACATCACTTAGGAAATCACATATGTCCATCAGGTTTCATGAATCATTAGTAAACCTTTCCCTGGAACATTTTTCTGAAAATCATGTTTTGTTTTGTTTTTTTCAAAAGAGAATAAGATTTATTTTCGAATTTAGCAATAAATGGTTCAATGATTGTTCTCTGAGGAGTCAGTATTTTCTGTGCAAGAGCAAAGAATTCTGTATTTAACACATAATTTATGAGAACACCTTGTAGTACAAAGGGAATTCAAAGATCAATCAGAAGAATTGACAACTTGCCTGCCAGTTGACAAAAATATATTTTGGGATTTTTTGGGAAAATTTATTTGGAAAAACGCCGGTGCATATAGATGTGATTGCTTGGAAGTGAACCCACAATATCTCTGAGGCATGGCTGGACTAAAATTCCGAAATTTTTTTTCCTTCTAGCCTCTTGCTTATTATAATTTCACACTGCCTGGTTACAAGTATTCTAATTATTTTTTAATCATAGAAACAATACTAGATGGAATTATCTAAATGAATAGCTTTGTTTTAATAAAAAAGGAAAGCCTATATCAAACATAACCATCTTTTTTACAACTACAAAGCTCATAGGGAAAAAGCAGCTGAAGAAAAAAAAATGGAAAATTATGAAAAGGCAGAACAGTCGCTCGTGCGGTGACAATTTTATATATTTCATGCACAAAGGTTTTAAATCTATAGTACATGCTTTGACAAAAAGCCCCTTGACTCAAGGATAATCCTGTTCTCCCAATAGTGCCATCTCAGCAATAACTACTTTTTTAAAAAAGTAGTTGAAACATGTGCCCTAAATGTAGCTGTTACTTAGCAATGTCAGCATACAAGCCAAACCAACAACTAGCAAGAGGAGACCAAAAATTATCTGTTTCCAGAGTGATAGTTTGTTGTTAAATTTTAATAAAATAATTATTATTTTAGTCAAATTAAATCATAATTAATCACAGTCGAAGTCAGTTATGTATATGACAGGTTTTTTTTCCATCACAAATATAGGAAAATGATTATTTTAATATCCTGAACATGATACTTTGTACAAAGAGCTGCCTTTAGGCCTGTTGTGGTGGCTCATGCCTGTAGTCCCAGTGCTTTGAGAGGCTAAGGCAGGAAGACCGCCTGAGATTAGGAGTTTGAGACCAGCCTGGGAAATATAGAGAGATCTCATCTCTACAAATAAAATGCAATTTTCAAAAATTATCTAGGCCTCATGTTAAATGGATGTAGTTTCAGATACATGGGAGGCTGAGGCACAATGATGACCTAAGCACAGAAGTCTGAAGCTACAGTGAGCTAGATTGCCACTGCACGCCAGCCTGGGTAACAGAGAGGAACTCTAGCTCAAAACAAACAAAAAGCACCACCTTTCCAATTGGATTGTGACTATTTCAACTTATTACTGTAATAAAAATGTCTACTGTTTGTTGAACACCTTCTAAATGCCAAGTAATGTGCTTAATGCTTCCATCTGTATTCTACCTTAGAACTCCAGCCGTATTTGGCTTCACTTCAATTATTTATTCAAAATTGACTTTTTATCATTCTCTCTAATCCTGTTATAGACATCTAGTTAGCTGAATTTTAAAACTCTGCCTCTATCTTCTAAATCTTTTCATATATCTTTAATACTTTCCGTGACCTGATATGTTGAATTCTGAGGAAAGTCCTTGACTTGATTTTCTAACTCACTAATTCCCTTTTTAATTGTTTTGTGAATCACCCCTATCTATTATGTTTTTTTCAATGCTAAGATTTTCAATGTTCATTATCTCTAGATAATTTTATTGTATTTGTGCAAAATCCTGTCATATATATTTAAATATTAGGACGATCTGTTAATACCTACATGGGGCATCAACTCTATTTCCATTTTGCCTGGAAGCCAAACCAAAGGGAATCAAAGTATAGTCACCATGGAATTCTAAAGATGGAAGCAGGAAAGTCATGTTAAGTCAATCATTATAAATTAAATTGTAGATACGTAATTAAGTTCTAAATGATGGAAGAAAAAGAGAGGGAGGGGGAAGAAGAGGGAGGAGGAGGAGAAGTGGAAAGAGGAAGTAAAGGAGGGGGAAAGGGAGAGGAGAAATAGGAGGAGAAGGAGAAGAAGGAAGAAAAAATAAACTGTGTTATGGAAGAACTCAATGATCTTTTGTAGCAAAAGATAACTGACTAGAGACTCTTTACATTGATCTATACCATAAGATAATTTTAATTGACTGTATTTTTAGGTCTTTTTGCTATAGCAATGTATCTTGGATTATACCTAATTGTGTTAAAGAGACAGATTAGTATTCCATATGGCTGACAATGTCTGAGGAATAAAATGAACATTCGCGATTTAAATTTTTCTCATGGCCACACCTACCTTCAAGAAAATTTGTTAGATGTAATTTATAACTGGGCAGCCATGTATCAAGTTAAAGCATGAGGTGTTATCTTAGTAAAGAAGAATTATTAGAATTAAAAAGTAAAGGACAATTAGCTTACTCTGCTTCATTGATCCATCTTCCATACTTACTGCTCCGGGCTGGCTGCTCGCAGATCTGAGCTGGTGATGGAGTAGAGAGCCCTAACGTCCATTTTTAGTATGCAATGTTTTAGTCTTGAGGTGGTCCTGGACATTTAAAAAAAAAACCAGTTCTCTCTTTCCATTTAATATTTTGAATGGGTCTTTATGCCCTTAATTTTTTTTTGGTATATTTTGTCATTTCTTGGAAGTTTTGGGGGGCTATCAATTCTGCAACTTGTTATCATTACACATTTGATATGTGAGTCAATGCACTCTCCTTGAAATATGAGAGATTGGTGGAGAAGTAACCAATATTTCTTAGTAGAGTAAATCACTCTACTAAGCTATGTACATATGCTTGTGGCTATATATAATAAAATGAAAATATTTATATTTATATGTAAATACATATACTTACCACAAATGTAAAAATGAAATCATAATACAACTATTCAAAGTATTTCCGTTCACTTTTCTCAAAGTTAATCATCTGAAAGAAAAATATTTATTAACTGACCACTGTGCAATGAATGGAAATTATATACTAGTTGCCTTGATATAGATAATACACAATTTGCAGAAGTAAGTTAATTGAGATACAGAAAAATAGGCAAATGACTAAGGTCACACAGTTAAAAAGTAATGATATCCAATCTCCAAGACCAAGAAGTTTCCATTTCTGAAAGTGACAATTATATAGCTTCAATATTTCTTTCATTGTTTTGATTTTTCTCTACCTAGCCATTTTTTACTCAGAAGTCAAAGAAATAACTCTTAACATGTTTGCCCTGCCCAAACACTTTTTGCTTTGTTAATAGCCTCTCACTTTTCTGGTCTTAGCTAACATGCCAGTGGTGGCTCAATATAATCTTACACCTTAATATAAATATAATCAATCTTTCATTCTTTCATAGTGTTCTGTCCTCTTATTATTTGGAACTCATCATGATTTTTAATGATGTATCTAATTTATGGTGAATTTGTATTTGATTCTCCCACTAGAGAATCATGAAGACAAACAATTTCTCTTTGTTTGTTTCTCCTAAATCATTATATACCAAGTTCTTAGTGTAGCGTGGGCTAATATCATTTTCTTGAAATGTACTTGTTCAATAAAAGCAACTGTAGGTATTAATTCACTGGTAGAGTACATGCATCTATCAATCAAGTTGGATGCTGGAGTCCCCCTATCATGTTAGGAACTGTCTTGGCTGTTGAAATGTGAAGAAGTTTGAGAGGTTCAGAAAGATCGGCCAGTGCTGCTGGGGCAGTAGGGATATGGGAATTTGTGAGGGCAAGGGAGTAGATATTTAACCAGTACAGATGTAGATCCTTATTTTAAGAACCACTAAAGCCACCAATACACTAGTCGAGCATCAACATGAAGAGATGGATTAAATAGAGCTACATTCTATCTTAATTCCTTCCTTCATAATTTGTAATTCCAAATCTCTTTAAAATGTGGACAGATTCAACCAGGTCTCATGCCATGCCCATGAAGACTGATAGCAAAGTACAAAAATCAAATTCATTTGAATGTGAACTGATTTTTATAACTTGTTGCTAAGGCAATCTGATTTCCCTTACCTGCATGCTGATCTTTATTCCAGTGAAGATATCACACGAATGTAAATAACTTATTCTTGTTTAGAAAAATAGTTGATTTAGAATATTTTATATTTTAAATATCTTATTGTATTTTTTCCAGTGTATTTAACTGTTTCAAAAATTCATATTGTTTTTTAAAAAATGATTCAAGTAGCATTTTGCAAAGTCCTTTACAAATACTGGAACCTTGTTTCTATGCATGATACCAGCTGAGGTCTCACATTTTGCCTTTTCTTATAGCTAGCAATGACAGAATTTATCTTTTAAAATAAGAACTTAGATACACCAAAATTAGAGAAGGCAAAATTAAAAATAAAAACTTTGATAAAATAAGAATTTTTTTCAAGGTGATTTTGGATACAATTTAATGTCTTAATAATTTTAAATAAATTATTTACTTTAGTTGATATTATAGTTTGAACATTTTAAGAGTGATCCACTGTTACATAGTTGCAACCTCTATATGGTCGCTTTGTAATCTGATGAAAAAATGTATTTCAAGTTCACCAGTCTCTTGCAAATATTGCTTTAATTGTCATAAAAACATCATGCAATCTTTGAGTATGTTTTCTCGACTTAATATATTTTACTGGAAATTGCTATTATTTAAGAATTTGTTTATATTTTTCTTACTAAACATTTTCTGATTCCCTAAGACAGAACTAGTCATGCATTCTCTGGGTTCTGGCATCACTTTGAGTGAATTTCATTCTTGGTATTTTGAAGATGATAAGGTAAATTGTTTAATATCTCTATCTAGTCTACTAAACTGTGAAATTTTTAAGGAGAGTTTCCATTATTTAATCATTTACACAATTTAATGTAGTGCCTAAAATTTAGTGAGTGTTTCAATAAAAATAGGGGAAGATACAGTATAGTTCAAACTATATCATTATAGATATTATTTTTCTTATACAAATCCCAGCTTTGTATAATTTTAAGACAATTAAACAACTTTCCTTTGAACATATCTTGATTTTCTTTCTTACTGATTCATAGTTACCAATAGTGCCTTCATAATTTTTCTATAGTTATTTTTCCCTTTCAGTTTTGCAGTTAACCTCCTTCTAGCTGTGTGGCATAGAAAGAAGTAAAATATAATACAATATATAGCCTAGTTAATAAATATACTGTCATAAACTTGTCATCTGGTGCATTCGTTCTGTTTACTTTTATGCAAGGCATTATGATGCACTATGTATAATGTTTTTTCTAACTCATCTATTAAAGATAAATAGAACAAAAAGAGGAATAAAGTTCTGCAGCTGCTTTTACCCCTAGGATCTTCTGGAAAGGGAACAAAATGGGCTTTGGTATTTATGAAGTTTGTTGTCTGTTAGGGCTCTTAACTGAGGCTAACACAACCTTTCACACAATCTTAATTAGATTTTATGTTTTATTTGTCTTCATTAGGAGGTAAATTAATTTTTAATTAAAAACAAAAAGATTACTGCATCACTGGATTATTAAAAAAACAACTTTCTATTTCTTAATTCTATAAGCAAGACATAATTATAAATGACTAATGAATGCCTCAGGGGAATAATCTAACCCATTAAATAACCCATTTCCATGGGAACAAAGAAAAATATTCAAATAGTTTTTTTTTTTTTTTTTTTTTTTGAGTTGGAGTCTCACTCTGTCACCCAGACTGGAGTGCAGTGGCTGCTCGCTGCCACCGCAGCCTCGACCTGCTGGGCTCTGGCGATCCTTCCGCCTCAGCCTTCCAAGTGGCTGGAATTACAGGCATGTGCTACCACGCCAGGCTGATTTTTTGATTTATTGTAGAGATGAGGTCTTACTGCTCAGACGGGTCTCGAACCCGCGGGCTCAGGCAATCCACTCACCTCAGCCTCCCAAAGGCACGGGATTACAGGCTGAGCCACCGTGCTCAGTTTCAAATAGTTTTAATAGAGATATTCTAATTCTACTTTTACATTTTCTAAATTTTACTTCAACACATTGTGTTAAAAACTAAAACTGTTAAAAGAGTTCTTAAAAGCATAAGAAACCTAGATTTCATTTTAGTACATTCTAAAACAACTGGATTTAGGTCACAAAGTATTTACTAGCAGTGTGGATTTCTTTTCGTATTTATTTGATCTATGGGATAAGGTAAATATAAAAACAAGAAACAGGAAGAAAAAACAGTTAAAACAATATATAGATACAAACAGAGATACAGAAAAAAATGTACTAAAAATAAATTATAAAATAGCATACTGGGCGACTGAGTGAGACTCTAACTCAAAAAAAAAAGAATAAAAACAAAATAAACAGTGTTATTTAATTTTATTTATTTTAAGAGAGAGGGTCTCACTCTTTTGTCCAGGATGGAGTGCAGTGGCAAGATCATAGCTCACTGTAGCCCCAAAATCCTGGGCTCAAGCAATCTTCCTATCTCAGCCACCTGAGTAATTGTGATTACAGGTGTATGTCATCATATTTGACTGACTTTCAGTGTTTTTTTTTTTTGTAGAGACTGGTTCTCACTATGTTGACTAGACTAGTTTTGAAATCCTGGCCCCAAGCAAACTTCCCACCTCAGCCTTCCAAAGCATTGGAATTGCAGGCATGAACCACTATACACAACCTATAAGATATTCTTTAAAAAGAAGAATGTATTAATGGAAGAGTTTCTCATGGCAGAAGGAAAAGCTGGATGTTTTAGTCCAAAATGATCTTTCCCCACTGCTATTTTTAAATAATGGCAGAAAGTGAACAATACAGAATAGAAAAAAAAAAATGAGAATTAGACAAAAGGTTGCTAGAAAAAAATGGCTAAAACAATACAAACCTAAAGTTTCCTGCTGTCTAAAATATGAGGTACATGAACAGTTTGACATTATTTCTCTTTTTTTTTTGAGACAGGATATCACTCTGTCACCCAGTCTGGAGTGCTGTGGTGTGATCATAGGTTACTGCAGCCTTGATCTTCTGGGCTCAAAGGATCCTCCCACCTCAGCCTCCTGATAAGCTGGGACTGTAGGAGCACACTGCCACACTCAGTTAATTTATTTGCATTTTTTGTAGAGATGAGGTCTCACTATGTTGCCCAGGTTGATCTTGAATTTCGGGGCTCAATTGATCCTCTTACCTCAGTCTCCCAAAGTGCTGGGATTACAAGCTTGAATTACTCTGCCTAGCCATATTTTATAATACTAAAGTTTTATTTGGAGTATTTGCAATATTAAAAATGCAAAGTGTACTATCCACCAATTTAAGATTTTTTTTTAAATTAGGAAGATTCCAATTCTATTCTTTTAAAGCCAGACACAGAAAGATAAATATCACATGTTCTCACTCATATATGGAAGTTTAAAATTGAACTCTTGGAGATAGAGAGCAGAATGATAATTACCAGAGGGTGGAAACAGTTAATATTCTTGGAACTTGTGCCTCCTTGAGGCAATCATTGTCTGCCCCCTTGCCATAGATATCGGCTTCAAGAGCCCAGTTCACCAGGGCCAGCTCTCTCTGTAGGTAATATAAGGCAGTGAAAAAGGTTTGCTGGGGGTGAGGAATTGATTCAAATGCTAAAAGTTGAGATCATCTTCAGGTATTCATGCCCTCTATCACTTAACCATTTATATTCACAGGGTCGGTCAATAGCCACCAAAATGAAATGATTCCTCCAAAAAAATCCTACTCCCTGAAGTGTAAAAAGTAAATCTGCCCAAATAGTTGCTCAACAGTCACGATCAGCTGTAGTTTTGTGATTCCTCTGCCTCTTTGGCCTATTCTTCTCTTCCCTTATTAAACTTACCAGGACTGGCAGATTATCTTCTGTTTTGGGACTCTTCTCCAAAATGAAGCAGAAGATCACATTTTTTTGTAATGAAAATCAAATTTAAATCTTTTTAAATCACATTAAAGGATAAGGAATATTAATGTTAGAGTGGTAAAATAACAAATTTGAACTTAAAATTTTATTGTAGGCTAAATTTTTATTTAGTATTCTGTTAATATGGAATATTAAACTCCTAACAAAAGATTTCTCTCTAAAATAACTACAAACCCTTGACAAAATACAGGAAAATAACTACCCAAAGACTCTGTAAAGTGAACAAAAACAAGCAGATTTTTGGCAAGGGACAACATTTGGAGAAAATAATCAGCACAATGCAAGTTTTATTTATTTTCTGTTTTTCTCCTAAGGGCAGCTTAAGTTGTGGCAAGACACTAGGTATGCTAAAATCTCAATAGAAGAATTTGCTCTGTTTTATGTCAGAAAAACTAGGAGAAGGAACCAGGGCAAATGGAGCCATCGGAGAATGATATGGGAGATAAGAAAGGAGAGAGGCAGAGAATGGAGCTGAAAAGTCTGGATATCAACTTTGCCTGAATCACTGGCTGTTCCCTGAGCCTCCCAGGCACAGGGTACACCAAAAACCATCTTAATGGAGACTTCAGCTTCCATTCACTGCAGATAGACAAGTTTCTATTTTGAGTCTCAACAAGTTAATTGACTGCTAAAACAACAATGACGCATTTCTTTTCTTTTCTTTTCTTTTTTTAAGTTTTCAGGGAGTTTATTTAGAAAGTAAATAAGAGAGAGAGAAGGAGAGAAGAGATTCACCTCCCCAAGGTAGGGGAAGGGCCAAAGCTAAGAAAACATGGCAGGTATAGTTCCAACAGCCACAAGAAGACAGCAGACTTTAACAAAGCAATGGCCAAAAATAACACACTTCTAAAGGACAGAGGAGAATCCAGAGCTTTCTCAGCATACTATATACAATGTCCTGGATACAGCTTAAAACTACAGAATTTATAAAGGGCTGAAAAAATGTGACCACTCTTAGTGGAAAAGGTAACCAATAGATGGCAACCCCGAAATGTCCCCGATGTTAGAATGATCAAACGAAGGATATTTTAGTTATGTTCAAAGAAATCATGCTCCTAATTAATTAGGAAAACAGTAAATCTCATCAGAAATTAGAAAGCATATATAAAAGATATAAACAGAAATCTTAGAACTGAAAAATATATCAAAGAAACCTGCTTCATAGAAGAGTAATTGTAGGGAAAAAAAAGCTTAGACATGAATCAGTAGGCATTATTTAATGTAAAATGGTGAGAAAAAATGAGAGAGAGAGAGAGAGAGAGAGAGAGAGAAGACAATGAAGCAGAAAAAAAAAAAATACCGACTAAAAACATTCCAAATTGACTGAAAGGCAGAAATTCCACAAGTTCAACAAGTGACAAATTTTATAGCTAAGTATGCCTAGGCATATCATAGTCAAGCTAGGAAAAATACAAAAATTAGACAAATCTTGAAAGCAACCAGAAAAAAGAAAAAACCCTGACAAGTTACATATAGAGGCACAACCATTTGTATAATTGTTGACTTTGTATGTTTAAATGCAGAGATCATAAATTGTCAACCTAACAATTTGTTTTCAATTAAAATATTCTTTCAAAGCCAGGTTCTATGGCTTCAGGGACTTTTATTTTAAAATTAGAATAATCAGAATAAGAATTGTTACTTAAAAGGAGGATTAAAACAAACAAAAAAGAGGAAGGATTCATATACTTGGGTCTTCTAAAAAGTCCCAGCTATTTGGAGATTAAGGTAGAAGGATTGTTTGAGCCCAGGAGTTCAGGGCTATAGTATGCAATAATTGTGTCTATGAATAACAGTTGCACTTTAGCCTGGGCAACAAAGAAAGATTGTATCTAAAAAGAAAACAATTCTTCCAGAATGAATATTATTATACAGAAGCATATTAAAAGTGTTTGTTACCTGCAGATTTATACTGCAAGATATCCTAAAGAAATTTCAACAGATTGAAAGGAAACATTAGGGTCAAACATGAATATTTAAGAATGAATAATGAAGTCAAAAATTGTGAACATCTGGATAAAAATTACAGACTACATTATTCCTTTGCTTTATTTAAAATATAAGTATGTTTAAAAATCATTATTTCATTGGATTTATATGTAGATTGTTAATAGCTAATAATACATATAATGCATATTGCAAGTCATAGAACAGTCAATAAAATGATTAAGTAATTAGCTAAAAATTCAGTAATTGGAATGACATTCGAAAATAATATTTAAATAATCAAAGAAACAGAAAAGAGTAACAGAAAAAAAAAAGACATGTAAAATCATTTTGCAAATAGGTGTATATGGTTGTATACTGACCCAATAGTTTTTTGGGTTTTTTTTTTGAGTTGGAGTCTCAATCTGTCGCCCAGACCAGAGTGGAGCGGCCACTGCAGCCTCGACCTGCTGGGTTCCGGCGATCCTTCCGCCTCAGCCTTCCAAGTTGCCGGAATTACAGGCATGTGCTACCACGTCTGGCTGATTTTTTGATTTATTGTAGAGATGAGGTCTTGCTGCCCAGGCAGGTCTCGAACCCGCGGGCTCAGGCAATCCACTCACCTCAGCCTCCCAAAGGCGTGGAATTGCAGGCTGAGCCACCGAGCCCGGCTTGGGTTTTTTTTTTTTAAGAGTAAAGTGTTATGTAGAAGTGACTATTTTACTAATGTTATTTATGGTAGATAGTTGTTTTTAGAGTATGAAGAGAATATTTGTAAGCAAAACAAACTCCATTAATAAGGCTACATAATTTATAAATGATGATTTGTGGTATTTAATAAAAAATTGTAAGATGCCAGTGCAAGTCTAATCAGGTCCAAAATTATATTACTATTTCATGAATTAAATGTTCCAATTAAAATGCAGAGGTAATTAGAATAACTTTGACAAAAAAATGAAAATTATATGAGAAGTTCTTCCTTTTTTAAAACAACAAACCAAGAGTCCTTTTTTAAAAAAAGTGATTTTTGTTTTCTTACTCTGTACTAGTATCATTAAACATTGGGCAGAAAGGTATGCACCTTTTCAGTATTGTTTAAAGCAGAAACATGCAATTAAACAATGGGTTTATTTTTCACGTTTCCATTGTGTAATTTGAAACTTAATGTGACATGGAAACTAAAAAATGTGTAGGTCTTACTCCATGGTTATCGCACCCAAAGAGAAGTAAACTGGGAGCTAATCTTGAGAGGCATTTATGCCCTCAACAAACTAACCTGCTAGGAACTTTGAGTACCAAAATCCACACAGGCAAAGAAATGCAGGCGATAGCTGAAAGGATGGAAGATGTACATTGAGACATTAAGAATGAGAGGATACACTTGGGGCATGGCATCTTCCTAACCATAAAGTTCATGTATATATGAACATAAGTTTGATTTATAACTTATATTGACTTGAGACAAATCCTTAGTTTTGCTCAATCTTCTAAATGCAGTTGAGCTTTGAACAATGTAGAGCTTAAAGATGCTGAGCTTTTGTGCAGTCAAAAATTCATGAATAACTTTTGACTCCCTCCAGATGTAACTATTAATAACTTTCTGGCCAGGCTTGGTGGCTCAGCCTGTAATCCCAGCACTTTGGGAGACCGAGGCGAGTGGTTTGCCCGAGCCCGCAGCTTCGAGACCAGCCCGGGCAACTTGGCGAGACCTTGTCTCAAGGAAATGTTACTGGTAACATAAACAGTTGACTAACACATATTTTATTTGTTATAATATGCATTATATACTGTATTCTCACATCAAAGTAAGCTAGAGACTAGAAAATGTTGAGAAAAGTATCAAGAAGAGAAAATATATTTACTATGAATCAAGTGGAAGTGGATTGCCAAAAAGGTCTTTATCTTAGTTGTCTTCACATTGAGTAGCTGGGGACAACAAGGAAGAAGAGGGATTGTCTTGCTGTGTCAGGAGTGGCAGACAAAAGGGGGGGTGGAAGGGGAGGCAGCAGACACAGTCATACTCATTGTAACTTTTACTGAGAAAAATACATATAAGCATATAACATGTAAATGAATCTACACAGTTCAAACTCATGTTGTTTAAGGATCAACTGTATGTTCATTATCATTTTTATGATTATTATGTGTCTGCAATTCACTTAAAAAACAGTTGAAAGATTTTTGAGCTATGATTCATACATTGGTTTTGGCAAAGACCGCAAACAAAATGTGTTGCATAAAAGCTATAAGTCAGTATGCTGATGATCATAAATCATTTACAAATGCTACATAATTTATAAATGAAAGTTTGTGGTATTTAGGTGAGTAGATCCTGATCTTGTCACATCCTTAAAGAGGTACATAATATTTTCAGAATAAATTCAAACAACATAAGTGGTATTATGGATATATGAGTTTATGTATGTGATATCATACATATGTCTTAATTCTTGGCCAACCTTTCCATTGACATATTTCTTAGGATTTTGTTTAAGGGGAAAGCCTTAATGGAGAAAAATCTAGAGCTATAAACTGCTTATACTTTTGAAGTTTTAACTTGCTTTTCCTAATCAAGATATCACTGTCACAATTTAAATTAACTGTGGACTTAAAAACCAGTGTTTGTGGTTCCATCAATATTATTACATACATTTTATGTTACTTAGATCTTTAGCAAAGGTGCACAGAGAAGATAAATACTAGTAAACAAACAGTTTCATTAATGTTTTAAAATTATTGTTTATAGTTGTTCTGTTAGATGTAGACAAGCTATAGTTCTTGAGGCAACGGCTATTGCCATCTGACTAACCTGTATCATGGGATTTTCTACCAAATCATCTTGAAAAGAGAAAAATTAAGTACAAGTGGCACTGAGATATAATCTAGAAAGGACATGGGAGTAGGGAGAGATGTGCTGTTGAATATATTTTGACTGAACCAATTGTTTGAATTCATTAAGAAAACTCAAATAAGACCATTTAGAAACCATTTTTATGAGTATGTTAACCGAGTTTTTCATTTTGACTGCAATTCACTAAACTTCTTGTTTCTAACAATCTGTTTTTTTTTCTTGACAAAAAAGACTTAAATGAGGATGAATAAATCTATGAAATGTAATTACCTGTAAAAGTATATTAATGGTGTGTTAGCCAATATCTTAATTATAAGTTTAGAAATGGATGGACTTAGAGTCAATAATACTCAGTGATCTATCACAGAAACAAAGAACTGAGTACGGCATGTTCTCACTCATAAAAGGACCCTGAACAATTACCATAATACTACAAGAAAGGGATTGACAGTAGTGGGAAACTGCCAGGGAGGGGGGTCAAGGCACACTTCATCTATAAGGGTACCTGATCTCAAACCAGATGAAGTGGGGACCAAAGTGAGGCCAAACTTACCTGTACAATGACCATTTGTATACCTAACCCTGAATTGTACCCCACATCTTTAAAATAAAAATAGAAGAAAAAGAAATTTATGAAGCAAAAAAAAAAAAAACACAAAAACAAAAAAAACACAAAAAACTATCAAGGCACACTCAGGAAGAAACAGATAACCAATAACCTCCTATATATTAAAGTAATTCAAATTTAGTTTTACATTCTTTCCCCCAAATAAAATTACAAGTCTAGTTTTTTTTTCTTATATAATTTCATTAAAAATTAAGGACAAAATATAGCCAGTTTTATACAATTTCTTTCAGAATAAGATGTCATACATCCCAACTAACTCTATGAGGGCACTGTCACTCTGTTATAAAAACCAAAACATGAAAAAAAAGAAAAAAGGAAATTGCAGACCAATATTCTTCATGGACATAGATAAAACTATTTTTAAGAATTTTGGCAAATTGAATTCACCAATATGCAGAATACTAATGCATCATCACCAAATGGAATTTATGCAAAAACTGCAAGTTTCACTTAGTATTCTTAATTGAGTCCATTAAGTTTACCATATTACGATATTTAAAAGTTACATAATTAAAAAATGATTATCTTTATAGCCACAGAAAAATATTTGAAAATATTCAGCATCTACTTCTGATGAAACATTCTCCACAAACTAGGAAAAGTTTTTCAACTTGATGAAGAGGATCTATTGAAAAACCTACAACAAACATCACACTGTTGAAAGGTTAAGCTTTTTCGTTTTAAGATCAGGAATAAAGCAAGGATGTCTATTTTCACTTATTTTTATTAAATAATGAACTAGTTAGAGATTCTAGCAATTTAAATAAGGTAAAAATAAATATATAGTTGATAGATAAGCAAATAAATAGCACCTAGATCAGAAAGGAAGATTTAAAACAGTCTTTCATGTAGATAGCATGAAACATTGGCATTTCTTACCTCGTAGATGATCTTCTCTGTTTTCACATTGTCTTTCCTCTGTACATGTTGCCCTTTTCTATAAGAACACAAGTCATACTGGTTAGAAGCCCACCTTCCTTAAGGATAACCTGAATTAAACATAATTAATTATATCCATAATGACCCTATTTCCAAATAAGTTTACTTTCTGAGGTACTGGTGGTTAGAAATTCAGCATATAAACTTTTTTAAAGACAGAGTTCCATTCATTATGTACCTCACAACCAGAAACAACCCAAGTATACATCAACAGGTAGATGAACAATGCTGCTGTGTTAATATAATGGGATACTATCTAGCAATAAAGAGCAGTGTAAACTATTGATACTTGTAAAATAGCCGATACATTTCAAAATAATGATGCTATGTGAAAGAAGTCAGGCAAAAATGAGTACATAATGTATGATTCCATTTATATAAAATTACAGGAAATGCGAATCAAGCTATAGTGACAGAAAAAGAATTCATCTTTACCTGTGGATGAGGAGGAAGTTTTGTGGACGTGCAAAAGGGATATTAAAGGGAGAGATTACAAATAAGCATGAGAAAATTTGGGGATGCATCTTGATTGTCAAGATGGTTTTACAGGTATACACATATGTGAAGTCTTATCACATTATACAATTTAAATACATGCAGATTTTAACATACAAATTGTACATCAATATAGTTTTTTTAACAAGTTAAATGTATCTTTATACTAATCTTTATCTTTTCAATGAGTTTAAAAATGGACTCAATGATAAAAAGCCTGACAAATTAAAAAGGATACTGTTTCTAGTTAAAAATAAGAAAAAAACCAACATTGATTGTCAATGAGATTGCCAAAAGGAAGTTAAACCAAATCAAAATTAATGCTGAAATATTGACTAACAGAATCTTTAAATATGGAATTCTATCAAAATGTAGGCCATAGAATCATAAAAGAAAGAAATTATCTCTTGTCTCATTCCAGAAAATCTAAGAGAAATGGACAATTTACAAATTTTCTTGTATTAAATTGAGAATCTTAACAGCAACTTAAAATTATGATACATTTTATAGATACAAAAAAGTCAAGTAAAAAGAACCATTCTGACTATTCATCTAATTTAAATCAAGAAATGTAAACATTAAATTATTTATCTTTGCATTAAAATTTTTGCCACAAGGATGATTACCTCTGGAGTCTTCCAAGCCTTGCTATCACTTTACAATAATGAGCAAAATAAAAAGACAACATTTAGCATAGAATACATGTTTACTTTTTCTCAGTATCATTTTTCAAGGTCAGTTAGCAATCTATCTGGGCTCGACATTTAACAGACAAAATCCTGGTTTTCAAAGCAACTTTAATCAGGTGCTTTATTCAGATTGAGTCATACATATGGATGGACTTTCAGAGACAGCCTATTCTAAATTCTTATTGACAGAGATAGATAAATTACCACCTGGAAATATTGAATGGTTTTCCTAGTGTAATATAGACATTTGTTAGTTTAGCCAGAATTTAATCTCTGATCTCTTAATTTCTTCTAGAATGTCTTTATGTTATCCTGTTGCAATTTAGCCATTTTATAAGTAGGGAAATATTAAGATGTTTTAGAGATAAGTGACAAACAGAGGATTCCATATACTTCACTGCTCTGCTACGGTTCCTACAAAATGCATTAATTAACATTAAGATGATAATAGGCTGGATCTTTGACATTGAATTAATGGTATGTATTATGGATGGATAAGAAATAGACATTTCCACAGATTTCTTTTTTTTAGTACAAATGATTAAGCTCTCATACAAGAAATGTTATGCTAAGGACATACAGTCAGGTACTAGTACTACTGAGGAATTAACCATGGCTTCTACCGTTGCAGGAATTTTCAACTGCACAGTCAGTTTAGATCCTCAAGCTGTTGTCTCATGGACAAGAAAATTAAGGAATGTGGATGCTAAAGGATGAGTGAAAGAAGGGGTTTATTAATCAACAGAAAGCTCTCAAGAAGAGAGGAGGCCCCACGTGGGTTACCTGCCATGGGGGAGTGTTCTGGGTTTTTTCACTATCCCTTTTTTTTTTCTTTTCTTTTCTTTTCTTTTTTTTTTTTTTTGAGTTGGAGTCTCACTCTGTCACCCAGACTGGAGTGCAATGGCCACTCCCGGCCACCGCAGCCTCAACCTGCTGGGCTCCGGTGATCCTTCCACCTCAACCTTCCAAGTAGCTGGAACCACAGGCACGCACTACCACACCCGGCTAATTTTTGATTTATTGCAGAGATGCGGTCTCGTTAAGTTACCCAGGTGGGTCTCGAACCCGGGGGCTCAGGCAATCCACTCACCTTGGCCTCCCAAAGTGCTGGGATTACAGGCTGAGCCACCAAGCCCACTATCCCTTTCTAGGGGGGTTTTTCTCATTTGCATTTTACCCTCCTCTTAACCTCCTAGCTGTTTCCTGATCCCAGCCTTTACCATGCACATGTGCCCTTGTCCAAAGTTACTCCATCTTGATTATTACCCATAAGTGCAACAGAAAAACCCACTTGAGGGGGTAAAATACCAATGCTAATGTCATGCTAATGATATTGCAATAAGCTTAGGTCAACTTAGGACACTTAGTTAAGCGAGTGCACATGCATCCAAATGGCAAATGTCCCTTTGAACAAAACATCCTGGCTTAAGAGAACGTTCTTAACCATATTTTCAATTGCTAGTTATATAATGGGAGTGGTACCAGGGTGTTCCCACAGGTGTTAATTGTCCACGACACCCTCCCTGTCCATCTACCTAGCCAGCTTCTGACCACCTTCTCTCTCATCTTCCCCACCCCGGAGGTTTATCCCTAACTGCTTATGGAGGAGGGGCGATGACCGATCTGTCTTCTTCAAGCTATGAGAGGGTGTTGTTTATGTGGCAGTTAGGGGTCCTCCAGAGGGCAGTCTAATGGGCCTCAGAAGAAAGGTTCTGTCATGAGGGGCTCCATCTACATCACCATTTGAAGTTTGATGGGCTCTAGGAGAGAAGACACAGATTTTACAGGAAGATTCATTATGAATGGACCAAATGTGAGCAATACAAGAAATGGAACTAGTAAGGGGAAAATTCATATTCACATATTAAAGATTCCTAGAGAGAATAAAAAAGATTACAGCCAACTGGGTTCTAAGCCTGCCTGTTCCCTTAAAGTGTCACTGAGTTTTATATTATTTTTTCTGACCTGCAGTTTTTCTTTTACCTGGGACAAAGTGTTAATCCAGAAACAACAAGTTTCATTTAATAACGAGCATGCGCCTCCATGATCTCCCATGAGCATATCCGATGCTCAGTGGTTTTGTAGGACCACAGTAGCTAGTGAGTTAATGAATACTTGTTTATTTTCAATAGAAGCAGCTACCATGGCTTTCCATTCTTGCTGTACCATGAGGGTGAAATTTAATATGGATTTTTCTAGCATGGGTATTCCAGCAAACCAAAATAAACCTCTGGCAGTGGAGTATCCTAGTCCAGGTCTCTGTAGGACTGGGTGGTCAAGGGTATGTCCTCCTCGATTAGGTATATTATAATTAGGTACGTTAGTGTTTAACGGAGGTCCCAAATCTCTATGACTACATTATTGTTGTAGGGATTTCTCTAGGAAAGATCCTAAATTTAGAATATGCCCAGAGGAAGCCATTTGAGTCTGATTGAGATCATTACCTTGGGAACAGTAGCCACTATTGCGCAAACACCTTTCTATCGATAGGGTGCAATTAAGTATAATCCATTACTACGTAAGAAGTAATACCCAATTCCAGTTAAGGAAGATGACCCAGTGGTTCCAAATGGGTAGAATTTTCCAGTGACTATAGTTTCACTTAGTTCATCAGGGTTACAGGAAGAGTACTGAGTCTTCAATGAATATTGTGGTTATAGATTGTGGTTATAGCTATTAAATCTTATAAGACATAACCGTTTAAGGAAGAAGACAATCCCATGGGTATTTAAAATTAAAGAGTCCTTGACAACAATGCTTAGCAATACAGATTAAGGAAAACACTAAAATAGTAAGCAAAGGTAACAGTGTAATGAGGAAATATTGCATATTGTAAGGATGTCAAAACTAAAGAGGAGTAACTGATTTTTAGTCGGATGAATCTGAAAGTGGGAGTGCTGACTCTGAATCGGATGATGGGAGGTCTGATCCTAAGTAATGTTTGACCTTTTCTAGAGGGTCTATTAAATTAGAAATTGAACTCCATGGGTAGTCAAAGTCTCTTTGCAGATATGTGTCAAAAAGGAGTTGCAGTATTTTTTGTCATTTGGTAAGGGGAAAGGTAGAAATGATTGAAAGAATCTGAAGGGGGGGGTCTTAGATGGGTTGGAAAAGTAGGGAGAAGTCATGATAGATTGATTATAGGCACTTATCTTTTGTGATCTTTGGTTTGCCACCTCCAATTTCTTCACATCAGTAGTTTGGTGGTCCCTCTGGGTCAGTGGAGGAGACTTCTTCAGGATTCCAGGGTTTCACCCTTGTGTGATGAATCCAAGAGTCTATTCCGGCAAACTTCACTGCTGACAGGGTGGAGAGAACAGTGTAGGGTTCCTTCCAGTTTGGACCTAAAGAAGGCAAAAGAGAGGGAGGAGCCCTCACTAGTACCAAGTATCCTGAGTTTCATATACTATTTTATAACATATGCATACCCTTTTTGACATGCGTGAACCCTCTATTTTTTGTCCTATAGATTTTTTTTTCCTTTAAATAACCAACCAATTTATTGCAGGACAAAAATTTACCATACAAGATTCTTTCCTATACGCAATTATTCTCTGTCCTTTATGTTTCCTTAACAAAAACATGTTTCTATACCAATGACTGTCTTTACATCTTTCCTTTGTTTTTCTGGCTTTTCCCTTTCCATCTTTTTTTTTTTTTGAGTTGGAGTCTCACTCCGTTGCCCATGACTGGAGTGCAGTGACACACTCATGACCAACCTAACGTTGACCTGCCTAGCTCCTGAGATCCCTCTGCCTTAGCCTTCCAAGTAGCCAAAACTACAGTGCCTGGCTAATTTTTTTTTTTTTTAATTTGTAGAGATGAGATCTGGTCAAGTTGCTTGGGCTGGTCTTGAACCTGCAGGCTCAGGCAATCCTCTCGCCTCAGCCTCCCAAACTGTTGGGATTACAGACTGAGCCACTGAGCCTGGCCTCCATCTGTCTATACAACCTTTTGCATTTATATTTTGAAATTACTCCTAACAACTTTAATTAAGGCTATTTATATTCCAATATGGATGGCCAGGACCAAATGGCTGGCACCTGTGTTAATTAAGAACATAATTTGGGTTCCAGCACCCTAATATTCACTTGGTGGTTGTTGGGGTGATGGTAAGCTATGCCAGGCACTTTAGCTCATTTTCAGGCCTCCTTAATCGTCATCATATATCTGATCTAGGTGTTCTCTCCTCAACAGAGGAGAGCATACCTGCTTTCCAAAGGCTCTCTGGCCTGTGCATTGGACAAGGTCTTGATGATTTGTGAGGCTGAGAGCCTTTTCCTGTGTTGGTTGGCTGCCCATATATTTTCTTTTGAGAAGTGTCTATTCAAGTCTTTTGCCCACTTTTTAATGGAGTTTTTTTTTTTGCTTTGTGCCTTTTGGCACATTTGAGTTCCTTGTAGATCCTGGATGTTAGGTCTTTGTCAGATATACAGTTAGTAAATATATTTTCTGATTCTGTGGGCTGTCTCCCTGGTCTCTTGATGGTTTCTTTGGTTTTGCAGAAACTTGTCAGTTTGATGAGGCCCCTCTTGTCTATCTTATCTCTTATGGCATGGGCAATTGGGGTTTTGACCAAAAATAGTTTGTTAGTTCTAATTTCCATAAGAGTGTCTCCTGCATTTTCTAAGGTTCTTATAGTTTGAGGTTTTACATTTAGGTCTTTGATCCATTTACAGTTGATTTTTCTGTGTGGTGAAAGGTAGGTGACCTGTTTCAATCTTCTGCATGTGGTCAGCCAGTTTTCCCAACACCATTTACTAAATAGGTTCTTCTCTCCCTAGTGGTTGTTGGTGGAGGCTTTGTCAAACATAAGTTGGTTGAGAAATGGAAGTTTTGCTTCCAGAATACCTATACTGTTCCGTTGATCCATATACCTATTCTTGTACTAATACCAGGCTAATTGGATTATTATAGCCTTACAGTAAAGTTTAAAGTCTGGAAGTGTGACACCTTCTGCTTTGTTTCTTTTGCAAAACATTGTTTAGCTATTTATGGTTATTTATGTTTCCATATGAATGTCTGTATTGTCATTTCCAGGTCTGAGAAGAATGATGCTGGTAATTTAATGGGTATTGTGTTCAATATGTAGATTATCTTTGGTTTGATGGGCATCTTAACAATGTTGATTCTTCCTATCCACGAGCATGGAATATTTTTCCATTTGTTTGTGTCTTCTTGGATTTATTTGAGCAATGTTTTGTAGTTTTCCTTGTAAAGGTCTTTCACTTCTCTGGTGAGGAAGATGCTGAGGGTTTTTGTGTGTGTGTGTGTGTGTGTGTGTGTGTGTGACTATTGTGCATGGGATTGTGCTTTTTATTTGTTTCTTGCCTGCTTGTTGTTGGTGTATAACTGGCAGGGCATTTTTGTCATTGTATCCCTGTCATATGAACTGTTCTATCAATAGATGGGGCAGAACAATTGAAATTTAGTTCTTAACAGAGTAAACAAATGGACTACCTTATCCTTTGGGCATAAAGCTGATAAAACATCAAAAGGGAAAAGTCCATATTGTCTTTGTAACCAACAACCTGATAGGTCTCTTAAACTGATGGATAAGACCTGAAAAGTTAATGTGAAACTCTAGAACCAAATCTGTCTCAGGCAAAAAAAAGTGAAAGGGAGTCTGTAAGTGAGGAAATCTGGTCCCGCAAACTTCCACCCAAAAGGAAAAGATTGAGAGCCCACATAGCTATTCTGTCTACGTTAGCAATGCTATGCTGATTCCTGACATGATACAAAAGTAGCCCAGATGCAATGAGGGAAAGATTTTTTGGGGAAAATAGCCTCCCTCTCTAGTCCCTGAGAACCTGGTACATAATGACATCCAATGTTCTAATTCTTTGTTTCTCTGAGTTTTCAGAAAAAAGTAAAAACAACATTGCTGCTTGTCACATTCCCTAAGTCTGAAACTCATCTTATCAAATATAAGCATTTCTTCATATTGTAAAAATATTTTAAACATAGAGTACAAGGAAGAGATAGGAGTCTCGACAACTTTTGGAAGGAAGAAAATGTGATAAGAGAGAGTGGAAGTGTTCTGCCGATACCCTATCAGGCTGTCAGGAATTGGAGTTGACCTGGGAGGCTTGGAATAACGTTGAGTAGCCTTGGCTAGAAAACTTTAATTACTCCCAAACATCAGTCCAGTCTCACACAATGACTAGACATCCATGATGAGGAACTGGATCAGAACAGAACCAACAATTGCAACATCCAAAGGTGATGGGGGATTGATCAAGTCCTCTCCTGCAAGTCTCTCCCCGAGTTTTGTAGACCAGCAGCCATGCTATTCAATTTTAAGTGGCTGACAAAGGCCCATTTTGGTTTTCAGAGAGAAAGCTGCTTTAAGAATGAGAAGCCTTGGAAAAAAATAATAAAGAGATAGGTCCACTTTCACTCGCCCTTCTGAATCCAGTGATCTGAGTCATGGCACCAAGAAATATTGCAGGAATTTTCAACTGTGCTCTCAGCTTAGATCCTTGTCTTATAATCAAGAAAATTAAGGATTGTGGACCCTAAAGGATGAGTGAAAGGAAGAGTTTATTAAGGAACAGGAAGCTCTCAAGAAGGGAGGAGGCCCAAAATGGGTTACCTGCAGTGGAGGAGTGTTCTGGGTTTTTTCTCTCTCCCTTCTAGGGGAGTTTTACTCATTTGTATTTTACCCACTTCTCAACCTCTTAGCTGTTTCCTAGTCTCAGTCTTTACTGCACATGTGGGCCCTTGTCCAAAGTTACTCCATCTTGATTATTACCCATAAGTACCACAGAAAAGTCCATCTGGGGGTGTAAACTGTCAATGCTAATGTCATGCTAACGATATTATAATAAGTTTAGGTCAACTTAGAACACTTAGTTAAGCTTGTGTGCCTGTATCCCAATGGCATAAATTCCCTTTGAACAAAACATCCTGCTTAAGAGGTTGTTCTTAACCACATTAACCAAATTTTCAATTGCTAGTTATATAATAGCAGCAGTATAGTGGCATTCCCCCAGTGGTTAGTTCTTGAGACCCTCCCTGTCTATCTGCCTAGCCAGCTTCTGAGTACCTCCTCTCTCACTACCCTTATGAACATGATAGTACCAACAAAGATTTTTGTTAAGTGAATACACAAGGGGGGACCCTCCCAAAAATGAATTATTTTTTGGAGGTTGGATCCCTTGTAGTACAGACTTTCTCAGCCAGGTAAATGTACTAGGAACCCATCCACATAAGTGTACCAGCTAGTTTGTTTTGAGAGGTAGCATTTGGAGTCAATGAATTGTTTTTTGAGATTCTTTCAATGCATTTGCCCCTTTCATGATGGGTGATTAACAAGCACAGCTGCCCACCCCACACATTGGTTCTTGACCAAAAATGGCAGGGTCGCCATGCCCCACCCTCCTTTTTCAATTGCTCTCACCCCGAGCAACTTTTTTTTGTTTCCCCAGATGAAAAGAGTTCTCAAAGGGAAACTTTTTTTGCCAATGTGAAAGAAGTGAAGCTATAAACAACAGAAGCACTAAAAGACATTGACACTGATGAGTTCAAAAGCTGTTTGGAGTAGTATCTTCCACCTTGTGTCAAGTTCCATCTCAACAGGTGTATTGCTTCAATCAGAGAGTATTTTAATGTAACTGAAGGTTAAAGAATAAATACACAATTTTTTATAAGTAAATTCCATGTTTGGGGTTTCTCCTCGTACACCTCTATTATATACTTATTATAGTTTAGCTATGATTTTTAATGCTTTAATGAGTTGACAATGAAAAACAAAATAAAGTAAGAGAGACTTTAGCATTCATTGTAATTAATGCTGCTAAACAGAGTAAATGAAAGTGTGAGCATTATTACATTCTTAATGAAAAATGATTTTCAAGCATAGTAAGCTTGTGATATATGTTTATTATCTGAAGTCAAAAATAGAGAATATTTGCCTAATCAGTTACTGTTTTGTTTCAGAGAATAGAAGGTGAGCATGATTTTGAAAATAGATGAAGTTCTTTTGCAATATCTCTTAATTTTTAACTCATGAAATAAAGGTATTAATTGAAATTTTGACAGTATTTTAAACTTTTCTTGTCAAGACTATAAAAACTGATTTACACTTAAACATACTATGTATTATGTGGAGTAAGAGTACCTTAGTGAGCAATTTGCAAAATGTAAAAGAAAAAAACAACACCTTAGAATATTAAGAGCCATTATAGTAAATGCCTTCATATACTTGTTAATGTGTCTATCCACTCAATTCTATATTATATTAGTTTTCTATTACTGCTATAACAAATTAACACACTCTGGGATATTTAAAATAACATGGAGTTATTATCTCACAGTTCTGTAAATTTCTATGCATGTTACTGAAGTTTGATTGGGCTTGGCTGATTTTTCTATTCTGAGTCTCAAAAGGCTGAAACCAAGGTTTCATTTAGCCCAGAGAGATAATCTGTTCATTCTGGTAGTGGCAGAATTCAGAGCCATGGAGTGGCAGAACTGAAGTTCATGTATGCTTGTTGACTACCAGCTTAGAGTTCTCATTTTTCAAAGTCCTTCTGTATATACTGGTTCACGGTCCCCTTCATCTTCAAAGCCAGCAACAGCAGATCAAGTGGTTGTGTTCCAAATCTCTCTGACCTGCCCTTCTGCCTCACCTCTCTGACTTCTTTTTCTGCCATGTGTGATTCCAGCAGGAGAAAGTAATCTGATTTTAAGAGGTGCTATGATTAGGTTGAACTTGCTTTGGAAAAATCCAGAATATGCTATTGTAAGATCTATAACCTTAAATACATCTGAAAGTTTCAGTTGCCATTTATCATAACATATTCATAACATATTCATAGGTTAGGACATCTTTGAAGGAGGGAGGATTCTGCAAACCCCATACATGTTTAAGGGGAGTTTCTATTTTTTGACAACTTTGTCAAAAGCAGTCTATACCCAACTTTATCCACCTAGTAACTTTACTTCAGCTACATATTATTAAATAGCTTATATGAAAAACAGAAATAAAAGAAGCATCATATACAGTGTTCACTTACATATGAGGCATAAGGGCACAACTAGTTCTGTTTTCATTACAACAGACCAGCTGTTAGTATGTTCTATGCACTTCATTGTTGATCAGTCTCTTTCTTATATTTTCACCAGCACATGTTTTATCCTGCTCTTTATATTACACATACATTATTTGTAAAGTAATAATGCATTTACAAATCTAAAATGTTGCCTGACATAGAGAAGTTGCTCAAGTTTCTTTTCTTTGGTTCATGCTCATTATCTTACTTGATACTTTTCCTGTCTCTCTTCCTGAATAGTTACTAAAAACTTACAGAAGACTGACTTTCTTATCAAAACATCATGTAATAATTTTGCTTCATATTTACTCATTTCTTCCCGGAAATACTGTACCATTTCATACAACAAACTAGTGAAAGCATGTTCTCTGCCTCCTGTTATTTGATACTTTGCTATGCATGTTGCTGTCACTCTAACACAATGATAGAAAATGGCTCTCTGAAATAAAATGTAAAACTGAATTCCCACCAGAATTTTTTTGAACATATAGTAGCTGTTAAATAAAACTTTGGACTAAAGTCAATTATTACACTCTGTGGAAAGATACCGTCGTAGGAGTTCAGGAAACAGGTGAGAGACAAAGAGATGTTTTGCGTTAAATGAAAAACATAGAGCCAGGCTGGTGCTCAGCCTGTAATCCCAGCACTTTGGGAGGTTGAGGTGAATTGATTGACTGAGCCCACGGATTCGAGACCAGCCCTGGCAACTTGGCAAGACCTCATCTCTACAAAAAAAAAAAAAAAAAAGCTGGGTGTGGTAGTGTGCACCTGTAGATATGACTGCTTAGAAGGCTGAGGCAGAAGGATCGCTGGAGCCCAGCAGGTCAACGCTGGGATGGCCTGGAGTGTGCCACTGCACTCCAGCCTGGCCAGCAGAGTGAGAATCCAATCCAAAAAAAAAAAAAGAAGAGGAAGATATGATTATCTCATTCATAATGAGGCCTATGAAGACAAGGAAAATAATACAATAGCTACCAGTTCTCCTTTTTTCAGTAGACAACTATTTCTATTAGAAAACTTTGACTGCAAAAGTTAATACAGGTTCATAATACCTTATCTAAAATTCCAAAGACATGAATGCTCTGAAAACCAAGTTTTTCCAAAACTTACATGACAATAATACTTAATCTAAAACAATTAAATCAAAAAAATGTGAATTTATTTATAGTTTCTATTTAGGTCATTTAGCATGAGTATTTAAACATTTTTTGGCAGATGTCTTAATGTGTTGAATATTGGAGGTGCATCTCGAAAACCTTGTAGGTCATACTGCATATGGAATAGAATCCTTTTCTAAAATATGAGGAAACAAAAGAAAAGAAAGAGTGAATTCTGAATTTGGAAAAAACTTTAAGTCAAAAATTCTGACTTGAAATTGTAAAACCTTATCTCTATAGAGCAGTCAGGGGATTCTAAGAAAAAATAATGAATAAATACCCTTTCCTAGGTAAAATATACATGCGAAAGAAGTATTTTAAAAACACAAAAATTAGAATTTTTAAACTATATATACTTATAAAGTATCTAGGTTTTTGGTTTTTTTTTGAGTTGGAGTCTCACTCTGTCGCCCAGACTGGAGTGCAGTGGCCGCTTCCGGCCACCGCAGCCTCGACCTGCTGGGCTCGGGTGATCCTTCCTCCTCAGCCTTACAAGTTGCCGGAATTACAGGCATGAGCTACCACGCCTGGCTGATTTTTTGATTTATTGTAGAGATGAGGTCTTGCTGCCCAGGCAGGTCTCGAACCCGCAGGCTCAGGCAATCCACTCACCTCAGCCTCCCAGAGGCGCGGGATTGCAGGCTGAGCCACCGAGCCGGATATTACGTCTTTTTTTTTTAATGGAAAAGTTCTTTGCTGGAGGGGGTGGGGATTTTTTTCAATAATAATATATTTTTATGACTCAAATTTTCCAAATTGTTATTGAACCCCTATATTTCTTTGAGATGTTATGCCCTCTAATCACACTGATGGAGAGTGCCCTATTATTTATAGTAGCATATGTCTATATTTTTAAAATGAATATAATAATTAAATTATATTCATAGTATACAAGCTGTAATCATTAATTTTTCTGTTTGCATCATTCAATTACTTGCCAACAATATAAATGGATTTGTATAATTACTCCCATCAAGCACTACTCCCCTCAAGGACTATTTATTCTGTGCCAGAATTTCTCATATAATTATCAGACTAATAATGATGAGTTTGATGAAAAAAAGACAGTTACATATTATAACTGGAAAACATCTGACTCCAAAAGCTTATGTAAAATATACTTTTACAATGAAAATAATTGGTGTTATTTTTTAATCATTTATTTTTTAACACAGCCTTAATTTAACTATGTTTTGAAATTCTTAAAGTGGGTTGTAATCTGCTGTGAGGCAGTGGTCCTTTTCAATATTGTGAATGTGAAAACCATTAGATGTATTCCTGCCTTTATGAACTACTCATTGGAAGAAACAATAGTACATTTCTACTATAGAAACCTTCACTGGAGACATAGTAATATATAAATCATCCAAAATTTAAACCTGCGTGTATTTATGCTTTATGTCAGAATTCCTAGTATAAAGAGACCTGAGTTAGCAAGTGAGAAAAGTGATGATCAGACCAATTGTATAATTTCTTTGTCCATGGAGTATTTCCTTAAAAGTGGGTATAATCTTTAGGGTCACTACAAGACAGAAAATAATGATATACTGAAAAAAAATGAAAAGATTCCATTCAAATTCATGAAATTAGAGAGTAAAATCATGTGTATTTTATTTTATAAAACAAGATTTTATTTTAATTACAAAAGGGAAATTTCCATTTGGAATTTGTAAGGGAAAAAAATCTGTTCTGTTCGCATAATAGCAAGAACAAAAATTTTTTAAGTGGCTTACTTTTTTCCATTTGTCAAATAGTAGTTAATAATGAAATAAAAAGTTATTGATTTGGTCCTAATTAAAACTGTCTTGAAGTAAGAAACAGTTTGGCAATTTCTTAAAATGTTAAACTTGTACTTAGCAGCAATCTGATAATTAGGCATTTATTAAAGAGTAATGAAAGCATGTGTTCACACAAGGAATTATTCATGAATGTTCAGAGAAATTTTACTGAAAAACAAAAACTGGAAGCAATCTAAAAGAAGATCAGCAGATTAATGGACAAATCATGGAAAATGGGCAAATCATATTCTGTTCTTACAATGGAAAAGTACTCCATAATTAAGGAAATGAAGAATACACTACTGATAGCCATCACAGCTCGAATCAGTCTCAAAAACATTACACTGAATGAAATAGGTCACATTCAAAGACTGTATACTGTATGTTTCAATTTATTTGACATATTAATATAGCTAAAACTAATCTATAATTAAAAAAAAACAGATCAGATGTCACCTGGGGCTTTTTCATTGGGAGGGTTAATAGTCTCTAAAGGGGCATCATGGCATTTTTTGAGGTGATGAAAATGTCCTTTATTTTGATTTTCATGGTGAATACACAGTTGTATGTATTTGTGAAATTTCACAATTTTACGCTTAAAATGTGCATTTTATTGTGTGTATATTATACCTCAGTTCAGTGTAATATTGCAAAAATGAATTACAGGAATAACTGTCTGTTACACAACACAAGAGCACACAGCAATGGAAAAGAGTTAAGACACTATAGTATCTAACAACTCAACCTTTACCATTTCACAGCACATTGAACAGATAATTCCTAATTGAAGGTGTCCAGCCCCTTGCCAGGTTGTGAGATTTCCTGAAGGAGAGACGGATAGGCGAAGGATGAAAACAATATACCCGGACACCTGCTTCTTGAACAGAAGACAATTTAATGTTAGCTAAGGGAAAGCTTTTATACCATTTGTAAAGGGGCAAGACAAAGAAAATTCCTTCACGTACACATCCTCTAAAAGTTACCACCATCTAGTGGTCTTAGCAACAAACAAGCCAAGAACCCTATAAACATTCAGACAATGAGTCTTATTCATAAGGCCAAAGATGATAGTTTTAGTCCAATGTCCCAAATTACAGTCCTTGAACTGTCTCCAGAAAGTTTCCAGGTGTAAAGTTTTTCATGTAGCAGTAGTTTTCCTTCTGGGGCTTTATGACCTTCAGAGCTTTGTAATTGCCTTTCTTGTCCAGGTGTCTCCGTTACTTTTCTCTTATCCTGCAGTGCTTATTTCTAAAGAGAACTCAAAAGAAGCTTTTAGTAGTGTTTCCCAGGCCCCCAAGGTTGCTTTCTGTCTTTAGCTAAGTTATCATAAAAGTGTCTGATTAGTATATTATGAGTTCAGTGAAAATCCACTCTATAAACATTAACTTAGAGTTTTAACTATTGAATTAAGTGAAAACCTTAAAGATAATCTTTATCCTAAGTCAGTGAAAACAGTGTTATAAATCACCTACATAACTCCTATATAAGTGTTAGAACTTATAATGAATTCATAATGAACTTACTACAAACTTGTGCTTCGAAAAAACCTTATGTCTAAATACTAAACTACATAATTCTAAATCAAATAAAGAGTGAATATACTTATATCATTTATTACTTAAGCAATATCTAGTAACTTATAACCAAGTGAAAGAAAGCATTCTTGATGTGCCTCAGAGTTTAACCCTTGCATATGTTAGAAAAGGCCAAGCGGCATAGTGGGAAAATGGAAAAATGAACCATGACATTCTCAGGTTAGCTGTGAGTACTTTGCATAAAGATGCCATCTTCTTCTTCCATGACTGCACAGAATTTCTTCAGCTGTACCAACAGCAAAGATGGAAGACAGAAGGGCCTCAGCTGCCCGGACTTGCTTTGCGGCCGGGGGTCCCCAGCACACCTGGACTTTGTCAATCAGGCGGGCCTCCAAGGCTGGCTCCCAACACCTAATAAAATCTTTCTTTTTCTATTTTTTAAGCAGTAGCTAGCTAAAATTTATTGATATGTATTATGTCATGTGCCGCATAAAGATATTTCTGTCAATGATGGACCATAAATATGATAATGGTCCTACTATATTATAATGGAGTAAAATAAAGTCACAAATAAAATCATCTAGTGACTTTGCCATGCCATTGTAATGTCTTAATATCTTGGTGCAATGCATCACTCATGTGGTGATGCTGGTGAATACAAGCCTTGTTTGTCAAATATTCAAATGAGCCATCTAAGACAGAGAAGGGTCAGACATATTTTCCTGGCAAACTTGTTGCCAGTTGTATAAAAGTTTAGCACACAAAATTATGTACTGTACATAATACTCAATAATAAATGACTAAGTTACTGATTTATTGATTTACTATGCTTTACTTTTAATATTTATTTTAAAGTGTCCTCCTCCTACATACTCATCCATTTAAAAAGTTAACTGTAAAACAATCTCAGGCAGGTTCTTCAGGAGGTATTCCAGAAGACGACATTGTTGTCATAGGAGATGTGTTATTATCCCTGAAGATCTTCCAGTTGGATAAGAGGTAAAGACAGAAGACAATAATATTGATAATCCTGATCTTGTGTAGGCTTAAGCTAATATGTATATTTGTGTCTTAGTTTTTAACAAGATTCAAAAAATAAAAACATCTAAAAAATGAAAAAATTTATAGAATAAGTATACAAAGAAAAAATAGTTTTGTACAGTTGTATAATGTGTTTTTTACTGTTATAAGAAGAGTGACAAAGTTAAAAATAAAAAAGTTTATAAAATAAAATTTATAGTAAGTTACAGTTAATTATTAAAGAGGGAAAAATAGTTTGTATAAACTTTGTGTAGCCTAAATATAGAGTTAATATAATTTACAGTAGTGTACAGTAATATCTTAGGCCTTCACATTCACTCACCACCCACTCACTGACTAATTTCTAATCCTGCAAGCTCCATTTATGAAAAGTGCCCTATACAGGTGTACCACCTTTTATCTTTGATACCATATTTTTGATGTACCTTTTATATATTTAGATATGTTGTGATACAATTGTCTACAATATTCTGTATAGTAACATGCTGTACAAGTTTGTAGCCTAGGAGCAACAGTCTATACATATAGTCAAGGTGTGTGGTAGACTACATCATCTAGATTTGTGGAAGTACACATTTTATGATGTTCACACAGTGACAAAAACACCTAATGATACATTTATCGGAGGCATCCCTGTCATTAAGCGATTTATGGCTGTATATACTTTTTGAATGTTCATAACATCCTTTTGAAAGTTAGTTGTGCTATTATCCCTATTTTGTGAAGACTCATAGTTGGAGAGTGTAAAAATTGCATAGCTAGTAGAGCAGAAAATAAAGTTCGCTTTCTGCCTTAGTCATATATCTCCTATTGATAAAGAATAATTGCTACTTTTTTAAAGCATCACATACTGAAATATTTCTTTGTATTCAACCTTTATATCAACTCAGACTTCTCAATATAAAATTTATGCTATTAATGACAAAATTAAAAGAAAATCTCAACATTTATAGCTAGTTACAAAGTGCCAGGTCCTGTCCTAAAAGCTTTGTTTTTAAAATGCATTTTATTTGCGTAATAATTCTTGAGGCAGGCATTAATTTACTCTTCCTTTATACATGAATAAGCAGTGGGAAAAAGTAAGTTGCTTAGGGCATACAGCTAGTCAGTGAATAAAATCGTATTGGAATTGAACTTTTTGACTACAGAAATTGCTGTCTTAACCACTGTGCTAGGCAGGCAGTACTCAGTTTTCGTAGACTCATGTCAACAAGTTCTCCCTGAGTATCAGAACCAACCAAAGTGAGACACAGTTTTGATATGCACAGTTTTTGTTAGTACAGAACTGTGCAATGTGAACACTGCCTTTATTGCTTAGGAAAAACTAAAAGAAGATTAACAATCTCAGTGCAATTCCATGCTGTTAGTAATCTGTAACACTTGTTATCTTGCTGTATGTTATTCAGGAAAGTATTTCATTACAATAAATGTCTTGGGATTTCCACTTCTAGTAAAAATATATTGGTTCATATTCATAATCCATCAACATGGGTTATATATATTTAAAATTACCTTATTCTTAATAATTTATAATTAAGGCTTCTTTATTTAATTTTCCATGTGTTTGTGTAATAACAGTTACATAAAATTATACACAGTAGACAATATTATCCACACTTAAAAGAATAGAGATTTTGTAAGCGCTCTTTGAAAGAGAAAAATAATTCCATGCTAGAGCATTTTATTCTGGTCAGATATTAAAATGAGTTATCTAGGGTAGAGAGAGGTCATACATATTTTCTTTTGATTAAGTGAAATGCTGAAACTAAATATTATTAAAAATACAGACAAGCCAGCATGCCTTAAGCAACTCCTATATATCAGGAAAAATGCCTACTTCTGAAGACAATGGGACTTAGAAAGATTAAATAATCCTGTCATTGTTGATTCTTAGTGGGTGGCAGTGCTGAGATTTGAATTCAGATCTGTCCCCAAAGCAAATTCTCCGTGCAGCAGATCAAGCTGCGTTATCCAGCCTCCGACTTTGGCTTGTTTGTTGAATATGTTTTTTGTTTTTTTTTTCTAAACTAACTGTGCTAAAGCTGAATAAAACTTTTGGATTTATCTGCAATATATGTTGAGAATATATTTTAAAAATTAATTGGACAGATGTTAACTAGATGCTTTCTTTGTTCTCCAAATACTGGGAAGAAAAAAAAAAAGTTTCCATTCAGCTACAAAATCTCTCCACTCTTCAACAGTATTCCCAAGGGTTTCAATCTCTTATATCATATATTAAGTCCACTCAAGCAAAACAAAATGCAAATTAGAAAAATATTGGCTATACACTAAAATACACTTTGAGGTTATATTGCAGTATTTTTTAACAGTTTGATGATATCTGTGCAATTTATTTATTTAACAAGTATTTGCTGAGTACCTACAATGTACCAAGTTCTGAGCTAGAAATTGATGATACAATAAGAAAGAAAGTAGACAAAGTAACTGCCCCCACAATGTTCACATTGGAGTGGGAGATATCAATTCATCAACAAGTAAACAAGTCTGTGTACAGTACATTATAGTGAGAGTGTACTGTGTAGGAAAAGGTTAAGGAAAATAAGAATGTTGGAGTTGGAAGTCTTATTCTGATATATATTTAGAGTTTTTAGGAAAGGCTCTATTGAGCAGACACATGAGAGAACTGAGTGAGAAGAAAATTTCAGGAAGAATGAACTGAAAATATAAAGATCTGGAAGCAGTAGAAAACATGATGTGATCAAGAAACACAAGGGGAACAGAGTGGCCAGAATAAAAATAGGTCAGAATATAAAACAGGAGAGGCAGCAGAACCAGGTCAGGTAAAGCAGGTTGTGACTGATAAGACTCCATCTTCCCTCCATAACTAGAGATTTGGAATGACTCACTCTTTAGAAGCCTCTTTGGGGCTATCATGTGGAATGGTCAGGGACAGGGAGGAGACGGACAAAAGGATACTAGTTGAGTGACTACTGCAATAGTCTGGGCAAGAGACATTTTTGGCTTGACTCAGGGGGCAGCAGTAAAAGTGGAGGAGATCACTGGTTCATTTTGGGGTATTTTAAATTTGTGGTGTCACCCATCATTCAAGAGAAAAGAAGTTGAATTTTTCAGTCTAGTCTTCAGAGGCGATAGACATTCAGAAATTTGAGATAGGAAACTTTAAATTTATCTAACTCTTAGCTCTTACATTCAGTTAAACTCATTAAGGTGGAATGAGTTTCAATAGAGAGAGAGAGAGGAGACAGAGAGAAGGAGAAGAAATAAGAATGAGAGAAGTAAAGATAGACTTCAGGAGTCAGAGATATAGGATGGATTCAGGACTGGACATGGAACACGGAATGCTTAACTCTGGTATGGGAGGAGAAATAAGGACAGCAGGATTTGGGAACCCAAGTAGAAGAGTTTTAAGGGATGGGAGGAGGGGAGACATAGGTTCAAATGCTGCTGAGAGGAAATAGAAACTGAAAATTGATGACTGGAGTTAATAACATGCAGGTCATGGCAGCCTGGAAAAGAATTGTTGTAGTGAATTGTCTGGAATAAAACTGTGATTGCAATGAGTTCAAGGTTAAATGGCAGGAGAGGAACTGGATAATTTTCAAGATATTTTGTTGAAAATGGAAGCAGAGAAAGAGAGTATTAACTGGAGGAACTTGTGGGATCAAGATAGTTGTCACTTAACATTTCTGGTTTTTTGGTTTGTTTGTTTTTTTAAGATGGGAGAAATAAGATGTTAAAAAGAAAAAGAAAAACATGGGTAATCCAGGAAGGAGAGGGGAGAATTGCTGGTGTTGTGCCCTTGAGGACCTGAAATGAGAATTTGTGGACCACTGAGGAGCTGGCTTAGTCAGCTGTTTAGACAGCTCAGGCATGGTGATGAGGAAGACCAGAAGAGCCAAAGGGGACTGGCTAACAGAATGTTACTGAGTGCATGTAGATGCTGCTTTTCTTTATTGCTGCTGATTATTTACTTTGCAGTGCAGAAGTTTTTAGTTTAGTTAAGTCTCACTTATTTATTCATATTTTTGTTTTATTTACTTTTAGTGTTTTAGTCATAAATTCTTTGCTTATTTTGTTGGGGATTTTTGCATCTATGTTCATAAGGGATATTGCTCTGTAGTTTTTGTTGTTGTTGTGTCTTTTCTTGGCTTTGATTTCAGAGCATTACTGACTTTGTGAAATGAGTCGGAGAGGATTCCCTCTTCTTCGGTCTTGTGGAAGAGTTTCAGTAAAATTCGTACCAGTTCTTCTTTGATGGTCTGGTAGAATTCAGCTGTAAGTTCATCGGGTCCTGGACTCTTTTTTTGAAGACTTCCAATTACTGTGTCAATCTCACTACTTGTTATTGGTCTGTTCAAGGTTTCTGTTTCTTTTTGATTCAAGATTGGGGGTTGTATGTTTCTAAGAATTTATCTATTTCCTCTAGACTGTCTAGTTTGTTTGTATAGAGGTGTTGACAATAGTCTTGGATGATCTTTTGAATTTCCTTTATATCAGTTATACTGTCTCCTTTTTCAATTTCAGATTGAGCTAATATTAGTCTTCTTGCTTCATTTCTTAATTAATCTAGCTAGTGGTCTATCAATTTTGTTTATCTTTTCAAAGAACCAACTTTTTGTTTCATTGATCCTTTGTATATATATTTTTTAATTTTAGTTTCATTTAGTTCTGCTCAAATCTTTGCTATTTCTTTTCTTCTGCTAGCTTTGGGTTTAGTTTCTTCATGTTTTTCTAGTTCCTTGAGGTGTGATGTTAGGTTGTTGATATGTAACCTTTCAGTCTTATTACTAAGCACAGTACATTTTCTCTGAGCATAACTTTGGCAGCGCCCCAGAAGTTTTAATAACTTGTTTCTTGGTATTCATTTAAGGAATTTTTTAATTTTCATTTTGATTTTATTGTTGACCTAAGGATCACTCAGGAGCAAATTGTTTGACTTCCATATTTTTGTTTGGTTGCACAAGTTCTTCTTAGAGTTAATATCAAGTTTTATTCCACTGTGGTCAAAGATGGTGCTTGATATGATTTCTGTTTTCTTGAATTTATTGAGACGATTTGTGGTCTACCATATGGTCTATCTTGGAGAATGTTCCATGTGCTAATGAGAAAAATGTATATTTTGTAGTTTTGGTTTGGAATATTCTGTAGCTGTTTGTTAGTTCCATTTCCTCTAGAGTCCCGTTTAACTCCAATGTTTATTTATTGACTTTCTGCTTTGATTATTTGTCTATTGTTGTCAGTGGAGAGTTGAAGTCTCCTGCTATTATTGTATTGTTATCTATTTCTTTTTTTGGAGTCTATTAGAATTTTTTTATTAAGTCCGGGTCTCTGGTGTTTGGTGCAAATATATTTAAAATGAATATATCTTCTCATTAGATTGAACCCTTTATCATTATATAATAGCCATCCTAGCCTTTTTTTTGTTTTACTCATTTTAATTTAAATATTGTTTTATCTGATATGAGAATGGCTACTCCTGCTTGTTTTTGGTTTCTATCTGTGTGCAATATTTTCCTCCACACCTTTACCTTGAGTCTATAATTGTTTGAGTTATGTGGCTCTCTTGAAGGCAGGAAATATTTGGTTTGTGTTTTTTTAATCCATTCTGCCAGTTTATATATTTTTAATGGGGCATTGATACCATTTACATTCAGAGTTAATAATGATATGTAAAGTACTAGTCTATTCATCATACTGGTTGTTATCTGGTTGCTTTGTTTATTTATTTTCTCCACTGTGTCGGTGTTCCATAAAGCCTGTGAACTTCATGATTTCCTACTGGTGTATTTTGGCCTTTTGTTTCAATATTTTTAGAAACTCAAAATGTGTGTGTGTGTGTGTTTTTAAAGCCAATCTAGTGATGACAAATTCTCTCAGCATTTGTTTGTCTGCAAAGGGCTTCATTTCTTCTTCACTTATGAAAAGTAGTTTTGTGGGATACAAACCTTTGGCCAACAGTTACTCTGTTTGAGCAGATTGAAGATGGGGCCCCAATCTCTTCTGGCTTGTAGGCTTTCTTCTGAGAAGTCTGCTGATAGTCTGACAGATTTAGCTTTGCAAGTTATTTGATGCTTTTGCTTCACTTTTCTTAAAATTCTTTCTTTCATATTAACTTTAAACAGTCAAATGATTGTTTGCCTTGGGGATGACCTCTTTGCAATGAATCTTCCAGGGCTTCTTTTTTTTTTTTTTTTTTGAGTTGGAGTCTCACTCTGTCACCCAGGCTGGAGGGGGCAGTGGCATGCTCCCTGCCACTGCAGCCTCGACCTGCTGGACTCTGGCGATCCTTCTGCCTCAGCCTTCCAAGTAGCTGGAATTAAAGGCACACGCTACCACGCCCGGCTAATTTTTTTGATTTTATTGTAGAGATGAGGTCTCACCAAGTTGCCCAGGTGGGTCTCAGACCCACGGGCTCAGGCAATCCACTCATCTCAGCCTCCCAAAGTGCTGAGATTACAGACTGAGTCACCGAGCCCGGCTCTTTGGACTTCTTGTATCTGGATGTATAGATCTCTGGCAAGACCAGGGAAGTTTTCCTCCCTTATTCTCTCAAATAGGTTTTCCAAACCTGTTGCTTTCTCTTCTCTTCCAGGAACACCTATGCTTCTTAGGTTTGACTGTTTTACATAATCCTGCATTTCTTGAAGACTTTGTTCCATTCTCTTGATTCTTTTTTTCTTTATTGATTTCTAATTGTATTAATTCAAAAGCCTTGTCTTCAAGTTCTGAGATCCCTTCTTCTGCTTGTTCTAGCCTACTGTTAAAATTTTCTACTTATTTTGTACTTTCCAAAATGCTTCTTTCAATTTCAGCTTTTTTTAAAAAGTGCCTGCCTCTTTGTAGAATTTTTCATCCATGTCATGAATAGTTTTTTAATTTCTTTATGTTGGTTTTCAATTTTCTCTTGAAGTTCATTGATCAATTTTATCATCAACCTTTTGAATTCTGTCTGGAATTTTCAAATTTTATTTTAATTAGGGTTTGTTACTAAAGAGTTGGAATGGTATTGGGGGGATGTTGGTGAGCTCTGTTTATTTATATTGTCAGAATTATTTTTCTGCTTCTTTCTTATTTGCGTAGACAATTTCTTCTTATTTGAGTTTGACTGGAGGCTGATATAGGCACTGTAGGGTTACCTTGGTTATACATAGCCTTGGTGTGGTGATTTTCTCAATTGCCAGATGAAACAGCCCTGTGATATGTACCTACACTGGTTCACAGCATCCTGAGTGGCCAGAGTGGCTTGGAAATCACTTGGGAAGTTGTTAGCTGGTATCCAGGATAAAGCCTTTCTCAAAACTGAGGTAGTCTATCCAGTGTGGTTTGCTGTACTGTTGACCTCTGGCCAGGAGGTGGGCTTGTGGGAGAAAGCTAGCTATGGTGGCTATAGGATTTTTTCCTTGGTGAATGTTACTCCAAGGAAATTCCCAGCCAGCCTAGGCTGAGGGCGGGGCTCTTGAAATTTCCCAAGTTTTCTGTCTGTTTTGACCCTTCTGGCAGTAGTGCAGGGAAGAGGAGCTGAAGTACCTCACAGCTGTGCACTATTAGCTGCTCCAGTGGGTATTAGAAGGGAGTTTCAAGCCACCGAGGTAATGCTGTTGTGCAAAGCAGTCACAGAAGAATTTACTAGGGTAGTGAGAGGTTTTGATGGCAGTGCGTCCCACCCAGTTCCTGCCTTGGCCTCAGGCAATCTGCAGTCTGAATGTCAGGGTGTGCTGGCATCAGGGTCTCAGATATACTCTGGAAACCCACCCAGCTGGGAATTGTCTGCAGCTGCAGAGTTTACCCTTGGGACTGGTCCCTCCCAAGCAGACTAGAAAGCAGTGACTCCACCCTGCAAGGCTTGAATTCCTGGGAAATAGAGGCTGGCACTGCTAAAGAGTTTTTCCTGCACCACTCCACCGCAGAGCACATCTGTGGGTCAGGCAGTTTCCTATGAGGAACTGGGGTCCTATAAGTCTCAGGGAGCCCTGCAAGTTTATAGCAGGAGCACAGAATTCCTGAATTCCCCCAATCACCTTCCCTACTGTGTCTGGAGGTTGTGGTGTGTGCACTCTGGTTGTGCAGGAAGGAGTCTGGCCAGGTCCAGTCCAGGTCGGTGGATTTTTTTTTCTTCTTCTTTTCTCTGCTTGGTTATTCTCACTCCTTTGGAGACTTGTGGAGCATGCTACTGAATCTGTTCTTCTCTGGCTACTAAGGAAATTTTATTTTGGTTTACTCTGCAGGAGAAATGCTCTAGCTGCCTTACGTCAGCCATTGTAATCTAAAATCTCTCCTATTTTAAAAAAGTTCAGGGTAAATAAGCACATCATGCTTTTATTTAAAATAAACATGTTATACAATGTCTAAAAGAATCATGAGCCTCATACACTTATTAAAACACATTGTTTTTCCTCTCTAAACTTGTATTGGTACTAAAATATGTGAATGAATGAAATACTAATGAAATTTAATCAAGAGGCCCTGGTCTACATCTCAGTTTCTTTTTGTGTATGATTCTTTACCTTTTCTGAGTGTGTTACCAGTGACAATTCCTTCCACTTACTTTGCATGAACATCAAAGAATGATGCTTAGGAAGAACTATCTTCCTTTTCCTTTCAATATAAGCAGAAAAAATTATTATAAAGGTTATTTCTAATATCTCCCAACTGGTATGCCATTTTATTGTTACAAAATAATTGAATGACTGACAGTTATGATTAACAGAATCATAGAATGTTGTAACTGCAAAGCATCTTTGAGATCATTGAATATAATCTATTTAATCATAAATGATAAAACTGAGACCAAGAGAGCTTAGAAACTTGCTGATAATCTTAAACTTGATGAACTTGAATAAAGATTGCTTTACCATTTTCCCGGTGCCTCCATCCCTGTCCATCTTTTTGTCTTTAACTCCTTGCTACCTCTTCAATTATGTAACAAATTGCTGGTCAATTATGTATTTTTTTTTTTTTTTGAGTTGGAGTCTCACTTGTCGCCAACTGAGTGCAGTGCGACGCACCCTCACCTGCTGCTCCGGCGATCCTTCGCCTCAGCCTCGAGTAGCATTACAGGCATGCCTACCAATTTTTGATTTATTGTAAGATGGTCTTGCTGCCCAGCGGGTCTCGAACCCGCGCTCAGGCAACCCACTCACCTCAAAAGGCTATACAAGTGACAGGCAGCTCAATTATGTAATTATTAGCATTATTTCATTATGAAATCACATGCATATTAATAAAGCAACCAGTACATGTCCAGTAGAGTTCTTTTCTCTATGAATTAAGTTACCACATGTAATGGGTTGAATAGTGTCTCATGTCCAACCAGAACCTCAGAATATGTAGAAATATGGTCTTTATAAGTGATATTAAAGTAAGGATCATACTGGCTTAAAGTGAGCCCTGAGACCTTAAAACAAGTTCTTTTTTTTGAGTTGGGGTCTCACTCTCACACCATTGCTCAGGCTGGAGTGCAGTGGCATGCTCACCAGCACCCCAGTGTCGACCTTCTGGGCTCTGGCAATCCTTCTGCCTCAGCCTTCCAAGCAGCCAAAACTACAGGCATGGCTACCACACCCAGTTAATTTTTGATTTATCGTAGAGATGAGTTCTCGCCAAGTTGCCCGAACTGGTCTCAAACCTGCAGCCTTAGGCAATCCACTCACCTCAGCCTACCAAAGGGCTGGGATTACAGGCTGATCCACTGAGCCAGGTCAAAACGAGTTCTTTGAAGAGATAGAAGAAACAGGCTACACAGGTATCAGAGAAAGCAATGTAGTGCTGGAGACCAAGATTGAAGGGATGCATCTGAATACCAAGTAATGACAATGATTGCCAGCAACCACCAGAAACCAGAAGAAAGGCTTGGGAGTTTTCTTCCTCAGAGATTCCATAAGGAACCAATCTGCTCACACCTTGATTTTGGAGCCTCCTCAACTGTAAGACAATATATTTCTCTTGTTTAAATCAGTTTGTGATGTGTTATGGCAGTCCTAGAAAACTAATATGTCATAGAAGAAAATATCAAAGTCCATGACCTGGAAAAGCAGTAAAATAGAAGAAAAAGAAAAACAGAGAAAAATCAGTTCATTAGTCTCTTGCCATTAGTGAGCATTACCATGAAAACTTTACATGCAGTTGGTAAACTTGTCCCTTGTAATTGAACTGGAAAAATGAGGTTGTTTTCATAATTTATAACAGCACCACAGTCTACATTACAAAGACCATGTGACACAGTATTAATGGACACCAGCAAGTCCTTAAGAATTTATCATATATATTTTCATGCCAGTACTGGAGAATACTATTTCTGTCATATTGTTTGTATACTGCCTGGGAAAAGTGGCACATTATATGGATCTAAAAGCAATTATTTAATAGCTAGCTATGCTGTATGTGCTAAGAAGCTTTACATATTTTCATGCATGTAATTACAAAGCATCAGCATTGATATCTGTATTTGTTTCCTTTGGCTACATTGAAAAAAATTACCATATACTTAATGGCTTAAAACAGCACGCATTTTTCATCTCACAGTTTTCTTGTGTCAGAAGTCTAGGCATGGCTTAACTGGGTTCTCTGCTCAGTGTCTCAAAGACCCAGTGAAGGTGTGAATGGTATTGTGCTTCTCTGAGACTCGGATCCTTTTTCAAGTTCATTCAGATTTTGGCAGTATTTAGTTATTTGTGGCTCTTTTCTGTTGATTTTCTTTCCTCTGGCTGTGGCTGATGGTGCTCTCAGCAACTAGAGGGTCCTGCCTAACCTAGGTTGCCCCTCCATACCCAGTTCACAGCATGGTTATTGACTTTCTCCTGGGCCAGCAGGAGATCGTCTGTCTTTCTCACTTCAAGTCTGACTTTCTCTGTCTCTTGCCTAGATTTAAAGTCCTCATTAGATTAGGTCAGCTCAGGTCTACTTAAAAGCCAATTAATTCGGGAACTTAGTTATATCTTTCCCGTATATCATGACCTAATTATGGGGATAAAAATCTCAGCATATCTACAAATCCTTCCCACATTCAAGGGGAATGGATAGGAGTGTACACCAAGAGGTGAGAATCTTGAAACCAGTTTAGAATTCTGCCTACCACAGCACTACTAATAATTAATGTTTATTGATTCCCAATGTGTGCTTTGCTTTCATATACAACTCCTTTAAGTTTGGAATATTAGTACTGGCACGGATTTCAGAGATCATTCATTGACTTCCTGCTCTACTTGCTTGCACTTTGTTTAACATTCCTCTTTGTTTAATATATTTTTAGAAAAATAAACTTTCAACCATGGCTATAGTAGTTTCACAGTTTTTGTTCTTATTTATTGATAATACCTGGAGGTGACATGGCTAACAATACCTAGGGTAAAATGTGAATTATATATTTTATGACTAAGATTAGAGTGGGATAATATGTTTTAGAGTTCTGGTAATGTATGCACTTTCATCATTCATTTAAAAAAAGGGTTAGCCTGGCAGCTCCAAACATGACCTCTCCTAGTTTCCTACTGAAAGCACTGTAGAACATTAACAAATCAAAATAAAAAGATGAAAATTCACAGCAGTGTTGGGAATTGTGCCTGGCAATCAACACGAGGGAGAGATTCTACCCTTTGCAGAGCTGATGGACCTGACACAAGTGGTGGATTGAGTAATTCACGAACTCCCTACTCTTTTCAGAAAAGGTATAAGCAAGTCCACCTAAGAGTATTTACAAAGATGCTTCATCTGTTTCCTACTGTTGGTTGTTTCATCTTTAGTTCAGCATTCATTATTTTCCAAAGATAAAAGCAGTGATTTTTGCATCACCCAGAGTGTTGTTTGTGATAGTCAGTTTGTCAAATTATAGGCAACAAGAAAAAGATGGAGCAAGAGAGGGAAGGGGGCAAGGGGAGAAAGAAGAAAGGTGTGTGGGGGGGGGTGGGTGTGTATTTGCGCACGCGTGTACTCATTGGGGGGAGAAGGTTGGTGGTGGCAAGTCCCATCCTGGAAATATGGTCCCCTAAAATCCTGTCCACTGTTAGGTATGAGGAGGTCCTGATGAGGTTTGTTCCAAATAAAGCAAATGTATACAAAATAATATAAATGATAGTGAGCTAGAAATCACATTTGAGTCCAGAGGAAACCGGCATGCTTTAGAGTCTTAACATTTCAAACTGCCATTCTGAAGACTGGCAAATCAGAACTCAAGTGCTCAGAGAATGGGGTCAAGAACAATTCATATGCTTACATTTTAGTAATTCGTAGGAAGAAAACAATTTTCTACCATCTAAATGTCAGTAACCAGAAAAATAGCAACAAGGAGCTTGTGAAAAGTATTCCAGATAAAAAAAGGAACTTGGGAACATCATTCTAATGATTCAGAAATATGGAAGTCTAAAAAAATTAAAGATAAATAGCTAACAGACTTCAAAAACAAAATCAACAGACAAACTGGTAATTTGGATACTTTCCATATAAATCACAGACAGAGAGTTGATGTTTATTATATGTATAAAAAAAATCTTACTAATTGACAGAAATGGGGTAAACAACACAATAAATATAGAAGAGCAAATTCTATGAAAAAACATGAAAAAAGATGCTTACCTCATGGGTAGAAATTAAAGAAATTCAAATCCAAATAGTCATAGACCACGATTTTAAATCTGTAAGCATGGCAAAAACATATAGATGAGAATAACACCACTGCTGGTACAGACATGGGGTAAGAATGCATTTTTGGGAAAAATAGAAAAAACTTAATCATTATTAAAGAAATTTTGTTTGTTTTTACCTCACTAGAAGCATCTGGTAATACTTTATTAAATCTTGGCCCTGATAAATACAGTTTTAAAAAAAAATGTCTAAAAGTCAAATTCATGATTTTTGGGTTACCTTATAGTTTCTGGATTTCCCTTTAATTTTTAAAGTTATTTAAATATTTTTTAAATTTCATTTTAGTTGTGGGGTACATGTGAGGATTAATAGCTGTGGGGTACATGTGAGGATTTACTACAGGAGTAAATTGTTTACAGATGAAGTTTACGCTTCTAGTGAGACATCTGTCCTGCTGGTAATAAACCTGGTTCCCAGTGTGCCCCTTATCACTCCTCCCTTATCCCTTCTTTACCAATATTCAGCATCTGTTGATTCCACTTTTGTGTGTCCAGTGACCAAGCCTGGCTTATGTGTGATATCACACAATATTCAGTTTTTTGTTTCTGTGACAGTTTACTTAGAATGATAGTCTCTAGCTGCATCCATATTGCTGCAAATGACATGAAAAATATTTTTTGAATGAGAAATACAACATTCAAGCCTGTGGATGTAATCTTAAAATTCTAAAACAAAGAAAAATAATTCTATACCTATACATGCAACTAGTTTATATATATTACATATTATTGCATCTATGCAAGATCATTTGTGTGTGGAGAAAAAATATGCAATGATAAATACTCAGTTTTTTATTTTTTATTTTGAAAAAAAAAGCAGACATTTGAATATTAGAAATGATATGGGTAAACAGTGAAAGAAATAAAGGAGAAAAGAAAGGTAAGAGAAAAGACAAACGTGAGTGTGCTAAATTTAGGTTTTTATTTAGTTAGGATAATACAATATTAATAATTTCTGTCACTGAATTTTTTTAAAAAATGTCATTTTCTATCCAGGACTAAATTTAACCTTATCTACCAAATCCTGAATTGTACCCCACATCTTTAAACTAAATAAAAAATAAATTTATAAAAAATTTATACATTTGAGAAAATACAAGATAATACTTTTCCGGAAAAGAGAGAGCAGTAAAGAAAGTAAAATACCTTTCTTAAAGGACATTTAGATAATATTAGAACATGGCAGAATTCCCACTATTTTTTGAAAAGGATAACAGGAATAATAACATCGAGGGCAGAAAACATTAAAAGATACTTTATGTTAGTTAAATCTCAACTCCTAGAATACACAGCATAAAATTATTTTGCTTGTAGATGAGATGATATTATCATCACTAACACACATGCATTGAGGGCAAAGAAGTCCTTTAATCAAAAATGACCTTAAAGTGTAACTAGTCAAATGTTTGCTTTTGTCTGTTGTATGTCTGGTCTGTTATCTCTCTGGCTATTAAAACAAGTCTATCCAGTTGGTTTTGAAATTGAAATTTGGCTTCAGACTTTTAGGTGCTTGCTATTTTCGTTGCTCCATCCCACCATCTTTTTTTTGTAAACACAAGTTTATTTTTGGCATATAGTTTGTGAATGATGTGGAACCAGCCTTTATTGTGTCTAACAGAAATTCCAAGGAAAGTTAAAATTATCCAATAAAGTTAACTCTGAAACATGGTTATCTTTTCTGAATAATCAAACGATCTCTTTTTTTATAAGAGTAGATACAACAACTTCAAGAAGTATCTGCAGTATTGCAAAACAAAAACCTGAATTCTATAACTGGGTCTATATGTGCACATATGCACACACCAAAAAATAACCAGAGTGAATAACTAAACAACTTATTATTCGATTTGATTAGTGCACTGAGCTGATCTGCAGAATTTAGCATAACATTTTTGTGTTACAGTAAGGAAAAATAGAAAGAAACATCAGGCTTTGAGACTAGGGATAAGTCTTGCAGCCAGGATTACAAGCTAAGCTATGGATTTGGTTTCTTATTTTTATTACAATAAAAAATATTTTTATTTTATGAAACATTCTATATTATCTTTTGTTTGATCTTGAAATAATTGACAATTATTGAATTCTAATACCTGTTCCTTTTGCTGGCTTTGTAGGCATGCTAACGCAGATTGTCTTTCTCTTCCCTCCTCCATTACATAGACTGAACAGTTTCCCCACTTCTTGCTGAATTTCTTCAGGGGAACTCCATTTCTGGAATTTATCTTTTGCCAACTACAGCCAAATATTTCATTACAGAATTGATTTTATTTTCTCCTCCATGGCACATCCCATAGATACAACCCACCCAGCATGACACCTGTTAAATGGTTCAATAAATCATTCTCCTACTCAGTTGCCTTGCCACCCTTCAAGAGAAACCTGGGATAATTGATCCTGATGCAGTCTTTCCAGAAGATCTATTTCACCAACCAAAAGGGACTTTTCAACTGTCCTGCTGAATTCACCCAACAGTTTTCAAATGATGTATGGTAACTTATGCTTTTCCAAGGGGAAAGAGATTTTTGACAGTTTTAACTCAGAAGAAAGAAATCTATGACAAGTAGCTATAGCCTTTTTTGTTCTTTTTTTTTCAGGCCATGTCTGCAGCTCTTTATCATCACTATGTGAGTTCTGTATAAGCTCCTCGGACAGGTTTTCATGTCCCCTCTGTTTATAGTAAATCAATCATTGATGACCACCCAGTGTTTCATTAAACCACTAACTGATTTCCATTGGATGTGGCTTTCTGAGGCTAGGCATAGGGCATGAACTTCATTTCATGGTTGTCTTAAAAATAATGTTAGGCACATCATCAGTGTCTTTCTTTCTGTCTTTTAATTTGAAAGCTAAATTAATACCATTGACTTAGTGCTCGATCTTTGCATTTCTCAATAAGTTCTTGAAGAGTTGACAGTCATATTTAAGACCCAGGGCACAACGAGATGCTTATGAAGGAGTGGAAGAGGGTTGGTAAACTCTATCTGCACATCATCTGCTCTAACACATTGCTGGAAAACATGAAATGCACTTGAGATCTTAGAACCGCTAAAAGGGCAAATTCCTGCTATTCAAAAAAAAAAAAACAATATGACAAGGGCATTTATTAATCGAGTTTTTGTGCATGCTAATTTTTATCTTCTTAATTGTGATACAAACTTAGAATTATTAAGCATTCTTCACAAAAAACCACCCCATCAGCATGCTATGTAATAAGCAAATCAAAGTCAAATTCTGAGGTTAAGAAAATAGTGTTAAAAGGTTTGTTAAGAAGATTTAATTGCACCATTGACATTATACCACTTTTAAAAACAATCAGAGTAAATTAAGAAAAATGAATTAGAAGCTTGAACATTACATTTTCCTAATAAATAATTAAAATTTTAAAATAGAAGAAAGATCTGTCCTAGGTCTGGATAAATCCCAAATGGAGTATAATTAATTTCATCTATGAGCTGAACATAAAGTAGAACTTGGTTTTAAACATGATAACCTGAATTGCAAAACCTTAACATTACAATACTATTAGCATATGTCACTTTGGAGGATCAAACTTTCTGGACCTTCCCAATGGAAAAATAATTAAAGTTCATATAAAATTAAGAATCTTATTGAGTTATGTGATTTCTGCAGCTCTAGTTCAACAAAATTTAAGCTATTCTCAGCTTCAGAGGATTTTTAAAAATCAGTAGTTTGTATATAATTAGAGTCATTTAAATTTCCTTTAAAATTTTTTTGTATATTTTATGAGGTAATAGAAGGTACTTTGCTTTGAATGCAGCATTCTTCTTGCTTATGTGTTTAAATTTTGTATTATCAATAATTCAGGAGTTTTAAACATATCTGGCAAATGCTGTGAAATTATGATTTGATCTCAGAAGAGTAGTTCTCCATGTACTGAGCAGATGCTAGGACTGAGTTAATTTTAAGGAAAGTGTGCTTACAGGAAATACCAAGAAATATTCTAGCCTCTGAGAAAAGTTGTTAGGAAAATAGTTTGGTACATGTATAGTTCACAAACAAACAGATCTGTAGCTTCCTTGAACACAGGTGTTTTTTAAAGCCTAGGAGTCAATTATGGGGGCTGACTTTTTTTGTATGACTAAACATGGTTTTTACAGATGAATATTTGTAATAGATTTGCAATAGATTTGTAATAGTAAGAAACTTAATTTTGAATCTTAATTAAGTAAAATCGTATTTCCTTGTATTTAATTCTATCTTTCACATATAGGTCTATATTACCACAAAAAATTGTTCTCAATTGTTTTGATTGCATTTACTGTATTTTAATTTATGCACAATAGGGTAATAGGTTAGGAATATGTGATAATTTAATACATTTGTATAATTTGTAAAGATCAAATTAATATACTTGGGATATTCATCACTTTAAGTATTTGCTTTTTATTTATGCTGAAACCATTTGAATTCTTCTACTCTAGCTATTTTGAAATGTATAAGAGATTATTGTTACCTATAACCACCTTACTGGTCTATGTAACTGGTTATTATTTCTTTGAACAAAACATATATTTGTACAGTGAATCAATTTCCTTTCATCATCCCTTACCCCTATCCTTCTTGGCCTCTTGTAACCACTAATATGCTCACAATTATTGTGATTGCATTTTGAATTTCATCACAGGCAAAACTGAGGCTATAAAAATATCCACATAATAGCCTCAGTTTTGCCTCTTGATCCCCAAGCTTGCAATGTTTACTATCTAGTCCTTTACAGAAACAGTATGCTCACTTCTTTTTACAGTAAAAGTTGCCAGTTCGTTAAGCAACTTTATATTCAAAGAAGGCTAAATTTAGTCCAGGCACTACCATTTATGAAATCCATGATCTTTAACAAGTCACTTGCACTCACTAAGCTTCAGTTAATTCATCTATAAATATAAGTCATCATGGGGTTAATAATAAGTTGCAAGTTTGGATAGCTGGGAACCTACCAAGCAAGAGGTTTGTTGGAAAAGACTTGCCCTGCTCCTCTCGAACCTCTGGACTTGATTCAAGGCATTTTTCTAGAAGCTTACTCTCTTCACCTCTGTAGACAGGAGTACCGGGTGAGCTTGTCCCCGGAACAGGTTTTTATATCCAGTTGCCCAGTTAGGATGAATCAGAGTCCTTGCCACAATCAATTAGCTTTCATGTAAAAAGGTCAAGAATTCCTTTTACTACTATCTCCTGGACTGCACCCCAAATTTATCTCTTTTAATCTTCTAGTCCGCATGGGAAAGGGAAGCTACTCTGCACCAGTGCTTCATAGCTGATGTCCCAGCAGGAAGGATACTAGGCCTTGTCCTAAGAACTACCACTGATACTATTATTAACTACCTTGTGGGGATTCTATTCCAAAGTGCCAGAGGACACTTTTATGCTCATGGATATCAGCTTAGAGGATTGATAGGGAGGAAAACCAGTGCTGCTGCCTGGCACGAGGAGTGCCCAACTAAACTGTGGCTCCTCTTGAAAAAAATCTCTCTTTTCTCTCTCAAAAAAAATCCAAAACGGAGATTGAGTGGTTGTCTCTTTTTTGTGGTGTCACATGGTGTATCCTGCAGCACTAAGGACAAATGTCAATGGAGCACATACTTGGTCAGAGAGCAAAAATTGTATAAAAAGTGCAATAAAATTGAGTATGGTAAATTATAGATGCTTTAACTGATGATACTTCAGCATCTAGGGACTGTGAATCTCAGTATTAAAAGTTATTACAGTCAGGTTTCCTTTTGTAATTGATCATCTTTTTGTCTATGGAAAATAAAATGAACCAAACAACATAAATTACCCCGAATATTTTTGTCAGCATTCCCTAACATCACAAAGTACTAGATCCTCTTATAAATGTAAAGAAGATAGAAGTTGTGGTTGATTTACTCTATGGTAGTTGTATCTTCCCAAGATGAATAACTTGATATTTATGAATATTCCAAAAACAAATGAGGGATCTATTTACATACCTCATTAAAGATCCCTTTTTTAGTAGGAGTATGTTTCTAATTTTATATATCCATACACATCTATTTTCCTCATGTGGATGAAAAATAATTAATGTTATACTGGAATTTATACTTGGATATTGGTGTTTGAAAGACACAAATTATGCTAAAGATCTCAACAACTGAAAATAATGCATTATAATAATGATATTGCCTGTAATGTGTTAATAGCACCTTGGACTCTTATTTTCTTGCTTAGTCTTTATACTTTCAAACACTTGGCCATTATCCTCTTTCTGTCTTGTTACTTATGATTTTTAATATGAAAATTGGAGAATTGTGATGCTAAGAAATAGTGTTTTATTTTTAGACATTTGATAAAACAGTATTGTCTTTTATAAATGTTATCATTTATAATCTCAGATAAAGGGTTCTCTTATAAGTTTTTTGTTCTCTTATTCTTGCTCTTCTTTTTTTGTGATATATATAACATGCCATACTTGAGCAAAACCAAAAAAAACTAATTTTGTGTCTGAGGTATGATCTTCAACCCACACATTCGAACTCAGAAAACTAGGACAGAAACTGCAGCTATTAGTCAACTTAGATGAAATTTAATTCTTAGTTTTCAAAACAATGCTAATATAAATTTCATGTAGGAAATGACATGCATGACTTTGCTTTTCTTCATTCATTCTTTCAAAGGATATTTATTGAGCAGTTGCTATTCATTAAGAATTCTACAAGGCACTTAAGAGCTGAATAAAGCAGCTAGCCTTCATAAATTCAAAAGAGGTAAATTCAATAATTAGAGGAAGAATAATGTATTATTATAGAGGTTTGTGCATTAGACCCTGAGAACACCTAGGGGGAATCGTAGATTTTATGATCGTGGAAGGCTTCTCAGAAGAGGTGATATATGAACTGAGGTTCCAACATCAAATGTGGCTTAGCCAAAAGAGAAGAGGAATGTCATTATCTGAACAGCATGTGTAAAAATCCAGATAGCCAGATTACCTTTAGGATTTCATATTCTGGGTAGTAAGAGAAAAGTCTGAAAGTATAGGCTGGAAATCAGATATTTTATATTCATCTTGAATTCAGAATGTTGAAAAATTTAACAAGCAAGTGACCATAGACAAATTTGTTTTAATTTCACATCCTTAAATTTTTAAAATAAAATCTGGATATTATTTTAGAATTTGGTATGAACAAGATCTCCCATCCCACACTGTTAAAACAAAGACATATAGGTTAAATCACTTAGCCCTTCGATTACATTTTTAAGTGGTTAAACAGCTCTAAAATCCAGAGTTTTTAAATATTCTTACATAAATGCTCAGTGCAATTGAATATGGGGGCATTTTCCTGGTTTACCTTTCCTCCAAGATAACAGTGAATAGTTTAATAAGGTATTTAGAAAAAACATCACAGTTATAAACATACTGGTCCAAATTGGTGTGGTTTTAGGTATTTGTTTGTTAAACATGCAGTTTATGCCAAAAAACACATTACGTATTCAGCTGCTCAGAGAAAGTCTGTCAGAATTAGAGGTGGTCACCAGTCAGATGATATGTCGGTATCAGGTGGCAGATGTTTATGTCTGGAGTATAGAAAATCACCATGAAAATACCCTGTGGACTCATCATCTCATTTCATTGTGCTATTAAAAAACACCTGTGAACTTTCTTTATAAATCTGTAAGTTTTAGATGCCTTTCCATAGCTATACCTTTTTAATCATTATAAACTCAACAGACATTTTCTGTCAGTATATATGACATCATTGAAGAAATGGATACTATAACAATTCATTTATTTTTAGTACACAAAGATGTTTATGTATATATTTATTTATTAACAACTTGTTGACTGAATATTAATCTGATTCTAGAACATAATACTCAAGGCATATCCCAAGATAGAGTGTATTATATTATTTTTGGCCAGGCATATTATCTTTAATCATGCCTGTAATCCCAGCACTTTGGGAGTCTGAGGAGGGAAGATTGCTTGAGCCCAGGAATTCAAGACCAGCCTACGCAGCATAATGAGACCTCCTCTCTACAAAAAATTAGTGGGCTGTGGTGTTGTGCAACTATAGTCCCAACTACTCAGAACGCTGAAGCAGAAAGATTGTCTGAATCCAGGAGGTCAAGGCTGTGGTGAGCCGTGATCGTATCACTTGCACTTCAGCCTGGGTGACAGAGTGAGACCAGGACCCCCCCACCAAAAAAAACCCAAATATTTTCTCTGAAGAATAGTCAGCAAAAAAAGTAATAATCCTAACACTGAGCATATTTTAGGGGAAAAATACAAACAATATAACATACGCTGTTAACTGGAGACATATGGTGACACTGAGGAGAAAAGAAATGAAACTCTTTTTCATTCACCCATCCTTTCAAAATCATTCACTCCCACCTAACATTTTCCCTTCTCTTTTCCTTGCTTTGTGCATTAAACTTCTTTTGAAAACTGCAATAAAGCATTATAGATATAAATAAAGCCCCAGCTCTCCCTTGTTTTACCATCACTTTCACTCTCCAGTTCAAGATCCTCAAATTGGTAAGTATCTTTGCCGTGCCCTTCGCATGTGTGCTTTTATGACACATAAGTATCCAGCACAACATATGAATGGATTTATCTCAAACAAACTTATTATTCTTACGTGTGATTTATTTTAAAGATGGTATAATATTTTATTCTTCTGTGTTTTCTCTTTAACTCAAAATTTTAGATTTATTATTGATTAATGTAAATCTTTTTCAATTGTGTATACACACATATTAGGGAAAACTGAAATTAATCATTCTTTTCTTTACTTATGGACTGTGTGTACCTTATATATTTTTGCTATTAGCTGTCTTGCTGCAATGCCTGTGTTGTAGCTGCATTCTTGGGCACAGATATAATAGCTTCTACATGGGGGAAATTAGGGCTGGATCTAGCTCATGGGGTACTTTTGTGGAAACTAATGACTTTCCATATTAGATATTGATACCTCATCAGGGTGCATGATGGTATGCATAGACAAAGATGAGCTGAGGCTCCAGTTATACTCTTTAGTTAAACCTCCTTATCTAGGACACAATTTGATTGCTCTGATAGAGCCTAGAAATAAAATCACTGGAGCATTGGGAATGTGCATCTACTTCTTCGCTTGATAGTATTACTAAATTCTTCCCCAGCATGTTTGTATCAATTATGTTGTCCTCAATAGAGTTTAACAACTTGAAATTTCTCACATAACTTCCAAATTTTTGTATGGCCAGATATTTTATTTTTTCATCTATTTGATGGATGTGAAGAGATATCTTATTGTTGCCATAAAGCAATCAGTTCTAAGATGCTTGTGAAGATAAGACTGGTCAAATATATGCCCAGATTTTGGTTTGTCTTTCTTTTTTTAAATGAAATTACCCCTGCTGCACAAAAGTTTTAATTTTAATGGAGACATATTTACCAGAACTTTTATTTATAGCTTATACTTGTGATACAGTCTACCTGCCTTAATCACTTGATAGCTGGAGAATGCAACAGTTCTGGGAATCTACATGGGAGAATATCTACCCAAGAGTTAGTGTCCCATATTAGACACTAAATTCTACTCTAGTCTTTAGTTCAAATTTTATTAAGCATAAACAATCTTCATAGGGTTGACAAAATATATAGTTATCATTTTTGATTCAAGACAATTGTATCAACAGTGATAAAATATCTAGCTAGATACTTGTAGAATAATAAATAATTCCATAGCAAAGATAAACAGAGACAAATCAAAGTTTTAAAGGTAAAATGTACATTATAAAAATACTGAAAGAAAATACAGGTACATATTTTCATAATCCTTGGGCTTCAGAAGTTTTTATTAAATTTTATAGGTAACTTGGGGATCATAAATAAATCATGACTAGATCTGAATTCATAAGTTAAACTTTTCTTTGGCAAAGCACTACAAGTTATAAATACAGAAATGAAAGTAAAGAAAGACAAATCTAAGAAAAAGAGAAAAAATTTCTAAACAAATATGCCATACAAGGTATTAATATTTTTATTCCATAAACATATTTTAAGAGCAAAAGAAAATGATCACACAGTAATAGAAATATTAACAATGCATGTGAACAAGTTATTACTAAAGAACAAATATAACTGTTAATATTAAATTCATTAGTCCTCTAGTAATTGCAAATAAAAACTAAGATGTTAATGTTTTACTTAACACATTACAAAAAAAATCAGAAATGTGAAAATTAATTGTTTAAGATATGATAATATTATGAACTTCACAGCAACTTCAATGGATTTACAGTCTGTAATATTCAGTGATTTATCACAGAAACAAAGACCTGAGTACCACATGTTCTCATGCATAAGCGGACTCTGAATAATTATCATAATACTACAAGAATAGGATTGGCAGTAGCAGGACACTGCCAAAGAAGGCAAACTTATCCATCAATAAGTTTACCTGATCTCAAACCAAGTGAAGTGGGAACCAAACTGAGGCCCAAACTTTACCTTTACAATGACTGTTTGTATACCTAACCCTGAATTGTACCCTACATCTTTGAAATAAAAATTTAAAAAATAAAAAACATATGATAATAAGGTAGTTTTATACAACTTCTGTCATATAGTAAAAACTCAATTAAGTGTAGTTATATGTTAATAACAGTGCTTGAGGTTATGGAGAAAATTGCACTCACATTCACAGCTGAGGATGCAAATTGGTATAATCAAGTTTTAAAAATATACTCTGACTGCAGTATAGAACAGATTGGTAAAATTATATGCAAGGTTAAATGTAATAATATATTGCTAAAATGTATTTAAAGATAAATGTATTAAAGACATTCATCAAGCCAGTGTTAATACTAGACTAAAATTGGAAAGAGCTTAGAGGCACAATTAGAAAATTTGGTTAAATTACACAAACAAGATCATCCCAAAACACACAAAGGCATGGATGCTAAATAACATGTGACTGAACAACTTCTGGGACAATATGGTTATCAAAATAGAACAAAAAGATTCCTGGAAATAAATGAAAATGAAGACGGATATTATCAGAACCTCTCGGATGCCATGGAAGTACTGTTAAGAGGAAAATTTATAACATTGCATTGAGTGTACACATCAAGAAAACACAAAGATCACAAGTAGACAGCGTAATGTCACATCTAAAGGAACTAGAAAGGCAAGATCATCTAAATCCTACCATGAGTAGAAGAATCTAGATCATCAAGATAAAATCAAAATTGCAGGATATAGAAGACAAAAATATTATAGAATTAACAAGACAAGAAGCTGGTTCTTCAAAAGGATAAGTAAGACTGACAGACCCCTGATCAGATTGACTAAAAAGAGAGAGAGAGAAAGCCCAAAAAACACAATTAAAAACACAAAAAGTGAAGTTACAACTGACCCTGAAGAAGTTGAAAATATTGTCAGAAATTACTATGAACACCTGTATGCAAATAAACTAGAAACTCTAAAGGAAATGGAGGACTTTCTGACATCACACAACCTCCCAAGTTTGAAACACAAAGAAATCAGAACTCGAAATAAAGTAATAATGAGCCAGGAAATTGACTGAGATATGGGAGATCTCCCCAACAGCAAAAAAACAAAAAAGCCCAAAAAAACCCAGACCAGATGACCTCCCAGCTAAATTCTACAAGATACGTACAAGGAGGAGATGCTGTAAATCTTAGTGAAAACATTCCAGGCAATCAAGAATGATAGAAATCTCAGCAACTCATTTTATGAAGCTAACGTCATACTGATACACAAACTTGGCAAAGAACCAACAAAGAGAGAGAATTCCAGGCCAATCTCCTTGATGAACATAGATGCAAAAATTTTCAACAAGATTCTAGCAATTTGGATTCCAGCAGCACATCCCAAGGATCATCCACCATAACCAGGTGGGCTTCATTCCTGGGATGCAGGGCTGGTTCAACATTTGCAAGACCATGAATGTAATTCAGCACATTAACATGGGTAAAACAAGGAACCACATAATTATATCATTATTCATAGAAAACATTCAACAAAATCCAGCATCCCTTCCTGAAAAAAAGCCCTTGAGCATCTAGGCATAGAAGGAACATTCCTCAAAACAGTAAGAGGCATCTATGTTAAAAACACAGGCAACAATTTGGTCAATGGGCAGAAGCTAGAAACATTCCTCTAAGAATGGATCAGGAAGGGGATGCCCACTTTCACCTCTCCTGTTCAACATAATGTGGGGAGTCTTACCCACAGCAGTCAGGCAAGAGAAGGAAATAGGGTGTATACATATAGGAAGAGAGAAAGTTACTCTGTCTCTCTCTGCTGATGAGATGATTCTATATTTTGAAAACTAGGAAGTCTGTCAAAAGCTTCCTTGCACTGATAAATGACTGTGGTAAAGTCTCAGACTACAAAATCAATGTGCAAAAGACAGTTGCATTTCTACACACCAGCAACAAGCAGCCAGGGAACCACATAAAAAACACAATTCGATTCACAGTAGCCACACACACAAATGAAATACTTTGGCTTCCACCTAACGAGAGAAGCGAAAGATCTTTGCAATGAGTACTATAAAATACTACTTAAAGAAATCAAGGATGATTCAAAAAAATGGAAAAACATTCCATGCTCATGGATTGGAGGAATCAATATTTTCAAGATGGCAAACCTACCCAAGGCAATCTACAGATTCAATGCAATACTCATCAAATTACTGACATCATTTTTCTCAGAACTGAAAATGATAATAAAGAAATTCATATGGAATTTAAAAAGATCACGAATAGCCAAAACAATCCTCAACAATCACACTTCCAGACTTTAAACTTTATTACACAAGGCTACAATATCCAAAACAGCCTGGTACTAGTACAAGAATGGTTACACAGACCAATGGAACAGGACAGAGATTCCAGAAGCACAAACACAAATTCTCAACTAACTCATCTTTGAGAAAGCCACCAGTAACAATTACTGGGAAAAGGAGACCATACTTTGCAAATGGTACTAGGAAAACTGGCTGACCACATGCAAAAGAATGAAACTGGATCCCTATTTATCAAAATATACAAAAATCAACTCAAAGTGGATCAAAGACCCAAATGCAAAACCTCAATCTATAAGAATCCTGGAAGAAAATGTAGGAAACACCCTTTGCACATTGGAATAGGCAAATAATTCTTGACTAAGTTTCCAAAAGTGAATGCCATAAAAGGTAATATAGACAAGTGGGATCTCATCAAATTGAAAAGCTTTTATACCACAAAAGAAGCCATTAAGCAAGTAAAGGGACAACCCACAGAATGGGAAAAAAATTTGCAAATTATGCATCTGAAAAGGCCTAAAATCCAGAAATTATAAGGAATTCAAACAAAGAGAAGGGAAAAAAAAATTCTCCTTAAAAAGTGGGCAAAGGACATGAACAGACACTTCTCATAGGAAGACATACAAGCAGCCAAAAAACATAGGAAAAAATGCTCAGCTTCACTAATCATCAGAGAAATGCTAAACAAAATTACAATGAGATTCCACCTAACTTTGGTAAGGATTGACTATCATTAATACGTCAAAAAACAACAGATGCTGGTGTAGTTGCAGGGAGAAGGGAATGCTTCTATACTCTTGATAGGAGTGCAAGCTAATTCAATCTTTATGGGAAAGCAATGTAGCTATTCCGAAAAAAAACTAAATACTGACCTTCCATATGATCCAGCAATTCTTCTCCTGGAAATATACCCAGAAGAACATAAATCATTCTACAAAAAACTAAAACAAAAAAAGACACCTGCACACACATGTTTATTGCCACACTATTCACAATAGCAAAAACATGGAACCAACCTTACTGCCCATCTAAAGTGGACTGTACAAAGAAAATGTGGGACATATACACAATGGAGTATTATGCAGCCATAAAGAAGAACAAAAGCATGGATTTTACAGCAAATTGGATAAAGTTGGAGACCATAATACTAAGTAAACTATCACAGAAACAAAGAATTGAATGCAACGTATTCTTACTCATATGCGGTCCTTGAACATTAGTCACCTTAACACAAAGGAGGGACCAGCAATTGCTGGGGACTGCTAGGGGAGGGAGAGAGAGAGGACAGTGGGAGGCACATGGCAGCACAAAGGGTACCTGGTTCACTACTAGGAGGAGTGAGGGCCAGTGAGAAGCCCAAACTTCACCTACATGCAGCCAACTTAGTAGTTTATCTTCACTTGTATGCCACATCTCTATAATAAAATAAAATTTAAAATAAGAAAATTTGGTTAAATTAATTATTGTATATCAAAGCAATCAAATACTATCAGCCATCACAAATACAATGTCCCCTACATTCGAACTTTCAAATTGCAAAATTTCAAGATGCAAATGTGTATTTGCATATCCAATCATGTAAGTTAGTTCACATGTGTGGCATACATTGTCACATATATGCATCCTCTCCAAGTGTTTGTGCATCTGTGTACCTTACTGTACAGTATAGAGTACAGTAATACAGTATTGATGTCAAGCCTAAGAAGTCTGGAAGCAAGCATAAAAGTAGTGATGATGTAGCTGGTACTGTATAGCTGATTGTGTTAGTTGGGTACCTAGGGTCACTTTATTGGACATATGAACAAACTGAGCTTAAGAGTATACTCTTAGAATGGAACTCGTTAGCATGTAGGGGATTTGCTGTAATACATTTCTGAGTGGGAAAAACTGCTTAAAAGAGTGGACTATTTATAAGATAATTTATTATGTTTAATCACAATGTAAATATATGAATATTAATAATCGATATTATATAATGATATAATATAATTAATATGAACTATTAAATAAATTATAGGTAAAGATGTTTAAATAATGTTATATTCTGTGTGTGTGTGTGTATATACTATTTTTCTTTGAACAAGTTTGACTTAGTGAAATTCATGAAGAAAACTACTTTGTTTTTCTCAGACCAGTGCTTCAATCACATTCCATCAGATCTTCAGTGACTTTGGATGATATTCTTGACAGATCCCATATGCATTAGTCTGGGTCACATCAGGAAACAGATGGTACAGCCAACAGTGAAATAAAAATAAGTTTAATAAGATGATATTTATGGATATAGTGGTAAGATTGAGGGAACGGGGAAGAAATACTGAAGCCCTCAGAGACTCCCATCAGTGAGCACCAATAAGCTTCAGAGGTAAGGTTAAAGAACAGAAACCATAGCTATGAGACCCCACAGGAGCGGTCACCACAGGGAAGAAGCATAGACACTAGCCAGCTATATCCAGTGCCAGTGGTGTAAGTGACATCAATCCCTTGACTTTCCTTTCCTCCCTCTCTCTGACGTCCTGCTGCTGCCCTCATTGGCAGGGCATAATCAGAAGCAAAAGACACAGGAGCCTGGGGAATATAGTGTGCGGTGGTCAGCCTCCTGGGCAACGAGCAGGATCTAAAAGAGTGCAGAATGTATCAGAAGTGCAAACATTGAGTAACAAATATAATACAAGTTTTCAATGAAGGCTAAGTAGTAAAATCATCTCATTTTTAAGTTAAAACATCCAGACCAGACTATACAAAAACTTAGACCTCATGTTCAGCTCCAAACTACTACTCCCGCCCCATCAGCTGTGAACTTCCTATTGTACCATCTTTTCTTCTCTTCCTCTGTCCGTTGTATCGCCTCTGCCATCTTCAGAAATAGGTCAAGTCCTGGGGGATAGGAATGGAAGTTAAAAGGACATCGACATTTTTATTCAATTAGTGTTGCTTCCTGCCCTTGCTTTAAACACTTACGGTCATGGCAAGCATTCAACGTGATCATTCATTTATGGGTTACTTTGTGGGACACTTAGGAACTGTCATCTGGTGAACGAGGCCTTCAGCATGGACCATGCATTCTTCTGTTGTTGTTTTGAGAAGCTGTCCCTCAGTTTCTGTCCGCGGGTGATGTCAGGTTATTAATGGCTGTAGAGGTAACCTGTCTGAGTTATCTCTTCCCTATTTTACAACTCTGTGAGTTGTAAAAACTGACAGAAAGGCAAATGGTTTACATTCATAGTAATGCAAATTGTGTCTCGTAGAATACAATTGATTACTGCTTTATGGATTTTTGCCAATTTTTAGCTATTAAGTAAATTAATTTCAGTATTCTTGATGGGCTTATATATTTGTCTGTTTTTTAGATTCTCATTGTGACCTTTTACTGATTCTTTCACAGACAAATGAGCTAAAATCTTTGACTATGTGTTTATTTTATGAGTCACGATTTTATCTTTTTTTAAAAAAAGTGTTTTTATTTACTTATTTGATCTTACAGTTGTGGGGTACAAGTGGGAATTTACTACGTAAGTAGGCTGCATGCAGGCAAAGTTTGGTTTTATAGCTGGCTTTCTCTTTCCCTGATAGTGGGTCTGATACCCAGTGTGTTGCTACTTGCTCCCCTCTGTCCTTCCTTCATCCCTCCCCTAGCAGTGCCCAGTATCTGCCATTCTTACCCTTATGCTAACGTGACTATTGTTCAGAACCCACTTATAAGTAAGAACATGCGGTATTCAGTTCTTTGTTTCTATGATAGTTCACTTACTATGATGGTCTCCTGCTGCATCCAAGTTGCTGTGAAGGTTTTGATTTTATTCTTCATTGTGGCTGTATAATATTCCATCACACATACGTAACACATTTTCTTGATCCAGTCCACTTCGATGGGTAGCAGAGTTGGTTCCATGGTTTTGCTATTGTGGATAGTGTTGCAATACATATGCATTTGCAAGGGTCTTTTTTTGTACAGCTATTTATGCTCCTCTGGGTATAGTTCCAGGAGAGGGATTGTTGGATCATATGGAAACTCAATTTTTAGTTTTTTGAGGAATCATCACACTGCTTTCCATATAGGCTAAACTAGCTTACATTCCCACAGTGTAAAGGCATTTCCTTTTTCTCCAGACCTTCACTAGCACCTGTTATTTTTGACTTATTAATGATGGGCATCATACTAGAGTTAGATGGCATCTCATTGTAGTTTTATTTTCATTTATCTGATGATTATTGAGGCGGAGCATTTTTTCATGTGTTTATTGGCTGCCTGTATATCTTCTTTTGAGAAGTATCTGTTCTTGTCCTTTGCCTACTTTTAAATTTTTTTCCCTTTCAATTCATTTGACTTCCTTGTAGATCCTGAATGTTAGGCCTTTGTCTGATATTGCAAATATTTTTTCCCATTCTGTGGGTTGTCTTTTTACTCTTTCAATGGTTTCTTTTGCTGTGCAAAAGCTTTTCAAATAGATAAAGTCCCATCTGTTTATCTTAGCTTTTATTGCAATTGCTTTTATTGTGTTTGTATGTCATAATTTTAGCTTTTTGTTTCCTTTAAGTGTTCTTTTACAGTATCACATAACCCTTGACTTCTGGCATCTACTTGTTACAGCAGGAAACCCTTTCTGGTGAGGTTCCTTCCAGATGACTTAGTTATATCTGACAGATTTCTTCTCGTGTATGGGAATCTTGACCCACCTGACTACTAGTACTCCTATATGCTATTTTAATTTTTCTGTTTAGAACAGCTCCAGGCAGTCTTAGGCCAAGGAGAAAGCTTTACTTTTACTAAAGGCACACACAGTTTCTCAAGTTCTATGGTTATTTCTCTTGGGCCCTTTTGCTTATATTGAGGATATTAGGAGAATAATGATTCTGCCCTCTCCCATAAGGAGGAAAACAGAAACACTACAGTACTGTTTATACTTTATAAATTTTATAATCACCTTCATTTCAGTCTCCTGACCCAATTTATTTAGTCTTTCCTTTGTTTTTCAGGGATGGTTTGCTATTGTTGCCAACTGAATTCCCTGGAAAAAAAGGCTCTAATATGAAAAGTAGTATACAAGTTTATTGTGTTTGCTTTTTTAACATATGTGGGGAAGTGAAGGAAGCAGAATTGGGGTGGGGCAAAGGTCACAACAGTTCCTGTGGAAAGCTCTGAAGCTAAAAATGTCATTTGGCGGCTTCCTAATTTGACTCAAAAAAGTCTGGTCCTAGCCGGGCTCGGTGGCTCAGCCTGTAATCCTGCGCCTTTGGGAGGCTGAGGTGAGTGGATTGCCTGTGCCCGCGGGTTCGAGACCCGCCTGGGCAGCGAGACCTCATCTCTACAATAAATCAAAAAAAAAAAATCAGCCGGGCGTGATAGCACATGCTTGTAATTCCGGCTACTTGGAAGGCTGAGGTGGAAGGATTGCTGGAGCCCAGCAGGTCGAGGCTGCGGTGGCCGGGAGCGGCCACTGCACTCCAGTGTGGGTGACTGAGTGAGACTCAAACTCAAAAAAAAAAAAAAAAAAAGTCTGGTCCTTTTAAATCCCTCACCAGTTAGTTACTGGATGTGTGCTTTCTCTGAGAAGGTTGTATGACATTGAAAGTGGCACCTCTCCTTAGTCAAGCATAAGTTGAACAGACACTCAAGCTGTCAAAAATCAGAAGTTGGGAAAATGTGTGGTTTGCTCCTGGAGCGAGTATTTGGGTAAGGCACTATAAATAACAACACATGTACCTTTTCATTAATCATATGTTAATATGATTAACAGATTAATTTAAATGTAGAGGCTCTTAGTCTAAGTCCTCAGCATCACAGAACTTTAACACAAATTTTTAAGAGACCAGGAACTGTCGCACTCAACATACGATTATGTAGTGTACACATCCATAGGTGAGATGTGTATAATAACTCAATGCATATAGATATATTTGAAAAAGATAGTTATTAAAGTATTAAAAGTGTGAATCCCTAGGTGGCAAGGTTTTAGGAGGTTCTCTTTTTTTTTGCACCTTTTGCATATTCTTGAATTTCTTGAAATTTATAAGTAAAGAATTCAGGAAATGAAAGTTCTGAATTAAAAAAATACAAGTAAGCAAACAAAAACCACCATCTGCTTTAGTTCATAATATAATTTATTAAAGAATATTTGATAGCTCGGCTTTCAGAGTGAATGCTTCACCACTACTATTCACAGGCAAAATCACCAGAAGTTACATTCCTGACACTGGACACAGGATGCTATGAATACTGGCAATGATCTGATGACTCCATTACCACGCTTGTCTAAAACTGAATTCCACGGGGAAGTCTTCTTAAAAATTAGTTTTGCAATGATGTGTCTGATGCAGAATATCTGTGTTACTTTCAGGATTTAAAAGTTAAAAAAAATCTCCAAAGTAGAAAAGATATTTAAAAGTGTTGAGTAGCCAGGAAATAAATATAACAAGTGACCAGGGGGATTCCTAGATGGTGACAGAGTCAGTCAGAGTGCATGAATCTCCTCATAAATGATTGGATGCAAGGATGAATATACATTCTAGTGACTCGGCAGAATGGGTATGCAGATGTCTGATTGAGTGGAGTTGCAGGAACAACAGACATGAGCTCTCCTGTGAAGGTGGCTTCTCCAGGTAGCTACTTGGAATTCAGTGTGCTCTGTGGTCAAGACACAGGCACCATCTCTGCAACACTACCTGCAAAACAGTGGTGAAAGTCACCCTCTGCCAGCAAGTGCCCCATCAAACACTGGCAGTTGGAACCATGGAGAAAATACACTAGAGGAACCCAACACCATGTCCTAGCTAAGGACAAGACGCTGAGATGTTCCTGATACCCAATCGGAGACAGGCTCTGACCTGACCATGTGAACAACGGAGTTACTCCCTGAGACTGAGGGGGTGAACTCAGCACCCATCTGATGTTGATCATTGAAAGAATATCCCAGGTGCAGTATCCCCAGATGGACAGGCCCAGTGAGGAGAACCAGGCACCCATCCCTCAACTGAAGCATTTGTGGTCTGTGGCTACAACCAGCAATGAAGAATCCAGTCTCAGTCCACAGCAAATGAATGGCAGTGAGTTTTGAAGTGATACAGCATGCTTTTTTCCCAGGGATTCTTGAGACATGCAATCCTGGTGGGGAGTATCCTGATCAGCACACATGGAGAGGCCTGAACATAAGCAGATCAGCTGGGAACAGTTTGCAGCCTCCTCCTGACAGCCTGGGGTAAACAGGGGGACAGATTAATAAGTCAGAAACCTTTCCCCTTGGAAACCTCTCCTTTCTGACACAAGTCAAGAAAAGCAGTGTTTAGATCATACCTACAAGAAACCCAAAGTCACAAATTGCCACAAGAGGGCTCTCAAGGATTACAAATTGAGTGTGTGTGTGTGTGTGTGTGTGTGTGTGGTGTGTGTGGTCCTACCTGTTTTTTAAAAAAATGCAATAGTGGGAGGAAGGTATATTTAGTTTTGTTTTACATCTTCTCCTTCTTTTTTTTTCTCCAATAAGGGTATATATGAGTGTGAAAGTCTCCTCATAGTCAGTTTCTGTTAATTTTTTAACTTTTATTTATTTATTTTTACTGATTTGTTTGTTTATCTCTTTTTTTTTGGTTTGTATGTTTTTCCTTCTCTTCTTTGTTCTCTTCATTGTCATGTTCTCTCTTTCTTAGTTCCTTTCCTTTCCCTTATATTACTTTGTACCTAGGAAAGATACATATATTCCCGTTACATGGACATATTGTGAGTCAGTGGGAAGTGGGTCCCTGGGCACCTATATACCAATCAATGATCATTATGATCTACAGGCAGCTTTTGAATCTTAGCACATGCTATCATACCTTACTCTAATCTCAAATCTGCAAAAGGATAACATAGCTTCCCTCCAATCCAGCATCAAAGTCAAACTAATCCAGAGCCTTTATCAAAAAAGAATAGGGAGCTAAACTAAAATAAGTGAAACCATCCCCTCACTGTTGCTCTGTTTACTGAGCAACAGAAGTAAACAGAAAAGAAAAACCCATCACAAATGAAGAATAATTAAAGAAAAAATACAGGAACTCCACAAAACCCAAAAAGGATAGTGAATGAGAATGCTGACTTCAGAGCTCAAACAATGAAGAGTGCCCAGATTGACTGGACTCAGACCATAAATACAGAGATCAAGGAATGGTTGGGAAATATGAATAAGAATCAAGGAAAGCAAGATGGAAACATGAAAAAATTAATTAATGAGATGCAAACTATAAAGAATTTGGTAAATGAAATAAAAAACAAACTGACAAGCATAGAAAGCAAAATTAACCAGACAGAAGAAAGAATCTCATAACTTGAAGATCAAAATATGGAATTCATCCTATCTGTTAAAAACATTGAAAGAAAGCTTAACATGACAGAATAAAACCTTCAGGAGATGTGCCATTATATTAACAGACCAAATTTACATCTGATAGGAATCTCTGAAGTGGAAAAGGAAAATGAGAGAAGTCTGGATAAAAACATTCCATGAGGTCATCCAATAAAACTTCATGCATTTCATTAGACATGTGACCATCCAAACACAAGAGATTCAGAAAACCCCTATAAGGCATTAAATCAAAAGACAAACTCCTAAACACATAGTAATTTTCTTACACAAAGTAGGTATAAAAGCAAAAATCCTAAAGGCAGTGAGAGAGAAAGGTCAGACTACCTACTAGCGAAGATGAGTTAGAATAGCCACAAACTTATCTACAGAAACACTACAGGTTGGAGGAGACTGGAGGGCAAACTTCAAAGTTCTCAAAGATAACCAATTAGGATATTAGGAACAATTATTTTCTAACCAGGTAAACTAAGTTTTTTCAGTGAGGGAGAATTAAAATCCTACCAAGACATTCAATCCCTAAAAGTTTATGCTGCCTCCAGGTCAGCTCTACCAGAGATACTTAAGAAAGTATTAAGCACAGAAGAAAAAAAAGACCCATGCTTTTCCCAAGAATGTGGAAAAAAGATTAAATACACACACATATATCAACCTCCAAAATCAAAAGAAAATCCACAAAGAAATATACAAACAAACAACATCATCATCATCAACAACAAATTCTATAAGAGCCTAATGACTGGGATAATCTCTCATATTTCAATAATCAGCCTTAATGTGAATGGACTAAATGCACCACTGAAAAGACATAAAATAGCAAACTGGATTTAGAAAACATGATGCAACAATTTGCTGTCTCCAGGAGTCTCATCTCACCAGAATGGACACTCACAGACTCAAAGTTAGAGGATGGAAAACAAATTTCCAGGCAAACGGCAAATTTTCAGGCAAGCAAAAGAAAGCAGAAGTTGCGAGAGTAATATCAGACAAAATCTTTAAACTATCAAAAGTTAAAAAAAGATGTGGAAGGACACTACATAATGATAAAAGGTTCAATCCATCAATGAGAAATATCTATCTTGAGTATATATGTACCCAACATAGGAACATCAACTTTTATGAAGAAGCTTCAAGGTAAACTAAAAAAAGATATTGACTCTAACACTATCATAGGGAGACTTATATGTCCCACTAACAACCCTAGATAGATCATCATGGCAAAAAAGGAACAAGGAGATCTGGAACCTCAACTTGACACTTGACCAAATGGACTTAATAGATACCAACAGAACACTCTGCCCAACAACCATGGAATATACATTCTACTCATCACCACATGGGACATACTCCATGATCAACCATGTCCTCAGTCATAAATCAAGCATAAATAAATTCCATAAGATCAAAAAACTGCCATGTACCCTCTCAGATCACAGTGCAATAAAAATAAATATCAACAACAACTCCCCCAAAGTCAATAAGGTCATGGACACTAAACAGCATGATGCTGGACAACTGGTCAGCACAGAAAATAAAACAGAAATTCTGGAATCAAATAAAAATAAAGATACTTCTTACCAAAACCTCTGGGATGCCATGAAAACAGTACTAAGAGGGGAATTTGTTTCTTTACAAACACACATCAAGAAAATGGAAAGATCACAAGTCAACAGCCTAACAAATCACCTAAGGGAGCTAGAAAGACAAGCTCACCAAAACACTAACTTCAGCAGAAAAATCCATATCACCAAAGTAAAAGTCCAAATACAGGACACAGAAGACAAAAATATCATTGAAAATAATTATCAAAACAAAAAACTGGTTCTTTGAAAGAATAAGCAAGATAGATGCCCCCCCCCAGCCAGATTGGCCAAGAAAAAGAGAAAAAGCCCAAATAAACACAATCAGAAATACAAAAGATCAAATCACAATGAACCCCCAAGAAATACAAAAATTATCAAAGATGATTATACACACCTGTATGGAAGCAAACTTAAAAACCTAAATGAAATAGAGAAATTTCTGACATGACACAGCCTCCCAAGGTTGAAACAAGAAGAAATTGAGACATTAAATAGATCAATAGCAACCCAGGAAATCAATTTTGTCATAAGAAAACTACCTACAAAAAAATACCCTGGACTGGACAGTTTTCCAGTAGAGTTCCACAAAACATACAAGGAGGAGCAGATACCAGTCCTATTGAAAGTATTTCAAGCAATCTAGAAAGATGGAACTCTCCCCAAATCATTTTATAAAGCTAACATGACAGTGATACTCAAGCCAGGTAAAGATCCAACAAAGAGTGAGAACTACAGGCCAATAACCCTGATGAACAAGATGCAAACATACTTAAAAAGATTGTAGCAAATTGTATCCAATAGGACATCTCAAAAATCATCACCATGACCAAATAGCCTTCATCCCCAGATGCAAGACTGGTTCAACATTCACAAGATTATAAATGTAATTAAATACATCAACAGATGTAAAAATAGGAATCACATGATTATATCACTAGATACAGAAAAAAGTTTTATTAAAATCCAGCATCTCATCTTGAGAAAAACCCTGGAACACTGGCAAAGAGGGAACATACCTCAAAATAGTAAGAGTCATCTAAGATAACCCACAGACAACATATTGCTAAATACAAAGAAACTGAAAGCATTCCCCCTGAAAACCAGAACAAGTCAAGGCTGCCTACTTTCACCCCTCTTGTTCAACATAGTGTTGGAAGTCCTAACTAGAGTGATCAGATAAGAAGGAAATCAGGGACATCCATATAGGAAAAGAGGAAGTCAAGTTATTCCTCTTTGCTGACAACATGATCCTATACCTTGACAATCCAAGAAAATCTGTCAAAAACCTTCTTGTACTAATGAAGTACTTTGGCAAAATCTTGGGGTACAAAATCAACGTACAAAAGACAGCTGCATTCTTATACACCAACAGCAAACAGGCAGAGAACAACAACAACAAAAAGCACAATCCCATTTATAATAGCAACCCCCCAAAAAAAGAAGTACCTCAGCATTTTCCTAATCAGAAAAGTGAACAAACTTTACAATGAAAGCTACAAAACACTGCTCAAAGAAATCAAAGAAGACACAATAAATGGAAAAATATTTCATATTCATGGACAGGAAGAATCAACATTATGATGTCCATCCTAACCAAGGCAATCTACAGATTTAACGGAGTATCCATTAAATTATCAACATCATTCTTCTCAGTCCTGGAAATGATAATACAAAAATTCTATAGATACATAAATGACCATGAATAGCCAAAAAAACCCTCAGCAAAAGAAACAAAATGGGAGGTTCCATACTTTGAACTTTATTATAAGGCTACAATAATCAAAACAGTCTGGTATTGGTACAAGAACAGGCATATAGACCAATGTAACAGGATAGATATTCTGGGAGCAAAATCTCAATCTTTCAATCAACTCATCTTTGGCTTGGCAAAGCCTCCACTAACAACCACTGGGGAGAGAAGAATTTAGTAAATGGAAAACTGACTGACCACAAGCAGAAGATTAAAACAAGACACCTACCTATCACTATACACAAAAATCAAGTCTAAATGGATCAAAGTCCTAAATGTAATGCCTCAAACTATAAAAATCTTAAAAAAATACAGTAGACACCATTATGGAAATTGGGTTTGGCAACCAATTTCTGATCAGAACCTCAAGTGCCCATGCCGTAAGAGATAAAATAGATAAGTGGGTCCTCATTAACTGAAAAACTTCTGCAAAGCAAAATAAATCATGAGTAGAGCAGGAAGATAGCCCACAGAATGGGAAAACATTTTTTCCAGCTGTATATCTGACAAAGGCCTAACATCTAGGATCTACAAAGAATTCAAACATGCCAAAAGGAAAAAAATCAGTCTCATTACAAAGTGGGCAAAAGATATGAATAGACACATTTCAAAAGAAGACATATAAGCAGCCAACAGACACACGAAAAAGTTTTCAACCTCAATAATTATCAAAGAAATGCAAATGAAAACAACACAGAAATCACCTAACTCCATTCTGGATAGCCATCAACAGTGATGCAAAAAAACAACAGGTGCTGGAGAGAATGCAGAGAAAAGGGAACACTTACACTGTTGGTGGGAGTGTAAACTATTATAACCTCTGTGGAAACTGTGTGGTGATTCCTTAAAGATCTAAAACTTGGCCTTCCATACAACTTCAAATTACCCTTCTGGGAATATACCCAGAGAAACTCAAATCATTCTATAAAAAAGATACCTGCACATGCATGTTTATTGCAGCATTATTCACAATAGTAAAAACATGGAAACAACCATGCTGCTCATCGAAAATGGACTAGATTTAAAAAATGTGGTACATGCACAATGGAATATTATGCAGTCATAAAGAAGGATAAAATTATGAACTTCACAGCAACTTGGATGACTCACCTAAGTCTATAGACTTAGTGATTTATCACAGAAATAAAAAGCTGAGTACCACATATTCTCACACATAAGAGGACCCTGAACAATTATCATAATACTGTAAGTAGTGGCAAACTGCTGGTGGGGGTGAGGTGCACTTCATCAGTAAGAGTACCTGATCTCAAACCAAACTTTACCTGTATAATAACCACTTATATACCTACCTGAATTGGACCCCACATCTTTAAAATAAAAATAAATAAAAACATGTGACTATTACCACATAGAATCTAGTATAAATAGAAAAGCAAAGTCAGTTTAATTAGAAAAATTTAACAATAGTTTATGCACTTCTATCTTTTTTTACACAAAACTGTTGTTTATGTTTCAAAAGTGATTTTTTAAAAATCAGTATTTTTTATTTTAATATTGTGGGGGTACACTTAAGGGTTAGGTATACAAATATGCTTCGTTCAGGCACCCTTGTTGATAAGGGGTGTCTCTCCTTCCCCCAATAGATATTGACTACCGTTAATCCCACCTCCCTTACCTCCCTCCCCCCGCATAGTTTCCCACCACTGTTAATCCTTTCCTTATAGTATTACAATAGATGGTCAAGGTTCACTATATGAGTGAGAACATGTGATACTCAGATCTTTGTTTCTGTGAGAGGTCACTCAGTATTATAGATTCTAGTTCCATCCAGGTAACTGCAAAATTCGTGATTTTGTTCTTTTTTATGGCTGCGTGGTATTCCATCATGTATACGTACCACATTTTTTAATCCAGTCCTCTTTTGATGGGCAGCATGGTTGGTTCCAGGTCCTTGCTATTGTGAACAATGCTGCAATAAACATACATGTGCAGGTATCTTTTTTATAGAGTGATTTCAATTCTTCAGGGTATATTCCCAGTAGGGGGATTGTGGGGTCATATGGGAGGTCGATATTTAGAGCTTTTAGGAGTTGCCACTCTGTTTTCCACAGAGGTTGCACTAGTTTGCACTCCCACCAAGAGTGTAGAAGTGTTCCCTTTTCACCACACCCTCTCCAGCAACTGTTATTTTTTGAGTTATTGATAATTGCCATTCTGGAGTTAGGTGGTATCTCATTGTGGTTTTGATTTGCATCTCCGTGATGATTAGTGAGGCTGAACATTTCTTCACGTGTCTGTTGACTGCTCAGATGTCTTCCTTTGAGAAGTGTCTGTTCATATCTTTTGCCCACTTTATAATGGGGTTGTTTGTTTTTTTCTTTTCAGCACATTTGAGTTCCTTGTAGATCCAAGATGTTAAGCCTTTGTCAGACCTGGAGTTGGCAAGTACTTTTTCCCAGTCTGTGGGCTGTCTCCCTGCTCTCTTGATGGTTTCTTTGGCTTTGCAGAAGTTTGTCAGTTTAATGAGGTCCCACTTGTCTATCTTATCTCTTATGATCCATGGGTTCAAAAATGATTTTTAAAAAATACAGTTAATATAAGATTAACTAGTAAAACCAGGTTGTAAATATAGTTTTACTTCTTCTTCTAAGGCACTCATTTTTTAAATTTATAATGTAGAAGCAATAATGTGTTTTATTACAGGTTTATTGTTTGTATTCTACAAAAAATGGCTGCCTTGTAGTAGACATTAAGTAAGAAGTAATTGAGTATCATTAATATTACTTGTGTCATTACTGTGATTGCCATATTAAGGTGAATAAGGAAAGGGTGACAAGTTTTTAGGTTGATTATTTCTTCTGAGAATGTTGGCAATTTTTACATATTTAAGAAAAAGAAAGAGTACTGGTCATTTTTCTGCAGCTAACTAACAGAGGTTTTTCTGTCAGATCCTGTGCATACAGAAGACATATTGCTGATGTCATAAGCCACACTGTCTTCAGCTTCTTGAAAATTGGATAACACACACATATTTTCTTTGTCATTGGTTATTCTTTTATTTCTTCATGATATATTTACTTGAAGTTGTCCTTGCAGTAATTGTTAGTTTTCTTTTCCCTAAACAATAAGATCCCAGTCATGAAGCTCTTAGTTTGCAATTTAAAAAAAAAGGATAATATACTTGTGCAAAATTTCTAAACTAATTAAGTAGCATTTGTATAAATTATCATCAAAATTTATAAAATAATACATCCACTAAAATAGTTTAGGGAAGCTTTCTGGTTCAGAGCATTCTTCTATCGTATTCATCAAAGATGTCTTACTCTGTTTCATTTAGACACCTATCTTCATCAGTTACCTTTACAGTGAAGATGACATATTTAAGACATATATTTACCTGAATTCTTTTACATATAGTTTATAAAAAATATTTTGTCAGTAGCTAAAATAAACAAAGAAGGATGACTTTAAATGTTAAGAATTACATCTCACATTTTTACTATCATAACATTTGACACAATGCAACAAATCTATGTGATTGTCTTTCTCTTTTCACTACAGTGTAAGCAACAGGATAGGCATCATTTCTACTTACCATCCTACCCCAATCTCCTAGACAGTGCAAAGCATACAGTTAACTTTTTGAATGTTTTATAATTCAGAATTAATAATTTTTCAAGTCCATGGAAATGTATTACTGATGTTACGTATAAGCATTTAAAAATATTTCACTCTCATACTTTAAAGATACTTTCTCATCTGTAATTTGTCACCAGAGGGTAAAGAGGGATTAAAGATACAGGTAATATACTGAAATTAAATAAGAAAATGGCCCCCTTACACAGAGGGCTGAGGGAACTGGCATAGATCAGGCAACCTGGGAGAAGTTAAGAACAAAAGAAAATGGAAAGATGGCTTTCTGTGGCCTAACAAGGCTCTACAAGATTGAGAGAAGTAGAACCTGAGACTTCTCAATGAGGAAAGAGAGAGAGGAGTGGAACACACCTTCAATGACCCTGGTATTTCAATGTGCAGCCCAAGGAACTGGTTTCTGTCTTCTCTCACCTATAGAACCAAAGAAACTCTTAGTTTGAAGGGTTAGCTAACGACAAAGGAAAATGGGCAGGAAAAAGGAAAAAAACATGTCTAAACATAGTTAAATGATGTTTGATAAGGGTGCTAAGACAATTCAACAGGAGAAGGATAGTCTTTTCAATCAAAGGTGCAGGAAAAACTAGATATAAAGATTAATAGTTAGGACCAGGAATGGTGGCTCAGGCTTGTAATTCCAGAAATTTGGGAGGGCAAGGCAAGAGGATTGCTTGAGCTTTGGAGTTCAAGATCAGCCTGAGCAACATACTGAGACTTTGTCTCTACTACAAAAAAAAAAAAAAAAAAATTAGCCAAGCATGGTATATACGTGTAATCCCAGCTACTTGAAAAACTAAGGCAGAAGGATCTCCTGAGCCCAGGAAGTTGAAGTTGCTGTGAGCCGTAATTATGCCACTGCATGTCAGCCTAGGCCACAGAGTGAGACCCTAACTCAAAAAAAAAAAAAAAATTAAGAATAAAGTTAGATCTCTGCTTAACATCATTCACAACATTAAACTCAAAATGAATTAAAGTCCTAAAAAATACCTAAAGCTATAGAATGATTTTGCACTTAGTAATGATTTTGGTACATGACACCATAGGCACAGGCAATAAAAGAAAAAATAGACAAATTTGACTTCGTAAAAATTAAAAAGTTTGGGCTTCAAAAGATCTAATTGATGAAATAAAAAGGCAACCCACACAATGGAAGCAAACATTTGCAAATCATATATCTAATAAATAATATCTGGAATATATAGAGAACTCTTAAAACTCCACAGTCAAAAACTAACTTAAATAAGTCATTGAAAAGCGGACAAAAGACATAAACAGACTTTCCACAAAGAAGATATACAACTGGCCAATAAGCACATGAACAGAGGCTCAATATCACTAATCATGAGGAAAATGGAAGTCACAACTACAATGAGATATTGTCTCATAATCATTAGGATAACTACTACCAAAGGACCAGAAAAGGGGAGCATGAGGAGAAATGGAAAATCTTCCATCCGGCTGGTGGGAATGTAAAGTGTTATTGCTGCTATGGAAAACAATATGGCGGTGCCTAGAAAATTAAAAAAAAAAAAAAAAAAAATAGAATCACCGTGTGATGCAGAAATTTCATCTTTGGATATATATACACAATATTTCCAAATATAACAAGAAAGAAATGCCAGTAAGAAAAAAAAACTGATTTGCTTTCATTGTCTAAATATAGACCTTATATTAACAAGGTGTTTTGAAGCACAAGCTTTTTAATTTTTGTGAAGCTCAATTTGTCTATTTTGATATATTATAACCATGTTCATAGCAGCATTATTCACAATAGATATCCAAGTGTCCACTGACAGAGGAATAGATAAGAAAATGTGGTATACAAATATAATAGATTATTATGCAGCCTTAAAAATGTGAACATTTTGATATATGCTACAACATGAATAAATCTCGAGAATAAGCCAGTATATACAAAAAATAACATATGATTCCACTTATATGAGGTAATGAAGAGTGGTTACAACCATAGAGACAGAAAGTAGAATGCTGGTGCTAGGAGCTGGTGAAGAGAAGAGGGAAAGCAGAGTTATTGTTTAATGGGTATAGAGTTTCAGTTTTACAAGAAGAAAGAGTTCTGAAGGTGAATGGTGGTGATGATTACAAAACATTACAAACATATTTAATACCACTAAACTGTGCACTTAAAAATGATTAAGATGGGCCAGGTGTGAAAGCTCATACTTATAATCTCACACTTTTGGAGGCCAAGCAGGGAGGATCATTTGAGACCAAGAGTTTGGCCAGACTGGGCAACATAGTGAGACCTGGCCTCTACAAAATAAATAAATAAAAGAAAATAATAATAATGATTAAGATGGTAAATGTTATGTTATATGTATTTTGCCACAATTTGAAAAATTGGGGAAAAAGAATGATTATGAAGCAAAAATAAGTATGCATGCCAGTAAAAAACAAAAAAATGTGATTTACTTTCATTGTCTAAAACAACAAAATCGAAAAATATGAGATCTGCCGTATGCCAAAAATGTATTGCATGCCTTCATAGGCTCAGTCTTATATGTTTGATCTACAACTGCATACATCATGATAGTGATAGCATATGTCATCTCTACCAATACTTTCCAAAATCTATTTAATTATTACTCCAAGTTGGAACCTGTAAAGCCTGTGATTCTTTAATCTAACTCCCTTTGAAAATTTCTTTCACTTTTAGCTTTTCTCAGTGTAAGACATTAACATGACAAAAGATTGCTATACCATAGGCAATGGTTTAGTCTTATCCAGATCTTCTGTTCTATTTGGTTTATATACAACTGTATTCTTAGCTCATCTCACTCTTGAGGTTACAAAAATTGCAAGTGTTCTGTGGATATCTCAGAATCTTTTATGTATAATATAATGCATATATTTATAAGAAAGCAACAAAAACAAAATGAGTAAAAATCTTTTTTACCTAAGAACTTTTTAAAAAATCAGAACTTACCAGAACATTAGAGAAGCAGAAAGTTTATTTAAAAATTATTATAAACAACTTAAATTTTTTTTCTGAAAAATCCCCGTTACTCCATTATGTCTATCAGCTTCTGATTTGTTTTTTTTTTTTTTCCCCTGTCCATCCTTATTTCTCAGAAGACCAAACAAGAAGTACCAAAATTTCCACTTGTTTTGTGTAGAACAGTTCTACTCTGCATTCTGTCCTCGGCTTCTACAAAATTTTATCCTGAGACCATTTTATTAATACTGAGAGGCTTCCTGTGATATTTTTCCTGAACAAATACTTGCTGCATCTGTCAGGGATATCCAAATATTGCAGATAGTAGAGCTAAAACAGACTAGAATTCCAGGGCTTGGTTTGTGTGCTGCTCTCAAAGATGCATTCAGAGAAACAGCAATTGATGAAGGCACCAGCCAACTACTTTTAGCAGAGCTATTGCGTGGAATAGAAATAAGGAATTCCTTAAAAGTACAAGGCACTTCACATACAGCCCACTTCTGGTGCTTGAGAGTATTTGCATCTGTAGATGGACCTAGATTTTAAGCTTCTCTACACAAATATTCTGCTGCTGAGTATTCCTAGTGAAGGATCACAACTGACTTACGTATAGCTGAATAATTTCCTTTCTGGCTTGGTTTTTAATATTACTTGACAATAATTCTGTGCATAATTAAAAGAACCAACATTTCTTGTATTATTTTCACCCACCCTATTATTTTGGAATTAGTTGTATATAAGGATCACACAAATAGTCATTGAAAAGCTTTGTACAATAAGCCGTGTGTGTGTGTGTGTGTGTGTGTGTGTGTGTGTGTGTGTGTGTGTGTGTGTGTTTAAATAAAAGTGAATAAGTGGGCCCAGAGGCTGATAAAAAATTGCAGACAGATAATAATAAAAGCTGGATAATAATTGAAAGTTCTCCTTCTACTATCAAAAAAAGTAAGAACAGATATTTTCCATTTTGAATATATTTTTTTTGTCTTTAAAATGTAAATGTTGGCCAGGCTCGTTGGCTCAGTCTGTAATCCCAGCACTTTGGGAGGCTGAGGGAAGTGGATTGCCTGAGCCTGAGGGTTCAAGACCAGCCTGGACAAGTTGGCAAGATCTCATCTCTACAATAAATAAAAAAAGTTAGCCGGGCAGGGTAACACACGTCTGTGGCTCTGGCTACATGGAAGACTGAGGCAGAAGGATCGCCTAAGCCTAGCAGGTCGATGCTGGTGTGGCAGTGAGTGTGCCACTGCAATTCAGCCTGGGGAACAGAGTGAGATTCCAAATTAAACAAACAAACAAAAAAGTAAATGTTTGTTGATCTGTACGGTCTTGTACACGTGTGTTTCTTGGGGTTGAAGAGATGCTGTGTGGTGTCTGGTTCAGTCAAAGGGAACACACTGGCTTTGGTGGGATGGTTTCAGAAAAGACTGGATACTTCTGATGGTGCATTTTATGTGATGGTATTTTAGACAGAATAGTTCAGACTTTGGTAATAGTACTTCTGGAGATCAGTGAGTGCTAATTCTTGTCTATTTGGGAAAGATCAAACTTTTAGGGTAGAGTTCCTTGAAGTGCTAACTTGTGGAGGGGGAAAAGATTCAGGAAAAAAAATAAAGCAGGACTAGGAATAATGAAGGTCTAAAAATAAAATTTATGTGCATTTTACACCAAACTTTCCGAAGCAGCTACAGGTATAATAAAGGGTACCCTGTCCTAGTTAAAGCTCACATCTTCACCTCTATGCAAGTTCATACCTCCTGACTTCTCAGAGGTGGACATTTCATTGTTCCTGTCTGCCCTCTTCATCTTCAACCTTTTCTCTCTGCTGACTTCTTTTTAATCAGTTTTTAAACACTCTTGAGGGCTTCTTACCCTATACACTTGAAACAAAACAAACCAAAAACAAAAATGCCAAGAAAATCAAAACCTGTCCTTAACTCTTCCTCTAGGATTGTCTATATTTCACCTCACCTTTAAGATAAAATTTATGGGAAATACACTCCACTTAAAATCTATTAAAACTAATATCCGCAAATTATTTTGTGTTTCTTTGTTGTAGCATCAGGAGGTGTTCCGTGAAAGGTCATGTATGAAAACAACCACTACTAAATGCTAAAGGAGCCAAGAAATCAAATAAGGGAGCAGACAAATCAAATTTATAGGATTCTTTATTGTGTGAACTTACAGACAGAAACATGATCTTGGCCAGCCACAAGACAGGTAGCTCTTCATACCTCAACCCCCTCTCCACCTGACCGAGGGTTTATATCTTAAGGGAAAAAAAAATATGCTCTAATATGAATGTGTAGGTGGTTATGGGCATCACAGACTGATTTCTGCAACAGCATCAAAGGTGGTTTTGGAGGGAAGGTGAGACTTATAGTGAGTAGATGTTCCTGTGTAGAGCAATACATCAGCTAGACATTTTGGAGGCATTCCCAGGCTCAGGGTTAATCAGTGGATTAGCATTTAAAATAAAGTCATCCTTGTCCTCACAGGAGGCAATTTAAGGTTATACCTACAACACAATAAAATATTTTCATTTTACTGTGTTTAATGGCATGGAACTTAAGTAGGTAGAATTGCAATTGGTACACATGAAATTGAACATATACTAGACCTAGTTTTAACTTTAGAATGGGTAATGTTGGTGAACATCAAGAATTCTAGTTGTCCTGGGAGAAATGAAACTATTATTCAAAAGATAAAATAACAAGCAACATTTCCCCAACTTTTTTGATCAAGATTTCTAAATATGCAATAAATATATGGCAATCTGATCAAGGTTAAATTTTCTGGAAAAAAAACCACCCTGATGAATATATTATGAGTTATTGATTGTAGGAACATCAATATTATTTTATTTTATTTATTTATTTATTTTATTTATTTATTAATTTTTTGAGTTGGAGTCTCTGTCGCCCAGACTGGAGTGCAGTGGCCGCTCCCGGCCACCGCAGCCTCGGCCTGCTGGGCTTCGGCTATCCTTCCACCTCAGCCTTCCAAGTAGCCAGAATTACAGGCATGCGCTACCACGCCCGGCTGATTTTTTGATTTATTGTAGAGATGAGGTCTCGCTGCCCAGGCGGGTCTTGAACCCGCGGGCTCAGGCAATCCACTCACCTCAGCCTCCCAAAGGCGTGGGATTACAGGCTGAGCCACCGAGCCTGGCTATATTATTTTATATATGGCATATGTGGATAGCAGTATTACATTTTGACTAAGAATAAGAATTATGACATATTTTCACACTTGACCAGAAGAACATCTCGCATGTACATTCACATAAATGCAGAATCTATGCCACAAGCTTTACTTAGGAGGTTTTGTCTCACAACTGTCATAATCATAAGAAAGTCAACAACTTTCATATAAGGTAGGGGAGCTAAAACAAATCTTGCTTTAGGAATATTTGTCTAGCAAATGTCATATACATAACAGCAAAGGAATTTCAACGTGAAAAAAACAAAGAAAAACAAAATTCATTTTATGCAAAAAAGTTTGGTAATTAAAAAAATAATAGGCAGGGCACTGTGGCTCAAGCCTGTAATCCCAGCACTTTGGGAGGCCGAGGAAAGAGGATTGCCTGAGCCTGTGAGTTTAAGACCAGCCTGGGCAACTTGGCAAGGCCTCGTCTCTACAATAAATAAATGAAAATTAGCCGGGTGGGGTAGCCTGTTCCTGTAGTTCTGGCTACCTGGAAGGCTGAGGCAGAAGAATCGCTGGAGCCCAGCAGATCAAAGCTGGGGTGGCCATGAGTGTGCCACTGCACTTCATTCTGGGTGACAGAGTGAGACTCCAATTCAAAAAAAAAAAGAAAACAAAAATTACTGTAGTTCTGAGACCATACAAATTGCATCTTATCAGTGAAAGATGATCACACTGCAACGGGCAATGACTATATGAGGGAATTTCAGTTCTTAAATATTCAAATTGTTTAAAAGTTGTTATATTTGAAATAGTTTCTTTCATAATGCCTGTATTTTTAAATTAATTTTCATATTTCTTTTTCTTTGTAAAATTGTAGTACTTCTTGACTACATTTGCCAAGTCCCATTGGTATATTTGAGTGTAAAGAAAAATAGGTTAAAAAAAAAATCTCAATTCTACCTTGCAGGAAAGAAAAAGTCTCACCAATTCAAGCTATGGACGATCTTTCAGAGTATGCTATAGTTGGCGAGATAGTCAAGATAAACTTAAAGCTTATTTTTAAATCAACTTCTGTTTGCCTTTTTTGAATGTGGTTGGAGTCAAAGGAATGATACATGTTTTCAGACTTTTTATTAATATCCTTTATTTTCTTACAAGTTAGGATTGCCGTTATTTTATATACTGAGGTTTTATATTTTATTATTTGATTTTTCTCATTTTTTCCTGCTGATTATTTGTTAGAAATAATATTTAAGGGGCCAAGAAATCTAAATAATAATAGAATTATAAATTTTCCCCGTCATATTTTCCTAAATTTTTGCAGTTAATAAGCACTCACCAAGAGAGGTCTTTTTGTAAAACTAAATATTCAGTGCTTGTTTTCCAATATGCTACAAATTATCAGTGAGAATAAATTTCTTGGGATCCAATACTGTGTTTTATCTTCAGTGCTCGGTTTATGAACAAATGTTTTAAAACTTATTACAATTAGTTGATACTAATAGTATATAAATTAAATCTTGTTTATAATGAATTCACTGATTACATTACTTGTTATATGTGAATTTTACCATTATAATTATTATTTTTTATTTATGCAATCATAATCAAATTATGAATTATTGTCAACATTTTAGACATATTTTAGTTTTCTAAAATATTTGAATCCACAACAAAAAATTGGAAAAGCATTGGGCAGAAAAGATTGGGGGGACGAATTAAGGAAAGTTATAAAAGAAAATAACATTAGTACCTATACAAAAAGAGCATGTTTCTGGAAACTTAGGTCAGGCATTTTTTAGTGAGACATTGTTGTATGTATCTGTAAATTGAACTTAGTTGCACTGAAATTCTGTATTATATGAACAGTTTTTCACAAAGATAAATTACCTTTGCATATTTTTGACTTTCATGGGAACATATTTTTAACATAAAATACACAATATTTGACTTTTGTCTACTGAAATATGTCCTGTAGTAATAGTAAAAGTATCCTGCCTTACCTGGTTTGAAGAACTTTGATGTCTCTAACGTTAAATCAATCTATAATACATTTCCATTTTTTAGTACATTCTTTAAACTTTCTAATATAAATCGGTCAATTTTCCTACCAATATATAGTCTAATACATTCACATGTATTGACACTATGTCTTAGTTTTTTCTTAAAATATTGCATTGAATTTTCCTCCTTTTTAATTGTGAATTGAGGGAGTGTATATTGTAATATTTTAAAAATCACAAAAGTGAGAAGTGAAAAAATTATTTAATGTGTACATTTATGATTGCATTAGACTTTTCATAGACTTTGAATTTTTTTTCTTTCTGCATAATTTGTTTGAGGTAGTACTTCTTGGCTGGCATAATATCATTATTATGTAATAATGAATGCAAATAAATTGTTTTTATAAATATTGAATTGTTTTCTACATAAAACTGATACTGGTATCTTCTTGCAAGGGCATCATGCACTCCAATTTATTAGGTATAGTCTAGAAGTAATAACATTATGTCATTAAAACTAACAAGAAATGAAAAAAGACTCAAATATTTGAGTTAGCAAATAATAGATTATCCGACAATTGACTTTCCCTATCTTTAAAGTTGGGTTTATCCTCATTCAGCTTTTTAAAAGAGACTATTTTCATTAGACTTTGTATTTTTATTCCCATAAACATTTTTAAACTATTTAAGGTAAAATTTTATATACATATACATTTATAATAAAAGATGCTCTAGAAACTAATACTATTTATAAGTTCTGTAGAAGGAAAGCATTATGAATTACTATGGGATGATATCATTGCTAATTCTATGGGTTATTACTAAATATAAAAATATCACACTTCTCCTGATCCTTCATTTCTGTAGCTTGAGCCTACATGCCAGCTGAACTCTTGTAAATGGGAAAATAATGATTCAGTTTTCACAAAATTTGTATTTAACATATCATTTTATACACTTGTCACAATAACATTTCTGTAAAATATTTATATGAAAACATAAAAATTTTCATGAGCATTAAAGATAGTAAGATGGGAAAATCATAATTCCAAATGGCAGACTACATTTAACATGAACATTTTTCAGGATAAATTAGAAGTTTTTTATTTTTCAAGAATGTTAACTGAGTATACTTTGACTAGGTGACTTGAGAAAATTTCTTTGCACAGTAAGAAAGGGTGATTTAACGCAACCAAGATCTTGAGTAACATACAGTATGCAACTTGAAAACCTAGAACATTTTCCAACACAAACTTCAGTGTGTTATTCTGTAAAAATTATTTCTTTTGTTAAATAACTACAAGTCATCAAAACTATCTCCATCTTGAAGTTATCCTGTACATAGTAAAAGCCTTAACAATTTGTTTGATTTTTATTATCCAGTCTTTCCTGTGGCTTTTATGGTTACTGTTTATTGCTGTTTTGTTTTTGTCCATAAGACTGTTTTTTCTCATAACTTTTGCTGATATTTTCTGGAACTAAGTGTTCAATGGAACATATATTTGGAAATACTGATTTAATATAACATAAACCTGCACTAAGATATTTTATATCCAAGTTTCATAATTGATGGATATTGCCTTCTTCTGCATGATGAATTTTATTTAAAAATTGATTAAAGAAAATATACTTGCAGAACATTCAGTTATCAAGACTTCAAATACATATTATTATAATGAGGAAAAAAGATTGGTTTGCATTCTGAATGACTGTTTCAATCTGGCATTCATTTTGTTAGAAATTTTGTTCCTTTATAATTTATTAACCATTATTTTTCTAAAGAATTTTTTTCCCAAAATAAATCATATTAAAATATCAAAAGCTTTTATATTAAACAATATGAAAGAAAAAACTATTAATCTGACTATAATTTATACTAAATATTTTTATTTATATTTACTTAAAAATCAATGTAATATAAATAAAAAATTTTACGATTATTGCAAGTATTTATTTTAAATAATTTCTATCTAAACTTGTTTCAAAAGAATATAATACAGTAGTAGAAATTTTTTTGAATTTAAATATTTTATTATAACTGTAATTTAACTAAGGTGATGGTTCAAAATTAAACTGTACAATATTATATTTTTGAAAAATATGCTTACATATCTTTAAATTATTTAGGGACATTAACTAAGCTGACATAAATTATATTGTTCCAGTAAGTACAATTATGTTGTCAAAGTTTTTTACTTGTTACCCTAAAATATGGCAGTTATTAAATTTTTATTTAGATATAAAATTTTCTATATCTTAAAAAAGCACAAAATGCACTCTAATATATGGAAATATTAAAAATTCAACATTGCTTTAAAAAGCATGTAAGATTTTGAAACAGGAAGTTTAAAAAGTGATAACAGTCAAGCAAAAAAAAAAAAAAAGAATGGTAAGATTTCTGCACACTCCAAAGCTAAACAATGTTTTTTTCTCAAACTGGGTTTATCATCATGATTCATAAACCTTATTTGTTCTATGGTAAGAGTTAACATACTACTCCTAAATTCCCCAACAGAAATGAAAGGTGTGCTTTAGATTATGTAAACTTGGAATACGACTATTATATAAAGTTTCCTATACATTTTGAGTAATCACAAATAATGTCTTTGGCCTTCTATGTGAGCTCATTTGAGTTGTCCAGCTTTCAGATAAAAATGCATGTTTTTTACGAGTGTAGAATGAAAATTAGATGCAACTAGTTGAATTTTCTATACTTAAGTAATTACTAAGGAAATTATGCTAAAAATTTATCCCAATAATTATTTTATGCTAAAAAAAGTCAATCTTTTATTTTAGTAAGCAGCCTTGTTTTTTTTTTCAACTGATAGTGTTTGCAAGTAGAATTTTGGTGTTTTAACTTAAGGCTATTTTATTATATTTCTTAGGTAAAGTAAGATTTCCCCACTATATATATATCTTAACCTATTTGGTAAGTATATTTGGAGAAAAGTGCAGAAAATAAAATTTAAGAATTTAGGTACCTGATTATCATTAGCCTAATACTATCTCCAGAACCTGATAAGATTCTGAAAAGTGCCAACTTAGTCAGTGACTAGTTAATATTTTCTGCCGCGGCCAGCAAGGCTGCCTTGAGGGTTCCAAGAGAGAGCAGCGAGAGATTAAGAAAGACACAGACACAAAGACATAAAGAAAAGCTGGGACCAGGTGAGACACTTTCCTCTGATGGAGGAGAAGTGGCCCCAAACTAGCTCAGCATGCCTATTTTATACTCAAGCAGAAAGGAATTTGGAAGGAATTCAAGTGAGGGAGCTATCACAGAATTTTATTGCTCCCTAAATGGCAAACTGTTCCGCATTTATCTTATAGCTAAGGCTTTATCTGTACTATGTGCACCTGGATGTGTGGACATCTGAGATGCAGTTCTGGGTAGCAAGCTGCATCCCTTGCTGTTTGGCAAGGATGCAGAGCAACCAAGCAAGACCTTGTCTTTGCTTGGGGCCTTGCCTTGCCCAAGGCCTGCTATCCAGACAGCGCTCATTGGCTCCCCACAATTTTCAGCCCAGAAACTTACCTTTAATGTTTGTTAATTTTTTGAGATGATTTATCTTTTCTGGGTTCATGAACAAAGCAGGCTAATTCAGACTAATCATGGACTGAGAAGCCAACCCTGCAGAAATTACAATACTTGAAGGACACCATCAGCCTTCTATATGTTTTATACAATAAAACAATTTATACAATTGTTGAAGCCATCATGGAGGGGATTATGTTTGCAAATACTGACTTTGAGTGTAAAGTAAATTTTGCATTTTAATGAGAATACTGCTTTCAATATTGGATAGTTCCGTTTAATTTTCTAAATGTGGTAGAGTTTGTATCATTCATTCACATTTTTGCACACCATGTTTTATGAACATTAACTGATCAGTGTTCTGTGGCAAGCAGATATTTGGAGTTTTATTTTTTTTTTTTTACTAACCATTTGCACAGCATTACAGATTTTAGTGTAAATATGGGACAAAAGCTAAACTATTTCCTGATCATTGAGATGAAGCTTTTGTCTCTACACATATAGATTAAATATATTTCTCTACTATAGTAGAAAAATTTAACACAGTATTGCAGATAGAATGCCAGTTAAATTGTTAAATTTCAAAATATGTGAATAAACTACATGAAAAAGAACTATAAACTCAGAAAAATAACCACCATGTCCAAATATTGCTTTAAATATTCTTACATATAATATTTTAAAATTAAATTTTCTGCATTTATCACATTATTGTTTTAACTCGACTGAATCAATCTTACTTCAATAAGAGTATGAAAAGTAGAACACAATTGTATATAAGCCTTTGCTAATATTGATTAGGCTTTTGATTTAACATAAAACAAAAAAAAAATAGGAAGATAAGGATAAACTAGAGGCAGGATACGTTCAATTACTTTTATTTTTCACTTTTTGATCTTTAATATGATAAATATTTTTTAAATTTGTGGTCATGATCTGAATTTGGGGAGATGACTCTCTTGGGCCACTATAAAAAACAACTTTAACTTAGCTAAAGAAAATTGTTAAACATCACTTCAATATTACTTCCTAAAAGAAATTTGCATTTTTTACAAGTTTACAGACAATTAGTACTAAATATTTACTTGTTTGTACATGTCAGGGACTGGCAAAAATGTAGCAGGCCAGTCTTCTTTAAACCAGTGTAAACTGTAAACAGTCTGGCAATTCCTAAAAGATCTAAAAATCGACCTTCATTTGACTCCACAATCCTCCTTCTGGGAATATACCCGAAGGAACTGAAATTACTCTATAAAAAAGATACCTGCACATGCATGTTTATTGGAGCATTACTCACAAAAGCAGAAGCATGGAACCAACCGTGCTGCCCAACGAAAGTGGACTGGATAAAAAAAATGTGGTACATATACATGATGGAATATTGTGCAGTCATAAAGGACAAAATTATGAACTTTGCATCAACTTGGATGGACTTAGGGTCTATAATACTCAGCGATCTATCACAGAAACATAGAACTGAGAACTACATGTTCTCACTCTTAAGCAGACCTTGAACGATTTTCATGATACTGTAAGAAAGGGATTAGCAGTAGTGGTAACTACCAGGGGACGGAGATGGGTACACACCTCATCAACAAGGGTACCTGCATATTCACCATTTGTATACCTACCCCAAACTGTACTCCATATCTTTTAAAAAAATAAAACAAAATAAAATAAATTTAAAAACAGTGTGAGAAAGTTAATGGGTCAGTCTAGTACTCCAGAGGCCGGCAAGGTTTTTTAAATCTGACTACTGACAATAGGTGTAGCCCTAAACTAAACAGATTCAGTTTTGAAAACCAGAGAGTTATTGAAATGCAAAATGAAGTTACTTCTAAGTTGCTAATATAGATACAGTTTCCCTGTTTCAATTCTTTACCTAAGCTTTAATTTTTCTAATTAATAATTATTTACTACAATGCATTTCCCATGGTCCCTATGATAAGATAGCCATGAGCATAGTAACAAGCTGGATTCAAGAAAATAACCTGGTCTGTGTACTCCAAAACCTTAAGTTTTGAAGTTTCTCAGTTGAAAAATTATCTGATCTAAACTTTTCTATATAATGTATTGGATAGTTCAAAGTTCAATATGAAGTTCCTCAATACAACACTGTTTCTAATATGTTTGACCATGAAGATTTATTAGACTATAGCCTGAGATACCGTAAATACTACAAAATAATTATATAATTAGGATATCCTATAACAAAAAAAAGGTAACCAACTCCCTATCTCACAAGATTTTACTTCCCTTTAGAGGCACATGTTCGTGGTTTAGGTTCATAACGTAGCGTGTTTGATGATATGTATTCTTTAAATGCCTTCACAGTAATTCAATATGCTAATAATTTATTACTTAATTGTTAGAGAATTACAGGGACAGAAAAAATCATTTCAAACCATCAGGAGAATCTTGCAAATTCACGGTAAGACTACCAATAAAATATTCCACCAATATATGGGAAAATCTGGCCCAAAAGATTTGTTCCAGAGGGAGAGATAAAACTGCTTTAGTTTCAGATATATTTTGTGGTAAATCTAGAGCAAATTTTACAGTGAACTCATTCTGCAGGGATTCACGTCAAGAGAAAAAGCATCACCAAACACTTTATTTGACATGACCTGAGCCACACTGAAGGTCTCAAACACTTTGTAAGGGCCAGAATCCAGAGTAAATATGGCCCCAGTAGGATGTGATTAAATAATGAATTAACATTCTTATTTTTTAGGACATCAAGGCTCATATTATCAGAATACCATTTTGAGATTTTTGAGGGGGGAGTATGAAGGAAGGGCATTTCATAGTAAAAAAAAAATTGTAGATGCTGAATAATGTATTACCTTCACACTGAAACTAGCATAGTTTCTCCCATGCAACTAGTAGATAAAATCATCAGGATTAGTTGTCTGTGTTTTCGAAAGAGCATTTGTCCTAGGCCAAAAGATGAGATCTACATATGAGAGTGATTGACATTATAATATCATTTTATGACTTAGTATTCAACTGTAGATGACAAATTGTAAGAAATGGTTATTCCTCTTTTTTATTAGTCACTCATCTCCTGACTAGTTTTTCAGTTGACACTCTCCTGACTAGTTTTTCAGTTGACACTCTGGTATTCGAGTGGTTAGGTTGGTACATATCCTATCCCAGCTCAGGCAATTTTTCCACTTAAGCCAGCTGGGACTACATGAGCACACAGCCATACCAAACCCAACTAATCTTTTAATTTTTTTAGAGATGTGATCTTTCTATATTGCCCAAGGTGTTTTTGAACTCCTGAGCTCAAGCAATCTTCCCACCTCAGCCTCCCAAAGAATTGGTTTTATAGGTGTGAGCCACTGCCCCTGACCCTTGAATTTATAACTCTCTTATTCTTTTTTTTTGCCCCTGACCACCACAGCCTTGACCTGCTGGGCTCCGACGATCCTTCCGCCTCAGCCTTCCAAGTAGCTGGAATTACAGGTGCACGCTACCATGCCCGACTAATTTTTGATTTATTGTAGAAATGAGGTCTCGCCAAGTTGCCCAGGCGGGTCTCGAACCCTCAGGCTCAGGCTATCCACTCACCTCCGTCTCCCAAAGCGCGGGATTACAGGCTGAGCCACCGAGTCCTGCCACCTCTCTTATTCTTTTTTTTTTTTTTGAGTTGGAGTCTCACTCTGTCGCCCAGACTGGAGTGGAGTGGCCGCTGTCGGCCACCGCAGCCTCCACCTGCCGGCCTCCGGCGATCCTTCCACCTCAGCCTTCCGAGTAGCCGGAATTACAGGCATGCACTACCATGCCCGGCTAATTTTTTGATTTATTGTAGAGGTGAGGTCTCGCTGCCCAGGCGGGTCTCGAACCTGCGGGCTCAGGCAATCCACTCACCTCAAGCCTCCCAAAGGCGCGGGATTACAGGCTGAGCCACCGAGCCCGGCTGGCTCTCTTATTCTTAAAGTGAGTTTCATAATGAGTTGAGATTCAGCCTCTCGCCATTTCGCTGCTTATTTTCTTTATAAAATTTTTCACATTATGACATTATCTTGTTTATTTGTTTTTACTTTATTTGTAGTCAGTATTCTCCCACCAGTCCAGAAGTTCAGCAAGAATAGTGACCTTGTCTGTCTCTGTTTTATTGACTGCTGATTTGCAGCACCTAAGATAGCTTGATATATGAAAGTACTTGCTACTATTTATTAAATAAATGAGCAGATGAATGCACTACAATCTGAAAAATGTGTAATAGGGTTTAATTTATCAATTTATTTGAAACACAGCCTTCCTTGTCTATAAAAATTGGATTAATTAAACTTAATAAAAATGGCCAGGATTCTAATTTTAGAAGTAACATAAATCATCTTAATTCAGTAAATAATAAACAGCATATGCTTAACTTATGTTAGTTAATTTACTTCTATCTTTGAACACTAGACTACCAAGTAAAACTGTTATCTAGAACTCATACAATTTGCATAACCCAGATAATTCTATTGTACATTTTGAATTACATAATGAGCCATAATTTATCAAATACTTGACAACTTGCTACCTTTGTTCATTATTCCTGTTATTTTGGTACGTTTCTCTATATGTTACAATTCCACATTAGAGTAAAAGTAAATCTTATGTGGTACAGAATTAAATACTTTGAAATTGTAAAGGATATTAAGGTAATAATGATACATCTAAAACATTTGTCACTTATTTCCTTTATTTTACAGTTCAGGAAACTGAGGCCCAGTGTTGTGTTGAAAGATCCTGAGATCATCTCAATGTTAAAATAGAACAGATGTGTCACAATTAATCAATCACTTCAGAACTTTGACATTATAAATGATGCTGCCACTCTTTCCTGGAGAATTTAAACTTATTCCTAGATTTATTCCCAATACTATGGTCTATTTTGATAGCCCTTTTAAATTGGTCAGGGCTAGCATGCAAATACATGTGCAATCACTGATTTAGTCGAAAACTCTCATTTAGATTAGGTGTATGTAGGTTATTTAATGACACACAAAACAACACAGGAAATCTAATCTGATTTTTTTTTTTTTTGTGAGTTGGCGTCTCACTCTGTCACCCAGACTGGAGTGTAGTGGTCGCTCCTGGCCACTGCAGCCTCGACATGCTGGGCTCTGGCGATCCTTCCATCTCAGCCTTCCGAGTAGCTGAAATTACAGGCAAGCGCTTCCACATCCGGCTGATTTTTTTTTTTTTTAATTTATTGTAGAGATGAGGTCTCGCCAAGTTGCCCAGGCGAGTCTCGAACCCGCGGGCTCAGGCAATTCACTCACCTCAGCCTCTCAAAGCGCAGGATTATAGGCTGAGCCACCGAGCCCGGCTTAATCTGATTTTTTAGCTTCAAATTTACTGATACTCTTTTAAAAACATCAAATTCATTTTACATATGGGAATTTTATTACTTTAAGATAGATAATGGATCACAGTAAAATAATTTGCAGACTTTTAGAAAATAAAATGTAAAAGATATTTTATATTTATTATTTAATCACTTAATAATTATTAATCTATAATTAATCTTGTTAATAATTATAAATCTTATTTATAATTTTATTTTTTATTCATTTTTTTACTTTGAAGCTATAACTTATTAATTTTTCCAGGACTTTCAACCTACTTCTAAATAATGACTTTATATTATGTGATATAGATTCAAAACATTGCATTATGGAATGCCATTAAATCAGCTATAGATTCAAGGTGACATAGACTTTCTACTATCAATGGTGTTTCTTTGAATGACAAAAACTCAGGGATTTATTTCATATTTTCAATAATTTCAAGTGATTTTATTGTTAAAATAATTTTTAATTAGTTGAACATGTTTAATTATTTAAAAATTCATTAATGAATACTATACAGCACTATTTACAGTAATAAAATCTAATTCAATAATTAGATTGATCCCATAAAATAAATTATTGTGAATATATAAAATTTTTGTGAAGCTTTTCTTTGACTTTGTTTATTTCTTAATTAATTTTGAGTGATAATAGATTACTTTCCCGTAGTGTTTCAAAGCCCTTAGTTGTGGTGGCCAATGAGTTTAAAATATTCTAGTAAGTTGTAAACAACAGGAAAGTGCTGAGTTTATTGTATTCTTTAAATTTAAGTGGTGTGAGTTCTACCAAGACTTTCCATCTACAATTGCAAATTGTTACTTTCCTACATCACAAGATAAATTTGTCTACAGATACGATTATATAATGTACATTAAATGGCTTAATAATAGAAACTGGATGTATTTAGAAAAATATGTGGCAAGTTCACAGATGCCTTGCATCTATTTCATTTATGTTTGACATTTTATACATCTTGAGTGCTTTATGCATAGTTTCATAATTTAAAATTGTGACTCAATTAAGATTTTCATGCTTTGCAATACCCTAAATAATTCCATACCATCTTATCTTCTTATCCTCTATACCTATGAAGCATAAACACAAAAGCAATTTTTAATATTATCTGATAATTTTAATAAAATTAATTTTAATAACATAATTTTAAGAAAAGTAAGGCATTATGTTTTCTTTATCCATGAATAAATATCTGGGCCATAATATTTTTGGTTTAAACATAAGGAGTATTTATATATTATGAAGTAGTATAATTCATAATGACACAGAGAATGATATATCAATTGCCTTTTAATTTTTGGCTTTCAGTAAGTTAAATGTACTTGTAATATTCACACACTAACCAGTTATAGTGATTGAAGTTTTTGCTTCTTCTGCCTTCTCTAAGTTTTTCCTTTAATTTTATATTTCCTGTTTAAAAGATTTACTATATACTGTAAGAAATCTTATATACTCCTGGAAACACATGACATAGATAAAAAATAATTATTACTTAGAAAATATGCTTAGATTAGTTGAAATATCTGCAAAAGTAATTTGATAGAATATTTAGCAGTAGCTTATAAGATATACCAAGCATTTTTTTTTTTTACCAAGTCAGTTTATTTATTTTATCGTCACAATTTATATATGCCATTTAAAAAAAATGGTTTGGGCATGTCTTGAAAAATGTTTAATATGCATTTATAAGCTGCAATTAAATATTTCTTTTCAGGCAGTCTTTCTTCTTTTAGTATCAATAATATTTATTTATTTCATTTTGTTATTTTTTAATAATATTTATTTGAAATATGAAAACTCAAGGGTTCAATTTATATTTTCAATTATTTCAAGTGATTCCTTTTTTGAGTTGAAATAATTTTTAACTAGCTGAATATGTTTCATTTACAAAAATAATTAGTGGAAACTATAATAGAAAATTTGTTTGTAAAATCTGCTGCCATGGCAAATAACAATCCATAGTGAGAAAGAAAGAAACTTGTAAAAAAGTACCTTTCCTTCAAAACTTGTCACATGACCTCAAAAGCAGGTAAGTGTCTGCCTGGTAATCAGAAGAAGAGAGGAACATTTAGGGTTCACACAGCTTTGAAACTTTCTGAAGCAGTTCCTTCAGTGATATGCTAATATTGTGAAAACAATAATATAATATTGCATTGAAATTATCTGGCTTAATACCCATTCTCAACCTTCATTCTCCAATATAATTATGTGAAATGACAAGATATATGTGTGCGTACACACACACAGACACACACACACGAAAGTACACAGATATATATGGCCCTGTCCCCAGTTATTAACACAGCTGCTAAAAGCCTTGTGAGTATGAATACTAGGAGAAACTTTGGTTCTAATATTTGGTCTTCGAGTCAGTTCCTGACACAAAACTCCTAAGAACTTGGTAATTTCCTGAGTGATAGGAGTGTCTTTTGTTCATATGAGGTGATTCTTGGTAGGATCCTGGATGGGAACTGGTTACCAGAGAGACAATATCATGATTAGAAGCTTTGAACTTTTAGTTCCATCCACCTTCTCTAGGAAGAGTAGATGGGGAACATGGAATAAATGATCACAACTAAGTGATGAAGTCTCCATAAATATCCCCAAACTATGAGCTTCAGAGCTTCCAAGAGTTGGTGAACAAGTTCATTGACTGTGAAGTTAACACACTCCCATTCCCTGTCCTCTGCACCCTTCTAAACCTTTGCCATATGTGTCTTTCCACCTGGCTGTTCACTTGCATTCTTCAAAATATCCTTTGTAATAAATCAGCAATAGTAAGTAAACTGTTTTCCTCTGTTCTGTGAGTCACTCTAGCAAATTATCAAACCCAAGAAGGGGTCGTGAGATCTGCAACCTACGTGGACAGAAGTGTGGGCAACCTATTGCCCTACTACTTGTGATTGGGATCAGATGTAGGAGGAAATCCTGTGGGACTCAGCCTATAGGGTCTGCATTAACTCCAGTTAGTGTCAGAATTTAATTAAACTGTAAGACACCTAGCTGGCATCAGATAACTGTTGGTGTGGGGGAAAAATTCACACATCTGATCACAGAAGCATTGAGTGTGAGTATGCAGAAAAACTGTATTTGTTTTTGTTTTTCTCATTGACCCACTTAATAAGATGAAAGAGTTTATCAAATCTAGGCATTACTATGTTACTATGGTTGTAAATTGCCTGAAGAGCTGCTGGAAGGAAGTATGCAAGTGTTTGATTACATACCTATCAGAACCATCCAAACTTTGTTAGAAATTAAACAAAGTCACAGAATATATATGATTCTCCAAAGCAAAAACACTCATTTGTGTTCTGTCTAGAATTAACATTTGAAAGTTTTTGTGAAGATTGCAAATGGACTTCCAGGCAAGATGGCGATGGGACAGGTTGGATTGTGAGAGTCTCTACAAAAGTTAATGTCTATAAAGACTCTCTGCATGAGTGGGTGTGTGTTGGTGGGTGAGTGAAAGTTCATCTGAAGGGAGAATCAGGTGCATGGACCCGGGGCTCTCCTCTGGAGGTGACTACATCCCCCATTGCCCTGAGATTGGAGACCCAGGCATGCAGGATCGGCTGCCATCCTTGAGACTCTTTTGAGAGGAGGTAGCAGAGAATAGCCTCCCCTCAGTACCAGCACCTGGCCCACACTATCACCTGCAGTAGCAGACCTGACATGAGAAGGCAGGTAGTGGAAATCTGGAATAAAGCTCCAACGCAAGTGACAGGATGCCAACCGGTACCCTATTCTCAGTCCAGGGACCAGGCAGAGACTTGCATTGCCCTGCCCAGTTCTGCCCAGTCTCCATCTTGGTACTGAAAGGCTATTATCTCATCAGACTCATAGACACAGATTCATCTGCCCCACACTGGAACGCAGATATGTCAGATCTGAGGGAGACCTGAAGGAAGTCTGGACTCACAGAAACTGCCAGAGAGTGGGGTTTTTTTTTCTTGTTTGTTTTTTGTTTTAGTTTTAGCTTTTATGTCCTCTATTTCTTTCTGTTTTGTTTACATTTTTGTACTTGCTTTGTTTCTGTTATTTTAATTTTATTTTTTTAGATTTTCTGTTTATGTGTGGGTATTTTTTAGGGAGAGTACACTAACGGGGGAGAGGTTTGTTTGTCTTTTTTGTTTTTTATGTCTTCGTTTTGTTTCTCTGTTTATTTGTTTGTTGATATGCCTGTCTGTTTTCCCTCTTCTTCTTCTCTCTCTCAACCTTCCTTTCAGCTTCTTCTTTCCTTTTTCCATTCTTTTCCCTTTTTTTTTTGAGTTGGAGTCTCACTCTGTCACCCAGACTGGAATGCAGTGGCCACTCCCGGCCACCACAGACTCGACCTGCTGGGCTCCGGCGATCCTTCTGCCTCAGCCTTCTGAGTAGCTGGATTTACAGGTGCACACTACCATGCCCGGCTAATTTTTTGATTTATTGTAGAGATGAGTTCTCACCTGCCCAGGCAGGTCTCGAACCTGGAAGCTCAGGCAATCCATTCACCTCAGCCTTCCAAAGGTGCAGGATTACAGGCTGAGACACCGAGCTCGGCTCGTTTCCCTTTTCCTATCTCATTTTGCTTTCAGGGGGAAAACAGACAACCTCACTGCATGGAGAGATTGTAAGGCAGTGGGAAGCGGGTTCCAGGGGCCCACAGACCTGTCAGTGGCTACTGGGATCTGCAGATCACTTCTAAATCACAGCTAACCCCCTCAATTAAATATCAAAACTGCAAAAAGCACAGTCCTCCACCCCTAGTCCAGTTTCAGAATTGAACTAAACCAGAGGACCTACATTAGGAAGAATAGGAGATTGAGCAAACAGAAGTAAAAGCTATTCCCCCATCACTGAACAACAGAATTAAAGAACAGATCAAAAGAAGGGGGTGAGAGGAGAAAATCTACACAAATGAAGAAAACTCAAAGGAAGACTATGAGTCTCACACAGACCCCTGGGAGGTCAGCCACTGGGAACAAAGGCTCCAGAACTCAAACACAGACATCAAGATATTAATAGAGAGAATAAATAGAAATGAAGAAAGACAAGAAGAAAGAATGAAGGAGTTGACAACTGAGATAACAGCAATAAAGAATACAGTGAATGAAATGAACAAAAATTGACTTGAACACTATCATAGCTGGGGACTTAAATACCCCACTAATAACCTTAGACAGATCATCAAGACAAAAAGTCAACAAAGAGATCCAAAACCTCAATGTGACCCCTGACCAAATGGATTTAATTGATACCTACAGAAACTCCACCCAGCAGCCACAGAATATACATTCCATTCATCACCACATGGAACATACTCTAAGATTGACCACATCCTTGGCCATAAATCTAGCATAAGCAACTTCCAGAAGATTGAAATTCTGCCATGTTCCTTCTCAGACCACAGTGGAATAAAAATAAATATCGACACCAACAAGTTTCCCCTGAAACCCACAAAGATATAGACACTGAACATCATGAAGCTATACAACTCCTGAGTCAACACAGAAATCAAAACAGTAATTAAAAGATACCCAGAAGCAAATGAAGATGAAGAAACATCTTACCAAAATCTCTGGGATGCTATGAAGCAGTAATAAGAGGGGGATTCATATTTCTAGGAACACACATGAAGAAAATGGAAAGATCACAAGTTAGCAGACTAACAAATCATCCAAGGAAGCAGAAGAATCCAGATCACCAAAATAAAAGCCCACAATTGAGACATAGAAGACAACAAATTTATAGAAAAAAATCAATGAAACCAAATCTGGTTTTTTGAAATAAAAAATAAAACTGATGGATCCCCGCTAGACTGATCAAGAAAAAGAGAGAAAAATCCCAAATAAAAACAATCAGAAAAGCAAAAGATGAAGTTACAACTGACCCCAAAGAAATACAAAAATTATCAGAGACTACTATGTACACCTGTATGGAAACAAACTCATAAACCTAAATGAAATGAAGGGCTTTCTTACATCACACAGCTTTCCCAGGTTGAAACAAGAAGAAATAGAGGCTCTAAATATACCATAAAAATCAAGGAAATCAACTATGTCATAAGAGAACTGTATACAGGAAAAAAAAAAGCCCTGGACCAGATGGCTTTCCAGCAGAAGTCTACAAAACATACTAGGAGGAGCTGATACCAATCCAATTGAAAGGCAATTGAAAAATATGAAACTCTCCTCAAATCATTTTTTGAAGCTAACATTACATTGATACGCAAACTGGGTAAACATCCAACAAAGAAAGAGAACTACAGACCAATATCCTTGATGAACACAGATGCTGAAATTCTCAACAAGATTTTAGCAAACCAGATCCAACAACACATCTTAAAAATAATCCACTATGACCAAGTAGGCTTCATCCCTGGGATGCAGGGCTGGTTCAACATCCACAAGACCTTAAATGTAATTAAATACATCAACAGATGTAAAGACAAAAAGCACATGATTATATCATCAGATGCAAAAAGCTTTTGATAAAATCCAGCACTCCTTCTTGATAAAAACTCTCAAACATCCGGGCATAGATGGAACATACCTCAAAGTAGTAAGAACCATCTATGAGAAATCCACAGCCAACTACTGCTAAACAGAAATTGGAACCATTTCTCCTGAAAACTGGAACAAGACAAGGATGCTCACTCTCACCCCTCCTGTTCAACATAGTATTGAAAGTCCTAATTAGAGCAATCAGACAAGAGAAGGAAATCAGGGGTATCCAAATAGGAAAAGAGGAAGTTAACTTATCCCTCTTTGCAGATGACATGATTCTATACATGAAAAAACCCAAGAGAATCTGTCAAAAACCTTGCACTGATAAAGAACTTTGGCAAAGTCTCAGGATATAAAATAAATGTGAGAAAGACAGTCACATTTCTATACACTAACAATAAAGAAACAGAAACCCAAATAAAAAGCACAATCCCATTCATAATAGCCACCAAAAAAGTGAAATACCTTGGCATCTTTCTAACAAGGGAAGTCAAAGAACTTTACAATGAAAACTACAAAGCACTGCTCAAAGAAATCAAAGATAATACAAACAAAAGAAAAATATTCCATGCTTATGAATTGGAAGAATCAACATTGTTAAGATATCTATTCTACTCAAGGCAATCTACAGATGTAAAGCAATACCCATTAAATTACCAGCAGCAATCTTCTCAGACCTGGAAATGACAATACAGTAATGCATATGGAAACATAAGCAACCATGAATATAGCCAAAACAATCCAACAATCCTCAGCAAAAAGCAAAACAAAACAAAGCAAAATAGAACAAAAAAACAAAGTGGAAGGCATCACACTCCCAGACATTAAACTTTAGTATAAAACGACAACAATCAAAACAGCCTAGTATTGGTACAAGATCAGGCATATAGACCAATGGAACAAGAAAGAGATTCCAGAGGTAAAATCTCAATTTCTCAACCAACTAATGTTTGACAAAGCCTCCACCATCCAACACTGGGGAGAGGAGAATCTTTTCAGTAAATGGTGCTGGGATAACTGGCTGACCACATGCAGAGATTAAAACAAGACCCGTAACTATCACCATACACAAAAATCAACTCTAAATAGATCCAAGACCTTAATGTAAAACCTCATACTATAAGAACCTTAGAAAATGCAGAAGACACTTATGGAAACTGTAACTGGCAATGAATTCCTGATCTCGACCACAAATGTCCATACCATAAGAGATAGGATAGACAAGTGGGACCTCGTCAAACTGTCAAGTTTCTGCAAAGCCAAAGAAACCATCAAGAGAGCAGGGAGACAGCCCATGGACTGGGAAAAATAGTTGCCAACTGTATGTCTGACAAAGTCCTAACATCTAGAATCTACAAGGAACTCAAATATGCTGAAAGGAAAAACAACAAATAGCCCCATTACAAAGTAGGTAAAAGATATGAATAGACACTTCTCAGAAGGCATACGAGCAGCCAACAGATACATGAAAAAATGCTAAGCCTAACTAGTCATCACAGAAATGCAAATTAAAGTCACACTAATATACCACCTAACTCTACTCAGGATGACCATCATCAATAATGCAAAAAATAACAGATGCTGGAGGGGATGCAGGAAAGAGGGAGCACTTCTGCACTGTTGGTGGAGTGTAAACTAGTACAACCTCTATGGAAAACAGTTTGGCAATTTCTAAAAACTCTAAAAATCAACCTTCCATACAACCCTACAATCTTCCTACTGGGAATTTACCCAGAGGAATCCAAATTACTCTATGAAAAATATATCTGCACATGCATGTTTATTGCAGCATTGTTCACAATAGTGAAAACACAGAACCAACCATGTTGCCCGGCAAAAGAGTACTGGATAAAAAAACTGTGGTACATATACATGATGGAATATTACACAGCCATAAAGAAGGACAAAATTATGACAGCAATTTGGGTGGACTTAGAATCAATAATACTGAGTGATCTATCACCGAAACAAATAACTGAGTATCATATCTTCTTACTCGTAAGTGGACCTTGAACAATTATTGTAGAAATCGCTGCGGAGGGTGGGGGGGAGGTAGGGTGTAGTGCGGAATTGGCAGTAGTGGGATTCTGCCGGGGGATGGGGGGCTCACCTTATCAACAAGGGGACCTGCATAATGAACATTTGTATACCTAACCCTGAACTGCACCCTGTATCTTTAAAATAAAATAATTTTAAAAACACCATAAATGATTCTTTTTTGAAAAATAATATCTGGACCATTGTAAAACAATATTTGGACAGCAAAGAAAAAAGGGGTCATAGTGATTTTTTTTGTTTAAAAAAAGCTTCCAATCAATGGATACTGTTGGGGTTTTTTTGCTGTTGTTTTTTCTTTTTTGAACCCATGAGGAACAATCCATTCTCCATGAATGTACAGTATTGGACTAGACATATTGCTAAAAGGTAATATATTCTATCCCATTGTTTCAATCTGGCTTATGATATAGTGACTGAAACAGGAAATGAAAAAATATACCATCAAATAAGAAAACACATATTAGCATGTGTTTATATTCACTATTGGATGTGTATGTGAGTTGATATTTGTATATGTAGAGGTTTAAGTTTATGCACATAGCAATTTGTCTGGTCTTATCCCCAAAATCAAATCAGAGGTAGTATAGAATGATTAGCTAATTATTTGGTAAGTTGTAGTGATTTTTACTATTAAATCATTTTGAATTATTTGGCTTTATTAATTATATTTTAAAAGGAATAATATATCCAGTTTTTCATAAGAGAAGTCTATCAAGTATAAATTTATAGATTAAGCTAAATATTCTAAAAGCACACACTTTAATAGAATTGATTTTAAAACACATAAATGAAAAGGTCTCTATTCACTATACTCATACTCTCCTCTTTGAACTATTTTTCTCAATAAAATAAATGAAATGATAGCATGTGAGCTTTGATCCTCTTTGTTTTGACTATCACATTTAATCATGGTTACATAGTAGCACCAAAATTAGGACAAAATACAAGAAATACAGGAGAGATTGTAAATTATATGAGTTCATTGCATGCTTCGAAAGGTCTCATTTCTGAGGGGGGAAAAAGTATCCAACTGCCAAAACTTTGCTTCATATTCTCCCCCAAAAATATACCCCAATTCACTCCAATCTAAACAAAAGATACAATAGACTGATTTTTGAATAGATATGTTATCTACAGTTTATAGGACAGACAGTCCATTTAAATAGAAAAAGTGATTTTACATAAAGCAAGATAGAGTACAAAAGCACAGCTTTTGTAATTTTGGTAATATTGCAATTTTACAAACATGTTGCATAGTATGTGTAAGAAAATAGTTCCATTTTTCATATATCTATATATACAAGAAACATTTACATGAAAGTACAAAACAAAATAAATGAATAGTGAACCTGATTTAAAGAATTGTATAAATAACGAGACACTCAAACTCCAAATGACACATCTTCATTGTTAATGAATGTCCTTGCACATCTTTAACCCTGTTTGGCTTTTATTTATAAATATTTAAACAAATGAGATATTAAGACTAAAAAAACCCCCAAAAAACAAAAAGAATCACAGTTCATTATACCTCATGTTCTTTAATGTTTTTTGTTGACTTTCTCAAAGAGTGGAGCCACATCAATGAACACTTAAAAAATAGCCCTCTGGTTCTAAATGTATTTCAAATGAATTATATTCTTCAAATAATTTTTAGCAAGCAGTGAAAATTTACACTTAGCTGAATAAATCCATCCTGGGTTCATTTTGGAATATGGTCTTTATATACTGACTTCGTGAATGTGGAAGAGTTCATTATGAATATATGAAAGAGAAGTGGACCACACTAATGAAATTTTCTTTCTAAAACAAAAGCATTAATGTCTTCAGCTCAGAATCCTGCAAGGTGGATGTTTACTACCTTATGCTTTAATGATGTCTCCCTATTTACTTGAATAAATTAGTAGAAGCAGCAATGTTTTAGAGTTAAATACAATAGAAATCCCAGTCTTTGGTCTTTGACATTTAAACAATGAATGAACTGTAGTGTAAAACAATATAAGTAACAGTGTTCAATGAGGTTATTCATTAGCTTATGATTGTTTAAAAAGAATAAAAATACAATATTACTTTACTTTGTGATAATGATATTTTGCAACAGTCATTACTATAATATACACCAGTACATAATACAAATAATTTCTCCATGTATTTTTAAATGTGATCACATGAACAATTCTAATTAGATCAAAGCTACTGGAAGAATAAGACAAGACCTCACTCATATAAAACTCAAATATGAATTTGGCTTTGATGTTTATATAGAAAATTTGGTCATTAAATACTTTCAACTATTTTTATAATGTAATATTATGATGGTATCATTATCCTATACAATATAGCTTTTATATGCATTAGACACTCTCCAGGCTATTGCTGCCTCATACAGAGATATCATGTTTGTGATGACATAACTCTTTAGTTTTATTATGCCAAATGCCATTTTTGTAAAATGAGGCACTGTCCAATTTAGTCATTCAGATAGTAGAACACAGGAATTTTGAGTGGCATAATGTATTATATAAACAATTCAGCAGTTGGCCTCTCTGACCACATTACTTTTTTCTTCAAAAGATCAATGATTTTTTGCTTGATGGAGATAAGTAACAATAGAAGGATCAACAGAATGTTTATATTTAGTAAATATGTCTATTAATTTCCCAAATAGTCATTCTGAATAAGATCCAAGTGAATTAATTTCTTTTTTAATAACAACCAGATTACTGAATCTTGTCAAGTAAGCATGATTTTCCCATAGGGACCTTAATTGTTCAAATGGTTAAAGCAAAAAGGGAGTACAGGAAGTAGGATGCTTCAATGATTTGCATATTCACATTTATAATCAGCTTTTTAAGGTGCAGAAGGAAATCACAAACGCTAGTTCAGACTAGATTACTGAACCCAATATTGCTAAGACTTTTCTTATGTAAATCAGATAAATTTAGAGATGAAAGTGAGCAAAGAAAAGCTATAGTTGGCATATCCTTCTTACAGACAAGTAAACGGTGGCCAAGAAAATTAAATGTACTTCCTAAGGAAGTTCACATGACTAGATAGGAACATAATTAAAATTGAAATTCCTGTTTTAATTTATCAGCATTTCAGGTACAGTAATATAAGATTTCCAAGTTACAGTAAAACTTGAAATGTATAAGTATCTTAAACCTCAGATAAATAATTATGTGCAAGATAATAAAGCATATGGTTCATAACAAAATAAGAAAAATAGGAATAATAAGTACAGGATATGAATTTTGGAGGTATTGAGCAAAAGAACCAGGGAATTTGGAAGTTTGTTGTTGTTTTTTGAAATGTTTATTAAAATATCATAATGGGAAAAAAAGTGTCCTCTTTACATCTCTCTTTTTGACCCCAAGAACTGAACTCAGGTACATCTTAGTTTACTAATTTCTAGCAAAGAACTGAAATGCTGAGAATGCTACCAACTAACTTCCTTCTTTTCTTCCTTCCTTCCTTCCTGAGCTAAATAGAGTACGAAGTTATTAACATATGGGTAATAAGATAGCTGAGCTGGGTCTATGTAATACACTTTAGAGGAATTATTTTCTGATTGTCATTTATAAAGATGAAATTTACATCATATAAGTAAACTTATTTACTTATTTACATATATCATAATGAAAAATGGTACTGGGAAAACAGGTAGTGAATCTGCTTGAAAAGTCTGCAATTAAGAAACCTTTGTATAAAAAAAGAACCAAAGTTTTAAAAAATTATGAAAACCAAGGACTTTTAGGGGCACTCTTCCAAGCCTTCACGAGAAGCTTGAACTCTGAGGCTGGGTTTCCACTTAGATTTTGAGGAATCTGAAATGGCCAGTCATGTGATTTACACCAATTTTTTAGTGTTGAATAGAAAAACCATTTATATCACTATTTTTTCACTAAATTAAACAGATATTCTTACATCACATGGACATAGTCTAAATCATTCAAACATATATTGCTTTTGTATTTTTCTGTATTTTTCAAAATATATTTGAATTAAAAATTGACAGTTCTTCACCAGAATTGGTTTTATATCTTTTTTCTCTTCATTCTTATTTTTATCCTCTTATGACATATAATTTAAATTTTTAGCAGTCTCTTCTGCCTTCTATAATATTTGTCTTTAAATTAGAACATTTTAGAATTGGAAGAAACCTCAAGAGACCCTTTGATTCAATACTTTTGTTGAAAAGTTGACTAATCTGAAACCTGGAGAGATTCCCAGGCTGCCTAAATCAACTCAATTGATTACTAGAAGACAGCAGAGATTAGAAACAGGGTCAATTACTAATCAAAAGAATTCTTCCTATTTGACTAAGAAACTTCCTAATTGTTTTAATTTAGGGATATGAGAACTTGAATATGTCTCTAATTAATTCATAGTGCTTTTCTTAAAAGTCCATAGTATAGAGATTAGCACCCATAATTTCTCAAAATTTCTTGTGTTATACTTTGAGTATTTTGCAAAGATTAATAAGAATATTACACATTAAATTTTAATGTTATTTTAATGGAAATTAAACTCGCGTTATGAGATGACTTTTGAAGCACAAGTATATCTTAATTGTTATTTCAATATTGATTTAAAGATTTATATAATAACCCTCAAACAAAGTTGTTTTATGTTAAAAATAATAAAAGTGAATTAGCTCTCAAACCCTTCTGCTGAGTACAGTGAAATGCAGATCACTAAATTATTTGATATGATGAGTTATCCAAATAAGTTAATTTTGGTCAAGTGGTTTTATTTTCTGCTTGCATTATCCACTCTTCCTATTTTCAAAACAATTTTGTAAACAAGTTCTAATCTCTCACTTAACTCTGAGCTGTAGAGACCTGAACTCCAAAGGTTCTGTGGCTATTAAATCCCTAAATGAAACTTCAACACATCTGTCAATAGTGTGCCCAGAGGAAAAAAATATTGATCGACACGTGACTATTGAGGACTTACCTTATAGTAATCAACTCATCTTCCCATAATAGAAAATATTTAATATAGTTTTAGATTCTTGGATTCTGCAAATTTCCAAAATTTGAGTCAAAGTGTATTGTGGAAATGAATCCATAGTGCACTGGAGTTATTTATTTTTATTTATTTATTTATTTATTTTTATTTTGAGTTGGAGTCTCACTCTGTCGCCCAGACTGGAGTGCAGTGGCCTCTTCCGGCCACCGCAGCCTCGACCTGCTGGGCTCCGGTGATCCTTCCGCCTCAGCCTTCCAAGTAGCCGGAATTACAGGCATGCGCTACCATGCCTGGCTGAATTTTTTTTTTTTTTTTTTTGATTTATTGTAGAGATGAGGTCTCGCTGCCCAGGAGGGTCTCGAACCCGCGGGCTCAGGCAATCCACTTACCTCAGTCTCTCAAAGGCGCGGGATTACAGGCTGAGCCACTGAGCCCGTCTGGAGTTATTTATTAAGAACTAATCTGTAAAAGTAAGCCGGGGAGAATGCAAAGAGCTATGATTTCTGATGTCAGGGTAGTTTAACAGTCTAAAGCAACTAGTCAACAGCTAAATAGAAATGTGACTTCGTTTCTTAAAATATGAACTTAGTGCAGTAAATACATTTTCAATGTTTATTACCATTTGTCTTTATTACTGTTCAGTCAAGAATCTTAAATTTAATTTCTAGCCTCCTAAAGTCTTGACCTCCAATAAAAAATAAATGGAGAATGATTCTGAAGATGATATCCCAGGGGAAGTGAATTTATTCTCAGCATTATGCATCACATTAGTATTTATTTATTTAGATGATGTTTGAATTTTAGCAGTCAGAATCAAGTATAAAGTGAATGAAGCAAACAAAAACTGTACTAATAAAATGTAGGTGTAAAGGGTATCATGTGAATTTTTAAAGAAATGGTCTGTGGGTGTCACACCATCAATATGTCCTTCTTAATTCTATCTTATATTGCAATAAATTAGATGTTTTGTTAAAAGCAAATACGTCACATGCAGTAGCCAAGTAAATACTATATAAGGCCATCCAGATCTGACAAATGATACTATAATGGCATTTTGTTAATTCTGTAAGATTATATTGCTGAGTGCTGTCAAAATTATCTAATGTACAAAATTCTAGACTTAGACAAAGAGTAACAACACATTGAAGTTAAAGAAACAAAGAAAACTCAGGGAGGGATTTTATATTGTTTTGTTTTGTTAAAAACCATATATTGAATTTACTTTTTAGTAAAGCAAGCATTATATAATGCTTCAAAATTTTAAAATTTGGGGATAAAAGTTTACATCCAAAAAGATGAATGGAAAATTGTGCTTTTAGACTGTAGAATAAGTTTTCTTACAGGGTTAACCATTTCATCTTGCCATTGGATACTGGGAATTTCATTTATGTAATGTGTGTATGTGCAGTTCATATCCAGGTCCTGCAAAAATCTAAAACTCTGTGCTTCACTTCACGTAGCAAAGGCACCTATGTTATTCTCCCTTTTGAGCAAAAGTTATGATCCAGTTTTCCTGCTGAAGATGACTTTTCCACTGCTGTGTCACTCACACTTTCTGTGTTGAGCAGTGCAGTAAATCACAAGAGAAGGTGGCTGTGAATCCCTGCTCACACGGGAAGAAGTTGCTCTGTGGACCATTCGAAGAAGCTCTGGACTGATCACAAGGGAAACCGAGCAGAACTGTGAAGCAGACGGACAGGAACAAAAGGCTATTCTGGTGTGAGGAGAAATCAGTCACTTCAGTTCCACAAGCAGATGTTGCTACTGGACTGACAAGTGGAACCTACTCCTGCTGGGGAAAGGTAAAGTTTGCCATTGGGGCAGACACAGAGTTCATACACTGTCTGTCGAGAACTTGAGGAGCTGGGTGAAGATGATGAAAAGGAGCCGGTTGGTAGATTTCCCAGCCGGATTGTATCTGCATTTAAAAATATCTAGGGGAAAAAGAAATTGCATTTTAATTCATTTTAGTAATCTACATTCCTCAGAGCATTGAGTAATCTACATTCCTCCTCAACATGATCTACTGAGGAAGTCAACGCAACAAAAAATTCTATTGGTTTAGCTGCCATGCTTTGTTGAACAAACAAATTACATTCTTATAGTATAACTCACAAGCTTTACAGCTATCTTCTCCTTTGAGAGATGATACATTTTGACAAAAAGTTCTCTATCTGAAAAGCAATATCATACAATCTGCTTAAGGGGCCAACTCAATTATTCAAACACCTCAGAAAAAGTAATGATCTTGAGTTTCTCAATTTAACTTTATAACCATGCCTACTCTAAAGAATATACAGAGAAATACAGGTGTCAATGAAGATAACATCACTGAAAATTGGGCAATTAATTTTAACAAAACTCTATGGATTATTATTATTATTTTATTATTTTTTGTTTTTTTGAGTTGGAGTCTCACTGTCGCCAGACTGGAGTGCAGTGGCCGTTCCTGGCCACCGCAGTCTCGACCTGCTGGGCTCCGGTGATCCTTCCGCCTCAGCCTTCCAAGTAGCTGGAACTACAGGCGCGCGCTACCACGCCCAGCTAATTTTTTTGATTTATTGTAGAGATGAGGTCTCGCTTGCCCAGGTGGGTCTCGAACCCATGGGCTCAGGCAATCCACTCACCTCAGCCTCCCAAAGGCGTGGGATTACAGGCTGAGCCACTGAGCCTAGCTGGATAATTTTTTAATATTCATAAAATTTTAAAAAGTGTGTTGACTCATAATCTAAACAGTATAACAAGTAGATAATCAGCACAATAAACAACAGATAATTATTGCATATAATCAGATTTGAAGTCTCCATGAAACATATTCCCTGTATATAACACCCACTTTACTAAATCCTCTAACTTGAGAAATCACTTATTCTAAATGACAGACTCAATACGTTCAGGAACAGCAATCATATGGTTTTGACATGCATGGGGAAAGTTCCAGAAAAAGAAAAATTGGATCACGAATTTGAATGAGCCGAAAAACAGCTTTCTTCAGCTGTTTCTTGATTCCATTGTTATACAGCTAATTCCTACCTGAAGGGGATCCCTAAATTGACAGGAGGGACAAAGAATATTCCATTCTCTCCAGCTTTACCCTCATCTAAGTTCTATTTGTTTTGTACTAGGACTCCTTCAATAGTCCCCTGTCTGGCTTCCCAGCTGCTCCTTGTCTGTTGTCCTTTTATCTATTTTTACATACTGCTAGGGTGAACTTTTAAGAAATTTGCAAATCAAATCATCTCACTGAAGTGCTCCAAACTCACTAATGTCATCCCCCATATTTAAACGGATCCCAATGCCTTTTCATAGCTCACAGGCCCTACGGGATCTGGCTTCTCTAACATCATTTCCTGTCATTCTTTTTGCTCCATTTCCTACATTTTCCCAAACATACCCGAAACACATTGGCCCCAGGGCTTTTTAAATCTCTATTTCCTATAACTGAAATACTTTTCTACAGTTTCTTAACCATAAGAAGAGATATTAACTGTGAGGATAGGGAACAGGGGTGGGAGGAAGATTTTCACTATTTACCTTTTTGATAATTTTTATGTTTTTGAACTACAGGACTTTACTGCATACTGCAAATAAACCATAAAAAGAATTCATATACCATGAACACATATATTTTAGATTTATTTAGATGTGAACAAGTTCATTCCTATTTCTAGTGAAAGTTCACCCTGGAAAAATCTTTTTAAAAAATCTTTTTTTTTTTTTGAGTTGGAGTCTCATTCTGTCACTCAGACGGCAGTGCAATGGCCGCTCCCAGCCACTGTAGCCTCGACCTGCTGGGCTCCGGTGATCCTTCCACCTCAGCCTTCCAAGTAGCTGGAACTACAGGTGTGCGCTACCATGCCTGGCTAATTTTTGATTTATTGTAGAGATGAGCTCGCACCAAGTTGCCCAGGCGGGTCTCAAACCCGCGGGCTCAGGCAGTCCACTCACCTTGGCCTCCCAAAGTGCTGGGATTACAGGCTGAGCCATCGAGCCCAGCCAAAAAAATCTTACTGAAATGGCACTAAACTATTCATCTCTTCTCTATAGTAACATCCCTTTGTAATGTTATATTATGTCTAAATTCCTTCATTGTTTGTTTCTTCTACTTGCAAGAAAAATCCATGAGGATAGATCCTGTTTTGGTTATGCCTTTAGAAGAGTGCATAGAATTGTTCACTGCATGAATAATGTGATGCCTTCCTTCATCTTGGATGTGAGTCTCCCTCTAGGGTACAAATACACACTCCATCAAAGCCAAGTTCATCTGCTTTCTCCTTTACGGGTCTTCTTCTGATGCTCTAAGGTGGGAGAATGCTTTTTATTTGGCTCTCCCATAGCAGTTGATTATTACTTTTTTTTCTCATTAAACTTTGTTTTAATAGGTCTCAAAATTCTGTGACAGATTTTGGTCAAGTTGTTTCCATTAAAAAGTACTGATTTCAAAAACTAATAATTTAAAACTGCCGCACACACACACACAAAAAAGGTCCACAAAACGTTCTGCTTTCCTTCTGAAAGTTTTCTGATGTATTGTTATCATTAACCAGTCTTTTACTCTTAAACTTAAATGGCCAATTGAAACAAACAGTTCTGAGACCATTCTTCCACCACTGATTAAGACTGGGGTGGCAGCTATTGAGGATAATATTCATTTAGCCTTCTGAGCTTTCTGGGCAGACTTGGTGACCTTGCCAGCTCCAGCAGCCTTCTTGTCCACTGCTTTGATGACACCCACAGCAACTGCCTGCCTCATATCATGGACGGTAAAACGACCCAGAGGATTATTTTTAATATTTTCTTCTGCTGATCACTTGATATGGTACTTTACAGTCATTTCATATCTTACTTTCCTTACTAAATTACATCTTCCTTAAAGCTAGAATCATTTCTAATTTATTTTTATAATTTCACGGTGTTTGGCCTTGCATGTACTCCTTCCAAGTATTACAAATAGTTGTTGAATAAATCATCAAATAAATAAATGGCTTATCAACACTATTCCAAGTTAAAAAGAGTAAGTAAGGCTTATGCTTGTAGGTGTCAAATATTGAAATACTGTATTTTATAGTTACTTCTTGGTTAAGGGACAGAAAAGCAAAGAGAAAAAAAACGGTTATAATTTTTTAAGATGTAATTTTCTTATATGAAAGTAAGAAGTGCAAAATCTAAGCCAAAGAACATGGATTTACATTTTAGGGGTATGAATGTTGAGTCTCATTTCTTTTTGCTTCATGTTTTCACGCTGAGGAACATCAGTAAGCTACAGTAAATATTATACACTTTGTGTTCTCTTACGTCTTCCCGGGGAAGGAAAGATGATTCCTTTTATTAGTTGAGTTTGAGGGAAGAAATGGGCTTGAATACCTCGGTTCCCTTTCTCTACTTTTTAATCATCCTTTCCCACTTTTTAGGACCTAGTATGCATGCGGGGAGCAGGCAGCCTGAAGCTTTGAAAATGCCAGACTTATTATAGGGGCAAAACCTGGGACTGTGGGGTTTAGGTTTATGGATCCAAAACTGAGTTCACTTTGAAGAATGTTAGGAGTTGGTGTTTGAGTCAAAAAACCTTGAAATCTAGATAAAAAGAAGGAAAATATGAAAAGCTAAATATCATGAGGAGAAGAAGACTCATGTGGGATTGATGAAATGACTCTAAGATTTTATATGGTGCATTCATTTGTAAGAACAGAAAATCAATGTTGTTAGTTAGCCCTGGTGGTTTGCAGGATCTTGCTTACCCCATTCCATGTCTCTGACTTTCACAATTATGGAATTGGCTATCTTTCCATTTGTGGAACTTCGGTAAATAGCTGCAGTGAGTAGCTGTTAAATACAAGTACGTCTTGCCCATGGCATCATTAGATATTAAACCCAAGTTGTGAAGGCCTCATCAACGGAGTAAGCCTTGGAGTACTTAGGCCTGAAGGTGTGCAGGCTTCTTCAGCATAACCATATGAGTGCCATGGAAGTTCTCTGGCCCTCCCATCCCTTTAGAGACAGCTTTAGATGGCGTTGGGCTATATGACAACACTTAATTTCATAATCTTTTAAGATACAAACTGTAACTTCACTCAAACAAATAAGGTAGATTTTATTGATAGATAAATTCAGCCCTTAGAAAGAGAAAATGCTATTTTCTTGGCTTGAGATAGAAAAATAATTCATGAGGTTAAAAGGGCTGTTATATACAGATTCCTTCCAGCACTATGTTGCAGGACCTCTCCAGGTTTCTGTAGCGTGAATAGGATTGATAATATCTCTTCTGTTCTGCTAAGGCAGTTACTATGATGTTGTTCACTCCCCAGCTTCTAAAATTAGTAAGACTATTCTATAGTGACCTATAAACCATATAATCCATCTGTTTTGAAACTCTTCCCTGTTGGCAGAATCACATCCTGAGCTCTTAAGTCATAGTCCACCATCTTCTCTCTACCAGGAAATCATTTATCCCATTCTTACCTATTGAAATTCGGCCCAGAACTCTCAGAATCACTTCATGGATTTTCAAACTAAAAAGTGTTTTCTCCTTCCTCTGTGATCTTGTGGTATACATGTTGCTGTGTGTTTTTGTGTTCCATATGCTATTATACCACTTACACTATTTTGCACACAATTATGATTCATGTCATCTTCAGGACTGAATTTGAAATTCCTTGCAACACTAGGTATGAAATAACTATGAGTTTTCTGCAGTGCAAAATTTTTTTTTAAAGCAAGATTTATTGAGAGGACAGAAAAGCTCCCATGGCGGGTGGAGGCAAGGGGGTTGCCCTGCAGTGCAAAATTTTATATACAGTTTCATTCTTCTTCATTCCATCTGCTTTGATACTAAGTAGTTTAAAAACTATCTAAGGATCTAAGGTTAGGAATTTTATGTCTTTCTATATTGTTTAGAAAGTGTTCAGTTTACCTTTCTGAGACATAGTCAATGTAGCCAAAGCAATGATTAATATCATTTTATACTTCTTCATAGAAAAATTACATGATATTTTATTATAATACAAAGTGTTGTGCTCTTCTGTATTTTTATTTTCTCAATATAAAAACTAACCAGATGATAATTAAAAGATGAAGAAAACTTCTGGTTTTGATTTATGTATAGCATAATACTAAACTAACAATTAATGTTAACCTATAATTAAATCAAAAGGTGCAGATACATGGATCTAAAAAAAGTAAGTGATTCATAAAATAAGAGCAGAACAGAGACTAACTACTAGCATTTATTCTTCAACTATGAATTAAGTAATAAATAATTGATGAACAATTTGAATGAAACAATTAGCATGATAAAAGCAAATCCTTAAAAAGAATGCCAGGTGTTTAAGAAAGATTTCATCTTGCAATTATATAAAGTTTTGTAGTGGAAAGAAATCCTAAAAGAACATATGGATATATCTTTAAAATGTTATAAAGCATATTTCTAGGTTATTTATATTGTAATATCCACTAAGATACTAATATGGTCCTCTAGTGAGTCAGTTTATAAAAAGGAAGCAACATATATAATTAAAATTTATCTTGAATTAACAACTGAGATAATGGCATATGGGTAATCTGAAGAGGTGTGAAATGCCTAGACCATCTCTTTACATTTTTTAGTTTATTCATTTTTCTTCTCAATTTGACCTTTGTGAGTTCATAATAAAAATATGAATAACACAAGAAAAAAAAAGAAATACTAAAGGAATAAATGGTTAGGAAAAGCAATATTTAGACTTTCAAGAACTTTGGGAATTGTAGTAAAAATATACAGATTAGAATATGAATCAGGTGTAAGCATTTAAAATAATTAAGATAGTCGGGCTCAGTGGCTCAGCCTGTAATCCCAGCTCTTTGGGAGGCTGAGGTGAGTGCATTGCCTGAGACAATGGGTTCGAGACCCGCCTGGGCAACTTGGCGAAACCTCATCTCTACAATTAAAAAAAAAAAAGATAGATTTAAAAACAAACAGGACAGCAACTACCAAGATGTCCAGGTCCAGTTGAAAAAGAAAAAATGAGCCGGGCTCGGTGGCTCAGCCTGTAATCCCGTGCCTTTGGGAGGCTGAGGTGAGTGGATTGCCTGAGCCCGCGGGTTCGAGACCCCCCTGGGCAACGGGACCTAATCTCTACAATAAATCAAAAAAAAAAAAAAAAAATCAGCCGGGCGTGGTAGCGCATGCCTGTAATTCCGGCTACTTGGAAGGCTGAGGTGGAAAGATCGCTGGAGCCCAGCAGGCGAGGCTGCAGTGGCCGGAAGCGGCCACTGTACTCCAGTCTGGGCAACCGAGTGAGACTCCAACTCAAAAAAAAAAAAAAGAAAAAGAAAAAATGAGAATCTCAGAAATTAGAATTATAATCACTAAAATGAAAAGCTCAGTGTATGGACTAAATAAGAGAACAGATACAGGGGAGTTACCTGAGAATATAGATGTGAATAAGAAAGTACAGTAGGGCACACAAAAGTAAATAAATAAAATTAGTACAGAGAGGCTAAAGATGTGGAAGATAAGAATATGAAAAGCTATTAACATTTTGTCAGAGTTTTTGAAAAATATCATATAGAAAATAGGTGAGAGGTAATATCTGAAGAGATAAAGTCAAGGAATTTCCAGAATTGACAAAAATGTGCATCTGCAGATGCACCAATCACAATGTATATAGTAAGATAAACAAAATAAATATATACTTATCACATTATGATGGAAGAGTTGCACACCAAAGACAAAGGGACTATTTAAAGCAGGCAGTGAGAAAAATAAACAAATAGTTTTCAAAGGAGTGACAAGACTTAAAGGAGATGCTTAGGGGGAAAAAAAAGTGATGTGAGGCTGGGCTCTGTAGTTTAGCCTGTAATCCCAGCACTTTGGGAGGCTGAGATTGAATTGCCTGAGCCCACAGGTTCGAGACCCACCCGGGCAAATTTGCGAGACTTCGTCTCTACAATAAATAAAAAATTAGCCACGCATGGTAGCATGCACCTATAGTTCCAGCTACTTGGAAGGCTGAGGCCGAAGGATTGCTAGAGCCCAGCAGGTCGAGGATACCCTTATCCAAAACATGTCATTAAGATAAATAGTAATATAAACTTTTAAAAAAAGAAAACAGTTGTTACTCTTCTATAGAAATAAACAAATAGACAAAGTATTTTTTAGAAGAAATTTTTTGTTTTTTGTTTTTGTTTTTTTTTGAGTTGGAGTCTCACTCTGTCGCCCAGACTGGAGTGCAGTGGCCGCTCCCGGCCACCGCAGCCTCGACCTGCTGGGCTCCGGCGATCCTTCCGCCTCAGCCTTCCAAGTAGCCGGAATTACAGGCATGCGCTACCACGCCCGGCTGATTTTTTGATTTATTGTAGAGATGAGGTCTTGCTGCCCAGGCGGGTCTCAAACCCGCCGGCTCAGGCAATCCACTCCACCTCAGCCTCTCAAAGGCGCGGGATTACGGGCTGAGCCACCGAGCCCGGCTTGGAAGAACTTTTGAAGACCAAAAGAAAACAAAAAACAAAGACCATCTTTATTCTTGATATTATCTTGATATTAATTATATTTCTCTGCCAATTTTGAACTACTGGAGTTTAAAAGTCTCACTTATAACTTGTGAATGAATATTTTTTAGTAGAAAATAAATAGATTAGCCAGGCATGGTGGTGTGCACTTTTAAGCCCAGCTACTAGGAAGATGGTGGTGGGAGGATCACTTGAACCCAGGAGTTGGAGGTTGCAGTGAGCTGTGATCATGCCACTGAACTCCAGCCTAGGCGAACAAACAAGAATCTGTCTCTAAAGATAATGAGTGAATGAATGAACGAATGAAAGAAAATAAATGAAACTTTAAGATTCAAGAAGCATTAATATTTTTCTAATTTAAACTTTCTCATGAAATATTTATTTAAATTTCACCTGGAACCATATGCATATGATTTAAGAAGATGTATCCTCTGCAATAAAGGGCTAGTCTCTACCCTCTGCGACTCACCTCCCCCTCTGTAGACTGTAAATGGAGCTCCTTTCGGCAGGTGGCCTTGAAGTCTCCTGCAGCAGCGCTCACCTGAACCCCACGAGGAGCTTCCATAATCAAGGATCTAGTCGGTGATTCAAGCCTAAGGAAAAAAAAAATCCATTAATACAAAAGAGAAAAATTATGATGAACTAAAAGACATTAGCCAACTGTAAAACAAACAACCAGACAAATATATAGACAGGCATAAATAAAATCTTGTCACTTTAAGCAAAACCAATATGAATTTTAGGATAATTTTTGGTTGCTTTATGTATTTTGGGGGATCTTTATAAAAACCTTCCTTTATTCACATTAATTATTTACTTTTATTTCATGATGATTTAGCAACAGTTTCTTATGTTGTTTCCCTTCATAATGCTAATAAAAAGTAGGTTGTGATAAGTTTTCTTGTTTATATTTGTATATATTACTAATACTAATGATGAAAATTTAATAAATAAGTTACTACTACTTAGGCAGTCTTGCAAAGATGAAAGCTTTAATGAAAATTATTATTGTAAACTTTCAAGTGTGCACAGTCAAAATTTTGGAAATTTGAAAATTTTCAAAGTCCTCAATACATGTATAGAAATTAATTGAAGAAATATGATATTTTCTACATCAACTGACCTCTACTGGCCTAGCGAAATGCACACAGAATGAATGACATTAGTCGGAGAAAGAAAAATCAATAGAGTATAAGGCAGAAGAACAAATGTGATTAATAATTGCTCCATAAATTGTGAAGGAAAAAACAAGTGTTTTACATGGCTATGCCTCCAATAAAGAGTTGGGAGGCAGTCTCAAAATTATCTTCAGGTTCAAGAACAGTCTGGGTGACTTGATGAGACCTTGTCTCTACAATAAATACAAAAAATAAGCCGGATTTCGTAGTGAGTGCCTGCAGTTTCAGCTACTTGGAAGGCTGAAGCAGAAGGATCACCTGAGCCCAGCAGGTCGAGGCTGTGGTGGCTCTGAGCATGCTACTGCACTCCAACCGGGGCAAGAGAGTGAGACTCCAACCCAATTTAAAAAATATATATATCTTCAAATATAAAACTAGAGAAAAGAACAAAAAGACAATACAGAAACTGGAACACAGTGGTAAAAAGAACTAGTATGAAATGAGGTAGTATCCAAGAAATGGTCTTTTTTGCATATGCACTCTTTAGATGAAGATGCAATTGTCTGGGCTCCCCTTGACCACATGACTTTAAGACAAGAGTCTCCCTACATTCACATTCACCATTATCCAGAGCAACTGTTTATTGTTGTTGTTTTGAGGTACCAAATCCTGAGATATTTTGTAGAAAGAATCACTTCAAATGATTAGATTTCTGAAGTCCAGCTCCCTCTCAGTAGTGAAGTCGAACATAAAAACTTAAAAGTGGTATTAAAGGAGTTGAGCCAGCATTTAGAGGTGATATTAACACTGTCAGTGTTTTTTTCCCCACTCCTCAAGCAACTTTGAAACTTTTATTTCTACAGGCCGCTTGGACATCTTCAACTCAATCCTTGGAAGGGTCAGGCTTTGAACATACCTATTTTTTTATGTCTGTATTTTGTTGAGCTTTTATAACAAAAATAACATGCATTTTTCCTAGAACATTTGGAAACTTGAAAAGAAAAAAATTCACTCATAATCTTACTACTTAGTAAAACTTACTATTAATGTTTTGCACCCAATATCTCAGTTTCAAACTGAATGCTAAAATGTGTGTTTTATAATTGATTGCCCCTCCTACATACTCAAACACACATCACTTTGAGAAGTGTATCTGTGGTCACTACTATTTTCATTTGCTGTTGATGATTTATAACATTAATTATGATTACGTAAGTTTATATATGATTGAACCATTCACACAGCAGTCAGATAAAAATTTAATTAAAATGAACTAATGTAAAAAAGATGATGAATCAAATATTCAAGTAAACAAGTTTGGCGAATCTATAAATGGGAGAGAAAAAGCACACTTATTTTATCCAATAATTAGTATGGCTTTGTTTTTCTCCAAGGATGATGAATTGATAGTATTGCTCATATTTTTATAGTTAAATATTCACTTAAATGTGCTAAAGTTTGATAACCATGCTTGACATCTGGTCCAGGAACATTAAAATATATTAAGTATTTCTGAGTGTTTGAGTTTTTCCCCTTTCATCTTTATTATTTAATCAGAAAATATGTATTATATTCATAGTTACTTTAGACCTCAGACATTTATTTCCAAAGTAGTTGCAAAGTGGGGTGCTTTTCTAACGTTGACTGAAAGATTAATAAAGAAGCAGGGAAGACTGAGACCTGGCTAGATGTGGATTCAGGAATATTAGCCAGCAACAATAAGTCTCAGTTTCATCATCTCTAAATTGACAATTATAATGTTTGCTAATGGGATTGTTATATGAATTAAAGGAGATAAGTTCGTGGTAAGATAGTACTTGCAGGTATTTGTAGAATATTTTCCTCTTTCCTATTTTCTTGTTCTCTTCCCTGTTTTCCCATCCACTTAGCAGGATCCCTTGCCACGAGGATGATAGAGAATCTGATAGAAGTCTTTTGAGTTTCCTAAGCTGATGGACATTTTGAGTTGGGAAAAAGAAACCAAACAAAACTTAGCCATTTGGTGTAATGAAAATGCTTTGGAACATAAACACAACAGAAGCAAACCGAAATCAGTGAGAATCTGTTGATTTTTTTCCAATATGTTGGATCGTTGTTTTCTTGATTGACAAAATAAGGATATTTGAAGGGAAAGCAGCAAATGTAATGGGTCTGGAATAATTCATTGTGTTCTGCTATTTGAGGTCAAGTCCTAGGTGTAGGGTCTGTATTCTTTAGTTGTTAGTCATTTGGGAGGAGGGTGGTGATGTCTCAAGGTAATTGAGGACAAGAGCCCCAAAAAACCTCAAAGGAGAGAGAACATGATGAATGAAGACTGATGGAAGGTAAGAATAACCGCTTAGCAAATGCCATCCTGAATCTATGAAGCTTCCAATGACCAAATACCACTCTCATACACTTTGGCACAGTGTAAGTCCCTTAGCACAATGACTGAAGCCCATGCAAATGGAAAACTAAATTTACTGGAGCTTAGTCCCTGATAGTCAATGGAGGCCAAACAGGTACATTAGATTTTACAAGAATATTTTCATTTCTTCTGCAACTAATTTTGTAGTCTAAGACATATAACATATACCTGCTATCTATCTATATTTGGGTATGCACACAGACACACAAACTTACACACACACATATATAGTACATATTATTGCCAAATTACTTAAGTGCTGAAGTGAATTACACGTTTCACTCTATATTTTTCTAATTTTTATAAAATTAAATATAATCTTAAATAAATCATGCATATATTATTAAAATAGCAGTGTTGTAAATAGTATCTAATATTTTGGCAAGTAATAAATTCATATATGCCAAATCTTTAAAATTAATTATAGAAAGACATCAGAGTCTGCAATAAAACTTTATTAGACAATTTTAAGGATTTCTTAATTCTGTTTTTAAATGAACATGTGTAGTAGTCAAATATTTCTTATAAACATGAAACAAAGCAAAATTATAAATTATTTTTCTAAACTTTTCTATTTAGCATAAACAAATAAATCAATTTTATGGGCAAAGAATTCATAACAGGACTAAAATATATGGGAAGTCCTGAAAAACTTCAAATTGGCACCGCTATGAATAACATAATATTATGAATATTTACAGATGCATGCATTGTATTTGAAACATCTAATATTAATATCTATAATTGCATATAACTGCATTTGCATATGGAATACACTCATGTTAACTATCTGGACCTACATTGTCCATAGGTCTATCACATGCCAAATAGAAAAAAAAGGCATTTATCCAGACATGGTATGGAAATTTTGCTCTACACCTCCATTCTAAACTCCAGGAGAATTAAACTGCATGACTTTTGACAATAGGAAAGTGATCTTTGCATGTAAGCACAAGCAGTCTCATGAAAATTTTAACAGGCATTAAAATTAGGTAGTTATATGATTATTATATTATCTATCTATAAAAAGCTGTAGACCAATAGATTTAGAGACAAAGTTTAAAAGATTTGAAATAAAAGTAGGCATCACATCTTACTAGCCATACAGCTTATCAAAATGGGTTGATGATTGTGTAATAATATATTTTATTATTTCATGAATAATATTTTCTAAGTTCTTCTAGAAGGTATGTCATAAATTGTGGGATAATAGGAAAGAATTTCCTATATTGAAGATATTGCTGCATACTATAAAGTCATGTAAACTATACCTAAAAACCGATTGGGGAAATTGAGGTACAAACTCACTGAAGCTTAACTCTATGTGCAAGAGTTACATCAACTTAATGAGAGAATTAAATGTAGGACTTTGGATAAGAAGCTATGCATGAATTCTACTTCAAATTTTAAGTCTATTTAAATTTTCTGGCTGTCAGCAATCTAATAAATAAGATCATAATCATAAAGCACTTAAAAATAGAACAGTGTAGCCATAGAAAAACACCATTAGATTTATCCTTCTAGTGTCCTAGCCATATAATTATAATATAATAAAAGCTAGTGTTAACACTTATAATAATATAATAAAAGCTAGTGTTAACACTTATAATAATATAATAAAAGCTAATGTTAATACCAAGAATTTATTCTATACTTTGTGTGGATCATCTCTTTTTTTTTTTTTTTTTCAGTTGGAGTCTCACTCTGTCGCCCAGACTGGATTGCAGTGGCCGCTCCCCGCCACCGCAGCCTTGACCTTCTGGGCTCCGGCGATCCTTCCGCCTCAGCCTTCCGAGTAGCCAGAATCACAGACATGTGCTACCATGCCCGGCTAATTTTTTGATTTTTTTGTAGAGATGAGGTCTCGCCAAGTTGCCTAGGCGGGTCTTGAACCCGCAGACTCAGGCAATTCACTCACCTCGGCCTCCCAAAGTGTGGGATTATGGGCTGAACCACCGAGCCCGGCTGTGGATTATCTCTTAACCATCACATCAATACTAAGAAGTAGGCACTCTATCCATGCTTTATCTAGAAAGTAACCGAATCTTATTATAGTTGAGTTACTTTTTGAGTGTTATGTAGCAAACTCAAAATTCCTAGAATATCCAAAGCAATTTTGAAAAAGTAAGTTGGAGTACTTAAAAACTCACTAAAAAGCTACAATAACTAAGACAGTGCTGGCCTGGCATAAGATTAACAAATAGAACAATGGGATACAATAGAGACTTCAGAACTAGTCTTTTACTTGTGTGGTCAACTAATTTTTGAAAAACGAAATAAAAAGGTCCAACGAAATAGCACAGTCTTCTCAACAAATTGTGCTGGAGTAACTGCGAATGTGTGTATGTATGTGTGTGTATACACATATAAATGTATATATGGTGAAAATGATCCCTGATCGCTGCCAAGCATTGCAATTAAAAACTAAGTTACAGGAAGCAGATACAGGAAATCACAATTTAATGGAGCAGACACCTCCATGGAAACCAGTGCTGGGAAGCTCAGTATGGATAAATCTGAGTGTTAAAAACTCCAGGGGACCTAGTCATAGGGGAATTGGAGGAGTCATACTTTTTTTTGGTCTGTTTGTTTTCAATATTTTTATTGTGGCAAAATACACATAACATAAAATTTACCATCTTAAAAAAAGTAAAAGCTTAAAAACAGGTTTTTAAAGGAATATAGAGTATAGAGGATGTAAAAAATGTATATACATTTTAAGAAAGGAAAAAACTGTATTAAAACGGTAAGACTAAATAAGATGAATATGAGTCACATTTGACTTCTGTAATTATAAGAGGTGCTCAGAAAAATACAAACAGCCGTATTAAAAAGTGAACAAAAGATACGAATAGACACTAAGAAGACATATGAGCATCCAACAGATACATGAAAAAGTGCTCAGTTTCACTAATCATCAAGGAAATGCATATTAAAACCACAGTGAGATACTACCTAACTCCAGTCAGGATGGTCATCATCAATAACTCAAAAAACAACAGACACTAGCGAGAATGTGGAGAAAAGGGAATGCTTCTACACTGTTGGTGGGAGTGTAAACTAGTACAAGCTCTGTAGAAAACACTGTGGTGATTCCTAAAAGACCTAAAAGATGATCTTCCACATGACCTAGCAACCTCCCTTCTAGGAATATACCTGGAGGAACTCAGAAAAGATACATGTACACATATGCTCATGGAAATATTATTCACACAATAGCAAAAACTTGAAACCAATTGTGAAGTCCATTGAAGTGGACTGGATTAAAAAGAAATGTGGTACTTACACACAATGTAATAGTACACAGCCATAAAGAACAAAATGGACAAAATTATGGACTTTGCAGCCACTTGGATGGATTTAGAGTTTATCATTCTCAGAGATCTATCACAAAAACAAAGAACTGAGTACCACATGTTATCACTCATAAATGGACCCTGAACATTTTTCAAAATACTACATGAAAGGGACTGACAATAGTAGGAAAATGCCAGGGGAGAAGGGGCATATAACATTAATAAGGATACCAGAGCTCAAACCAGATGAATTGGGGACCAAAGGAAGGCCCAAACTTTGCCTATAAGATGACCACTTATGTATCTAATCCTGACTTGTACCTCATATCCTTAAAATTAAAAAGAAAATTTGAAAAAGTGGTGCTTGAAGTGATTATCATCAGTGTTGAGTCACTTCTGATTATGGCAAACATCTCTTAACTTTGCTTACAATGTGCATACTTTTTTTTTTTTTTTGGCACTCCCTGTATTTTTTGACTAGGTAGTAGGCCAAACTTTAATAGGCCACAAAAACTCACAGATACAGAAACTTCACAAGTGTCTATCATTAGCAACGTACATAAATAAAATATAGCATGCTCATATAATGGAATACTAGTCAGCAATAAAGCAAAACAAACAAACAAACAAACAAACAAACAAAAAACTGTTCCTAAAGATAACATCATGGATGGATCATATAACCCTCCTACAGAGTGCATGAAATCTTACACAGAATATATAATGTATGACTTGTATATATTCAGTGCTAAATAATATAATCAGAATCAAATATATTATGTATATGTGATTTTTTTTTACTTTTTCTAAAAATTTGAGAACTTGATACATTCTTGAATAAAAATTAACTTATTTATATTAGGAAAATGTCAATATTTAAAAAATAATGAACATATGTAATAAAATTTTCACAAGCATTTTAATGGATCTTTCTAAGCTGAAAACATGATGCTAAAATATTTGAGGAAGAAAAGCATGTGTGATAATTATTGGAATTTTTAATGAAAATAAGGTGAGAATTTTAAAAATTAGTCATCAACTTAAAGTTATATTAATTAAAACAAAATAATATTGGAATTAGAAATAGAAATTTGCTTCATGAAATACAAGAGAATCTAAAACAGATCATAGGTGTTTATTATATACAGCAATTAATATCTGACAAATTTAGCAACAATTTCATGGTAAAAACTACTAAGTTATTTAATAAATGATGCTTAACAAATTGACTATCTGTTCTAAAGAAAATAAACTAAGATTTTTAATACCCTCTACAAAAATAATTTCTAATCTTATTCAAAATATAAAAAGCAATAAATAAATTACAGACTGCAATTTTTAGTAGAAAATTTTAAAAATTTAGAAATTATTTTTAAATTTTATCTATGCAAACGAACAACTAAGAAGTATACTACCATGAAAAATAAATCACAGTAAAGTAAAAGTACAAGAAATATCTAAATCTAGATAATCAAAAATTTTGAAACAAGACAGAAAACCCAGAAATCATAAAGGAAAATAGTTACCAAAGTTTGCTACATAAAAATATATATGCATGCATATGGATATATATAAATATACATTGCAAAAATAATTAAGGCAAATGTTTCATTGAAAGAAAGCATGTTCAATGTATGTGAAAAAAATAGCTTTGATGTATTAAAGATAGACAAGACTACTAAAATAAACATTTAAGATCAAAAGAGAAAAGGCAAACACTACAAGAGTTAAAGTACACAAGGCAGAGTTTATGAGAGTATGCCATGGCTGTGTGTAAAAGATGGGTGGTTTGTATTTGCATTTTCTTAGAAATGTTGAGTCTTTCTGTAATGTGATAAACAAATGATAAATATGTGTACAAGTATTTTGTAAGCTATAAGGGGTGTATGATGCAATTGGAATGATTTTATTTTATTTTATTTTTTTCTGCTTAAGTCTTGGGTTGTGCTGCCTTGGACCTCTCAAATCAGTCTGGTATTTCTATTAAAATGTCCTCAACACAGCTCTTAGGACTCAAACCAAACTAAACCTTGATTCCCTTCCAGGACTACCTAATAAGCAGGCTCCCGGCAACACAGTATTAACAATCACATGATGCTCCACTTCTGTCCTGTATAGAAACTCTCAAACCTCCCCTGAGGAAGATTTCACAGACTATCTTATATTGTAGTCAAGGTATTCAATTAAACTATTCACTCTATTATAAAACATTTTCTGGAAAGACCTGTTAAAAAATGAAATGACAGTACTTGCGGATTTCTAAGTAATTTGTCAATGAAATTAGTGAATTGCAATTATATCCATTTTGAAAGCATTGTAGAAAATAGAGCCATGGATGTCAGACTAGCTTTCATAGTGGGTACCTAGAAACTACAGCAGAGAGAAGGACTGATGTTGAACTCAAGTGCCCCCCTACCTCCTGATTTTTCAAAACAATTCATTTTTTATGGTGTTTATATACCAAAGATGCAACAATAAATTTGGTTTTAAGGTGTTAGTGAAATTAACAAATTTGAAAATGAGTAGCCTAGATCTCTTAACAAAATGCTCAACATTGTGAGAAAATAATTTAGATGTATGGGTACAAATGAAGTTGTGAGGATGCATTTACTAAAGAGAAACATAGGCAGAACTTAAACATCAGAAGAAAAACAGGGAAGAAAAAATAATAGAAAAGAAAAGAAATACAAGATAAGATACTATATCATCAGAATTTTCTCCTCATAGGTAGATGAATACCAGCAAAGTAATTTACCCCTTTATTGAGGAAATATCTAGGGATGAAATCTTTACTACTTAGTAAATGGCAGTCTTTCTTGAATATAGGAATGATGTATATTAGTGCTATATGTTTCCAGGGATTAACTTGGAGTCTGCAAATTTGATCACTTCAGTTTTAAATTGATTTGTACAAGATAGAGAATGATGAATAGATGCCAATTATATGATTAAATATTAATTCATTTCACTGATTCAAAGTCCAGAATCTTCTCTTATTCTTGAAAACATTAATGAATCTCAGATTCAAACAATCTTTGGGCAATAGGCATTATATAATGAGCTTCATCACTTCTGACCATAAAATGTAGGAACTCCTTAAGCTATAATAGTTTAACTATACAGTAATATAGGAAATAAAAAGAAAGAACATTTAATAGTTGCATCATTCCAGACAAATATTCTATTATGTTCATAGCAACTATTCAACTATTTTTTAGCCTTTTAAAAATATAAGCCTTCTAAAATAAATAAATAAAAGGCTTCTACTACAAAACAATATCATTTTATGTATATATATATATATATATATATACACACATATATATAAAGTAAATTCGCATGTCTAGCCTTAAAATGTACATTAAATCTAGCAAAAAACTTGGCATTTATTAAATACTCATAAAACATTTGCTGAAAAATAAATTATTGAAATTCACTATATATTTTTGCCAAAATATTATTCCCACTCTAGTAAATTTTTAAATGTTCCATTCTAAAGTTTTTATTTTGGCAATAGTAAAATCAAAGATATGACTACTTACTCCCCAAATTATCATTTTATTTACTTGGAGAACCAATATCACATTGTTGATCAGAATTAGGTGTCAACTAAGAGTACTTTTTATTGCTCCAAAAGGAAAATTGTCAGCAAGTTTTATAAAGATCTTCTCAGATACACTGCTTTTAATCTTCAGTATACAAATAATTGGATATCCACTTGATTATTGTACTTTCATTTTGTCTCAATTTGGAAATTTAGTAACACTTATTTTGGAGGCTGTCAATCTCCTTTTAGCACTAGCTGATAAGTCTAGATCACTGCAATGTTTAAATAATGATAAATAATTAGAAAATAAAAACCAGAAACACTATATACACATTATAATTTAATTCACATTCTCATCTATGAATTTTGAGCCATGTCATCAAGATAATTAAAATAGCAGTTGGTTCTTAATCCTCTTTCAGTAATAGACTTTTTATAGTAAAAATTGTAAATGGGGTACATAATTACTAAAATGTTGAAGTAAAGTATGGTTCTTCTATAACTTAGTAATTTTATTGAATAAATTAGTAAACAGTGATATCCATATGGAAACACAGATCAAAGACAAGTGGAATCAATGCTAGTCACACATGTCTTTGTAATACAATAATAATTGCTGCCACATTTACTATGTCATATTCACTTTATATCCTCATTATTCAGTTTTGCTAAGTCTCAGCAATTCAAATTAACAAATATTTATCACACACTAGTATGTGTAAGATATAGTGCTAGTTATTACAGCACCAAGAATAAACAAAGAAGATGTGCATTTTATTCTAATGGAACTTACAACTTAGATGAAGGAGGATAAAATAAATATTTACACAAATGATGTTGAGTGCCTAACTGAAAAAGAAAAGCACCATAAATCACTACTTAGTTCGCTATCACATGCTATTTACATACATTCTTCAACACTCCTAAATTCCTCAAGATTCTATGTAGAAAATAATTATTATTTTGTTTTTATTTTTTAAAATGCCTTGATGCCATGAAAAGAGCCACTTTAAAAAATTGTTTATTAGCTTATTTGAGTTTGTATTACTCAACTAATGAAAAACTGAGTTTCTTAGGACATTTTATCACAGAACTGGAAAGGTGTATAAAATTTACTGTTGTAAAAGTTGTTTTTGTTGCTTTAAAAATTTTCAACATTATTTTCTGTTTTCATTTCAGCATTTATCTACTCATCCAATGGGAAAGGCTAAACACTGATCTTTATGAAATAAAGAAGGGTCTTGTTTAAAACTTAATATTGTTATCGTGCTTTCCAAGACAGAGATTCTGTTTCTCAGGTTAATTTGATACAACTTTAAAGTGACATTTTACAGGTGATTTATATTTCAGTATCACTATCGGTGTTTTTTCCCATATACAGCATCAAATACCTGTTGGAGTATAATATATATATAAGAAATTAATCATTTAAAACATCTTTAATTCTCAAATTTTGACTTATTTATTGAATGAAGAACGTCCGTGGAGCAGTTACTAGATTTGAATATTTCAACTTTTATCAACAGTGGTCATGAATATCCTAGGAAGAGTTCCTTATAATGTTAACACCTCAAAATATTCTGGGTAGTGAGGGCTTTTACGTATAACTGCCTCTTAGAAACACGACAATGTCAGGAAGCATTTTATTCTATTATATATTAAAATTAGACCGAGGAACTCATCATAGTGCAATTAAGTTCTGCCCTTTTCTGATTAGTTTCCATTTGCTCTCTTTCCCTCTACGTGACACTCCTTGATCATTCACAGTTTTCTCCTACTCTTCACCTCTCCTTTCTTTATGCCTATATATGCCATTTATTTCATTATCTATGTCAGATTTTCCATCATCCCAATTTTATCAGTTCTTACCACTTGCTCTATAACTGCCCTTTCCTTTCATTTTTCACATTTCTCCAACTGATATGTTTACTTTCATATTCATTATAAATATATTAGGGAAAAATATAGAGAAGGCCACATTGTCTTGTCCTGGATCAAATACCTGACTATTTACGATGGCGCTAAGGAATGTCATTTCTTTATACAATTATATAGCACATGCTCTATTTTAGTTTGTAATATATCAAGGACAGTCAACAGTGATGGAAACTGGCACAGGTGTTAGAGGGAGTTTTTACCTGAGGTCTTGGGATGGCTCTGCTCTGACATGAGGTGTCTCCACAGAGTGTCCAAATACTGCTCCTTCAGTACCTGGGGGTAGCATAAATATAGCAGTCAGTGTAAGCAAATCCACAGACACAGTGGGTCTCATCTTTATTTTTATGTATCAAGCATTGTCCCCAAAATGGAAAAAACTGAAACCAGGAGTACAGAAAATGCAAGAGAAAAACTGGAAGAAGAAAACCAGGTACTGAAGAGTAGAAGAATGAAAATCTATATGTTACTATGTTAGCTAATTAAGATTATATTATTTATAAAAGTTGAAATTGATTCAGAATTCCCCCTTCTCCAATCAAAGAACAAAGACCTACCCATCTCCTTCCCTTGCCTTATTTCCCAGTTAAGCAAATTTGGGGAGTTATAAGTCACAATATTCACTTTTATCTTTCTACAAATAGTAGGTCATGAGTGGCAACGTGGAGGTAAGCTCCAATCTAGCCTCGTATAAGTTATTAAAATAGATAGCTCCCATAGGGTCTTTAGCAATTCTTCCATTTAGAGCTACCAACTTTGATTTATAGATCAATGCAGAGAACATGTCCCTTTACTTTGAGTTAAGACTCTATCTAAAACCATCAACTGCTTTAATTCATTTCATTATGGTTGATTTCATACGAGGTCATAGTTTTCTAAAGAGGCCATAGACTCGAAAATTTTTTTCAGACAGTTGGATGATACTCTAAACTTTAATTTACCAACTCTACTTGATTTTCCAGATTCCCAAAGCTTTTCCATAATTTAGCTGAGTAAAATGAAGTGGGTCTTTTTTTGCTTCAAAAATCCAGTGAAAAAAATATTTTAAAGAAGGTATTGATGACAAAATCTTTTTTTGCAGTTTTATATAAAGTCTCAGATTCTTATCTTCAGAATAAACCTTAGTATTATTAATTTGGTATCATCTTCTTCAAACATCTTGGCATAAAAACCTAATGTCTACTCCATTAATGGCCTCAATTCTAGCTAAATAATACAATGCGGTTCAAAAATATAAATATTAAGCCTACAAAACAAATCTGCTTCTGTTAAATGAGAAAAATCATACAAAAGATATTAATTCAGTAGGCAATGATGAAATGGCCACTAGTAATTACAGTTAACATTTAAATTGCTTAAAAATAAATAGCTATATAGAGAAATGCATTAAAACCACCAGAAACTTCTTTACATAAAATAACAATACAGACCCTGATTGTGAATAACAGAGAAAGAGATTTTTTTTTCAAAGACTGTAGGATTTCATCTATATTATAGTTCTGAGGGCAAACTTACAAAGTTCTGCTGCAATAAATCCCTGAAATTGCAGCTTTCAATTGATAAGCTAAAAGCAATTGATATTTGTTGAATGCTTACTGGGCTTTAGTAGTTTGTTTTGTTATCAACCAAGACTCTGTATGGTACATAGCACTTGGCTTTTAAACTGTTTTCACAGATTTTTGAACAACTATTTCCCTAAGTAGTTTGTTTTTATCACATCTTGGAAGGTATTTTATTTCTGAAAACAGAAAATTTCTTAAGCTGAGTCTAAAAAGTAAAATCACAGTTTGAGGTAAAATTTTAATTTTGTTATTGTGGCATGAGTTGCATTTGAAATAATATTCTAAGTTATAAATGTGCATATCTCAAGGAGAGACTTTTTAGTATTTTAAAATAAGATATAACTTCTAGAAGGGATAGTTATCCACGTGCAAAGCTCACATATTAATTTTCACCATTGTATGATTATGAACATTTCTTACACAGGGTGACAGAAATATAATCAATCAATAGTAGTAATATTTATTTTCACACACAGAATGGCATACATAGTAACTGAGCACAGAATATGGTAGTGAAAATGAAAACAGAATGTCAACAAAAGTTTAATTTTTCAGTGAGAATAGAGTTTCAATTCTAAGCTTCAATTTAGAAAATTATTAATTATTTTAAAGAAGATTCTTGAAGAATTAAGTATATGATCCTACTGTTTAAAGGACTGAATTGAAAACTGAATAAAATGCCATGAGTAGTTGCTAACTAAATGCAGGAATCTGGATGATAAGAAAATCACTCTTCCTGTTTTTGTCCATAAATGAGCCAAGTGTACAAAAATTTATTCTTAAAATAAATCAGCAAGGGAAGATAAAAGTCATCTGAACCAGGTATACACTCTAAAAGCATAAGAAAATCAAAAGTCAAAAAATATATCTTCCATGATTGGGAAATTTTGCAATTGTCGGACTACTAGTAGAATTGCCAGATTTAACAATTAAAAATATATGAAATTGAGTTCATCTTAAATTTCAGATAAACATCAAATCATTTTTAGTATAAGTGTATTTGCAGGTGATATATTAAAAAATGTTTTGAGGAGTCAAAAGAATTCAAATTGAATTTAAGTAAATTCAAAGTTAATAGGGCATTGCACCTTTTATCTGGAAACCCTAACAATTTGTTGACATTTATTTGTTACAAAGAGTACAGATCTGATTTATCCTCACTTCAGGAAAAGAAAGGCAGGGACATGAATTCTCATATCACAGGCTATAGAAACCATGGAAACCAAAAAGGAGCACAGACATAAAAAGGACAAAAGGAGCATAACACAGATACTTAATATGTTACTTAAATTTATTGAATAAATAAATGTTTGTTGTTTATTGTTATTGTAAGTGGCTATTCAACATGATATAAAGTTGAATTCTGTTTGACTGTATAGGCCTTAAAGGATATTTCAGATAATTTAAACTGACTACAGTCTTACAAGACTTAGGGAAAACATAAGCTGTTGACTACAGTGATTGTCAGAACAAAAAAATGAGACAAGTAAACCACAGGGTCCCAAAATAGTAGAAGCCATTCATACGATAATTTTGGCTTCAAAAGACTAAGGATGGCATATTCTCTAGAAAGGAGAATAAACAGATATGAATTGTGCTTCTACTTTACATTTAAAGACAGTTTAAGACAAGCTAGGATGCTATCCTTTACAAATGCCTAACATAAAATGCCATACCATTCCAAAACAAATCATTCAAAATAAACGGAAGAGTCCCTTTTGATGTGGCTATCAATATTCTAAATGCTATCTCTATTCTACATGTTACAACCTAAGCTACTCATTATTAAACCATTGGTACTCATATATTTTTAGGGAAGTCTTTGGCCCCAGAAGAGGTAGAACAAGGAAAGGAAAACTAAAAAGAGGTGTAACAGAGAGAAGGGAAACAAAGGAAGCAAGAAATGCTGGGATGTCTCACATTGGGAGAAAAAAAAAAAGCCCAGATAAGTTTAAGAAATTATATCTTTAAATTATTTGTTCTGATGTTTTCCAAATTAGAATTTTGCTTTTAGTTTTTCAATAAAATTGACCATAAACAAAAATCTTTTTTGAGAATTTTTTTGGAGGGCACAAGGAAGAGAATAAGTTTTACATGCAGGTTAGTGTGTTATGAAAAAGATACCCACATCTGAAACCACCTATATAAAATTAATATATGGTCACAGGGCAAAAACTGTGGTAGAAACCCAATCCTACAAAGTTTTGGGTACAGTTAAAAGTTAACGAATCTTTTGTTCTTAAGCTTCTTTCCTCCCTGCATGGCTGCCTGCACATAATCAATTATCTGCACGTCTTCATCCCTGGGAAAAGCTGCCTGCAATGTTGGTGAGCTTATTTTTCATGCACGCCTTCCGGGATCCTCAGGTCATGGTGACTTCCTTGATGGTGAATTCTTTTAAAATATAGGTGTAGTTAAACAGTAACCAGCCATAGTTTGCTAGCATGGCTTCTTAATTGTTTATTGCTTTGGAGTCACACAGCAGACTTCTAACTTTCCCAATTGCTCCTATAAGACATCATCACTATTGTATTGTATTGTTTGAGATATTTTTCAGACTTTGTATGCTGGCAGATCCCCTGACACCAACTGGGCCAGTGACCTGTAATCCTCCATCCAGAAACTGACTCAGCACACAAAGACAATCTTGACACTGACTATGATTTCATCACCAAGCAATCAGCAGTCACAATTCCCTAGTCCCTGTCCATCAAATTACCTTTAAAAACTCTGAGTTTAAGAAATATCGCCCATCATCCTTCTCAGCTGCCCTGCAATTATTAGATTCTTTCTCTACTGCAACAACTGCTTTGAGTGTATTGGGGCTTTTTGTGCAGCAGGCTTTTTATGCAGCAGGCATAGCAAGCCCTTGAGTTAAAAGAGGTTAACATAACATGAGCATCTATCCTCTCATCCCTCTTACCGAGGTAATTCATAGAAATCTTAGGCAGCATTTTAAATTCCTACTCCATAATAGGGATAGGGTCCACGGCAATTCATTTGGATCTCAATGGGCAAAAAGATTTTTTTTAATTCATTATCTTCAAATTTGAACCTAGAAGTCTTCATAATTTGCTTTTATCTTCCTGTGTTTGCATCTGCTTCGCCCAAATCTAAATTGGTCATAGAGTGAACGAAGAGTAGCTTTGTTTTGTTTTCAGATTTGCCTCTAATTCATTTTATAAATTTTGACAAGTATTAAAGCCCTCTGATTTTTATTTGTAAAATTAGACTCTGAATAACATGATCTCTAAGGTACTTTCCATTTCTAACAGTTGCAATTTCATTTTTTTCCAGAAGTCAAAACGTGTATATTATAAACCTTCTCATTACTCCTCAAACACAAAGAGAAATGAGTTTGAGTCTTCAAATCAATAGAAAAAAAATTATTTTGAGAAGAGATGAGTAATTATATTGGAAAAAATGTTAATTGTCATTTATTTAATTCTATTAAAAATACTTCCTTTGAGTTCTGAAAGCTTCACTACCATTTAAAAGAAGAAATGTCAGACTTCTGGTAAGATGGTGATGGGACAGGTGACTGTGAGAATCTCTACGAAAGTGAGTGTCCATAAAAACTCTTGCTTTCCCCCCTGCCAGCCAGCCACTCTGCCCTGGATGGTCCTTGATTCTCAGCCTGTGTACCTCCAGGTTCCCTCCCTGGCTACACTGGCCCAACCTGGGTGACCCCCAGCTCCCAGCCCATGGAACTCCAGGGTCCCTCCCCAGCTGCACAGCCTCACCCTGCCCCAAGCCTCCCCTGCCCTGCCCAGGATGGTCCTTGGCTCCCAGCCCTGTACAGGGCTCCCTCGCTGGCTGCACCACCCTTTCCCCAGCCACCCTGCACTACGCTGACCTGCAACACCCATTCATCTCACACTCTACCTCCCCTGGCTAGTCCCCAGACCCGTGGGACCAGACATCAGCTGGAGCCCTGAGATGAGGCAGAGACCTGCATTGCCCTGCCCAGCTCCATCCAGCTCTGCCCAGCCTCCAACTTGGGATCTAAGGTAATCGCATCAAACTGGGAGAGACAGAAGCCCCTCTCCCATGCTGGATCAGACACAGACAGGCCTGAGGCATCTGACCCTGGCTGTGAACAACCTTACCAGCCTGTGATGAGAGCTAGAGATCAGAGCTGAAAGGATGTTGAACTTCCAGGAATGATCTCAGAGCAAACCTGGCACCTTGTTTTTATCTTTTTTACTTTTTTATTTTTTTTAATTTTATTCTTTGTTTGTTTTACTCATTTCCCCCCTCTTTTCTCTCTCTCTTTGCTGGTTTTGATAACGTTTTTGTACTTGCATTGTTTCTGTTATTTTGCTGATTTGTTTTTTGTTATTTATTTATTTTTATTTTTTATTTTTATCTTTTTCTATAGACTACCTGTTCATGTAGAGGAATAATATATCAATAGGAAGATTGGTTGGTTAGTGTGTTTGTAAGATTGTCTGTATGTCATAGGATGTTTTTGGTTTATTTATTTATTTATTTTTTACTCCTTTCTATCTTTGTGTCTCTTTTCACTTGTTAGTTGGTATGTTTGCCTGTTTTCCTTCTTGCTCTTCTCTCTCTTAACCTTCCTCTTCTCCCCTTCCCTGTTCCATTCTTTTCCTTTCTCTTGCCTCATCTGGCTTTCAGGAAGCAAACATATACCCCCACTGCATGGACAGATTGCAAGACATTGGGAAGTGGGTAACAGGACACCCATACACCTGTCAGTAGATACTGGGATCTGCAGACAGATTTTGAATCACAGCTCCCCCCCAATGAACCTCAAAACTGCAAAAAAGTAGAGCCCCCAACCCACAGTCCAGCTTCAGATTTGAACAAAGCTAGAGGATTTACATAAGGAAGAATAGGAGATTGAGCAAACAGAAGTAAAAGTAACCCTGCCATCCCTAAACAACTGAATTAAAGAAGTGGGAGGAGGGAAAAGTGGGGAGGAAAAAAATCTACACAAATGAAGAAAAACCCAAAGAAGAATATAGGTCTCACACAGACCCCGAGAGGTCAGACAATGAGAAAACAGACTTCAGAACACACACAATGAACAGCACCCAGAAAGACTGGTCACACACTACAAACTCAGACATCAAAACATTAATAGAGAAAATTATAAAAGAATTGAGGTAAGACAAGAGGAAAATAGGAAGGAGTTGATAACTGTGATAACAGCAGTAAAGAATATGGTGATTGAAAAAATAACAAAACTAATAAGCACGGAAAGCAGAATTAGCCAAGCAGAAGAAAAAAGCTCAGAGCTTGAAGACATAATATAGAACTAACCCAAACTGTCAAAAACATAAAAAAGAAGCTTAAAAGGACAGAACAAAATCTGCAAGAGATGAGTGATTATTTCAAGAGGCCAAACCTAAGAGTAATTGGACTTCCAGAGGCAGAGAGACAGAGACCACACTGGAACAAACTTTCCATAAAATTATTTAAGAAAACGTCCCTCATCTCAGCAGTGATGTGAAAATTCAAAGACAAGAGATTCAGAGAGCCCTTGCAAGACAACAAATGAGAAAACCAACTCTTAGACACATAATAATTCACCTAAACAAGGTAGGCATAAAAGAAAAAAATCCTAAAGGCAGCAAGAGAAAAAGGTCAGACTACCTATCAAAGAAGAACAATTAGAACAGCAGAAGATTTATCTACAGAAACACTTCAGGCTAAGGGAGCATGAAGCCCAATTTCAAAGTTCCCAAAGATAAACAATTTCAACCAAGAATAACCTACCCAGCTAAGCTTAGCTTCATCAGGAGGGATAAGTAAAATCTTTCCACACATTCAATTCCTAGGATATTATGTTGCCTCTATACCACCTCTAAAGAAACACTTAAGAAAGTATTAAATACAGAAGAAAGGAAAAAATAATGACAACGTTTTTCACGAGTGCAGGAAAAAAACACATGAATCAACCCAAAAATCAAAAGAAAAACATGAAACAGGAATAACAAGTCTATAAGAACCTCATGACAGGGATAAGCTCTCACATTTCAATAATTAGCCTGAATGTGAATGGATCAAATGCACCACCAAAAAGACATAGAATGGCAAAATGGATCAAATATCATGAGGCAACAATATATTGTCTTCAAGAGACTCTTCTTACCAGAAAGGACACTCACAGACTCAAAGTAAGAGGATGGGAAGCAAAATTTCAGGTGAACAGAAAATGAAAACTGAAGTTGCAATCTTAATATCAGACAAAATACCCTTTAAGTTATTAAAAATCAAAAAAGATACAGAAGGTCACTACATAATGATAAAAGTTTCAATCCATCAACAAGAAATATCCATTCTAAACATATATGCACCCAACATAGGAGCACCAACTTTAATAAAGCAGCTTATAGTCAAACTTAAAAAAGAGATTGACTCTAATACTATCATAGCTGGGGACTTTAATACCCCACTCACAAGCCTAGACAGATCATCAGGCCAAAAAATCAGCATGGAGATCTGGAATCTCAATGTAACTCTTGATCAATTGGACTTAATTGATACCTACAGAACACTCCACTTAACGACCATACAACATACCTTCTACTCATCACCACATGGAACATACTCTAGTATAGACCACATCCTTGGCCATAGTTCAAGAACAAACAAATTTCATGAAATTGAAATTTTGCTATGCACCTTCTCAGACCACAGTGGAATAAAAATAAATATCAACACCAACAAAGATCTCCAAAACCCACAAAGACATGGACACTAAACAGAATGATGCTAAGCAAACTCCTGGGTCAACATGGAAATCAAAACAGAGATTAAAAGATACCTGGAAACAAATGAAAATGAATAAACATCTTACCAAAATCTCTGGGATGCAATGAAAACTGTAGTAAGAGGGGAATTCATATCTTTACAAATGTACATGAAGAAAATGGGAAGATCAAAAGTTAACACCCTAAAAAGTCTCCTAAGGCAACTGGAAAAGCAAGACCATCAAAACCCTAACTTCAGCAGAAGAATCCAGATCACCATAATAAAAGCCCAAATCCGGGACATAGAAGACAAAAAGATAATACAAAAATCAACGAAACAAAAAGTTGGTTCTTTGAAAGGATAAACAAGATTGATGGCTCCCTAGCTAGATTGAATACATACAATCAGAAGCACAAAAGATGAAGTCACATCTGACCCTGAAGAAATACAAAAGACTATCAGAGACTACTATGTACATTTGTATGGAAACAAACTTGAAAACCTAAAGGAAAAGGAGGACTTTCTGACATCACACAATTTCCCTAGGTTGAAACAAGAAGAAATTGAGACCCTAAATATACCAATAACAACCAAGGAAATTGACTATGTCATAAGAAAACTACCTACAAAAAAAAAAAAAAAAATCCCTGGACCAGATGGCTTTCCAGCAGAAATCTATAAGATGTACAATCCTATTGAAAGTATTCCAAGTGATTGAGAAAGTTGGAACTCTCCCCAAATCATTTTACGAAGCTAACATCACATTGATACTCAAGCCAGGTAAAGATCCAACAAAGAAAGAGAACTAAAGGCTAATATCCTTGATGAACATAGATGCTAAAATTCTCAACAAGATCCTAGCAAACAAGATTTAACAACACATCTCAAAAATCATCCACTATGACAAGGTAGACTTTATCCCTGGGATGCAAGGCTGGTTTAACATTCGTAAGACCATAAATGTAATTAAATGCATCAACAGACTTAAAACCAAAAACCACATGATTACATCATTAGATGAAAAAAAGCTTTTGATAAAATCCAGCACCCCTTTTTGATAAAAACCCTCCAACATCTAGGCATAGGTGGAACATACCTCAAAATAGTAAGAGCCATCTACGAGAAACCCACAGCCAGCATACTGCTAAACAAACAGAAATTGGAACCCTTTCCCCTGAAAACTGGAACAAGACAAGGATGCTCACTCTCACCCCTCCTGTTCAACATAGTTTTGGAAGTTCTGGCTAGAGCAGTCAGGGGCATTCAGATAGGAAAACAGGAAGTCAAGTTATCTCTCTTTGCAGATGTCATGATTGTATATCTTGAAAACCCAAGAGAATCTGCCAAAAACCTCCTGGCACTGATAAAGGACTTTGGCAAAGTCTCAAGTTACAAAATAAATGTACAAAAGACAATCATATTTCTATACACCAATAATAAACAAACAGAAACCCAAATAAAAAGAACAATTCCATTCACATTAGCCACACACAAAAAAATGAAATCCCTTGGCATCTTCCTAACCAGAGACATGAAAGACCTTTATAATGAAAACTACAAAACACTGCTCAAAGAAATAAAAGTTGACACAAACAAGTGGAAAAATATTCCATGCTCATTGTTTGGAAGAATCAACATTGTTAAGATGCCTATTCTACCAAAGGCAATCTACAGATTCTGCACAATACCCATCAAATTACCAGCACCATTCTTTTCAGACCTAGAAACAACAATACAGGAATTCATATGGAAACATAAATGACAAGGACCACCAAAACAATCCTCAGTATAAAAATAAATAAATAAAAGCAGGAGGTGTCACACTCCCAGACTTAAAATTTTATTATAAAGCTACAATAATCAAAACAGTCTGGTATTGGTCCAAGAACAGTCATATAGACCAATGGAATAGATTTGAGATTCCAGAAGCAAAGCCTCAATTTCTCAACCAATTCATCTTTGACAAAGTCTCCACCACCAACCACTGGGGAGACCAAAACCTATTCAGTAAATGGTGCTGGGAAAACTGGCTGACCACATGCAGAAGATTGAAACCAGACCCCTACCTATCCCCATACACAAAAATCAACTCTAAGTGGATCAGAGACCTAAATGTTAGACCTCAAACTATAAGAACTCAGAAAATGCAGGAGACACTCTTATGGAAATTGGAACTGGCAACCAATTCTTGATCAAAACCCAAAGTGCCCATGCCATAAGAGATAAGATAGACAAGTGGGACCTCATCAAACTGAGCAGCTTCTGCAAAGCCAAAGAGACCATCAATAGAGCAGGGAGACAACCCACCAGCTGGGAAAAAATATTTGCCAACTTCATGTCTGACAAAGGCCTAACATCTAGGATCTACAAGGAACTCAAATGTGCTGAAGAGAAAAAAAAATTGCCCCATTACAGAGTGGACAAATGATATGAATAGACAGTTCTCAAAAGAAGATCTATGAGCAGTCAACAGATACATGAAAAAATGTTCAACCTCACTAGTCAGCAAAGAGGTGCAAATTAAAACTACAATGAGATACCACCTAACTCCAGTCAGAATGGCCATCATCATTAACTCAAAAAAAAAAAAAAAATAACAGATGCTGGAGAGGATATGGCGAAAAGGGAACATTTAAACACTGTTGGTGGGAGTGCAAACTAGTACAATGTCTGTAGAAATCAGTGTGGCAATTCCTAAAAGTTCTAAAAATCAACTTTGCATATGATCCCACAATCCCCCTACTGGGAATATACCCGGAAGAGCTCAAATCACTCTATAAGAAAGATACCTGCACACGTATGTTTATCACAACATTGTTCACAATAGCAAGAACATGGAACCAACTATGCTGCCCATCAAAATAGGACAGGATAAAAAAATGTGTTACATATACACGATGGAATATTACACAGCCATAAAGAAGAAAAAAATCATGAACTTCACAGCATCCTGGATGGAATTAGAGTCTGTAATACTGAGTGATCTTTCACAGAAACAGAAAACTGAGTATCACATGTTCTCACTTATAAGTGGACCTTGAACAACTACCGCAATACTACAGAAAGTATTGACAGTAGCGGGAAACTGTGGAGGGGAGGATGAATGGAAGGTGGGATTGACAGTAGTGGAAATCTGCCTGGGGAAGCGGGGAGGCACACCTCATCAACAAGGGTAACTGCACAATGAATATTTGTATACCTAACCCTGAAATGGACCCCACAATTTTAAAATAAAAAAATTTTTAAAAGTTTAAAAAAAAGAAATGCCTACCCATTTATTTATATGCTATGTCTCCTCTTTTGTTATTTTAATAATACAAATGATGTTTTTGCCTCCAGCTAACTCTACAAAATACAACTTAAAAATTGACAGAGCAATTTTATCAAATCTATTGGTATCTCATCTGTACAAAAAGCTATAATTATTTTCTTAGACACTGTTTTTGCCCAGTATTCAATACTTCTATAACCTGACAGTATTCATCTGCTCATACATATTTTCTTCTGTTTATATAATCTATTCACTAATATTCTGATCTCTTTTGGCATATGTGATCTCTTCATTTTCTATACATATTTAAGATGTATTGCCTGTAATATTCATTTGGAACTCAACATATCGATTCTGAAATTTTGTATTTTTAGTATATGAATTGCATTTTTCTCAGACTAAAGAACATCAAAGATGTATTCCTTATATACAGCTGTAGTCTTGTACATAACATGATTTCTTGTATATATGAGGTAATTTATAAGGATCAATAAAGGTAAGGATCAATATTTCAAAGATCTTATTTTTGAATGTGGTTTTTCTCCTTTAAAAAAAAATCCTAGTTTGATTAATGATAAAATCATATTCTAAACAGTTAGAAACTGAGAAAGTACACAATTAATCCTCTACATACAAACTTTCAAACTGTGAACTTTCAAAGATGTGTACTTGTGTTCACATGTTCACTCATGTTAGTTCACATTTCTGGTCTACATTGCCATGTACGTGCATCCTCTACAAGTGGTTGTGCTTTTGTGTATGTTACTGTACAGTACTTTACAGAGTTCAGTAGTACAGTATCTTTATTTCAAGCCCAGGGTGTTTGGAAGCAAGTTTAAAAGCAGTAGCAGTGTAGCTGGTGTAACTGATTGTGTTAGTTGGGTATCTAGGATAACTCTGTTGGACTAACAAACAAATTGGACTATGAACACACTCTCAAAATGGATCTCTTTCATATGGAGGAGACTAACTGTGTTGAAATGCCCTTTATTTTTCAACTTCCTTATAAGTACACTTCATTCAACAACTTTGATATAATTTACTTTTTCTGTTAATTATTCCACCATACTGCAGCTATATAATGTACTAAAACACAAAACTGACTTTATAATTCTCACTTGAAATGCTTTAAGAATCCAATTGTTTATATAAATCAGGCAAAATTCTTTAGTAGGATGTATCATAGAGCAGTTCTAAGGAATTTACACTTCCATGACAAAACTATTGCAGATTTTGCAATGTTTATGGACGGTCACAGGTGTTATTTCTTCTGAGCATATTCTCTACCCTCCTCCATTTTGTGGCACTCTCTACTCTCTTCAGGATCTGATTCTAGATTATATTCTCTTGGTTCTTGCCATTTTTCCTACCTGTCCATCTTCCCTAGGTTCTTGTAAAAATTACTGGTACAGTATTTCTGGCATTACAATGATATTTTCTTTAAACTTTTACCTAGTAATTTATGACTTCCTTGAAGTCAAGGACTTTGTCTTCATCCAATTTGTATACTTAGTACTGATCATTGATTCTGATATATACTTGAGGATCAGTAAATGAAAGAAAGAATGAGAATGAGATAATTGATAAAAGTGTGCATATATTTTTTTCTATTTTATAATTGACATGTAGAACATGCTAAGTTTCTATTTCTTAATATATTTCCTTGTTAATATTGTAACACAAATTAGGTTGTTAACATCCTGAGATGGTTATCTGACTTTATTTAAATTGTTATTATAATGTTAATTTTTTTCTCACAAAATAGTAAAATAACACCAAACTGTTCATTTGGGACTGGAGAATAAGCTGCCAAGATTTCTGATAATAAATTAATTTAAAATCTCTGTTTACTTTTTTGCCCAGTTTTTAAAATATTTTAAAAAACATTTCTGAGCATTTAGTCTTGCATAGCAAATCATATCCCTTCATACACTTTAAAAGTTTCCAGATGATAAAAAGAGTTAATGGATATTTATAATTAATATTTATAAATTACCTCTCATGTACCTCACATATACATCTAGTGATCAGATGGAAAAATGCATTAAAATAAATCTATTTTCCCCAAGATGAATTATAATTTCAAAAATAAATCATTTGTTATAAATAAAGAAAATTAGACTAAAATATACTAGGATAAGAAATGACACAAAGTCCCTTTTTGTCCATACTTTATAACCTTCAAATAGTTGTGTTTTACCAGCATTTATTTCTGAGATTTAGGGGAAAAGAAGGTCTTCAGTTGTTAATTCTTTCCATGTGTTTTAACAAAAAGAATACCATTAATTGATATTTAAATGCAAATGAAAAGAAAATAGGAGAAAAAGAAATTATTTCCAAATTAAATGAATATGTGGTCTAACAAAAGCTGCATCTATGAAAAAGATATATATTACCCAGCTTTCTAATTCCTACCTCCAAAAAAATAAAAATTACAATGGTCAGGCAGAGATTTCTTTATTCACTTTTAAGATACGTATGTCCAGGAAATAAGTAATTCCAAACTCTGTAATTATTGAGGTTTTCATTTTGCCATTTACTTTAATAATTACTAAGGAAAAAGAAGAAAGACACATTTGAGGCTTATAGAAAAATCCTGAATGAGAAAATTATCAACAAGAATGCACCCTCTTCAAACATAATCAGAAATTCTACAGATATGGGATTTCTAAAATGCAGCAATATTTGATTTAATTTACTATTTTATTATAAACATTCTAAGTAACAAATTAAAATATACAAATATGAATTAACCTGTTTGATATCGAATGAGTTATCAATACTACCATTTGTGATTTTTAAAAATATTTCATAAAAATTAATGATTAGAGTATAAAAATTAATAAGATCAGATTCTTAAGTAAATTATCTTTTTACCACATTTAATAAACTCTAGAGAAACTTTGGAAATACTTAATCTAGCAGTGTTTTTGTCTTGAGATTTGAACATTTTACCTAAAATATAGATTTTATAACTGACACTAGTTTTGCCTCTTTAAGGTCACCTTTATTTTTATATAAGTACATTTTAAATAAAACTCTTTTCTTCATAACTTCTATTATTAATCAATTCAAGGAAATTTAAGCTTTTCTAATTTTTGTGGAAATTCTTTTATCTAAAAAATCTACTGTGAGTTGCACCATAAACTCAGACTTCTTTGGGAAAAAAATAAATTCCTTAACTCTACCTTTTGTCTTATTGTATTCTTTAAGTTCTTCGCCTCTATTTGGATTGCTTTTTGAGGTGAAATTAGATGGGCTTCCTACTCCTATTAGTCATAAACAGGAACGTTGTGTTTTCTTCGGTATATTATGCTGACCATCAACAGATGGAATGCACAATGGTAGGGATTCATCTAAACAGCTCTTTTATTCTCCTCTTTTTTTTTCCTTAGGACTTTAGGTACACTGACGTCAAAGTGCTTCCTATTTAAAAAAAAAAATCAGTAAAGAAATTGTCCAAAAGGTATGTCAACTTATTGTCTTCAGTGGCATCAGATATTATACTTGTTTATGGATTTATTTGAAACTTCTAAAAACATTTTTTATTATGAAAAAACCAAAATCTTGTATGCTCAAAAGATGCTAATTCTATTAATCATCTTTAGAGCCTGAAATATATGGTTTATCTGCACAAATTGACATATAAAATGAATTTTATCATGGTATTTCATTAAACACAATTTAGTTGACTTTCTTTCTTATGTCAAGGCATCCAAGGGATTTTAGACATCAAAGTCTATCTTCAGGTGTGGACACAAAAAAATCTTGGATTTTTGTATAAACAAATTGTCTTAATATGTACTTTTTATTCACTTAGTAATAACCAAGTTTTACAAAAATTCAGAAGAAATCCTAAAAAGCCTATCATCTAATAACAAGATAGCCTAGCATGCATATAGAGCTCAAACGGGAAACAGAAAGCTACACAGGCATCAGTAAGCAAGTGTAAGGGCTAAAATAAATTCCCTTCATCTTTTGGTTTCTAGAATTCTTTTTTACATTCATTGCTGTTCCAGATTGCTCCTGTGTCGTTTATGTTATCACTGGTTGTATAATTCATTGTGTGCCAATAGATAAGTAGGTAAATTAAAAAGCTCAATTAATTTTTGTTTTTAACTATAAAACAAAAAGTAGCATTACTTTTAATGAATCTAATGAAATGGAAGTTTTCTCCAGAAGTAACCTCTATTTTCTCCAATGATGAAGTTTTTTCATTAAGAACAGTTATAGCCGGGCTCGGTAGCTCAGCCTGTAATCCCGCACCTTTGGGAGGCTGAGGTGAGTGGATTGCCTGAGCCCACGGGTTCGAGACCCCCCTGGGCAACTTGGCAAGACCTCATCTCTACAATAAAATAAAAAATGAGCCGGGTGTAGTAGCGCACGCCTGTAGTTCCAGCTACTTGGAAGGCTGAGGCGGAAGGATCTCTGGAGCCCAGCAGGTTGAGGCTGCGGTGGCCGGGAGCGGCCACTGCACTCCAGTCTGGGTGACAGAGTGAGACTCCAACTCAAAAAAAACAAAAAAAGCCACTTATCACATTCCCCATATTGATTATTATAAGCACTGTATGTTATTCTTGGAGCAATTCCAAGCACAGTGAGCCATTAAAGCTTAACACAAATCATATGACCAGTCGAATCATCTATAGTTTTCATGCAAGTACAAAAATCTCCAAAACTCTTGTTTATTATGTCTGCATGTATTTTATGTCTGTGAGTTTTACTATATGTGTTTTTCAAAAGACTATTAGAATGGCTAACAGTATAAATTGCATGTATTTTGTTTCTATGATCTGATTATGTTTTTCAAAAGACCACCAGGATAGCTAGAAAGTAGAAATGTGAGCTTTATTGGTGATATATTTGCAAATCAGGGTGAGGAAGTCTCCAATGTGGACTGAAGGTGCTTTCTCTTTGAGGAGAAAAGGGACAGGTTGGGGTTCAACTCACAGGCTCCGTATTATACAATAGAACAAATAAATTCATCAGATTTGGGGTGAAAAGCTATAAATATTTATGAGAAGAGCCAGGTGCATTCACAATGGATCAACATACATGTAGCAGACATATATTCATTTTGAGATGAGATTGTAGTATTAAAAAGAGGTGGAATTTATTTTTTATGTCAAAAGATGAATGAAAGGACACAAAGACAGTTAGTGTGCCGCTCTGTATGTGTGGTTGAAATTGGCTTTAGGTTGCAGTAGCTTATCAGAAACAATTGTTTTTTTTTTAAAGCCTGGTCCTCTGTCCAAGTTTTAGTGTCTGGGATGTAAATCAGAGTAGACTTATTGATATAAATGGGTCTGTGCTGGTAAATCAGAAGTAACGTACAACAGAATAATCTAGATTTGTATATGTTTTTAATTTTCTAGAATCTCTCAATATACTCAGCAAGTATCTCATCATGAACTGATTAAGCGATTAAGCAGATGTTTAATGCTTTCAGTATGAAATGTTTATCTATTTTGTAGAAAGCATAAGTTGTGACACACAAAAACACACATCTCTGTGTGTGTGTATGTGAATTATAGCATTTATTGGGAAATACTAGACCTAGGTGGTGTGTGTGTGTGGGGGGGTGTGTTTGTTATGAGAGAGAGAGAGAGAGAGAGAGAGAGAGAGAGAGAGAGAGAGAGAAAGAGAAAGAGATCTGACAGTGGTTACAAAATAAAATGCAAATCTTTTAGAAAATTTTCCAGAGATTTGGAAAATAGAAAAGGTGATGCCCTAATATTTTAAATAATTTTAAATACTAAATCTAGACAAAGACTATTTAAAAAAGGAAATTTAAAGGCTCATATTTATTCATGGCCATACATACCAATATCATAAAGAAAATATCATCATGGTGAAACAAGCAATATATTAAGTACTCTCAAGACCATATCTTTATGCTCTATCACAGGAATATAGATTTGGTTTAACAGCAGAAAATTAATTAGTAAAATTCGCTATAGTATGATATTGATGGCAAACATTATATAATCATGGCAAAAGATAAAGTCACTTTATTTTTAAAGTACAACATTATTTCATAATTAACAACAACTATCACCATTTAGGGAACTGGAATGGAAGTATATTTCCTTTCCATGACAAAATCATTTACAACAAAACCTATAACTTCAAACTTATTGGTGACATGCTAAAGGCTAAAGCATTTTACTTAAGAACAGTAACATTTCTCTTATGAACGTTATACAAAAGTGTCATGTGGTTTTAACTTTTAGCTTAGATCACTACTTTAATTTAACTTTATACTATATTTCTTGTCTTACTACATGATAGTAAAAGGAAAATTCAGATACATTGAAAGGATATTACTTGGAAAAATAAAACAAAAGTATCATGTTTTATGTATAATATGGTTTTCTACACAGCAAACTCAAAAAAGTCTGCAAAAATGTAATACAATTAATAAGAAAATTACTTTGGTTTAAGAAAAATATAACAAAAGTTATGCGATCATTTTATGGAATGAATTATTAGATTTAATCAAAAGGTATTAAAGAATTTTTAGATATACGAGAATGTAACGTGATTAAATGTAGGATGATCCTTTTCTAAAGTTGCTAATTTCTTCGAAAACTTGAATAGAATTAACTCAATCTTAATCAGATTATCAACACTATTTTCATGGAACTTGACAAGATAACTCTAAATCTACATAAAAGAATATTAAGAAAAGTAAGGAAATCTGAATTTCCTTCAAGAAAAATCTAAGTCAGATTTTCTAGACCAGATAATAAGACTTATAAAGTTCTAATTTCTAAGTCAGTGTGGCTATGGTAGATTACTCTGTTAGGAATAATCTTAATTTCTCATATGTAAAATGCAAAACTATCTTTCTTCTGTTCCTCATAAAACTGTGGAGGATTTTCAAAAAAGATTATATCATGTTATATGCATATATATACAACACTACAATGTGTATGTTACAATTGCTTACCATTATTGGTGTGCCTAAGTCACTTTAACAGACTTAGTGAGCTATGGTGTTTCAGAGATATAAAAATTCTCATTCACTGCTGATGAGAGGGCAAAATGATGAAAACCTCTTGGAGTCTTTTCTCTGTGAGCAAACAATGCGATTTCAAGGAATTTATCCCAAAGAGATATTTATGTGCACAAAAATGTGCCCACAAAGAAGTCAAGAACAGTACTATGTAAGTTAATTGAATACACTCTAAATGTTCACAGGAAATTATTTAATAAATACTGTGATTCAACAAAATGGAATACTTTTAGTCATTTAAAGATATTAGAGCATTATTCAATGGAATTAGCTAAGATAAATATTAGATATCCACAAGATATACACAAACATCTGTGTTCTTAAAGTATCTTTTATAAAATCTTTGTTGATTATTTACAGTTGGCACCCATCTTTTCAAAGTGCAGTCACTTTCATGTCCTCTTCCTTTTTTTTTTTTTTTTTTTTTTTTTTTTGAGTTGGAGTCTCACTCTGTCACCCGCACTGGAGTGCAGTGACCACTCCCGGCCACCGCAGCCTTGCCTGCTGGGCTCCGGCGATCCTTCCGCCTCAGCCTTCCAAGTAGCCGGAATTACAGGCATGCGCTACCACGCCCGGCTGATTTTTGGTTTTGATTTATTGTACAGATGAGGTCTCGCTGCCCAGGTGGGTCTCAAACCCACGGGCTCAGGTTCCTTTGTTTTTAGGGAATTTTCTTTCTCGTTCATTTCTGTTAAAACCTCAAATTTGTTAACTATGCAGAGATGTATAGGAAACATTATCTCATCTTAAAGGTTACTATTTTGCTACATAGAAAAGCTTTGAAAAGTATTTTCCTAAACATTAAGCCAGCTACCTCAACAAAATGTATATCGTTTTTAAAGGTAATAGTATCCAATTAAATGTTCTTTAGAGACAAGATGAATTTTTACATCAATACTGTTTAAGAAAATCAGAATCTCATGAGAGGTTATGAAATTTCTGGCACCAAGTGCTGGAAAGGAAAATGACCATATTACAAAAATGTAAGAGAGAAGATTCGAACTTTGTTGGAAGAATGGAATCATTTAAGATAAATTTTAAAGCTGAGATTTTATGACACTTATTTCACATTATGCAGTAAAACAGTGATGAGTAAATAGACTGTGTAATGAAAATTTATTTTGATCCACTTGTCTTAAAGACCGAAATCATGAGGAAAAAGCTACCAATTAATAATTAATTTGATTTCTCAATCATAAACTTAAAAGAAGCCATGCAATGAAACATAGATTGTAAGCCACTTATACTTGGGTTTTGTGTTTGTATCAGGAAAAAGAAGAGATTAAGAAATATTCGTAGACAAATAAGAATAAATTTATCATATAAATGAATATAATATTTGATATAGAGAGATTTAAAAAATTATATGGTGGTTAAGTCATTGTTAAGAATCATCCTTTTTAACTTTTATGCATGTCACGAAATTCATATTTTGAGTGCAGAGTCAAGATCAAAACCTATTATCCTATTTTCTGAATAAAATGAGCAAATTTCTTTGGCTTACCATGATTTTAGACTGTTTCAGGACACCTCAGACTTGTACTCACTTGTTTCCATCTCAAACATGTGTGAGCCTCCCCCTGCTTCCCAGAACTCCAAGACACATGCTTAGCACAAGCAGCATCAGAGGGCCTCCCCTAAAATGCCTTGACAGGGAGTTGGCATCCCTGAAGCTACCCTGCAACCAACTGGGGAAAAGAGCTGATGAATAAATGCATCAGATCATATCTTTCATTTGAAAAAAACAGTGAGAGGCATTTTGGGAATTCTTTTCCAGTTTGACCATATTTTATTTTATTTTATTTTTATTTTTATTTTTTTGAGTCGGAGTCTCACTCTGTCGCCCAGACTGGAGTGCAGTGGCCGCTCCCGGCCACCACAGCCTCGACCTGCTGGGCTCCGGCGGTCCTTCCGCCTCAGCCTTTCGAGTAGCCGGAATTACAGGCACGTGCTACCATGCCCGGCTAATTTTTTTTGATTTATTGTAGAGATGAGGTCTCGCCAAGTTGCCCAGGCGGGTTCGAACCCGCGGGCTTAGGTAATCCACTCACTTCAGCCTCCCAAAGGCATGGGATTACAGGCTGAGCCACCGAGCCTGGCTGGCCATATTTTAAAAAAGAAAACACTATGTCCTAATTTCTAGTCATTTGTACTGTATTTTCTTATGCCTGTTTTCTCACGCAATACTACTGATCAATATCACTGGTTGGCCTTGTCAGGGCATCAGAAACTCACAGATAAAGAAACTGGTATTATTGTTACTGCTGCTGCTATGACTACAGCTGCTATTATACTACTGCTAACCATTACTAATGGCCATGGCTAATACTTATTAAACATTCAAACTATTTCAGTCATTCTACTAAGCTCTGAACAAAAATTAAGTCAAGTAATACAATTCTCACACAAAATTCTGCCAAACGACGTCAAAATAAGTGATTAAGAGAAATAAATAAATGATCCATGATAAAATAATAACATTCTTAATTTTCAATTGAAGAAATAAAGATGCAGAGTAATTGAATAACTCACCAAAGGCACAGGGTTTGTAGATGATCCGGGTTTAGAAAAAGTACAAACTACTTAGAGCTAGAGGACAAATATGATCATTTCTAGTTCAGTTTTTTGTTTTGTTAATTTTTAAGTTTGTGATAGATTTTGATACACTATATTTGTACATATTTTCAGAGTACGCATGAAATTTTGTTGCATGCACAGAATGTGTAATGATCAAGACCAGGTATTTAGGATATCCATCACTTGAATATTTATAATTTCTACATGTTGGGCATATTTCAAGTCCTCTCTTCTAGCTAGTTTGAAAAATATAATGCGTTGCTGCTGACTATAGTCACCCTACTCTGTATAAAATATTAGAACCTGTTCCTTCTACCTAACTGTAGGTTTGTACTGTTAACCAACCTCTTTTCTTTCTGCCATCCCCCTATACACCTTTCCAAGTCTCTGGCATCTATGGCTCCACTCTATATATGGTAGTGAAATAGATACATTATCAATCAGTTTGGTAGATGGAATGGTGCTATCCCCTGCTGCCAAAAATCCCCATCCTAATTTGTGACACTTGTGAATAGGTTACCTTACATACTAAGGGAAACTTGGATAGCAAATGGAATTAAGATTGTAATTTGGATTCTTTTAAAGTAAGATTGATTGCCCTGGCTTATCTAGGATGGCCCAAAATAATCACAAGAATAATAATGAAAAGGAGAGAGAGAATTGGGAGGGTCATAGACAGAATGGATTTGAGCACAGAGGAAGGGGCAAAAGCTAAGCAAAGGTGAGGGCCCATTCCAGAAAGGAGCACAGCCCAGCAATCATCTTTATTTTAGTTTAGTAAAAACAACTTCAAATTTCTAATCTCTAACAGTGTAAATAATAACTTTGTGTTTCTTAAGCTGCTACATTTTTGGTACTTATAACAGCAGTAACAAGAAACTAATACAAATATTTAATAATTTTAAAATGTAGGCAGCCCATTGAAGCTTGTAATACAATTTTTCTTTCTTCTTCCCTCCCTCCCTTTTTCTCTCCTTCCTACTTTTATAGTGAAATGAAAGAGTGCCTTGGTTATAATTTATATGAACAAGAAAATTTATTCAACTTATGCAAAGCACATCCACACAAAACCCCAGAGGTAAAATTAGAAATAAGATTTATTTTGACATACTCCAGCAAGTTCATTTGGAGACAATGGTCAGCTTGATTAATGAAGATATAATTGGCTTAAAGATAAATTTAGATCTTTCTCAGATTGAGAGTTTTTAAATTGCAGAACAAAATTATATTACAGATTTTCCCAAATATATTATAACATCAATCATTTATCTTAATCTCTTCCTTTGACATTTTTAGACATATCTTAAGCTTTCAATTTACATAGTTACATCAAGATCGACAGATTTCTTCAGGAGTATCTGTGATTTAGTTGAGGAAGTCAGATATGTACTATTTAAGTATGATAATTCCTCTTCACTTCTAACTTTTTCCTGACTACTAAATATATCTGCTTGAAATGATAACCCAGCTACTAAATAAATCAGATTCTAGAAGTTCTTTTTCTTGCGGAAAATTTTATTTAGGATACAAATGTATTAAATGCACATGCATGTAAAGACACAGATCAAATGAAGTAGAAATGAGACTGAACTGTTAGTGAGAAGACACAGGTCTAGTTCCTGGTCTGTCACAGATAGTTGCATGTATTTCCTACAGATCACGTAACCTGAGTCCACAGTTTGTAGGTAAAGATAATAATATATATCACCCTAAGTACTGAGGAGTAAATGAAATACTACAAATGACTACAATTTGTCAATGGCAAAAGACATGCCAATATCTTATCAACTACATTACTTTGATTAGTTTTATTCTTGTGATAATGTTTTATTTTTGTCTTATAATTTAACATTATATATTTCCTATATTAATTTTTAATGCCTCCTTCTTATGTCCTTAAATCACTTTCCACTTAAGTACCACTGAAAGTTCTATTAAATTACTTCTCTTACATTGGAATGAAAATAATGCAGAATAATGTAAAATGCTTGACATTGGTTTCTATATAGTTATGTGTATATAAGAGAGAGAGGAGGGAGGGGGAGAGAGAGAAAGAGGGAGAGAGAAAGAGTGAGAGAATGAGAGAGAAAAATGTTAAACAATTGAAATGAGATCTTTCCAGTAAATGCTAAAAAAGGGAAAGAGTCATTTCATTAATTCATAATACTAAGGTAGTACCTTTATGTCTGTTCTAATAATAATAATATGAACAATTTCTAGTATTTATTGACCACTTACTATGTGTCAAACATCATGTTTTCCATGGATCGCTCACAATACTTCAATGCAAATCCAGTGGAGTGTTATTATTTATTATCCCACATTTTACAAATAAGGATCTGAGGGCTGTGAAACCTATGAAATGTCCATGATTATTCTTCTGGAATGCATGGCATTACAGTACCAGAGGTAGTGCTCTTAAGTTCTACAACTTGAATTCTTCCACTAATTACTGTTCAGCCTGAGAGTTATCCAACCCGATCAACCCAATCACCCTTTCCTACCCTTCAAGACAACTGCATTGTCATGAACCTAAACATGTTCATATTCAGTATAACAGGTTATCATTGTCCAAAAACTATCTTTAAAAGTTAATTTCCTAATAACTAATTATTTGTAGGCCAAATATTTCTCTTTGTGTTTTCCATCAAAACAGTAACTTGAAATAACTGCTAAACAATCACTGTTTATAAAATTGGAGGTAGAGCCTATAGTAATAATCAAAAACAATATTAGGATAAAATTTATTTATTTGGCTTAGAACTTTCTTTTGTGCTTCTTTCCTATTTTTTTTATTTTAATTTTTGGCTAATGACTTTTTAATTTAAAAGATCCACTTTTCATCACAACTTCTCAAAGGCATAACAATTCTAATCACTTTGAAATATTAATTACTGCTTTTTTGTCTGAAATTTAGTTTGATTCATGCCAGTATAAGTAACTATAGACTTCTAATGTTCTGAAAAAATTTGTAACTATTGTAACTATTCTAATATTCCTTCTTTTTTTTTTTTTTGGTAGAGACAAGGTCTCACCAAGTTGCCTGGGCTGCTCTCAAGCCTGCAGGCTCAGGCAATCCACTTGCCTTGGCCTCTCAAAGTGTTGGGATTGCAGGCTGAGCCACAGAGCCCAGCCAGTGGGTTTCCAATATTCATAACAAATTCAAAAACGCATATGATTTAAATAATATCAAAACTTATTTCCAAGAAAATGATGCATACAACCCTTAATCTTGGAATAGAATGGCCAGGATTGTCCAGGGTTTGAAGAATGTTTTCTTTTCCTCACCATTTGCTTAAGCAAATGATGCTGGGGAAACTGGCTAACCACAAGCAAAAGAATGAAAGTGGATCCCTACCTATCACTATGTACAAAAATCAAGTCAAAATGGATCAAGGACTTAATGTAAAACCTCAGACTATAAGAATCCTACAAGAAAACATAGGAAACACCCTTCTGGATATAAGAGTAGGCAATGAATTCATGAGCAAGTCTCCAAAAGTGAATGCTAAAAAAAAGCTGAGATTAGACAGGCAGGAGCTCTTCAAATTGAAAAACTTTTGCACAGGAAAATAAACCATCAAGAGAGTAAAGAGACAACCCACAGAATGGGGAAATATATCTGCAAATTATACATCTGACAAAGGCCAAACATTCTACAAGGAACTCTAAGTAAAAGGAAAAAGAACAAACACCACCATTAAAAAGTGGGCAAAGGACATGAACAGACACTTCTTAAAAGAGGATGTACAAGCAGCCAACAGACACATGAAAAATTGCTCAGCCTCACTAATCATCAGAGAAATGCAAATCAAAACTACAATGAGATACCACCTAACTTTAGCAAGGATGGCTGTCATTAATAAGACCAAAAGCAGCAGGTGTTGACACAGCTGCAGAGAACAAGGAACGCTTTTACATTTCTGATGGGAATGTAAGCTAGTTCAACCTCCATGGAAAGCAATGTGGTTATTTCTAAACAAACTAAAAATTTGATCTTCCATATGATTCAGCAATCCCTCTTCTAGGAAAATACCCAGAGTAACATAAATCACACTACCAAAAAGACACCTGCACATGCATGTTTATTGCAACACTATTCACAATAGCAAAAACATGGACCCAACTCTGCTTCCCATCGAGAGTGGACTTGAGAGAACCGTAATAGAGTATACCATAAACTTAGGTTAAGAGCATGCTATAACCCAATAAATATGTAATCAGCTTGTGGACAATAGCACAGCCATTTTAGTTTTCTGCTTTAAAACATAACCTGTAGCTGTTTAAAGTTTCAGTTATGGGAAAAAACTGCAAAACTCCAGTTCAAGCTTTAAGCCCTTCCCTTGAACCACTTTCCCCTTAGCAACAACCAATCAGGTGCCAGGGGAAAATCACCTAAAGTTTCCAAATGTCTCTGCAACTTCCCTAGCTAGTAGGCCAAGGTCAGCCTGAGTCAAGCTAGCCAATCCTCCACAATTGAGCTGACAACCAGAGGTTACTACTCAATTAAATGGTAACAGGACTGGAAAGTCCCCCCAAACTCCTCCTCCCTTTGTATAAAAGCATAAAAGGCATCTGCTTAAGGAAGTCAGGGCCTCTGGGTGTACTCCGCTGCATCGGAGGTCAACAGAGTTCCAGGCTCGAGCTTGCAAATAAAGACCCTCTTGAACTTTCATCGGAATTGGCTCTTGGTGGTCTCTCGGATTGAACTTTCAGCCACTACATTTGGGGGCTCGTCCGGGATCCCAGAGACCCCCCCCCGAGACCCCGGTCCAGAGGGTTCTCAGACCAGCATTTGGTAAGTCGCTCCTGGGTTAGCGCATCTATGTCCTGTATCTCAGGTGGAGCTCCACACTTTGTTCTGAAGTCGGCATCAGGCTAGGCGGACACACTGGAAAGCTGCCGGCCGGGACTCTTGGGAGACGTCCCACGACCCCCCTCCAGAAGACGAGGTCTTCATCTGTGGGGAAGGTCAGACTCATTGACGGTCTGTCTCTCCCCTATCGTACTTTCAGATTTGTTTTCGTGGCTGCTACTGTCTGTCTCTTGTTGGTTTTCCCTTTCGTCTTGTTGGTTGTGTTTGTTGTAATAACAGTACTGACGAATGAGATGGGGCAGGCACAGACAACGCCGTTAACCCTCATGACCGATCACTTTTCAGAACTAAAGGAAAGGGCGCACAATTTGAATGTTGAAATTCACAAAAAGAAATTCTGGGATTTGTGCGCCACTGAGTGACCTGCCTTCAATGTAGGCTGGCCACGAGAAGGGACCTTTCTAACAAGTGTTCTCTTGCAGCTCAAGAGTGTCATCCTCCAAAGAGGCTCCCAGGGACACCCAGACCAACTACCTTATATACTGGTCTGGCAAGATATAGTGGAATCCCCTCCCCCTTGGGTGAAACCCTATCTTCCTACCCTGTTAAAGGCATTGAGAGTGCTCACGATGCAGGAGAAGGGGGTGGAAACTTCGAAGCCACCAGAGAGTGTGTCGTCACAGCCTTGCGAGAAGCAGAATCCCTTCCATAAGCAGGAGAAGGGGGTGGAAACTTCGGAGCCGCCAGAGAGTGTGTCGTCACAGCCTCGTGAGAAGCAGAATCCCTTCCATAAGTCCCCAAAGAACCCCTTTTACCCCATTCTCCCTGATTCTAACTTGGAAGAGATGATTTCCCCCCACACCAGTCAGCTCCCCCTAGACCTTCAGCCCCGCCAGCGCCCCAAGCCACCATCACCGCTGCCGCCACTGTGGAGGCGGAGTCAGGAGTGGCCAGGGAGGGGAGGCAGAAAAGAGAAATGGATGGACTAGACGCGGGGACTTGAGGGAGAGTCGCCAGGGTGGCTGATCCTGGAGTCGCCCTGGCTGATTCCATGGTGATCTTGCCACTGAGAGTGACTGGGCCCCCAGATAAGGCTGGGAACCAACCCATGCATTATTGGCCGTTTTCCACTAGTGATTTATACAATTGGAAAATGCAAACTGCTACTTTCTCTGAGAATCCTAGAGGGCTGATTAACTTGCTGGAAAGCATTCTCTTTACCCACCAGCCTACCTGGGATGATTGCCAGATGCTTCTATAGGTATAATTCACCACTGAAGAGAAAGAAAGAATCCAGACGGAGGCCCGGAGGCTGGTTCTGGGAGTTGATGGACAGCCCACCACCAACTCAGATCTTATCAATGTAGCCTTTCCCCTTTCCCAACCTGGATGGGATTTTAACATGGCAGAAGGTAAGGAGAAACTCCGGATCTACCACCAGGCTCTGATGGCAGGTCTCCGGGCAGCTGTTCATAAGACCACTAATTTGGCTAAGGTATATAACATAAGGCAGGACGGGAACGAGAGCCCAGTCACATTTTTGGAGCATATTATGGAAGCCTTCCGTCAGTACACCCCAATGGATCCAGAGGCACCAGAAATTAAAGCGGCTGTAATCATGGCATTCGTTAATCAGGCAGCACCAGATATCAAAAGGAAGTTGCAGAAAGTAGAAAGATTAGGAGAGAAAAGTTTACAGGATCTGCTGGGGGTGGCTGAGAAAGCCTTTAACAATAGAGAGAGTCCGGAAGAACGCCAGGACAGGCGTAGCGAGCAGCAGACCAAGCAAAAATTCTCTTAGCCACCACTACCCACGACCCCAAGGAAAAACAGAAGCGGCTAGAAAAATTGGCTTCTGAGTCAGGCAACAAACCGGGGAATCCCCAGCCAGACCACCCCAAGATAGGGAAAAATCAGTGCTTCTACTATAAGGAGGAAGGGCACTACATAAAGAACTGCCCTAAGCACCCTCCCTGGCCTGAGAACAAAGTGACTGTACTTGTAACTGAATAGGGAGGTCAGGGCTCAGAGTTCCCCCCTGAGCCCTGGGTAACCTTGGAGGTAGGGGGGAAACCTGTGACTTTTCATGTGGATTCAGGAGCGGAGTGATCCGTATTATTTAAACCACAAGGCCCTCTCTCAGACAAAATCTCATGGGTTCAAGGAGCTAACGAGATAAGACCGGCACACTGGACCACTAAGAGAACAGTGAATTTAAGCACTGGTACGGTCACCCATGAGTTCTTAGTTCTTCCTGATTGCCCATACCCTTTGTTTGGGAGAGATCTGTTGATCAAAGTGGAAGCAAATCTCAGCTTTCAGCCAGACGGGGTGACAGTAACAGATTCAGTTGGGCACCCCCCGCAGATTCTAACTGTAAAATTAGAAGATGAATACAGGCTGTGTCAGGTCCCTGACCCAGAGATGGAAGTGGACATTCAGGACTGGCTTCGGGAAATTCCCCTAGCCTGGGCAGAAACTGGAGGAATAGGGTTGACTAAACACAGGCCAGCAGTATTTGTGGAACTAAAGCCTGGAGCAGACCCAGCCCGGGTCCAGCAGTATCCAATCCCTGTGGTGGCGTGAAGTGGGATAACCCCCCACATACGGCAGCTGCTGGATGAGGGAATACTGCGGCCTTGTCAGTCTGCCTGGAACACACCCTTGCTGCCAGTATGAAAGCCAAATTCAACCGACTATCGGCCTGTTCAGGACTTACGGGAAGTAAACCGCCAGGTGATGGACATACACCCCACGGTTCCTAACCCCTATACCCTCCTCACCGCCCTGGTCCTAGGCAAGGTTTGGTATACGGTATTAGATTTAAAAGATGCCTTTTTCAGCTTACCGTTGGCCCCATGGAGTCAGGACATCTTCGCCTTCGAGTGGCTGAACCCGGAAAGAGGAATCAGTGGGCAACTCACCTGGACCTGGCTTCCCAAGGATTCAAAAACTTTCCCACCATCTTCGATGAAGTCTTACATGAAGACCTGGGTGAGTTCCATAACACACACCCCACCCTAACCCTGTTGCAGTACGTGGATGACATTCTGCTAGCCACAGAAAATCAGCACGCGTGCTTGCAAGGCACCAGAGATTTACTGCAAACACTAAGTGCTCTGGGCTATCGAGCCTCAGCCAAAAAGGCTCAGATCTGCAAAACTGAAGTAAGTTACCTGGGTTACAAACTGAAAGACGGGCAGAGATGGCTATTGGATGCCCGAAAGGAGACGGTACTGAGAATTCCACAACCACAGAATGTACGACAGGTACGTGAGTTCTTAGGATCGGCTGGCTTCTGCCGCCTATGTATTCCTGGGTATGCTGAGCTCGCCTGGCCATTATATGAGGCCACCAAAAATAAGTCCGAACTCACATGGACGGAGTACATGAACAGATCTTTCGAAACTCTTAAACAAGCCCTGATGTCAGCCCCACCTCTGGGACTGCCAGATCTGACTAAACCCTTTTTCTTGTTTGTTGATGAGTCTAAGGGAATAGCCAAAGGAGTGCTGTTGCAGCAAATAGGGCCATGGAAGAGGCCAGTGGCATACCTGTCAAAGAAGTTGGACTCCGTGGCTGCCGGGTGGCCCCCATGCCTACGGATCATTGCGGCAGTTGCCACTATGGTCAAGGACGCTGACAAAATCGCCATGGGAACAGAACTACATGTCACTGCCCCTCATGCTGTGGAGGGAGTTCTAAAACAACCACCCAAGAGATGGATAAGTAATGCCCGGCTAACTCATTATCAAAGTCTCCTTTTTTTTTTGAGTTGGAGTCTCACTCAGTCGCCTAGACTAGAGTGCAGTGGCTGCTCCTGGCCACAGCAGCCTCGACCTGCCGGTCTCCGGTGATCCTTCCGCCTCAGCCTTCTGAGTAGCTGGAATTACAGGCATGCGCTACCACACCCAGCTGATTTTTTGATTTATTGTAGAGATGAGGTCTCGCTGCCCAGGCGGGTCTCGAACCCGCGGGCTCAGGCAATCCACTCACTTCAGCCTCCCACAGGGGCAGGATTACGGGCTGAGCCACTGAGTCCGGCTTCAAAGTCTTCTTTTAAACCCAGCCAGAATCTTGTTTCAGGCTCCGGCTACTCTGAATCCAGCCACCCTGCTACCTGACCCGGACGGGGAAGGCCCCCTACACGACTGCCAGGACATCCTGGCGCAGGTCCACGGAATATGGGAAGACCTTCAGGACCGACCCCTAACCGATGCCAAAGAAACTTGGTACACAGACGGCAGCAGCTACGTGCAGGGCGGAACTAGGTATGCTGGGGCAGCGGTGACTACAGAGACTGAGACCTTATGGGCAGCGCCACTTGTGGCCGGGACCTTGGCGCAGCGAGCCAAGCTCATTGCCCTCACTAAGGCCCTAGTCATGGGAAAAGGGCAAAGAATAAATGTTTATACTGACAGCAGGTATGCTTTTGCAACTGCGCACATTCATGGAGCCATCTATAAGGAGAGGGGACTCTTAACTTCAGAAGGAAAGGCTATCAAAAATAAAACTGAAATCCTTGAGTTGTTACAGACACTCTGGCTACCCAAAGCACTGGCCATAATATATTGTCCAAGACACCAGAAGGAGGACACGCTAGTGGCACGGGGAAACTGTCTGGCAGACACTGAGGCCAAAAAGGCTGCCCTTTCTGTTGACCATGTCCTAGTGACCACACTGCCAGACCCTGGGCCCCCAGATCTGCTTGAAAGCCTGAATTATACAGAGGAGGATTTAAAATGGATAAAATGGGTAGCCTGCAGTTATGTTCTCAAATGGCTGGTAGTGGATCCAACACCAGCAAATGGAATGTCATCCTTCCAGAACAGTTGGGTCGGCAATTGCTTATAAAAATGCACAGAAGTACCCACATGGGAACCAGAAAAATAGAAGAATTAATACGCCATGCAAACATGGTTATGCCCAATGGTCGACAAATGATTGGACAAATTGTAAATCAATGTCAGGCTTGTCAGGTTTTCAACGCAACCAATCCCAAACAAAACCCGGGGACCAGACTTCGAGGAAACCAGCCAGGAGCGTACTGGGAAGTGGACTTCACTGAGGTGAGACCAGGAAAGTACGGATACAGGTACTTACTAATGTTTATATACACCTTTTCAGGGTGAAAGGAGGCATTCCTCACCAAGAATGAAACCGCACAGGTGGTGGCCAAGAAGCTCTTGGAAGATCTGATGCCCAGGTATGGCTTCCCTGTCCAGATCAGATCAACGGCCCCAGCTTCCTCTCTAAGTTAATACGGGGAGTAGCTCAGGCCCTGAGGGCGGACTGGAAATTACATTGTGCATACAGGCCCCAGAGCTCAGGACAGGTAGAAAGAATGAATAGAACCCTAAAAGAGACCTTAACTAAATTAGTCCAGGAGACTGGCGGGGACTGGGTGACTCTCCTTCCCTTTGCACTATATAGGGTGCACAACTCACCCTATAAACTAGGGTTTACTTTTGAAATCATGTTTGGTGTGCCTCCACCGGTCATACCTAACCTAAGAACAGAACTATTAATAGACATAGATGATCAAAAACTCCTTTTTTCCCTCCAAACTCTGCAAAGGGTCCATGAGCAGGTGTGGCCCAGACTGAAAGCCCTTTATGAGACCGGACCACCGTTGACTTCCCACAACTACCAACCAGGGGACTGGGTGTACGTATGGTGACAACAACACGAGATTCTGCAGCCGTGGAGGAAAGGACCGTATGTTGTGATCCTGTCCACCCCCACTGCCTTGAAGGTGGAAGGTATCGCGTCGTGGATACACCACACCCACATCAAACTTGCTGATACCCCTGCTGTGCTGACGCACCCGAATGGAGCAGCCAACTGGACAAGGACAATCCTCTAAAGCTAAGACTGTGTCGCACTTCTTCTGCTTCTTCGTGACGGGGTTTGGATCCCTTTGGGCAGTCCCTAATCCTCACCAACCTCTAAACTTAACATGGCAGTTGTTAACCCTCAGGTCAGGGATCAACAGAATAATTTTTCAAACTTCCAACCTCGCTCCCCTCAATACTTGGTTCCCAACCCTCACCTGTGACCTAAAGGAAATGTACCAATACTCTGACTGGGCTGGCGTGGTAACCAAAGTAATTTCAAAGCTAGACTATAACAAGCAGTATATATGTATGTATGCCCCGGCCATGTATGCCCCGGCCATGACCAGGACGAGGCATGTGCAGACCCCAGCCAATATTATTGCCCAGCATGGGCCTGTGTCTCCACAGGCACCGTACCTTGGGTCCCTGCCAAAACCAATGACTTAATCACTATAAAAAGAAACCCCTCAGGTTATAAGAGGGGGTCCTGTCAGATTCAGGGTATGTTTGTGACACCCTCTCTCTCTTACTGTGACCCCCTCATAATAGACTTCACCCCGGCGGGGCACCAAGTTACAGACTGGAAGGTCGGGAAAATGTGGGGAATCAGGTTACATGACGACCCTAGAACAGGATGGCATGATCTAGGAAGTCTTTTCATGATTAGACTAAAAGTCCAAACCCTCAGTGCTGTCCCGGGGCTCACCTGATCTAATTTTGGACACCATATTTGGGGGTTCGCACCACCCACGGATAAGCCAACTACTGAATCAATTCCTAGACCAGAGCCAAGCAGTGCGCCCTTCACTACTGCCATCCACACCCCACGCTGCGGTAACACTGCAGCTATTTCCTCTATAAAGAAAACCCCTGTACTAAATACATCCTCATACTTTCTCTGGAACGCCTCCTCCCACCCTCTCTGGGATATACTAAGCAATGCCTACCTTTTTCTCAATAGCACCAGGCCCAATCTCACCCGGTCCTGTTGGCTATGCTATAGTCCCTGGCCACCTTATTATGAAGGCACTGCAATTATAGGAAACTACACCATGAGCCCGAGTTCTAATGCTTGCCGGTGGGCCCTGAGCACGGAAATAAGCTTGACCCTACAGTCAATCTCTGGGAAAGGAACTTGTGTGGGCAAGCCCCCTTCGGGGGTCCAGTCCTTATGTGCCCAGACTTTCCCTGTAGTCTCCAATGATTTTCACCTGCGCCCCGAGAACGGATGGTGGATGTGTTCCACTGGTTTAACTCCGTGTTTTCATGGGCAGGTACTCACTCAGTCTGAGGGCTTTTGCATTTTGGTACAGTTACTCCCCAAAATACTGTACCACACTGAGGAGGACATATTCCAGTTGCTGAAACAAGAAGGGTACCCCCGGGTTAAAAGGGAACTGGTCACTGCAATAACCCTGTCAGTGTTGCTAGGACTAGGCCTTACCAGGGCAGGGACAGGAATCGCCTCCCTAGCCACTCAATCCCATCATTACAGTAGCCTTCGGGCTGCAATAGATTCTGACATAGAAAAAATAGAAACTTCTATTTCACACTTACAGGAATCCCTAACCTCTCTGTCTGAAGTAGTTCTGCAAAACCGTAGAGGCTTAGACCTACTGTTCCTCCAGCAAGGTGGCCTCTGTGCCGCCCTGGGAGAAGAATGTTGTTTCTACACCGACCATTCAGGGATAGTAAAGGAATCCATGGCTAAGGTGTGAGAAGGTTTGGCTAAGCGCAAATTAGAGCAGGAGCAGAGACAGGGATGGTTTGAACATTGGTTTAACTACTCACCTTGGTTAACCACACTATTGTCTGCTTTAATAGGCCAAGTGACCATACTCTTGCTGTTGCTAACCTTGGTCCATGTATTTTAAATAAGCTAATAACTTTTATAAAAGCTAGAATAAACACTGTTCAACTTATGGTCCTCAGTACCAACAGGTGCCCCTGGACAACTCGGCATGTTAAAGGAATCCAAGATTAGATTCACTCTACCCTCATGAGAAGGGGGGAATGAGAGAACCATAATAGAGTATACCATAAACTTAGGTTAAGAGCATGCTATAACCCAATAAAATATGTAATCAGCTTGTGGACAATAGCACAGCCATTTTAGTTTTCTGCTTTAAAACATAACCTGTAGCTGTTTAAAATTTCAGTTATGGGAAAAAACTGCAAAACTCCAGTTCAAGCTTTAAGCCCTTCCCTTGAACCACTTTCCCCTTAGCAACAACCAATCAGGTGCCAGGGGAAAATCACCTAAAGTTTCCAAATGTCTCTGCAACTTCCCCAGCTAGTGGGCCAAGGTCAGCCTGAGTCAAGCTAGCCAATCCTCCACGATTGAGCTGACAACCAGAGGTTACTACTCAATTAAATGGTAACAGGACTGGAAAGTCCCCCCAAACTCCTCCTCCCTTTGTATAAAAGCATAAAAGGCATCTGCTTAAGGAAGTCAGGGCCTCTGGGTGTACTCCGCTGCATCGGTGGTCAACAGAGTTCCAGGAGCGAGCTTGCAAATAAAGACCCTTTTGAACTTTCATCGGAATTGGCTCTTGGTGGTCTCTTGGATTGAACTTTCGACCACTACAGACTGGATAAAGAAAATGTAAACATACACAATGGAATATTACATAGCCATAAAGAAGAAGAAAATTATGACCTTCACAGCAACTTGCATGAAGTTAGAGACCATCATACTAAGTGAACTATTGCAGAAACAAAGAACTGAATATCGCATGTTCTCACTGGTAAGTGAACCCTGAACACTAATCACATTATTACCAGGGTGGGATCTTTACTTGCTAGGTACTGCTGGGGGAGGGAGGGAATGATCATGGTGGGGCCACATAACAACACAACGTGTATCTGGTACACTATCATGGGGATTGAGGGCCACCTAGAAACCCAAACTTCACCCACATGCAGCATACTTATGTAATAAATCCTCACTTGTACCCCACAACTCTATAATAAATAAGTAAATTATAAAAAAAGAAGCATAACTTTTCTCCGTTGGACTATCTGAATTTCTGTAAATTAAAAAAAAATGAAATTCTGAAGAAAAATAAAATACTTTTCATAAAACTTATTAAATAAAATTATTGATAATCATAACAGGCCATGAATGGTACTTACAAAAATTAAAGAATTCATCAATCTGAAGCTGCTGATGGTCTTTGCCTACGTCCGTTGAATGCAGGAAGTTTATTTTTTTGTTACTTCCTTCCTCCATTTTTTTCTTTCCTATTCAGCATTGTTCTGGTTCTTGTTGTTTTCCTTACCACTTCTTCTGTCATTTTTATTGATTGTAAGTATTTTAAAAATTACAATTTTCATTAATTATAAGTATTTTTAATTTACTTGTATTTTTTTTTTTTTGAGTTGGAGTCTCACTCTGTAGCCCAGACTGGAGTGCAGTGGCCGTTCCCGGCCACCGCAGCCTCGACCTGCTGGGCTCCAGCGATCCTTCCGCCTCAGCCTTCCAAGTAGCCAGAACTACAGGCATGCGCTACCACGCCTGGCTGATTTTTTGATTTATTGTAGAGATGAGTTCTCGCTGCCCAGGCGGGTCTCAAAGCCGCAGCCTCAGGCAATCCACTCACCTCAGTCTCCCAAAGGTGCGGGATTACAGGCTGAGCCACCGAGCCCGGCGTTTACTTGTATTTTTAATTGACATAATTGTACACATTTGTGGATACAATGTGATACTTCGAAACATGTTTATACTATGTCATGATCAAATCAGGGTAATTAGCATATACATCAACTAAAACATTTATCCTTTCTTTGTAGCGGGGACCCCTGAAATTATTCTTCCTTCCTAATTATAACTTTCAACCTATTGACTAACCTCTCTCCCTCTTTCTCTCTGTCTTCCCTTCCCCAGTCTCTGGTAATCAATGTTCTAATTCCTACTTTGATGAGATTAATTTATTTAGATTTCATTTATGAGTGAGATTATATGGTAGTTATCTCTCTTTGTCTGACTTCTTTCACTCAATATAATGTCCTCCAGGTTCATCCATGTTGTTACAAATAAAAGGATTTCATTTTTTTGTACTGCTGGATAGTATTTCATTGTGAATATCTACCACATTTCCTTTATTCATTCATCTGTTGTTGGACATTTATGTTGAGTCCATATCTTGGCTATTACGAATAGTGCTGCAGTAAACATGAGAGTGTAGATATCACTTCAAAACACTAACTTTTTTTTCTTTCTGGATCATATAGTAGGTCTATTTTTAAATTTTAGAAGAAATTTTATACTGTTTTTCATAAAGTCTGATAAACATAATTTACATTTTCACTAACAATGTATGAGAGTCCCTTTTTCTCCATATCCTGGCCTGCACTTGTTATCTTTTTTCTTTTTGATAATGGTTATTCCAAGTGGAGTGAGGTGATATCTCATTGCTGTTTCCATTTGCATTTCCCTGATGATTAGTGATTTTGAATACTTTTTCACATATCTGCTAGCTATTTGTATGCTTTCATTTAACAAATGTTTTAAAAAGTCTTTTGCCCATTTTAACAATTGAGATATTTATTTTCTTGTTATTGAATTGAGTTCCTTATATATTTTTGATATTAATTTCTTATCAAAAAATGTATAGTTTCAAAAAATTTTCTCTCATTCTATAGGGTCTCTATTCATTTTGTTGATAGTTTTCTATACAGCTTTTTAGTTTGATATAATCCCATTTGTCTACCTTTACTTTTGTTTTTGGTGTCTTATCCAAAAAACTCGTCTAGATTAATGTCATGAAGTATTTCCCCTATGTTTTCTTCTTATACTTTTGTAGATTGGAAACTTACATTTATGTCTGCAATCTAGATATGCTAATATTAGTTTTTAAGTACGTTATAAGAGACAAAAAGGACATTAAATATTGATAAAATAATTGATTTACCACAATATATAAAATAACTATATATGTACCAAGCAATAAAACTCTAAATATACAAAGCAGATATCAATAGAATAGAAGAAAAAAATAGATAGTATTTTCAGATATATTCTAATTTTAACAATTATAAATCTAGATAGAAGATTGATAGGAAAATATAAGACTTGAACAGCATTCAACCTACTAGACCTGACATATATAAAACACTACAATCAATAATAGCAGAATATACATTCTCTTTAAGTTCGCTTGTGATATTGTCCATAGCAGAATGCATGAGAAGTTATAAAATAAGTCTTCATTCATCAGCTGGTGAACATTTCAGTTATTTCTATTTATCGGCTATTAAAAATAATGCTGCTATGATCATTTTTGTACAAGTTTTTGTGTGGACATACATTTTATTTCTCTTGAGTAGGAGTGGTATTGCTGTGTCATAAGGTAACTCTGTTTAAATTTTAAAGGAAATGCCAGGCTATTTTCCAAAGCAACTACACCATTTTATATTTCTACCAGCAGTGCATGAGGGTTTCAATCTCTTCACATCCTCATCAACACTTTGTTATTTCTGTCTTTTTCTATAACAGCCTTTCTAGTTTGTGTGAAGTAGCATCTCAATGTGATCTAACCATACAATGCTAATAGGTATGGGTTTCTTTGCAAGGCTCTAAAACTGATAGTGGTGATGGTTCATAACCCTGGGAATGTATTAGAAATCATTGAATTTTATATATATTTTAAATGGGTGGGTCGTATGAGATGTGAATTATATCTCAGTAAAACTGTTTTTTAATAAAATAAAATAAGTCTTAACATATTTAAAGGCATTGAAATAATAGAGTATCTTTTTCAATCAGAATGAAAAGGAGCTAAAAATAAAAAATAGAAGAAAAAATGAAAAATCTATAAAAATGTAGAAATTAAACAACAGAGTGTTAATGAATGAGTAAAGAAATTATGATAGATTTTTAAAAATTTGAGACAAAGGAAAACAAAAACATACTCTATCTTAAATATAGGATGCAGCAAAAGCAGTGCTTTTAATTTCAGAAAGAAATTAAAATCTATATTACATATTTTAAAAAAGAAAAGAGAACTCAACAATATAACCTTATACATTGAAAAAAAGAAAAGAAACATAAATCGGTTGTGTTTCTATACACCTGCAATGAAAACTTCAAAAAGGACTTTAAGATTCCATGGATAAGAACTTATAAAATTATATTTAGGAATAAATTTAACCAAGAAGACTAATGACTTGCCTACTGAAAACTGCAAAACAAGCCAGGTTCGGTGGCTCAGCTTGTAATCCCGCGCCTTTGGGAGGCTGAGGTGAGTGGATTGCCTGAGCCCGCAGGTTCGAGATCCGCCTGGGCAGCGAGACCTCATCTCTACAATAAATCAAAAAATCAGCTGGGCATGGTAGCGCATGCCTGTAATTCCGTCTACTTGGAAGGCTGAGGCAGAAGGATCACCGGAGCCCAGCAGGTCGAGGCTGCAGTGACCGGGAGCGGCCACTGCATTCCAGTCTGGGCGACAGAGTGAGACTCCAACTCAAAAAAAAAAAAAAAAGAAAACTGCAAAACATTGCTGAGAGAAATTAATAAAGACCTAAATGGAAAGACATCCCATGTCCATGGGGAAAAATACTTAATATAGTTTAGAGGTTAATACTACCCTTAGTAGACTTTAGATTTAATGCAATTTTTACCTAAAGTACAACAGCCTTTTTTCACATAAATAGAAACCTGATCTTCAAATTCATATAAATGATGCCTCAAATAACCAAAATAATCTTGAAGAATGCCAGATAACTGACATTTTCTGATTTTAAAACTTCACAAAAATCTACAGTAATCAAAACAGTGTGGCCCTTGTATAAGGATAGGCATATAGATCAACAAAATACAATTAAAACTATAGAAATAGATCCACATATATATGGTCAATTGCTTTTTAATGAGTGCTAAGTCTTTATATATGTGTATATGCATATACATATGTAATAATCATATATAATTGAAGTATGGTGCAAAGTAAGAATCCCTGTAGAAGTCAAAAATATAAATTAAAGAAAAAAGACTGACAAGTGATTCAAAATGTTGAGAACTTTCTTATTTCATCACTACATAACTAAAATCTATGATTGTCAAAAATATGGACATAAAGAAAAAAAATTGTATCCGCTAAGAAAATATATAAAATAGATCTTTCTTCCAAGATGTCAGCAAGATGATTGACTATAGGTTCTTGGCATTTGTATGTCTCACATAAAAGGATAAAAATAACAAACAAGTACTTTTTACCTAGAGTGCTTAAAGGACAGCACTGGACTCCAGCATGGAAGTGGAGGTAACTCAATGAAATATAGAAACCCAGAATGGGAGAAGAGTAAATCATCCTGTCTCCTCCTCTCCCTGTCAGGTTTGGCTTGGAAATTGGTCTTTGTGGACAGGTAAGCAGGAGGTCCCCAGAACTCCATATTATATTACCACAGTATACACCTTCAGTTATTGGGTAGTAGTCATACTTTTTCTCTCTTTTGACAGTTCAAACCTGTCATTCCGATTGTATTCTTACCCCTATGGTTCCTGATGAATCAGTTGTTGATCTTATGGATGGAAGATATTTTTACATGACAAGTTCTTTCCCTCTTGCTTCCTTTAAAGTTTCCATTTCTGTCTTTGCCAGTTTGATTATAAAGTATCTAAGTTGGCTATCTTTCAGTTTACCTTATATGACATTTGTTGAGTTTCTTGGATATACTTATGTATGTCTTTCATTAAATTTGGAAAGTTTGAGGTCATTATTTCTCCAAATAGAGTCATGTGTCACATAACATTTAGGTTAACAATGAATTGCGTTGGTTCTGTAAGATTATAATATTGTATTTTTTTATTAATCAATATTTTTTATTTTGGTATTGTGGGGTACAGTTAAGGGTTAGGTATACAAATATGTTTCGTTCAGGCACTCTTGTTGATAAGGGGTGTCTCCCCATTCCCAGACAGATATTTACTACTGTTAATCCCACCTCCCTTCCCCTTCCTCCCCCCGCATAGTTTCCCACCACTGTCAATCCTTTTCTTATAGTATTACAATGAATGTTCAGGATTCACTATATGAGTGAGAACATGTGATACTCAGATCTTTGTTTCTGTGAGAGGTCACTCAGTATTATAGACTCTAGTTCCATCTAGGTTGCTGTGAAATTCATGATTTTGTTCTTTTGTATGACTGCGTAGTATTCTATCGTGTATATGTATTTTTATGGTACCTTTTCTATGTTTAGAAACACAGATACTTACCATTGTATTACAATTGCTTATAATACTCAATGCATTAAATTTCTGTACAGGTTTGTAGACTAGAAGCAATATTATATCATATGAGCAAGGTGTAAAGTAGGTGGTACCATCTAGGCTTGTGTAAATACATTCTATGATGTTCACACAATGACAAAATGACCTAAAGATTCTTTCCTCGGAATATATCCATGTTGTTTAGTGATGCATGGGGCCGGGCATGGTGGCTCATGCCTGTAATCGCAGCACTTTGGGAAGTTGAGGTAAGAGGATTGCCTGAGCCCAGAGGTTTGAACCAGCCTGGGCAACTTGGCGAGACATCGTTTCTACACTAAATCAAAAAATTATCCAGGCATGTAGGCGTGTGCCTGTGGCTCTAGCTGCCTGGAAGGCTGAGATGGAAGGATCGTCTGAGTCCAGCAGGTTGAGGCTGAAGTGGCCATGAGCATGCCACTGCACTCCAGCCTGGGTGACAGAGTGAGACTAAGACCCAACCCCCCAAAAAATTGATGCATGGTTGCATTCTGCCTTTTTCTCTCTCTTCTTATCTAACTCTCATGAGCAATATATATTTGTCCACTTGATGGTGTTCCAGAGATTCCCTAGTCTTTATTTCCTTTTATTCTTTTTTCTTTTCTTTTCTTCACACTCAATAATTTAATTTATTTATTTATTTTTTATTTATTATTTTTATTTATTTATTTATTTATTTATTTTTTGAGTTGGAGTGTCACTCTGTCGCCCAGACTGGAGTGCAGTGGCCGCTCCTGGCCACTGCAGCCTCACCTGCTGGGCTCCGGCGATCCTTCCGCCTCAGCCTTCCGAGTAGTCGGAATTACAGGCATGCGCTACCACGTCTGGCTGATTTTTTTATTTATTGTAGAGATGAGGTCTCGCTGCCCAGGTGGGTCTCGAATCCGCGGGCTCAGGCAATCCACTCACCTCAGCTTCCCAAAGGCGCGGGATTACAGGCTGAGACACCGAGCCCGGCTTCACACTCAATAATTTAAATTGTCCTGTTTTCAAGTTTGCCTATTTTTTATTCCATCTGTTTAAATCTGCCATTGAGCTTCACTAGTGTATTTTTTTATTTAAATTATTTAAGCACTAGTATTTCTGTTTGCTTTCATACTCTTTATCAATGTTCTTATCTTATTTGTATGACATTTCTCTAATTTTCTTTGTCGATGTTTTTCTTTAGCTCTTTGGACATACTTCAAATAGTTATTTCTAAATTTTTATCTATTAAGTTCAATGTCTGAATTTATTCATGGTTGATTTCTGTCAGTTTAATTTGTTCCTTTCAATAAGCCATATTATTTTGTTTCTCTGCATAATATGTTTTTTGTTGAAAACTGGATATTTGAATACTACAAAGTATTTACCCTGGAAATTAAATTCTCCCTATTTTTAAGAATTTTGCTGTTTTTGTTTTTGCTACTGAAGGTTTTTAAAAATTGTGAATCGTTTATTTGTTTAGTGGCTTACTATAACTTTTTTTGGTAAAGGCTGTAATTTATTTTGTATGTGGTTACTGAAGTCTCTGTTTGTAAACTTGTGTCCAGCTAGTGTTTTGAAAGAAATTTTCTTGAATGCTAGGAGCTATAGAAATAAAAACAATCACCATACAAATAAAACCAAAATGAAATGAGTAGCAATTCTCTTAGTCATCACAAATTGGCTCTGTATTGGGATACTCTTTCAAAACTTTATTGTTGAGCCTAGGGATCAGCCCAAAGTGCAAGTTTAAGGTCCTTTCAGTTTTTTTCTGAGTATGTATCTTGCCTTGAGCATATACATAGCCTTTTAAATCCATTCTATACATGTGTGCTATTGAATGTCCTTATTTCCCCCCAAAAACTCTCTTTAATGTTTGCTCCTGATCCATATGTAGTCTGTTTTATGTTTTCAGCTTAATCTTTTGCCCCAATATATGTCTGTTGTTAGTTCAGCCTGTGTTATTTTTTCAGTAGTCCCCCCACTTTTCCAGCCTGCTTTTCTAGTCTGAGCTCTGAGGTAGGTAAAATTGAGAAAAGCACTGTTTCTTTCTGGAAGATTCCAGACAGGTTTGAACAGACATATGTGATAATTTTTGTATAAGGGTTGCTCTGTTTTAAGTGCTTTAAGACTGCCATAATACCAGGAGATGGCAAGTAAAAACATAAGAGTTTTTGACCATTAAAAAAATAATAATAATTGTTCACTTGGTTCCTATAAACCTTTGACTCTTTTTCTGGGTTTGATCGGTTTCTCCTTTTTTAAAAAATGCTTCTATTGAGGATTAAAGTTTGAATTTGCTACTCCACCATTTTGCTGATATAAACCTCAACTAATACTTTAAAATTATCACTATGTTATATTGAGTTGCAATTTTCTGTCACATATTACTCTTTTCTGACATGCATTAACAGATTGATAAATATGTTTTGGTATTGTGCAACCAGAACACTTTCAGGCTGTGTGAATCAGTTGCAATTTAGTTTCTATTTTAGTTTGACCCATCAGACTTCAGTACACAAATGTGTGAGACTATGATGCAATCTAATACATTATTATGTATGAAAATGTTATTTCATGTGTCTGAAGTATTTCTACAGGTTATTTTATATAAACAAAAATTGGTAAAAATCTATTTTGGTTTATATTTGTATGCACTGCAGTGTCAAACATTCTTGGCAGGAGAAAACTTCCATTTTCAGTGACTACAATGTCAACTAAATATCTGTTTAAAATTTTACACATTTAATAATTAAAATATTTCTTCATAAGATAGTTTCTTGCTTTATGTATTTCAAGCTATTTTTGTCCTCCATTATATTTTCAGAGCCAGGACCTGTATCCTGATGCTGAGTAAGCCAGTCAAATGACCTGTGCAACTATTCCTATAAGTCATTCCACCACTGTGATAGCTAAAGATTACTAAGGTGTAAATGAAGTTGTAATGTGTAATGAAGGTAAATGAGACTGCACAAATATATCCCAATATATCTCAATATATCTGCAGTTCAACTCACCTTTACCTTCACCCAAGATTGCCTGTGACAGAAGTTGGAATACAATGGCAACATCAATTCCATTATGTTTGCCACTGTAAACTCTACAATATAACACAGTACTTGGTGTATAGCGGGCATTTAATACACTTTGGCTAAATAAATGAATGTATTAATAAAGTAAAAAATAATAAAATAAACCAGAAACTTTTCCCCCTGTGTAATAAAATGATGTTTTGATTTATTTCACCATTTCCTCTTCAACATATTCCCTTATATATCATCTTTTTTTTTAAAGGGTATTGGAGTAATAGAAATAAAGTAAAAATAGCATGGAGTTTCCAAGGTGTGGGAGAAAACATTTGGAGAATTATAAGGCTTTGGGGAATATAAAGGAAGTAACAGGAGAATAGGGCTTTTCTCTCAGAGTAGTAAATGACTATGTAGGGTGCCAAGGCATCGATGGGTATATTAATCAAGGAGAAAGATGACTGAAGACAATCTGGAAGAAATGAACAAATACCTCAGAAAACACAAACTACTAAAAGTCAATCAATATGGAATAAACAACTGGATAGTCTTACAACTGTAAAAGAGTTTGAATTTGTAATTAAAATGCTTAAAAAAAAACCAAAACACTCCATGGTCGGGCTTGGTGACTCAGCGTGTAATCCTAGCACTTTGGGAGGCCAAGGCAAGTAGATTGCTTGAGCCGTGGGTTCAAGACCAGCTTGGGCAACTCGCCAAAAAAAAAAAAAAAAATCAAAAATTAACCTGACATGGTAGCATGCACCTGTAGTTCTGGCTACTTGGAAGGCGGAGGTGGACGGATTGCTGGAGCTCAGCAGGTTGATGGGGTGGCTGTGAGTGTACCACTGCACTCCAGCCTGGGTGATGGAGTGAGACTCCAAGTCAAAAAATAATAAAATAAAATAAAATAAAATAAAATAAAATTAAATAGAAAGCTTAAAAAACAAAACCCCTCCAGATGCAGATGATTCTACTGAGAAGTTCAGCAAACATTTAAAGAGAATGTAACACCAATTTTTCACAATACTTTCTAGAAAATATAAGTGAAAGGTACACTCCCTAATATATTTTATGAGATTAATATGACACTGTTACCAAAACTAAAGAAAGGAAGTACAACAAAAAGTTATTGGAAAATATTGCTGATATAATTAGACACAAAGTCCTCAATAAATTATTAGCAGATCTAACCAAGTGCTGCATAAAAAAATTATGTACCATAACCAAGGAATGTAATGCTCTTTCAACACTTAAAAATTTATCAATATAAGATAATGTGTCAATAGGCTAAAGAAAAAAAATAATTATATCAATTGATGCAGAATAAGTATTTGGCTTAGTATACACACATTCATGATTTAAAAAAAAAAAATCTCAGGAATCCAGGAATAAGAAGGACCTTCCTCAATTTGATAAAAAGTATATATCATACTTGATGATAAAAGACTGAATAATTTTTTTTTAAGATTAGGAACAGGGCTAGGTTGTCCAATCTCACCATTTACTGTATACAAATAGTACTGAAACGTCAAACCATTATAATAAGGCAATTAAAAGAAAGAGAATATATACATGTTAAAAAGAAAGAAATACAATTGTGTCTACTTGCAGATAATATGAATGTCTACATAGAAAATCCTTTAAAAAAGTGCAAACAAGTTTTGTGTAGCTAATAAGTGGATTTGGTGAGGACACAAAATTCAAGAATACAAGATCAACACATTATAAAATCAATAAAATGTTATATATTAATAATGAGAATGTAGAAACAAAAGTTAAAACAGTATACATTTATAGTTACTCCAAAGCAAATTTTAAAAATTAACAAAACATGTATAGTTTATCTGTGATAAAAATTATCAAATATTCATGAAATATATCAAAGAGAACCTAAATAAATGGAGCGATAGAACATTTTCATGAACTAAAGAACTAAATATACTACAGATGTCAATTTTCTTAAAATTTATGTAAAGGATAGGTTTATTGTAATTTCCATCAAAATCTAATCAAGATTTTTTTAGACATAGAAATACATATTTTAAAATCTATATATAAAGACACAAGCCATAGATTAGCAAAAATAATCTTGAAATAAAGAAAGCAGTTGGAGAAATCACTTCTTCAAAACGAGTCCTTGGCCAGGAACAGTGACTCAAGCCTTTAATTCCAGCACTTTAGAAGCCTGAGGTGAGAAAATTACCTAAGCCTACGGATTCAAGACCAGTCTGGCAACATGGTGAGACCTCATCTCTACAATCAAAAACATTAGCCAGGCCTGGGAGTGGGCACCTGCATTTTCGGGTACTTGGAAGGCTGAGGCAGAAGGATTACCTGAACCCAGTAGGTCAATGCTGGGGTGGCTGTGAGTGTGCCACTGCACTTCAGCCTGGGTGACGGAGTGAGACTCCAACTCATAAATAAAATAATAAGTCCTACAAATAGCGATAATAATCAAAATAGTGTGGTATTGGCAGAAGGATACAATCCTAATCAACAGAAGAGACTGGAGAACCTGGAAATAGAAACAAGTATGCCTAACTAGTTTTTTGGCCAAAGTGCAAAAGGAAATTAATGGAGAAAGGGAAGACTTGGAACAATCTAATAATCCTAAGCAAACAGAAAAAAGAAAAAGAACATTGACCCAAAACTCACATCTTTTTTTTAAAAAAACATTTTTTTTATTTTAAAATTGTGGGGTACAGTTAAGGGTTAGGTATACAAATATGCATTGTGCAGGTACCCTTGTTGATGAGGTGTGCCTCCCATCCCCAGACAGATATCGACTACCATTAATCCCACCTCCCTTCCCTTCCCTACTCCCCCTCATAGTTTCCTGCCACCGTCAATCCTTTTCTTACAGTATTACGATAGTTGTTCAAGGTCCACTTATGAGTGAGAACATGTGATACTCAGATCTTTCTTTCTGTGAGAGATCACTCAGTATTATAGACTCTAGTCCTATCTAGGTTGCAGCAAAATTCATGATTTTGTTTTTTTATGGCTGCGTAGTGTACCAGTCAGAATGACAATTATCAATAACGCAAAAAATAACAGATGCTGGAGAGGATGTGGTGAAAAGGGAACACATATATACTTGGTGGGAGTGTAAACTAGTGCAACCTCTGTGGAAAGCAGTGTGGCCATTCCTAAAAGCTCTAAATATCAACCTCCCATATGACCCCACAACTCCCCTACTGGGAATATACCCTGAAGAACTCAAATCACTCTATAAAAAAGATACCTGCACACATATGTTTATTGCTGCATTGTTCACAATAGCAAGAACCTGGAACCCGCCATGCTGTCCATCGAAAGAGGACTGGATTAAAAAACTCACATCTTATACAAAATTTAACTTAGTATCACAGACTTAAATGTAAACTTATAAAACTTTTAGAAAAAAATGGAGAAAATTTGTGCTATGTTGTGTTAAGCAAAGAATCTTTTTACATCAAAAGTGTGATTCATTAAAGAAAAAAATATGTATTGCATCTCATCAAATTTTAAAAATTTGTCTCATGAAAGACGAAGCCAAAAGGAAAACATGCTACAGAGTAGAGGAAAATATTTGAAAACTATAGATCTGAAGAAAATTAGTATCTAGAGCATAAGAGAACTCTTAAAATCACAGCAAAAAGCACAAACAATTAAAAAATAGGCAAAAGATATCTAGACATATTACTGAAGTGGATATATTCACGGTAAATAAACACATACAGATGTTCAATATCATCAGCTATTAAGGAAATGCAAATGAAAAGCACAATGAAATATGACTACATAGCAATCACCATGTCATTACAGCTTTTCTACAAAAAGTAATGGCAGGATGAGGCGAATGGACCGACTGAGCCCATAGGTTCAAGACCAGCCGGGCAATTGGAAGAGACCTCATCTCTACAATAAATCAAAAAATTAGCTGCGTATAGTAGCATGTGCCTGTAGTTCCAGCTACTTGGAAGACTATGGTGGAAAAATCGCCAGAGGACAGCAGGTCGAAGTTGGAGTGGCCATGAGTATGTAACTGCACTCCAGCCTGAGTGATGGAGTGAGACTACAACTCAAAAAAATAAAATAATAATAATAACGGCAACACTAAAGCTGGAGAAGATCTGGAGAAACTTAATTACTCATATGTTTCTGGCAAGAATATAAAATATTACAGCCACCTGTAAAACAGTTGGACAGTTTCTTATAAAACAAACCATGCATTCATCTTCGGACCCAGCCATCACATTCTTGGTTACTTACCACAGATGAAAAAAAAGTTATATTCCCACAAAAATCTGTACATAATAGCTTTATTCATAATAACCAAAACCTAGAAGCAATCTATATGTTCTTCTATAATGAATGGCTAAATAAAGTGTAACGCATTTATTTTATAGAATACTACACGGAAGTGAAAGGAAAATAATTAACATGCATAACTACTTGGATGAATCTCCAGGAAATTATGCTAAATAAAAAACTGTCCCAAAAGGTAGCACATAACTGATTCTAAATATAACATTCTTAAAATGACAAAGTTATAGAATTGGAGAACAGAGAAGTGATTGCCAGGGATTAAGGTGAAGGTGGGAAGGGAATGAATGCGCTTTCAAAAAGATAGCAATTGAATCTTTGGGGTGATAGAATTGTTCTGTGTCTTAAGTGTATCAATGTCAAACTCCTAGTTGTAATATTGTACTATATGACAGGGACCTCCAAAAAACCGGAATTATTTTTTGGAGGGTGGTCCTTGGTAGTATAGGCTTTCCCCACTAGGTGAGTGTTTTAGGAACCCATTGGCATCAATGTACCAGCTAGCATTGTTATGTGAGGCTGCATTCAGCTTCAGTGAATTTTTTTGGAGAGTCTTTCAACACATTTGCCTGTTTCATGATGTGTGATTTATGAGTGCACCTGCCAACACCACACTGAGTGTGCAGCAGTTTTTGACCCTGTGCCCTACCCTCCCTATTCACACGATCTCACTCAGAGCAAATTTTGTTTGTTTGTTTGTTTTTTTCCCTGGATGAAAAAAGTCCTAAAAGGGAAACGTTTTGCTGACATGGAAAAGGCAAAAAAGGCACACACAAAAAAGCAGAAGTACTAAAAGGAATAAAAACTGACAAGTTATAAAACTGTTTTGAGCAATGGGAAAAGTATCTTGAAACGTGTACTGCATCAAACGGAAAGTACTCTGAAAGTGACTGAAGTTTAAGCATATAAAAGTAAATGCACAGTTTTTAATAAATAAATTCCAATTTTGGGGGGGTCCCACCTTGTAGCTTTTTGAGAAGTTACCATTGAGGAAATCTGGGTCAATATTGCAGGGAATCTCTCTATAAATATTTCTTACAACTTCCTGTGAATTTATAAATATTTTGAACAGAAAGTTTGTAATCAGGATTCTGTTGGTAATTTCTCCCGTAAAGTCAGGATTTTGAAGTTTCCACCTGAGCATGTATGCCTATTCAAATTTTTTTTTCCAGAGGAAATTTTTGACCTTGTCAAAAAAGTGAGTTCCAGCCTACCTCTGAGCACCAGTGTGAGGGTTTAAAGCAATTAGAGTTATGTAACCTGGCCAGAATAATCAGGAGTGGGACTCTATTTCAGCAATGAAATGATGTATCTCACAGAGTAAGGTGACCATAGGCTTGATAATGCTACTGAAAGAGAGAACAAAAAGAGAAATAAAATGGACCCAAATTTCAGCATCCTACTTCATTCAGTAGCAGATAAGGCCTGTGTTTCAACCACTCAACAGACACTGCAACCTTCCATTGTTCGAATCTAGCTAAGGAGCACATAGCCACTGATGTATCTAGATCCCCGAGATCTATCACTGTAGCAAAGCCACATCATCAGAAAGCTACTAACCTACATTGTATAATTTCAATTTCCCATATAAAGGTTTTCACCAAGTTGAAATTTAATAATAGATACATGTATTCTTAAGAATTACTACAATAATTTACCATGTTACTTTGGACTGAATTGTGTCCCTCCCCACTTCATTCATATGTTAAAGTCTGAACACTCAATGTCATAATGCTTGAATCTGGAGCCTTTGGGAGATAACTAAGTACAGATTGAGGTCATGAAATTGGGGCCCTCATGATGAGTTTGGTCCCTCATGATAAGAAGTGGAGACACTGAGACTCTCTTTATCATGTGACCACACAGCAAAAAAATCCAGCCACCCACAAGGTGATTGAGCCCTCACCAGAATCTGACCATCCTGGCACCCTGATCTCAGATTCCAATCTCTAGAACAGAAGAAAAGAAATTTCTGTTGTTTATTCCATTCAGTCCATGATAATTTGTTATGGTAGCTTATACTAACCAAGGCTTATGTGGATAAATTTTTTTATATATATTGAAAAACTTTATCTGAAGTTTATTAATTTTATTGTTAATTTTTTCAGTTATAAACATTAAACCTGAACAGAAGTCTTATGCATAATTTTTAAAACTCTTGTATATTCTTTGGGTCTCCACTCAAATTTTCTAAATCTCATTAGTTTTATAACATATCTGCAAATTCTTTAAGAGTCCTTTAATAAAAGTGTATGAATTTTATGTTTTAGAAAATTTTCTCTAACTCTCTCCTGACACTCTTTCTCTTTGAAGGCGTACCCTTTAAATGCAGGTTTTCTGAAGTGAGGAAACTGAGGTGAGCAGATGGGCCATGTGTAGGTGTTCTCATGAGCGGTCCTATCTAAACTCCCTGATGACAACTATTATCAACTTCCAGGCATGCGAGTGAGCCAGCCTTCACATAATACCAGTCCCCAGACTTTGAGTTGCCTCAGCTGTCACCAAATGGAGCAGAGAACAGCTGTTTCCACTAAGGCCTGTTCAAATTGTAGGCTGTGAGCAAAATAAGTGTCATCATTGTTTTAAAGCCATTGAGTTTTGTGGTAGTTTGCTACATGGAAATAGACAACAAGAACACCATCTGTCCAACTAATGTAGACAATGGATTCAATCTAGACTCATCATATGGTGCACCAATTGGCAAATATCTCCAGTTTCCTTCGAGCTCCTCAGTTTTTCCTGGATTTATGACATTAATATTTTGTAGAATGTCTCTTAATTTGAGATTGTGATACATTTCTTCAGGTTAATATTCAGAACACATATTTTTGCTAGAAATAATATAGAAGCTATCCCTTCTTCTTGTTGTAGCCTATAGGGTGTTGTCTGATGTCTAATTGTCCCATGACTGCTGGTGTTTATTTTCACTATTTGAGTAAGATAATGACAGCCAGAGATTACCATTGTAGTTACTTTCCCCCTTTTTAAAATTAATGTTTCCAAAATATGCATAGATTTTGTAAAATATTCAGGCCTCACATCACTTTCTTCCACTAGTGTTTCCATCCCCAGATACCTTGTCGAAATAAACGTTACTCTGATGATTGTCAAATAGTGCTTATCACAGGATTTCTTGTACATTTTTAGTTGACATCCTACTGAAAGGATGATAGTTATGATTTATTCATTTTTATCAATATGAATTCACATATTTATATTTTATTTAGTAAGTCAAGTTGACTATTATTATGAATAAAAGTATATTTGCATTATATAATTACACAGTTGTGTGTGACTTAACAATAGGGATATGTACTGAAAAAAAGCATCATAGGTGATTTAAGCATTTTGCAAGCATCATAGAGCATACGTGCAAAAAACCCGTATGGTATCGCCTTCTACACACCTAGGCTCTATGGGGTAACCTATTGGTTCTAAGCTACACACCTGTACAGCATGTTACTTCTCTGAATAGTGTAAGTCATTGTAACACAATGGAATTTGTATATCCAAACATAGAAAAGGTGCAGAAAAATAACAGTATTAAAGATTTTTTAAAAGGTTCACTTGCATTTGGCATTGGGAATTGCTCTGGGTGAGTTAGTGCGGGAAGGGTGAATATAAAGTTCTAGGACATTACTGTACACTACTGGAGACTTTATAAACACTGCATGGAGGCTGCACTAAATCTATTTTAAAAACATTTTTCTGCCTTCAATAATAACCTTAGCTTACCATTAGTTTTCTACTTTATGAGCTTTTTGACCCTCTTGTATTAACAATTAGCTTAAAATATAAATACATTTTATAGCTATACAAAATTTTATCTTTATATCCTTACTCAATAAGCTTTTTTCTATTTACATTTTTAAACTTTTTCATTAATCACTAAAAAAGCACACACATTAGTCTACGCAGAATCAGGGTAATCAATGTCACTGTCTTCCACCTCCATGTCTTGTCCCACTGAAAGGCCTTCAGGGGCACTAAAACGCATGGAGCTGTCATCTCCTGGGACAACAATACCTTCTTTTGAAAAACCTCCTGAAGTACTGGCCTGAGGCTATTCTACAGTTAACTTCATTTTTTAATAAGCAGAAAAATATATTCTAAAATAATAAAAAGTACAGTATTAAAAAAAAAGCAACCCAGTAGTTTATCATTATTAAGTATTATGTACTTTACATAATTGTATGGGCTAGACTTTCACATAACTGGCAACACAGTGGGTTTGTTTACATTAGCATCACCACAAACATATACATATATGTTGCACTCTGACTTTATGATGACCACGATGTCACTAGGAGCTACGAATTCTTCAGATCCATTATAATCTCATGGGACTGTTGTCCTATACGTGATCCATTGCTGATGGAAACATTGTTATGCAGCATGTGACTGTGTGTGTGTGTGTGTGTCTGTGTGTGCGCGCGCACGTGCGTGCATGCATACTCAAAGTGACCATGAACCTTTGAGGGTGTGCACATGCCTCTCCCCATATGCATACACAGTCATGTACTGCATAACAATGCTTCAATGATGGAAGGCACATAGGACAGTGGTGGTTCCATGAGATTATAATGGAGCCCACATCCGCAGTTTTGTGTAAGAGAAAGTAAATTCCTCTCACATACTAGAAAACTTATATTGTTTGAGCTATTGTATTAAGGAGCTATAGCTGGCATTACTTATCTATCTTATTTATCATTCTTTTTATATTTTTTAGAAGTCTTCAAATATCTCTAAATATCTAGTAAAAAGTAAAATTTTACATTTCTGATACGGATATACAATTCTCACTTCATGTATTTTTCAACTCTATTATTTTCTTCCTTTATTAGTGTCTTTTGTATTTCTGCACAAGTATTTCTCTTAAAAATAACAAACAAATACAGATAATTTTTTTGACATTTAAAATTATTATTTGGTGGAAATGGCATTTACCAAATACCAAATTTGTGCCAGTGTTTATCATATAAATTATTTTCATATGTCTCTTTTTCTACATCAAAACCCTATGTGGTAAGTGGTTCTTAACAATGTTCCCTAAAGAAGAAAAAACAAGCCTACAGAGATTCAGTACTTCTTTATGGTAAATTCAATAGCACCCTCCTTTCCTTTCCTCACCAAAGATGTTCGCACCCTAAATCCTGGAGATAGCAAATATATTATGCCACGTGGCAAAAGGGATTTTGCAGATGTAATTTAGGTTACCAATCAATTGACCTTAAAATAGAAAGTGTATCTTGAATTATCCAGGTATCTGGACAATGTAATCTCAACAATGTAATTGGCAATGAAGTCACACACTATTTAAAGCAGATAACCTTTTCCCATCTGTTGGAAGAAAGGGGGAAAAAAGAAAGATGCAGCGGAAAGGAAAGGTGGAAAAACTCAAATCATGAGAGGGATTCAACTCACTGTTGTTGGAGACTGGCTACTTCTGGCTACTTGGAAAGTATGAGAAGGTTGCAAGGGTAGTCTCTACCTGCAAAAACCAGGCCCTCACTGACAGCCAGCAAAGAAACTGCAAGCAATTCTAGTGTGATATATTCTATAACTATTCTTTTAAAACATCATCATGATATATAAGAAATCAGGTTATTCATTTATACAATGGCAGGATAAGTTACATATCCAGGAGATTTTTTTTGGCTCTAAGACTTATAACTATAAGAGAAACTTTAAACATTAGATGAACACATTTAAAACTTCTACACAACGAAGTCAGTTGATACAACCACTTTTTTTGTGTGTAAATGAGCTGTCCTCTGTTGACTTCCTTCACATTTCAATTTCCTGCTATTCAATTATATTTTTTAAAATGTTGCTTTCACAAATTAGGAAAAATATTTATATAGAGCTTGAGAATATAAAACAAAGCACAGAGAGGGCTACTAGTAGGCTACTCAGAGGAAACAGCTTATTTGTTGAAACTGGTATGGTTTATTATTTATGTGGCTCAAACCTGAAATCAGTTTATACTTGGAGTTTTGAGGGGGGCAGGTGAAGTGATACTAGTCTCTAATGCCTCTGACATTTTTAATTTCAATGAGTTTAAAAAGCAACAAGAAAAATGGATTGAATGCTGATCAAAATCTATAGACTTGAAATGCTTTGCCAGAGAAAATTAAGTGATTGGGCATCACTTTTCTCAGTACCTAATCAAATCGCATATCTTCAGGGACTATTCCAATAAGACAGCCTCCTTCATCCTGGTGCCTGAGTGTTACCACATTCTTGGCATTTGCACAGCTCAGAGGAACAATGGCCTATCTAATAGAAAGGTTGAGTCCAAAGTTGACCCCATCACACTGTGCCAGTTTAATAGACAAGAACAAGATTGTAGAATTCAAACTAATAAAAACAAACCAGAAAATATTGATCGTAACCCAGGAGCATGGTGTTTAATTTAAAAGACAGCTCTTTAGAAAATACCTTATTCTGTTGTCAAACAAGCATTGAAACTTGTCTATCCCTCCAATCATTCAATTAGAAAAGAGACAAAGGATTGACACTCTTGGCTTTCAAACACACACAAGGGCATGGGGTGAATGCAGGGTTGGCTTCACTATTCTTCCAAATTGCCAGTTTTAATTGCTATTGTCTGGGGGGGAAAAGATTTATTCTTTATTTATACATTTAGCTTTTTCTCTCTTTTCTGTCTTAGGCAAAATAGACCTAAGTCCAACTAATAGCTTTTAATTTAACATGACTGTATTCCATGGAGATGAAGTCTTTCACTTTATAAAGCTGGGTGACTTATTCATGCACTTAGTTTTCTAAAGTTAATATACTACATGGAATACAAATGAAACTTCAGATTGAAGTTGATTGATTCTGCCTGAAAGTCCTAGATTTAAGAATCTTCTGTGTCTCAAGGTTTACTCCTTCTATTTGTTGACTAGGTCTCAAAAGATAATTGTGGTAAGTAATACCTTTGGCTAATAGTAGAGAATAAAAAATGAAAATAAAGTTTTCAAGTGTGTATAGGTGAGCTAAAGTATACTCAGCTTATATATTCATTGATACAGAGAGGCCATGTTAAGATCAAATAAATATATTTAAATTAAGATTTAAGCAGACTGTTACTGAGGAAATCAAGTAATGTCAAGAGTAAAAAATTACAAATTTTAAGCATAATGATTTTTCATTATGGTAATAGGATATTGACAGGTGGTTTTTTTCAGGTAAGTGTCTACCATTTTACTTCTATCCTCCTCTTCAACTCTAGTAGTATTTGAAATGTATCAGGTAAATGTCTGTGGGTTTATAGATAGGGTAAATATAAACTTGCAGAGCTACACTAGATCTGTGAATGATTTTAGTTATAACTGATTTTCTATTGGGTGTATAGAGTCACCCAATGTCTAAATAAATTCATCTACTTCTGTCATCCTGAAACAAAGGTCTGTTTATAAAATGCCACTGTTCATAAAGCATACACCCAGAAGGAATCCATTTTCATTTTGATTTCTATGAATATTGCTTAAATAGAAAATGTCTGTGCCACAGATTTAAAATTCTAGAATAAACTTCACATACGTCTCTTGTCACACATAACTTTGAAGTCTTGTCAGCCTAGCTACCTAATTTATACAAAGCACCCTGGAGTCAGTGTCTCTTTGTACTGTTATTTGTCAAATGATTCAAGCACTGCTTTAAAGTATATGTGAGGTTACTAATCAATCTCAATGCCCTAAAACTGCAGACTATGCTATGCATAACTTTTTCCTCTAAGCATGTGAAATTTTAAATTATATTTGCCTTTGATATCTTTATTTTCCTCTATTTTGAGAGCATCACAGGAAGCAATCAAGGTGCTGTAAAGTTAATATTTGGTATTCTGGTAAAGGAGTAAAGACCTGGCAGGAATTTAGTAAGTGTAAGTGAGTATATGGGCTCTTCTGTGAGAAATAGAAATATAAATGTGATTGGACAGTGTGGGTTATAATAAAATTAAATATTTTCTAATTTAGCATGTTCTTATTAATAATGGGTAGCCTGTTGAATATCTACCTCAGGTGAAAAGTCAGTATTGTTTGCTACAGACATTCTCATAGTTTTTTGGTGTTTATTTCATTCTATGTTACACTTCAACCCCTTGTGAAAAGCTGCTTCTATTTTGAAATTATGACCTCAAAATTTTATTGTTTATTATTTAAGATCTTCTGAAAGCATAAGATGCAGATATCTATTATAAAACTGATCAATTGGGGTGTCTGAGATAACTGGAAAATATAGATCAAGAATGTTAGGAAGAATCAATGCAAGGTAATATAAATATGTTGTGACAGAGAAATAAATGAAAAAGGAGAGCCATCATGAAACATATTTATGAATCTATCTATACATACATGTACATCATGCTTGCATCACACGTACACACAGATTACACACACAAGGAGTGAAGAGGGGGAAGAAAACGAAGAAGGTAGAGAGAGTGAGATAGAGCAAGAGAGAATGTATAGATGCCTGCTCTACGGGACTTAAATTAAAAGCAGAAAAACTTAGATTTTTCAGGAAGCATTTCCTCCCCTGACTTAGTCCAATTAACAGTTCAAGGATGGTATCCAGGCTAACAAACAGAAGAAGAAAATAAAGGTGACTATCCACCTACCTCAATGAAAAGTAAAAAGCCAATTCATGGGTCTAAGTTTGTGAAGACAGCACTTCACTGGAATATGAGACAAGTCAAAGTAATATAAAGATCAGAGGAAGTTAAAATTCCATGAGATTATAAAAACTGCCAAGAGCTCTAGAACTTCCTTTTACTTATGAATGCAAAGTACCCAATGGTAATATCTGAATATGGATGAAGGAAATTTTGGATACATGTGTAACGTCCTACAAGCTATGTCAGGGTTATGTTTGTCTTAGCAGTGATAACTGGCAGGTATTAGCAGGGTTCGAAGAACATTAATATTGTCCATTTCAGCCAGGCTCGGTGGCTCAGTCTGTAATCCTGCGCCTTTGGGAGGCCTTTGGGAGGCTGAGGGGAGTGGATTGCTTGAGCCTGCGGGTTCGAGACCCTCCTGGGCAGGGAAACCTCATCTCTACAATAAATCAAAAAATCAGCCGGGCGTGGTAGCGCATGCCTGTAATTCGGCTACTTGGAAGGCTGAGGCTGAAGGATCGCCGGAGCCCAGCAGGTCGAGGCTGCGGTGGCCGGGAGCGGCCACTGCACTCCAGTCTGGGCGACAGAGTGAGACTCCAACTCAAAAAAAAAAAAAAAAAAATTGTCCATTTCCCATGAGGATGCACCTACCATGAGACTCCCCATTTCTCACCAACCAGCAATTCAAATATATTGCTCAAGAAATTAAAACCAATGTTCTTTCTGATTTATCTGTATTTTGTGCCAAGCAAAAACCTCCTGCTTTTTTTTTTAATTCTTGCTCCTCCAACTCAGAATTCAAGAAAGTCAATTTTGCCCCCATGCATAATTCTTTTTATTATTATTATTATTATTATTATTATTTTATTTTATTTTTGAGTTAGAGTCTCACTCTGTCACCCAGACTGGAGTGCAGTGGCTGCTCCCGGCCACCGCAGCCTCGAACTGCTGGGCTTTGGCGATCCTTCCACCTCAGCCTTCCAAGTAGCGGCTTTTTATTATTTTAGAAAAATTTTCCCAGGGAGGCTTAAGAAAAAGGGATTGCAGGTAGGCAGTCCTGGTGATAAGCCCAAATACTCACCCAGTGGTTCAGGCTCTAGTCTCTCAGCGGGATACTCTCACCAGACAAAGGAAGTGATGGGAGTGATAAAATTATGCCCCAACGAGTTGAATAAACCGATGACTAACAGGATGGCACACACAAAAAGAAACAATTTATAGGAAACTCCTCTGCTAATGAGATTATATAAACTGACTGAAATTAGTAGGAACCAAGATGGCTTGATCTCCGTTTTTTCTTTGACTCCCTGGACAAGTCAAAAAAGGAAGTATGTAGTGGGGGGGGGGCACAATTTAACCTTGTTAGAGGAGCAAGAAAAAAACAACAACTAAAAAAGTGAGCTTGCCAACATCACAGTTTGAATTTCCACCAGATGTTTCATACTACCACCTCTGAATTTGTACATTTGACCCAAGAGAAGGCAAGAATCAGTAACTGCATATGCTTAAGGACTTTCCAAACCTCCCTTTTCCTTCCACCAATCACTTATAATCCCATAATTTACCCCTAAAAACTTTTTTTAAAAAATAAAAATACTGTCTTAAAGTCAGCACGGGGAGACAGATTTGAATTGAACTTCTGTCTCTTTGTTAGTTTACCTGCAATAAAAAACTTTTCTCCTCTCATAATCTTGGTTTTGTAATACTGACTTCCAACCCATTGAACAGTGGACCCTTTTACTCTGCAAAACTGGGGAGGTTTAAATGTTACCCAGCCTAAGAGATGCCTGGCAAGGATTCCTATTCAACAATCTGTTGTGAATCTCATTGCCATTTAATTCACCTTTCTTGCAATGCAGACCCTTGTGTTTGGGGCATTTGCAACACTATTTTTATAAATAAATATAAAAAGCTAACAAAATTTCTTCATTATGTACCAATAACATTCTAAGCACACACACATGCACACACACACGTAATCTGAACACTACTCATCGTTTTAATCACACAGATGAAGAAATATTAGTGGTATATTTATTTAATATATTGGGTGGCAAAGACAGGATTCATCTCCTGCAGTTCTAGAATAGTCTTTGTTCTTCCATTGTCATACTAACTGCTCTAATACGGTTCACAGAACTCAGTTTGACCTAAATAAATGATAGATATCCCACGAGCTGTTCCCAAATTTAGGTCTGGGAAACACTACGTCAAACACATCTCATTTCTTTTCTTCCTTTTATTAAAAAAATGAAAATCTTCTTGAGTACTTTTAAGTGATTTTAAAATATATTATCAAAATAACATGTGCCATGTTTGCAGATTAAGTCATTCAAAAGAATGTGCTCAAAATTGTCATCAAATTCTTCCTCAGTCCAAACCCCACTTTCAATTCTTTCAGTTTTTTGTTTATATATTTTTTAAATGTCAGCTGATGTTTGTTTGCTTTTAATGATCCTAATATTATAATAACAGCTTTAATTACATTTAAAAATATGCATTTGGCATTATTTCTTGGTTTACGTTCTTTTAAGGATAATTATGAGTGTTACGAAACAAGAATTTCGTTAACTTACATATATCCTTTCGCTCCTATTTAATTCTAAAGTCGATATTTTAATTTTATTTCTTTCATATATCTTTTACTTTTAAGTAATATCCTCCAAATTTTATTTGTCCATCACCTTTACTAACCTTTATTCAGTATATCCTGGCCATCTTTTCTTACCACATAATACTAGCTTCCTCCACCTACCTCCATCTGAGGCATACAACTTTACTTTTATACCGTTAAGATAGTTAATATTTACCTTCTCCTCTGCAACCACAACCAGTTCCTTCCATATGAAGACTATTTGAAAATCAAATGTTCTAATATCATGATATGTGAGACACCATGGGAATAATACATCTTATTAAGTACATCTTTTGCAGTTGTATATTTTTTCAAAAGGTAAACATTTTTCCAAGACTTTCATCTACAGTACCTGTAACTTTCAGCTTTTCAGCCCCAATGGTAATCTCATCTTCATCTGCAGAAAACAGCACCCTGCCATCTTCACTGGCTCTCACTTCAAATCTTTTACACTGAGCTTCCACAGCATCAGCTCCTATGGTCAGAGGAAAGGTTTAACAGTGAAACTGGTATGCAGGAAACCATTAACATGTATTTTTTATGAAAAAGAATAGAAATGCATATATTATTTAGTTTGTTTAACTCTGCTGTATGTTTTACATCCGAATTAGTATTTTCCTTTTCTTTTTGGTTTTGTTTTCAGGAGGCTGTCTAATTTGGTAGAGTATTTTTGGACTAGATTGGTTGGGTGTACATGTGGCTTCGAGATGGTTGACAGAGTCTTAATCAGGTCTGTGAGTTTAGTCAGTTAAAAACACTTCACAAATCCACAAATTCAAGGAGAGAGAGAGAGAGACAGAGAGGGAGGGAGGGAGGGAGGGAGGGAGAAAGGAGGGAGGGAGAGAAAGGGGGGGGGAATGTTTGCTTTGTTCTTTGCTGTTGGTTGAAGACTTGGCATTATACCTGGCACCTGCTGGATGCTTAGTAGATATTTGTGGACTGAATGACTCTCATGCTTTATCTGCAATGCAGACAACAGCATGCATACTTGCTACATCACAGGGTACTTATAAAGCATTACTCAATTGTGAAACTTTAGTTACTCTGCATTTTATAGATTCTAATATTAATATTTTCTATCCTGTAATGTCACTGCATCAAAATTCATTTTATAGTTAATATTCAAATTACATACATAGTTTTCTTTGTGCCCCATAACATATAATTCAATCAATAATTTTATTGAGTTATTGAAATATGTTATTAAATATATATAATTACAAAATGAAGTTGGACATCTATTCACAATTTTCTAGCCAATTTTTCCAATTATTCTATTTATAAACCACAAGGCCAGGTCTTACATTTGGAAAACATTTGAAAGTTAGGAGCGCATCATCAAGAAGATCTAACTGGGCTTTGTAAATGAATATAACTAAGAAAAAATAAATTTGGAACAGTATAGATAGATGAGAAATTGATGTTTCCATGACATAAATTTTTTTTCTTTTGGTATATTGGTGTATATTTTCCCATCTTGCTAAGATCTGAAACATCCTTTCTCTGCTACCTGTATCAGAAGTTCTTGTCAGATATAACCCATCTCAGTCAGGGATGTAATCATATCACACTTTGTACATAATTCTCTTCATTATTCTTTATGTCCTACCATTACTTGATAGAAATATGATCACTAGGAATTCAAAACATGAGATCATCTATGTATTCTTGAATATTCTCAAATTTAGAATTGTGTTTGGTTTCTAATGGTACTTGGTAGAAGAATGTTAAATAGGTGATGAATACTGAACTTAAGCTCTCTTTTCCTTTCTTTGGTCCCCAACCCAAACTCAGCAATACTCTCAGCCCTAGACCACGAACTGTAAAAAATTGCATTTCCCCACACTTATAGATTCTGAAGAGCACTAACAAGAAAAAAAAAATTCAAAATTAAGCACTTAAAATTAATAACATTATTTTTGAAATAATTAATAATTTATTAAATTATTAAAATGTATAAGATAATTTCTCTGAAAGCAAGATGTATATTTTCCTTCTGGTCTGAAATTGCATACATGTGTGTTAGGCCCACAAGAAAATTTGAAAAGCTTTGACTAGAGTCACACCAAGTAACACAAAATTAGTGTAACACTTAAGGGCGGTCAAGTTCAAAATACTTTAAATTGTGGGGGTGGCCAAAGATCACCGACTGGAGATATCGGATGACTGTCACTCTCAATGACAGTCTAAAAGGGACTCTAAAGGTCTTCAGTCTAAAAGAAGCCAACTCTTTGTAGGCCTGCCAGGAAACCCAAGCTGAGGTTTGTCAGATGGACAGACACCTGGGAATACAGAGTGGTCCCCTCGAAGCCCCAACCACCTCCAGAATCCGCCTCGATGCAAGATCAGGAGAGTGCCTTGGTGAAGAAAGCAGTGATTGAACAGGATATTTTTTGCAAAACTCCCACGAACCCTCCGTAGACTTAGCTGAGGGAGAGCCAACCCATGCTTCCCGAATTCCCGTTCCCACTTCTGCACCAGCTAAGTGCAGAAAGCTGCCCGGCATCAGGGCAGAGGTATGGGGCCCAGAGGATCCCATTCCCTGTGAGTCCTGGCGCCAGCAGCCACCAACTCCCCCATGGAGAGGCCCTGAGGGACACACAGATCTGCACTTCGTGGGCGCTTCCCACCTCCTTCCCTTTCCGGGCCCATCCAGGTCAGTGTTCTCACTTTGGGGACGTTTATCCAATAACACCTGGACCTGTCCTATCCCAGTGCAGGGTTGCAAACTGCGGCTTACCCTCAGGAGGTCGCTATCACTTCCCTTTCCCTTCCTACAGAACGAGGTGTGACTCCTGGCAAATCAGGATCCCACTCCCACCCCTCGCCTCCAGTGCCCAGGCGAAGCAAGACTGCAAGTTCCATCTTGGCTGTCGAGCAGCGGGACTTCACCCAGACACAGGTAGCGCAGCAGCTACAACCCAACCCACTTACTGTCTGAGGGAGAAAGGCCAGGTCTCCTTCAGCAAAACAGCCTTCTACCCCAAAGCGAGAAGAGTAGACTCACTTCGATGGGTGAGCCTACTCACCCTTGTCTATCTGAACATCTGTGCCAGAGTTGTGCCATGGGCACCTTCTGGCCACCTGCCAACTTTGCTGATCTGATGCTGATCAAACGTGCAGGCTGGGGAGGGAGGCACCTGAGCTTCTGGCCAGCCAGGGCCCGGGTGCTTGTGCAGGAGGAAGGGGAAAGCACCTGATCTTGGAAGAAAGTCTTTCCCCAGCTGCACCAGACTGTGCTGGTGAAGCAGTGCTAGCCAGAGCAATCAGGAAGATGATATGATTTTATACCTGGAAAACCCTAGAGATTCTGCCAAAAACAAAACAAAACAAACAAAAAACTCCTGCTGTTGATCAACAACTTCAGTGAAGTCTCAGAATACAAAATCAATGCACAAAAATCAGTTGTATTTCTATGCACCAACAGGCTAAGAACCAAATTAAGAATCAAATAAAAAACACAATCCCATTCACAGCAGCCACAAACACACACTAAAATACCTTGGTATTCATCTAATGAAAGAGATGAGAGATGTTTACAATGAGAACTCAAAACACTGTTCAAAGAAATCAAAGACACAAAGACATGGAAGAACATTCCATGCTCATGGATTGGAAGAATCAATATCATCAAGATCTCTATACTACCCAAGAAATCTATGTATCCAACCCAATTCCTATCAAACTACCAGGAGCAATCTTCACAGACCTAGAAAAGACAATATTTAAATTCATATGAAATCATAAAAGAGCCCAAATAGCTAAAAAAAAAATCAGCAGCAAAAAGAAGCTTGTGATTTCACAATTCCAGACTTCAAACTTTACTACAAGGCTACAGTACCTAAAACAGCATAGTACTGATACAAAAATATGCACATAGACTAATGGAATAGGACAGATAACCTGGAAATAAAATGACAGAACTCCAACCAACCTGTCTTTGACAAAATTGATAAAAACAAACATTGGGGAAGGGAAATCTGATTTAGCAAATGGTACTGGGAAAACTGGCTAACCACACAGAAGTATAAAATTGAACACCTACCTATTACCATATATAAAAATTAACTCAAAATGGGTCAAGGACTTAAAGTGAAGGCTCAAATTATAAGAAGCTTAGAAAAAACATAGCAAACACTCTCCTAGACATCTGCCGAGACAACGAATTCATGGCCAAGATCTCAAAAGTAAATACAGCAAAAACCAAAATTGACAGATGAGACCTTATCAAGGTAAAAAGCAAAAGAAGCCATTAAGAGAGTAAAGAGATAACCCACAGAATTGGAGAAAGTATTCACAAAGTATGCATCCAACACAGGCCTAATATCCAGGGTCTATAAGGAACACAAATTGACAGAAAAAAAAATCCTTATTAAACAGTGGGCAAAGGACATGCACAAACACTTCTCAAGGAAGACATATAAGCAGCCAACAAACATGAAAGAATGTTCAGCATGACTAATCATCAGAGAAATGCAAGTCAAAACTATAGTGAGATACCATCTCATACCAGTCCGTATTGCTATTATTAAAAAGTCAGAAAACAACAGGTGTTGACAAAGCTGTAGAGAAAAGAGAACACTTGTACACTATTGGTGGGAATGTAAGCTAGTTCAATCACTGTGGAAAGCAGTTTGGAGATTTTTCAAAGAACTAAAATTAGAGCTACCATTCGACCCAGCAGTCCCACTTCTGGTAACATATCCAAAGGAACACAAATTCCTCTACCAAAAGACACCTTCACTTGTATGTTTATTGCAGCATTATTCACAATAGCAAAAATATGGAACCAAAGCGGATGCCCATCGAAGTTGGACTGGATAAAGAAAATGTGATACATACACATTATGGCATGCTACACAGTCATAAAGGACAAAATCATGTCTCTTGAAGCAACATGGATGCAGCTGGAGACCATCAAAGTATGTGAACTATCACAGAAATGAAAAACTGAATGCCACATGTTCTCACTCATAAGTAAGCAAGACACACTGGGCACACACAGGCACAAGGATGAGAACAACAGACACTGGACACTTCTAATGGAGGGAGGGAGAGAGGGGGGATTGAAGTATACAAATCCACACATTGGATACCATGCTCACTACTGTGGAGGAGGGCTTGTCAGAAGCCCACATTTGTCTTCATAGAATATACCTGTGTAACAAATTCTCACATGGACCCCATGAGTCTAAGATTTAAAATTTTAAAAAAATTGTGAATTATATTTTAAAGATTTATCTTTTTTCTTTTCTTTTTTTTAGCAAGGACCTTTCCTTATATAATTTAATGACAATATTGTAGAAACCATTGAAATCCATTGTCCTTGGTCATAGTTATTGCATTTGATCTTAAAAACATTATTTCAGCAGCTTGTATTTATTTGAGTGTATTTTCTTCTAATTATAGTCTAGCTTTCCTATATTGTTCCATAGTATACACTAAGCCACAGAAACCCAACTATCAGGTGATATTAAAAAAGCTGTACTTGAGACCAGTGTGCCAATACAGGTGATTTCTCCTGGGTTTTGAAGTCTCTAGGTTTAAATCTATCTCAAGGGACTCAGGTATACATTATCCCTGAAGTACCTAAAAAATATTACAGATATTTTACACATAAAACCTTAACATTTACACTGTGTTGCTTTCTTCAAATATACTTAGTTGCTGAGTTTAATTGAGTCACAGCATATATCACTTACTTTAATGGCATAGAAGTACATTAGATCACTTCATACACACACACACACACACACACACACACACACACACACACACATTAGCAAGACTTTCCTTGGCATAATATTTAATGTCATTATAGGGACGGTATCTTATCAACATAAAAATGCTATATCGTGTGTCATATAAACTATTAGGTATATGTACAATGACATCGGAATAATGGTGAAGTAAGTTGAAATGTAATTCATTAAATTTTAATAGACAAAGACAAATAAACAAGCAATAAAATATTTATGCACCCAGAATAGATGAGATGCATCTAAGCCATAAATAAATGCACATAGAATCATCCAATTGAACAACAGACATAAAAATTAATACTGAAGACTGCACCTTATTTGCAACATTAGCATAATTACAGAAGGCAAAATTGCAAGCAGCTAGCAATGCATTGATAGTAAATATATATTTTAAATCAAAACAATTTTGATTACATTGCATTTACATATTTTTTTCGGCAAATGGTAAACAGTAAAATATGTAATAGAAGACAGGAAATTTTTGGACAAGTTTATGCTTAAAGTTAATATATTAGACTTTATGAAAATGACTTTATTATATCTTAACATGCATTATGTTATTTGTCTGTTTTTCTGATCCTAATATCACAAGTTTTCTAGGCCATGTCAAATCAGGATCCAGTTGTTCAGAAAAGCTGTAATGCCTAGTTCAACTCTAATCTCAATCAATGATGCCTCCAGTATTGCAGAAAAGCAATGTGCCTGAATGACTCTGGGTAAGGAACTCTGATTCCTTAGCAAATAGATTATGGGAGATGGAATTATTCAGACAGCACTAGGCTTTCTCAGTCATCTTGAACACCAACTTGCTAATTAAAGTACCTAAGACTATATGTTTCCTAAGAAAATCTCTTAGGAAGTTTATGTCAGCAACATCAATATCAAACAAAGAGAAGTCATGAATAGAAGGAGAAAAAAGAATTGGCAGGCAAAACGGAGAGAAAATATAATCCAAAGAACAGATTTCATAAAAGAATTGGGATATCAATATATATCTATTTTTTCTCTATCTATTAATGTTTCTTATGCATTCTTTAAGTCATTTAATGACTTCTCTTTTTCTTAAATCATACTAGTCTGTAGATATGTCTTTCTTGTAGCAATTCTGCACCCACATAAATGTTGCGTTTTCAATATAAAATAAAAAGTTATTTCACAAAAAGCTTGTCTATGGATTGTGCTGTGTATGTCTCACTAATATTTTGTCTTCTTGATATATTATTAAGAAGGTTGTGTTAAAATCTTCATTTGATGGTGTATTTGACTTTTTAAATTATTTTTATTTTGTTATTTCATTGATGCTGATCTATTCAGGTGTGCTATGGTATTTGATTGCTAGTTCCAGGTCTGGAGGGTTCTGGGAATTTCTAAAGTCATGGGTTCAGGATTTGTTCCACCTAAAGTTGAATATGAACTACCAGTTTGGAATCACTACAAATTAATTTCCCAATTTTGCTTTACACCATGCAAAAGGTGTGAGTTTAAGTTACAAGAAGGTCAGAATATGAATTCTTGAAGATACCTTTCTTTTTTTGCCTCCTCTCCTCAGAGTCAAGAATGAAAAATCCAAGCTTCCAGAGTGTCTTTAACTGAGTGTTTGTTTTCAGTACAACCTTCTCCCTGGCTGTGGTATTTTATGGAAGCATATCTCCTCAAGAGAGTTGGGAGACAGACCACAAAATGGGAGAAAAATATTTGCCAACTGTATTTCTGACAAAGGTCTAACATACAGAATCTACAAGGAACTCATTAGCACCAGAAAGAAATAAACAGTTCTATTAAAAAGTGGGCAGAAGACATGAATAGACAGTTCTCAAAAGAAGACATATGAGCAGCAAACAGACACATTAAAAAATGCTCAGTCTCACTAATCATCAAGGAAATGAAAATTAAAACCACACTGACATACCATCTAACTCCAGTCAGGATGATCATCATCAATAACTCAAAAAACAACAGATTTTTAGAGAGGATGCAGGAAAAAGGGAACACTTCTACACTGTTGGTGGAAATGCAAACCAGTACAACCTCTGTGGAAAACAGATTGGCAATTCCTAAAGCATCTAAAAATCGACTTTCTGTATGACCCAGCAATCTCTCTTCTGGGAATATACCCAGAGGAACTCAAATCACTCTATGAAAAAGACACCTGCACACATATGTTTATTGCAGCATTATTCACAATAGCAAAAACATGGAACCAACCACGATGCCCATTGAAAGTGAACTGGATAAAAAAATGTGGTACATATACACGATGGAATATTACACAGCCACAAAGAAGGACAAAACTATGAATTTTGCAACTTGGATGGACTTAGAGTCTATAATACTCAGCAATCTATCACAGAAACAAAGAAATGAGTACCACCTGTTCTCATTCATAAGCAAACCCTGAACAATCATCATAATACTATAAGAAAGCAATTGGCAGTAGTGGGAAACTGCCAGGAGAGGGAAGGGGGCACACTTCATCAATAAGGGTACCTGATCTCAAACCAAGTGAAGTGGGAATCAAAGTGAGTCCCAAATTTTACCTTTACAATGACCATTTGTATACCTAACCCTGAATTGCACTACACATCTTTAAAATAAAAAATAAAATATAAAAAGCATAACCCTATGCAATAATTTTAGAATTTCTGTTTTTATGAATGGAGTCTTTGTTTAACTCCTTATCTTGTTCAAGGGTCAGAATTTATCTTTTATCTTTGTTAAGATATTCTAAAAACTCAAGACCAGATCATGGGTGATCTACAAATGTTCTTCCATTAACCAACAATTTTAGCATTGGCTTAACAGTCTAAGTTTTGCTTTTATTGCTCTGTTTTATTTTTGATAAGGCTTCAATGAGTTTTGAGAATTTTTTTACAATTTATTTTTCAAATATAACTGTGCACTTAAAGAAGTGTGTGTGTGTGGGGGTGTATTGACAATTTGGTGATATGTATTAGCATCGATAGCAGAAAATCTATTATCTATCTTTCAGGAAAGGAAAATGTCTCCTCTTTCTCTACTTTGCTCCAAGCCTTTTCAAACGGTTAACCATTTAGTGGACTTAATATATGCCAGGCAGCAATCTAAGCAAGCATTTTATAAATATCTATTAATTTAATCCTCATAACAAGCCTGGAAAATGATTTCCATCTGACAATGAGAAAACGAGGAAACTAAGATTTAAGAAATGTCCCTGTTATCTCACAAGTAATACTCTCTAGAGTCAGAATTCAAGCCAAGACAGTTTGGCTGCAGACTGTAAAGTGCCAAGGGAGTCTCTATGTGTCTAAATTATGTTTCTAAATTATATACCTATTGGGGAAAGTACCAGTTGACATTCCATTAGATTAATATTTTTGAAATATTTTTTACTGAAGATGTGTGGCAAAATTAAAAACAAATTCCCAAATAATGCATGTTGACTCCAATTCCCTCTGCTAGCTACTATCTTTCTCCCTCCTGCACCTTGGCAGAAAAACTTCTTGCAAGAGGCTCATTAAACACTATTTCAATTCCTCCCTTCATACTCTCCTTAAAGCCAACTCCAATCAGGCACTCTCTTGTTGGTATTACCAGTAACCTCCAAGTCAGTAAATTAAGTGGCCAATTATCAATCTTTCTCTCACTAGATCTTTAAGCAGCATTTGACACAATTTCATTCACTTTTGTTGGATTTATTTGCTTCATTGGCTTCAAGCATATCCTTCTGCTGGTTTCTACCTTCCTGTTTCCTTCAAGAGCAACATCCTTCCTGTAGTCTGTCCACAGAGGGATGTGGGGCTGACTCTTTCTCTAGCAATGGTCCAGTTCTGATAGTATTATCTTTTCAGACCAAAGCAATTAATTCAAGCATAAGCGCTTGACTCAAACACTCTCCTGAGTTTTGCTGTAAATTTTAAGAGGTAATTTTTTTCACAGGGGCTAAGCATGATATAGCCTTGAATTTTTAAGGCTAACTGTGCTTCCATATAGAAACAGTCTGACTGGCCGGGCTCGGTGGCTCAGCCTGTAATCCCGAGCCTTTGGGAGGCTGAGGTGAGTGGATTGCCTGAGCCCGCGGGTTCGAGACCCGCCAGGGAAGCGAGACCTCATCTCTACAATAAATCAAAGAATCAGCCAGCCGTGGTTGCGCATGCCTGTTTTTCCGGCTACTCGGAAGGCTGAGGCAGAAGGATCGCTGGAGCCCAGCAGGTCGAGGCTGCGGTGGCCGGGAGAGAAAGGGACAGAAAGGAGAAAAAAGATAGCAACAGAAGGACACTCCTGAGAAAATTGCTTAAACAAACTGGATGGAGTTGGAGCCAAACTAATCTACACTTGCACTTTCTAATTACACAAATGAGTAAATTTGTGTAAATCTCTTCTCTCATACTGAATACTTCATAAATTTTTAACTGGTCTTCTTTTACTTGTATCTTATTTTACTCTTTCTTTTTTTCTTTGCGTTTTTAGCAAATTCATTTTCTGCCTCTCTCATGCTCATCTTTACTAAAAAGAAACTCTAGAAATCTTCCACCTTCCACAATCACTGAATCTTTACACACACACATACACATATACACACAAATAATTTGTGTTTAATTAAAAAAAAACTCTAGAATTACTGAAACAATGCTGTTGGGAAGGATACTAAAATATCCTGAGTGAATTCTCATAGACTTTGTGTTAGGCAAACTAAATTTTTATTTGGACAATTTCAAACCTGACCTTATTGGCATAAATATAATATCTTTTACACGTGTATTCTTGGGTCTTTTTTTATTACTAAATAATGATAATACTAACAACAATACTTGTATGACTGCCTAATGAGCCATTTGATAAAGTACTGTGGTATTTTTTTGCCTGGACCCAGCCTCTAAGAATTTTATCCCACTTCTATTGTCCATTTTGTGTAAGGAAAGTGAATACAGGATTTCCTTGACCTATTATTTTGTTTGTGGGGACCAACTAAACAACGTATGTGCAAAATGTTGTTTTTTCCATAGTATACAAACATAAAATGACAACATTTTCAAAATGTGGATGGAACAAGGTTGGTGGGTAAGATATCATTCTGTAAATAATTTTTACACCTCACAGTCACTCAAGTGGGTATGTTGTCCTTTCAGCTCATAAAGAAAAAGACAGAATGAAAAAAATGCATGTCACATGCAATGAACAAATACTATAAGAATTATTATATAAAAGTAGAATTAAGCCGGGCTCGGTGGCTCAGCCTGTAATCCGCGCCTTTGGGAGCTGAGTGATGTTTCTTGAGCCTTCGAGACCTGGCAGCGAGACCTCATCTCTACAATAAATCAAAAATCAGCCGGCGTGTAGCACATGCCTGTAATTCGGCCACTGAAGGCTGAGGTGGAAGGATTGCCGGAGCCCAATCGAGGCTGCGGTGGCCGAAGCGGCCATGCACTCCATCTGGCGACAGAGTGAGACTCCAACTCAAAAAAAAAATAAAAGTAGAATTAATGAATACTTAAGGAATGAAAGGAGATTGTTAACAACTGCATTTTTGGTCAGTAATTGAGGAGAAAAATGAAAGAAAAAAATCCTAGTGTCTTCTGGCAATCTATCATTCCCTAACTTCTTTTTGGCAAACATGATGATGTCTAAAATGCCACTACATAATTTGTAGAAGGTATGTGGGTGTTAGTTGTAAAACCATGTCTTGAAAATATTCTACTAAAATGCTTTCCACTGCATCCTTTTTATTTCTATGTGTTTCATAAAGAAGGAAAACTACTAACCCCTCAGAATGTTTTCGTCTTTCTCATTCATCAGCTCTGGTCTTCTGGTGCATTTTGACACATTTTTCAGGGCAGCCTGTATAAGTTCCATAAACAATTTTTTTGCTTTTTAACATACAATTTTTTCTGACATTTTGTTTCAAATAATAATTGGAATCTTAAAATATGTATTCATGTTGCACATTATACACAATCATAAAAAAATGAGTTGTTGTAAACAGTTTTATAATTTATTTTTGTGCATTTTCCTCTAAATTATATATAATATAACTTGTTTGGTAGTATGTATTCAGTCCATAGGGTGATCTCATGGTATCAATTAAATATAAACTCCATGACAAATTTCAAAATTATTTTTCTCCATTTTTGAAACAGTCTACTTTGACAATTACTTTATCACCTAAATGTCGCATTGAACATCATTTTAGCAATTCATAAATTTGCTTTCTAATATACAAAACTTATACAGAAACCATTTAAGATGGGAAATTACATTTTTGAAAATGTTATCAAAGAGTTTCTATCTTCTCTAAAGTAAGTCTTAATATACTTATTTATATGACCACTTATGATTTTTAATAAGGACATTTGAGGTGTGCTTATTGACACTTCATTTTTACATAAAAATTGTTTAACTTCTTCTTGATAACTGTCAGCTTTCTTGTCTCTGAAGTTCATTCAGTGGAAACACTTTTTGTGTTATAAATCAGTGAATTACGTACTAAATAAGAAAAAATTCAAGGTAAGCATTTAAAAAAGTCTTATTATAAAATAGTTTTATTATAACATGATTGTATTACATTGTGAAATTATTAGGCAATAACATTATTATTGATTTGTAATAGCTAATGAATACTTTAATGATTAGATAGAATGCTTAGATTTGCTTGCTTTAAAGAGCAGTATTTATGGTTTCCAAGGAAGCAGCAAATAGATACTGGTTTCTGAAAAAAATGACCAGATAAGGTATTTGGATTTAAGTTTTTATAGAAGAAATTATGATAGAGTATATGATGGAATAAAATAATCCCCCAAATTTGAGAGACTTATGCCAGAAAAAATTTGTGTTTTTCTCATGTTCATTTTAAGTGTGGCTCAGCAGCTGTCCTTTGACTGCTGCTGTAATCACTCCAGATATTCATATGATGAAGGTTTCATCTTAATACATTTTTTCAGCATTGTGGCAACAAGGGAAAGAGATATGACTAACTAAACACCGTCTTACTTTTCATTTGGAAGCAATACACCGCTGTTTTTTCCATTGGCAAATGGAAATAATATTGCCCAGTATGCTTTCAAGAAATGCACAAGCTTGTCACTAAAATTAAAGAAAAGGTATTGATTAACAGCCCTAATGACACCATGACTCTCAAAGACCATTTGGAAAAAAGTGTTAGGCTTATTTTCCTATGCAATAACTATAAAACTGGACAAAATATATGGATTGATTGTTTTCCAGATATTTGACAAAAGATAAAACAGGGTGGTGATCCCTGAGAGAAAGAAACACAACGTGAACTCCAAATTCACTTCAAGTATCTTTCTGGGGACCATTCACAAATCATAGTTCAGGGAAATAGAGTCATTGGTTTTGGTGGGTGGAGAAAGGAGAGGTCAGATTTCAAGACTGTTGAGACAGATAGAATTTGTGAGGCAATGTAACAGAGAAAGTGAGCTGAGCTTAGAGAGAGCTCTAGAAAACTGTAGAAGAGTCTTTGTCCAATATTTTGTTGTACATGCACAAGATGCTACTAAATGGGAATTATTGAGTAAAGATTACTAGGAGATGTGTGAGATGAACAAAGATTAAAAACGTAGAATTCTAGATGCTGGTGTTCCAGCCAATTAGAATCCAGATACTTTCCTCAGCACTCTAGACATTAAGTAGAGGCCCTATAGTGCCAAAATTCAGAACAAAAACTATTCTAGCTCTGAAATAAAGACTACTCTAAATTCACTCTAGAAAGTCATGCTTTAACCTCTAGTTAAAGAGCATAAGTATATTTATAATGCGTCTTCATAACAATACAAATTAGACTCACAATAACTATTTAGCATTTTACATCATTGTAGCCTTATATATATAGAAACATACTGTCAAAACATAAACCAATATCTGGTCAAACCACAAAAATAAATAGTCAAATGTAGAATTTTAATGGAAAATTAGAAAATATTTTCTCAATAATAAAACAAACAAGTGAATAATGAAATAAAGCATTATTATTAAAATTAGTATATTGGTCATACATTGAGCTGTTCTTCCAATGAAAATAACTTGAAAATTGCAACTCAGTAAGCTGACGACAGAGTAATGAGGAACACTCTTCAACTGATTTCATGAGGCTATTATAATTTTTACACAAAAATCCAGCAGTGATAATACATAAATAAAAATTATATAAAAATCTTACACATAAACACAAAATCCAAAAGTCCAAGCAAAATATTAGCACACTATATTTATTCCAGGAATGAAAAGGTGGTTTATATTAGAAAATCAACACATGTTTTAAATACTCTCAAAGTCTGAAAAATAAAAGAGAGGATTGTCTTAGTATAGGTATAAACATTATTTCACAAAATTCAACACCATCCATAAGAAAAAACATTACCAAGCTTGTCATCCTTAATCTGACAAAGGAATCTACATAAAACTATTACACTGATATTTAATGGTGGAATACTGAAAACTTTCTCTACAGCATAAAGAAGGAGAAAAGGATGCTTATTGTTAACAGTTATATTAAGCATTATTTTGGAGGTCTTAACCAAAGAAATAAAGCTAGCAATGGAAAAAGAAATTGGATATGTTATAAGAATTGAAAAGAAATAAACAAAACTACATTATTCACAGATGACATGACTCCCTATGAAGAAAATCCAAAGAATACACAAAGAAACTCTTATAGTTAAGAAGTATGTGTTTCAAGGTCTCTAAACGGAATGGTCTTTAATGGCCAATATGTAAATATCTATTTTATTTTAGGAAATAAAGTAAAAGGTACATTATAATTAAAGGTAAAGCTGTCACTTTTTTCACATAATTAGTGGAATTTATTCCACTAATAAATAATCTAAAAGCATTATTCAGATGATTAAAAATTTAACAACCTATTGGGTATTGAAACTGACTATTGATTCCAGACTTTCGATCTGAGTGTAGTTTTGCGTAGACAATGGTCTACACATGGATTTTAATATTGTATCAGTTGAAGACAAAGAATTCTCTTCCACATTGGCCCTTATATATAACTTTATATTATACACTCTTTGCCTGGACACAAATTAGACACCAAGAAGCAATCATTTAAATTGAGGTGTTATTTCAACCATGCTTCCTCAATGAATTTAAAAGTATTTATTAACATCAACTATGTTTCAGATTATACTACATGGATATATGAAAATGAGCAAAATAAAGATTCTGTATCTAAGAAAATTTTACTATATTGGAATTTCTGAATAATTGTACACAACTGGTAAACCAAAATATATACTGATTGTTTGATTATGTTTATCAATGCTCCTTTCTTATTAGAGGCATCAAAATCAATTTGTGGATCTTCACAAGTAACTAGCATTTTTTTGGGCTAAAAAGAAGTTGGCATTTTTTGGATAAAAAATAGGTATTTTACAAAGAAAGAAGAATGTTGTTTTAGAAGAGATATGCCACAAGTCTATATGTTTCTCTGTGTATGCTTCATATCTCATGATTTTAGATCCATTTACTTGATGATACTAGTCAAGAAAAATACATTTAACAGAAGTATCCCTCTAACTTGAAACTATACCAGAATTTATTAAAGTACAATGAGATTTAGCACTTTATAAAATACAGCATCACAACAATAGTACTTGGTGAGACAATAAAGAGTTTTTATTAGTACGCCTGCATGAACATATTGAGTAAGAGAGAGTAATTTTCTTTCTTTCTTTTTTTTTTTTTTTTTTGAGTTGGAGTCTCACTCTGTCGCCCAGACTGGAGTGCAGTGGCCGCTTCCGGCCACAGCAGCCTTACCTGCTGGGCTCCGGCGATCCTTCCATCTCAGCCTGTAGAGATGAGGTCATGCTGCCCAGGCGGGTCTCGAACCCGTGGGCTCAGGCAATCCACTCACCTCAGCCTCCCAAAGGCGCGGATTACAGGCTGAGCCACCGAGCCCAGCAGTAATTTTCTTTTTAATTAGACTGTATAACATTTCAAACCATATAATCTAATCAATAGTTTAGTTATATATTTGGACTCAAAATTGTTTTATTCTAAGCAATCAATCAAATATGGTTTTCATTGTTATTACTCATCCAATTGATCTTATTAAGATTTACAATATACATCATTTTTCAAAATTCAGTGGCTCTGGACCTCACTTCTCAGTAGCATCTGACTCATTCAATCACTACCTTCTTCCTTAAAAGCTTTTCTCATAAGACATGAAAAACTTTACTCTCTTGACTTTTCTTCTAACTCACAAATCATTTTTTTTGAGCTACATTCCTGCTTTCTCTTCTTTTTACTACCCTATAAATATTTATATGTACCAGTCCTTAGAGAAATGACTCTAAAGCTATATTGTATGTAAATCGTCTCAAGAGCAAAAGAAAAACAGAGGAAAATCCATATCTATTTATATCCACTTATCTTGATATTTTCATACAGGATCATGGATATAAATAATATTTATGTATTGAATTATAAAATTCACGCCATGTCCACTAATGTTGACCTTGAAATCCAAGTTTATATGACTGTTTTATAGATGTCTAATAGGCATTGGAAGTTAGTTTGTCCCAATAAAAACTTGATTTTCTCACCCTTGTCAATTTATTTTTTTCTTTAATAACCTACTTCTCAGAAAATGATTCCACAATGCTCCCCAACAGTTAAGCCTTTTCCCACAGATTTACCTTACGTACTTTCTATGGAATTACAATAAAAGGAGCTTGGTTAACCGACTGTCCAGCAAAACTCTTGCAAATTATTTTTAAAAGAACAACTTAAAGTCCAGTTAATGGCCCTTAGGACTTGCAGGAAAAAAATTTCAGAAAATATCTTAAAACTCAGTAGAAACAGAGCGAGTCTGTATCACTTGAGCCATGAACCTCCCCCTCCCATTTCAATATGACAGAAATTCTACTTCATGTAGATGCAGCCAAGAACACAGGGCTCCTTCTCCATTTAGCTCCCAGTAGAGGGCTATGGTATTTATCCCTCTGGGAGGATGTCAACATTTCTTGTCCCATGCTCCAGCTACTTGTTGCAGAGGCTAAGTTCCTGGTGAGTGTAACTAAGAGCTGTGTCATCCTCTTTCTTGTCAGTTTCCACTCCTAAGATGGCGGCTTGATCTTCAGCATAATGTACCAAGATTATGGAAGCCCCAGTAGTTTTCCATTACTTCAAGAATTTCTATTTGTCTTGTTTATCACTGCATCTTCAGTGATTAAATAGCTTCAAACCTATTAGAGATGTTCAAGAACTATTTCTTTAAAAATTTGGATTATTGATTTAATAAACTTACTTCATTTAGCATAATGTCCTCTAGATTCATGCATATTGTCATAAATAGCAGAATCTCCTTTCTAAAAACTGAATAGTATTCCATTGTGTATATGCACCATATTTTTATTCATTCATCTGTCAACAGACGATTCAACTGTTTTCATATCTGGGCTATTGTATGTAATGCTGCAACGAACATGGGAGTGCAGAATATCTTTATGAGGTGGTGATTTAATTTCCTTTGACAATATACCTAGAAGAGGGATTGTTGGATCATACATTAGTTTTACTTTTAATTTATTTAGGAACCTCCATATTGGTTTTCACAATGGTTCAACAATTTACATTTCCACCAATAATATAAAACAGTTCCCTCTTCATCACACCCTCTTCAATGCTTGTTATCACTTGTCTTTTTGATACTAGTCATTCTGATAGGTAGGGAGTGATGATATTGCTTTGTGGTTTTGATTTGCATATCCCTGATGGTTGGTAATACTGAGTACCTTTTCATATATTTGTTGGTCATTTTAATGCCTTTATGAAAAATATCCGCCTAGTTCGGTGGCTCAGCCTGTAATTCCGCGCCTTTGGGAGGCTGAGGTGAGTGGATTGCCTGAGTCCACGGGTTCGAGACCCGCCTGGGCAGCGAGACCTCATCTCTACAATAAACCAAAAAATCAGCGGGGCATGGTAGCTCGCGCCTGTAATTCCGGCTACTCAGAAGATTGAGGCGGAAGGATCGCAGGAGCCCAGCAAGTCGAGGCTGCGGTGGCCGGGAGCGGCCACTGCACTCCAGTCTGGGCGACAGAGTGAGACTTCAACTCAAAAAAAAAAAAAAAAATCTATTAAGGTCCTCTGCCTATTTTTTAATTAGGTTATTCTGTTTTTGTCATTGAGTTGTATGAATTTCTTATCTATTTTGCATATATATATCTCCTATATATATTCAAATGAATATATATATCATGATACCTTTTATTAGCTATGTAGTTCACAAACATTTTTTTTCCCAACCAAAGGCTTCCTTTTCATTTGCTGATTGTTTCCTTTGCTGTGCTGAAACTTTTCAGTGTGCTGTAGATTACTTGTTTATTTTTGCTTTATTGATTTATTTTTCCTGTGCTTATGGTATACTAATCAAAAAATTATTGTCAAAACCAATATCAAGAGTTTTTCCCATGAGTTTTCTTCCAAGAGTTTTAGGTTTAAGTCTTTAATCCATTCTGAAGTGTGTGTGTGTGTGTGTGTGTGTGTGTGTTTTGAGATCAGGTTTCAAAATTTTCATTATTTTGCAAATGAGTATCCAGTTTTCCCAACACTATTTATTGAAGAGACTATTCTTTTTCCAAGGTATCTTCTTAGTACCCTACCCCATAAATTGCTTTATTTTGAGAAGAAATCATCTGATTTAATTATGAAACACTTTCTACGGCCTAAATATTTTAAATGGTTTCCCTGGTACATTTATATTAAATGTGAAAAATTGCCAAAAATATATAAACTACTTTTAATGTCTATTATAAAAACTTCAGTGGAAACAGTTTTAAGAATTCTGTGAGGAAATAATTTATAAAGGTATAGTCAGGGCTAAGAGATATTCTTAAATGCCCCTTTCACTATATTATTTTTTTCTAAACCCCTGATTGACTTCCTCAAAAAGTAAATTAATTAAAATATTTTCTTTTTTATATTAATGATAAAAGCAAAGCTGGAAAATAGAAATTCTCTTAAATTAACATATGCATGGAAATGTAAAACCAAATACCACATGTTCTCATCTACAGGTGGGAGCTAAGCCGAGGATCTTTAAAGGCATTTAGAATGATATAATGGACATTGGAGACTCCGAAGGGGGAAAGGTGGAAGAAGAGAAAGGTATGCCAAAAACGATGCTCTGGGGTAGGTGGTGGGTACACTTAAAACACAGACTTCTTTGCCATTTACACATTGCATCCATGTAACCAAAAACCAACTGTGCTCTCTAAAGCTACTGAATCAAACAAACAAACAAGCAGATTAGCAAACAAACCAACAGAAAAGTAGCAATTCTGACATGTGTGAGGGGATATTACATTATGATTTTAAATTGCATTTCCCTAATGGTTAGTGATGTTGAACATTTTTTTCTTGTATCTGTGGCCATTTGTATGTCTTTTAAGAATGCAAAATTTGGCAACCACCTTGGGTCCCCTCCCACTGTGGGAGCTTTTCTGTCCTTGCAATAAACCCTACTTTCAAAAAAAAAAGAACGTAAAATTTTTGATCTATAGAAAATGCATTTTAGTCAAAGACTTTAAAAATCAAATCACATATATACAGTGGTACTTGCTAAAAGAATACGGATTGAGTAAAAACATTTCCTCAAAAGTTTTCAGATGGGTAGTGCTTTACCCATAATGCAGAAAATAGATAATTGCATTATTTTTTAGAAAATTATTATATTCTTATTAAATTTTCATTTAAAGAAAGATTAATGCTATGGTAGAAATAACACTGCTGTATCTACTGCTAATAGTGGTCTGCTTGAAATTCTTATCTGTATTGCTTCACTTTACATTTTATAGCTAAATCTCTATACTTTTTTTTTGAGTTGGAGTCTCACTCTGTCGCCCAGACTGGAGTGCAGTGGCTGCTCCCGGCCACCGCAGCCTTGACCTGCTGGGCTCCGGCGATCCTTCCGCCTCAGCCTTCCAAGTAGCTGGAACTACAGGCGCGCGCTACCACGTCCGGCTCATTTTAAAATTTTTATTGTAGAGATGAGGTCTCGCCAAATTGCCCAGGCGGGTCTTGGACCCGCGGGCTCAGGCAATCCACTAACCTCAGCCTCCTAAAGCACGGGATTACAGGTTGAGCCACAGATCCCAGCTACTTCTTTATATTGTGTGTGTGTGTGTGTGTGTGTGTGTGTGTGTGTGGTGTGTGTGTGTGCGCGCAGATATCGAAGGGCTTACTTTCCAGTATTGTTTTATAAAAATTACCAGTAAAATAACTAAATAAATTGCATATGATGTTTGAGCTTTTCTTCCATAGTTCTATTCCCGACTATGCTTAATACTATGAGCTATTTTGCCTGATTCTACAATTCTTTTCTTCTCAGCATTCATCTTCACTAACTATGTAAAAGTAAAATTGATGTCAGTAAAATAGTTTTTTAATGTTAGCTTAATACCATTCCAGTGTACATCAAGTTATTGTTAATATATAACTTCTGTAACAAAGAACGGTAGAAAGGCATCATGAAGTACACATTTACATTTAGAGTACAATTTTCATTTATAAAATTAAATTATCGTGGAGAGCAGTCTAGAATAATTTAATAGAACATGAAAGAATCAGTGCTGTATTCCCTGAGACTATACTCCACATTTACTAAAAATTATATATCTATAATAGGTGTTATATATGCATAGACTGAAAGGAAGGATAATATGATGTTAAAGTTGCCACAGTTACATATATGCTGAAATAACTTTTCTTAATATATAAATAGTAGTTATATTGGCAGAGGGAATATTTTCCCAAACTATCTTCCAAAAAGACTATCCTATAGACTGCCAAAATCTTTTCTCTATATTATTTTTAAATCCAGTTTTCCTTTTTGACAAGGTAACAGATTCATAAGCAAAAGTTAAAAGTATAAGGAACATTAGAAAAATCTTTCTTCTTCCCCTGCCCTACACATCTTTTTCTGTCATATTCCCTAAATGGGGTGGTTTTGTTAAACTTGCTTTTTCATTTTTTTAGTAAGAGCAAACACAAATAATCTCTTTCTCATACAAAACACAAAATACATTCTTATAATATTTATTCATTTTTTTCATATAATAGTTTTAGGAGAGAGATAATATAATATAATAAAGCAGTCACACAAACTTGTTTAACTTGCCTCGTTGTTTAGCTTATCTAGCCTGTCAAACTTGTTTAGTTCAACATATGTTTATTATCCATTTTAATACAATTATTCTGATATGTTCTAACTGATTATAGTTTAATAAGGAAATCCCTACTTGAATAAAATATTTTATTAATCATTTTGAGGCATACTTGATACCACATTAATTAAGTTTTCATATGACAATGAAATTAAAGAGATAGCAACATAACCCAATCAGAATTCGAAACTATCTTTTTTTTTTAAAACATCTTTTTAATTTTAAAACTGTGAGGTACAGTTAAGGGTTGGGAATACAAATATGCATTGTTCAGGTACCCTTGTTGATAAGGGGTGTCTCCCCGTCCCGACAGATATTGACTACTGTTAATCCTACTTCCCTACTCCCCCCCATAGTTTCCTGCCACTGTCAATCCCAAACTATCTTGACAAGTCAACAGGATGGGATAATAGCTTTTAAAATAAACATTGAGACAAATAAATATATTTCTCAAGGAAGTAAAGGAAATAAAGAGACATTCTATGAAGGACTACACTAAAACAGAATATAGGTAAGATATCAACATTTGTAAAAAACTGTTTTATTTGTTAGGCAATTATGTTAGATTACTTTAAGAGGTAAATGTCATCTTAGATTGCATAAATGGAAATGTAGGGCTGATAAGAAAGGAAATAAAATAATTATGCTGGACTTTAGACATTAAACCATATCTGTTTGGAATAATACATTTTATTCTGAGTATTTTTGATGTTTGATTTTTAATATGGATTGAAAATTAGATTAGTAAAGTCATAAAATTTAGTTGAAACTGTGATATTATAAGTCCAGTACAGTCTTAGTGTAAATTAATAAGCATGTTATATAAACATGTTATATAAACAGAGGATGAAAGCTCCACACATTTTAGCCATGCATTATTTGAGTGTTCTGATAAGTTTTGGGCTCTGAAGTTAACAAAGATGTTGACAAGGCTTGAAATAATAACAAAATAATAATCAAAATAGTAAATAAATATTTCTGTTTCTGACCAAGATGGAATATCTGGGATGTGATTTACTGTTTCATCTGAAACAATAGCAAAAAAGACAAAATATATAAAACTATGGTTCTCTTTTTTCTTTTTTTTGAGTTGGAGTCTCACTCCGTGGCTAGTTTTTGATTTATTGCAGAGACAAGGTCTCGCCAAGTTGCCCAGGCGGGCCTCGAACCCGTGGGCTCAGGCAATCCACTCACCTCAGCCTCCCAAAGCACAGGATTATAGGCTAAGACACCGAGCCTGGCTAAAACTATGATTTTCAAGACACTAGACATCAGTAAAGAAAGGACAGTGATACATAAGAGTCAGAAACAAACCATGTCAACCTTATAATTACTGGAAATTACTCCCTTAATAAGACTGGCAATTGTGTCTACTAACTTTGAAAAAAAAGAAAGAAACTTACAAGACATGGAACATTGGAATAGTCAGTCTTGAATCATAATTCATAATGAGGAATGATTAGTTCTAGACAGAAATTCATATATTTGCCAAAGGAACTTCAAGTGCAAGATGCAGAAGGGTTAATCTATGTTCAGTTAACTTATTACAGAAAAAAGTATCTCTAGAAATCAAACAATATCCAGCACCAAAAAAGGTAAAATGTACCATGCTTTACATCAAATATTGACAGATTACCAGGTATTAAACAGAAGCAGAAAAACATGACTGAGGACTTTAGTCTATCAAACATGACCCAGAATTGAGAGTGCTGACACAAGTATTCAAATGTGAACATCATAAAAATTATTGGTCAGTCTAGCTAGAGGTCCATCAATTTTGTTTATCCTTTCAAAGAACCAGCTTTTCGTTTTGTTGATTTTTTTGTGTTATATTTTTGTCTTCTATGTTCGGAATTTGGACTTTTATTTTGGTGATCTAGATTCTTCTGCTGAAGTTAGGGTTTTGGTGGTCTTGCTTTTCCAGCTTCCTTAGGTAATTTGTTAGGTTGCTAACTTGTGATCTTTCCATTTTCTTCATGTGTGTATTTACCGATGTGAATTCCCCTCTTAGTGCTGATTTCAAGGCATCCTGTAGGTTTTGATAAGATGTTTCTTTGTTTTCATTTGTTTCTAGGAATCTTTTAATTTCTGTTTTGATTTCCATGCTGACCCAAGAGTTGTTCAGCATCATGCTGTCTAGTGTTCATGTCTTTGTGGGTTTTGGGGGAACTTTGTTGGTGTTGATATTTATTTTTATTCCATTGTGATCTGAGAAGGTGCATGACAGTATTTCAATCTTATGAAATTTGTTTTTTGCTTGATTTATAGCCAAGGATGTGGACCATCTTACAGTACATTCCATGTGGTGATGAGTATAATATATATTCCCTGTTTGTTGGGTGAAGTGCCAACTGTATGTCTGATAAAGGCCTAACATCCAAGGTCTACAAGGAACTCAAACATGCCGAAAAGAAAAAAAAAACAAACACCCCATTACAAAATGGGCAAAAGATATAAATAGACACTTCTCAAAAGAAGTGAGCAGCCACGTCACTTAACTTTTGATGATAGGACTCTGCCATCTCTACAACATGTGGTCTTTAGAATCACACGGGTATCACTTGCCAGGGGAGGAAGAGGATAGAGAAGTAACCATGGGAGATATTGAAAAGTCAGTCTTGTTTGTGGCTCACATCCCTTTTGCTCATGCTTCACATGACCAAAGAAAATTTCATGGTCACCCAGGGGAACCTATGAAATGTGGCTGAGCAGGGATCCCAGGAAGAAGAGGTGATGTGCTTTTGGGGAAGAGTGGACAGCATCTTCCCCAGGAGCTCCAATTAACTTCTACCAATAATCTCCATCTCACCTGGTGATGGAAAGTTAATTCTACTAAATATAGGGTTTCTGGGTCTGAATTTGGGGTTGTTCATGAAGCTAGGGCACCAGAAGTACCTCTCAAGATTTGTTTTCCATGGTGTCAGTCTAGATCACTGCTTTTATTCACCCTGGATGGCTGCCTGGGTATCCCTTGTTTTCTTCTGTTATCTTTCCACAAGGAATTTGGGATTCCTGTGCAACCCACCTCTTTCTCACCAAACTGGGACATGGCCTATCCTACATGGCTGTTGGAGGCTATTTCTTCCTTTATCTTCTTGAAAAGAGGCTATTTCTTCCTTTATCTCATCTATCTATGAGCAGCCAACAGATACATGAAAAAATGCTCAGCTTCACTAGTCATCAAAGAAATGCAAATTAAAACCACACTGAGATACCACCTAACTCCAGTTAGGATGGTCATCATCAATAACTCAAAAAACTACAGATGCTGGAGAGGATGCAGGGAAAGAGAACACTTCTACACGGTTGATGGGCATGCAAACTGCACATGCAAGTTTATTGCAGCATTATCTATAATAGCAAAAATGTGAAACCAACCAAACTGTCCATCTAAAGAGGACTGGATAAAAAAATATGGTATATATACATGACGGAATATTATGCAGCCATAAGGAAGGACAAAATTATGAACTTCACAGCAATTTGAATAGACAAAGTCTATAATACAGAGTGATCTGTCACAGAAACAAAGAACTGAGAACCACATATTTCCACTCATAAGTTGACCTTGAACAATTATCATAATACTATAAGAAAGGGATGGGCAGTAGTTGGAAACTGCCAGGTGAAGGAATGGGATTGGCAGTAGTGAGAAACTACCTGGGGCAGAGGAGGGGTGGCAGTAGGCACTCCTCATCAACAAATGTACCAGCATAATGAACACTTGTGCACCTAACTCTGAATTGTACCTCACATCTTTCAAAATAAAAGAAAATTTAAAAACAATTATTATGAAATATACTAAAAAGGTAGGTATATAGATTAAAAATATTCAAATCAAACTTTTGCAGATAAGAAACCACATTAAGACGAAAATACATATATAGGAGTAACAGCAGATTAGGCATTGCAGAAGAAAAGAGAAATAAACTTGGACCATAATAATACATAAAGAAAAAATATTAAAAAAAGAAAAATCAATGATCTTTGGAACGACTTCTATATATGAGAGCACTAAGCATGTATTTAAGAAAAAGTGGAAAAACCTAAAATTAATGACCTTAGTTTTTGTTTCAAGAAACAAGAAAAAGGAGATCATATTGCATCCAAAGTAGCAAAAGAAAAAAAAGGATCTAAGTGGAGGTAAATAAAATGGATAGGAGAAAAACAATATAGAATATCAATCACACCAAAATATATATTTGAGACGCATTTAACCAGTCTGATTAAAAAAAAAAATTAAAAAGACACAAATGAGCAATATCAGAAATCAGCTTCAGAGTCGAGTCTAAAAAGTTAATAAAAATATATTATAAACAATTTTATGCCTATAAATTTGAAAACTTGGAATAAATGGACAAATGATAAACATAAACATAAACTACCAAATATCACTTGAGAAAGGTTACATTTCTTAGCCCTGTCTCTACTTTTTAATTATTTTTAAAGACTTTTTTGTAGAATTTAAACAACTCAGTAGAAGAAAAATGACAGAACTTAAAACTGGTGTCGTTTTGAACATATATTTTACCATAAAAAGAGTGACTAGTGCCGGACTTGGTGTCTCTGCCTGTAATCACGTGCCTTTGGGAGGCTGAGGTGAGTGGATTGCCTGAGCCCACGGGTTTGAGACCCGCCTGGGCAACTGGGCGAGACCTCATCTCTACAATAAATAAAAAATCAGCCGGATGTGGTAGCGCATGCCTGTAATTCCAGCTACTTGGAAGGCTGAGGTCGTCAGAGCCCAGCAGGTCAAGGCTGCGGTGGCCAGGAGCAGCCACTGCACTCCAGTCTGGGTGACAGAGTGAGACTCCAATTCAAAAAAACAAAAAAAACAAAAGAGTCACTAGTAAGTCCATAAAAAATGTCAATAATATTAGTCAGTAGGAAAGTGCAAATTTAAACCACAAATAGATACTACTTCATACCCACTGGAATAACTATTCCCAAAGACAGACAGTAACAAGTGTTGACAAAGTTGTGGGAAAACTTGAAAAGCAAAATTTTTCCATCGCTTTGAAAAATGATTTGGAGATATTTTAAATAAACACAAATTTACCACATGACTCAGTAATTCCACTTCTAAACAAGAGAAATGAAAACCTAAGGACAAAGGTTTGTTCATAGATGTTAATAGCAACATTTTTCTTAATAACTCCAAGTTGAAAATGATCCATATGTCCATTAATTGGTGAATGAATAAACAACATGTGGTAAAAACCATTCAATGGAATATTTTGAAATAAAAATCGCAATAGCAAGAACATGGAACCAACCGTGCTGCCCATCAAAAGAGGACTGGATTAAAAAAAATGTACTACATATACACAATGGAATATTACCAACATTAAAGAAAGGCAAAATCATAGAGTCTGCAGCAAACTCAATGGACTTGGAGACCATCCTACTAAGTGATCTATCCCAGCAACAAAAAACCGATTACTACATGTTCTCACTCATAAGTGGGCTCTGAACAGTAGTCTCATGAGCACAAGGAAGGAATTGACAGTCACTGGGCAGTGCTGGGGAGGGAGGGAAGAAGATGAGGGCCATTTGTTGGCACAAAATGTACCTGGTCCACTACCAGGGGGAGTAGAGGCCAACTGCATGCAGCCTAATGTAGTTAGCCCTCACTTGTACTCCACATCTCTATAACAAAATTAAAAATATAAAAATACTGTTAAAGGAATCAAAAAGTCATAGACAATGAGAAAATAGTCATAAAACAGATTTGATAACAGGTTCAAAATTTAAAAAAACTCAAATTTCGCCGGGCTCGGTGGCTCAGCCTGTAATCCCGCGCCTTTGGGAGGCTGAGGTGAGTGGATTGCCTGAGCCTGCGGGTTCGAGACCCGCCTGGGCAACGAGACCTCATCTCTACAATAAATCAAAAAATCAGCCAGGCGTGGTAGCACATGCCTGTAATTCCGGCTACTTGGAAATTTGAGGCGGAAGGATTGCCAGAACCCAGCAGGCGAGGCTGCGGTGGCCGGGAGCGGCCACTGCACTCCAGTCTGGGCGACCGAGTGAGACTCCAACTCAAAAAAAACAAACAAGAAAAAACTCAAATTTCAAAATTTAACCCATGATTAAAATGCGTAATACATTCAAACAAATATTTCATCAAAGAAAATATGCAAATAGAAAATAAACACATAAAAAGATGCTCAATATCATTAATCATCAGGGTAGTAAAAAATTAAAAGTGTTAAATACACATTAGATGAGCAAAAATTTAAAAAGTGGCTTAACAGTTTTGGTGAGGATATGAAGCACATTGAAATGCTCATATAGGTAGTTGGAAATGAAAACTGATGCTGTCACTTTGGAAAACAGTCAGAAATATTCTAATAAGGTTAAACCTACACTTAACATATGATATTGCGATCCTTCCCCTAAGTATTAGTCCATGTCGAATGAAAACTAATGTTCACATTAAAACCTGTATATATATGCTTATAGAGGGTTTATATTTAGAATCATCAAAAAAAAAGGAACAAAACACTGACCCATATAACAATATGAATAAATTAAATGCATTGTGCTAAGTAAAAAAATCATATCCAAAGGCCACATATTGTATTGTTACATTTATATAGCATTCCAGAAGAGATAAAGCCATGGATACAGAAATGATGAGAAGTTACCAGGAGGTTAGGTGCAGGACTTGACTAGCAAGAGGCATGAGGTATTTTTTGATATATCTTGAGTATAGTGGCGGTTATTTGATTTTATGCACCTGTCAAAACTCATGGAACTCTATACTAAAATAGGTCAATTTATCTATATGCAAGTAATACCTTTACTAGCTCTTGTATTAAAAAATGTGTTTTTGAGCTGGGCTCAGTGGCTCAGCCTGTAATCCCGCGCCTTTGGGAGGCTGAGGTGAGTGGATTGCCTGAGCCCGCGGGTTCGAGACCCGCCTGGGCAGCGAGACCTCATCTCTACAATAAATCAAAAAATCAGTCGGGCATGGTAGTGCATGCCTGTAATTCCGGCTACTTGGAAGGCTGAGGTGGAAGGATCGCCAGAGCCCAGCAGGTCGAGGCTGCGGTTGCCGGGAGCGGCCACTGCACTCCAGTCTGGGCGACAGAGTGAGACTCCAACTCAAAAAAAAAAAAAAAAAAAATGTGTTTTTGAAAATGAGAATCTTAACATTATCGGAAGTATGAGTAGTGAGATCTTGTTAGAAGAAATTGTCTGTCTTTTCAAAAAGATTATGATCGTTTCATATTTTCTAAAGATAAGAATACCTGTAACACTTAAATTATAATGAACCCAACTATAGTAGGCAGTATAATTCCCCCTCCCAAAGATGTCCAAATCCTAATCTTCAAAATTCATGCATATGTTTTGCTGTACAATGGTTGCAGATGAAGTTAAGGTTCCTAATCACCCCACCTAAAGATAGGGAAAATATTCTAAGTAATCTTAATGTAATCACAAAGACCCTTAGGATATGAAGAGGAAGACTGAAAAAGAGTCGGTATTAGAGTGATACAATGTGAAAAAGACTCAACTGCCCTTTGTTGGCTTTGAGGATGAAAAGGAGCCATGAGCCAAGGAAAAAGAATACCTCCTAAAAATTGGCAACAGCAGAAAAACAGATTATCCCATATGTTCCCCAGCGGGAAACACAGCCCTGCCAACATCTTGGTTTTAGCACAGAGACCCATTTCAAACTTCTGACTCTCAGAACTGTAAGTTTGTGGACATTTTTTACAGCAGCCATCGGTATATAATACACTAACTTTCATGAGTTTCATATTGGGTTTTACAAAGGAAAAAAAATAAGGAAATAAAACATACTTGGAGAATCTTTTAATACCCTACATCGCCGGGCTCAGTGGCTCAGTCTGTAATCCCGCACCTTTGGGAGGCTGAGGTGAGTGGATGGCCTGAGCTCGCGGGTTCGAGACCCACGTGGGCAGGCGAGACCTCACCTCTACAATAAATCAAAAAAATTAGCTGGGCGTAGTAGCATGCACCTGTAGTTCCAGCTACTTGGAAGGCTGAGGCGGAAGGATCGCTTGAGCCCAGCAGGTCGAGGCTGCGGTGGCCAGGAGTGGCCACTGCACTCCAGTCTGGGCGACAGTGAGACTCCAACTCAAAAACAACAACAACAACAACAAAAAAACACCCTACATCGACAAAAGGCAGTTTAATTTATTCAGTTTTATTCTAAAGCTAGTTTGTGTGAGCATAAATGCAAATATTTGATTAAGGATGTTATATTTATCTCCTAAAGACATTTTATGAACAGTTTAAAGATCTCTTGGTAATTTTGTTGCATTAATCTAATAATAAGAGTAAAATTGAGGGTTTATTTTGTGTGTATACAAACTTATCTTCTTCCATTCTAAGAAGATACTTCAAACACATTTTAAAATAGGACAAAATACATTTCTCTAAAGTCTTAATATATGTAAATGATACTGTTTGTCTGTTTGGCTTTCACTTAAAGTCCAATAAGTAACAATATATTAGAGAAATACTATTTAATACAAAACTAATGGGTAATTTCTGTGAAACCAGAGAATTTGGTAACTTTTCTAATCTAGTCTTATAAGTGAGAAATTTTACTGGAGCTAAAGATGAGCTAGCCACTTGCTTTGACTAATGCAGAATGTTTTTCAGTTTTTAAATATTGAATATAACCTCTTCCTCTTGATATTCATATAAACAATGTATAAAATTCATGTAAATGCATATGTATATTCTTATTTTTCTAGAATCAGTTTGATGTCTTTCTAAATTTTCTCTTTTATATACTTTTTGGTAGCTATAGTAGGATAAAGTATAATAGTGGGAAGTTTTGATCAGGTAATTAGATCCTCGACTTTAAAACGTCAAAGATTGAGTATTTTTTGTGATGGCAAGGTCCAAGTGGTTACCATGGAAGTGGTTAAGTGAAAGTGAATAGAGACGAAGCTCATTGGAGGTGAGCACCAGGAATACATTGTTAAATAAAACATGGTGTTTATCCTCAAGGAGTTTACAGACTAGTATAAAGAATCAGGTAATTACAACAGAATAAAATCAGTATTATGATGGGGGGAATTAGAGAACACTCTTGAAGCATAAATTAGGGGCACATAAATCAGGCAGGAGTTATGTGGGAGTAAAATATAGAATATTTGGAATTATGTAGAAAAAGAGGTGAGAGGAACATATTCTAAGCAGGAAAAGCAGTATTTAAAAATATTTGGAGAGGAATGAAAACCTGGTGCACTTTGAAAACTGCAGGTATTCCCATACTGATGGAGAATAGCCTCAACTCTGGACCTGGAATTGATTTCTCTCTGTCTTTGCCAAACTTTTAGATCTTTGTCCCAGTAAGGGCATGGTATGGGAAAATGTATAATGGTAGGAAGGAAACCGACAGGGATAATTGGGTTGTCTTTTTTCTGTCATAGTTGTTACTTGGCAATAGGTCTTGCTCTTTGGGCCCTTCTCACTACATTTTGAAGAGGTTTTTTCATTTTTTTTTTAAATCTGATACCCATATCTCCAAATACCAGTGTTACCCAGAACATGGAGTGCTACATTCTGTTCATTCCTCTATTTAAGACACAGATTATTTGTACAGCCCAGACTTATCTCAGAGAATTTAAGTTCTTTCCAAGTCTTTCAAAACCACTGTTGACCTGCCTGAAGCACATAAGGTAAGAATGTTATATTTTTTCCCCACTTGCTTATAGAACCTTGTGAAGGCTAATTCTAGGTGTCAAGTTGACTGGATTAAGAGATTGTATTACTTAGAAAACAGGTAAAAAACATTATTTCTGGATGTGTCTGTGAGGGTGTTTTCAGAAGAGATTAGCATGTGAGTCTAAACTGACAGGGGAAAATCCGTCTTGGTGTGGGTGGATGCCATGCAATCTGAGGGCACAGATATAACAAAAGGCAGAGGAAAGGTGAATTATTCCTCTCTTTTTCTCCTGGAGCTACAGCATCCTTTTTTTCTGCCCTTGGACATCAATACTCCAGGTTCTCTGGCCTTTGAATGCTGGGGCTTACCCAAGCACCTATCATCCCTCACCCCAGATTCTCAGTAATCCAGCCTCCAACTATGAGTTATACCATCAGCTTTTCCTTCCCTGGTTCTCAGGCTTTCAGACTTTGAGCCATGCTTCTGGCCTTGCAGGATCTCCAGTTTGCAAACGGTCTGTCATGAGATTTCTCAGTCTCCACATTTATATAAGTGAAGTTGCCTAATAAATCCACTTTATCTATCTATCTATCTATCTATCTAATCTATCTACCTATCAATCATCTATCTATTATTTATCCATTCATCCTATTGGTTGTCTCTTTGGAGGAACTTCTAATTCCATATAAACCCATTAAAAATAAATTCATCAACTTTTAATCAATCATATAAAATGTAGCATCCTAGGCATTTTTTTAAATAAAAGAGAATCACTGTGTAAGCAGACCACTAAATGACACTAGTCAAAGATTCACTTGAGACATTAATGAAAATATACTCCCTCTTAATGTGCTAACTAGTCATTAGGCAATGTTCTCTATGCTTTTTGTGTATTGTCAAATTTTCAGAAAGCAATGTGCCTGAATCATTTTCCCAGCAATCTGCTAAAATGCTTTTTAGAGAATTAAAATTTAATGTTATTTTTGGCTTTTATGTAGAGGTTATATAAGAGATCTACAGTTGATTAATGTTTCAGCTTTTTGTTTTTCTTTTTGCAATGCCATAGTATAAAACATTGGCCATTAAGTTATTCTTATGTAAAGAGTAACCTACAATTCATGACCTAAAGATAAATTTTTCTCCCTAAATGAGTTATATGTTCTTTGACCTGACGAAGAAAACTATATAATCAACTATATGCATTTTTGTTTGCTTTTGATCTTGTTTTTTTTTAATCTGCATTGCCAGGTAGCTCAGAAACAATGTTAAAACTCAGTTGTTGACATTAATTTAATGTAGCTAAATAGCATAATAATTTTATGCTATTTTAACTTGAAAATTTTACTATCTTTTAAAAATAAGTGTCTTGTTTGATGTATTGGGATATTATAGGCTATATCAAATGGCATTTGAAATTCAAAAGGCACTTTCACAAGAAAGTAACTTATCCAAATTTCCTCATAATCCTGCAGTATTTTTATCTGTTTTACATAGAAATAATTTGAGGTTCAGATAGGTTAAGAAAACTCTCCTTTTTTTTTTAACTAAACGAGGTGCACAGTCTATATGAAACCCTAGTTCTTTTTTCATTGAATTCTGCCATTAAATTAATGCTTTCTCCATTATATCATAACATTTGATTTCTGTCCCATTCAATACATGGATAATTGTATTTCAGTGTACAAATAATATTTTTATGTTCCTAAATATATAAGATGAAGTTAATATTAGAAAACATGACTGAGTGTGGTGGTTCAAGCCTGTAATCCCAGTACTTTGGGAGGCTGAGGCGAGAGGATTGTCTGAGCTCAGGGGTTTGAAACCAGCCTGGGCAATCTGGCAAAACTATGTCTTTACAATAACTCAAAAAAAGAAAAGAAAACATTATACTTTTTATAGTATGGTCTAAAAATAACATTTAGTCCTTTGATATATACTAGTATTATGTAGTCTTTAATGTTTCTGTGAGGGAGGATCCCCCCCAAACTGGAATTTATTTATTAAAAAATGTGTACTTATTCTTACATGTTTAAACTTGTCACCTTCAAAGTACTCTTCACTTGAGGCAGTACACCTGTAGAGATGCTTTTCCTACTGTTCATAACAACCTGTGAATTCATCAGTTTTGATCCCTTTTAGTGCTTCTGCCATTTTTTTGCTTCACCTCCTTTACATTGGCAAAACGTTTCCTTTTGAGAATGTTTTTCATCTCGGGAAACCAACAAACAAAAAATTGCTGGTGCGATATCGAGTGAACAGGGAAGGTGGAATATGGGGGGCATGCTGGTTTTAGTCAAAAACCGCTTAACACTCAGTGAGGTATAGGTAGGTGCACTCGTAAATCACCCATCATGAAATAGGCAAATGCAATGAAATAATTTTTTCCCAAAATTCAATGAAGCCAAACATAGTCTCTCACAACAATGCTACCTGGTACACTGATGCTAAAGGTTGATAAGTTCCTAGAACACTTATCTAGCAGGGAGATCCTGTACTACAAGAGACTCACCCTCCAAAAAATAATTCCTTTTTTTTTTAAGAGATCCCTCATCATATTATAGTGTAAGAAAACCCAGAAATTACAGTTTATAGCATCAAGTCTTATGTTGTAAAGATAGCATTTGTTTGGAGTCAAGGCTATGTGTTATACAACCAGTTATGTAGTACTTTTACCTCTTGCTGAATATAATAAATGCATACACAAATTATAATAAATAAGCACACACATTGGGGTATAGACACACAGAGCTATTCACTTAAAACATAACAGAAAATTCCAATACTTATAAAAAATCTAAAATACAAATGAAGAGAGTTGTAAAATGTTTGAAATCAGTTTTGCAGTTGTTTTATTAGACCTGGTTTTATTCCATGAGATTTGAAAACATGGAATTGTAGTTTATGTGACCTTTACTAAGATGTGTCTACATTTATGAGACAATCTTCACTAGAAACTGATTCATTCTGAGCTCATTTTCATATAATACATTCTGTATAAACAGCAGCTAATTCTGACCTATTTCTTATTGTATCCTGCTGTAACTGATAAGTGTATCACTCCAAATTACCTGTTTTTAGGAATAGTCATGTCAATTTATTTCTAGAAACAAGGTATTCTTTCTCTAGCCCTATCTCTGTCATTTCAGGCAATTTGGTTGGGTCTGCCCTTTTTTCAGGGTTGTGTTTGTGTCTCAGAGTCTTATAGACACTCGAATACTTGGACCTTTAGTCCACACCAAGGCAAAGTACATTGTCTGGGATGGCATGTGTCACTTAGCTATGAACTCCTAAAGTTCAGTTACTCCCATCTGATTTTCTGGCATTTCTATAAGGCACTATTTAAATTGAGCAGCTAGTTGTTTAACTGGCTAACTTAGTGTTCTATTTTTGAATAACAACAATAAAACTTTCTTCAATAGAAATAAAAATAATCTTCCAAGAAAGAGTGAATGATGATGATGGTAGTTGAAAAAAATTTCATATATTCTATTTTTTCTTTTTTCTTTTAAACTGGCAGTTTGATCTTATAAACAGAACACTAAGTTATCCAGGTAAGCAATTTATATTAACTAGTCTGTCTATTTAAATATAACAATTTGATAATCTTTTTCTGAGAATGACTATTAATTGATAAGTTGTCATAAATAAATTGGAAGTTTTTTAATTGTATTTAAAATAATTGTATTCTACCATGACAGAGTAGTATTAGAATTCATTGCCAATATGTTAGCCTAATTCATCATATTGCCAATATATTTTAAAATAAATATGTGCTTCAAAAAAATAAATATTCATAGTCAACTTTTCTGTACCTCAATGTTATAGTTTACAAAATGTCTAGTCAACATTGGATTAATTTTCTACATTTAAGGGTTCTATTTGTTTTTACAGTGCTTTTAAAAAAAACTATGTCAAAGTATCATGAACATATTTAAAACGCTGAATCCGATTCTTCTGTTTATATCATAGTGTTCTACTGTTAAACAAAAGCTGGATGACAAAAAATTTGTAAATGCCAAAGAAAAAATTGGCTACCCTATGTTTGACTATCTCAAGAAAGAAATTTACATTCAATGTCCTCCTCCTACAAGCGACAACCACCTACTTTATATTACAAATTCATGAAGGGCAAAGACTCATTCTCTTTTGACCAAACCTCATACCATCTGGCATAAGGAAAAATACTTGATGTACAGTTTTGGGTGGGTTTCATCATGTGGCTGTGTAAGTATAAACTGGTTTGCGGTTGTGATGAGCAGGATATTACTTATCCTAGAAGATTGTCCTTACCCTGAATAAGGTAGAAAATGCTGAACTCTCTTGATACCAGGGGGATACACTATAATGCCTCTTTTCTACAAAGTGAAAAATGAATCATATTAAATCCAATCATCTTTCATTTACTACCAAGGTTTAAATGTCCATATGCAATGCATTTCTTACTAAACAAGTCTAGCTTAACATCATAAAAATCCTTCATTGAACTCCATTTAGATGGAAGTCTTCCAGTCAACCAATCAGACCTATTGAAAGTTTTAAATGCTAAAGTTCCATGCTGATTTAATAGAAGGCAGATAATTTAAAGGCGATACATATAATTAACATGATTAAGCAACATTTGAAAATGTGTCTATCAGTTACTTTAAAACATTAATTGCATTGATTTGAAGTAAAAGTCTAGCTCTATAGAACATTCACAAGGTAGTAAGAACTCTGTGTGAAGGTAAAATTAGGACTCTGTGTGAAAATTAGGTAAAATTAGGACTCTGTGTGAAGGTAAAATTACTCCAAATAACTCCAGTGCAAAGATATCTAAAGCAAGTATGATGGGATTAAAACAAAGAAAAAATACATAAAACTTACATCAAAAATATTTTTATCAACCATATCAACAACTTAAAAATGCAAATATACAAGATATGTCTAACTGTCAAAGTGGTGTTTGTTTTAGAAAACAAATTGGTCCTAGCAATTATAATGGAATCAGACACTTTTTCTCATTGTTTTTTGTTGTGAAAACTGTTATCATCTTTATAAAAAACAATTGACACAATTATAATGACTTATGTTGTTATTTCTTCCTTAAAAACTTGACAATAATTAATTAAGATTTTATATCAAGGAAATAATCTTGTATTCACATTATGTAATCTGTATAAGTATATTAATCATAGAATTCTACCTATAATAATTATAGATGGGGTGAAACAGTATATTTTCTATGATATAGTAAGTGTTTAATAGCTTATGAAATAATCAAATATTGGAGTATATAGAAACTTTAGATCATATTTAAAGAATATTTAGTGATATAGCACATGCTCATAATGTTACATGAAAAACTTTGCCAACAAATGTGCACTCAATAAATTTTTATTAAATATTAATAGAATTAATAAATATTAGTGTGTTTATATGATATATATGTATAAAAAAGATCTGAATGGGTATATCATATATGTCAGAAATGGGTAAATGAGAGTTGGGATAAAAGTTATATCAGTATTTATATTTTTCTAAATTCCTTACTTTCATAAAAAAAATTAACCTGTAAGATTAAGTAAAATAGAATTAGCTCATTTTCTCTTATGGATTAGATAAAAATAAATAAAATGTTAATTTTGAGCTGAATAATTATATTTTCTTCTACATAAAATGACTGCTGTATTTTCGGATGAATTGTAAAACCTTCACAATACTTCTGTTGTTTTTATTGTCAAGACTCAAGTCCTTGGATGTAACCCTTAATTTGTTCCTTTCTGGTCCATTTTAAAATGTCATTATACAATGTTTACTTTTTGATTTTTTTTTTTCAATTTTTAAAAATTTATTTAGGAAAAATTTACTTTGGTCACTATGTACCAAGAAGTTTCCCTTTCTTTAGCTACCATTAGATAACTGCATCATAACTGTATGCCTGGATGATTGCAATAATCATTAACTGATTTTCCTCTATTCAGTATTTCTCAATCTAATCAAACACCATTCCTGATTGCATTTGGAAAGATTCTTTGGGTTTGAACTGAGAAAAATGTGCTTTAGTCTATGTTATCCTGAGCAACAAAACATGGTCAGGAGAATTTTGTTTCCCTAAAGGAGTGTGCTGGCTATCCATAAACCATCTTTCATCTCTAAATTCACTTCTTTACCTGCTCTGTGAAAATGAATCCTGAACTCCTGACCATTTCAATCTTCTCCTTTGCCAACTGGCATGATGCCTGCTCAATAAAGGGTGCTTGAAAGACCTTACAGGACTAAAGGGGTTTTGCTTGCTGGCCTCCTGTGGTTGTTCTCTGCAATCCTGGGATGTTCAGTCAGTCACTCCTATGCCCATCTCCTGCAGCATGATGTCCCCTCCACACACAATCCCTACAGAATATGCAGCTTCTCTGGCACCAGTCTCTTGCAGCACTCAGTGGTTATCTGTTTCCTTTAACACCACCACACCCCTCCATAAATGATTCTATAGCAAAGGACCTCAGGTGAGACATCTCCCTATGGACAGATTGTCCTAGCAGCTAAAACTAAGCTAAATGATTGTTTTCAGCAAGATCAAGAGGGCAAATGTCCAGAAAGTATCACAGGTGTGGCACCACAAAGATTTCTCTGCCATCTGGTAGGCCCCAGCTGCATCCTACCCAGCAAGTTCCAGATCTCGGTCCTGGAGTTGGGGAGTGGGAAGCTTTCAGTGATCTATTAGTCCTAAGATAGTGACTCTCCTTTATCTGCTATTTCTGTATCAAAATTCTCTCTACTTAAAAATAACATCCTGAGCTGGGCTAGGTGGCTCAGCCTGTAATCCTGCGCCTTTGGGAAGCTGAGGTGTGTGAATTGCCTGAGCCCACGGGTTCGAGACCCACCTGGGCAGCGAGACCTCATCTCTACAGTAAATCAAAAAATCAGCTGGGTATGGTAGCGCATGCCTGTAATTCCGGCTACTTGGAAGGCTGAGGCGGAAGGATCGCCGGAGCCGAGCAGGTCGAGGCTGGGCGACCGAGTGAGACTCCAACTCAAAAAAAAAAAAAAAAAAAGAACATCCTGTAGCGGAAGGTAACCCAGGATTGGCATCTCCAGCCCTTCCTATTGCAGTAAATGGTGATCCAGAGCTGGAATTTTAAAATCTTTCCCCCAGAAGCAGAGAGTGACCCACACTGGCTCTTTTTTGCCCAGGAATTACCAGCAGAGATTATGTGAAAATTCAAAGGTTAATAGGTGAAAAACCTACCAGGGGAACCACACTCTCTTTCCTGTGGGCATGTCATCTCTAACTCCAAACCTGTGGATACTGAGTGACCTAAAAGAGTGTTTTCTGTTTCCTCAGGTGAAACCAGTATGCATCAAGCAGTAGCTTTAACAAACCCTATCCCCATAAACAGAAAAAACATTGTAAGGTGTCAGAAAACCAAATTATCATTAGAACTGTACCTGACAAAGCAGGCGAGAATCTACACACTAAAGCTAAAATGTTAATGTCTTGCTAAAATTGAAGAATTAAATAGGGTCAAACATCTCTTCAGATAATATCCACAATATCCAGGATGCAATGAGAAATTATTCATTATACCAAGAAGCAAGAAAATCACAACTTGAGAGAGAAAAGACAATCAACTGAAACCAATATTGAGATGAATCAGATGTTGATATTAAGGTCAAGGATTTTTTAAATAATAAAATTGTTTTATTTTTTACAAATTCTCCTGAAACAAATTAAAATGAGAAAATCTAGGCAGAAAAATAGAAACCATAAAAATCCAAAGTAAATTGATAAAACTGAAAAATATTATAATGATAATAAAAATAAGAACTTTCTGGATGGGTTCAATAGTAGAGAAAAGATGACAGAAGATATAATCAATGTACATCAGGACAGAGCAATAGAATTACTAGAACAATAGAAAAGAAAACCAAAAAGTAGAAAGATTCCCAGGAACTGTGGGGCATCAACAAAAGATCTAATGCTTGCATCATCAAAATTACACAAAAAGAGGAGAAAGAATGAAGAACTGAAAAACATTCAAGAAAATAATGGATAAAATCTTCCAAAATTTGGAGAAAGTAATAAACTATAGATTTCAGAAACTAAACTAGAATAAGCACAAATAAATATAAGACACATGATAATCAAACTTCTGAAAACTAAAGACAAAGGAAAAAAATCTTGAAAATAATTGCTGGGTGGCGGGGCAATATATTGGAAGTAACCTTTAGGGGAATATCAATTCATGACAGTTCATTTTTCATCTGAAATCATTGCAACCAGAAAGAATTGGAATTTTCCAAGTGCTGGGAAAAAAAGAACTGTGTGCTTCAGATTCCATATTTGGTAAAAACTATCCTTCGGAAATGAAGGAGAAACAAATACATTCTCAGACAAAGGAAAACTAAGAGAATTTGTCACCAAAAGATCTTGTCTTAAAGCATTACTAGAGAACATTTTCCAAGCAGATGGGTTATGCTATTAGAAGACTTGGAACTTCATAAAGAAAAAAATGCAAAAATAAAATAAGTATAGCTAATAAAGTTCTCATGAACTTCTTTTTTTTTTTTTTTTTTGAGTTGGAGTCTCACTCCATCACCCATACTGGAGTGTAGTCACATGCTCCTGGCCACTGCAGCCTCGACCTGCTGGGCTCCAGCGATCCCTCCGCCTCAGCCTTCCAAGTAGCTGGAACTACAGGCATGCACTACCATGCCCAGCTAATTTTTGATTTATTATAAAGATGAGGTCTCGCCAAGTTGCCCAGGCAGGTCTTGAACCCACGGGCTCAGGCAATCCTCTCACCTCAGCCTCCCAAAACATGGGATTACAGGCTGAGCCACCGAGCCTGGCTACTCATGAACTTCTTAAATCATATTTGTTGATTAAAATATTATAACATAATTTGAGGTAGTGCTCAATTGATTCTAATAAAATACTTAAGACACATATTTAAAGATATGTAAATAATTATTTACATATTTAAGAAATGAGGAAGGAAATTGGACCTAAATGAAAGCAAAAGTTCAGTACTTCACTTGAGGAAGTGAAAAGGTTGATATCAGCAGTTTCTGCTAAAAGTAATGTGTATACATAGTAATACATACAGCACCCACTATGATAAACCATATGGGACAATATATTTTAAAAGGCTATAAATTAATAAAAGTGGAATTCTAAGATATGATTACATAACTCACAAGAAGATAAGAAATGTGAAAAACCGGGGAGCAAGTAATGAAAAGGCAGACTTAAGCCTTTACGTCAATAATTAATTAAAATGTAGTCTAAATGCATCAGTCAAAAGACAACCGGTTATCCCCATAAAATAGAATATTATTCAATGATAAAAAATAGATGAACTATGAAGCCATGAAAATACATGACTGAATCTTAAATGCATATAATTAGGTCAAAGAAGCCAGTATTTTAAAAGTTGCATTATATATGATTGCAATTATACATTCTGGAAAGAAAGAAAACTATAGACATGTGAACAGATGAAGGGTTGCCAAGATTGGAGGGGGTGAATTGAAAAAGAATAGGGGACTTGATTTGTTAGAGTTGTGAAGCCATTTTTATGACACTACACTGGTAATAACAAATTAAACATTGGTCAAACCTTATAGAAATTTTAGCAGAAAAACCTTAAAGTGTGCAAATTAAAAAAAAAAAAAAAAGGAGGTCTGAGGATCCTAGGATGGATTACTGAATGTGACATAAGAATCTAAATGTCTGAAATAATCTTTATGAAGGAGGTAAGGGGAAAAGCTGTTACCTATATAGCTTTGGAAAACCGCAGCATCCATTAAGACTAAAGGAAAAAGGAACTGCACATAAACATGTCAATATAATTAGTAAAGTTTCCTATGAGGGTACAGGTTAGCATTTTTTAAATCATCTACACTGGAATTGGACAATTAAGTAAATGATTAGTAAATGGGGAAAACCAGATTTCTCACTGTTGGTATGGTAGGTGACAGATTAGCAAGAATATATATTAGACTTGGAGACATCAGAATAATCTGACATCAGAATATCAGCCAAGAGAGTTTAGGAGCAATGACACTCCAGTGGCAATCAGCATACCAAGTACCAAGATCTCAGTCTTTAATACCATTCTAGTATTAGAATAGCAGAACTAAAATTCCTTGGAAAATTGGCAAATTCTAGAACTAGAACAGAAAATATACTAGATGAACCCGAAGCATCTTGTAGTGACAGAAAGTAAGGAAAACACATCAGTAAGGGTACCTGATCTCAAACCAGTTAAGTACGGACCAAAGGGAGGCCTAAACTTTACCTATACGATGATTACTTGTATACCTAATCCTGGACTGTACCACACATTTTTAAAATTAAAAAAAAAAAGAAAATACTCAAACCAAACCAAACCAAAACACATAAGCATGCACAAAACAGTCACAATAATGGGAATTTGTCAAAGTATACAGAAGTCAACTAAAAGAGATTTCTATGACCATAGCTGGAACAATTTGACTAAAAAAAATTACACCGTAGCCTAAAATACACATTTATCCATGAAGGGGGACATTACATAATTATAAAAGAAATAGTTCACTGAGAAGACATATAAATCATAAATTGGCATGCACCAAGCAACATATCTTCACAATACATGAAGCAAAACCCAATATGGTTAAGATAAAAATATAGATAAATTCACAAATTACAGTGAAGAACTTCAAGAGCACAATTACAGCATCTGATAGATCTAGGATAGAACATTTGCAAGATATAAAAAAACTGAAGAACACTATAAAAAATAGGGCCTAATTGGTCTATATAGAGTACTTCACCAAACAAAAAGCAGGCATATGTTATTTCCAAGTGTTCATGGAACCTTAAACAAATAGACCACTTATCTAGTCTTAGCATAAACCCAAGCAAGTTTACATAATTTAAATTAAGCAAAATATGTTTGCTGACTATACTGAATCAAGCAAGAAATTAATAATAGAAAGGCAGTAGAAAAATCTTCAAACATTTGAAAAGCAACAGATCTATAAATTATTCATAGGACAAAAAAGTCTCAAAGGATTAAAAATATATATAACCAAATAAAAATGAAAATACAATACACAAAAATAAAAATACACCATCAGTACTAAAGCAGTAATGACAGTGAAACTTATGTCACCACACAGTCTAGGAAAGAGGAAAGTACTCAAATCAATAATCTAAGTTTCTACCTCTAGAAACTAGGAAAAAGCAGAAAGAAGAAAATAATAAAGAAAAAATATAAATGCATAAAATTACAAGCAGGAAAAGGATCAAGAAAGTCAATAAAAACAAAAACTCTTAAATTTAATTAATGAATTATTCAAGACTGGGAAAGACAAAAAATAGAGAAGACACACATCACCAGTACACCAGTATCAGAAATGAAAGAGAGGTTATTACTGTAAATAGTGCAGTCTTTAAAATAATAAGGGAATATTATAAATATGTGTATGCCCATAAATTTGAACGCTTAAATAAACAAACAATTTAAAAGGTATGTAACATCAAAATAAAAGTGAAAGGGAATAGATAACTTGAACAGTCTCATTACCCTAAATGAAAATAAATATGAACTGGGAATATACCCAGAGGAAATCAAATCGCTCTATGAAAAACATACTTGCACACATATATTTATTTCAGCACTGGAACCAACTGTGCTGACCATCGAAAAAGGACTGGATTAAAAAATGTGGTACATATACACAATGGAATATTACAGCCATAAAGAAGGACAACATTATGAACTTCATAGCAACTTGGATGGACTTAGAGTCTATAATACTAAGTGATCTATCACAGAAACAAAGAACTAAGAATCACATGTTCTCACTCACAAGTGGACCTTGAACAAATATCGTAATACTAACCCAAAAGAATTAGCCATAGTGGAATCTGCTTGGGGGATGGGTAGGCGCACCTCATCAACAAGGGTACCTGCATAATGAACATCTGTATAACTATCCCTGAATTGTATCCCACATCTTTAAAATAAAACAAATTTTAAAAAAGAAAATAAATATGTAATTTAAAAGATCTTGAAAATAGAATATGTTGGCCTGGATAGTTTTATACAATCTCCAAATACAAACAAACAAACAACAAAAACAAACGAACAACAAAACAAACAGAAGAGGAGAGAAAACTTTCTAACTTGTTTCATGAAGTCAGTATTACTCTGAGAAATCCCAATCAATACAGTAAAAAGAAAAAAGAAAAAACTAATAAACCACAAACTACCTGGAGCTCAATATCTCTCATGAATTTAGATGCAAAAATTTGTCAACAAAACATTAGCAAACAAAATTCGATAATATATAAAAATAATTTTGCTCCATAATTAAGTGAGATTTACTCCAGGTATGCCAGGTTGGTTAAACTTTCAAAAATCAATCAATCAGTGTCATCTAAAAATATAACCAAAAAACATGAGATCACGTCAATTGATGCAGAAACATATTTGATGACGTCCCATACCTATGCATGATTTTGAAAATCTCAGCATACTTGAAGTAGAGGAAATGTCTTCAACTTAAAGAAGAATCTTCACTTAACATCAGAATTTGTGAATGATTAAATGCTTTTCTCCTAAGATAAGTAATAAGACAAGTGTACATTGCATCTTACCACTCTTACTATTTAAGTCCTAAGCATTCTCATTAGCAAAATAAGGCAATGAAAATGTTAGGAGTGCAGGCAAAAAAAGCATAGTACAAGGGAAACTGGAGGAACAGCTATGCATCATGCTGCATTGATAGTGACCCAAAGCTACACATGTGGCAAAACTATGTAGAACGCTACAGCCGTGCACACATGCACACACACACACAAACACACACATGGATCTTGTGTAATTGGTGAAATCTGAATAAATAATGCATATTGTCAATTTCCTACCTTTGATATTTATCATGTAGTCATGCAAGATATGACATTGAGAGAGTTGAGGTAAAAAATGTTTGGAAACTTCTTATAAGTTATTGATAAGAGAAATAAGAACTGACCTAAACAAATGGGGGATATACTATATTCCTAGTTTGAAAGATTCAATGTTGTAAAAATGAAAACTTTCCCCCAAATTGATGTATAGATCAGTGCATCTATTTCTAGTTATATACCAAAAAGATGAATGCAAACGTGTATCAAAAGGAAGGCATAAGAATGGTTATTGGCACTATTCACAAAAGTCACACACTGAAATTTACTGAAAACATTAGGAGTAGACTTGATAGTCTGTAGTATATTTGTAGAAGCGAATACTATGCACAATGAAAAAAATGAAGTACTGCTGTATGTATAATAATTGTAGAATATCAGAGACATACTATTAAGAGAAAAAAGTCAGACACAAAAATATATATTGTATGGATTCATTCATATAAATTTCAAAAATGAGTAAAAGGTTAGAGTTGAGAGTAGTAACTATAAGAGAGCAAAAGGCAGACTTCTGAGTCTCTGATACCATTCTATATCTTGATCTAGATCTTGGTGGCATAGCTGCAATCACTTTGTAAAAATCCCTCAGGGAGCATCTCAAAGATTTGTTTACTTTTTTGAATATATAATATAATACAAACTTAAAAGAAAGAATATAGTCACTCCCCTTTGGAAATGATAGGAAGCAAAAAAGGTAAGAAGCTTTCAAAATCTTTATAACTTACGTTGGCGCAGATGTTGTAGTTATAATTGTAATGGTTAAGAGAGCATATTCATGAGTCTATGACTCTGAACATTTAGGTTCATAAAGAAGTGAGAGTGAAGGTTTCATGTAGCCTGCCTAATACAAAAGAAAATTGAACTTCAAGGGGAATCCTAAGAAGAGATAACCCAAGAATAGAGAATCTAGGAATCTTGAGGGGAAAAAATGTCAATAAATGGAAGTATAAATCTCTTCTACAGATTCAAAATATGTATAAGGTCTAGAATTAATGTCTTATGTGCATGTATCATTGTATATGTACATATGTGTAAAGTCAGGGAAGGGGGACTTTGTTTACTTCTAGAAAAATGATGGTTCTGAATTAGGAAAGCATATATTAAAAGAATATTTATAAATTTTAAGTGCTTTCTTTGTACTTATCACATATGTACACTTAGATGTAAATTTATCATCGACTGATTAACATCTGTAATTTTCCAGAGAGGCAATCATTGTATTTGCTCACTGTTGTGTATCCTTTCCCAACATAGTACCTGATATGTGGTGGCACCCAACAAATGTTGTTAAATCAATAAAAATAGTCACTGAAATAAAGATAATAGCAGTACTAGCTAACACAGAGTGGTTTCTACTTAATAGGAACGATGCTTTATATACATTGATTGATTGGACTCTAATGATAATGATGGAGACGTAATCCCACAGTTGGTATATCATAGTTTGTGATATACCAAAACTGTGATATTTCAACAAGTACAGCAGGAATTCAAACTCAGAAGAGATTGGGGAAAATATATGCCAACAGGAATCCTCTGAGAAACCGAGAGGACTAATGTTACCCACTAGGAACCTACTCTAGAATCTCAAATGAGATGGTAATTTAGTTGGTAATTGAACTACTTTAGTTTGGTTTATAGGAGTTCGACCTTCAGAGTATTTTAACTTTCATGCATGAAAGTCAGTATATCTTTTCTTCTGCAGCTTCTGACATAGGTCTGAAAGACCTTCTTCACAAAGATCAGAAAATTATTCTGAAAGATTTTTCCATTGCTTTAAACTTAAAAATGAAATATCCACTTCATGGTCAAATTATCACTTTATTGTATAAAGATATAGAGATGTAATTTTTTATTCTAAACTGTTAACCAATAAACTTCATTTATTTAATAAATAATTCCTCCTCTCTCATTCACAATTGATTTGAAAGGACATCTCTGTCATATATTGAATTATTATAGATAAGTGGTTTCTTTCTGGGTTTAATATCCTATTCTATTGCTCTTGGTCTGTCTATACCTATACTAATCCTATGTTATATCAAATATTGTGCCTATAATATTTGATGTACACATATTACAGTCTTCTTGATTTTTCATGTAAATGAGATTCTTTTGCAAATATTTCATAAGCATTTTTATTTGACTTTATATTTGTAAGTTAATTCTGAATAAATTAATAACATAAATAAAGATGTCTATTAAAAAGTTCAGATTGTTTTTCAATGTCTACATTCAATAACTTCCAATGTAAAGTAATTCAGTTAATAGACAGCATGATATTTTATTATTTATTTTTATGTTCACCTAAAACATTTACATCTAGAATAGTATCTTTTTACCAAAATTAATGAACTGTTGAAATGTCAGAAAACTAACAGGGAATAAATATAAAACCTTAATGTCCTGTCAGCGACTTGTTAAAGGGCCAGATGCTATGGGTAATTTAATTGTGCTTAGTACCCAGCAGCAGTCTCATGAATGTCATGACCCACAGAACAACCTGCCTATGCTGATAAATCAAGTGACAACCCTTAATAAACTTAAGATGATAGAATTAAATGTTACCTTGGGTGATCATCCATACCATTCAATATAAATTAAGGTAGTACTGAGTACAAAATATCTCCTGGCTTTTCTCCAATTAATAAACGGATACTACTATCACTAATAATAATAGCAGCTAGCACTTCCATAGTACTTAATATGCGCTAAGAACTTCACTTACAGCAATTCACTTAATAAATAACCCCACAAGGTAGATATTATTATGCTCATTTTACATTCCGGAAACTGAGGTACAGAGAGGTCAACTAACTTGTCAAAATCATATAGCTTGCAAACGATAGCATGAGATTTAAACTTATGCATTCTACCTCTAGAATTCAAGCTTTTCTCTATGATTTTTTTTTCTGGTTTCCAGGCCAGTTGAACTGTTACTCAACTTCCAGCAGCAGTTAGTTGGATTCCCGAGATTCCCTTTGTAAGATCAGCTGAGGGTTGAATTGTGGGGAGTAACGGTCACCTTATTCCCCTCCTTGGTTCCCTCTTCCTGTCTTCTTCATTCCTTGCTTGCATACCCTATACACTTTCTGCACCCAACCCTCCCTCTCTGTTTCTAGAAAACCCAAACCAAGGCACACTTAAGTACACCTTCACCCTGTCATCACCCTTAATTTGTATTAATTTATATATCTATGTACAACATAAAGCATATTTTTGATACTATTCTGGTATTCTGAGCTCAAACTTAAAGGGACTTTTCAAGACTAATAAAGCCAAAACTTTTTGCATTTGCACTGGAAGTCATATAATGTGATCCAACTAGTTTTTAAAGTTTAAACTAAACCTAGGTCTTCTATATGCAAACCACTTTTCCAGACCAAGTAGATCATTAATTGTTGCTCTAATCCATCCAGAAATATATTTAATGGGGGATGGAAATGCCAAAAACAGAAGAAAATCTACAGTAACACTGCAATAAGGTTCAGTATAAGATCAGCACCAGGGGTTACAGTGGGTATGAAATGGGACAGACACAGAGGAAATGTCTAGCTCTGAAAATGCAAGGGATGCAGGAACAATAAAAAAAAAATTTTAACTTTCTAGTTGTGCTTCCACGACTTTACGCCAAAACTTAAGATCACCACTTAGTATGTGTTAGATGACTTTGTGCTTCTTAAAATGTATTCGTATGTGAAAGCTTAGTTAAACTAAAATATTTCTTTACCTTGATTAGTTTGATTATGTTGACTATACAGAAAGAAAAAAAAAGTACGTAAATTCAGATCTACGAATGGCCTGACATAAAAAAGCCTTTATTTTGTCACCATAAAAATTATAAAATGGCCAGGGAGAGAGAGGCATAACAAAGAAGAGAATGGAAGGAGGCCAGAAAGCCCATTTAGGATCATAACCATCATTAAATCACTTGTAACGCCACCTAATATCCTTTCTTTGAGACACTTATCAAATTCTATTTCAAAATTAGTTGTTCTTGTTATATTGTGAACCTACTACCATTTTCTGCAATTCATTAAATACTCTCCACATAAAAAAAGTTTTGGTTTATTTTGAAAAAAGCATATTTGTTGTTCATTTTCAGTGCTCAGTCAGTAATGCTGGGACCTTCTGTTTGACACTAAATTGGCCTTGCAGTGTCTCTTCCTTTTATATTCTAAATGTACTATCCTTGAAAACTATTTTTTTCTATGTATCATAAACTTTATTCAATGGAGTATGTGCAATTTTCAGTAGTTTAACATTATTTGCACTCATCTCTTTCCCTTTTATATGTGTGATTTCAGCTGATGAATATGACAGATAATTTCCATTTTCACTGTTTTAAGGAAGTTACTCAAAAACAGAGGTAACCTATTTAGTGTTAGACTCAAAAATGGCACAGGTTATTCTAAATGGACAGTTGTTTGGGAAAAAGAAAACAGAAAAAAAATAGCTGGATTTTGAAGGGAAGCTGATTCGTTTCATTAAGTTAAAAATACCCCTACCAATATGAAACATTAGTGTTGAAAACAAACTTAGCTACCACTATCTTTTAAGAATAAACACTGAGGCAGGGATAGATTATTAGTTAATGCCTTTAAAATACCCAGTTGTTGATTGTGTTATATTTGAAATCAGTATGGTTGCCAGTTAAACACAGACAAATAATTTGTTGAGTTCTGTGCTAGAAGAAAAAGAATGGAAAAGCTAGAGGGATAGATTTGGGTGTTATCCACATATATGCAATATACTAAAGGAGCAAATTACAGGACTTAGATAAGAGACACAGGTTACATAAAACAGAGAACTAGCTCCAGTGATGGCGATCTCAGCTGATAACTGCAAATAGTTTTATTAGTCTTAAGAGTGAATTGGCCAGACTCGGTGGCTCAGTCTGTAATCCCAGCACTTTGGGAGGCTGAGACGAGTGGATTGCCTGAGTCCGCGGGTTCGAGACCCATCCAGACAACTTGGCGAGACCTCCTCTCTACAATAAATCAAAAATTAGCCGGGCATGGTAGCGTGCGCCTAGAGTTCTGGCTACTTGGAAGGCTGAGACAGAAGGATCGCCAGAGCCCAGTAGGTCAAGGCTGCAGTGGCTGTGAGCGTGCCACTCCACTCCAGTCTGGGTGACAGAGTGAGACTCCAACTCAAACAAACAAACAAAAAGAGTGAAAATGAAATGAGACTAATTTAAACTTGTTTTTTTTTTTCACAATAGCAAAATCATGGAACCAACTGTGCTGCCCATTGATACTGGACTGGATAAAAACAAATGTGATACATGTACATGATGGAATATCATGCAACAGCCATAAAGAAGGGCAAACATATGGACTTTGCAGCAACTTGGATGGATTTAGAGTCTATAATCACTATCTATAGAGTCTATCACTCAGTGATATACAGTGATCTATCACAGAAACAAAGAACGGAGTTCCATATGGTCTCACTTATAAGTGGACCCTGAATATTTACCATAAAACTATAAGAAAGGGATTGACAGTAGTGGGATACTGCTGGGGTCAGGGTGGGGACACAACATCAATAAGGTTACCTGATCTCAAACCAGGCAAAGTGGGGACCAAAGGGAGACCCAAACTTTACCTGTATGATGTCCACTTCTATTGCATACCTAATCCTGAACTGTGCCCCACATCTTTAAAATAAAATAAGTAAAAGAGACTAATCTAAATTTGCATTCAATCAATAAGGAGGGTTTAGTTATTTCAATAATGACAATCCATGCAGTAAATGAGCATGTATTATACATTTTATGATAGCTGGGAAAGAAATATAATTAGGCACTACTGTAGACATTATCAAAATTTCCTAAAGTGATTTCATTGTGCAATCACAGGGTGAGTTTTGCAAAGGATGATGGTTCAAGAACAAGAGATTTCTTCAGTTAATATTTAGAGACAATATAATCACAAATGAAAAAAAAAATCACCAGTGAAAATCACCAGTGTGGATATTAACTAAGGTACTCAGTGTTCCAGAATATGAAGATTGTGAAAGCTCTGTGTTTCAGAAATGAAAAGAACAAATAGAATCAAGACCAAGGATAAAATAGTGAGAAATATTCTTGAGAATTTTCTCATGAAAATCAAGACCTTAGGAAAAAAATTAGGTCTTGGGGAAAATGTTCAAGATAATTCCATCACATATTCCACAATTAACTAAGGACTACTATGTGTCAAGTATGGTTATAACAGCCAGGCATGCAAGATAAATTTCCCACTGGACCTCAAAAAAGCAGTACTTCCTTAAATAGGTTGCAAGGAAAAGGTATTAATGTTCAGAATGTTAATGAGAAATATATAAAAAAAGACTAGCATCATGTAAATTTGGTTTAAAAAGTGTTTCTTATTGTTTTAATTTTATACTTCAAGTTAAAATACACTCAAATTTTGGCATATTCTTCTATGAATTCTAACATGAGTATATCTCTGTATAACTAACACCACAGTCAGAATATAGAACAGTTCCATCACCCCCTAAAATTCCCTTGTGCTAAAGCTTTGGAGACAAATCCTGTCTTCAAGTCACCCTTGTAAACAATCTTGTAAACTTTTTTTTTTTAAAACTATATTTTGTCCTTTTGAGAACGCCATATAGATGCAATCATAGAGTATATTGTATAAATTGTCAGGCTGGTTCATTGTATCTGCCATAATGTTAATAGTTTTTTTGTTGTTGTTTAATACTCCTCCATTGTGTTAATGTGCCACACTAGTTTATGCACTCACCTGGTGAAGGATATTTGAGTTGATTCTGTTTTTTGGCATTGTGAATAGAGTTGCTGTAAATATTTATATAAACTTTGTTGTATAAACATGTTTTTATTTAACTTGGGCAAACACCTAGGAGTGGGATTGTTGGGCCATATGGCAGTTGTGTGTTTAACTTTTTAGGACACAGGCAAATTGTTTTCCTGAGTGATTGTAATCTTTTGCATTCCCAGCAGCAGTGGTGAGAAAGTTCCAGTAGCTTTGCATCCTGTAGCACTTGGTATTTTTCTATGTTTTATTTCAGTCATTGCAATTATTGTGATGCATGAATTCTCAGAGCTTGTAATGCAAAAATGTATATGGTTAATTTCTTAGTGTATAATATTGAAGGCTTTAATGCCCATATATATTTACCTATAATACTCTAGTGTGAATGGGTTGCTGATAAATTTGCTAATTTAGGCAAAATTAGCTCACAAATTAGGTGAGCAATGAGTTTACAGGAGAGAAGAATAACAAGATGGAATCAAAAGGAGTAGAGGAGGAGGTATAAGGAAAGAAAACATGCCTTCTTAGAACCATTACACCCCCTGGGGTGGCTGGCTGGTGTGTGAATTGCTTTCAGTAATCTTTGTAGAATGATAAAGTATGGCTAAAGCAAAGTAAGGTTGGAAAGTAGAGATTTTCTTTTTCCTAAATATGATGTGAGCAAAGGTGGGCTTCAAAATTTATGAGCTTTTGAGCACATAGAAAACAAAGCAAACAACATATGAACTCAGAATAAGAAGATGCAAAATAAGTCATGACAAAATTAACAGATTTTCATTTTTTCTAAAATTATTGGGTCAAAACCTAAAGGAAACATATAGGATTAGAAATTCTTAGCTTCAGGCAAATATATGACAAAATAATTAGAGATACCATTGTAGAAAAAGGTTGCAAATGAATTCAAGGCTGATTAATATTTTAACCAAAGAATTCTGATTAAGGGATTGACAATTTTAAGAAAGTCTTAAGAGATTCTCGTAATGTTGTTTTCCTCATCATGAGGAGTCTAAAAATACTTGGAAACGGAAACATTTCTGTGGTTCATTTTTCCGTTCCCTATGCTCAATTTTCTATTCCCACTGGAGTTTATTTTTTCTGGTACATGCATTATCTGACTTGGAGTTTCTCCAAAACTAAATGTAAGAATAGACACAAAATAAGAATAGACTTAAGAGAAAAAAGCATCTGTAGTTAATAGACCTAGGTCATTAAAAATAATGGCATCCCCTCAGTTTCTTTCTTTTTCTCTACCCCGTGACCAGGAATTGGCATTGTTGTATAGTTATCTGGGCTTGGGTACCACCTCATTTAGGGCCCCTAATACTGAAGTAAATGATCTTCTGTATATATACGGACTCCTAAATTTTATTTAGCTCCCTACCTCCAGATGTTTTCAGATAATTAGTTCCATAACCTTACATTTGTGAACATTTATGCCCCATTAACCAAATTTCCAAAGACAAGTTTCTTATTAAAGCCAACACAAAATTGCATGTTCAATAAGTCAATTATATACAGAACTCAAATGCACCTGCAATCTGAGGTCCCACAAAGGAAGTCTCATTAAAAACAAAACTTGGTAAAGTGTATAAGCTATAGACTCATTAATTTCAGATGTCATTTAGTTACAATGTCTAATTAAATGCTCTTTTGCTATTTTGTTTGGTTTTATGCTTTAAAGGGCTCTATATTATTTTAATTTTATTTATAATTCTCCTAATATTAAAATTTAGATACTGAGCTATAGTTATCTTTTAAATAAACTTAAAGAAGCACAGAACTAATAAAATGTGTATTCATTTGATTAGTGCTTTCCTCAGTATTGTTAATTTAATTAGTTCTTGCATTATGTTTATTACAAAAAAATTGGACTATCTCCTTTTATCAGTATGGGCTGGCTTAGGTAGTGCTAAGATGAAGGAACATGCCATTTTTACAATATATCTTAAAAGGGCATCATTTCTCACTTTACCCTATCACCCTCAATTCTAAATCCCCAAGACTAACTTTACTTATCTTTTTATTTCTTTTGTTTTTTAGACACAAGGGGCACATGTTACATGGGCATATTGCTTGATGGTGAGGTTTGGGCTTCTATCAAACCCACCACAGAGGTGGTTGGTTGGACATGGTACACAATGGGTAGTTTCCAATCCTTTTCTTCCTCTCTCCCTCCTTCTGACTGGTGTTTGGCTTTGATTAAAAATTCAAAAAACAGTTGATTTACTTTGTAAACAACTAAGACATTATTACCAAAGGCCATATTTTGAAAGACATTTATATTTTGCCCCAAAGGGGAAAAAACTTCAAAGACATTTTCCTATCAGTCAAAGCATTAGTATCCATTGCCATATGGGCATGAACTGTTTTAGCAGACAGCAGCCCTTGGTCTTGAGAAGTAGAGAACAATACCATGCAGGAATGGTTCTTTAGGACCATAACACGGCACTGTGAAGTGGAGCTGACCCCATAGAACTGCAATCATTTATCTTAGATAAAGGCATGGGGTGTTTGGAAAGAGACAGGGCCAGCAAAGCTTGAAAATGACTAGCCAAGCCATCAGTTTCAGATTTTAGTCACATTCCTCAAGGAAGAAAAATCTGTAGTATTCTATGGTTTTGCTCTTCTATCTCTGCAAATAATTGTCAATTTAATAAAGTATTTGAACTAGTCATTTTTTTTCTGTTGGTAAGGGATTAACAGAGCAACTTTGAAAAGTGAGTATAATGATTCAGGATATTAAAAATAATATAAATGCTCCTGTGACATAACTTTTCAAAGAACGCACATCAGTGTCTTTATTTTAGATGTAATTCTCATTACACTTGAGTTACAAAGATTGAGAGTCCTAATTTCTCAGAGTGCCATCTTCTTCCGATATCATAGGCATCTGCTTCAACTTACAATTTTCCCAAACTGATGAACTATTATTAAGTTAATTAATATCAGCACAATTAATATAAATTAATTAATTAACTAATTAATTATGAACTCAAAATCAACAATTCTTCAAAATGTATATGCAGTAGTAAACTTAAGTGCTCTATTCTCCAAGATCTGTGCAACTCATTTTACATAAAATATTCAATTTGATTAAGTTGTCCGAGACATTACAACATTCCCTAATTTTAAAAAAATGAGTCAATGACAAAAAAGCATAAATTTGGTACGTGAGAATAATCTGTAACCTTCTACTTTTATACGCCCTACACCATCTGCAGTCAATTAAGCGATTCCCAGGTGTTCACAGTAATTGCTTTAACGCAAAATTACATGCCACTTTAGGGGTCTTTAAATATTTATTATAAAACCCTCATCTACATATTTCTTCATTCACTTAGGAACAAAACATGCTTATGCTTAGTACTAACAAAAATAAGCTGAATGGACTTGAATTATTTTAGTGGATTAAATTTTAGAAAAGAAAAAAAAAACTTGTATATACCAAAACTTGATGAAAGAATAAAAACATAACTAGGATGCTGATTTAGTTGTGTTTATTTACCTTCTTCCTTTCAAATTTGAGCACAAAAATATATACCCATGCTTTGTGGCTAAGATGTCAGAAAATCAGGTCAGGTGTTATTTTGTAAGGACTATTGAATATTGGCGAATGTAATGGAACAAAAAATTTATCAACCAATTTCCGTATGTAAAGGTAAAAAGTAGTTTTCCACTTTTTGGCATGGAACAGGAAGGAACCACGAGTCTAGCAAAACAGACTCATTTTATACAAAAGGAAAGTAAAGCCCAGAGCCTTGGTCAAGTGTACAGAGTTATTTACATGGAGATCTAATAAAAATGACTATCACTAACATATGTAAGATGCATACTATGCTCCAGGAACGCTCCAGAAATACACATTAACTTGTCTAATTTTCACCACTACTACATGAGTTGAATGCTTGTATTATTTCCCACAGAAGTCGGGAAAAGATGCCGAGTATCTTTCATAAAGTTACATAGCTGGGATTTAGCTGACTAAAGAATTCATGCTATCAATTGTTAAAAGATATGTCCTTCTTATAACTAACTTCTGAGGAAATCATGCTTTTCATGATTTTACAACGTTTTGTTATATTATGTATGTCATATGCTTGTCCTTGTATCATTAGTGAAAAATTCATATATTCTCATGTTTTAAGAATTTTTATTGAACTTACATTCTAATTTTTAAAGCAGAGTGAGATCATGTGATTGGCTATATTTCCTTTTACACCTTTACTAACAAGGAGATTACTATAGTTTATTTTCTATAGCATCTCTTAATAATTAATTATAATCAAAGTACCTTGCACCGTGTCGGATATTATGAAATTTCGGATTAACCTAAATTTGTGAAACATAAAAAAAATGACCATTGGCTTAAAAATAAAAAAAGTACCATAGGTTCCCTTAGAATTATGTGACTTTACTTACTGAGGTTTTATTTTTTCATAGTCGGTGAATGGAAAACATCAAAACAAAACAAAACAAAACTTCAGGATTCATAATGTAGCATCTTGCATGAAATAAAATGATGATGTTTTAATCAACTCTACGTGTGTGGACTCAGAAATCTTTCTCTAAAAGCTGTCCTGACTTTGCTTACCAGAACTTTCCTTGCACCAATTATATAGGGAAGCAAGTGTGTCTGTGTGTATATGTTGGATATTGGAGAATGTATTGGGGTTGGCAAAGGGGCACTGACCCAGTTAAGAGACTTAGATAGGGTCCTCGGTTTTTATTAAAGGATGTCAATTTCATCATCAGGTCACCTTATATCTGAAATAAAAAGATCCAGCCACAATCACTAATGTTTTGGAATTTCTCCTCAATAGACTAATGACAAACATAGGTTAAGGATTATATCATTTAAGAAATATTTAAAAGACACACAGATCATCCCTTGCAGGTAAGTCTATATCTTTATTCCTGAAGGAAGTTGGACCAATAAACATGCTATGTTTTTTTTTCACAATTATTTTATAAAGCTACACTTTATTGTCACACTTTCAGAATTCTTTAAGGCATTGTGCCAGAATACTGCTAGGCTCAATGTCTCTTTTAATGTACAGTTGTTAAAAATAGTACACGCTATATCATCCAAATTTCTTCTATTAAATTTATGCACATTAGGTTCAGTGTAGGTGAAAAAAACACTTTTATTTCCCATAAGACCATGCGCTTTCTAAAGTAGAGTGGAATCAAGTCATCCTCTTACACTTTTGTTATGACCAGGAAGATCATTGTAGTTTAATCACTCTAAAGGATAGAATTGACCTTAATATGGATAAATATGTACTAATAGAAACTTTTAAAATATGCTTATTTTTATGAACTGATTGTATTTTTGAAATGGGTATTTAATCAAATGGACTGTGTTATTCATGTATATTAACTCAAAATATATAAGAAAACAAATCAAAGACAAGTACATTCTTATAGAATCCCAATGCTTAATTTTTTATCATCAAAAAAAGCTTATTTGGTCATAATTAGCTTTTTAATTTGATTTTTAAGTGTGTAGCTGATCGACAGCTTCTGGAAGGGGCAAATGACCAGTTCTGACATCTCTCTTCTATCATATCTTCTGATGATCATCCTCCCCATTTCTTGACTTCATATATCTCCCTGGGCAAAGAAGGCAAGCACCTCAGACCTCTGAAGAAGCTGAAGTCAACTCTGCTATGTCTGTCAATTCTCACTGCTATTTGGTGTTTAATCCTCAAAGTGTGAAATATGAAAAAGAAAACTCAAACTAAATATAAATATCATCTTTTTAATTGCTTGCAGATGACATTCTTTCTTATTACCATGTTGTCAGGTTTAAGGCAGTCATGACTCTAAGTTTTCAAGACTTACTGAAGAAAACAAAATAATAAATTAAAGGTTGTAATTAAGGTTTTTATATGATTTGGTTATGTCACCGATTGTTAATACATGGAAATGAGACTATCAGAGATGAGTAAACAATTCTGACAATAACAGCTAGCAGTTTCTAGGAGTTAATTCATTCAGGATTTATTCTCTGAAATTTATTGAGCATTAAATAGGAGAATAATAATAAAATGTGAGATCCTATCTGAAGAATAAGATTGCAGTTTTAAGCACACTCTAAAACTAAATTTTTAGAACAATGACATTCCAGGTTTTTAATACCCAATTACCCATAATGTTTTACTTGGATAATAATATAGATGTGGTATTACGGCAATTCTTATAAGGTTTATGCCATAGAGCCACATAAGTAGTCATTCTGGATTTCTCAAATGCCATTATTTGTGAACAAAATTTAAATGAGAGAGGTTGTCTGCAAAAAATAAAAGTAAAAAATAACGACAGAACTAACTCTGTCCATTAAGATGATTCATTTTCCAACTGCCCAGTTAATCCTCACTTGTCTTTTATCCTCCAGATATAGACTGAAGACATGTGAGAGGAATAAAAATCAAATGAGTTTTAGCTATTTCTTTGTAAAAAATAAAATATATTTTATAATACGAGAAAAAGCAATTTATAATTTAATAGATAAGTCAGCTAAAGTTTTTAAAAGAGCAATTATTTGCTGAATTCAATTTATATTTTTTGTATTTTTATAAAAGTAGTTTAAACTTACATAGTAAAGATAAATGTGATGTAATTGATAAATAAAAGATTACTAATTATCCTCTGGATTTTGTGGGAAAGATAATCACATTTTTAGTTAAATCAATTGGTACATACAGTATTAATCACTATCATCAGTGTTGTGAACATAATCTATATCAAAACTACATGACAATCTCTTCTTACATTGTCATAAATAAATGATTTTTATTGTATATGTCATGTATTGTATGTACTTCCTAAGAGAATACAATAAGTTACACAAAACTGATGCATAATTTACATCTTTTGCCCACATTTTTTGATAGAAAGTCATAAAAATGTAATTATATCAACACATATAAGTATATAACACACCTAAAGTCACACACTGTTTTTTCACCTGTGTAAAAAAGAATGTTCTGCTAACAAAAACATAGTAACTATAGATGGAATAATAGAAAATTTTGACCTGGAGAATGATTCTGAGACTTGTTTAAGAAAGTTCTTGCTTTTTCTTCAAGGAGTCTGACCTCTTGGGATGTTGTACTTTCTTTAACCACTTCTCAACAACAATCTCATTCCTTTCAGCTTTACTCTAAGAAGAGAAATTTGGAGGGAGAAATCTTGAGTTCATTAATCTCCTCCAATATTATGAAGGTCATGAAAATTAGAATCTTAGAATTAGTGAGGGAAATTCTGATGTTATTTGATCAAATTAATCATAAAGCCTGGAACTTCATAAGGTCACAAAAATAAGTGCCAAGTTGATTTCTTACCTAAAGTCTAAATTCTTTAGAATTAGTTTTGATTATGCTTAAGTTAGCATATGTGCAATTTTTTGGTATTGATTGGATTAGAAATAATTTGGTTTCATGTTCTGCAAATGAGCCTGATTACAATTACCACACAAGGTCTGCCCATTCCCTGGTTACACATATCCCTGTGATTTGAATTAGTAGGAAAGTAGGCTTATAAAGAAATAAAGGCAGGGTACAAAGGGAAACAGATATCACTTTGCTGAAACCACTTACACATAATTTTGAGGAAAAACAGTACAAATATATAATGAATTAAATCTAAAAAAATTATGTTTAAATTCTATTAGATGGGTAGAATTGATAATACTTTTCTAATAGTAATTAGTAGATTATATCAGTAGAAAGTAGATTAGTTTTACTTAGAAAATGAAGAAATGTTTTTTTATTATTAGTCTTTCTGTGGCAATATTGTTTCAAATATTGCAAAATAGGATCATAGACTATATTATAAAGCAAGATCGTATCTCGAAACAATAACTGAAAGAAAAAAAAGAAATAGAAAAAGAGGGTTAAAGCAATTACTTTATATCAATACGATTAAAACGGGAGTCTTTAAAAGTGAAACCAAATTTTCTATATTGATTGAATTATGTCTTCAAATTCTATGTCAAGGTAAATTTATCCTTGCATGATTCAAAAGTTTTTACACATCAGATACACTTTCTGTGATGTATTTTGTGACATATCTTTGCAACAGTATCACAATTCATCAGATGTATCATAACTACTGTCACTGAGGTACATTGAATAGAAAGTCTTCATGGGATTTCTCCCATAATAGTAACATATTTAAGTCATACTAATAAGTACAATCACTACCATCAAAATAATAGTACATTTAAGATATAATTGTCTATCATTTGCAGATATGGAAACTACCCCAATTCTTATAACAGCATTCAAAATAAGTTATTATTCCCAATTTAGAGATGAGAAAACTGAATCTCTGAGAGATTACTTTGCTGATGCTCATTCAACTGCTAAGTAGCTCCGTATGGTTTGACTTCAAATATAAATATGTTAACCCCCACTCCCTGTCCTGGTCTAATTCTTTTGTTCTCTTTATATATATTAAAAAATGCAAAGCAGTGAAATGAAGTAAGTCACCGACTATACACCCAAATGACCTGGATATTAAACCATTTTTTAAGTTTAAGTCTCACTGGAATAAATGTATTTCTATGCACAGAGATAAGCTGCCATATCTTTAATTTAATGATTTGCTTCATTTAAAAGTAAGTTTAACTTTTTTCTCCCTATCCTCTTCCTTCTCCCTATTGTCTCACATTCAGCAAATATTAATACTACATTAGAATCAGCGACTGAAAATACAAGCACACTATATATAGGTAGTGAGGTGCAAAGAGTACTTGCACTTAATAGAATCAGATGCTTTGCTCTACAGGCGGGAATTCTGTAGCTATTGTGTTTGTGTTTGACAGTAGGCATTGGTCTATATTCTTTGTGTGTTTAATTTACATTTTGACATTTCTACTAAGGACATGTTAATATCAAGAACAGAATATGAAAGAAAGCTCTATCTAGCTAAGGCATTGTCAATTTTAAGAAAATTATAATATGAAAAGTCTGCCCAGGTTAGGCCTGTGTCTGTAGGTCTGCAGTTTCGGCAGTTCCAACATAGCAGGAGTGAATTGGCATAATGATTAACAGAGGACCTGATGCTTCTGAATCAATTCTGTATCCATGGACATATTTATTTTATTTAACTTCTGACACTTTGCTTAGAACTCCCCCTTTATAGCTGGCATATTTCTATTTATTACAAACACTACCCAGTTGTAGCAATTAATAGATATCTAATGACAAATTTTTAAAATGTGAAGACTATTTAAAGTAAAACAATTTTTATAAATCAAATGCCATTATACTTAGAGAAATATAAATGTGCTAAAATGTTTCCTTTTTGGCTTCATTAAAGCAAATAACATAAAAAAAATCTCATATACCTACAAAGACTGTGCACAGAATCAAAATTCATGTGTATCAATACCACATTTTGAATGTCATATTTTTGTACAATTTAATCAGTGATATTAGACATACATTTCCATCTAAATAATTATTAATTTCTTATTAAAATAAAAATACTTCACTCCTCAAAATTGTAATTTACTTCTCTCTCTCTTGGTAGAGAAATAAATATATAGATATAGGTATGTAGATAATATCAATGTCAGATAATTTCCCCAGAGAACAAATGTAGTATTTAAAAATATTCTTGCATCTACATGTATCAAAACTTTGCATATTTTTGCATAATCAAAAATCACTGTTTATTTGACTTCTTATAAAGATTGAGTCAAAGAATAACCTCTTGTCTTTTGCTGCAGTATAAATCTCTAAATTAAAATACTTATGAGAAAAAGCTAATAATACTTTAACCTGAACTTTTATTTATAACAACTAAAGCCTGTTAACATTAAAATACAGATAACTTCAACATCACATTTATAAACAAGCGATAATTGTTAACATTATACTTAACTCACGTAATTTCGAATTTGAACAGATAACGTTTATTAGAAAATATGTTCCCTAAAAAAAGGATACATAGAGCTCATGATCTTATGTCATCTCACATGTTTATTTAAATTTATTCGCTACACTTTAGCATAGACTGTGGAAATATTCATTAATTCAAGAGTAATGACTGGCAAAATAAATGTAATTCAGTCATATAAAAAGACATTGACAAGAGTAGTAACTACTAAATGGAGGAAACCATGCTAGCTTTATGACACATCAAATCACGTGCAAAATAATTGGGCTGTAATGGGATGTCTACTTATGTATAAGAGAAATAACATACCTTTACTTTCCCCAATTAAAACAATCTCAGAGTTTTAAATGGAGTAAGATGGTACAAGCAATATTTACCACAAAACACTCACCTACTGTCAGCTGTCCAGTTAACTGCCCCATGTGATTTCTTGCATTCACTGTTACATTTCTGTCAGACTGTAAGACCAGTGGACTATCCTGGGAAACATGCACAAAAGAAATAAATCAAATAGAAAATAGAAATATAGTCAAAACTTACATAGAATTATACTGTATTTGTTTGGGTATTATCAAAGTTTGTTTTCTTTGGTTTACATGCTATTATTTAACATCCCAAACATTGGTTGACAATATAAAAAAGTGAGCGTCTCATAATAGTTACTAAATGAAATAGAAATGTTTTCGTTTTTATAAGTAGGCATTATCTATCAGGATGCAAGCATTTTCAACTCTACTAATTGTTGTACATCAACAGTATAGTAACTGCTCTCCTTCCTCTCTCCCAGTGGCAACTATTGAAGGTATTCTAGATTCTGTCTTAATGGGGTAAGTACCTTTTTAGTTTTAACATGCAATTTTCAGATCCCAGCTTAAATGCCCTCTCCTAAAATTGCTTCATCTGTTCATGGTAACTACAGATTTATTCAATCTCCAAACTCCCAAATTCCTTTTATTTTGTTTAAAACTCTTCTTGCAGAGCAAATTTATTTTGTTCATGTATGTGTTTACTTGGGAATTTTTTGTTTGTGTTTCTTTTTCACTTGATTCTGTCCCAAAAGGTTTATGTCCAGGAATGCCATTCGAATGCCGTGGTCCCCATTCCTGGACATAACCTTTTGGGACAGAATCAATTACATCCCCAATACTTAGCATCCTACTGAAGGAAAGCATTTATAATGTGTTTACTGAGTGGTTAAAAATCTACTTAAGTTAACATGGTGACTCACTCCTGTACTCCCACCACTTTGGGAGACCAAGGCGAAAGGACTGCCAGAGCCCAGGGGCTCATGACCAGTTTGGACATCTTGGCGAGATCTCATCTCCACAATAAATAAAAAAAATTAGAGGGTCGTGGTGACAGGTGCCTATAGTTCCAGATACTTGGAAGGCTGAGGTGGAAGGATCACCTGAGTTCAGCAGGTCGAGGCTGCAGTGATCATAAGCATGCTACCTCTCTCCAGTCTGGGCGACAGAGTGAGACTCTGTCTCAAAAAAAACAAAAAACTAAAAACAAAAAAAAATCGGCATAATAAATTTGATAGGACCTTGATTTTCAACCTCAAGAGGAAATGCTCTGCAAATCATAAAGTGGATTATAAAAGGAAGTATGTGGAATACAAAATGTTTGAAAATGCCATCTTAAAATATATAACTCTGGTTACAGGTTGACTTTTATCACTAGTTTATCACTTAACAGGGTAATAGTTTATTGAAAGATATTACCACTGCCTTAATTCGAGACCCACCTAGGCAACTTGGAGAGGCCTCATCTCTACAATAAATAAAAAATTAGCCGGGTGTGGTAGCACGGGCCTGTAGTTCCAGCTACGTGGAAGGCTGGGTGACAGAGTGAGACTCCAACTCAAAAAAAAGAACCCACACATTATACTTTTTACTTTTTCCACTATCTGTCTCAGATAAATAACCTACAACTGTCTCCCCTGTCCATTCTCTGTCTAGCTTTAATGATCTAAAACATAAGTAGCAGTATCACTTAAAAATTGCTCCTTCATTCGTTCAACAAATATTCATTGAATGCTCACTATGTACAATGTAGTGTTCTAGAGATTGAGATATTTCAGTTGATAAAAATATACATTTTCCCTCTTGAAGCTTGCATTGTGAACATTAAAATACCATACTGTAATCTCTCCCAGTACCATCCTCACCATCTAGATAGTTTGTTACATTTATGTCAATGTCATTATACAAGTGCTTTTGTATATAAGCCGTATAAAAATTCTTTCAAGATTAGGATTCAAAATGTGTGATTTAGATACATATGGAAAGACCTCATAGGCTTCTTCTTAAAGCTGTTTGCGACTTTTCTGGCTATATGCAAAGTACTGAGCAAGGATACACACACACACACACACACACACGCACACACACACTTACATAAGTTTTCTGTTAAAAGTGGATTTTGCTGTAAGGCTAGCCCTTGTAGTACATATCAGTGCATAGTATTATTTGATGGGAGCCAACCCGATTCCCACTCACCAACTAACCCTAAATAGTCCATTAAAAATTTGAACTGTTGAAAACCAAATTAAGTATTATAACATTTACTTAATAATATTGTTCAATGTTAATTTTTTAGTTTTGACAAATGTACTCTTGTTGTGTAGGGTGTTAACATTTAGGGTAACATTTAGGGATGAGAGGTATACAATAACCTTTTTTTTTTTTTTTTTTTTTTTGAGTTGGAGTCTCACTCTGTCACCCAGACTGGAGTGCAGTGGCCACTCCCGGTCACCGCAGCCTCGACCTGCTGGGCTCCGGTGATCCTTCCACCTCAGTCTTCCAAGTAGCTGGAACTACAGGCGCGCGCTACCATGCCCGGTTCATTTTTGATTTATTGTAGAGATGAGGTATCGCCAAGTTGCCCAGGCGGGTCTCGAACACGCGGGCTCAGGCAATCCACTCACCTCAGCCTCCCAAAGGTGCGGGATTACAGACTGAGCCACCGAGCCCGGCTTACAATAACTCTTTATACTCTTTTTGTAAGTTTTCTGTAAATATAAAATTATTTCAAAAATAAAATAAAAAATACAAGTAGATTTTGCTAATATGACTAAACTCTTTTTTTTTTTTTTTTAAGTTGGAGTCTCACTCTGTCACCCCGGCTGGAGTGCAGTGGCACGCTCACAACCAATGCAGCCTCAACCTGCTGGGCTCAGGTGACCCTTCCACCTCAGCATTCCAAGTAGCTGGAACTACAGGCATGTGCTACCATGCCCGGCTAATCTTTTTCTTTTCTTTTTTTAATAGAGATGAGGTCTCCCCAAGTTGCAGAGGCTCGTCTCAAGCTGGTGGGTTCAGGCAATCCTCTCGCCTCAGCCTCCCAGAGTGCTGGGATTATAAGCATAAGACACTGTGCCAGGCCCAAGACTTGATTTTTAAATGTAAGTGAGACATAGTTGTACAAAACCACTAAAGTGAATATCATTCTCTGCTTCCTATCACAAATTGGTTCTTTTGGTCCCAAATCAAAAATTTTGTTTCTGCGGTTTTAAGAAAGTAAGCCTAGTTATTTTTCCATTGGTGTAACTATGCTGCAGACATTCATCTCTGAATATATCTAAAGTATTTTAAAATACTTCTATCACTCTTTTACAGTAATATGTCTAAATCCTGTTTAAAGTATAATTTGTGGACTAAAGTCTGTACAAATGGTGATCTTATATCCAATAAGAATAGAACTGCTGTCTCTGATGATGACAGAAAGAGAATGGTTTATAGAGGAAGACACACACACACACACACACACACACACACACACACACACACAAGATTGTAGTTAGTGTTGGCATAATTCAGTCTAAGTATTTAAGAAAGAAGCCTTGAATTAAATAAAATACATTTGAATGTAAGAAACACTTAAGTCTATAAAGCACCCCGTAGTTCAAAAAATTGTGAAAAAAAATTGGTGGAGTTTGTATTCACATTCTTTCAATAGTTGTATGTAAAGCTTATATAATTGTTAGCTAAAGTTTTAAAAATTGATGAGACTGTATCTTTTCATTTCATATTATACCTAAATTTCTGTGAGCATTAGCATAATGAAACAGCATAACCATTTGTATAAATAATTACATACTATGTAAGTCTATTAGTGTGTTTAATTTATGAACTATGTAAGTATATTATAAGAATTAAGAATTATTGCTTTATTAAATATGTTGAGATAAAAGTAAAACTAAGTTGGAAAAGGCAATGGGGATTTCATTTGATTTAACAGAGAAATAGACTTGGTAGGTTTCAAAGTTTAATCCTTATGCACCTTTGTTTGCAGCATAACAATCCACTTTTACTCTCGCCACAGGAAACCAGTTGGAACTCTCCCCATGGCACTCTTCCCTTCTCTTCACATTATTCCACTAAATTTCCCCTCAGAATTAAATTTTTATATTCAGATTAAAATTTTACTATGATAGCATGAGCAATCTTTTTACTTACTAAACTGTAAGCATATAGATATCAGAGGTAATGAGCAATTCTCTACACTGTGTTCCTGTGGACATCAATATATTATTATTCTCTACTGATTTGTTAAAATGTGATTAGATTAACTGAACCATAACCAAATACCTGTTTTTGATAAACAGAAAGCAAAGCCTGTAGAAGCATCTTTTTCATCCACTAATCACATAATCATTTCTGCATTCTATATCAGCACAGTAATAGCTTTGGGGATTAGAACCATTGCTCATGCTTCTTAGGTCCAATACATGGTACTCTAGACAACATCTACTCAGTACTAAGTAAAATACCCATATGTGTCAAAATGTATATAATAACAAATGATGGGAATTCTTTCAGTCATCTAAGGGGAAACAATCCTAAGCAATTTATAAATGTGATACCAATCATATTTTTAGATAAGAATTAGTGCCAATAAACCACCTCTTGCCAAAAATGATGAACATTTAAGAATGTTTTCCCTAAATAAATAATTGAATATTCATTAGTCTTTATACCCTCGTTCTTCTGATTCTCCAAATGTCTCTAGATAAGAAAATAACTGACACTAGATAAGAAAATAACTGACACTAATATTTTACTACTTTTCACCCTCCTCTTTATATTTATTTATATTATATTCCTGAGTTCCAAAAGTTTGAAAGTTAATATCTAGTTTTGGATATTAAAATATGTATAGTAGTGCTCTCTTATAGTTTATTTTTGATTAAAATATGACAGGAAGAAAATTTCTTGGTGTTATTATCTCATGGAGCAGAAATAGGACACTGAGATTCTGTAAAGGTAAAGAAATAGGCAGCATATGATTCTGCACAATATACTAGTATAAATATCTATTCTTGCGGGAAGCAAAGCTTTATATTTGGATTTAAATATCTTTCCTCCAAATCAAAAGTCCCCCATTACAAAAATAAGGGATTTCGAAGTTTTCTGGAGTGAACCTGAACTTAGTTCTAGCTCTAGAGGACACATCGACCCTTTTAATCTTTTCTTGAGACTAAGCAGGTAGGCAATCCAATGAGAAAAGCAATAGACTGTTAAGTGGGCCTGATAGGCCCTGCTTGCGATTCTATTATGCACACATTCTTCATGCTGAGGGCTTGGCTGGAAACTTCTAATGGTTATAGAAAAATAATGAAATGTCTTCTTCTCATTTCAATATTTTTTTTGTGATGCGCTGTGCAAGTAACCAACAGGAAAAATGATTATTTTCTTTTTCTGTTGTCTTCACCTTTCTTTATCAAAAAGATTTATTGAGTACCTATCAGCTCTCTGTCCACCACTGGGCATAAAAGAGAAACAAGGGAGACAGCCTTTCTTCTCTTATAGAGTTTATGATCTGGTTGCCAGACAGACAATAAACCTGATAATTAAACAAACAAATATATAAGCAGAGAATGTTACTAGTAACAGGCTACTGTGATAGACAGTTTTCTAACTAAATATTAATTATAATGATGAGAAGACAGATATTATAGATGATAGATAGACAGACAGACAGACATATATATGGAATTTAGCTTTAGATAGTCATTCTTTCCAGCTTAACTATTAAGTCATAGCGAAAATAGTAACAGCAGAAGAGGCTAACATTAACTGACACCTAATCAATGCCAGACACTGTTCTAAATACTTTACATATGTGACCTCATCTACTTATGAGGTATAAAATAAAATCCCCCACGAAGAGTCAAGATAATAAAATGGCTGTAAGATAGACAGGAAACCCTATTTGAGCTCAGGTCCTGGGTCTGCCAAATACCGATTGCTTGACTTAGCCAGCCACTCCATATCTCAGTACTTCAGTTTCTTCATCTGCAAAATAGCATCTTAATACTTAATTTGTGGGCTTGTCATGAGGATTAAATGAAAATATATATGCAACATGCATAGATCAGGGCCCAGCTTGTACTGAGGACACTGTTAACCACTGCTTTTATTAATTATTACTCATATTAACTATGGTTCTTTACTAATAATAGTACTGGTCACCATCATTTTTGTATTACAAGTGAAGAAACTATAGTACAGAGAGTTTAAGTCGCTTGTACCAAACGACACAAATAATATATGAATGAGGCAATAATTGAACTCTGCAATTTATGTCTCAAATATGCCCCTGACAACCACTATGAGATGTTATCTCTCTTGAGAGTCATTTAATTTTAGGCTTTCTAAAATGTCAAATCAATGTCAGAAAATAAATTAAAAATTAAATTGAGAAACATATACTTTAAAATTTTTTTAAGCATTCTGGTCTCCAAAATGAAATATCTGATATATGCTGTTTTAATGTATATAAAGCACAAAATAAAATCCCCATGAAGAGTCAAGATAAAAAATGGCTGTGAAAACAGACAGAGAACACTATCTGTGTTCAAGTCTTGAATCCATATGACTTCCACATTGGCATAATTCAGGTTTTGGTAACATAATCTGGTTCATTTTTCCTCAATTTGCTTTCTCAGATTCTAGAAGAGTGTATTTCTAAACTGTTGTCTGTCACATACTTTAGGAGGTATCACATAAACAAATCTTTCTACTTGATATTCTGAAATAAACATCATTAATGGCCTATTTTGTTTAGTGTAGGTGATGTGAATTTGATGTGTCATTACTTAAGTTTATATAGTTTAACAGGTGAGTTTTCTTTTCTTCAATGATAGAAGTTATAGAATTTGTCAATAAACCTACATTATCCTCAAATTCCTTAATCATCTCCAACATTCAATCCTCTGTCAGAAATGTTACTTAAATATATTTTTTCCTGTCTTTCCTGTGACTACTCCTATAATAGACTTAAAACTCACATCACAATAACTCACATTGGTTCTTCAGACCTTGCTTGTTTTTTAAAAATTTAAATTAAAATATTTGCTTATTTGACTTAAAACAATATAAAATATTGATTAATCTTTTATTCTAGCTTGAAAAACATTTTCATTCATAACCTATAGGTGCTTTATAATATAACCCAATTGTACTTTTCTAGCTTTAATTCATACTACTTCCATCATGCAAGAGTTAGTCAAATTTTCTATCTTTCTCAAATATATGCCACTTCTATTCATTTTCATCTTCTGTTCCCTATTGCTGAAATTCTCATCCATTTCTCTTTTTCTGGCAAAATTATGGATATTTTTTCAAGTCTCAGATCATTGTTCTGACCCCTGTGAAACCTTTCTAGTTCTCCAGAGTTAAAAAGCCCTAACATCTAGGGTCTACAAGGACCTCAAATGTGCTGAAAAGAAAAAAAAAAAAAAAGTCCAATTACAAAACTGACAAAAGAAATGAATAGACACTTCTCAAAAGAAGACATGTGAGCAACCAACAGATACATGAAAAAATGTTCAGCCTCACTAGTCATCAAAGAAATGCAAATTAAAACCATACTGACTTACTACCTAACTACATTTAGGATGGCCATCATCAATAACTCAAAAAACAACTGTTGCTGGAGAGGATGCAGGGAAAAGGGAACACTTCTACACTGTTGGTGGGAGTGTAAACAAGTACAACCTCTGTGGAAAACAGTGTGGCGATTCCTAAAAGTTCTAAAAATCGACCTTCTATACAACCCTGCAATCCCTCTGCTGGGAATACACCTGGAGAAAGTCAAATCACTCTATGAAAAAGATACCTTCACATGCATGTTTATGCAGCATTATTTACAATAGCAAAAACATGGAACCAACCATGCTGCTTATTGAAAGAGGACTGGATAAAAAAATGTGGTACATATACACAATGAAATATTATGCAGTCATAAAGGACAAAATTATGAACTTCGCAGCAACCTGAATGGACTTAGAGTCTATAATACTGAGTGATCTATCACAGAAGCAAAAAACTGAGTATCACATGTTCTCACTCATAAGTTGACCTTGAGCAATTACTATAATACTAAAAGAAAGGAATTGACAGTAGTGGAAACTGCCAGGGGTGGGGGTCACAACTCATCAACAAAGGTACCTGCATAATGAACATTTGTGTACCTAACCCTGAATTGTACCCCACATCTTTAAAATTTAAAAAATTCACCTCCCACTCTTCACTTCCTCAGTCATTGCTGATATCAGTCACAGAACTTGTCACAGTCTTTTTGCCTTGTTTTGTTTTAATCATTCATGAGGTTTATTTTCTCAGTTTGACTGAACTGTCCTAAAAACATAGTATGCTATCATTTCCTTTTACTCATATAGACTTTTGAAAGTATAGTTTATGGCATACTTGACATATAGTTTATATTCAATAAATGCACATTGGGTGAATGAACTAAACTGAACACATTTACAATATAATGTGTCCAGGCATGTGTTCACCTGAGTTTTTGCTCAGGTCACGCAGAATTTGCAAAGCTATTGCTCCTCTTCCTCTTCCTCTTCCGCTTTTCTTCTTCTTCCTCCTCCTTCTTCTCCAGAACAAAGATTGCAAAATACTATTCAGTTGGAATAAGTCACTTAAGTCTCACATTATCTGTCTTTTATTCGCCATCTCTGTGCCCAAGGTATCAACTTCATTCCTTTCTTTAAGTGTTTGTCCCATTAAGAAGCTGCCAAACACATAAGTTTTAAAATTCTTTGGTTAATAGAAATATCACTGCAAATTTCATTTCCTTTAGTTATTGAATTTTTTGTTTTAAAGGGAGGAGAGCTGATTATGAACAGAAAAATACCAGAACAGTTGTCCTGACTTCCTCAAATTCTTGGTGTCTACATTTTAATTTCAACATAAAGTAGTGCAGGAAAGAGATAGCATTTATCAATCAACTTGTATGCATTTTCACTTCAATACTTTTATTGGAATCCCCTACTTTGGATTGTTTTCTTTTATAAATGACTGAGTCATAGGGACCATTTCTAAAAATATCTTCTGAGAATGATGTATGATTTTTCTTTGTCCTCTGACTTCTGCCCACCTTTTTCAAGCTGTATAGTAATCATAGTAGTCAAGACTGGCTCCTCTTGGGGTCCTCTTTATCCCACTTATAATATTAATAATACTTATAAATATATATATTCAGAATGATGCTGCAAGGAGTCGTTTTACACATAGCATTCCATTTATCGAGAATCTGTGATAAAAAGTCACTCTTTGCATCAACCAAAATACTGCAACTCAAGCTATAGCCATGGGTTGGCTTAGGAAATAAATGTTTCTATAATCAGTATCCCAAAAGAGATTACATAAAGTAATAAAGATCCAGATAAATAGGAAAAAGTTGTTGCATTAGTCAGATGGCACACAATTCCCAGTGATGCTTCTCCTTTTCCTCTCAGGCCACATTGAAGTAGCAGGGAAGCAATCTCTTTTTTAGCATCTCCTGGTTGGGCTGCCATTTTACCCTTCAACTGTCCCTTCATTCTATCTTGAAGGTGACCTTCCCTTCACATTCGCTCCAGTTGGCCAACCTCGTTCACAGAATTTTGGTGCTCTCTGCCCAGCAGGTTTGCTCAACTAAGGGGAGCCTGGCTGAGGTGCACCCAAAGTGAGTAAGCTAAGGAATTGGGTTTTGCCTTGGTGGAATGTAGAAGATTGTATTTTATTTTGTGAAGCAGAAAGAAACCTCAGCGCATGTGTGAAAATCTTCTGCTTTATAGAATGGGGTGGAAAATCTTCAGATTTAAAGTAAATAGCGACTTCCGGCAAGATGGCAACGGGGCAACCCAGTCTGTGAAAACCTCTGCAAAGGAGAATTGCAGTGGGTCTCTGGCTCTCACCCGGGGGCTACGGACCCTAACATCGCAGCCTGCTCTTCATACAGAGCTCGGCTGTTGCCACCGTTGGGCCATCGCAGTGGTCTGGACAGCCACTGCAGCTCAGATGTCGCCGCCGCAGCTGCCGCAGCACCACAGCCACTGCCACCGCCACCAGTAGCACATCGCACCACGCAGGCCAGAGGTGATCCACAACTTCAGTCCTTGAAGCCCCTTCAGGCAAGATCTGCTGGGATTGCTGCCACCTCTCCTGTGACTGAGACGTCCTGTCCGCCGTAAGTCTCCTGTCATCTGCCCTGAGGAAGGCAGCCATATTGCCATCTTCAGCATCTGTCGTCCCTGTCTGGCCCAACCCCCTCTGGGGCGAGAAGCTGAGATAGCAACACCTACTGGCGATTCAAGGTAACAACACCGAAATGGGAGAAACAAGCTTGATAAAGACATAGGCCAGAGTGGTGAACAGAGGGTGATCTGAACTGTCCTTCACAGCAGACCAGGGGCAACTGACCCTACCTGCAAACTAATTTACCTGCTTGAAAAGAAAACTAGATATCAGACCTGAAAGGACATTGGACTTAAACGAAAAGTCTCAGAGTGTGCTTCACTGATTCTGTTAGTTTAATGACTTAATTCTATTCCTACTGTATTTTTCCTTTTTTTTTTCCTCTTCCTTTTCTTCTCTTTTCTTCTCTCTGTAAACCATATCTTTGTATAGAGGAACAGCACACTAATAAGGTGGTTGATAGCTGGTATGTTAGCATCATTAGATGTTTTATTTTTGTCTGTATGAGAGTTGGTTCGTCTATAGCTGTGGTCAATTGTTTTTATCTGTTTCAGTATAGGCCTCTCTCTCTATTTGTTGGTACACTTGTTTGTTTCCCCCCTTACTCCTCTATCTCTCCACCACCCTCTTCAACTCACTGTCTGCTCCATTCTCTCCCCTCTGCTAACCACAGGAGTAAACCCACAGTCCCACTGCACAGACAGATTCCAAGGCAGTGGGAAGTGTGTTCCAGATTATTCACATACCTATCAGCGAATACCAGGACCTGCAGATAGATTTTGAATCAGAGCTCCCCCCTTAAGTAAATCTCAAAACTGCAAAAAGGACCACCCCCAACCTACAGTACAACTCCAGAATTGAACAAAGTAAGAGGGCATACATAAAGAATAGGAGATTGAACAAACAGAAGTAAAACCAATCCCTTTACCCCCAAATAACAGAATTGAAGAAGATAGTGAAGTGGAGGGAAGGAAAAAGTAGGGAGGAAGAAGAACCGCACAAATGAAGAAAAACCAAAAGAAGACTATAGGTCTCACACAGACCCCTGGGAGATCAGACACTGAGAAAACAGATTCTGGAACACAAACAATGAAGAGTCCCCAGAATGACTGATTACATGCAACAAACCCAGACATCAAGATATTAATGGAGATAATTAAAAAAATTGAGGAGAGACAAGAGCAAATAGGAAGGAGCTGACGTCAGAAATGACAGCAGTAAAGAATATTGTGATGAAAATGAACAACAGACTAATAAGCATGAAAAGCAGAATCAGCCAAGCAGAAGAAAGAATCTCCAAGCTCGAAGACCAAAACACAGAACTAACCCAAACTGTCAAAAGCATAGAAAAGAAGCTCAAAAAGACAGAAAAAAACCTGCAAGAGAAGAATGATCACTTCAAGAGACCAAACCTAAGAGTAATTGGGCTTCCTGAGGCAGAGAGAGAAACAGAAGCCACACTGGAACAAACATTTCATGAAATCATTCAAGAAAACTTCTCTCATCTCATCAAGGATGAAAAAATTCAAACACAAGAGATTCAGATAACCCCTGCAAGACAACAAATGAGAAGACCAACTCCCAGACACATAATAATTCACCTAAACAAAGTAGCTATAAGAGGGAAAATCCTAAAGGCAGCAAGAGAAAAAGGCCAGACTACCTACCAGGGAAAACCAATTAGAATAGCAGCAGATTTATCCACCAAAACCCTTCAGGCTAGGAGAGTCTGGAGCCCTATCTTCAAAGTTCTAAAAGAGAAATAATTTCAACCAAGAATAACCTACCCAGCCAAACTAAGCTTCATTAGTGAGGGAGAATTGAAATCTTTTCCAGATATCCAATCCCTAAGAACCTACACTGCCACCAGACCACCTCTACAAGAAACACTTAAGAAAGTACTGAACACAGAAGAAAAAGAAAAAAGAACAACACCATTCTTCACAAGAGTACAGGCAAAAGATTAAAAACACAAATGAGCCAACTCCAGAACCCAAAGAAAGACAACAAACAAACAGGAACAACTCTGTAAGAACCTTATGACAGGGATCAACTCTAGCATTTCAATTATTAGCCTAAATGTGAATGGACTAAATGCACCACTGAAAAGACATAGAATGGCAAAATGGATAAAATATCATCAGGCAACAATCTATTACCTTCAAGAGACTCACCTCACTAGAAAGGACACCCACAGACTCAAAGTAAGAGGATGGGAAATAAACTTTCAGGCAAACGGAATACAAAAGAATGGAGGAGTAGCAATCTTAATTTCAGGCAAAATACCCTTCAAGCTATTAAAAATCAAAAAAGATACAGAAGGCCACTACATGATGATAAAAGGCTCAATCCATCAATAAGAAATATCTATCCTAAACATATATGCACCCAACATAGGTGCACCAACTTTCATAAAGCAACTTCTAGGAAAACTAAAGAAAGATATTGACTCTAACACCATCATAAATGGGGACTTTAATACCTCACTCACAACTCTAGACAGATCATCAGGACAAAAAATCAGCAAGGAGATCTGGAACCTCAATGTGACTTTGGACCAAATGGACTTAATTGATACCTACAGAACATCCAAAGATCACAGAATACACATTCTACTCATCACCATATGGAACATATTCTAAGATCGACCACATATTCGGCCATAAATCAAGCATAAGCAAATTTAAAAGGACCAAAATTCTACCATGTACCTTCTCAGACCACAGTGGAATAAAAATAAACATTGACACCAACAAAGTCCCCCAAAACCCACAAAGACATGGACACTAAACAGCATGATGCTAAAAAACTCCTGGGTCAATGACGAAATAAAAACAGGGATCAAAAGATACCTGGAAACAAATGAAAATGAAGAAATATCTTATCAAAATCTATGGGATGCCCTGAAAGCTGTACTAAGAGCGGAATTTATATCCCTACAAACACACATGAAGAAAATGGAAGGAACAGAAATTCACAACCTAACAAGCCACCTAAAGAAGCTGGAAAAGCAAGACCACAAAAACCCTAATTTCAGCAGAAGAATCCAGATCACCAAAATAAAAGCTCAAATCCAGGACATAGAAGACAAAAAGATAATATAAAAAAATCAATGAAACAAAAGGCTGGTTCTTCGAAAGGATAAGCAAGATCGATGGTCCCCTAGCTAGACTGACCAAGAAAAAATGAGAAAAAAACCAAATAAGCACAATCAGAAACACAAAAGATGGAGCCACATCTGACCCTGAATAAATACAAAAGATCATAAGAGACTACTACATACACTTGTATGGAAACAAACTTGAAAACCTTAAGGAAACGGAGGACTTTCTGACATCATACAACCTACCTAGGTTGGAACAAGAAGAAATTGAGACCTTAAATAGACCAATAACAATCAAGGAAATCAACTACATAATAAGAAAACTTCCTACAAAAAAATCCCTGGTCCAGATGGCTTTCCAGCAGAATTCTACAAGACATTTAAGGAGGAGCTGATACCAATCTTACTGAAGGTATTCCAGGCGATTGAAAAAGATGGAACTCTCCCCAAATCATTTTACGAAGGCAACATCACATTGATACCCAAGCCAGGTAATGATCCAACAAAGAAAGAGAACTACAGGCCAATATCTTTGATGAGCAAAGATGCTAAAATTCTCAACAAGATCCTAGCAAACCAGATTCAGCAATACATCTCAAAAATCATGCACCATGACCAAGTAGGCTTCATTCCTGGGATACAAAGCTGGTTCAACATTAGTAAAACCATAAATGTAATTAAATTCATCAACAGATGTCAAAACAAAAACCACATGATCATATCATTAGATGCAGATAAAGCTTTTGATAAATTCCAGCACCCCTTCTTGATAAAAACCCTTGAACATCTAGCCATATGGGGAACATACCTCAAAATAGTAAAACCCATCTATGAGAAACCCACAGCAAGCATACTCCTAAATGGACAAAAATTGGAACCAATTCCCCTGAAAACTCGAACTAGACAAGGATGCCCACTCCCACCCTTCTGTTCAACATAGTATTGGAAGTCCTGGCTCGAGCAATCAGAGAAGAGAAGGTAATCAGGGGTATCCATTTTGGAAAAGAGGAAGTCAAGTTATCTCTCTTTGCAGATGATATGATTGTGTACCTTGAAAACCCAAGAGAATCTCAAAAGCCTCCTTACATTGATAAAGGCCTTTGGCAAAGTCTCAGGATACAAAATAAATGTACAAAAGACAATCGCATTTCTCTACACCAATAATAAAGAAACAGAAACCCAAATAAAAAACACAATTCCATTCAAAATAGCCACAAAAAAATAAAACACCTTGGCATCTTCCTAACCAGAGACGTGAAAGACCTTTACAATGAAAATTACAAAATACTGCTCAAAGAAATCAAAGCTGACATGAACAAGTGGAAAAATATCCTATGCTCATGGATTGGAAGAATCAACATTGTGAAGATGTCCATCTTACCTAAGGCAATCTACAAATTCAATGCAATACCCATCAAATTACCAGCAACATTCTTCTCAGACCTGGAAAAAACAACACAGGAATTCATATGGAAACAAAAACATCTAAGAATTGCCAGAACAAACCTCAACAAAAAAAACAAAGCAGGTGGTATCACATTACCAGACTTCAAACTTTACTATAAAGCTACAATCATCAAAACAGCTTGGTATTGGTACAGGAACAGGTGTATCGATCACTGGAATAGAATTGAGATTCCAGAAGCTAAACCTCAATTTCTCAACCAACTCATCTTCGACAAAGCCCCCACCACCTACCACTGGGGAGAGGAGGACCTATTCAGTAAATGGTGCAGGTAAAACTGGCTGACCACATGCAGAAGATTGAAACAGGACCCCTATCTATCCCCATACACAAAGGTTAACTCCAAATGGATCAGAGACCTAAATGTAAAACCTCAAACCATAAGAACCTTAGAAATGGAAGAAAATACCCTCATGGAAATCAGAACTGGCATCCAACTCCTGAACAAAACCCGAAACCCACAGGTCATAAGAGAGAAGATAGACAAGTGGGACCTTATTAAACTGACAAACTTCTGCAAAGCCAAAGAAATCATCAAGAGAGCAGGGAGACATCCTACAGACTGGGAAAAAGTATCTGCCAACTCCAGGTCTGACAAAGGTTTAATATACTGGATCTACAAGAAACTCAAACGTGCTGAAAAGAAGAAAACAAACAACCCCATTATAAAATGGGCAAAAGATATGAACAGACACTTCACAAAAGAAGACATCCGAGCAGCCAACATACACATGAAGAAATGCTCATCCTCACTAATCATCAGGGAGATGCAAATAAAAACCACACTGAGATACCACCTAGCTCCAGTCAGAATGGCAATTATCAACAACTCAAAAAATAACAGCTGCTGGAGAGGGTGTGGCGAAAAGGGAACACTTCTACACTGTTGGTGGGAGTGTAAACTAGTGCAATCTCTGTGGAAAGCAGTGTGGCAATTCCTAAAAGCCCTAAATATGAACCTCCCATATGACCTTGCAATTACCCTACTGGGAATATACCCCGAAGAACTCAAATCACTCTATAAAAAAGATACCTGCACACGTATGTTTATTGCAGCATTGTTCACAATAGCAAGAACCTGGAAACAACCATGCTGCCCATCAAAAGAGGACTGGATTAAAAAAATGTGGTACGTATACATGATGGAATACCATGCAGCCATAAAAAAGAACAAAATCATGAATTTCGCAGCAACCTGGATAGAACTAGAGTCTATAATACTGAGTAACCTCTCACAGAAACAAAGATCCAAGTATCACATGTTCTCACTCATATAATGGACCTTGAACATCCAATGTATAAGAAAATGACTGACAGTACTGGGAAACTATGGGGGGGGATGGGATTAACAGTCGCAAATATCTGTCTGGTGATGGGGAAACAACTCTTATTAACAGGGTGCCTGAATGAAACGTAATTGTACACCTAACCCTTAACTGTACTCCACAGAATCATAATAAAAAATATTGATTAAAAAAATAAATAAAATAAAATAAAATAAATAAATAAAGTAAATGGCTTAGACAAATACATAATTTTCCACTATTGGATGACTTGTTTAGCTAACTTATATTCACTAAAAATATAATTTTTAAGTAATTTATTTTTCATCACTAATTTATATGAATCAAGGAAATGAGTAAGTCTTCTAGAATGTAATTATCCAATGGTTAATTTGTAGATATCTCAGACCCAGTACCATACAAAGGCTTTTGCAGTTTTTAATAGCAAAATGCTAATTCACTTTTGAAGTATTACATCATGAGGCTGCAAACAAAAAAAAAAAGTTACTGATTAAGTGTGTGCTTATAAAATTTTTGGAACTCTTGGCTACCATAATCTTAATTTAATAAAGACATCATGATGATGGTGATGATGATAATGATGATGATGTGTATGTGTGAGAAAGAATATCCCAGGAACGTGTTTGAGTATGAGACAGATTTCACATTATATGAGTGCAGTGGATGAGGAGAATAGAAAGTAAGCAGGACACTAATCCTCAATTATTATTTTTATTTTTTATTTTTTTTGAGTTGTAATCTCACTCTTTCGCCCAGACTGGAGTGCAGTGGCTGCTCCCGGCCACCGCAGCCACGACCTGCTGGGCTCCAGCAATCCTTCTGCCTCTGCCTTCCAGTAGCTGGAACTACAGGCGCGTGCTACCATGCCTGGCTAATTTTTAAAAATTTATTGTAGAGATGAGGTCTCGCCAAGTTGCCCAGGTGGGTCTTGAACCTGCGGGCTCAGGCAATCCACTCATCTCAGCCTCCCAAAGCGTGGGATTACAGGCTGAGCCACCGAGCCTGGCTCCTAATCCTCAATTAACGGGTTTCCTTTTATTTTGCTTGATATTCGTAATGTTGAAAATATGAGGTTGACAGATTTTAAAATTTAAAAATGACAATATATTTAAACAATAAATTCACTTTTCTCAAATAAGATGGGTGTACTTTCCAAGAAATCTCTAAGTTTATGAAAGGTAAAGAAATCAGAGAACTTTTTAAAAAAGTATATTTTGAATTATTTTTCCGCAGAATTATCTTCATTCATGTTAGTTACTTTCTACTAGCTAAAAACAAAACAAAACAAAAAACAACTCCTTTCTCTTAAAATCTGGTTGGCTTATGAGGCACTTCAGGTATTTGAAAATATTAGCACTAAGTTTTTAGCTGACTTTGTGCGTACATCTATGCTGTTACTTAATTTCTGTAGAAACAGATGAGGAAAACTAGAGACATAATGATCATGACAAACATTTTTCCATAATGACAAAAGATAATAAAATGACAAAAAGTAATACAAAATAAACAATTCTTTATAAAATAAGTACAATATAATTATAGTGGCTGGGATAGTTACTTTATGTGTGCCCATTTGACTGGGCCAAGTAATTGTCCAACATTTGGTTCAACAATTATTTTGAATGTCTGTGAGAATATTTCTCAATGAGATGAATGTTTGAATCGGTAGATTGATTCAAGCATATTTCATTCCCCAGTGTTGCTGGGACTCATCTACTCCATTGAATGACCGAATAAAACAAAAAGGCAGAGTAAGAGAGAATTCACTCTTTCTACTTGGATTGAGGCATCAATCTTCTCTTACTTTTAGAAATGAACTCAGGCTGGAATTTACATCATTGATTCTTCTGATTTTTAGGTCTTTAGACTCAGATTAGAACTGAATCATTGGCTTTCCTGGGTCTTCAACTTGTTGACTGCAGATCCTGGGACTTTTCATTCTCCACAACTGTGTAATCCAATTTCTTATAATAAATCTCTTTACATATTCATTCTGTTTTTCTGAAGAACCCAGACTAATACAGCACCTATATTAGTTATTAAAGGAGCGTGATAAAAATATATATGATTATTAAGTAACAAGCAGACCCTGAAAAGCAAGATTTATTATGCTTGTATTTGACACCATCTACAATTTTTATACTTTGAAGCATTTTGCTAATTGTGGTTATAACTTAGCTATATCTGTTAAGCCAACTGTGCAGAAAAAAAATAGAAATAATTTCTCTTTCAATTTCCATAATCATTACTTTGAAGATCTGTAGCAATTCTTACTTATCCTTTTCTTCAATTAAATAAAAGGAGGAAATGTCTTCCTGAAATTACTTTTCAAATAACTAGAACATTTTCAAGCTTCTGACATTTGTTCACACTAATATAAGATAAGCCAAGCCTTTATTTTCAGAAAATCTAATGATGACAAGATTTTGAACCAGAAGAGATAAAATTAATTATATTTTTAGCTATATCAGAACAGTAACTACAGCATTTGTGTTCAGCAAACATTCAGGATGTGTCAAGCTAAATAATGACATGACCACTGATGGTACTCTACATGAATATTAGAAATGTGTAACGAGCATACAAACAACCCGAAGAGTTTTGCAAATGCAGACTAGGTGCGAAGCTTAAGATCTTGCATTTCTAACAAGCTCCCAAGTGATGACAATGGTGCTGTTCTACAAATGACTGTCATCTTAATGACTTTTTTGAGATGATTCTGTGAAGCAGAGATATCAGATTAGAGATAGACTTCTGAAGAGCTCCCTGTCAAGAATTTTCATATCATGAATGTGGTTTGAAATCATAGATCAAGCAGAAAATCGCAACATCTCAAAATATTAAATGACAACTATTTCCCCTAGCATGACAAGCCCATGTCAAACCTACAAATGTATAAACTAGAACATGTTTGCCCTCCACCTCCTGGTTTCCATGGAAAAGACTGCTCACAAAAACATGTCCACTTCTTTTCTGAGCATAAGGAAGCTAGGTCGCATTTTCTAGTCATTCTTGTAGGTAGGCATCTTCCATACAACCAAGTTGTCAACAGAATGTGGGCAGAAGTGATATAGGACATTTGTAGGCCTGGAAAATGAAAACCTGCAATGTGCTCTGCTCCCTATCTGAAATATGCTCTCAACCTATGAAATATCAGAGTTATCATTAAAGTTTCCCTTCCTTGCTTTCTGCAAGAAATTGCATGGTCCAGTGTATGTTTCCGCCCAAAGTCTGTTCACTGTCTTATTTATTTATGGAATTATTTATTTTATTTTAGATTCAGGGGTACATGTGATGATTTTGTTCATGGGTATACCGGGTGATGGTGAAGTTTGGGCTACTACTGAGCCCGTTACCTAAATAGTGTTACCAATAGGCTGTTTTTCAACTTTTGTCCCCTTTCCACTTTCTCCCATTTAGGAGTCTCAGTGTCTGTGGTTCCCTGCTTTTGTCTTCATGCTCCCCTTCCTTTAATTATATTGGCTTTTCTTACAACTCTGATACTTTCAGATCATTATGAAGATATTCATTTTTTAAGTGATATATTTAAAGGGGATAATATCTAACACTGTATTAATCTCTCAGGGGTAATTAATCAAAATGGCTTCATCTAGAGCAGGGGCCAACAAATATCTTTTATTGTTGCTGCTTTCCAAGGGACAGAAAGCAAATTAGATAGAAACAATTCTATGTAGGTTAGGCAGTTCTGTCAAAACTATTCAGTCTGCTGTTGTAGTTCAAAATGAGCCAAAAATAAAACATGAATAGACATGATTATATTATAATAACATACATTTTAATAGAAGACAGCCATCTGCAAACCATAGTTTGCTCATTTCTGATTTAGAAACTGAATTTCTAATGGTTTTCGGAAACCAAAGTTAGGACAACAATGCATCCAACATTTTTCAAAATAATTCTAATATTACATAATTATATTATTTAAAATGATTTTGAATAAACCATGCATAGTGTTAGCTTTATATGTGTTTTTAAATAAAAACCATAAAAACAAGGGATTTCATTACGATAAATCTAGGTAGAAATTTCACTTTGTAAAATTCTGCCTGGGATACTTATAATTCCAGAATATGATGATTCATCTCTTTCATCAGATTTGGAAAACCGTCATCTATTAGCTCTTTAGTAGGATCTACCCTTTTTTCTTTACATTCTCCCCATATGGAAATTATATCAGATAAACATTATATCTTCTTTCATTCTTTCATATCTTTAAAATTTTCTCTCAACTTTCCATCTCCCTAACTCCCCATGGTACATTCTGTCTTAGAACTTCATATCTTGTGCTAGCAATTTTCTTTGTAAATAAGCTGTTAATTTATCAATTCAAATATTATTTTGCAAGTATATATTTTATTAATAATTTTTGTCTTTTGAATCTCACTTGTTAAGTGTATTACTTTTATTGGTATGGTCGTTTCTTTGTTCTCTTCCAGTATTCATTTCTTAAGAATTGTTACATATAGTATCTTAATAGCCCATTTTTCTTCTTGTTAGTTTTTGTTGTTTGTTTGCTTAGCTCATAATTAATATAAGAGAATTCCCAGGAGCCTGGATTGAGGATTGAGATTAGAAAAATTATTCTTTCAGAGAAGGTTTGTTTTTGCTACTGTGAACACTGGAAAAGAGTATAAATCTGAGACAACAATATAAATTCAAAAGGGCAGGACAAAGTTCACAGGAGGCGCAAGAAAACAGGATTATAACTGTATTGGCCTGATGTTCCCTTTGCTATTCAGTAATTCCCAGAGCTTTAGGTTATGAGTACTGTCAATTGTCTCTAAGGAAAATTCTGATTTCAGCTTTCACATCCTACTGTTTTTTCAACTCCTTATTTTTTTATTTACGTTGACCATATGGTTTTTCTATTATCTTTTGCAAATTTAGAAAATTCAGTTAAAATATATACTTTTGTAACTTATAGCATAACTTATTCGTCTGCAGAACTGTGGTTTAGGATACAGAGTCTGCAAATATACTAGAAGTCAAAGTTCTCAGTAGGCACCTTTGAATGCAAACAGTAACCTCATTATTTTTCAAAATTAAATAAAAGTAGCTTAAAGTATAGCAGTAAGGGTTGAAAAGTAAATAGAAAACAAATTATGCTCACTTTAACAATAAAATAATAGGTTGCTTGAAGTTAGAAAACAAATTAGTACCTGGAAGCATATATTCTCAGATCTTTCTTAAAAAGTAGGTGTGTGTACAGGTCAAGGAGGCATTATTTCCTAATTCATTTTTTTGTTTATAATGCTAGACCTTACAATAAATCATAAATAACAATGATACATTGCTATAAGATAGAAGCATTTCACTTATTTGTACTATATTGTTCACTAGTCTCATCCATAAAAATGTATTTTAATTATATTTCCTAGAAAGACTAGTGAATTTGTATATGAAACAAGTAATCTTTATCCATATCACAAAGCTGATCTATTATTTCTATTTTTTTTTGACTTGAACAAAAGAATTTTTTTTTGTCGATTCAAGACAGAGAGATAAGTTGCTTTACAAAATATGCTATCTATGTTAAAGCAGTAGAAACAGAAAGAAATTTCCAAATGTAATAAATTGACTGATATAGTATTAGTAAATATTAATAGAAAAATTTTGTATACACAATTAGTAATATACAAGAAATCAATGAACCTTTTCCTATTTGAGAAATTATTGTAGAATTTTATGTCCTTTTTACTCAGTAAACGTATTATTGTTCAGTTTTCCTCAAAAAATTAACAATAAAAATGAAAACAGATGCCATCAAAAGAGCAAACACACAGAGGGGAAAAACACATATTTATGCTTTAATTAAAATGGTAGATTTTCCTCCAAATATTAAGTTTGTTACAAGCTTAAATACCATATTAAATTGAGCACTAAAATCTATAAACAGAACTAAAGACTTTGTAAACCATCAGCAATAAATGTGTCCAGGCACTTATCTTGTTGTTTGTTATAATTAGCATGTTCCTAGAGCCAAATCCTGAATTTTACTCTGAATATACTGGCAGTTAAGGCAGAATAAAAATATTATGTTATAAAATTTTTATTGCCTGATAAAAGCAAGCAAAGAAATTTATATGGAGAAATATTTTTCCTTAATAATAACATTTGATCGGCTCTCTGAGAAGTTTAAATATTCTCATTTAAAGCATTTGTTTGCAAATTCGAATAGTGAGCTGGTTCCTTTGCACTGAGGCCTGTCTGACTTAATGCTATTGAGAGCCAGGTGTTGAGTACTAGAGAAATAGAAATTCTTCTCAGGTTAAAAAGAAGTGAAGCAGTAAATGAATAAATGAATAAATGAATAGAGATAAAAAACAGATATTTTTCAATTGAATCCAGTCATTAGTTTCATATTTCTCTAAATTTTGTTTCATCTCTCATTATTTATACATAAAAATAATAGATTAATTTGATACTCATTATTTATATGTAAAAATAATAGATTAATTTGATACTCATGAATGACTTAAATTCACAATATGACAAAATTTTTTTTTAAAAAATCCATTCTTTCCACTGAACATATTAGAGGTGGAATGAATGTGTATGCTTACCTTTTTAGAAAGTGAAATATATAATGCAATCTTTTTTTCTGTAGAAGCAATCTGTAATGTGTGAAATTTATTACTCTAAATATGTTATCAATTTAATAAAGTTGTAGAAAGTATAGAGTGTAGAGGACTAATCTGTGCATATATATTCATATTCTGCACTGTAAAATTCATCACAATTAAGTGACTATGGATTTGCAAAAAGTTCGGAATAACGTTCTCATCTATGAACTACTGAGCTGGATTCAGAACAATCATGCATAGTACTCCTATTATTTCTCCAATTGTGGCTGGTTTTGCTCTCTCTTCCAGTGAGCATGAAAGTGACTGATTATTCTCTATGCATCCCAGAAATTGTTCCATATAATTATCCCTCTGCTTCTCTCCTCCCAACTTTGAGCCTAATATCACACTACACAATCCACCACTTTTATTTGTCCTCATTTCTAGAAGATTTCATCTTTTGACTCATTCATTGCCACACTCTCAAAAATCTCTCCAATATTATTCTTAGTAATTTCAGCTTCCACGTGCATGACCCCTGACAATCTGAACTCTTAGATCCTTGATCTATTCTTCCACAATCTTGTGATATCCCCTCTATTAGCTGTTCTCCCCATTGTACCAAGACTTTTCATTACCACTAACTGCAACTCTTCCATTATCAATTCCAATCAAAACACAACATGTTTGTCCATTCAGCTTACTCTTTTTAATACATAACACCAAAATTATTTAAACTTTTTCTAAATTGAGGTAAAATTAAAATTAGTATCAATTCATTAAAAGACAATTATATTAAATTATCTTACAAATTTGCTTTATTATTGTTGAAGAGACAAAGTAAAATTTAACAAAGATAATTACCACAATTAAAAATTTGTAAAAGATACTACAAAAAAACTCTAAATTATCAAAAATTCATTTTTTTAATACACTAGTTTTCCTCCCAGTTAGCTCACATATCTGTGAGTAAATGTTACTTATTGATGAAATGAAAAAAGATTCAGCATTAGATATGTGCTACCCTTTCTGTATACTGTGTGGAATAATAAATTAATTAATATAAGTAAGCAGATTAAAAATAAAGAGATATGGCATAGAAATGTTAATTGACTTTTAAATGTTTTTTGAAATATATGCCCCCCCAATCAAATCACACTGACTTATCATCAACACTAAATCTGATAATGATTCAATTAGGTAAACCTTCAATTTTGCAATAAGGAATGAATCATAAACCAGCTAAATTATAAAAATGATCTATCGCCTGGCTGGGTGGCTCAGCCTGTAATCCCGCGCCGTTGGGAGGCTGAGGTGAGTGGATTACCTGAGCCCATGGGTTCGAGACCCGCCTGGGCAGCGAGACCTCATCTCTACAGTAAATCAAAAAATCAGCCGGGCGTGGTAGCTCATGCCTATAATTCCGGCTACTCAGAAGGCTGAGGTGGAAGGATCGCAGAGCCCAGCAGGTCGAGGCTGCGGTGGCCGGGAGCGGCCACTGCACTCCAGTCTGGGCGACAGAGTGAGACTCCAACTCAAAAAAAAAAAAAATCTATCATTCATTTACTAAAGTTATCACATTTCTTACTTTTGAGGATCATTTCTAAAATTCCTTAATAAAACTAATTAAATAATTACTTATCATACCTCTTATTCTCTCTGGAGGAGTTACTTTGTTTAATTCATGTTCCTGAGAAAAACTTGAGAAAGTTGACAGATGAATAAATCATGTGATATATAAAATGTTTTTATTTTTTACATGTTTTGTTCATATTTTTACCATAACTTTGGAGCTGATGATTTACTTTGTTCTATTAATAAAAAATGTCTGCCAAATAACCTAAATCTAAGAAAAATAAGAGATACATGGAGGAGATATAGATTTTGCATGTAATCATTGGGTATATTTGCCTCTCTCTATGAAAAAAAAAAAGGAATTTATGATAGGAAGATAGAAGATTCCCTAAATGGAACTTGTCAGCATACCTGATGCACCATTCTACAATATATCTAAATACAAAACATCTCAAACATCTCAGTTTTTTAAAAATAACTTGTTTCACTATATATATTTTTTAAAAATAACTTGCTTCTACATATATATGTATAATATAATATGATATTGTTTATATAATATATATTATATATACATGTATACATACATATATACATATATATGTATAATACATTATGATATTGTTTATATAATATATTATATATATCTCTCTCCTACCATTTATTTATTTATTTATTTATTTATTTATTTATTTTTAATTGGAGTCTCACTCTGTTGCCCAGACTGGAGTACAGTGGCATGGCTACACACCCTAGTGTCGACCTGCTGGGCTCAGACGATCCTTCCGCCTCAACCTTCCAATTAGCCAGAACTCCAGGCGAGTGCTACCATGCCCAGCTAATTTTTTGACTTTATTGTAGAGAAGAGGTCTCCCCAAGTTGTCCAGGCTGTTCTCAAACCCGTGGGCTCCGGCAATCCCTGCATGTTGGCCTCACAAAGTGCCTACCATGCATTTTGATGCCTAATTTGAATTAATCACTCTCTGTGATTAATCACTCTCTCTCCTCCTTGAAGGTTTTTTGTTCCTAATACAATGCATTTTAAAGATAAAATTTATGGTTTTATATTAGAAAGACCTGATTTACTTTCATGAATTCCTATAAAATTTCCATCAGATAAGCATCTCTAAGTTTTACACTACCAAGTTAACCATACAATCTGTTTGTCTAATTTCTCCACCCAAAACAAGCAAATATGAATAATCTTCTTTCCAGGGTTACAGCAAAAGCCATATTGTCAAACTTCTGGTATTTAATCCTATTATAATCTCAGTTAAGAGAAATATTTCTAGATGATTGCTAAGTGATATATTCTTCTATCCATTCTACTCCAAAAGGGTTGATTCTGATAGATATAGAATATTCCTTTATTTATTCCTTTCAAAAATCAGTTTTTTAACCCCGTTTTAAAATTATTCTTATAATTTAATGCATGATACACTATAAAACCCATGTTAAGTGTCTGATTTTACTCTAAAACTTTTTGGAACTTTACCTGCTATTGTCCTGCATGATCTCTTTATAAAATTCTACTTAACAGACTTCTTAAGCAATTTATATTAAGAAGAACTTTGTTTCCTTTAATTACTGATTGTGTTTCTATATTCTGAAAACTGGAATCATATAAAAATATATTTATTTTTCATTTTTACTTCTGACAAAAATTGTGGCTGAATTATACAAATTATAAAAGTATGAGTTTATAATTCCATTTTTTTCTGATCTTGCCCTACTTTTATACAGTACTGAATTTTTCCACTACTGCCTTTCTTGGTATTCTTGTTTATATTTTACTACATTATGATACAATTTTTGTTATTTTTAAATATTATATTTTCTAGAAAGGGCAAGGTATTAATAGAAAAAAGTAAGGTAACATATAAGAGTGTAAGTTATGTTAACATGCATATGAACATTTTTAAACAAGAAACAATAAATGCTGTGATAATTAAATGGGTGAAAAGCAATGCTGGAGGTCTAGAAAACAAATACAGATAGACAGATGCAGTTATGTAGACACACTTATCTAATGGTTCATGATCAATAAAGAAACAATTTGTTTCAGGTATCTTGAAGCAATTGAAATTGCAGGAAAATTTGGTAGTCTGCTGAATAAGAACTTGGCCCATGACATTTGGTTGAAGCTAGACTTTTATAAATAAAACTAGCAAAGTATGAGGTTAGGTTATTAAAAAAAAAAAAAAAAAACTTTAGTTACTAGGTCATGTTATATTTTGGAAGTATTATCTTATACTCCAGCAAGGAATATTAAACAATCATTTGTACATCTAAAGCAAGGAATATTAAACAATCATTTGTACATCTAAAGTTAAGTTAAACAAAATTTTATTTTTCTCCCGAATATGAAAATTATAATGGAGTCAAATAAAATGTAAATCTGTCTCTGTAAGGAAGAGGACTTTTTCTTCCAAATCAGAGTTTCTCAGGACACCAAAGTTACCCCATTAATCATGAAGTTGACATATTTCATTAAAAGGGGGCAATGTATTAATCCTCTGCACTCTGAAAATTTCTACATATGCCCTATACTTCCGTAATCTCCTGAGAATCCCCTGACCTATTGGAGAATTCACAGAACAAACTCAAAATCGCACTGCAAAAGATAGGTCACAATGCTAAACTAAGCCCTAGAAATTTATCTGATATTCTAAAAGAGCCAAGGTTTCCATTTAGATTAACAGAGAGAATAGAAAGAAATATAACTAAAGATTTGCTACTTCTCCAAACATATGTTGAGATCATATTAAATGTTACAAAACATTTGAAATTTATCAATATATTGTGATACTGCGCTCTTATGGAGCGCATTCAAAATGACACAAAATAATATAAAAATCTTAATGGATCTATATGACTTTCTTGTGATTAATTTACCTTCAAACAGGGAAAGCAGGCATTAAACTACATTTTGAATATGTTAAGGCATTTTAGGCAAATCGTTATTACTTTCAAATAAGGATTATGTGCAACATGATAGAAATAAAAGAGAAATAGGTCAGTTTACAGAAACTATTTAAGAACATGTCCTTGCCTTATTCACTTCTAAAAATCATTAGACATTATAAATTATGTAGCATAAATGCAAAGGCAGCGAGTAGGTTTTTAACCTTACAAATGTTCAAAAAGGAGCTTAACCATTATCATGTCATATAGTTAGCTGTGTCTCCGTTTGGTTCCAAAGTGTACTAAAAGTCTACCTTCTATACTTTAGCCATTTATGTTCTAAACAAAAGAAATTTAGCCTCATATAACCTCCAGTATATGGGTTTGAAATACTGCATTTTGTAACACAAATGCAATTTTCAGTTTGTCATGAAGTTTTCCAATCTTATATAGATAAAATATATATAATAGGCTTATTTAAAAGGAATCATGAATAGAAGTGGACCCATAAAAATGTTTAAAAAAACAACAAATTATATTTATTTAAAAAACAAAAAACACATTTTTTTTTTTTTTTTTTTTGAGTTGGAGTCTCACTCAGTCACCCAGACTGGAGTGCAGTGGCCGCTCCCGGCCACCACAGCCTCGACCTGCTGGGCTCCGGCGATCCTTCCCCCTCAGCCTTCCGAGTAGCCGGAATTACAGGCATGCACTACCACGCCCGGTTGACTTTTTTTTTTTTTTTTAGATTTATTGTAGAGATGAGGTCTCGCTGCCCAGGCGGGTCTCGAACCCGCGGGCTCAGGCAATCCACTCACCTCAGCCTCCCAAAGGCGCGGGATTACAGCCTGAGCCACCGAGCCCGGCAAAACACATTTTTGAATGTAAAATTTTACTAAATTCTTAAGTCTTTGGATATCTTGCCCAAGAAGAATAATATTCTTTCCCCTTGCCTCTCTAACCTAAAGACAGCAAGACTGCTACCTAAAACTAGTAGAATTGTATTTAGTTAAATATTTAGAGAAAAGAGTCCCTAAGTAACCAAGTGAATTCAATGTGTTTCTGAATGCAAATAAATATTTTGGTAGTTTATCTTTATTGTTAAAGAATGATCTTACTATAAATATGTTTTCACAAGTTGAGGTCATACAGATCACCAGTATTTTGTTGTTGTTATTGTTGAAAGTCTGTAAGTTCACTCCTTTAAAATTTTTACCAAAATAATCTTTTATCAGCCTTTGTAAAAAAAACACAAAGTCAGTCTGTTCAGTTGAATCAATGCCAAGTATAAGTTATTTGAGCTAACTAGATGCTTATAGTTATCCTTAAATGTACTTATCAATAAATTGACTAAAGGGTACTTTTGAGAATACCAACCTAGCAATTTAATGCTGAAAAATAGAAATGAGCAAACCATTCTCAAGTTGAGCATTTACTTTAGGATGGAGTGACAGTCTCCACAAATTACCTAATAAATTATTCTGTTCATGAGGGTACAGACTCTCTCTTTAGGATATAGAAAGAACATATGGAAAAACCAACTGGGAACTTGAAGATTGTCAGAAAATCTAAATTCTAGAAAAAAAAACAAAAGTAAAATGAAAAATTATTGAACTTTCAAGGTAAAAATCTTTTCTAAAATATCTGGTATTATCAAACACATTGAAAGATAATAAATTAAATTAATTGTGACTTACTTTTGCCCTAAGCAATTTAAGCATTTATACTAACACATCTGCATTTGTGTTCTATACATGAATTTCTCTTTTCTTAAATTTTAAATCACACATTTTCTGAACAATTATAAGATAGATTCCTTTTGGAATTGTTTCACGTTAACACATAACAATTTTTTGCAGTCATTTTTCACCACTTTGTTTAATGTTTAAGAGAAGTAAGATGTCCCTAACCACTACATAGTAATAAATAACATTTTGAAACTTTTCTTAAGTCAATTGTAAAATGCAAATAAAAATATAATAGTTTATGAGAGAAAAAAGAAATGGACACAGCACCATATTTTGCCTATAAAAAGATTTAAAGATCTTAAAGAAGGAGCAAAACAAGATGGTTAAATAGGATCCTCCAGCGGTCACCCCCTCACAAAAACAATTTGAAAAATTAAATAAAAGCAGAAATGAAAATGGTGCCAACTGTAAAACTCTTAAAAATACAAAAAAATCACTGGAGACTATTATAGCATCTATACACCAACAGATTGAAAAATTAATACAAAATACAAGATAAATTCCTGGACATGTACAATTTACAAAAATTGAATCACAAAGAGATAGAAAATCTGAACAGGCTAATAACTGGTGAGGAAATTAAATCAGTAGTAAAAGTCTCCCACCAAAGAAAAGCCCAGGACCAGATGGCTTCACTGTTCAATTCTACCAAACAGTAAAATAACTAATACCAATTCTTTTCAAATTATTTCAAAAAACTGAAGGGAAAGAAATTATTCCAACATATTCTAAAAGACTAAAATTACCCTGACAATAATGAGACAATGATACAACAAAAAGAGAAAACTACTGGCCAAAATTCCTGATGACGATAACTCCCCAAATCCTTAAGAAAATATCAGCAAATCAAATACAACAACACATAAGATTATTCATAATGATAAAGTGGGATTCAACCCAGGGATGCAAAGATGATTCAGTATATGTGAAGCAATAAATGTGATGCATCACCTCAACAGAATAAAGGACAAAAACCATATGATCATCTTAATAGACATGGAAAAATAATTTGATAAAATTCACCATTCCTTCATGATAAAAACTCTTAACAAAGTAAGTATAGAAGGAATGTACTTTAACATAATAAAGAACACATATACAAATACACAGCTTACATCATAATAAATGGAAAAAAAATAAAACAGATAGTTTTTTTCCTCTAAGATCCAGAGCAAGAAAAGAAAACCTACTTTCACCAAATTTATTCAATATAGTAGTGGAAGACCTATCTAGAATAATCCGACAAGAGAAAGAAAAAAACACAATCAAATTGAAAAGGAGTAAGCCAAATTTTCTCTGTTTGTGAAGACATAATACTATATATAGAAAACCCCAAAGACCCTTACCAAAAAGCTATGCAAACTAGTAAACAAATTTAGCAACTTTGCAGGATACAAAATCAAAATATAAAAATCAGTAGCATTTATATATGACAACAGCAAATTTATTGAAATCAAGTCAGCAATTCTTTTTACAATAACTACAAAAAAAACAACAAAAAACATGAACAACTAGAAATAAATTTAAGCAAACAGGTAAAATACCTCTATAATGAAAACCATAGATCATTAAAGAAAACAAATTGGATAAAAACAAAATAATGGAAAGATTGTCCACGTCCATGGATTGGAAAAAATTTTGTTAAAATGTTCATACTACCCAAAGTGAGCTACAGATTCAATGCAATCCTCATCAAAATACCAATGACATTCTTCATAAATAGAAAAAAAATACAAAAATTTGCATGGAACCAAAAATAACCATGGAGAGTCAAAGCAAACTTGACTGAAAAGAACAATTCTGGGCCGCGCTCCGTGGCTCAGCCTGTAATCCCAGCGCTTTGGGAGGCCAAGGTGAGTTGATTGCCTGAGTCCATGGGTTCCAGACCCGCCCCGGCAACTTGGCGAGATTGCAATTCTACAATATATAAAAAATTAGCTGGGTGTGGTAGCGCTCGCCTGTAGTTCTGGTTACTCGGAAGGCTGATGCGGAAAGATCGCGGAGAGCCCAGCAGTTCGAGGCTGCGGTGGCCGGGAGCGTGCCACTGCACTCCAGTCGGGGTGATGGAGTGAGACTCCAACCCAAAAAAAAAAAAAAAAAAAAAAAGGACAATTCAGATGGCCTTACAATACCTGACTTCAAAATACACCACAAAGCTATAGCAACAAAAGTAGCATCGTACTGGCATAAGAATAGACATATAGTCCAGTGAGTGGAGCTGTATAGAAATTCCAGAAAGAGACCTGCACATTTATAACCAACTGATTTTTTACAGTGGTCTTAAGTACACACAATTGGGAAAGGGCAGCCTCTTTAATCACTGATGCTGGGAAAACTGGATATAAACATGCAGAAGAATGGAGCTCAACATTTATCTGTCAACATATACAGAAAATTATTCAAAACAAATTAAAAACATAAATGTAAGATGGGAAACTTCAAAATTACTAGAAGGAAGCATAAAGAAAGAGCTATAATTTTTTTCTAGTGTGTATTTCTAATCAGATAATATGATATAAATACAAAATAAATAGGCAAATAAAACTACTGAATAATTCTTAAATATATACAACAATTAAAATAGAAACATTTTAGATCAATTAGCTCAACCTTCTCACTCTACAGGGTTCCCAAAGGGATTTTACAAACATACCATCTTTTTAATTCCGTTGCTCCTCATCAATTATGAACTCCTTGAAGTATTAGAAGTAAAAGAGTAAAAACAGAACTCTGTCATATCAATAGGAAATTAACTATTTTGCTCATAATAGCATCATGAAACTGGGTGATATCGAAAATGTACAAGCCCTATGCAATAAATAGTAAAAATGACTTATATAACCTAAACTCTATTTCACATAATCTGTTTATAATTTACTGTCTACTTCTATCAAAATCACGTAGAAACCATATCATACAATACACAACAATGGCACTAGTAGAATGACTGCATGAATAAAATATAAATAGCACCACCTATATTTCAATACCTTTTTCCCACAAGGTTATTGCTCATTTATCTTATATTTATTATAAGATATTTTGTTGTATTATGGTATGTAATATTTGCACATTATTTGAACTGTCACTTGATGGATACACATATCCTAGTATACATATTGTCGAGGATATTACTTAGTCCATAATGTGATCAAAAAGACCAAAATTTAATAATTCTTTAATGGTAAAAGTACCATTATCCTGGGATCCAATCTGACCTGAGGATCACCATCAAGCTGCCTGATTACCCTCTGACCCTGGCAGGGAGTCAGTGCTCCCCCTCTAACCACGGGCCATTCTGCAGTAGCCAGGGCCACTCCTACCCCAAAGAACTCAATGTATATCCCTGGTCCCCTGGCCTGGACCTCTATGGCAGGGGTGATGGCCTCAGGATTCAGTCTCTAGGCATGAGTCCCGTATGGGGTCTGCACTGCGCAGACCATCAGCACAGCAAGCCTTATTGGAGGCTCAGGTGCTCACCCTAACTCATCCCAGAATAAATGGAAACTTCATGTGAAAAAAAACAAACGTTATCTACCACACTCTATTACAAACTAAATGAGAAAACAAGAATATTATGACGAGCAGAACATAGTTAAGCATACAATGACATGCTTCATATGCCTTTAAGTTTTACAAATTCAGTTAAATTCCATTTTTTTCAAGATTTTCCCCGACAGAAGTCACTTATAAAGTCAGTGAAAAAGGTCAGTCTATATCTTCATACTCTGTCTTGCAATAGCTCCCTACTCCACTTTGTGGCTATGATGACACAAATCCCAATGTTCTCTTCCTGATTACCAGTCCATGTCAGAACTGTTTCTGAGGTTTCCTTCTGATTCATTTCATTTTTACATCGTCTGCTTAGTATCATGATTTATCTCAGTTGCTTTGACCATAGACAACAGGAAGGGTTCCAGTGACTTCTTATCTTTGCTTAACTCATTCATGACTGCTGATGTGAATTTACATTATTCCAAATTCTGTTCCTGGTTGCCGCTGATGTGAATTCATGTCATCATGGAAGACTGTCATTTTGGGCTCATAATCCGAATAAAAATACTAATTACAGAATGCTAGTCAGAGTGGTGTCTGAGGCAAATACCAGATAACGTCTGCAACTTTCAACTGTATTGTGAAAAGGTAACAATTTAGAAAAGAGCATTTCACCTCTGCTTAAAGACAGAAGTTTGCAGCAACCAACTTCAGATTTTATTTTATTTTCACCCACTCCCAGTATTAGGAAAGTGAAAAATTTCCTGGTCATGAAGATAAGATCCAAACCCTTTAGGATGGCCCATCAGGAAGTACCTCACAATTTCTCCACTCTTCACTATCTTTTTATGTCACAATCTTCTCTGATATCTTGTAAGGAACTTAATTAATTTTAGTTCCCTATTTTGTTCTTTTCCTACTGTTTTCATTTAGTATTTTCTCACCACCTTTATTTCTTTTTGTTCCACACCTACTCTTGGCCAATTCCTACATATTATTTTTCACTCAGTGCAAACATTATGTCTTGAAGAAAACCTTGTAACATGCCTGTTTATGTTAGGTAAGTCAGGTTGGTGCATCTGTAGAACAGTGTAGAACACATATCAACATATTGATTTCACTCTATTGCATTAATGTCTCACCCACAAAAATATAAGACACTGAATAATGAGAAATACACCCATCATATTTGTATTGCTATAGTCCCTGCTCCATCGTCATGAATCATTAAATTTTTGTTCAGTTTATATGAACTGGAAGTATTCTAGACATTGAAAGAATTGTAGAACCAACAAGCATTAGGTAACACTACCCAGCAAATACATAGGGCTGTTCAGTGTTCACGTTTCAACTATTTCTAGAAAAGAACTTATTTTCAGTCATCTTTAGGCAAGAAAATGAAGCAGCTACTTGAATTTGATCAATTAAATGCTAACTTTTTGAGTTTTATATAAATATATATATATATTAAATCCAATGTGATCCACAAAGTATCAGCATTGAAGATACAGAAACCTAAGGGAAATGACTTTCATCTTCAGAGTTTTGTCAGTTATTCAAGATTGACACCCAAAAGGGGTAAAATAAGATAGTATCGGAGAGGGAGTGAAGTAGGCATATAATGGTACATATTAATTCCAACAGACTCTTGCTGCCCTGTGTATCCTTCCTAGTTATCTTATAAGAACTGACTTAAGATGCCACCTGGAATCAGACTATTAAATACAAGATACATTAATTATATATATTTAAATATATATATATATATGTATATATATACACATACGTATTTGGATAAGGAGGAAATTATTGGACTCATCTCATTTTTGATGCTTCAAAATCAATGCAAAAGATACTTTTCTTGCCTAAAACATTGTCAGAAATAATACACAGGTATATTGAAGTACAAATCTCCAGAATTTTAAAAATGATTTTTAAATCTTTAAAAGTATTTTTAATTTACATGTTTGAAATTTATTATTGAAACATAATTGTACTTATTTAGGGAGTGCAACACAATGTTTCCATACATGTATTAATTGAATAATTATCACATCAGGGTAATAAGTATACCTATTACTTAAAATATTTGCCATTTTTTGTGATGAGAACATTCAAAATATTTTCTCTAACGATTTTGAAACTTACAGTGCATTGTTGTTTACTAGTCATCTTACTGTGACACAGACCACCAAAACTTATTTCTGCTGTTTAACTTTGTACCTGTTGACCAACCTTTCACAATTTACCCTACCCATCCTCCATACCTTCTTTATCCTCTGGTAAGCACTATTCTATTCTCTACTTCTAAGAGGACAACTTTTAGGTTTCATGTATGAGGGAGATCATGAATTATTTGTCATTCTGTGCCTCACTTATTTCACTTAACATAATGTCCTCCATTTTGCCACAAATGACAGGATTTAATTTTTTATGGCTAAATAGTATTCCATTGAGTTCCTTACATATTTTTAGTATTTGTAAATATATTATTGCATTTTGTAGGTTGTTTCTTTGCCTATTGATTGTTTCCTTTGCCTACAAAAGTTATTTTTTAAATTTTATTTTGACATAATCCTACTTGTCTATATTTTCTTCTGTTGCTCCTACTTCTGGTGTTTTATACAATTTTTTTTTTTTTTTGAGTTGAGTCTCACTCTGTCACCCAAACTGTCATGCAGTGGCCGCTCCCAGCCACCGCAGCCTCGACCTGCTGGGTTCCGGCGATCCTTCCTCCTCAGCCTTCCGAGTAGCCGGAATTACAGGCATGAGCTACCACGCCCGGCTAATTTTTTGATTTATTGTAGAGATGAGGTCTCGCCTGCCCAGGCGGGTCTCCAACCCGCTGGCTCAGGCAATCCACTCACCTCAGCCTCCCAAAGGCGTGGGATTACAGGCTGAGCCACCGAGCCCGGCTCAAATTTTTTTTTTTTCCTAGACCAATATTTAAGATTTTTCTTCTCTATTTTCTTACATCTTTTGCTAGAAGAAATCAAAATTAACCTATTCAAAATTGATCAATTGTATCATTTCAAAAAATTAACTTGCACTTATATATTTATGTGAAATAAAGTTATAGCGCAATTTTCTTTTACTTGAAAGTTTGGGAAATTATATTTATTATTCATATCTTTGAAGACTTGTTAAAGATTTCAGTGATAATATTTATTATAATCTTTGAAAGCTTGTAGGACTAAAATATTATGACAAAATTAGCAATAATGAAAGTACAATACTGGAAATGGTGTAGACAATATTTGTAGAAATTGTATACATATACATAGTTAAAACACTTGCTATATTTGCTAGAATCCAACAAAAAATTATTATGCACACTAACAACTGACTGGTTGCTTTTTTGTGAAGGAATTTTGGTCCTAGATTTAAAGTTAGGGAATAGTATCTGAACAAGCATTCATTATTTTTATTTCATTATTTATTTCATTTCATTATTTATTTGTAAAACCCATAAATTATATCATTGGCTTGCTTCTCAATTATCATAGCAAACATAAATGTATTTTTCTACATGGTGATGTATACATGTTATTAGAATATAGAAAATTGTAAGAAGAAAAGTTATTGAATTGATTATGTATATATTTGCTTTTGTTAATTTTGTATCATTCACTTGTTAAAAATTAATTACATAATTAGTCTTGAACATTATACTTCCTCTTCTGAATGCTTGAAGTATAATAAATAATGTATTAGAATGCAACATTTTGACTACAACTTAGTAGACAGAATTTGAATAATTAATTAAAATATTACATATGTATTTCAAATTATTAAGTGTATATCTCAAGTGCAATGATAGATTTGCAGAATTTGTAGACTGTAAATAGAAAATTGAAAAAAACAAAATAGAAAAGAGTAGTAAAAATAATCATCATCACACAATCCAATTCTCCATTATTAACCACAATTATAAGCATTTTACACTTGTGTATTTTCTACAATATAGTCACAGATTTTGTAATTTATTTTCATAAATAAGGAATTAATCTGTATTAGAGATTAGTTTAAGTTTTTACCATAACAGTATATTATCCAATTAGTATTTGGGACTGTTAGTTAAATGACTCAAACATATTTTGGGACAATTTGTTAATGTATTCAATACTTCTACTGTTGCTGGATATTAGGGAATTTTCACTTTTTGCTATAGAAATAATGCTAGCATGTGTTATAAAGTGTGTAGATCTTTCATTCATTAGGATAAAATACTGGAAATAGGATCATATCAGTTTACGTGTCCTCATACTATTTTTTATTATTTTTACTACTATATTATGCTATTATTATATTTACGATCTGTGACTATTTCTTTTTCTTTTTTTTGAGTTGGAGTCTCACTCTGTCGCCCAGACTGGAGTGCAGTGGCCGCTCCCGGCCACCGCAGCCTTGACCTGCTGGGCTCCGGCGATCCTTCCGCCTCAGCCTTCCGAGTAGCTGGAATTACAGGCATGCGCTACCACGCCCGGCTGATTTTTTGATTTATTGTAGAGATGAGGTCTCGCTGCCCAGGCGGGTCTGGAACCCACGGGCTCAGGCAATCCGCTCACCTCAGCCTCCCAAAGGCGCGGGATTACAGGCTGAGCCACCGAGCCCGGCTCTGACTATTTCTTAACTTGGCATTTTATGAGAAATATATGCAGACCTCAGAAGACAGTATTTACATAGCTCACAAGGCGATTATGATACACACTCTTTAGCACAACTGCACACTCAATTTTCAGCTTTCAGATGATCACTATGGTGCATATTGCTTTGGGTTATTGATCTCTATGACAGAGAAATTTCTGGGGATAGTGTGGAGTGTTCTTTAAGACAAAAAGTGTAGGTGATAGAGTGCTAAGACATGCTGCTGTCACTTCAGAACCCCCTGTGAATGTTCAGATGAGATAGGAAGAGTAAGTCATCTGACTGGGAACACATTCATTACTCAGCCAAGATTTGACTGGAGTAATAGTCTCCAAAAGTGTTTGTCTGGATATCTCTTAAATAATGTTGAAGCAGAAAATAATGTTTGTATCCATATTTAGTTGTCATTTAAATATTTAATTATAATTTAATGTAGTTTTTGCTAATACGGGGAAAAATTATAAACATTGTATAAAATAAAATAGGATAAGGATTGCAGGTAAACGGAATAAATATATGATGAAAAGATTTCATGAAGATTTTTTCTTTCTTATTAAAATAAAGAATAATTCTGAAAGATACACAAAAATTTTATGTATAGTTTTTTCAATGTATTTTGAGAAAGGGGTTAGTCCTGAGATATATTCCAGTTATATTTAAAAACTGATCTATCTTGCTTTCATTTTTCTGAATCTGGAGTATCCCAACATGAGCCAAACTAAACAGAAATATGTATGACAAAAGACAAGAAACCAAATGGGCTTAAGGTACTTTGACTAACCCATTAGGAGTAGATTCCTAAAACAATATTTCAGATGATATTGGATGTTTTCAACGTGGTATAGCTGGACCTAAAACAATATTTTAGACTATCTCTTTGCTTACTGTCTGAAGGGTTTTAATATCCCTGGGCATTCTATCAGCTAAGATTGGGTTGTATGAAGGTTATACTTTTCTTCTATAAAATGGGAAAATAACATGAACGTAGACTGCATAAGGCAGTTCCTTGAAAAATCATATATGGGAGTTTACTGTCTAATAATTGAAACCTTAAAATGATCTGTGAATCACGTTTTTTAGAAATTTCTTTACATTTTTTTCCAGGATTATCTGTGTTTCAGTCTGAAAATGTTTAGATGAGATTGCTTTCCTTTGTTTTTGATTGATTCATAAGGTAAATGTAGAGTTCTTTCCATGAAAACATGTAGATACTTTCATATTCAGTAAGGTCAGGAAAAAAAAAATGTTTTGAACAAAGTACTTCATTTAATCAATATGAGATATTTAAAAATACTGCTCCACTGGAGGTGAGTTCAAAATTACAATTTTAACTTAACTATTGGAGCAAAGCTGAGATTCGTGTCCCTTTGGCAACAAACCCTTTCCTCTAACTTTCTATATGCTTGTCCAATATACAGATTTGGCCCGGTTTTTTGCTGAGGATGAAATAGACAGATCAAATGTTCTGACTGGCTCTGCAAACACTCTCATTTCCTTCTAGAACCTCAGCTATCCAAATCATGATTCTGATCTACATCTGCTTTAAAGCATTTGTGGTTTATAGAAACAATTGAAAAACTGCTGCTATAAGCTTCCGTTACAGTTTTGCATTTCTCCTTTATCAATTTTGCTTTGAAAGCCAAATAAAGTTTTCCATTTTCATTTTTCATAAGTGTGCAGTTGACATAATTCCCATGGGTCATCAAAGAAGTTTTCATAAATTGCATGCCTTTATTCACTTACCAATGCCTTAAATGAAATTTTGATAACTGGGTTATATAAATTCCATTTTAAGTAGGGTGACCATATGTCACAGTTTACTTGAGACAGTCTCAATTTGCCCTATTGTCCTGCATAACCACCAGTGTTCTCATAAAATTTAACTAGCTCTCCAGAAATATAAGTCGTGATTTGTAACTTTTAAAGATTTTATGGTATAAATGATTCTATCATGGTTGATTTTAAGTTACCAATATGATACCATTGAACTTGGAGTTGTGAGTAGATGCATACGGCTGTCTCTTGCAAGCTAGTGTGTGGTGCACTCTTTCAAATTTAAATATGTCCTGGTTTGGAGAATAAATTAAGTTCATCGTAATTTTACACCACTGGTTGTTTCTGAGGTCCTAGGGCAGAATTCTAGGTTTACTTGAGAATATTGATCCGAATCCATAATATTTATAAATAGCTTGATATAACCTCAGCTTGGACCTGTGTCCGATTAAAAAAAAAAACAAACAAAAAACCTATGGCAAAAATATCATTTACATCTAGTTATATCTTGACTTGTAACCTAGGGTCCTACGTGAAAATTTTCACTTTAGAAATTATTTAAATTAAATCTTAAATGTAGGACATGATAAACAACTTTTTCCTTTCTATATCAAATCAGATATATCAGTCCTATTTTATAGAAAAAAATATAGTCGTCACATAACCCAATCTTAGCTGATATCTTAGCCCAGGCATATTAAAGCCCTTCAGACATTAAGCAAAGAGATAGTCTGAAATATTGTTTTAGGTCTGCAGCTATACCACCTTGAACTTACACAATATCATCTGAAGTATTTTTTAGGGATATATTTTTAATAGGTTAATCAAAATACCTTAAATGCCAAATTAAAAAGTAAATGTTTACATTAAAGTAAAATAAGAGTGCTATAAAATTTTATAGTTTTGTTTGGGAAATAGTTTGATCATTTAAACGCACCATGAAGAGCTTTTCCTTAATAAAAATAATTTATTAAGAACTTTATTGTAATAATTACAAAAATATGTTAAAAATTAATGCTTAAAATAGTAGAAAGTGATTTTTCTTGTGTTACTCTTTTATAGCTTAGTCCTGGGCTTTGTACCGTTATTTTCATCACAACAAGTTTCACTGAACTTTGAAAATGACTTAATTTTTTTTTCAGTAAGATGACTCTGGTTTTGAAATGTGAAGAAAGTTCTCTATCTCTTTCTGCAATGACTAGCATATGGCACACATTTCTCTCATAAAAAGCCATAAGACATTTGACTAATTCAGGTTTTCATACTATCTTGGAACATGCAAGAAAAATAGTGCTTATCCAATCTCCTGGTGAACTTCCCCAATCCCCATAACAAAATTAAATTTTAATTTTTGTCATTATCAATAAAAATGTCTAACTACACTTCTCAGAATCTTGTTTAATGACTGAGAAGTTTTGCATATTCTATCTTAGGTCTTCAACCAAAAAAATATAAAGCTATGGGATAACATGCATTAAAAATACCATGTTGTATTGGGTAAAACTTTTTCAGTACTCATTATTATTATTAATTTTATTTTAGTTGAAGTCTCACTCTGTCGCCCAGGCTTGAGTGCAGTGACACACTCATGGCCACCCAGCGTTGAACTGCTGGACTCCGGAGATCCTTCTGCCTCAGTCTTCCAAGTAGCTAGAACTAGAAGTGCGCGCTACCATGCCCGGCTAATTTTTTTTATTTATTGTAGAGATGGGGTCTAGCCAAGTTGCCCGGGCAGGTTCGAACTGGTCGGCTCAGGCAATCCTCTTGCCTTGACCTCCTAAAGTGCTGGGATTACAGGCTGAGTCACCCAGCCCAGCCCTCATTCTTAACAAAGAAAAAAAAAGCCAGGCAATAACAAATGCAGCCTGAATACCAAGTGTAAAAACTAATGTGCATTATAATAACCTCTCAAGAGATGCATAACGAAGTATTTTATTTTATATTTCATCTCAGCTTAAAAACAACACAACTTTACCACCCTAGTGTCTCAGAAATCTGAAAGAGGTAATGATTGTTTGTGTTGCTTTACAAGAAAAATGGAATTACTTCCAGTAAACATACCTGCAAATTTTTAACAAGTAAACGCACAGACAGATGGTTTTCTTTCCTCCTGATGGTATTTGTTAGAAATAGGCTTCAGGGCAAAATTCTTCAGGGTATCTTATCTTTCTTTTATTAAATCTCCTCCTAAATATATTCTATTATTTTAGTACTTGTTTGTTTTCTTTAGATTCATTTGCATATATTGAAATAGAATTTTGAGCACACAATTTTGTATGCTATTGCCATTGTTGCTGTATCAAATTGTAGTAAAATAAATCTTATTCCAAACATTTGTCAGAAAAAAAATAAACTACTTAAAATAATAGGGGGAATATTCTGGCCTCAAATTGAAAAGTTCACTAAAAATTTCAAGTGAATCCAACACCTGACAATCTTTTAGCACTCTTAAGGTTTATTATTAATTCTGTAGAAATTAAGGAGACTGATGATTTTCATAAGTATTTCATCTTACTAAGTTATGTACAAGCTGTTGTTTTCAAAATGTGTGGACTTGTACCAAAAACATTTGACGAGGCCAAATAGCACTTGATTTCTGAGCAGAGATTTAGGTTATAATGAATGAAAATCTCTGGACACTAATATTCTGTTAGTTGTTTTTTTCTTCTAGCATTCCCAGGATTTAATATAGGTTTCTCTTAGTTTCCTAACCATATATATGACAACTATATATGACTTACTATATGACAACTTCCTTCAAAATACATTCCAAATACAGTTTTATTTTAAGTGGCATTCATTTGAAGACTTCCTAAACATTTATTTAGACAACATCAGATATGTATGTTTTTTCTCAATGCATGTTTTCTTTTTTCCCACAAAAACTCACTGTTTACAATTTTATATCCATGCTTCTTAGGCTTTCAAATAGGGCAGATTATTATTTAAACTATTAAAACTGTAATGCAGGTCTCATAATAATAATACTCTAAGCATTGTATAAAGTGAAAATTGTGGCCCTAATTTAATTGCTCCCTAGTCTTTTGGCAAACTCCTATTTCTATCTTAGGTTTGAGCATCAATTAAAGTCTTTTAAACAGTGAAATAACCAAGTTAGTATTGTTCATCCAACTCTTAGAATTTTAGAATTCAATATAAGACATTCCAGAGATCAGGGAGTTTAACTCTATTACATACATATATAAATACAGAGAACATCAGATGGTGAAACCACGTGACTACGGTTACACAAATTGAAACAGAAAGCTAGGTCTCCTGACTCTTAGTAAAATTTCAGTTAACTATTCAAGGTCAAATAGTCAAACACATCTAAGCTGCAACCTTTCCAGTAAGTATAGAAACCAAATGTATACCCAAAAGGTAAAATCAGATCTCCACTTGGAGTTCCTATATTGCCTATTCTAACCTACTTGGTAGGATGGACTTCTCTGTCTCTGGATAAAATCTAGTCAAAGCCTAATGAGTGTTCTAGATGTTCTCAGAAAAATGAAAAACTCTTTTGGTAATACTTGATGTATTTAATCTATTGTATCATTCAAAAGCTTCAAATCTCTGTTCCTCTCTCTTGGTTGGGGCCTGCTGACTGACACTGGCTGCCTTCACACCTCGAAGGGAATATATTGCCTTTCTCTTTGAACACTCAGCACTTCTATTTCTTTCCACTATCCAGATGTGTGGGAGTTTGGCAGAGATATAAAAAGAAAGGGGGCATTCTTTTTTTTGTTTATTTGTTTTTGTTTGTTTTGCTTTTTTGAGTTGGAGTCTCACTATGTCACCCAGGCTAGAGTGTAGTGGCACATTCACGGTCACCCCAGTGTTGACCTACTGGGCTCCAGCCATCCTTCCGCCTCAGCCTTCCAAGCAGCCAGAAGTACAGGCATGTGCTACCACGCCTGTCTAATTTTTGATTTATTGTAGAGATGAGGTCTTGTCAAGTTGCCCAGGCTGGTCTTGAACCCATGGGCTCAGGCAATCCACTCGCCTTGGCCTCCCAAATTATTTCAAAGCATTTTTACCCCACTGATACTGTCCTGGGCTGAAATTAACATTCTATATCCATGACAGGAGCAAGAGAAACTCTTGTTTCTTCTTTCCTGGAATGTCTATTCCCTTGATTCTCTAGAGACAATTCCCAGCTGCTGGGGATCCCTCTCCTCAGGATCCTAAGTGCAATGGAATGCTTCTATTGCTGCTAGTGGTTGAAGACTGCTTCTGTACTCTTAGGAATCCTGGGGCCCACCGCTGTAAGAGTCACTATACCTCTAATGACAGCCTACGTAGATGAAAGACTGGTTAAGGGAAAACAACACTCTTTGCTCAACTCTAGGAGTGAACGCCTTCCCAGTGTGCCAAGCTCTCACCTTTTTAAATTTCTCAGGCTGAGTCAAACACTGGTCCACTATTTCTCCCAACTCCTAGGACAAAGATCATATTTTCCAATTAAAGCCACTTATGCTTTTCCATCTGTGCTACAGGTAGACACATTTCCTTCTTGGGGAACAACAGCGCATGCATATGTGGAAAGCTTTTTCCAGAGGGTCTCAAAATAATCCCATGCCTGTGTTTCTTAATATAGGTGGGCATTAGGAATAATTTGAATTAGGTTCTGATGCCTCTTTTGCAAGTCCTGCCTGGTAGGTTCATATTTTACTTTTGAATGTGGTGTGTATTTACTTAAGCCTCAACTGAAATCATTATTAAAACAATTCCATTTAATCCTCTTGTCACAGCTTTGTGCAGTTATTTTTACACTTCAGTGCCTAACACAGTGATTGAAACAGACCAGGTAATCAATAACTGTGTTTTGTTTTGTTTTGTTTTGGTACAGTGGAAGTGATTGTCAATTTATATCCTGTGCCACGTATTCTGCAAAAGAAAATATAATTGGTTCTTGATCTACTTCTGTCCCATGGGTTCAACAACAAATATTCCATCAAATATTAATAATTATACACACTTTCTATCACTAGACCCTTTGCTTTTTCCATACTTTTTCTATGTCCACTGATTTAGGACTGGTGCTCACCTCTCACTTCTAAACCACTCTGAACTATTTCCTTATTATACTTCTCCTATTAATCAGTATTTTACAGTCTTCAAGATTATTATTCTAAAAATTCAAATTTGTCATTTCAGTCTGTTATCAGTCTGCCTTCTGTTTAACTATTTCTGGTTTCCTTTCAATTATTAAATAGAGTCTAACTTTTCCAGAATGCACAACTAACTTTTTCAGTGTGACATATCTACCTAAATCCCTATTACTTCCACCTTTCCCCACTTTTTTCCTCTTAATGTTCAACCATGTTCAACTGCATAGAGATTGTTAATTGGGTCATAGTTTTTCATAACTTTCGACTTTTGCAAACTTGTCCCCTTTGCATGGAATGCCTTCTTTTCTTGTTTACCTGGTGAACTTGAAATGTCAAACCAAATGACATTGTTGCAACTCTGCTCAGAAATAGTTACTCCGTTACTTCTGTTAATTCTAGACCAATAATGTGCTCAGCACAGCTATCACTTTATATTATTTATTTACATATCTGTACTTTCAGCTTGACTGAAGGGTAGTCTCTATTATAATCAACCAATAAATTAAAGATTGCAAAGTCAATGAAGTAAAAATCACTAAATTGCTAGTATACCAATGGTAGAAAAAAAGTATCACATACATTGGAGCATAGAGAATGATATCCCAAAGTATGGTGTTCTGGCATGCAGAACATTTTGAATTAAAAGAAATTCAAAAGGCTTAGAAGTTTCCTAACTTTCTAATATTCTTTTGTTTCTTCATCACCCTCCATCCTTGCTCCATCCTTTCTTATCTATCAATGGAAATTTATTTTTAAAAGAAATGCAATTGTTTTAAAATCCACTCCTTAGGAATATCATCAAATAACCAGGAAAGATCACCAGAGAAGAGACTAAAATTCATCACCACACCCAGACAGACTTTTAATCTATTCTTCTAGGTACAGTTCAGATAAATTATCTAAGATAATTTTTCTGCATAAATAATCCTTGTTCACAGTGCAGGTCCAACCTTCACCTTTTCATAATTTGTTGGTCTCATTTTGTTTCCAAAGAGAATCATTTAAAACCCATTCTCTGGTCTTTCCAACTTATTCATTCTCCTTAAAAATTATTTATTACTAGCCAGGCTCCGTGGCTCAGCCTGTAATCCCGCGCCTTTGGGAGGCTGAGGTGAGTGGATTGCGTGAGCCTGCGGGTTCGAGACCCGCCTGGGCAGCGAGACCTCACCTCTACAATAAATCAAAAAATCAGCCGGGCGTGGTTGCGCATGCCTGTAATTCCAGCTACTTGGAAGGCTGAGGCGGAAGGATCGCTGGAGCCCAGCAGGTCGAGGCTGCTGTGGCCGGGGACGGCCACTGCACTCCAGTCTGGGAGACAGAGTGAGACTCCAGCTCAAAAAAAAAATAATAATTATTATTATTATTTATTACTCTTGTGAAATTTCTTGCAGCTCCCCACTTCTCTCTCCCCCGAGAAGAAGATATTTAAGCTCCAACCGTCTGGTCCTTTCTTGAATCTCATATTTGCGTGACTTTCATGTTCCTGCATGTAAATAAATTTGCACACCATTTTCTCCTCTTGATCTGTGTATTGTCAGTCATTTCAGTGAACATCCAGGGGGGCAGAAGGGACGCTTTCCTTTCACCCCTAAAAAAGCATAGTATGTGAAACACAAATAGGGATAATGCAGTGGAAGGACTAACTGAGTGAACTACAGAACATATATTCTTTCCATTTATTTTAAAACCATGTAGCATTCACCAGCATACTACAGTGTTCATGTGATCTGCTTCTCCTATTCAGTCTTTCAAATGTTTTAGTCAAACTACGGAGAGCAAAGTGACCTCAATGGCAAAAGTACCCACAGAAGCCATGATATAAGATTGTTGGGTACATACAAGTCTCCTGACCAACTATAGTCATTGTGAAACTCATGCTGGGCTGAAAAAAGTCTGAAGAGAGGATGAACGATGGTAAAATATAATAGTTCTCAGAGGTTTCTATATTTTCTAGATTACTATTTCCCAAACTGCATGTATTCTGCCCGTGAGATGGGTATCTATATGATATAATCTTTCTATTACATAACTTAATATTCCTCTACCATGGCAAATATTTAGGTTACTGATGGTAGCAGCACTCCAATAGGATCTTATAAGAGGAAACTTGTGTTCTATGATTTACCTTTATATGGAACTTTGTGTTTTTGATGTGCTCAAAATATGCACGAACCACGAGAAGCATCTTTAACAATACACAAGGTAGTTTTAAATGGGCAGCCCACTAAAAGCATGGCAATTGCTGTCACAAATGCCTGCAAGGCCATGTATCTTGTCTGATAAACTGATGTGTTAAAGAAATGGCCTTGGTTCCCAGACTAGGCATTTGATGGAGAAATGTCTCTGAAAAGTAAAATAATAGGGAGCTATTCCTCCACTTCTGCTCTTGATATATAATTTAATCTTAATTACCATCTTAAGTTAAAGTCCCTAGAAATTCAAGCCTATAGTAAAGAGCTTATGTGCTAACACTTTATTAAGAATTTCAATAAATCTCTGGAGACTATAAGAGAAAAAAAGATAGTGAGTTCACCTTTGGTTTTCATTGAGATTTAAATAGCATTTAAATCTTTATAAAATATTAAGCAATTTAGAATGTATCTCTATGCTGCCTTTAAAACAAAACAAAACAAAACAGAAATACAGATAACCAGGTACTCAAAAGTTAAAACATCATAAACTACAAGTTACCACAACAATATGCATGCAAATTTTAAACTTTTTAGAAGAAACTATTTTTTTCCCTAGATTACACTTTCTTTTTAGTTAATTCTGTAATAAAAGGAACAAGCATACAGTGGCAGTAGGCTGTAATAAATGACTCAATAAATCTCTCTAATCTCTTCACAATAAAAATAAATTGTGAACCTACTTTATTAACAACGAAAAAGTGAAGCTGCACTAAGAATCCATAACTACAACCTAAGTTAACATACCACTGCACTGCACAACTTTTGTCAGGTTAAAGTCAATTATATTATCCCAAACAGACAATAAACAAAAGCTAATCTTAGTATCTACAAAGTAGATTCACAGCCTTAATACCAATCATTCTGGTATTTAATAACTCTGAAATTTCAGAAAACATTCTGTTAATTCTAATCAGAATCCTTTTGTATCATATGCCTGTTAACTAATATTTTCATCTTAGTCTAAATGAGATAGTTCTAAAAAGAAAATTATTCAGCTTTGCTGCTTTATTCAACACCTTTTCAATTTGCCACAGTGTTTTTGAAAGAAAGAAATCCTAATCTGCCTTGATAAGTATAAGCATAAGACTATGCAAACAATCTTCTATCACTGTCAATTATAATGACATAGAGTATGAATGATAGCTAGGATTATCCTATTTTGAATCTATGTAAATACAAATGGTTTGTGTTTTCTGATCTAGCAAAAGGTAAAAAAAAATCACCATATTAACGATTTTACACTTTTAAAAATAGGTAGGGATATAAATCTGGTTTATGTAATATATTACTACAGAGTAAGAGAATCAAGATGAATAAATGTTTGCCTAATCTCAAAGAAAGTTTTTGTTTTTATCTAATACTTCTAATTGATTCACTTTAAAAGGAAGAAATATGGTTATCACTAAATTTTTAAGGGTTTGGGCACAATGCAAGTTTTTAATTAATATTACATCTGTATAAAATATGACTCTAAGAAGATATTTCTGTGAATTACTTTAGTGTTGTTGTTCCTAAGCCCTTAAACCAGAAATCTCTGATGATGTCTTAATGACACTTAGATTTTATATATTGGTTCCATAAATAATAAGGACTGTCACTTGCTAATGACGATTATTACTATTGGATCCCCTGTGGGTGAAAAGACAAATTTTGTGAAATTGACTTTGAACATGTTTCAAACGAAGGAAATCATGTTCTTAGACTTTTGCTGCTGTTAGTTTGACCCTTTCTTCTATGCAATAAGTCTATATTTTTTTTAGCAAACATATTAAAGATGATTTTAGTGGCTTATTATACTATTTATGGTGAAAGAATTGGGAATAAGAGAGAGGGAGAAAGTACGTAAGAAACAAGAGGGTTATCAAACCTGGCAACTGAAAGTGGTTCTAATAATTTGAAAAATATACCTCTTTAAATGAGGTCAATACACATGAAAAAGTGCTCAGCCTCACTAATCATCAGAGAAACGCAAATTAAAACCACATTGAGATACCACCTAACCCCAGTAAGAATGGCCATCATTAACAAAACAAACAACAGATACTGGCAAAGATGCAGAGGAAAAGGAATGCTTCTACACTGCTGATGGTAATGCAAACTAGTGCAACCTCTTTGGAAGACAGTGTGGCGATTTCTGGAAGAACTAGAAATTGACCTTCCATATGACCCAACAATCGCCCAATTGGGAACATACCCAGAAGAACTCAAATCATTCTACAAAAAAGATACCTACACATGCATGTTTGTTGCAGCTCTATTCACTATAACAAAAACATGGAACTGACCATGCTGTCCACTGAAACTGGACTGGATAAAAATAATGTGGTACATATACACAATGGAATATTATGCAGCCATAAAGAAGGACAAATATATGGACTTCACAGCAACCTGAATAGATTTAGAGTCGATCATACTCAGTGATCTATCACAGAAACAAAGAACAGAGTATCATATGTTCTCACTCATAAGCAGACATTGAATAATTATCACAATACTATAAAAAATGGATTGGCAGTAATGGGAAACTGCCAAGGGAGGGGAAGTGGGATTGGCAATTGAAGGAAACTGCCAGGGAAGTAGAGGGAGGGGAAACACCTCATCAAAAAGGGTACCTGTATAATGAACAACATTTGTATATCTAACCCTGACTTGCACTCCACATCTTTAAAATAAAAAACAATAATAAAAAATTTTAGGCAAAAAATAAATGAGGTCGATAGCATTCCAGATCAGACAAAAAGTTTTTCTCTGCTACTTTATATATTTCATCACAACTATACATTTTGAGATCTTAGGTTATTTGCAGTACTGTAGTGGAAGACAAGATTTTGAGGTCACATTCTTTTTATTAGTTTATTCATTTTTGAGTCAGGATCTCACTCCCTTACCCAGGGTACAGTACAGTGACAAGATCATGACTCACTGCAGCCTCAACCTCCTGGGCTCAGGAGATCCTTCCATCTCAGTCTCCTCAGTAACTGGAACTACAGGCTTGCACTACCATATCCGGCTAATAGTTTGAAATTTTTGTAGAGACAAGGTCTTGCTATGTTGCCTAGACTGGTCTCAAACTCCTGGGATCAAGCAATTCTATTGTCTTGACCTCTCAAAGTGCTGGGATTACAGGCACAAACCACTGTGTACAGCCTAGAAGTTACACTCTTGAAATGGAATCCTAACTCTATCATTTTATAAGTGGGTGAACTTAACTCAGTTTAGTAATTTAAAGTAGACAACCCATGATTCTTAGTTTCTACTTCATATCTTTGGAATGAACATATATGCCTCATTATTTATTTTAATTCAATGAGACAAATTTAAAGAAGAAGAAGAATTTATTTTATAATTATTTATATGTCAGGCAATACCTTAAGGTGGTTTATGCATATTTTAAATATATCTAGTGTGCAAACTTTCACTATTAACTTCATTCTCCTCCACAGTCATCAATTTTCTGTATGTTTTTTTCTAATTTGATGCGATAGTTTTATCCACTAAGGCAATGATTCTTAACTCTTTATGTCACAAACCTTTGAGTATCATATGAAAATATAACTGCGCCAATAAATCACATAGAATTACATGCAAATTTTGCCTGTGGTTTTGAAAATTTTGAAGGTCAGATTGAAATATAACCTAGTTATCCATAAAATCTAAGCTATGAACTTATATGCTAGGAAAATAGAAATAAAATGACCATGAGACATTCTCTTAATAAAGATGTATATCAAAAATCACTGTTTTATATTTTAAAACATATAATCAGATAGAGCACTAAAGAATCTTAGAGTCAATCCAAAAATCATAGATAACTGTGATATCATATAATTGTAAATGAAATAAATACTACTAAAATGTGTATCTAGGAGCCTAGAGACAAAAAAAAAATTGTCACTGAACCATAGAATTCTTTATTTTTGCATCTCAAACTCAATGTGCTTCAAACCATAAATATTTTTCTTATTTTTCCTACACACTCTTCTGTATTTTGGTTGGAAATGTCAATCTTCTTTTACAAACATTAGTATTACTAGTTGCAATCAGCTTAGTCTATATAGCTAAAGCAAATGAACTTAGTCTTCTTCTGTTTTCTTCAAAACAAGGAATTTCAAAACTGTTGATTGCATATTGGCTATATAAAGGATCAAAGGAAATTTTCATATGCCCTAGACATTATTCATAATATTGTTCTCCCCTTTGCTTTAACTGAATTATGATTAACCCCTATAAATACTCCTTTCCCTGCATCTGTTTCTAAAGGCTGTTAACTCTCAGATACTTTTGTGCCTTAGAGTTTGAAGGCACATTATATATCTTTATTCGATATCCAGACTACCATTTCTCTGTCTCCTAAAAAATTTCCCGTACTTTTAAGAATTTTATCAATTTATTTTAACCTCTTTTTGCTCTCAATTAAGGCTTAATTAGCTCTTTGTCAATCCCACTGGTCTTCCCATGGACAAACACACATAGATGAATCTTTTATGTCAGCTCATGCTCACTCTGTACACTATATTTGGTTTTTTGAACACCTACACTTGGTGTCTCATTTATTTTACTTCCCACTTAAAGTTACTTTTCCTCAACTCTTTCTGAACCACCTTTTATATGGTCACATACTGAAATCAGAAAATAAATCACCTTTAAAATCGCAAATTGAAGCCTCACATACTCTGTTCCCAGCCACCTATCCTTCCATCTCACTTGTTCATCTGTCCTCCTGCAATATTCTGTTTTACTTTATCAAGGTTTTCAATCCTTTAATCACTCTTTTCTCCTCAACCATGACTCCTTCTTACCACATTTTGCACTTTTCAGTTTTTATTTTCTAGTTCATCATTATAGTCACTCTTTAAAATACTTTCAACCAGCTTACTCCTTCTCTTTTTGTTGATATAGATGGGGAAAAAAATACCAACCTTCCAATAACTATGTAGATCACATTTCTCTATGCCCATTTTTATATAACTGAAAATTGCTAGAAATAATCACAAGCACAAGGAAGCTGATACCATTAAAGGTTTATAATTACTGAACTCAAGAGGACACTCAATGTTACCTAGCAATGTTACAAAGTGTTTAAAAAAACAAGACTTTTTTTTCTGTTCAATTAACTTTTAACTTTTTTACTTTTCTGAAACTCTTCATCCACTTTTAAAATTAGAGTACCCAATTTTTCTTGTTCAGTAAATAATCATTCCTTTCTTAGAAAAATGCCAAATCATCCATAGGCATGCTGAGTTCCTATCCTCTAATCGTCTTGACAATCTTTCCAGATGTAATTAAAAATTACTTTTCCTGAGCCATTTCAGAGTACCTTTAGTACACAGTGCTCCTTTGTACCAAGTATGTAAAGTATGCATTTAAAAATATATATATATTTTTTTCTTACATAACCATGTTATAGTTATCAAATTCAGAATTTTAAACATTGCTGAGATCCAATGATTTAACACAAAGTTTAGTAAAACTTTTTCTGCAGAAGGCCAGATAGTAAATATTTTCGGATTTGTGGGCCATATGGTCTCTGTCACAACTAATAAACTCTACTGTACTAGCACAAAATCAGCCATAGGCAATGTATCAACTAAAGTGTATAACAGAATTCTACCATAACTTTACAAAGCAAGTGGCAGACCCTAAATTAAACCAATTTATATTCCAAAATTGTCAATTGTCAAAAAAAAAACTTTTATAGAATGTTTCCTGTTTAAAGTCTATTCTGTTGCTTGTTTGCTATCTCCTTTTTATTTCTTCCAACTTTAACTTGATATAATTTAAAGTGTTATTAGACATATCTAAATTTAAGAGTTTTCAGATCCAAGATGGCCACTGGGATATAGGACACCTGTACCTCTTTTGAAGAGCAAAACAGAGAGTATGGACTCAGATGTCAAAAAACTCAGTCATCTTGAGTAGTTTTGGACCAAAAAACCAACTTGAATCCCAGAGAGGACTCTTGGGACACAAAGAGTCAATGAGGAGACGGCCTCAGTTGCAAACATTGGAGCTGGGGGGCCCCATTCTTGCTGGGTGCCAGACTCTATATAAGATCTGCTGCAGCCAGGCTCGGTGGCTCAGCCTGTCATCCCGCGCCTTGGGAGGTTGAGGTGAGTGGATTGCCTGAACCCGCGGGTTTGAGACCCGCCTGGGCAACTTGGTGAGACCTCATCTCTACCATAAATCAAAAAATTAGCCAGGCGGGCATGGTAGCACGCCTGAAGTTCCAGCTACTTGGAAGGCTGAGGCGGAAGGATCACTGGAGCCCAGCAGGTTGAGGTTGCAGTGGCCGGAAGCAGCCACTGCACTTCAGTCTGGGCGACAGAGTGAGACTCCAACTCAAAATAAACAAACAAACAAAAACCAAACAAACAAAACCCCCCAAACAAAGATCTGCTGCCATGCCTTATGTGTGAAAGCGGGGGAGTGCTCCTGAAATAATCTGAGTCTGTTCCCCTTTTTTCAACTGCACCTGGGTCATTGGTTCCATGTCGGAGGAGGCCTGTTTAGGATACAGTGGTGTGCTGCCAGAGCATGGAGCTGAGAACTCACCTGTGCACTGAACACCTACCAGCAGTTAAGCCCCAAAAGAGCTTGTTCTCCATCAGTGGTGCTTGGTAGCCAGCACCCAGGCTCTCCTGCATGCTCCCACTTTCAGAGGGCCTATCTCCCCACTTGATCCCCACAGAAAACTCACAAAGGGAGTTGGAAGGCAGTCTGGCCAGCCCAACTATAGGGAAAACTCTGCAACAGAATATCATTTTGAGTTCTGCACACTGTCCAACAAAAGTGACAGAGCAATAGTAAATGACTCCCTCTCTCTTCCCAAGTGAACTATTTTGAATGGCAGAAAAAGCAAGACAATTCCTATCTACAAAATAACAAAACTAAAAAACAATAATAAAAAGAAAAGAGCTGTTTCTCACAGATGAGAAAAAGCTGGAAGAACAATACTGGCAATCCTCAGGCCTTAAAGAAGGTTCACCTACAAAAGCACTGTCCAGTTGCCAAACATGGAATCCACCCAGAATGACCTGTCCCTGATAACTGACACAGAATTCAAACATTGAATGGTGACAACAGCTAAGAAAAGTCACGAGAAGTTGGAAACAAAGATCACTCAAGCCATGCAGGAAGCAAAAGTTGAAATGGTCAATACAAGAAGGGTCCATTCAGAAATCCTGTAAATGAGAAATTCTTTCTTGAAATTTCAAAGCTTAGTAACAAGCCTAGGGAACAGAATCAATCAGGCAGAGGAAAGAATTTAAGAACTTGAAGATCAAAATATTGAACTAACTCAGTTTGATAAAACAAGAAGAAAAGGCTCAAAAAGAATGAGCAAAGCCTACAAGAGGTGTGGGACTATGTAAAGTAACCAAATCTATGGCAGATTTGTATATGCAAAACAGAAAGGAACACTGTTAACTCCTTGGAACAAGCTTTTCATGAGGTCATCCAAGAAAATTTCTCATACTTTCTAGAGAGATGACCATCCAAATGCAAGAGATTCAGAGAACCCCTGCAAGGTATTACATGAGAAGAGCTTCATAAGGAATAAACAAAAAACACAATGCCTTTCAAAAATTCTTAGAAATGAAAGGAAGGAAGAAAGGAGAAGGAAAGGAAGAAAAAAGCAATACTGAAAGACTTTGGCATCCACCTACCTAGAGAAGTGAAAAACCTTTACAATGAGAACTACAAAACAAGTGGAAAAACATCCCATGCTCATGGATTGGAAGAATCAATATTTTTAAGATGTCCATCTTATCCAAGGAAATCTACACATTCAATGCAATCCCTAACAAATTGCCAACATCATTTTTCACATACCTAGAAAAGACAATACAGAATTTCATATGGAAGAAGGAAAAAAAAGAGCATAAATAGCCAAAGCAATCCTCAGCAAAAGGAATGATGTTGATGGTATGTCACTTCCAGACATTAAACTATATTACAAGGCTACAGTAATCAGGATGAAATGGTACTGGTACAAGAATAGGCACATAGATCAAAGGAACAGGACAGAAAAGCTGGACATAAAACTTTGGTCACTCAACCAACTCATATATGACAAATCCATCAATAACTAAATTGGGGAAAGGGAAACATATTTAGCAAATGGTGCTGGAAAAACTGACTGACTGCATTCAGAATAATAAAACTGAACCTCTACCTGTCATTTATACAAAGTTAAACTCAAAATGGAACAAGGACTTAAATGCAAAACTTCAAACTGTAAGAATCTTAAAAGAAAACGTAGGCAACACCTATCTGGATATTCCAATAGGCAATGAATTCATAACCAAGTTCTCAAAAGCAATTGCACCAAAAGCTAAGATAGACAGGTGGGACCTTACCAAGCTGCAAAGTTTTTGCATAGCAAAATAAATTATCAAAAGAGTAAAGAGGCAATCCATGGAATAGGATAAAATATTTGCAATCTATGCATCAAAGGCCTAATATCCAGGATCTATAAGGAACTTAAACTAATTGAGAGGAAAAAACAAAATTATAAAGAGTACATATTTGTTCTCATTGCATGTGTGTTATTTACTCTCTTGATACTCTCTTTTAAATATCTTTTATTTGGAGGACATATAGTTTACGTTTTTTTTTAATGTTTTTACTATAATGATGTGGGGTACAATTCAGGGTTAGGTACACAAACATTGATTATGCAGGTACCCTTGTTGATGAGGTATGCCCCTCCCTCCCCTAGCAGTTTCCCTCAACTGCCAATCCCACCCCCCTCCCCTGACAGTTTCCTACTACTGCCAAACACTTTCTTATAGTATTATAATTATTCAAGGTCCACTTATGAGTGAGAACATATGGTATTCTATTCTTTGTTTCTGTGATAGATCAGTGAGTATGATTGACTCTAATTCCATCCAAGTTGCTGTGAAGTCCATATATTTGTCCTTCTTTATGGCTGCATAGTATTCCATTGTGTACATGTACTACATTTTCTTTATCCAGTCCAGCTTCAATGGGCAACCTGGTTGGTTCCATGTTTTTGCTACTGCGAATAGATCTGCAACAAACATACGTGTGCAGGTATCTTTTTTGGAGAACGACTTGAGTTCCTCTGGGTATATTCCCAAGAGGGGAATTGCTGAGACATATGGAAGGCCAATTTGTAATTCTTTCAGATACCGCCACACTGTCTTGCAAAGAGGTTGCACTAGTGTGACTTCCCACCAGCAGGGTAAAAGTGTTCCTTTTTCTCCACATCCTCACAAGTATCTGTTGTTTGTTTTATTAATGGTGGCCATTCTTACTGGGATTAGGGTGTATCCCAATGTGGTTTTATTTGCATTTCTCTGATGATGAGTGAGGCTGAACACCTTTTCATGTGTCTGCTGGCTGCCCATATATCTTCTTCTGAGAAGTGTGCATTCATGTCTTTCGTCCACTTTTTATAGGGGTTGTTTGTTTTTTTTCATTTCGGCTCATTTGAGTTCCTTGTAGATCCTAGATGCTAGGCCTTTGTCAGATGTACAGTGGGCAAATATTTTTTTCCCATCCCTGCTCTCTTGATGGTTTCTTTTGCTTTGCAGAAACTCATTAGTTTGATGAGGTCCCACTTGTCTATCTTATTTCTTAAGGTATTGGCATTTAGGGTTCTGAATGGAAATTGGTTGCCAATTCCAATTTCCATAAGGGTGTCTTCTGTATTTTCTAAGATTCATATAGTTTGAGGTTATACTTTTAGGTCTTTGATCCATTTAGAGTTACTTTTTGTGTGTGGTGATAGGTAGGGGTCCTGTTTCAATCTTCTGCTCTTTTGCGTGTGGTCAGCTAGTTTTCCCAGCACCATTTACTGAATAGGTTCTCCTCTCCCCTGTGGTTGTTGTTGGAGGCTTTGTCAAAGATGAGTTGGTAGAGAAATTGAGGTTTTACTTCGTAATCTCTATCCTGTTCCATTGGTCTATATGCCTGTTCTTGTACCAATACCAGACTGTTTTGATTACTGTAGCCTTATAGTAAAGTTTGAAGTCTGGAAGTATGATACCTCTTGCTTTGTTTCTTTTGCTAAGGATTGTTTTGGCTATTCGTGGTTGTTTATGTTTCCATATGAATTTCTGTATTGTCATTTCCAGGTCTGAGAAGAATGGTGGTGGTAACTTAATGGGTATTGCATTGAATCTGGAGATTGCCTTTGGTAGGATGGATATCTTAACAATGTTGATTCTTGTTGTCCATGAGCATGGAATATTTTTCCATTTGTTTGTGTCTTCTTGGATTTCTTGGAGCAGCATTTTGTAGTTCTCATTGAAAAGGTCTCTGGTTAGGAAGATGCGGAGGTGTTTCATTTTTTTGGTGGCTATTGTGAATGGAATTGTGCTTTTTATTTGGGTCTCTGCCTGCTTGCTGTTGGTGTATAGGAATGCAACTGTCTTTTGCACACTTATTTTGTACCCTGAGATTCTGTCAAAGTCCTTTATCCGTGCAAGCAGGGTTTTGACAGATTCTCTTGGATTTTCAAGGTATAGGATCATGCCATCAGCAAGGAGGGATAACTTGACTTCCTCTTTTCCTATTTGAATATTCCTGATTTCCATCTCTTGTGTAATTGCCCAAGCTAAGACTTCCAACACAATATTGAACAAGAGGGGTGAGAGTGGGGCAGCCTTGTTTTATTCCAGTTTTCAGGGGAAATGTTTCCAGTTTCTGTCCATTTAGTAATATGTTAGCTGTGGGTTTATTGTAGATGGCACTTACTATTGTGAGGTATGCTCCTTCTATACTTAGGTTTTTAAGGGTTTTTATCAAGAAGGGATGACAGATTTTATCAAAAGCTTTTTCTGCATCTAATGAGATAATCATGTGGTTCTTGTTTTTACATCTGTTATGTATTTAATGACATTTATGGTCTTGCAAATTTTGCAATTTGCTTATTCTTGACCTATGGCCAAGAATGTGATTGATCTTGGAATACATTCCATGTGGTGATAAGTAGAATGTATATTCTGTGGTTGTTGGGTGGAATAATCTGTAGGTATCTATTAAGTCCATTTGGAGGAGTGTCAAATTTAGGTTCTGAATTTCCTTGTTGATTTTTTGCCTAGATAATCTATCTAAGACTGTTGGTGGAGTATTCAAGTCACCTGCTATAATTGTTTTAGGGTCAATATCTGTTTTTAGTTAACGTAGTAGTTGCTTTATAAATGCTGGTGCTCCTGTGTTAGGGGCATATATGTTTGGCATGGGTATTTTTTGAAAGATTGAACCTTTTATCATTATGTAGTGTCTTTTTGCATCTTTTAAAATTTTTGATAGCTTAAAAGTTGTTTTATCTGATATTAAGATCATGACTCCTGCCTTCTTTTGTGTTTCATTTGCCTGAAAACTCATTTTCCATCCTTTAACATTGAGTCTGTGTGCATCCCTTATGTTGAGATGAGTTTACTAGATGCAGCAATTAATTGGGTCATAGTTTCTTATCCAGTTAACCATTCTGTGTCTTTTCAGTGGTGTAGTTAATCCATTTGCATTCATGCTGATTATTGAATGTGATTGTTTATACCTGTCATGAGGTTCTTATTAATTTTTTTCTTTATTTGTCTGTTTTCTTTTGGCTTTGGGGTTAATGTATGTGTGTATTTTCAAGTTTCTTGTTGCACTGTATTCTCTGCTGATTCTGTGTTCTGTTGTTCTCTTGGGAAGTGTGCAGTCAATCTTTTTTCTTCTTTCTTCTGTGCTTAATACCTTTTTAAGTGTCTCCTATAGAGCTGGACTGGAAGTTGCATAATCTCTTAGGGATTGGATGTCTGGAAATGATTTTAATTCTCCATCACTGATGAAGCTGAGCTTGGCTGGATAGGAAATTATTGGTTCAAATGGTTTATCTTTGAGGACTTTGAATGTAGGGCTCCAGTCTCTTCTTGCTTGTAGTATTTCTGATGATTGGTCTGTTGCTACTCTGATTGGTTTTCCCCAGTAGGTAGTCTGACCTTTCTCTCTTGCTGCCTTTAGGATTTTTTTCTTCTATGCCTGCTTAGTGTAGGTATATTGCTATGTTTCTAGAAGTTGGTCTTATCATTTGATGTGGGAGTTTTCTGTATCTCTTGTGCTTGACCGGTCACATCTCTGGTGAGATAGAAAGAGTTTTCTTGGATTACTTCCTGGAATACTTGCTCCAAGTTGTTCTCCATTTCCCTTTCCTCTCTTATTCTGGGATACCAATCAGGTGTAGGTTCAGCCTCTTGATATAATCGCACATATATCAAGCTCTTGTAGGCTTTGTTCTTATTTTCTGAGTCTTCTTTCTATGTTTTTTACAGATCGGGTTAATTCCATGTTCTGGTCTTCAAGTTCTGAGATTCTTTCTTCAGCTACATTAATGCTGCTTTCCTTGCTTGTCATCTTGTTATTTTTATCCTGGATGAAATGTTTTATTGCCAAAATCTGTTACAAGTTCTTTCAGTGATGCATCTTGTCTTTCTTGAGTCTTAGTCACTCTTTCCATCCATTCTCTAATCCCAGTCATATTCTGGGGACAGTCTTTGGTGACTTCCATTGCTTGGGCATCAACATCTGATTTTTTTCAGAAGTTTTGTCTTTGGTACAATTGAAATTGCCTGAGATCTTCCTTTGGGTTTTCCTCATTTGTGACATATCTCTTGTTTTTCTCTTGAGTCCTGTTATTCAATGTCAGTGGGAGAGGCTTTCCCTTCTAACATTTGCTCAGACCTCTATTCCTTCCTGATTTGGGCACTGAATTTGTTCTATTTTGAAATAAGATGGTGGATGGGTAGCTTTGCTGTCTCTTGTAGTTTTCAAAATTCGATTAAATTGGGGGATGAGGTGCTAGGAATCAGATACTACTTGCAAATTAAAATGTTCACTTATTCTGGTATGTGTTCCCTGAGACCCACTCCCAGCACCACTCTATATGATGATGCAAATCAGAAACCAATGCAAAAGCAATTGGACATGTACACAGACACTCCAAAACAAACTGGAATAACAACAAAGCTAAACAAAACAATCAGTGACAAAAAGACCCCCAAGAAAACTAACACACACACACACACACACACACACACACACACACACACACACACGCCAAGCACAAAGTGAATAGAGAAGAAAAACAGAAAGACTGAAGGGGGGAAAGGGATTCAGGTTGAGCCCTCACGCATCTACTGACATGCCATTTAAACTACAAAAAATGAATATAAAAAGACCCAGAAGAACAAAAGAACAAAAACCAACAACCACAACAAAATTGAAAGATGAGCCAGGCTCGGTGGCTCAGCCTGTAATCCCATGCCTTGGGAGGTTGAGGTGAGTGGATTGCCTGAGCCTGCGGGTTTGAGACCTGCTTGGGCAACTTGGTGAGACCTCATCTCTACAATAAATCAAAAAATCAGCCAGGCATGGTAGCACATGCCTGTAATTCCAGCTACTCGGAAGTCTGAGGCAGACATATTGCCACAGCCCAGTGGGTTGAGGCTGCAGTGGCCGGAAGCAGCCACTGCACTCCAGTCTGTGTGACAGAGTGAGAGTCCAACTCAAAAAAAAAAAATTGAAAGATGAACACTCAGTCATTCACATACACACATAAACAGAAAACAACAAAGAAAAGAAGAAAGAAACAGAAAAAGAAGAAAAAAAAATGGCGGGGAGTAATGCAGATCAAACACTCACATACACATTCATGCACAAAGGGAAAATATTTTAATAATAGATGAACTAACAAGCAGTCAAAAAAATTTTTTAATTAAAAAATAATTGCAAATTTATAAAACAAAAACAAATAAACAAACAAAAACCTGCCCTCTTGTGGCAGGCTCTGTAATTGTTCCTCTAATCAGGCCTCTCCTGCAGAGCCACCTCTTCTCTCCTCAGGGAATGAAGCAGGGAAGGAGGAGGGACAGTGGAGGTGGGTGGGGCTGCAGGTCTCCCCTCCCATTCTCGTATGGCCAGGAAGATCTCTGGTGGGGCGGTATGGGACTGATTCTTCCCCAGGTATGTACTTTCACTGGGGTGCCGCAGCCAGGCCTATCCTGGAATGGAGCTCTCCTATTGCAAATGACGTCCAGGCTCCCCCTGGGTTTGTCCCTCTCAATCATGGCCCAGCTGTGTGGCTCTGATGTTCAGAGGATTGCTGGGAAGGAGAGAGTTTGGGTCAGCCCCGGACTCACCACTGATCTCCTTGGAGTTCCTCCTCCTCCTTTTCTGGCCACACCATTTTTCCCACAGCAGGATCAGGGTAGGGTGTGGGGCACTTGGAACTCAGCACTCATCAGGTCTCTTTAAAATTTGTGCTCTCAGAATATTCCCTTTGGGTCACGATCAAGCCCTGAGTAGTTGATCTGCCAGTCACAGAAATCGAATCTGTGGTGAGCAAGTCGGAGCACTTTCCTGCCCAGCCTTCAACATGGTGCTGAGGTGCCTCTTTTGTCCTCTTCCATGGGATTTTGCCTCTGGAAGCCATCTACAGCCCCTTCCAGTGCCCTGCAAGGTGCTGAAGTGATGAGGCAAAGCCCAGAGGAGTCTCTCTCTTGCTTCAGTGGTGAGGGAGCACATGGGGCAATAGTGTCTCCTGCCATTTTTCCATAGGAAAACTTCTGTCTTTTAAAAAAAACAATGGTGTTTTGCTTCTGCAACCTGGGAAGAGTCAGGGATGAAGTAGAGAAGCTGCACCTGCTGTTGCACTAGGGGCTGGGCACCAGCTCATGATCCCCACTTAGACAGTCTCTCCCAGCATTTTCATGTCAGGGAAAGTTTGTTGATTAAAAAAGAAAGAAAAAAAAGAAGAAAACAAAAGAAAGAGAAAATGGCGCATGGCTTCTGTGTCCTGAGAATCTCTAGGGTCCAAGCCCAGATACTGTGGTACCAGCCACTGCACCAGGAGAGCCCTGGCTGCTAGCTCCCTAGCCCTCACTCAGTCAGCCACTCACATGCCCACTCGCTCATCAGCACATACACAAAAGTTTCCATACATTATCTCACTTACACAGGGACTCGCATAGTCTGACTGGCTCAGCTGCCATCTTCCCCTCATCTCTAGTTTATCTATTATTTTTCATTTCTGCTGTGCTTTTGATTTCAAACCTAAAAAATTATTGTCAAATCCAGTCATATTTTAAAAACAAATTTATAGCTTTAGATCTTATATTTAGATCTTTGATACCTCATGGGTTAATTTTTGAATATAGTGTAGTTAATTATCCGACTTCCTTTATTTGCATGTGAATATCCAGTTATCCCAGCACATTTTTGTTGAAGAGACTATTCTTCTCCCATTGAATAATCTTGCCACTCTTATCAAAAGTCAACTGACCATTTGGTCTATGTGTATGTTTTTATGCCAGTAGCATGATGTTTGGTTAATATAACTTTGTATAGATAATCCAGAAAAAACCGCTCACACAGGAAACTAATTTTCTCAAAGGTGATGTATACACACAATGAGGAAAGGAGAGCACTGGAAAAACTTGATATCCATATGAAGAAGAATGAAATTAGATCCTTATTCCTCACCATAGTAAAATAAATGAATTCTAAATGGACTAGAGACTTAAATGTAAGACCCCAAGCTACAAAACTACTAGGAGAAACCAGGGAAATGTTTCCATGACATTGGTCTAGGCAAAGGATTTTTTTAGAATAATACCTTAATAACATGGACAATACAAGCATATATAAACAAATGAAATTACAACAAGCTAAAAAGCTTCTGAACAGCAATCAACAAAGTAAAGCAATCAACAAAGTACAGAGACAATCTACAGAATGAGATCACTTATTTTCAAACTATATATCTGATAAGAGGCTAATATCCAAAATATATAAGGAACTCAAACAACTCAACAACAACAAAAATGGTCTGATTTTTAAAATGTGAAAAATACCTGAATAGGCATTACTCAAAACAAGACATAAAAATGGCAACAGATATGAAAAAATGCACATCAGTAATCATTAGGAATATGCAGAGCAGAGCTGTAATAAGATATCACCTTACTCCTAGGAATGGCTACTACATAAAAATCAAAAGATAAGTATAGAGGAGAATGTGAAGAAAAGGGAGCACTTACACATGACTGATGTAAATTAGTAGAGTCATTATATGAAGCTTCCTCCAATTAAAAATATAACTACCGGGGAAGTGGCAAGATGACGACAGGGCAATCCAGTCTGTGAAACCCTCTGCAAAGAAGATCTGCAGTGGGTCTCTGACTCTTGCCCCAGGGATTGCGGATCCCAACATTGCAGCCTGCTCTTCATACAGAGCTTGGAGCTTGGCCGTTGCTACCGCTGGGGCATTGCAGTGGACTGGACAGTCACTGCAGCGCAAACGGCACCGCTGCCACCACAGCCAACCCCCGCCTGCCACCGCCACCACCGCCGCAGCCGCGGCCGTAGCACATCACACCACCTGGGCCAGGGGCGATCCACTTCAGTCCTTCAAGCCCCTTCAGGGAAGATCTGCTGGGATCGCTGCCACCTCTCCTGAGACCGATACGTCCTGCCCTCCGTAAGTCTCTGGCTGTCTGCCCTGAGGCAGGCAGCCATCTTCAGCCTTTGCCGTTCCTGTCCGGCCCCACCTGCTCTGGGGCGAGCAGCTGAGATAGCACCACCTGCTGGTGATTAAAGGTAACAACACCAAAACAGGAGAAACAAGCTTGATAAAGACGTAGGCCAGAGTGGTGAACAGAGGGTGATCTGAACTGTCCTTCACAGCAGAGCAGGGGCAACTGACCCTAACTGCAAACTAATTTACCAGCTTGAAAAGAAAACTGGAAATCAGACCTGAAAGGACATTGGACTTAAACGAAATGTCTCAGAGTGTGCTTCATTGATTCCGTTAGTTTAATGACTTAATTCTATTCCTACTGTATTATTCCCTTTTTTCTTTTGTCCTCTTCCTTTTCTTCTCTTTCTTCTCTCTGTAAACCATATCTTTGTATAGAGGAACAGCACATTAATAAGGTGGTTGGTTAGCTTGTATGTTAGCATCACTATATGTTTTATTTTTATTTTTTTTGTATGAGAATTGGTTCGCCTGTAACTGTAGTCTATTGTTTTTATCTGTTTCAGTATAGGCCTCTCTCTCTATTTGTTGCCACACTCGTTTGTTTTCCCCCTTACTCCTCTATCTCTCCACCCCCCTCTTCAATCCACTCTCTGCTCCATTCTCCCCCCTCTGTTAACCACATTTTATTTCAGGGAGTAAACCTAAAGCCCAACTGCACGGACAAACTCCAAGGCAGTGGGAAGTGGGTTCCAGATTATCCACACACTTGTCAGCGAATACCAGGACCTGCAGATAGATTTTGAATCACAGCTCCCCCCTAAAGTAAATCTCAAAACTACAAAAAGGACCACCCCCAACCTACAGTGCAACTCCAGAATTGAACAAAGTAAGAGGGCATGCATAAAGAATAGGAGATTGAACAAACAGAAGTAAAACCAATCCCTTTACCACTGAATAACAGAATTAAAGAAGACGGTGATGTGGAAGGAAGGAAAAAGTAGGGAGGGGGAAAAACCACTCAAATGAAGAAAAACCAAAAGAAGAATATAGGACTCACACAGACCCCTGGAAGATCAGACACCGAGAAAACAGATTCTGGAACACAAACATTGAAGAGCCCCCAGAATGACTGGTTACATGCAAAAAACCCAGACATCAAAACATTAATGGAGAGAATTTAAAAAAATTGAGGAGAGACAAGAGGAAAATAGGAAGGAGCTGATGTCAGATATGACAGCAGTAAAGAATACGGTGATGGAAATGAATAACAGACTAATAAGCATGGAAAGCAGAATCAGTCAAGCAGAAGAAAGAATCTCAGAGCTCGAAGACCAAAACACAGAACTAACCCAAACTGTCAAAAGCATAGAAAGAAGCTCAAAAAGACAGAAAAAAACCTGCAAGAGATGAATGATCACTTCAAGAGACCAAACCTAACAGTAATTGGGATTCCTGAGGTAGAGAGAGAAACAGAAGCCACACTGGAGCAAACATTTCATGAAATCATTCAAATAAACTTCACTCATCTCATCAAGGATGAAAAAATTCAAACACAAGAGATTCAGAGAAACCCTGCAAGACAACAAATGAGAAGACCAACTCCCGGACACATAATAATTTGCCTAAACAAAGTAGCTATAAAAGGAAAACTCCTAAAGGCAGCAAGAGAAAAAGGTCAGACTACCTACCAGGGAAAACCAATTAGAATAGCAGCAGATTTATCCACAGAAACCCTTCAGGCTAGGAGAGCCTGGGGCCCTATCTTCAAAGTTCTAAAAGAGAAACAATTTCAACCAAGAATAACCTACCCAGCCAAACTAAGCTTCATTAGTGAGGGAGAATTGAAATCTTTTCCAGATATCCAATCCCTAAGAACCTACGCTGCCACCAGACCACCTCTACAAGAAACACTGAAGAAAGTACTGAACACAGAAGAAAAAGAAAAAAGAACAACAGCATTCTTCACAAGAGTGCAGGCAAAAGATTAAAAACACACATGAACCAACTCCAAAACCCAAAGAAAGACAACAAACAAACAGGAACAACTCTGTAAGAACCTTATGACAGGGACCAACTCTTGCATTTCAATTATTAGCCTAAATGTGAATGGACTAAATGTGCCACTGAAAAGACATAGAGTGGCAAAATGGATAAAATATCATCAGGCAACAATCTATTGCCTTCAAGAGACTCACCTCAATAGAAAGGACACCCACAGACTCAAAGTAAGAAGATGGGAAACAAACTTTCAGGCGAATGGAATACAAAAGAAAGGAGGAGTAGTGATCTTAATATCAGACAAAATACCCTTCAAGCTATTAAAAATCAAAAAAGATACAGAAGGCCACTACATAATGATAAAAGGCTCAATCCATCAACAAGAAATATCTATCCTAAACATATATGCCCCCAACATAGGTTCGCCAACTTTCATAAAGCAACTTCTAGGAAAACTAAACAAAGATATTGACTCTAACACCATCATAACTGGGACTTTAATACCCCACTCACAACCCTAGACAGATCATCAGGACAAAAAATCAGCAAGGAGATCCGGAACCTCAATGTGACTTTGGACCAAATGGACTTAATTGATACCTACAGAACACTCCATCCAAAGACCACAAAATACACATTCAACTCATCACCACATGGAACATATTCTAAGATCGACCACATACTCGGCCATAAATCAAGCATAAGCAAATTTAAAAGGACCAAAATTCTACCATGCACCTTATCGGACCACAGTGGAATAAAAATAAACATTGATACCAACAAAGTCCCCCCAAAACCCACAAAGACATGGACACTAAACAGCATGATGCTAAACAACTCCTGGGTCAACGACGAAATCAAAACAGAGATCAAAAGATACCTGGAAACAAATGAAAATGAAGAAACATATTACCAAAATCTCTGGGATGCCCTGAAAGCTGTAGTAAGAGGGGAATTTATATCCCTACAAACACACATGAAGAAAATGGAAGGAACAGAAATTCACAACCTAACAAGCCACCTAAAGAAGTTGGAAAAGCAAGACCACAAAAACTCTAATTTCAGCAGAAGAATCCAGATCATCAAAATAAAAGCCCAAATCCAGGACATAGAAGACAAGATAATACAAAAAAATCAATGAAACAAAAGGCTGGTTCTTTGAAAGGATAAACAAGATCGATGGTCCCCTAGCTAGACTGACCAAGAAAAAATGAGAAAAAAAACAAATAAGCACAATCAGAAACACAAAAGATGAAGTCACATCTGACCCTGAAGAAATACAAAAGATCATTAGAGACTTCTATGTACACTTGTATGGAAAAAAACATGAAAACCTTAAGGAAATGGAGGACTTTCTGACATCACACAACCTACCTAGGTTGGAACAAGAAGAAATTGAGACCCTAAATAAACCAATAACAATCAAGGAAATCAACTACATAATAAGAAAACTTCCTACAAAAAAAAGCCCTGGTCCAGATGGCTTTCCTGCAGAATTCTACAAGACATTTAAGAGGAGCTGATACCAATCCTACTGAAGGTATTCCAGGTGATTGAAAAAGATGGAACTCTCCCCAAATAATTTTATGAAGGCAACATCACATTGATACCCAAGCCAGGAAATTTTCCAACAAAGAAAGAGAACTACAGGCCAATATCTTTGATGAACATAGATGCTAAAATTCTCAACAAGATCCTAGCAAACTGGATTCAGTAATATATCTCAAAAATCATCCATCATGTCCAAGTAGGCTTCATTCCTAGGATGCAAGGGTTCAACATTCGTAAAACCATAAATGTAATTAAATACATCAACAGATGTCAAAGCAAAAACTAAATGATCATATCATTAGATGCAGAAAAAGCTTTTGATAAAATCCAGCACCCCTTCTTGATAAAAACGCTTGAATATCTAGGCATATGGGGAACATACCTCAAAATAGTAAAAGCCATCTACGAGAAACCCACAGCCAGCATACTCCTAAATGGACAAAAATTGGAACCAATTCCCCTGAAAACTGGAACTAGACAAGGATGCCCACTCTCACCCCTCCTGTTCAACATAGTATTGGAAGTCCTGGCTTGAGCAATCAGAGAAGAGGAGGCAATCAGGGCTACCCAAATAGGAAAAGAGGAAGTCAAGTTATTTCTCTTTGCAGATGATATTATTGTGTACCTTGAAAACCCAAGAGAATCTGTCAAAAGCCTCCTTACATTGATAAAGGTCTTCGGCAAAGTCTCAGGATACAAAATAAATGTACAAAAGACAATCGCATTTCTCTACACCAATAATAAACAAACAGAAACCCAAATAAAAAACACAATTCCATTCACAATAGCCACAAAAAAAAAAAATGAAATACCTTGGCATCTTCGTAACCAGAGATATGAAAGACCTTAACAATGAAAATTACAAAACACTGCTCAAAGAAATAAAAGATGACACAAACAAGTGGAAAAATATCCCATGCTCATGGATTGGAAGAATCAACATTGTGAAGATGTCCATCTTATCTAAGGCAATCTACAAATTCAATGCAATACCCATCAAATTGCCAGCAACATTCTTCTCAGACCTGGAAAAACAACACAGGAATTCATATGGAAACACAAAAATCCAAGAATAGCCAGAACAATCCTCAGCAAAAAAAAAAAACAAAGCAGGTGGTATCACATTACCAGACTTCAAACGTTACTATAAAGCTACAATCATCAAAACAGCTTGGTATTGGTACGGGAACAGGCATATCGAACAATAGAATAGAATTGAGATTCCAGAAGCAGAACCTCAATTTCTCAACCAACTCATCTTTGTCAAAGCCCCCACCACCTACCACTGGGGAGAGGAGAACCTATTCAGTAAATGTGCTGGGAAAACTGGCTGACCACACGCAGAAGATTGAAACAGGATCCCTATCTATCCCCATGCACAAAGGTTAACTCCAAATGGATCAGAGACCTAAATGTAAAACCTCAAACCATAAGAACCTTAGAAAAGGACGGAAATACCCTCATGGAAATTGGAACTGGCATCCAATTCTTGAACAAAACCCAAAACGCACAGATCATAAGAGAGAAGATAGACAAGTGGGACCTTATTAAACTGACAAGCTTCTGCAAAGCCAAAGCAACCATCAAGAGAGCAGGGAGACAGCCTACAGACTGGGAAAAAGTATTTGCCAACTCCAGGTCTGAGAAAGGCTTAACATCCTGGATCTACAAGGAACTCAAACGTGCTGAAAAGAAGAAACAAACAACCCCATTATAAAATGGGCAAAAGATATGAACAGACACTTCACAAAAGAAGACATCCGAGCAGCCAACAAATACATGAAGAAATGCTCATCCTCACTAATCATCAGGGAGATGCAAGTCAAAACCACACTGAGATACCACCTAGCTCCAGTCAGAATGGCAATTATCAACAACTCAAAAAATAACAGCTGCTGGAGAGGGTGTGGCGAAAAGGGAACACTTCTACACTGTTGGTGGGAGTGTAAACTAGTGCAACCTCTGTGTAAAATAGTGTAGCGATTCCTAAAAGCTCTAAAAATCGACCTTCCATACGACCCTGCAATCCCCCTACTGGGAATATACCCTGAAGAACTCAAATCACTCCATAAAAAAGATACCTGCACATGTATGTTTATCGCAGCATTGTTCACAATAGCAAGGACCTGGAAACAACCATGCTGCCCATCAAAAGAGGACTGGATTAAAAAAAGTGGTACATAAAGACGATGGAATACTACGCATCCATAAAAAAGAACAAAATCATGAATTTCGCAGCAACCTGGATGGAACTAGAGTCTATAATACTGAGTGACCTCTCACAGAAACAAAGATCCGAGTATCACATGTTCTCACTAATATAATGGACCTTGAAAATCCAATGTAATACTATAAGAAAATGACTGACGGTACTGGGAAACTATCGGGGGGGGGGATGGGATTACCAGTAGCAAATATCTGTCTGGGGATGGGGGAAACACCTCTTATCAACAGGGTGCCTGAATGAAACGTAATTGTACACCTAACCCTTAACTGTTCCCCGCAAAACCATAATAAAAAATATTGATTAAAAAATATATATATATAAGTACCATATGATTTAGCAATAGTACTGATGGTTATAAATGCAAAGGAAAGGAAATTAGTATGTTTTCGAGATATTTGCACTTTGAATATTGCAGCACTATTCACAATTGCTAAGATATGGAATCAACCTAAATGTTCATCAGCGGAAGAGTGAATAAGGGACATAGGATATGTATATACACAATTGAATACTAGTCAGTTGTAGAAAAGAATTAAATCCTGTTATTTGTGGCAACAAGAATAACTGTGAAGGGCATTATGTTAAGTGTAATAAGCCAGGAATAGACAAATACTGTGTGGTCTCACTTTTATGTGTAATCTGAAAAGTTGCTCCCACAGAAGTAAAGAGTAATATAGTGGTTACCAGGGGATGAAGAGGTAGAAGGGAGGGAGTATGGTGAGATATTATTAAATGGTTAGAAAACTACAGTTAGGATAAATGAGATTTGGTAGTTTATTACATAGTAGGATGACAGGAGTTAACAATAATGTATTGTACATTTCAAAATGGCTAGAAAAGAAATGTTTAAATGTTCTCATCACAAATAAATAAAATGCTTAAAGTGAGAAATATGCTAATTACCAAGACTTGAACATTATACAGTTTACACATGTATCAACATCATGCCAAACCCCACAAATATGTATGATTATCATGTGTCAGACATACATTTTTAAAAAAGGAAAGAAAATCAATTGGCCATCGATGCAAGATTTGATTTCTATACTTTTATTTTTATGTTATACCTCAATCGTGATTACTGTAGCTTTGTAGTAAATGTTGAAATTGGAAAATGTATTTTGTCTAACTTTGTTCTTTTTCAAGACAGTTTTTGCTATTCTATTACTTGCTTTACTAAAATGTTGCATTACACTGGGCTCGGTGGCTCAGCCTGTAATCCCACGCCTTTGGGAGACTGAGGTGAATGGATTGCCTGAGCCCGCGGGATCGAGACCCGCCTGGGCAAGCGAGACCTCATCTCTACAATAAAATCAAAAAATTAGCCTGGCGTGGTAGCGCACGCCTGTGATTCCGGCTACTCGGAAGGCTGAGGCGAAAGGATCGCCGGAGCTCAGCAGTTCGAGGCCGCGGTGGCCGGGAGCGGCCACTGCACTCCAGTCTGGGAGCCAGAGTGAGACTCCAACTCAAATAAATAAATAAAAAGTTACATTAAAGTATCTTTTAAATTGTAGAAAATACAAAAAACAAACAGAAAGAGTTCTTATCCTTGCTTCAGGAAAATAGAGTTTATATTCAATCTGCTTCTAACATAGCTTCCTCTTAGTGAAGCTATGAGAGGACTCGCTGTGCACATTTTTCTATTCCTCTCTATGTTATAAGATTTTTTTAGGAAACATTGGTACATGATAATCATTTATCAAAGATATTGTTTTAAGAGAATTTGATTCAGCTCTATGTTTGCTGACTTTCTGCACTTACCAAAATTAGAAATTTTACTTTTTAATACAGGCCATTAGTTTCTATCTAAAAGCCCTCAACTACTTTAATAACACATTCGACAGAAGAAAGGAAGTAATAATAGACTTTTCTAATCTTCCCTTCACTAGGTTAAGACAAAATGCATCATTTTACTGGGCAATTCAATAGGTAGAAGAAAGTTTGTAAGCTTCAGGGTTCAAGACTGATAGGTAGAGATATCCTAATTTAATGTTTTATTTCACCAAACACCATTTACTAGTTGATTGATGTAACAAAAATGTATCAAGTACAAACTGAGACCCACACACAAAAGATAATTTAGAGAAATAATGGCTCTACTTCTCATTTAGGAAATTGAAAACTGAACAATTGCAGTACATTACACGAGCACAAATGTCATGAAGACTTTCATGAACTAACCTGAACCAAACATAGGGCACCTACCCAGTTATGGATGGTGAAAACTGCTTAGGAAGATCTGCTGAATGGTATGGCTTCTGAGGCAATGATTATAATGATGTATACTTATGTGTCAGGTGAAATTATAAAAGTATATTTTGTTTTTTGTTTTTTTTCTTGAGTTGGAGTCTCACTCTGTCGCCCAGACTGGAGTGCAGTGGCCGCTCCCGGCCACCGCAGCCTCAACCTGCTGGGCTCCGGCGATCCTTCCGCCTCAGCCTTCCAAGTAGCTGTAACTACAGGCATGTGCTACCACACCCGGCTAATTTTTTTGATTTATTGTAGAAATGAGTTCTCACCAAGTTGCCCAGGCGGGTCGCGAACCTGTGGGCTCAGGCAATCCACTCACCTCAGCCTCCCGAAGGCACAGGATTACAGGCTGAGCCACCGAACCCGGCTCTTAGTGGCGAAAGAACAACAGATGCAAAGCCATCAATTAAAAAAAAAAAGCAGCATAGTAAACCTGGGATCAATAAGGAATTCCACATATCCTAAAGATGAAGTATATGTCAGCAGTTGAGTGAACATGCTATTGACAATGGAAGAAAGCTTATCTGTATTAGCTCCTAAAACATTCCTTGGTGATATCTTATATGTCTGTTAATATGAAGTAGTAATCTAGTGTATTTTGCTGAAGATTATCAAACCTGTCACTACCAGGGTCAAATTCTGGCTCTATGAGTCATTTAATATGTGATTTTAGACAAGTTTTAATGATTTTGAACCTCAATTCATTATTTATAAAATGGAGTAATAATAATGCCAATAACAAAAAGGCTCTTCTGAAGATTACATTAAATAGTAAATAAGGTTAATATGTTACACATAGCAATTTCTCAATAAATAGTAGATGTCGCTTGTTTGATATTACTATTGTTATCATTTCCTAGCAATAATACACAAAGCACGTGTTTATTAGAGTTTATTAATGTATATCATCCAAAAAAACTTTAACAGCTTTTTTTGTGATTCTTTAACTTTCAGTACATGAAGAAAAGAATGGTCACCTTCACATCCTAGGGTAAAGTAAACATGGTGATTTACCAAAAATATAGTTACCCAATGAATTTTGCAGAAACTATGTAAAAAGTACAGCCAAAATGTCCTTTTAAACTTAAACAGTCTCTAAAGAAAGCTGTTTTAAGAATATGTGACAAACCACAATTTAGCTACACATTCCTAATGCGAATGAAGGAAAAATCCCTGTGGACAATGAATGTGATATACATAACAATGCATTCTCACTTTACTCAGACTTTAAGCCAGCCACACATGAATGCCATTTATTTATTTATTGTTTTGTCTTTTCATCTGAACAGCATAAAAGTAGAACAGAATTTCCATGAAGATATATTTAAGTTTTTACAAAGATAAATCTTTGGAAATAATGAAATGCCAAGGGTCAAAACTAAATGTCTCATCTCCACTTACAGACACCTAGTGATTTCACATTAACATTTCATATTACATAAAATCTTCATCAGCAACTTAAACTTTTAACCCTAAATGAAATGTGCTCATTTTGATATAAATATTCCAGTAGTTCCTAATTAATGTAAAGTGGCTCAATTTTATGTTTAAAATAATATAATTTGCCAATCTATATAAATTATTCAAACTGGTTAATACAAAGTGAAAGGGGCCAATTAACTACGAAAGTTCACAGACCTTTGAAAGCATGTTAAAATTACAGGGGATTTATTGATCTGAAATGTAGAAAACTTTTTTAAGAGCTATAATTAAGCATTTTCCAACTTTCTACATAACTCTCTCCTTCTTTGCAGTAAAGATGAAGGCTTTATCAAACTTGGTATGTTTAATCTTTATTGTCTTCACTTGTATGTAGGAGACCAAAAGAGTAGAAACAACTCAACTCAACCACAATCAAGAAAAAAAAATTCAACCTTATTATCTTAATGGGTGTTTTCATCAATGTTAGTAGTATCAAGTCTAAACATTCATCTGTCTAAAATCCAGATTAATAGAATACTATCTTATCTTGTTTATATTTAGAATATTATCTTTTCTAGGTGATGATGGGCATATATCAATGTAGATTGACATTTTTATATAGCTAGTTATAATATATTCTAGTTATTATAACTACCTGATACTATAAATAATTTTGTGATATTGTCAAATTTCTGAGAAATAGATTAAATTATTATGTAGACTAATATTCATTGCTTATTTGGGAGTATTCTTATGATAATGTTATAATATCTGTAGGAATATTTGTATACACACACACAACACACACACACACACACACACAACACATTCATTTGTGGACTTTCACTTAATAGGAAGAAAGCTGAAAATATGCCTCTCCACTCTTTAACAATAGCAAAACCCACAGATAATCTGCAAGATCACAACTTTTCTGTGACCATCCAAGAGTTGAGATTGCAAGGCAACCAAGTACCTAAAAATTCAAGAAGAGAAAGGTACCTTTAAAGAGAAATGAAAATCAAAACGATCAAAATTCTAGAAGAAAATATATTAAAAACATCTTTATGATCTTGTGTTACATAAAGATGTTTTAGATATAGCACCAAAATCCTAAATCATAAAACAAAACTTGAAAAATATATTAAATTGAACTTCAAGAATGTTAGGAATGCTCTACTCCCTGAAGGACATTGATGAGAAAATATATTTCTTGTGGCAATATAAAATGGTACAGCCAACTTGAAAAATCTGGTAGTTTCTTAAAAATCAAACACTTTTCAGGCCGGGATCAGTGGCTCAGCCTGTAATCCCAGCACTTTGGGAGGCTGAGGTGAGTGGATTACCTGAGCCTGTGGGTTCGAGACCCGCCTGGACAATTTGCCGAGACCTCATCTCTAAAATAAATCAAAAATTAACCAGGCGTGGTAGTGCGTGCCTGTAGTTCCAGCTACTTGGAAGGCTGAGGCGGAAGGATCGCTGGAGCCCAGCAGGTTGAGGCTGCGGTGGCCAGTCTGGGTGACAGAGTGAAACTCCAACTCAAAAAAAAAAAAGAAACAAAAACAAAGAAAATCAAACACTTTCTATATGACCTAATAATCCCTTCCTTAGTATTTACTCAAGTAAAATAAAAAATGTTCACACCAAAACTTTTCTATAAAAGTTTATAGTATCTTTATTTCTAATTGCTAAAAAATGCAAAAAAAAAAAAAAAATGTTCTTCAATTTAAGAAAATGTAGTCTATCCATGCAGTGGAATGCTACTCAGTAATGAACCAAAACCTGACTACTGACAAATGTGACACGATAGTAATCAAGAATTTTGCCTCTCTTTTCTGGTTATCAGGTAGTAAAGTGTGGGCTCTAACCACCTGCTATAACATAAACCGTAACAGGAAGAAATATATATGTGTATATATGTATAAATATATACATACACAACTTTTCTGTGACCATATATATATATAAAACAGCAGTTTGTAGTCATGGGACAACAGAAAATGCAGAATTGTAACATATTTTATTAACTTATTTAATCTAGAGATTGAGGTCTTAGTATGTTGCCCAGGTGAGTTGTACACTCCTGGTCTCAAGAGATCCTCCCAAGTAACTAGAATTATAGGCCCATGCTATCATACTCAGCTAGAATTGTGACATATTACCTGTTGATGGACTGAGGCTTTTGTCATAATGCAGTATCCTTCTGTTTGTTTTTAAATTTTTGATAGCTTGAAGGTTGCTTTGTCTTATACTAGCATCAAAACTCCTGCTTTTTCCCCCCATTCACCTGAAAGTTTGTTTTCCATCATCTAACTTTAATTCTGTGTGTGTCCTTTGTCACGAGGTGTGTTTCCTGGAGGCAGCATATTGTTGGATCATGCTTTTTTTAATCCAGTTTGCCATTCTTTATCATTTCAATGATGCATTTAGTTAATTCACATTCATGTTGATTATTGAAATGTGGGAGTTTGTCCCTGTCACAAGACTCTTATAATGTGGTTTTGTTTTCTTTTAAACTTGCATTAGCATGCATGTGCGCTTTCAATTTTGTGGGTGGGTTTTATGTTCTATTGGCTCTGTTTGCCTATACTCTTGTGAAGTGCATGGTTGTTCTTTCTTTTATTCTTATTTTTATTACTTTCTTAAGGAAACGTCTCCTGTAGACTGGTCTGAAGCAGCATAATCTCTTAGAATTGGATGTGTGGGAAGGATTTTAGTTCTCCATCACTAATGAAGCTTAACTTTCCTGGGTTGAAAATTCTTGTTTGAAATATTTTATTTTTGAGAACTTTGAAGAATGGACTCCAGTTCCTTATAGCCTGTAGTGTTTCAGCGGATAAGACTGATGCTATTCTGATTATTCTTCCCTGGTAGGTAATCAGATCTTTCTCTCTGCTGTCCTTAGTATTTTTTCTTTTGTACCTATGGGAGTTTATCAATTTTAAAGATAACTCAAATAACACATTTCTATTTTTTGATATTGATATTATTTTGATATTGTTTTACATTTTCTGTTTCAGAAACTTCTACTCTTATTTTACTATTATTTCTTTCTGTCTACTTATTTTGCTAAAGATTTCTCAGAACAGAGAACTCTGTCTATAAAAGTTAAGCAATGATAATTAAACTTCATCAAAATTAAAATTTTCTACTCAATAATACACTATTAAGTAAATGAATGGACACACTACAGGCTCAGAAAAATATTCACATCTATATCCAAGAATAGAATTATATAAAGAATATATAAATTTCTGCAAATTAGAAAATACACAAATATAAATGATAATAAACAAAAATTTAAAGACATTTACAATAAAAGATATATAAAGGGCCAATAAAGACATAAGTATTCTCAACATAGTTTGCTATCAAAGAAATAGGCATTTCTCTGAAAACCACAAAGAAATATGGCACATACATATCTAAAAGTTTTAAATTTTTATCCAATACTTCCAATTGATTCACTTTAAAAGGAAGAAACATGGTTATCACTAAATTTTTAAAGGTTTGGGCACAATGCAATTTTTAAATTAATATTGCATCTATATAAAATACGACTCTAAGAAGATATTGCTGTGAATTACTTTAGTGTTATTGTTCCTAAGCCCCTAAACCGGAAATCACTAATGATGTCTTAATGACACTTCAATTTTATATATTGGTTCTGTAAATAATAAGGACTGTCACTTGCTAATGACGATTATTACTATTGGATCCCCTGTGGGTGAAAAGACAAATTTTGTGAAATTGACTTTGAACATGTTTCAAACAAAGGAAATTATGTTCTTAGACTTTTGCTGCTGTTAGTTTGACCCTTTCTTCTGTGCAATAAATCTATATTTTTTTAGCAAACTTATATTAAAGATGATTTTAGTGGCTTATTATACTATTTATGGTGAAAGAATTGGGAATAAGAGAGAGAGAGAGAAAGTATGTAAGAAACAAGAGGGTTATCAAACCTGGCAAATAAAAGTGGTTCTAATAATTTGAAAAATATAGCTCTTTAAATGAGGTCAATACACATGAAAAAGTGCTCAGCCTCACTAATTATCAGAGAAACGCAAATTAAAACCACATTGAGATACCACCTAACCCCAGTAAGAATGGCCATCATTAATAAAACAAACAACAGATGCTGGCAAAGATGCAGAGAAAAAGAAACACTTCTACACTGCTGATGGGAATGCAAACTAATGCAACCTCTTTGGAAGACAGTGTGACAATTTCTGAAAGAACTAGAAATTGACCTTTCATATGACCCAGCAATCCCCCAATAGAGAATATACCCAGAGGAACTCAAATCACTCTACAAAAAAGATATCTGCACATTTAAAAGTCTAAATAGACTAATAATACTAAGTTTTGGTAAGGTTCTACAGCAACTAGATCTCATACATAATCACTTTGAAAAATAGTTTCTTATAAAGTGAGAATTATGCCTACTTTGTGACCGAGCAATTTCTCTTTGGGTATTCAACCAAGAGTATTGAATATATATATGTCCAAAGAAAGACTTGTACAAGAATGTTCACAGTATCTTTATTTATAAATAAATGTTAATATATTCTTAAAAATAAATAAATAAAATGAACCACTGAATGACAAAACAACATAGGTAATTCTGAAATACATTTTCCCAAGAGATTAAAAAGCAAAAGAGTACATAGCATGACTCGATTTTTGTAAAGGCCAAGAGTAGACAAAAACTTAGCTGTACTTGTTTTAAAATCTTCAGTGTTAGAATAATAATTGCCTGGGGTGGTAGTATGAGACTTGACTGGAAATAGGCATTAGGAAATAGCAATGGTAGTGTTGTGAGGTACAAGGGTGTATCAAGGCAAACTATATTTTAGGGCTATGCATTTTACTGTGAAAATAACAATGTTTTGAATGTATTTTTATATTTTAATTCACAAATAACAAAGTTCTACAGCCAAATACAGGGAGGAAGAAATAAAGGAAGGAAGGGAGGAAGGATGAACTGGAAGGAGAAGAGGAGGGAAGGAAGAAAGAGAAAAAGAAGAAGGGATGGTGGGAGAAAGGGAAGAAGGGAAGTAAGGGAGGGAATGAGGAAAAAAGATTATAATATGTAGGGAGAGAGAAAAGAGGCAAACTTAGATTCTAAAGTTAATATAGTATGACTCATACTCTCAGGTCCGCTACTTACTGTATGACCTTGACCACAGTACTAAGTCCATTAATTTTTAATTTCATTGTCTAAAAACAAATGAACTTTCTCATAGAGTCTGTAAAATTGTTATGAATATTAAATAGCATAACAAAAGTATGAAGGTTTTTCACACTGGACTGCCTCATAGTAGATAATTGCTGAATGGCAGATATGATAATGGTGATGATATGGGAGTATAGTGTGAGAATATTTGTGGAATACAGCCAAAATGTAACACCTAATGAGAAAAACTTGAGAAAACACAAACATCTTCTCAAGGCAGAGGTGAGACAATCAGTACCACTAAGTAAGTTTCAAGGAGAAAAGTCTATTAAGAAGATTACATTATGTAATAGTTGCGAAAATATTCAATTCCCCAGTACTGTGGGCAAATTGTCCCAAATGGGAAAATAGTAGGTTGGTAAAGAATGAGATCCTTTGTGGCTACTGTGAATGCTAACTACAGAGTTAGAGGCAAGGTGTGAGACCTCACAGAAGCAGGGTAAGCAGCACACAGTGACAGTTTTGCTAAAGACATCTTTTTTCTTAATGAACAAGTAAATCTTGTGTATATATCTGGGATTCATTATGGTAGTTTTATATATGCATGCATAGTAGAATTGCTAAATCAAATTAGTTAACAAGCATTACCTCACATATTTGTCATATTTTTATAAATATAACAAAATGTACTCTCTTTGTAATTTTCAAATATATTAGTACAATATATTGTTTTTGACTATAGTCACAATGATATGCAATAGATCTCTTGAACTTATTTCTCTCGACTAATGAAATTTTGTGTCCTTTGGCTATATCCACAAAACCCTGCTCCAATCTCTAGTAATCACCATTTTACTCTGTTTCTATGAGTTCAATATTTTAGATTTCAATATAAGTGAGAGTTCAACATTTTAGATTTCAATATAAGTGAGATCATATGGTATTTGTCTTTTTTTGTGCCTGGTTATTTCACTTAATTTGATGCCCTTCCAGTTTATTTATGTCGTCACAAATCACAAATGAAAATATCTTATTTTCTTTTGAAGATGAATAATATTCCATTGTGTGTGCATACTACATTTTCTTTACACATATATTTGTCAATGGGCACTTATGTTGATTTCATAACTTGGTTTTTGTGAATAATGCTGCAATAAACATGAGATAATATCTCTTCAGCATACTGGTTTTATATTCTTTGGATATATCCTTAGAGTTGAGACTGCTAGACTGTATTATGGTTCTATTTTTATTTTTTAAAGGAACTTCCATACTGGCTGTAAAAATTTACATTCCCACCAGCAGTAGAGAAGGGCTTTCTGTTCTTCACATCCTCACCATTTGCTACCTTTTGTCTTTTTTAAAACAGCCATACTAGCAAGTGCAAGGTAACATCTCAATTGCTGCTTAAATTTGCATTTTCTGATGATTACTGACATATCTGTTGGCCATTTTTATGTCTTCTTTTGGGAAATGCCTTTTCAGGTCTTTTGTCCATTTTTTAATTGGGTTATTCGTTTTCTTATTATTGAGTTGTATGAGTTTATTATATATTTTGGATATTAACTCTCTATCAGATAATTCTTGAAGGTGGTTAAACTAAAGCAGATCGGAAAATAAATGTTTAAAAATGAGGAAAAGTGAACATACAGTCAAGACCCAACCAGAAAAGATACAGCCAGCAAACTTCTATGTAGGTAAGATTCTGCTGTTCTGCTGATGTGTGAATTGACTTAGAAACACAAGAAAATCTCCTCCACCTCCTCCTTTTCTTTCTCTTTCTTCTTATTTTTCTTTCTTATCTTCTTCATTCTCCTCAACTTATTACTGAATTTTTGGTATGTGCTCAGTCACTCAATCTAGTTTATATGGTTTTACCACTTACAATTGCCTTGTTGAGATCTCTGTATAAGATTTTCCAATGCATATCTTATAAACTAAAAAAAAAACCAAAAACTATGTTTATCTTTCTTTATAATTTCTTCTGCATGAAGGTGTTCCATGCTTTCTAAAGAAAGCATATGATTATGGGAGTTTGTGATATAATTTCTACCTGGGCATAGACTTAAATCACACAGACCACCTTTGAAAAGTCTAACTCCTTTTCTGGAGTTAATTATGAAATGTTACTCAGATTCACCATAGTCTTATTTTTATTCTGATATTTTATAGATTACAGCACACCAAATCTTATAGCAGTCTTTGCAAAAAGAACAAAATATAGAACCTTCAAAATTAATTTCATATGAAATCTAAGGTGAGAGATATTTTTTTCTCCAGTGCTTCAACTTTAGCTCTTATGAAATGAGAATAATTTTACTTGCCGTCAATTTATTTGATTGAAAATCTCTGTCCATTCAAAGTAATCATTCTGTCTCAAACCCATTTGACAAAAGGTTGGAAAAGTCAAAATACATTGAAATGAATAATTTGCAAGTTTCAGGAAACCTTTTGAAACTGATTTTAATTTTTATTTATTTATCACGCTACACTTCACACATAGTTTTTAAATTACAACTTTATTTTGTTGTTCAACTAACTCCTTTAGCAAGCATAGACTATTAAATCAAAAACATTAACCAAGTATTTTCAGATGAAAAAGGTAATTTTATAGCTGTTTGAACATTTTTAAAATCCTCTTTTATAAGGCTGCCTTTTATTTAGAGTTTATTGATGTTTTCTTCCAATTGTTTAGAAATATCTGTCAACTTCTTTATAAGTGCTAATTAAGTCACCTTTTCAGACAATTTGTGACTCTAAAAAGTCTTCTCTTCTAAGATCACAACTTAAACACATGCACATCACAGTAAATGAAATAAAATGTGGGAGAGGAGAGACTCCTTACACCATCTTAACCATTTAAAAAATCTTGAGTTAAATCCACTTCTTGAGAATTAGAAGGCATTATATATAATTTCTTCAAAAAAATTTACCTCCTGACATGAAATTTTAAACACTTCTGCAAAAACTATTGGTTTGGATATTCAGAATTTTCTTTTGAATTGATTGAGCATATAATTTTGATTAATACAGGTCACCCTTATATGGGTTTACCTTATCTATTTATTATATCATACATAATTAAAAAATAATATCCTGCATTTTTTAAGAAATACTTCTACAACATACATAAATGAATCAATGATATATTTTTTTGTTTTATGCTTTAATTGTTCTTCTTCTCTGACCGCTATTCCTAAGGAAAATCTTCCTCCTCCCACGAAAACATCATTCCCAAAGTTCTGACCTATACCTTCCCCAATTTCACTCTATTGTCATCCTCTTGGAGTGCTTCAACTATCTCATCACGTAGCTGGCTCTCTCATTCATCCGTCCAGCTATAGGATTTACTGAGCTATTGTGTTTCAAAGGCCCACTGAATATTTCTATAAAAATGTCTCACTAGGAGTCAAGCTTCATCTGTTCACGTTAAAGCTATATTTTACAAGGAAATGCACTGAAACATTGATACTAATTTTTCCCCACCCTCATATTCACTCTGTCAGAGTACAACTCTAAGTCACTTAAATGCCGGACAAATAATAACAATGACTCTCTGTTTTTCAGTAAGTAGAATCTAATTTTTTTTTTTTCCAGTTGGGGGCTCACTGTTTTTTCCATGCTAGAGTGCAATGGCACAATCACAGCTCACTGCAATCTTGACCTCCTGTGCTCAGGCAAACTCCCTGCCTTAGCCTCCTGTGAAGCTGGGGCTACACTAAACCTGGCTAACTTTTTGCCTTTTTTTATGGAGACAAAGTCTCACTATGTTGCCTAGGCTGGTCTCAAACTCCTGAATTCAAGCAATTTTCCCGCCTTGTCCTCCCAAGGTGCTGGGATTGCAGGCATAAACCACCACATCTAACCTAAATTATTAATTCAAATTCACGGAGACAAGTAGAACAACTTTAAAATGTCTTTACCATTTCAGTCATATTTATACTTTTTAAATCTAACCACTTACACGGTTCTCCTTCAGTCTAGCATGCTACATCTGTCTGTCTGACTGCCACTTTCCAAGACCCATATTAAACCCCACTAATCCCTGATGCATCTAATGACCACTTTTGTCTGAAATAATTTGTGTTATGACATATCTTAAACATAAAAGAACCTAAAGCTGTATTAAATCTCTAAACATATGCCGTAACCATTTTCTATAAGGAATAATATACCCCAAAGTATCCTCAAGTTAATTAAAAGGCAAAGCATAATAGGTAAAATTATATAAGAGAAAATAATTAACCCTAGATGAAACTTACATAAAATGAAGGGCATAAGGAGTCTGGAATTACCTTCAAAAGAAAGTGTAACTTCACACAAATCCCATAAAAAATGAATATTAAAATTAGAAATTCTAACTATTGCAAACCAATATTGCATACACAGACATATAGGAGCTGGATATACATAGGCTCTGATAAACTCTAACAACTCACATGGAAAATCAAACATTGCTTTGATGAACAATGTGTCCATAAAGTCCTAGAAGTGTGAAACTAAAATTATTTATTCCAAAATATTTTTTTTGTTGTAACTAAATGACTTTAAAAATCTTCCAATGAAATATAACTCAACAATGGTGACATTTTGAAACATCAGCATCTTCTTAGGTGTCAGTGGAAATAACAGATAGCCAATTACATTCGGTAGAAACATATCAATCAATATCAGATTTCTAGTCTAAAAATAAAATAACTTCATGTTCATTTCATCAAAGACTCTACCTTTTTTGGTAACTCCAACAATGTTGGAGACCATACATTTTATTTTTTAATCACTTGAGTAATAAATGAAGATATGTGTTATATCTTCATATACGGTATTCTCTCAGTTGGCCAAACAGTTACACTTTTTATCTAAAATAAATAAGACATTTCTAAGACAGAATAAGCTTCATTTGCAATTCAATTCTCATTTATTATCTTACAATTTTTTCTGAGTAATTTTCTGAAGCACTGTAATAAAAATGATGATTCATATAGTTTGCTATGTTTTTAATGATGGGTTATACTTGTAAAAAAAAAAAGGAATAATAAAATCATTATGTCTCCATATGAATTCCCGTATTGTCATTTCCAGGTCTGAGAAGAATGCTGCTAGAAATTTAATGGGTACTGCATTAAATCTGTAGATTAGCTTGGGTAGGATGGACATCTTAACAATGGTAACTCTTCCAGTCCATGAGCATGGAATATTTTTCCATTTGTTTGTGTCATCTTCGATTTTCTTGATCAATATTTTGTAGTTTTTGTTGTAAAGGTCTTTGATTTCTCTGGTTAGGAAGATGCCAAGGTATTTATTTCTTTTGTGGCTATTGTGAATGGTATTGTGCTTTTTCTTTGGGTTTTTGTTTGTTTATTGTTGGTGTATAGGCATGTGACTGACTTTTGCACATTTATTTTATACACTGAGACTTTGCCAAAGTCCTTTATTAGTGCAAGGAGGTTTTTGAAAGATTCTCTTGGATTTTTGAGGTATAGAATTATGTTGTCTGTAAAGAGGAATAACTTAACTTCCTCTTTTCATACTTGGATGCTCCTGATTTCTTTCTCCAATCTGGTTGCTGTAGCTAGGACTTCCAATACTATGTTGAACTGGAGGGGTGAAAGTGGGCATCTTTGTCTTGTTCCAGTTTTCAGGGGAAATGGATCCAACTTCTGTCTGTTTAGCAGTATGTTGGCTGTTGGTTTTTAGATGGTTTTTACTATTTGGAGGTATGTTCCATCTAGCCTAGATAATCAAGGGTTTTTGACAAGAAGGGTTGCTGGATTTTATCAAAAGCATTTTTCTCACCTCATAATATAATCATGTGGTTTTTGCCTTTAGATCTTTTGATGTATTTAATTATGTTTATGGTCTTGTAGATGTTGAACCAGCCCTGCATACTGGGGATGAAACCAATTTGTTTATAGTGGATGATTTTTGAGATGTATTGTTAAATCTACTTTGTTAGAATCTTGTTGAGAATTTACCATCTATGTTCATCAAGGATATTGGCCTGTTGTTCCATGAATAGCCAAAATAATCCTCAGCCAAAACAAAAAACAAAGCAGGAGGCATCACGTTCCTAAACATTAAGCTTTATTATAAAGCTACAATAATCAAAACAGGCTAGTATTGGTACAAGAACGGGCATATAGATCAATGGAACAGGATAGAAATTCCAGAAGCAAAACCTCAATTTCTCAAACAACTCATCTTCTACAAAACCTTCACCATCAACCACTGGGGAGAGGAGAACCTATTCACTAAATGGCGCTGAGAAAACTGGCTGATCACATGCAGTAGATTAAAACAAGACCCCTATCACCATACACAAAATCAACTCTAAATGGATCAAAAACCTGAACATAAAACCTCAAACTATGAGAACTTTAGAAAACATAGGAGACATTCTTATGGAAATTAGAACTGTCAAACAATTCCTGATCTAAACCTTAAATGCCCATGCCCTAAGAGAGATAGATAAGTGAAACCTCATCAAACTGACAAGCTTCTGCAAAGCCAAAGAAACCATTGAGAGAGTGGAAAACAGCCCACAGACTGGAAAAAAATTATTTGCCACTGTATATCTGACAAATGCCTAACATCTGAGATCTACAAGGAACTCAAACATGCCAAAAAGAAAAAATAAAAAAATAGCCCCATTACAGCCAGGCTCGGTGGCTCAGCCTATAATCCCGTGCCTTAGGAGGCTGAGGGGAATGAATTGCCTGAGTCCGTGGGTTCAAGACCTGCCTGGGCAACTTGGCGAGACCTCATCTCTATAATAAATAAAATTAGCCCGGAATGGTAGAGCACGCCTGCAGTCCCAGCTACTTGGAAGGCTGAGGCAAAAGGATCTCCGGAGCCCGGCAGCTCGAGGCTGCGGTGGCCGGGAGCGGCCACTGCACTCCAGTCTGGGTGACAGAGTGAGACTCCAACTCAAAAAACCCCAAAAACAAAATAGCCCCATTACAAAGTGGGCAAAAGATACGAATAGGCACTTCTAAAAAAAAAAAAGACATACGAGCAGCCAAAAGATACATGAAAAAATGCTTAGCCTCACTAGTCATCAAAAAAATGCAAATTAAAACCACACTGAGATACCACCTATCACCAGTCAGGATGGCTATCCTCAACAACAACAACAACAACAACAACAACAACAACAACAACAAAACAAAAACAGATGCCGGAGATGATGAGGGGAAAAGGAAACACTTCTGCACTGTTGGTGGGAGTGCAAACTAGTACAGCCTCTATGGAAAACAGTGTGGCTCTTTCTAAAAGATCTAAAAATCGACCTCCCTTACGACCCTGCAATCCTCCTACTGGGAATATACCCAGAGGAACTCAAATCACTCTGTGAAAAAGATACCTGCACACACATGTTTATTACATTATTATTTTACAATAGCAAAAACATGGAACCAACCTTGCTGCCCAGCTAAAAAGGACTGGATAAGAAAAAATGTGGTACGTATACACAATGGAATATTATGCAGTCATAAAAATGACAAAATTATGAACTTCACAGCAACTTGTATGGATGTAGTTTATGATACTGTGTGATCTATCACAGAAACAAAGAATTGAGTATCACATGCTCTCTCTCATAAGCGGACCTTGAACAACTATAGTAGTACTATAAGAAAGGAATTGACAGTAGTGGGAAACTGCCAGGGGTGGGTGGGGGAAGGAGTGGCAGTAGTGGGAAACTGCTGGGGGGTTGGGCACACCTTATCAACAAGGGTACCTGCATAATGAACATTTGTATACCTAACCCTGAATTGTACCCCACATATTTAAAATAAAAATAAAAATAAATCATTATGTCATCTCTGAATGATTCAGCAATATTATTTTAAATAAAAATAATGAATAGTTCCATACTATAAATAACTAATACACACACATGAACACATACACACCTCATAGTTATATAGCTTTATGCTCCATAACTTTGTTATTATTAACTACTGCATCATTATTTTTGGAATTCACTTCACTTCCTGAAAATGTAGCTAAAGTATTTAATAACTATTCTCAATGGCTATGATTTTAAAATTTAAGGTTATTTTAACTGTGCATAATGAAAATTAAAATTATTTCATGACAATTCTAGAAATAGCATCCCTGTTTTATTATGGATATAATTTGGTTATATTATAGCAATAAGACATTGCTTAAAATAGAAAAGGCAAACAAGTTTCAGAGATCTGTAAAAGTGAAATTATCAAAAATGACAGTTTTGGAAAGATAAAATTATGATCACTAGAAAAATCTATAATATTCATTGAATCAAGTGTTGAGACAATCAGCATCACAATGCCTTTTAATATATACTAACTTAGGATGCTTTATTGTATAAGGATTCTAGATAAAATAGGATACATATGTTGCTTTGATTGGTGTTCATTTCAACACAATGTAAAGTTAAGCTATAAATCTTCATAGGGCAATCAATGTCAACAACCAATCTACCAATATTACTGTCATAAGAACAACATGATTACAGGAATTCAAAGAAATGTGCAATGATTACCATGCCTTATAATTCACATTCCTTTTGTACATAGGATCTCAGCATCCAGTATTTCTAATATGTACATTGCTTATTTTAAAAATTGCAGAAATGATTCAATGTCCCAAGTCCTTTAAAAAAATAGCTCTGTAAGTAGGTTTTTCATATCTGCAAAAGCCATGAAAATTCTGCTATCTATATTTTAAAAATCTAGAATTTTTATCTGATTTTAAATTAAAATTCATCTTATTAAATTTAATTAATAAATGCTCACTTCTTTTAAAACAAATGCTTAAGTACATAATTCAGTCCTTCAGAGAACGTGTAATTAATTGGTCAGCTACAAAATAAAGAAATGCTATAAAATTATTAAGGCAAGAACTAATGATAGACTTTGTGGTAGCTTGCAAAGTATCTACAGATTTTTCTATTACTTTATGTCCCTTTGCAAAGTGACTTTACTCCTTTTTTAATCAAAATGTAAAGTCAGTTTCTTCATCCCTAGAATCTGGGCTCAACATTGTGACTTGGGTTTGTAAATGGAAAATCAGTAAACTTGCCACAAGCAGAGGATTGAGAAGCACTTGCACATTGGGTCTTGTTCTATCCTGCTGCTTGGGGACCATTTTGTCATCACATGGTCAAGCTGGGACCAAATTCCTGTTGAATGAGAGACCACATGGAGTGTTATCTCCACAACCAACCAAGACAGGTAAGCCCTGACATTCTAGATTAGTCCCAAGTCAGTTTATAGAAACAAGAAAACCTACCTGGTTAATCAACAAAGTTGAGAGAAGTAATAGACGTTTATTGTTTTAAGATATAAGTTTTCGGCAAAAGTGGTTTTGCTTTTGTTTTTATTTTCTTCTGCAAAAGCTAGCCTAGTTAGTCTTTATCAATTGCTTTTAGCCAATTAAACTATTCATTATAACTGTCATAATTACAAAAAGAGTCTATAAAACTCAACTTAAAGTAAAACATTAAGTTAAATGTGGCAATGGTATAGTATGTCATAAAGTTTGTAGTTAATAAAAAAATTTCATATTCTTCCCCTTAGAAACAATGTAGCTATCCATTATTTTCACAAACTTTGAAATAACATATAAGATTAAATGTTTGATTAAATATTTATCAAATTAAACACTATTCAAAATAAAATGTAAGGCATTGGGAAATATTATAATTCATTTCTCTGCAAAAACATTTTTAGATTCTTTGACTTCCCAAGGTCCCTTCTTGATAAGCTCTATTACCAGACATGGTCAGCAGCATTTTAATTCTATCTTCCTGGTTTAGTTTTTGATGATCAAAAGAGTAAACCAACATGCCGAAAATGTAGTAACTTGAGTGAAATGAAACATGACGTGTTGTGTGCAATCAGATAGATAAAGGGAGCAATAATAATGTGATGTTACATAGGCACTGATTTTAAAAGGAAAAATATTGAATTACTTATGGCAAATTTATCTTATTCTAATTCTTGATAACAATAAAAAATGTGAGAAATTGCAGTATTCGATTCAAGGAAAAGAATGAAGAAGAAAGAAAGAAGAAGAAACATGCATCAATAAATTACGTTCTGTCTTCCACCTTATTAGAGGATAAAAGGCAGAATGAGTAAAATACTACTTTCTTGCAACTCATTTTAATAATTCACTTTACAAATAGTCCCAAGCAAGAAATGAAATAGCAGTCACTAACGATGCTTAAAGCATATTGGAGAATATTTGCACTAATTTGCATTTCAATAAATAATAAAGAGGTAAAGAAAGAAAACAAATTTAATAAATATTTTACCAGGAAAAAAGAACAAATACTGCAATAATAACTTTTACTTAACAGAACAGGACTAGAGTATCTGTAGAAATAAAGCAGTGAACAGCAGACACATTAAAATGTGGCGTTTAATTAATTATCTGTTATACTTATTGTCCCCTTTCTTATTTTCTTGTCATTCAAATTTCAAAATTAATACTTTTGTAACTCGATTAAAGACTAGCACCATGTCATTCAGTTTCAGAGTGGTTTCAGGGTCAAAGATACAGTTCAACAGCACAAAGTAAATTTTAATAGTTCAAAACCTTTATTTGCATATCTGAAAATCCATGAAAAGAATTTGAATTTATAATTCTTTTTTCCCATATTGACTTTTCCAGTATTTGACAAATATCTTCAGTATTTTCCAGCTTTTCTTTCCCTCTCCTCACCATTTTTCTTTTCCTGGATTATAAAGTTTGACCCGAACATTCTTTAGTAAAAAGAAAGGGCCTGTAACTAAAAAGAAGCGGGAATAAATCACAACATTTGCTTTGAAGAACAGGATACTAAAACTGGAGTCTTAAACTGAGTTTTAATTTGGTCCTATGACATTTGCTTGTTGAAATACTATTCAAACATAGAAATGTCTAGATAAAGTTATGTTCTGTACCATGCTTAATTTCATTTTCTGATAAAAATTCTATTAACAAATTGGTGATATTTTTTCCATTGTTTTCTTTTTATAGAAAAATATACAAGCATATATTCACATAGATGGAAGGATATTTTCATTGTTGTCCATGAAAGGGAGGGAAAGAAAAAGAGGGTGGATAAGACAGAATGACTCTGTAATCTGGTAAAACAATTTTAAATAAAAGAATGTCTAATGTTGCATTCAAAGTTGTTTTTATACCACAAAGTAGACACTCCAGCCTCTTAAAACCTAATTAGATCTTTACAAAAAAAAAAAACAACAGGTATGTGCTTTTTAGAGGGTTAAGAGTGTGAGGAAAGAGGAAATCCAGGAAATAACAGAAATCCATATTTGGGTAGAAGCCATGGGAGGGGCGGGACTTTTAAATGGTTGAGGACTAAACTCTGATCTTTTTTCTTTACCTTAGTAAACTCCTAACTAAGGGGACTGGAGAAACAGGTTTTTATTAACGATATGATGTGGTTTGCTTTCCTATCTGACTCTGGCATAATATAACAGATAAAGAAGGAAAATCAAAGTATGCTATGGCCATGAAAAACTGTCTTTTCGGGAACTCCCAAACTCTGGGAACGTTTTAAGACCCTTATCTATTCTCTTTGAAGTCTGCCACCTATGAAGCTTCATCTCCACTTTAGGGAATTTGACTCACTTATCATTCCTCAAGCTGCCCATTTCCTTTACTGTTTTCAAAATTCCTTAGATAACTCTTCTTTCATTCAGGAAATCTTTGAATCCACCTATAACCTACAAGCTCCCACTAAGAGTTATTCTTCTTTCCTGGAATGAACCAATGTAAATCCCATATGAATTGATTTTTGGTTTTCTATAATGTCTGTCCTCCTGAAGTGTAAATAACCAAGCTACAATTCAACTGTGGCAGGCACCTATTCTCAGGACCTCCTGGGACAGGTATCACAGGCCACTCACATTTGGCTCAGAATAAACCATCTTAAATATTTTAGAGTTTGCCAACTTTCATCAATATGATGTAGGGGAAAGAAAAGAATTCAGCTGTGACAGTAAATCGAAGCCAGAGGTTACCTAAGTCCCTGGAAATCCACAGAAATCTTATAGACATAATTGGATCATCCATAAAATACAGAACAAGAACAGAAACTAAATTTCTTAAGTTTCTAAAAAAAAGCAAAGTGGGCCAGCCGTGGAGGCTTATGCCTCCAATGCAAGCACTTTGAGAGGTCAAGACGGGAGGCTTGCTTGAGCCTAGGGATTTGAGACCAGCCTAAGCAGATAGCAAGACCTCAATTCTACAAACCAAAAACAAAAACAAAAACTAATCAGGTGTGGTGACATACCCCTGTAGTCCTAGTTACTCAAGAGGCTGTGGCAGAGAATCACCTGAGCCTGGAGGTCAAGGTTGTAGTGAGCCATGATTATGACACTGTACTCCAGCTTGGGTGACAGAGTAAGAGCCTGACTCAAATGAAAAATTTTAAATTAAAAATTAAAATTGAAAAGTAAGGTGATAAAAGTCAACATATAGGTTCCCTTATAACAAATATTTTGTACTTAGCATCTTAATATAATGTATACAACAAAAACTATATCAAACATAATTGTTTCTTTGTTTTGCCAGACTCTGGTGTTTTCAGGATCTTGATATATCCTGGTAAATTTGGGATGAAGATTACTTGTTTTGTCACAAATGTGCTGATTCAAAACATGTTTTTACTTACAGGAGACTGTTTATTACTTCAAAGGAGATTTCAATTGCTATAGAGATAGAAACTTAACAAGAGGAGATAATATCCTAAATCTTTTCATTATTTTCTTAATGCAAACCAAGGAAAAATCAGAGGGTAAGTATAGTGGAGGGGCATGAAAAGATGAAATCATGATAACAATAAATGATGAACTTTTATTGTGAGGAGAAAATTGATTGTGATAAAATGCGCATAGAGAATTATTTGCAGCATTTGTGAGTGGGTTCTATTTTCATAGCTTCACTGAGTATATAATAAAAAAAAGTATAGAATAACCCAAAATGTTGGTCAAAGTCAATGTTTTCAAGCTATAATGCAAGAGTACCAAGCATCCATTCTCTCAGTGAAGAAAAGATTCACTGAAATGTGTGTTTTCTGTATACTTATATACTGCAATAAAAAGTTTAAAAATTTTCACTGAGTCCTTAAGCTCAAAGCACATGAGCATGTTGCTCCGTGGAATATATACCTTTTGCACTTTTTGTCTTTTGGAAATCAAATGAAATGTTTCATATTCTTCACTGCAGAAGCCATTACATATGTGACACCTGAGTCAAAATGCCTACCCACAAGCTTGAATGTGTTATTTCTGTGCTATTAACAAGAACAGTGCTTTTTATTAACTGTTGATTAAGCACATTGCAGGGTCATAAAATAAATTTACTGGGTTTCAGTAATTATACACACACACACACACACACACACACACACACACACACATACACACACACACATATAATACATACATGCATATATAATTGAATTAGAATAGGAGGGCCTGGTTACAATACAATATTAAATTAGAAATTTTCAGAGAATAAAAAACGCGTTTCTTACTTGGTGTATATTTAAAAAGATTGAGAAACATTGAGCCACTACATGTGTTGCTAGTACATATTTTGTTGTTCAATCCTAGAACTTTGAGATATTTTAAGTAAATTATTCACTTTGTCATGACTTAGGGGATACTATATAGTAATAAAGTTCCCACAGCATGTAGATTTGTGAGTTTAAGGTAGTAAATACATCTACTAGTTGAAGAACAATTTCTTCCAACTCCATTATAAGATGACACTGATGGTGCCTAAAATCCCAGCTACTTGGGAGGCTGAAATGGGAGGACTAATTAAGGACAGGACTTTGAGGCTGCAGTAAACTTATGATCATGTCTGTAAATAGCCTCATCACTTAGACTTGGGCCATGGGCAACATAGCTTGACTCTGTTTCTTAAAAAAGAGAAAAAAAAAGAAAAGAAAAAACAAAACACTGATGCCTCTTTAAAATCCCATTCACTGCCGGGGTCAGGGGGTCACATAACATCAGTAAGGGTACCTGATCTCAAACCAGGCAAAATGGGGACCAAAGGAAGGTCCAAACTTTAACTGTATGATGTCCCCTTTTATACCTAATCCTGAATTGTAGCCCGCATCTTTAAAATAATATAAATGTATATATTATTTTTTATATATATGAAGAAAGGGAAAGGGAGAAAGAAAAATAAATAAACAAAATAATATCCCTAGAAAATGACATTCAGTATAACGTAGTTCTATTTTTTTAATCTCAAGCAAAAAAGAAAAATATTCTTAAAAAGCTTGTGTATTTGAGAACCCCTTCAGGTCTCCTCCCACTGTGGGAGCTGTTCTGTCCTCTTAATAAATTCCGTTTTCTTACAAAAGAAAAAAAAGCCTAATGCCTACTTAAAAACAAACGCTACAACATGGATTTTAAGAAAAGTATCTTAGAGAGAGTCTTTCCCAAAACATGGATCTTAATAGAATTTTAAAGCATTTCCCTTCACCTTCCTAATAAGACTTAGTAGATTTCATTCAAAGCTATAGGATTTCACAGTGGCTAAGGACATGAGGATCAAAAAGCCTGGCAGACCTGGATTTGTATCCTTCCCCATAACATTTTTTTCCCTTGATACTAGTTATGTAACTCCTTTGAGCCACATTCCTTCTCTCATCTGCAAAATGAGTATGCTTAATGTCTGCTTCCTATAGGGTACTGTGAGAATTAGATTAGAATGTGTTCCAGGCCCTTTACACTCAGTTAATACGTGAAAAAGTACTAAATGGTAGCAGTAACTCTTCAGGATGAATTAACAGGTATCAGAAACTTAATTATGTGTGCTACCCTAGGGCAGATAACTCCTAACACTGAATAACATTGTTATATCAGATTATTTTATTTATTTATTTATTTATTTGAGTTGGAGTCTCACTCTGTCGCCCAGACTGGAGTGCAGTGGCCGCTCCCGGCCACCGCAGCCTTGACCTGCTGGGCTCCAGCGATCCTTCCGCCTCAGCCTTCCAAGTAACCGGAATTACAGGTGCGCGCTACCACGCCTGGCTCATTTTTAAATTTCTATTGTAGAGATGAGGTCTCGCCAAATTGCCCAGGCGGGTCTCGAACCCTCGGGCTCAGGCAATTCACTCACCTCAGCCTCCCAAAGGCACGGGATTATAGGCTAAGCGACCAAGCCCGGCATAATCACATTATTTTAAAGATGTGTATTATTGACTAGCATCTCAATTTCACTCTGCTTAGCATATCTCTGCTTCAGGTTCTAGGTATGCCATATCATTACCTCCCATCTTTCTTGGGGAAAGATGTAAGTATATGTCACGTGTGTGTGTGTGTGTGTGTGTGTGTGTGTAGGGCAAGATGAAAAAACAGAGATAATTTTTAATATACTTGTTTATAAGGCAACTAAATTTGAGGTGAGGGAATCTTCATTTCTTTGTAAGGTGTTAGTGGTGTCTGAGAGACACCATCAGTGAGAGAAAATAGCATAATCTCTCTAAAAACAAAAAATACATGGTAATTAAAATTTTAGAGCCACTATAAAGGCATTTTTGTTTGTTTGTTTCTTCTTTTCTCTAATTCAAAGATGTTTGCACCTCTACAATCTAGTCCATCTACACTTACTATTTAGTGACTTCAAATTGTCTCCCAGTTTAATAAGCGTCTTCTATCACGGTATTACTGTTTTTTCCCCCATTCCTGAACTGGTCCAATTGCTTAAGCAATTCCTATAGCATCTTCTAAGGGTGCAGCCCAGTATATTAACCATATAAATAGAAATATAGATTTCCTAAAGAATATGTAAAAAATTACTTCAGAGAGTATGAATTGTTAAAAGAAAAAAAAAAAGCAATGAATCAGCATTGGAGCATTGAAAGTTCTGGTTCCGGCCATAGTATTTATTTTAGGTTGCATGATTTGAGGCAGCTGAGTTATCATATTCAAATGAAGACATTATCTTCTCAAGTCTAGCAGTATGGATTAGATAAGGTAATATGTATAAAAATGCTTTGCAAAGTGCATAGTTCAATATTAAAAAACTCGGCAAGTGCATGAGTGGTTTTAGTGCTTATATAAGAGGGCACATGGGTTGGTTTAGGGGCATCTATGAGCTACCTAAAAATTACATATAAATATTAACTTATGATATTCAACATTAAAAACATTAAAAAGCATTTTGCTGTACAAATGAGCACTATCTTTTCTATGTTTACTAATGATGCTTTTTTTCCAGCACAGTACATGTAATTCCCAGAGGAGGCTTAGGTGAATTATTTGTAGATGTTTGCCAAATGTAACAGGAAGGCCCTTAGTTCATCAAACTGCAAACCTTAAAGTCCTCTTATTTCTCATGTTGTCATAAAAATGGAAATAATTGCTATGAAATAACTAAAATGGATAATTTGTTTATAGGAAGACTATGTAGATGCCACTTTTATACAAATTAGATGCAAAGAAAGAAGTTGACTTGAGATCTGAGTTCTGACCCAGCTTGGAGTCCTGGGACTTTGGACACATCATCTGCACTGTCCACCTCAAGGGTTGTTGTGAAAATCAAATTAAAATCCAATTAAAGCTTAAAAATTATATTATATAGAAATAATTAACAGCAATGAATATCAGCTTTTGACTGCCTGACAAAGGTTAGCTGCTAAATAATATTTTTATGACCGAAACAGACACAGTCCCTGGGCTCATTGGCGCTTATGGTTATTTCTAGTTCAGTACTGTAATCCAATGACAAACTAACAATTAAAAACTCTGAAGTGTGTTATAAAGGTAATGGAGAGTATAATAGGACAAAACGGTCAAATAAAATTAATTCATACACAATGCAAATATTAAATGCTCATTTGAAACTACTTTTGAATAGGAAGAAAATCAGTATAAAAATTAGAAACTACTAATAAATAAAAAAAATTCAGAGTACGTTATCAGTTACATGAGGTGTGTCCCAATAGTTGATATAAACTCTATAACCTTAGACAGATTTACTAGAAGAGAACACATTGAAAATAAATCAAGCATTTAATTCAATAAACTAGAAAGTTACAAGTAAATCTTTAAAAAAGGTTAAAAAAGTATTTTGAAAGAAAAAAGTTAATAAAAGATGTAATTGATTAAAACCAAACCTTGTTCTCAGTAAAAAAATGGTAAAAAGACTATGATTCAGAATGTTTAAATAAAAAAACATAATAAACATAAAGAAGCAACATTAGGCATCAAATAATATCTCTGTGTGTAAAGTGGATAATTTTGTATGAAAATAACAATTTGTCCCAAACTTTACCTGCACTATGTCCAATTGTGTACCTAATTCTGAATTGTACCACACGTCTTCAAAAGAAAAAAAAAATATGCTGGACAAAAAAAGAAAAATTTGTAAAAGTGAGATATGTTGTCATAAAATATTAAAGATCAATCCTTATAGAAAAAATAGAAAATTAATACAACATTTTGCCTCAGAAGAGTCTCAATAATTAGATAATTTCATGGTGGAACTAAGTAATACCTTTAAGAACAAGTAATCCTATGATTTTAAAATGCATTTCATGCATATTAAAAAAAATTAATCCTCCCAAAGAATTCTATGAGAATAATAAAATATTAAATTAAAAGTGAGCAAAATAAAGATAATAGAATGTATGTAAGAGAAAAACTAAAATTAAACATATTCCAATATCCAAAATAAAACATTAGTAAACTTCATTCATGAGTTTACTAAAAGATTCTACTTTTTGAACAAGAATATTTGTCCCTATGATTAAAAAAAAATGCTTCATCATTTAGAACTTTTCATGTAGTTTACTCAATATATTAAATTAAAAAATGATAAAAATTATCTTTCTTGATATCTACATATGTGACAAACACAATATATATTTATTTCTAAACTTAATCAAACTAATAATAGAAGAATGAATCTTTAGTCTTCATGTTATTTGACCTATGGAAAACACTTCTTCACTCTTTTAACCAAGAAACACTTCCTTTTCTCTGCTTCTAGGATCTCATACTCTGCTAGCTTTCCCCATACCTCACACAACTTTCCTTCTTGGTCATTAGTTGGCTCTTCCACTTCTCCCCAAACTTTTCAGTATTAGCATGCCCAAGGGGTCATTCTCTAGACAACTTATATTTTCTATCTATACTCACTTTCTTGATATCCCTGTCTAACATATATGTATGTGTGTATTACATATCTCCCTAGCCAGTACCTTTAATGTGAAATTTAGTCACAAATACACACCTGCCTCATCTAGTTGACAAAACTGTGCCCCCAAACTGTGCTCCTAATTCTTCTCCCACCCCCATATTCTCAACTCTTCTCCATATTGATTAGTGGAAACTGCTTAGACCAAAAAATCTTGGTATCATGTTAGATTCTCTCTATTTCCTGTATCCCATATACAGTTTGTTGTCAAATCATTCAACTCTACTCTCAAATTATAATCTCCTTGATAATAATACTCATCACAGATTGAGGATTACATGAGCTAAAGTATGCAAAGCATTTAGCATAATGTTTTGCTTTCAGTAAATATAATAAGCAATCAAATTTCTTTGGTTAGCCATTATGGCAAAGGTTTTACCTCTTTTATTTCATCTAACAATTATCATAACACTGTAGTCATTAAATTATTAGGAGCTACTATGAACTTTATCTTTCAGATGATAAAACTAATGTAAAGAGAAGATAACTAAAGTTATAACCCACAACTGTTAACAGAGCCAGGATTTGGAATCAGACATTAAACTTCAGTGATGTAATGTACTTGAATATTGTCCATTATTACTAAAAATCGGTATCTGTGTGATGAGTCTCCAAAATTATTTGAAACACAGTAGGTACAATAAAATGTCAAAACAAATCATCATATTATAACACCATAAACAATAGCTTTTCTACACAAGCACAAAGGCCTGTGGCAAAAAATGAATGGAAAACTCATTCACTTTAACAATAAAGACTGTCAAGTGATTAACAAGAAATTTGCAATGCTGACTTCCAGGCAAGATGGCAATGGAACAGGTCATTGCAAAAAAGACTCATAAAGACTCTGTGTGAGTGGATGTGTGCCAATGGGTGAGTGAAAGTCCATCTGAGGGGAGACTCCTGTTCATGCACCCTGGTGCTACTTTGGAGGTGACTGCAACCCCCCACTGCCCTGAGATTGGAGACCCATGTGTGCAGGACTTTCTGCTGCTTTTAAGGCACTCTTGAGAGGAGGCAGCAGAGAACAGCTGCCCCTCAGCACCAGCACCTGGCCAATGCCATCACCTGCAGAAGCAGACCTGGCATGGGAAGGCAGGTAGTGGAAATCTGGAATAAAGCTTCAACACTGGTAAGGGGATGCTGATAGGCACCATCTTCTCAGTCTTGGACCAGGCAGAGACTTCCATTGCCCCACCCAGCTCTGCCCAACCTCCATCTTGGGACATATTATTTAATCAGACTCAGAGAGACAGACATCCCTCCCCCATGCTGGAACAGGTACAGACACCTCAGATCTGAGTGGGAGACTTGACAGCAGCAGCAGTGGGTAGGATGAGTCCAGATCTGATATATGCTCCTCCCACAGTAGTCTGTGGGGCATCTGACCCACACTGAGAGCAGCCCTAGCAGCTTGCACTGAGAACAGAGGGGTGTTACTGGAGACCAGAGCTGCTCCCTAAGGCGAAAGCCTGAAAGGAACCTGGAGTCACAGAAACCACTGGAGAGTGAGTTTTTTTGTTTGTCTGTTTATTTTTAGTTTTAGCTTTTTTTCTTCTCTCTTTCTTTCTGTTTTTTGTACTTGCTTTGATTTTTTTTGAAGGTGAGTACACTAACAGGGAGGTTTTTGTTTGTATGATTGTAAGTTTTTGACTTTTTTTTCCTGTCTTTGTCTCTCTGTTTATTTGTTAGTTGGTGTTTCCCTTTTTCTTCTTCTCTCTCTCAACCTCTGTTCATCATCCTCTTTTATTTTTCCATTATTTTCCCTTTTCTTATCTCATTTTGCTTTCAGAGGGCAAACAGATACCCCCACTGCTTGGACAGATTGTAAGGCAGTGGGAAGTAGGCTCTAGGGTGCCCACACACCTGTCAGTGGATACTGGAATCTGCAGATAGCTTCTGAATCACAGTTTTCCCCTTATTTAGACCTCAAAACTGCAAAAAGTACAGGTTCCCATTCCTAGTCTACCTTCAGAATTGAACAAAATCAGAGGATCTACATAAGGAAGAATAGGAGATTTAACAAACAGAAATAAAGGCAATCCCCCCAATACTGAATAACAGAATTAGAGAAGAGGTTAAAAAAGGGAGGGGGAGGAAAACCTACATGAATGAAGAAAAACCAGAGAAAGAATAGATGAATCCCCTGAGAGGTCAGCCACTGAGAATACAGACTTTAGAACTCAAACAATGAAGAGTCCCGAGAATGACAGGTCTCAAGCTATAAACCCAGATATTAAGATATTAATAGAGAGAATAAATAGAGATGAGGAGAGACAAGAAGAATGAAGAAGTTGATAACTGAAATAATAGCAATAAAAAATTCAGTTAATGAAATAAACAACAAATCGATAGGCATGGAAAGCAGAATTAACCAAGCAGAAGAAAGAATCTCAGAGCTTGAGGATGAAAATATAGAAATATCCCAAACTGTTAAAAACATGGAAAAGAAGCTTAAAAAGACAGAACAGAATCTCCAAGAGATGAGTGATTATTTCAAGAGGCAGAACCTAAGATTAATTGGAATCCCTGAGGCAGATAGAGAGACAGACCATCCTGGAGCAAACATTCCATGAAATTATCCAAGAAAACTTCTCTCATCTCATCAGTGACTCAACCATTCAAACACAAGAGATTCAGAGAACTGTTGTAATACAAGAAATGAGAAGACCAACACCCAGACACATAGTAATTCACCTACACAAAGTAGGTATAAATGAAAAAATCCTAAAGGCAACAGGAGAGTAAGGTCAGACTACCGACTGGGAGGAAGACCAATTAGAAAAGCAGCAGACATATCTGCAAATACTTCAAGCTAGGAGGCTTGGACCCCAATCTTCAAAGTTATCAAAGATAAACCATTTCAACCAAGAATTACCTACCCAGCTAAACTAAGTTTCATCAGTGATGGAGAATTAAAATCCTTCCCAGACATTCAATCCCTAAGAATTTACACTATCTCCAGACCAGCTCTACAAGAAACACTTATGAAAGCATTAAACAAAGACAAAAGGAAAAAAAAAAAAGAATGACAATACCCTTTACAAGAATGCAAGAAAAAGACTGAAAACACACATGAACCCACCCAAAGTCAAAAGAAAAACAACAAACAAACAGCAGCAGCAACAACAAACTATAAGAACCTCATGAAAGGGATAAAATCTCACATCTCAGTAATTAGCCTTAATGTGAATGGACTAAATGCACCACTGAAAAGACATAGAGTGGCAAATTGGATAAAACATCATGAGGTCACAATATATTGTCTCCAAGAGACTTCTCTCACCAGAAAGGACACTCACAGACTCAAGGTAAGAGAATGGGACACAAAATTTCAGGCAAACTGAATACAAAAGAAAGCAGGAGTCACAATCTTAATATCAGACAAAATACCCTTTAAGCAATCAAAAATTTAAAAAAGATATGAAAGGTCACTACATAATGATAAGGTTCACTCCATCAACAAGAAGTATCCATCCTAAACATATATACACCAAACATAGGAGCACCGACTTTGATAAAGCATCTTCTAGGTAAACTAAAAAAAGATATTGACTTTAATACTATCGTAGCTGGGGACTTAAATACCCCACTAACAACCCTAGACAGATCATCACGACAAAAAGTGAACAAGTAGATCTGGAAGCTTAATGTGACACTTGACCAAATTGACTTAATTGATACCTACAGAACACTCCACCCATCAACCACAGAATATACATTCTACTCCTCACCACATGGAATGTACTTTAAGGTCAAACACATTCTCAGTCATAAATCAAGCATAAACAAATTCCATAAGATTGAAATTTTGTCATGTACCTTTGCAGACCACAGTGGAATAAAAATAAATATCAACACCAACAAGTTCCCCCAAACCCACAAGACAGGGACTCTAAATACCATGATGCTAAACAACTCCTGGCTCAACACAGAAAACAAAACAGAGATTAAAAGTTACCTGGAAACAAATGCAAATGAAGAAAAATCTTACCAAAACCTCTGGGATGCCATGAAAGCAGTAGTAAAGGGGGAATTAATATCTCTACGAACACACATAAAAAAATGGAAAGATCACAGTCAACAGCCTAACAAATCACCTAAGGAATCTGGAAAAGCAAGACCACCAAAACCCTAATTTCAGCAGAAGAATTCAGATCACAAAAATAAAAGCCCGCCGGGCTCGGTGGCTCAGGCTGTAATCCCGTGCCTTTGGGAGGCTGAGGTGAGTGGATTGCCTGAGCCTGCGGGTTCGAGACCCGCCTGGGCAACGAGACCTTATCTCTACAAAAAATCAAAAAATCAGCTGGGCGTGGTAGCGCATGCCTGTAATTCTGGCTACTCGGAAGGTTGAGGCAGAAGGATCACCAGAGCCCAGCGGGTCAAGGCTGTGGTGACCGGGAGTGGCCACTGCACTCCAGTCTGGATGACAGAGTGAGACTCCAACTCAAAAAATAAATAAATAAAATAAAAGCCCAAATTTGGGAAACAGAAGACAAAAATCGAATATAAAAAACCAATGAAATCAAAAGCTGTTTTTTTGAAAGGATAAACAAAATTGATGGGCTGATAGCTAGACTGACCAAGAAAAGGAGAGAAAAAAACCTAGATAAACACAATAAAAAATGCAAAACATGAAGGCACTACTGACCCTGAAGAAATACGAAAGATTATCAGAGATTACTACGTACACCTGTATGGAAACAAATTCAAAACCCACATGAAGTGAAGGACTTTCTTACATCACACAACCTCCCCAGGTTTAATCAAGAAGAAATGAAGACCCTATATAGACCAATAAAAACCAAGGAAATTAACTATGTCATGAGGGGAAAAAAAAAAAAGCCTGGACCAGATGGCTTTCAAGCAGAATTCTGCAAAAGATACAAGGAGGAGCTGATACGAATCAAATAGAAAGTATTCCAAGCAATCAAAAAGATGAAACTCTCTGGAAATTATTTTATGAAGCCAACATTACATTGAGACCCAACCAGGTAAAGAAAGAGAACTACAGGCCACTATCCTTTATGAACACAACTGCTAAAATTCTCATTCTAGATTCTAGAAAACCAGATCCAACAACAATCTCAAAAATCATCCACCATGACTAAGTAGGCTTCATCCCTGGGATTCAGGGCTGGTTCAACACCTGCAAGACCATAAACATAATTAAATACATCAACAGAAGTAAAGATAAAAACAACATGATTATATCATTAGACTTGGAAAAAAACTTTTGATAAATTCCAGCATCCCTTCTTGATAAAAACCCTCAAACATCTAGGCATAGATGGAACATACCTAAAAATAGTAAGAGCCATCTATGAGAAACCAACAACCAACATACTGCTAAACAGACAGAAATTGGAAACATTTCCCTTGAAAACCGGAACAAGATAAGGAAGCACTCTCACCCCTCCTTTCAACATAGTATTGGAAGTCCTAGCTAAAACAATCAGACAAGAACAGGAAATCAGAGGTATCCAAAAAGGAACAGAGGGAGTTAAGTTATCCCTCTTTGCAGGCAACATGATCTATATCTTGAAAACCCATGGGAATCTGTCAAAAACGTCCTTGCACTGATAAAGCCCTTTGGCAAAGTCTCAGGGTATAAAAAATGTGCAAAAGACAGTCACATTTTTATATACCAACAATAAACAAGCAGAAACCCGAATAAAAAATATAATACCATTCACAATAGCCACACACACAAAAATGACACACCTTGGCATCTTCCTAACCAGAGACGTGAAAGACCTGTACAGCGAAAACTAAAAACACTGCTCAAAGAAATCAAAGATGACACAAACAAATGGAAAAATATTCCATGCTCATGGATTGGAAGAATCAACATTGTTAAGATGTCCTTTGTACCCAAGGCAGTATATAGATTTAACTCAATACTCATTAAATTATTGGCAGCATTCTACTCAGACCTGGAAATGACAACACAGGAATTCACATGGAAACATAAGTGACCCCGAATAGAAAAAACAATCCACAGCAAAATAAAAACAGAATGGAAGGTATCTCACTTTATTATAAAGCTACAATAATCAAAACAGCCTGATATTGGTACAAGAACAGGCATATAAACCAATGGAACAGGATAGAGATTCCAGAAGCAAAACCTCAATTTCTCAACCAAATCATCTTAGATGAAGCCTCCACCACCAACCACCTGGGACAGGAGAACCTATTCAGTAACTGGTGCTGGGAAAACTGGCTGACCACATGCAGAAGATTAATACAAGACCCCTATCTATCACCATACATAAAAGTCAACTCTAAATGAACCAAAGACCTAAATGTAAAACCTCACACCAATGTAGGACACACCCTTATGGAAATAGGAACTGGCAACCAATTCCTGATTTAAATCCCAAGTGCCCATGCCATAAGAGATAAGATAGACAAGTGGGACCTCATCAAACAGACAATCTTCTGCAAAGACAAATAAACCATCAAGAGAGCAGGGAGGCAACCCACGGACTGGGAAAAAATATCTGGCAACTCTTATCTGACAAAGGTCTAACATCTAGGATCTACAAGGAACTCAAACATGCCGAAAAGAAAACACAGCCCCATTACGAAGTGGGCAAAAGATATGATTAGACATTTCTCAAAAAAAGACATATGAGCAGCGAACAGATATATGAAAAAATGCTCAGCCTCACTAGTCATCAAAGATATGCTAGTTAAAACCACACTGAGGTACCACCTAACTCCAGTCAGGATGGCCATCACCAATAACTAAAAAAAAATCTGATGCTGGAAAGGATGCGTGGAAAAGGAACACTTCTACACTGCTGGTGGGGGGTGTAAAGTAGTATAACCTCTGTGGAAAACAGTTTGGTGATTCCTAAAAGGTTTAAAAATTGTCCTTCTATATGACCCTGCAATCCCCTTACTGGTAATATACCCAGAGGAACTCAAATCACTCTATGAAAAAGATACTTGCACACTCATGTTTATTGCAACATTGTCCATAATAACAAAAACATGGAATCAACCATGCTACCCATAGAAAGAGGACTGTATTAAAAAACTGTGGTACAAGCCGGGCTCCGCGGCTCAGCCTGTAATCCCGCGCCTTTGGGAGGCTGAGGTGAGTGGATTGCCTGAGCCTGAGGGTTCGAGACCCGCCTGGGCAGCGAGACCTCATCTCTACAATAAATAAAAAAATCAGCTGGGCGTGGTAGCGCATGCCTGTAATTCCGGCTACTCGGAAAGCTGAGGCGGAAGGATCGCCGGAGCCCAGCAGGTCGAGGCTGCGGTGGCTGGGAGCGGCCACTGCACTCCAGTCTGGATGACAGAGTGAGACTCCAACTCAAAAAAAAAAAATAAAATAAATTGTTGTACATATACATGATGGAATATTAGCAGCCATAATGAAAGACACAATTTTGAACTTCACAGTAACTTGGATGGATTTAGAGTCTATGATACTAAGAGATCTATCTCAGAAACAAATAACTGAGTATTTGTTATTTGCTCTCACTCATAAGTGGATCTTGAATAATTATCTTAATACGGTAAGAAAAGGATTGTCAGTAGTGGCAGGATTGGCAGTAGTGGAATTCTGCCAGGGGAGGGTGGGTGCACCCTTTCAACAAGGGTACCTGAATAATGAACATTTGTATGCTTAACCCTGAATTATACCCCACATCTTTAAAATTAAAATTAAAAAAAACAAGAAATTTGCAATGCAGATTAGAATAAGATTGCTAAGAAATGTTCCTGAAAAATGCAAAATAAATCCTGAAAATTTTGCAAGAGAAGTGATATTCCTAAATAGGGAGACTCAATACTATAAAGATGTCATTCTCCACAAATTAAATGTAACCGTAATTAAGTTCCCAACAGAAATTTTTATGTAACTTGACAATTGATTATTAAGTTCATTTAGAGAGAAAATATACAATAGATAAAGCTTTTGAAAAAGGACAAAAACAAAGAACTCTCTCTACTAATTATAAAAACATTCTTTAAAACTAGAGTTTTGGGTTTCTTGCAATTATATCAATAAAACAGAATAAAGTAATCAGAAATAAATGTATGTACTTTGGGAACATAATTTATAAGAAAGGTGGTATGTCAAATCAAAAAGAAAAAAATGGACTTGGGCTACTAAAATTAATTATGGTATTGGGGGCTACTCCCTATGAAAGAGAGAGAGAAAGAGAGAGAGAGAATGAGAAAGAGGAGAAAGAATGAGGGAGAGAGAGAGAGAGAAGGAGGAAGAGAAAGGTGGGAAGAAGGAAAGAATAGGGGAGGAGAGGAGAGGAATGGTGAGAAGAGGGGAGGGGAAAGGGGGGAGTGGGGGGGAGAGAGAGAGAGAGAGAGAGAGAGAGAGAGAGAGAGAGAGAGAAAGTATCGTACCTAATACTATACATCAGATTCCAGAAAACTTTTCCACAACATGTCTCTTTCACTACTTAACAACTTTTATCACAGTTGTTTATTTAATTTTTTTGGAATAATCAACAATTTCATGATACAAACTTATGCTATAAACTTAGAAAACAGAAATGATTATAAACTTGAATAAGCAGAAGAGATTATTTCATAACAACATGGAACACGGATCCTCTCTTTATCCTAACCCATATCTCTAGAAGGAAAGAAGGAGGGCCAACATATTTATGAAAAGTCTAACTCAAATAAACTAATCTAGACAGAAAAAAAGAAAAGGTAGTAAATAGAGAGTACTGGAAAAATCTACCAAGAATAGAGAAGTATATATGTCATTCCACAGAGGCAGAAAGGGCCACCAAGACCCACAGAATTGCAATCATCCATGTTTGATTGGCACAAGTTATTTATTTACAACACATCAGAGTTCTCAGAAAAAACAGTAACAGTCTGTCTTTCCTTTTTCACTCATAGTCTCTCTGGTGAAACCAACATATTAGACAGTCATTCACCTCCCTCAGACTGGAACTCATCAGGAATAATTTAAACATAAAATAATATAATTTTTAATAAAGGCAAAACTCAACAGTAAAACAACCTTAAAAGATTTTAAAAAATTATAGATCTAAGGGAAATTCTGAGACTCAAAACCCTGCTATTATACATAAAACATTGATGAGTGACAGTCATCAAGGGTAAAATTCATATGGAGAAAAATAAACTAATGGAATGGGAGAAAGTCTCTAGATGACAGTTACTTGCATTTAAAAGAAGAAAATATATAAAGAGTTTAAAATAATTAGCGAAATTATGATAGTGGTGAACAAAGATGGAGCAACATAAGAATTATTGATTTCTCTAAAGTAAAGAATTCAACATGCACAAATGAAAGTTATCAAGTGACATGATAGAGAAAGTTTCCCTGAAATGAAAGAAGTGAAATGGCAAAAATACATCAGGCATCCAGGAAGAACACTCATATTATCAACAGGGGTAAAGTACAAGGCTACCCTCAGCCTTTTATAGCAATATTCAGTGCTAGGACTTAATCTTGAAATGTGTTCACAAATTTGAAAAAAAGAGGGGATAGACTATAAATAACATTCCCCTCCAAAAAATCAAGGCAACAGTTAGACACCCTAAGCATAGAGTATTTCAAAGATCAAAAAACATACCAGCAGTGTTACAGCTCTTTTAGAATTTGTCTACCAGTTTTTACTAGAAAATCTCTCATGTACGGGGAATAAAAGCCTAGAAAATAAAACTATTTAAGAATACAAGTAAGAAAGAAATGATTTGACTGATGAAATGAGAAGTCAAAAATCTATAATAGAAAGAGGAATTGAGATGAGTACTGCAACCATCTATATGTAGAATCAAGACCAGAGAGCCAAGGCAATTAAAGTTGCAGACAGAATGTAAAATATTATGAATTCTGACAAAGTTTAAGATAACATAATGACAAAAAACTGGATACGAAGAGAAGTGAAGACAAATTGGAGAAGAGCTAATCATCTCAAATTACACTGCAGGGAGTTAACAAAAGCTTTCTGAAATTAAAATACGGAGCGAATGTATCCAGATTCTTCCTAATGGTGTTTATAATATTTTATTCCCATAAAGACAATTTTTATTTTATATTGTTGTGGTAACGAAATATTTTTGTTCAGCAGATTTCCAATTCATTTCAGATTATTTTCCTCCTATTTAATTATGTATAATATGTTAATTACAAATAGCACGGTTGAATCTCTATTCTTGATTCTTTTATTTGTGCAGATATATAATTATATAGCTATGTTGATATTCACTAAGTGTCAACTGTTTTTCCCCCCCAAGTGTAAATATTTTGGAGTGATCTGTGTTTTTAAAACTTTAATACAGATATTACTGTAAAATCATAAATTTTATCTACATCAAACATCTAAATATAAAATGATAATGATAAAAATGATTATGGAAGCCCAGAGATATCTATTTATATGAATTGATTTGTATGGGAGCGAGAAATCTGAATAGTGGAGGTTTGCCATGACACCTAAAAGAGACAGGAAAGGATATTAGCACGTTGTGAAATCAGTAAGACATTTGCTGTGCAATACTGGCCCCATGGCTTTATGACTGAACTCCATAAAGAATAATTGAGCACACAAGGTACAAACTTGGTTGTAACCAAGCACAGAGTCAGCATCGTAGCTTTGAAGCCAAGTGAAATGGATATGAAGGGGAAATCAGAACCTTACTCACACCTCTCCTAACACTGGAGTCCTCAGGACTCCAGAATTTGCTGTGGAATTATTGAATTTAGAATCATCTGGTAGTAGTTTCTCTGGTACAATCAGAGAATCAATTTGTCATGCAGGATGCTGGGATTGGTGGCGGTGATGAGGACCACCTCAACTGAGAATATTTGAACAGAAAAAAAAAAGTAAATAAAATAAAATACAAAAGGGCTCTCATCCTGTCTCAGATGAAGTTTGATAATACTTTAAAAAAAAGTGTTGAAGAATTGCATGATGCAAAGTTTACTTAAGAATCAGTGAAATATATGTAGTTTAACCACTTTACTACCTTTATTACTATGTAACCTTGAAAAACATACTCCAACTAATTTTTTTTTTAGGTTTGGAGTTTTCTTATTTTAATTTACTAACATTTCTAAGATTTTGCTCTAGTATTAGAACATGTGCCTTGAAAACTGATGCAGAAAGTTATTATCATCATCATTTATGTAAGGTAGCCTAAATTTCACATCCTTTGTACTTTTCTTGTTTGAAGAAAATATATATTTAATTTTCACAATGTTCCATGAGTAATTCTTTCCTGAAAATAATGGCATTAATTCTGATAGATGCATTGAAGTCAAAGATATTTCCAGAATAAACTATAATGTGCTTTTTTTGTGTGCAATTTTTGGAGGACTACTTAAGGTTAGTTTTTGAAAACATAAAATGAGAGTAAATTGCTATGAATAATAATAGAACTTCAAATATCTATAAATACTTGATGTGCATGGTGGTGAGGGGTGAAGTCAGTTAGCTTGCAGAGTGGGTCCAGATCATAGTTTATTAGGTTAGGTGACTAGATGTATGTTTATGGACAACTGCATTTTCTGAGTAATAGAAATATCTTTACTATTTTTTCCATATATAGAACCAATTACCTGAATAATGGGAATAATTTTGAGTAAGAAAGTTCTGTATGTCAGAGCAGAATACTGACAAAATATAAAAAGGCAACTGACTAGCTTTAATGGAAGGGAAGCACATACACACATATAAATCAAAATGGCTTTACTCAGTAGTATTTTTCTCAACTTAATTTACTCTTTTAAAGTGCCTCTTGAATGTAATAGATTTTCTTACTTCAGCACTACAGGAACTTTGAAATTTTATCATAAGAAATGTTAAAACACAAAGATGTATGAGAAGACTGAAATGTGTAACTGAATTTTTAAATTAAAAATTTCATTTCTACTTTTATTACTAAAATTTGTGTTCCTTCTTTTTTACTAAATTTTATTTTATTATAGTGATGTGTGGTATAGTAAGGACTAACTACGCACGTAGGCTGCAGGCAGGTGAAGTTTGAGCCTCCAGCTGGCCCTCACTTCCCCTGGTACATGACCAGGTATTCTTTGTGCTGTTAAGTGCTCCCCTTTCCCTCTCCTAGCAGTGCCCAGCGACTGTTGGCCCCTCCCTTTTGCTAATATGGTTAATATTCAGGTCCTACTTATGACATTCAGGTCCCACATGCGACATTCAGTTCTTTGTTTCTGTGATAGATCACTAAGTAGATTAAGTAGGATGGTCTCCAACTCCATCAATTTGCTGTGAAGTTCCTGATTTTGTTTTTCTTTATGGCTGTGTGATACTCCATTGTGTATATGTACCATATTTTCTTTATCCAGTCCATTTTCAATGGGCAGTAGTGTGGGTTCCATGTTTTTGCTATTGTGAATAGTGCAGCTATAAACATGCATGTATAGGTGTCCTTTTTTATAGAACAATTTATGTTCCTTCAGGTATAGTCCTAGGAGAGGAATTGCTGAATCATATGGGTGGTCAATTCTTAATTATTTTAGGAATCTCCACACTGCTTTCCACAGAGGTTGAACTAGCTTGCACTCCTACCAACAGTGTAGAGAGTTTCCTTTTCTCTGTACCCATGCCAGCATCTGTTGATTTTTTGATTTATTAATGATGGTCATCCTTACTAGAGTTGGGTAGTAACTCACTGTAGCTTTGATTTGCATTTCTCTGATGATTAGTGAGGCTGAGCATTTTTTCCTGTATCTGTTGGCTGCTTGCATGTCTTCTTTGGAATTTTTGTTCTTCCTTAACCTAGGAGTTAAGAAACTCACAAACTCACCTTATTAAAGAGAAAGCTAAGGCTCAGATAAATTGTGGCTGGCTTCTTCAAAGGGAAGAAGTATATGACATAGAATAAATGACTGCCTGCATTCATGGACAAAGGAATTGTAATAAAGGAACTACTGGCAAAATATATTTTTTTCTCTTTATTTAAAATATTTATTTTAGTAGTGTATATGTAGAGAAATTTTCCTAGGAGTAAATGAGTCCCTTTCTATTTCTGTTCTCACATCAAATATCCTGTCTGACTACTGATGTGCCCACCTTCCTGTTCTTTACCATGCTTCCAAGTTACTGGGTAGTAATAATAAAAAAGAGGAGACACGGGAAGGACAAGCAACAAGGCTGGGATGTGGAAGGAACATATAGCCTTCAGTTAATACAATAAGTTTTGGAAATGTTGTGAACTTAGGCTTAGCTTTGCTGGGGTGAAGGTTAGGAAACTCAATGACAACTACCTTACACTTTAATTCTATATGGTTAATAGACTCTGTCTTAAATGGTCAATAGATGGAATCACACACATCCCTGTTTCTCAGGAGAATCCTAGTTTATAGCTGTTTTTATACTCTCAAAAATGTTCTAGCTGAGAAGATAAATTCTATGACCTGTCTATTGAGAGAGTTTCATAATCCTTCAAATGTGTCCCGGGAAGCCACTAAAGATTGCTCTAAATGGCTTTAGAGATAAACCATCTTTGGTTATCAATAGGATGCAATTTCAAAGAAGTTTCGACCCATGATTACTCTCTTCTTCTTCCTATGTTAAGCAGTTTTATGGTTTGCATGTATAGATTTCATTCTTTAAAATATTAAACTGTTTAATAGTGCCAAGCACAAGAAGAATTCAGGAAATAACTGAAAAATGGTGACTTCCAGTCAAGAAAAGTCACTGACGTATGTAAGCTTTCTATCTTTTCAGTTTTCATAAAAACAAAAGAAAGCAGAAGCACCAAAAAAAACCCTTTTCATTTGATGTTTAATAATTTTTTAAAATTTAATAATGCAAGATTAGGTGTTCATACATCTGTCTATTGTGTTATTTTTTTGACCAAAATCCAGAAAGTGAAGTAGTAGAAAAATAAAATTTTCAGTAACAGAATATAGCCACTATAGTATATTAGTAAAGCTCTGTCAGTTCATATATTTAAAAAAACAAATTTAAGTTAATATATTTATCCCAATTAAAAGTTTTACGAAAAACTATCCTTTGTTCTGTTTTTACTTTGATATTTAAGGGAAATAGTTTTGAATCAAATTATGGCATATTATACAACCCAACCGGTAATATTTTATAACGGTAATATTAAAACATTATTTTAGTTTAAATATACTTTTATATTTATGAACTAGGTAACATATTTTTCCAACTTTTGTGTAACAAGATTTTTATTGTTTCTATCTTAATGAATTTATCTCCACAAATACACACATATCTAAGGAAAATGTCTACTAGATTTGAAAGATTCCAGTTACTTCTGAGAAGTAACACACTTAAGCCAAAATGAACAGTGTCTAAGCTACAATTTTAATTGTTAGTATGCTGCTAAGTGACACACTTAACACGTGCACACACACGCACACACACAAACACAATCACATATTTGAAAAATAATTATCCTTGTTTGTTTTAAATAATGTACATCCAGGAATAAATTTAATTTCTAAATTAAAATCTTTGCCATCTATTTTAGAAAATGCATATCCATTTAAGCTGAAGAACTGTATAATATGCTAAATTAAAATCATTAATTCAAGTTGGTACATTTTGTAAAAATTACTCACACATATCAAGTGTGCCTTTTGGAATTACTGTAGCTGTGTATTTTAAACGTCAAGTGAAATTAGCACATTTTATAAACTATCAAAAGCAACACTGTAGGTTAGTTCAAAATAATTCTCTGACTTGTTTGAAACTAACCTTCTCCACTGTTTTTTCAATTATTTTATTGTTTTGATTTCCACATATAGGTCTTTTGCTTAAGGAAACCAAATATATACTGAAGAGATAAGGGAATTCTATGTTCCTATTTCAAGCTAAAACATAACCTCTAAATTATCTTTTACAGTAAGCCAAAGCCAGTATCACATACCTTTCGGGAATGAATTTCTTTCACATACAATGGAAGTAGAAACTCAGATATACCTTCAAGTCGGATTCCCTTCTTGGTGACTCTCAGATTTCCCATACCATCCTACAAGCAATGAAATATAATTCACTTTTAGGTTAATTAGAGAATGAATATCTGGCCATAATTTTCTTAGGCCTAAATTGAAGAAAACAGTGAGCTCAAATCAGTGATGATTCAAGGAAAATGAGAGAATTGAATCTACTTAATAAGTGACTGCAGCACTTTGCATGCAAATAGAGGGCTCTATTTAAAATAAACAGGAAAAGAGGATTATAGAGGACTGGTGTCTTTTCTCAGCTCTATCTGAGACTAGGATTTATCCATGAATAAATCTTTTACTTTCTTCATGCATCACTCAATTCAACTATTTATTAGGTATAATGATATTTGCCATCTGACTATTAGAGACAACTTTTTTTTACAGAGAGATCTAGTGATATTTTTACATTCTAATTGTACAATCAATGCTGCAATATTCAAAGTCATATTTGTGCAATAATTTTAAAAAGTAATTAATGATTAACTAAGTAAACATGGTGTTCTAGTATTCAAATCATGAGTACATATATGTCTTATCCATTAGAAAACAGTAAGCTATAAGGAGGGTAAAAAAGCGTCAAAAATAATTCTTATGAGACATTAAAATAAGTAAACACAGAGTGATATTAGGAATTAAAGAAAGAAGATTGCATATCTGGTTAGAGAGTCATTCATTTCTTATTGAAGATATTGACTATGACAAAGACCTTGGGAATGTGGAATTTCAACAGGGAAGGTCCCTGCAGGTGAAACAAAAGAAATACTGTAGTCTGAGGCGGAAGGATCGCAGGAGCCCAGCAGGTCGAGGCTGCGGTGGCCGGGAGCGGCCACTGCACTCCAGTCTGGGCGACAGAGTGAGACTCCAACTCAAAAAAAAAAAAAAAAAAAGAAAAGAAATACTGTAGTAACATTTAGAAAATGGCATGCCATCTTATCTGGCTAGTGCATGGGACTCTGCTTTAGAATATTGGTAGAGAAAACAAAAGGGGTTATGTTTTGGGGCCAGAGAATGGAAAGCCATGAATGCAAAGCTAAGTACCTAAGTCAGAGTCCAAAACAAGAAACAAAAAAGTTATTAAATAACTCAATGACTTCAAATTATTAGAATTAAAATTCAAAAACATGAATCTCATAGAATTACTGGACATGGTTAATTGACAGAGCACTAGCAATAACACATAACTTGGTAGTAATTATAAGGAGTATGGTGGAAGAACAACCTACAAATTTGGTGACTAATTTCATCTGGAGACAGTGAAAATAAAAATATTTGAAATTAATCCAAGGTTTTGTAATTAAGAGTAAATAAGGAAATGTAGCGGTTTTTAAAATAGAATAGTAAAATTTGTAGGCTCAATGCCAAAAGTAAATTCAGCTTTTCATTTTCTAACATTAAGTAATCATTGCAAAATTCATATCCTTATCAACCAGCACATCTGTAGTGAAGAATAAGGGAGTGAAAATTGCTTAAGTCATACTTAAATCTGGCGTGGTAGAAAAGCAAGCCTGATATGGAAAGACAGACATAGAACCAAGGAGAAATTCTTGGACAATGCCTAGGTCTGTGGGTTGAGAAGAGGTTGTTTATTTATTCGGGGAAGTTGTAGTCAGTATAAGAGGAAAGCCAAGAGAATGTGATGGCTCCATCTTTTACCCTTTCTCACTCTCCATAAAAGAAAGTCAGTGAGGTAGTATAGTATGAAGATATTAGCAACAGGGAATAACTGAGGCAAAACAACTTTTGGAGAAAGAAAGAGTAAATAAGATTTTGACTAGGAATTAAAATGTCTTACAGTTTTTTAAAAAATCCAACTAAACGAAAATGACTACTAAGCAAGAGGGACATTTTGAGGTGCTAAAATCTCAATTGTTCCAGAGGAGAAAGTAATGAATTTTGACTGAAATAAATTTGGAATGGGAGTGAAGGAGTTAGTTTCTCAAGAAAAACAAAGAAGCTGAAAGTGAACACTAAAAATGTGTTACAGGCAATCAATCCCAAATGAATGAATGAATATATTTTAAATAGAAGTAAAGACTGATTCTGAAGAGAAAAATACACAAATATACTTTTGTTAGAATGATATACTCTGGTTTCTCAGAGACAGCTCTGGTTTACACCAGTTTTATAACATCCTCTTTCATGTTCAAAAATAAAAAGTGTCTCTGATTTAGACATTAAATTACATGATTGCACATTTACTGACTCTAATTAGTGTGGTTTGGCAATATTACACCTATCTAAGAACAGAACTAACAGTGAGAGAGATGCAAAACTGAGGACATGCTAGCAGGAATGGCAGAAAGTCATAAGGATGTGTCATTCTAAAGTAGCAGAAATGGATGTCTGCAAATGGCGGACCATGATTTTTTCTTTTTAGCACATGACAAGTAAAGCCAGAAGCAGTATAGGGCTACCAAAAGAGTGGGGAGTCAAAGAATGGCAAATGTTGATAAACTAATGATCAAGTTCAGTAGAAGTTAAGAAATATAAGAAATGTTAAGACAAGTTTATTGTCAGAAAATGGAATTTTGGATTTTTAGATCTTGAAGGTGAGAGAATTTTCAGACATAATGAGACCTAAAAAACATCCCAATCAGTCCTGGCACAGGTAAAATAGAGAGAATTCTCTGGAATTCAAGAACCCAAGAATATTAATTTGAACTTATAATGTGACAGGAGTCTTAAAAATTTTTGTCTTGAATAAATTTTCTTGACTAAATCTCACACATCAAATTTTATCATCATTACAGTTGTGATGCATTTACTCATTGTCTAGTAGTCCACATCCTGCTATTACTTGAATGTCACCTCTAAAATTTAGGAGTTGAAAGTTAATGGCAGTGTGATAATATTAACAGCTGGGGTTCTTTCCTCATAAATGGGACTAAGACCCTTATAAAATAGGTAAAAGAAATTTCACACAATATTTAGACCTCTTGGATTTCTGCCTTCTGTCTAGTAAGGACAAGATGACCCTCCCCTCCAGATGATGCAGCAATAAGGTGCCATCTTAGAAACAAAGAGCAACCTTCACCAGAAAGCAGAATCTGTTGGTAACTTAATGCTGGACTTCTCAGACTCTAGATATGTAAGGAAATATTTTTTGTTCTTTCTAAATTGCCCAGTCTCAAGCACTTTGTTACAGTAGCAAAAAATGTACCACTGTACACAATATACTTAACTTTTGACTGACCATACAAAATCATTTTAGAAGGGAAGGTGGAATCAGGTAGCTTGAACTTGAAACTTGAATTTACTATTTACTAACTGATGACTTTGATAGGTTGTTTATCTAAAACCAATTGCATTTCCAGAAAACATAAGAAATATAACAATACTCTCAAGCATGTTTCAATGATTTAATGAGACAATGTATAAATGGATTAGTACTGAGCCTGGTATATTTTACACAATTATTCATTTTACTTGTGACTTATTGAAAATTAATATTTTAATAGCAAAATTAATTGGTCTTTAATTAACACATTTAAAAAAATCAAGTTGTCTTATTTTAAATTCATCTTTTTCATTCCCAGTGACATTGTGACATTTCAGGACTACTATATAGCCAACCTGGCAATTGCCACTTATCCTCTGTTTGCATTGTTATCTTATTGTATTAGTACTTATTTTTGCTCAAGAACTCATGAGTACACCTTAGCCTCTGGATATCACTTTATGTCCTTAATTTTGAATATTTAGTGTGCTTTCTAAATAATCCATTGTGATTATCGTTTTCATGTTTATGTGAAATGTTATAAGACAATCTCTTCCACTATGGCCAAATCCTCTCCTTTAGAATGAGTTTCAATTTTATTTAACTATCTCACACAATCTTTTGTTTTTTTAGATTTTTAAAGATTTTTGTACTTTATCACCCACCTTACACTTCCACTAAACTGGACTGGCAGTATTTTATTTAAGAACATCTGTTTTGCCAACTAAATTTCTGTATCCAAGCATTTTACTGGCTTGAACTGGTCTTCATTCTCATCTTCTTTTGATACTCATACTCATTATTCAAGACCTCGTCCAAAAAAAGGCCACTGCTAATATCTTAGTCAGAAAGAAACTTTTCTCTCTATTCCATACTTCCAAAACACTATATTTGTATTTCTTTTGAAGTTTATTATATTCTTACTCTAATTTTAATTAACTGTATATACATTTTATGTCTTTTTTAAAAGTTTATGATCAATTTTATTTATCAATACACTAATTCCTTTTTCTTGTATAATCCTTCTAACAGTGGATTTTATAAAGTATGTGGTTAATAAATGCTTGATTATGGAAGTAGTCAGTAAAATTTAGCTCTTTACTTAAAACTAATAAAAGAAGAAATTAAATTAGTACCCTTTTAAGAATGACAGTTACTAAAATTTATAGGATTTGACTTTAAAAACTGCAAATACTCTGTATCATAATTTTCATGCGTTTTATCTTTTAGACAAGGTGGAGGATATTTTGCTGATAAATAGTTTTTTGGAATTTATTGTGAGAGACTGACTTAAAAATAAATCATTGGTATGAATGCCAACAAAAATAATATTAACAGCCATGTCATCTTAAATTTAAAATCCACACTCAGAACTTTGAAATGATCTGACTGTAATTCATTCTGTGCTCAAAGTTCTTAATGACTTTGGGCCACCTGGTATTAGAGGAAACTCAAATGTTATCTGTCTCTAAGATTTAAGATCATCTTTAATAGAGAAACATTATTCATTATCAGAATAATGAACATGTTGGCAAGGAATTAAGAAAAATAATTTTTAAATAGATGCACCTATCAAAAATATAGAAAATCTGATGTATGATTCATTATTAAAGATTCTTCAATACAAATTGAAGGAATCCACCAGACACACAAAAAATTAAATTACGTTTTAGAAGTTTTTTTTATTAAAACCAAAAATTATCTGCACATTACTAGCATTACACATTTCACAAGATATTGAATAGGAAGGGAGGCAAATATGAATATTTTTATGACTTTGAACATTTAATAAGTATTATTCATTCAACATTTAAATTTACATGAGGAGATTATCATAAAGAGACACTTTAGAGACAAACTGGAACCTGATATGACAAATATTTGAGACATTGAGAATTAAATATCTTCAATAAAGTAAATACATAGAAAATTAAAATATTAAATTGATTAAATAAAATTACAAACTACATTTAAACTTCTTTCTGCTATTTATTTTACAATGTATGCTAAATGAATAAAAAATCTGTTTAATTTTCAATTCTTAATTAAAGAAGAGGAGTTTCTCTTTAAAATACCTAAGCATTTTCTTTTTCTCACTTGTTTTGTGCTGATTTTATTTATATTTTATGAGTTGTTTTCCCCCTAAATATAAGACAAAAAAACCCAATGGAACATAAGTTGAGAACCTACTTTATATATGTATTTTTACTGTGTTGTCTGTTGTAAGTCTGTATTTTATATTCATTTTAATTGGCCTTCCTTATTCCTGCATATTATGAGGAAATAAAACTCTACAGTGATAACAATGGATAGACCCAGAAACCTGACCTCTAATTCAACTTCTATGGAAACATTTTTAGAGATTGCTGCTAATAATAACTTTTACCATCTGGAACATGATTTATTACTTTTGTTCCTTCCCAACAGTTGTTCACATTTCATAATTTATGTATGTTCAATTGTCAGAGTCATAAGAGATAATAATAAATATTTTACTTTGTGTCCCTTACTTGTATTGGTGTACTTTTTGTTGCAGATATAATTTTTAAAAAGCATAAGACAAAATTTAATTTAATTTTCAAAATTTTCTCAATAATACAATTCCCTAATACATTATTTCCTTTGCATATCATTAGCCTCATAGAGCATCTATAATTGTCTAATAACAAAAACATGCAGCATGAAAATTTGATTAAACAAAAAACTCAGAAATAAAATTATGTTAATCTGAAAAGTCAGATAAAATCACAGCCATTCAATATTTAAAATAAAAATGGATGTACTCAATAAATCCAGTGAGACTATAAATAAAGTAGACAAAAATACCCTGTAACTTGATATGTAAATGGTAAAAGAATATAATTTAGTTAGTAATAAAGCATAATATATATATACAAGTTCACATAAGATAATGGAGACCAAGCCATAGTTGTTCAATCCAGTAGGAACATTTTAACTATACATACATTTTACATGCAATATTATTGAGAAAAATATGTTTTCCCACAGTAAATTAGAATTGCTATCAAAAAATATTGGTATGGCTCAGTGTATTATTAATTATATAATGCATGGGTGCAAGAACATCCACCTTAACTTGAAGTTAAGGATATATCCTGGGGATGAAATTATTGGAGATAGGAGGAGACCGAAACTTGCTATGGAAGAATCCTATAGAAAAACCAAGGGGACTATTATAAACAAATCACATTTCTCCATTATAAATGGAGACAACTGCAAAGAGTTTCAGGCATTTGAAACTCTTAATTCTCTATACCCTAAAAACAATTATCTGTAAGTGGATGACTGAGGAACTTCCATATGTTAATCTTTTAACAAGGGTATAAAGCCTATAGATTCTCTATTAGCGTGCTTATCTTTCCCAATTGTGCTAAATAGAATACCAGAAGTATCATAGGTCCAGTGGAAAAAAAAAAGTTGCTTTTTCCAATAGATTTTGGGAGCCATTGCATAATATATTCCCACTCAGAAATTTATAATACACGTTAGCATATTAAACACTTGAGAAATTTCAAGTGAACTAACACATTTCCTTTTTATTTAATACAGATGTCTTCAAACATTTTGTCCAGTGGGCCCTTTATTCACCTACCTTTAGGCATAACTGGATTATTGTCCCTTTAAACTCCTTCTGGAAATACCAGGACTAATCACTTATATTTCTACAAACTCTGAAGAAAGACCTTTCTAAAACGAGGTACATTTTTGGCATGGGGTCTCAAAAAGAGGTGATTAAAGAGTTACAAAATGCCATGTCTCCACAAATATTTATTGAGAACCCATGTACAGTAGCACCACGAAATTCTGTTGTAATTTGTCTTCCCAGTTATATGTAAATACTAGAGAGAATATGCTAAACATTGCTAAAAATTGGTCTGTTTCATGATTCTCACGTACTATTGTCAGCAAGAAGTGAATAAAGGAGATAATCCTGAGAACATCTCTGTTTTTTTCAAAAAATATTTACCAGTTATTATAAGTATAATTTAGTTCCTAAAAGAAGGATCACCAAGCCGGGCTCGGTGGCTCAGCCTGTAATCCCGCACCTTTGGGAGGCTGAGGTGAGCGGATTGCCTGAGCCCGCGGGTTCGAGCCCCGCCTGGGCAGCGAGACCTCATCTCTACAATAAATAAAAAAAAATCAACCGGGTGTGGTAGCGCATGTCTGTAATTCCGGCTACTCGGAAGGCTGAGGCGGAAGGATCACCGGAGCCCAGCAGGTCGAGGCTGCGGTGGCCAGGAGCGGCCACTGCACTCCAGTCTGGGCGACAGAGTGAGACTCCAACTCAAAAAAAAAAAAAAGAAGGATCACCTCTTGCCTTGAACAAAATCACATTTCTGGACCTTGAAATTCAGGTCTTAGGGTAGGGTAACCCCACAAAAATACTCTTGAGTGTAAGGTTTTGTCTAAAAAGTTTTTCTAGACTCCTAAGACAGCATCTTTAATTTCCACCCTGACTATGGCACTACACACAATCGCTGTGTTCATAAAGCACTTTAGCATAATTTGAGTCTATGGCACATCATAACAACCCTGTACAACAGAAACAAATGAGATTAGGTGAGTTTTACATAGCTAGTAAGCTACTCAGAGCTCAAGGTCAGTCCTCTCACTCTCAGTCAATTCAGGCTACTGCAAAGATAGGAAATGTAAGTTTTTTGGTTTTTTTAAAAATAAATAATCCCAGTATGGTTTTCCCGATATTCTTCTTTAATATTTCTGAGTTAATTTATATCCTTCTTAAATTATTTGCTTTTTTTTAAAGGTTTCTTTTTCTACTTAATTTCACTTACCAGCGCAGATGTCTCATCTGTCTGAGACCTGCGTTATGGTATTCTAAAAGAACTATACCAAGACAAAACTCTAATTTGGAATGCTTATTAATTTCTTCATGAAAATGAAGTTCTCAGAACAAATTATTGAAATTTGTATGCTTATATACTATATGTTAACGAAATCTAAAATTATATTTTTTAAAATAAAAATTTAACTTGTTACATTATATAAATTGTTTGGTAGTATAGTCATTGTATAAAACTAAGTGTGTGTGCATGTATGCTTGTGTGTGTATTTATAAGAGATGAATCAGACAGCAGAAAAAGGTAAGATTAAGTTGTTGAACTTAAATTTGTAGATATCGTTTGGAGCTGGAATGTCAGGAATATTAGGTGAGTGTCAGGGCAGGAAGGACAGAAAGCCCATGAAGACACAGATAACAAGTTGATCCTCACTGTGGGATTAGGCACTGGTACTATTGATAAGAGTTTTCTGCTACTGAGTTGCTTTACAGTCCACAAATCTTCTCATCTCCATGGCGATTTGACATGTGCCTTACTGAGTTTATAAGACTGTAACATTTGGCCTCTTAGGCTAAAGAAGTCCTTTGGGGTTTTAATGTCTAGATTCCTCTAAACATCAAGGAGAACCTTTCATGCAGAAATACAAGGGGTCATCTCTCAGCTGAATCTTAAAAGACCTTAAAAGCTTTCTTGAAAGTTACTATAGATTCTCATCTATTTTATTGTTGAATTTTGAGGATGGCATTTTTTTTTTTCTGAAGCATGTTGTCTAGGATCGCTTCTTTAATCTGATAAATTCTGTTACAGATACAAGTAATCATGCATCTGATAAACATTTAGCATGAGTTTTTCCCCTCCATTGCATCTATTATTGTTTATTATACTTCCACATGACATTTTTTCTAATATTCTAATATTATCAAATATTACAGACACAAGCCTGTAATGGAATCTTTCTTATTGGTACTGCCCCCTGCTGTCTTCTCCATCTCCTTTTCATTAATGTTCCCACAGAAACTGACATTTCTTTGCCTCATTCTGATGTACAGTACAGTTTGCAGAGGATTCAAGCAAGAGTTATTAAGTAAACTTGAGTCAGGTCAATCAGATAGTTTTCCTAGAATTTCTTGAATTAAAGATGGCAATAACAAAATAGTTAAGCAACTCCCTTTGGAAGTAAAGGGAGCTGACTCTGACCATACTTTAAGTTACGTAGAGAAAGTCAGTTTACAGTGAAAGAGAGAAGCCTGGGTTAAGAGTGGGCAGAGAAGGATAAAAAGGAGACTAATTCCTGTTGGCAAAAGCATCCCAGTTTCTTATTGTTCCTCAGGCCTAGGTGCATGACTATCTTTCCCTGAATGTTTTTCAACACTTTCTTCAGTTTAATGAACTACAAATTAGCTCCCTCTCCTCTCTTTCCCTTTTCCCTAAACTACTCCTTAGTTTATTAGGAGAGCACATGTATCCATTCTAACAGATTGCCTGGCCTGTGTATTCACATACCTTCTTGGTGATCTCATCCACTTCCATGGCTCACATTCTTTTCAGTTATATCAATTTCCTGCCACTGGATCATTGCATATAGTGTTCCCTCTCCATCCCCTTTCCTCTGTTTCATTCTTTGAATGCCAATTCAGGCACATCTTACTGAAGACACCTTTCTTTTTATGAGTCAAATTAGAATACTTATTTTCTTCAATAGTCTTCCTAGAATTTGTGCCAGTCTTGCTGTGCTAGCATTTGTGTTAGCATTTGATTATATCTGCCATTAGGTTATTGCAGGCAGGTACTGCATCGTTTTTCTCATCATTAATTTCAAATTTTATTTTTACAATCAGATTTTTAAAATCTAGATTTATCTTTTGAATTCTTGAAAAAGGCATTTAACTGTTCATTGTCTGGTATTTCCTGAAATATTACAAACATCCCAAACCAACCACATCTTAAATAAAAGTAATCATCTCTCAACTCAAATTGTGTCTTATGTTGTGCTTCTTACCTTAAGAGATGGTTATAATCGCTATCTAACAGAAATCTGTATCTCATTCTGGACGACTCACTTCTATTTATCATAATGGACCAGTCATTATATTCTATCCATTTGTCTTCAGTTTCACTACTTACCTTCATTCTGACATTGCTTCTAGCACACACTGAATGTGCTGCCTAGAAAGCCATTAAAGTAAGGACCCATTGGCCCAATTTCTAGAAGGACTGTGGGTGAGTACTCTTCAACTGCAAGCCCCTTCAGAGATAAATGGTCCCGTAAAAATTTAAGTTTCTAGAAGCAGACTACACCTCTAAGTTTAGACCTAGAACTGATTTATTAAAGACATGCAGAAGCATTTCTCACAATAGGTCACATTTAAAATTCATGTTTGCTTCCCTTACCTACTCTCCTGGCCACTATGTATATAATTAGGTTAGTTGTAACATAAACCAGATGTCTATATATAGGCCAGAATAATGAGAAAGGTGATATATTTCAAAGGAGTGAAAAGATCCTTCCATAATTTACCAGCAAGAGGAGAGAAGGTAGGAGTAACTGATTTCTGTGGATAATTGATCAAGTGGTCAGAATACAAAGTTAGACTTAAAGGTACTCTTCTGGGATACAGAATTTTATATCTGGAAAGGACCCTGGGAGGTGATACAAACTCATTACTAGGATGATTCCTACAAGCATGAAAAAAAATTATGACCCTTTTTAAGTTAGGTTAAAATGCCAAAATTATTATGGCGGATGGTGGAAAAGAAAATGAAAGTCTCAGATAAGTGGATATGCTGTAGTGAACAGATAATGTATGTAAGGTTGGAAAAGTCTACCAAAGGAGTATGATCTATGGAAAAGTCCAAACCATAAACCAATTACCAAGGCTATTAGAAACCACTGGTGAGAAGCATACAAGAATCACCAAGTTCAAAGGTACCTCCTTGCATGGATCAGAGCTGTGGAAAAAATCTAGGCTCACTCATAGCAATGGAGAGGGCAAGTTGCAGCCAGAGCCAGGAGAACACAATTATGGCTATATAGGATAAATCAGAGGGACAAACAGGAGTACAATCCAGATAAGATTATGGAGATGCTTAATAACTCTGTGTTCATAGAAGCAAAAAAGTGAGTCAGCAACAATGGTACTGGCCAATTTGTAGCACCAAAACATATAAAGAATAGATGAACGGGAGACACCAACACAGAGGTCATGGTTCCTTGCCCAGTTTTGATGGTGAACCAGTTTTGTTTGCCTTTTTATTTTTATTTTGTGTTGACAGTGAATAAATAAGTGAAATCTTCTTAGTCTGTTAAAGGTTCAAACTCCTTAAAACAAGGACCTGGGTCATGCCACCAGATAAACCACCAAGCTCCACTTCAGTAGAGCCTTTGCCTTAACTATTAGGAGCATCAGGTGTAGAAAACTTAGCTGGCAACCTTGTCAACAGAAGAAGGCCATCTTTCCAGAGGTAGACTCCAACCAGGGTTGCTTACAAACTGAATAACCATGTGAGAGCATAAAGGCACAGCTATCATATCTTGTCTTTGGACAGTTCTCAAGGACCATTCTCCCTCTAGAGCTACTGCTGGGGTTAGTCAAGGCTGCTATTTCTTCGTATCACAGCTTAATTTCACTTTCTGCTCTATCCTGCTCCCTGATGTAAGGTTATTGTCTAGTTTATTTTTATAGAAATGCAATAAACTCCCTGATAATTTTTAAAAATTTAATTAAAACTCATTTAAATAGCCATCTATTTTGTTCTTTGTGCTCTAGTCTTTTATTTTGGAAAATTTCTTAAGAAACAGTGGAAAAATGGCCTCTGTTTTTTCATTATGATAAATATTATGAGGGTTGCTGGTCTGAAATTTCAAGTTTCGATAATACGAACATATATAGAAGTATCTTGTTATGACAAGAGCATGCATGTTCGAGGGGTGGGTAAAAAAGGGTGTCTATCATTTAAGTCAAACTTCTGGGAAGCCATTAATTCACCTGCCTTCAGTCTGAACAAATGCATAGGCATTGTAAAACCAAAGATAAAGTTGATGATAAAAAATGAAAGTAAACCTTAATATACATTAATCAGTTCATTAATATTTGTACTGGGCGGAAAGAAAATCAGAATAAGAGGATATTCATGAATGACTATAACGTATGATTTTTTCTTTCCTCCAAAGAGCGCTCTATTAAAAGACCATCAGCATCAGGAAAGCACTTTATTTTTAATACTTGTACTGCAAACTTTTCTCTATAGTAATTAAATTATTACAGACTTCAAAAAAATTGTTTGGAAACAATGGTAATTATGAATAATCTTCCTCAGGTCCAGACAAATAATGCAGATTTAAATTCATTTCTAGAAAGGTAGAAAATTGCTACTTTCTAAATTTTAAATATCGATCTATTTAGAAAAGTACTCATAGATAAAACTTGTTGTTTAGTTATATATTAGTTGAGAAGTTTTTGCAGGTAATGGCTTCAACAGTCCATGCTCTTCCTAGCTTTCAGTGCAAAATTCAGTAGTCAGTTTTATTTATTTATTTAGAGTCAGAGAGTCTTACTCCATCACCCAGGCTGGAGTGCAGTGGCCCGTTCAAGGCCACCTGACATGGATCTGCTGGGCTCAAATGATCCTTCCACCTCAGCCTTCCAAGCAGCTGGAGCTACAGGTGCATGCTACCAAGCCCGGCTAATATTTTAATTTTTTATTTATTGTAGAAACAAGGTATCACCAATCACGAGGCCATGGGCTCAGGCAATCCTCTCACCTTGGCCTCCCAAAGTGCTGGGATGACAGAGTTGAGGACCCGAGCCCGGTCATCAGTTTTACTTTTATTCCACACAATAAATCAGTTGCCATGTCCTGTAAGTATATTTGATGATAGGTCTGCAGGGTTTATTTTGTGGTGTGTGTGTGTGTGTGTGTGTGTGTGTGTGTGTGTGCATGTGCATGCTCGCATGTGTGTTGGGATGCTGACTGTTGGATAAGACTAAGCCTCTGATATTGGAAAAGTCAATGAGTAAAGTATAGTGCATGAACAACAAGGAGTATCATGCAGCCATGGGAAGCAAAGGGTTAGATATACACCGGAAAAATGATGGAAGATGAAAAAAAAAGAGAGAAAAGAACAATACTTAGAAAATTTAGAATCATTAGAATAATATTTATATGAATTTAAATATAGCTGGGCATGGTGGCTCATGCCAGCAACTTGGGAGGCTGAGGAGAGAGAATTGCCTGAGTCCAAGGGTTCAAGACCAACCTGGGCAACGTGGCAAAGACTGAATCTCTACAATAAATAAAAGAAATAGCCAGGCATAGTGGCATGTGCCTGGAGTTCAAGGTACTTGGAAGGCTGAGGCGGAAGGATTACCTGAGTCCAGTAGGCCAGGGCTGCAGTAGCTGTCAGCATGCCACTGCACTCCAGCCTCGGCATCAGAGTGAGACTCCTATTCAATAAGATAATGTAAATAAAAATAAAATATATACACAAACAGATGAATATATGTGTAATAATAGAAAGGAATAAAATGATCATTAAAAATAATAAAATGATTTACTGTAAAGAGTGAGCAAACACTGACAGTGAAAGTGGAATAGAGAGAAACAAATAAAAGAACATAAAAGAATAGATAAATGAATAAAGAATGAATAGTAATGAGTAACAGAGAGACTTTGAAGGGACCAATAATAAGAACATTATTCCATAAATTGACAGGTATAATTACCTCAATTTTGTGCACCTGAAGTGAAAAATAAAGGAAAATCTACTGTAGACATTGTCAATTCTAGTCTTTTTTGTCTTCACTGCTGTTTTAAACTAGCTTTGTTCTTTCACTTCCAGCCTATAGTATAATGCCAGTTTCCTAAATGTTCTCATTGTCATCAATATATCCAATTATAATCTTTTCTCATGTTACTGACACACTTATACTCTTATAAAGTAAATCCTATTTTGCCAATGTTCAAGAAAAATCTTTAAAAATGCTTTTCATATTCTAAGCCATATTCTAAGTTATAATCCAATTATAGCAACAGTTTTATTGCTTCACAAACATTCCCATAATGTATCCTACTCCTTTTCTTTTGTTTCTATAACAGACTGTTTCTCTTTTGATCATGTATTTATTTAAAACTCATTAAAATGTATTATTTACTGGACACTATCTCCCTATGGTCTTATTTCAGTAAAGGAAGGGAGGATATCTTCTTTGTCTTTTTTTTCTAACATTTATCGAAATGACCCATACAAACAAGCACAAATACTTGTAAGTACTTGAGACATATCCACTGAGGTTTAGAAAAAATGAGTTTGTAGAACATGCACAAGTAATTGGAGTTTCTATGACAGTAGCTCATAGTAGACAAATACACCTGTTGGAAACAGTTAGAAAATTTGTGATAAATAATGAAGTGCAAAACCAACACTAATTGAAAATGACATGCTTTTTTTATGTTGGTAAAATATGCATAACATAAAATTGACCATTATAACCATTTTTAGTAGACAGTTCAGTGACATTAAGTACATTCACATCGTTGTACTACCACCATCGCTATCTTCAGAAATTTTCATCAACCCCAACTGAAGCTTTATACTCATTAAATAATAAATCGTCAATGTCCTCTACCTTCAGCTCCTAGCAACCACGATTCACTTTCTATCTCTTTTAATTTGACTGCTGTAGGTGCTGTAAGTGTGTAATCATACAATATTTATCTTTTGCAACTGACTTATGACACTTACATAATGTCTCCAATATTCATCATTATAGTTTGTATCAGAAATTTCTTTCTTTTTAAGGCTGAATAATATGTCATTATATGTATGTACCACGTTTTATATATACATTCATCTATAAATGAACATTTGAGTTGCATCCTTCTTTTGACTATTGTGAATAATGCTACTATGAACAAGTATGTACAAATATCTCTTTTTGACTCTGCTTTCAATTACTTTGAGTATATACCCAAAACAATTTTTCTGTGGCCTATGATAATTTTATATTCAATTTTACATTAATTCTATTTTTCACAGTGACTATAGCACTTTACATCTTTGCCAACAGTGCACAAAAGTTCAAATGTCTGTTCATCCTTACTAATACTTTTTATCCTTTGTTTTATAATAATAGCCATCCTGATAGGTGTGAAGCAGGGAAACATACTTTTGAGTTAGTTAGATCTGAAGGGCCAAAATGTTAAAAAGAAAAGATGTTTATGTTTCAACCTCTGTTCATTTGATTTCCTCTCAAAGGCCTTGTCAATTTAAATAGCTTAAGACAAGAGACTGAGGCTAAGAAGTGGGCAGAGAGGGGGTAAGAAGCAAAGAAGGTAGCAACGCTCTGTGTAACCACATGATCTTGGGAAGACAAACATTAAATTCTAGGGCTGTCAGGATCTTGAAGGTTCAAGATTAAAGGGAGGTGAAGAAAAGTAAACCTTGGACTCTGTACAAGATTTTCCTAAGGTCATTTGCTGGTGATTAAGCTGCTCAGGGAGAGGCAAAGAAGCTAAATTAAAATATCTGAGAATTTCAGAGAAACTTTCAGAAGTTGCATAATACTGGAGAACAAAATTAGATTTTAGTACACTCTAAGGAAAGGAGACCTTAGTATTGCAGTGTTCATTTGGGAACTATAAAGGGTTATATTATTGAGAGACAATAAACCAGAGTCAGAGGAGACTCACAATTTTTGAATTCCAGTGTCGAGTCATCATCAACCTTGATTTTATTAAATAGTGAGCATGAAGTAAATCCTCTCTAAGCAAAGATAACAGTATGGTTTTTAGAAACTAAGTCTAAAATTCATTCAAAAATAGCAATCACACCAAGAATGAGTACTAAAAAGGTTGAAGAAACAACGCAAACAGAAAGCAGGAGACCCAATTGTTTGATGGATTCAGACATTCAGGTATAGATTTAAAATAATTATAACTCATATATTTAAGAAAATATATGACAGAATAGAAAATGTCATTAAGAAACTGCAATACACACACACACACATACAAAAGGATCAGATGGAAATTCCAGACTTGAACAATTCAACAATTAAAATTAAGAACTTGATTGCCACAGCAGGAGATTAAAAACAGCTAAAGAGAATCAAAGTAAAGAAGAGGTCATCAGCAAATATGCAGATTGAAGCCAAAATGACAACTGAATAAAGGTGCAGAAAAGAGCAGAGCATATAGGTGGACCATAAGGAAAATATCAAATATCCCTAGAAATACACCCATAAAAGTGTGTGTGAATATTTTCTACTAATGGCAAAGAGATACGAGAGTATAGGTCATGCAAAAAAGTGTAATCCAACAAACACATTATCTCTGCAGTTATCCAATATTTTTCTTTCTGTGGACAGATCTTACTGATCTCTCTTGGTTCTAGAAGCTCTGCTTAATAATGTGTGTTAAGCCTAGTGCTAGTCAAACCTTTTTCTTTTCTACATTTGCTAGAAGTTTGAATTTCGTTGCTTAGTTCCCAAGGGTTTCATACAAAAGAGAACATGTTTAAATCCTAGGCTAGGCTAAGCTACTAGATATTTCAACATTTAATATCATTGGTTTCGGTGGAAATAGAATATTTATTGCAGTCCCAGAAAATTATGATTATAGACAAAGCTTTGCTTATTCCCACTGTGTGGCTTGATCGAATCTCCCTGAATCCCAGATTCTTTGACTTCTTAATTAGGTAGTAGGAGGAAATAGCCTCCCAGGTCCTTCCCTACTTTAACTTCTTTGACTCCAGGATCTGTTTTCAGGGTCACATAGAGGGTACTGCTACTCTCTAAATGATAGTTTTGCTGTCCCTCCTGCGCTTTACTTCTTACTAACCATCTATCAACATTTAACTTCACCTTGTCTTCATTCAACGTACATTCGGCTATAAACAACAACAAAAAAAATTGTTTTACTTATATAACTAGAGATGTTTCTTATTTACTTAATGAAACACTTCAAAAATATGTTTGGCCACTTAAAACATAAATAAACATGTGTATGACTAATATATTCTAGGTATATTTTTTCTCAGAACGCTCTGGGCTCTAAGAAGCCTGCTTTATCCTAAATATTCTTGAATAGTGACATCAAAATCCCACTGATAGAAGAAGCCAACTTGAAAAGGTTACACACTGTACAATTCTAACTCTGTGACATTCAGGAAAAGAAAAAACTCTGGAGACAGTAAAAATATCAGTAGTTGCCAAGAATTCAGGGGAGCAAGAAAGGGAAGACTAGGTAGAGCATGGACGTTTTGGGGCATATTATACTGTATTCTAGATTATACTGTAATAGTGAACACAAGTCATCATGTACAACACAAAAAAATGAACTCTAATGTAAACTATGAACTTTAGTTAATAATTATGATTCAATATTGGTTCATCAAGTATAACAAATGTACCACACTAATGCAAGATGTTAATAATAGTGGAAATTATGGTGTGGGGGTGAGGCGATATAGGAAAAACAGTCTGTAACCTCTGCTCACTTTAGCTCTAAAACTGCTCAAAAAGTAAAATTCATTAATTAAAAATTCTACCTGTAGTATTTTAATATCTGGATTTTTTAAAAATAAATTAAAAACTATATATAAATGAAAACTAGGAAGTTAGGCGACTGATTAAGTGAATACTCACTATTTAAAGCCATAGAGTTATATAACTCATGTTGTGAGAGTATTTTTTTTTTTAAATAGGCATATGCTGAATGAGTATAAAGCATATCTGTCACTTACCTCAGTACAAGACATAATTTCATAGGGGATGTTATATGATTAAAACAAAACAAAACTGAAGCTATTTTAAGATTATAAGGTAAGATTAATCTGAGTCATACACACACATACACCTACATATAGTGTAGATATTTTTAAAATTAGAAATAAAATTCACTTTTTTGGCTCATCTATCTTGTGAATATTCCAAACAAAAGTTATTGTTTAAAACAATAGCTTTTGGTAACATCTTTGTAAATAAGTCTTTCACTATGCATATTTCCTTAATTTTCACAATAAAATGCTTATCCCAACACCTGCTCAAGAAAACTAATGCATCTGTCCTTAATCAGCCATAGAAAATATTAGCCCTAGTTCTTTGCCAGAAGCTATAATTTCCTATTAAAATTCCAGCTGAGAGAGATTATGTTATTGTAAATAACAAAGTCTAAGAGAAAAACTACCCACTTTTCTTAGAATTCCACATTCTAGTATTTGATAGAACCTGGCAGCCAAAAGACTCCATATCGAGCTAATATGATTGTAGCCTCTGGCAGAATTCTTACATAGAAGTGAACTTCAATGCAATGCCTTGAGCTTTTATTGAGAATTCCTACAATAACCAGCTACACGAATTCTGCTTCTTAAGTTGCCATAAAACTTGTGTTGAGAATATTTCCCATTGCATTATTCATCCTTCATATGTGAGAAATTTTCTTAGGAATTTAGTAATAAGACAAAAAACCACTTTGTCTTCCTTAGAAAATTGTATGCTTCTTTTTTTCTTGCAATATTTTAGTTATTACATTAAGATTTTATATTTAGTCATAGCCACTATCAAGATCTTCATATTTAGCCAGGCTCGGTGGCTCAGCCTGTAATCCTGCACTTTGGGAGGCTGAGGTGAGTGGATTGCCTGAGCCTGCGGGTTCGAGACCTGCCTCGGAAACATGGCGAGACCTCCTCTCTACAATAAATCAAAAAATCAGCTGGGCATGGTAGTGCGTGCATGCAATTCCAGCTACTTGGAAGGCTGAGGCGGATGGATCGCTGGAGCCCAGTGGGTCGAGGCTGGCCACTGCACTCCAGTCTGGGTGACAGAGTGAGACTCCAACTCAAAAAAAAAAAAAAAAAAAAAAAGATCTTCATATTTAATTTTTTTCACATATTTTATTTTCTATTTTGCCTTTCTAAGTAAAGATATTTTATAAAATAAACCATTATAAATTACTTTATAACAGAGAAAAGGATACATAAATATATATAATTTTTAAAATTAAAATAAATTATTTTATAAATAGGCATATTTCTAGATATAAAATTCATGTTGCATATTTTGATTGAGATATTATAATAATTTAAAAATTATTATATTTAAATTGTATCTCAATCACTTTGTGACAAAGAATAAGTTCTAAAGCAAATTTCACTATTCTGCTTCTGAATAAGAAAAAAATCTTATTGATAGCAATTTAAGAAAGCACACTATTATTGACCCAGGTCAAAGAATTTTAAAGTCATACATATATACATGTATGACTTTAAAATTATATATATCTCAGAAATCCCCCTTCTGGTAATATACTGGGAGGAACTCAAACCATTCTAGAAAAAAAAAATCTGCACATGCATGTTTATTGCAGCATTATTAACAATAGCAAAAACATGGAACAAACATGCTGTCCATCAAAACTGGACTAGATAAAGAAGATGTGGTATAAATATATATGTATGTATGTATGTATATATCATGAATTATGATCCAGTCATAAAGAAGGTCAAAATTATGAACCTCTCAGTAACTTGAATGGATTTAGAGTCTATAATACTCAGTGATCTATCACAGAAACAAAGAACTGGATACCACATGTTATCATTCATAAACAGACTCTGAACATTTATCATAATATTATAAGAAAGGGACTGACAGTAGTGGGAAACTGTCAGAGGAAGGGAGGTGGACATAACATCAATAAGGATACCTGATCTCAAACCAGGTGAAGTGGGGACCAAAGGGAGGCCCAAACTTCGCCTATACAATTACCACTTGTATACCTAAACCTGATTTGTATGCCACATCTGTAAAATAAAATAAATTAATAAAAATTATTTATTGAATATTTGCTTAAACTGATGACATTAATATTCTACTCTCTAAACTATCGTTACCATTGCTTTTTTATTCTTAGCTTACCCTTGCTTAGCAGAGTAGATGTTTCTTTAAGTTGTACCTCTAATAATCATCAGTATCACTATTCAGATACTTTGACATAACACTAGTTATGTATTAAGAATGTACAAGAAAATTCTGCTTTATTTATTCTATCAGAAAAGATGTGCTGTGTTGAGATGTTCTACAGCTAAGAAGCAATTTAGCGACAACCTTTAAATCCTGTTTTTAAAAAAAACATGAGAAAGAGCTGCAAAAAATATTTCTACTTAATAAAAATAGGTATCATTTTCAATGAGTAGTACAAAAAGTAGCCTAAATTAGTTGAAACAATATATTTTCTTTTACTAAATTAAATAACTTACCCTAATTGCATTTTAATGTTATTTTATAAGCACACACACATTCACACACATACATACATATGCCATAAACTAATAATACATAAAAGCACAGTTAATGATTTATTATTATGCTGAACACCTGTGTGATCTCTACTCAGGTCTAGAAAGAGATCATTGCCAGTTTTCCTAGAGTCCTATATGAATCCCTACAACAACAAAACTTCTCTATCCACAGCAAAAGTCATTACAAACATGACCGTTATGGGGACCCTAAGGGTCTTATACATTTTTATCCTACTACCTAAAATTACATCTCAAGACATGATATTCATTAACATCTAAATTTTATGTAAATGAACTCATGTAGGTATAAATTCATTTGTGCATGTCTTCTTTTATTCAATTTATTCTTTTAAGACTTGTCCACATTGTTGCAAGAAGTGATAGTTTAATCATATGAAAATATTTTCAGTCTCAGTAAAAGTCCATGGTTTATTTATCTATTTTATAGCTAATGGATCGTTGACAATGTCTCCAGAATTTGGCTATTAAGAATAATTCATTAGACACAATCCCAGAAGATGGCAACAGGACAGGTGGGACTGTGAGAGTCTCTGTAAAAACGAATATCCATAGACTCTCTACGTGAGTAGCATGTGCTGGTGGGTGAGTGAAAGTCCATCTGAGAAAGACTCATGTTCATGCACCCGGGGCTCACCTCTGAAGGTGACGGCAACCCTCCACCTCCCTGAGATTGGAGGCCATGGTGTGCCCAATCGTCTGCTGTTCACAGGTCTCTCCTGAACAGGAAAAGCCTGAGAAAACCTGCCAAATCCAACTGATTCTCATCGCCTGGAGCCTGGCCCACACCATCACCTGCTATAGCAAAATGGCTGGAGCCCCGGATTTGATCAGTATACCTAATCCTGAACTGTACCCTACATCTTTCAAATAAAAAAATTAAACCCCCCCAAAAAGAATAATACATTAATGAGTAATCCAAAATATTTCTACTGTGACTAAAGTAATTACACTTCAGTAGACCCATAGCTAAAATGAGAAGTTTCTAAGAATAAAATTTACATTGATCAACAAGTATTTGTAGTCCATTGCAAGGGATCTATCAACTTTCTTTCTTTTTCCTTTTCAGCCAGGTCAGGAAACCAAACACTGCCAGCACCCCAGATACCATCTGCTGATCCTTTTGGGTCAGCCTTCTCCTCCCCACTACAGACCAAAGATAAGTACACCCTTATTTTTATAACAATTTGTGATTTTCATAACTCTTTATATTGAGTTGGACATTTCATTCCATAGATTCTACTATATACATTTACGAAAACAATCTTTTATTCTTTATTTACATCAACACAGTCATAGTTTAGAATTATTGACTTTTTTTTTTTTTTTTTTTGATTTGGGATGTCACTCAGTTGCCCAGGCTTCAGTGCCATGGCACAATCATGTCTTACTGCATCCTCAACTTTCTGGTCTCCCTTCTGCTTCAGTCTCCCAAGGCTAGGACTACAGACATGCACCACTGTGCCTAGATAATTTTTTTTCTTTTTTTGAGAGACTAAGTCTCGCTATGTTGATCAGGCTGGTCTCGAACTCCTGGGCTCAAGCGATCATCCCACTTCAGCCTCCCAAAGTGCTGCAATTATAGGTGTGAGCCACTGCACCTGCGTTATATTTTGATATAAACTTTTAAAATAGCTTTCTGACTTATTCATCTTCTATATTGCATCCAGAGCTTATTTTTCACTCTAAAATAAAATTTATCATGGCACCCTAAGCTTGTAATTATGTAAAGACTCTTCATAAACCAAAGTATAAAAGTAAAGATCCTTAACACTGTGTTTGTGTGTTTTGTGCTGGAAATATTTCTTCCATTTCTCCTGATCCAGTTTTTCATCTCTGCTCTCCTTCATGACCACTTTGGTTGAGTGAGGTTTCTGCTTGGGAAATATATAAACAACCTACTGATCTCCAAAACTCTCCTTTTACTGTGTGTATAGTTTTAGATCTATAACTACAAAATAATAATATTCATTCACACAAATGCACAAAATAAACTTATTCAAATTAATAAGTTTCCACAAAGTAGACATGTGTAACTACCACTAATTGCACTGTTTTAGTAATATATTTTTATTCCTCTCATCTCTAACATAGTAAAATATTTTTGAGATAGAGATCACATAGTTTTTCATCAATCTATCCCCAGTGCCTGCACAATGCCTGGCACACAATAGAAACTCAGCATATATTTGCTGAATGAATGAATGGATAAATAGTTGGTAAATATAAGGTATGAACATTCTCTCAAGGAGATCACTATACAGCTGCAGAGATAAATCTAGCACACAACAAGATTCAAAAAATGATTTGGTGTAAGGAGAATATAATCTTCTACATTCTCAAGAGATAGATGGCTAAGAATATATCTTTCAGCCTTTATAAAAGGTTAAAGTATTGATTTTCTCAACCAAGTACAAGAAATACAAACATCATTTTCTAAACTTTTATAAACTCTTCATTGCATTTTACAAATTTTGTTGCTAAGGAGCTTTTTGAACTTCTATGTACCTAATAGAAAATTATACATTCATAGATTTTTACTAGAATTGGCTCATTTTTTACCATGTTAGGGAAAAAAATAAAAGAGACATGTTTCAAACTAATAATAATTATCAAAGTTCTTTTTAATTTTAAGGACAATGCATTTGCCTTAGAAACAATATTATAAATTCTGGGTAGATTTCAGACTAGCTCACTTATTTCTATTGTTAGATATGTTAATATTTAACATGCTAACATGTTGTCAATAATAAAAAATGACCCTAAGCCAATATATACAGTCATGTACTAATGGAAAATTAATTCTCATTACCAGAATGGGTTGCCTGGAACTATCTTTGCTAGATTTAGATGGAGAAGGCACTCCTCTTTCCAGTTCTCTCTTTCTCCTTCCTCCTCTGCTATCAACTATGTGATAGGATAAGAAACTTTTCCTCTTATATGGTTGTGGTTTGGAAGCAACTACCAAGAAAGGGGCTAGATTATCTATACTCGCCCCCGCATCAATGTGTGACTTTGCAACCAGTTATCATCATGTAATGTAAGTGGAAATAAATGTGTCACTTTAGAATTTTTCAGAAGCATATATGTCATCTTACCTACTTTCCTCACCCCTAACCAATAACTAACTGAAATTAAAAGACTCTTGAGATCCTAGTGGAGAACAGAGTAATAAGATAGAAATCTCCTGTGTTCCTGATTTATCATATTGAGGAAAGTCACTTACCAAGCAAGAAAACATCAATTGGACTTTTAAATAACTTTGCTGCATTAAACCTCTGAAATTATAAGGCTTAATTCTTAGTGATAGTACTCTAATACACCTGATATATCTCAAAGTGTATCTTCTGGAATAATAGTCCAGTTAGCTATGTCATAAAAAGGCATATGATCAAATAAATTAGAAATATATTCCTTTTAGAGACATATAATAGAGGATTGTTAAAAGTTCTGAAGAGTTGTGTGACTTTAAAAAAAAGTTTAACTGTTTAAAATACAGCAATTCTCAAATTTACCAGTAAATTAAATCCCTTATGACATTAGAAATACCAATGCCCTGTATAAGTACTATTAACCATAAAACACTCTGGAAACTATTTACTTAGCCAAATCATTGAAAATATCCCTCCATGACTTGGGAAAAACTTTTAAATAGCTCATTGAAAGGTGACTGTTGGAGAAATACCTCAGTGCTAGAGAAAATGAAAGACTGGGGCATGAATCTGTTTAGGAAGGAAAGATGGATGCCTTGGTAGATACTCCTTAGAAACTAATGTAGAGGAGAAGCGGCAAGATGGTGACGGGGCAACCCAGTCTCTGAAGCCCTCTGCAAAGGAGATCTGCAGTGGGTCTCTGACTCTCACCGCGGGGGTCTGTGGACCCCAACATCACTGCCTGCTCTTCATACGGAGCTCAGCCATTGCCACTGCTGGGACATTGCAATGAACTGGACAGTCACTGCGGCGCAAACGGTGACGCTGCCACTGCAGCAACCCCTCCCCCCACCACCTCTGCCGCTGCTGCCACCACTACCACAGCCTCCATGACGGCTGTAGCACATCACAGCACCCGGGCCCGAGGCGATCCACATCAAACCCCTTCAGGGAAGATCTGCTGGGATCACTGTCACCTCTCCTGCGACCGAGACTGTCCTGCCCGTCCGCTGTAAGGCTCCCGTTGCCTGCCCTGAGGCAGGCAGCCATCTTGTTCCTGTCCGGCCCCACCCCCTCTGAGGCGAGCAGCTGAGATAGCACCACCTGCTGGCGATTCAAGGTAACAACACCAAAACGGGAGAAAAAAGCTTGATAAAGACATAGACCAGAGTGTTGAACGGAGGGTAATCTCAACTGTCCTTCACAACAGATCAAGGGCAACTGACCCTAACTGCAAACTAATTTACCAGCTTGAAAAGAAAACTAGAAATCAAACCTGAGAGGACATAGGACTTAAACAAAATGTCTCTGAGTGTGCTTCATTGATTCTATTAGTTTAATGACTTAATTCTATTCCTACTGTATTGTTCTTTTTTCTTCTTTCCTTTTCCTTTTCTTCTCTTTTCTTCTCTCTGTAAACCATATCTCTGTATACAGGAACAGCGCACTAACAAGGTGTTTGGTTAGCTTGTATGTTAGCATCACTATATGTTTTATTTTTATTTTTTATTTTTTTGTATGAGAGTTGGTTCGTCTGTAGCTGTAGTCTATTGTTTTTATCTGTTTCAGTATAGGCCTCTCCCTCTATTTGTTGGCACACTCGTTTGTTTCCCCCCTTACTCCTCTATCTCTCCACTCACCTCTTCAACCCAATATCTGCTCCATTCTCTCCCTTTTGCTAACCACATTTTATTTCAGGGAGTAAACCTACAGCCCTACTGCACGGACAGATTCCAAGGCAGTGGGAAGTGGGTTCCACATTATCCACACACCTGTCAGCGAATACCAGGACCTGCAGATAGATTTTGAATCACAGCTCTCCCCTTAAGTAAATCTCAAAACTGCAAAAAGGACCACCTCCAACCTACAGTACAACTCCAGAATTGAACAAAGTAAGAGGATATACATAAAGAATAGGAGATTGAACAAACAGAAGTAAAACCAATCCCTTTACCCCTGAATAACAGAATTAAAGAAGATGGTGATATGGAGGGAAGGAAAAAGTAGGGAGGGGGAAAAACCGCACAAATGAAGAAAAACCAAAAGAAGAATATAGGTCTCACACAGACCCCTGGGAAATCAGACACAGAGAAAACAGATTCTGGAACACAAACAATGAAGAACCCCCAGAATGACTGGTTACATGCAAGAAACACAGACATCAAGACATTAATGGAGATAATTAAAAAAATTGAGGAGAGACAAGAGGAAAATAGGAAGGAGCTGATATCAGAAATGACAGTAGTAAAGAATACTGTGATGGAAATGAACAACAGACTAAGAAGCATGGAAAGCAGAATCAGCAAAGCAGAAGAAAGAATCTCAGAGCTTGAAGACCAAACACAGAACTAACCCAAACTGTCAAAAGCATAGAAAAGAAGCTCAAAAAGACAGAACAAAATGTGCAAGAGATGAATGATCACTTCAAGAGACCAAACCTAAGAGTAATTGGGCTTCCTGAGGCAGAGAGAGAAACAGAAGCCACACTGGAACAAACATTTCATGAAATCATTCAAGAAAACTTCCCTCAGATCATTAAGGATGAAAAAATTCAAACACAAGAGATTCAGAGAACCTCTGCAAGACAACAAATGAGAAGATCAAGTCCCAGACACATAATAATTCACCTAAACAAAGTAGCTATAAAAGGAAAAATCTTAAAGGCAGCAAGAGAAAAAGGTCAGACTACCTACCAGGGAAAACCAATTAGAATAGCAGCAGATTTATCCACAGAAACCCTTCAGGCCAGGAGAGCCTGGAATCCTATCTTCAAATCTAAAAGAGAAACAATTTCAACCAAGAATAGTCTACCCAGTCAAACTGAGCTTCATTAGTGAGGGAGAATTGAAATCTTTTCCAGATATCCAATCCCTAAGAACCTACGCTGCCACCAGACCACCTCTACAAGAAACACTGAAGAAAGTACTGAACACAGAAGAAAAAGAAAAAAGAACAACAGCATTCTTCACAAGAGTACAGGCAAAAGATTAAAAACACACATGAACCAACTCCAAAACCCAAAGAAAGACAACAAACAAACAGGAACAACTCTGTAAGAACCTTATGACAGGGATCAACTCTTGCATTTCAATTATTAGCCTAAATGTGAATGGACTAAATGCACCACTGAAAAGACATAGAATGGCAAAATGGATAAAATATCATCAGGCAACAATCTATTGACTTCAAGAGACTCACCTCAATAGAAAGAACACCCAAAGACTCAAAGTAAGAGGATAGGAAACAAACTTTCAGGCGAACAGAATATAAAAGAAAGGAGGAGTAGCAATCTTAATTTCAGACAAAATACCCTTCAAGCTATTAAAAATCAAAAAGGATACAGAAGGCCACTACATAATGATAAAAGGCTCAATCCATCAACAAGAAATATCTATCCTAAACATATATGCACCCAACATAGGTGTGCCAACTTGTTGGAAAACTAAAGCAACTTGTTGGAAAACTAAAGAAAGATATCGACTCTAACACTATCATAACTGGGGACTTTAATACCCCACTCACAACCCTAGACAGATCATCAGGACAAAAAATCATCAAGGAGATCCGGAACCTCAATGTGACTTTGGACCAAATGGACTTAATTGATACCTACAGAACACTCCATCCAAAGACCACAAAAATACACATTCTACTCATCACCACATGGAACATATTCTAAGATCGACCACATACTCGGCCATAAATCAAGCATAAGCAAATTTAAGAGGACTGAAATTCTACCAAGCACCTTCTCGGACCACAGTGGAGTAAAAATAAACATTGACACCAACAAAGTCCCCCCAAAACCCACAAAGACATGGACACTAAACAGCATGAGGCTAAACAACTCCTGGGTCAATGACAAAATCAAAACAGGGATCAAAAGCCACCTGGAAACAAATGAAAATGAAGAAACATCTTACCAAAATCTCTAGGATACCCGGAAAGCTGTAGTAAGAGGGGAATTTATATCCCTACAAACACACATGAAGAAAATGGAAGGAACAGAAATTCACAGCCTAACAAGCCACCTAAAGAAGCTAGAAAAGCAAGACCACAAAAACCCTAATTTCAGCAGAAGAATACAGATCAACAAAATAAAAGCCCAAATCCAGGACATAGATGACAAAAAGATAATACAAAAAAATCAATGAAACAAAAAGCTGGTTCTTTGAAAGGATAAACAAGATCGATGGTCACCTAGCTAGACTGACCAAGAAAAAACGAGAAAAAAACCAAATAGGCACAATCAGAAACACAAAAGATGAAGTCACATCTGACCCTGAAGAAATACAAAAGAGCATTAGAGACTACTACGTAGACTTGTCTGGAAACAAACTTGAAAACCTTAAGGAAATGGAGGACTTTCTGACATCACACAACCTACCTAGGTTGGAACAAGAAGAAATTGAGACCCTAAATAGACCAATAACAATCAAGGAAATTGACTACGTAATAAGAAAACTTCCTACAAAAAAACGCCCTGGTTCAGATGGCTTTCCAGCAGAATTCTCCAAGACATTCAAGGAGGAGCTGATACCAATCCTAGTGGAGGTATTCCAGGCAATTGAAAAAAGATGGAACTCTCCCCAAATCATTTTACGAAGCCAACATCACATTGATACCCAAGCCAGGTAAAGATCCAACAAAGAAAGAGAACTACAGGCCAATATCTTTGATGAACATAGATGCTAAAATTCTCAACAAGATCCTAGCAAACCGGATTCAGCAATACATCTCAAAAATCATCCACCATGACCAAGTAGGCTTCATTCCTGGGATGCAAGGCTGGTTCAACATTCATAAAACCATAAATGTAATTAAATACATCAACAGATGTCAAAACAAAAACCACATGATCATATCATTAGATGCAGAAAAAGCTTTTGATAAAATCCAGCATCCCTTCTTGATAAAAACCCTTGAACAGCTAGGCATATGGGGAACATACCTCAAAATAGTAAAAGCCATCTATGAGAAACCCACAGCCAGCATACTCCTAAATGGACAAAAATTGGAACCAATTCCCCTGAAAACTGGAACTAGACAAGGATGCCCACTCTCACCCCTTCTGTTCAACATAGTATTGGAAGTCCTAGCTAAAGCAATCAGAGAAGAGGAGGCAATCAGAGGTATTCAAATAGGATAAGAGGAAGTCAAGTTATCTCTCTATGCAGATGATATGATTGTGTACCTTGAAAACCCAAGAGAATCTGTCAAAAGCCTCCTTACATTGATAAAGGCCTTTGGCAAAGTCTCAGGATATAAAATAAATGTACAAAAGACAATCGCATTTCTCTACATCAATAATAAACAAACAGAAACCCAAATAAAAAACACAATTCCATTCACAATAGCCACACAAAAAATGAAATACCTTGGCATCTTCCTAACCAGAGATGTGAAAGACCTTTACAATGAAAATTACAAAACACTGCTCAAAGAAATCAAAGCTGACACAAACAAGTGGAAAAATATCCCATGCTCATGGATCAGAAGCATCAACATTGTAAAGATGTCCATCTTACCTAAGGCAATCTACAAATTCAATGCAATACCCATTAAATTACCAACAACTTTCTTCTCAGACCTAGAAAATACAATACAGGAATTCATATGGAAACACAAACGTCCAAGAATAGCCAGAACAATCCTAAGCAAGAAAAACAAAGCAGGTGGATATCACAATACCAGACTTCAAACTTTACTATAAAGCTACAATCATCAAAACAGCTTAGTATTGGTACAGGAACAGGCATATAGATCAATGGAACAGAATTGATATTCCAGAAGCAAAACCTCAATTTTTCAACCAACTCATCTTCAACAAAGCCCCCACCACCTACCATTGGGGAGAGGAGAACCTATTCAGTAAATGGTGCTGGGGAAACTGGCTGACCACATGCAGAAGATTGAAACCGGACCCCTATCTATCCCCATACACAAAGGTTAACTCCAAATGGATCAGAGACCTAAATGTAAAACCTCAAACCACAAGAACCTTAGAAAAGGAAGGAAATACCCTCATGGAATCGGAACTGGCATCCAATTCCTTTACAAAACCCAAAACCCACAGGTCATAAGATAGAAGATAGACAAGTGGGACCTTATTAAACCAACAAGCTTCTGCAAAGTCAAAGAAACCATCAAGAGAGCAGGGAGACAGCCCACAGACTGGGAAAAAGCATTTGCCAATTCTAGGTCTGACTAGGCTTAACATCCTGGATGTACAAGGAACTGAAATGTACTGAAAAGAAGAAAACAAACAACCCCATTATAAAATGGGCAAAAGATATGAACAGACACTTCACAAAGAAGACATTCGAGCAGCCAACAAACACATGAAGAAATGCTCAACCTCACTAATCATCAGGGAGATGCAAATCAAAACGACACTGAGATACCACCTAACTCCAGTCAGAATGGCCATTATCAACAACTCAAAAAATAACAGCTGCTGGAGAGGGTGTGGCGAAAAGGGAACACTTCTACACTGTTGGTGGGAGTGTAAACTAGTGCAACCTCTGTGGAAAGCAGTGTGGCGATTCCTAAAAGCTTTAAAAATCGACCTTCCATATGATCCCGCAATCCCACTACTGGGAATATATCCTGAAGAACTCAAATCACTTTATAAAAAAGATACCTGCACATGTATGTTTATCGCAGCATTGTTCACAATAGCAAGAACTTGGAAACAACCATGCTGCCCATCAAAAGAGGACTGGATTAAAAAAATGTGGTACATATACACGATGGAATACTGCGCAGCCATAAAAAAGAACAAAATCATGAATTTCGCAGCAACCTGGATGGAACTAGAGTCTACAATACTGAGTGACCTCTCACAGAAACAAAGATCCGAGTATCACATGTTCTCACTCATATAATGGACCTTAAACATCCAATGTTATACTATAAGAAAATGACTGATGGTACTGGGAAACTATGGGGGAGGGGGATGGGATTAACAGTAGCAAATATCTGTCTGGGGATGGGAAAACACCTCTTATCAACAGGGTGCCTGAATGAAACGTATTTGTACACCTAACCCTTAACTGTACCCCACAAAACCATAATAAAAAATAAAAATAAAAAAGAAACTAATGTAGAGAGACAAATTTAAGTAGACCTGAAGCAAAGAGAAGGCATCTGATGGGCATCTGATGGGCAAGTGAACGGATAGAGATAGTTTGACCAACATACATTTATATGTGCAAACAAAGAGTTAAATGGCCAAGTGCGATATTTTTTCATGTATTATAATCCATTTAAACTACACACTACTTTGCACTGGGTAATAGAATATTTGCTGGTTTCACTCAGTCACTCTAAAGAACATTCTCTTGTCATAGTCCAAGAAGGGATGACTCTGTGTGATAAAATCTTCTCCCTTCCTTTTCCTACCATGGCTGATTGATCAGGGATATACCCCAGTGCATAAAACCAATCAAGTCATTTTCTGACCAAATGTCTTCCAGACACTTGAGTAACCTATCTATTCACATTACAAGTATAAAAGTGATATTAAAGAGAGATTAACTGGGTGATGGGGGAATGGGGTTAAAGGAGAGTGGGAAGAGACAGGTGTGATATGGTGTTGGGAGGATAATCATTTTGGGTCATTTGGTTTGAGGAGTTAAGTCAAGAGAGAGCTAGATGAGAGATCAGGTAGCCCCTGAGGATAATTCAGTTACTTGCAACTAAGAGATCCATAACTAAGGTCCTACTTCATATGTCAGTAAATCAGTGTTTTGACTATTGGTAAAGGTTGGGGGGGATTTCAACTATTTACTTAAAATTAAAATTTTCATTTTAAATGAAAAAAATGTAAAAGTAATGAGTTCTCATTGGACTTACAAATAAACTGTGATATATGTACATTATTGTTGCCAATAAATAATCATGGTGATATTTGACCTCAGCTATTTACTAATAGACTGCTTATTCGCAATAATGTTAACATCAAGCCTTTAAAAATTCGTTTTCCCCTAAGATTAATTCCTGTTCCCAAGTGTATCCACCTATACAGAACACTTTTGTTTTATCTCCATGAGATATATAGGGACACAATGAATTAAATAAATAGATGAAATAGAAGAGACTCTGGCCTTATAACCAAGAAGCTAGCAATCTAAGTGGAAATATAAAAGTAATACATAAGAAATTTTTAGAAAAATAATTTCTAAAGAAATCATTGGAGTAGAGAAAGACAACAAATACATTATTTATTTAGTTAAATAAAGTATATCATTGGCTTTAAGAGACCAAATACATATAGGTTTTTAATCTTTCAACTTTTTAAAAATAAATTTTATAAATTGGTTTTAAAAGATTACAAAACCGTTTTGTTTTAGTTTTTTTTTCTCCCCAGTGGATCTTTAGGAAATTGTTTTAAAAATTGTAATATTACCTATTTTTATTAAAGTTTACTAGCTTAACCAAAAATATAATTATCTTTCCCCAATTAGCACCAGCATTATTAGGAAAAGATTAAAAATAGGATAAGTGGACTGTTTTTTATTAAATGTTTTATGCTCCTTAGCCAAAGAGAAAAAATGAAACTGGAAAAAATAATAAATAATGATGTTATGATGTACAGAAGCTGAATATAATATGATGATAAAATCTATAATATGATATGTAACATGCTATATGACATATACCATATACCATTATATGGTATATAATATATTCTATAATATATAATACAATATGATATAAAGAAGTTGAATATAATACAAAATCAAAACAATTTTGCGCATATATATTTTAAATCTATTTTAAACGTATATTTCTTTTAATCTAAAACTTTTGGTCTGTCATTGTTTAAAATTTAGCTTTCTTCAAAGAAAACCCAAATAAGTACTTGAAATATAGCTGGAGAGCACCATTACTATTCTATTTCAAAATTACCTTAGAAGAATCAGAATTAATGAGAAGATTTATCACATTTAAGTGAGATCATAGCTGTCAAGATTTTTTACAACTTTGAGCTAGATGTGGCAATAGAGAAAATACAGAAATGACAACAAAGACAAAATGAAAAAAAAAATTCACTAACAATTGTATGTCGGGAAGAACCATTAGAGATAATGCAATTTCAACTGAGCACTAAAAGTTTTAGCTAAAAGCAAACACACACAACATTAAAAGAAGCAGAACTCTTGGAGGGTAAAAAAGAAAGCTAGGGCCGGGCTCGGTGGCTCAGCATATAATCCCAGCACTTTGGGAGGCGAGGCAAGTGGATTGCCTGAGCTGGTGGGTTCGAGACCAGTCCAGCCAATTGGCGAGCCCTCCTCTCTACAATCAATCAAAAAATTAGCCGGGCATGGTAGCGCTCACCTGTAGTTTCTGCTACTTGGAAGACTGAGGCAGGATTGCTGAGCCCAGCAGGTGGACTCTGAAGTGGCAGTGAGCACCAGCCTGGGCAACAGAGTGAGACTCTAACTCAAAAACAAAACAAAAACAAAAACAAAAACAAAACGATAGCTAGATGCTTGGCTGACGAGAGAGAAACATTCTTTTTAAGTGTGTAAAGTACTCACTTCATCCTCTTACTTCCATGAAGTTTCTCACTTCAGTTAACTCTCCATCATTTGTGCATAAGGAAGATAGTGTTGATACAGATATTCCAAAGAAAGAATTACCAGAAAATGATGATTTTCTTTTATAACATTTGAAATAGGATCCATAGGCTTCTGATCTGCTACTGGTTACAGAGTGGGCAGAGGTTACATCCATCCCTCTTTACTGCCCACCATAAACACATAGATGGGTAAACACATTCAGGCAAAATTAACACATTGCTAACCTTCAAGGAAGGCAGATGTGTGTGTTGAATATAAAGAGGGAAGCTAATGTGCCCAGGATGAATTGTTCTTGGGGGGAGGAGGGGTGAATTATAGACTCAGTTATAGTCCCCACAGTAAATGGCTACAGGGAAACACTAGTACAGAAACAGGAGACATGACTTTGGCTTGATATCAGACAAGGAAATCAAAGTGAGATCCTTAAATTAAGCTGGAATCCTGAAAATCATTGTTATCCTTAACAGTAGAACAAAACAAACTTATAAAATCACAACTAGTTCAGGGAACCCACAAGAAAATTTGTCTCTGGGCTACAGTGTGTGTTTATATGTGTGTTGGAGTGAGGTGGGGTAGGTGGGGATGAGGCAGGTAGAGGGGAAACAGAAGAGTGTTTTCATATGTAAAATCTCAAATCTTAAACTCAGGCTATGAGTAGGTCCTATGGCTTCATATAACTACCTGATCCTTTTCTTTATTCAGGCAAATATATAGCAAATTTTCTTGTCATCTCTTTGACTTGGTTGTTGGATTCCTCTTTCCTCATCTATTTTTTTTTCCACAAAGACAAATAGCCTTCTGAGGACTCAGACTTTATTTTATTTTGAGTTGGAGTCTCACTCTATTGCCTAGACTGGAGGGCAGTGTCATGCTCATGGCTACCACAGCCTCGACCTGCTGGGTTCCGAGCGATCCTTCCACCTCAGCCTTCCAAGTAGCTGGAACTACAGCCAGGAGCCATCAGCTAATTTTTAAATTTTTTATTTTTATTGTAGTGGTGAGGTCTCACCAAATTGCCCAGGCTGGTCTTGGACCCGTGAGCTCAAGCAATCCTCTCACCTCAGCCTCTCAAAGTGCTGGGATTATAGGCGTGAACCACCATGCCTGGCTAGGACTCTGACTTTAAACAGTGATGTCAGTCCAACCTTCTGTTTCATGGATACTCTCAACCACTTCTGGAATTACCTGATGGGTATGAGAAGTTCAAGGAGGCAGCTTAATGGCTTACTGCTGAAGTTTCCAGGTTCCTCTTTATGCCTCTTTATTGAGGATTTCCTTTCTTCACTTATGACTTAATAATGCACTTAATGCTTTTTAACATGTTATCAAATATTAATAAATGCTAAAGACAAAATTTTTAAAAATCTTATCTTTTTCTGTCACCACGCCAGAACTAAAATTTAGCCCAATAATTTTGTTTCTATCTTTACTAACAAGGCTACTTTTAGTTGACAGGCATATGTGTTCCTTCCCCTTGCCCATCTATAAGAAATGAATACAAAATACCGTTTTATTGCATAAATACAAAAATGTGATGACTATAAACCATGAATCGCATTATAAGGTCTTTGTCTTAGTTTATGAATGCTAAACAAAATCAGGAATACAGCAAATTGTTCTAACACAAAAGTCATCATTTTGTAAAACATTCTAATGCCTAACTAGCTAATACTCAAAAATCTTCATTAGAAAAAGAATTTAATGTTACCGTACTCTGTTTTTTCAACTATTTTAGCTGTGAGTCATATTGAATACTATGGTAAGTCATCCCTATCATTGCTTTAGGACTGAAACATTTATTTCCACTATTAGAAATGCTGGTAACTGGTAATTCTTAGCGGAATCCTTTTTTTAGGAATTGCCTAAGGTGAAAATGTAATACCCTATCCATTTAGAGAGTATACCAATGACAGGTACATACAGGGGTGTAAGGTCCCAGCTCCTTTAGTGCTGAAGGTGAATTCTAGCTCCATGGTTCCCCCTGAAGGAACTGAGGTCTTTGTGGCAATGAGAAGGCAATTCAACTCTTCTTTCTGTCCAAAGCTACTTCTTTCTCTCCCTTGAAAGTATTGATCTTAAGTTCACCGTCAAACATTTTCCTAAACAGAAAACTCCATCACAGAATTTATTGATCATGACGTATGGGAAGCATATACCAGAAACTTCCATTAGTAATTATCACATAGTTTAAACATCAAAATGACTTAATGGCTTAGATCATTTGGTTTTAGGCACTTTAAAAATAATCACTGCTAATATTTTAGGGGACTTTTCTATGATAGATAAAGCCTGAGGTCTCCATTGGTAATGTCTATGTTGTGTAGGGTCAGTCCTCCTAATTAGCTTTTGCTGTGGATCTTGAGACTGCTTATTAACACTGTTAAAATACTTCTGTAGAGGCATTTTCTTGTATGACTTTTCTCTTTCCTGGTTTTCACTAAAGGCTATTACTCTGAAATCCAGCAAGTCTGCTTATCAAAATAAAAGTAACCAGTCTAGAAAATAGCTACATCCTTATTACTGGTATTCCTGCTATTGAAAATCAAACCTTGCTGTTATTTCATAGTTACACTAATTCATATCAATTTATTGATTTTTACCTCAAGGACAATATAGTGCATGAAAATTATCATATTCCCTTCTTTGTGTTGACTATTAGAAAATTAATTATAGTTTTTTGACCTAGTTTAGCATGCAAAGAAAATTTATACTTGGAGTTTGGCTATAAACCTTAGCCTTGTCTTCATCTTTTCTACCTACTCTCATTTTCTCTTTGTCATATGTGCTTCACTATCAATTTTAGTTCTTATTGTGCTGTTATTTTACCTGGTGTTTGAATACATTTTTGGAAAAAAATGGCTGATAAATATAATAATTATGTAGGAAATGATGACAACACCCCAACAGAAAAAGATGTCATTTTAGCAACCATAAAGCAAATGCAAAGATAGATGATAACACAAAGGATTTTTAGATAACTTTTTCATCAAGATAGTAAGAATGTTCATGAGATAATACAATAATGAATTTCTCCACGTTATTATTTTAAATTCAGTTGGTTGATTTATTAAAAATTTTTTTGCTGTGGACCAAATAAGTATCCTATTGGTTTTTGCTTTATCTTGCGAATATGCATAAATGCTAAGGACTTGGAATTTTAAGTAGATAGAGCTAAATTGAATTCCCAGCCTCACTCACTGTTTTTTATATGAACGTAGGCAAGTTGTTTTGCTTTATGCTTCACATATATAAATATGAATAATGTTTTCAATGTAGGTTTACTGTTACAATTATTTGAATGCAATGCATAAAATGCATAGTATGGTGCTTGATTTGTAGTGAAATAACTATAAACAGCAGTATTATTTGCATTCAATATACTTTAATAAGAGTTTGTTTTTATTTTTTTTTTTTACTTTTTTTATTTTTTGTTTTTTTGAGTTGGAATCTCACTCTGTCGCCCAGACTGGAGTGCAGTGGCCACTCGCGGCCACCGCAGCCTCGCCTGCTGGACTCTGGCGATCCTTCCGCCTCAGCCTTCCGAGTAGCCAGAATTGCAGGCACACGCTACCATGCCCGGCTGATTTTTTGGTTTACTGTAGAGATGAGGTCTCACTGCCCAGGGGGGTCTCGAACCCACAGGCTCAGGCAATCCACTCACTTCAGCCTCCCAAAGGCGCGGGATTACACTGAGCCACCAAGCCCAGCTAAGAGTTAGTTTTTTAATTAAAATTCACTCAACTTATAATGCAAATAAAATCTATCGTTCAAGGTAAATTTGAAATAAAAGAGTTAAGATAACTCAAGTGTGAAACTCAATTGAAAATAGAACTTTAAGAATTTCCAGCCTGAAGCTAATTGTTTGATCTAAAAATCAATGTCAGTACTAAGTAAGGAGGACACAGGAGAAGAAGAGAGAAATGACGTATAAAGAAAGTAGAACATAAGAATGACAGCTGAAATTCAGGTCAAATCTTGTCTTGGAAGTCAAGGGTTAGAAGAGACAAGAAAAGACAAACTGTGTAAAAGAAAAAATCAAGTTGGTGTGGTTTCATAAAAGCCAAGAAAATGTTAACTAAGCAGAGACATCCAAGAAGGGAAACTAAGGTTCAAGGTCGTGCTATCTCAACTGCCATCAGATTGAATATGACTAGGTGCAAAACATACTGGGATTCTCTAGTGCTTTTGTCACAAATACGTAGGAAGAAAGATCATCAGGTTTCAGCATTTTCTGGTCTGGGGAACAAGCCAGCATATCTTGTGTTCTCAAACACAAGTGAATCAAGCTTTAAAATCCAGTAAATAACCTTATCTCAACTAGGGCAAAATCTAACAATCTGCCTGCCTATTCTTCCCCTGTTTATACAAGAACATTGTTGATATTTGTCCATAAACCCTTTTCATTCACTCCTCAGTGAATGGCTTCCTTCCTCTAAACTGCACATACTGTCACCAATAAGTCTTAATTTTAATTAAATTGATAACTTACTCTTTATCTTAATCGATTTATGCATATAATTTGACATTTGAGCTGTATCACTTTTTTTTTTTTTTTTTTTGGGTTTAAGTCTCACTCTGTCGCCCAGACTGGAGTGCAGTGGCCGCTCCCGGCCACCGCAGCCTCAACCTGCTGGGCTCTGGCGATCCTTTCCCCTCAGCCTTCCAAGTAGCTGGAATTACAGGTATGCACTACCACGCCCGGCTGATTTTTTGATTTATTGTAGAGATGAGGTCTTGCTGCCCAGGCGGGTCTCGAACCGCGGGCTCAGGCAATCCACCCACCTCAGCCTCCCAAAGGCGCGGGATTACAGGCTGAGCCACCGAGCCCGGCTTGTATCACTTTTTGAAATATGTATTTGGCTAGCGTGTCAAAACACTCTTGGTTTTTCTATAACATTCTGGACAACTCTCTGGGCATTCTTACCTCCAGGACTCTCCTTAGTCAAGAATAGTGTTGAAGCACACAGTTCTAAAGCCACATTGCGTGAGTTTGAAATCTTGTTATTGTTATGACCCTATGCAAATTATTCAACCTCTCTATAACTCAGTTTCTTTATTTGCAGAATGCTATTAAGCCTATTTTCCTCCTCATGGAGTTGGTGAGAGGCTTATGAGTGTTATTATGAACAAAACCACCTGGAAAATTTACTGGCAGATGGAAACCAGCACATAAATATTAGCTATTTTTATCTTTATTTTATGGCCTTCCATTAAAGGTATATTTCATGTCATTCTACCATTGGCCTTCTTCTCTTTGAATTTCATATACCTACTTGGTGATTCAATTTTGCTCCATGACTTTATTTCACAATTACCTCCCTTGTATGCAGATCCTTCTAGAATCCAGGCCTCTGTTTTCAAGTGTCCATCCACTAGCCAACTCCACTCGAATGCTCCACAGGCATTACCAATTCCACATCTTTCCCGTACCAAGCCTGTTTCTATCATTTTCTGGGTGAGTAGGTTCATCAGGAAACTAACTTTCCAATTCATAATTGTGGGTCTTATCCTTAATGTCTTTTTTTCACTTACTGTTTCTTCTATGTACTTAACATTTGAATACATTTTTTTTTCTGCTCTCACTAACAGACAAAATCTTCTGAAGTATTGTTAATAGCCTAACTGGTCTTCTGAACCACTCTTCTGAAATGTATTCTGTAATGTTCGCCAGAAATCTGTTTTACAAACCTGTTTAAAATGTTTAAATGTTCTCTAGCGGCCTAAGGATGATAAATAAATTTTTTTAGCTCACTTTGAATACGCTTTTATTTTCACTTCATCTGTTTTTAGATAAATACAACCACTTCACTACCACCTGTATTCAATGAGCTTCTGGACTTATTGACATTATGTTAAGAAGTCTGGCTTCTTTCTGAATCTGGTTCTCAGAAATACACCCTGAGCGTAAAAAGTCATTCTCTCAACAATTTTATTGATTGTCTTTTATTTCATTTTCCATTATTGGCTTAGACATCACTACCCTTTCCACTACATTTCTTTCTTTGTTTTTAGACAAAGTAGCTTTCTATATCTACTTACATTCTATATCTCTCACTGCAGTATAATTGCCTTGTAATCTTCCTGTTTTCCTAATAAACAGTAAATCAAATTTGCAATCTTAATGACTAACACAGTACCTAAAAAAAGAGAAACACTCAATAGATATTTATTGAGTGACTAATTAGGCAATATTGATTGTTAAGAAAATAATATAAATTAAATATTATTAGAAAACAATCCTATTTTAATTATTAAGAAACTCTGTTCAAAATGTGAGAAATGAAAAAGGATTAAGAAAGAAAATAACTTCCATAATGCCACTGTTTATATGTGGCACAGTAAGATATTTTATATGGAAAATTGGGTAACTATAACAAAAATTAGTAAGACCTGAAAATTAAGAATAAGATCTTAGTTTTAGGAAAAAGACTATATTCCAACACACTACTATTATAGTATGTTAATATTGTAACACATTAAGAAGATATAAATATACTATGAGTCAATAAAAAAGGATAAAACATAAACCAAATGAATAAAACATATCACAGTGTCTATGTAACATCAAATCTCTAAGTATATAAGCACACTTGTCAAATAAATATATACACATGTACAAACACAAGTTTATATCTCATATAACTTAATGTGTATATAGTACATAAACTATATTTTTAATTTCTAAAAAATACTTTGCCATGAACTTCTAAAACTAAAAAGTGTTACTTTAGATTCTCCTATGATTTATATTTAATAACCAATTCTTAGCACTTACATGGTTAAGCATTCTGTTTGTGAAGCAACATAAATTTTATATGAAGTTATATCAAATGATAAAATTTATATTCCTAAAAATTGATATAATTGAGCTGTATCTGGATTTTTTCTGAAGTGGTTTTCTATAGTTCAACATTAATAACACATTTTTGTTTAATGTTTTGAAAAATATGGTATATTTCAATTACAATTTGGCAAGCTAGCATTTCCACAGATACAAATACAAATAAGACAAATTTGTCCCAACAATGTCCTTAATTCCAAATACATTATTATTATATCTAACACATAATATCAATCTCTTCAATCTTGATTACACAAATTATTCATTTCCAAAGTATTTATGTACTTTGTTGGTTTATAAGCCACAAACAGATGTTTTGCTATAACCATGTCAAGAATGAAAGATAATTTATGTTTTTAATCAGCAGTAAAACAGGAACAAAGATTTTATTTGTACTTAAAACCTCAGTCTATATTCTCTATTTTCTTTACTCTAAATAAATTCATAATTGACTTGTTAATCATGCTAAGAGTTGTAGTTAGAATAATTTACCTTCCTTGTGAAGATAAAGTCCACAAACCTAACATAGCAGAGGTTTCATTTATTCTTTAACAAATACTGGTATATTAATTTGGCTTAGATGAACATTTCCTGAATCTCTAGATACATCATTTAAAGATCCTGCCAAAGTCACTTAATCTAAAAATTAACTTGATAATTTATAGAATTCAATAATCATGTGTGTTCATACTACTAGACAGACTGAATAGAAAGATAAAATGAGATTTAAAAAATCAAAGACTTTTGGACACCACTTAGTTTCATAAAGCCTTGTGAGGTTGATAAAATGAAAGGGCTGAAGGTCATTAACAAAAGTCATTAATTAAAAGATTCTCTTTGGGATTTCTGGGTCAATCAGACAATGTCTTGCATATTCAGTATATTCAGCTGAGGGAGTGGTCAAGGAAGAAAGCATATTAAATACAAAAGTAAAAAACAATAAATGACCCGATTCCAGGTGCAGATCTAATATTAATACTTGAGAAGATCTGAATGGTATCTAAGTAATTATATATAGATAGTTTCCCTGACAATGGTTGGACTTAAGATTTTTCGTCTTTACAATGATAGGAAAGCAATACAGGTTTAGTAGAAATTGTCCTCGAAATTGTTAATTACAATATTTTCCTGAACCAGCAATGTGCAGTATGACACTATATTGCAATGTTGGGCAGGGTCAGCCAGTCTCAGTTCCCACTCAGTCACGTGATCTTGAGGATAAACAATGGTGAACAATGGAAACATAGAGTATAATGTGTTATAAGATGATTTTACCCAGCTTTAGGCTAATGTAAGTGTTCTGAGCACATTTAAGATAGGCTATGCTAAGCTATGCTGTTTGATATGTTAGGTATATAAAATGCATTTCAACTTACGATACTTTCAACTTATGACGGATTTATTGGGACATAACTCCATAGTAATTTGAGGAGTGTGTTAGTTGCCCAGAATCCTTTACAAGCTACTGGTATTTATCATTAGAGTGATCTACGTTCAGGTAAAATCTACTAAAAATTCCTATGCACTAGAGGAATACTGACTAAAGAAAAAAATTAAGATGAATAAATGGAATATTATATATTAAGAAAAAAGAAATAATATGAAAAGGAAATACTAAAATTCCAGGGCTAACTAAAATGCCTTTAAGAATAAAGTAGATTTCATTTAAATTTGTTTTAGACTTTATTTTAATTTTGTTTAAAATGTGTGATGTAAAAAATTTGGATGTTCCTGATGATGAGATATAATCAAATGTCTTTTTTTTTCTCACTGGAATCAATAAAAATAATCTAGAAAAAAAGAAACATCCATACTCATATGAAACTAACTTAAGGCAGATTTTGAGCATTTGATAAAGTTTGTAAAAATCAAAACTCTTTCACTATAATGTTTTGAATATTATCTTTTTCTTGTCACAAATTTAACAATACAGAATTGCAGAAAATATGATATAAGCCTGTTAACCACTTGGTTTTAATTAATTAATTAATTTTTTGAGTCAGATTCTCAATCTGTTACCCAGGCTGGAGTGCAGCGGCACACTCCTGGCGACTGCAGCTTTGACTTGCTGGGCTCAGGCGATCCTTCCACCACAGCCTTCCAAGTAGCTGGAACGCAGGCATGTGCTGCCACACCTGGCTAATTTTTTGATTTTTTGTAGAGACGAGATCTCACCAAGTTGCCCAGGTTGATCTCAAACCCATGGGCTCAGGCAATCCTCTCGCTTCGGACTCTCAAAGTGCTGGGAATACAGACTTGAGCCACCGCGCCCAGCCAACTTCTTGGTTTTAAATAAATGCTAGCTACATAAATATAATAGTATATTTTTCTCTGTACTGCAATTTAATTTTTAGACTTGATTTATAGATGATATTAACCAACACAAATATGAATAATATATGCATTTAAAGTCAATTGATCTTCCACAATGGTGCCAAAAGTACACAACGGGGAAAAAGAGATTCTCATTAATAAACAGTGCTGAAAAAACTTGATACTCACATGCAAAATAATAAAATTGGATCCTTATCTCAGACCATATGCAAAAATCAACTAAAATGAATTAAAGACTTAAATGTAAGAACTAAAACTACTTTAAACACCTGGGAAAAAAGCTGCTTGACATTGGTCTGGATAATAATTTTCTGACCATGACCCTGGAAACACAGGCAATGAAAACAAAATAGATAAATGGATTATGTAAAATCTAAAGCTTCTGTACAGCAAAGGATACAATCAACAGAGTAAAGAGACAACCTATGTAACGGGGGAAAATGGGAAAAATATTTACAAGCTGTATAATCTGATAAAGGATTAATGTAAAAAATATATGAGGAACTCAACTCAATAACAAGAAAACTAACAACCTGATTTATAAATGGGCAAAGGAAACAAGTTGACATTTCTTAAAATAAAGCTTACAAATGATCAACAAATACACAAAAATGTTCGACATCACCAATCATCAGGGTAGTGCAAATTAAAATCACTATGAGATATCACTTCACACCTGTTAGAATGACTATTATCAAAAAGACAAAAGATAACAGGAGTTGGCAAGGGTATGGAGAAAAGGAAACCTTTGAATACTGTTGATAAGAATGTGAATTAGTATAGCTATTATGGAAAACAGTATGAAGGATCCTCAAAAAATTAAAAATAGAGCTACTATGTGATCTAGCAATTCCACTTCTGGTATATAACCAAAGGAAATGAGATTAGTGGGCCAAAAAGATCTGCAGTCCTATGCTTGCTACAGCATAATTCACAATACCAAGATATGGAATCGAGCTAAGTGTGCATCAATGGATGAATAGATAAAGAAATGTGCAATGGGCAGGGCTTGGTGGCTCAGCCTGTAATCCCAGCACTTTGGGAGGCCAAGACAAGTGGATTGTCTGAGCCTGCGGGTTCGAGACCCGCCAGGGCAACTTGGTGAGCCCTCGACTCTACAATAAATCAAAAACTAGCCAGGCGTGGTAGGCTCGCCTGTAGTTCTGGCTACTTGGAAGGCTGAGGCAGAATGACGCTGGAGTCCAACAGGTTGAGGCTGCAGTAGCGGGGAGGTGTGCCACTGCCCTCAGGTCTGGATGACAGAGTGAGACTCCAACTCAAAAAAAAGAAAAGAAAAGAAAAGAAAAGAAAAGAAAAGACATGTGCAATGGAATTTTGTTCTGCTTTTTAAAAGAAGGAAAGCCTATCATTTGCAACACCATGGATAAACCTGGAAGACATTATATTAAGTGAAATAAGTTAGGCACAGAAAGGCAAATATCGCATGACCTCACTTGTATGTGGAATCTGAAAATTGGAACTCATGGAAGCAGAGGGTAGAATGGTGATTGCCAAAAGCTGGGGCTGGGGTGGGGGAAATAGGAAAGTTTGGTTAAAAGATAGTAAAAATAATTTTAGGTAAATATTATAAATGCTGACAATGTAAAATTAATGTAATACTCAACAAAAATTGGGAAATGGAGGATGGGTGAAGAAATAAATCAAAGTCAAATTTTGGTGATTTCTTTATATTGCATGGTAGAGAATTTTTTGAAAAATACTTTCTAAAGTTGATGAACCAAACATAAGTACAATATACAATATAAAGTTATAAAGTTACGTATTGAAATATAAAAAATATTGCCTAAAGTGAAAACATAAAAAAGGGAAAAGACATTGCAGATTGTATAGGTCAATTAAAGACCCTATCTTTTACAGTGAGGAGTCAAGATACTCAACATATGTTTGATAGCACAGGAAATTCATATGTAATTTTTGGAATCATGGTAGAAATCATTGAAATACTAGTAACTAAAAATTTACCTCTGGTGATCAGGGTTGGGACTTTGGAAGAAAGGAAAATGAGCCATTTTTATTTCCTTGTTACCCTAGTTGTAATCCAGGGGCTTCAGCACTTTGGTGAATGACTTGTGACAGTTGGCTTCAATTATTTTTATACCTTCAATTTCAAGGTGTTTTAACAGCCACCTCTTTATGTCAAATAAAAGAAAAATTTTGAATATTTTTATAAAAATTATGTTTTAGCTCTTGAATTTGAAAAAATAATATAAAATTAGAAAGAGACCATTATAATCCTAATATTTACCACATATGTAAACAAAAGTCACTATGGTCTGTCTTCTGTAGTTTGCTTTATATGCCAAATACGAACCTTTTTGTGTAATCACTATTTTTGAATTTAAGTTATTCTATTTCTTACTACTGATACAAATCAAAATAAAAGAGTCAATGGTGCATTCACATTCATTATATTTTACCATCCGTTTGAAAAAATATAGCCCTGAAGATATTTTATTAAAATAATTAATCTGTCCATTAGTTTCTTAAGTTCAGTAATATTCATGCTGGTAATATTTCCCTTTAAAAATCACATAAATATAGTCTGAATATGTAATAAATATGTTTTTTTAAATTGAGGCTATGGACTTCTCACAAGTGTCTCAGTAAGCAATATAGTAAAGAATATAGCAGATAGTTCCAAACTAGAGCCATACTTGACATTTATATACATTATTTCCATACTGAAGACCTCAGTAGAACCTCAGAAGATGATTCCTAGCATAAGCCCTGCCTTATCTCTATCAGTGATAGCTCACTGCATTTGTACCTACAAAGGTAAATATTTTTAAAATTCCTTTGTTCATGTATTCAATGGGGAGATTATTTTATTGGAGGAAGAAAACAGCAGTTAATCTTGTATAATATTTAACAACCTTAAAACAACATGGAGCTTTGTGATATTAGTAGTAAAGGAGAAAATACTCACTACTTAAAACCAAACTATTTTTCTCAGAGTGTGACTTGATTTTAAAAGACAAAGAAATTAAGTTAAAGTTTACAAAATCATTCCATATATCCTGGAGTAATCACTGAGATAGCATAATTAGCCTAGTTCTCTCAGATCACTGAGAACTTTGCATTTCTTCCAGAAGCCCAGATTGTCTGTAAAATAGCTATATTTAAAACTTGTGAGGTTGGGTAAGGGGCTTTTTTTGCAGGTGTCATAGCTCTTGATTAGTACATAAATGTATCATTTCCTATGCAACACTGATAATGTTGAAGTTAACCTTGGTGAATTTATCTGATGTCTAAACTGAGAGACAATACTAGTGATACCGTTTAATATAGTTACTCAAGTAATTTCTTTACTTTCAAAAACATAAATATTTCCAATTAAAACGAATATATTTTAGTAGCATAAATATTAATGTCAGACATATGGAGAATTGTCTTGATTACCATTTTTAAAATCCTTGGTGTAAGAGTGGTTCTAACAATAATAATAATAACAATAATAAAAAAATAAATTCATTCTAACCTGGGTACCTTGATAAGCTGCATTTAATGCATTATATCACTTAATATTTGAAACAATCTGAAATTTAAATAAAATCTCAGAATATGTAAATTATGTTACTTAAATCAGAAAGTTAAAAATTGGAAGAGGAAACATTTGAAACCGAGTCTGGTCTGAATCTAAAGTCTATATTCTAACTATTATGCTATTGTTTATGGAGTAAAACAATAATATTTAAGGTGAATTCCCAAGAAATAAAATTATTTTAAATTTGAATTCATCAAGATCTCATTAATTCTTAAATGCATTGTGTTAGATTGTCCATATTAGGCCTTTGAGAAACAAAGAATTATATACACACAGACAAGTACTTAAACACACACTTACACACATGAATCTATTATTATTTATTTGAGGTAAAGTTAACATGAATAAGAAAGAATTGGGAGACAGATGATAGCTTTTGTACCTGTGTTGGGCATTACACTCTGAGATGACATCTCTCCCATAGGCCCCTTTCTGAAAAAGTTACTAAAGCAGTTTCTTATAAATAACTACCATGATTGGTATCATTTTATCTTGCTATATTAGTTTGATCAGTATAAAGCAAGGATCCTTTCCAGGTTCAATGGCAGAAATATATTGTTTTTCAAAGACTTGCAGGTTAGACTACCACAAGAATTTAATTTACTAGGGATAATTGAATCATGAAAATTTAGTCCAATAAAATGACTTCTATTAGGGAGTTTGAATTCAAAGCATATAAAGAGGATTAACAGAGGGCAAAGTTGTAAAAAGCAGAAAGAGATGGAGACAGACAAGAGAAAGCGGAATCCATAAGGAGATAGACGCAAAGAGCTAGCAAAAATGACAAAGAGAGAGATCAGAGGGAATAAAGATAGCAGGAGTTGAAAAGGAATGACAGAGACTTGAAAGATAACCACACTGGCAGGACATTAAAGTAGAAAGCAATAGAATTCTACTCCCAAGAGGATGACAAGTTAGTTGAGTTAATAGAGCAATGTTAAATTCTGAAAAATGTTTTTGTACTCTATGAGGCCTGACTGTGTAGCCTCTAAAATCGTGTTTCCAAGATTGATCTCAGCAATCTGAAAGAACCAAGCAACTACAGAATTAGAGACTTTGGTTTAAATCCTTACCCCTATTGCTTATTAAATGGGAAAACGAGAAATTGAAGGGGTAATCCTTTCTTAACCTAGATAATTTTTTCTAGCTGAATTCATTCAACTTCTATAAAAAAATCATAAAATTCATGGGCTAAGAACCAATACAGTGTATTAAAATATCAAGCATTGTAAGTCCAGAGATATAGAAAGACAAGAAATAATAGAAATACATCACTGACAACATTAATTTTAAAAAATAAAGAAAAAATAAAAATAAGCATCTTAAAGAGTCTTATTGTAAAAAACAGACTGGCAGGGCTCCATGGTGAAGGGACAGCCACATGAAAAACGATAACACTAGACAAGCTATTTGAAAAATGTGAGACAATGGGCTACAAGGAAAATCCAACAAGCAACATAGGTATCTTCTTGGGTTCTTCACTGAATATCAACCTGTATACTCACAGGGCAAGTTTTCTTGAAGCCAGTCAAAGTACAGTTTCCAGAGAAAGACAAACTATTAGGGAGCTGTACATTGAACAACTATGGAAAAATCACATAGAGCTAGGAGATATTCGAGTTTCAACTAATCAGATTGAAGTAATGTTAGATGCCATGACTTTCAAGTCTAGCATAAATGACTAGATCCACTCAGATTAATAATAATAATAATAACTACCTAAAAATAAGACTAGAAAGGATCAAGCTCATCTGCAAGTAAATCAACTGTCATCTAAAAAAAACCAAAAACATCAACTTGACATTCTTAGAAGAAAAAGAATAAAATCCAGAAAAATCCACAACATAGCATAGTATTTGTACTGCTAGCTTAATATCAATGTAAAGAAGCAGGAAATTGTTACCCATAGAGCAGTGAAAAGCCAGTCTGTAGGGCAAGCCCTAGCAATCACATAGATGATGGAATCAGAACCATAGATTTTAAAACAGACTGTGTAAACATGGTAAAGTATTTGAAGGGAAACAGCCATCAGGAGGGAACAAGTAAAAATTTCTATACAGAAGCGGATAAAATATAAAAAGAAAACGGAAAATCTAGAAGAAGAAACTTGAAAGAAAATAATTCTAGATGTGCTTAAGCAAATAATAACATAAATAAAAAAAATGGCCACAGTCTCTAGTTTGTCTGGTCTTACTCTGGAGTTCAATATGTATAAATGGAATACCAGGGATAAAAGACAATGCTTGGGAAGAAATAAATATAGTTGATTATCTGTATTGATGGATTCTGTGTCTGCGGTTACTTCTACACCAAATATATCAAAAACAAAACAAAAATATTAATGATAATAAAAATAACATAATTGAAATGTTATAGAAGTAAAACTATTCTTATAGCATTTACATTACATTAGGTATTATACTACAAGTAATCTAAATATCATTTAAGGTATACAGAAGGTTGCACATAGGTTATATGCAAATACTAAATTATTTTACATAAGGTACTTGAGTATCTGAGGATTTTGGTATCCAAAGCAGTCCTGAAACCATCTTCCCTCAGATACCAAAGGTTAACTATGTTTGAAAACAAAAGAGTAAAATTTTTGTCAACTTTTTTTGAAATATAGAAATTCGGAGGGTCTAGAAGTTCAACAGATCCTAAGCAGACTAAGAATTTATGAAGAAAACACTGGAAGACACATCATACATGATATAAGAAAGACCATAATTAATTAAGTACATTTTTCTGCATGTTAAGATATTGTTATTTGCTAAATACACTTTATATTTCTACTGATAACATGAAAGTCTGCATAAGATATCACATTCTACTAATTTATTTAATTTTTCTTTTTGTTTCATAATTTTCCACAATCGAAAATTCTTGTGAAGTCAGTCCTCATAAAAAAAGAAAATATCACTTTAATCTTTTAAACATACAGTGCTTTTAATAATTTATGGTAGAAAACTAGTAGAAATAAAATATAAAATATTTTAGAGTAGATGTCACCATTTTGGCATAAATATGTCAACCTTTAAAATATTGAATAATAAATCTGAGAAAAACACAATAGCAAAATATTATGCCAACATAAGTTCTGAATTAGATGCAATAAATTTATTTCAAACTGAACAAAAATATTTTATGCAAAATTCAGTGTAGTTTTAAATTTTAATATTTCTAAAGGTATGATTGGGAAAAAAGAATGCATGCCTTTGTTTCGTAATGAAATAGGATGTTTAAGTGCACTCTTATTTATTGAAAAGACTGCTACATTTTGGCTCCACCCTGTCATATTGTTTAATTTATTTTCAACTAAAATTTTATTTTGATTGTAGATCACATATGATTGTAAGAAAAAAAATAGAGATCATGTGTATACTTTATTCGGTCTCTCCCAATATTAAATCTGGAAAAAAAATATAGTGTAATAGCAAAAGCAGGATATTGACATTTTTACAATAGATTGATATTATTCAGATTACCACAGTTTTACTTGTACTCTTTTGCGTGTGTATGTATGTGTGTTTAAATGTCCTATGAAGTTCCTGCATGTGGATGGGATCATGTATCCATCATGATAATCAAATCCTGAAAAGTACTAACACCATAAGGATATATCGTGTTCCTTTTATTAGTTTATTCATCTCCAATATATTTCCTTCTCCCCCTATTGGCCAAGACCTAACTCCTGGCAACCACAGTCTGTTTTCCATTTCTATAATTTTGTCATTTAAAAAAATGATATATACAATGGAATCATACAGCATTTAACATTTAACGATTGACTTCTTTTCCCACTCAGCATAATTTCTTGTGATTTTTTCGAGTCAACATTTATCAATAGTTTGTTCTTTTTATTGCTTAGTAGCATCCATGGTATGAATGTTCAATAGTTTGTTGAATCTGTTAAAGGGCATCTAGGTAGTTTCTAGCTTTAGGCTCTTACAAATAAAGCCGCTAAGAATTTTGTGTTCAGGTTTTCCCACGGGCAACATTTTTTGTTAGTCAGCAATAAATGCCCAAAGTACAATAGCATATGTAGTGTTTTTTAAGAAACTGCTAGACTTTTTTTTCGTAATTTTAGCCTTATATCCCAGAGGTATCCTTCCTTTCCCCCCCCAAAAGGTTTTATAGTTTTACAATGTATATTTAAGTTCACGATCTATTTTTGTAAATCGTATGAGACTTCGGCTGAGGTTTGTTTTTATTCCTATGGACAAAAATTGCTCTGGTATAATTATTGAAAAAGCTAGGCTTTCTACATTTAATTGTTTTGCAGCTTAGTGAAAAATCAGTTGAGCATATTTGTGTGGGTTTACTTAGGGGTCTCTATTCTATTGCTCTATTCTGTTCCATTCTTCTCTGTCTACCCCCTTGATACATTTATAGTCAGTTATCTAGTAGCTATATAGTATATAGTCGGCATAATCTATATTAAACTATATAGTTTATATAACTATATATAATTATATAGCTATATATGAAGGGGACCTCTTGAAATGGAATTTATTTATTAAAAAATTGAGTATTTATTCTAACATATTTAAATTTCAGTCACCTTCAAAGTACTCTCCATTTAATGCAATACTCTTATCAAGACACTTTTTAACTTGTCAGTTTTGATGCCTTCTAGTGTCTCTGCCTTTTGTTTTTGAATGTTTGTTTCACCTCTTCCACATCAACAAAACGTTTTCCTTTTAGGACTTTTACATCTGTGAAAACAAAACAAAAAAAAGGGTTGCTCGGGGCGAGATCAGGTGATAGGGAGGGTAGGGCATAGGGGTCATGATGTTTTTGATCAAAAACTGCTGAACCCTCTGTGTGGTGTGGGCATGTGCGTTGTCACGGTGGAAGAACCAGTCACCTGTTTGCCACAACTGGGGATGTTTCTTCCACACATGGTCTCTCACAAAAATGCTAACTGGTACACTGATGTCAATGGGTTCCTAGAACCTAGTCAGGAAAGCTTTTACTGCAAGTGGCCCGCTCTCCAAAAGATAATTTCTACTATGTCTCTTCCAATATAATATATAGACATATAGTGTATATAATATATTTTTAAGGTATATATTTCTGTCTCTACTAATATATATAACTATATGTGAATACTCATATATATGAATATGAATGAATATATATGAATATAAACATGAATTTTCAAATATAGCTATATATACTACTGTCTCCAAATATAATATATGTAATATAATATAATGTATAATTACATATGTATAATATATATAGCTATATTTATTACTATGTTTCTTTTAGCTTTGTGGTAAGCATTAATGTAGAGTAGGATGATTTCTACCAAAATATTATTCTTAGTTAACACTGATTTAGCTATTCTAATATATGTTTTTCCATATAAATTTTAGGACAAGCTTGCCTATGTCTGCAAAGAATCATACTGAGATTTTTTAATAGGAATTGCATTCAAACTATAGATCAATATACCTTGCTCATGTGAGAAATAAAATCTTAAAACTTAACTCAATTATCTTCTTTTATGCAAAGGAAAGGGCCTTTGTTTACATGATTAGTGGCATACCCTAGCTGAAACATTTATCTAGAATATATTCTGAAGTTCTACGGGGAGTCCCGGGGAGCATCTTCCTTCTTACAGCATTTTCAGGGAAACTTACATTCTGCTACTTTTCAGTTAGTTCAAGGGCCAAACCAAAAATTTCCTGTATCCCTCCTCCTAGCATTGCAACAAAGGAAAAAGCATATGGACAAAAACTTCATTTCCGGGAATCATCTTATTTTAGTGAGGACTAATTCAACCTCTGAGTATGGAATATTTATGTGCTAGCCTTATTATTTTTAGTATATTTGCTCCTAACTTGCCCCTATTTAACTAAATAGCTCTTTATTTTGCCAGATTGTTGCTTTATTTCTGTAGTTTATTTCCCTTTGCTAACAAAACTGTAAAGGAGATAAAACATCTTTCTCTCACATCTACTTACATTTTTATTTTAAAAATAATGGAAATGATATGCAAAATTCCTTAAACATACAGAATTTTATTCATGCATGTATGCAAATATAGTAATATCAAGAACATCGATTCACAAAAATATTTGGGATAATTAATTATATGTAATACAACATGGTATGATGTGAGTTTTAAAAATATTTTATATATTCTTTTAACAAATTTCTTATGTTACTCAATATGTAGATGACAATTTTGCATATTATCTTCAAGCCACTTTTTAATTATTTTCTGATTTTTATTTTAAAGATATGGGGTGCAATTCAGGATTAGGTATGCAAGTAGGTATCATACAGGTAAAATTTGCGCCTCCCTTTCATCCCCAATTCACTCTGTTTGAGATCAGATATCTTATTGATGTTATTTGCCTCCCCTGCCCCACCCCAGCAGTGTCCTGCTACCACCAATCCCTTTCTTATAGTATTATGGTAAAAGTTCAGGGTCCACGTATGAGTAAGAACATGTGATACTCACTTCTTTGCTTCTTTGATAGATCACTGAGTATTATAGATTCTAAATTCATCCAAGTTGCTGCAAATTCCGTGTTTGTTCTTCTTTAAGTCTGCATAATATTCCATCATGTATATGTACCACATTTTAAAAATCCAGTCCAATTTTGATGGACAGCATGGTTGGTTCCGTGTTTTTGTTGTTGTGTATAGTTCTGCAATACACATGCATGTGCAAGTATCTTTTTTGTGGAATGAATTTTGTTCCTCTGGGTATATTCCCATAGGGGGATTGCTGGGTCATACGGGAGGTCAATTTCTAGTTCTTTTAGAAATTGTCACACTGTTTTCCATTGAGGTTGAACGAGTTTGCATTCACGCTAGCACTGTAGAAGTAGTCCCTTTTCTCCTTATCCTCATCAGCATCTGTTGTTTTTTTATTTTTTCAGTGATGGCCATTATTAATTTGGTTAGGTGGCATCCCAATGTGGTTCTGATTTGCATTTCCCTGATGATTAATGAAGACGAGCATTTTTTCATGTGTCTGTTGACTTCACATACGTCTTCTTTTGAGAAGTAGCTATTCCTGTCTTTTGCCCACTTTTTAATGGGACTGGTTTTTTATTTGTTTTGTTTTGTTTTGTTTTGTTTCCTTTTGGTCCTTTTGAGTTCCTTGTAGACCGTGAATGTTAGACCTCTGTCAGATATATAGTTGGCAAACATTTTATCCCATTCTGTGGGTTGTCTCCCCACTCTCTTGTTGGTTTCTTTTGCTTTGCAGAAACTTTTCAGTTTAATGAGGTCCCACTTGTTTATCTTATCTCTTAGGCATGGACATCTGAGGTTAGGATCAGAAATTGGATGCCCACTCTGATTTCTATACAGGTGTCTCCTGTGTTTTCTAAGATTCTTTTAGTTTATACATTTATTTCTTTGATTCATTTAGAGTTTATTTTTTGGTATGGTGATAGATAGGGATCCTGTTTCAAACTTCTGTATGTGGTCAGCCAGTTTTCCCAGCACCATTTACTGAATAGGCTCTCCTCTACCCAGTGGTTGTTGATGGAGGCTTTGCCAAAGATGAGCTGGTTGAGCCATTGAGGTTTTGCTTCCAGAATCTCTATCCTACTCCATTGGTCTATATGCCTGTTCTTGTACGAATACCAGACTTTTTTGATTATTGTAGCTTTATAGTAAAGCTTGAAGTCTGGAAGTGTGGTACCTCCCACTTTGTTTCTTTTGCTGAGGATTATTTTGTCTATTTGTGGTCATTTATGTGTCCATATGAATTTTTGTATTGTTATTTCCAGGTCTGTGAAGAATGATGTTGGTATTTTTTTTTTTTTTGAGTTGGAATCTCACCCCATTGTCCAGGCTGCAGTGCCATGGCATGCTCATGGCCACCCCAGGGCCTACCTGCTGGATTCTGGTGATCCTTCTACCTCAGCCTTCCAAGTAGCCAAAACTATAGGCGCATGCTACCACACCCAACTTATTTTTTATTTATTGTAGAGACGAGGTCTTATCAAGTTTCGCGGGCTGGGTGTGAACTCATGGGCTCAGGCAATCCACTTGTCTCAGCCTATCAAAGGGCTGGGATTACAGGTTGAGCCACCGAACTCAGCCGATGTGGGTAACTTAATGGGATTACATTGAATCTGTAGACTGATTGCCTTTGGTATGATGAACATTTAACAATGTTTGTTGATCCTTCCTATCCATGAGCATGAAATATTTTTCGATTTGTTTGTGTCTTGGATTTCTTTGAGCAGTGTTGTGCAGTTTTCATTGTATAGGTTTTTAACTTCTCTGCTTAGAAGGATACTGAGGTATTTCTTTTTATTTATGCCTATTTCATTTCATTTAGGTTATCGAATTTTTTTCCAAACATGTGTGCATCGTAATCTCTGATAATCTTTTGTATGTCTTTGGAGTCAGTTGTGATTTGTCCTTTTATATTTCTGTAAATGTGTTTGTGTTTATTTGGGCTTTTTCTCTCTTTTTCTTGGTCATTCTGGCTGGGAGTTCATCCATCTTGTTTATCCTTTCAAGGAACCAGCTTTTTGTTTTGTTGACATTTTTTTCTATGATAGTTTTGTCTTCTATGTCCCATATTTGGCCTTTTATCTTGGTTATCTGGATTCTTCTACTGAAGTTAGGGTCTTGGTGGTCTTATCTGTCCTGCTCCCTTAGGTGATTTTGTAAGACTGTTAACTTGTGATCTTTGCATTTTCTTGATGTGTGTTCACAAAGAGATAAATTCCCCTCTTAGAACTATTTTCATGGCATCTCAGAGGTTTTGGTAAGATGTTTCATCATTTTCATCCATTTCCAGGAATCTTTTAATTTCTATTTTGATTTCTGTGTTGACCCAGGAGTCCTTAAGCATCATGCTGCTTAAAGTTCATGTTTTTGTGGGTTTGTGGGGAATATGGTTGGTGTTGATATTTATTTCTATTCCACTGTGGTCTGAGAAAGTGCATGGCAGTATTTTGATCTTATGAAATTTATTTATGTGTAATTTATGGCCAAACATGTGATCAATTGTGGAGTATGTTCCATACGGTGATGAGTGGAATGTATATTCCTTGGTTGTTGGATGGACTGTTCTGTAGGTATCTGTTAAGTCCATTTTGTTAAGCATCAAGTTGAGGTTCCAGATCTCTTTGTTGGTTTTTTGCCTCAATGATCTATCTAGGGTTGTTAGTGGGGCATTTAAGTCCCCAGATATAATAGTGTTAGAGTCAATATTATTTTTTAGTTTACTTAGCAGTTGCTTTATAAATGCTGGTGCTCCTATGTTGTGTGCATATATGTTTAGGATGGATATTTCTTTTGATAGGTTGAAACTTTTATCATTATGTAGTGTCCTTCTCTATCTTTTTAAAATTTTTGATAGCTTAAAGGTTGTTTTATCTGATATTAAGATCGTGACTCCTGCCTTTTTTTGTGTGATACATTTACCTGGAGATTCATTTTCCTTCCTCTAACTTTCAGTCTGGTTGCAGCCCTTGTGATAAGATGAATTTCCTGGATGTAGCAAGTTATTTGGTTATGGTTTTTATCCAGTTTGCCATTCTATGCCTTTTCAGTGGTGCATTTAATCCATTTACATTTAGGCTGATTATTAAAATGTGAGTATTTATCCCTGTCATGGGTTCTTATAAAGTTTTTTCTTTGTTTTCTTTTAACTTTTGGGTTGATGTATATGTGTGTTTTTGAGATTGCAATTATGGTGCACTCTGTTGATTCTGTGCTCTCCTCTTTTCTTGGGAAGTACAGGGTCATTCTTAAGAAGTGCATGGTCATTCTTTTTTCCATGCTTAATGCCTTTTTAAGCATCTTCTGTAGAGCAGGTCTGTAAGTTGCATAATCTTTTAGGGATTGGTTGTCTGGGAAGGATTTGAATTCTCCATCACTGGTAAAGCTGAGTTTGACTAGGTTGGAAATTCTTGGCTGAAATTATTTATCTTTGAGGACTTTGAATATAGGACTCCAGTCACTTCTTGCCTGTAATATTTCTGTTGTTAGGTCTGCTGCTATTCTGATTAGTCTTCCCCAGTACATAGTCTGACCTTTTTCACTTGGTGCCTTTAGGATTTTTTTCTTTTGTACCTACTTTGTGTAGGCAAATTACTATGTGTCTAGGATTTGGTCTTCTCATTTGATGTCTTGTGAGGTTCTCTGTATCTCTTGTGTTTGGATGGCCGCATCTCTGTTGAGATGGGGGAAATTTTCTTGCATAACCTCCTAGACTACTTACTCCAAAGTATTCTGTTTCCTTTTCTTCTTCTGGGATACCAATCTGGTGTAGGTTTGGCCTCTTAATATAATTGCGCATCTCTTTGAGGTTTTGTTCTTTCTTTCTGAGTTTTTTTTCTATGTTTTTAAAGATCGGGTTAATTCCATGTTTTGGTCTTCAAGCTCTGAGATTCTTTCTTCTGCTTGATTAATTCTGCTTTCCATGATTGTCATCTTGTTATTTATTTCCTGGATGAAGTTTTTATGACCAAAATATCTGTTACAAGTTCTATCAGTGTTGCTTCTTGTCTTTCTTGAGTCTTAGTCACTCTTTCCATCCATTCCCTAATCCCTGTTATATTCTGGGGCCAGTCATTGGTGACTTCCATTGTGGGCTCTGAGGTCTAATTTTGCAGGTGTTGTCTCTTTGGTACATTGGAAATTACCTGTGTTCTTCCATTTATTTTTCCTCATTTGTGATAGATCTCTTTCTTTTCTTGTTAGTTCCATTATTCAGTGGTAGTGGGAAGGGCTTTGACTTCTGATGTTTGCTCAGTCCTCTATTCTTCCCTGATCAAGACTGAATTTGTTCTATATTGAAACAAGGCAAGGGTAGACAACTTTGCTGTCTCTTGTAGATTTGAGAGTCAAATAAGGTGGATTGAGGGAGCTATGATTCAAACACTACTTGCAAATCACAATGTTCACTGACTGGGGTATGGGGGTATGGGTTCTCTGAGATCCACTCCCCACCACTACTCTATATGATGATACAATGGGTACATGTGTATACCTCCTGAGTTCAAGACAGCATAACAGCAGTGAGAAGAGATTAAAGTAGAACAACATAAGAAGGACACAAAAGTAAAGAACAAAACAAACAAACACACACAAAAAAACTCTAGAAAAATGAAAGCAGAAATCAAAGTCAAAAAACAATAAAACACAAACATACACACACACAAAAACAGTAAAACAAAACAAATACCCTCCAAAAAAACCAAAAAACAGGAAAACTAAACACACACACACACACACACACACACACACACATACACACACACACAACACAAAACAAAAGGCGATGAAAAAAGGGGGATACAAATTGAACCCTCACACATATATTCACACACACACACTAAATTACAAAAAGAAAACAATAACAAAATAAATGGAAAGATGAACACTCATTCATGTACACACATAACCAGAAACCAAAACATGAAAAAAGAAAGAAAATTAAGAAGAAAAACAGAAAAAGAGTAAAACAAAAGGGGGGGAATGAAACTCGAACCCTCACATACTCATTCATGCACAAAGGAAAAAAGAAAAGCAATGTTGGCACTAAGCACCCTCTTGTGACAGATTCTGTAATTGTTCCTCTTAACTGCTCATAGATAAGCCCCTCTTCTGTCTTCTGTGGAGGTGTGGCCTCATTCACAATCTCCCCAGTGCCCTGGCCCCAAGAAGAAGGAAGGGGTAGTGAGGATGGGTGGGGCTTCAGTCCTCCCTTCTCACTCTCATATGGTCAGGGGAATCCCCTCCAGTGTTGAGGTGCAGGGTAGTCTCCTCCCCAGGAACTGGCAGGGGGGTGCCCCAGCCAGATTTATCCTGGGGTAGAGTTCTTTTGTAAAGGCTGATGTCTAGGCTCCACTTGGGTTTGTCCCTCTCATTGGTGCCCGAGAAGGTGGTTCTGATGTTCAGAGGATTTCTGGATAGAGGGGTTGGGTCAGCCCTAGACTCACCTTGATCTCCTCAAGGGTCTCCCTCATCCTCTTCTGTCCCACGACTGAATCTTGGTAGGGGGCGGGGCCTCTGAGATTCAACACTTGCCCTGTCCCTCTGGAGTTTGTGCTTTTGGGATATTCTCTCTGGATCACAATTAACTCCTGAGTAGTTAAATCTGCAGGTCACTGAGATTAGGTCTGTTGTTCTGTGGTGAGCAAGCTGGAGCACTTGCCTGCCCTGTTTTAAGATGGTGGGCAGGGTGCCTTTTTTGTCTTCTCCAATGGGGTTCTGCCTCTGGCTCCCTCACTGTGCTCCTGCCACAGCTCTTGCTGCCAGTGTCTGGCTGGACATTGTGGTGGTGAGGCAGAACTTGGAGTTGACAGTCACTCTCAGCAGCTTCTTCCTGGGAAGGGCATTGCTGTTTTCAATAAATAGTGCTTGGCTTCTGTGCTCTAGGAAGCACTAGGGACCAAGCACAGCAGCTGCAGCACCACTCGTTTCACCAGGAAAACCCTAGCCACTTACTCCCGAGTCCCTGCTCAGTCAGTCTATCAGTGTATAAGTAAGCCCACTTACTTGTAGACACATAGGCAAAATTGCCCATACACTCCCTTACTCACACAGGGAGTTGCATAGTCTGACTGGCTCTGCTGCCATCTTCCCTCCTCTCCAAGGCCACTTTCAAGGTGACAGTATGGAGAAAGGAGAGACTATCATAAAATACTCCTAATGTGGAGTCTCAATGAAAAATCATTCTTCATTGCCTTTCTTTTTCCATAGAACTAAAGATATCTGAAAAAAAGCAATATGTCTGACACGACATATTGTACATTTGATGTAGACAGGTTCTATAATGACACTATAAAATATATGAGACCTTTCATAGCATGCTATTTTTCTTTCATTCTTTATTCCCTGGCAGTCATATACACTGTGAATGTCCAGAGTCAGGTAATAAGGGAAAAATATTGACTTTCAGGCTGAGACTAAACTACTATGGTTACAATCTCGATACGACATCTTTCACATACAGAAGCTATAATATGGCACTATTTAAATTTGATTCCGTTGCATGCATCACTTTGGCATTTTGTTTTATACCCATAGGGTAATAAGCCCAAGATAGGCAGTCAGAACAGAAGGGTATTTGTGTCCAGATGGCATCATTTTTTTATTTTCATTTTTTTCCCCTCAAGTAGCAGCTTACTTTTAACAATATAAAAAGTCTGATACTTTGGTACTTTTACCAAATTTCACTATAACAACTGGCTAACAAAAGTAGGAAACATTCAATCCTTTATTCAGTTTCATCCAGTTAAAAGTTATTGCACAACTGTGTTGTAGCAGCTGCTAGAGCAGATATTGAATCTGGACAAGCTTCATTTACAAATGGCAGACTGACTGCTTCTTCTTTTTGTAACATTTCCTGTTGAAAGACATTTAGATTTATCTAAAATTCTAATTTCATAAACTGCATTGCTCCAACATTGATCATATTGGCAAATGTATTCCTCTTTAATTATTATTTACTTAGAAAATGCATATCCAGTTTACATATCACGCTTCCTCTTTTTCCTTTTCCTTTCCTTTTATTTTATTTTACTTTTTGGAATTCAGTGCAAAAGGGAGATAAACCCACTCCTCAATTCATGGCATTCTATCCATACCCATTATTGTTTCCTAGTGTGTCTATGATCTCCAACTCTTTTTTTCTCTACCTAATAAATACTTTTATTTATTACATGTTGTTCATAAAATGTAGAGTAGTTTTTCTGCAAACATGTTTTAATTGTACACAAATTTTATTTTTAGTTAATTTAATTATGCTTTAGGCATAATAAATTATTGCTCTTAATGTTATATAAATACTGCAAAAAACATTAACATTGTCTTATTTATATATTCCCCTTTAATGGGTCCCTGATTTTTTCTCACAATTTGCTAAATATTTTGGTATACAAATGATACTAAATATTTTGGTATATCCCACCCCATTTTTTCCATTCCTATCTACATAGAGGAGTTATTGATAAATCATGAGAAATACATATTTTTTGTCTTACCTAACACTACCTAGTGTACGTTTTGATTCCTAGCAACAGTACTTGAGGACTTGTACATTATCACCCCTCCATGACATTTGATATAATTCTTTTTCTTTCTAATCCCTGTTGAATGTAGAAATGTAAAGCATTATCACATTGTTTTAATTCACTATTTTTTGACCATTTGAGAGGTAGTATACCTAATCATATTTCTCACTAACCATTTTGACTTTCCTTGTGTATATTACTTTTTTTAATCACTTACATGTCATTCTGTTAGATTTCCTATCTTTATCCTACTGATTTGTAGGAGTTTTGTATATATTTCAGATACCTTTTCTTTGCTTGTTTTGAAATCATAAATACTTTTCCCACTTGTCAATCCTCTGTTAACCTTGCCCATGGTGTTCATTGACAAATAGCTTAAAATTCATATAGTCAAACTTACCATATAAAATATATATTTATTCAGAGTCTTGTTTAAGAATTTCTTTCCCACCCCAATGTAACCAAAATATTCTCCTACATTTCTTTCACTGCTCTAAGCTTCCATTTTTAAGTTTGTTTTTATATCCATTTGATGATCATCACTTTATATGGTAAACTGTACACATATAATAATAATTTTTAAAATAGTGAGCCATTTTTCTATCTCTATCTTATAAATATCATGCCCTTTTCACCTTTATTTGTCATATATGATATTACAGTGTTACATGTTTTTGATAGTAGGATAAATTCTCTCTTGATTTTTTCTTTTATTCAAACTGGTCTTACCTACTTGTAGGTTTTATACCTTAATATCCATTTTAGGGGCTGGGCATGGTGGCTAAAGCCTGTAATCTCAACACTTTGGAAGACCAAGTCGAGAGGCTTGCCTGAGCTCAAGGGTTTGAGACCAGCCTGGCAACTCTACAGTAAATCAAAAAATAAGCCAGGTGTGATGTTGTGTCCCTGTAGTTCCAGCTACTTGGAAGACTGAGGCTGAAGGATTGTCTGAGCCCAGCAGGTCGATGCTGCAGTAGCTTTGAGTATGGTACTGCACTCCTGCCTGTCCAGCCTGGGCAACAGAGTGAGACTCCAACTCAAAAAAAAAAAAAAAAAAAGTACACACACACACACACACACACACACACACACACACACACACACATTTTAGAATTGCATTGAGTTTCTCAAAACATGGTCCCCCCCCCAATTTCCTTCTATTTGATGTAAGAAAAGCACTCTTTCATTCATTAGTGCTAACTAATGAATACCAAGGAATGACAGAATTAGAAATTCACAATTTCGCAATTAAGAAAGAATTATCAAATAGATCCTGAAAAACTGATGCTTGCTCACAAGGGCAAGAAAAGTCTGATTTCTAACTATAGCAATCATCAAACTAGGTGCCAGAACTCACCAGTGGAAGTATGAGAAGTAGCAGGATGCTTCCATAGTCTCAAAATATCTTCCTGCAAATTACTCATCAATTATAAAGAGTAAAATAATACAAATAACTTCATGATTATGAAAACCTGCCAATGGCAAAACCAAATGATAAAAGCATTATCAGTCTAGGACTAATAGTACGTACAACATGCAAAGGTTCACTGAGAAAAACTCCAACTCACTTTGAAAGTGCCAAATGTATGTCATTCGACAAATCATGAGAAAACCTAGACAAACACATGTAGAAAGATAGATTGAAAAATAAATAGCACATACCCTTAAATAATACCAGTGTCATGAAATATAAATAAAATCTCTGGAAATGTTCCAGATTAAAGAATATGAAAAATAAATGGCAATTTATAATAACCAATTATTTTAGATTTGGAGGGAGAATAGCAATGAAGGGCAATGTTAGAACAAGAGAAAAATCCAAATGAAAGTCTATAGATTAAATAATAATTTTGTTTCACTACTGGTTTTCTGATTCAGATAATGTTATTGAAGACACTACCTTGTTTTTTTGAAATCACACTAATCTATTTTGGGAAAAAAGAGCATCATGTTTTCAATTCACTATTAAATGGTTGAGAAAAAATGTATGAGTATGCATGAATACAAAAGAACACACATATGTGTGCATATACACATGTATATATCCATGATAAAATGACAAAAGCCTTATCTGTCTAGGACTGATAGCACGTACATCACACAAAGATTGACTAAGGAAAAACTCCAACTCACTTTTAAGGTGCCAAAAGTATTTAACCTCACAAATCATGAGAAAACCTAGAAAAACCCAAATAGGGGGATAGATTAAAAAATAAATAGCCCATACATACACACACAGAGAATGAGAGAGAGAGAGAGAGGGAGGGAGAGAGAGAGAGAGAGAGAGAGAGAGAGAGAGAGAGAGAGAGAGAGAGAGAGAGAGAGAGAGAGAAGGAGAAAGAGACAAAGCAAAGGCACAAATCTGGCTACAAGGACCTGGGATACTCTGCACTTTTATGAGTTTTCTGAAAGTCTGAAATTATGTCACATTATTTCAATAACATACATTTTGAATTATTAATGAACTGTTGTAGTTAACATATAAATGAAAGCTTACTTATAATTTTTTCATAAATGACATGAAATTCAGGTTGCTAAAGCTAGATGTCAAGATTTTTTGGCTTAATTCAATGTTAACCGAGGGTGTGTGTTTGATGGGGTGGGGGGTGTGGGTCATTTCAATGCAAATCTTGGAAGCAGTAATAGTGGAGGACAGTTTCACCATTGTTATTAGTAATTTCATACTACTAATGATTTAAAATACTGTACAATGTGTTAATTACGAAGCATGTGAAAAAACTAGCACCATATAATGCATTGATGTGTATGATTCAAGATACTTTTTTTCTTGCTTTTTGTAGATTTTCCTTACATGTAAAATGAATCATTAATAAAGGCTGAAGGCAGAAAACTAATTTTTCATTCTTTTCTAAAATTAAAATAGTATATGATATTCTTTTTTAATTGACTTGCAGAAAAAGTAGTGCACAACAAAGAGTAGTTTAATGCATGAACAAACTTTGTTTTTATATCAATAACTGCCACTAGATTCCTTGAAATAAAAAAATGGATGAATGAATTTTGCTCCCTGTCCTTAAAATGCTTAATGTGTATTGAATAAGAGTAATAGTCACTAATGCTTGCCCATAAGGACAAGAAGAGTCTGGTTTCTAATGTTTACAATGGTTAAACCAATATATACGTAGAGCCAACCTCACTTAACAAGCTCTTGGCGTGTGTTTTTTTTTTTTTTTATTTTTGGACACTGTGTTGGCTGCTAGAAAATGCAACACCACTTACAAATATAATATGCGGTTGCAATAGTAATGAGACTTTCACATATATTTTAATTTATTCAAATAACAGAAAAGTAGAATTATATAATTTTACAGATAGTTAAATTTGGGGGAAATTAAGTAATTTTCCCAAAGTCACTTTTAAAAAAAGTATTTAAATTGAATTTTTTTTTTTTTTTGAGTTGGAGTCTCACTCTGTCGTCCAGACTGGAGTGCAGTGGCCGCTCCCGGTCACCACAGCCTCGACCTGCTGGGCTCAGCCTTCCAAGTAGCTGGAATAACAGGCATGCACAACCACACCTCGCTGATTTTTTGATTTATTGTAGAGATGAGGTCTCGCTGCCCAGTTGGGTCTCGAACCCTCAGGCTTAGGCAATCCACTCACCTCAGCCTCCCAAAGGCGCGAGATTACAGGCTGAGCCACCGAGCCTAGCCTGAATTTCAAATATGGCTCTATTTCTCAATGTTTATTTTTATTTAATTATTCAATATTTGCATTGATTATGTATATATCTTTTTCAAGAATATATATGAGTATATTTCAGTAAAATGTCTTTTAATTACATAATTGCAATTCACATGTTGTAATGGCATACAGGATGAAAATTAATGGGTATCATGCAGCTTTTTTTTGATTGCTTTTGTTCTTTTAAAAAAAGAGGATATTTAGAAGAGATTCATACTAGAAGCCAGAGAAAAAGATACAGCCAGATATTTGGGAAATGACTGTGAATTTTTCACAAGTAGACTAGGCAGTCACTGGTGCTGACAATTGGAAGGAAGAAGTAGATGAATTTATTAGTACATTTAGAGTTATTCAGTCCCAAGACCTTAGTTCTCCATACAGAGACTTCAGCCTGACAATATGAGACTTCTTATTATATTTAGTAAATTCTTGGAGAGACATTGTGCATAAGAGTTAAAGAAAATAGGATGGTGACCACATGCCAAAAGAGGCTTTGCACTATAAGCCAGGGTGTTCTTTGAAGGAGCATTCCAATAAATCAGTGAATACTCAGAGACAACACGTTTCTTATGATGGTAAGTAAACAAATACTTCCTAGACCTTAGTACTTGATGTTTCATGGCTTTCTGGGGCTCATGGTTTATTTTGATTTTCTGGCATGGTGTTGGCTACTGGAAAATGCAGCACCATATTTTTTATGGGATAAATTCAAGTGCCCCAAAACTACATGGAACACAATGGTAGTCAACAAATTTAGATATATTAACCTGATTCAGGAAGGGAAATAAAACACAATGGAAAACGGTGGGAGTCATTGTAAGGGTCCTTTGGAATAAGATTGTCACTACATTGAGGACTATGCTGTCCTTTTTGATAAGGGATAAGAGAACAGGGACATCTCTTCTGGATTGAGTGATGTCTGAAAATAGATGCATATATAAATATGTGTATATATACATTTTTCTTACAATATCAACTTTTAAAATTAAATACAGTACAATTATAAAAATTAGGAAACTGATATATATAGTGGTATTATACAGTATACAAACCTATTTGTATTTCATCAGTTGTTTCAAGAATGCCCTTATTAAAAAAAGCAAAAGCAAAATTGGGTATGGGATCCAATCCAATCCAATCCAATCTGGATCATTTAACTGCCATGTCATTCTGTATCCTCTCAATCTGTAACATTTTCTTAGTTTATTTTGTTTTACGACTGACATTTTTGAAGCATAAATATTAGTTATTTTGTACAAGTTTCCTCAATTTGAATATCTCTGCTTTTTCAGATGATTAGATAGAGGTGTAATGTTTTGATCAGGAGCACCACAAATTCATTTTGTGCCCTTCCCAGTGCATTCTAACTGAAGGCACGGGATGGTAGTTTATTCCTTTAAAGAGGTGGTTAACTTTTTTCATTAGTTAAGGTAGCATCTCTCTACTGTAATGTTATTATTCTTGTAATTTATAAGTATTTTATACAGAAGATGTTTGAGAATATGGAAATATTTTTCACAAATATTTACTATTATTATTAACCAATTAATGATTCTTTTTTTACCAAGTATGTTAAGAAAAATAATGATTTTTGAACACCATCATTCCTTCTGAATTTATTGGTTAGCATTCTTCCATAAATATATCTTTTTTTCCTCCTCTAGTGCTTAATTGATTGACTAATTACTTATTAAATAATTAATTAAGTGATTAAATAGTGTTTGCAGGATTTGAAAGATCATTGCGCAATCAATGAGTGAAAGGACAAATCAGGTAAGCAAAGTATTAAATAAGTAATTAATTTATATTTTATAGAAAAATTCATTTCTATTTTATTAAATTGGTTAAGATCCATTACTATTAATATTTATTTTGATAATGAAAATATCCCACATCTCATTCCTGTGTCTTTCCAAAATTCATCCATTTCATTTTTTGAAGATGAACTTACTTTCTGATTTTTGTTGTGCTGGAACTCTGTAGAAGTGATGCTCAGAAGTAGGGGATTTTTTACATTCTGTAATTTTCCAGCAAAATTCTTAGTGGGGCCAGGGTCACAATCCCAGGTTTGATTTTCATAAGAGTTTCAGGAAGTCTCACAGGGGAATGAAACTGGATAACTACCCTTCTTTCAAGTAGTTAAGAATCTGGTAAAAATCTTTGTTATGGAGAACACTGTAGGTTTCTTCCAAAATGCTTATTTTTTCCCCTTCCTGGACACTGGAAGATGTTTCCTGGATCTTCACAATGACAGCCTAATGATGTTCCTGGATATAAAATCCTTAAAGTGTGAATGCTTCCCTAAAACTGAGCCCCAGGGTTCTTATTCTTGAGATAATTCACACACAGCCTTTGCCCAAAATTACAATTTAATTGTTCCTACCAGATTCTGACTACAGTACCTTCAGTTACAGGGAAACTTATTTAGGTTATGGTTCTTTGTATTTGGTTGTGATTCTCTGAATTAGCTCCTATCTCCATATCTTAGAGTGGTAATTTGGCTTGTGACCTCAATTATCTGAACAGTCTAAGAAAAAGTTGTTAATTTTCAGTTTGATCAACTTTCTGTCTTGTTCTAAAGATATGAGTAATGACCTCCAAGTTCTTTATATTAGAACTGAAATCAGAAATACTTTAATATACTAAACTTATTAGGATTTTGTGTTATTTATTGTATTTTCTTTTTGCTTATAATTTCTCAGGTGGCTTTGTTCATAATATTTTGGCTGTGCAATTTAAAAAAAATTAATCAAATTTATCAATGTTTGCTTTTATTCCTTCTGAATTGGGTGTCATAGTCAAAAAGTCTTTCTCTATAATAAAATTATACAAAAAAGTTACCATTTTTTAGTAGTATTTTACTTTTACAATTATGTCTCTTTTTTCCTCTCTCCATCTGAAATTCATCTTTAGGTAAGGTGTGAGGTATGAATCTTTTACCATTTTCAAAATGGCTATTTCTCTAACATCAGCACCACTTATTAAAAAGTTTAATTTCCCCAGATATTTGATATGTCACTTTCATCATATGTCAGATTTCCATAGTTATTTTTTCACTTTATATCTTATTCCATTGGTGTTTCTGTCTATTCATGCCTTGTCATACACTTTTAAATAAATGAATCAATATATAATATTTAATTTATTTAGAGTACATAGTTAAATATATATCATACACCTATATATAATATACACAAATATGTATATGTAAAAGATATTTTATATCTGGTAGGGCAATTGTCTTTGTAGACTTAGTGTTTACAAACTTTCTGAAAAATTCTTACATGTCTATTTTTACAAGTTAATTTTAGTAGCAGTTTGCTTAGCTTCATAAAAATGTATGTTGTTATTTTTGGTCTAATTTCATTAAATTTATAAATTAAATGAGAAAGAATTGTCTTCTTTGAGGTTGTGTCATCCTACCCAAGATCAAGAATTGTCTTTCCATTCATTCAAGTCTACTTTTGTGTCTTTAAAGTGTTCCTTATTAAAAGTGCTCTTCATGTAAATTTTACATTTTTTGTTTATTTCTAAGTATCATATCTTCCTTGTTATTTTCATTATAAATGATATTTGAACTCCTCTTAATGACTGTACCTGCTTAGGGCAGATTTATTTTCTACAGATGACAACACAGTAAATCTTCGCATGATTTGCATGCTGCTAATAGTCCTAGACTGGTAATGCTTTTACCATTTGGTTTTGTCACTGTCAGATTTTGTCACCATGGAGTTATTTATATTAATATGTTCATTATAATTGATAAGTAATTTGTGGGAAAATATTTTGAGATAATCCTGTTACTTAAACTTTCACTAGTTTTTCCATGTATGTGATGATTCTTCCTTAATTTCCAAGTTGTGAATTTCTAATTCTGTCATTCCTTCATAAAAACTAGTTGACATTCTAATGTATGAAGCATTATTTCCTTCTCCTGAGTGGAACAAACCTTTTGACATACAATATGATGCCAATGCTCCTCTATGGAGATGTGGAATTTGCGTTCCCTCCTCATGAATCCAGGTCGGCCTATGACTATGTCAGAAGTGATCTTATCTGTATTCAAAGATACAGATTTTCCCCTAAGACTCTCTCACACACAACTTCAGAGGTCTGGACCACCATATAAGAAGTTTAGTATTTCTGATTTCACCGTGCTAGAGACCATAAAAACTGGTCATTTAGAGACTGAAAGAAAGAGAGAAAGAGGGGGAGGAGCCCTGGCTGTTTCAGTCCCCAGTGGTTTGTATCTGATATTAGTGGAACTGCCTGTATTATTTTCCTATTAAAAAATATGCTGAGCCGGACTCGGTGGCTCAGCCTGTAATCCCGCGCCTTTGGGAGGCTGAGGTGAGTGGATTGCCTGAACCCGCGGGTTCGAGACCGGCTCATCTCTACAATAAATCAAAAAATCAACCGGGCATGGTAGCGCACGCCTGTAATTCCGGCTACTCGGAAGGCTGAGGTGGAAGGATCGCCGGAGACCAGAAGGCGAGGCTGCGACGTCTGGGTGACAGAGTGAGACTCCAACTAAAAAATAAAAATAAAAAAATGAAAAATAAATGCTGGTTTTAGCGACAAGCAAAGTAGGTAAAGATAAAGACGGAATTAGATATGGACAGAAAATATAAATATATAATCGCATTAGTAATTACTTATGAATTCCTATTGTTGAAGAGTTATTTTTTCCCCTGAAATGGATGTTGAATATCGATAAATCTTTTTCAGCATGTTTGCTCCTTTTTTCTTACACATATTAATGTGATTTTTTTTTTTTTCTGAGTTGGAGTCTCACTCTGTCGCCCAGACTGGAGTGCAGTGCCACTCCCGGCCCCCGCAGCCTCGACCTGCTGGGCTCCGGCCATCCTTCCGCCTCAGCCTTTCGAGTAGCCAGAATTACAGGCGCCCACTACCACGCCCGGTTAATTTTTTGATTTTATTGTAGAGATGAGGTCTCGCCTGCCCAGGCGGGTCTCGAACCCTCGGGCTCAGGCAATCCACTCACCTTAGCCTCCCAAAGGCGCGGGATTACAGGCTGAGCCACCAAGCCCAACTTAATGTGATACATTAACAGTTTTTCTAATAGTCAATCTACTTTGTATTCTTCAAATAAGCCCTACTTAGTCATGGTGTATTCTTTTGGTACCTGTTTGATTGCTTTTAAAGGCAGAGTATGAAGTTAAGGATTACTAAAAATGTATTATGTGTATTAACTTTTGTTGACCACAAGGTAATATTATAACTGTTTTTAAATCTTTGTTTGAAACCAAGCTTTGGCCAGGTGCGGTGGTTCATGCTAGTAATCCTAGCACTTTGGGAGGTCTAGGTGGGACAATTGCTTGAGCCCAGGAGTTTGAGACCATTCTAGGAAACATAGTGAAACCTCATCTCTACAAAAAAATCAAAACATGAGCTGAGCATGGTGGTGTGTGCCTGTAGTCCCAGGTACTCTGAGGAAGAAGAATCTCCTGAGCCCAGGAGATCAAGGCTGAGATGAGCTGCCCTGGTTGTACCATTGTACTTCAGCCTGGGCAACAGAGCAAGACACTGACTCCAAAAAAAAAAAAAAAAAGAATTAAAAACCCTAAACTTTAATCGTTAGTTTTCTGATAAATCTTAATAAATATAAGTAATAAAAGTAAAAATGATTGCCTGTAATTTAAAAACACTCAGATTATAGAATTGATTATCCACTCAGATTATTTAAATTGGAAAGTATAATTGGGTAAAGTCATCTATCATGACAATGTTTTAATCAAAATTAAATATAACTGTTTTTTAAAAGGCATCATATGTTTCTAAACTTTAGAGTCACATAATACTCAATTTGCATCACGGTTTTATCATTACTGTACATGTAACCTTATACAATTTAACTTCTTTAAACTCTTTAATACTTGGTAGGGCTTTTTAGAAATTAAATTAGGTAGTATACAGAAAGCACTGCACAGTGTCATACATCCAGTAAATGCTCAAAACACTATAGTTAAAGGAAAGCAAAGCAAAGTGATAATTTAAAAAATTAGTGTCTATCGAATTAGTTTTTTTTACTTTAGACCTGTATGAGTTTAGATATTTACAATATAAATAATACATTTACTAAATACATTTAAATATTTTGTAGCATCTATTTTATTTATAGGAAGAATGTTTACTTTTGTGACTCTTAGGGACTACAGTATATAATGACTTAGAATTACTTTCTAATCTGTTCAAAATAGATCATAATGTTTTAAATGTAAAAAAAAAAATAAAGTTAAAGCAAAAAAATAAAGACCAGTTTAGGAAGTATTTCTCAAGATATAGATCATAAATTTAAATTGATGACATATCTTAATCTCCACACCCAATTAAGGAATATTTTAGAGTAATCAGATAACTTCAGTTACTTGCAGTTGTGACCAACAAACTCATTTCAGAACTCTGTTGAGGGGTATAAAAGACCTTTAGTTCTAATGCAGTGACAAATTTGACACAAGAGCTAGCACAACCTAGGAGAAAGAGAGTTTTAAGTGGCAAAGACTAAATTGATACAGAAACACAAACTTCTCAGTTATCTGTAAGTTAAGTGGATACTAGAGCACAATGGAAAAATACACATTTTATCAAGTGACTATTAAGTAAATAAGATGTGGGTTTGATCAGCCATGTGATTTTTTAAAATGTAAGAGCCTGTAGCGTGTTCGTTTAATTGGCTTTATCAATATTTTTATAAATATAATAGCTATTGAAAAACAGGGGGTTGTGGAAACAAAAAGAAACTCAGACATTCTGTCAAGCACAACACAATAATCCATTTATCCATTTAAAATTTCTGTAACAGAGAGGTTATATGTAATCAAATAAAATTTAAATATAAAAATGTGTTGTAAAGCCGGGCTTGGTGGCTCAGCCTGTAATCCCGCGCCTTTGGGAGGCTGAAGTGAGTGGATTGCCTGAGCCCGCGGGTTCGGGACCCGCCTGGGCAGCGAGACCTCATCTCTACAAAAAAATCAAAAAATCAGCCGGGCGTGGTAGCGCATGCCTGTAATTCCGGCTACTCGGAAGGCTGAGGCGGAAGGATCGCCGGAGCCCAGCAGGTCGAGGCTGCGGTGGCCGGGAGCGGCCACTGCACTCCAGTCTGGGCGATAGAGTAAGACTCCAACTCCAAAAAATAAAAAATAAAAATAAAAATGTGTTGTAATTCAATCACAGTAACACAGCTGATAAGCAGATTTGATACATAAATCTGAGTGTTCAAATTGTCTTCTACTCAAGTCTAAAGTAGTCTCCATTTATATTAATATATTTATTTTAAAATATTTGTATGACTAATTAATAAATAACATCTTGGAAACTATTAGGTTTACTTGTTATACTGTTAGATTTGTTTTTACTGTCCATTGAGTAATCAACATCTAGCTCAAAGGTTAACATATATTACCCACTAAATAAACACATACAAATGACTACATTAATTAATAAAAGTCAAAATTGTTGGTAAATATTTAAATTAGTTCATACAAATGCAGCTTGCATTTGTCTTACTGAGTGTGAAATATAAATGAAGTCCCACAGAATGGGGAATTTCAGAGTGCAAATCTAACGGTTTTTGCCAGTCACAAACATAAAAATACCATTCCATAGAGGTTATAAATAAAACATGCAAATAAGTAAATTAGCATTAAAAAAATGTATAATTTTAGCCTATGAAAGTCAATACAATAATTAATTTTGCTCTTTTGTTTCATATGAAAATATCTCAGATAGTCAAAGAAATAATAAGATTCCTCCCTGATGGTAGACACCTTGAGGAAATCTCTGGCATTTATTAAATTTGAAATTTAAAGTAAACTCTCCCTTCAAAGAATCCAGATGTCCACAAAAGAGTATAATTTGTTATAACATTCTTATGGGACAATTAGTGACTAAATCTTCTGAATAAGATATCAGAAACAAGCAAGAATCATTAGAATCATTAAAAAGTCTTTTTGTAAACAAGTTATTTCAGTTAAGTGATAACATTTTCTGGTTTAGCAATAAACCTTTTTCTAGAACAACTACTTAAAATCTGTTTCTTATGACTGTATCCATTCAAATCAGATACTTTAAATTCCCAAATTTCCACATTGACTTTATCCTGAATTTCAGTATTTCTAGATTTGAAGAGCATTTAGTTTCATCGCTCTCTTAATTAACTTTTCAGACTTTCTTCTCCTAGTGTGAAAAAAATAATTCCTTCTGCAGTCTATTAATTCTTCCCTTAGTCCCATAAATCATTCAATAATCAATTAATTAACCAGTTAGTCAGTCAGGGAGTCTGTAACCTGAAAGCTATGCATTGCCAAGTACACACCCATCATAGTGATAGGTTTAGGGTGACACATAGAAATTAGGAAATAATGACTTTATTACTATATTACTTAATGTGCTCCTATGTAAATAAGGGTTACATACAAAGAAAAAAACAAAAGCTAAATTTATAGAATTTTATATTCCACAAATGTTTAAAGAAAATAGAAATCAATATGGACTGGAATATACTTGGGAGCATTAATGAAGATGGAGAAACTTATAGGAATTGAAGGGATAACAAGAAAGGAATGAGCTTCTAATGGCCGGGTTTTCGATCCTGGCACCAGTAATTGTGAAATTCCACAAAGTATATAATTCCAAGATGAGTATTGAGAATTATATGAAGACTAATTACGTGAAAGGGAAATCTGTCATCAGCAACATTACACCATAGGTTGAAAATTTCATGGGGAATATGTACATCTTATCAATAGGTGTCTATTTTTAAAGAAACATCAGAAAAATAACTCCACTATTCATTATTTTGTAGAACAAATAGTTGAGTGTGCATTCTGTGCCAGATATTCTTCTATTCCCTAGGGATAGAGGAATGACCATGAAAGAAAACCTGGCTTAGGTCAGGCACACTGGCTCATTCATGCTCATGCCTGTAATCCCATTATATTGGGAGGCCAAGGTAGAAGGAATGCCTAAACCCAGGAGTTGGAGACCAGCCTAGGTAATATAGTCAGATCTCGTCTCTATAAAAAAATGACAATAAAAAACCGGTGTGAAGGTGCACACCTGTAGTCCAAGCTACTTGGGAGACTGAGGTGGAAGGATCACCTGAGCACAAGAGGTCAAGATTGTGGTAAGTCATAAGTGTGCCACTGCACTCCTGACTGGGTGGCAGAGTGAGACACTGACAGAGAAAGAGAGAAAGAAAAGAAAGAAAGGAAGGAAGGAAGGAAGGAAGGAAGGAAGGAAGGAAGGAAGGAAGGAAGGAAGGAAGGAAGGAAGGAGAAAGACAAGAAAGGAAGGAAGGAAGGAAGGAAGGAAGGAAGGAAGGAAGGAAGGAAGGAAGGAAGGAAGGAATAAAGAGTGGCATTTATAGAATTTACATTTGATGAGGTGAAACAAGTCATACACAATAAGCAAATTATATAGAATATGGGCTGTTGTACAGGGCTATAGAATAACATAAAGAATGGAGAGAGGACAGATTGTACAGGTGAGTTGGATGCATATTGGTAGGAGCAGTTCACTGAATAGATTTAATTTTGAGCAAAATCTAAAGGAGTGAATTTTGTGGAATTTTGGAGCTATCTGGAACAACCACATTAGAGGAGTACAGGAAGTGCAAAGATTCATGTAGGGTAACCTGCTTAGAGTTTCAGAGAAACAGCAAGGAGGCCAGTGGGAATTGGGCCTAGAGAGTGCAGGGGGGAAAAATGTAACAAATGAGGCCAGTGAGGTAATGAGGTGGGTTGTAGAGGCACAGTAGTAGTTCACAAGAGTTCGTTGTATAGTTTTCTACTTTTATTCTAATAAGATAAAAAGCAACTGTGATATTTTGAGCATAGGAGTAAAATTATGATTATGATATTATCTGACTTATAACAGAGACTTCAGTCAGTGCTCCTGACTGAAGTATTAGGTAAGCTTTTCATGGCAAAGAATGAATCGGGCCAGAGAGACCAGTCAGGAAGTGTTTACAGTAATCTAGTAGAGAAAATCAAGGAAGCTGGGCTCAGTGGCTCAGCCTGTAATCCCACGCTTTGGAAGGCTGAGGTGAGTGGATTGCCTGAGCCCGCGGGTTCGAGACCCGCCTGGGCAACTTAGTGAGACATCATCTCTATAATAAATCAAAAAAATTAGCCGGGTGTGGTAGCGTGTGCCTGTAACTTGGAAGGCTGAGGCGGAAGGATTGCCGGAGTCCAGCAGGTCGAGCCTGTGGTGGCTGGGAGGGGCCACTGCACTCCAGTCTGGGCCGACAGAATGAGACTCCAACTCAAAAAAAAAAAAAAAAAATAGAAAATCAAGACTTGGAAAAAGATGAAGACAATGAATTTGATAAGAAATCATATTCTAGGGTTTAGAATTTGCAGATGGATTGTATGAAGAGAGGGATGACTTCCAGATTTTCACCCCAAGTAACAGCCAAAAGAGAATTGACATTTACTATAACAGAAAAGATTCACTGGACGTGGGAGGATGTTATGAGTTTCATTTTGGACATGTTAAATTAAAAGTTTGTATATGATGACTAAGGAATTGAGTCCAAGTTGTACATGTAATTCTAAAACAAAAGAGAGGGGTCTGGGCTAGAGATATAAATTTGTGAGTATTCACCATGTAGATGGCATTTTAAGCAATGAAACCCATGGTATTCAGAGATGATAGTACAAATAAGCAAGGTGTCAGGACTCCATCCAATCATCTACAACATTCTGAGGTTTAATGAGGTAGAACTGATACAAGATTACAGGTAAAAATAAAGCAAAGGATGGTAATGAAGACTAAAAACTAAGTACTGGATTTGTAAAGTCATTAAATAATTTGAAAAATCAATTTTAACTGAATGGTGGGGTCAAAAGATAGAGTAAAAGGCATCAAAAGAGAATGAGATGAGAGAAATTATAAACAGTAGGTTTAGACTGTTTCAAGGAATTTCCACATGAATGATAGCAGAGAATTGGGTTGGAAATTGAAGAGGGTGTTTTTAAGATAGGAAAATTGATGACAAATAATTTTAAACAAAAGAGAGTCGAAAATTGCTAGGTTAAAGGTTTTAAGTAAGATGAGATTTAGTATAAGGGCGAATCTTCAAAAACAAAAGTGAAAGCAAATATGGAAGTAGGTTCATCAATTTGGTAGTAAAAATTTGATGAAATTATTATCGAACTGAATTTATTTTTTCCAGTGAAATAAGAATTTATACCTCCTATGAATGAAAGTTAAATAGATATTAGATATATGAATAAAGAAAAAAACGTACAAAAGAGTAATTTGGCTTAAAAGAAAATAGACGTGTTAGACAGTTGGACACTATGACAAATTTAGGAATAATGGTCATTAATTTATGGTAAGACCAGGCTAAATACATACTGCTATATTGTTCTTCAGATAAGTTCATCTGTGTGGTAGTAGAAATGCAGTAGTCAGACAATTAGATTATGTTTTTGTTTTTGTTTTTTAAAGGAAAATAAGAAAGCAAATGAAAAGGTAGTTGAGGGTACATGAATGAACCATGAAAATTTAAGCTGGGGATGAGTATGGGAAAACATGATGGGGTCATGGAGACTGAAAATATGACTGGATTGTTCATTCTGATGAGTCTAAGTATTGTTCAAGCTTTGGAACAAGAGGAAAATAGCAGCATCAGTAGAATTAGAAATCAAAGAAAAGGGCACATTTAGAGTTGAGATTATGGAAAGTTTCAGTTTTAGACAATGAAATGTATTCTAGAAATGGTCCTGATAATTAGTCATAGAGTTTAAGCTAAAGAGAAGGTCATTGGAAGAGGAAAGATCAAGGAACTGAGAAGCCAGAAAATGGGGACAACACACACACACACACACACACACACACACACACACACACGCACACACGCACACATACATATATGGTTGCCATCATCTTTTTCCAAGTCATGATTTTTCTCCTCTAGATTATTGAAAACACCTCCTGACTGGTCTCTCTGGTTCCATAAATTCTTTGCCATTCAACACTTATCCTCAATACTTCAGCCAGTACCACTGACTAAAGTCTCTTATAAATCAGATAATCTTATAATCATAATTTTGTTCCTATGCTCAAAATATCACAGTGGCTTTATATATGCATATATAAAATAACTATATAAATGTGTATATTTGTATACATATGTATAGATATATATTTTTTGCATGGGTTGTGATAGGAAGTGTAATAAAAATGGATGCTATTTAATGCTAAAAGCCACAAATCAAAACCAAGATATAACAGTTGTACCCTGGCCGGGCTCAGTGGCTCAGCCTGTAATCCTGTGCTTTGGGAGGCCGAGGTGAGTGAGTTGCCTGAGCCCGCGGGTTTGAGACCCGCCTGGGCAACTTGGCAAAACCTCATCTCTACAATAAATAAAAAAAATTAGCCGGGTTTGGTAGCGCATGCCTGTAATTCCAGCTACTCGGAAGGCTGAGGCTGAAAGATCGCCGGAGCCCAGCAGGTTGAGGCTGCGGTGGCCGGGAGCGGCCACTGCACTCCAGTCTGGGCGACTGAGTGAGACTCCACTCAAAAACAAACAAACAAACAAACAACAAAAAAACAGTTGTACCCTGAATAACAAAGAAGCCCCTTTATAAAGCAAGAAACTGTAGGAAGTGCACAGTGAAATAGATAGAAATACACTAACAATTAGACATTAGATATCATTCAGTATATGAAAGGTCAAGTGGTCAAAAAATATAGCTGAGAATAAAGAAGACATAAATCATATAATCAAGAACATAATTATTAATGAAATTTACTAGCTTTACACTATATTAGGTCACAAAAAAAAATGAGCAAGTTCCACAAAGTAGAATTATTAAAGTGAATCTCCCTAATCACAATGTAATAAACCTTAAAATTGACAACAGGATGTAAAAAGAACTTCAACATGAAAAAAAATCTTCCTATTAAGCAACATCTGAATTTATGCTGAAACAAATATATAAACCAAATTTACACAATTGCATGAAACAACAATTCAGGTCTAAACATATTGGAAGTATTTAAAGCAGTTATCAGCATAAAATGTATAGCCATCAACATATTTAGCCATTAAAAAGCAATAACAAAAATGATTAAATTTGCAACTAAAAATCAGAATCAGAACAATAAATAACAGAAACGAAAATAAAGGAAATAATAAAGGTAAAAGTAGAAATGATGAGGTAGAGAAAAGAAAAGTGAGAGCTTGAATTGTCAAAATGGTGGTCCTTGAAAAAATTAATACTATAAATAAGTCATCATCAATTTAATCAGGTAAGAGAAAATCACAAAAATACAAAATTTCAACTACAAGATTAAAATAGCTATTGTAGCAATGCAAACATCAGCTTATTTTAAAGTTTTTATATAAGCATATTGAAAGAGAGAGGTGTAATGTAAACTTATGTAGGAAAACGCAGTTTATGAAAAATGACTTCATTAGAGATAGAAAACTTAGATAAATTTACACAGAAGCAACAGAGAATGATAAAATACATCAGTTGTAAATAGTTTTAAAGGGACTCAGTCTTCAAAAATAGATAATCCCTGATGCTATGTAAATTGTTTTCAGAGCATTGAAACTAAAGAAAAACATCCAAACTCTTTTCAGCAACAAGTATAATATGAATATATAACTCACAGATTTCATAAAAGAAGAAAATTATAAAACAATATTACCTATGAATATGAAGGCAAATACTCTAAATAAGATTTTAGTAAGCAATTCAAATTTAGCAATTCAATATCACATTAGAAAAATAATGATGCATAACCAACTAGAATTTATTTAAGGAATGCAATGCTTGTCAAATATTGGAAAACTCATTAACATAATATACCATACTGTGGTAATAAGAAATATATATTTAGTCTTTGTTCCCAATTCCTGATACAGAGCTTCCAAACCCTTGAAATTTCCTTTGTGTTAGGAATGAGAGGAGCATCATTTATTATTCAGTTATTCATAATAAATCCCTTTCCACCATACTTGAACCCATACTAATAAAGTGACTTTAGGTGGACCTCTAGATATCTCCAGGATGGGTCTGGTTGCCAGACAGACCAACCATGTAATTAGAAAAGTAAAACTTTCTGTTCCATCCTTCAAATTCCAGTAAGAAGAGAGAAACTGGTGATTGACTAATTCAATCATCAGGAGTCAATGGTTTAATCGATCATGCCTCCTAATAAAACTTCCTAAAAACTCCTAAAACATGGGGCTCTGAGAACTTCCAGGTTGGTGAACACATGGAGTTGCTGGGAGGGTGGTGTGCTTAGAAAGATGTCCCTTTCCACATACCTTGTCCTAAGTATCTCTTCCAATTGGCTGTTCCTGAGTTGTATGCTTTATAACCAACTGATAATAGTAAGTAAAGTGTTTTCCTGAACTATGTAAACTATTCTAGAAAATCATTAAACCCAAGGAGTGAGTTTTGAGAACCCTTGATTTATATAGTTGGTATATCAGAAATACAGGTGACCTGGAACTTGTTATTGGCATCTGCAGTGGGGGCAGTCTTGTAGGATTGAGGCTTTAGCTTGTGGGATCTGATGGTTATTCCAGGTAGACAGTGTCTGAATTAAATTAAATTGCAGGCCATTCAGATGGTATACCAGAATTGGTTGGTGTGTGAAAAAACTTCTACACATTTGGTGCCAGAAATGTGCGGAAAAGGTCATACGTATTAATAGAACTCAGAAAAAATATCATTAATAGACTTCAAATTTTTTTCTTACAAACTCAACTTTGTTTATTAAAAAAAAAACTTACAAAATAAGAATTGATGCTGATCCACCTGGGCAACATAGTCAGACCTCATCTCTACAAAAAATTAGCTGGGTATGGTGGCGCATGCCTGGAGTCCCAGCTACTCTGGAGGCGGAAGGGGAAGGAGTGACTGAGCCCAGGATGTTGAGGCTACAGTGAGTCATAATTGTGCCAACGCATGCCAGCCTGAGGGACAAAATGAGGCCCTGTCTCAAAATAAAATAAAATAAAATAAAATAAAATAAAAATAATAAAAAAGTGATAGAATTGATGATGCTTTCTTAAATGGTATAATAAATTTAGATTGGTCCCCAACTCAGCATCTTAATTAGTGTAGAATAACTAAAGACTAATATAAGACTATATTCACTAAAATAAGAAAAAAAAAACTAGTATGTATGCTATTTCCACTACAATATATAATACTTCTGGCGGTATCAGCAAATTTAAGTTGGAAAAAATCAATTAGAATCTTAAGATCTAAAAAAGAAATACTAAGTCTATTTCTATTTGCTGAAGATATGATTATACACTTAGAAAACCTTGGAAAATCAATGAAAAATGGTCACCATTCTAAATAACAATAAAAAAATTCAGTAAGATGGCAGGAGATAAAATGAACTTACAGAAATCAATATTCTTAATATATTACACAAACAATAACTAGACAGAAGATATAATGATACAGAAAACCTCATTTACAATGGTAAGACACAAAATAAAATACTTAGAAATAAACTTAACAGGAAATATGCAAAAACCTATATGAGGAACACTACAAAGTGTTCCTCATGGTCACAAGTATTATTTTGAGCAAATGGAGCTACCTACTGCTCCCTAGAACAACTTAATGTAATAAAAATGTTAATTCTTCTTCTACTTTATAAAATCCACATAAAATATCAATAGACTTTTTAGGCATAGCCAATTTGATACTAAGTTTATATGAAAAAATGTGTATGCACTAAATGGCTGGGCAAACACTGCAAGAAATTACAAACTACAAGGTTTGCAGAATAGGGAGTCTTGCTCAACGAGATATTGAAATATTCAAATAAGAATGTTGTTTAGATCTTCACTCTGGTGATGTGAATATTTCCAACCTTTTGCATATTCTCTTCTCTAAGTCTGTCATATTATTTTATTGAGGCATGATAAACTTTCCCTGTGGATATATGCAAACTTTAGATATTATATTAACATTTATATGTAATTTTTATGGGAATATTTTCTCAGTCTATGGTTTGTGGTTATTAATGGCACAGACACAGTCAAATCCATTGATTTTTTTTTGCTTTCTTCTATTGCTTTTCTTTTTTTAAAGGATTTCTTCAATCAATATTAGATGATCACCTATATTTGTCTAGTTTGGATGTCACAGTTTTAGCTTATACTCTAATCCATCTAAAATTTATTTTGGAACATAATATAATTAAAGCTTATTGCCATGCTCGGTGGCTCAGCCTGTAATCCTGCACCTTTGGGAGGCTGAGGTGAGTAAATTGCCTGAGCCCGCGGGTTCGAGACCCGCCTGGGCAACTTGGCGAGACCTCATCTCTACATAAATCAAAAATTAGCCGGGCGTGGTAGCGCGCGCCGTAGTTCCAGCTACCTGGAAGGCTGAGGCGGAAGGATGGCCAGAGCCCAGCAGGTCGAGGCTGCGGTGGCCAGGAGTGGCCACTGCACTCTAGTCTGGGCGACAGAGTGAGACTCCAACTCAAAAATAAAAATAAAAAAATAAAGCTTATCAAAATACATTTTCCAAGCAGTTAGTTTTCCCAAATTGATGTACTGAATAGTTTATCAATTTTGTTCACCTTTTACTCTCATTGAATAAGTACAAGCATCAAAACTGAACTAAAGAATTGTATAACGCAAAAAGTAAGGCAAACTTTCATGCTCTTAATTCCAGTCCCCAGAGATAATAATTCTAAATATGATAGTGTGTATTCTCAACCATTTTTAACACATTCTTTACTGCACATAAAGTCTTATGTTTCATTAACTAGGGTCAGTTTCTGATCGGTATTATCTTTTAATCTGACTTGATGATTATGGGAAAAAGATTTTAATAGCTTTGAAATATTTGATAAAATTTGAGCCAGACTAAAGAGTCATGGGATTTAGATATGTGGATGACTGTGTTAACTATTTAAGGTTAAGTTTACAAAGATTCTTGAATAAAGACATATATAATTGAATCCTCAGCAGGGAAAAAAAACCATAACATTTCCGAGAAAGCAGAATTAGAATGAGTTTTTGAGTATAAAAAATATGCAATTTTTTTATAATAAAAAATAAAAAATAATCAGAAATTGTACAGGTTTTACCACCCTGATAGAATTGATGGGATCACATTAACATGATAATCCTTACTTTATCATGTCTTGCCCCCACATTTCCCATATAATACCCCTATCCTTTATGAGTCCTCTTTAAACGTATTAAAGCCCCAGTGTTTACCCACACCCCAAATTATGGCTTCACAGTCAGCCATTCTCTCAAAAGATGCTTCTACCTCTCTCTACCTTCTTTTGACAGCTCAATACCCTTCCCAGGCTCTGGGGAGAATAGTTCCTTGTTGGTCAAACATTCTCACTATATAGCTTTAACGTTTCCTGAGTTTTACCTTGCTAAATCTTGTTGAAAGTTACTGTGAAGCATATTGAATGAAAATGACAGAGAATGAATACTTGCTCCAGCATTTCTTTTTCTTTTTCTTTTCTTTTCTTTTTTTTTTTTTTTTTGAGTTGGCGTCTCATTCCATCGCTCAGGCTGGACTGTATGCAGTGGCACACTCGTGGTCACCTCAGAGTCGACCTGCTGGGCTCAGGCGATCCTCTCACCTTCCAAGTAGCCAAAACTACAGGCGTGTGCTACCACACTCGGCTAATGTTTTGATTTTATTGTAGAGACGAGGTCTCGCCAAGTTGCCCAGATTAGTCTTGAACCTTTAGACTTAGGCAATCTGCTCGCTTCGGCCTCCCAAAGTGCTGGATTACAGGTTGAAACACCGAGACTGGCCAGCATTTCTTACTATACACTGATGAAAAAGGGACTGCAAGGATGCCTTGTTTGTGGAACAGATTCTTTCTGCAAAACCAAAGCTGAGCTTCTGCTAAAGTGACAATGAAATTAGAATATCATTAGATATCATGACCTCCTTCTATATAGTTGGAGCAGAAGAGTATTCTAATTTAAAATATTTACGAGCCGGACTCGGTGGCGCAGCCTGTAATTCTAGCACTTTGGAAGGCCGAGGCAAGTGGATTGCCTAAGTCTGAGGGTTCAAGACCAGCCTGGGCAACTTGGCACTACCTTGTCGCTGGGGTGGTCATAAGTGTGCCACTGCACTCCAGCCTGGATGACAGTGAGACTCCGATTCAAAAAATTTTTTTACAAAACATCTTTGTATCCTAGAGGTTTCTCTCTGCACCAGTATCAATTATTTTACACAAGGCACAAGACCTGTATGAAATAACTTAGATCCCCAAACTCAGGGCTCAGAACTATATCAATCAATCTGATGGTCACTAATAAAAGTCAATGAGAAATAAACACCATATCACAACACATAGGCCATCACCTGGTGCAGAGTAGGTACAAGCTGAATGTGAGATGATTGTATATGAGCTGGTTACTCCTCCCCTAAAACTCATAGTATACATATAGGACCCTTAAACTCAGGAAAAGTATGTGCTACACAAGCATCCGTCACTGGGGATGTTCAAGAATATTTAAAGATGAGGATTAAAGAAAAAGCAGTACAAACTTTTTGATAAGTAGTAAAAATACTCAAAGCATCAAGATTTATAGATGTGACACATTGGTAGTAACCCATGGACAAAGCATTGAGTACTTAGGTAAGTTTAACAAAACAGTTTTGTAGTGTTTCTCTCATTCTTTGGAACACATGGGAGTATATAGTGATCTTTGTTGGAACACAAATTTAAATCAAATTGCTAAAACTCTGTACTCAGATGCATTACTGTCCTCTAGTAACTAAAGTTTTGGTGCTGGATATTGTCATCATACCTGGATTTTTCTTCTCTTAGGATCACTTTTCTTCCATAAATCTGCTCTGTCCCCTGACAGAAAACATATGTGGAATTATATCACCCTTCACACACCCTGATACAGTCTAGCAGAGGTACAGCTCATACTTTATTCCCAGAATTGTCCCCAGTCTTATGAAGAATAATATCTATTGGGTCTGGTCCAGCCATTCTCCAAATACTAAGTCTGCAGTAGGTATCAGAAGGCTATATAAATCATGCTGAAGTCCCATGTTTATGAGTCATTTTAAAATTAGTTATATAAAATTAATGAATGTGAATAATTAATTACAGTGTCAAAAATCAAAAACTCCATTTTGAAAAATAAATTGATATAACATGAGACTCAATAAATATGTATTAAATTTCTACTCTCTAATTTCATCCCTACTCTAAAAGTTTATTATTATGAGACGGAGGTTTAAAGATAGAGTGACATTTGGCCTCAATTTACCCTCTATAATCCCAGGTTACATAGTAGACTCTTCTAGGCTAATTAGTTTCACACTCCAAAGTGGCCTGCTCTGGATAGTAAATTATGTGGCCAGATAAAAGACATATACACTCACAATAATATCAACGGTAGAAATTAAAGAGCAAAAAGAAGATGGGAATTAAATGTTAAGATAATTGCAGGAAGCAAAGATCACTTTATACTATCCCATTTCCACTACAATTAAATGTTAAGAAGTAAAGAAAGAAAGAAAAAAAAAACTTGCAGGTATAGAGACTGGTAAGAACAAAGCAACCGGGCTCGGTGGCTCAGCCTGTAATCCCGTGCCTTTGGGAGGCTGAGGTGAGTGGATTGCCTGAGCCCGCGGGTTCGAGACCCGCCTGAGCAGCGAGACCTCATCTCTACAATAAATCAAAAAGTCAGCTGGGCGTGGTAGCGCATGCCTGTAATTCCGGCTACTTGGAAGACTGAGGCGGAAGGATCGCCGGAGCCCAGCAGGTCGAGGCTGCGGTGTTCGGGAGCGGCCACTGCACTCCAGTCTGGGTGACAGAATGAGACTCCAACTCAAAGAAAAAAAAAAAAAGAGCAAAGCACTTGAGTGGGAAAAAGAAAAGCATACTTAAGGAGAAAACAGGTCCTCCAGTTTTAGAAACAATTTTGTGAGGCAGCAGGTTCATTTTTTGTGAGGCAGCAGGTTCAGGGACTGCACAGTTGAATTTAGGCCAGACCACTGAGGAGCTTCAAAACTAGGCTAAGAGATTTGAGCATTATTTGGGAGGAAGAACGGAAAACCTAAGGAATTTACAGGCATTAAGTGATATGTTCCGAATTTGTTTTGAGAAATTTAACCTGGAAAAAGTTTTTAGAAATAGAATGGAAGACAACTGGTTGTAACGGGGAAACACTATATTTTAAAAATAATCTTTCAGACATGCCTGGTAACTTGTATTATTTTTTATTTGGAATTCTTATTTGTAAGTCCCAATTGAGCGAAATTAATTAAACAAACTAGTCATATCCCAGAATATCTTATGTCAGAGGACTTGTGCTAGATAAAAACATAATAGACTTATGAGTGTTGCCTGGGGAATGAGGATAGTAAGAACAAAAATATCCCATGGGTTTCATGATGAAGGAGATATATTGGGTTGAAATTAGTGATGTGTTGATAAATTGACTAAGTAGTCTCTTTCAAGGAATCTGCAAATTGTATGTAAATAAAATGCAGTGTTCTAGGATACCTGCCGCTAGGATCAAGGAACCAAAACCATTCATTCCTGGGTAGTGATGGGAGAAGTATATGACTCTGGTGCCCTTGCTGACCACTTTGCCTATCAGGTGATTTTGCTATGATTCATGCCACAGTCTTCAAGATGCACCAAGCTGCCTGGCCATTATCAGAGAAAATTAGAAAACATTAGAACTCAAATATGTGAAGGAAATCAAGGCTATGCAATTTTGTCTTTGAGCATATAGTGAGTTGTCTATGGGTTCTTGCTACAGTCAGTGGTTTTGTCACTATTACTGTGGGGCAAATGATAACTTTGATTTATTTGTTTGCTAATCTTTCTTTCTTTGACAGTGAGCACTTTAAAAGTAATATATTAAAATAAAACAGGAGAGGTGTAAAGGAAATCTAAAATGTAAGTTTAATGACAAATCAAATATAAACCATTCCCTTGGTGTCCATGGGAGATTGGTTCCAAGACTCCCTGAAGATATCAAAATTCACAGATGTTCAAGTCCCTTATATAAAATAGTGTAGCAGTTGCATGTAACCCGTGCACATTCTCCTGTATAGTTTAAATCATCTCTAGATAAATTATAATATCCAATAAAATGTAACTGCTATTTATACTTTTTTCCTGAATATATTCAAACCTTGGTTGGTTCAAACTGTGGATGCAGAACCCACGAAGACGGAGGGACCATCACACTGCGTGTCCTTTTTCAAGTATCAATGATAAACATGAAACCAAAGCAACACTTTTTGAAAGTTAAACATAAGCCGGGCTCGATGGCTCAGCCTGTAATCCCGCGCCTTTGGGAGGCTGAGGTGAGTGGAATGCCTGAGCCCGTGGGTTCGAGACCCGCCTGGGCAGGCGAGACCTCATCTTTACAATAAATCAAAAAATCAGCCGGTCGAGGTAGCGCATGCCTGTAATTCCGGCTACTCGGAAGGCTGAGGCGGAAGGATCGCCGGAGCCCAGCAGGTCGAGGCTGCGGTGGCCGGGAGCGGCCACTGCACTCCAGTCTGAGCGACAGAGTAAGACTCCAACTCAAAAAAAAAAAAAAAAGAAAAGAAAGTTAAACATTTGATATAATTGTAACTGAAATGGTAAATTTGGTTTAAAATTTCAATGTAAAAGATGAAATTTTTCTGTATCAGAGTAAAAAAATTCTTATTGAGAAATCTATGGAAGATAAATATACATAAAATATACATAAAATATACATTAAACATGGTGCACACAAAATTAATATTTACATCCAAAACAGCTCTGACATCCCAGCAAGTGAAGTAGGAGCTATATTTGTAAAAATCTACAACAGTTTTGCAAATTTGATACTGAACATATAAAATATAAATAGTTGATATGGCAGTTCACACTATTTCTTTGTCTCTCATCATCAGTTTTTAGAAATGTTTCAGGAACTGGAAAACTGGTTTATAGGTCAACTATTGTGATCTAAATGTAAATTACTTTTAAAATGAATGTTTCCTTTAAATTTTGTTTGAACTTTGTTCAAATGCAGTTGTAAATTTTAATTATTAATAACTTATATTTAAATGGACTGCCAAAAGTTCACATTTCAGAACTTTTAGCTTATTATGAATATTAAAAAGCAAGCTTAAAAATAAAAAAACATTTATCTATGCGTATAACTACAAGGGAGAATTTGGTGATAAAAATTCAAGTAGGGTATATATTTTAACATTAAAATTCTAAAACTTGTGTTTTAGAATATCTTGAGTTTTAATTAAAATATTTTAAGAAGTCTTGCATTTGAATTGATTAAATTCATGTATTGTACAATAATGAGATAAAATAGAGAAGGCTATGATTTCATAAGTTCTAAGATTAGTGATTTTTTAAAAAAAACATAAATAAATGATTCAAGTTCTTTAATAAAATTTACCTAAGGAAAGTGTCTGTTGAAGAAGGATATTTTGAACAGAGACCAACACTTGGAATAACACATTGCTTTTAAATTAAAAAATAAAGAATATCCACCATATAATAGAATCTACTCTCAATTTACCAGTTACTTCAGAATCTTTAAAATTTTTATTGTATTAAAAATTGGTGTAGTGTCAACAATTACAAATTTATTAGAAATCAACTTGAAGATAATTTTTGCAATTTTATTAAAAAGTATCAAGAACAATTATTCTGCTATTAAATTTTTAATAGACAATAAAGATGTGTGACTTTCATTTTGTTTTTATATGCATATTTGCTACTTTTATCTTTAGGATGCTACTTTATTTTCCAGCCTGGGTGACAGAGTGAAACTCCGACTCAAAAAATAAATAAATAGTAAAGATTATATTCTGAATTAGATTATTTCATATGTTTGGATTACAATATCAATTAATTGATAAGTATTGAAAACTATATAATTTTATTTCCTTAAGTTTATTACTTTCATAGATCTTCTATTTGGTCGCCCTAACTAGATTACTACAAGTCATAGACTTCATCTAGCTTTTGCATTTTTAGCTATTTAACACAATGATCATTTATTCTAAAATACAAATACTGAGTTATTACAACCATCAAAGGAGAGATAATGAGGATAGAAAGGAGAGAAATAGAATGAAAGGAACAGAAGGATGAAAAAGCCATAACAGCTGTAGAATCAGTAAAATTCTATAATTGATTATATTCAATAGAATATGGTAAGAATACGTTATAAGATGACTGTGAAGTATTTAACAGAATAGGAGATTCAGAAAAAGGAAGATTTTGTTGTAAGGTGGTAAATTCAAAATGAAAAACATTATTTAGCAACTGAAAATTTGGTCCTGCAGATGAAAAGAATATAACATAACATTTACAAAATTCATTTACTGATTTGAAAAAAAAGGTCTTTTAAAAATTCCAATTTCCAGAGACAAAACCAAAATTGCCAAAATTGGAAGTATAAAATATCACAGTTGTAGCCATGTAGAATTTGAGATGAAGATATAGGTGCTAAGGCCTGGGTGCTCAGTAACTAGTGCACCCAGAAAAAAACAGAATTGGCTTCAAGCCAACAAGTCCTGATGGTCAAAAGACTTACCTGTAGGAAGAGAAAAAAAATGAGACAGGGATTAGGGGGCATGGCAAGGGAGAGGGGCAAGAGGCAGACTGGGAAAGCATTTTGTCTGTTGGCCTGGAAAATAGTGAGAGGTTTTGCTACCTAATGATTTTAATTTAAAAATAACAACATACACACACACTAATTTTAAGAAATAGAAATCACTGTTCTCAACAGTGAATGAGAAAATATCTGATTTTTTTATGATATGAGAACTTCGTACTGAAAGATAAACATTGAAACTAGTCCAGGAATATAAAGACTCTATAGTCCATATAGAATATCTCCAATCTCAGCTTTCAGAATCAGAGGGTGGGTGACAAATCTTTATTGAAGTGAACTAGTAATAAAGGCATTATAAACCACATGAGAAAATGAAGCCCCATGAAAGAGTTTGAGTTGAAGTGACAAGTAGAAGAATCAGCATTCAAGATACCTCAGATAATAGGATAATTTAAGCCAGGCTCGGTGGCTCAGCCTGTAATCCCATGCCTTTGGGAGGCTGAGGTGAGTGGAATGCCTGAGTCCGAGGGTTCGAAACCCACCTAGGCAACTTGGCAAGATCTCGTCTCTACAATAAATCAAAAATGAGCTGGGTGTGGTAGCGCGCGCCTGTAGTTCCAGCTACTTGGAAGGCTAAGGTGGAAGGATTGCCAGAGCCCAGCAGGTCGAGGCTGTGGTGACCGGGAGCGGCCACTGCACTCCAGTTTGGGTGACAGAGTGAGACTTCAACTCAAAAAAAAAAAAAAAAAAAAGGATAATTTAAAACTATATGAATAACATTATAAAATAAATATATTTTTACTTATTTCAGAAGTAAAAACTAATGTTAGTACACAGACATGATGAAAATAGAAGGCATCATAAAATATAGAGTAGCAGGAGAAATTAACAAGCACCAATTTTAATGTTTAGATATAAACATTTAATATTTGATATAAACAAATCATTGGAACAGATATGAAGTAGATTGAATATAATTGAGAATTAGAATACTGGACAAGACATTTGAGAAAATCACCTAGGATATAGTACGAAGATTTAAACACATGTGGCTATAAATGAAAAGTTAAATCAACTGAAAAGATAATAGAAGATTCTGGGGGAAAAAAAGTGCAGAAGAAGATACAGAAAAATATAAGAAAAGTAATATTTCAAAAATAACTTAGAATTCTTTCAGAATTAAAAATATAACTTTTATAATTTCAGATTAAAATAGTAAATGATATAGAGTAGAAAATAAAATAATATGAACAAATTCAAATTAGACATCATGCTGAAACTACTAAACATCAAAGAGAACAAGAAAATCATTAACTTGACAGAAAAAAATAGGTTAACTAAAGGCATGATAATCACAAGAAAAAAAAGACTTGTAATGACAGAAACAATGCAATGCACGTTTCAAAGAGTTGATACTGTCAGCTTAGAATTCTAAATCCATCAAACCTGAAACTCAGTAATCAGGGTGAAAAATAAAGAAATGTTTAGACAAAGGTTTAGATATTTTGTTTTTATAGTGTCTTACAAAAATTGCTACTTAAGAGTATGCTTCAATAAGAAGAAAAATATGCCCAGGAAGAGAAGCTAAACAGCAAGAGGAATTGGAAATCAAACTGGTAAAATCTGGCTAAAACTGAATATTTAATATAAACATAATAATAACCATGACTAATATTTGAGAGTGCTTTTCGTTGTTAGTGTTGCCTAGTATCTTCTTTTTCTCAAAATTGATCTGCCAAAACATATTAAAACTAATCATAAAGCTTGGCATGGTGGCTTATGCCTGTAATCCCAGTGTTTTGGGATGCTGAGGCAAAAGGATTGCTTGACCCAGTTAGAGACCAGCCTAGGCAACGTAGTGAGACCTCATCTCTTACAAAAAATACGTAAATAAACAATTAACCAGACATGGTGGCATGTCTCTGTAATCTCAGCTACTTGAGAAGCTGATGTGGAAGGATTGCTTGAACCCAGGAGCTCTAGACTGCAGTGATCCATGATCTTGCCACTGCACTCTCGCCTACATGACTGAGTGAGAATTGACTCACAACAACAACAACAAAAACACCAAAAACTAATTCTAAAGGATTGTCTAATATTGTCCAAGGGTAGCAGAATTTCTAAAGGCATCAAACAAATGACAAGTTGAAAAGTGTTTTAGTGTTGACAAATGAAGACTAATGATTTTTTCAGGTAGGGGGTTTCAGGTATCTTCTTTCTAAACAATTTTTTAAAAATTGAGATATCAGCTTATGGAACATTAAAATATCTTTGATAAAAAATGGTTGTGAATTGTATTATCATTAAATAAAAATTATATTCCCATCTACTTATTTAGACTACAGACAGCACTTATAGCCATGAAAGAAAATAATAGAAATAAAACTGATACTGAAATCTATTTTATCCTGATAATAAGTAATGTAAATCCCTGTATATATGGCACAATAAATTTTCATTAATTTTTAAAATAAAATATTTTGTTTAATAATTTTAAATCAATAGATGTATTATACTTATATTGCTTTAATCAGTTGTGATCTACTAATAATTATAATAATAAATCAGTCTATAACAAAAGTGTTTAGAGCCTTATGGTGACAAAATATTAATAATTTAAAAATTAAATTTGTATATTTTTTGTAGAGATGAATTTGATTTTTAGCCATAATTATGTTAGGAGGGGGCACACTTCATCAATAAAGATACCTGACCTAAAACCAAGTGAAGTGGGGACCAAAGTGAGACCCCAAACTTTACCTGTACAATGACCATTTGTATACATAACCCTAATTGTACCCACATCTTTAAAATCAAAAAAAGGAGAAATTCCACAAGGAAAATAAAATTAAAATACAAGCTCAAAAAGAATAAGAAACACTGAAAAATTCTGACTTAAAATTATTTGTTTAAATAGACAATTTTAAGCATTGAATCAGTATGATCAGAGAATTTTATTAACTGCATTCAAAAGAAGGTTGTAGTCATCTTATGTTGACATAAAATGCATCTTTTGAAGCTATTTAAAATTATGTGAAACTCTTCAGATGCTGACTTAATAATATGCTTGGAAGGCATAATTTTTCACATTTTTGTTAATAGAATATTAATTAATAATTGGTGGACACTATTCTCAAATAGTTATATTTTTCTAAAAAATGATAGAAATACTGATTAACTTTAAATGTTTAAGGGGTAGTTTTAGCATAGTAAAGTAAAATGCCTAACTTCCAACACACTAGTGAGAAATTAGAAGAATAAGGTTACACGTTTAATCCAGAAGGAAGAAAAGGTGGGAAAATATGCAATATGGCAAATATATAAACTCCTGACCTACTTCCAGATGCATAGAACTAAATAAAACATAAAGTTAACTGTCTCCTATCTCAAGCACAACTCAATAACAAGTCTCTAGGGCTAAAGGAATCCAATTATATATGCCTTTAATTAAGGCTCTAGGGATGATCTGCAAATGGATTGATGTAATGCCAGGTTTGAAACTGAAAAAAGCGACAGTGGCCAAACAAAATGATCTTCTGCATCATCAATGAAAACATTCTTCCCAAATAGAATCAGTCTCCTGATAGAGGACTTTTCAAAAGTCTCCTCTAAATTTAGACTGTTTTCTTCTTATAAAAGTAGTATACAATTATACACATAGACAACAAGAACAAAGAAACAAAGAAAAAAACATACTTAATCCTACAATGTAGAAAAAGTCATTGTTAAGACTTTGGTTCATATTCTACACATATATACTAAGACATTTTGTATGTTTCAAAAAAAAAGATAACTTTTGTTTGCCAGATTCTGTATTCAAGCCCAGGAGGATTGCTGGTATTTCTCAAGCAGAGAGTAGTACTGCTCAGTGGCAGAACTGGGAAGAGTGGCTAGCAGAGAAAATCAACCTATCTGATTGAGGACCAGTTAGGAGTAGCCCAATACAGCCGAGAAGTGGGTATGAATTAATGCACTGGAAGGCAGAAGAAACAATATTTTGTAATTACTTGGATTTGGGGCTATAGTGAGGAATAGGAAAGATGGAAATTTTAAATGATTCCCAGGTTTCTGTCTTTGTTTAATCTTCTAAATTTAATATTTCAAATGTCACAAAATAATTGTCAGTTATTTTAATGTAGTAATACCTACACTTTAATGTGGAGTTTGTTATCTTTACACATATTTCATTCTTTTTTTCTTAAATAGTTCCAATTTTCTGCCAAATGTTTACTATAGATTCATTCTCTTGTATTCTAGCTAAACAGGTAGTCTTCTAGATTTTAGATGGCATAAAAATTGATTCTTAAATCTAGTAAGAGTCTTTAGATAGCAAAGTTAGTTTTAATCATTACTAAACTGAGGAAGCAGATGGTAATCAAAACGATACGGATGAGTTTAAGACCTAGTCGTGCCAACAAAGGCTGGGAGCAGAGATAAGATATTTGCTGGCTTGGAAAATCAGAATGCTCAGAGTTTCCCAAGTAAACTGTACTGTATTCATTTCAGATCTAAAAGTCCATGGAGCAGATCCTAGATTAGTCATTAGTCCTGTTTTGCACAGATATCAGGTCTATTTTTATTAGTTTTATAATATAAGTACATAGAATATTATTTGAGTTACATGAATAAATGAATGCTGTGACCATATATATAATCAAGAACAGTTATTTTGAATTATAGCTAATTATAATAAAATTATGTGCAACTTAATATTATGTACATTCATCATTATTTTTTCTCCTAGTAACATATTTAAGACCATCAGCCTTGAAAGATCAAACTCTACCAAAGAAAAATGCTTGAAATTTACACATGGGCTCTAGTAAATTATTTCTGTGCTTTAATTAAAAAATTAAAAACCATGAAAATGAAGTTACAGTTAGTATTTTTGCCACTGAAATTAGAAAAATGTTGTTTACTTACTTTTGATCATACTTTATAATTTTTTAATTTTTATGATTTTCAGAAGATATACATTTCATAACCAAACTCAAGCTATACTTCTAATAGTATCATTAATTATTCTAGGTAGTAACTTCTGTGGGGGCCTTGCAAAGTGGGGGAATAAAAATATCTTTGCATTATCCTGATTCAGTAACCTTTTAAATTATATCTTTGCTGACTGGAGTCCAATATGCTTGTCTCCCATGTATAAAGAATAAAGTAGTGCTGTATCCTAAGTTTATAAACAAGAAAGGCAAATATTTTTAGTGATTTTAGATGCTAACAGAAATTACCCTAATATTGGCATTGATTGACAGATTCTCATAGGTTATGAACATTCTACAAAGTACAATATTTTAGAAGAGAATTTCCTATTGCTACCTTTGTATAAATCAGCATTCAAATTTCTGGCTATCTTTTTATATACATTCATTTCTGAGTCTTGTGCTTTTATTAAAGTGTGAACTTTAAAGAAGCACCTTTTCTTTAAAGGAAATATTAGCATATTCTTAAATGGTGGGTTTTATTTTAAAATAGTGTATGTTAGTGTGAAAATAGATGTAGAATACCTAGGCATGCTGTTATGTCCTGAACTACTTCATACACTTCCTAACCTTCAATATTCTTAAAACACATATTGATATTTAATAAACATTTTCTTGCTTTCATTTTAAATTTATTATTCTTTTTATTTTTATTGATTCAGGAGGTACATGGGCAGAATCGTTACATGAATATATTTTGTAATGGTAAGATTTGGGCTTCTAGTTTGTCAGTCAGTTGAATTGTGAACATTGTATTTAATAGCTAATTTTTCAATTCTCACCCCTCTGCTTTTATAGTTCATTGTCTTCCTTTGTATGTATACCCTCTGTTTAGCTGTCACTTACAAGTGAGAATATATAATATTTGTTTTTCTGTATCTGAGTTGTTTCATGTAGGAAAATAGCCTCCAGCCAAACCCATGTTGCTGTAAAATACATAATTGTATTCTTTTTATTTAATAAGCATTTTTAAATGATGTCACATACATTGAGTCAATCTCCAATACTTGAGGTCATGCCTGCCATATGAAAGATTCTCATTGATTAATTAATTCAGCAAACTCATGTGGATTGCTGAGTTTCTCAAAGACAGTAAATCCAAAAGTCTACAGAGGTATTACAGATAAGGTGTATATACTCGGAGATTTTAAAAAAAAAAAAAAATCAGGATTATGGTTTTGGTGATTGGGTAAAGTTACTAATTGTCATAGAAAATAACAAAGATAGAAAAGGCTGAATAATGAACATATGTGTCCAGGTTACCTGTATGAACATGTTGAAACCATTCTTCCTTTGAGGCATTCTATCAGTGGATGGGCAATATCATAGGTATCAAGAACACAGTTGTCAGACTATTTGGATTCACATCCTGGTTCTACTAACTAGTACTTACTAGATGATGACATGGATGCGTTCCTTAAACACTTAGGAGTTTCATTTTCTAAGTTGCAAAACCGGCATAATTATAGCACCTACCTCAGAGAATTCTGAAGATTAAATCAAATTAAACATGTAGAATACTTAGAAAATGGAAGGAACACAGAGGTATTCAGTAAATGCTAGCCATAATTACATTGTTCTTAATGAAAGAAGGTACCTATAGAAACCTAGAATAGTCAGGAAGATGGTGGCTGAGCCAGTTGGAATATGCGAGTTCGGTGTGAGTGAGTTAGAGTATGGAAAATTTTGTGCATGTGCTGGCTGACTGAGTGAGGGCTAGGGAGCTAGTAGCCAGGGCTCTCCTGGTACAGCAGTTGTGGCTGCAGCTGCTTGGCTTGGAACCTAGCAGTTCCCAGGAAGCAGAAGCTGAGTGAGCATCATTTAAAAAAAAATCAACCAAACCCTTCCTGGGAAGAAAATGCTGGGAGAAACTAAGTGGGAGCTCGTGAGCAAGTGGCCAGGGCCCTAGTGCAACACCTGGTGCTGCAGCTTCTCTGCTTGGTCCCTGGCTCTTCCCAGGTCCCAGAAGCCAAATTCCCCCCCGCCTTTTTTTTTTTTTTTTTTTTTTTGAGTTGGAATCTCACTCTGTCACCCAGACTGGAGTGCAGTGGCCGTTCCGGGCCACCACAACATCGACCTGCTGGGCTACGGCGATCCTTCCACCTCAGCCATCCGAGTAGACGGATTACAGGCGCGCGCTACCACGCCCGGCTGATTTTTTGATTTACTGTAGAGATGAGGTCTTGCTGCCCAGGCGGGTCTCGAACCCGCGGGCTCAGGAAATCCACTCACCTCAGCCTCCCAAAGGCGCGGGATTACAGGCTGAGCCACCGACAAAAGTTTTCCTGTGAAGAAGTGGCAGGGAGAGACTACCACCCCAGGCTCTGCCTCACCACTGCAGTGAAAGAGACTGCTGTATCCAGAATATGCCTCACTGCTTTAGCGCCTGGCAGAGCGGGGGCTGCAGAGGTAGTCTAGAAGCAGAGTCCCACAGAAGAGGACAAGAGAGGCACCCCATCACCATCTTGAAGGCAGGGCAGGAAAGTGCTTTGACTTACTCACCACGGAGCAACAGACACGATCTCTGAAACTGGTGGATCAACTACTCAGGGTTGATCATGACGCAGAGGGAATATCCTCAAAGCATAGACTTCAGAGGATTCTGATGAGTGCTGAATCCCAGGCGCCCCACCTCCTACCCTGATCCAGCCACAGGACAAAGGGTGAGGCCAGAAAAGGATGAAGAAGGACTCCAAAGAGATCAGTGGTGAGTCCAGGGCTGACCCAGGTCCCATCCCCTACAGCCACCCTCTGAATGTCAGACCCACACAGCTGGGCCTCAGCTGAGAGGGAAAAACCCAGACAGATCCTGGGCGTCAGTAGCAACGGGAGAATTCCATTCCAGAATCAGCCTGGCTAGGGCACCCCCCACGAGAACAGACCTGGGTGAGAGTTAATCCTCACCTTCCCAACGGTGGAGATCTCCCTGATCATAGGAGAGTGGGAAGAGAGGACTGTAGCCCCACCCACCTCCACTGGCCCTCCTCCTTCCCTGCTCTGGACACTGAGGAGAGAGCGAAAGAGGTGGCTCTGCAGGAGAGATCAGATTAGAGGAACAATTACAGAGCTGGGCACAGGAGGGCAAGTTGTTTTTCTTTAATTTTTAATTTTTTTTTAATTATTTAAAAATTTTTGCCTGTTTGTTAGTTCATCTGTTTTTAAAATATATTTCTTTTGTGCATGAATGTGAATGTAAGGGTTTTTTTCTTTTCATATTCTGTTACTTTCTTCTTTTATTTGTTGTTTTCTGCATATGTGTGTATATGAATGATTGAGTATTCATCTTTCAATCTTGTTGTTATTGTTGGTTTCTTTTTGCTCTTTTGTTTTTCTGGGTTTTGTTTTTGTTTTTTTATAGTTTAAGGTGTGTGTCAATGTATATGTGAGGGTTCGAGCTGAACTCTTTTTTTTTCCCCCGGTCTTTTTATTTTTCTTCTCCATTCACTTTGTGCTAGGCATGTGTGTGTGTGTTCAGTATTTTTGAATTTTTGTTGTTGTTTGTTTTGTTTTACTTTGTTGTTATTCCAGTTTATCTTAGGGAGTGTGTGAATGTTTGTGTGTGTGTGTGTGTGTGTGTGTGTGTGTGTGTGTGTGTTCAATTGTTTTTTGTGTTGGTTTCTGCTTTGCATCATCATATAGAGTGGTGGTAGGAGTGGGTCTCAGGGAACACACACCACAATAAGTTAACATTGTAATTTGCAGGTAGTTTCTGATTAATAGCACACCATTCCCCACTTTAATTGACTTTCAAAAAGTACAAGAGACAGCAAAGCTTCCTATCCACTGTCCTATTTCAAAACAAAAAAATCCAGAGCATTGATCAGGGAAAAATAGAAGGCAGAGAAAATATCAGGAGGGAAAGCCTTTCCCACGGACACTGAGTAACAGAACTAAAGAGAAAAACAAGTGATCTGTCACAAAGGAAGACCACAGGAAATTTCAAGTGTACCAAAAACAAAACTCCTGCCAAATCAGATCTTGGTGCCCAAATAATGGATGTCATCAAAAACTGCCCTAGAATGTGACAGAGATTAAGGAATGGATGGAAAGAGTGAATAAGACTCAAGAAAGACAAGATGCAAAACTAAAAGAACTTGTAATAGATTTTGGCAATAAAAAATTTAATCCAGGAAATAAATAACAAGATGACAAGCATGGAAAGCAAAATTAATCTAGCTGAAGAAAGAATCTCAGAACTTGAGGACCAGAACATGCAGTTAAACCAATCTGTAAAAAAACCAGAAAGAAGATTCAGAAAGAAAGAACAAAGCCTACAAGAGATGTGCAATCACATCAAGAGGCCAAACCTATGCCTGATTGGTATTCCAGAAGAAGAAAGGGGAAAGCAGAACAACTAGGAGCAAGTATTCCAGGAGATAATCCAAGAAAACTTTCCCCATCTCACCAGAGATGTGACCAGCCAAACATAAGAGATACAGAGAATCCCCACAAGACAGCAAATGAGAAAACCAACCCCTAGTAAATCAATTGCACAAAGTAGGCACAAAAGAAAAATTCCTAAAGGCAGCAGGAGAGAAAGGTCAGACTACCTATCAGGGAAAACCAATCGGACTAGTGGAAGACCTATTGGCAGAGAAGGGACTGGAGTCCTGTATTCAAAGTCCTGAAAAATAAACAATTTCAACCAAGAATTTCCTATCCAGCCAAGCTCAGCTTCATCAGTGATGGAGAATTAAAATCCTTCCCAGATATTCAATCCCTAAGAGATTATGCCGCTTCCTGACCAGCTCCACAAAAGACACTTAAAAAGGTATTAAGCAAAGAAGAAAGATAAAAAGAATGACCACACACTTTTCAAGAGAACAGCAGAACACAGAATCAACAGAGAATACAGCACAACAAGAAATTTGATCACACACACATACTTCAACCCCAAAGTCAAAAGAAAATAAGCAAGCAAAGAAAAATCTTTATAAGAACCTCATGACAGGAATAAACAATCACATTTCAAAAATCAGTCTTAATGTGAATAGACCAAATGCACTACTGAAAAGACACAGAATGGCACTGGATAAGAAACCATGACTCAATTATTTGCTGCATCCAGGAGACTCATCTCACTACAAGGGATGCACACAGACTCAAAGTTAAAGAATGGAAAATGAGTTTCCAGGCAAATGGATCAAAAAGAAGGCAGGAGTCATGATCTTAATATCAGACAAAACAATCTTTAAGCTATCAAAAATTTAAAAAGATGCAAAAGGACACTACATAATGATCCAACAAAAAAAGAGAACTACAGATCAATATTCCCTATGAACATTGATGCCCCTCTCACCCCTCTTGTTTAACATGGTGTCGGAAGTCCGAGGGCAAATAGAAAAGAGATGGAAATCAGGTGTTTCCAAATAGAAAAAAAGATAATGTCAAGTTATACCTCTTTGCTGATGATATGATCTTATACTTTGAAACTCCAAGAGAATCTGTCAAAAAGCTGCTTACACTGATAAAGGACTTTGGCAAAGTTTCAGGGTACAAAATAAATGTGCAAAAGACAGTTGCATTCCTATATACCAAAAACAAGCAGGCAGAGACCCAAGTTAAAAGCACAATCCCATTCACAATAGCCATACAAAAAAAATGAAATACCTCGGCATCTTCCTAACTAGAGAAGCAAAAGACCTTTACAATGAGAACTACAAAGCACTGCTCAAAGAAATTCAAAAAGACACAAACAAATGGAAAAATATTCCATGTTCATGGATAGCAAGAATCAACATGCTAAGATATTCATCCTACCAAAGGCAATCTACAGATTCAATGTAATACCTATTAAGTTATGAATATCATTCTTCTCGGACCTGGAAATGGCAAAACAGAAATTCATATGGAAAGATACATGACCACAAATAACCAAAACAATGATTAGCAAAAGAAACAAAGCAGGAGGTATCACACTTCCAGACTTCAAATTTTACTATAAATCTACAGTAATCAAAACAGCCTGGTCTTGGTACAATAATAGGCATATAGACCAATGGAACAGGATAGAGATTCTGGAAGCAAAGTCTCAATTTCTCAAGCAACTCATCTTTGACAAAGCCTTCAACAACCACCACTGTGGAAAGGAGAATCGATTCAGTAAATGGTGCTGGGAAAACTGGCTGATCACACACAGAAGATTGAAACAAGACCCCTACCTATCACCATACGTGAAAATTAACTCTAAATGGATCAAAGACCTAAAGGTAAAACTTCAAACCATAAGAATCTTAGAAAACAAGAGACACCCTTATGGAAATTGGAATTGGCAACCAATTCCTGAGCAAAACGCTTAATACCCATACCTTAAGAGAAAAGGTAAACAAATGGGACCTCATCAAACTAACAAGTTTCTACAAAGCAAGAGAAACCATCAAGAGAGCAGGGAGACAGCCCACAGAATGGGAAAAAACATTTACCCACTGTATATCTGACAAAAACCTAACATCTAGGATCTACAAGGAACTCAAACACGCCAAAAGGAAAAAAAAAACAAAACAGCCCCATTAAAAAGTGGGCAAAAAACATGGAATAGATACTTCTCAAAAGAAGATATACAGGCAGCCAACAGACATGAAAAAGTGCTCAGCCTCACTCATCATCAGAGGAATGCAAATCAAAACCACATTAAAATACCATCTAACCCCTGTAAGAATGACCATCATTAATAAAATAAACAACAGATGCTTGTGAGGATGTGGAGAAAAAGCAACACTTCTACACTGCTGGTGGGAAGGCAAACTAGTACAACCTCTTTGGAAGATGGTGTGGTGGTATCTGAAAGAACTAGAAATTGGCTCTCCATATGACCCAGCAATTCCTCTCTTGGGAATATACCCAGAGGAACTCAAATCATTCTATAAAAAGGATACCTGCACACGTATGTTTGTTGCAACTCTATTCACAATAGCAAAAACATGAAACCAATCATGCTGCCCATCAAAGCTGGACTGGATAAAAAAAATGTGGTACATATAAACAATAGAATAGAATCATAAAGAAGGACAAACATATGGACTTCACAGCAACTTGGATGGATTTAGAGTCGATCATACTCAGTATTCTATCACAGAAACAAAGAATAGAGTACCATATGTTCTTACTAACCTTGAGCAATTATAATGCTATAAGAAAGGGATTGGCAGTAGTGGGAAACTCTCAGGGGAGATAGGGGTGGGATTGGCAGTTGAGGGAAACTGCTAGGGGAGAGAGGGGCATACCTCATCAACAAGGATGCCTGCATAATCAACGTTTGCATACCTAACCCTGAATTTTACTCCATATCTTAATAATAACAAAAAGAAACCTAGAATAAACTTAGTTTAGCGTAGTCTCTTTGCCTCAGCATGCCATTTTTGCTTAGACGTTACCCCTTATATGCTTTGACTCTAACAGAGGCTAGACATATAAAGATAAATTTCCAGTAGGAAGGTTTAAGGAAGTGTTCAGACATTGCTCTGCAGGCCAAACTGGCAGCCTAACCCACCCACTCCGCAAATCTCCCTCAGATGCAAGACAAGGACAGCCCAACAACTCACCCATTCATTTCATGGTTTATCATAATAATCTCTAAGAAACTTTCAGGCCCCTTAGCTGACTGAAACCATAGAAATAATAATAAGAACACTTTTTCTCTAAAGATTATGGATTGGAAACCTCTTTCAGGAAAAACCCTTTCCCTTATTTCCTCCCATCTAGCCCACCACCATGGCAGCAATCATTTAACTAAGCCACACATCTGCCTGCTGTCCATCATCTAACATCAGTACCTGAGGTTACCTGACCCTTCATGATGAAGTGGAGCAGACTACCAACCAATCACCTTAGTGACCTTCCCCATACATGGGAAGAATGATTTAAAAGGACTCAACCATGAGCAGCCATTTTGCCATTGCCTTGCTAAGCTATGCTGTGGTCATGTACTCTTTGAGCTGTGGCCATGTCATGTTTTCTTAAGCGTGGCCATGTTTTCTTTTTTTTTTGAGTTGGAGTCTCATTCTGTCACCCAGACTGGAGTGCAGTGGCTTCTCTCGACCACTGCAGCCGTGACCTGCTGGATTCCGGTGATCCTTCTGCCTCAGCCTTCCAAGTAGCTGGAACTACAGGTGTGTGCTACCATACCCGGGTAATTTTTTTGATTTATTGTAGAGAGGAGGTCTCGCCAAGTTGCCCAGGTGGGTCTTGAACCCACAGGCTCAGGCAATTCACTCACCTCGGCCTTCCAAAGCATGGGATTACGCCATATTTTCTTAAGCTCCTTGGGGAGGTGAATCTCCTCTTTCTCTCTCTCTAATGTACTTCCTAAATAAACTACATTTAAAAATCTAACTTCTGTGCAATTCTTTGCATCTTCCATGTGGTATCAGATCACACACCAGTCATCCCACACCCCCAGCAGGTCTTGACCAAACATTCTGGAGGCCCTGCTGGGCGAGTGTGACTCTAACACTTACTTTTCTCTCAAAGTCTGTATGCTATCTCTTGCTCACTTGATCTACTATAATTGTTTCCAATACCACTTGGTGATTCAAAAATGTCTATATTAAACATATACTTTTCCCTAGAGGTTCAGAGTCATGCAGAAGTCATTCTCATATAGTATCGTCAAATAAACAGAAGAGTAAGATTCTGAAAGAGAAGAGGATCCAGTGTTATCAGTCAAATTAACAGAAGAAAACAGATAACATACAAAGATTAAGATGTTTGAGGAAAGTTTTTAAAAAGAGACTATTGCAAAGAAAGAACATTTTATAAAGGGTTGTTCCTGGATGACAGTATGCTGGTGCTAATAGCAACAGAGCCCTTCAGGGAGGGCCTGGCTACTCTAACCAAGAAGGAAAGTATTGGGTAGAAAGAGTACTATTGAAAGGATTATCAATCTTCAATCACAGGAAATATCCAGTCTGAGGTGACCCTACAAAGAAAGTGCCATTGGAATAAATACTCTAAAATATCCTGACTTTATTTTCTTCACCGCCTCTCAAAACTCTGCAGAGCTACCTGTTGAATGAACACAGTCAAAAATCAGAGGGCAAGGAGCTTGAAAGGTAGAATAGACCTGCAGGGGCAAACAGAGGATATATGGCACATAATATCTAAATGAGGGGCTGCCAAAACAAGTAGAATTATCCAATAAAATGACAGTATACGTATCTGTTCACTTCTCAGTAAATTCTGATGCCTTTGAACTAGAGAACAAATTCAGTTTCAAAATGAAGCAGAATCAAAGTAAGCTTATCATTTAAACACAATGTATACTCACATATTTAGAATCACGGAGAAGGTGAATACAGAAGAAATCATCTTTAATGGTAAGACCTGGATACAAGTGCTATTTGGTTTCCTTTTATTGGCTATTCTCAGTCCTGCCATAGCGTGCTACTAAATTTTGCCAATATTCACTCTTACTCCTGAGGTCTGGCTGGGAAGATTACCTGAGACATCAATAAATAACTTTTATACTCTGTTTCTTCTTTTAGTTCCTGGGCAATCTGCTTTGAATTTAGTGTAAGGCAAGGACTTCAAATGAACATATTTTCTGAACCAGCAAAGTGGATATTCTTGTAATGTTTGTTTCCCTTTATTGTACTAACTTCCTATTGCTGCTTCTAATCTTTGACAACCCCTGAGGTAAAGGGAGTGATAATTGAGTAATTAGTTCAGATGAAAGCTCTATCTGATACCAGATCTTCATGACCAATGGTGAGAATTAGGCTTAGAGGACTTTGCAATGTTTCCAACCCCTTCCCTCTGCCTCCTAATATAGTCACATTTATTCATTCATTCAATATTAAATACATTCCCGCTGAAACATTTCTCTTTACTAGGTTCTTGGTGCTAGGGATTTGAAAGTGAGCAAGATAGACAAGCCTCCCCTCCCCCATTCTAATGGCTATTATGTCTAGAGAAACTGGTAGCTAATATAATGACTATTTATATATCGTCTTCAAATTCCTCAGGGTTTATCTAAGAGCAACTTTCATGGTCAGTCCACTGAGAGGTTTATATTTGAGCTATTGTGAATAGAGTTACAACATAGTAGACTTTGGTGTGATTTTGGCCATTCTGTCATTCCTCTCATGCCCCACATAAATCATAATCTTAAGGCACCTCAGGAAGGGATCAGATGGCAATTTTGTGCTATTTGAAGGAAGACAGAGGAACATATTGGTTTATTGTAGAGAGTTCAGATTTTAACCAATAGACATTTGCTTAATCACTTTTAGAATCAGTTTCCTCATTTAAAATGTGGTCACACTTTTCCTCCCTTATAAAGTTTTGATGAGACTAAAGAAAACTTATGCAGATACCCAACAGTAGTTGCTGGTAAATATTTAAAAAGTTATTTGAACTTTATCAGACTCAATTTTCTAATATTTAAAATGAGAATAATGTTACCTATCCCTATACAAGTTAAATCTTTGGGCTTTGCTGTTTTCTATTAATGGGAGGTACAAAATTCTGACTGGCTTTTTATTTCACCTTTAGAGGTTTTTATTCCTTACTCCATTTTGGAATTTAATAGAAATATGGGAGGCTAATTACAATTTTTATAAAGTTAATAGTAGAAGCTAGTCATATAAGAATATTACATTTCTGATGTGAAAATAAGCATGATAATTAAATTTAAGCAATTTATAATTAGGTCTTCTTCCTAATTAAAATAACTATTACTGCTTCTTATGGGCATCCATCATTGTAGAATGATGAAAGAAATTGCTTTGAAAGAATAATTTTCTTTTTTTTGGCATTAACATAAAATAATTCTAATCAAGCTGTGGTAATGCCTGTTAAATTTTATGAAAAAAAGAAGAAAATAACTACTTGTTTGATTATATGCAAAAGTTTGTAATATTATTGTATATAATAATCAGTAAAGTAATATATTTTATCCTAACCTATAAAACTTTCCATTAATTTCTCAATTCAGGCAGAAATGAGCATAATCTCATCTTTAAACATGTTCTTAATTCTTCCTCATGATTATATATGAAGGGCACATGGAATTGTTTGAGATCCAAAGATATCTTTTAAACATCACAGAAGTTTACTAGTGTTCCCTTTCAGCATCTGTCACCAGCATTTTTAGCCTATGTTAGGGTGCATCAAAGGTCTTTTACAAGGTACTACATCTAAGATTGTCAACCCTGAGGAGAGTCCTGGGCACCTCTCTCTTCTTCTCTCATCAAATCACCCTTGCCTGGCGTTTCATTCCCCTGAGCCCTGCTCTCTGATTACAGGCAGCTCGACAGTCTGATAAATTTCCTCGAACAATGGAATTGTATTCCTCTAAGAATATCACTTAAGTTAATGGTTCAGACCATCAACTCAAGTGAGAGCTTTTTGCGACCCTCCACTGACATCAAGTAGTCTAGATTGTCCCTGACTGGAAAAACATAGAGGTTAAAATGAAGGACAGGAGATTGTTCTGCCATACAGACCTGAATTGAACTAATGACCAAATACTTCTCTCAGCTTTTGGAAGGTGGGAGAGTTATGTGAGCATTCTAAAATTCAATTTTCTCAGCTTTAAAATGAGAAGAATGTTGCCTGTCCCTTAGTATCAATGCTTGAATTATATAAAGTTATATCTTTAAGGTACCATGATTATTGATAGTTCCCTGCTGTTCAAGTATCATTTTCTTCTAGATGTAAATTCCTCAAGGTTCTTATCACTTTTATCACCAAAGGCCTATCTTATGGCCATGTAGTATACAATAATCAATTATGGAATTTCATTTTACCAAAGCAGAAGCTGAGACATAATTAATATAGAAAGTTTCTTTGGGCCAAGGCTGAAGATAGCTGCCCAAGACACACTTACAAGTTGCCTCAGGGAGAGCTCTGGGAGAACAAAAGAAAGGTTCAAGTTTTTAAAGAAAAAAGAGAAATCAGGAGAGGCCTAATTACAAAAGTCTCAGGCATTCTCATTGGTTTACAGAAATAACATTAATTATGGACTGGCTATATATTGTTGAACTATAAAGTATGAGTTATAACATCCATATTAAGGCATTTTATGGCTACTTGTTTCTGCTGGGTAGGATGTGTTGTCTATAAATGGTTCATTATATTATTTTCTAGTTATGTGTCAGAGTTCTCTGGATGTCCTTTTTATTGAAATTCTTGTACAATAATCATTGTTTTCAGCAAATAATCTATGATTATAATTGCTTAGGTTATTGGTAAATTTAAATTCATTTCTTACTCCTTTTTAAAAAATTTTACCAGTAGAATCTTACAGGTCTTGACATCCACCTGTTCTTTCATGAAGCCTCTTATACATTTGTTCAATGATGTTCAGTCAGACTCGACAGGCTGAATTTTTTTTTTTTAATATCATGCTCATGGTTTGGATCATTTATGTTCTGCATATACATGTTATTTTCCACTAAACAGATGGCTTACTAATATGAAGAAAAAAATTTAGCCTTTCTTTTTGGAAATTAGAATCTCCTTCGTTTAAAGAGGCACTCTGCAGTAAGTTTTTCAGGACTCTGCAAACACAAAATTGCGTGTTCTTTATTCTATTATATAATAAACTACTTAAATACAACAGTATATTTATTAGTTATCTTTAACCTCTTCAGTACCTGTCATCCAGCTTAGAACTTAATATTTTTCAATTAATATTTGATATACTTTATATTTTTAAATATGGCTCTTTCAAGTAATAATAAAATAATAACTGATAATATTCATCTACAATTTAATTTTACAGCTTTATTGAGCTATAATTCTTATGGTTTAAAATTTACCTCTTTAAAGTATAATTCATAGCATACATACAGAGTTGGGCAGCTCTTCTGTGAACACGCCTCATGGAAACCCTGTGTCCACTAGCAATCAGATTTCATTTTTCTCTTCCAGCTTTGTCCCTAATGCCCTCCCCTAACTGGTCCTAGACATTTGCTAATCTACTTTATGTCTCTGTATTTCCTATTCTGGATGTTTTGTAAAGATGGTATCATACAATACAATCATACAATACAAAAATGTGCTCTTTTATGATTCCCTTCTTTCATTTAGCTATTGTTTTTAAAGATTCATCCATATAAAAACTAATATAGAAACATTATTTTGTAAAATAATATTCCATTGTTTGAATCTAACAGAATTTGTTTATCCGTTCTTCAGTTGATGAACATTTTATCACCATTTTTTGACTGCTATGAATAATACATGTACAAGCATGCATGGATAAGTTTCTGTGTAAATGTATGTTTGCAATTCTCTGGTTGATACGAAGGGTCAATTCTTGGACCATATTGGGTTGTCTGGTCCAAGAAAAAATATCCATAATGTAATAAAAAGTGTTTAAATTATTATGTTCATTTGTTTTATAACAATTATATTATTATGTTACTATACCACATACTGAACGCATGAACTTTGTATGTCTTAATTAAATATTTCATGCTTATTTTACTTTGTACAATTTTTATGAGGACCCATTCCTGAACCTGTGTTTTCAAAAGTGTAAAGCTACAACTTTCTAACCAATAGTTTTTTAAAAAAAAAAAACTGTAAAATGTATATGCAGTCAGTGATTAAAAAAAAAAAAAAAGCCTGAATTCATGGAGTACTCAAAAATTAGTTATCCTGACACCAAAAGTTAATTTGTTTGTGAATCTTCAAAGAGTTTAAATTAATTTATGTAATTGAGTATGTGTGGTGATTGTGTTTCTGTTTTGCTATGCTAAATGTGTTTCAAAAAGTACAAATCAAATCAAATCACACATCTGTATATTTAAATGTTCGTAGAATATGGTTTGGAACAAATACTTCACAATAAGCAGGGCAGTGTCTCCCTGTGCACTGATTTCTCTCTATTGTTAATGGTTCTGGCTTAGTCTTCCTTCTACTCAACCAATCCAAATTGTTCAAGATACAGCCCAATTCACACCTATAGCAAGTAACTTTTCCAGATTAATTTGATCCATACTAAAGCAATGGCCTGTAGTATTTCTTATCTTTCTTTGTGTTGTCCATCATATTAATAAAGCATCTAGGGCATAGTAGATACTTAATAACTAAAAAATATGTTGATTTAATTTTCTTATTCTTTTACTTTTTAAGCAGGTTGGAAGCAACACATGCGAAAAAAGATCTTGTGAAAAGTGTTTCTTGTTCTTAAGTACAAGAGATATTCTTATACTGATAAGGGCAGGAAAAAGTGAGAGAGAGGCACAGAGTGAGAGACAGACACACACACACACACACACACACACACACACATACACACAGAGATAGAGAGAGAGAGATAGAGAGAGAGAGATCAGTTTTTGAAGCCTGCAGGAACTTGTTCGTTTGGGTCTGAGAATCTCTATAATAATTTTTTTTTTTTGGTAAGTCTACTAGCCTGTCAGTGATTATCTTTGGGAAAAAAAAGCGACAACAATCACACATTTTCAGTTATAAAACAAAACTGTTTTGGTAGTGATAAATTACAATCCTGATTTATTTATCTTAGTGTCCATAGAAAAACTTAGTTTCATAAGTCAATCTTTCCCAAACAACAATGCTTATACTCCTTGGGGTTCAGAAGAACAGTTTTCTTCTTTTTTCTCCTACATGTCTGTGTCTTAATCACATTTAAGAAAAAAATACACGTGCAATATTCATATAAACTATATGTTTAAAGGCAATTGTAACTGGAAATAAAAGCCTCATAAGCCTGTTAATTATATAATTTTTATTCCTCACAACTTTAAAATCATCAGTCATCTCCAAGAAAGTCTAGGTTTCATTTGGGAGAAGAATTTTGATATAAATTTGAAGGAAGAGTAATGAGTATTCGAGTCCCTAGGTACGTAACATGTATAAAGCTCAGAGAGAAAGAACACAGGAGGCGAAAATGGATGGGAGAGACAAATCAATCATGTACCTGATACTCATGAAAAGAGAGCACAGACAATATGAGATGACAGGAGGAGGATGCCAGAGGCGGAGATGCATTATCTTTAGCTCAATGTTTTTTTTTTTTTGTTTTGTTTTGTTTTGTTTTTTGAGTTGGAGTCTCACTCTGTCGCCCAGACTGGAGTGCAGTGGCCGCTCCCGGCCACCGCAGCCTCGACCTGCTGGGCTCCGGCGATCCTTCCACCTCAGCCTTCCAAGTAGCCAGAATTATAGGCATGCGCTACCACGCCAGGCTGATTTTTTGATTTATCGTAGAGATGAGGTCTCGCTGCCCAGGCGGGTCTCGAACCCGCGGGCTCAGGCAATCCACTCACCTCAGCCTCCCAGAGGCGCGGGATTACAGGCTGAGCCACCGAGCCCAGCTAGCTCAATGTTTTATATCACTCTCATGTTACAGCAATCACACACTTAGACTGAGGTGTAAACACCCCATCTATCTACATTTATCTACTACAGTTTACTTTTTTTTAATCACATCAAACTTCCTCAGTGCTCATTGCACAGAAAAACTGTGCTAGAAAATCTTTAACATTACATTATGATAAAGAAATTACCTAATAAATGCTAAGAAAATGTCCATATTGTGAAATATGAAGCTTAATGGAATTGCAACACATCTTCTTAAAAGAACCCTGCAATTTAGAATGTTTGGGCATTTTATGGGTCTTCAAAGATGTAGGGAAGAATGTTAAAAGAAGATTCAAACAGGAGTTTGAAGTTCTTTTCATACTCAGAAATCATTATAAATGCTTAAAAGGACATTTAGATTTTTAAATTAGGTGAGGAAATTTAGACTTCAGGTTGTCATTTCAAATTAGATGTTTTATTATTTTTCTTTAACAGTCAGAAAGAATCTTTCTGATTTGATGCCTTTGAGAATTCGTGAAGATATCTGACTTTGATTATAAAAGAAAGTAGAGATTCTCAGGTCAGTTCTTCCTTCAAGTCTGCATTTATGCCTTTATTACTGACACATATGCCTACCAGGTTTCTGTTTGCTCTCAGATCCATGGCTGGCTTTTACCCTGCTCTGTTGTTAAGTCAAGAAGCTGAAACCTGAACATTACATTGCCTAGGTTTCAATGTTCACCTGTTTCCAGTTAGTTTTGGCCAATAGGAGGCACTGATATGAGATGGGGGTAGCATATGGGGGGGGTGAGTGAGTTTGCTTTCTCTTCCTCAGTTCCATGTGGCAATTGTAGCAGTGGCTTTAAATCCTCTGAGGCGCAGATCTTGCTAGGTGCCTGTCCTTTAGAATTGAAGGTCCAACCTGGTGAGGCAGCTGCCTAAACCCTCAAGTGTCCCCTTCCTCCTCCGAGTTTCCCTGGCTCCTCAGCTTTGACCCTACCATCACCTTTCCTTCTCCCTACCCCTACATTTGATAAGAGCTGACTGCGAATGTTCACTCTGAGTTGTCTAATCTTCTTTGACCCTTACTCTGTAATGAGTTTCCCATGTTGAATCCCCTCAGTTGAAATGCATGACACAGATCTTTCTTTTCTGATTGGAGGCCAACAGATAAAATGTAGTTAAGCCGAATAGGTAAGCTTTATAAGTTTTAAGATTATGATGTGAGCAATTATTCCCTTATATATCTTCCCCATTATTTTTCTCATACATATTCCATTAAGATTTAAACTAAAATGCACTCAGAAAATTTAATACCATTAGATAGAGAAAATTTTTTTGACTTGTGAATTATTTTTATTATACCTCAATGTGCAGATCATTGGTAATTTAAATAATAGACTCCTTTCAACAGGATAGTAAATATGAAAGGCAGATGAATTTGCTTCTAATATAGGCTTATGTCAAGAATCATGCTTGCCTACATTGTGGCTGATTTGTACATTTAAAAAACAGATGAAGTATACAATTAAAAGTGATGGAAATGTTGAAGTAATTCTGCTCTAAGGTTCTGTGTATGTGGCCATATCAAAGCCATAAAATTACTAATTCTCAAGTCTGTGATTTCAAACTATATTGTACTGTACAACCGTGACATTATTTGTTACCTAAAATGATTAAATATTAAAGTTGACAAATAATGTGCTTTTAAATACATTACAACCTTTCAGTTTTGTTATTAGAATAATATCTTAATCACTTGAGTTTCAACAAGATTGTTCTTTTCTATGGAAGCTAAGTAGCATTATTATTGTTATTATTATTATTATTGAGTTGGAGTCTCAACTCTGTCACCCAGGCTGGAGTGCAGTGACACACTCACGGCCACCCCAGCATCAACATGCGGGGCTCCAGCAATCCTTCTGTCTCAGTCTTCCAAATAGTCGGAACTACAGGCATGCGTTACCACGCCCGGCTATTTTTTGATTTATTGTAGAGACAAGGTCTCGCCAAGTTGCCCAGGCTGGTCTCGAACCTGTAGACTCAGGCAATCCACTTGCCTCGGCCTCCCAGAGTGCTGGGATTACAGGCTGAGCCACTGCCACCAAGCCCGGCCAGCAGTAATTTTTTATTTTTTATTTTTTTAATGGGAACTCAAGCAAGTTTGCATTGAGCAACCTAGGTAGCTTAGCTTTGGCAGTTATTTACATTCATGTGAAAAGCTGTTTGTCTGTTAAGTGATAGCAAATAACCTATCAGATATCTACATCATCTCATCTCCTACAATCTGATCCTTGCTAAATAAATGAGTTTTCCCATCTTGTGCTTTTTGAACATATCAAGCTTATGCCTTCTGCAGAGAAAGCTTTGCCTAATCTCTGCACTTCCTTCTGTCTACATCCTTACAGGGCTTGCTTCTTCTTCCAAAGCAAGAAGTTTTCTGTCTCACAAGGCCTGCTTAACCTTACCCAATGAATTGAATGTCCATACCTTGCCAGTCTACTCTCTTATTAAGTTTTTTTCTTTCATGCTTACCCTATAATACAGATCACTGAAATTATCAGAAATTTTTATATTTTAAATTATTTTTGCCCCTACAATGTAAATTTGTCTTGTTCACTGTTGATAGGTCAGTTCCTTAAATAATACCTGAAACACAGGGAGCAATGGATAAAAAATGTTAAATGAATGTAACTTATGATTTAGCATCATATGAACATGAATAAGACCAACTGTATTTGTTATAACTGGTTTCTTAATCATTTATTATATCTCATTTAAAAATTAAACATTTGACATCTTGTCTATCTTATTATATAGATAATAACATTGAAATTCAGAAAATTTAAGATGGTTGATAAACATTACCCAACTATGCAGTGATAAATTCAGGGCCAGGACAAAGGTCTTCATATAACCAGTTCCATGTTTCCATCTCTTATATAACATCTCCTTTAGGTGTCAAAAATATTAATTAACATTAGATTGTAAACATAAACCAAGGAGGCATTATATCACTATATCACAACATAGTTGGTATGTGGTATATGAAAGTATAATTCACATTTATTATTTGCACCTATGAAATAGACAAAATATTGTTCAATGTGAAGAACTAAGAAAGGCTTTCGTTAAACATGAGTGATCATTTCAAAAAGTTTCAGCTGGTGTATTTTTTTTTCTTTGCCTATATTTTTCTAGATCAGAGACTTTCAAAGTGGTGACCTTATTTATTCTTTCCAAAGTAGCTACTAAACCACCAAAATACACTTGAAAGCATTCATTGAAATGTATTAGTAGTTAAGAAGAGGTCTCTTGAATCTCTTCTTCTTTTTTTTCTTATTTTTTGCCTTAAATGAAGGTGTCAAAGTTGAAAAATGACATGTCTAAATGAGGGAAAAAGAAATACAGATGCATTTTAGGGATTGATTTTAATTAATGGGAATTCACTTCCTTTTCACATTCCCCAGCTACTTCTTATACTTCAATAGCCTGTGTGAGTCAGAGATACAGCCTACAAAAAATTAGAAGAAGCAAAAATCAAGAAAAAACAATTTAGTGTCTATTTAGACATTATGGAATGAGGGAAACGGTGAAAGGCAGACCATCACAATTCAGGGGTCTGGAAAGAACTACTGAATTTGCTGTTTTGGTGTTTGGAGCATCAGCTGTAGAGACTTTTAAAAGTCAAATTTATGACCTTAGGATCTATTCAAACAAAAACAGCACCATCCTAATTAGCACCGTCCAGACCCTTGGACGTTTTTTTCTACACATCATTCCTTCACCGCTCCCACTTCCAATGTCCAATCAGTCACTAAACAGATTCTCATTGCTAACACCCTCCATTTTCCATTTTCAGCTTTCCACTTACCAGGTTGCCACCATCTCTCTCCTGAACATCTACACACACCTTCTGGTTTCTACATATCTAAACTTATTTCTCCTCGGTTCTTTTTCACAATGTCCAGAGTGACTGTTTCCATAGAAATCAGTGTATATCACTACCTTGTTTAAGATCTCTTTATAACATCTGATTGCATTTAGATGGTCCCCAAGTCTCTGGGTTATCAGACCTATCACTGCCACCTCATCCAGTCCTACACGGAATGCTGGCTCCTGCATTCTTTCAGGCTCTTAAATTTTCCATGTTTCTGTCTGCTTTAGGGTTTTTATTTTTCTTCTCAGCATTCAGCTGGCTAATACTTTTTTGGAATTCAGGTTAAATATTAGTTTTTTATCGAGACTTTCTCTGACCCCTATTTGCAATTATTCTTTTTTATTCTCTATTATAAATACATTTTACACTCCTTCATAAAAGAAAACACATTTGTATAATTACATAATTTTATATATGATTAAGAAAATATTTGCCTCATTAATTAGGTTGTCACAGTATCGTCTCTGTTGTGTGTATACAAAAGAGCCCTGTGATTAGCATATGATAGTTCTCAATAAATTCATAGTTAGTTGAGTCATTGACTTTACAATTACAGAGATAAGTGGTAAAGTCAATTAGTAGTTCATTCGAATAATCACCATATTATTCAGGATTTATTTATACCAGAAAATTCATATTAGTATTTATAATACAAGGCCTTAAAATAGTGACTCAAATTACAATTTCTCCTGGAGAGTCTCATATACGGATATAGGAAGGGTCCTTTTATTCTCTTTCAACTTGAGTAGCTAACAATGAAATTAAGAGAGCCTAAAATATGTGATTTAGAGATGAATATTGATCATATCATTATTTAAGTGAATATTTCTACATTCTCTATTTTGATTGAGACACCCAGCCTTTGGTAATTAAGGAAGTCTGACTCAGAATTTGAAAACATTAGAAGAATATTAACTTTCTTAAAGTTGTTCTACATGACTGCCTCATATGAACTTATCAGAATTAAAGGAAGGAAGAGTTGTCTAATGTTTACTCTGTACAGGCAAGGTAAATTTGAGTCAATTACATTAATCAAATATTTGTTATTTAAGACATTCTTGCTATTAGATTTCAGTAAAAAATAGCTAAAACTGACCACTGCATTTCTGAAAATATTAATGTCTATTTATTGAGAACTTTGATTCAATTCCTATTTTAGTCTTTCATAAATTAGATATATTTGTGGGCATACATTATAGCACATGTGGACATATACTAATTTTTAAGTTAGATTATCAGCATTAATACATTTCTTGCCATTTTCAAATATGACAATATTTGTAATGTTATATGCATAACAAATATGATTCAATGTATCAGAAGAAAAAATCTTTGAGAGTAAGCTCTCACTAGAGATAAGCAGAGTAAAGTCAATAAATTAACTAGAATGAAAAACTTGCTTTGATATACAGGTTCTGAGTATATTAATTTAATAATTGTACAAGATACAACTAACTTCTATTTGTGTAGTGATATAAGAACAGTAAGAACGGGCTGATTTTTAATGACCCAGAAGGATATCCAAATAGAACTGATTTCAAAATTAGGATAAAAGTTTATTTGGGGACTATAACACAGGTATTCTGTGTAATTCTAAGTTAATATTAAAAATGGGATTCCTAAGAGTCTCATTTTTTATTTTAAAGATGTGGTTAGGTATACAATTCAGGGCTAGGTATACAAATGAAGAGTCTCAAGTTTTTATTGCAAGCACACTTTTCAAACTGAAGACTGCTGTCTTTAAAATAAAAGTTAACAAAATAGAAATTTTTAGTTTGTTAGTTTAAACTAAATAATGGTGCTGAGTTTTTCTTCAATTTAAAAAAAAATTTTAGTAGCAATTTTAAAAACAAAAAGTCAGAAATATTCAAAACGATTATGAATTCAGACAGATGTTTTAAAATGATGAAGAGCATTTAGATTGTAAACCACGGTATTATGCAATTAAAATAATGTGGTTACTGAGCTGACCAATAAGTTTTGTTTGTGCTATTCTTTTTTTAAATAGAAGGATTTTTAATTTATAGTATTTGCCATAAGGCCATAAGCATGTTCACCCCTTAGAAACAACCCCACTACTCCCACATAGCATGGAGAGACTCTTCCTTAAATCATTCTATTTGGGCTCTTAACAAAATGCTTAAAAGTTTTTGCATAAATATTGGTACAGAAAACATTGTGTTTAGCTATAAAATATATTAGATACATTAATGTTCTATTATCTAAGGAAATTCTTGAGGTTGTTCTACTTCAATTTAGAAAACTCTTGGGTCAGTACATGTAATGTCTAATTATGCTGAAAACAAGATCGAGTTTTTAATGACATAGCCAAAAGGAAATTGAGAATGTGATACTTCACTTTGCCGCCTACAGTATATAAAGTTCAAGCTGACATGAGTAATTATGTATTTTTTACTTACCTCCTGCAAACACTAAACTTTCTAAGGGCATGGGCCATATTTATTATTGTAGACCATTGTATCCCTATCACCTAATAAGATGCCTAGCACACAGTTAATCCTTATTAAATAATTGTTTCATATATAAATTCTGTTTTAATATTAGCATTTGATATTTCCATGATTACATACAAAGACATAGGATATTAGTTATCGGTTAAACTAAGAAAGTTTTATTGAATTCAACACTCTCTTGAAAATCTACTGTCTTTCTAGTACAGCAGAAATACTTCCAACCATTTTTGTGTGATGGAAATGAAGAATAACAAGCAAGCATTGCAACAGTATAGTACTTCCAAAGAAAAGCTGAGGTGGCTGACAGGAGAGAGGAACACATATGGGAAGAGAATACTGAGTAGAAATATACTGTACTCTCCTCAAAGGCAAGTGCGTGCATCTCTTGTTCATAACTATATGAACCTCCTACACACCAGACTGGTGTTGAGTTTAGAACTGACATTCAAAAATAGATTTACAGATAAGAGCAATGTGTGTTATACGGCATTATCAAATTCCAATTGACTATGAAGTAACAGCAATGCAAATATGAGTTTTGGTCTTCTAGACCTGTACTCAAATCTTAACTCTGTGATATTGAGAAAGCAAACCTCAGTTTTCCTCTTCTGTAAAAATCAAACAGTAAGTGAGGCCCTGAGATGTTTTGTAAGTTATAGCGAAGGTATGGAAAGCACCTAGTAGAGAGCCTGGCATACACAGTTTGTATCCAGTAAACAACAGCTATTATAATTATATGTGGATCACTGGGTATGTGTACATATGAATGTCTGATTCATAGGGATGCAATAATGTGGTGCAGCATTCAAATGAATTGCATTTCCAATTTAAATAGATAATCTCAGCAGAGATGCTGCCAGGCCATGCCTTTTGCAGCTGTTCAGTTTAAATAATTTACCTCGTCATCAGGTAAAACTACATACTCTGCATTAACTTTAAAGAACTGCACAACAGTGAGCATCTTAATGAGTAACCTAACCTTTTACTCTGCTTCATTTTCTTGAGCTATTAATTTTAATCAGAAATTATAGCCAACCATAGTGGAAATCTCTCACAAGGGCTAATGTATTCAATGCATGTCTAGGCTGCATATTAAAAAGCTCACTATTAATGCATATGTGACAAGGTATCAAAATACTCAGCAGCAACTACAGGAATGACATAACTAAATTAAAATAGTTGAATCTGAAGAGCATTTGACATTCTGAAACTTGATAGATATGGATTACAAATAAAAATATCTTTATGATGTGAGTTATTATTTAGGCAAGTAGCATTTAATTAGGTATACTAAGTAAGAAAAGTAAAACCATAACAAATATATAATATTTATAATTTATAAATATCATAAACTACAAATGTCAGACTTTGCTCAAAAATTTTAAGATAAAAATTTTAGAATTTGCAGTAAAGATCAATGCATTAAAAATCTCTTGCCATTAAGTGTTAATTTTAGCATTCTTCTTAATGCCTTTTCTTGAAATGATAAGATAGCGTGAGAGTGTCACTGATGAGAGCAACATAGTAAGACAAAAATATAATTTTATAACATTGTTTTGACAATTTCTTAGGTGATATTGTAATTATTCCCATCCACAAAGGGTGCAGATAATTGGAGCGAAGTTCAAAACACATTTTGTGTAGGCAAGATTACTCACCTTTCATACCTCACAGATATCCTTACTTTTTAAGTTTAATTATTTATTGAGTTCTCTATTCACTAAGTTCAAAATTTGTGTTGCTTTTATCCCTTCTATCTGTGCAAACAAAGGAATTCCTTTCTATTTTCTTTTAAGATTCCTATCATAAGTGAATTGTCCTAATGGATTCTGTTGAGTGCAATAATCTTGTACAAGCTAAATGGATGTTTCAAGAATACATAGTAAAATGTGTTGGATCTCTGGGTGCCATTATACTACAATTACAGGTTAAGTTGTTTTTCAAATCTATGTTGATGATTTTGATTTCTTAGATTTCACTGAATCTTTAAACCGTAAAACATACTAAAGATAGAGCTCTTATACCTCTCTGCTTATCTCCTTTATTCTAGAACACTAAAACCACATTTTTTTGTTTCCATCTGCTTAATTGTCCTCTGTAATCCTACAAAAACACATCCACAGGATAACAAAGAATCTATTTTATAAATGCTTTCATACATATATTTTTTAGACATAACATAAATTCTAGAAGAGTAATCTTTTTTTGGTCTATTTTCTTTTCTGATATATATAGTCTCTTAGAACTCTAAGTCTGTAATAAAAGTGTGTTAAATAAATACACACATCATCTACTTTTCAACAGTAAGACTAGTTCCTTCTATTGTTCTTTGGATTATTAATTTAAACTTTTTTCAATTCATACCTCATGAAAATATGTTAACATATTTTTATTTATTTTATTTATTTTATTTATTTTTTGAGTTGGAGTCTCACTCTGTCGCCCAGACTGGAGTGCAGTGGCCACTCCTGGCCACCACAGCCTCACCTGCTGGGCTCCGGCGATCCTTTCGCCTCAGCCTTCCAAGTAGCTGGAATTACAGGCGTGCGCTACCACGCCCGGCTGATTTTTTGATTTATTGTAGAGATGAGGTCTCGCTGCCCAGGCGGGTCTCGAACCCTTGGGCTCAGGTAATCCACTCACCTCAGCCTCCCAAAGGCGCGGGATTACAGGCTGAGCCACCGAGCCCGGCGTTAACATGTTTTTAATTTAAATCTTTCACAACAGTGGAGATCCATGATACCAAATATATATTTTCAATCTTAGATATATAGTGGGATATATATGTGAATTTTAAAACATTAGAAAGAAAAACAAAACCAAAAAGAAGCATAACACACAGAAATGAATATAAACACACACACACTACACACACACACAAACACACACACACAAATCATCTAAACCAAAAAATGATTTTATATCCCTAACTTGTTATCAGCTGTTTATCTCACTTTTATTTAATTGAGATTATATCATGTACTTGTTACACTATGATTCTTAGGCCCTTAAATTGGTGCTTCTCACATTTGAGTGTATATAAGAACTCCCTGGAGAGTTCAAGCTGAATTCCTGTGCCAACATCTTCAGAGATTCTGATTATGTAAATCTCAGGATGGGATCTGAAGGATTTTAATGCTTATGCTTTTGAACCTGCCTGAGAGAAATTGAGACAAATAAAAAGACCATCATTAACTAATCCATCATAGTATAAACTCATAATCTACCTCAGATGTCTTAACAATATGCATGTGTACCTCCGAATCTAAAAAAATTGTTTAAAAGTCTTAACAAAGTCATGGAATTTTAAAAGCATTTCGTTTAAGGACAGTAGAGAAAATGTGTGATACACCACTTCCAACTAATGCCACCACAAATCATAGTTAATCTACTATAATAGTATAACAGTAAATTTGGTCAACCATGGCTCAAGTGTTTTAAACCTTAAGGCACTTTTTGGAAATCAGGAAATGCCATCTAGCTAGTATGTAAAATAGTAGATAAATTAAGACATAAGTTAGTATTTGAAACATTTAAAAACAATTGTTAACATACCATGGAATTGTAATAGTAAATTTGAAATTAGAAGTTTTAATGTAAGTGACAATCTACTTAGAACTCAATGTTTCTAGGACTACTGATTAAAGTAGATACTTAAAATTATGAATGCACTTCCAGAAAATCACTGTTACTCATTTCTTAGCTCATTCAATAATATTTTGAAAAATTGTGCCTAGTGGAGTACTTGAAGATATTACAGAATTATTTTGTTACAGTCTTTTTTAATTAATGAAAGAGTGTTTTTACAATGCCCTGAAGTAGGACTTTACAATAATTTCAGTGAATTTCAAAGAAATATCACTTGATCCATTGGGTTCTTTGATATTAATGCAAAAGAAAACATTAAATAATGCTTCACAAGTGTTCATGATTCATTTAACTATAAACACATGTTTTCAATCACATAAGTTTCAAAATTACACTATAATGGATGTCTCCACATTAATTTAAAAATTATTTTATTAAAACTGAATATGAGTGCATTCAAAAGTAAACATGAATGTATTATATTTTTCTCACTGTAAAAATATACAGAAAAATGACTGAGTTTTAATAAATGAAGTAACACTATTTCAAAAAATGAAATAGATTTTGAGTGATTCACGCATATTTTACAATAAACTACACTGCCATAGTTCCTGAGGATAACAGATGAAGTAAAACATCATTAAGTCAGGAAAATGTGCATGTCATCATAGAAAGCATATTACTCTACTAAACAAGAAAATTGCTGTAAATAAAGTAGTTGACTTCTACAGAATTTTAGTTCCTTTGAATCAGATTTAGGCTTAGCACTTTTGAATAACTTCTTAAGAAGAATGTAAATTTTCTGAAAGTTCATTTTGTTTGTTTAGATACTTCCTTGGTGAAATGGTTGAGAACATATCTTGAAACCTATAAAGGCTCAGATAAGCCACTTGAAATCTTTCACAGAAATGAAGGTGTGCATGTGATTTGCTCACACTGCATAGTAGAGATTTTCACTGGATTGATTGAATAAAACCTGAGTTGTGTAACAAGAGTTGGGACAGTCCTGGTTGCCATAAACTGCATTCTTCTCTGACCTTCTTCAACATCACAAAATCTAATTATTACAATCTCTCCTCTGCAACAATGGAAACATGCTTATTTATTTTATGGTTTCCAAAAAGAAAAAAGCAGTTCCAATATGTTATTTAATTTTATCACCAGAATAAGGCTGTGAGTCAGTGAGGGCAATTTCTGTTAATATTTTAATACTAAGTGGGGCGATTGACAACATTTTTAGAGAAGAAGAAGAGAGTAGGTTTTAGACCAGATCTTCAGATTCACACACACACACACAAATACACACACACACACACACACACACACAAACACACACACATACACAGAATTATTCCAAAATGAAGAAACACATTATTTCTAGAAAGTCTCTATTAAGATGGATATTTCCTATGGGCCATAACATGTTTAGAAACTGAATTACAGATAAAAGTGATAAGATTGAACAACTGTTGGCCTATAAAGAAAAACCATACAGTTTAATACTATCTAGTTAAAGCTTTTTAATATTTTGTATCATTTAGAATTTCTATATTCTTAATAAATAATTTTGTTATACTGGGAATATAAGCAAGAACATAGTAAAGATGTGCTCTGGGGAATGGAAGAGTACTCAAAATTATCTGGAGCCTACAATTGCGCCCATGAAGAGTTGCCTTCAAGGGAGTCTGAGCAGTAAGGCAACAGTGAAGGCCCCAGCTGATTGGGATGGAGAATTTTTGAAAAATGGATAGGGTATAAAAGTAAAATTTCAGTTGTTTTACAATTTTACCCATGGGTATCAATCAAAATGGTAAATTATAAATGAATACTAATCACCTCCATACACAGCTTCAAAAAATAAAATTCCATGTCTTTATGTTATAAAAGAAATCTTTTATTGTAGGAAAAGCTTGGCATCACATCTGACTACAAAAGCACAACGAAGGTAGAGTGTGTATCTGTACTTACTTTGAACTTAGCTTGCAGGCATCATGGTTGTCACTAAGTCTATCTGGGCCTCAATTTTCTCTTTTGTAAACTGGAGAAAGCAATATCCATCTCACAGTTTATTGAAGATTAAACAGAGTAATAGGCATTAAAGTGCTTTCTAAAGTCTGTAATCCTACGTATGGAGTATTTATTATGAGAGGAAAAAAATACAACATTTGAGTGACACTGTTTTCATGTCACCGTAAAGGTCCAACATAAGTGAAGACTGTGGAAGAAATATGGGGGTTGTTACTTTTGATATTTCTTCCAGGATCCTATCCTAAATTCCTAAAGAAGATAACGAGGCTGAGAGATATATGGAGATATATGGAGAGATGCTATTTCGTGCTCAACCATTTCTCAGCTCATATGATAGATAAAACCCTATCTTCAAGATTTTAGAGATGAAACTAAGGGTTTCTGATGAAAAAGTAATTCAACTTTGTAAGACGTTTGAATACTGACCTAAGGGATCCTTGACTCAGTTTTAAGTGCAATCGGCAAGCATAGTCCAAAATGGAACACAGAGTCAATTTCTTCCTCCAGTAGTTCTGGCAGTGAGGCGTATACTCTTTTCTTTTTATAAATATAAATGGTTCAATTGTGAATTCCTTTGGTGGTTAGGATAATACACTTATAACTCACTTTTCTGTTCATCGATTACAGATAAGATTATTCTCATCTCTCACTCTCCTCTCAATATTTCTCCAATGATCCTTATTTTTATGAACCTTTTGATTACTTTATCAACTTTGAAAATAACTATATGTATCTGGGCATTGTTCTATCAGCTGTAATTATTATCTTTATTTTTTCCTCCCTCAATTTTCTCACTCACATTCTGCCAGCTACATTTTTACTGCTTTATCAAAATCATTAACATTTACATCCTTTTCATAACCTTAAGAAATTTGCTTGGTTTTTGTTCACAGGTTGGCAAAAAAAAAAAAAAAAAAGGGTGAAAAACAAAGAAGATAATTTTATATGATTAAAAATACATAAACTTTGTTCTAGTCAAGTGTGATAGTATATATTCTTTATTATTTCAGTGCCAATTTTCCTGGTCCACTTGAAAGAAAAGAAAATGTTTCTAGCATTTAGACACCATTACTTTTTTTTTTTTTGCATTCAAAAAATTATTTAAAGTTATGTCTCATTTTTAATTGTTCAGATATCAACTACAACTTTTAGTTTTTCCTTGAATTTTTAACCCGGCATTTTTATTCTCATTGGTCAGATTTTTATCATAGATTAAAATATTTCACATACTCCATATTATTTGTTAAAGAAGTATATCTTTCCTCCTAGTCCTGAAAATGTTCTCCCTAAATTCTGACACTTTTGTACCAGTTGTTTTGTAGGCTGTATGTGCCATGTGCTAGACAGTTTGTTAGATACTGTGAATTCAAAGTAAGTACAGATACACACTCTACCTTCATTGTGCTTTTGTTCTGGGGTAAAGAGTTGGGGGTGGAATTTTACATCTTAAGCAGTTTAAGGGAACATTAAGGCATTTGTTCTCACATTAAACGTATTCTGTGATGCTTTGGGCTGCTAGGAGTTCTTAAGAGCTGGAGAACTGAGAGATAATGTTTAACAAATGTGAAAAACAGAAAATTGTCTGGATCTAAGGACTTGCTTCTAGAAGCATTACTCCTAAGGGTTTAGTGCTATTCAAGAAAAGGGACTCCATAGAGACAACCAGAAAATAGGATTTGCTTGCAAGAGAAAAAGAGACTTCCTGTAGTATAATTATATTAATCTTCCTATTAGGAAGCATTTGTACAATTCTCAAAAACTAATTTTACAGAAAGGAACTTTTTAAAATCACTGTTTCCTTGTGAAATGGTTTGTCTCATTGTCTTACCTAATGCTATTCAAATGTCATTTACAGATTGATGATTCTTCAAACTATTGGTTAGTGATCAACAACAAGATAAATGCTGCAATTGAGACTAAATATTTAGTTACTTTTCTAGAAATTTGAATATGCCATAACAAATTTATTATATTTTATAAAAGTATTGATCTACAAGAAAGTAAATGCAAACAAACAAAAAAACAGTAAAAAAAAAAACCTTCTCCACCGATAGTTTGGATAGCTGATGTATAAAATTGGATAAAATCAATCAACAATTTTGTGGGATTTCAAAAAGCTTTCATCGGAAATATATCGGGAAGACATCATCAGATGATCAAATGCATCTTTCATAACTGTAAGTTTGTAATAAAGTTACCTGTATCTTACTGTTAACTATCTACTGGCACTTTTGATTCAACTCCATAGCAATGCAATGCCACTTGTATGTCAATATTACTTATATACCAACACTTTTTGTTTCAGCCACATGGTTGCTTGGGCTGCCCAGGAACAGACCTAAAACAAACACATTAAAGTTTGGAAGAATATAATAAAATATTTAATGTCACTAAACTCATAAAATAGAAAGGATGATCTAAAATGTACCCTAATCAATTCAGAGATCAGAAGAAAATGGAAAGCCAAAGATTCAGCAAGTTAGCTAAAGTGGTAAGCATCCATATCTGAGTTGTTAGACCAGAAAAGTATCCTAACAGTTTGATAATGTGAGTCATGTAAATCATTCTTGTCATTGCTTTGACAGGAAAGAACTTATAAAATAACTTTTGATAAGTTTCCTTATTTAAAGCTGTTAATATGATTTTCTCTCTACTTTTTTATCCTGTATGAAGTTTTTTTGTCTCATTCAAGTTTTGCTATTAGTCTAAGCTATTTCATACATTTGTGCATCTAGTCAGCATAAAAAGTAGTATTTTCAATCATGTAATTTTTCCTTGCTTAAATGACACAGAAATTGCTTATTTTTAATCATTTCTTAATTTAAAGGCAGCTATAGTGTTTGATGAAAATAAAAGTTCAACTGCCTTTCTCTGTCATCTCCATTTACTGCAAATTGAGGTAAATTTGCTTTTAAGTAATGTGTGTCCAATTTCCATTTCTGTTAAACTTCTCCTTAAGGTTAATCAGTAGGTGTTATTATAAATTTAAGGGAACTAAGAATATTGAATATTGGAAGTTCGACCTTTATGCTGAATTGGCTAATGTTTGTTTCCATAGAGATTGAAAGTGTGTACCTTTCTCATTCCCAATATGATTACAGAACAATGGCTTATTTTCTGCTTCACAATTCATTGGGCTGTGCACCAAATGTGATTTGTTGGAAGTATATTTTCTTCATTCACTGTTAACAATCATTTCTAGTATCTTTACTATACAGACTATATAAATCTTATTCTATTCTTTACATTCACTTTCTGCATTATAATAGAGCCTGTTAAATTGCATTGAATGACTTATGATTCTTAATAATTTTTAACCCTATATGATTAACTAATTTGACTCTCTGTTTTTCTGTTTTATTGTTCTTGTTTGCTTGTTTTCATATTTCTCCCCCCAAAATACCAAAATAAAACAAAAACAAATGAAGCTTTACAGCCATATTTTATGCTACACCTTAGGTCAAAAAGGCTAATTAGAAACCTTTTCTAATTATTCTATTCACAATTACCCTCATTGCTACTTATAACAAAATCTTTGCTTACATCTCAATACTTATCATCTTAGCTTTTGATGTCGGGATTTGTTCAATTTCATTTTCTGTATTCGCGTTTTGCTGTAGTTCAGTGCTACATTCTGCATTTGCTGTCTATTCTTCAGGAATGCTAAATGTTTTTTCAACATTTTTCTTATCTTTAACACATTCCTTTTTTCCTCTTTAATTGCTTGACAGATACAAAAATAATCCTCACCTCTGAAGTTCTGACTTCAGAAGCTTGTTTGCACAACACAGAGTTCAGGACCCACTCAGTAGAATAACAGTTGAAAAAAACAAATGACAAGTGCAAACTCCTCCCAAGGCCCTAGTTAGAGTATGTTTGTGCAAGGCCCTTATATTACCATTTCTTCCCCACTGACTATGTTTCTTTCCTCTTGTCTTTGCTAAAATATCTTGAACATTTTATTTTATTAAAAGAAATAATAAAAAACTGATTTCTTGCTTGTTTGCCTGTTCGGGGCTGAATTTTTGTATGTAGTTCTTTTCATAGTAAAATGGCCTATAGAAATTCTTGGTAATTTTTTTCCAATGTATTATGTATCTTAAGATTCTGTTCGACTCTTTCAAAAGATATTTGAATAGTACTTTGAAGACTTTGGAATGAAGGCGCCCTAAAATTAATATTATTTTATTCTAAATTATTCTAAAATATAAATTTTTTCATTCTTTTCCCATTAAGTTAAAAAAATTAACTTAACAAAAATGTGAAATTATGTCAGAATGCCTTCATGTGACCAGTTTAACATTCTTTTTTTATATCAATTAACTTTTTTTAATATAATCAATATTTTTTATTATGATATTGTGGGGTACAGTTAAGGGTTAGGTATACAAGTACGTTTTGTTTAGGCTCCCTTGTTGATAAGAGGTGTTTCCCCATCCCCAGACAGATATTTACTACCGTTAATCCCTCTCCCTCCCCCCCCTAGTTTCCCACTACTGTCAGTCATTTTCTTATAGTATTACATTGGATGTTCAAGGTCCACTATATGAGTGAGAACATGTGATACTCGGATCTTTGTTTCTGTGAGAGGCCGCTCAGTATTATAGACTCTATTTCCATCCAGGTTGCCGCGAAATTCATGATTTTGTTCTTTTTTATAACTGCGTAGTTTTCCATCGTGTATATGTACCACATTTTAAAAATCCAGTCCTCTTTTGATGGGCAGCGTGGTTGCTTCCAGGTTCTTGCTATTGTGAACAATGCTGTGATAAGCATACGTGTGCAGGTATCTTTTTTACAGAGTGATTTGAGTTCTTCAGGATATATTCACAGTAGGGGGATCGCAGGATCATATGGGAGGTTGATATTTAGAGATTTTAGGAATCGCCACACTGCTTTCCACAGAGGTTACATTAGTTTACACTCCCACCAACAGTGTAGAAGTGTTCCCTTTTTGCCACATTGTCTCCAGCAGCTGTTATTTTTTGAGTTGTTGATAATTGCCATTCTGACTGGAGTTAGGTGGTATCTCAGTGTGGTTTTGATTTGCATCTCCCTGATGATTAGTGAGGTTGAACATTTCTTCACGTGTCTGTTGGCTGCTCGGATGTTTTCCTTTGTGAAGTGTCTGTTCATATCTTTTGCCCATTTTATAAATGGGGTTGCAGTATCACATTCTTTTATATGAAATTGTATCATAAACATCAAAAGGTTAGAAACTATTGATCTCACACTTCTTTATTTCTCTTGCCACCCTACCTCAGATCAGCATTACTTTACATTATCTTTGCAAGTAACTTACTCTGTGTTGTCTTCCTCCTCTTCATTCTATTAAAACAATACAAGGCATTCTGTTACATTTTCTAAAACTTTACTAGAATTCCCCATGTCACTGACTCATTTCATGTTTAGATAATTGACTTGGGCTCCTGGAGCAAATGCAATGTTACAATTTCAGTGACAATCCCAAGACATTCTTAACCCAGTGTCCAGATTTTATTTTCGTGGACATGATATATTCACCTATGTTACCTGTGTGACATCAGACAGGGATTCAGTGAACCAATGATGAGATGCCCAAAGAAATATGACATTTGGTCAAACAGCACCACAGATTTGTTCTACTCTTTTCAAACATCAACATAAAGAATCCTAGTATTAGAACATAAGTATAAGCCTTAAGGATATGTATTCTTACCTATTTTGTGTACTTATACATCCCAAGAGCGCAGAATAGGGCTTAATACACAGTAGCAGCCAACATAAAAGTTCAATATTAAAATATGAAGAAAAAGTAGAGTTTTTTTTTTTAAATTCTTTTAGAACTCAGAAGCTTACAGAGCACATCTTGAGAATATTGGTGGAAAGTGCAAGGGCCAAAACTTTTTTAAAAAGTCATATTTTAATAAAGTAAGAAAAGATTTTGATATTGACAAAATCTTCAAAATATACAACTCATATGGATCTATTTTTTAAGTACTCAAATATTGTTGATATACTTATAAATGCAAAGACTTAAAACCCACATCATTTTTAATAGTAAGTTCATTTTGAATTTCAAAAATAAGAAAACTCAAATCCATCTAAAATCTTTCATGAGAAAATAATTCAAAATATGGGAACATCACAGAAGGTATATATTTCTTCTAGAAATACTAGATTAAATGAAGCAAATGTTCACAGAAGGGCTTTTTAAGTTCTAGCAGTAAGAACAGTTTGGTTTTTTGTTTGGAATTTGGAATATGTTAGACTATTTTATACTGACTGTACATAATATATATGTATGTGTATATATGTGCATATGTAAATATATTTGCTAGTGTATATATTCACTTGGCTGATTTGATAGACAAGATATGGCTAGACCAGGTACATACTTAGGCCATATCACATACCTTCATGGAAATTGTCTTGCAGACAATTTTATTCTTATTTTATTTTATTTTATTTATTTTTTTGAAAGCAGGATTTATTGAGAGAACAGAAAAGCTTCCAAAGTGGAAGGGGATCTGAAGGGGTTGCCCTGTAGACAATTTTAGACTACTTAATTTAAACATTGGATATCTCATTTCAAATTTCAGCTTCAAGTGTGTCACAGATGCCTCAGACACTCATTGGTGCAAAATAAAGTGAAATTCTGTAACTGGAAAGTGTAAGAAAACAGACATTTTTGTTGATCAATTTTTAAGCATACTGTAAAAGATTCCTTATATAAAAAAGAATTATTTAAGAAAAATCAGAGACTTGCTGAATTTACTGAACAAAGAGAGCCCATAGGACGATTTTGGTGAGCTAGCTTGGTCTTCCAGACCATCCGAGATGAACTTGGAAGTACAAGTAAAAGGCTGGCTTTTGTTATCCCAAATCTTTTCTAGTTATTAACACTACCAACTTTCAATATTGGATATTTAAATCATTGATGTCTATATTTAAACCCACTGTTTCATTTTGGTTCTTTTAGACTTTTTTCTGTGCTTTCTTCCTTTTCTTCTTCCTTTCCTCCTTCCCTTCTTTTTATTTTATTCCCTCACTCCATCTGTCCCTTCTATCCTTACTTTACACCTCCTCCCTCTTTTATTTCCTGCATCCTTGCTCCCTGTTTCCTTCCTTCTCTGTATCCTTTTTTCTTTTCTTCCTCTCTTTTCTCTCTGCTAAGTTCCAAACATATTCGGGTAACTCATGAATATGCAAATTGTAATAATTACAAAAATAGAATAACTATCGGGTTAATGATAAGATAGTAATAGGAGCTATTTTGGGGGAAGAGGAGTGGAGGAAGTCTTCAAGAGACAGGATAATGTATATGGATCTTGAGAGATATGTATGAGGTCAATAGGTTTTTTGATAGAAAATCCAATCTGAAGGACATTTTGAAAGGCAAACAATGAAGCACAAAGTTCACAAAAAGCTTTGTTCTGGAGTCTAAGGACAGAGAAGGGTAAGAATTAAAGGAGTAGTAGATACTATGATCAGATTATTAACAGGGTTCTATACAATGGTAGTTATTAAAGCTAGCTTTTCTCATTATAATAAACAGCATAGGAGTAACACACTCAAACATTATGGATTAAGAGAGATAATATATGCAAAGTTTTAAGGAGGTGATTGACACTCAGTGAAACTTAATAAGGGTTGCGTGCTCCAAGTATATGCTAGTTGAAAATTTAATATACACTTTCTCAACCCCAGTATAAATAAAGTCAGCTGGATCTCTTTTTCTTTGCATTTTGAAAAATGTACAAACATATGAGTGTGTATGTGTATACATAGCCCACATGGTATCATAATGCTCATTCCATATGTAAAACTATTATATCATTGTATAATTTATATATTTGTGCCTAATATAATATGCTGGCATATTGACATGTCAGTGCATATTTACATGTCTGCCATAGTTTTTATATATCTTTTCAGCAGTCGTCTATTGATGAATATCTGAATCATTTCTAGATTTTTACTATTTTAATCAATGCCAAAATTGTGGGTTCTAATACTGTGAAAGACAATAACCTTTTCAAACATTTTCTAATGCTTTCTACATTTATTTTTGTAAATTATACTGATAATGGCAAGGACCATTTTCCTGGCTGTTGAATGGCTAGTACAAATAAATCAGTAAATTTAATATTAACATGTACTATCAACTTAATCACTCATGCTGGGTAATTCCAATATATTTTCAAAATATTTGTCATCATAATGGAGGAAAATACATGAATTTTGTTTAAATCTCCATGTCTTTAATTATTACTAACTTAAAATATATGTGCTGTCAATTTTTTCTACCTTTTTATTCCATTTTTTATTTTTGAACTTTAGTAACCTTCATAAAAGAAATGTGTTATGATGTTGGCAATGCAAGTAAATACATATTTACATGCATGCCATTATTGGGTTGAAGAGATACAGAGAAATAGGTAAAACAGAAAACAGACAAGTATTTTTTAGTTATGAAAAGGACAAAGATGGTGACACAGATTAAGGGAATGATAAGCCCATGGGGGAAGTTTTCTTATTATTCTGCTTTAGTTTAATTTAAGACAGCTTCAGTATGTTTCTAAGATAAAAAAATCAGAAAATGAATAATCAATGAAAACTGAACTTCTGATTAAATGTAAGAAGAAAGGATAAAGAGCTTTACACTCTCACAGGGAAAACTGAAAATAATAAAAAGTATATGTAGAGAAAACTATACAAGAATTTTTACTAAAAACAAATGACTTAAAGAGAATGGCAAAGATTGGAAATACATTCTGAAGTAAGAGAATGAAAATTGAGAAGAATGAAAAATTAAGACCAAGTAAAGAAAGTTGATAGTTGTCTCTAAGACTACATTTAAAATTGTTGTTATATTTTCTTCTGGGTAGTTACTTGAATACAGACATTTTATTATTTGTTTTTAGAACCCTGACTCAGAACTCTTTTAGCAACCCAGTAACGTTTAGTGAATGAATGAATGAATGAAATACAACTTAATATACTTATTTAAGTAGAAGCAATGTGTACACTAAATGATCTTTGCCAAAAGTACTTTCCTAATATAGGAACTGTCATGTTATGGATGATTTGAGTTCTTCACACCATGGAGATTTTTCTCTTTCTCCTGGCATATGTTAGGGAGTTTCTTGCTCTCCACTCCTCATGCTTTCTTGAGGAACCGCTACTTTTTTGTCAGGAGATTAGAATATTAGGATGAAAATTTCCATTCCACTTGCCTTCTCCATCTGTTGAGGCCTATCTTTTCCTGTCATTGCTATTAGAGCTTTATAGGAGTGAGGAAGCAATTTCTTCTAGGAGCTAGCCAGAAAGCTATCTACGTTGCTATCTCTCCATTAGCAGGTCGATATCAGGAGGTTTAGAAGAAAGAACTCATTAAAAGAAGACTGAGCCGGGCTCGGTGGCTCAACCTGTAATCCCGCGCCTTTGGGAGGCTGAGGTTAGTGGATTGCCTGAGCCCGCGGGTTTCGAGACCCGCCTGGGCAGCGAGACCTCATCTCTACAATAAATCAAAAAATCAGCTGGGCGTGGTAGCGCATGCCTGTAATTCCGGTTACTTGGAAGGCTGAGGCGGAAGGATCGCCGGAGGCCAGCGGGTAGAGGCTGTGGTGGCTGGAAGCGGCCACTGCACTCCAGTCTGGGTGACAGAGTGAGACTCCAACTCAAAAAAAAAAAAAAAAAAGAAGACTGAACATGGTCACAGGTCAGTAATTCAATTTTTACAGTAATTAGCTATACAGTTGGCCCTCCTTATCTGTGGGTTCCACCAATTCAACCAACCACAAATGAAAGTACTTTTTAAATAAATAAAAATAATACAAAAATTAAAATTAAAAAACAGACAGTATAACCACCATTTACAGAGTACTTGCATAATATTAGGGATTATAAGCAATCTAGAGATGATTTAAAGTTTACTGGAGAATGTGTGGAGGTTATATTCTAATACTACACCATTTTATATCAGGGACGTGAACATCCTCAGATTTTGGTATCTGCAGGAGTCCTGGAACCAACCTGCTGCAGTTACTGAAAGATGACACACTCACACAGAGATATATACACAAGCATATATATATATATTACATGTATTTAATTACTTGCGTAATATATAATATGTATAATACATACACATACAAACCTATATAATATATAAGGTTATATTGATATAATAAAAATTCATATACATATAGATATATGCATTTTTCATCATCATTTTCACTCCAGTGCATATTTTTCAATTGGTAACTCAAGGAAAATGCAAGGAGTTTGACTGATCTACATTTTTTTTTTCTAATTATTTTTTTTCTTTTCAGTCATATAAAAAAGCTAAAATGTGCAGTAATTATGTTTTGTACATAATTGTGGTGGCATGATATTTTTATATGTAGGTGAAATTAGCTACACAATATGTCCTTCTGTACTATATAGTTATTTAAGGAATTCTATGTATGCAACATAATTTAACTAACAGTTGGGTACAACCATTATGTTATTAGAGACTTTATTCAAAGTCCTTTTTTACCTAATCTCTGAGAGTTTATTTGAACTTTAGGAAATAGATTCAAAATGAAATCATATGCTTAACTTTGAAATTCAGCAAAAGTAATCTAAGTTATTCGTGTCAGACTAAGGATTTATTCGGAAATGTATGGCTGGTCGTGTGCTTTAACAAGTCTTTGGTAGCTCACACACACAGGAAGTATGTTGAGAAAGTGACAAGCCACACTTTCACTTGATAATTTCCTGAACTTGGATACAAGTCTATATTAAAATCTCCAGATTCAATATGTTCATTTAAAATATTTTTTACAAGTTCACAGCACGCCTTTATGGTTTCAGTAAATTATTTGTGAATTAGTACAGAAAAACAAGTTTTTTTGTACAGTTTTCGTTGGTAAATCAGATTAGAGAAGAGGTATTTCATTCCAAAATAGCCACATTTATTTCATTACTGGCAAAGGTGTTATGGGAGACTTAGCACATTACACAAACTTAGCTTTGAAAACACTTGCTGTCTTGAGATACATCAGTAAACACTACAGACATAGATGTCTTTGTCTTTGCCGCCCACATTTCCATGGGTTGATGCACACAGTAAACATAAACGCAACAAATAAATTTATAGTATTTTAGAAAGTGATAAGCCTTATGGAAGATAAAAATGTAGCATAGATTCTGTTAAGAGAAATTGACAATTTTGGAGTTGAAAGTGGAGTTTGACAAGGACTGCAATTTGAAAAAAAATGCTTGTCAGGGTGGAAGGCAAGGTTTGACCAAAGGCTTGAAGAAAGTGAAGGTGTGAAGACTGGGCTATCAGTAGAGTGGTCTAGGCAGAGGCAATAGCCTGGGCAAAGTCACAAAGATAAACACTTGCATATTATATTCCAGAAACAGGAGGAGACCAGCAGCAAGGTTAGGGTAAGTGAAGAAGAAAGACAGTGGGAGGCGATGAGGAACGAGTGGTCCATAACTTAATGGGCTCGTTAGGCCATGGTACTGAGTTGAAAAGTGGCCCCCAAGGCTGGGCGCGGTGACTCATGTCTGTATTCCCAAGCGCCTTGGGAGGTGGAGGTGAGAGAATTGCCAGAGCCCAGAGTTCGAAACCAGTTGTGCAACCTGATGAGATTTCTACAATAAATAAATAAATTACCCAGGCGTGGTGGCACATGTTGGTAGTTCCAGCTACTTGGAAGGCTGAGGTGGAAGGATCGGCTGAGTCCAGCAGATCGAGGCTGTGGTGTCAGTGAGCATGCCACTGCACTCCAGCCTGGGCGACAGAGTAAGACTGACTTAAAAAGAAAAAGAAAATCGGCCCCCAAAAGACAAGTCCACCCACAACCTGTAAATATGATCTTATTTGTAAATATGGTCTTTACGGATGTAACTAAGTTAAGGATTTTGAAGTCTACTGAATTTAGTGTGAACTTTAATTCCAGTAAACAGTATCCCTAAAAGAAGAGAGAAAGACAGTTTTACCACGTGGTGGCTATGTGACCTCAGGAAATTTACTTAACTTTTTTAAACAAAATTTCCCTCTAGTATACATAAATACATTCCACAAAAAATGTAATGTATGTGGAGAACAAATTGCAGTTCTCTGATTACAATGAGTATGCAACAAAAGACAGCTGTTGATGTTTTATTTGTAAGTGGTGCCTGGGATTAATGACTCCAAAAATGTGCAACTGCCCCAGGTTTGCCTGGAATATAAATAAAAAAACAGCATTTAAACAATTCAGTTATTTTCTTATTGAACATGTAGTGACTGAGTGTTCACGGTGCACTAGGTACTAGTGATATACAGATAAATAAGGGACTTTGTCTTCCATCAGGGATCACTACAGTGAACTATGTATTGCTAGGAATTGGTAATAACTAAAACTAGGTCATATGCAAGGCATATTGATGACAAAAAAGGACAAAATTATCAACTCTACTGTATTGAGATATTGGGAAAACTCCATTTTTAGCACAACTATACATATGATTTATAAACAAGTTGACCAGAGCCCCAATCTAATTTTCATTATGATTGTCCATCATGTCATCTAATTTCTCGACAGATAATTCATTTAAATTAAATATTGCGCATATTTGTGTTATGTTACTAAGAGTGTTTTCTTTGTCTAGGATGCTCACCTCCTCTTCACTTTCACCCATCTATTAAAATTCCAATCATCACTCAGGTTCCAGTTCAATCATTCTAGACTCTTAGCAGATTCCATTGCTCCTGCCTTTGGTCTCCCAAACCATCAGTGCAATGGAAATAAGAATCACATTGCATTCGCTTTAATTGTTTGTACATCTGGCTCCTTTTGGCTGATTTTGTGTTTTTATGCTCCTGTTTGTTCTTTAAATCATCTTTATACCAGTCATGTAAAACTGTACTTGTGTTAAAGTGAGATGATTTTTTATTTTTTGAGACAGGGTCTCACTCTGTCACTGGCTGGAGTACAGTGGTGCAATCATAGCCTACTGGAGCCTCAAATTCCTGAGCTCAAGTGATTGTCTCACCTCAGTCTCCAGAGTAGCTGGGACCACAGGAGCACATCACCGCTCTCAGCTAATTTTTGCTTTTTAAAATTATTTTGAAGGGACAAGGATCTCCCTATGTTGCACAGGCTGGTCTCAAACTCCTGGCTTCAAGTTCTCTCACCTCAGCCTCCCTAAATTCTGGGATTACAGCCAAAGCACACCACTAGAATTTTTTTTAGATTGGATAATATGGTTTATTTAGAAAGTAGATTAGAGAGAGAGAGAAAAGGAGCATCCACCTCCTCCCAGACTGTGAAGAGGGTCAATAGAAATTTTTAAATAAAGAGAATTCCAAGTTATGATTGTAAGTAAGCACAAACATAGCATTGCATATATCTATGATACAATAATCTACATTGCCTATATCTACATAATAAATATAAATATATGTGTATATATATATTCAATTCTGTTCCTCATGATACTAAATATTCACAAGATCGGCCTCAGATAATGAGATACGATGAAATCTTGTATAAATCCTGGGCAAAAAATTTTAACATGATTAGTGAAATTTGGTAATTATATGTCTGGATTGAAAATATGTGAAGCTGTTAACTCATTGGTTTTGATGTGCTACACCTGTTAATACTTAGCAAATCATTTATTTTACTGATCTACTTATTCTCTAGCCAAACTAAAAATGTTTTAGCTTATTATTATAAATATATATGCCGCAGGATAAATATAGTATACTCCAAAAAGTAGCTGAAGAGAGAGTAATGAGGGAACAAGTAAAAAAAGTATTTCAAGTTTCCTAGAACCAACAAGATATGGGGAAACACCAAGGAAGTAGTAATAGTGAGAATGTGTTGTTCTAAATCTGAGTTATAGCCAAGATGGGAAGTGTGGCTTTGAGTAGAAAGAGGCAGCGGCTGTCAAACTGCTGCCTGGCAGAAAGGGAGTGGGTGAATAAATACCCTGATACTTTTATTCTCTGCCCTCTGATCTCCTGTCAGTGTTCCTGTTGGCCAAATAACCTGGATGCTAATGACTCAAGGGACCCAGGTGATACTGTTCATGGCTATTAGCCTCTTGAAGCATAGAGCAGATAGGAGAAAGGAGAGAATGGATCTGTAAGGGCAACGAATAATACCCAGTGCATATTAAAAGTCCTTACATTTAAAGTGTGTGTTTATTCTTCCCATTAACTTTTGTGTGTGTGTGAGCAATCCTCTACAAAATGAATGGCAGCATATTTAGAAGAATCTATCCCATTTTACTAGCCCATGGACTCATGAGGCCTAGGTTCCTTTCAAGGGATCTGTGAAGTTAAAACAATTTTTATTATTATATTTATCTTTTAGTTAGGTTGGCATTCGTATGGATGGTACAAAAGCAATGGTGGCAATAAGTTGGCAGGAATCAAGGCACAGGCACCATACTGCACTAGTAGCCCTTATATTCTTCACTGATATGATCTTGCAGAATGTCCTTCATAGTGCAAAGTTATTAATTTAATTAAGCCCTGACCTCTGATGACAAATAGAAAGTATACAGAAAACTTCTACTGTATATTGGTTGTTTGGGGTAAAGCACTTGTGTGATTGAGCTGAGAGTTTTACTAGCCATTTTCTTAACAGAAAACATTTTTTTTATCTTAAAAGAAAAATGGAAAAAGTATGTTTATTCAGACTTTGGATTTTATCAGATAGTTTCTCAAAAACTAAAATTAGTTTTTCTTTAAGGACACTGAAGGCATTTTTGATGAAGATAAAATTCAAATTTTTAAGCAAAAAGCATTTTGAAAAACATTTATCTTTTATTAAGGCTTTTAAAATACATTTTTGGTAAAATTAGCATATGATTTTATAATATTATGCAATGTATCTGTCAGCATTTTGGAAGTTATGCATAACTCAGTTGATGTTTTCAAAATTATTATTGAATAAAGTTACAAAATCATGTTTGGGCAAAGAATCTGGCTGAAGAGCAAGATATACCAATGGATTTTAAGGAAACTTATTTAGAAGAGATTTGAACGCATATTTTTTATACCACACTAAAAGCAACCTTTAATAATAAACACTTGTCAAGTTTTGCTGTAATATCAAAGAATATTCACAATGATCTGAAAACTGCTCCTGACTTTTTCAACTACATATATGTGTGAGTTCACACTTTCTTCATACACTTCAATCAAAACAACATCTTGCAATAAAGACGGATATGTCATATAGTAAACCTAATATTGAAACAATCTTCAAACTAAAGAACAATGCCATCATTTTCAGAATGCATTTCTGAAAAATGTTTTAAATAAAAAGATGTTAAGTTCACATGTACTGATTTTACTATTATCATTTTTATTTTATTTAATATATAAAATTTTTCTGTTTACATTTTTAATATTGTAAAATATCAAGAAATGTAACCTTTTATAAGCAAAAACTTTTCAGTCCTCAACAAAATTTTTTTTTTTTTTGAGTTGGAGTCTCACTCTGTCGCCAGACTGGAGTGCAGTGCGCTCCCGCCACGCAGCCTCGACCTGCTGGCTCCGGTGATCCTTCCGCCTCACTTCCAAGTAGCTGAATTACAGGCATGCGCTACCACACGGTGTTTTTGATTTATTGTAGAGATGAGGTCTCACTGCCAGGGTCTCGAACCCGCGGGTCAGGCAATCCACTCACCTCAGCCTCCAAGCGGGATTACAGCTGAGCCACGAGCCGCTTCAACAAAATTTAAGAGTTTGAAAGGAACTTGAGATCACAATGTTTAGAATTGCTAAACAAATATTTAGACTTCATGTAACATCATTTAAAAACTTTTATTGCTTTTTGCCAAAATGTGTCATTTAAGTTTTGTATTTTGTGCCTACTACATTTTATGCATTTTACTAAAATAAAAATGTAATTTTTATATAAAGATTAGTGGTCTTTGGACAATATTGTATGAAGTCATATCTCAGAAGTCACTGATGCATTCCATAGCAATAAAGCTAGATGATTATTGACATGTGTTGTAAATAGTTTGGCATATAAAATTTAGAATTTATTCAAATAGACAGCCTACTAGAAAGTTTATGAGCATTATAATTAAGAATCATTAAGCCATAAAAGATTTTCTGAAATGGTTACACATGATAAATAAACACTTTTGTTATATAATTTATGAGTATTTTAGAAGCCAACACTGAATAATTCTTCCAAAGATTCTGAAGGAAAATAATAGCTATTAATTTCAAACATTAGCATATCATAAGAAAAATACATATGACAGGTTTATATGTGTTTAATTGCTAAGAATCAATTCTAAATGATTAAATTCTAGAAGAAATCAAGGAATTATTTTGTTTTGCATATTCATAATTTTAGACAATAAGGTTCATGGAATGTAATTCTCAGGAATCATATTTATACACACATTTACTGAAATAAAAATCTTTAGGTAGCTTTGTCTCAGATTTCATCATCTACCTTTGTTTTGATACACAAATTATGACATTTATCACTAATTTTCTAGGAAAAATACTAATATTATACCTTAAATAACTTAGGAGTTCAATGACTGTGGCTAACTCTATTCAGTTATTTTCTAGAGTTGTACATACCTGGGGAGACTATGGAATCACATACTATAAAAAAAGCATGCAAAGTATTTTGAGAAAGAAATAGGAAGAGAGATTGATTTGTAACTCACTCAAGTTGTTATTGAATTATTTAGATAATTTGTTATTAAAATGTAAAGCATTATACTAGCAGATATTTTGACAGGTTAAAATAAGATTTTTCAGTAATACTTACATTTAAAAAAATAAATAATTTTTTACAAGAAATATCCTAAAATTTTACTTCAATACTAAATTAATTGATAGTTAGAAAACCATGATTGTGATTATACCTTAACACCATATTCTTCATCACAAAGCCCGTCATGTACTATAAAAAAATATTTTTAATGATGGAAATTGTACTATAATGAACTTTGTAAAGAAGCATTCTCCTTCCCTTTTTAAAACACCTTCATAAGCCAAAAATAATTTTTGTGAATTTCCAAAGATGAGATAATTACCACAGAGGATGTTTCATAAAACTTCCTCTGCAAAGGTTTATTATAGATGCCAAGTATTAACCCTGCCTAGTGACATGATTAGCCTCTTGGTGACATCAAGGACAAAAGGATTTGAATGCCTTCATGGGCTCTGCCTTTAACCATTATACATTTTTTAAAGAGAACAATTCTTTTTGATAAGAAAATACATTTGAAAATACTGATTTCGAATTTTTTGCAAGCTTTTTCATTTGTGGCATGGTGTGATAGCTGTCAGTGCCTTGATTCAAAATATATACATACTCATGTATATATAGTATGTATACAATAAATATATATTATAAGAAGATATGCTATGTCATATATAGGTTTATATATACATATATATTATAAATATCATAAATTATATTATAGATATTTAAATTCTATATTATATCTGACACATATGTATCCTCTTAAAAATATCATTGCCTAAAGGCCTTCTCAGTTCTCCATTTCAAAATTTCCCCAATTAAGATAATGCTTGATCTGTGTATTCTCTATTATAAGAAATTGGTAATTACTGATTACAGGTAACAAGATTGCTTTCCTACAGTCTTATATTGAAGACACCATTTTCATGAAAGTTACTACTATTTTATTGAAAATAAATCCTATAAAATCTAGAGAATAAAGCCTGAAGAAAATACTTTTAATGAAAAAAACTCATTTACCAAGGTCTCAGCCCACGAATTTCTAAAAATTGAGAACATGCAAACTCTAACTACACATATATTATTTTAGGGAGAATTGTTTTAAAGCTCTTATCATTCATATATATGAGCAATATTTCTTAAAAACACAATACATAGTTTTAAGGCAAAAAAATTCACTGACTTTAAGAAAGTAAAGAAAAAAGTCCAATAGCACTCAACTTATCTTCTCATGTATTTCTCAATTTATCTTCAAATCTAATACCTGAGCTAGTCACAAAATAACACTTTAAAATAAAAAACTGAGCCGGGCTCGGTGGCTCAGCCTGTAATCCCGCGCCTTTGGGAGGCTGAGGTGAGTGTATTGCCTGAGCCCGCGGGTTCGAGACCCGCCTGGGCAGCGAGACCTCATCTCTACAATAAATCAAAAAATCAGCCGGGCGTGGTAGCGCATGCCTGTAATTCCGGATACTTGGAAGGCTGAGGAGGAAGGATCGCCGGAGCCCAGCAAGTGAGGCTGCGGTGGCCGGGAGTGGCCACTGCCCTCCAGTCTGGGCGACGGAGTGAGACCCCGACTCAAAAAGAAAAAAAAAAAAAAAAAATAAAAAAAACTGACTTAAATTACTGCTTTTTATTCATTTGAATTTAAATTACTTGACTTCAAATATTCAAATCTGTATCATCATTATTATAGAGAAGTCCAGTCTCTCAGAGTTAAACTATAACATCAACACAATGCCCCCAAAATGCGATTAAGTTTTCCTTTTGAAATGAAACTAAACAATTATATACTACCATCCATATAAATAAAAAGAGCATGCCAGCCTATAAAGAAAAGCAAAATCATGTACTTTGCAGCAAATTAGATGGAGTTGAAGATCATTATACTAAATCATCTATCACAAAAACAAAGAACTGAATACCACATGTTCTCACTCATAATGGGCCCTGCCTGAGTAGTAACCACATGAACACAAGAGAGAGATTGGCATTTGCTGGGCACTGCTAGGGGAGGGAGGGAGGATGGTGAGGGGGAGGGTATGTGACAATACCAGGGGTACCAGGTCTACCACCTGGGGAAGGAGGGTCAGTTGGAAGCCCAAACTTCACCTGCATGCAACCTACCTATGTAGTTAATCCTAACTTGCACCTCACATCTCTATAATAAAATGTTTAAAAGTGAATAAAATAAAAAGGATCAAATATGATAATTGAAGAATCCCCCCCCAAAAAATGCAAGAAATTCCCAGAAAAAATGCTTTTTTTAGCTACCAGTGAAGAGTAGGTTTATCAGACACCAACTGTTTTATTAATCTTCTAATATTAAAACAATACTTTCATGAGTAGACAGAAAAACCAGCAGTATAAAAGGGAAATTTCAAAAATAGACTACTTTAATATCTGAGAAACATGGTATCTTAAATCATTGGAGAAAATATAAACTTTTAAATAAATCCTGCTGGGACTTTTAAAATATTTGGAAAAAGATAAATTAATATTTTTACACTATATCAAATACAATAAAAAACTCAAATTGATGAAGAGTCTAAAACATAATCAAAATAAAAGAAAAAGAAAAGTAAAGTAAAGTAAATCATGGATAGGTGAATTAATGTGATATAAGAAAAGATGTTCTAAACATGACTCAAAGTCCAGTTGAAGTAAAAGAAGATTGATAGTTTAACAACATTTTCTTTACATGTTTAGATGAGCAACAACAACAACAAAAAATACACTTTACAAACCAAGTCATAAGACAATTGTCAAACTGGAAGAAAATATTTGCAACATATACCACAGATAAAAGGCTAATAATTATAATACATATAGATATTTTAAAAGTTAATGGGTAAAAGACCAAAATCCCAAAAGAAAAATAGGCAAATGACATAAACAAAAATCAAACACATTCAAAAATAGAAAGTTATTAAACATTTAAAAATCTGTACAACCTCATTCACAATACAGAAAATGCTAACTAAAGCACTTAATGTGAAACTATTTATATTATTCATCTCATTAAAGGTTAGCTATCATTTTTTACCTTTTCAATGATTAAAAAAATTACAATTATTATTGACTAGGCTATGAGAAAAGAGGAATCTTTACACTGCAAAATAGCCAGTATTTACTTATTGAACACTTAAGTGATTGGTACTATGTTGAAGGCATTATATACATAATTTTAGTTGGTAATTACCACAATTAATGAGGTTTCTCATCACCTCCATTTTAGGGATTCAGAAACTAAAACTTAGAGTATTAAGCCAGGCTCAGTGACTCAGCCTGTAATCCCGCACCTTGGGAGGCTGAGGTGAGTGAATTGCCTGAATCCTTGGGTTCGAGACCTGCCTGGGCAACTTGGCGTGACCTCATCTGTACAATAAATCAAAAAATCAGCCGGGTGTGGTAGTGCATGCCTATAGTTCCGGCTACTTGGAAGGCTGAGGCAGAAGGATCACCGGAGCCCAGCAGGTAGAAGCTGCAGTGGCCAGGAGCGGCCACTGCACTCCAGTCTGGGCGGTAGAGTGAGACTCCAATTCAAATAAATAAATAAATAAATTAAACTTAGACTATTAAAGTAACTGTCCCAAGGACCCATAGTTGGGGTTTGAATCTAAGCAACCTGTCTCTAAGGCCCACATTCCCAAAACCTCTAGCTTAGAAATCATAAAACGTCAAGAGTTCACACTGACAAGGTAGAGAGTGTTCTCTTCAATGACAAGATCATTCATTTCACTAGTTCTAATGAGTTAGATCCTTTCCACTCATCTCCACCTTTCCAACCAGTCTCCTCCCCTGCATATATGCATACGCTTGCTCAAACTAGATCAAAGTAACACATTCTTATGGCAACATTTGTCTGTCCAAAGTATTGACAAATGAAGAGTCAGTCTGAATTATCTCTGGCATTGCTTCATAATCAGTAGAAGGCACAAAACCTTTGTTCATTGGGGTTACTAAACCAAATGCTATCAGCCTGCTATTGGCTATATTCCCTACTACAATGAAGTAAGCCATTAGCTCTACTTAGGGAGAAAATAGTCAATACACAGAACTAAGAAATGGAGAGAGAACAGAATTGATGGCATCTTTTATAGTCCTGGATTTAGCATTGTTAAAGTACCTCTTTCCCCATCAATGTTTTAAAAAATTATTTGAGAAAATTTTTTAAAAATTGTTTGACGAACTTTTATTACATGGAGCCCCAAAGAATGTTAGTGAAAATTTTTGATCAAGATGATAGTTAACCAAACCCTCATTATAGAATGGTTAATTTGGTATTGGGGTAAAGGAAGACATTTTGACGACATTCAGGACATCAATAATAATACAACAAAAGCTATGATGGCCATTCCAGATAAAGAGTTCCAAAATTGCTTTGACTGGTGGATGAGGTGCTGGCATTGGTGCATAGCTTCTGAAGGGGAGTACTTTGAAGGTGACCATAGTGATATTCAGCAATGAGGTATGTAGCATTTTTTTCTAGGATGAGTTCTCAAATTTAATTGTCAGCCCTCTTGTACATTTAGCTTGCTTTTAGAAGATGGATTATGTATACTCTTTCGATTTCTCCTGCTAAGAACAACTAAAATCCTTGAAGTTATATGATCAAGCAAATAAGACAAGATTCTGAAAGATGGAAAGAAGGTAGACTGGCTAAAGGTCTAAGACCAATAAACGGTAACAAAATAGCAAGTGGTCAGTCTTTTGAGTTTTCTTAGTGCCTCGTTTATTCCAAAGTTGGTGACAACTTGGAAACAACTATAAGCATAAATTTTTCAAAATATCCCAACAAAAACATTCTCTCTGTATTCAAAGGACTAGGGAATGGGCAACCTAGTAAGAGAGAACTCTTAAAAATAATAATCCCATAACTCCAACCAAAAACAGTGGCTCCCTTCTCCCTTGTTAGTGGAGACTGACACAGAACCCACACTTCTATCCACCAGACTGGGGCAGCGAGACCTCATCTCTACAGTAAATAAAAAATCAGCCGGGCGTGGTAGCGCATGCCTGTAATTCCGGCTACTTGGAAGGCTGAGGCCGGAGCCCAGCAGGTCAAGGCTGCGGTGGCCGGGAGCGGCCACTGCACTCCAGTCTGGGCGACAGAGTGAGACTCCAACTAAAAAAAAAGAAAAAAAAAAGAAAAGAAAATCAGCACCCTCCACTGCCTGACTGGTATCAGAGAAGGCCAAATATAGAGCCAGGGCTTACCACAAGAAGAAAAACGTTCCTTTCTCTTTATTCCCACACCCAAATTCTGAATCAGAAGAAACTAAGTGGGGATCCTAGGCATTTATCCTCTTATGACAGTAATGAGGACTCCTTGCCTTTCCTTTTGGGGGCTCTGTTAAGGGAGACCTAATGGAGATTCAGGGTTTAAGTCATCATCCAGTTGTAAGACGCTCATCTCTCAGGTGTCAACAGAGGTCCAAGTGAAGAACAGGACATCCCCTACTTAACCCCTTGAAGGAATGATTTCAAAGGCAGCTACTAAAAGAGATTTAAATAAGAGCCACCGTCTTTAAAAAAATACCACAAATGTCCAGGTCTTAATAGAAAATCATCATCACATAAAGAACCAGAAAGATCTTAAATTGAATGGAAAATGACAATTCTAACACTGAGATGACAAGGATATCAGAATTTTCTGGCAAAGATTATAAAGCAGTCATCATAAAATTGTTCAGATAAACATATATGAACATTCTTTAAACACGTAAATAAGTCTCACAAAATAATTAGAAAATACAACAAAGAACCAGAGGAAGAGTTTAGAATTAAAATTTAATAACTAAAATAAAAACTCAAGGCAAGGACTTGGCAGCAGAATGAAGGAGTCATATAAAAAAAGTAAAGTAGTGAACTCAAAGAAAGAATAAAAATTACCAAATCTAAGAAACACAGGAAAAATATAATGAAAATAAAAATAAAAATGAACAGAGCTCAGAGACCTGTTAAATTATAACAAAATATAAAACATGTATGTCGTCGAAGTTCTTTTTTTCTTTTCTTTTTTTTTTTTTAAGAGTTGGAGTCTCACTTTGTTGTCCAGGATGGAGAGTCACACTCACCGCCACTCCAGTGTCGACCCACTGGGCTCCAGGGATCCTTCCGCCTCAGCCATCCAAGTAGCCAGAACTACTGGAGTGCGCTACCATGCCTAGTTAATTTTTAATTAATTGTGGAGATGAGGTCTCACCAAGTTGCCAGTGCTGGTCTCAAACCCGCGGGCTCTGCCAATTCCCACCTCGGTCTCCCAGAGTGCTGGAATTACAGGCTGAGCCACCGAGCCCAGCCTAAACTTCTAGAAGAAGAGGAGAACAAGGATGGGACTAAGAAAGACAGAGTAAAAATGTTTAAAAATTTTCCAAATATTGGGGGAAATAACCCATACAGAGCTAAGAAATGAAATATCCAAACTGAAATAAATTAAAAAAATTAAAAATAAATTTACCCAACAATTCTAATAAGTGCAAAAAAAAACATGAAACAAAACAAATAAACAAAACCTGCTAATCCAGGATCCTACAGGCAGGAAAAAAATCATTCAAACAATATGGAGATACAAAAACAATCAGATGAGAAAAAAATAAAATAACTAAGGAAATTTTAAAGGAAGTTCTCAAAAAGCAAACAAAATAATGAAAAAAGAGGCACATTAGCAAGAGAGAATACTTTAAGCAATAACTTCAGTATGATCAGGAGAGAAAGAAAAAAATGTCAAGCAAAAATACAGGTAAATGAAGTCACTTTTCATCTGTTTTTTAGATTTCCAAATCGTGTGATTTTTTTTTTTGTTGTTGTTGAGTTGGAGTCTCACTCTGTCGCCCAGACTGGAGTGCAGTGGCCGCTCCCGGCCACCGCAGCCTCAACCTGCTGGGCTCCAGCGATCCGTCCGCCTCAGCCTTCCAAGTAGCTGGAATTACAGGCATGCGCTACCACGCCTGGCTGATTTTTTGATTTATTGTAGAGATGAGGTCTCGCTGCCCAGGCGGGTCTCGAACCCGCGGACTCAGGCAATTCACTCACCTCAGCCTCCCAAAGGCGCGGGATTACAGGCTGAGCCACCGAGCCCGGCTCGTGTGATTTTTGAAGCAAAAATAACACCATATAATATGGTTCTAAATGTATGTAGAGAAAACATTTAAGATAGTTACATTATAAATGGGGAGCTACATTATAAATGGGGAGCCTGCCGGGCTCGGTGGCTCAGCCTGTAATCCCACGCCTTTGGGAAGCTGAGGTGAGTGGATTGCCCGAGCCCGCGGGTTCGAGACCGCCTGGGCAGGCAAGAGCTCATCTCTACAATAAAATCAAAAAATTAGCCGGGCATGGTAGCGCGCGTCTGTAATTCTGGCTACTTGGCAGGCTGAGACGGAAGGATCGCCGGAGCCCAGCAGGTCGAGGCTGCGGTGGCCGGGAGCGGCACTGCACTCCAGTCTGGGCGAAAGAGTGAGACTCCAACTCAAAAAATAAAAATAAAAATAAAAATAAATGGGGAACCTAAAGGAAAGTAAAGATAGGGTTTTATACTTCTAATTGTTAAAATGACAACTCAGAAGCGTATTAGGAAAATATGTTTTCATAATGTGTCACTAAAAAATACTAAACAAAGAGTACAGTCGCTGGGCTGGGTGGCTCAGCCTGTAATCCCACGCTTTGGGAGGCTGAGGTGAGTGGATTGTCTGAGCCCAAGGGTTCGAGACCCGCCTGGGCAACTTGGAAAGACCTCATCTCTACAATAAATCCAAAAAAAAGGTAGCGCGCGCCTGTAGTTCTGGCTACTTGGCAGGCTGAGGCGGAAGGATTGCTGGAACCCAGCAGTCGAGGCTGCAGTGGTGCGGTGGCCGGGAGCGGCCACTGCACTCCAGTCTGGGTGACAGAGTGAGACTCAAACTCAAAAAAAAAAAAAAAAAAAGTACAGTCACAAGCACTGTAGATAAATCAAATTAAATTATAAAAAAAGTTCAAGTATCCCACAATAATGCAATAATGCAGGAGAAAAACAGAGAAACACCCAACAGAGAACAAACAAAAAATAAAATGACAAATGTAACCCCTAACATATGAATAATTACATTAAATGTAAATGGCTTAAATGCATCAATTAAAGGAAAGAAATTGACAAAATGGATGAAAAAAATATATCCACCTCTATGTTGTCTACAAGAATCTGCCTGAAAATACAATATGGGCAGGCTGAAGTAAAAAGGATTAAAAAAAAACCATATTTTTAAAATATCACTCAGAAGAAAGCAGGTAGCTATATTTATTTATACTGAAATAGACTTCAGGCATCAGACAGAAAATAACCAGACATGAAAAGGAGAATTATATAAAGGTAAATATGTAATCTCTCCAGGAAAAAACATAGTAATCCTAAACTTGTGCACAAGACAGATATAAAATATATGAATGTAAAATTAATTGAATGAAAAGAAAAACAAATTTCTTTTAAGATTTCACTATCTTTTTCTCAACAACTGATAGAATTAGGAAGAAAGAAAATTAGTCAACTTATAGAATAGCTAACAGGACCTCTTTAACATATAAAAGATACACCAATAACAACACAAAAATAAAGACTTTTTAAAAAGACTTTTTTTAAAAGAGAGGTTGTAGATTCACAGCAAAATTGAACAGTATCCCTTCTGTCTCTCCCCTCAGCGTACAACCTCCACCACTACCAAGCTCCCCCATCAGAGTTGTGCAATTGTTGCAATTGATGCACCTGAATTAAAATATTATTGTTACTCAAAGTTCATAGTTTAAATTAGGATTCATTTTCACTGTTGTACATTCTGTGGGTATAAACAAATGTATAATGATGTGTATCCACCATTACAGTACTATGCAAAATAGTTTTATTGCCCTAAAATATCATCTATGATCTGCTTATTCATCCTTTTCCTCTCCTTAACACCTGGCAACCACTGATCTTTTTACTGCCTCCACAATTTTGCCTTTTCAAGAATGTCATTTAGTTGGAATCATACAGTATGTAGTTTTTTCAGATTAGCTTTTTTCCCTTAATAACATGCATATAAAATTCTTCTATATCTTTTCATGTCTTAATAGATAATTTATTTTTAATGTTGAATATCTGCCATTGTTTGGATGTAAAACAATTTGTCAATTCACTTTCTGAAGGACATCTCTGTTGCTTTCAACTTTTGGCAGTTATGAATAAAACTGCTAAAAAAAAATCCATGTGCAGTTATTTATGTAAATATAACTTTTCAATTCCTTTGGCTAAATGTCAAGAAGTGTGATTGCTAAATTACATGGTAAGAATATGTTTAATTTTGCTAGATACTGCCAAACTGTCTTCCAATGTGGCTATGCCATTTTGCATTCTATTGGTCTACATCCTTGCCAATATTTGGTAGACAGTACAAATCTTGAATATCAGAAATAAAACTGAGGATATCACTAATGACCCTACAGACATCCAAAGGATAAAAAGGTAATACTATAAACAATACTCAACACATAAATATAAAATCTTAGTTAAAATGAACAGCCAAAACAACCTAATAGGATGTAGAGAATTTGAACAGTGCTATAATTATCAAGAAAATTGAGTTCATAAATTTAAAAAATTCTAAAACAGAAATATCTAAGCCCAGTTTGGATTATGGGAAAATTTTATCACAGAATTAAAGAATGAACATAAATTTTCCACAATTTATGACAGAAGGTAGAAATGTAAACACTCCTGAATTTTATTAATTTAATATTGCTCTGATACAAAGCCAGTACAAAAATATAGAACAATATATCAAAATCCCTCAGAGACTCAATATAGACTCAACAATCCTTGACAAAATATTAGCAAATAGAATTAGCAATATATAAGAAGATAAATACCATGAACAAGCAGGATTCTGTCCATGAAGAAAATCCAGTTCCATATTTAAAAATCAATTAATGCAAGCCATAATATAAACTAAAAAAGAAAAATTGCATTATTATATAAATTGATGCAGAAAAATTGACAATATTCAATACAAATTCATGATAATAACTCTCAAAAAACAGAAATTGGGGGGAGTTTCCATAATTTGATAAACAATATCTACTGAAGACTTACAGCTTATATTATGCTTTATGGTGAAAGGCTGTGTTTTGCTTAACATATGGTATGTGTTAAGCATGGTCCACTCTTACATTTTTATTCAAGATAGTGTGGGACACTCTATCCAGTACAATACAAAAAACAAGGAAATAAAAGTCCTACAGATGGGAAAAGATAAGATAAAACCAATCCCATTTACTGATAACATGACTTTATATGAAAAGACTCAAGAAATATAAAATAAAAAGTTACAAAACTATTATTTTATATCTTGCAATTTTCTTCAATAAACTCACAGGATATAAGATAAATATTTTAAAGGTCATATTTATATATATTAGATATGAAAACATGGACAGCAAGCCTTAAAATGCTGTATCATTTACAATTCAACAGACATTGAAATAAATTGAACAAGTCATGTACGGGTTGTGTATGCTGATAAATACAAAACTGATGAAAGATAGCAAGGAAGATCTACACAAATGGAAGGATATATAGTGTTTATGAATTGAAAGAGTCAACATAGTAAAGATGCAAATTCTCCTGAAATTAACATACGAATTTAGCACAATTCCCATTAAAATCCAATCAATTTTTAAGATAAAGATGCTGTTTTGTGTGTGTGTGTGTGTGTGTGTGTGTGTGTGTGTGTGTGTGTGTGTGTTTTAAAACAAAATAGTAGATGAGATGGAACAATTCTGACACAGAAAAATAAAGTGGAAAGAATAAGTCTATATGATTTCAGGACTCATTAGATAGTTACAGTATCTAAGGCTGTGTGGTACTTGTGGAGAGATAAACAAAAAGATCAATGGAACAGGGCAGAGAACCCTGGAACAGACCTATACCAATTATGTCCAAGTGATTTATTTATTTATTTATTTATTTATTTATTTAATTTGAGCAAAGTGAAGACAATGGGAAAAAAGATAACTTTGAAAAAAATGATGCTAGACAGTTTAGTATCCATAAACTAAATTAATAAATTCATTATTTTTTTAAAAAACTTTGACTTAAGTCTCACACCTTATACAAAATTAACACAAATGTCTCATAGAATTAAATATGAAACTATAAAATTTTATGTAAAAACAAGCAGCTTTATTATTGAAATTAAGCAATGAGTTCTTAAATTAAAAACATAGCCGGGCTCGGTGGCTCAGCCTGTAATCCCGCGCCTTTGGGAGGCTGAGGTGAGTGGATTGCCTGAGCCCGCGGGTTCAAGACCTGCCTGGGCAGCGAGACCTCATCTCTACAATAAATAAAAAAATCAGCCGGGCATGGTAGCGCATGCCTGTAATTCTGGCTACTCGGAAGGCTGAGGCGGACGGATCGCTGGAGCCCAGCAGGTTGAGGCTGCAGTGGCCGGGAGCGGCCACTGCACTCCAGTCTGGGCGACAGAGTGAGACTCCAACTCAAAAAAAAAAAAAAAAAAGAAAGAAAAAAACATGATCTGCAAAGGAAAAGTGATTGAAATTGTAATTCATGAAAAATTTAAAAACTCAAATTTAAGATGGCCTTGGATACTGTAAGAGTATGAGAATCTCTGAATGGGTAAGTGCACAAAAAAACTAATCTGCATCTACTTGTGTGTGCGAGTAGGTGAGCGAAAGTCCAACTGAGGGGAGACACAGGATCAAGTACCTGGGGCACCCTGCAGAAACAGCTACAATTTGCTGATGCTCTGAATTTGCACTTGCTGCGTGCAGAAGGATCCACCATCCCTGGGGCATCTCTCAGGAAAAGGCAGATGAGATCAGCTGGCACTTGGCCCACACTATCACCTACAGCAACAGGCCAGGCACAGGCAGCAGGGACCATGGAGAAAGCGCTGGGAGGAATTCTGGCTGAGCCACACCAGAGGAAAAAAAATCATGGACCACTGCCATTTTTTCTGTCCCAGGACTAGGCAGAAACCTGCTTTATCTTGCCCAATTCTGAGCTGCCTGCATCGTGAATAGCCTGCATCCTGAGACCAAGAGGTGATCTCTGCACCCCTCTGAAATCGACCATCACTTGCCCAGATAGAATACTCCAAATGCATAACACCGGATAGACAGATGCCCCATCCCCACACTGGACCAGAACAGATGCATGCAATCATAGCAGGAGATCTAGCAGCAGACAATTTAGGAGCTTTTCCCAGGAAAATCTGCTAGAGTGAGCTGGGAGGGAATGCAGGGAGGGAACCTGAGGCAGACTCCCAAGGAAACAGTGATGAGAGCACCAGAGCCTGGATGGGGCTCCCAAGCCCTGTCACCAGGTCCTGAGATCCAGAGACTGGTAACTGCTGGGAAGGGAGCATTAGCTCCCAGTAGAGAAACTGAGCAGACTTTTTAATGCCTGGGCAGAGAAGTGCTCCTGGGTGGCCTCTGCAGAATAGCAGAACTGCTTCTTGAGACCAGGCACTGATTTCTGCATTGCTTGGGGTTGCTCCTTGAAACCTCAGAGAACATTGTCCCCAGCTTGCACAAGCCCTGGCAGGTAACGGCAGATGGGGAACCCCAAACAATCCACCCTCTACCTAAACCAGCTGCTGGGTGATAGATGCAGACAGTGGAACTGACCAAGAAGAAGGCTGGTGATGGTATTTGTTTTGGTTTGGTTATCTCATTTGGTTGCTTTGTTTGTTGGTTGTTTTTCTTTTCTTTCCTCTTTCTCTTGTTCTTTCCCTTTGTATGTGTGTGTGTTTTCTCTTTTTCTGTTTTTCATTTCTCTTTTCCTTTCTCCTTTCCCTTTCTTCCCTCCTTCCCCTCTCTCTTTTCCCTCTTATATGTTGTCTTGGACTCAGAACCTATGCAAGCATACCCACTGGAAGGTAATATTGTGCAGAGCTGAAGAGTAAGTTCCAGCTGGCCCATTCATCAGATAGCAAACATTATGACCTGCCAATAGGTTCTGAATCCTTACAGTCACCCTTTTCCCATAGTAAATGCTCAAAATTGTAAAGAGACAGCATGACACCCCACCCCCAGCACTCCTTGATAATTGAACAAACCCAGAGCCCTGACTCAAGGAAGGACAAAAGGTAGAACAAGTATCAAAAGTGACTGCTTGTCTATTTTCCACTGAGCAATGGAATTAAAGAGAAACATAAGAGAACTGCTACAAATAAAGAAAAATCAGTGAAGAACTGCTGGTAACCAGAGCCCCAGCAAAGAAACAGTGCTAGAAAGAACAGTTACTAGGGCACAAACAATGGTTGTCTCCAAGAAGGACAGTATCCAGAAGGCCCTTACAGAGATCAGACAATCATAGGATAGAACAAATAAAAAAATCAAGAAATGCAAGGGCTAAAACTAAATGAAATTGCAACAGAGCTGGACGAGTTCAAGAAAACCTACTTAGAAATAACAGAAGTAAAAACAAATCCATCCAATAAATAAATGACAAACTGACAAGCATGGGAAACAGAATTTTGACCAAGCAGAAGAAAGAATCTCAGAGCTGGAAGACCAAACTATGGAATTAATCCAATCTATTAAAAACATAGGAAAAAAAAAAAACTTAAGAAGAAACTCTCCAAGAGATGTGTGATTTTATCAAGCAAGGAAAACTATGTTTGATCAGAATAACTGAAATAGAAAGAGAAACAGAAAATATCCTGGAGTAAACATTCCATGAGGTCATTCAAGAAAATTTTTCCTCATCTTGCCAGAGAGATGCCTAAACAAGCACAAGATATTCAGAAGCCCTGCAAGACATTTTATGGGAAGACCAACTCCTAGACACATAGCAATTCACCTATATAAAGTAGGTAGAAAATAAAAAATCCTAAAGGAAGCAAGGGAAAAAGGTCAGACTACCCATCAGGGGATACCAGTCAGAATTGCTGCAGACTTATCTGCAGAAACACTACTGGTCAGAAGGAATTGAACCCCAATCTTTAATGTTCTCACAGATAAACAATTTCAGCCAAGAATTTTCTACCCAGTGAGGGAGAATTCAAATCCATCCAGTCCTTAAGAGAATATGATGCTTTGAGACCAGCTCTACAGGAGACGCTGAAGAAGGTGCTGTGCACAGAAGAAAAAAGAAACAAAAGAAAGACCATAGACTTCACAAGATCACAAACAATCAAAAAGCAGCAGAACATACAGCATACCCTCAAAAATGAAAACACACATATATATGAACACAAAAGCTATATGATAACAAAACAGGCTTACAAGAGCATTATGACAGGGAGAAACTCTCACATTTCAATAATCAGTCTAAACATGAATGGATTAAATGCATCACCAAAAAGGCACAGGATGAATAAAAAGTCATGACCCAGTAACATTCTGTCTGCAGGAAACTCATCTCACCACAAAGGACGCCCCGAGACTCAAAGTACGAGGATGGAAAACAAGTTTCAAGGTGAACGGATCACAAAAGAAGGCAGGAGTCATGATCTTAATATCAGACAAAACAACCTTTAAGCTATCAAATATTTAAAAAGATACAAAAGATACCACCAACAACAAAATTCCCCCAATGCCGGGTTCGGTGGCTCAGCCTGTAATCTCGTGCCTTTGGGAGGCTGAGGTGAGTGGATTGCCTGAGCCCGCGGGTTCAAGACCCACCTGGGCAGCAAGACCTCATCTCTACAATAAATCAAAAAATCATCCGGGTGTGGTAGCGCATGCCTGTAATTCCAGCTACTTGGAAGGCTGAGGCAAAAGGGTGGAAGGATTGCCAGAGCCTAGCAGGTCGAGGCTGCGGTGGCCGGAGTGGCCACTGCACTCCAGTCTGTGCAAAAGAGTGAGACTCCAACTCAAAAAAAAAAAAAAAAATTCCTCCAAAACCCACAAAGACATGGATACTAAATAGCATGATGCTGAAAACTCCTGGGTCAACACAGAAATTAAAAGATTCCTGGAAACAAGTGAGAACAAAGAAACATCTTACCAAAATCTCTGGGATGCCATGAAAGGAGTACTGAGAAGAGAATTTATACCTCTATAAGCACACATCAAGAAAACAGAGAACAAGTTAACAGCCTAACAAATCACCTAAGAGAGCTGAAAGACAAGAACACCAAAAACTAACTTCAGAGGAAGAATCCAGATCACCAAAGTAAAAGCCCAAATATGAGACACATAAGATAAAAATACCATAGAAAAATGAACAAAACAAAAAGCTGGTTCTTTGAAAGGATAAACAAGATCGATAGACCTCTAGCCAGAATGGCCAAGAAAAAAGAGAAAAAGCTCAAATAAACACAATCAGAAATGCAAAAGATTAAGTCACAACTGACTCCAAAGAAATGCAAATGGTTATTAGAGATTAGTATGCTCACCTGTATGGAAACAAACTCGATAACCTAAATTAAATGGAGACTTTTCTGATAAAACACAACCTCCCAATGTTGAAACAAAGAAATTGAAATCCTAAATAGACCAATAACCACATAGGAAATTGACTCTGTCATAAGAAAACTACCTACAAAAAAAAAAAGCCCTAGACCAGATGGCTTTCCAGCAGAATTCTACAAAACATACAAGGAAGAGCTAATATCAATAATACTGAGCGTATTGCAGGCAAGCAAGAAAGACGGAACACTCCCCAAATCATTTTATGAAGCTACTATCACACTGATACCCAAACCAGGTAAAGATCCAACTAAGAAAGAGAAGTACAGGTCAATATCCCTGATGAATATGAATGCAAAAATACTCAACAAGAATCTAACAAATCAAATCTAACAACATATCTCAAAAATCATCCACCATGACCAAGTAGGCTTTATCCCTGCCATGCAGGGCTGGTTCAACATCCACAAGACCATAAATGCAATTAAATACATCAACAGATATACAAATAAGAACCACATGATTATATCATTAGATGTGGAAAAAGTTTTCAATAATATCCAGCATCCCTTCTTGATAAAAACCCCCAAACACCTACGCATAGAGGGAACCTACCTCAAAATAGTAAGAGCCATCTACAATAAACCACAGCCAACATATTACTAAATGGAAAGATATTGGAAAACCAGAACCAGACAAGGTTACCCACTTCTCACCCCTCCTGTTCAACATAGTGTTAGAAGTTCTAGCTAGAGCAACCAGGGAGAAAGAAAGAAATCAGGGGTATCCATATAGGAAAAGAAGTCAAGTTATCCCTCTTTGCTGACGATATGATCCTATCCTTGAAAATCCAAGAGAATCTGGCAAAAACCTCCCTGCACTGTTAAAGAACTTTGGCAAAGTCTCAGGGTACAAAATAAATATGCAAAAGACTGTCATATTCTTATACACCAAAAACAAACAAATCAAAAACAAAAACCAAATAAAAAGCACAATCCCATTCACAATAGCCACAAGAAAACAAATGAAATATCTTTAATCAGAGACATAAAATATCTTTTTTTTTTTGAGTTGGAGTCTCACTCTGTCACCCAGACTAGAGTGCAGAGGTTGCTCCTGGCCACCGCAGCCTCGACCTGCTGGGCTCCAGCGATCCTTCCGCCTCAGCCTTCCAAGTAGCTGCAACTACAGGCACGCGCTACCACACCCAGCTAATTTTTTGATTTATTGTAGAGAAGAGATCTCGCCAATTTGCCCAGGCGGGTCTCGAACCTGCAGGCTCAGGCAATCCACTCACCTCAGCCTCCCAAAGCACGGGATTACGGGGTGAGACACCGAGCCCGGCTACAAATATCTTTACAACGCAAACTACAAGATATCACTCAAAGAAGTCAAAGACAACACAAATAAATGGAAAAATATTCTGTGCTCATGGATTGGAAAAATCAACATTGTTAAGGTGTCCATCCTATCAAAGGCCATCCACAGATTCAATGCAATAACCACTGAATTATCAACATCATTCTTCTCAGACCTGGAAACAATAATACAGAAACATAAACAACCATGAATAGTCAAAACAATCCTTAGCAAAATAAACAAAGTGGGAGGTATCACACTTCCAGACTTTAAGCTGTATTGTAAGGCTAAAATAATCAAAACAGCTTGGTATTTGTACAAGAATAGGCATATAGACCAACAGAACAGGATAGAGATTCCAGAAGTAAAACCTCAATTTCTCAACCAACTCATCTTTGACAAAGCCTCCACCAACAACCACTGGGGAGAGGAGAACCTATTCAGTAAATGGTGCTGGGAAAACTGACTGACCACATGCAGAAGATTGAAACGGGACCCCTATCTACTACTATACACAGAAATCAACTCCAAATGGATTAAAGAACTACACTTAAAACCTCAACTGTTAAGAATCTTAGAAAACGCAGGAGACACCCTTATGAAATCTGGAATAGGCAACCAATTACTGATCAAAACCCCAAAAGCCCATGCCATAAGAGAGAAGACTGACACCAGGGACCTTATCAAACTGAAAAGTTTCTGCAATGCAAAAGAAATCATCAAGAGAGTAGGGAGACAGCTCACAGATGGGAAAAAATATTTGCCTACTGCATATCTGACAATGGCTTAACATCCAGGATTTATAAGGAACTCAAATGTGCTGAAAGGGAAAAACAAACAGCCCCATTAAAAAGTTAGCAAAAGTTGGGCTCAGTGGCTCAGCCTATAATCCCAGCGCTTTGGGAGGCTGAGGTGAGTGGATTGCTTGACCGCGAGTTCCAGAACAACCCCCCTCTCCTAGCCCCTCCCCCCACCAGACCTCATCTTTACAATAAATCAAAAATTAGCCAGGTATGGTAGCGCGCACCTGTAGTTCCCACCACTTGGAAGGCTGAGGCAGAAGGATCACCAGAGCCCAGCAGGTGGAGGCTGCAGTGGTCAGGAGTGGCCACTGCACTCCAGTCTGGGTGACAGAGTGAGATTCCAACTCAAAAAAAAAAAAAGTTAGCAAAAGACATGAATAGACACTTCTCAAAAGAAGACATACACTTGGAAAAAATGCTCAACCTCACTAATTATCAGAGAAATGCAAATCAAAACCACATTAAGATGCCACCTAACTCCAGTCAGAATGGTCATCATTAATAAAACAGAAAGCAACAGATGCTGGTGACAATGCAGAGAAAAGGGAACACTTCTACACTTTTGATGGGGATGCAAACTAGTTCAACCTCTATGGAAAACATGGTGGTGATTCCTAAAAGAACGAGAAATTGACCCTCCATATGACCCAGCAATTCCCCGTCTGAGAATATACCCACAGGAAATTAAATCACTCTACAAAAAAAAATACCTGCACATGCATGTATATTGCGGCACTATTCACAACAGCAAAAACATGGAACCAACCATGCTAACCATCGAATCTGGACTAGATTAAAAAACTGTGGTCATATACATGATGAAATATTATGCAGCCTTAAAGAAGAACAAAATTATGAACTTTGCAGCAACTTGGACATATTTAGAGTCTATCATACTCGGTGATGTATCACTGGAAAAAGAACTAAGTACCACATGTTCTCATTCATAAGCAGAACCTGAACACTTACCATAATACTATAAGAAAGGGAATGGCAGTAGCAGGACACTGCTAAGGGAAGGAGCGGGTGCATACATCAATAAGGGTAACTGATCTCAAACCAAGTAAAGTGGGGACCAAAGAAAGGCCCAAATTTTACCTGTGTGATGGACCACTTGTATACCCAGTTCTGAATTGTTCCTCACATCTTTAAAAAAATTTTTTTAAAAAAGATCAGTTTAGCAAACCTACTAGACACTTAAAAAAAAAAAGATATAACCTCTAGTCAGGTGTAGTGGCTTATGCCTATAATCCCAGCAATTTGGAAGGCTAAGGCAGGAGGACAACTTGAGGCCAAAAACTGAAGACCAGCCTGGGCATTATAGGGAGATTCCCATCTCTATAAATAATAAATTAAAAAAATTAGCCAGGCATGGTGATGCACACCTGTAGTCTCAGCTACTCAGGAGGCTGAGGCAGGAGGATTGCTTGAGCTCAGGAGGTTGAGGCTGCAGTGGACTATGATTGCACCACTGCACTCCAGCCTGGATGACACAGCAAGACACTATCTCTAAAAATAAGAAAATGTATCTATCTCTGCTACCTGGTTTCTCACCTCCTCCTCAGGCTCAGGAAAGGCTAAAAAAAGGTCTCAGCTCTAATTTTTTTCCACCTTTACTAGTCTTTAATGCCTGTGTGCTTGATAAGGCAGCACCAGCTTCTTCAGTGAAAATGAAGATATAGGTTAAAGGGAGTTTGATCTTTTCTCCAGGGTAGTGGTGGGAATGAAGATGGTGACACAGCTTAACCTTTTTCTTGTTAATATATGATGTTATAAAAGAAAACTAAAAATATTAAAAGATTCTGAAATCACATTTAGGAATCAAATGAATTCTGATATTTAGATATTCACAAATAAATATTCAGAATTTTTTAAATTTAAAAACGTTTATTCTGTGAAAGATCCTGTTAAGAGGGTAAAAAGAAAAGTCAGAGACTGGATTTTACCATTACAAAACATATATCTCACAAATGGATTCGTTTATAGTATATATAAAGAACTCCCAAACTCACCAACTTAAAATTAGAAAATGTGCAAAACGCATGACCAGACACCTCACTGAAGAAAATGCTTACATAAGAAAACACATGAGGGGTGATTAACATAATTAATCATTATTCAAATTAAAACCACAATGAGATATTATTTTATACTTAGGCTACACAAAAAATATTGAACATAAAAATTATTAAATGCTGGTGAAAGTGGGGAGAAAATCGACCACTCATATATTACCTTTAGAATGCAAAACAGTTAAGCTACTCTGGAAAATTGGTTTATCATTTTTTATAAAATGAAACATGTAATTATTATTCAACCTAGTAATTGCATTCTTGGATTTTTATCCCAGAGAAATAAAAACTTACCTTCACACACAAATTGTTTCCTCAATGTTTATAACAGTTTTATTCATAATAGCAAAAACTATGAACAAATCAGATCTCTTTCAATGGGTAATTGGTTTAAGAAACTGTGATGCATCTATACTACTCATTAATACAAAGAAGAAGAAGAAGGAAAAAAAAAAAAAAAAAAAACTAAGATACACACAGTGAATGAATTGAATTCTCTGGATGAATATCCAGAGAATTATACTGAGTGAAAAAGGTCAAGCCCAAAAGTTACCTACTATATGATTCTTGTTATATAGCTATTCTGAAGTGTTAAAATTATAGAAGTGGAGAAAAACATTAACTCTTAAGGAGGGAGTGTGGGTATGAGAGAAGTAGTTATAGCTATAAAATAGCAGCATAAAAGATCATCATTGTGATGAAAATATTATTTATTTCAATTGTATTAATGTCAATATTTATAGCTTTGAAAGATGTCTTTGGAGGAGACTGGGTAGAGGGTACAGAGATTGTCTCTATATTGCTTCTTTTGAATGCATAAAAGTCTACAACTATTCAACAATAACTGACTTAAAATTTTAACTGACTTAAAATTTGGTTAGCAATCTTCATAAGATTATATATTAGAGCATAAATAAATAAATACAGTTTGATCTTATTGCATTTTTGTCATAAATATAATAATATTGAATCTGTATTATGAACCAGTAAATATATATTACTATGTTTTATAAATGAATAAATTTTTGGGGGGGTGCAAATTACTTATTTTTAATTTTCTTATTTTTATTTATTTATTTATTTTTATCAATATTTTTAATTTTTATATTGTGGTGTACAGTTTAGGGTTAGGTATACAAATATGCTTCGTTCAGGCACCCTTGTTGATAAGGGGTGTCTCCCCATTCCCAGACAGATATTGACTACCGTTAATGCCACCTCCCTTCCCCTCCCCCCTATAGTTTCCCACCACTGTCAGTCTTTTTCTTTTTATAGTATTATGGTGGATGTTCAAGGTCCACTATATGATTGAGAACATGTGATACTCAGATCTTTGTTTCTGTGAGAGATCACTCAGTATTATTGACTCTAGTTCCATCCAGGTTGCTGCAAAATTCATGATTTTGTTCTTTTTTATGGCTGCATAGTATTCCACCATGTATATATACACCACATTTTTTAAATCCAGTCCTCTTTTGATGGACAGCATGGTTGGTTCCAGGTTCTTGCTATTGTGAACAGTGCTGCGATAAACATTCGTGTGCAGGTATCTTTTTGTTTGAGTGATTTGAGTTCTTCAGGGTATATTCCCAGTAGGGGGATTGCGGTGTCATATGGGAGGTTGATATTTAGAAATTTTAGAAATCACCACACTGCTTTCCACAGAGGTTGCACTAGTTTACACTCCCGCCAATAGTGTAGAAGTGTTCCCTTTTCGCCACACCCTCTCCAGCAACTGTTATTTTTTGAGTTATTGATAATTGCCATTCTGACTGGAATTAGGTGGTATCTCAGTGTGGTTTTGATTTGCATCTCCCTGATGATTAGTGAGGTTGAACATTTCTTCATGTGTCTGTTGGCTGCTCGGATGTCTTCCTTTGTGAAGTGTTTGTTCATATCTTTTGCCCATTTTATAATGGAATTGTTTTTTTTTTTCTTTTCAGCACGTTTGAGTTCCTTGTAGATCAAATGAATAAATTTTTAATGAAAATTGCAAGGTCTTTGTTTGTCTTTGTATGTGTTTATGTTTTTAATAATTTATATTTATATGTTATATGTATATGATAGTTTTCATCTGCAATATATAAAAGACTTCTGATTATTTGACTTGATAAAAATTAAGTGCTTCAATAAAAATACTTTGACAAAAGTATAGTAATTAACTCAATCTTTTAATTTTATATGACAAATATTTGACAGCTAAGTTGATTGCAAGTTTGGTGATAAAACAAAAGTGAACATGTCTTAAAAATTGTTAGCACACTTTTTTTTTTTTGACCCGGGTTTGTTCACCAGACAGGGTTATATTTATTATATCTTGTAAGTTTATAAAAATATGAGTTATTATGGTTTTATTAAAATCAAATGTACATACTAGACTACATTGCAGTGTTCATTGTTTCCTGGATATTGAACACTAATATGTTACTTTTAGGGGTTTTCTTTAACATAAATATAACTTAAATAATAACCCTAGCCTTATCTAATATTTGTTTTCATAGGTAACCTGGGTACAATTGTTAAAAAGTAAATTTTGGTCCTAAAGTAAAAGACTAAATGGTTGATTGTTCATATATATACATTACATATATACAGATATATGAACAACCATAAACTACATATATGTATTTATATAGTGAGGGTTTAAGAAAATGATAAAAAGTCTAAGAAAATTATAGAGTTTATGAAAGATGGGCCTTGCAAAGAGAGTTTTAGATGTGACTGCATTGGCTAGGAGTGATTAAATATTGTATAAAATTTTACATAAAAATTAAGCATTGATGTCAGGGGTAATGTTACTGAACTGAAGTTGAATCTTTTATGTTTAAGATGAAAATATTTTCTTTAAAAATTTAATCTGCTCTTGGTAAAAATAAAATAAAATAAAATAAAATGGCAAGTAGCTTTAATTTGAATTCTGGAATCCATTTTTTTTCCTTTCTATTTTCAACCATCTTCTAAACTACAGCTTTTTTCTGTTTTAGTTTATACCTAATTTCAAGTTAAAAGTGTCGTTTTCTTCTTTTAAAGTGATAATTTTATTTCTGGAGGCAGAGTTTTCCTCTTAAAGTTTTTCAGATTCATATCTCAAGGGTTCAGCTTTTTACAGATTTTACTACACATAATTTGCAGTTTATCATCAATGCCTTCTGTTCTTTCATCTTTTTGCTTAACAAAAGTGGTGAGTTTCTCCCTCAACTTTTTTGTCAGTATCTCTAGCTTCTTGTCCCCACTTGTGATACTGCTATTGTGACCTGTCACTGATAATGTTTTTCTTAAAGATCTATGAGAACACTGTTTTTTTCATTATAATTTGATTCTGTTCTCCTAGCTTTTCATGATGCGTTTAAATCATTCTGTGTAACCAGGCAATTTCAATGTCTTTATTTTTTCTAAAAGCCATATATTCCCCCGCTCAAGGTACTAAATTTTTTGTGTACATTATTCATCTATAAAATGGTGTACACTCATAACCTCAGACACACACTCTTCCAGTGTCTAATTGAATTCAAGTACCATTTCATGAGCGGTTCAACTTTCAGTTTATCCAAAAAGGCTTCTCATCAAAAGACGACAAGAGATTTGTTTGTTTATTTTAACTTTTATGTAACCAGACTACAAAGAGACACCATATGTTTCAAAACAGTTTTTTGTGGTTTGGGATGCCTTTACCAGGGTTTCAAGTATTTGGAAAAAAGTAACTCATCCTTAATGCAGGTCTCTTTCTTTCTTTCTTTCTTTCTTTCTTTTCACTCAACTATGCAAATGTTTTTATTTGATTTTGAAGTATTTTCAAATATTACTCTGGTTAAATAAATGACTGTAATTTATCAATAATAAATAATTCTTCTCTAATTAAATGTGTTACATCTTTGATGACTTCCCCAAAATTAAATTCTTTTTTATTTTTATTTTTCTGGTTATCTGTCTTTATTTAGCAAACGTTCACACTCACCCATGCCGAGGCTCCTTCCCTGCTCAAGCATCTGCCTCGAGAAGAGGCTCAGGCTGAATAGGAAGGCTCAGCTTTCCTGGTGTGAGCCTCATTGGTTGCCACACACGCTGCTCCGTGTCTCCAGAGTCCACCTGCGTGGCGGGGGCCCTCCAGTTTCGACAGGTGCCTGCAGGACTAGGACCCGGTCGGCTCCCAGCACAGACCCTGCTCCCAGCCACTGGCCCGAGCGCCCCTCCGTCTCCAGTGCCAGACCTCAGGCCCAGCCCTGCCGCCTGTCCCTGCTGGACAGAAGCAAAATGTATGAAAATACAGTAATCATTTCTTTGCAACGGTTAAGAAACAAGGTCATCTTGTTGCTCTTTTACAATCCAGGTAGGGGGAAAAAATGCCCCCGTTGGTTCCTGGGCCAGGGCAGGGTCCTCTCGGTCACAGCCACTCAGTAGAAGCGCTTGTTCCTCTCCTGCCGCTTCTGGAACACCAGGGTGCCCACCACCGCAAAGACGGTGATGCCCAGGAGCACACGCAGCAGCATCAGGAACACCCGCCACCTCGTCAGGGGCTCATGGGGTCGTCCACGTTATCTTTGGGTGACTTGAGGAAATTGACGCTGGGTTCGATCGTGGTCCAGTCAATGGTTTCCTCATCGGGCGTGTGCTCCACCATCAGCTGGAACAGCTTCATGGAGATGATGTCATGATTGCCAGATAGATCGCCAGTGCCAGCCGAGGCTCCGAAGAGCAGCTGGTGGGCAGGTGCACGCCCGTGATGTCCATGCAATTCTTCCGCTCATTCCTATCCGCCAGGTCAGTCATCATTATCAGCCGGCCCGGGAGTAGCGCACAGCCAGGAAGGTGTCATGATCTCGGTTGCAGAAGTCAGCCGTGCAGCCCGCCAGCTCGATCCAGCGCCTGTCCTTGCTGTGGTCGTAAGACAGGGAGCCATTGTTCACCATCACCGAGACGTCGGGGAGCACGTCGTTGGGGTACGTGCCCAGGAAGGTGGCTGAGCAGTGAAAGTTGTCTTTGCTTCCAAACACTGGCCCTGGCATGAGGCGGTCCGGTATGTGCCGCAAGGCGATGCCATCCCATGGGGGTTCTTCTTGCAGGCGCCATGGACTTTGAAGTGCACGTGCGTCTCCCAGTTCTTGAGAAAGCAAGGCTGGCGGTTCCAAATGGAGACCTCTTTGCTGCACTTGTCTTTTACAGGCTCGTAAGCATAGTGCTGTCCTGGAACTCCCAGAGGAGCATGGAGCCGGAAACCACCCCTTGGTAGGGCTTGATGAGTGAATGCTCTCGTTTGAGGTGCTCGCTGTTGCCGTCGGTTATATCTGCAGCCACCCTGCCCAGCAACCGAAGAAGTAGAGGTGTAGAGCCCAGGCCTTCCCAGGCACCACAGGCCCCAGCCCCGGCTCCAAGTCCAACCTTCTGCCTCCATTCTCCTCTCCTCTCCCCAAAATTAAATTCTAATTGAAGTGTTTTTCATCTAAAATCGACACTGGGATTTCTATTTGCGTCTCTGGGACTCCCCCAAAGAGGTATCTCTCATTAGGCTTATTTGACATATTAGCTTGTATAAAAACTACTGTCAAATAATAAAATGATACTAAATATTATTTATATTTATGTTTACCAGTAAATGTTTATTGATGCAAATATTTTACAGATTACAAAAATATATAAGGGTCTGTTGGTTCTAGTGTGATGCTATCAGTCATGATTCTGATTACTTTAAAATGTAGTATACAATATAAATAGCTAAATTTTATTGTTAATTGCTGATTTTCATCAGATTTTAACCATGGTCATTCTAAATATTTAGAATGATGATGTGATGATTCTTCTCTAAAGTTTTCTATAATCAGTTTCATTAGCATGACTCTAAAAATTAATCTTAAACACAAGTTTCTAATAACCAAGATCAATGGACTAAATATACATTTTTATAATAAATAAACTAACAGTATAAAAAACTGTCAATGAAAATTTTAAAAAATCAATTACATGAGATTAAAAAACTGATAAATTAGTTTGTGATTTTAATTTTTTATTCTTCATTTAAATGTTTTGTTTTCCAAAGGTAAAGAAAGTTTCTCTCTTGAATGATCTAGTTTTACAGCAATTTAGTAAAATGTACTTTTATGAACAAAAATAGAAATATTTACCTATAGACTGAACTGGATCCTAATTTTTACTAGATTTCTCCAATCCAGTCTTGTTTTATGGAATTACTAAGAACAAAAATTGTTCTTTTCTAAAACCCATAACCTGAAGCTACACAACTTGACATCAATCTCAAAAGTCAAGTCTCCAGCTTAATGTTGAACAGAGAATTCACCAAACTGCTAGATGCCATATCAGAGACATTTGAACTACAGATTGCTGAGTTCATTTTGTAGACAGCTTTTCCCAACATTGTTGAAACAGGACTCTATATCATAATGAAATTCTGGCCCCAGCCTTTTTTGGTTTTTTTTTTTTGACAGTAGCTGACATTTTGATTTTTTAAAAATTCACCTAGTGAGTAACTTCTGCAATAGTCCTAACAAAACTTTTTCTTCAAATTATAGGAATCAGTCCTTTTATAGAATTGTCACTTTCTGCTTCAGTTCCACTCGGTCACAAAATACTACTTAATGAGTACAACAGGTCTCACCCAGTTCCCTCACAGTACTTTGATTTCTTTAGCTGAATATCCTTAGGATTAGACTCTTGGTTTAAAAGCACTTTACAAAATAAATTTGTTATATTGTTGATGATATTTTGTATAGTCATCTTTTTAAAAATATATTATTTGGAGGAAAAATATTTTATTTTGTTTATTTGTAAAGATGTGGGATACAATTCTGGATTAGGTATATAAGTGGTCATGGTATAGGTAAAGTTCGGGCCTCCCTTTGGTCCCCACTTCACTTGGTTTGAGATCAGGTAGCCTTATTGATGTTGTGTACCCCTCCCTCCCCTGGCAGTGTCCCGCTACTGCCAATCCCTTTCTTATTGTATTATGAAAAATGTTTAAGGTCTGCTTTTGAGGGGTACTCAGTTCTTTGTTTTTCTGATAGCTAACTGATTATTACAGACTCTAAATCCATCCAAGTTGAGATGAAGTCCATAATTTTGTTTTTCTTTATGGTTGCGTAATATTCCATCGTGTATACGTACCACTTTTTTTTTTTTTTTTTTTTTTTAATCCAGTCCACTTTCAATGGGCAGCATGGTTGGGTCCATGTTTTTGCTATTGTGAATAATGCTTCAATAAACATGTATGTGCAGGTATCTTTTTTATAGAATGATTTGTGTTTCTCTAGGTATATTCCCAGAAGAGGGATTGAGGGGTCATATGGAAGGTTGATTTTTAGATCTTTTAGGAATCATCACACTGTTTTTCACAGAGGTTATACTAGTTTACACTCCCACCAACAGTGTAGAAGTGTTCCCTTTTTGCCACATCCTCTCCAGCATCTGTTATTTTTTGAGTAATTGATAATGGCCTGACTGGAGTTAGGTGGTATCTCAGTGTGGTTTTCATTTGCATTTCTTTGAAGATTAGTGAGACTGAGTATTTTTCACGTATCTGTTGGCTGTTCACATGTCTTCTTTTGAGAAGTGTCTATTCATAACTTCTGCTCTTATTTTAAAACGACTTTGAGATTTTTCTTTTGGACACACTGAGTTCTGTATAGATACTGGATGTTAGGCCTTTGTCGGCTATATAGTTGGCAAATATTTTTTTCCCATTCTGTGGGTTGTCTCCCTGATCTCTAGATGGTTTCTTTCACTTTACAGAAGCTTTTCAGTTTGATGAGGTCCCACTGGTCTATCTTATCTCTTATGGCATTGGTATTTGGAGTTTTTGATCAGTGACGGGTTACCTATTCCAGTTTTCTTTTCTTTTCTTTTCTTTTTTTTTTTTTGAGTTGGAGTCTCACTTGGTCGACCAGACTGGAGTGCAGTGGCCGCTCACGGCCACCGCAGCCTCACCTGCTGGGCTCCGGCGATCCTTCCGCCTCAGCCTTCCGAGTAGCCAGAACTATAGGCATGCGCTACCACGCCCGGCTGATTTTTTGTTTTATTGTAGAGATGAGGTCTGGCTACCCAGGCGGGTCTCAAACCCGCAGGCTCAGGCAATCCACTCATCTCAACCTCCCGAAGGCGCGGGATTACAGGCTGAGCCACTGAGGCCGGCTACCTATTCTAGTTTTCATAAGATTATCTCTTGCATTTTCTAAGGTTCTTACAGTTTGAGGCTTTACATTTAGACCATTGATCCATGTAGTGTTTATTATGTAGAGTGATACGTAGGGGTCCTGTTTCAATCGTTTTCTGCATGTGGTCAACCAGTTTTCCCAGCACCATTTACTGAATAGCTTTTCTCTCCAGTGGTTATTGGTGGAGGTTTTGTCAAAACTGAATTGATTAAGAGATTGAGGTAAACCAGGCTCGGTGGCTCAGCCTGTAATCCCGCGATTTTGGGAGGCTGAGGTGAGTGAATTGCCTGAGCCCGCGGGTTCGAGACCCGCCTGGGCAGCGAGACCTCATCTCTACAATAAATCAAAAAATCAACCGGGCGAGGTAGTGCACACCTGTAATTCCGGCTACTCCGAAGGCTGAGGCGGAAGGATCACCGGGAGCCCAGCAGGTCAAGGCTGCGGTGGCCGGGAGTAGCCACTGCACTCCAGTCTGGGCGACCGAGTGAGACTCCAACTCAAAAAAAAAAAGAGATTGAGGTTTTGCTTCTGGAATCTGTATCCTGTTCTATTGGTCTATATGCCTGTTCTTGTACCAATACCGGACTGTTTTAGTTATTGTAGCCTTATAATAAAGCTTCAAGTATGGAAGGGTTGATTTTTGTATTTGGTAAATGAGTCATGGGAAAAAAGTACTTGGACACAAAACACCAGCTCCAAGAATGTAATTTTCAGCAAGCCCATCTGGTGAAACAACCAATGTAATTCTAAGATTAGTTTTACCTAGTAGCTGCTGAAACAGCATACTGTGATTTGAAGACTAGTTTTACCTACTGCTGTCTCTCACCAATCAGGGCTTATCAGCTCGCAAAACCTTCTCTAATGCCAATGAATTTTCTTTCAGTACAATATGCAACATTTCCTTTTCTAATAAACCCCCAAACTTCTCTCTGTCCCATGGACATATCAATGACCTCACTGGTATGTGTTTTAGCTCCTAATTGCAATTCTTTAATTTTCAAATTAAGCATATAATTTGGAGATTCATTTCTATATTTTATTTTACTTCAACCGCAATGATAAACTCTGAAACAATATTCGGGAAGTATCTTTTTGATAATAATGCTATGTCAATTTAGAAATGCATTTCACTATGATATAAAATGTTTAACTTTCTTCTGTATCCACTTTGTTATTAATTTACAAGCATTTAAAAATCCTTTATCTAAGATTTATATTGGACATAATTTTGAGAGGAAAATAAAAGCTCCAGTTTTTTCATTTGCATTGTGCTGACTCACATGGCAATTGAGTCATCCTATACACTGGTATAAAGTATCAGACAAATTTATTGTCAAGACCAATACATATATGGATCATTATTTTTTTAAAAGCATAAATAGAAGTATTTGAAAAGGTAACAAGAAGATTTCAACAAATCAATCTTTATGTTTATTACCCCTAATGAATTGAAATGTAAAACTAATTTCAATGTAATTATTTTACAAAAGATTTAATTACAGGCACAAGCTTTAGATCTGGGAAAGTAATTAAAGACAAAAATAGAAAATATACATAATTTATTTTGACAGTTTTCCAAGAAATATTACATTGCCCAGGAAATATATATTTTTATAAGAAGTGAACTCGCTTTAGGATATAGAGTATCAACTCTCCACAACAGGCCAAACATTATGCAAATCACTAGACCTACAATCACGGAACCGGTTTCAAGAAGCAAAAGCTGAGGTTAAGATGTTCTACTGATTTTAGTACACACATTTTTCCAGTGAAGAAGCTATCAGCCAAACCAAGATTCTTTGTTGCTAAAGTTGTTGAGTTTTCCATAATGCTTAATGCATGTTTTTAAAGTTGTGAGATCAAAAATACAAATTTTTAGTCATTTTAATATGTCATCTGGGTAAAAAATTAAACTTAATATTTCTAAACATGTAAATGGAATCCCAGATACAGTGATGTATTAATATACTAAGGTAAATATTTAGGAGAAAATTGAACCACTAGTAATGAAATGAGTTGATTTTCTAAGAAAAGCAAGTTTGTAATTAAGGAGTTGTAAGCAGACACCCTCAAAACCACTACACCTTTGGAAAGCAATCAGGATTACATCTGTTAGGGTAAGCTTTACACTTCCTATAGCCTAAACACATAGATTCACTATTTACTTATTTGTGTGACCCTCAATGAAAGTCATAAGAAAAACTAGAAAAAGTATTTCAAAAATGACAATTTTTGATATCCTGCCATAATTAGTTGGTGAAGGTGAAGACTGCATGTGGTAATGCTTTGAAGTGCACACAGTGAATGGCTTAGTACTGTTTGATCTTCTGAATTACCTACAAGTCATCTTTTTGGTAGGGCATAACAGAAAGTTCAGTCAAGCAACATCATACTGGGAAAGGTACATCATCTTACACAACATATGGAATATGTGCTTGTACTAACTTGTACCATCTCAAGTTCCAAGTGTCAAAGCATATGCACATTCATACAGGTGAATTTCCTTTTTAGAATAGTCGCAAATGGGGTGAAAAAATGAAAAAGAAGAGGAAGCTTAAAAATAACAAAAATGTACATTCCAAATAAAAATTAGTATCTCTATGGGACTAGTAGCAGTCTCAACAGTAGACAGGAGATGAAATACAGATGCTAAGAAGATGTCAACAAGGAAAGCACAGGACTCCAGATGTTCTTGCTACTAAAGTGCAGATTTAAGGTTCACTATATCCTGGTGACAAGTACGTCTTGCATGTGGCCACTGGTACTGGCTAAAAGGAGGCTACATATTAAGAAATCATCAGAAAAGACTGCATACCGGACATTTTTTCTGATATCAAGAGAATAGTTTGATTACAGTTATTTACAGGTGCTAATTTCTTCCAGAATAAGTTGTCACACCGGACCTCATGCATTATTTAGATAATCCTAGCCATCCATTATTGCATAATCTATCTAAAAAATATTAGACTATGAGTCTTGACTTTGCAGAACTGAGAGCACAATTATATGAATAGAATACTGATATTATATTTGTTTATGAGAATTGTTGAGTCTAATAACAAAAATCATATTTGGGAAAACCTTAACTTCATAATTACACCCAGGTATATAGGCTGTTCATATAAATGAGTTAACAACCCAAACACAACCACAGCCACAACAGCAGCAATTCAAATTTCCTCAGTTCATAGATATTTTTAGAATTTTTTTCAGTGTCTTTTAGGTGATCCCCCCCCATCTTGAGATCTCAGTTTATGTAAAGATAGACAGCATACTCTCCTCTGCTCCACCTGTGTCCTGTCAGTCTTTTGGCCTCCACCTCCTCCCTATATGACTAAATACGTGCTTGGAATTTAAATGGACAGAGCTGGATCTGGTGCTTACTGATTAGAATATATCTATCCTCTTACACTAAGCTAGACCAAAATAGTTCATCTTGGATTCAATAATTAATAACAATGACCACTTTGTTTTTATTCAAGATTGGTTTTGTTTGCCATGCAAATGAACACAAGTTATATTCCAGATGAACAGATATAAGTGAGTGGACATATTTCATAGTGACTCCTTGGCTCTTCACAAGATGCAAAGTAAGTCCTGCCAACAGGTCCCTGTAGCCCAAAAAAAGCAAGTCTTTCAGGGAAGAAGAGTGCTACACCGAGAATCTTACTAACTCTACCACATTACACAGGACTTAGGGGTCTGATGACTACCATTTAAGCAAATTCCATGTTAGGTCATAGTAATGAACTTCTATTTCTAAACAAAACGTTGAGTCCACACACAGACTTGGACAATATTTCCCACTTTACAACTATTTACTTGCCCAACTTAATCTCAAAGAATACATTATGAGTGATGTACAATATCATTGCTATAGGACACGGTTTTCTAGAGCCAGATGGTTTGTGTCCCAAAATAAGAAGGATTTTTTTTTTTTTTGGTGAAACCATGCCTGTAGTCACCAGCATGTCCTCAGAATCACTATTCCTAGCTGAATATACTCAGGCTTTATATCTGTCAGTTCATTTTACTATATCTCCTTCTTCCTTTCCAGTGTCCTTCCATAGTATGAATCACTCTCATAAGAAGGGTTGTTCATAGCCCTACAAATAGAATTGGTTTGGGTTTTCACCCAGAAAGCTATTCCTCATGCATGAAAGTAAATTTTTTTTCTGCCATTTCTACATTTGACCAGATGTCAATTTTGATCATTTTCTAGTCTTAAATTGAGATCACTTCTGCTCTTTCAGTTTTGAACGCAAGGTGCCTGATGGAGTGGAAGGTCCCAGAAATAAAACTGAAATGAAATACTATTAGATTTATCTTGAAAATGTATTTATCAAAGTGAACAACATTATGTACAAAAGTAGATAATACAATGTGAAGTATATAATATAGTACATTTTTGTAAAGTATGTGATGTTACATATATAATGCAATATAATATGATTCAGATTTTCTATTCCTTTAAAGAATAAAGAAAAAAACTGTGAAAATGGAAATAAAACTGCATATTGAACATTCACAACCTTAAAGCATAAAGGAAGCAAGAATCTTCCAACCCTTGTAGACAGAGGTGTCACTGTGAGTACGCCATAAGGCTATGGTTCTGTGATGAAGTCAAGCTACACAGACCCCAAATCCCCAACAAGGAGGTTTACTAACAATCTAATACTCTGTCAGTGAGTACAATACACTTTAAAACCAATTATCAGGATTCTCTCTACCAAAGCACTCCTATAAATTCCTAAGCATGCAAGTACTGGGGTGTGCATATACCTGTTTGATTTTAATTTCCACAGGGGAATTAAGAAAATGCAATGTAGAAATTCACTTTATAGTCAACATAGTACGACCTAAAGGATCAGGAGATTAATGAGTGTTATTGAATTAACTTGAAAATGTCAGAGAAATATCTGTGTTGAAATATATTCAACTGACTTTTCAAGAATGTTCCAGTTTCTTTAGTGATAATTTTAAAACAGTCATAGTTTTAGTTAAATGTTTCATCTGGAATTCACAACCTGCAGTGACCACTGCTATTTTATAGAATCGGACCAGTTTTTGGTTTTTTTTTAAATGTATGAGGAAGTGTGCCAATCAGTAAAACCATACCACAGTGACCACTTAGCTTTTAATTTAACCTATTTTAAGATTCTCAGAAAGTTTAAACCTCTCATCTCTGTCATTATGATGGATTTCTGTGCCATTGCTACAGGGCAGAATCATTTGGAGGAGAGCTCTGAAGTGCACACTAAGGACAGAATTACCTGGTCTCTTTCTCTATTTTTCCTGATGTGTGTATTCTTTTCAAGGATACTACAAAAGTGATATTTCAAATCCCTCTAGCAACATCCACTGAACTCATCTTGGGGAAGGCAGAATATGGTAGCTTTATGAATATTCATAACAGCACATGGCCCATTATGATTCAATGTGCTGTGCAAAATACAGCTGCTTTGCTCCAAGCCCACCAGGAGAGCAGAGGGTACTCGTTTTAAGTGGTCCCCAAGGTCAAAACTAGTTAGCAATTTTATAGTTAGAGAATTATCCATCTCACCATACATATTAAAAGCAGAGTCTCCTTTAAAACATTCTGAAATTTATAAACTAGACTATCTATTTTCTACTAAAAGTAAACTCTTTGAAGACTGGTGAAAATAAAAATAAACTATAGGAAATTTAACTTTCTTATGTTCTTTATTTTTCTACCCTACGTTTACTTCTGCTGGATATTTATTTTATGACAGGTTCAGTGATTTTAGAATAGAAAAGTTTCAATATGTCAGCAATCTATTGTTAACAATGAAATCCAGTCACACATCAGGGTAGTGTTATTGAATGGAAATATTAAACTAAAAAGCAGACCATTTCTCCTTGCAGTTTCCATTTTCACCCATGCTTGAGAATGTTACCTTTTCTTTTAAAATTTGGTACCAAATAATAATTGCTCATAACTGATGTTTAAAAAAAAACAGAATCAGAAGAATGATTATACAAGCCACAGACTAGAAGATACAACTAAATTATCATCATAGATTACAACAAAGAAGATATACAGGTAAAGTAAGTATCTGAAAAATATATGTAGTATCATATGTTATTTAGGAATGGTAAATTAAAACAAGATACCACTGTGCTCTATTGGAATAGCCAAAGTCCATAACGATGACAAAACAAATGCTGAGAAGTACATGGAGTAACAGAAACCCATTTGTTGCTGGTGGAAATGCAAAATGGTAGAGCCACTTTGGAAGATAATGTGGTGGTTTCTTACACAACCAAACATACTCTTAGCATATCATTCAGCAATTGTGCTTCTTGCTTTTTCTGTATTAACTCAAATGAATTGAAACTCAATGTCCACATGAAATTTTACATGTAGATAATTATAGAAGCTTTATTTGTAACTGCCAAAACTTGAAAGTAATCAAGATGTCCTCTAGTAGGTGAATCTACTGTAACACATCCAGATAATGGAATATTATTCAGCACTAAAAGGAAGTGAGCTATCAAACCATGAAAAGACATAGAGGAGATTTCACTATATGATATTCTGGGAAATGCAAAACTACAGAAACAGTAGAAAGTTTAGTGATTGTCAGGGGTTTGTGGGAGGACAAAATTAAAAGTCTGGGCACAGTGAACTTTTTAAGCAGTAAAAGTCTTCTGTTATGATATCATAATAGTGGATACATCTCAGTATAGACTTTCCTAAACCCCAGAATGTACAAGTTATATAAAATATGGATTTGGGTGATAATGATGTACCTGTGTAGGTTCACTGATTGTAACAAATGTACAACTCTGATGTGGGATGTTGACAGATGGAGAGGTTGTGTGTGGTGATGGGGAGAAAGGATGTGTATTGGAACTCTATACTTTCTGTTAAATTTGCTATGAGCCAAAATAGTTCCTAAAAAATAGCAAATATATAGATTAAATAAAAAAGAAACAGAATGCCTGAAACATTCTGTGTAAAGATTAGAGTAATAGTTCTCAAATTTAATCTAAACTTGAACATGTATATATCTTTTTAAGTGGTTTTTTACCTTTAAAGGGGCTTTGCTAATATAAAAACTTTATATTGAATTTAATTGTGAGCAGAATAAGTGGGAAACTCTGTCTCCTATTAAGATATATTACACTTTCTAATTAAAGCATATTTAAAATAAATATGTTCTTTAAAAATTATGATTTTTTTATTTATAAGAATTGTCCCAAATAATATTTGTCTTAATAACAAATGGATGCTTTTATAACAAATCACTATGTCTTTTGGTAAATGAATAAAAAGTTAAAGTATAGAGGTAGACTTGATGTTTTAAAAATCTTGCTTATTACTTTCTGGAAAATATGCAATTAAAATATTCAATTTCTTATGAATAAGAATCTGGACAACAAGCATTTCTGTTCATTTTGCCTTTTTCTTGTTTAAGTAGTAAATTTCTTATGATACATTATTTATAAATAATTTGAATTCTAAAGATAGAAGGTAGGCATAAAATCTTCCTGTTGGAAGAAGAAATAGAAGTCCAAAATGCTTATCTTCTTTTCAGTCTCATCGTAAAAAATGATTGAAAAATGCTATTGAAACTGAAAATATTATCTGCTTTACTTTCTTAGTCAAGATCCAGAATTCAAGCAGCATACCAACATCTATCAATTTTCAGTTTGGGCAGAAGTGACAATGGCCTTATTTTTTTTTTGAGTTGGAGTCTCACTTTGTCGCCCAGACTGGAGTGCAGTGGCCGCTCCCAGCCACCACAGCCTCGACCTGCTGGGCTCCGGCGATCCTTCCACCTCAGCCTTCCAAATAGCCAGAACTACAGGCGTGCACTACCACGCCCGGCTGATTTTTTGATTTATTGTAGAGATGAGGTCTTGCTGCCCAGGCAATCCACTCACCTCAGCCTCCCAAAGGCGCGGGATTACAGGCTGAGCCACTGAGCCCGGCTGGCCTTATTTTTAACAAAACTAAAAAAAAAAAAAAAAATCACAAAACTGCTTTCATCATAATCTACCTTGCAATTGTTTCTAAATAGATTACACAAATGCTGTCAGTCATTTCAAATGATCTTAAATACATAGAACTTAAATACTAAGTTATCTCCTTGAATTATTTTCTTTTGGTTTGACATTCTAAGGGTCACAAGGGTTTAATTTAACATAAAGTAAACCAGGAATATTTTTATATTGTACTTGGTTATTTACCCATTAATGGCAATGGCACAAACAACAATTTTTAAAAAATGAATCCTGTGGAAAGATGCTACTTTAGAATAATACTGACATTTCAATTACTGTTTAGGATAATATCTGAATTAGGGATTTGGGGAATATTTATTCACTTAACTTCTGGTTGGCCTTAACACACCTTCAGATAGTCTCATGTCACATAATAAGAGCCAAGATATTTTTGTCTAATGTATACTGTAAAAAAAGCAGATTGGTGGCCAGGTATGGTAGATCACACCATGTAATCCCAGGACTTTGGGAGTTCAAGGTGGGAAGGCTAATTGAGGCCAAGTTCAGGGTCCGCCTTGGCAAGATAGTGACGCCTCATTTCCATAAAAAATTAAACAACAACAACAAAAATAGCTGGGTTTGATAGCTACTTGGGAGACTGCGATGGGAGAATCACTTTAGCCCAGAAATTTGAGGATTCAGTGAGTCATGACCAGGCCACTGCATTCCAATCTGGATAACAGATTGAGACCCTGACCAAGAAAAGAAAGACAGAAAAAGAGAGAGGGAGAGAGAAAGAGAGAGAGAGAGGAGGGGAAAAGAAAAAGGAAGAAAAAGAAATGGAGGGGGGAGGGAGGGGGAGGAGGGGGAGGAGGGGGGAGGAGGGGAGGAGGGGGGAGGGGGAGGGAAAGGGGAGGAGGGAAAGGGGGGAGGGGGAGAGGGAGGAGGGGAGGAGGGAGGAGGGGAGGGGGGAGGGGGAGAGGGGGGGAGGGGAGGGGGAGGGGAGGGGGTTAGGGTTAGGGTTAGGGTTAGGAGGGGGGGGAAAGGGGGGGAGGGGGGAGGGGAGGGGGAGGAGGGGGAGGAGGGGGGGGAGGGGAGGGGGAGGGGGGAGGGGAGGGGAGGGAGGGGAGGGAGGGAGGGAGGGACAGAGAAGGATGGGTCGATTGGTATTTTACCAATAGGAAAATCTAATTTTGAGTAGTGGAGCAAAATTAATCTGGTTATCAGGAATTGGAAGACTTCATTGTCATTAACGAAGTTAATGCAGGAACTGTGCTATATCAATCCTGCTGAAGATACACAATTTTGAAAAAATGTACATAGTTCAGAAAAAATATTCTTCACTCCTAGTATCATTTTACAGTAATTTCTTAAATTGTAAATTGTACCCCTTTTTCATCCATTAAATAGTTGAGGTGAAAATTTATTTAATAAAAGAATACTAAGTCCAGTAAAATACTAATACACTATTTATGGAGTTAAAAAATAGTACAGTTCATATGTAAAAATGGACAATAATAGCTCAGAAAACAGTGTAAAAAAAGATTGTGAAGTGGGATTTAAACTAAAACATAAAAATAAAATAATATAAAACCTGTATAATAAAATCAGTGTGTTATTGGTGTAGGAATAAATAAACCAGTGGAATAAAATAGAGAGTCTGAAAATGAAACCCTGCGCTTATGTTACTCTGTTATTAAAAAGAATAGTTGCATTTCAAATGACTAAAATAAACATGGGCTTTTAAAAAAAAAGATGCTAGAGCAACTGAGTAGCCATTTAGAAAATGATACATGTAGATATACATCTAACATTATACTATAAATTAATTAAATATATAAATGTAAAATTGAAACCATACAGGTGTTTATCGTAGTCATTTGAAAAAGTGTTTCTAAGGAAAACTCAAAATTAGAACCAACACAAAATTAACATATTTGATTGACTACATAAAACTATTTAAAATGCATTCCAAATGCCAGAAGTCAAAGGACAACTGAAATACAGGGAGAAAATATATGTAACATATGCCATGATGGAAGATCTATTATTCCCAGTATATAAAGACCTCCTAAATGTTGAGTGACAGAGTAAAAAAAAAAAAAAAAAACTTAGAAAAATAGGAAAAAAAATGCATTACCAGACAATTCATAAATAAATATTTTAAAGTGATCTTCATGCAGGTAAAAAGTTTCAACTCAATCATAATTAGAGAAATATAATTTAAAACAATACTAATATACTGTTTTGACCTTTATGACCAAAATTAAAAGTGTGATTTCATGAGTCTAAAGAAATAAGCGCTCTCTTGCATATTGCTGGTAGAAGTGATCATTTGCCTAAGTGTTGGAGGGACACTAGCACATATATACACATACACACATACCCCACTCATCTTATTCTCTTTCTGTCTATCCTTGCTTTCCAACCAGCAATTCCATTTTCTATCCTAAAGACTTATTCCAACAATTTGAAAATCCATATGCATAAAAATATTTGTGTTTTATTTAACCACAAAAAATTAGAGGCAACCTAAATGATCATACTTAGGAGAGTGACTAAATAAATTATTGTCCATCTATATAAAAGGGTTTTTGGCAATGTTTAACAAAGACAAGGATAAGCTCTATGTACCTATCTGGATTGATATCTAGGATATACTATTAAGTGAAAAAACTAAAGTGCAGAAGAGTATTGGTAGTATGCTACCTTTACATAACAAAGAAGGGAATCACATATTATGGTTCCATTCATGTAATGTGTCCAAAATAGTCAGATTTATAGACATAAAGTAGATTTGTGGTGACCTAGAGCTGGGGTGAATTGAATGGGAATCTTATGGGTACAAGAACATTTTGGGAATGATAAAAATACTCTAATTGAATCATGTTTATGATTGCAAAACTCTGTTGATACACTAACACTTATTGCTATTAAGATTTAGAAAAAGAAAGTCAAAGATTTAAGAAAATATACATGTATCTGATTAGTTTTGCAAAAAATACTGGGAATAAAACAAATTATAAAGACTGGTTACCTGTTAAGGGGTGATAATATATAAAAAGGATAGAAGGGAAGGAAGAATAGGAAGAAGAATGAAAAAGGAGTCACATTTTTCTGATTTTATGTGTTTGTATAGATTTGACCTTTAGAACTATAGTAACAGCTCACCTACTCAAAAAATAAATGAATAATTAAAATCAACCACAATGTGTGGAGAATATAAATTTGAATACAAATAGTAGCAATTGAAACTAGCTGCATTGCAAATGAAAACTATAACTGCTTTTAGAAATTTGGGAAGAAATGAACTAAGCTCCAAAACTTTGGGAAGCAGTATTTTGACAGGATATTATGATGCTAAAGAAAACAAACCCTGTAAGTATCAAACTCTAGTTAGTAATGATGTTTCTCACAAGGGAATGTGTAGGTGTTTCTGAAACACTGTGTATATTAGAATTACACCAATAAGTGAATGCATTGTAGATAATGCATGCTAAGTATCTCAATAGTGAAGAAAGAAGTTAAAGAAAAGGAAGGTTAGAAGAAATCTTGTTCTGGAAGATTGGAACTCAAGGTATCAGTTGAACACTTATATATGGAAATAAGTACAGTTGTTATCTGTGTGGAGTAATAGCTGTACATATATCTTCTAGTTCTGTCTGATGAAAGTACCTAGGAGAGATGGCACCCCAGTAACAATGAGCACACAATACTGAGATCTTTGTTTCTAAGTACCATTCTCCAATTTAAAACATGCAAACCACAACAACAGGATTTCCTGGAGAAGTGGTTGATCCAGAGCTAGGGCAAGGAAAATGCAAGATGAGCCTGGAAATTAAGGGAATATTCATTAAAAAGTGAGGAAATATCTAAAGGATACGGGAGTCAACCTGATAGAGATTACTTACAATGGCCAAATCAGACACGATTTTAGCAATAAATATATAATGACCTTTATATATAATAAGTAGTATCAGATTGTATATAACCCATGAAATAAATGCCAATTAATTTATCACAACTTCAATAAATAATAGAACTATGTAAATAAATAATTATTTTTACAGAATACGTTTAATTAGTAAATGAAGAAAGCATGAGGGAAATGCAAAAGTTATCATTAGGCAATCACCAAGGTAATCATTGTTACCAGCAAAATCCACTGATGGATGCTAATGAGTGAATAGAAGTGTGAGGCGAAACAAGATATTTGAGTAGTCTCAAAGTCCCTCCCTCAAGATATTTATTAATTGCACAAGGATGAAAATAGTAACTTTATAATGGAGAAAAATAACAAACAAAAGTGTAAGCAACATCACCAATAATAAAGTCCTAATACAATACACTGAAAAGGGAACACTTCTGGAAGTATTCTTACATCCTCACCCTCAATCATAAATGAATAAATCAAAACAAAAAACATAGCCTCAATATTATCATGAGAAAACTTCAGAGAAGCCCAAATTAAGAGACAGTTTTACAAAATAACTGACCAGTACTAATAAAATGAATCAAGTCATTAAAAGACAAAAATCAACAAACAAAATATGAGATTCAGTCAAAAATTGGAGAAGACAAAAAAGACACAACTACAATATGGCTTGTTGATTTATATCCTGAAACAGAAAAAAAAAGCATTAGTGGAAACAGAGGTAACACTCAATGGATATTAGTTGTACTAATTTAATTTTGCTACATGTATCATATCTAAGTTGCTCACATTAGGAGAGGCTAGATGAAAGGTACATGAATTCTCTTTACTAACTTTGCAACTTTTCTGTAAAAATAAAATAATTTAAAAATTATAAGCAAAAATAATAATATGAGGTATTTTTACTCCACATTTTGAGGATTTTAAAATTGAGCAAATAAAAGATAATGCAATAACCCAGTTCAAACAGTTGTTCATCCATGATTTAAACGCAAAAGACTGAATTCAGAAACCATTGTTTTAAGACATTCACACAATGTCTAGAACAATGTAGGTGCTCAATAAATATGAGGGCGTTTACAAATTAAAATACCCTAAACTCCATAGGCATTTTATATTAACTGGAAAAAGGTTTGCAATGCGTGTCAGTGGCCACTCATAGTGTGTGGAAATGTGTGGGAGGATTTGTGGTGGCGCAAAATCACTTGAAGCATTGACACTTCATGGGAAAGAACCAAGAATACTAATAAACGTTCAGTGCAAAGAGAGAGATTTGCACAATAACAATTAACACATCCAAAGACCAGTGTATTCACGAACTGAGAAACGCTGAGAGGGAAAGAGAAAAGCATTCTAAATCCAAATAAGTAGATTTTGTCACTATTTGATACTGTTTATTAGATTAAGAAAGACAAGAGTGCGATGTTTCAAAAGGTAAAATGGCAAGGTTCTGAATTCTTGTCTCACCCTGGAGCGAGCTGTCAGATGCTAAAATCAGGAGTATAAAATTCTTATTCAATTTAGATACATGTTTTAAAAAAAGATTGTCAATTATTTTAATGATCATTTAGGATTTTAGTAAAATAATAAGTAATACTTTTATTTGGTCCATATCCTCTTGTTAAAATCAGATTTGTAGGACTGAATTAATCTAAGTATGTCTAATGATAGGAAAATATTATTTTTTTTTTATAATTTAGCACACTGAAAAATCACCATGCTACCCTGAGAACTATGTGCAAAAGAACTCAAAGTGTGTTGGTGATTCAGATTGCTATCTTCATACAATCAGGTTTCTTTAGTAGGCATGCTGGCTGTGGGATTCACTGTCAGCTCCCATTAACAGTATCTCCTGTATTCCTTGTAGATGCTTCTTTCAGCAGTGATAACTTGTCTTGGCAGTCGTCCTATCAACAGCTAGTCCAACAGGATATATACTCTCCAATTCTAATGGCTTCCATTCAGAGCAACTCTTAGTTTTAGCGTCCTATCCTATCCATAACGAATATTGCTTTCTCCAGCTATCACTCCTGGCAGCATGAGCAATATCCCCAGTGTCTGTCGCCTCCTTACTCGTGCCTAATTTCTTTCACAGTTAACCCTTGCTACTCAAAATGCAGTCTGTAGAGCCTGTTACAAATGAAGAATCTCAGACCCTGCACCAGACCTACTGGATCAGAGGCTGCATTTTAACAAGATCCCTAGGTGATTCATTTGACTATTATCTTAAGATGCACTGACCTAGATGAATCAGTGTGGCGCTTTCCTTTCCATATATAAAGGCCAGCTCAATCCGGGGTCCCTGAGGAATCTTCTGGTGATAGTTTGCTACAAAACTCTTCCACAAACTATACATAGTCTTTAGATTTGAAAGATATTCAATGCAAAATTCTAATAAATATCATTTGTATGTCTTTTAAAAGTTGCTTTATGGCTGTTATAAAAATATCCATAATTTCACTTCTTGTAAAAATTCCAGAAAGATGCCATTACAAAATGTACGTGCTTCCACGAGTCAATAATCTCTTTCACGGCCAGTACATAGGATTATTTAGATAGATGACATAAATATTCATTTGAAAATATCTTCGAAGGCATCCCTATATACCTCATCCATTTCCTGGAAATATTTTAACATTTAATGGGCATTTGGAAAAGATTTTTAAATGTATACCTCACTCAATTGTTAATTATTTTATATATATATTTTCTTCCAGTTAGTCATAACTTTACTATCTTCTTAAAAATATCTTTTAAATTATCTATAATAATTCACTCCCTTATTGTTAGCATTTTAAAAATCTTTAACTTTGTGACATTCAATGAATTCTATCCAACTGAAATAATGCTTAAGATTTGACCTCAAGAAATTTACACATATGTGAAGAAGACAAATATAAATACATAATTACATTAAATGTTAAAATTACATAGGCATTTAAGAAAAAAATGAAACACATAGAAACACTTAGGCAAGTGTGCATTCATACACATTCCATGTGCTTTTTGTTCCTTTTTATTGTGATAAAACACATATATAAAATTTACTATCTTAAAAGTTTAAGTGTAAAATTTAAGAGTGCTAAACACATTCATATGGTTGTGCAACAGTCACGATCATTCAATCATACAACTCTTTTCATCTTGCAAAACCAAAATTATATACACATTATACAATTATTCTGCATTCTCTCCAGCTTTTAGAAACAACTGTTTTACTTTAGTCCTCTATGATTTTGACTATCACAGACAAGTGGAATCACAAAGTTTTGTGCATGTGTATGATGGTCTTATTTCATTTAGCCTAATGTGTTCAAGATCCATCCATATTGTAGCATATCTCAGTATTTCTCTCCTTTTAAAAGCTAAATAATATTCCATTGTGTGTATGTATGTGTATATATACCGTTTTTGCTTTCTAATCATTCATCAATGAACCCTGGGTTGCTTCCATGTTTTAACTATTGTGAATCAGGTACTATAACATAGATATAAAATATCTCTTTCAGACCCTGCCTCACTTATTTGGGGTATATACCCAGAAGTAAAATTGCCAATTATTGTGAATATTTTTTTTTAATTTTTTGAGGAATTGCCGTATGGTTATCCACAGGTGCTGCACCATTTTACATTCCCACCAACAGTGCACCAGAGTTCCAATTTCTCTGCATTCTTGTCAACATTTGTTATTTTCTTTTTTTTTTCATTGATAGTAGCTATCCTCATGATGTGAGGTGATATCTTATTGTAGTTTTATTTGCATTTCTCTAATAATTAGTCACATCTAGTATCTTTTGATGTGCTTATTGAACATCTGTATTTCTTATTTTGGAGAAATGTCTATTCAAGTCTTTGGCCATTTTTGAATTGGGTTATTTTTCGTTGTTGTTGTCCTTTAGGAGTCCTTTATATATTTGGGATATTAGTTCTTTATAAGATTTATGATTTGCAAGTATTTTCTCCTACTTTGTGGGTTTTATTTTTACTCTGTTGATGTTGTCTTTTGATATATTATTTTAAATTTTTTTTCACAAAATTCATTTGCCTATATTTTTTCTGTTACTTGTGCCTTTGGTGTCATAGTCAAGAAATCATTGTCAAATTCAATGTTAAAAAGTTTGCCCCGTGTATTTTCTTTAAAGGATTTTTAGTTTGAGTTCCTACATTTAGGTCTTTGACTGATTTTAATTTTTGTATGTGGTGTTAGGTAAGGCTCCAATTCTATTTTTGTGCATGTCAATATCCAGCTTTTCTGGTATCATTTGTTTTTTGTGGGTTTTTTGTTTTTGTTTTTGTTTTGTTTTGTTGTTTTGTTTTTGTTTTTTAGAAAGCAGTATTAACTGAGCAGACAGAAAAGCTCCCACAGTGGAGGGGACCCAAAGGGGTTGCCCCTCTGGTACCATTTGTTAAAAAGATTATACTTTCCCCCGTTGAATGGTCTTAGCACCCTTGTCAATAATCATTTGACTATTTAAATAAGAATTTATTTCTGGTTCTATATTTTATTCCATTGGTCTATATGACAGTATTTATGCCAGCAGCATACAACTTATTAGTGTGGCCTTGAAATCAGGAACTATGAGTTTTTCAGCTTTGTTCTTCTTCAAGATTGCTTTGCCTATTTGAGGTCTTGTGAAATTCTCAAAAAATATCACTAAAATTTGATAAAGATGTCATTGAATCTGTAGACCAATTTGGTTAGTATTGCCTTTACAACAGTATTGTCTTTCAATCCATGAACATGGGATGTCTTTCCATTTATTTATGTCTATTTAAACATCTTTCAGAAAAGTTATTTTACTTTTTTGCTGTACAAAACTATTGCTTTCTTAAATTAATTTCTAATGTTTTAATTATTTTGATGCTATTATTAACAAAATTGTTTTTGCAACTTCCTCAGATTGTTCATTGTTAATGCATAAACTGCAATGATTTTTGTATGTTGGCTTGTATTCTGCTAATTTGCTATAAGTTTATTAGTACCAACTATATTTGTGTTAAATCTCTAGGGTTTTCTACACATAAGATCATATTACCTGCAAATACATATAATTTGACCTCTTTCCAATTTGGATTTTTTTACTTTTTTGTTTCCTTCTGGTTAGTACTTTAAATATTATGTTGAATAAAAAAGACAAAAGCAGGGATCCCTGCATTGTTCCCGATCTAAGGGAAAAGTTTTTAGTCTTTCACCATTGAGTATGATATTTGCTGTGTTTTTGTTTTTCGTTTTCCCCATATGGCTTTAATATGTTGAGGAAGATTTTTTCCTTGCTATTAGTTGGTTGAATGTTTTTATTATGAAAGAATGTTTCAAGTCAGTCTTTTTTTCCTTCATTAATTGCGATAGCCATTTTGGGGGGTTATTCTTCTAATATGGTGCATTACTTTAATTGATTTGATATGTTGAAGCATCCTTGTATCCCAGAAATAAATCTTACTTGGCCATGGTGTATGTTTCTAATATGTTTCTGAATTTATTATGCTAGTATTTGTTTGTAGATTTTTATATCAGTGTTCATAATGGATATTGGTTATAGTTTTGGTTTCTTGTAATATTTTTGTCTGGTTTTGCTGTCAAGGTAATGATGACAACATAGAATGACTTCAGAAGAGGTCTTCCCTCTTCTACTTTTTGGAAATGTTCAAGAAGTATTGGCATTACTTCTTCCTTAAATGTGTAGCCATTGTATCTGGGGCTTTTTGTTGTTGTTAAAAGTTTTTTGACTTTTGATTTAATCTCATACTAGTTTTAACTCTATTAGATTTTCTATATCCTTGTGATTTTGTGTTGGTAGAATATATATTTTTAGGAATGTGTCCATTTCATCAATTTTATCCAATTATTGACTTATAATTGCTTATATAAGTCTTTTATAATTATTCTAATATATCTATGGAGAATTGATAGTATTGTCCCTACTTTCAATTCTGATTTTAGTAATTTGAGTCTTCTCTCTTTTTTCTTACTCCATCTATCTGCTTGCCAATTTTGCTAATATTTTTAAATAGCAAACATTTGTTTTTTTCTCTATAATTTTTCTATTCCCTATTTTGTTTACCTCTGCTCTATTTCTTCTTCTTACTTTTTTCTCCCAACTTTATGTTTAATTTGTTCTCTTTTTAAAAAATGCCTTAATTTGTAAAGCTGTGTTATTGGTTTGATATGTATCTTGCTTGTAATGAAACCATTTACAGCCATAAATTTCCCCCTTAGTGCTGGTTTTGTGTTTCATTTGGTTTGTCGTGTTTTTATTTGTTCATCTATAAGCATTTTTAAAAATTTTTCTTGTGGTTTCATCTTTGATGCAGTTTGTTCAAGAATGGGTTGTTTAAGTTTTACAAATTTGTGAAATTTTCAGTTTTATTTATATTGTTGATCTCTAACTTTATCTCATTGTGATTAGATAACATACTTTTTATGGTATCTATTTCTAAAACTATATTGAGATTTAATTTATGAGAAAGCATATAGTCTATGCTTTAAAAATGTACACGTGCATCTCAGAAGAATACATATTTTCCTGCTGTTGGGTAGAGTGTTCTGTATATTTTTCTTACATCTAATTGGTTTATTGTGCTGTTTAAATCCCATAGCTTCTTATTTATTTTCTCTCTGATTGTTTTACTTATTATTAGAAAGTCAGATACTGATAACTTCAACTATCATTGTAGAACTATTTATTTGTTCCTTTATTTCTGTCCATATTTGCTTTATATGTTTTGATATCTGTTATTAGACACACAAATGTTTATAGTGTTTATATATCTTCCTGTGTTAGAGTTTTATTAACATATAATGTAATTTTTTCTTACAGTAATTTTTTATAATGCATTTTTGGTGATCATCTGCATAAAATATTCTTATCCAACCTTTCACTTTCAACCTGTTTGTGTCTTTGGGTAAGTCTCTTGCAGACAGTATATAATTGTATCTTTTTAAAACATTTAAATTTAAAGTCATGTGTGATAATGAGGAACTATACACTATTTTGTGTTGGTAGAATATATATATTGCCTTTTTGTCTATTATTTTCTGAATTAATATCTTTTTTGTGTTTAGTTGATTTTTTGAAATGAAACATTTAAATTTGTGTCCAATTTCCTATTGTGCATATTATTTAGCTATTTTCTTTGTGGTTTTCAAAATATGAGTTACAACACAATGTTACATAAATACTCATTTTAAAGTACTATTTTAAATTGTGTTTATTTTTAAACCATGTAGAAAACAAAAAGTGGATTTACATACCACTGTTACAATAATACTAGCTTTTATAACTGCTCACAAATTTATCTTTACTGAGATCTTTATTTATTCATATGACTTCAATTTATTGCCTAGTTTCTTTTATTTCACCCTGCTAAACTCCCTTGAGCATTTCTTGCAGGGAAAATCAAGTGGTAGTGAACATTCTAAGCTTTTATTTATCTGTGAATGTCTTAATTTCTCACTTACATTTGAAGCACAGTCTGCTGGATATAAGATTTTTGGTTGATAAGTTTTAGTTTGCTTGTTTGTTTTTCACAATTAGACACTATCTGACCATGACTTCTGATTTCCAACATTTTTGATGAGAAATCTATTGGCAATCTTATTTCACTAAGTTCTTGAGCTTACTATGTGTTTATAATATGTCTCTTATCAAAATGTGAAAATTTGGGGACATCATGTCTTTAAATATTTTCCCTGCTCACTTTCTTTTTCTTCTAGGACTCCCGCAATGCATGTATTGCTATGATTGATAGTGTTCTACAAGTCACTCACTTATCCTTAATCTTTTTTCTTTCTTTTCTTCAGACTGAATATTTTCTATTGTCCTGTCTTCTTTGCTGATTCTTTCTTCTGCCTACTCAAATCTTTCTTTGAATCTATCTAACAATTTTTCCATTTCAGTTACCATACTTTTTTTCTCCAGAATTTCTGTTTGGTTTCTTTTTAGATTTTTTTTTTCTAACTTTTTATTATTATTTCCATTTTGTGAAAACATTGTTTATTTGATTTTCTTCATGTCTTCCTTTAATTAGCTAAGTATATTTAAGATAATTATTTTGAAATCTTTGCCTAGTAGATCTGCCATCCAATTCCTTTCAGGAAGTATTCCATTTGCTGTCTTTTGAATAGGCTACATTTTTCTGTTTATTTGCATGCTTTGAGTTTTTGTTGCTGTTGTTAAAAACTGGACATTTGAATTCTATCAATGTACAGATTTAGAAATCAATTTCTCTCCCTTCTTCAGGGTTTGCTGATTTTTGTTTGTGTTGTTGTTTGTTTGTTGTTGTTTTGTTGTTGTAGGCTGTCTGTTTTCAGTTAGGTGTAAACTTTTCAGTGAAGTGTAAACTTAAGGTCATCTGAAGTCTTTTCTGAGTCTGTGTTTTTCCCTGGGTATGCATGATGACTTCCTAATATTTCTCATATTTGAGGTTGTTTTGAGTATTCCAATTTTCAATGCCTGGCTCCCAAAAATAAGAGAGAGAGAGAGAGAGAGAGAGAGAGAGAGAGAGAGAGAGAGAGAGAAAATATATAAAGGAGGGTAGGAGGAATACATTGGCCCTTTAAATTACATGGATGTCACATCAGCCAGAGAGGGAGGAGCTTTCAACTATCAGGGAAAGTGTAAAAAGAGTGTTCATTGCCTCTTTGTCTGCACTTTTGTGATCAGAAGCAATAATCAGCAAACAAAGAACAAATATTTTATATTTGAAAGACAGAACCCTTATGCCTACTCTGTCTCCCTCAAGCAGTGTGCAAACTACTTTAGGAACACACAGAACCCTGTTATGGGCTGAAAGATGGGCGATAGGTAGCTGCTACTGTGCTAAGAGCTGTGATTGACAAAAATTAAGTAATTCACCATCTAAGCCTTGGTGTTGAGGTTGAAAGTCTTCAATAGACTCCATACTTCCAAAGTAGTAACAGAGAGATTCTGACAGTGCAATTATGCTCTAAGTGCTGAGCTTAGAGTTGTAGAGTTTTCTACTCTGCCATCTTCATAGAGTCCTCCTCAGGAGTTTTAATATAAAAGACTCCTAGAGAAAGTTACACCATATTGTAAAAATGTGTAAATAGACTTTCAGTAAAAATGACAATACCCTCAAGTCAGATCTTACTGATGTAATGCCATTATCTGAGAGAAAATTGAGCACATGGCAAAGGTATGCCATCTCTTTTCTGAAAAATGTATAACATACTTCAATATTACTTTGAATCAAATGAAATATTAAAACACAAATAGTCTAATATGGGACATTTCATATGGGTCAAAATATTTCATAAATGTTACTTTAAAATTCAAGTAAAAAATCGGAACATATTTGCATTCAATTCAAACCAAGTTTTCACTTAAATTTTATTTTATTATTATTATTATAAAGATGAGGGGTACAATTCAGGGTTAGGTATACAAACATTGATTATGCAGCTACCCTTGTTGAAGAAATGTGCCCCTCCCTCATCTAGCAGTTCCCCTCAACTGCCAATCCTACTCCCCCTCCCCTGACAGTTTCCCACTACTGCTAATCCCTTTCTTATAGCATTATAATTATTCAAGGTCCGCTTATGAGTGAGAAAATATGGTTCTCTGTTCTTTGTTTCTGTGATAGATCACTGAGTATGATCAACTCTAAATACATTCAAGGTGCTGCAAAGTCCATGTTTGTCCATGTTTATGGCTTCATAATATTCCATTGTGTATATGTACCACATTTTTTAACCAGTTCATCTTTGATGGGCAACATGGTTGGTTCCATGTTTTTGCTATTATGAATAGAGCAGCAACAAACATAAGCATGCAGGTATTTTTTGTTTTTGTAAAATAATTTGAGTTCCTCCAGGTATATTCCCAAGAGTGGAATTGCTAGGTCATGTGGAAGGTCAATTTCTAATTCTTTCAGAAATCACCACACTGTCTTCCAAAGAGATTGCATTAGTTTACATCACCACCAGCAGTGTAGAAACATTCCTTTTTCTCCATATCCTCACCGGCATCTGTTGCTGTTTGTTTTATTAATGATGACCATTCTTACTGGGGTTAGGTGGTATCTCAGTGTGGTTTTGATTTGCATTTCTATGATGATGAGTGAGGTTGAGCACTTTTCCATGTGTCTGGTGGCCACCTGTATATCTTCTTTTGAGAAGTGTCTATTCATGTCTTTTGCCCACTTTTGAATGAAGCTATTTGTTTTTTTTCCATTCAGCATTTGTGTTCCTTATAGACCTTAGATGTTAGGCCTTTGTCAGATATACCAGTTGGCAAATTTTTTTTCCCATTCTGTGGGCTGGCTCCCTGCTCTCTTGATGGTTTCTTTGGTTTTGCAGAAGCTTGTCAGTTTGATGAGGACCCACTTATCTATCTTTGTTCTTATGGTATTGGCATTTAGAGTTCTGATCAAGGAATTGGTTGCCAGTTCCAATTTCCATAAGGGTGTCTCCTGCTTTTTCTAAGATTCTTACAGTTTGAAGTTTTTGTTTAGGTCTTTGATCCATTTTGAGTTAATTTTTGTGTAAGGTGATAGGTAGGGGTCCTGTATTAATCTTCTGCATGTGATCAGCCAGTTTTCCCAGCACCATTTACTGAGTAGGGTCTCCTCTCCCCAGTGGTTGTTGTAGGAAGCTTTGTCAAAGTTGAGTTGGTTGAGAAATTCAGGTTTTGCTTCCGGAATCTCTATCTTGTTCCATTGGTCTATATGCCTGTTCTTGTACCAACTCCAGCCTTATAGTAATGTTTGAAGTCTGGAAGTATAATAACTTCTGCTTTGTTTATTTTGCTAAGGATTGTGTTAGCTATTCGTGATAGTTTATGTTTCCATATGAATTTCTGTATTGTCATTTTCAGGTCTGAGAAGAATGGTGTTGGTAATTTAATGAGTGTTGCATTGAATCTGTAGATAGACTTTGGTAGAATGGACATCTTTTTTTTTTTAATTATGAAGATGTGGGCTACAGTTCAGGGTTAGGTATATAAATGTTGATTATGCAGGCACCCTTGTTGATGAGGTATGCTCCTCCCTCCCCTAGCAGTTTCCCTTAACTGCCAATCCCACCCCCCTCCCCTGACAGTTTCCCCATACTGCCAATCCCTTTCTTATAGTATTATAATTGTTCCAGGTCTGCTTATGAGTGAGATCATATGGTACTCTGTTCTTTGTTTCTGTGATAGATCACTGAGTATAGTCGATTCCAAATCCATCCAAGTTGCTGCGAAGTCCAGTCCATATGTTTGTTTTTCTTTGTGGCTGCATAATATTCCCTTGTGGATATGTACCACATTTTTTTAATCCACTCCAGCTTCGATGGGCAACATGGTTGGTTCCACGTTTTTGCTATTGTGAATAGAGCTGCAACAAACATGTGTGTGCAGGTATCTTTTATGTAGAATGATATGAGTGCCTCTGGGTATATTCCCAATAGGGGAATTGCTGGATCATATGGAAGGTCAATTTCTAGTTCTTTCAGAAATTGCCACACTGCCTTCCAAAGAAGTTGCACTAGTTTTCATTCCCACCAGCAGTGTAGAAGAGTTCCTTTTTCTTCGCATACTAGTCAGCATCTGTTGTTGTTTGGTTTATTAATGATAGCCATTCCTACTGGGGTTAGGTGGTATCTCAATATGGTTTTGATTTGCATTTCTCTGATGATAAGTGAGACTGGGCACTTTTTCATGTGTCTGTTAGCTGCCTGTATATCTTCTTTTGGCAAGTGTCTATTCATGTCTTTTGCCAACTTTTTGAAGGGGCTGCTTGTTTTTTTTCCTTTTGATGCATTTGAGTTCCTTGTAGATCCTAGATGTTAGGTCTTTGTCAGGTATACAGTTGGCAAGTATTTTTTCCCAATCTGTGGGCTGTCTCCCTGCTCTCTTGGTGGTTTCTTTTGCTTTTCAGAAGCTCATTGGTTTGATGAGGTCCCACCTGTCTATTTTATTATTTAAGCTGTTGGCCTTTAGAGTTCTGAATAGGAATTGGCTGCCAGCCCCAAATTTCCATAAGGGTGTCTCCTGTGTTGTTTAAGATTCTTATAGTTTGGGGTTTTATGTTTAGGTCTTTGATCCATTTAGAGTTAATTTTTGTTTGTGGTGATAGGTAAACATCCTGTTTCAATCTTCTGCATATAGTCAGTCAGTTTTTCCAGCAACATTTACTGAATAGGTTCCCCTCTCCCCAATAGTTGTTGTTGGAGGCTTTGTCAAAGATGAGTTGGTTGAGGAATTGAGAGTTTGCTTCTGGAATCTCTATCCTGTTCCATTGGTCTATGTGCCTGTTCTTGTACCAATACCAGGATGTTATGATTACTGTAGCCTTATAATAAAGTTTGAAGTCTAGAAGTGTGATACCTCTGCTTTGTTTCTTTTGCTAAAGATTGTTTTGGCTATTTGTGGTCATTTATGTTTTCATATGAATTTCTGTATGCCATTTCCAAGTCTGAGAAGAATGATGTTGGTAACTTAATGGGTATTGCATTGAATCTGTGGATTGCCTTTGGTAGGATGGACATCTTAACAATGTTGATTCTTCCTATCCATGATCATGGAATATTTGTCCATTTGTTTATGTCTTCTTGGATTTCTTTGATCAGTGTTTTGTAGTTCTCATTGTAAATGACTTTCAATTCTCTAGTTAGGAAGATGCAAAGGTATTTCATTTTTTTTGGTGGCTATTGTGAATCGAATTGTGCTTTTTATTTGGGTGTCTGCGTGCTTGTTGTTGGTATATAGGAATGCGACTGTTGTTTGCACATTTATTTTGTACACTGAGACTTTGTCAAAGTCCTTTATCAGTGCAAGCAGGTTTTTGACAATTTCTCTTGAATTTTCAAGGTATAGGATCATATCATCTGCAAAGAGGGATAACTTTACTTCCTCTTTCCTATTTAGATATCCTTGATTTCCTTCTCTTGTCTAACTGCCCTAGATAGGACTTCCAAAACAATGTTGAATAAGAGGGGTGAGCATGGGCAACCTTGTCTTATTCCAGTTTTCAGGGGAAATATTTCCAGTTTCTGTTCATTAAGCAATATGTTAGTTGTGGGTTTATTGTAGATGGCACTTATTATTTGGAGGTATGTTCCTTCTATACCTAGGTGTTTGAGGGTTTTTATCAAGAAGCAATGCTGGATTTTATCAAAAGTTTTTTTCTGCATCTAATGATATAATCATGTGGTTCTAGTTTTTACATCTGTTGATGTATTCAATTAAAATTATAGTCTTGTGGATGTTGAACCAGCCCTGCGTTCTGGGGATCAAGCCTACTTGGTCATGGTGGATGATTTTTGAGATGCGTTTTTGGAACTGATTTGCTAGAATCTTGTTGAGGATTTTTGCTTCTATGTTCATAATGGATATTGGCCTGTAGTTCTCTTTCTTCTGTTGGATCTTTAACAGGTTTGGTTATCAGTGTGATGTTAGCTTCATAAATTGATTTGTGGAGAATTCCATCTTTCTCAATTACCTGAAATGCTTTCAATGGGATTAGTATTAACTCCTTCTTGTATGTTTTGTATAATTCTGCTGGAAAGCCATTTGGTCCAGGATTTTGTTTGTTTGTTTTTGTTTTGTTTGTTTATTTCTTTGTTTTTGTAGGTAGTTTTTGTTTGACAGAGTCGAATTCTGGCTTGTTACTTTTCTATTGCCTCAGTGTCTTCTTGTTTCCACCTGGGAAGGTTGTGTGATGTCAGAAAGTTCTTCATTTCATTTAGGTTATCAAGTTGTTTTCCATATAGTTGTACATAGCAATCACTGATAATCTTTTGTACATCTTAGGGGTCAGTTGTGATTTGATGTTTTGTATTTCTGATTGTGTTGATTTGGGCTTTTTCTCTCTTTTTCTTGGTCATTCTGGCTATAGGTCCATCAATCTTGTTAATTCTTTCATAGAACCAGGTTTTTGTTTTGTTGATGTTTTCTATGATATTTTTGTCTTCTGTGTCCCATATTTGAGCTCTTATTTTGGTGACTTGGATTCTTCTGATAAAGTTGTGGTTTTGGTGGTCTTCTCTTTCTTTTCAAATCCTTAGATGATTTGTTATGCTCTCCACTTGTGATCCTTCCGTTTTCTTGATGTGTGCTTGTAGAGATATAAATTCCCTTCTTAGAACTGTTTTCATGACATCCCAGAGATTTTGGTAAGATGTTTCTTGATTTTCACTAGTTTCCAGAAAACTTTTAATTTCTGCTTTGATTTCAGTTTAACCCAGCAGTTGTTCAACATCATGCTGTTTAGTGTCCATGTTTTTGTGGGCTTTGGGGCAATTTTGTTGGTGTTGATAGTTGTTTTTATTCCACTGTGGTCTGAGAATGTGCATGGCAGGATTTCAACCTTATGGAATTTGTTTATGATTGATTTATGGCCAAGGATGTGATCGATCTTGGAGTACATTCCATGTGGTGATTAGTAGAATTTATATTCTGTCATTGTTGGGTGAACTAATCTGTAGGTATCTATTAAGTCCATTTGGTTGAGTGTTAAGTTTAGGTTTTGGATCTCCTTGTTGATTTTTTTTACTTCAATGACCTATCTAGGGATGTTAGTCAGGTATTCGGTTCCCTCCTATAATAGTGTTAGAATCAATATCTTTTTTAGTTTACTTAGTAGTTGTTTTATAAATGGTGGTACTCCTGTATTGGGTGCATATATATTTAGGATGGATATTTCTTGTTGATGGCTTGAACCTTTTATCATTATAGTGTCCTATTGCATCATTTTTAATTTTTGATAGCTTAAAGATTGTTTTGTCTGATATTAAGATCATGACTCCTGCCTTCTTTTTGATTCATTTGCTTGAAAACTCATTTAACACCTTTTAACTTTGAGTCTGTGTGTAGCCCTTGTGTTGAGATGAGTTTCCTGGATGCAGCAAATAATTGGGTCATGGTTTCTTATTCAGTTTGTTAGTCTGTGTCTTTTCAGTTTTGCATTTAATTCATTTACATGCAGGCTCATTATTGAATTGTGACTGTTTATACATGTCATGGAGTTCTTATAAATATTTTTCTTTGTTTGCTTGTTTTCTTTTGGCTTTGGGGTTGATGTATGTGTGTGTTTTCAAGTTTCTTGTTGTGCTGTATTCTCTATTGATTCTGTGATCTGCTGTTCTCTTGGGAAGTGTGTGGTCATTCTTTTTTTTTCTTTCTTTTTATCTTTCTTCTGTGCTTTATACCTTTATAAGTGTCTCCTGTAGAGCTGGTCTGGAAGCTGCATAATCTCTTAGGGATTGGATGCCTGGGAATGATTTTAATTCTCCATCACTGATGAAGTTGAGCAGGACTGGATATGAAATTCTTGATTTAAATTGTTTATCTTTGAGGACTTTGAAATTAGGGCTCCAGTCCTCCTTGCTTGTAGTTTTTCTGTTGATAGATCTGCTGCTCTTCTGGTTGGTTTTCCCCAGTAGGTAGTTTGATCTTTCTCTCCTACTGTCTTTAGGATTTTTTCTTTTGCTCCTGCTTTGTGTAGGCAAATTACTATGTGTCTAGGAGTTGCTCTTCTCATTTGATGTCTTGTGGGGGTTCTCTGTATCTCTTGTGCTTGGCTAGTCACATCTCTGATGAGATAGGGAAAGATCTCTTAGGTTACCTCCTGGAATACTTGCTCTAAATTGTTCTCTATTTCCTTTTCTTCTTCTGAGATACCAGTCAGGCATAGGTTCGGCTTCTTGATATAATCACACATCTCTTGTAGGTTTTGTTTTTCCTTTCTGAGTCTTCTTTCTGTGTTTTTTTACTGATCTTGTTAATTCCATGTTCTGGTCTTCAAGTTCTGAGATTCTTTCTTCAGCTAGATTAATTCTGTTTTCCATCCTTGTCATCTTATTTTTTATTGCCAGAATCTCTGTTACAAGTTCTTTCAGTGTTGCATCTTGTCTTTCTTGAGTCTTATTCACTCTTTCCATCCATTCCCTAATCCCTGTCATACTCTGGGGCCAGTTGGTGATTTCCATTGTTTGGGCTCAAGATTTTTCAGGAGTTTTGTCTTTGGTACACTTGAAATTGCCTGGTCTTTCTTTGGTTTTTCCTTGTTTGTGACAGATCTCTTGTTTTTCTCTTAGTTCTGTCATTCAGTGACAGTGGGAAAGGCTTTCCTTTCTGATATTTTCAACTCTCTGTTCTTCTCTGATCCATGTTCTGGATTTGTTCTATTTTGAAGTAGGACAGTGGAAGGGAAGCTTTATTATGTCCTTTAGTTTTTAAACATTGAATAAAGTAGAAGATGGAGCTCTAGGATTCAGAAACTACTTGCAAATTACAAGGTTTATCTATTGTGTATGTGTCCCCTGAAACCTATTTCCCACCACCATTCTGTATGATGATGTAAAGTGGAAACTAATGCTAAAAATAACTGAACACACACACACACACACACACACACACACACACACACACACACAGAAACCGCAAAACAAACTGGAACAACAAAGAGAAACTACACCAACCAAAAAACCAAAAACCTGAACACACACACACACATACTCACAGTATGCACGCCTATCACAAAGTGAATGGAGAAGAAAAACAAAACCAGGAAAAAAACAATTCATATAGAACCCATATATATATATATATATATATATTTTTTTTTTTTTTTTTTTTTTTTTTTGAGTTGGAGTCTCACTCTGTCGCCCAGACTGGAGTGCAGTGGCCGCTCCTGGCCACCGCAGCCTCGATCTGCTGGACTCCGGCGATCCCTCCGCCTCAGTCTTCCAAGTAGCCAGAATTACAGGCATGTGCTACTATGCCCGGCTGATTTTTTTGATTTATTGTAGAGATGAGGTCTTGCTGCCCAGGTGGGTCTCGAACCCACTGCTCAGGCAATCCACTCACCTCAGCCTCCCAAAGGTGCAGGATTACAGGCTGAGCCACCGAGCCCGGCTTCACATATATATTTAAACACACCTTAAACTATAAAAAATGAAAATTTAAAAAAATGGAAGAACAAAAGAGCAAAAACAAACCAACAACAAAAATAAAAGTGAAAGATGAACACTCAATCATTCACATACACACATAAACAGAAAACAATAAATAAATGAAGAAAGAATCCAAAAAAGAAAAAAGAAAAAATTTTAAGGGGTTACAGATCAAACCTTCATATACATATTCATGCACAAAGGAAAAATATTTTAAAAATAGATGAACTATCAAGCAGGCAAAATTTTTAAAATATTAAAAATTAGAAAAAGCATAAAATCTTTCCTCTTTTGGCAAGTTCTGCAATTGTTCCTCTAATCAGATCTCTCCTGCAAAGCCACCTCTTCCACTCTCTCCTCAGTATCTGGAGCAGGGAAGGAGGCAGGGTAGTGGAGGTGGGTGGGGCTAAAGTCCTCCCTTCCTGCTCTGGTATGGTCAGGGAGATCTCCTCTGGTGGAGAGTTGAGGAATTGTCTCTTTCCCAGGTATGTACTCATGGTGGTTCCCCTAGCCAGGCCTATCATGGAATGAAGTTCTCCTACTGAGACTGATGTCCAGGCTCCACCTGTGTTTGTCCCTCTCAATTGTGACCCAGCTGTGTGGGTCTGATGTTCAGAGGATTTCTGAGGAGGAAAGGGTTTGGGTTAACCCCAGAGTCACAAGTGATCTCTTTGGAGTCCTTTCTTGTCCTTTTCTGGCCACATCCTTTGTCCCAAGGCTGGATCAGGGTAGGGGTGGGGGCCTGGGACACAGCACTCATCAGGTCCCTCCAAAATTTGTGCTTTCAGGATATTCCCTTTGGATCATGATCAGTTCCTGAGTAGTTGATCTGCCAGTCACAGAGATCAGATCTCTTGCTCTGTGGTGAGCAAGTCAGAGCACTTTCCTGCCCTGCCTTCAAGATGGTGCTGGGATGCATCTTTTGTGCTCTTCCATGGGACTTTCCTCTGGACTCCCTCTGCAGCTCCTGCTGCCAGTGCCCTGACAGGTGCTGAAATGGTGAGGCAAAGCCTGGAGCCAGCAGTCTCTTCTGCTGCAGTTACAAGGCAGAGCCTGGGGTGGCAGTCTCTCCCCACTGCTTCTCTTCACAGGAAAACTTTTGTCTATTAAAAAAAAATCGGTGCTCAGCTTCTGCAATCTGGGAAGACCTAGGGACCAAGCAGAGAAGCTGCAGCTTCAGCTGCTACACTAGGGTCCTGGCCACTTGCTCACAATCCCCCACTTAGTCAGTATCTCCCAGCATTTTCTTCCCAGGAAGGGTTTTGTTGTTTTGTTTTGTTTTTCCAATGGCACTTGGCTTCTGCATCCCAGGAATCACTAGGGTCGAAGTCGAGCAGCTGTGACTCTAGACCACTGCACCAGTAGAGCCCTGGTCACTAGCTCCCCAGCCCTCACTCTGTCAGCCACTCACATGCTCACTCACTCACCAGCACATACACAAAATTTTCCATACACTCACTCACACCAGGGCTCACATAGTTTAACTGACTTGGCCACCATCCTCTTACTTACATTTTTTAAAGAGCTGGCACATCACACATGAGTTTTGATTGCAGAGAAAACTCTATAGTTATCCTGGCTCTAGTATTTTCTAGCCATATTACATTACATAATTTGTTTTATATCTCTGTTTCTGTTTATCAGTAAAATAGAGATAGTTTAATGTATCTGTATAGGGTTATTGGCATCAGTAATAATCTACTTTATTCAATAAACTCTTCAAATAAATTAAAACAGAAATCATACTTAAATCACCAGTCTTATCTTTAAAACACAAAGGCTTACACCTGTAATCTCAGCATAAGGGAACTTGGGAAGCCAAGGTGGGAAGATCATTTGAGCTCAGGATTTGGGGGCAGCTTAGGCAACACAGCAATACCTCTTTTCTAAATAAAAAAAAAAAATAGCTGGGCATGGTGGTACATGCCTGTAGTCAACGGTTATGATATGGTTGACTTTAATCTGTCTTAAATATCTTGTTCCAGTAATAAGTAGATGCTACTTATTCAGTAATTTTTGAGTGCACTCTCAAAATTTTTATTGAATACCCCTTTTTATAATGGATTATGATTATTATTTCATATACTAATCTTTCCTTCTAGTTACAGATAAACTGTAGATCATCACAGCTCAAGTGATTTTTTTCAAGTAAATGCAGATTTTTAGAGAAAAATATAGAAACTAGGTCTTCTTACTCTTTTAACTGAGGAACTTTTCATACTTAACAATTTTTAAAGTAAATTAAAATATAACAAGCATATTGGTCCAAATAACCCCCAAATTCAGCTTTCCCTAATGTGACTACACATAGATGAAATAATTGGTATTATGCTTAACATATATAGGTTTTATATATACAGTGGCTTTGTGTACAATCCATTGCCATCCTAATAAACCTATCATTGTCCTGTGTTATTTCCACTACAGTAAACTTTTCACTGGTTCCCTTGCATCCCTGCAGCGTGCTTTTCCCCAGTTAGTTCTCCAATAGCTGGAGTGATTGATCATTTCAAAATTGGAATCTAAGAAGTCACCACTACCACATTATCTATACCCCTCCATCTTTTGCTTTAAACCTTTCAATGCCTTTCTGTTATTCTTAGGGAAAGACAAAACTCTTTATGATGGCTATTAACGTCTGCCACCTTACCACTGTCTACTCACAAGTTTCTCAACCTCAGCACTATTGACATTTCAAGGTGAATAATTCTTTGTTGTGGAAGGTGTTTGCATTTTTCTACTTAACTTTTACCCTTTCAATAAGATGTGAACTTAAATATTACTTGCTCAGGCAATTTCTACATAATCCAGTTGTTCTCTCAAATTCTTTTTGAAACATCTTCTTCACAGTGTTTGTCATAATTCAAATCTATAATTGAATGTGTGATTATTTGATGATTTTCACCATGAGTGTGATATTGTGAAACATATATTTGATTTATGTCCCATTCCTGGCATAAAACTCAATGATGTCTTTTCTTATATTAATGATTGACTGATAGCTGGCATCCCCTAGGTAGTTTCAGGATAGGGCTTGTCACTAGAAAGGACAAGGCAGGATTAGAAGACTGAGAATTTTAGCCCTACCCTTGACTTCTAAGTAGGGAAGAGAGTCTGAAGGTTCAATTGATGGTCAGTGCTCAATGGTTTAGTTAGTAGTGTCTACATAATAAAGCTTTCATAAAAAAACCCAAAAAATTGAATTTGGAGAGCTTCTGGATAACTGAACACATGGAGGTTCCTGTAGAGGTCATAGGAGATCTGTGTCCCTTCCCATACCTTGTTCTTCAGAGGGGTGGGCTTATGATTGCTTTCTTAGTGGGGACAATCTGAGAAACTGAGCTCTCAGCCTGTGAAATCTGAAACTATCTCCAGGTATTGTCAGAATTGAATTGAATTAAAGGACACCCAGCTGGTGTTCACTACTTTGAGTGTGGTGAAAACATCCCACACATTTGATCACAGAAGTCTTCTGAGTTGATTATTGTTGTTGGTATGAGAAAGTAGAAAAAAGCATGTTGACTTTTTTCCTCTACACAATGAGATGAACTCTTTGATTTTCCCTCAAGATTTTCTTATCTCCAATATCTGGCAGAGTTGCTGGCACATAGAAGTGCTTAATAAATACTTGTAGGAGAAATTAAGTAATATAATTTAATTTTCTCTCTGAGATAGATAGTATTACTAATTTTATTTTAGTGATGAAGGAATAAAGTCTTAAACAGGTTATGAAATTTGTCAAAAGTCACAACTAAAAAGTACCAAAGCAAGAATTGATATCATTTAATTTCACAGCCAACATTCTTAGCCACTGTATTCTTGAAGAATCACTTGTTAGATCACTTTTAGAAAATGACTTTTGATATTTCTTTCATTTTATTTTTGTCCACGTGTTTTTCTAAGCCCATAACAAGCACAAAATATATGATGATTAGTGTTAAACAGTAATTACACTGAGAACCATTCTGATGATGAAGAGAGATGAATCAAAAGTGTTAATAAAAAGTGCCAGAGATAAAATCAACCTCTTTGAAAGAGCTCAAAAGAAAGTCATTTGAACTAGAGTTCTAAAAAAAAAAAATTGATTTGCCATACCCCTCCACTGATTCCAAAATAGTCAAGTCAGTCCTTTGATGTACTTAGATAGTTGCACTAAGAAGTAATAAATGGTGTTAAAAATTTTACTGCCTTATTAAATATGGTCCCAGGCACAATAATCACTTCACCAATGCCAGCAAGTTAGCTGGTGGAGTACCTTCAGAAAAAAACTACTTTGGTTATTTAAATACTTTGCAAAAGCATAATTCTCAGCCAAATATTTTAATTACATCTAATTCATTTTTTCTAAATCTTCCCATGAAAACCTCAAAATCCTATATAACTTGTGTTTTCTTCAAAAATGTAATAGATAAAAGCATGAAAAGTTAGTATTACTTTTAAAACTATTATATAGTTCAAAATATAGACAATCTTTGTCGTTTTTGAATGTTGTTATGATGCTCTACTTGTTTAATATACTTGGTAATACATAATGGCAAATAATTTGCAGTGCTGAAAAATACAATAATTAAATATGTTTATAAATCACAGTTTTAGTAATAGTACTATATTATTAAAGATGCAAATTAAACACCTGTAAGATGTATGCCACTTTTCTGACATCAGCCACATATACCATGCCAGTCTACTACTAAGCCTAAGATATAATATCCAATTATTTTGATGACATATACAAGGAGGATGTAATCTCTGGGTTGAGTTTCTCAATGATAACTATGTTTCCCACAGAAATTTTCTCAAATGAGCATCCTTTGTTGCTAATAAATTATTTAACATAGCATATAATTATTACCAACTCACTTGAAAAGTAATTTGCCACAAATGTCGCATTAGCTACATATATTTGAAAGCCAATTTAATACTTACCAAATATTATGAATAAGCTATTACATTTATAAAAATAATTATTTCATTTAATAGTATGGAAGTAAATAAATCACTCCAATTACTAGTTTAAAAATGAACAAATATCTGTCAATAATTGCTATTATGATGATTCTAAACAAGTGAACAGTTTCACTTTTTAGGTAGGTACCTAAGAGTTCAAATGAATATCATATCCATATCAAAGTAATCATTAACATCAACATCTGAAATAATTAAAAATGTTCACAAACCTTTCTAAATATAAACAAAATCTCCAGATGCAAAAATGTATTTATCTCTGAAGAAGTTAAAAAATAAAAATAATAACACATTTTTTAATTTTCTCTAGTATTTATAAGACTTTTCCCACCAAACTCTATTCCTCAAATAAGAAATTTTTTCTCCCAGCTATTATAATTCAGCATTTTCAGTATATGGTCATAAGTTTTGCCATATTAATTTTAAATAATTCCAATTATAATTAAACAAAGTGATTTTTAGTTTGGTTTTGTGCAGCTTTATTGTGAATAAAATTCCCTTTAATCTTTTTGAAACAGTGGAAAAAAATGTAAATCCTGTCTAAAAATTTCATAATAAAGCTGCTTGTTGATGACATTAACTGGATTGAAAACCAAGTAGAGATATTTACCCAATCATCACCCCACTTATAAATCCACTTATACCAGTGTTTCTAAGTTTGGATATTCAACAAATTGATGAACTAAATACTTGATCTTCATATATTCACTTTGTAATTACTCTGTCAAGTCTGGGTTACACATAGAATGACCCAAAATCGTTTCATGATTCTTGCTCCAAACATATGCTGAGCTATTATGACATTATAAGAAAATTCAGCGATTATATTTCAGGAACAATAAATCTTTCTCCATATTCCAAAGGATCCTCTTCCATTATACTAATCTCAAAGGGCATGGTATAATTCCCTAGTGAACTAGACTGAGAATCTAAATATTCTTCATATATATATATATATATATATATATATATGATATATATATATATATTCTTCCTATACAAATGTATTTTTTGTGAGTATAATGTTTGAAAAACTAACACTGTATCTATAAATAACTCTATTATGAAATGTTTATTTTTTGTCATAAAAACCAAAAGTTTGCTAGTATCAATGCTATCTAATGCCTAAAGAAATTTTATCAAAGATGTCACACTTTAACCGACAAAAGTAGCTCATCTTCTTATGGTTTTTCAAGAACAGCCAGATCCAATTGGTGTTAACTAACGGTGAAGCGGTAATCTAAGAGCCTTTATAAAAAATAAACAGTATTTTACATTTCATGGGTTTTGCTAATTTTGAATGATACCTAGGAGAAATGCTCAGTTAAAATAAATAACTCACTGGGTCACTGAACATTAAAGAGGTAATTTAAAATGAATTGAATTCTATAATAAAATTCACACCTGCTCCCACACATATTAAAATATATTACAATGGTTTATGAAGCATTCTCTTTATGTCTTATTCTAGAAATATATAAAATTCTATTTAACTAAGATAAATTGGCTTAAAATTATAATTATTTTCAAATTGCATTTTTATGTATACGATAATTAAGAATAAGAAAAATGTTCTACTCTAGCTTCTATTGCTATCACATTAAACCTAAGTTATTTAACTTTATTATCACATTATGCATAGAAGATAACATCATTAAAATATCACAAATTTTCTACCACTAACACTAGAATGAATATAGGCAAGAAAGCATATATAGCAAGAAAATAATTAATTAAATGTATAAGCAAATGTTTCTACTAAAAAAAAGTAATATTAATTTTGGTCCAGCATTGTCAACTATATAGATGTTAGTTAAAATATTTGGTGAAAATTCATGAATAAATAGAACTGATTGCCCTAACTATATTTCAACAAAAGTAAAAATAGCATCTATGAAAAATAATACCTTTAAGTAATTCCCCATTGGTAGCAGCATTCATTGACAAATTTTGTATAAATAATTTTGTGTGTTGAGGGGAGGGAAATTGAAGGAAAATTACAAATGAAATAAGAAATTGCTTACTGAAAGAAAAAACTTTTCTTTTGATATAGCTCTAATGGTAACTGAAAGGAGCAATGTGCAACAACATGACAACATTATCTAAATGAACACCAATTCTTGCATTCAAAACTGATGTACTAAAGAAACTTTGTTTCTTTAACTTTGTTAAACACATTAAAGATGTAATCTAATACTATTCAATTTGCATTATCATATCAAATCTACCTCTTGCACATATAAACATCCAAACTTTTGAATAACTTTTCAAATCTTAAAAATGTAATGTAGATGATTAAGATGCATTTTCGGTCTGCATACCTCTAAATATACAGGTACACTCACAGATGAGCACACACATATAAAGATCATATGCTCACAGATAAAGAAGTGCTAGAAATTAGCTCTTAAACCTATTTATTAATATCAGAAGTACATTTTTTAGTAATAGCCATTATAATTATCCTTCAGGCATGTTTAGGCATGATTTCACTTTATAGAGCATTCAATGAATTAATTTTAAAAATGAAAAAGATAAATCATACTAGTAGCCCTACATGCAAAATTAAAATATATCTGTTCATTAAAAAATACTCTTCTAAATAATATATTGCAGATATTATCCTCCAAAGAACATGGAAACTATATTCACAAACTAAAATACTTAAATTTACTGTTAGATTTTGATTCACATTGAAAATCAATTACTTGTCCTTGACAAAGCCTTTTATTATATCCAAATGATTCTAGCCACCAAAGACATATTGAGCTTTTTTTTAAGTCACAGACAGCTTTAATCTTGCAAGTGCATCCTTCCAAAATGTGTGAGATAAATTTGAAAAGGTCAAATCTGCTGTAATTAAAGCCATTCATTGAACTTCTTTATAGCTGAAGAAGCCAAAAAATCTATGCTGAATGCCAGAAGAGTTAAATATTCAGAAATGTACTTTTTCCTCTCCAATTTAGCATGATACTGTAGACGTATTCAATGAATAATTTTATTATTCCTGTTGTAGAAAATGAAATATTTCAAATCATACAATTAGATTATGATAGAGCTCCAAATTGTTTAATACAAACTGAAAAGATTAACATGTAACATTGTAGTATTAAAGAACAAAATAATCATATTTTATTGAGTCTAATGAAAATGCATAGCTTTATTTTCTTTCTTATTCCATGTATAATGCAATGTCTAAATATTAGCACCCTTAAATGGCACATTCTTCAGTTTATAGTAAAAAAATCATGGGATTAGTGGCAGAGTACAATTAAAGTTACTAACAAGTAACAGCAAACAATTTTTTGTAGATTCCATGTAAAGATAGTAACAAATATTATTAAATTAAAAGTTATTTTTAATGGAAAGTCTCTTCTGTTGTCATTTAAACAAACTCGCACCCTCATGAATGATTCATTTTAATCCCAAAGACTATTATTTTTTTAAATGCACATAATTCAAATCATTAAGATTAAACTTTCATTGGTGGCTCAAAATGAAGCTAATATTTTAGTTAGTTTTCTGTTTTCTCTTATTATATTCTATTTACGAGATAACTTTGTGCTAAAAGTTTGGAAATAAAACCAAATTTCTACTCTAATCTTTCAGAATTTATAAACAGAATCTTGTAGCCTAAGGATAAGATCAGAGAAAAATTGCAAATTACTTATATGACAAGTACCATATAGGTTATATACATACCATAAGCATTATATTTAAAACATACAGTGTTGGATATACACATTGAGATGGTTAACTCTTTTGTATTTATTGGTTTGTTTGTTTGTTTGTTTGTTTAGAGTTATTGTCTCACTCTGTCACCCAGGCTGGAAGGCCGTGGCACACTCATGGCCATCCCAGCGTCTACCTGCTGGGCTCCGGGGATCTTTCCGCCTCGATCTTCCAAGTAGCAGGAACTACAGGCGCTCGCTACCACGCCTGACTAATTTTATGATTTTTTATCGTAAAGATGAGGTCTTGCCAAGGTGCCCAGAGTGGTCTCAAACCTTTGGGCTCCGGCAATCTACTTGCCCTGGCCTCCTGAAGTGCTGGAATTACAGGCTGAGTCACCGAGCCTGACCAACTCTTTCATTTTTTGAGACAAGGTTTTTCTGTGTCACCCAGGCTAGAGTGTACCGGCTCACTCATAGCTGCTGCAACTTCAAACTTCTGGGCTCCAGCGTTCCTCTTTCCTTGTCCACCCAAAGTGGTGGCATTACAGACGTGAGCCACTGCACCTGGATTGATGGCTAATTTTACGTGTCAGTTTGATTAGGTTTCACAGATAGTTGGCAAAACACTATTTCTGGGTGTCCCCATGGGGTGTTTCCGGAAGCAATTAGCATTTAAATCTGGAGTAAAGAATTAGAAATAAAGACAATTCACTCTTCAATGTGGGACGGTCATCCAATTGGTTGGGGACCTGCTCCAATAGAACAAAAAGGCAGAGGTAGGGGTTCTCTAGCTTACAGACAACATACTATTGAACTTTTGGACTTATATAATAATGTAAAATAATTTTCATAATTCATCTTGCCTTATGAATATGTGTATATAATTTATTAAAATATAAAAAACATTTTTTAAGTGAGGTAATAATTAAAACAAAGTCCACAATATTGCCAGGTCTCCTTTTCTAACACTTAAGAGGACATCCACTTTTCGATGACTAAATTTCCATCAGCGTTTAATAAGATTAATATGTTTCCATTTATTGAGCATTTTCTGTTTTAAACCTGCACAAGTTCTACTATGTATGCTAACACACTGATTCTTACAACAATCTGGTGAAGTAGTTATTAATATTCACACTTTCAGATGAGATAGTGAAGTTGTAACAAGTCAAGTTAGCTGCCAGAGATTTGCACAGTTAAATTACCAAATGAAAACTAAAATTTAGTACTGTCTGACTTCTACAGTCATACTTTCTGCTTTACATTTCATTGTCTTGAATAATCAATCCCCAAACTCCTCTATGTACTTCCAGAAAGACATAGACATACATCTACTCTGTACAAAACTATTATATTCCGCTTATTTTACTTTCTAAAAGGTATAAAAGCAAACTGTGGTGCAACCCACACAATATACACATTTAATTCCCTTTAGGAACTCTCTGAGTGTCTCCTGCTGGTTGCAAGTGTTTTTCTCCTAATTTATTATTTGGGTAAACTGTACGTATTCGACTTTCCATAATATTTCCTTCATTTAAAACTCAACCTTTATTTCTTTCATTTCTGTGAATAATTTTACAGCAATAAATAATACACTTATTAGTATTTAACTCTATAAAATGTCTGCTTATGAAATTATTTGAGTGAATTGTCACTAGTCTGCTACTGTGGTATCTTATTAATAAAGAATAGACTGCTAGAAAAAAACATTGAAACAAACTTTGAGAAACTGAAGTACTTTGGTTTTAAGCATTTGATTTCATGAGCTCATTAATGAATGTTAATATTCTTCACTTAAATTTGCTACCTATATTTTTATGCTTTTTACCACTATGAGTTGTTTTACATACTAGTGATTTTTATTACCCTATTAGTATTCTAAATTGATTGTGGGTAGTAGAAATGCTACAATTATCTTATTTTTATTATATATCTTCCAAAGTAGTTTTACTATTTTATTCTCCTTCAGTAGTTTATCATCTACTAAACCTGTCCAAAGCAATGTGTATAACAGGTCAATAAATGCCTCTGTTTAGCTAAATCTACTCTGGCTTAATTACCATGAAAATATTAGGCCTAAATTCTAAATACCATAGGCAATTTTTTTGAAGGGCTCTAATTTTCATAAGAACACACAATACTCCATACTATCTTATGTTTACAAATGTAAAAGAGAAGTAAACGTAGAACATACATAAGAAAAAAACATACATCTTCAGTTATTAGAATTTTTCAGCTAAGGTGCTATATGATTACTGATTTAGTATCATTATTTTACTCTGCAAACTTCTACTCTCAATATGTAAACATTTTTATTTCCTCAATATTTTTATGAAACTCAAGATTGTTTAAGAAAGAGGTCAAGTGATGATTGAAATCATTTATTTTTAAAGTATGTGGAGAAAAACAATGGAAATAGAATCTGATGAAAATGAAAGACAAACAGCAGTAAATGTTGGTGAGGATGTGGAACAACAGAAACTCTCTTTCATTGCTGGCAGAAATGCAAAAAGGTATAAACACTTGGGAAGCCAGTTTGGCATTTTCCTTTTAAATAAAACTAAGCGTATTCTTATTATATGATTCAACAATCATGCTCCTTGGTATTTACCCAAAGAAGTCAAAAACTTCTGTCCATACAAAAAAATTGCAAAAGAATGTTTATAGCAACTTTATTAATAAGTATCATAATTTGGAAAAAACAAGATGTCCTTCATAGGTGAATGTACAAACTATAGTACATTCAGATAATAAGATATTATTCAGCATTAAAAAATGAGCTGTCAAGCCGGGCTCGGTGGCTCAGCCTGTAATCCCGCGCCTTTGGGAGGCTGAGGTGAGTGGATTGCCTGAACCCGCAGGTTCGAGACCCGCCTGGGCAGCGAGACCTCATCTCTACAATAAATCAAAAAATCAGCCGGGAGTGCATGCCTGTAATTCCAGCTACTCGGAAGGCTGAGGCGGAAGGATCGCCGGAGCCCAGCAGGTCAAGGCTGCGGTGGCCGGGAGCGGCCACTGCACTCCAGTCTGGGCGACAGAGTGAGACTCCAACTCAAAAAAAAAAAAAAAAAATGATCTGTCAAGACACAGAAAATCATGAAAGAAACTTAAATACAATTACTAAGCAAATGAAATCAATCAGAAAAGGTTATAGTCTTTCCAACTATACAACATTATGGAAAAACAAAACTATGGAGACAGTAAAAAAACAAACAAACAGTGGATGTCAGCAGGAGTTATGGGGGACAGAGGAATAAATAGATGGAGGACAGAGGATTTTTAGGGCAGTGAAACTCTTCTCTATAATACTATAATTATGGATAATGTATTCAGATTTTCTAAATAAATAAAATTTAAAATACAAGAACTAAAAGGGAGTCAGGTTGATTTCTTTAGCCTTAAATACATGATCACAAAATTCAAGTGCCCTTTTATTTTCTGGAAAAACATTATTCCCTATTCTCCTCGTTCTCACAAGTTCCTGGAGTAACAGCTTATAACTTCTTTTCCCTCCTTTCCATTTGCACTCTTCATTGATGACTTTATTTTCTATTTCACTTTTATAAAGTAGGGGTCATCCGACAAGAACTTCAAAATTTCCTGTCACACCTGCTCACCTCCATATATCCATAGCAATATTCTGTGTTATCTCTCTCTCTTTTTCATATGGATAAACTGTTTTTGCTTCTAATTAATGTTAACTCCTCTATTTGTGACTGGGTCCTGCCTCTGTCATCTACTCAGGGCCATCATTCCATCAGTTTTCTTGTATCTCTTCCTGCATCCGCAATTTTTCTTCCTCCTCAAAGACTTCCACATCATCATCAACACCAACAACAAATGGAGTTATTCCACTTAATGTGAAAATAAAAATATTCCTTTACCCCACTTGGTCTCCATCTAAAATCTTTTTTCTTTTCCTTCACAGGAAAGCTATTTATTTCGATTCATTTGTCTTCAATTTCTCTCCTCTCATTCTCCTTTGAACCAATTTTACTCGGGTTTATTTCTTCTACTTCTACACCAAAACTACTTTTTTTCCAAGGTGACAATAGAGATAACTCTTCATTTCTACATGGAATGGTCAATTATTCTGCCTCATTATACTTAGTAACAGTGTTTGACATATATGATCACTGATCCTTCAAATGTTTTTTGTCTTTTCTTCAAGACACCATATTTATTCTCTTAGTTTTCCTCCAGCCTCTCTGGACAATTTTTTTCATCCTTCTTTGCTGAATCTTCCTTATCTCTCTCTAAAACTTGAAGTTTCTTAAATTTCTTTATTATTTGAATCTTTACCCTTTGCTGCATACTCACACTCCTTAAATCCATTATCATGGTTTAGCTATGTTTTTAACTACCACACTAGTATTTATATCAAATTGGGATATTTTCTCAATCTCGGTGGTGAATCCTTCTCATCATGTTGAATTCTTAAGTAACAAGGCTTGGGTCTTAAAATTCTTAATTTAAAAAATGATCCATACATATTTTATACAATACAGAGAAATAAATTTCTTAAAGATTAAAGACATATGAGAAGAGTGAAACTGTAATAGTTTTGAAATACATATAGAAGAATATGACTATTATTTCAGTTTAAACTTACACACAAAAAATAAAAATCTCATAATGTGCTAATGTAAAGAGTTACCTTGAATACTTAACGACTTTAAGATGAACAACTTGTGTTTATAAATAGATACTCTCAATAAAATAAAAAATGTTCCATAAGCTAGAAGCAAATGTGAAATATAACCAACATATAAACAGTAAAGTGTTAATATCCAAAATACATAGAGAATAATACAAATAACCCAATTAAATAATGAATAAAAGATATAGACATTATAAAAAATATAAGAAACATGATAATGAATATATGATACTAAATTTTGGTATTTAGGAAAATGCTATTTAAATATAGAACTAAATACTGTCTTATGTTAGTAAGGTTTAAAAATACTACAAATTTCAATCACAAGTGTCAGCAAAGATATAAAACAAAGGAAACTCTTATACATGTTTTGAAAATAATGAGGTCGGGAGTATAAACATCACTCTCACAATCAGTGGAGCTTACTCAATTCTCGGGTCATATAAGTTTCACAATCACTAATATCACTAATTTTGTGCTTCTTGTGCCAGTAATAGTTCAACAAAGATATTACTTTTATCAATCTCACAATAAATGTAACCTCATATTTTATGTTATTGAATTAGCGTAGATCCTTTTATCCTATTACAATTGAGTTATATATGCACAAGCTCTAAAAGAAAACACAATGATACTGTAACACTCTAGGACTGAAAGAGAGAGGGAGTTTTTAAAAACACACTATTTAACTTTTGAAATTATTACTATTCAATGAAAAATGAGGAAATTTATTACTAATCAGTAATACAATTTAAAATTCATACATGGACTTTGCAGCAACTTGGATGGATTTAGAGTCTATCATACTCAGTGATCTATCACAGAAACTGAGAACAGAGTACCATATGTTCTCACTCATGAACGGACCTTGAACAATTATCATAATCCTGTAAGAAAGGGATTGGTAGTAGCGGGAAACTGCCAGGGGTGGGGGGTGGGCAGGGATTGGCAGTTGAGGGAAACCGCCAGGGGAGAGAGTGGCACACCTCATCAACAAGGTTATCTGCATAATGAACATTGTATATTTAGCCCTGAATTGTACCAACATCTTTAAAATAAAAATAAATAAATAAATCAAATTAAAAATTAAAAGCTCAGTAGATGAGAGGTTCCACTTCCAATGAGGAGAAAATAACTGACTCTACCATAGACACTTGGAAAACTAGACAAATTATACAAAAATAGTCATTTTTAAGCATTGGACAATAGACATCTAAGGACTGTTTTTCTCTAGTAAAGAAGTTACATAGATAACGTAAGACCAAAAACAGGATTTTTTCCTGAAGATAATTACTAGACTACTCCATGAAAACCAGAACAAAGCCTGAAGATATCTCTGAGTTGAAGAAACAGAAATAATTTTTTCAGAAAGGCCAAGTGAGCATCTGAAATTTAAGTGGAGAGCTATACACAGAAAGAGTTCCAGAAATCTGCACATGGTTCCCCTTGAGCTGATTGTTACTCTTTGAATGTCTAAGGCTAACCCTGTGCTCATATCTGTAAATGAGAGATTCATCTCTTCCTCTGAGGACTACATAAATCTGTGCAAACACTTTTCTACTTTTTATAAATAGCATAACTAATTTCACAGATGAGTAGCATTTCCAGTGCTTTGGAGGATTAGCTCAAGACTCAGGATTCAAGCCAGGTGTGGTAGTTCACACCTGTAAGCCCAGCACTTTGGGAGGCTGAGGCAGGAAGATAGTTTAAGTCTGGGAGTTCAAGACCAGCCTGGCAGCACAGCATGAACTTATCTAAAAAATAAAAAAGGAATTTACACTTATAGATTAAACATTATACATGGCCTCTGGCAACTTATTTTCTCCCCTTTCTCTTTGTACTTGTCTCTGATTTTTTTTTCTCTCTCTTTAATCATCTCCCTTCTTCCTTTCAGAAAACAAAACAATATCATTTTCCTATCTAAGTATAGTATTTTTGCAAGAGTCTTGTTGTTTGATTAAGACAGATGAGGTGGTTAATTTTGTTTCAACTTGACTGGTTTACAGTAAGCCAAGATATGTAATTAAACATTGTTTTCTGATATATCTGTGAAGATGTTTCTGGAAGATATTAGCATATGTAAACTAAGTAAAGCAGACTGTCCTCCCTAGTATAGGTGGGCATCATAAAACCTGTTTAGGGCCTGAATAGAACAAAAAGATAGAGGAAAGTTTAATTATTTCTCTGCCTGACTGCATGAGCTAAGCCATTAATCTTCTGCTCTTGTACTGGGCTTTACACTATTATCACTACTACTTCTTAGGAATCAGACCTGGGCTAAGATGTATACCATTGACTTTCTTTGGTGTCCAGCTTGCAGACCACAGACAGAAAGTTCTCAGCCTCTATAATTTCATAATCATGTAAGCCAATTCTTATAATAGAGCTCTTTATACACATGCATACACACACACACACACACACACACACACACACACACACACACACACACAATCTAATTGGTTCTGTTTCTTGGGAGAACCCTGACTAACACAACACAATTACTCTTTCATTCCATCAGGCTCTATCTCTTGCCCATGGTAGAACACTGGTATCATCTGTGCATCTTTTAACACTATTGAGGTCCAGGCTCCAAGCTCCACCAATAGATTGTCTTAGTATCTCTGAGCCAGGTCAAATTTTTTTCATTTTCAAAACATGCCTTAAAAGAAAATCTGATATCTAAGTAAGGGTAATAATCATCGGCAGAAGAAAATTGTATTATAAATTGTATTTGATTTCAAATACAATTTGTTATTCAAATACAATAAGTTATTCCTTGTGACCACATAAGGAAATTCCCACTTAAAACTATGTTGATAAGGAAATTCAGAGAAAGTATGCTAAGCAAATGATCACAGTTGACCTTGCTTTATCTAATGAGTAAGTTTGTTAATTGTAAGTTTAGAAAAATAAATAAGAGTAACAAGCTTAAATTAAACAGGATATATAAAATGATGTGTATGTATATGTTGCTTCATATAAATGACAAATTCAAGTATTTTTCTTTCAGCCTGAGAATAAGATTATGTTGATTATATATGCAATCACTTGAATGAATTTATGTTTATTGCTTTATGCTTTACACTAACTTGCATGATCTGATTGCTGACTAAATGAATTAGAGATAGTTTTGCTCTCGCTACTTAGCATCTAACCCATGCAAACAAAATTTGTGCAGTTGCTGTTCCTTAATTACCACAGAACAACAATGGAAAATATTCCACATTATTAAATATTACATGATAATAATACCTTAGCTTTTTCTAAAAATTGAGAAAATTCAATGATCATAAGAATATATACATATGTATGTAAACAGGTTTTATGGTATAGCTATCAGGTTTATGAAACAAGCTCACAACTCAATTACATTTGGTTCTGGAAATATAATTCTGCTATCTTTTATATTTCTATTTTGATCACAGTTGGCTATTAATATGGCTCTGCCTGGCAAACTTTCATGAATATATCAAAGGGAAATGGTACAATGAAAGAGATCCATAAGTCCAAGCTATGCAAATTAGTGACTGAAGCACTGACCAAATCAAGTCATATACCATTGTTTTAAATAATTGTTAAGTAGCCATATAATTATGTTTTGATAAATGAATCACATTTTAAATTAAAAAGTGCATTGATATATTTTAAAAATACTTCAATGCTGTTTTGCTTAGTCAAACAATTGCTTGTTTTTTTCACATTAAAAAAATCATGTTATTTTACATTGGAAGAATCCTGGTTTGGAAAAATTATTGTTTGCAACAATAATTTATGTTTGGTTTTGTGTATGATTTTGAGAAATTTGTTTCTTTTAGCTACTTCCTTCATCTAAAAAATGGAAACATGACATTTAAGCCAAAGAACTATCTTGTGAATTAATTTAAAATATTGGGCCCATATTTATCTCCAACAAATATTTATGTCATTCAGTCATATGATTAACATAATGAAACCACAGAAAATTATTGTTGGTAATTACTCTTAGAGATAGTGTAGTCCCATATTGGATACATTCCTTTGTAATACTTCTGTTGCTTTGTGTATATATATATATATATATATATATATATATAGCATACTTTCTCTGAATTTCCTTATCAACACACACACTTATAGCATACTTTCTCTGAATTTCCTTATCAACACACACACTTATAGCATACTTTCTCTGAATTTCCTTATCAACACACACACACACACACACACACACACACACACACACACACACACACATATATAGTGCTTTATTACAAAATTATTATATGTAAATATTATTAAAATACATCCACAAAAGCAACAGTTAGCCAGTAAGTTTTATTTTTCTTTGGTCACATGGTGTATTTTGTTTCTGCTTATATTTTTAAAGGAGTGGAAATAATTAGTTAAAGCAAGACAGAAGAAAAGCCATAGTAAAGTAATGAGACAGAAACTACTAATTGATGCAGAATTTATTCTCACCTATGTGTTCTTTGTTCTTATCTCTCCTTAAGATTAAGCTGCATATATATGGTTATCCACCTAAAAACTACATCTTCTATCAGTCTTCCTATCTTCCTGCTGAGTTTAGGATTTATCCCAGAAGTTTTCATTTTAACCACATCATTGATAGTTGTGTTAGAATAGGCCCCGATGGGTTTGTAGATCTCCATTGTGTACTTTCAGTATGTGCTTTCATCTCATAGTATGTTAGAGACTTGTGAGGATGCAGTTTTAAGGGTTCTATCAACAGAAACTTTTATCTGAAAAATGTCTAGTTATATAACCTTTATTTTTTTTTCTTATGTCAGCAAGCACATGCACATAAGTACTTAAAAATATACTTTAGATTTTGATTGGAACAACTTTTTTAGATCCACCAATATAATGAAAACAATTTGTCAGCTAATAAATATCTCCAAAAAAAGTGTATAGGAAATTTTAGTACTTCCTTTTTTTCTCTCAGAGTTGCTTTGTTTGAGCAATAAATTATGCAGTCACAGAAATTTTAGGCCACATTTTAAGAACATACTTTCCTAAAATTTCTCTTTCCTTTGAAGTTACCTGGCAAATAGTGTTATTGTAGTCCCTATTAAACCTGAGATGGAGGTTATTTATTGAGCATGGATGGTACTATGAACCATCCAATATGAACTGAAAGAAGGTATGGAACTGAGCTCCCTGCCTGCCTGCCCTGAAATCCTCAATTTTGAACTGTTACCAAAGAGATAAATATATTCATCTTACCGAGACGTTATATTTTGTTGTCTTGTTGCCACAGTCAGTATCCTAAGTAAATATGTTCCCTAAATTTAAACACTGTTTCTAAATGCTATAATTGAAGTCACACGTAAACAACTATGGATCAACTGCTCCTCTTTAGAAATAACTAGTTTTAAAGTTCCTTACTAAGGTGAAATCATGTACAGTGAAAAGTATCAGCATACATCTCTCATTGAACCAAGAGAACCCTGCACATCGGCATTGATTAACATTTAATAGGAGGATGATGAATCAGTTTCAAGGAGTTAGGGGACATGTTATATAAAATATGTGTGACATTTAAGTATCATAATCAGAGCAGAGACATGTTCACACTAGAAGTGTCCCTGAGTCATTGAACTCAGATTCACAGTTCTCATCTTTGACTCCCTCAGGGTATATAGTTATGTGTTAAAATGTTTGCAAGTATGTTGACTTTTTAAAAATTCATGATATTTACAAGCTATGAGGAATATAGATATATCTTATGAGAAAAATAAAATATGGCAAAGTATAATACTTTATGCAAATGTTACTTTATACTGTAATATTAGCTCTCTCCTTTTTTGTTTATTTGGTCGTCACCTGAATGTGTTGATGAGGACTATATCTGTCTTGAAATGTTTATTACTTCAAACCCTTGCTTCTCTGTTTATTTAAAATTTATTTTATGTTTCTAAAGAGAAAAACATTAGTGGGGATGGTTAAAAACCTAGAATATCTATTAGTCCTCAGCTGATGTTATCTTATCCCAAAGAGACTTTTTTTTGGCAAGCTACCTGGGGGTACTAGTAGTCTCAGAAGTACCTTAAAGCAATTTTTAAAAAAAATATGGAATGTGTCACAACTTTGCATGTCATCCTCGCACAAGGGACAGGCTAATCTTGTTTGTGTTATTCCAATTTTAACATGTGTGCTGCCAAAGTAAGCATCTCTAATATTATTTCAAGAATTAGAACTTCCACACTGTAGAAAGTATTATGACAAATTTAGTTCTGTATTATCTTTTCTTTCAGGACAATCTTTTGGGTTTCTAGACAATTTTGATGGTTAACCATGGTCTCCCCAGTTGAGATGTTTGAAAATCAACTTTCTCCCTCTAAGTCCATGAAACTCCCAAATGAGCATCTCAGCCTTTTGGCTACTTTCTCCAGAAAAGCAAATTCCTTGACATAAAAAGAAATCTGAATGCTAGATTCATCTTCCTGGCTTCTTCCAGTCTTATATAAATCTCAATCTGGTTATTTCACACTATCTCACTACATCTTTGATGCCATTAATAAACCTTTTTTATCCTTTCACAAAAAGCTTGAGATTGATGGATAGACATTTGTTCTATATTGTATTATGTATAAAAGTTGCAATTACTATTCTGTATCCTATCACTATGTTTAAAATAAATTACACTATTTTTAGTCAATTGCTTATGACCATGAAGGCCTAAACTTTTCCCTTGGCTTAACAAAACTTTAAACAGCGCTCCTCCTGACACTAGGCTCCTGATCTGCATAATTATAAATTCTTTCTTTGTCCTTTAGAAATGTAGATCTTCTCCCAGCCTCTGGTCAGTTTCACAACTCAAAAATATCTCTCTCAAAGCCCTGGGATCTACCCCTTTGAAATGTAAGAGCTAGAAATTGGCCTTCCATATGACCCAGCAATTCTCCTATTGAGAATATACCCAGAGGAACTCAAATCATTTTACAAAAAAGATACCTACACATGTATGCTTGTTGCAGCTCTATTCACAATACCAAAACCATGGAACCAACCATGCTGCCTTCTGAAGTTGGACTGGATTAAAAAAATGTAGTACATATACACAATGGAATATTATGCAACCATAAAGGACAAACATATGGACTTTGCAGCACCTTGGATGAATTTAGAGTTGATCATACTCAGTAATCTATCACAGAAACAAAGAACAAAGTACCATATGTTCTCACTCATAAGCAGATCTTGGACAATTATAATACTATAAGAAAGGGATTGGCAGTAGTGGGAAATTGCCGGGGAGGGGGTGGGAGATTGGCAGTTAAGAGATACTGCTAGGAGAGGGAGGGGCATATCTAATCAACCTGCATAATCAATGTTTGTATACCTAATCCTGAATCGTACCCCACATCTTTATAATATAGAAAATTAAAAGTTAAAAATAAAGATAGCACCCTTATCTCCCAGTCTCTGTGGGAGCTTAAGAACCTAACTTTCATAAGCCTCAATTAGCAAACATACCTGGACTAATCACATTGACTAACCTACCTCCTAACATCACCAAGTAGACTTCACTAGCACATGCCAGTGCTCAATAACTCAATGCTTTCTGCTGCGACAGAGTTGAGGTTAATCTTTCTCCTTTATTGCAATAATCTTTTTTTTTTTGGAAGATGAGAAAGTAGAATTTATTGAGAAGACAGAAAAGCTCCTGAGGGGCTAAAAACAGTTGGAATTATTCCTTTTAAAAGATCAACCTGCAAGCTACAAACCTGCTAGACATGGGACGTGAGAAAACCAAATAGTCACAAGTCACTTTCCTGGAAGTGCAGGACAGTAATTGATTCACAACTTTACCCTCGCATTCTCTCTTTGTGAAGTTATCAGTGTACAACCCCTGCTTGTCATGTGTATCCCGGAAACAACATGTTCTTTGAAAATCTGGCTTTGCTAAATACAACCTTGCAAATTCCAAAGAAAAATGAGTAACCATACAGCCCAACCTCCCTCCCTTACCTAATTGAACATATAAAACCCTCTCCTCTTTCTCCAGGTTGATCAGCCTTGGAGCATTAGGCTGCTGAGTCATGCCAGCGCTAATAAAATGCTACTTTCTAAGATAGCCTCGGTGTCATGGTCTCTTTATTTTCCCACATCATTTCTTGGTGCATTGGACAGGAAAGGGAGAGATTGGAGACAGTGTATTCCACCTCCTTTGTCATCGGGGCATGACCCCTGGGTGATGGGAGAGGCAATCTCACCTGGTGCACAGTGATCTTTTTGATCCATAGGAGGGAAGTCCTTCCTGGAGCACTGAGGCTCATCTCTCTAAAGCACAAAAGGGACCCAAAAGAGGCGTGGGGACTGGCTTGAGGAACAATGCCTGACAGAAAGGGTAAGAACAATGACCTTTGCATAGACCTGCCAGTATATGGCAGAAGGGGAACTTGGTCACCTCCTGGAGTCGACTACTAGCCTCCAGTCTGAAGGAAAGGTTGAAAGGTAGTGGAGGGAAACACTGTCCCAAGATGAACCTGTTGACTCCTAGGATTAGGGTGGAGGGTTGGAGAATGTGCTGTGTGATTACTTGTGAATGAGACAGACAGCAGAAGGGTTCTGACCTGACCAAAGGGCTGAAGCAAGTGTTGAGTCCCGATCTAAGGTGGCGATGACCTCATACAGCTGAGGGCAGCCCCAATGCCACTGCGGGGTTGGTCTGGGTTGGGGGTTTATACCAACTTGCCAATTGCTAAGAGGTGTCTGAAATATCTCCGCAAGGAGTATGGCTGGAGGAGGACAAGGTTTCCCGTACCCCCGTTCCCTCATTTGTGTGTGCTTGCCATCTGTTAGGGGGAGGAAATGGGTGGAAACCAAAGTAAGAATACCCCTCTTGATTGTATGCTTAAGAACTTTGACAAATGTGTCTGTGAAGATTATTATGGTGTCAAACTGTCTCAGAGAAAGCTCCATACATTCTGTGAAATAGATTGGCCCTCTTTCGGGGTTGGATGTTCACTAGAGGGATCCTTAGATAGAAAAACCATTAGGGAGTATATAGAACTGTAGTAGGAGAGCCAGGTCATCCAGACCAATTCTTTTACATCGACTGTTGGCAGGATACAGTCCTTTCATGGCCTTCTTGGCTAAAAGCTTGCTGGAAAGACAATTGCAAAATCATGGTACCCTCAAAACAGACCAGTCCAGATGCCTGTGAGAGTCTGATGAGTTGGCTGACAAGCCAGTGTTGGCTCATGAAATCAGAAATTCCCCCATCTTATTTCCAGTCTACCCACCATTACCACCTGCTCCAACAGCATCAGCTGCTGTTAGGGGCTCACAATTGGAACACACCCCTAAGCCTAGTATGTCTCTTAAACAATCAGAGGCCACACCCAAACCACCTGTTCTGAATCCCCACTCCCCACCCAGAAAGCAGCTGCCAGAATGCATATATATAACTTCACATCAGGAAAACGTCATGGTGTCTTCCAGATGCCACTAAGGGAGACTAGGGGACCTATTTATTATGATCAAGAAGGCCAGATCCAAGGTGAGCAACACACATTTGTGTACCAGCCTTTCACCACCACAGACCTCCTTAGTTGGAAAAATTATACACTGTCCTTCAAAGAAAAGCCTCGTGCTATGATCAACTTAATTCAGTCCATTATCCAGACCCAGAGGCCAACCTGGGTGGACTGCCACCAACTCTCCCTGACACTGTTCAATACTGAGGAGTGTTGAAGAATTATACAGGGGGGCATAAAATGGCTAGAGGATCATGTTCCAACTGGAGCACTCAATGCCCAGGTAAAATCAGTTTCCAGAGGAGGACCCCCAGTGGGACTCCAACAGTAACCAGGGGCTGAAAATGCTTGAATGGTATCAGGAGGCCCTTCTAGAAGGTATGACAGAAGGAGGGGATAAGGTCGTAAATATGAGCAAGGTCTCAGGTGTTCCAGGAAGCTGACAAGAGCCCAAGCCAATTCTATGAGAAACTCTGTGAAGCCTTTCTGCTATACAACCCTTTGATCCAGAGCCAATCAAAAACCAGTGTATGGTAAACAAAACTTTTGTCAGACAGTCCCAGGGGCATATCTGACGTAAGCTAAAAAAACTAGAGGGCTTTGCTGAAATGAATGTCAGCCAGCTGCTAGAAGTTACCACTAAAGTGGTCATTAACTGAGATAAGGAGACCCAACAAGAGGCAGACCGAAGCAGAAAAAGAAAATGACTATGCTTGCTGCTGCCATTGTGGGGTACCAGATAACAGGCCCACAGGAGGAAACAGAGGCAAAGGTCAGGGAAGAAGACAGTCAGGTTGATAGTTTCCCAGAGTGAGGCCTGGACTGCCTCAGCCTGCCCAGAGGCCCCTAAACCCCATTTTTTTTTTTGTCTACACAAGGGACATCACAACCCCCTATAAAGTCAGAGAGAAAGCAGTGAGTCTATTGTTACCAAGAAGGCCACTGGAAGGGTGAATACCCCCAGTGAATAGCTGATGAGGAAGTCCCATGGGAAAATGGCCCACAAGACTCCACTTATCAATAGGACCCACCAGCTCCTAATGGCTTTATGGGCCTGGCCACTATGGAAGAGCTGCAATAAGAATAGGTCAGACCAGGCTACCTACTGTCTTTAGCTCCCCAGGAGCCCATGGTCGGCATGACAGTAGGGGACCAATGTATGAACTTCATGGTCAACATGGGAGCTGAACACTCTCTGATCACCCAGCCTATAGGTCCCTTCTCCCCAAAATGGGTTAATGTTATGGAAGTCACTGGGCATCAAGCCAGACCTTCCTTCACAGTGCCACGACACTGCACAGTTGGTGGTCATGAGCTCATACAAGATTTCCTGTATCTCCCAGATGGCCCCATAGCCTTAATGGGATGAGACCTCTTGTGAAAGTTTTGAGCTCAGATAAGTTTTGATTCTCCTAACCACATAACTCTGAGATTAAGAGACCCAGAGGCTAAAATCATGACCCTCACTGTCCCCTGGGAAGAGGAATGGCATCCCTACAACCCAATGGAGGCCTCACAAAAATCTCCAGAGTTGCCATTTCGAATACCAGGAGTGTGGGCAGAGGACAATCCTTCAGGACTGGCAAAAAATATACCCCCTGTGATTGTGGAGCTAAAGCCAGGGGCAAGCCGGTCCATCAGAGGCAGTACTTAATCCCACACAAAGCACAAATAGGAATCCACAGTGCCTGGAGAGGCTCTTGCATTATGCAATCCTCCAGGTTTGTCAGTCTTCTTGGAATATGCCTCTGTTGCCGGTGCAGAAGCCAGGCACGGGTGACTACTAGCTGGTTCAAGACTTGCAAGCCATAAACCAGGTCACGGTCACTCTATACCCTATAGTCCCAAGCCCGTATATGCTGCCAGCAGGCATCCCTGCTGAGGCTGCTTTCTTCACCTGCTTGGACCTTATGGATGCTTTTTTCTGCATCCACCTGCATCCAAGAGGCCAGCTAATCTTCACTTTCCAATGGGAGGACCCGACAAACGACACCAAGGTACAGTTAACTTGGACCCGGCTGCCCCAAAGATTCAAGAATTCTTCAACGATCTTCAGTAGGGCACTAGCCTCAGATTTAAAAGCCTTCCCAGGAAACCACTGTGGCTGTACCTTGCCCCAGTGTGTAGATAACTTACTGTTTGGCAGCAACAGTCCAGGAAAACTGTATGCAAGGGACACAACATCTGCTCATCCTCCTGTGGAAGGCGGGTTGCAAGGTCTCAAAGAAAAAGCCCAAATATGTCAGGAAAAAGTTAGGTATCTAGGTTTTCATTTGTCCCAAGGCCAGTGCCAACTTGGCCCTGAAAGAAAACAGGCAGTGTGTTCAATTCCAGTCCCAACTACCCAGCGTCAAATCTGGGAGTTTCTAGGCGCTGTGGGGTTCTGTAGAATTTGGATACCTAACTTCTCCATCATGGCAAAGTCCATCTATGAAGCCACAAAGGGGTGTGAATGGGAGCTTCTGCTATGCGAAAAAAGTTCAGCAACAGGACTTTGAACAAATTAAACAGGCCCTCACCAATGTACCTGGTCTGGCACTCCCAGATGAGATAAAGCCTTTCTTTTTATATGTGCATGAACATGTTGGCACTGCAGTAGGGGTTTTGACACAAATGCTAGGGTCATGGCATAGACCCATGGCATATTTATCCAAACAGTTAGATTCTGTGGCTCAGGACTGGCCGCCTTGCTTACGAACCCTGGCAATCATGTCATTCCTGATAACAGAAGCTGACAAACTATGGGACAAAACCTAACTATCAGGGTGCCTCATGCTGTGATAAATTTAATGGAATACAAGGGACGATATTGGCTAACTAATGCTCGAATGATCAAATATCAGGGAAATGTTCTGTGAAAACCCATGCATTCATCTAGAGGTGGTAAAGACCCTAAATCCAGCAACCTTACTACCTATGGAGCCAGGACAGGCAGACCATGATTGCATTGAAATAATAAATGAGGTGTTCTCCAGTCATCCAGATTTAATAGACCAGTCCCTCAGGGACCCTGCAGTCGAATACTTCATGAAAAGGGCAGTTTCATATAGGAGGGAGAGCGATTCGTGGGCTATTCAGTGGTAACTTTAGACTCCACGGTTGAGGTGAAACCTCTGCCAACAGGAAGCTCAGTTCAGAAAGCAAAATTCATTGCATTCACTCGAGCCCTCCAGCTAGCCACAGGGTTATGCACTAATATCTATACAGACTCCAAGTACGCTTTTACTACCTTGCATGTGCATGGGGCCTTATACAAGGAGAGAGGTTTAATCAATTCAGGGGGAAAAGGCATAAAATATGACAATAAAATTCAAGAGCTACTAGACGCTTATGGGCACCAAAAGAGGTAGCAGTCATATATTGCAGAGGGCATCAAAAGGGAAATGCGATAATTATCTAAGGAAGTCACAAAGCAGATCAAGAAGCAAAGCTTGCAGCAACAAGAGAAACTGTCAAAATGACTGCAATAACCGCAGTGCTTCTTCCTAGCCTTCTGACAAACTGGAATCCTTGCTACATACCAAATGAGAAAACATGGTTTGAAACTGAAACGGGACACTACTTACAAGCCGGATGATGAAAATTTCAAGATGGCTGAATAGCAATTTCAGAATCATTGGCTCCAGCATTTGTTAGGCAATTTCACCAATGGACACAGAATGGACTGACTACTCTTAAAAATACCCTCAGTAAGTACGTCTACATTCCTTGACTCTCCAGTATAGCATGGGTAGTCTGCGAACAATGTGTAACTTATGCTCAAAATAACCCACTGCAAGGACTCAAACTCTCCCCCAGAGTGCAGCATGTGGTGGGGGCACCCTTTGAGGATCTTATCGTGGACTTTAGAACTCCCATGCTGCCGAGGCTACAGATATTTCCTTGTTTTTGTGTGTACTTTCTCAGGATAGTTTGAGGCCTTCCCCACAAGGACAGAGAAAACCACCGAAGTGGCCTGATTCTTGTTAAAAGAAATCATTCCTCTGTTTGGACTCCCAATCACTATAGGATTGGACAACGGACAGCCATTTGTAGCAGAGGTAGTATAGTTAATGATAAGAGAACTGCAAATCAAATGGAAGCTCCATATAACCTATTGGCCACAAAGTTCAGGAAAGGTAGAGTGATTGAACTGGACCTTAAAGTCATAACTAAGTAAGTTATGCCAAGAAAATCATTTAGGCTGGGTCCAGTTCCTGCCAATAGTTCTTCTAGGGGTAGGGTCTAGCCCCACAAAACAGGGTTCTTGCATTTTGAAATCCTTTTTTGGGTGGTCACCCCCTCTTGTTAAAGGCATACAGGGAGACTTAAAGAGTTAAGAAATCTTATTCTAAAATAATGAATACAAGCCTTAGGTTCAGCCCTCAATGCCATCCATCATCAAGTCAGAGAATGGCATGACTACCAATTAGTTTAACTACTAATACCCATTCTTTTAAGCCAGGTGATATAGTATGGGTAAAAGAATGGAATGTACAGCCTCTAAAACCCCTCTGGAGGGGCCCATTTACTGTTCTTTTGTCTATTCCAACTGCAGTCAAAGTAGCCAAAATAGTTCCCTGGATCCATTACAGCAGAGTTAAGCCCGCCTCCCAGGACTGGGAGTGCACCACACATCTCTCAGCTCCCCTTAAGCTGACCCTATGGAAAGTCACCGAGACCAATGGAAAACCCAAAATGGATTTCCCAAGCCCTGCTCTAGCCACTCTGGAGCTGACTAGTCTACACACAGTTAAAGTTTGAGGATCCTAGGCGGGCTCGGTGGCTCAGCCTGTAATCCCGCGCCTTTGGGAGGCTGAGGTGAGTGGATTGCCTGAGCCCGCGGGTTCGAGACCCGCCTGGGCAGCAAGACCTCATCTCTACAATAAATCAAAAAATCAGCCGGGCGTGGTAGTGCATGCCTGTAATTCCGGCTACTTGGAAGGCTGAGGCGAAAGGATCGCCGGAGCCCAGCAGGTTGAGGCTGCGATGGCCGGAAGTGGCCACTGCACTCCAGTCTGGGCGACAGAGTGAGACTCCAACTCAGAAAAAAAAAAAAGTTTGAGGATCCTTAGGCCTTGCTTCAGCTACACACCTGACCTAGCTGATCTATGCATGGCAGAAGCTTGAGGACTCAATGGAACCAATGCCTTACTGATAAGCCATTGTTTCTCTTTGTCAGTATTTGCCAATTACTATACTGTTTGTAATTTTATTTGCTATAGGACTGACTTTATTTGCTATAGGACTGAAAGAGTCGAGCCCTACAAACTGAACATGTTGGGAAAAGGTCTCACTAGCATTCCTGTTGTTTCTTATAATAGGAAGCTTTCATGTGTTTCTATGGACTTCTGCCTAGTTTGGGTGTCTATTGCTTCCCCCACACACCTAGCATGTAAATGTATAGAAACTATCTGGCCAGACATAAAAGTCTCCCATTGTTATTATCCCAGTCAGAAGTTTGTTACACTGGCAAAATATTTGTGCTCATAGTGGCCAGCTATACTTTACTGGATTATTAAAACAGAGTACCAGTACACTAAAGCTAGTGTTATAGCTTGTAACACCCTTGGAAACACAAAGTGGGTTTGTTGGGATCTCACCCCTGCACCCAAAGTCAAGAAGCTGCTTGAAGTTATACAATTTATAACTCCCCTGGCTATCCAACAGCCAAAGTTAACCTCCTTCCCTCACTCATGGGAAGTAGGTCAAAATCTGTTTATAAAATTTGGCTGAAAACATAGCCCGGACACTTGGTGTCACGAATTGTTGGGTATGAGGAGGAGTTTTAATGACTGAAGAACGGCCTTGGAAAGGAACTAGTCTTGATGCATACCAGTTCCTTCAATGGAACAATTCTGTAACTGTTAGAACAAACAGCCTACCCCAAAAATGAGTCCTCTCCTCAAAAATAATTGGAGAAGACTTCTTAAACAGAGCGAACTCTGCTTATACTCAATGGGTAGGAAAAACTTCTTGCAAAAGAATATCATAATAGAATTCAACCCACTGAACATGGTGGCCAACAAGGCCTGTTTGGTATTGGGTGCCTGCCTATGCAACTAAATCTTCCCAATGCACTATTATCACACAAACAATAAGTAATTGTACAGTACTATTGTCTGAACAAGCTAACCCGTTATAAGTCAAAGTTGGACAAACCTGTCCTCTGTAAATCCAGACCTCTGGAAAGCCCCCAAAGGGCTGTTTTGGATATGTGGAAAGGTTGCATTCCCAGCACTATGGAAAGGCACATGTACCATAGGAATAATCCAACCAGGATTGTTCCTTCTGCCTAATCTGAAGGGAGATGAACTGGGCATCCCCCTTTATGAGAGTCTCAAAACAGGATGTTCGATCTCTTGATCAAACTCTTATTACAGGAGGGATCCAGGTTTGGAAAGATGATGAATGGCCACGCCAGATAATTATAAATACTTATGGCCCAGCCACATGGGCACAAAATGAAAGTTGGGGATACCGCATGCCTATATATATATATATATATATATATATATATATATATATATATATATATATATATATATATACATATATATGTATATGTATAGTATAGCATATATATATATATGCTAAATCACATTATCAGGTTAATAGAAGTTATAACGAATCAAACAGCCATGGCTTTTGAGTTTGCTGCTCAACAACAAACCCAAATGTATACCTCCATTTATCAGAACTGCTTAGTTTTGGACTATCTGCTAGCAGAAGAAGGAGGAGTATGTGATAAATTTAATAGCTCTGACTGTTGTTTGCAAATAGATGATAAAAGTAAAGCTATAACGGATATAACCACCAATATTAGAAAGCTTGCCCATTTCCCAGTACAAAAATGACATGGCATAAAAATTGGCAATTGGTTTTAAAACATGTTCTTGGGTCTGGGAGGATTTAAGCACATTATTGGCTCTGTAATCCTATTGTTGAGATCCTGTCTTATCCACCCTTGCATAACTTCAATAATTATGAACTCCATCTCTAAGTTTGTGGAAACAGTTGTTGAATGAAAAACTGCAACCCTCATAATGTTAATGCACCAAATTGAAGTTGATGCTCTTTAACCCATAAAGGGTTGAGCATCAAAGGGGGGAACGTGGCAGAGGGGTTAAAAACAATTAAAATGTTTCCTTTTTAAAAATCAACCTGCAAGCTACAAACCTGTTAGACATGGGATGTGAGAAAAGCAAATAGCCACAAGTCACTTTCCTGGAAGTGCAAGATAGTAATTGATTCACAATCTTACTCCTACATCCTCTCTTTGTGAAGTTATTGGTTTACAACCCCTGCTTGTCATGTATATCCTGGAAACAATTTGTTCTTTGAAAATCTGGTTTTGCTAAATACAACCTTGCAAATTCCAAAGAAAAATATATAGCCATACAACCCGATCCCCCTCCCTTACCTAAACTAACATATAAAACCCCTCTCCTCTTTCTCCAGGTTGCTCAGCCTTAGAGCATTAGCCCACTGAGTTGCACTGATGTTAATAAAATGCTACTTCCTAAGAGATCCTCGGTGTCACAGTCTCTCTATTTTCCTGCAACACTCCCGCAACAGGAGGGAACCTGAAGAGGTTGCCCTATTGCAGTAATATTGACCACTGTTGCAATGGTCTTAAATAACATTTTCCTGACCTGCTTAATACTTTCCTTTGTAATTTTTTTGAGAGTTAACTAAAGATTAATTTTAATAAATATCTGGGGGTTTGACATCTTTTTCCCCTATAGGCACACCTGCAGCTCCTAAAAAAATGTTTTTGGGGGGTAATGAATCAAATATATATATATATATTTTTTTTAAATAAAAAGATAAAATACTGCCAACCAGTGAAACTGAATAAAAAATAATTCTAATTTACAGAATACATCAGGGTTTTTTTCAGACTTTTAATTTTTTCAAAATATGAAAGAGCAACATAAATTCTTGTGAAATTCCCCTCTTAAGAACTCATTATCAGAAAATTAGTTTAACAAGGCCATAGTGTAGGAGACTATGTTGCTTTCAAAAACTAACATGAGAACAAAGACATGAAAAAAAGTCAACATTTTAAACTAATACTTATATTTCTTATGCCTGTGAATGGACATTTCTGATTTAGTGACTACAAAATGATAAAATGCAGACAGAATAGTGTCTTCAAAAATTATACTCTCTTTATCTAAAGGATTACAGAGATAATCCCAACTGGCATGACACTTTTATTAATATAGTTTAACTTTTCTGCCCCAAAGACCCCATTTGTCAATCTGAACTAATTTTGGTCTATATGTGTGTGTTGTGTGTGTGTGTGTGTGTGTGTGTGTGTGTGTGTGTGTGTGTGGTGTGTGTGTGTGAACAGCAGTGAGAGGTAGGAAGGGATGGTTGAAAAAAGAGGAAATAGGATAACTTATTTCCATTTTTAAAAAATACAATGGTATAATGACAATAAAATATTACAAACTAGAGAAAATATTGACGATTGGCTTTTTATAAGACCTTAATGTATAACAAATATATTTGATTGGATCTCACAATGCCATTTAGCTTGACTACTGATCTTTCTCCTGCACCTCATTATATAACTTTATCTACATTTTCATGAATAGAATTGCTTAAAAACATATATTTATTTTATGCATCATAATATTAACTATTATGGTAGAAAAATATGGAATATCTTTAACCTTTCATATTCATCTTAGGAAATACCAATACTGTCTGAGTATGACACTGAGTTATTTAAAGTATTAAGAAATGGACAGTGAAGCCGGGCTCTGTGGCTCAGCCTGTAATCCCGTGCCTTTGGGAGGCTGAGGTGAGTGGATTGCCTGAGCCCAGGGTTCGAGACCCGCCTGAGCAGCGAGACCTCATCTCTACAATAAGTCAAAAAAAAAAATCAGCCGGGCATGGTAGCGCATGCCTATAATTCCGGCTACTTGGAAGGCTGAGGCGGAAGGATCGCCAGAGCCCAGCAGGTCGAGGCTGCGGTGACCGGGAGCGGCCACTGCACTCCAGTCTGGGCTACAGAGTAAGACTTCAATTCAAAAAAAAAAAAAAAAAGAAATGGACAGTATAGGAAGTACACTTCAAAATGAGGCCTACTGATTCTCATTCTTAGTTGAAATCACTCTCCCTCTCTCATCTCTCTTCCTTTTATTGATAAGTGTAGATCAGTCGTTTTTACATGAAATTAAAATACATTGAACTAAGATGTTGATTTGATCATCCAACAACCATTTACTGTCTGTGACAAGGCAGGCTGTGTTCTAGAGAACAGCACAAGAATGTATACATTTTTACATTTATGTATATAAAATAAATACAAACATATTATTTTAAAAATCACAGATTCCCTATGTCAACATTTCAGTTTCTCATATAAACTTTGTTAAGTTGTTTCAAGGTTGGCACCAAAATTTTAAAAAAAAAATCCTTTGAACAAGTCATGCTTGAGACAGAATAACAGAATTAGAAGATCATATATGCCTGTTTCAGTAGCTCAGATCTTAAGTACTGTTTTTAATCAATTGACAGCCTTATCATTCCAAGCTTTATAGACTGACATTTATCAAAGTTCAAACACTTTTGAAAATATTTCAGTTTCATTCCACTAATCAATTTTTAAATCTTATTCCTTTAGTTATATTTCTTCATTTGACTTGACCTTGACTGCTTCTTTCCTGCCTTGAATTAAAATTAATGCCCAATATGTTTACTTTTAGTTACTTTTGTCCATATTTCTTGACCATTTCTTATAAAGCAGACATATAGGAATGTTTACAAATTCCTGGTCCTCAATCTAAATCTCTAATGGTAACTCCTCAACAGATACATATCAGCGTATAAATACACACACACCCTACACACATCCATACTCACCCACCTGCACACGCATGAGTGTGCATGCCCACAAACACACACACACACACACACACACACATACTCCACTTAATTAGAACAAAGTATTCTAAGGACAAAGACATCATATACAAGTGATCTCTTTGTGCACCTCATGCTGTATATTAAGAGTGTTCAACTGAGGTGGGTATATAAAGAATTCTAAGGCTACTTAAACACTAAGCTACCTAGATAGTAATTAGACACTATCTTAGCAATGCTCTAAATGGTATTCTTGAGGATCTAAAGAATGTATGTACTCATCAGTAAAAAAGGAGTTACATGATGCTGAAGAAAACTGCAAGTTTATTATATTTTATATATGCTTTATCTATTAACAAAGCAAGACTGATGTCACTATGAATATATTTTATATTTAGTTCTTGCATTAATTTTTATTTGCCGAAAGCATGTATTCTTTAAAGTCTCTGGGAGTAAGAAACATCTTAGAAAAATAATACAAGAAATAAAATTATCATCTTTACACTGTGATTTGGTCTAGTAAGACTATTCTACACACATAGGTTACAAATTAGTGTCTTGGGGAACCTCTTTGGTGTTTCATTTTAATAGTTTAACTTGAATGCATTTGAGTGGATCATGCATCACAACTGATTTAAATTTTGACCTGTATAAAAATGAATTTTCAAAAATATGTCAGAAGCCTGGATACTGTAAAACCTTTATCATCATAGAATCATAAAATTCTGGTCATTAGTTACTAAGGAATTGTTCAGTGAATCTAGAACAACTTAGACATAAATATTTATGAGTGAGTATGGCTCATCATTAACGTCTGCAAAAATTAGTGGCATCATTTATGGTTGAGAGTTAAAAAAAAGACATGAAACTTACTTTGATAGAAATAGATGATAGAGATAAAATTTTCATAGAGCAAGAGGACAATAAGAGATGTGTAAAATGTATGTTTTATAGGTAAGATTTTATGGTGAAATTGTGCTGAAAAACAATAAAGTGTGTGTTTTATATGCTCAGTTGGCAGTTGCATTATCATAGCCTTTTAAATATTTCACTAACTTCAAAATGTAATTTATCACTACAGTGATCTGATATAATAAATTAGGATAACAGGTAAGGGGTGGTGTAAGCTAAAAAACCAATATGCATTAAAAAATTATACTTCATGTATTACAGAAAATGGTCTATACATTAATTGTTTTAAGTCTATCATGTTATTCACATTTGGAAGAAAATCAGTAAGTGTTTACTGAAGAAAATTAGTGAAATGCTCCCATTTTATACTATTTTCTGTTCCTTCTACGGCTTACCCTAAACTGCAAGTAAGGTCCAAACATTAACTCCTTCAAATAGAATAAGTCTCCAAGAAGGAATGTGATTGCTCTTTCCACTCAAATATTCCATTCTCTGCCCCGAATCAAAATAATTTTTCCAGAGTCTGGTACAATCTTGGTCTCAAAGCCATTGTTTCTATCATCACTCTCACTTGTGCCTTAAGGTTCAATTCTTCTAATTTAGTTGAGTCGGTTTGGAAAAGTCCCATTTTGTAATACTGGAACCAACCTCAACGATCATTTCACTGAAGATGGTATTCTTCTGGTGTTCCTTATTGTTATTAATTTTAAAAAATGATACCAATTTTACTGGCATCTAACTGCATCCTTGACATTTTCTTCTTCCTCACATTTCATTTCATTTCCAACAACCAAGTCTTGTCAGTTTTCCCGTCTCTATATTTCTTGAATATATTTTTGTCACCATCATGGGATTCCAACCCACTCCCATCTCTCACCTGGGCTGTGATGATTGTCTCTAAACTGCTCTCTCTGGCACCTTCTCCAAGCAAGTCTCTATGCTATATCCAGAATGATTTATTTTTTGAACTGTAAATATAACTATATGAAATTGCTCTGCTTAAGAATTCCCAAAGACTTCACATTAGTAATAGGATAAATATCAAGAGTCCAAAATAGGGTTAAAGCAGTACAACATCTGTCCTTGTTATTTCTTTTTACCTTCCTCTTGTGGCATGAACCTTCCTTCTTGATCTAAATGATTTAGTAATGTTTCATTCCTCAAATATGATAAGCTTCTTCTTATCTTCTGGATTTCATTTTCTTATTTATGTGCTTTTTCACTGCCATTCCATACTTATATAATTGACCCTTACTCTTATTTTGTTTGCTCTTCAATCTTCCCCACCAAGGAGGCCTTACCTCATGTCCCTCATATGCAGGGCACTCATAACTATGCATCGTTCTTCTCTGTAGTAGTGATTATTTTTGTTATGATTTTATATTTTTTTGACATCTTATTACTGTTTATAACATGTAAAGTTTGTCATGCTCTTTGACAATAAGTGTAGTGGATTTTCAATACATTCAGTAAATCCGTATTATAAATTGTTTTCCATAAGCCGTGATTCTGAGGTTGGGGAGAAAAAAATCTGTAACAAATTAAAGGATGAATACCCAAGTAATACTGACCTACTCCGACTTTTAGAAACAGAGTTAGGATGTTTATTTCCCTGTTTTCAGGAGGAAGCATGTAAGGAAAATTTCTTGTGTGTTCTCCTCTCCACTCACTCTTTCTATCGAAGAAGCAATTCAACAGATAAATTACACTCAGGAAATTTTGATAACCTGCATTAACAGGAGGTGAGTCCAAGAAATGTAAATAAGGAGACATAGAGCCTTTCTCAGTCACTATCTTTAAGCTCTTGAAACTGCTTGTGGCGTAAATCAGAGAGCACATGGATAAGAGCTGCATAGATAGATTTGTCCATGTTTTCATGAGTCCATCTTCTCCAATTGTGACTGAATGTTAGAAACCCAGGATCAAAAGTCAAAGGTTTATGATGAGGGAGGTAGAATGTTTGTCTTTTTCCCAATCTAATTTTACCACAAATAAAGATGACTACACACACTATACACATGTGTGTGCACACACATATGCAAACACACACACACACACACACACACACACACAACTCCTTGCATACATTTAATCATTCATGAGGAGAAGTGGTTTGATTTTCTATTTTCCAACTAACAGTACTTGCATAGACTCTTGCTCCAAAACTTTTGACAAATATTAGCATTTGGGAAACCATGCCCCGCAACGACATAACATCCTGATAACAGCCTGAACTATAGCATTGGTAGACATGACACTTTTTTAACCAGAAAGGTGCAAATGGATTTCAAATGGTTGGCTAGTTAGTTTTTACAGTAGCTTAGAATGGCTTTTTGACAAGTACAAACCTTACTAGTTATTACTAGTCTCCAGAGAATTCGTATTAGGCTTTAATTTGCTAATATTAGAAATGTGAAGGCGGCACTGTACTAGCTTCCATAAATATTGATCCTTTTCACTCTTCCCCATGGAATTCAGAGGCAGGTCTAAGACAGTATCTAACATGATCTTATATTATTGTGTTTGCCACAGATTTCTGGAGCCCCCTTTCAGTACATGGTCTCAGCGTTGACCCTTGACTGCTAATTTTATTATATCAGATCATGTGTATTCATGGGGGAATTGCTTTGTACATCTCACAGAATTTGAATTCAACTGTCAAGAGACTATAGGGTTTACCAAGGAATAGATAAAGAAGAATAAATGTTTTTGTTATATAGAGGATATATCATCTTCTTTGAGTAATGTACATCAGTGCTTCTCAAAATAGAGTACTAAAGGTAGCCAGTTCACAATGAAAGTAGCTTCTACTAGAAATTAAATCAACACATGATTTCTTTCATTAAGTAACTGTTGCTACAAAAAGATGTCTTCTGAAAAACTAGCATGTTGATTGATTTGCATACTTTGGCGGTAGTCTATGGACCAAACCTTAAGCCCTACTGAAAAACTGAATACAGTTATTTGACAGTAAAGTATTATTGGAAAAGTCTGGCTCTAGGCCTCAGGAAGCTATCAGATTGATCGTGTGTTGTCTATACAGTAATAATACAACTGAATATCATTTTTGTACTTTAAACACTTTACATATTGCACTCTACATATATGTTCTCATTTAATCCTTCAATAAATGTATAAGATAGAAAATAGTCTTGGATTTAATTGCTCCGCTAAGGTCAAAGAGCAAAAAATCTCATTAAAATACCAATGTCAGAGATTCTTCTTCCAATTAAAATAAAGTTACAAAAGGTAATTGCTCCAGCTATAATAAGAATATACTAGACACACTTTTTTTTAAATTCATTTTTTGCTTAAAAACCATAAAAAAACGGTGGGCCTAAAGTTTATATGAACTAAATTTTAGAGAAAAACAAGGCTTTCCTAGGTGAACAGAAATTATTAGCTGATTCCATCCCTAAGGACATTTTCTGGGTCTGGGGCTTGAGTAGGCAAAAGAGCAAGCCTACTATTGGCCGAGAAACTTGGCTAGAACATGGAAAATATACAATATGTTTCAAGGTACTACAAAATGGTATATGGGTTGAAAAGTAGAAGGATCATGTGATCTTTTAGCATTTATTTATATTCCTTCATTCATTCATTCAGAGATAGGATCTCACTCTGTTGCCCAGGCAGGCGTGCAGTGGTTTGATCATATTATAGCTCACTGCAGCCTCAAACTCTTTGGCTCAAGAGATCCTTTCATCTTGGTCTCCCAAAACACTGAAATTGCATGAGTTAACCATTGTGCCTCTCCTAGCATGTAGATACTAAACCTTGCTGGGTCAAGAGGCAAAAATTAAATATAAAAAGGAGTTTGCATAGTTTCTTCCCACAAATCCAAGAGCTTGTTTAGTGCATCTAACTACTTCACAAAGGAGACCATTTCTCCATCAAACTATCTAAGTTAAGCACACAAAATTTTATTTTTCTCTACAATAATTTCTATGATAAAAGCTCATTAATTATGATTTTAACAATCTGTTTTGGTATCATAGCTGCAGAAAATTAATCACATCACTGAATTCATGAGATATTATCATTGTTTCCTCCAAGTTTCTCTCACTTATATTACTTATTTAATTTCTTTTATTCCCTATACCTCATATAGAAAAGTACTCTAATGTGTTTGATATAGGTTCGTAACTCTACAAAAATTCATATAAAACACAAAAGTTGCTTTCTAAATGTATATGTGTATATACATGAATGCATGCATTTTTCTTAAACAGTACTGTACTATAAATCTAATTATATTTCTGATTTTTTTTGTCACAGAGCACAGTGCTTTTCTTACATTACTACATTGATGTAGGTTCTTTTGCTTTTGTTCCCTCCAATGCACCATAGTTTTTAATAAATGAATTCACCATATTTTACACTCCCAGTCTCATAGTGTAAAATGACATGCTCTGATACCAAAAGATTCACTCACATAAGTAGTATTCTTATAAACACATCATTTTGGTCACAATTTGTTGGGAATGTATAACTGAGAGTAAGGTACCTAGGTTATAGGACATGCATATTTATTATGAAATAGATGCTGTCAGGTTACTCTCCAAATGGTTTTAACTGTTTAATTTCTCATTTATTGCCCATAAAGATTATTGCTCTTCATATTCTCATCACACAATATCATCCAGAATTCTTAAATTTTCTAAGCAAGTGGAGAAAAATATATATCTCATTTTATTTGTGAGCATTGGCATTTGTCAGATTGCTGATAACATATTGGATATTTTGGGGTCATTTTTCTGTTCAATGTACTAATTTTTTTTTTGTTGAGTTGAATATCAAAAATACGTACTTTGCCCTATCTCGGCATGGTGAATATTTTCTATTACTTTACGTATGTTTGATAACTTTGTAAATGCCAACATTTGTTGAAATTAATACTTATGGGTTTTATACTCCTTCTAGAGTTCAATTTGCATTTTATTACTTACTTTTTTAGATTACTAAGGATTTTATTAAAGTATAACGTTATACCAAAATCTATGTTTTGTGGGGTTTATTCAGATTTAGAATTCTGATAATTTTTTGGTGGATAAATCCTTTCTATTATAACAAAATGTAGCTAACACAATAAAGTATGACTATTTCTGCTAATGCTTATCACTTTGAAGTTTCCTTTGTTTAGTTGTATAGACATATCTATTTTCTTTGGTTGGTGTTTGTATAGTATTTATTTTCCTTTTCTTTTACTTTTAATCTTCTATAATTTTCTTCTTCTATTTGGGCAATATTTGTCTTTTATAGTCAAATATATAGTCTATATTGTTGAATGGTTCATATATGCTTGAAAAGAATATTTATTTTGTTTTTGTTTGTTGGACTGTTCTATGAATGCAAATTGGTTCTAATTGGTTGATGATGTCCTTCAGTTTTTTCTATATCCTTGCTGTTAATCTTACTAGTGATTCTGTAGATACCAAGAGAGAAATGTCGAAGGGTTTAAGTATTATTGTGAATTTGTCTATTTTCAGTTCTGTCAGTTTTGAACCTCTTTTCTTTCTTTTTTGGTGTATTCAAATTTATCATTATTTTATGTCTTATTGATGAACTGATTCTTATCATTTTTTAATGTCCCTCTTTGTTTCTGATCATCGCTTTGATGTCTGCTTTATCTGATATTCATATATTTTCTCCAGCTATTTTTTTTTAATTTAGTGTTTGCATGATGTATCTTTTTCATGGTATATTATTTTACTTTTAATCTATCTATACCATTATATTTGCAGTGAGTTTCTTGTATACACTGTATAATTAGATCATTTTTGTAATCCATTTTGAAAATCTGTCTCAATTGATATGTTTAAATCATTAAAATTTAATATAATTATTGATATATCAGGAATCTAGTCTTTAATTTTATTATTTGTTTTGTATTTGATCCCTTATTTTATTCCTGTATCCTAACTTATGCTTTTCTGTGGATGACTTAAACATTTTAGTATTATAATTTATTTATGTTATTTTTAGACATCTTTATCTTTTGTTAGTGGTTGATGAAGGATTGAAATATGCATACTTAGCTTATCAGCCAACATTTTGACACTTCAAGTATGTCATCAATTTGCTATCTTTACCTTCTCCACTACAAACAATTATCTTAGATATTACCTCTGCATATACTGATCTAAGAATTAGCATTGAGAACTACATAAAAAATGTTATTTTTGCTTTCAATCATCAAAAATAATTTTAGAAACAAAACAGAGGAATAATCTATAATATTTACTGAGATACTTACCTTTCTGTTGTTCTTCAATTCTTTTACCTCTTATTTTCATCTTAAACAGATCTTATTCAATTATTTTTCATTTCCTTTTGTTAACTTTTCATGCACTTATGTGTTTTTTTTGTTATTATACTAGTCATCTTATTTTTTATATTTGGTTAGTTAAAAGTGAACACAGAGTATTACTTATTCCTCTTATCCATAACACCAGAATTGCATAATACTTCATATTTACCCCTCCACATCTACTGTATTATTGTGGCTATAAATCATCACTGTATATATTTTTAATTTACACATTATCATGGTTATTTTGCATGAACCCAGATATTTACCCTTTTGTGTGTTAATTTCTTCTACGTTTACATGTCTCTATTTAGGGCCATTTTCTTTTTGCATGAAAAACTCATTTTAGTGTTGCCTAGGACACCAGCAATATTTATGGATGATTCAATTATGGGAGAAAAATATGTGTACTCCCTATAAATTTGATTATTATTTCTACACACTATAATACCCACTGGTTTGAGCTTCTTAATTGAATTATTCTGATATTGTATTTTTTTATTTTAATTGCTTATTTATGCCTTCTATTATTTGCTTATGTTGCTTGGTGTATCAATTTCTAAGAGTAAGTCAAAAATCTAATTATAACTGTTGGCTTTTCTATTTCTAGTCAAATACCTGTCAGATTTTACCATATATATGTAAATTTAAGTACGTGAGATTTTCTTTATGTGAAGTATGTATATTTATATTCAAAATGATTACGTTTTCTCAATATATTGTATCTTGTACATGTATTAATACACAATGTCTTACCTTCAATCCTATTTTGTCACATATTTTAACTACAACACAAATATTCTGTTGCATTACCTGCGCTATATGTTTTTTCTAATCATTTAATTTTTCAATTCATGTTTTCTTTTGTAAATCATATGCAATGTATTGCTGAATTTTACCTTTTGCAATGTAATGTGAGCGTTTCTGCTTGTCTTTGGCTATTTTAAACTATTTGAATTTACTATAATTAATATCATTTTATGCTTAATTTATTGTATTTTCATGCTGTACATCTTTTTTCGTTCACTGTCTTTCATGTGGTAGGCCATAATTTATTCTGTTAATGTAAATTTTAAGCGTTTTATTTGTATTTTTTGAGAGCCAACCTTCAATTTTTAAATTCTGTATTTATAATTTTCTAAAATTGTCAACACCTACATCTTCTTTTCAATTTCCTTATGAATAGATCTCAGCTGCCTTCCTTTGGCATTCCTTAGTTTCCAATTATTCAACACCCTCAAACCTGTATCCTCAAGAATAGTTATCTTCAAATAGGAGTGTACATTCTGTAAGAAATAAAAAAAAAATTACCTAGGGGAATTTGGATATTATTTCCAGATCTTCAAATTTCATTAATATTCCTTCTTTATATTCTTTGTCACACTTTTATAAAGGTTTTTCAAAACAACAGCATATGCTTTATCTTTTCCTTAACCTTACTATGGCCTCTAGTTTAAAAACTTCCAGAGCACCCAGTAAACAGGTATTCGAAGACATTGTTTAGGGCAGAAGCATGTTTTAATTGTTAACCAACATGAATTAAACACGGGCTGAGTAAGACTTCCTTTGTTCTGATTTACACATACTCTACTAAGTAAAGAATCACTATGGATATAACATATTCTGATTTTGTTGGGAGATTCTAAAATTAGATATAATGTAGTTTGGGCAATTGGAATATCTTGGTTTTTTTGTGACAATCTCAGTTCTTTCATCAACAACCATTGTCAGAAATGTATTGCTCTTGAGAAAGAACATAGGTGTGTGATGAGAACAGAGCAAATCAACAATGAAAGCTAAGAATGGGTTTTCACAAATTTAAATAAAATTGCTTCTTTTCAGCTATTTTTTTCACTACAGAATACCTAATTTATTATTCATTACAAAATGCCTAATATCTGATTTAAATAGCCAAAGTTGTTCTGTAAATACCAATTTTTCTAAGATACAGTGAAAAAATTCAGTAGTTGGAATTTCTTTACAAATTTTGTTGAGATTTGGGTATACCTTAATACCAAAGAAGGTAAGATTTAATTTTCAAAACATATTAAATATATCTCTACCATTGCCAATTCTTACCTTAATTGATGATATAAAATATTTATTTGCTTTCCTACATAACAATTACTATAAGCTACATAGACAATTAAATTATATTGGCATATGTCTGATTTTTAAAAATTAAGTATACAGGAAAGTATGATATTTACATTCACTAAATTAATGGAGTTCTGAATTTTTATACATAATTCTTATTTCATTTTCTCAAAGACAGACAGTAGTTCAAGAAAAAAACACCTATTTACTGTATTGTTCTGTTTTAATTTACTAATACTGTTGTAACAAACTATAACAAATTTAATGGCTTAAAACAAAGCAAAGTTATTGCTTTATATAGCTCTTGAGGTCAGAGGTCTAAAATGTATATTGATAGGGTAAAATCAAGGTGTTGGAGAGCTGCATTCTTCCAATAGGGTCTAGGAGATGTTTCCTTGTCCTTTTCATTCCTGAAAGGTTGCCTCTATTGGCACATGGCCCCTTCCTCTAAATCAAAGCCTGGAATATAACATCATGGAATCTCTCTCTTTTGCTTTTCTCTTCTATTTATAAGGATCCTTATAATTATATTTGGTCTACCTGGATGATTGAGGATAATCTCCTCATCTGAAGGTCATCTCACTAGCAGTCTCAATTATATCTGGACCTTAGTTCCCTTATCATATAATCTAACACAGTCACAGTTTCTGGGGAGGTGGGTATCTTAGGGAGCCATGATTCTGTGTACCACACCTCTTGTTAAATAACTTACAAAAGTAATACATATTATATTGCATACTTACAAATTACATATCAAGGTATATCATATACATCTATTTTAGCTTTTGCAATTTACAAACTGCATGAATTAGTCATATGAAAGCTCTATATCATTTTAAACTCGACTGCTTTCATAACTATATTATGAGATTCAGGATTTATTTCTGTATTATTTTAACATTTCTCCAAGCACATAATAGTTTGTATCATATATTTCTAGACTAAAAGAGTTCAGATGTTAGGTGATAGTGATGTCTATCTCTGCTAAGTCATGTCTGTCTTTGCTAATTTGGTTATATAGCAGAATATTTTTTTCATAATTTAATGATCTAAATATAACTCAAGGTTTTGACCAAAATACATTTAAAACTATATAATGGGATAAAATGTTTTATTCAAAATATATTAGCAAATGTATATTGATGTGAGAAATAACTTTAAATATTGAATAAAAATTGATAGCCGGGCTCAGTGGCTCAGGCTGTAATCCGTGCCTTTAGAAGGCTGAGGTGAGTGGATTGCCTGAGCCTGCGGGTTCGAGACGTGCCTGGGCAACTAGGCAAGATCTCATCTCCACAATAAATAAAAAATTAGCCGGGCATGGTAGCGCGCACCTGTAGTTCCAGCTACTTGGAAGGCTGAGGCTGATGGATCACCGGAGCCCAGCAGGTCCAGGCTGCGGTGGCCGGGAGCAGCCACTGCGCTACAGTCTGGGCGACAGAGTGAGACTCCAACTCAGAAAAAAAAAAATGATCTGCCTATAAATGAAAAATAAGAGTATAATAAATAATCATTTAATATGATTAATTTGGGTATAGCCTTTTTCACTGACTAGAAACTGAGAAAGTCAATTACTCTAATAAAGTGATCACAAATTATTTTGCCTGTTGGGTGGTTTACAATTCTTTCTTTCAACAAAATTGAAGGAGAACCTACTAGAATTGTTAGCTACTATGCCATTAAAAATTGTTTTTTATGATGGATCATTGTATTCTTGTGAAGTATTTCAGAAATAATTCAGTGACATCATTGTAAAAATGGTTTTTATTTCAATTTGCTTACTCTTGAGACTAAGATTTTAATGAGCTTCCATCTGTAAAAATGAAAAATAGAAATAGAATTGACACTAAACACTGTCTCATTCAGGCAACAGGTAATATTTACACATATACACACAAATTTATCAAAAAGGAAAGAATATTTTATCTCTTAGGGTTATATCTACAATACAATTTTAATTTTTGAACTTTTTATTTGTCTGTATTTCTCTAAAGTTATCATTAATATGTCTTCAAATAGTTCTTTCCTCTTTTGGTCTCTTGGTTAATTGTTTGTTGGTGTATATCATTGAAGTTTTTGGTTTCTTACCTTCTTTACTTTCTCCCTTTTCTTCTTCTTCCCCTCCTCTTCTTCCTCTCTCTCCCTGTCCACTTCCCCCCCCTTCTCCCTCTTCCTTCTACTTCTTTTTTTGGAATGTTCCAAAGGATAAGCATCTTTACATATTTATTTTGTTCACAGATGTAGTTCAGGTGTTTGGAGCAATGCCTGGTATTGTTCAAATAGATATTTGTTAAGTAAATAAATATCTCCCATTTCTTTATTTCTTCTGCTCCCCTCTAAAAGAGGTCCTAACCTTTCTCCTCCCAGTTGAAACTGTTTTATAACTTATGTCATACACTGCTGCTTTCATTTGTACCACTGTAGTTTGAAATTAATATTTCACTAACTTCTTTATAAGTTGTGATACCCAATTCTTTGTTATCAATGGCTACCCTTTATCAATGAAAGAAAACTTATTATGCTGTTTTTTTTAAAACATTTTTTTTTTTTTTTAGTTGGAGTCTCACTCTGTCACCCAGACTGGAGTGCAGTGGCCGCTCCCGGCCACCGCAGCCTCGACCTACTGGGCTCCGGTGATCCTTCCGCCTCAGCCTTCCGAGTAGCTGGAATTACAGGCACGCGCTACCATACCCGGCTAATTTTTAAATTTTATTGTAGAGATGATGTCTCGCCTGCCCAGGTGGGTCTCGAACCCGCGGGCTCTGGCAATTCACTCACCTCAGCCTCCCAAAGGTGCGGGATTACAGGCTGAGCCACCGAGCCCGGCTATGCTGGTTTTTAACTTTTAATCTATCTCATATTTTTCAGTTTATTGTTTTTCTTTTATATCACTGGGTATAAAACTTATGAAATGATAACAGAATTTTTTTTGCCTCTTAGTTATCAAAGGTTATTAAGTACTCCCACATACAGTTTATTGATGATAGCAGGTATCTTTTAATCACATGTGTGCTGAAATATGTATTGTTTATGTTCCTCCTGGAAAGGACAAAGCATAGGAAGAAAAGATGCCCCATAGTAGAAAGCTCAAGGTACCAGGGTTAAGTACTCTCCATCTTCCATAGCTCTAAACTGCTCTAAAGTTATAATACAGAGGCCCTCAAATGTCTGTCCATATTGTCACAGCTCCTAGAGAAGGGCATGGCCAGGGCGCAAGGGCTCCTGTTCATTCCTGAACAATATTCCTGAGAGCTAATAGCAGGTGTGCTTCCCTGTTGCGTGCATCTGCTATGCACTCCCAGTAAGTAGTTTCTCTCAGTAAGTAGTTTCTCCCAGTAAGTAGTTACCTTGACTTCCCTGTAATCTATGCCCCATCAACTGAAATGCAACCCTAGTAAATAGTTACTCTCAGTAAGTAGTTTTCTTGACTTCCCTGTAATCTATGCCCCGTCCACTGAAAGATGCAAATCTCCTTTTACTCCCTTTCTCTGAGTGGTTAGAAGTTTTAATAATATGGTATCAATGTAATCGTAAGCCTTGTAAATTATATAACTTTTGTATCAATGTAATCCTAAACTTTATGATTTGTATAACTTTTGCATAATGCATGATGTCTTACAACCTTTACAGCAAGTTTGATTAATGCTTCTCCGGAGCCCTACTGATAAAAGCTACGAGATACCTCTGATACCTGCCACCAGGAAGTCTGGATGGAAAAATGTCACTATCGATAAATGAGGCTGAAGCTCAAGTTCTATACAATGCTCTGCTGGCCATATGGCTAATGTATAGGTACTAACAACTCCGGACTATAAAAGTGAACTGTAAAAGCCTAAAGGGTGAGCAGAGCTATTTTAAAAGACCTTTAGTCTGACTCTGCTCCCTGGATTCAAACTTAGAAATAAACTTCTTTCTACCAGTTTCCTGCTCCTTTGATTTATTGATATCAAGAGAGCAGCTGAGTGTTACTCGAACCATAACAATTACTCTAACAAATCCAAGTGCATACTAACTGTTGTTTGTTTTCTATGTCATGGTATAGCTGGGAAGTCAAAGATTTTCCTTGGAAATGGTGAGGTAAGAAAAGAGCAAAACATATATCTACCATCATACTTAAGTCCAAATACGAATCAAATCATCTCTACTTTTTAACTTCGTCCTAGGTTTTCTCACAGATTTTTTGTTAATGTCTTAAATGAGTATTTCTGTTCTTCAATTATTCTCTAGGATAGAGTTTAAAAGATAAATCAGCAGGTCATAAAAACATTGTGCCATGAAGTCATAATTACCAGTCTCCCTAGCTTCAATTGTGCCTTTAGTATAGTCAGACAACCACACTGTATTTACTAGTACAGTAGTTCTCAAAAAGTTGTTCCTGGACCACCAGCAATGGTATAAATGGTGAACTTCTTAGATTCCACCCTATATCTACTCAGTCAGAAACACAAGACTCAGTAATTTCTGTTTTTAACAAGCTCTCCCGGTGATTCTGATGCAAGCTGAATTCTGGGAACTGGTCTATGACATTTACTCTGATGTGCTGCCCTTATGACCCCATGTCTTTCTCAAACTTCCAAACTTGCTTTCTCATTCTCTGTTTTCTCATTCAGTGAAAAGTCACCAGGAAGGATCCTCTTCCATCAAACTCCCATCACATCTACATTTTTTCACTTGTGTTCATGTCTTCTGTCTTCTCTCTTGATAGTACCTCCTAGTCAAGGTTAACCTCTCCATTTGTGCAGTAAATCCTATACCCTCTTATTCACTCAACAACATATATCTAAACAGTTTCTCTCTCTTCTTTAGCATAATTATTTCTCTGTACCGTGTCATGTCGTTGCCATTAAAACAACCAAAGAAACAAATACAACCAGTAATTATTACCTGTATCTTAAAAAACAAGTCAGTCTCCTGGTTCCACAATCTTTCCCAGGTGTATCTGGACACATAATTCTTTCCCTTCACAGACAAAATCTTTGTGAGAACTGTTCCTCCCCACCCCGCCCCATCTCAAATGCTTTTTCTCCTTCTGTCTTGACTTTAGTCAGGCTTTTGCCTGCCTTTCTCCAATTAAACTACTCTTATGGAGGCCACCATGTGTTTTTATGTGTTTATGGTTAATTCTCAGTGTTCTTTCTTATTTAAACCAACAGACACACCTGATAGTTGTGCATCTCTCTTCCTTTTAAAAACTGTTCATTTGACTTCAAACAGCACATTCCCTTTTAGTTTTTCTATTTAGCTCAGCCAAGCTTGGAGTCCTCTGCAGGCTTTGATTTCTAGCCACATTTTCTCCCCTGAAGATCTTATCTAGTCTCAAAGATGTAAATACCATCTACATGCTAAGAATGCCTAACTCTGACTCTCTGTTCTGATTGTCTGATCTGATCTCCTGACAGACTTTGCTTGAATGTAAAATAAGTACCCCAAAATTAACATGCCAAAAGTTCATCTTGCCTATTCTGTGAACTGTCTTTCCATTTGCTCAGGAAAATAATCGTGTATTCTTCCTTGACTCTACTTCCACACAAGCCATATCCAATTAGCAAATCAAGTCAATTCTCCACTCAAAGTACCATATATCTTGTATGTAGCCATTGTGATGAACTCCACTGTTGCCACCTTCATAAACGCCACCATCTTTCTTACATTCACTTAGCTTTTCTTCTCCCCAGCATTCTGTCAAATATCTGTTTAGAAAAACAGAATATTGAGGAAATTGCCCGTATAACTAAAATCTACTAACTTGTCTCTTCATAATGGTCTATAAAAATATGTCACTTCTCTTTAAAAATTCTCCAATATCATTCCATCTGAGTCAAAATAAAAGCCAAGGTTCCTACAAAATCCCTAACATGATTTGGCCCCTATTTGTTCTCTGATCCAATGTTTTAATCTTTACCATTTATTTATTCACTCTGCTTCAGCAACCCTGGGTTCCTTGTACCTATTATAGAACTTAGCAGAAATGTTTCTATCTCAGGTCTTTTTGTTAATGGTTTTTTTTTGCATTGAATGCAATTCCCCAAGTTTTTTCCACATGGCTCACTTTCTTACTTTTCTCAAGTCTTAACCCATAATTTTCTTAATGAGCTCTTCCTTGGTCCCTCTATTTAGTTACAAGTCCTTGTCATCTTTATTTTCCTAAGAACTTATCACTATTTAACATACTATATAATTTACTTATTTTTCTTCTTATTTCTCTTCCTCACTAGAATATGTCTCTTGAGATCAAGGATATTTAAACATTTTTCCTCATTACACTATTCTCTACATGCAGGACTGTGTCTGGCACATATTATAAACCCCAAGTGTCTTTGTTGAATTAGTGAATTAATGAATAAATGAATGGATTAGAAAACCTTATTAAGAACTCTAAATAAATGGTAAGTGACTAAAGGTACTTGAACACTCTCATTTTAGCAGAAATATTTTAAAAGCCATAAAAGAACTATCCACCTTGCACAATTGACCCCGGAGACAGAATTCAGAAAGTGCTTAGCATGTTAATCTTATTTTTCACTCTACCACTTGAACTATGCATATTCTTTTTTTATAAGATGTATAAATTAATTTATCCAAATCTTTGGGGAAAATTAAAATTCAAGGGATATGCCTTAGTGGACTTCTATTTTTCCCCTTTAGTGGCATTCCATCAAATGTCAAGCATGATATTAAATAACATTACATTAGAAAGCGAGCCAAGTTGGTTGTCAAGTTTTAGAATAAATTAGTTTTAACATGTTTCACTTTTTTTGCATGTATTTATCTGAAGTGTACTCTTTAATTACTCTCATTTAAGAATAAGATGAAAATATGATCACTCTACTGTTTGAATGAATGCATTTTATATGCTTAGAATTAAAACTAAATGATTCTAGACACTTGGATATATTTAGTTGCATTATTATTTTACAAACATTAAATAAAATGTGTCATGCTTACTGATTTGAACATTTAAATTTAAATATAAGATTTTTAAAGTGTTGATGTAGCATACTCAAAATATTTATGTACTCTTGTTTAAACCTAGAATTAGCATAATTGGGGAAAATGCAAGGATTTTCATATATTAAACAAAAACAAGAAAAGTAGCACTGTGTTATTAATAGCAAATTTAGACTAATTTTTTCTAGATATGCTGTTATAGAGCTTCTAAATTTAATACAATAATTATAAAATGTATCATTTCCAATGTTTTTTATTGAAAAACTATTGTCAATTCAAGCAAAGTTTTTGTCAGTAATTTCACTTTTGCTATTTGTTCAGTTAACATAAAATAAAACACATTATGTGATTAAATATCTCTCTGATCCCATTTACAAAATAAAAGCAAAAATGAGTTAAAATGACAGAAAATTATATAAATAATTTTAAAACCTGAGCATAACTTCTTTGGATATGGCTTCCAAAAAAATATATGATGACCCCAAGTTTATATTACTGGATCTACCTATTGCAGAATCAGCAGGTAACTTTCCCCTTCTATACAAAACAGTCAACTGCTAGAGGTAGACTAATAGACTAGAAATGTTTAAATGCAAGCAATTTCTCACTAGACAAACATCAGCTATCATCTCTAGGGTAAGATAGCTTTGAAACCACCTGTACAAGGAGGGGAATCTCAAAACAACTGGAATTATTTAGGGGAGGGCGGCCCCATTGTAGGCTTCCCCTGCTAGGTAAGTGTTACATGGACCTATTGGCATTAATGTACCAGCTAGCATTGTTGCGAGAAACTGCATTGGGCTTCAGTGAATTATTATGATTTTATTATTATTATTATTATTATTGAATATTCTTTTATTGCATTTTCCCATTTCATGATAGGTGATTTACATCAATGATCTACCCACACATGCTGAGTGTTCAACAGTTTTTGAGCAAAAATGGCATCACTCTCATGCCCCACCCTCCCTATTAACCTGATCTCATCCTGAGTGACTTTTTTTGTTTTTGTTTTTGTTTCCCTACATGATAAAAGTCCTCAAAGGGAAATGTTTATGCTGATGTGAAAGAGGTGAAACAAAAACAGCAGAAGCACTAAAAGGCATTGAAATGGACAAGTTCAATAACTGTTTTGAGCAGTGGAAAAATTGTCTAAATAGATGTATTGCATCAAATGGAGAGTACTTTGAAAGGGACTTTCAATGTTTAAATATGTTTAAATATGTAAGAACAAATACACATTTTTAAACAAGTAAATTCTGGTTTTTCTTGGATTGCCCCTTGTATAAAATTGCCTTCCTTTCCTGTCCTGATCCCTGGGGAAGGGACAGGGCTAATCAACATATTATTATTTAAACAAAGGTCCTGAAACTGCTTGAGGAGGTAAGAAGCTATTGACAGACAAAATGACTTTAGTTTCCATGGACACTTCCTCACCCTACACCTTTCTCTTGGACTGCCTCCATAATGGCTCAAGGCTGAGAGGTAGTACCTGATGGATGGTCAGGGGAATTGTTTTGTAGATAGCATCTATTGCCCTGAAAACGGTATTTGAGCTCTTTCTCACACTGTACTCTAGCAGAACCGTACCCAGGCCCTACCCAGAACACCAGGAAGTCCTCTGTGGGTTACAAGATCTCAGAAAGACTGTCTCAACAGTCCTGCATGACATCATCAACCAATCAAGAGTCCCTGTCCCTCTTCCCATTAAGTTTACTTTAAAACCTTATCCTCTGAATCATTGGGGAGGCAGATTTGAATGATTTCTCTTGTCCTCCTTGCTTAGCTGCTTTGCAATATTAAACTGTTTCTTCATTGTAAGGGCTGTGTCAGTTTTGATTTTTCTGGGCAGCAGGCTTAAGAACCTGGCCCAGCTATAACAGCTTTAGAGGATTTTCAGTTTCATAGAAATTTTTAGTTCCAAGTTAGTTTTGATGAATTGTGAAATATACATTCAGTTCATATTTCTTGATGGAAGAAATATTAAATTTAGAACATAAGGACTTATACAGTATATGCATATATGTATATATGTATATACATGTATATGAATTCATCTCAGTCACTATAGAAAAACTATATGCATACTAAAATAAAGGAAATCAAATCACTTTCCTTTCTGCTGACATTCAAATTTAAATACAGAGAAAATCCATCTTAATAGGTTTCCAGGCTTTATCATTAGTGCTTAAATGTTCTACTGAGAGGTGAATTCAATGTTTGTTTTTGTTAAACAAATACAAGTTTTTTTTGTATTCAAAAGACTATGAATAGAGGTCTTTTAATCCAGTGGGAAAATTTTACAAAAATGGTGTGATAAAGAACTTTATATGTATTATGCAAAAATTTATTTTTTAAAATTAATTAATTTATTTATTATAAAGATGTGGGGTACAATTCAGGGTTAGGTATATAAACATTGATCATGCAGGTACCCTTGTTGATGAGGTATGCCCCTCCCTCCTATGCAAAAAGTTCAAATGCAATTAGATGTCGACAGCTTAAAGTAATGACAAAGTCATATGTGGCAATAATGTAGCAAATTCCCTGCAGGCCTCTCAGATTCAGCATTGGAAAACAAGCTGCCTGCTAGCCCCTCAAGCTAGAGCTCAAGTACTCACTGCTCAAAAAGCAACCAATCAGCCCACCATTAGGCCTGCTCCTCCTGCCTATTGGTCCTTAATACTGACCAGTCAGAACAGCTACAGCTCACAGCAAGTGCTAGTCAATCAGCTTGGACTTAGGACTGTATAAGCACCAGGTTTTCTGTCTCAGATGGGCAACCCTTTCAGGTCCCCTCCCACTACGGCAGCTTCTCTGTCCTCTCAATAAATCCTGCTTTCTCAATTTCTGGTTGTCCATGTCCCTCATTCTTCCAGGGCATGAGATAAGAACCTTGACCATGAAGAGCTGCAACCTGAAGAGCTGCAGATCATTGGAGCTTAACAGCTGGACACCCCAGAGGCTGGCTTGCCAGTCAACAGAGTGGGCTGAGACAGGAAAGCTGCCCAGAAGAAGGCAAAACTCCAAAGTTAAGACACCTCAGGGGCTAGGCTTGCCAGCCCACCAAACCAGCAACATTCTCAGTGCTTGGCTTGCTAGTTCATTAGATCCAACACTCCAGGGGCTAGGCTTGTCAGCCCGCCGAATCGCAACACTCTCAGGACTTGGCTTGCCAACCCATTAGAGCTGACACTTCTGGGGCTGGGATTACTAGCCCCTTGGCAACACTTTCTAGGGCTTGGCTGGCCTACCCACTGAGCTGACACTACCAAAGCCCAGGCTGACCTGAAAAATCCACATCACTTGGACACAGCTAAAGAAGGGAAGGAGAAAAGGACAACAAAGGATACAAAACTGTCCATTAGGTACCATGTTCACTGCTAGACAGGGAGAGGGCTTATTACAAGTTCAAGTCTTGCCTTCACACCATATACTTATGCAGCAAATCCTCAAATGTACCCCAGGATGCTAAAATAAATGAAAATAAAAAGAGAGGCACACCAACATTATCTATTTTCCCAAGCTGATGCTTTTTGCATGTTAACAAAATTTAGACCATGCAAAAGCAACCAAATAAACTACTACAGAGAGAAAACTATTGAATAATATAGCCTAAAATTTGAAATTAAAACATGGTATTTACTTGTTTAGAAAAAGAAAAATGTGTACAAATATTTTATAAATAATTAGATAAGCATTGCAGCTTTTCAAGAGATCAACATTTTAACAGTTTTGACTAATTTATTATATTTACTTTGATTTACTTATACAATAAAATAATTTTCAATACAGTTAACCATATAGACCAGGACTTTCCAAAAGAGAAATTGCCTTTGCAACACTCAGAAAAAATAATTTTATATATACAAATGCTTCATAAATTTTGTTTATCATAATAAATATTCTCCTTTATTTAAAATTATACTTTTATAAAAGTAAAATAAGAGGCAGACTGGTATAGTAGAATGTGAACTGATTATTAAAAGACTCAAGTTCTGGTTTAAGTTCTTTTGCTAACTAGAGATGTTCATTTACCTTACATCTGAAAAATTAAAGTTATTGCTTTGGTAATTTACAAAGACTTTCCAGTTTCAAAACTTATTTTTAAAAAACCTATCTTTGTCCTGTGGAAAATACACTAATGAAATTTTCTGCTTCATGATGAAAGACGCCATAGATATTGGTTAACATGGTCATCTACAGAGAGAAAAAAAATGGAAATTTTTAAACTACAGCTATACTACCTTGGGCTCCTATGATTGTGAAATGAATCAGATTTCTTTTTAGAAACATGATTTATTGATAACCAGAAAAACCCCAGAATTAAATTGTGACCCATGAATGACAAAACAACAAGAGAGAAAAAACTCTACAGAATTTCCAGGTGACAAAATTTTTACAGAAATTTATCTAACAGATAGGCCCAAATGCAAAGGAGAATTTGTGACATGTCAAATGTCAAAGTTAGCATTTCCTATCAATGAAGAAATAATAGATTCTTCAACAAATGGTGTTGGAAGAGCTAGAAAACAATAATGTTGGAGCTCTAGGAGTGAGGTCTTGTACCTTACACCAAAATAAATTCACAATTGATTAAGGATATAATTTTAAAACAAGCAAACAAAAAACACAAGGATAACGAAGCATGAAAGTAAATACTAGAAGATATAAACAACAACCTGGCAACTCTTTTTTTTTTTTTTTTTTTAGTCTCAGTGTGGGAAATGCCTCTCCACTCCAAGTCCAGCAAAATCTGCTCACACACAGCCTTCTCTGTCTCATCTGATGGCAAGTTTATCCTTCCAGGTACTCAGACCAAAAACTCTGAGGTCATACTTAACTTGGACCCTTTCAAACCTTCTGCCCTTTCTTTTTTTCTCTCATCCACATCCAGCCCATCAGAAATTCTATTCGCTTTAGCTTAAAATATATACAGAATCCAGCCAGTCTCACTATTCCTACTGCTACTACCCTAGGTGGAGCTACCTGGATTACTGCATTAGCTTCCCAAAAGCCTGCCCTATTTCTAACCTTGCCCCTTACCATTTCCTTCTCTCCAGTCTATTCTCACCACAGCAGACAGAGGATTTCTTTGAAAACATATGTCATATCATGACACTGTTAAAAAATCCTGCAACAGATCCCAATTTTACTTAGAGCAAAACCAAAGGCCTTATAATGGTCAATAAGGTGGGCCCAACAAAATCTGGCCTCCTAATTCCTCTCTGACGTCATTTACTACTAAGCCGCTTCTCACCTTGCTCCAGCCAAACAGTTCTCAGTCACTCTTCAGACATGTCTGGCATGATCATGTAACAGTTCATTTGCTGTAATCTGATGAATCAGATTTTGTTCATAAAATACATTGAGATGGTAAGGGTTGTTAAGGCAAATACAAGTTAAAAATCAGAAAAATAAATGTCTAGTTCTCCTTGGTTGAGAAGGGAAACTCCCTACTTTTCTTGTCTTATAGCATTTACTTTTACATGCACTTTTGTATTCTGTTTTGCTCTTTTGAGGTGTATGTAAATCTTTTTAAAAGCTAAATAAGCCTTTTGTCAGGTTTACAACCCAGAAATGTCTACTTAAGAATCTGGAAGTCATCTTTTTCTAATGTGAGCATCAAGGAAGATAACACCCCTATCTCCCAATTTCTGTGGGAGTGTAGAGGCCTAATTTTGGTTGGTACCAGACTCCAAGTTACAAACATATGTCTTTTCACAAGGTAGAGGATATTTGTTTTTCTTTTGGATAAAATAAATTTGCAACCATAGATGGTTATACAAATTACACATTAATTGAGGATGAAATATGTATGACAAAGGGTGCTGTCAAGTACTCTTTCTTGAGGACAAGTTATTGTTTATCTTGAAAAAATGTATATAATGGGTCTTACCTGCTTGACTTTATATAAGGATAATATATTTTTTTTTGTCTCTTCAATCCGCTTAGTAGATTGCCTGTGATACACATCACATTCTAGAGTAATGCTTATTGAATAATAAAAACTGTTTTTCTTTTTCTTCTACTATATGGAGAGGTTTTTTTTGGGTTGGGAGGATTTTATTTTTAATCATGTTTCCCCAATAGGATCAAAGGTTTCATATACAAAAAGACTGCATATAACAAAATACACATCTTTATTTCTAAGAACCCAAGAGAAACTGAGAGCAAGTTTTAAGAGGAGAGCAAGTTTTAAGAAAAGAGCAAGTGTGAGTGGAAAGAAAACATAGTAGGAAAGCTAAATCCGCTTAAAAAGCTGGCCAGTGAAAAACTTGTGACAGGAAGATAGTCTGAAACAAAACAGAATATTATAATTAAATATTAAGTTATTCATAGAGTTATCTTAAATCTTCATAAAGTAGCTGGAATATAAATATTCCTGTACTAATTGCATTTTAAGAGTGAAGAAATTGAGTCAAAATGCAACATAAAATTTAGGGGGAAGAAAATAATATAAAAAATATGATAGTTAACTTAATCCAAGTTCTTACACAAGGTACTGTAGCCTAAGGTCATATAAATCCCTACCATGTCTTCTGGATTTTCAAGAGAGTTTCATTTCTTTTGCCTGTTTTTTTCACAGCTGGAACTCTGTAGCCCAGATTGGAGTGCAGTGGCATGCTCATTGTCACCGCAGCCTCTACCTGCTAGGCTCAGGTGAATCTTCCACCTTAGCCTTCCAAGAAGCTAGAACTTCAGTCACACAACACCATGTGTGGCTTTTTTTATATATTTTAGAGACGAGGTCTCACCAAGTTGCCCAGGCTGATCTCGAACCCCTGAGCTCAGGCAATCCTTGTGCCTCTCCCAAAATACTGGGATTATAGGCTTGAGCCACTGTGCTTGGCCTTCTTTTGACTTTTAGAGGACAGGGTTTCCCTTGATTACATCTGGGTCACATTGGAGTTTTTAAATTTGAAAGGTTTATACATTTTGTATAGTAACATTAGTTGAACACTTGAGAATTAACAAAAGAAGCTGGGAAATTGGGTTTTTAAATATAGGGCAACTCTACTGAAATGTGACATTTTCTAGCTTATCAAACATTCATTAACATAGTAATCACTAAGGCCATGACAGCAAAGCTTAGCTGTTTTAGTGGATTTTTCATGATGTATAGGTATTTTCCACCTAGGACTGACCCCAAACAATCTGATTAAGATGGATATTTGGAAATTAGAAAGTGGGTCTTAAAAGGGAGATATTGGAGTACCTATAAATATCAGCAGGTAGAAGCAGAATGGTTAACTGTGCAAATATAAGAAAGCATATTTATACTTGAAGAAATTCACGAGGACTTCTGGCAAGATGGCGATGGGGCAGCATGGTCTGTGAGACCCTCTGCAAAAGAGAACACTCATAAAGACCCTATCTCTCTCCCATAGGCTGCACCTCCAACCTTCAGTAGCCTGCTCTTCACAGGGAGCTCAGCCACCACTGCTGTCACTGCTCAAACATCACAGTGGTCTGGGCCATCGCCACTGCTGCAGTATTGCCCACCCATGCCTGAGGCAACCCACGACTTCAGACTGGGAGGCCCTGCAAGCAGGATCTACTGAGATCACTGCTGCCGTGGCTACTGTTGCCACTGCCACTGCCACTGCCGCACCATGCCCCTCACCCAGAGCCAGGCTTGTGGAGCTCCCCCATGTACAGGGATGTGGCTGACGCTACTGCAGATACCGTCGCCGGCTCCCTCCCTTTCTGGCCAACCTCCAAGCTGCAGGCTTCAGCAGCTGCAGATAAAGGTCTACTGGGGTGAGATATCACCACCTGTTGGGTATCCAAGGTAACAACATCAAGAGGGGAATGACAGATGCTCTTCCCCCTTGATAAAGAGACAAGGCCAGATCTCAGTAATAGACTGGGCAGGGAGCCCACATCTGAACTGTTCTTCACAGCAGGCCAGTGGCAACTGCCCCTAACTGTGAACAATTCTACCAGCCTGCAAAGACAGCTAGAAATCAGAGCTGAAAGGACATTGGACTTAAAGGAAAAGTCTCAGAGTATGCTTCGTTGGTTCTGTTAGTTTACTGACTTTAATCTATCCCTTTTCTTTTTTTTTTTTTTTTATTTTTCTGTAAACCCCATCTTTGTATAGAGGAATAGCACACCAATAAGGAGATTGGTTAGCTTGTATGTTAGCATCATTGTATGTTTTAGTTTTTTCGTATGGTTGCTGATTAGTCATGGTTAGTGTTTTTCTTTTTATTTGTTTCAGTATTTGAGTCTCTTTTCACTTGCTAGTCAGTATACTCATCTGTTTTCCCTCTTAATACTCTCTATCTTTACTCCCCTCCTCCCCCCACTGTCTACTCCATTCTCTTCCCTCTGTTAACCTCATATTGCTTTCAGGGAGTAAAGATACAACCCACTGCATGGACAGATTCCAAGGCAGTGGGAAGTGGGTTTCAGACTATCCATCCACCTGTTGGTGGACACTGGAATCTGCAGAGAGATTTTGAATCACGGCTCTCCCCTTAATTAAATTTCAAAACTGCAAAAAGGACTGCCCTCAATTTACAGTCCAACTCCAGGACTGAACAAAGCAAGAGGAAATACAACAGGAAGAATAGGAGTTTTAACAAACAGAAGTAAAAACAACCCCTCCAACCCTGAATAACAGAATTAAAGGAGACAGGGAAATGGAGGGAATGGAAAAGTAGGAAGGAAAAAATCTGCACAAATGAAGAAAAACCCAAAGAAGAATATAGGGCTCACACAGACCCCTGGGAGGTCAGACACTGAGAAAACAGACTTTGGAACACAAATAATGAAGAGCCCCAGAATGACTGGTCACATACAACAAACCCAGACATCAAGACATTAAGAGGTAATAAAAAAAATTAGGAGAGATAAGAGGAAAATAGGAAGGAACTGATGACAGAAATAACAGCAGTAACGAATACTGTGATGGAAATAAATAACAAACTAATAAGCATGGAAAGCAGAATTAGCCAAGCAGAAGAAAGAACCTCAGAACTTGAAGAACAAAATGCAGAACTAACCCAAACTGTCAAAAACATAGAAAAGAAGCTTAAAAAGACAGAACAAAACCATCAAGAGATGAATGATTACTTCAAGAGACCCAATCTAAGAGTAATTGGCCTTCCTGAGGCAGAGAGAGAGTCAGAGGTTACACTGGAACAAACATTTCATGAAATCATTCAAGAAAACTTCCCCCATCTCATCAGTGATGCAAAAAATTCAAACACAAAAGATTCAGAGAACCTCTGCAAGACAACAAATGAGAAGACCAACTCCCAGACACATAGTAATTTGCCTAAACAAAGTAGCTATAAAAGAAAAAATTCTAAAGGCAGTAAGAGAAAAAGGTCAACTAGGGAAGACCATTTAGAATAGCAGCAGATTTAACTACAGAAACCCTCCAGGCTAGGAGAGCTTGGAGCCCTATCTTCAAAGTTCTAAAAGATAAACAAATTCAACCAAGAAAAACCTACCCTGCCAAGCTAAGCTTCATCAGTGAGGGAGAATTAAAATCTTTCCCAGATATCCAATCCCTAAGAACCTATGCTGCCACCAGACCACCTCTATAAGAAACACTTAAGAAAGTACTGAACACAGAAGAAAAGTAAAAAAGAATAGCAACATTATTCACAAGAGTATAGGCAAAAGATTAAAAACACACGTGAACCAATTCCAAAAGCAAAAGAAAGACAACAAACAAACAGGAACAACAACACTGTAAGAACCTTATGACAGGGATAACTCTCACATTTCAATAATTAACCTAAATGTGAATGGACTAAATGCACCACCAAAAAGACACAGAATGGCAAAATGGATAAAATATCACCAGGCAATAATTTATTGCCTTCAAGAGACTCACCTCACTAGAAAGGACACTCACAGACTCAAAGTAAGAGGATGAGATACAAACTTTCAGGCAAACAGAACACAAAAGAAACGAGGAGCTGCGATCTTAATTTCAGACAAAATACCCTTTAAGCTATCAAAAATTTAAAAAAGATACAGAAGGCCACTATATAATGATAAAAGGTTCAATCCATCAATAAGAAATATCCATCTTAAACATATATGCTCCCAACATAGGAGTGCCAACTTTCATAAAGTAGCTTCTATGTAAACTCAAAAATGATATCAACTCTAACACTATCATAGCTGGGGACTTCAATACCCACTCACAGTCCTAGACAGATCATCAGGACAAAAAATCAGCAATGAGATCTAGAACCTCAATGTGACTCTTGACCAAATGGACTTAATTGATATCTACAGACCACTCCATCCAACAACCACAGAATATACATTCTACTCATCACTACATGGAACGTACTCTAAAATTGACCACATACTTGGCCATAAATCAAGCATAAGCAAATTTTAAAAGATCAAAATTTTACCATGCACCTTCTCAGACCACAGTGGAATAAAAATAAACATCACCCCCAACAAGCTTCCCCCAAAACACACAAATACATGGACACTAAACAGCATGATGCTAAACAACTCCTGGGTCAATGATGAAATCAAAACAGAGATTAAAAGATATCTGGAAACAAATGAAAATGAAGAAACATCTTACCAAAATCTCTGGGATGCCATGAAAGCTATAGTAAGAGGGGAATTCATATCCCTACAAATGCACATGAAGAAAATGGAAGGATAACAAATTAACAGCCTAACAAGCCACCTAAGAATACTGAAAAAGTAAGACCACCAAAACCCTAACTTCAGTAGAAGAATCCAGATCACCAAAATAAAAGCCCAAATCTAGGACATAGAAGACAAGATAATACAAAAAATCAGTGAAACAAAAAAGCTGGTTCTTCAAAAAGATAAACAAGATCAATGGTCCCCTAGCTAGACTGACCAAAAAAAAAAAACAGAGAAAAAACCCAAATAAACACAATCAGAAACACAAAAGATGAAGTCACATCTGACCCTGCAGAAATACAAAAGATCATTAGAGACTACTATGTACACTTGTATAGAAACAAACCTGAAAACCTTAAGGAAATGGAGGACTTTCTGACATCACACAACCTGCCTAGGTTGAAACAAGAAGAAATTGAGACCCTAAATAGACCAATAACAATCAAGGAAATTGACTACGTAATAAGAAAACTTCCTACAAAAAAACGCCCTGGTTCAGATGGCTTTCCAGCAGAATTCTACAAGACATTTAGGGAGGAGGTGATACCAATCCTACTGAAGGTATTCCAGGCAATTGAGATTGATGGAATTCTCCCCAAATCATTTTATGAAGCTAACATCACATTGATACCCAAGCCAGGTAAAGACCCAACAAAGAAAGAGAACTATAGGCCAATAACTTTGATGAACATAGATGCTAAAATTCTCAAAAAGATCCTAGCAAACCAGATTCAACAACACTTCTCAAAAATCATCCATCATGACCAAATAGGCTTCATCCCTGGGACGCAAGGCTGGTTCAACATTTGTAAAACCATAAATGTCAAAACAAAAACCACATGATTATATCATCAGATGCAGAAAAAGTTTTTGATAAAACCCAGCACCCCTTCTTGTTAAAAATCCTCGAACATCTAGTCCTACGTGGAACATACCTCAAAATAGCAAAAGCCATCTATGAGAAACCCACAGCAAGCATACTCCTAAACGGACAAAAATTGGAAACATTTCCCCTGAAAACTGGAACAAGACAGGGATGCCCACTCTCACTCCTCCTGTTTAATATAGCGTTGGAAGTCCTGGCTAGAGCAATCAGAAAATAAAAGATAATCAGGGGTATCCAAATGGGAAAAGAGGAAGTCAAGTTATCTCTCTTTGTAGATGACATGATTGTGTACCTTGAAAACCCAAGAGAATCTGTCAAAAACCTCCTTACACTGATAAAGGACTTTGCTAAAGTCTCAGGATATAAAATAAATGTGCAAAAGACAATAGCATTTCTTTACACCAACAATTAACAAACAGAAACACAAATAAAAAGCACAATTCCATTTACAATAGCCACAAAAAAAAAAAAAATGAAATACCTTGGCAACTTCCTAACCAGAAATGTGAAAGACCTTTACAATGAGAGCTACAAAACACTGCTCAAAGAAATCAAAGATGACACAAACAAGTGGAAAAATATCCCATGCTCATGGATTGGAAGAATCAACATTGTGAAGCTATCCATTCTACCTAAGGCAATCTACAGATTTAATGCAATACTCATCAAATTACCAGCAACAGTCTTCTCAGACCTAGAAAAAACAACACAGGAATTCATATGGAAACACAAATGACCAAGAATAGCCAGAACAATTCTCAACAAAAAAAAAACAAAGCAGGAGGTATCATATTAGCAGACTTCAAACTTTACTATAAAGCTACAATAATCAAAACAGTTTGGTATTGGTACAGGAACAGGCATATAGACCAATGGAATAGAATTGAGATTCCAAAACCAAAACCTCAATTTCTCAACCAACTCATCTTTGACAAAGCCTCCACTACCTACCACTGGGAAGAGGAGAACCTATTCAATAAATGGTGCTGGGAAAACTGGCTGACCACATTCAGAGGTCTCAAACAAGATCCCTATCTATCCCTATCCACAAAAAATAACTCTAAAGGGATCAAAGACCTAAACGTAAAACCTCAAACTATAAGAACCTTTAAAAAATGCAGGATACACCCTTATGGAAATTGGAACTGGCGTCCAATTCCTGAGCAATAACCAAAATGCACGGGCCATAAGAGATAAGATAGATAAGTGGGACCTCATTAAACTGACAAGTTTCTGCAAAGCCAAAGAAACCATCAAGAGAGCAGGGAGACAGCCCACAGACTGGGAAAATATATTTGCCAACTCCAGTTCTGACAAAGGCCTAACATCTTGGATCTACAAGGAAGGAACTCAAACGTGCTGAAAAGAAAAAAACAAACAACCCCATTATAAAGTGGGCAAAAGGAAGCCAGGTTTGGTGGCTCATCCTGTAATCCCGGGCCTTTGGGAGGCTGAGGTGAGTGGATTGCCTGAGCCTGCCGGTTCGAGACCCACCTGGGCAGCGAGACCTCATCTCTACAATAAATCAAAAATCAGCCGGGCGTGGTAGCGCATGCCTGTACTTTCGGCTACTTGGAAGGCTGAGGCGGAAGGATCGCCGGAGCCCAGCAGGTTGAGGCTGCGGTGGCCGGGAGCGGTCACTGCACTCCAGTCTGGACGACAGAGTGAGACTCCAACTCACAAAAAATAAAAAATAAAAAAATAAAGTGGGCAAAAGATATGCACAAACACTTCTCAAAGGAAGACATCTGAGCGGCCAACAGATGCATGAAGAAATGTTCAACCTCACTAATCATCAAGGAGATGCAAATCAAAACTACACTGAGATACACCTAACTCCAGTCAGAATGGCAATTATCAATAACTCAAAAAATAACAGATGCTGGAGAGGATGTGGTGAAAAGGGAACACTTCTACATTGTTGGTGGGAGTGGAAACTAGTGCAGTCTCTGTGAAAAGCAGTGTGGCGATTCCTAAAAGCTCTAAATATCGACCTCCCATATGACCCCGCAATCCTCCTACTGGGAATATACCCTGAAGAACTCAAATCACTCTGTCAAAAAGATAACTGCACATGCATGTTTATCACAGCATTGTTCACAATAGCAAGCATCTGGAACCAACCATGTTGTCCATCAAAATTGGACTGGATTTAAAAAATGTGGTACATATACACAATGGAATACTATGCAGCCATAAAAAAGAACAAAATCATGAATTTTGCAGCAACCTGGATGGAGCTAGGGTCTATAATACTGAGCGATCTCTCACAGAACCAAAGATCTGAGTATCATATGTTCTCACTCATATATAGTGGACCTTGAACATCTATCATAATACTATGAGAAAAGGACTGACAGTGGTGGGAAATTATGGGGCGGGGGGTAGGGAGAGGAAGGGAGGTGGGAGTAACGGTAGTGAATATCTGTCTGGGGACAGGGAGACACCCCTTATTAACAAGGGTGCCTGAACAGTACATATTTGTAAACCTAACCCTTAACTGTACCCCATACAACTATACATAAAGATCTCTAACTAAATCAATATCCCCTGTTGCCTATCAATATACCTTATTTTAGTTTCTATTGGCATATTTCCTGTTTACCCATAGCTCCTCATGCAAAATGAAATGTTTAAAAGGCAATATTTAGAATTTTAGAAATTTAAAAAGTAAGGAACTTTACACATTTTCTACACTGGTGCTTCTTGAATTTCCTTGAATATGAGAGTCTTGTGGATGCTTGTTGAATATGGATCTTTCTGTCTCCCTACACTGGAGATTCTGATTATGAGAAGAATGAGACCTGAGAATTTAAATTGCTGGTACATATCCCTAGTAATTCTTATCATTAGGAATATATGAGGGAAAATTGATTATGTTTAAATTGTTCTTTGTACATATTGGCTCCCTCAAGCATGTAGTAAGTCTCACAGTGATGAGTTAGACTTCAGGTCTCCTAATTTCAGTTTTACTAACTTTTCTATTTCCTTGTGATTGAAGTTGTCTCAGTGATACCAAAATTTGCATGTATAGCCAAAATAATGGCAGAAATAGTAATATTAATATCAGAAAATCATGAGCACTATTACCAATTTCAACATAAAAAGTTATTTTGTTTTATCACACTGTTATATGAGAGAACAATTTTTTCAAAGACCAAGATGAAGAAAAAAACTTACAAGTTCATAGATTTTATTTATAAACTATTATAATTCAGTTTATTTTAGATCAATTAATAAACACATACTGTTAACTCTAGACTGATTTATAATATACATTAAAACTGCTATATAAATTTAAGTGCTTGTTCATAGCTCTTTTCAATCCAGGTAATTATTCAGAAATGAGAATAGTCCTATAGGCAGGTGCGTACTTGATGTAGGTTCCTTAAAAAGCTGTCAAATTAAGGAAATAAATAATACTAGTTTCTTCATTATGCTTCAGATAATGCTAATTCATAAATAGTTATCTACTTTCTTAAATATGTTTCAGATAATTATAGTTCATAACTATTTACTATTCCTTCTATTTTGGCAATATATTTTAATTAAAATAGACACCATCCACAATATATCTCAATTAATTTGAATTTTTCTCTATGAAAATGTGAGTGCCCCAAAATATTTTTATTCCTACCCTCTTTGAGAATTTTTGTGGTGGTGGGGATGAACTAGATAACAGTGCTTATTCCCTTAGCAGTATTAAAGAAACAGACTTGAGTCAGGAACCAGCTGAGAAACATTTGCAATATTTCTGGGGTTTACAGCTCAATGTTTTGGACATTGATAAGCTTTGCAAGAGCGCTTTAGGAGTTGTGTTGGTGATTGCATCCCATGAAGTCCTCTGAGATGTGTTTTTTTTTTTTTCCTCCAGAAAACCTAGCTGGACAATAGTAATATTTTACTTAGTGATAGACCAAACAGATGACATTATAATGGCACCTCTTCCAGTGTAGAGTACAAATTTACTACTATTGGATATACACGACTTTAGACAATATCTGATGCCTATGGTATCAGAGATGTCATCAGATGGAGAGAAAAATTGGTCCAGTGGAAGTGACTTGAAATATAAATAGGCTTATTTTTGAAGGTTTCTGCTACTTATTAATTTAATAGCAAAGTACTTAGTATCCTTGACTTTTAGTTCTTCACCTGTAGGATAGGAAAAATAATATCTAACTTGTAAGGTTGTTCTAAATCTCAAGTAAGAAGAATATGTATACTTTCAGAAACATGGTAAGAATTTAATAGCTGAGATGAAATCAATATGTGCTTTAATTTTATCATCAGTATACAAGTTTTCTCATGTTGGTAAGCACTTTTAATTCAGTTCTAAATTATAGATAAATCTACCTTAAATATTAAATTTAATTGTATACTTATATTTTACATACATATTTTAAGTAAGTATATAAAATATTATATATGTAAATATGTATTATTTATATATACATTTATACATAAAATGTGAATATGAAATATATGAGCTATTGCATATTCATGTAAAATAAATAAAATATATGTACAATACAAATAAAAATATATATGGTACTATGTTTGGGTTTTTTTTTTTTTTTTTTTTTTTTTTTTTGAGTTGGAGTCTCACTCTGTCACCCAGACTGGAGTGCAGTGGCCGCTCCCGGCCACCGCAGCCTCGACCTGCTGGGCTCCGGCGATCCTTCCGCCTCAGCCTTCCAAGTAGCCAGAAATACAGGCATGTGCTACCACGCCCGGCTGATTTTTTGATTTATTGTAGAGATGAGGTCTCGCTGCCTAGGCGGGTCTCGAACCCACGGGCTCAGGCAATCCACTCACCTCAGCCTCCCAAAGGCGCGGGATTACAGGCTGAGCCACCGAGCCCGGCTGTGTTTTTTTTTTTGAGTTAGAGTCTTACTCTGTAATTCAGGCTGGAGAGCAGTGGCACACTCATGGCCACCGCAGCCTCGACCTGCTGGGCTCAGGTAATCCTTCTGATTCAGCCTTCTGAGTAGCTAGAACCACAGGCACGTGCCACCAGGCTCAGCTATTATATTTTCTTTTATCGTTTATTAACATAGCTCCTTTCCTATATATTTGTTCACAGACAGAAATTACTAAAATATTACTTTCATTCCATTTTTTTGCTATTATTATGTCTCACCCTAAGGAAATGACTGGTGGAATATTTTAAATAAACAGCATGTAACTCAGATATTGTAATTTTCTTGTTTTCTAACAAAAAAATTAGATTACAGCAAATACATTTTATATATTTTGCAATCATAAACATAGCAACACCTTTTCTCTAGGGAAAATAAGCCTGCCCTCCAACTCTCTGGCTTGTTGGTGCCAGCTCTAGGATGAGGCCTGTGATCCTACTACTTGGGCCATGTTGGGCCACGTTATTAACACTGCTTTATGCGTCACCCCTTCTTCCAGAAAAACAAATTTCCAGGCCTTTGTCATTGATGTATGTATCCAGGGCAACTGGTGGTTTCAGCACCCACTGACTTACTTTTCTTCTCCTGTTGTATTTTTGCCTCAGAGGTTTCTGAACATTTATAGAAAAGTTATTTTTAAATATTTAGGATTTTTAGAAAACTTTAATAGAAAGGATATCAAATGTATATTTCCAGAATAAGACACCATCCACATTAATATATACTTTGTTTCTTAATGTAGCAATATACGAGGGGTCTAGGGGGAAATGTATACATATTTTAAGAGATCTACTTTTAATTCACCATAATCAGAAGTGTCTGGACACTGCTGGCAACCACTCTGGGCACCGCTTGTAATCCTCTGAATATTTGTCAAATATTCAATAAATCTGTGAGCATTTTCCTATATTCAAGAATCTTATTTTGTATGAATATCTATTCGAATAGATGCAATTAGCCTTGCTAATGCATTTACTTTATTTCTAATGATTTGTAGTACATACCATTTACAATAAACATTATCATATAAAAGTTATTTTGTCTATTTGTAAGGTGATGCGTGATAAAATTTCTGTATCTTTGAGAGATATGTTGTGTTTTAAAATACTGTGAATGCTATCCATTAAAATTCAAGGTGAACACTCTGATTTACACTTTCAATAAAGGTGCTGAGTGAGCCAATTTTCAAGCACCTTTGCCAACAATACTTATTATTTTTTAAAAAATTGGTCTTTTTCAGCCAGGCTCGGTGGCTCAGCCTGTAATCCTGTGCTTTGGGAGGCTGAGGTGAGTGGATTACTTGAGCCCGCAGGTTTGAGACCTGCTTGGGCAACTTGGTGAGACCTCATCTCTACAATAAATCAAAAATTAGCTGAGCATGGTAGCGCGCACCTGTAGTTCCAGGTACTTGGAAGGCTGAGGCGGAAGGATCGCCAGGGCCCAGCAGGTGAGGCTGCGGTGGCTGGGAGCGGCCACTGCACTCCAGTCTGGGCAACAGAGTGAGACTCCAACTCAAGAAAAAAAAAATTGGTCTTTTTCAATTAGATAAGTGCTTTAGCTTAGATTTCTTTTGAAAATGAATGATTTTGAGTAAATTTTAATGCTATTAAATCATCTCTTACTTTTCAATCTGCTCCCGTAATCCAATAATTTAGTAAGGAACAGCTTTTCTATTTAAAAACTATATGTAAAATTATTTCTCTCATGTATTATTGTTTAAAATAATGTGAAAGTATTGTAAAATGACATCTGACTGTATGATCATAATGAAACTTATTTTCCCACAAAATTACCAGTGAAGCCAAAGAAAGTGTTGAAAATTCAAAATAAAATAAAAATTTATTTTCATCAGTTTAGCAACATCACCAGAGAGCAATTTCCTCAAACTATAGAACAAGTAAAATTGGTTTACAGAAATACATTTTTTTCCCTAGGCCTATCTTTCTTATCTTCATGACCCCTTTCTTTCCCAAACACATGGACTACTGCAGAGATTTTTAACGACACTTTGCACTAGCTATCAGATTAATTAGTATGGTCCTAGTACTAAAAGGTAGACTGCAAAGAAGATCTGCTCTATCCATTTTCTACATGGACAAACTTCTCCTTGTTTACCAATGCCATCATCAATTTGTATGGAAGTTGACCCAAAATATAAGTATATTGAACAACAGAAAACATCTAGGAAACTTTTGAATGACTGAGAATATTCTTTAAAACTATCAAATCTGTGCCACCCAGATGTAATGATATTGAGAACATTTTGTTCACTCTTAAGTTCTCACGAATTGAGGGAAATTTTTGTTGATAACTATCTGAGGTAGAAGCTAAAACCTGAGGCCCAGAGTACATGAAAACACTGCTGTCTCTGAAACATTTTAAGCCTTTGTTAATTGCTATTAAAGTTTAAGAAAGAAGAAAAGGAGAATGAAGCTAGGAACCAGGAGGACAGAAGGTTTGTAGCACATTGTATACTTCCTCCTATGATCACTAAATTTTCAGTAAATCTTATTACAAAAATGCTGGATGGAAGGAGATTTCTTGGAGCAAACAATGAAGGGACTAAGTTCTGCCTACAAAGAGTCACGTGAGAAATATATGTGATATGGTATCTAGAAACCAAAACAAATAAACAAACAAAAGCAAAACAAAAAACACACACAAATAAACAAAAAATGCCCAAAAAACAAAAATCTGAGGAAGTAAGTCCCAATAACTTATTTTAAGAAGACTTTGACTCTCACAGACTTAATATTGAGCTTGAGTAAGATTTTAAGGTCTTTAAGGGTCTCAGTTAACCTAGGTGTTACATAATCTGTTTTACTTTAATGCAGCAAACTTTATAATACCTAAAATATCACATTTGAATATCCTTCTCTCTATATATTTTGAAAGATGATAATTGTAAATCCATATGAACAATCTTTGTAAACCTAGAATTATCCCTGTTTGGTTGTATCTTACAGTTACTTTAAGAAAATGCTAGAATAGGGCTTTGACTGATTTTATCTATGTGAGAATGTGTTTTAGTTTTCTTATGTGACAGAATGGATTAAGAAATTTTATATGTTTTTCTAAAATTTTTATATGCTACATATTTAAAAACATAGAAATTACCTGCTTTTTGGAAATCATGGTAAAATTTTGAAAAACTTGTAAATTTTTTTGACATATGTTTTTAAAAATTTTTTATGATATAGGCATATTGTTTGACTATGTTTTCAAATTTGATCATAATTAGTATATTTATTCCTGTCTTTTAATGTTTCATGATACAATTTTTGACAGCTTTATTTTTACTAGAAAAGTTATGGTTTTCATTTAAACTTTGAAACATCTGGACAAATTATATGTAGTATTCTTAAAACAAATTATATCTTTTTTTGTTAAATTATATCCCTATTTTCCTTTTATTTAGAATGTTCTAGGCTTTATTTATTGTTTTAACTTTATTGCTTGTTTATTGATTGTGCATTTTTTTAATGTTTGTTTTAAGTTATGTTAAGGATCTATAAATCTCAAAAATAGGTTGTTTTAGGAAATAAGGCTAACCTTAATAAAAAGCACAGTCTATAGATTGCAGTTATAAATGTTAATAGAATTTTTCTATCTCTCTCTAAAAATATATTTTATCCTGGAAAGATGTACATTTTATAATATAATACTTCATAAAGGCATGTTTTTAATAAAAAACACTACCTACTTATATAAAGTGTGTTCTTGTTGTTTCCCAAATATTACTATGAGCATCACAAAATTAGGTGTGCAAATATGTAAACTCAAGAGAAAACAATATATTCTAATATATACATGTCACTGCAGATCCTAGTTTATATGCCTGTGGGTATACCTGGTATACACACAAACTACTTGTATAATGTAAATACTATACATAAAAAAAATTGGTCCATATATGAATATACTTATGGACTCATATTTTATTTCAACATACCGATTATTACAATATGAGATAGTGGCAGATTATAGAATTTGGGAAATTCAGTAAATATATTTTAGAAGTTATTTTGAAATTAAATATAATGATTTCTAGAATGTTTTATTGTGTTGGAACTGAGACCTCCCTGAGTCCACAAAACCTTTTCTTGCACTGAGTTACTTTTGGAAGCCTTACATCAATCAGTTGACCATATATAAAAATTTCCACAAGGATGTCTCCTGCATTTTCTAAGGTTCTTATAGTTTGAGGTTTTATGTTTAGGTCTTTGATCCATTTAGAGCTGATTTCTGTTTATAATGACAGGTAGGGGTCTTGTTTTAATCTTCTGCATGTGGTCAGCCAGTTTTCCCAGCACCATTTACTGAATAGGCTCTTCTCTCCCCAGTGGTTGGTGGTGGAAGTTTTGTCGAAGATGAGTTTTGAGAAATTGAAGTTTTGCTTCTGGAATCTCTATCCTTTTCCATTTGTCTATATGCCTGTTCTTGTATCAATACCTTGTTATTTTGAACATTGTAGCTTTAGTGCCCATGCCATGAGTGATAAGATGGACAAGGACTTCATCAAACTGACAAACTTGTGCAAAGCCAAAGAAATCATCAAGAGAGCAAGGAGACAGCTCACAGACTGGGAAAAAATATTTGCTAACTGAATGTCTGACAAAGGCCTAACATCTAGTATCTATTACTGGAACTCAAACATACTGAAAAGAAAAAGAAACAAAAACAGCCCCATTACAAAGTGGACAAATATGAATAGACACTTCTTAAAGAAGACCTATGAGCAGCCAACAGAATCATGAAAAAATCCTCAGCCTCACTAGTCATCAAAGAAATGCAAATTAAAACTACACTGAGATACCACCAACTCCAATCAGGATGGCCATCATCAATAACTCAAAAAACAACAGATGCTGGAGAGGATTCACTCAAAAAGGGAACATTTCTGCACTGTTGGTGGGAGTATAAACTAGTACAGCCTCTGTGGAAAACGGTGTGACAATTCCTAAAAGATCTAAAAATCGACCTTCCATATGACCTGCAATCTGCCTTCTGGGAATATTCCTGGAAGAACTCAAATCACCCTATAAAAAAGATACCTGCACATGAATGTTTATTGCAGCATTCTTCACAATAGCAAGAACATGGAACCAACTCTGCTGCCCATTAAATGAGGACTGGATAAAAAATGTGGTATATATACACAATGGGATATTATGCAGCCATAAAGGACAAAATCATGAACTTCACAGAAACCTGGATGGACTTACAGTCTATAATACTGAGTGATGTATCACAGAAACAAAGAACTGAGTATCACACGTTCTCACTCCTAAGTGGACCTTGAACAATTGTCATAATACTATAAGAAAAGGATTGGCCATAGAAGGAAGCTGCCAGGTGGGGGGAGGGAAGGCAGGATAGACAGTAGTGGGAATTTGCTGGGGGAGGGGGGTACACCTCATCAACAAGGGTACCTGCATAATGAACATATGCATACCTAACCCTGAATTGTACCCCACATCTTTAAAATAAAAAAATTAAAAGAGAAAAAAAGAGAAAATGGAAACTTAGTGTTAAGTATAATACTGTATGTATATATTTCTATCTATTACCTATCCATCTACCTATCTATTTATCTATATCTATCTTATAGTCTGCTTTTTCTTCATGATTTTATTTTTATAAACTAATTATATCAATTAAGTTCCAAAATAAAATTTAACTAAATACTGTAGATATTTTTAGGATGCTACTTGATTCTCGCTGCTCAAGAAGCTTTTTCTTTAAACCTGATAATTCTTACCTACAAATAACTAGATTTATACTGTAGTAACAAAATGAATCTCCTTCCTAGATCTATTTTCAGCACAACAGAAGTAATGCATAGATGACATACAGGCAACCAAAATAAAACTTTGTCATGAAGAAACATGGAAAAGCTTTCTTTGCATGAAAAAACACAAAATGTTATTGATATATTTTTAACTAATTCTCTACTTGTAATAAGATAAATTATCACACAATGTCTTATGTCAAGAGAATACATGTATTTCCATTCTTATGTTAAAAAAACACATAATTTGTGGGGCTCAGTGGCTCAGTCTGTAATTCCGCACCTTTGGGAGGCTGAGGTGAGTGGATTGTCTGAGCCCGTGGGTTCGAGACTCGCCTGGGCAGTGAGACCTCATCTCTACAATAAATAAAAAAATCAGCTGGGCATGGTAGCGCATGCCTGTAATTCCAGCTACTCGGAAGGCTGAGGCGGAAGGATTGCCGAGCCCAGCAGGTCTGGGAACCGCCACTGCACTCCAGTCTGGGTGACAGAGTGAGGCTCCAACTCAACAAACAAGCAAACAAACAAACAAAAACACTTTATCTTACATTAGAAACATATTAGTTAGCTGTTAAAAATCACCTGTGGTATTAGCAAATGCTAGTGATGGCTAGTAGTCAAAGAATCAACTAAGAACCAAAGAATACTTTCTGACTTCCTCTACCTTTCTTTGTGTATGTTTACATCTTGAAAGTTTAGTTTTTTCTGTCCCTTCATCATCTCCCTTGTGCTGTTCTACTCATTTCAAGTTTTGCCTTAGAATATATTGTTGCTGTTGTTTTTCTGTTGTTGAGAGTAATCGTGAGAATAATCCATTATTTATCTATATTTTCTAACATTTTTAAACAGACCATAGCAGACCACTGATCATGCTTTGTGCTTATATTTGTGTCTCATTTTCTTCAACATTAGCTTCTTATATGGCAGTTTTGTTTTAACTCATGTTACAAATACACGCCACACCACGTAAACTATTGCATTCATTCAATAAGTGCTGGTTGTAAAATCATTAAATTTATAGTTTTCTTTAAGAAATTTTAAGACAAAGAGGTGATAATATAGGTTTCAACCATGCACAATATGCTTTTCACAGCAAGTATTTGAATAACATTCATTCTATAAGGACAAATTATACTCAACATGGTTTACGATGCATTATAAAACAATCCTTTAAGAAATACACTGTGCTAGCAAGTTGTAATTTGGTTCACATTATTTAACAATGCATTGCAAATACTTAAAGAAAGTCTAATTTTGTCTCAATGAGTATAGCACATTGGGGAATTGACATACTGAAGTATTCTTGGCAGTCATAAGAGTTTTCAGTGATGGCCTCATCACAGGGATCCTCTGTTCATGGAAGTAGCTATTACTCTTCACAGTTGTTGTAACTCATGCCAGCCCCATAAAATTGAGCATGTGGTTATCAACAGCAATTGAAACTGCTAATAACAATAAAGTTTAATTTGAACAAAGGTGTCAGAAACCAATGCTTTAGTATATCTGCTGTCACATTGTTGGCTTTAGCATATCAAGTATATTTAAAAATGAATGCCTAATCAGGTAAGTAACAATTTTGCAAGGAAAATAATATAAAACACATCAATTTCCTCCTTAGCTGCAATAGTACTGAAATAATAATCGTCATAAAACAGTCACTTAACAGCATGAATAAAGCAAGGATAAGGGCATAATATGCTTCCATGCAAAAATAAAATAGAGAAGTGATAAAAATAGAATTCAGAGTATGCAAAATAAATTCTAAAATGAATTATTTTCCATCTTCTCAGAAGTGAAATTTGACATTCAAAAAAAATACTATGCTAATTTCCACCTTCTTTGAACATTATCATTTATTATGTTTGAAAATGTTATTTTGGTACCATTCTTCTCTCTCTCTCTGTCTGTCTCTCATTCTCCCACTCTCTCTTTAATAACAGCAGACATTTCTATACTTTACTCTTTAAAAATTAACATTATATAATAAGTATGTCTCTGCTGTAAAGTTAATAACTAACTTAAGCAATAATAAAACATAAAATCAAGAAGGTATTTTCTCTAGTATATGATTGATTTAATTATAATTTTTTTGAGGTTATTGTAGATTCATATGCAGTTGTAAAACATAATGCAGAGAGTTCCTGTGTACATGATACTCAACATCCCCAATGGTGACTTCTTGTAAATTTACAATAGAAGAGCACAGCCAGGATTTTGACGTTGAACAGTAAGAGACAGAATGTTTCCATCAACAAAAGAATCCTTTCATGTTACTTTTTATAGCCATATAAGTTTTTTCCTTCTAATTCACTCCCTCCATAATCTCTGGCAATCACAAATCTCTTTTTCATTTCTACATTGTTGTCATTTAAAAAATATTAATAAATAAAATCATGAAGAATATAACCTTCAAGGCTTTTTTCACTCAGCATAATTCTCCTGAGATTCATCTAGGTTCTTGAATGTATTAATAGTTTATTCCCTATTATTGTGGAGTAGTATTCCACAGTATGATTTTATATCAGTTTATTTAACTATTGCCCTATTGTAAAACATTTTAGCTCTTTCCAAATTTTGCCAGTTACAAATAAAGCATAAGTATCCATTTATTAAGGATAAATACCCAGGAGTATAATTACTGGACCATGTGGTAGATGGTAAGTTTTGTTAAAAAAAAAAAAAAATGCCGAATCAGTCTCTAGAACTGACTGTACCATATTACATTCCACCAACATTGCATGAGTGATTCAGTCTCTGTATCTTTCACAGCATTTAACGATGACACTTTTTTTTTATTTTAGCCATTCTTTCAGTTATTTAGTGATATTTAATTGTGTTGTTAACTGGCATTTCCTTGATGGTCAATCATGTTGAATATTTTGTCAAGTGCTTATTTTCCTTCTGTAAATTTCATTCAGTGAAATGTCTGTTCATATATTATGCTCATTTCCAATTGGAGCATATGTGTGTGCTTGTGGACATGTGTGTGTGCGTGCGTGTATTTGCTAGTATTAAGCATTCTACAGGCCGGGCACAGTGGCTCATGTCTATAATCCCAGGACTTTGGGATGCTGAGTTGCGAGGATTACCTGAGCCTGAGCGTTCAATACCAGCCTGGGAAACATGGTGAAACCCTGTCTCTACAATAAGTCAAAAAATTAGCTGGTCATGGTAGCATGTGTCCGTAGTTCCAGCTACTTGGAAGGCTGAGGCGGAAGGATCACTTAAGTCCAGCATGTCGAGGCTGTGGTGGCCACGAGCATGCCACTGCACTCCAGGCTGGATGACAGAGTGAAACTCCAACTCAAAAATAATAATAATAATTCTGTATATATTCCAAATGCTGTTCCTTTGTTTGTTATGTGCTGTGGAAATAATTTTCTTTCAGTCAATAGCCTCTGTTTTGGTTCACTTAGCCTTTTGCAGAGGAAAAGTTTTAAATTTTGGTAAGCTTCAGCATATCAGTCTTGTCTTTTAAGGATCTCATTTTGCTGTTAAGACAAAGAACTCATTGCCTAGGCCTAAGTCTTGAACATTCCTCCTGCCCCATCTTTTTTTCTAAAAGTTTTAGAGTTCTACACTACATCTTGTATTTAAGTTTGCAGTGTATTTAAATTTTCAGAAGGTTTGACACTTAGATTGTTTCACTTTTTTGTCTATGAATGTTCAATTGATTTAACTATTGTTGAAAGAGTATCTTTCTTTTATTTAGTTGCTTTTGCACCTTTATCAAAAATCAGCTGTGCATATTTTTGTAGGTCAACTTGGGTATTCTTTTTTTTTTTTTTTTTTGAGTTAGAGTCTCACTCTGTTGCCCAGACTGAAGTGCAGTGGCCGCTCCCGGCCACCGCAGCCTCGACCTACTGGGCTCCGGCGATCCTTCCGCCTCAGCCTTCCGAGTAGCCGGAATTACAGGCATGCGCTACCACGCCCGGCTGATTTTTTGATTTATTGTAGAGATGAGGTCTCGCTGCCCAGGCGGGTCTCGAACCCGCGGGCTCAGGCAATCCACTCACCTCAGCCTCCCAAAGGTGCGGGATTACAGGCTGAGCCACCGAGCCCGGCTAACTTGGGTATTCTATATTTTTTCATTGAGTTATCTATCTCTGTGCAAATACTATACAGTCCTGATTACTGTAACTATGCAAGTCTTTAGGTACATTGATTCTTTCCACTTCGTTATTTTTTGTCAAAATTACTGTAGCTATTAGAGTTACTTTGCTTTTCAATATAAACTTTAAAAGAATCTTGACTATATGTCAAAAATTCTTTCTGTGATTTTGATGGTAATTTTGTTAAACCTGCACATCAGTTTGGGGAGAAATGACATATGTGCTAGTCATCCAATCCATGAACAAGGTATGTCTCTCTTTACTTAGATCATTTTAAATCTACTTTATCAACATTGTGTGTTTAATAAAAATTGTTGTGTATGTGCTTATTTTTAGTATTTACACCTAATTATTTAATTTTGAGCTTGTATAATTGGTATCTTCTCTTAAACTTTTGTGCAAATATGTTCATTGCTGGTATAGAAATACAATTTATTTCGTTTTTCTTGCCTCTTGCAACCTTACTGGACTCACTTACTAATTGTAGGAGTTTGTTTTTAAAAATTCATTGGTATTCTTGTCATAGACATTTACGTTATCTGAAAATCAGGAGAGTTTTATTTATTTATTTATTTTTAACTTTCTGTGTATCCTTTACTTCCTTTTCTTGCCTTGCCGAACTGGCTTTAACTTCCAACACTATGCTGAATAACACAGGGATCTTAGGGAGATAGCACTAAGTTTTCTCATCATTAAGCATAACACTAACCATAAATTTGTTGTAGCTGCTCAATACCAAGTTGAGGAAGTTTTTCTATATTGTTACTTTTCTGAGATACTTAATCATGGATGTGTGTTGAATTTTATAAAATGTGTTTTCTGCATTAAATATGACTATATGATAATTCACCTTTACTCTGTTAATCTGGTGGATTACATTAATTTTTGAATATTAAACCTGTTTTGAGTTCTTGGTATGAACCCTACTTGGTCATGATATATTTATACTTCTTTTAAATTTTGCTGAATTCTATTTGTTAATATTTAGTTAAGGACTTGGGGGGGTCTATATTCATGAGGAACATTTGTAAACAGTTTTGTTCTTGGCAATGTCTTTTTTCTGGTTTGGTACCAGGTTAATAATACAATCATAAGACAAATTAAGGTGTGTTTCCTCTTTTGTTTTCTGGAAGTGATTATGTAGAGTTGTTGTTAATTTTTTTAAAATATTTAGTAGAATTCTCCAGTGAAATCATCTTGGACAACAGATTTTACTGAGGGTATTTTCAAATAAAAAATTCAATTTCCTGCTTGGGACCAGAAGTGTTTTGAATTTCAGATTTTTTTTTGGATTTTGGAATGTTTGAGCACACCAAATGGTTGAGCACACCAAATCCAAAAATCTGAAATCTGAAAGCATCATGTCAGTGTTAAAAAAAATGCTTCAAATTTTGGAATATTTTAAATTTCAGAATTTTAGATTTGGGATGTTCAATCTAAAATAAATTAGTAACCCCTAAGACATGTAAAAATAGAATAAATGGAATATATTACCAAAAGGTAGAAGAAACAAGAGCATTACAGGTAGAAAGAGATAGATTTTTTTTCCTTCTGAGTATAAAGTCATAAGCTACAGATCATGCCACCTTAGAGTTGACAGCCATGTGATTTCTAAATTGTCTACCTATAGGTGACACCATTCTGGTTTCTTTGTGCTCTTCCCCAAAAGTTATGGTAAAAGGGATGGCTGCCCAAAACACTCATGAAGACCTGAGGCCATGCTTATTTGCTCTGGCATCTTCCAACAGGGAAAGTGTACATTGGTTCCAAGCATCCTGCATTTGCTGATACCCTTACTCAGTTTCAGTTCTGTTCCTCATAACTACATCATCACTGCAGAGCAAAACACAGGATTGAGATAGTGTGGTTTTTCATCCCCAAATGTGCTAAACTGCAGCAACTCTTTCCCTTAGGTTCTGGCTAAATGTTTTAAATAGATTCAATAACCCTTGTGGTTAGATCATCTTAATTTGGTCTGAGTCTTCCTGGGCTGTGTTTACCTATCATGTAGGCAAATACTGCATCAAGGTAATTTTCCACAGGACACAGGGGATGAATAGCAGCATGCCACATTTCCAAGACCTCCTTGTCAGTTGGTTTTTAGTTAGGTTCTGCCAAGAAGTGGCCCTGGAGGGAAATTGAGAGAAGGAAAGAGAAAAGAAAATACTCCCTTCTCACTGTTTCAGTCCAGCATCTGAACACCTCTACCACCAAGGATCCCCCTCTGCCAAACTAAGACTCAACTCTTGAGGACTTTGAAAGACTCACCAAAAACATTTGCAATGTGGAAAAAGAAGTTTGATTTCAAAATGTAAAATTGGAAAATCAAAATTAACACATTTTTCATAAAATACCTAAAAAAAGTAAACTTGGTCAAACTGTAAATTTTAATTCAACTCTTTAATAGTTTTATGTAAATGTAATAACGTTTGAATTACAAGAGCAAAATTAAGAACATATTTTAAAACTCGAAAATACATACATAAAAAGAGGAATTAAATTCCATTAATAATCATAGGACTATCCACATATGCTATTCCAATTTGGGTGAGTTGTGATGGTTTGAGTTTTTAAAATAATCTATGTCAACTGAGGTGTGTGGAAAGTTGTTCACATTTTTTCCCTTTTTATCTTTTAGATGTCTACATAGTCTGGAGTGATAGCCAGTGTTTCATTTCTTATTTGTTAATGTGTATAGTCTCTCTTTTTTATTTGATTGTTTTGTTAGAGGTTTGTCAATTTTACCAATATTTTCAGAAAACCTAGACCTTTTTACACTTACTTTTTTTTTTGGTCATTTTTCATTTCATTGCTTTTAACTGTCTGCATTAGTTCCTTCATTCTGCTTTTGTGGGTTTATTTTGTTCTTCTATTTCTAGATTCTTGAGATAGGAGTTGAGATTATTGATGAGTGATTTTTCTTTTTTAATTTTTTTTATTTTTGGAGGAGACTTTTCTAATGTAGTCACTTAGTACTGTAACTTTTCATCTCAGTACTATTTTACTAGTTTCAGAAAATGTTATGCTATATTTTAATTTTTTGTGATTATATTTGATTTATCTATATTGATTTTGAGTTGTCTCTTTTAATAAATTTTTTGAGGTACTCTAAGTATGACATTATATAAATAACTTATCACATACTACTAGTGTCATCACTTTATCAGTTTGAGTTGTGTGAAAACGTTACCTTACTTTAAGTCCCCTTGCCCTTTCCTATTTATAACATAAATGTCTTAAGTATTTTTTCTGCATACATTTAGAACCAAATTAGGCTGTGTAATTTTTGCTTCACCCACAAAACATAATTTAGAAAGTTCAAGAGAAGAGGGAAAAGTCAACTACATTTATCCATATTATTGCTTCTTATTTCCTTCTTACTCTTGATGCTCCATGTTTCCTTTTATTGCTTTCTTTTTACCTAGAAAACTTTCTTTAGTTAAACATTTAGGGTAGATTTATTGGAAAATATAATTATCTTTGTTTTCCTATGAGAATGTCTTGATATTTTCTTCATTTTTTGAATAATATTTTCACTCAAACAAGATTCAGAGTTGATCATATTTCTTCATTTTCCCTTAGACCTTTAAAATTATTGTACCAATTTCTTCTGGTGTCCATGGTTTCTGGTGAGAAATCTACTGTTGTTCAAATCATTCTTTTCTTCTGTAGATAAGGTATCATTTCCCTCCCATTGCATATATACATACATATACACATATATACATATATATACACACATACACACATAAACACATATATGTGTATATATGTATGTATGTATATAAGTATATATATATAAGCACTATATATATATATATATATATATATAGTGTTTAGTTTTCAGAAGCTTGACTTTAATGTTTCTAGGTGTGGATTTTTTTGAATTTCCCTTGTTTTGCATTTATTCTACTTCTGATTCTTGAATCTGTAAATATTTTGTTTTTGTTTCAACCAATTTAAAAAAGTTTTCAGCCACTATTTCTTCTAGTAATTTTCGGTTCTGCCCACTTTATTTTATCCTTCCAAAACTAGTAATGACACTAATAATAGATCTATTGCTTGAATTGCACGTCCCTGAACTTTTCTTATTTTTTCCAGTCTATTTTCTCTCTATTCTCAGATAGGGTACTTTTTATTCTATACGTGAGTTTACTGATTAACTCATATTTCTCTTCCATTCTTCCATCTTTGAGTTTACTAGTTCTTTCTTCTATATTCACCATTGTGCTGACATACCCATTCATTGTGTTTATTTCTTATATTGTACCTTTTAAATCTAAAATTTCTTTTTTTAATTTTTTTTTCATTTTAAAGATGTGGGGTACAATTCAGGGTTAGGTATACAAATATTGATTATGCAGGTACCCTAGTTGATAAGGCATGCCCCTCCCTCCCCTAGAAGTTTCCCTCAAGTGCCAATCCCACCCCCCTCCCCCGGCAGTTTCTCACTACTGCCAATTCCTTTCTTATAGTATTATTATAATTGTTCAAGATCCACTTATGAGTGAGAACATATGGTACTCTGTTATTTGTTTCTGTGATAGATCACTGAGTATGATCGACTCTAAATACATCCAAGTTGCTGCAAAGCCCATATGTTTGTCCTTCTCTATGGCTGCATAATATCCCATTGTGTATGTGTACCACATTTTTTTATCCAGTCCAGCTTTGATGGGCAGCATGGTTGGTTCCATGTTTTTGCTATTGTGAATAAAGCTGCAACAAACACGTGTGTGCAGGCATCTTTTTTGTAGAATGATTCAAGTTCCTCGGGGCATATTCCCAATAGGGGAATTGCTGGGTCATATGGAAGGTCAATTTCTAGTTCTTTTAGAAATCACTGCACAGTCTTCCTGAGAGGTTGCACTAGTTTGCATTCCCACCAGCAATGTAGTAGCGTTCCTTTTTCTCCACATCCTCCCCTGCATCTGTTGTTGTTTGACTTATTAGTGATGGTCATTCTTACTTGGGTTAGGTGGTATCTCAAGGTGGTTTTGACTTGCATTTCTCTGATAATTAGTGAGGCTGAGCATTTTTTCATGTGTCTGATGGCTGCTCGTATATCTTCTTTTGAGAATTGTAAATCTAAAAATTCTATTTGGTTCTGCTTGTCTTCTAGTTTATTGCTGAAAATTTATTTATTTACTAAAATTTTCTATTTTACATTTTTTTCTGTTCATATTTTCTCATTTAAGTATTTAATTATGTCTACTTTTAAGTTTTTTCCAGGTAATTATAGCATACATGTGACTGCAAAGTTTACATGTATTGATTGTCTTTTTACATTCACTTTGAGATCTTCTTGATTATTGGTAATTTGGGTTATTACATTATGGGATCCAGGTTCTCTTTAAACCTTCTGCTTTAGTTTGTTTTATTTCTAACACTGCAACAGCAAAGAAGGGGAATTTACTATCTCATTAATTCCAAGTAGGAGTGGAATTTCAGGTTCCCTTTCCTTGAATTTGAGGCAAATTCCTCTTTACTCCTGGGTTGGGGTAGGAGTTCTGGATTGCTACTAAAACTATGTCTCCATTGATACCTTCCTGACTGAGATGATGTGAAGTTCTTTGTTACTACTTTGTGTTTGACTTTCACTGACAGCACAGCAGGGATATTCTTCCTACCTTGCTGGAATGAAATTCCCAACACTATTCAATTTCTATAATATTCATTACTCATGCAAGGTTTTTAATTGTACTTAGTGGGATAAATATGGAAAAAATGTCTCTACGCCACCTTCCTGGAAGTGGAAGTCTGTTTTATTTATTTTAATTATAATATGCGGCTTTCTTTCATTTTTAAGACCATGCAATATGTTTCATCTGAAAGTAATGTAATTCCAATGTGTTTGGTCCAGTTTCTTTTTTCCTCCCAATTCTGGGACAACTGTTGAACTTTTTTTTTCTCAGATAGCTTAAAAAAATCAGGCAACTCATTGGGGTCCCCTCCTACTGTGGGAGCTTTTCTGTCCTTTCAAAAATTCCTCCTTTAAAAAAAAAAATCAATTACTATTCTAAGTGTCTCTTTGCTTTACCACCATTTTGACTGGAGGTTTGTCCTCTCTTACATAAATGGATGAATGGAAAGATAAGTAGACAACTGGATAGATAGATTAGGTAGATAGATGAAAGATAGGTAAATAGATAGATGACAGATAGACAGATATTACTTTCTGTTATCAAGTGACAAAATAACTTCATCTTTAGTTAGATGAAACCTGGAAATCTAATTCCCTACTTGTCCTTTCTCCCTCTATTTAAGATAGATATCCCTGACACTCCATGTTTCTAAAATACATGGACTAAAAATAACATTCTTTTCTGGAAAATGAAGTGGTCTTTCTGCCTTTGTCTTCTTAATAGCTTATTCCAAGATTTCTGAAGCAACATAAAATATTTCCTTTAAAAAAGTTTATTAGCTACTTTGTACTTTGCTTTCATCTTTCTGGCCCTCTCCTAATATAAAATTATTAATAGAGAAGTATAAAAGTAGTATCATTTATATGTAAAGGTAATTGCCGTGTCTTATGAGAAAGATGATATATTTCTTGCTTTAGACCCATTCTCTGAAATTTCACTTTATTTGCACATACTTTTATTTATATATGCTTCTTTACATGGTTAGCTGGTCCATAACAAAGAAAAACATCATTAACCAAAATATTAAAAACAAGTTTAATCCAAATTAGTGGACCTTTACAAGAAAGAAATATTGTCCTCTAGCTACATCCAAATGGCAAATAGATCAGTTACTGTGAATTATAAAAAACCCCAAGAGAGGTAGCATATTGTGGCAACAAACAAATCAGGACAAGATGTAAAACACTGTAACATGCTCCATAAATTCTTGATATCTAGTCCTAAGGCATCATTGTCCGCAGAAGAAAAATCAAGTGTGAAACATTTTACTGATTTCTGACTTTTCATACCCTGAATAGAAACATGTCAAAGTTAGAAAAGGTCTACATAAAGTCTACCTTAAAAAAAAAAAAACCCGCCCGCGGCCCCGGCGCTCCCGCCTCCCGCGGCCCCGGCGCTCCCGCCTCCCGCGGCCCGGCGCTCCCGGCGCCCCGGCGCTCGGCCCGCGCAGCTCATCACAACCCGACCTGAGAGGAGATCCACACAAATCGGCTTCAAGGAAGATCTGCAGGGATTTCTGCCAAATCTCCTGTGTTTGAGATTGTGCTGCTGGCTCGTGTGGGGCTTCTGTTGCCTGCTCAGAGGCAGGCAGCCATCTTGTTCCTGTCCGGCCCCACCCCTCTGGGGTGAGCAGATGAGATAGCACCACCTGCTGGCGACTCAAGGTAACAACACCGAAATGGGAGAAATAAGCCTGATAAAGACATAGACCAAACTGCTGAAGGAAAGCTGACCTGAGCTGTCCTTCACAACATATCAGGGCAATTGACTCTAACTGCAAACTAATTCACCGGCTTGAAAAGAAAACTACAAATCAGACCTGAAAGGACATTGGACTTAAACGAAAGGTCTCAGAGTGTGCTTCATTGATTCTATTAGTTTAATGACTTAATTCTATTCCTACAGTATTGTTCCCCTTTTTTCTCTTTTCCTTTTCCTTTTCTTCTCTTTTCTTCTGTCTGTAAACCATGTCTTTGTATAGAGGAACAACACACCAATAAGGTGGTTGGATAGCCGGTATGTTAGCATCACAATATGTTTTATTTGTGGTTGTATGAGAGTTGGTTCGACTGTAGCTGTGGTCCATCATTTTTAGCTGTTTTAGTATAGACCTCTCTCTCTATTTGTTGGCACACTCGTTAGTTTCCTCCTTACTTCTCTATCTCTCCACTCCCCTCTTCAACCCACTATCTGCTCCATTCTCTCCCCCCTGCTAACCACATTTTATTACAGGGAGTAAACCTACAGCCCCACTGCACGGACAGACTCCAGGGCAGTGGGAAGTGGGTTCCACATTATCCACACGCCTGTCAGCGAACAGCAGGACCTGCAGACAGATTTTGAATCACAGCTCTCCCTTAAATACATCTCAAAACTGCAAAAAAGGACCACCTCCAACCTACAGTGCAACTTCAAAATTGAACAAAGTAAGACGACATACATAAAGAATGGGAGATTGAATGAACAGAAGTAAAACCAGTCCCTTTACCCCTGAAAAACAAAATTAAAGAAGACGGTGACGTGGAGGGAAGGAAGAAGTAGGGAAGTGGAAAAACCGCACAAATGAAGAAAAACCAAAAGAAGAATATAGGGCTTACACAGACCCCTGGGAGATCAGACAATGAGAAAACAGATTCTGGAACACAGACAATGAAGACTCCCCAGAATGACTGGCTACATGCAACAAACCCAGACATCAAAACATTAATGGAGAGAATTTAAAAAATTGAGGCGAGACAAGAGGAAAATAGGAAGGAGCTGTTGTCAGAAATGACAGCAGTAAAGAATACTGTGATGGAAATGAACAACAGACTAATAAGCATGGAAAGCAGAATCAGTCAAGCAGAAGAAAGAATCTCAGAGCTCGAAGACCAAAACACAGAACTAACCCAAACTGTCAAAAGCATAGAAAAGAAGCTCAAAAAGACAGAACAAAACCTGCAAGAGATGAATGATCACTTCAAGAGACCAAACCTGAGAATAATTGGGCTTCCTGAGGCAGAAAGAGAAACAGAAGCCACACTGGAACAAACATTCCATGAAATACTTCAAGAAAACTTCCCTCATCTCAGTAAAGATGAAAAAATTCAAACACAAGAGATTCAGAGAACCCCTGCAAGACAACAAACGAGAAGACCAACTCCCAGACACATAATAGTTCGCCTAAACAAAGTAGCTATGAAAGGAAAAATCCTAAAGGCAGCAAGAGAAAAAGGCCAGACTACCTACCAGGGAAAACCAATCCGAATAGCAGCAGATTTATCCACAGAAACCCTTCAGGCCAGGAGAGCCTGGAGCCCTATCTTCAAAGTACTAAAAGAGAAACAATTTCAACCAAGAATAACCTACCCAGCTAAACTAAGCTTCATTAGTGAGGGAGAATTAAAATCTTTTCCAGACATCCAATCCCTAAGAACCTACGCTGCCACCAGACCACCGCTACAAGAAACACTCAAGAAAGTACTGAACACAGAAGAAAAAGAAAAAAGAACATCAGCATTCTTCACAAGAGTACAGGCAAAAGATTAAAAACACACCTGAACCAACTCCAAAACCCAAAGAAAGACAACAAATAAACAGTAACAACTCTGTAAGAACCTTATGACAGGGATCAACTCTTGCATTTCAATTATTAGCCTAAATGTGAACGGACTAAATGCACCACTGAAAAGACATAGATTGGCAAAATGGATAAAATATCATCAGGCAACAATCTATTGCCTTCAAGAGACTCACCTCACTAGAAAGGACACCCACAGACTCAAGGTAAGAGGATGGGAAACAGTCTTTCAGGCGAACGGAATACAAAAGAAAGGAGGAGTAGCCATCTTAATTTCAGACAAAATATCCTTCAAACTATTAAAAATCAAAAAAGATACAGAAGGTCACTACATAATGATAAAAGGTTCAATCCATCAACAAGAAATATCTATCCTAAACATATATGCACCCAACATAGGTGCACCAACCTTCTTAAAGCAACTTCTTGGAAAACTAAAGAAAGATATTGACTCTACCACTATCATAACTGGGGACTTTAATACCCCACTCACAACCCTAGACAGATCAACAGGACAAAAAATCAGCAAGGAGATCCGGAACCTCAATGTGACCTTGGACCAAATGGACTTAATTGATACTTACAGAACACTCCATCCAAAGACCACAGAATACACATTTTACTCATCACCACATGGAACATATTCTAAGATCGACCACATACTCGGCCATAAATCAAGTATAAGCAAATTTAAAAGGACCGAAATTCTACCAAACACCTTCTCGGACCACAGTGGAATAAAAATAAATATTGACACCAACAAAGTCCCCCAAAACCCACAAAGACATGGACACTAAACAGCATGATGCTAAACAACTCCTGGGTCAATGATGAAATCAAAACAGGGATCAAAAGATACCTGGAAACAAATGAAAATGAAGAAACATCTTACCAAAATCTCTGGGATGCCCTGAAAGCTGTAGTAAGAGGGGAATTTATATCCCTACAAACACACATGAAGAAAATGGAAGGAACAGAAATTCACAATCTAACAAGCCACCTAAAGAAGCTGGAAAAGCAAGACCACAAAAACCCTAATTTCAGCAGAAGAATCCAGATCACCAAAATAAAAGCCCAAATCCAGGACATAGAAGACAAAAAGATAATTGAAAAAATCAATGAAACAAAAAGCTGGTTCTTCGAAAGAATAAACAAGATCAATGGTCCCCTAGCTAGACTGACCAAGAAAAAACGAGAAAAAAAACAAATAAGCATAATCAGAAACACAAAAGATGAAGTCACATCTGACCCTGAAGAAATACAAAAGATCATTAGAGACTACTATGTACACTTGTATGGAAACAAACTTGAAAACCACAAGGAAATGGAGGACTTTCTGACATCACACAATCTACCTAGGTTGGAACAAGAAGAAATTGAGTCCCTAAATAGACCAATTACAATCAAGGAAATCGACTACGTAATCAGAAAACTTCCTACAAAAAAAGCCCTGGTCCAGATGGCTTTCCAGCAGAATTCTACAAGACATTCAAGGAGGAGCTGATACCAATCCTACTGAAGGTATTCCAGGTGATAGAAAAAGATGGAACGCTCCCCAAATCATTTTATGAAGCCAACATCACACTGATACCCAAGCCAGGTAAAGATCCAACAAAGAAAGAGAACTACAGGCCAATATCTTTGATGAACATAGATGCTAAAATTCTCAACAAAATCCTAGCAAACAGGATTCAACAATACATCTCAAAAATCATTCACCATGACCAAGTAGGCTTCATTCCTGGCATGCAAGGCTGGTTCAACATTCGTAAAACCATAAATGTAATTAAATACATCAACAGATGTCAAAACAAAAACCACATGATCATATCATTAGATGCAGAAAAAGCTTTTGATAAAATCCAGCACCCCTTCTTGATAAAAACCCTTGAACATCTAGGCATACGGGGAACATACCTCAAAATAATAAAAGCCATCTACGAGAAACCTACAGCCTGCATACTCCTAAATGGACAAAAATTGGAACCAATTCCCCTGAAAACTGGAACTAGACAAGGATGCCCACTCTCTCCCCTCCTGTTCAACATAGTATTGGAAGTCCTGGCTAGAGCAATCAGAGAAGACGAGGCAATCAGAGGTATTCAAATAGGAAAAGAGGAAGTCAAGTTATCTCTCTATGCAGATGATATGATGGTGTACCTTGAAAACCCAAGAGAATCTGTTAAAGGCCTCCTTACATTGATAAAGGCCTTTGGCAAAGTCTCAGGATACAAAATAAATGTACAAAAGACAATCGCATTTCTCTACACCAATAATAAACAAACAGAAACCCAAATAAAAAACACAATTCCATTCACAATAGCCACAAAAAAAATGAAATACCTTGGCATCTTCCTAACCAGAGACGTGAAAGACCTTTACAATGCAAATTACAAAACACTGCTCAAAGAAATCAAAGCTGACATGAACAAGTGGAAAAATATCCCATGCTCATGGATCGGAAGAATCAACATTGTGAAGATGTCCATCTTACCTAAGGCAATCTACAAATTCAATGCAATACCCATTAAATTACCAATAACATTCTTCTCTGACCTAGAAAAAACAACACAGGAATTCATATGGAAACACAAACGTCCAAGAATAGCCAGAACAATCCTCAGCAAAAAAAACAAAGCAGGTGGTATCACAATACCAGACTTCAAACTTTACTATAAGGTTACAATCATCAAAACAGCTTGGTATTGGTACAAGAACAGGCATATAGATCAATGGAACAGAATTGAGATTCCAGAAGCAAAACCTCAATTCCTCAACCAACTCATCTTCGACAAAGCCCCACCACCTACCAATGGGGTGAGGAGAACCTATTCAGTAAATGGTGCTGGGAAAACTGGTTGACCACATGTAGAAGATTGAAACAGGACCCCTATCTATCCCCATGCACAAAGGTTAACTCCAAATGGATCAGAGACCTAAATGTAAAACCTCAAACCATAAGAACATTAGAAAAGGAAGGAAATACTCTCATGGAAATCGGAACGGGCATCCAATTCCTGTACAAAACCCGAAACCCACAGGACTTAAGAGAGAAGATAGACAAATGGGACCTTATTAAACTGACAAGCTTCTGCAAAGCCAAAGAAACCATCAAGAGAGTAGGGAGACAGCCTACAGACTGGGAAAAAGTATTTGCAAACTCTAGGTCTGACAAAGGCTTAACATCCTGGATCTACAAGGAACTGAAACGTACTGAAAAGAAGAAAACAAGCAACCCCATTATAAAATGGGCAAAAGATATGAACAGACACTTCACAAAAGAAGACATTCGAGCAGCCAACAAACACATGAAGAAATGCTCAACCTCACTAATCATCAGGGAGATGCAAATCAAAACCACACTGAGATATCACCTAACTCCAGTCAGAATGGCAATTATCAACAACTCAAAAAATAACAGCTGCTGGAGAGGCTGTGGTGAAAAGGGAACACTTCTACACTGTTGGTGGGAGTGTAAGCTAGTGCAACCTCTGTGGAAAGCAGTGTGGCGATTCCTGAAAGCTCTAAATATTGACCTTCCTTATGACTCTGCAATCCCCCTACTGGGAATATACCCTGAAGAACACAAATCACTCTATAAAAAAGATACCTGTACACGTATGTTTATCGCAGCGTTATTCACAATAGCAAGAACCTGGAAACAACCATGCTGCCCATCAAAAGAGGACTGGATTAAAAAATGTGGTACATATACACGATGGAATACTACGCAGCCATGAAAAAGAACAAAATCATGGATTTCGCAGCTACCTGGATGGAACTAGAGTCTATAATACTGAGTGACCTCTCACAGAAACAAAGATCAGAATATCACATGTTTTCACTCATATAATGGACCTTGAACATCCAATGTAATACTATAAGAAAATGACTGATGGTACTGGGAAATTATGGGGGGGGATGGGATTAACAGTAGCTAATATCTATCTGGGACTGGGAAAACACCTCTTATCAATAGGGTGCCTGAATGAAACGTAATTGTACACCTAACCCTTAACTGTACCCTACAAAACGATAATAAAAAATACTGACTATAAAAAAAAAAAAAACCCAAACCAAAAAACACTAATAAGTTTTTGTAATGCTCAACTAAATTTTTTTCTGTGAGATGTTTTTCCTGCCCATATTCAAAAAAAAGTATTTTGATACCTGACAGAAACTTTGATGAAAGTACAATGGGGTAGTATGTCTTATGACATCAAATTTAAGTAAAGTAATTGTTTTCATCATTATTGAGTAACATAATTTATCATGGATGAAATTGAGCAACATTATTTATCATGACTGAAGCTAATATTGCATAAGCATATTTATAATATTTGTCAGCAATTTTACTAGAAATATTAAAATTCACATTACCTTGATATTGTATGCTTCTTCTTTATCTCTAAATCTGTCAGAATATGGCAAAATTTCACTATTGATTTGACAATAACCAGGATTGCTTTCTCTTTAAAGAAAGGAATTTCAAAGATCAGAATTGAAATTGATAAACCTACTGTTTTACACAGAGCTCAATTTCATGGAAATCTATAAACATACATTAAAAATACCATTTATACCAATGTTACCTTTGAATTACAATATTTGCAAACTTAAAGCACACATTGTATACTTTTCTTTGATTATATTCATTTTCACATAATTGATAAAAAAATATTTTAGCAAAAGGTGCATATGTATTTTTCAAATTAGTGCATTTCTCGATTTCTTGTAATATTTTTGTTACCCAGGGGATATTTTGGTACAGCTGTTGATTTTTTCTAGTAGATCTGTTGTTCTGATGGTGTGAAATGCATATCACATCAATTCCTAGTGTGTGAACTTATTTCTTCTTCAGGTTTTATGTCCTCTCTACTTATACCAAAACAGGATTATTTATTTATAGCAGACTCATACCATGTACACAAAACTAAACTTCTAGCAACTTCTACTATGTGATCATCTTTATTGTAAAAGATGCTTGGTGGCTGCAGGGACTTTTACAAAGAAGACTATTAACCAATTGTTTACTGGGTCCAAGCACACTCAACTGTGCATTTGTACTCATGAATATTTTCAAGTATTGTAGCTTTTTAATATTCTAAAGTACTTTATCATTGTCTTCTTAATATAAAATAGTCCTTTCCTAAGTAGCAAGTGATTACATTTCACATGAGATATGAAGTTAAGACAATTATTTGTATATTTTTCCAAAGCAGTCTGACCTTCTTGTACACTAAATATGCAAGCTTGGATTAGAAAATAAAGTAATATTATAAAACAGGATTTGATAACCATAGAATTGTTAATTGATATTATGAGGCATACATTTTCCTATGCTATATAATCTCTCTGTTGTATTTTTATTCTGCTGGAAATGGCAGCCACAAATTACACATGATTATTTAAGCTTAAATTGTAGTAAATTAAAATAAAATAAAATTGATAAAATTCAGTTTCTTCATCACACTAGTAATATAGCCAGTACTCATTTAACACATGTGTTATGACACTGCATTAGTCCAAGATTAGAGCATTTCCTTCACCATAGAAAGTCCTAGTGGATAGCACATATCTATAACAACTCTTTCTCTTTTTTTAGATTGGAAAATATAGTTTATTTAGAAAGTAAATTAGAGAGAGAGAGAGAGAGGAGATTCACCTCACCAAGGTAGGGGAGAGGGCCGAAGCTAGAAAACATTGTGGCCATAGCTCAAAGAGTCATGTGGCCTGGCTGGTGCTTAACAAAACAATGGCCTATAATGGTTCTTAGACTTTCAAATTTCTAAGAAGATTATTATTGAGTTTCTTTATAAATACCCCATAGATTAGTGAACTAATTTTTAAAAAGGAGGGAGTACACCACGAAAAAATATACTATGAGCAGAAACACTTGTGAGGCTATTGATTATAAGTGTGAGTTTACATATTTTATAAATAATGTATAATACAGATGAAAGGTTATTGCTCACCTATTTTATAGGTTATATAACTTCCCAGTCTCAGTGAACTAGATTCAAATGTGGACTCTACTTTGTACATGTAATACTCCTGTTTTACATCCTCCTTGTTGTATATTTTCACACAGAACAGAAACATAAATGCAGAATCTTCTCAAGTTTGGGAAAGAAGGCAGTATCAATTTGTAAGTTAATTATACCATCCAGGATAGGAGAAATGCAGACAATGGATTAAAAAGGACAGGACTTTGGTAACAATGACATGTTAAGATTGCACTAATATTTATGCAAGTGTTAGTTCCACTCATAATCACTTCTTCCTCTTAGTTAATTCTTAGTTTAGCATCTCAAGAAGAGGAAAAGAAGCAGCACTGTATTGTGTAGAATAATACATACCAAACAAATGCCACTAAAAACTCCAACTTTGTTATATCTAGCTTTGTGATATTGAATAGGATGATTAGCCATTCTTGGTCTTTATTTTCTCTTATTTAAAAGAACTGAATAGTGCATGTTCTCACTCATAAATGGGCCCTGAACACTAGTCACTTAGCACAAGGGAGGGAGCAGCAGTCACTGGACACAGCCAGGGGAGGAAGTAGGGGGCATGTGACAGCACAAAGGGTACCTGGACCTAAACCAGGGAAAGCATGGACCAGTTGGAGGCCAAACTTTACCTGAATGAAGTCTATTTGTGTAGTTAACCCTTACATGTACCCTACACCTCTATAATAAAATAAAATAGAATAAAATAAATAAATAGATAAAATAAACTCAGTGGTTTTCTGTCATCAATGTATTTTTTGTCATCAATGTAAATTCTTGCTTTATATTAATGTAGAAGCATACATCACACATCAATAATTATTATGAATGATTATTAGCATTAATATATTTATCTATAAAATTATGAAATATGTTTATATTTATATAAAAATATATATATATTTTTTGCCATCTCCTTACTCTCAGCTAATAACCACTGGATTAATTACATTCCTCTTTTATGTGACAGTACAATAACCAACCAGCTAAGCAAACCAACAAAAACAACAAACAAAAAGCCTCTAAAATCTTGAGATTTATGAAATTACTATTGGTTTTTCATATTTGCAAAAGATCTGAGATGTCAACCAGTTCAATATCCTAATGTTACAGTTGAGTCAACTGAAACCTAGAAAACAAGGACCATCTGAACCAAAAATGACTTATGATCCTAATTGAATTCTTTGTCATTAACGTATTTTCCTGTTTTATATTAATGTGTAAACATCCATTACACATCAACGATTATTATGAATAATTATTAACATTTAGCTTTATAAAGAAAGTTTAGCATTATATTCAGCACATGTGTAGGCTAGCATCTATGTCTACTTCACATTCAACATGTATAAAGTCATAACTAGTTGCATGATTTAGATTGAATTATCTGAGCTTTAGTTTTTTCTCCTTTTGATCCTACAGCCATATGCTGAAGGGCAAGCAAGACACACCTGGGGAAAGCCCATACTGAACTCATTCCAGCACACCTGCTCGACTCCTTCTACTTATATACCCCGTATTCCTGCTGACTACAATTTTACTAATCCTCTGACCTCATAAAGACTGCCAGGGGCTGGCATGCGTGATCAGCATGAAATCAAATGTGCCATATTGTTTAGCATCTGTTCCTAACTCCCCATGAAGTTTTCTTTGCAAACAGCACAGAGCTGTCAGCTTCAATCAGCTTGGTAGTGAACTCCACTAAGATGCATTAGCCTTCATCTAGGATTGCTCTTTCTATGATCATACCTGCATAAGAAGCACTTGGGCATGCAGTGGAGAGTTTTTATTTTAATACATCTATATTACGAAAAGAGAAATTCCCTCACTTTGCCCTATATTTCTATCAGTGTTTTATGAGATCTGAATGTTAAATATGTCTCCCAGGACAAATAACACTATTTTAGCAACTATTGTACGTCTCTCTTCCTCTTTGAAATGCTTCTCTGGAGGCTGTGATAAACTCTTTTGACTTAACTATTTAAGCATTCCCTTAATCTCATCTTCATTGCAAACAATCATAAACTTTAAATATATTAGTGTGCCTTTTTAGAAACACATTTCTATAATATGCAATGAACTTCAAATTGGATCGATTTGGATTTCTTACCAGGAATGGTGATTAAAGAAAAATTAGTTTATATATTAGAATGCAAAAGTACTGCATACTAGGCAATGACTGTCTTTAGGCTTTTACCACATAAACAAATTTAAATATTTAAACATCCTTAATCTGCCAAATGCTTAATCTAAAAGATATTAACTAAATATCTCCACATTTCCCAGAATACCAAAACATTCATTTGCATATTATGGTATTACAGATAATCATTTGCACTTTCATAAAAATTACATGCTCATTCTTAACAGTACTAAAAAGTTAGTGAAGATAAAAGAAAATGAATTTTATTAATTTAGAATCAGGTAATGCAATTTTGTCATCGAGTCAGTCTCAAAATATCAGTAATCTAATATGAATTATTTGTGTATAACTATGACTTGCTCACAGATCATCATCAGGCAATTATTTCAATTTTAAAGTTTTATTTATTCTTTTTCTGTCAAGAAGAAAGAAAATTTATTCTTTTTTCATCAATATGACTGACTCTATTTTTATTTGTTAAAAATTTCAGTTGAATTGATAAGACATTTTCTGAGCGTTTCAGTCTTCACATTCACATTTCAGAGCATTCTTGAATTTCTGGCATTCATCAACTATCATTTAAATGTGTTAAATGCAGAAGTGCTCTTGTAACTTCTTTGAAAGTACAATGAGGTTGGCATACAACTGTAAAACTCTGTAGTTCACTATTGAATATTTTAGTAATAAAATGAGTTATCAAAATGTAGTTAAATGACATTGAAACTCTACAAATTTAGATGTTTTTATCAATTTAAAAAAAATTTTATAACAGGCATAGTGGTATTTGCATTGTTGTTCTAGCTACTTGGGTGGCTGTGGGAGGATTGCTTGAAGTCAAGAGTTCTAGTCCAGTCTGGGCAACATAATGAGATCCTTTCTCTTTTTATTCTAAAAAAGAATGATTTTTAATAGCTCTTAGAGTGGTAATAGCATTATCAAGATAATTCAATTATATTTTTAAAATTTGTTAGTTGACCATAAGGATTAGTGACGCTCTACTACAAGTGCATAGATAAAAACCTGAGATTTCACAGTAGGTGACAGTCCAGAGGTTTCCAAAGATACAAGAATTCTGAAAAATTCTAATAGTTAAGAAGAAGATACAAAAGTGGGCATGAAAATAATGAGAAGGAACTTGACATATACAAGTTAATAGATTCTCCTCTCATTTTTTATACCCCTCAATCTCAACTATTGTTGACCTCCCTTATTAGTTTATTTCCTTTCCTACTCAAACTCTTGCCATATACAAAATTTCTAAGACCACAATTTATGCCTAATAGGCTGTAATTTCATTAATACAACTAACACTATCATATGCAAAGAAGCAAGAGACTAAATTAGCTCAGCATTTATTTGAGTTCCTAAGTAAGAATTAACTAGGACCTAAGAAACTGGCCTTAACTGAATCAAATATCACAATTAAAATGCCAGGTTTAAAACAAGATCAGTTTTATAAAATAAACATAAGATATAATTAGTTTGTTTCATAATAAAAATATTTTTCCTCTAGCAATTAGTGTATGTTACAAATCTTTCCAAGTGTTGATTCAGTCAAACTTAAAGAATATATTAAGATTCTGTGGAAGTACCATAATGGCACTTTATAAAGTCCTCAGAGATCCAGATATGCTTTTATGATCAAAGTAAAACACTGAAATCTCGGAGGTGTCCAGATTATGGAGCAAAAATTTATCTGTGTTCCAGAATATGAAAAAAAAAGTTTACTGCGAGAGTGAATTTATTTTTGAGTAGCAGAAGGTTGTTAGAGTAAACTTTCAAGTAAAGCTAACTGGAGTAGTAGTCATCTACAACAGGTAGAAAGTGGAGATGGGACTCTGGAAGACTGCTTATGATCTCAAAGATAAACTACACAGATTTGCTGAGCAAAAGAGACATATTCGGAATCAACTTGGAGTTTTAAAATTGTTGCATTTTGGAAGAAGAATTAGAGGCAAGACAGAGAGAGCAAGCAGTTGTTAAATTTTGGGAGAGAAAGTGGAATAGAATCCCCTGCATTGGAAATGGTACTGCACAGAAACACGAGGAAACTAGTCATGAGCTGGACTCTGAAGCTGACTGATGGACTGTTAGGAGCAATCTGCCTGATATTTATGTCTTACAGTGAAAACTTGTAGTGTGTGGGGGGGGAGTATTTACATAATAGGATGAGTGAAGAGGAGGAAGACTAAACTATTTCATTTACATTGACTGCAAAAACATGGAACAAGTGCTGCCTCACTAGTAATAGTTCGTGATATAATTCTTTATGTCTGAGCTTACTTGAAATGTCAGATAATGTCACTTCAACAAATAGCTCAATCTATAACTTTCAATCATTGCCAGTTTTCATAGTAAACAGAACAAATAAAGTTATCTTCCTACAATAAAACCATGCTACCTTCTTCACAAAATTGTATTTGGGTGTGACCAATGTATCTTTGCAACATTTGAAAGTCATAAGACTAATATTATATTTTTATATGAATAACAAAAAGTAAATCAGACCTATTCTGGTCTTATTAAAATTTAAAGACCCAGTGAGGGTTTTTTTTTTTTTTAATTTTTAAAGAATTTGTTGAATTATGCACAAGTTTGTTGTTTATTATTAATTCAGGGTGTTTTTTTCAATTCTATGCTACTGAGTAACATGGAGCAAAAACTTAATCAGTAGCAAATAGATAATTTAGAAATGTGTTCTAAGTTTAGTTATTGTGTCAAAGAAACTCATGATGATGTAATTTTGAAATCTAAACGCAAAATTTGAAGGAATGAAGAGAACTCCAATCTAGGAATCAACCAGACTCATTTATAGTATCTGAGTGTACTGTTTTTTATTGATCAACATAGTGAGTTATTCTCCCCTATTATTATAGTTTTTGTAATTCATGGCAGATGATTAATTTTAGCCAAGTAAACCAAAATGTATCTTTGCTCTAAACAAGAATAATTACTGCATTCATTTGAATAGCTCTCAGAATAATCTCTGTGTATAGTTACACAGTCCTCAATTTCCACGCTGTCACAGAGAATAAATGTCCTCAAAAGGACAACATGCAGCAGAGTTCCTGAAAACAAAAAAATGAGAGTAAGTACCATGCAGAAAGACAGATAGGAGAGAGAAGGCCCAGGTCCTGTGAGCAATGTTTATCCTGACAGAGGTGGAGGCTAAGCAGAGGCAGTAACTCCACAGACACTGCAGCAACAGACTGAATGATGTAGGCTAACGTGAGTTGGGCCAACCAGATCCGTATAACCGCTGAGGGAATCTGGCTACTCGGTGTTGGACACTGGAGCCAAAAGGTTGAGATCAAAGAAGTCTTGAGGCGTCAGGTGCAAAATGGGCTATGACGAAGCAGAAACTGTGAAGGAGCCGAGAAGAACCTGCTGGGTTAGAAGGGAATGAAGCCTGAAATTTTAAAATTTCTGCTTGTACTTTATTTTAAGCTCATTGTTTGCCACTGTGAACCTACTTATTCAGGTACATTTTATGACATGGTTAATTTGGAATATTTTTTTCACCACAGTTATGATATAACTTTTTTTTTCCTGTTAACAGCAATCAAATCTCCAAAAAGTTAGGAGAACTTGGAGGGGAGTCCAAAAAGAGTGAGTGTGTCTAACAAATACTCCCAACTCTTTTTTTTTTTTTTCTGGTCACATGGTAAGATTACTCTTAGCCTCTCTTTTGATGTCTGGTATGGGCATATACTTGATCAATGGATTTGAACAAAAGTAGTGTGTGTCATTTGTGGGTGAAGGCTTAAACAACCTGTGACAAATTCATGACTTTCTTTCTCCCTGTTGAGGATGCTGAAGTTGACATAGAACATCAACCACCCTGGGTTCTAGACTGAACTACAAGAAGCAGGGACTCTTGCCAATTCATCTTGGACATGTAGAAAAAGAAAAAGAAAGAAACTTGTTATATTAAGCCACTTAGATTTTGGAATAAGGCAGAACAACCTAGCCTATCCTGATTGGTACAATGAGTAACTAAAATGAAATATTAATAACTGAAAAAAAAGAGAAAGAAATAAGGTGGGGTCAGAGAGAGAAGCAGGGATCATCATACCAAAGTGCAGAGAGAAGCTTTCTACAGCTTTTTCAGTCTTGACTGCCTCAACGCTCTTGGACTGTTAATATTTAGGGATGAATAACTATTTCCTAGTACTAAAAAGTTTCTAAGTAGAATCGTATCTTTAGTTTTTGCCATTTTTGCATTATTAGCCCTCATTCTTTCCTTCTTCTTTTCTTTATCCAATCAATAATTAAATATGTATTAATTATCTAATATACAAGGATCGTTTTGCAAGCATGGTAAAAGAACAAGTAAGAAGCAACCTTATTTTTAAGGTTCTTACCGTCTAGGACAGGAGATTTGAGCAAAGAGCTAATTACTGCACAGGAGGGAGGAGAAGCCTTACTCAAAACTGACCATCTGCCTTGGTGGGAGGGGAAAAGGTAGGAAAAGTAAGAGTATGCAATTGTGTTGCCCTCAAACAGAGGATAAACTCATTGAAAGAGGTACAACATTTGTCTTTTTCAATATCCAGTGCGTATCATAGAACCATGAATATTTTAGGCTATTACCAATAATCATTGCAATTTTGAAAATGTTTGCTCAGACCATCCGATACTGTGCCCTCTGATGAATAAGCATAGGGAAAGGAATTTATTTTCTAAGATCATTACTATTCTTTGCTATTTTACACTTAAATCAATAATGTGAGAATAACATATCATATCTCTTCACTGAAGTCTCTGTGATCCTCTAGGTTTGTTTAGCAATATTTGATGATTTGTGTGAGAGCTTGGCATCAAAAATTTTATTCAACAGTTTGTGCCTCTCCTTCTGCTTTTGCCTGTGCACTACCTGTATAATTAAAGATGTTGATCCTCGTAAAGCAGTATAAAGCATTATTTTAAGGTTTAAGAACATCATTAAAATAATGAGTCATTTACATTTGATTACTTATACTTTATTACTAAAGATTTCAAATGTTCTGCCTGAAAAAAAGGAAAAGGTAATGCCTTTTTAAAAAATTTTAAACAATCTATGTTGGCTAACAGAAAATTTAATACATTTCCATGAAGAGAAAGAAAAGACATCTGCTTGCTTTCTCCTAAAAACCACTTTGTAACTAAAGCATGCATCTAATAATATTTTTTGTAAAGTCATTGCAATGGGCCATGATAGGAAAAAAGATTACATCTGGTAGAAAATCATATCATGAATTTCACTTGATTAGCAATGACATTTTTCATTGTATTCCCTCCTGTCCCCCACATGAGCTGTAGTTAAAATTATTTCATCTATTCCAAAATAGTACTTAAACACAAAGAAAAGAAATCTCTTATTATTAAGCTTATTTTGCAGTGTCAAACCTTCATAATTTTTATGAAAAGCAAAATAAAATTTATTAGATTTACATGAGTTAATTTTTGTTTTTATTTGTAAGTACTATCATAACATTCAATCCTTCCAAGGTGGCTAATAATTTCATTAAGATGAGTTTAAAGTGGTGATGAAATTTCAAGATATTTCGGAAGACATGGTGGGGAATGACTAAGGATGTATAAAAACTTATATTGAGAGAGAATTATATTTTAATACCCAGATTAGAGAAAAAATTATGAACTGATATTAAATTGTATAATGGTTATATAAAATATCATTGGGAGAATTCGTGTGAAGGGTACATGAGAACTCTACTATTTTTGCAAATTATTGAGGATCTTAAGTAATTTTTAAATATAATTTTTTTTTTTTTTGAGTTGGAGTCTCACTCTGTCACCCAGACTGGAGTGCAGTGGCCGCTCCCGGCCACCACAGCCTCGACCTGCTGGGCTCTGGCGATCCTTCTGCCTCAGCCTTACGAGTAGCCAGAATTACAGGCATGCACAACCATGCCCGGCTGATTTTTTGATTTATTGTAGAGATGAGGTCTTGCCAAGTTGCCCAGGCGGGTCTCGAACCTGCGGGCTCAGGCAATCCACTCATCTCAGCCTCCCAAAGCGCAGGATTATAGGCTGAGCCACCGAGCCCAGTTTAAATATAAAATTTTAATAAAATTATCAACAGCAAGTCTAGGACAAAGTTACCTTTGCAGATAATGAACAAAACTGTGAAATATAGTCCAACATTAAATACTTTAAAATAAACTAAAATAAAGTCCCGAAATGTCCTACAAATTTTGCATTTTGTACACTGTATATTCTTGAAAAAGTGTATTTAGGAGTATATCACATTTTATTTTTGAAATTATACTTGAATGGAAAGGTACATCTCTAACCAAGAACTGTGCATCGAATATAGCATAGGTATAAAAAACAATTCATTTATGTCAATAAGAAAACATAACTTGCAGCAAGTAAAAAAAATTACTTAAATTATGCTCAAAATTATTCTAAAGTCAGAAAAAAGTGATCTGAAATAATTGATTTTATGAAGAGTCTTTCTGTATCATATTGTAAACATAAGATACATACAAAAATCAAATGTGTTCTAAATTAAATCTAAAAGTAAAGGTCTGTTCTTTGAATACTAGATGTTTATCTGATTTTTTAAATGTTTCTCCTAGAATATAGTAGTCACTACATTAAGGTTTTGAATGAAAAAAGTGAAGTAATTTTTGGAGAAATTTATATAATCCAAGCCAATTGGAAATCTCTAAAACTGGTGGGTTTTTTTGTTTTTTATTTTTATTTTTTAAATAAAATACTATTATGGGAAACAGTAATTTAAACATCATTCCTCTGACCTTAGTATATGTGTATTTGTGTGTGTATGTATGTGTGTGTCTCTGTTTATATGTAAGTATAGGAGATCATGATGGTGTGTGTCTCTGTTTGTGTGTAAGTATAGGAGATCATGATGAGTATTTTAACAAAATTAAAGGCTTTCCAGGTTTTATCACATTTAAACTTAATTTAATCATGGGTTACTGTGAAGATACAAATGCCACAAGAGACGAAAACAGTAGTCTTTTTAATGTTCTTCAGTATTCTCTGCTGACCAGAGAACTGACTTCTATATAGTATTTCAGTCATTGAGAAGTTATAAAACAGCTAGTCAGGTTTTAAGTCAAGATCCTACAAAAGGAGGTTCATAATGCTCCCCTCCCCTTAGAACTATGAAGACAGTGATCTTCCCAAACAGTAGAAAATGGGTTAGACACAGATTAAAATTAATGAGTTACATGTTATTGTGCAGTAGGCATCAACAAGTAAATCTCAAGGAAATTGATTGGTCATCTACTATTTGCAAATACTGGGCAAAGCCCATTCAAGAAATATTTAAATTAATGTTAAAGATTAAGGGTCAGGATAAAGTTGAAGACATTCTCTTGAAACAGTTGGAGAACCAAAGAGAGCAGTGGACATTTCTCTCAGTTATTCAATTCACACCAAACTATTTCTTCCAATGAAATTAAAATCCCTACACATTTGACTGTAAGTTAGTCAATCAGAAAATATTATCCTTGGGAGGCTTGCCTTAACCAGTTAGAATTTTTTTGAGGGCTTCTGTATTCTCTAAAATAAGAGACAGCAAGCAAGGGTATAGAGGAAAAGAAAGAAAAATCTTTCTGCATTTTAGAACCTTTATATTTTGTTGTTGCTGATCTATGATTCACTTCCTTGGTGTGAAGCAGCAACTGGGCCTGAACTGGCCATCTCTTGCCCCTGGACCCCTCTGTATTTTGCAGTCCTCTCTGTGTTAAGCTTAATGCCAAGGGGCTCTGACTTCTGAAGGATACTTATCATCAAGTCTGCCCTCATGGGAATCCAGCCTGCTCGTGACTTATGACTTTCTCTTCCTGACTGCCTGCTCTATAATTTTAGGCTTCCTTACCCAGCCTCCACAATTATTTGGGACAGTCTTTTGTAATACATTCATTAGAATGTATGTTATTATCAACATACATAATGTATATTATACATTAATTAAATAATACTAACATTTTTAGATTAGTAATAAATATATTAAGGGACTTGTAGGCTTAATGGTTTCATTCTTTTTAAATATAAATAAATATTTTATTATTATCAAATAGGTTATAAAATATAACATTTATTTTTATAATTACTGATAGTGGATTCAAATTGCTAATACCTAAAATAATCACGTATATGTAATATATATGTACATAATATAAACTGTGTTTGTGTGTGTTAAAAACAATTGAATGGGTCTTACATATGATCAATCTCTTTTTCCCATGGTATTTTTTTCCCATGGCTGATTCATTTACACAGGTTTGGATATAGTTTAATTTTATGTCTTCTAAACTATGGTCTCTTCTGCACTCCATGCTGGATGTTTTCTGGTATCAGCACTAATTGCAAAGTTTTTAGTATCTCTGCTGCAATTGCTAAAGTTCAATATTCTAGTTATAGTTATGTTCAGGCTCAATTACTCATACTTCCTTATATCTCTATTGTTTCTACACTCATTTTTAAAAATTTGCTATTGTTTAAAATTGAGTATTTGCAAATTTTCTCAAATGACAATTCCCTCTGCAAAATTTCATCATCTTGTGGAAATCTTCTGCACAGGAAGACTGTGAAAAGATTACTTTAAGGCTCTTCTCTGGCTATTGGTTAATAATTTTCTCTTTTTATCTTCAATGTTTTCAACAAAATGTTGTACCCTGAGGCTTTGCTCATTGCTTATCTGCTCACTAGAATTGAAAAGAAAATATATATTCCAAGGAAAGGAAGCAGTGAGTGGGTAGGCTGAGAGTGGGTGAGTAGGAGATGCATGCATTCATTCAGCACACACTTATTCAAGCTTCCATATGATCACTCTAAATGAAATCATTTTCGGCAATCGCAATTTGAATCTACTTTCACTTATTATTAAAATCAAATGTCCTCTGTTTTATGTACTTGATCAAGAACAGAATATTCATTTGTATTTTAAAAAGAATGAAACCCATATAACCATGGAGGAAAAGAGACTTACAAATTGATAATGAATTTGTAATCATTTGTTTTCTCTGGAATCCCCATTGGATAGTTCAGTCTAATTGTATGCTACGTAATATAAAACACTAATTGGAAACACGGGGATATAAACTTTATTAATATTCTTGATTACAAAAATACCAAATAATGATTATAATGTGACTTTTAAAACCAACATAACCTGGTTTTGATTTAATTTGTGAATTGTTAAACATTTGATTTAATTCCCAGTCATTCCAATACAACAATGCACTGATATTGATTGAACTTAAAAGAAAAATCACTGTAAGGTGATTATAGATTTCCTTAGGAGTGTAAGATGAACAACACTATGCTAGTAAAAATAATTTTATACTATTGAATTTTTCTGAAAATACAAACAAGCCAATTGTAAGGACAGAATGCAATCTAGTAAGTATACTTGGGGAAATAGCTCTTAAGTCAGAATTAATAACTAGAGAATTATGGCTGAGAGCAGAGAGTCAATTAATATATATAATGATGAAAATATCTTTAATCTTAAAAGCATAGCAAAACTGAAGTGGCTGAAGAAACCAAGCTCTAGGGTAAGTCTATAGTAAATCATAAGAAACAGGTGTAACCCATTACACAACTACAGGCAAGACTTTAGCCTAGCATCAAACTCCTAAGAAAAGTTTCAATGGTCAAAATACAGTTAAATTGCAAAAACTCCTTGCAGTAAAGTAGAAAAAAATAGCACTTTCTAAAAAAAGAAAATAAACAATTTCCCAATGGCCTAAAATTTACTCCATGTGATAACACTACCTAAAATAACAACAAAAAACCCTGAAGTACTCAACAAACCTATCAGACACTGCTTGCCCAAATAACGCTTTTCAGAGTGTGGGGTCCAATACTCTCTGGAATACAATGAATGTAAAAATTAGATAATGCTAATACGGTGCTAAGCAAGTGTTTGTTGAACCTGAGCCTAGATCCTGCATAAATAATTTCCTCTTTTAATTGACTCAGGTATTGTATTACTCTGTATTGTGTCTCACAGATATTGACATAGGGACACACAGTAGAAGACATTCAACCATTAGAAAACAAACATAAGTACAGTCATTTCCGGATAAACTAGAAACAAATATAGGACACACCACAAAAATACTTAGCACTTTATGATGTCATTGACTTCTGGTGTTAGTGTGCTGTCTTGACATTACTTCTGGTCATGAAATTCCACTCACATAATCTCCTTAAGGGTGAAAATCAGTCTTATCCATTTGGCAATTTTTTTTTTACCTAACATTTTATTTGACATACAGTGGACTTATTTATTTTTGAAAAAGGGAAGAATTTAATAACAGAAAATTTGAGATCTTGCCATATGACTCAGAAGATTAGACAGATTTCAAATTATTGCTTTTGGTCTTATAACTCAGATTTGACTCTTTCAACTAAAACTTTTAATTTTTTTGAAATTGGTTCATGTATGCATGATCATTACTTCACGTGTAAAACAAGGGTTTAAAATGCATATTTTATGGAAAAATTAGTTTATTCTGTAAAATCCTCTAATGTTTTATGTATTTTCAAAATATCAGTGACAATATTATATTAAATATCAATCATTTATTGGGCTTTATGTTGTTCCCTGGGGTGATATATATGAGAACTATCACATTAATAAATTATGTGAAAAATAATACTTTTTAAATTACTGAGAAATTGATTAGTGGGTAGAAATGATTACCAATGTAAATGTTAAAATATCCCTACCTTTCATGATTTACAAATTTTTAACTTAAAATGTAGCAGTGTGATAAAATTATATTCACAAATATATTGATCCTCCATATTGATACAATATATAATGGTATCGAGATATGCATTTCATATTTACACATATGTATATCAGTGTTTATATTCTTGAGAAGCACAAAAACTTCCTTTAGAAAATTATTTGGCCTCTTCATCACTGGATAAGGAGGAATTGATATTATTTACACCAATAAGAATAGTAGATATGCATAAAGTTTAAATAATGAGTCAGCAATTTGTTTCTCATACTCTTCATGATAAAAGATTGATCATGTGTGTCAATTACATATATACACAAACACACAGACGTTAACGGTAGACTATTCTGTTTGACATCACACAGATCTACATTCTAAATAGCTTCTATTTTAAAAATATATATAATAGTAAGTACATTTAGAAGGGGGTAACACAATTTCAGAAGAGGTTCGTTAATAAACAATGTTTTAACAAGGTTCTACTTTTCTTGCAGGTGCTTTTTAAGAAATATATGATATCAGAGACATTTTTTCTTATTTGGAGGAAGAAGTAGACAGCAATTTACTGACCCCAAATAATTTCATTGCAGTGAAGTCCTGTGAGGGAGAATTGTGATCCCTGCTTTCTTATGCACTTGCCTCCAGTCACTTAAGAAGATTGGTGTTATTAAAATCCCAATTACATTAAAAGAAATTAAGATTCAGAGAGGTTTAGCATTGCGTCAAGTATCTTAGAAAAATCAAGGGCAGTTGAGGAACTCAGAGCATCTGACTCCAAATGTCGTGCTCTTATCTCATTAGAAGCACTGCCCCACAGAAATTTCTAAGCCTTCAGGATTTACAAGTTACCAGATTGAACATATTAACTTATCTAAAAGAAGGGGTCATTCAGAAGTTACTGTGCCCTGCTATGGAGACTCAGAGAAAAGAAAGGCCAGAGGTAAACTTTGGAAGTTCAACCCAAGCTTCGTATGAGGCAGCATTAGTCTTGGCTAGTGAATACAACAAGTGATTTCATCCTGATGACCCTAAACAGTGAATTCATTTTACCTTCACAGTTCTATGTCCATGGCCTTTAGGTAACTTTTTGAGTATGAGTTAGAAACAGTAGTAGATATTGAGTCTTCTGGTATCCAAGACAATTACATTTCTCATTTATTAATAGGTTTGCATTCTGAGTTTAATCATCAGTATCATAAGAACTAGAAATTGACTTTCCATATGACCCAGCAATTCCCATATTGGGAATATACCTGGAGGAACTCAAATCATTCTACAAAAAGGATACCTGCACATGTGTGTTTGCTGCAGCTCTATTCACAATAGCAAAAATATGGAACCAACCATGCTACCCATCAAGTTGGAATGAATTAAAAAAAAGTTACATATACATACAATGGAACATTATACAGTCATAAAGAAAGACAAACATATGGACTTTGCAGCAACTTGAATGGATTTAGAGTCAATCTCATACTAAGTGAGCTATCACAGAAACAAAAATAAAGTACCATATGTTCTCACTCATAAGTGGATCTTGAACAATTATAATACTATAAGAAAGGGATTGGCAGCAGTGGGAAACTGCCAGAGGAGGAGGGGTGGGATTGGCAGCTTAGGGCAACTGCTAGGGGAGGGAGGAGCACACTTCATCAACAAGGGTACCTGCATAATCAATGTTTATATACCTAACCCTGATCTGTACCCCACATGTTTAAAATAAATAAATAAAAATAAGGCCAAAAAAAATCAGTATCTTTTTTTTTTTTTTACCATAGGCAGGTACAACACACACATGCCAATGCAAAGACATACATAATAACATCAGCCTTACAAAGAATATTAAGTTAAGGCTGTTTCTTTTTTTTATACATTTCTATAATAGCAGTCTGCAAAACCTGGTGCATCAATATCTGGGCTTCTAATCAATGCTATAATAAAATGTATGCTTGCAGGCAATGTCATATCCAAGTTACAAAAACCATGTACATCTGCTACTAACATTTGAAATATTTATCAATGTTTCTAATCCAAAGATTTAATATGAAAATATACAATGATCTGTCACTTTTAGCTGGAAAAATCAGATTTGTTGGTTGAAAAGTGATATAAATGTGATATTATTTTGCTTGTTAAGTCTATACCATTTACCAGTAATATATAAGTGAAATCAATTAAAATAATTGTATTACTGTTTTTAATAAGCAGCTGACAAGTGCTCCTGAGTGTCACTGTCATTCCATTCTTCTGACAGAAGTTATTAATCACTGAATATTATGTTTAGGATTAAGAGGGGTTAATCAGGAGGGTTGAAAATAAGAAAAAAATCCCCAAGAATTTAAGATGAACAAAACCCATATAAATTATTTTTTTTTTTTTTTGAGTTGGAGTCTCACTCTGTCACCCAGACGAGTGCAGTGGCTGCTCCCGGCCACCGCAGTCTCAACCTGCTGGGCTTCAGCGATCCTTCCACCTCAAACTTCCAAATAGCTGGAACTACAGGTGTGCGCAACCACGCCCAGCTAATTTTTGATTTATTGTAGAGATGAGGTCTCACCAAGTTGCCCAGGCGGGTCTTGAACCCGCGGGCTCAGGCAATCCACACCTCGGCCTCCCAAAGCACAGGATTACAGGCTGAGCCACTGAGCCCAGCTTAAATTATCTTAAAAAACAGAAATATTTAGCAAGTTTTGTTCATAATTTTAGGAAAGTGTTTAAAAATCTTTCTATTTTCTAATTCCATTCATTTCTAGGCACTGAAGTATTAAAATGTGATATAATGAGAAAAGTCATGTATATAAATTGCCCATCCATTTGAATACTGTCATTACTATTCACCTTTCTACTCTGCTTCTTTGTTTATTTTGGGATTTTAGCATCTTCAGCTCACTATTCCCATATTGAGAGATTTTCACTATGTGACACCTCATTAATTACATGACCTGTGTATCATATTTGGATCACTTGCATATTTGAAGTTTCTCTGATTTATTTTTCTGAATAAACTCTGTGGTTTATTATAGTTGTAAAACCTGTAAGCTCAGTACAATTTCTTTAATTATAGGAAAAATTTAAATTTTAGCTTATGAAATGAAGTATAACTAAAATGTTATTCTAGGTCTGTTATGTAAAACATTAAAAACAAATGTTCCAGTTACATAATCTGAAACTTTACCTGTTTTCTACCAACAACTTTAAAGGAGTATCTTTTCCTTCCTACCTATAAGTAGTCTTTAAGGAGATATTAATGCCAAATACCATTAACACTGAATTGTTCTGAGAGACCAGTGACCAGACAGAACTATTCCACAGCTACTGACCTTTTTCATAGAAATATAAATGTGGGCATGTTATACTCTTCCTATGTATTCAAAGAATCCTAGTATTTTTTTAAATAAGTAATCAGAAACCTGTGTTTGTTCCTCTTTTTCTCATAGGAATAAAGCCATACACCACTCAAATAAATTGACTTTTTCAACATTTTTGATAATCATAAGGTAGTCATAAGTTCATGTCAGTTTGTAAATGAATACCTTCCTTGTTTATTAAGTAAAGATTTTGTCATTGGTGCTTTCTGTGAACAACTATCACAAAACTCTTGGCATTGGTTTTTTTGATGCTGTTGATTTCAGTTTTTGAATTTCAGAGCCAACTGTTCTTTTCCACCTGCATTCTGCACAAAGTATGCAATTTGAGCATTACAGAGTATAAATTGGAAAAAATGAAAGGGAGCACAGCAAAGTCTGAAGTAGTGGCCCATGCTCAAAAATATCCTTTACAATAAATAGTTTTTTGAAGTTATAGATGAGGAATAGTTTGTATAAGTACATTTTTGTAATTACAAACTTAAAAAAGACATTCAAATATGTACTAGGATGATTTTTAAAAATAAAAACAATGGATAACTAGTAAATGGACCATGTAAGTTGTGTGTGTGTGTGTGTGTGTGTGTGTGTGTGTGTGTTGTGTGTGTGTGTTTATGAGAGAAAAGAAGAAGGAGAAGAAGGAAGAAAAGGAAGAGAGATTGAGAGAGAGTATGAAATAATGGATAAGCTTTGTGAAATAGCAAAACATTATAGATTAAACAAGCATAACATTGTAGAATAAAGAAAAAGTAAGAATGTGAGAAGATATCTTTGTCTTGAGTCTAGTTGTTTAAATAGTCTTGATATGGGGCAAAAGAATCCTACTCAGATTTGGGCATTTAACCTGCCTGCATCTAATTTAAAAACATCATTTAAAGTACAAAAGAATACAAAAGTAGATATTAAACTTTAGATATAAAAAGTTGTCTGTTTTCTGCACTTTTAAAACTTCTTCATGAGTCTCAATTTCTAACAATGATATTGAGATGGAGAAGAATAAGGAAGGGTGAATAAACTAAACTTTTTTTCAATTAAAGTTAGCTCAGTCTTGCAGTTTAAAGTGGAAGCAAGTGAGAGCAAAGCATTAATCAACCAATTTATAGTTCAACTTTATATCAGAGTCATTTCTTCTGTTGTGTCTGTGCTCAAGTAGTCATGTAGAATTTGGGATGGGGACTTATCATGTACATTTGGATCATTTTATTATCATTTAGATTATTTCTGCTCTCCATGGTGATGGCTACTTTCGGTCTGGTTTCTGGATGTCCTATTGGCACTGGATATCATAGTTCACACTTGGTAAATTGTGTGAGTTATGATTTTGACACAAACTAGGCAATGTGATTGCTCCTGTTGCTCACATAGCTCCATCATTATTATCATACAGTTTCTAAGTTCCCAGAAGTATTCTTTATTTAAAAGATTAAAGAATAAGATTAAAGGTTAAAGATGTTCCCTCTGTAAGGTCTGCAATAGAGTTACTTTCTCTAGGACCTCGGAAGTCCTATTGATGTCATCAAAACTAATTTCCATTCTCTCAGGAGTGTATAAGAACCCCTACTTTTCTGTATAAATCTTTTTCTTTCTTATTAATAAAAAGCGCTATAGAAGAGACAACGCAAATGTCCTTAATGAAATTAAGGAATTCAGTCATTAGGAAAGGATAGGGAGAGAAGGAGACAAGTTTTTTGCCAAGCAACCGCCAATTGAGAAACTTCTGGAGGCAGATCTGTGGGGTTCTTCAGCAGATATTATTTTATATGCCACTCTAGAACTCACAGATATCAGATGGTTGTGCTTTGTATTGATTTAAAAATAGGAGGGAACACATTGATGGTATTCCCTAGGAAGACCATGTAAAGTGAGAGGAGGAACAATAAACCCAAAATCCTGAGAAAAATTTAAGAAGTCTGACAAGAAAGACAAACAAATGGACTTCGCAGCAACTTGGATGGATTTAGAGTCTATTACACTCAGTGATCTATCACAGAAACAAAGAACGGAGTACCACATGTTCTCACTCAAAGAATACCCTGAACATTTGCCATAATACATTAAGAGATTGACAGTAATGGGATACTGCTGGGATGGGTGGGGGTGGGGGGTGGGCACAACATCAATAAGGAACCTGATCTCAAACCAGGCAAAGTGAGGACCAAAGGGAGGCTCAAACTTTACCTGTACGATGACCAGATGACCACTTGTATGCCTAATCATGAAATGAACCCCACATCTTTAAAACAAACAAATAAATAAAATAATACTGATAAAAAGAAAACCATGAGTAATCTAGAACTCAGCGAAAGTCCATAGGAAACACTGTAGAGAAATTTAGGTTATCCAATCAGAGGAGGTCTTTCAAGTATATGTAATATGACTCAATGCAGTGCACAATGCTTTTCATTCAAAGCCTGGTCCTTATTCCTGTGACTTACAGGAGAAAATTTTGTGTGATCAATGTTTTCTTCTAATAAAATATTACTTCATTACTTGCTGATAACATTACAAATTTTTATCTTTTCCTTTAAATTTATATATTATCAAACCGTGTCTTGGTGTTTATTTTTTTATTAGAAAAACTACGAATATTAACATCTACTATGAAATATTTTTTATGACTGAATATTACCTGTCTGCTATAAACTTCAATCTGTCTTGGATCTCTTTATTTCTGTTTTAAAAACTCATTATTTATAGACTGCGTGTCTGATACCAGATGTCTTTATCTCTTTTCTCTTTACTATCTTTGTCTTTCCCATTGTTTCCCAGATTTTTAAAGTTGTTGCCACGGTTTATTCTCTGTATCACTCATTTTATTTTTCTGCAATAACATTTGTATTTTTTAGTGTATCCAATCTGATCACATTTTCGGTTTCTGTTTATTTACCTTGTTTAATTTCATAATGTTCTTATTTTGGTGATCATTTACCATATATGTTACATTATTCCTTTTTATTTTTTTATTGAGAACAGTAAGCAATTGTTTGTAAGATGTTCTGCTTTGTAAAGTAACTACATTATCTCATAAAAATAATTTTTATTCTTATAGATAGTAAACTGTTCTCTTGCAAGATAAAATTTTTGCCTATCCCCATGTTGAATTTGGGGGTTTTTCTTATTCATGAGCAAATACTTATCTGTATAGTTGTCTGGGCTGTCTTGGCTGTCTTTTATGATTATTTTGTTATTGTAAACTTTATCTTTTCACAGTGATATCAAGAAAATCAAGTGATAGTAACGTTCTGGTAGATATTGAACATGTGCTACCTCCTCTTTCTTGTACCTTATGCCCCATTTATATCCCCTGTAATACAGAGATTATTTGTTTATCATCAGGGGACAAGGACACTCTTGGAAAAAATTAGATTTCTTGAATAAGAAAAAAATAAAATAAAATTTATGTGCAAATGACTTTTTAAGATAGTATCAAAAAGGAATCCTGAAGCAAGTGAAAACTTTACAGAGACACTTTAACCAAAATGTTCTACCCTATACTAATATTTGACCTTAAAAGTGTAAAGTATGTCCATTCTGTCACTTGGAACACAGTCGCTATTTATAGACAGGTTACCTTTCACTTTTCTGAGTTAGGGCCATTTAGGAAATAGGTGGAGGATTCTATTGAACACCTTTGGCATTTCTGGCATGTAGTTGTAAAAGCTATTACATCACCTCTCTTAATTAATTAGGATAATTGTAGAAACATTTTCAGTGTTTTGATTTATGTGCTTTCATTTGTATTACTTTGGGTTGCTGTTATAGGTTTTTAATTTGATGTTTTTCATGAATAATTTTTTTTTGAAAATTTGGAGCCGTCACTTTTAGATTTCTCTGCTAAGGCTGTTACTTGTTAATATCATAAAAATATCCAATGATATTATTAAAATTATTTTACAAGTGAAGGAGACTGACACATAGAGATTAAAAAACATATTAAGTTCACAAGCTAGATTTAGCACAAGCAACTGAGCACAAGTATAAATCCAAAAACGGAGTTTTCACGCATTATATTATGTTGACTACTTCTGCTTTAATCTGTCCGTTCTGCTTATAGATTTTATTTTAAAAAGTTGCACCATTATACATATATATAATATACTTATCTAAGTATTCTGATGTATTGTTTTTAAATACAACTAAAAATGTAATTATATGAGTATTTCAGAAAGCATTGGTTTCTTGCTCCCAATCCTATACTTAGTGTGATTATACAGTTTGATTTATTTCAGTCTTTCTATATTCAAATATCTCATAGAAACTGTTTCAAGTATGTTTTATAATCTATTATTCAACTATCAAAATTGTGCTGCATAATAATTGCAGTCTGGACATTTTTAAGTATCCTGTGTTTCTGTTGAATTCTTAAAACATGCCAAAGTATGTTTCACCAAAGTAATTATAGAATGATAGGGTAAAAACAGAGTCTAGATTGCCACCAACATTATCCTATGAATGTAATTAAAAAAAAACAAAACAATTCACTTACAAGTTCCAGAGACTCAAAAACTATTGTGTAATGAAACCAGATCCACATCCTTACTTGTCCATGATGCTGTGATCACTGAGGATAAGTTTGTCAAGGGCATATTTAGGTTTAATCACAAAAGGCATTCACTGAAAAAATTGAAGAATCACAGAACGTAGCCATCTTAGCTAAGAACACACTTACCTAAGATGCAAATGCAATAATTCAGAATAATTATGCAAATATGGTAAATATTTCTCATTTAAATGATGTCTTTAATTTATACTAGAAATTAATGCCTAACATGTATATCAGTCTTGGACTCTACCCAGTGATTGTCCTTTGTTTATATCCTTTTATGTTTCTACTATATCCATGAACCCTAAAATTTTCCAAAACACTTTCTTGTGTAATCTATTTTATAATCCTTTCTAAAACTTTTGGCTACATTGTCTGCCTTGTTATTATGTCATTTTCCATTTCCTCATTTTGAGCCCATGTCTGAAAGGCGGTTTTGCCTGTTCTCATTAGTTTGTTGATGTGCACATATTCACCATATTACCTAAACCTGAAACTATGGGGAAATACAGAACTGTCAAAGCAAGGGCTACACATTTAAATTTAGATGAAGCTTTGAACAAAGAAACCTTTTGACATTTCCAAAAAGCAGGGGTATGTCAAGTACTCAAGTTTAACCTACAAATATCTAGGCCTGACCTGGCTTCAGAGAAGTATGGATTAGTTCTATACTACAACCACTATCCATGTGAGGATAAGGTTGACAGTACACACTCATCTCAGGATAGATGGGATGTACAGGTATGGTTGACAAAGTGGGCCTTGGATTCCTTTGGATTACAAAAATTTTTTTAAATCAATTACGACTACAGTTTCAAAATTAAACTCAAAAAGTTAAAAAAAAGTATTGGTAGTATAGAAAAAAGAGCAAATCAAACCATTGTGACCACTGTGATAGAATAAATAGAGATCACCCAAATGAGAGTAAATGTCAGTTATATAATAATTCAACATTTACTTCAAAAAGAAATCAGTCACTATCACTGGAGTATGGCCGAGACCCAAAGCCAGGCAGAGGAGCAGAAAGTCTTAATAATGAAAAAATGTCTTAATATACTATCATTTCAAGTTGTGGACATGGGGAACAAGGGGAAGCTGGGAGTGGGCAAATTAGAAGTAAGAACTTATAGGCGATTGGTTAGAGTGTCTTTTTTTTTTTGCTTGTTTGTTTGGTTCTGAGTTGGAAGTTGGGGCAAAAAGCGGAAAAGCTGGCAGTCATTAACAAGGTCTTGACACTTCTGAGCCAATTGTTACAGAGGTTGTGAGTCATAGTTCCATTATGTCACAGATGACCTGCCTATTGTCCATTAGTGTATTTAGTTTCTCAACTGGTGATTTTTAACTAATTTTAAATGTCAATTTAGAGATTATAAACATTTCTCAATTTAAGACTCTAAATCTAGACATATAAAATGGAGTTTAATTTTTAAAAATCTTTCTACTTTAAGAACATTGAACCATTACTATCAGGCTACTTAGAGCTGGCAAGATACAGTCTTTAAAGGTATGATCCCTATATAAGATAAAAATAAATGAATGAATACATAATCTTAGATCTTGACTAAGAGGAGATAATAATAGTAACTCTTTTGTTGGTTTTTTAGGAGTAATGCTTTAACATGTAAATAAACACATTAGCTATAATTATGGCTTATAATTGCTGTAATTATGTATTTTATTTTTTAATTGTGTTACTTCTATAACTAAAGTGAAGTAATTCCTCATTATAGTTATCCACCCAAAAAAAGAACTGTACTGGACAATTTTGAATAAAAAGTTATGGTCCCAACCATCTACAATATTACATGATTCTGCCCATCTATGACACTTGATGGGAAAATATAAACAGAGTAATTAAAGGTACCATTTAAAAAAAATCAAAAGTTGCTTTCAGGAAAACTAAAGTCATTTATCAATATTTATTGATTTTTGAATAAATATATTCAAACTAACAGGAATTGTCTCAGACTATGTTTACTTAACAAACAGAATTTGTATTTAACGCTAATAGCAATTGTTCATTTATATTTGGTTGTCAAATATTCTGTTAGGCAAAAATAGGTAAATACTTCTGATTAGATCTAAGCAAATATTTTTCACTAATTATTTTCCACAAGTATGTCATTATGATAATTTTGATATATTAATTACTAAGTATATAATTATGCTTTAGTTATAAATTGGGGTTGATGTATGTGTGTGTTTTTAAGTTTCTTGTTTTGCTGTATTCTCTATTGATTCTGTGCTCTGCCTTTCTCTTGGGAAGTGTGTGGTCATTCTTTTTTTTCTTTCTTCTGTGTTTAATACCTTTTTTTTTTCCTTGAGTTGGAGTCTCACTCTGTCGCCTAGACCAGAGTGCAGTGGCCACTCCCGGCCACCGCAGCCTTGCCCTGCTGGGCTCCGGCGATCCTTCCGCCTCAGCCTTGTTTAATACCTTTTTAAGTGTCTCCTATAGAGCTGTTCTGGAAGCTGTATAATCTCTTAGGGATTGGATGTCTAGGAAGGATTTTAATTCTCCATCACTGATGAAGCTGAGTTAAGTAAGAATGGCCATCATTAATGAAACAAACAACAACAGCGAAGACGTGGAGAAAAAGGAACGCTTCTACACTGCTGGTGGGAATGCAAGCTAGTGCAACCTCTTTGGAAGACAGTGTGGCGATTTCTGAAAGAACTAGAAATTGACATTACATATGACCCAGCAATTCCCATATTGGGAATATACCCAGAGGAACTCAAATTCTTCTACAAAAAAGATACCTACACATATATGTTTGTTGCAGCTCTATTCACAATAGCAAAAACATGAACCAACCATGCTGCCCATTGAAGCTGGACTGGATAAAAAAATTGTGGTACATATACACAATGGAATATTATGCAGCCATTTGAAGAAGGACAGATATATGGACTTCGCAGCAACTTGGATGGATTTAGAGTCTACCATACTCAGTGATCTATCACAGAAACAAAGAACAGAGTACCATATGTTCTCACTCATAAGTGGATCTTGAACAATTATAATACCATAAGAAAGGGATTGGCAGCAGTGGGAAACTGTCGGGGGTGGCTGGGATTCGCAGTTGAGGGAAACTTCTAGGGGAGGAGGTGCATACCTCATCAACAAAGGTAGTTGCATAGCCAATGTTTGTATACCTAACCCTGAATTGTAACCTATATCCTTATAATAAAAAAAAAAGAAAAGAAAAGCGCATGTCTGGATATTGGTTATAAGGGGGGGAAAGATAACTAATCTGAGTCACACATTAATTTCTTCCATTAGTCATGCAATTAGCAAAATTGGGGCCATATTAGTATAAGTTATAATACCTCAAAGTAGAGCTCTATATGACAGATTTATAATACACAGACTTGAAGTGAAAGAGAAGAATTTTAGGGACAACTTTTAATAGGGGAGTGACAAAAACGGAGATTTAATTTTTTCATAATTTTTTTCTGGTAATATATCAATATCTAAACTGGCAATAACTCACTAAGATTTAGAATACTCTGCTTTAACTAAGGAATTGAGAAATCATCTATTTACACTCTGGATAGTCTCCAAGATATAATATAAATAGTGGCATTTAATTGGCTTGAAAACATTCATGCCCACAGACAATTCATTATTTAAAATTTAGTGAACAATGAGGGAAACATTCATTATTTACTATAGATGTGCCTGAAAAGACAATCTATATTTAATTTTCTCAAAAGAAAAGACAACAGTGCTCTTTGTAGATATTTGGTCTGGATTTATTTTTATACTGGTGAATGTTAACAAGGCATCAGCAGTTTATGAGTTTTTGTCTGTTTACAATTGTCATATTTCTCCATTTAGGGACACTGAAAAAATGTAGGTTAAATGAGCACAGGGGATGAGCAGTAAGAATCTTGTAGATTCTGAGGTAAACAATATTCAGAAAGAATTTTTGTGCACAGTTTTGATGAAATAGATTATAGTGATTTGTTTTTAAAAGGAAGACTATTCAAATAAGAGTGATTAGTCAACAAGTAATGTGTTATCTTTCACTAATTTTGCTTAAAACAAGACTTATTTTGAAATTATTTCTGTATAATAGCATATCATATTGCACTTGCTACCTTAAAGGTGACCTTTAGGAATAAATGAATGTATATCATTTATCAGTTGCCCCATCAATACAACTCTTCATGTAAAACACAGGTTGGATTCTGAGTAAAAATTTTGATAAGATAGAGTACATCTAAAAAATTGTAGAACTATGTAAGTTTTGCTATTTTGTGAAACTTATACATTTATTTTAAGCAGAAGAATATCCACAACAAAATAATCAAGGGAGGCGAAATAGATTAAACTATCAACTAAGAAAGCAATGTCCTATTTTAAAATATGCATATACAGTCATGCACTGCATAACATTTCAGTTAACGACGTACAACATAAACAACAGGAGTCCCATAAGAGCTGAAAAATTTCTATTGTCTGTGCTGTTTTGGTTGTCATAACATCATATTGCAATGTATTACTGTATTTGTGGTGGTGCTGGTGTAAACAAACCTACTTAGTTGCCATTCATATAACAGTATAGCACATACAATTATGTACAGCACATAAAATTTGATAATAAGCAATAACGTTACTGATTTATATATCTACTATACTATATTTCTATCATTATTTTAGAGTATACTCCTACACGTTACAAAAAAAGTTAACTGTAAACAGCCTCAAAAGGTATTCCAGAGGAAGGCATTGTTATCATAGGAGGTGAGAGCTCCATGCGTGTTTATTGCCCCAAAGACCTTCCAGTGGGACAAGATGTGGAAGTGGAAGACAGTGATATTAATGATTCTGACCTTATCTAGGTCTAGGCTAATGTGTATATTTGTGTCATAGTTTTTAACAAAGAGTTTAGAAAGCAAGTAATGATAACAATAATACAAAAAGCTTATATAATAAAAGTGCAAAGTACACTGTAAAGTTTTTATTTTTTAAGGCAATGTTATCACAAAATAGATAAAAGGTTGAAAAATTTTTTAAAACTTATAAAGTAAAAACCAGCTACAGTAAGCTAACGTTATTATTGAAGGCAGAAAAATTATCTTAAAAATCTAATGTGGCCTAATAATACAGTGTTTATAAAGTCGACAGTAGTGTACAGTAATGTTCTAGGCTTTCAAATTCACTCACTACTCACTCCCTAGCTCACCCAGAGCAACCTCCAGCCTTGCAAGCTCCATTCATGGTAAGTGCCCTATAGTGGTGTAATTATTTTAAAAAATTTGTTATGCCATATTTGTATTATACCTGTGCCATGTTTAAATATGTTTAAATACCATCTAGGTTTGTGTAAGTTCACTCTAATATTCGCACAATAATAAAAATCACCTAATTCTATATTTCTCAGAACATTCCCCATCATTAAGCAATATGTGACTGTACAAATACATCACAGCAGGTTGAAGAATGAGACCTAATTAGTAGGAGGCAGAGTCAAGTCCTTTTATCCTTACTGCATCAAAGAAAACATATCTAGGATGACCAAGTGTGGCTTATTCACAACCAGTGAGAAAATAAAGATCATAAGTTTCTAGTTAGCCTGTATCCTAGGGACTAAAGATATTTTAATATAAAAATAATCGATGAGAAACATTAAAATAATTGATCAATATCCAGTAGTTCTAACTGAAGTTTAGATTCCTATGTAGGTTTCTCAAGATCACTCTCTTTTTTTTTTTTTTTTCTTGTACTTGATACTATTTTTGGCAGACAGACATCAGAAAAAAAAAGTGTTGCTGATCTAGGATTAAGTGTATCTTTAGCTAATATGAATTGATCCCATCTTAGTAGGTTTGAAAGTCTCATTTATTCTCTTTTTTTGAGTCAGAGTCTCACTCCGTCACCCAGGCTGGAGTGCAGTGGTACGCTCACGGCCACCCCAGCGTCAACCTGCTGGGCTCTGGCAATCCTTTGGCCTCAGTCTCCCAAGTAGCCAGAACTCCAGACGTGTGCTACCATGCCCAACTAATTTTTGATTTATTGAGGAGATGAGGTCTCGCCAAGTTGCCCGGACTGGTCTTGAACCAGAGGTTCAGGCAATCCAGTCGCCTTAGCCTCCCATAGTGCCGGGATTACAGGCTGAGCCACTGAGCCCGGTCTTCCATTTACTCTTGAAGAAAATAATTTGTTGGTTTTAAAAATTGAATACCTATTTCTAATTTTCGTAATAAAATGAAACTAAGAGCACAGTAATACAGATTTTAAATTGTCATAGTATTGTTTTTAAGTATTCATCATAACTCCATAAGATTTGTAAAACATTTATATTATCACTAATAATCTTTATACAATTTCAATTAGAGAAAATAATCAAAGCCATTGTGCACTGAACATAGTGAAGTGAAATTTATATAGATTTCCAAAGATAATTTTCTTTATTATTTAGATTATAAAATACATGTTCATTGAATAAAATTACCAAAAAGCACAAGAAGAAAATAGGAAAAAACAAAACTTCTAAGAGTATCACTAGAAATAAAACATTATATTTTAATTTAACTTCTTCTTTAATATCTTTTTCTATGCAATTGTTTTTAGAGATTAGAAGTAATATTGCATACATTATTTTGAATCTGTCTTTATTCACTTTATGCTGTACCATAAACACATATTCAAAATTATTTATATTCTTTGGACAATTAATTTTCATGACTAATATTATCTGTAAAAGTGCATTATTATATCTTCAATTCTTCTCCTTGTTTAGATCTTTACAATGCTTCATAAACATGAGAGGTACTTCTTTGTACACACATATTTTTCTTCATATGTATAATTAGTTTTTTAGGGTACTTACCTGATGTTATAATTATTCTTTAAAGGCCTGTCATTTTTAGAAGAAATTTGAAATTGTTCTTCAAAAATAAGGAAAAAAATACATTCATATTACCAAGCATGGCTACACAAGCATGGCTACACAAAAATAATGATTTTATTTTTAATACATCTTAAAATAGTTATCTTTAGGTTGTAGAATACCAGGTTATTATATGGCAAGTATGTTGTGATTTCATATATAAATATAAATATACCCATGCACATATATTTTCAGTTGATATATTGAAGTTTGTATTTTTTTATGATTAAAACTAGAAATAAAGAAAAAAGGAGAAGATATTTGTTAATTTGATAGCTTTCAAAATGGTATTTAAAACAGACAGAACCAAATGCTGATGATTGTAGATAATAGTCTGAAAAAAAATGTAGCAACAGAATGTAAATTAATGTTAACAAAGATGTTAAACTATTAACTTTGTCTCATTGAAAAATTAAGTAGAAAATATTTGATTTCATGCCCCTATAAAAATATATGAGAACTTACATGTGAATTTATTAAATCTTTGTCAAAAAGTAAAATATCGCCCATGTAGAAAAAATGTCTTTTGAGCAATTGATTTGTGAATAATATCAATAAAAGAATGATTCTCAAATAGAGGAAACCAATTTATTTGTTAGAAAAATAAAAATTAAAACAGTAACTCATTTGTGTTTATTAATTATGTTAAATTGGGCAAGATATTTTATTTTAAAAATAGAGATACTAATACGTATCTCTATAGGAATGTCATAATGTATCAGACAAAATACATGAAATACACTGTTTCATAAATACACTTCTTCCTTTTTTTCTTGACTAACACTAGTTTTATTTTTTTTCAAGTACCTAGGAAGTCATACAGTTTAAATGAATTCATAAAAGCTGTTCCAGTCTAATGTTGGGAATTTTGTTTATATATTTTCTGTAGCTCCCCACTTGATAGCAAAACTCTTAGAGAAATATAAATTGTCGATATTTATTTCATGACATCAATTAGGAATGACTCATATCTGAGAAAACAAACTAGTTTTTTAAAAATAGGATATCATTAATAAAATTACAATTTCTCATGAACTGGATTAAAATGCATATTATAGTGGAGACACTCTTAAATGCTGTTTGTGTAATTTTATTGCTTTCTAAAAGTTATTATTTTGGAAACTAATGTACATTAATAAATACTTCTGTTGGTAATGCACACACACACACACACACACACACACACACACACACGCCCCATGTAGGTCACATATATGTTTATATATGATACTTCCTCTTACTAAATAACACTAGTGAGATAAACCTGATCGGTTTATGTGAAGGATGTTAGCAAATGTTCACTGCTTCTGCAGCTTAAGTCAAGAAAATAATAAAGAGATATCTAAGCTAACAAAAGCTTAGCACACTTCAAAATTTACTAAGCCCAGAAAAATACAAAACTCTGGATGGCAAAATTATATAAATTGCAAAAAAAACAGATATGAACTTCTTTAATGACATAAGTTGATAACAAAATTTAAAAGATAAGTTGAGTTACAGTTGAACACTCTTGAAGAAGTGTCATAATGCACCAGTAGTGCTGTTGGGGTTGCTTACCCAAAAGTTTCAGCCATGAGCAGAGATATAAAAAGCCTCCAGCACAGAGTAATTTTTTGCCAGGGGGCTTTAATGGAGATTAACCAGAAATATTTAAAAATACTGGCACAGACAGAAAACTCCAAATGGAATCTGATTATAACAGTACTAATATTTATTTGACTTGATGATGAGTTAAAAACTAGCAATTAAAGGTCTATCATGCTGTCATTACTCAAAATAATACACTCATATAAATTATTGCCCAATACAATTATGTTTACTAAAATATTTTTGTAGTTGTTGTTGAGTTGGAGTCTCACTCTGTCACCTAGACTGGAGTGCAGTGGCCACTCCCGGCCACTGCAACCTTGACCTGCTGGGCTCCAGTGGTCCTTCCGCCTCAGCCTTCCAAGTAGCTGGAACTACAGGCACGCACTACCATGCTCTGCTAATTTTTTTTTTTTTTTTTTTTGTAGAGATGAGGTCTCGCCAAGTTGTCTAGGCGAGTTTCGAACCCACGGGCTCAGGTAATCCACTCACCTCAGTCTCCAAAAGCACAGGATTACAGACTGAGCCACGGAGCCCTGCTACTAAAATAATATTATCTTTACTTGGAAACAATAAATATGACAACTGAAATGACAATTTCAATTATGCTTTTGAAAAGTAAATCCTTCTTTTTTTTACAAAATAGCAAAAACATTATCTTTTAAGATAATTTTCATATTTAATTTTAAAACTTAAAATTCTTTCCCATTTTGAGACAGAAGATAGCTAGAGAAAGGCTAGGAAGACAGACAGGAGAGTCTTCTGGTAACAATGTAATGAACTCCCAGCAGGCCGTTCAAGCTTAGCATTGGTAAACAAGCTCCCTGCAAGCTTCTCAAGCTAGAGCTAAATTCCTCTCTGCTGGGATCAAAAAGCAACCAATCAGCTCACCATTAGGCTCCTACCTCCTGCCAATTGGTCCTTAATACTGACCAGTCAGAACAAAACCTGCTCACAGCTAGTGCTAGCCAATCAGCTTGAACTTAGGGCTATATAAGCACCAGACTTTTGGCCCCAGACAGGCAGCCCCTTCCAGTCCCCTCCTGCAGTGGGAGCTTTTCTGTCCTCAATAAATCCTGCTTTCTCACTTTCTGGCTGTCTGTGTCCCTCATTCTTCCTGGGCATTAGACAAAAACTTCCACCCTGAAGAGTTGCAACCTGAAGAGCTGCAGAAGATCATTGGAGTCTAAAACTCCTGCACTCCAGAAACTGGCTTGCCAGGCAAGGACCCAGCTGAACCAGGAGGGTTGCTGGGAGATGGTGAGATTCCAAAGCTGAGACACTCCAGGGGCTAGGCTTGCCAGCCCTCTGAATCAGCAACGCTCCCAGGGTTTGGCTTGCCAGCCCATTAGAGCTGACACTTCCCAGGCTAGCTTACCAGCCCCTCCAGACTACCCTCTCTGGGGCTTAGTTGACTGACCAATTTGAGCTCTTGAAGCCCATGCTGACTTGAAAAACCCGCATCAATTTCCTACTAATACAGTTAAAATAAAATATAATATATTCTGTTATTTGTAAAAATAAGTACACACGTGGAGATGCAGACATATTTCATTATGTTCAATGTGATTTAAACTCTTCTATGCCCTTGCTGTGAGCCATCTACAAGGGCAAGTGAGTTTAATCTTCTGGACTTTGTTTCCTCTTATATTAAAAAGAGGGCACTGAACTAAAGTCCTTTTCAGCTCTAATATACTATAGCATGTATTAAATATATGAACTAAAATGTCTGTCATTTCTATAACTTTCTATTCAATGGTTAATTTTCTTAATTTTTGGTTTTGTCCTGTAACATAACCAGTATTCTAATAAACTTCATTTTGCACATGCTATGTATAGTTATATGATTTATCTTATGCCAGTTTTGTGCTTTATTTCAGTGAAAAGAACTATTACTTGGTAGTTTTTTGAACTTGAATAAAAATGACTAAATTTTTCTTTATAAAGTCAAAGAAAGGAAAGGTACTGCTGAGCTAAGACTAAGCATGAAAGATTTCATGTGAGAGAGACAATTTGTCAGAAAATTATGAGGTGCAAACAGAGGGTTATAATGGAGGCAGTCTTGCAACATTAGTGATATCATTCACTCTCATCAAGTCCACGCACTACGCACTGAGGAGCAGTGCAGTGTCAGCTGCCGGATCTCATGTGCCTAGTTGTAGTCATACCCCAGAAGGTGGAATCCTATCTCAACTCCAGGGTGGGTGCCATGATGCATGTGCTGGGGAATGAATCCAGAAAATGGAGATGACAGCCCAGAAAGGTGAACCAAAACAATCATCCTAAATCACCTCCAGAGTGTCTCTTATTATGGCCAATTAGCTCTCCTCAGCAAAATATAATTTAACCAGTGCAAAGACTAGGCTGAAGTCACCAGGCTAAAAATCAACTTTTTGAAAATCATTGTTTCTTTCATAAAGTTGCCATTAATAAGTGTCTTTGCTCTTCCTAGAAATTAAACCTAATGCCTGCTCTAGCAAACTCAAAAGAGTAATCATGTTTGGAACTCACAGAGCAGTTTTAACCATTTTAATTACTCAATGACTATAAGAGATGAGGTACATTTCTCCATTAAATTAATAATAGTTGAGAGTTTTGAAGTGTCTCTTGCCAAACAAGTTCAAAATATAATTTAAAAGGAGTGATATTGTATTTATATAGTTAGTAGTATTGTATACATTTAAGGGAAGTAAACCATTTAATAAAGAATATTAAAATAATTAATTTCAATTTAATTTTGATAGCAATAATGAAATCTTGAACATCAGTGTGACCTTGGGAAAATTAATTTTCTTAAACTTCTATGTCTTTATCTGCCAAACGGGATACAATATTTGCTTTGCATTTTGGTTGTGAAATTCAATAAGGTCTGGTTTATAAAGCATAATCTTGCTGAATAAACTACATGCTAAATAAATAAGGAATCCTCGTCATCTTAAACATTTCTCTTATGTTTAAAAGATTGTTGCCTAAGGCTTACCATTCAGGGTGTTGTACAAAATAATTCATAATAAAGTATCTCAATCAAGTAATAATTTTAATTAATTATTAAAGAAACACAGGACATTTAGAATCAAGAACAAAAATTCCACTCTATTATTCACTTTTTAAATATTACATTTTTCAAGAAGGTTCAAGAAGATTGGCTCTCGACAAATGAGCTCTCTCATTTAGACAGGCTAGCATCTAGGTTGCTTTCAGGTGATGCAGGTTTTCAACTAATCAGCTTCATGTCATCAGAATGATGATAATGGTTGACAGTTAAACTGTTCCTCTTAGAAGTTTTATATAAACCATTTATACAAGTCAAATTAAATTAAGAATAATTTCATAAGGAATCTTGATTATCTGCTCATTATCCCAAAGAAATAAGACATGTTTTTCTGAAAAAATGTATCACATAAAATAACTTTAATTATTCGCAGCTAATAATGCATGGATATAATATTTGCCATTATACTTAGCAGCACTAATTGGATACTAATTCAAATATTTATTTTAAGAGATTTTTCAAGGGTTCATCCACTTAATACTTCTAATATCTCCTTGAATTTAATACTTTTATCACCATTTTACAGATGGAGAAACTGGAACTAGAGAGGTTAAGTAACCAGCAAAAGGTCACCCTGCTACACTGCTGGTAATTGAGCCAACTTGTGAATCAGTCTGCCTCCAAATCTCATGCCCTTAACCCTGATACATATCATCAATATCAACAAGATTATAAACGCTCTCATTTATATACTTATTCAGTTATTAATGCACATTTATTGAGATTCTTTTATGTCTCTGGGATTATTTTATGCTTAATCTTAGTAGAAAGAATTAAGTTAATTTATATGGTGAATGGAATCTCTGTGAAGGAGCAGCAGCAGAAAATGACTAAGAGTGGTAATAATAGCAAACTCTCGTTTGTTAGTATACACCAGCCACTTCTGAAGCACTTTTGTTATTTTATTTTTTATTTCTACACCAGCTTAATAATATAGATAATAATAGTACATCCATTCTATAGAGAAAGGAATGAAACAGGGTTTGAATAACTTGCCTTAGGTAACACAGCTAATAAATAGTAAAGTCCGGAGTTGGAGAAAAAGGTTTGACACCAGTTTGTGCTTTGAACCAATGTTGGATGACTGTTTAGAGACAATGTTAGAGATAATGGCGATCTAAGGAAATGTAGCTATCAATACCAATTTGGTGTAAGAAAATACCCCACTAGTAGGTTATAGAGGCTCAAGTTTTGTTCTTTAGTTCTATAAACTTTGTGAATATAAAAATGAATTCACTTTACATTCTTAAATTGATGCATACACAAAATAAGTCTTAATATATTTGCGGGGTTTTGAGATAAATGAATGCTCACTGGAAAAAACATGAGGTTCAGACTTTTTTTAAAGTTTGATTTTTGAGTCTATAGTGTGTGTGTGTGTGTGTGTGTGTGTGTGTGTGTGTGTGTGTTTTAAGTGAGGAAGCAGGATTTATTGAGAGGACAGAGAAACTCCCACAGTGGGAGGGGACCCGAAGGGCTTGCCCCTGAGTCTGTGTTTTATAAAAATTTAGGAAGAAATGAAAATAATGAATCTTACACCCCTGATTTTTTTTGCCCTTGTGAGCTACTTGAATAAAATGTTTCTCCTTTTCTAGTTTATCTGTTATTGACCCCTATCAGGTTTCTTTCAATAACTAGAGGTAAGATTATAATTTGTAGAGGCTTATTTTGCTTGGGTAAACATATGTATATGTTTTAATCAAAGTAAGATCAGAAAATCGCAAATATCCTACACATGAGACCAAACTGGATCAAAAAATTTATCTAGAAATCTAAGACTTCAATGATGTCAATTGTTAAATGAAGAGTCATTGGGGAAAATATGTCTGATTTTGATGGGAAAGCTGAGGCTCCACTGTAAGAGGAAAGACTGGAAGTCTTGGAACACACAGTTATTTTCTCTGTCTGTTGAAGGCTAGATTACTTTTTCTAGAGGGGTTGTAAACAAGTGGTAGCACAGACGTTCTGGAGGTTGGTAGTAATTTACCAGTAAAGCCTACGGTGCCTCTTCATTACCAATGTATCTTGCCTCAAAGAAGATAAGGAAGGCTAGTGTAGAAAAGAGTGATTTAAAATACAATCCAAGGTGTGTGTGTGTGTGTGTGTGTGTGTGTGTGTGTGTGTGTGTGTGTGTATGTGTGTGTGTGTTTGTGTGTGTAAGAAAAGACAGGTTTCACTACAGTTATTACTGAAGGAGTCAGGCAGAGCTAGTAATTGGAGCTTAAAGGACAATACTTTCACTGGAAAACTATCTTACCTAAGTGCTTTGGGATTCTGGGAGAAAGTGTGCTATGTATATCTTCCTAACAGGTGGCTGGTCATGCTGGCTGAAAAATGTAAACGGACTTGAGTAAAGCTGCTTTGTTCACCAGACAGGAGGAGATTTCAGTTAAAAAACGAAATTGATCAGAATCTGAAGCCGTTTTACTGGGAGATCAAGTGGAAAAATTGAAACATTAAATTTGAGAATCCCTTTACTGAAAGCAAACCTAGACCTTTTAAAATGATAAATATTTAACCCAAAATAATTCATCAACTACTAAGTATCCAGCCAAGATATCAAGCTAGCATTTTCCGCTCTGTAAGAAATTTCCACATCAATGGGACAGGGAGATTGGGGAAGGGTGAGAGAGGAGCAACATAGTAACATAGTAAAACCTATCACAGAGATAAGATATATGATTAAAAAATAAATAGGGGAATAAATCTTCCAGAAGGGACTACATAAAGAAGTATATAAGTAAACAAATAAGTAAATAGGAGAATCTTTATGAGCTATGTGGATGGTCATATTTGTGACTTAGAAGGTAAAGAGTTGGTTTAGATGGCAATAAATTGTCTATTAAAAGTTGATAATGCCAACAAAAGAAACCTTACAGGTTGCTAGTTGTGGTATAAATTGATTCCATCACTTTGGGAGAAAAAAGATTGCATTAAAGGTCAAGATTCCTAGATTTAACATTCTAGACTCTAGAATCTAGAGAAACTCTTGTATTTGTGCAACTATAATTATTGATATCGATATACAAGACTGTTTATAGGATCATTGTTTGCAATAGTAAATTAAACAACAAAGGCACATTGAAAACAGCTTATTATAAATGGATGAATAAAACAAGTGATGGTCAGTCAATGAAACTTACAACTACACAAAGGATCAACCTCCCAAACATACTGTATGTTTAAATATTATAGAAGCACATATGCAAACACCTGAAACTAAATAAAAGCAGGAAAAATGCCCAGGATTGTGGTTATACCTAGACAGAGTAAGAAAATATTGGTATAGTTTGTTTTTTCAGCTCTGTGTTTGTGGCACATATGTTTGTATTACTGTTTATTATTGTTGTTTATGCCTTGAATATATATGATATACACCATCTTTTGTAAGATAAAATGTTTCATAATAAATACTTTAAAATGGCAACAATAGCAGCTGTCTGTCCTGCTGCTGTGAGCAATCAAGATTGATTTTACCTTCCTGGAATGTGTGAGTTCTTAAAGGCAAGGATTGCCGAGAATTTCTAAACTTGGAGTTCTGAACACAAATTTTTATTTTTAAATGCAGAAGTTAATAAATACCACTATGCAACCAGGAAGAGTATTTCCCGTGCTTATGAGGTTTTAAACAGCAATGAGGACAACTAGGATTGTTGGTAATCCTTGCATCAATTCTTCCCAGCTCAAGATGACCCTTCAGAAGAACACACATCTTAGTAATATTTTTTAAATTAGCTGGCTTTCAATGCATGTATGTCAAATGTGGATATGCATTCCAAAACTACTTATTTAGGGCTGATTATCCAACAGGCACTGCCCTTTGCCTTGGGAATACAGATGTGGGAAAGATGTAAAAATTTCTGGCTCCATAGAGCTTACTTTCTATTTCTGAAAGGGGAAATAGATGATTAACAAGGCTATCTACCATGAAAATGTTTTGTGAGGAACAAGTTAAGGAAACAAGAAAAAGCAATTAAAAACCAGTCAGGCCTGTGTTTATTTCAAATTTAAGCTTCACATATATTTACCCACATGCATAGATTCTATGTAAGAAATTGAAATGCATTTGAAATGAGGTCAGGGCTTTGATAAGTACAAGAACTGGCAGGATACATGGAGACAGAAAATTTCATCCTGAAGTTGTCATCCTACCAGAGAGTGAAATGAAGAAAAGCATGAGAGTAGCTAGCCTTTGGAAGGCAAAATAACTAATAATAACATATTGCAAATGTACCATACTCATCTTCAGTAAACCAAGGATGGCTATGAGTAGTCAATGAATAAATGAAGATTTAAAAAAAGAACATTTGTATTCTTAACTTTACAAGGGTACACTAAAAAGAAAACGAAATGTAATAGAAAAACAGAAATGACTATGGACTATACTTTTGAAGACAAAGACATTTTGAAAGAATTAAGATTCTTGCAAACATATCATTGTGATCATATAATATACAAGGGGTGACACCCACAAAATCAGAATTATCTTTTGGAAGGTGGGTCTCTTGCAGTACACTTAGAATTTGTTCCTCTGTCAAACAGACAACCAAAGATTTTATCTGGAAGTTTTGAGCGGGTGGTGTCATGATTTGTGGAAGAAATGGTCGAGTTGTGGCAAAATAGGTGACTGGTTTTTCCACCATGACAACGCACCTGCCCATACTGCACTGTGTATTCAGCAGTTTTGACGCAAATGGCATGACACCCGTGACTCTTCCTCTCTATCCACCCAATCTTTCTCCGAGTGACTTTTTTTTTTACTTCCTGTATGAAAAAAGTCCTCAAAAGAAAACATTGCACTGAAGTGGAAAGGGTGAAACAAAAAAACGGCAGAAACACTAAACGGCATCAAAAGCGACAAGTTTAAAAACTGTTTTGAGCAGTGGAAAAAGTTTCTCAATCGGTGTGTGGCATCAAAGATTACTTTGAAGGTGACTGAAGTTTAAACACGTAACAATAAATAAACAACTTTTTAAAAATAAATTCTGGGGTTTGGGGGGGTCCCCTCTTGTATGCAATATTTAAAGTGAAGAAAAGCAGGTGGCAACTAAAAATTCAAGGTGATTACATAGCCTTTTTTTTTTCCCACATGTTCTGACTTTTAGACATTAAAAGAAACTCTGTTCAGGGTTCTGTGGGTGTGTGAGTGGTAGATGAAAACACACAGAGGCCTTGATAAATTAATTGAAAATGAGAGTCTCATTGAAATGATAAGACTAAAATGCCATGTTTGAAGTTGTACACACAAAGACTGCAACAAAATATCAATTTATTTAATAAGAAGAAAAGTATACAGTGATTTCCTAGTCTCATTTACTTATCATCAAAAGGAAGGTTTAAGCAGATACTGAGTGACCAAATGGAGGGAATCTTGGAAAGTGACCTCTGACAATATATGAATGGTTGAGCTAAAAATTTCCATTTATTTTTCAATCTAAAGTGACAATGATAGTCAGTTTTTATTTTCTTAGTATTTCCTTTCAGCAAACATTCATCCTACTGATCATACAGATCACTGAGAATTTTTTTTTCCTATTTCTTCACTTAATTGATTGCTTCAATTATTACCTATATCTAAGCATCAGTTTTTGACTTTTCAGTCTCACTATTTGTGAGTTTGTTCTCCTTTATTTAATAAATATTATTTGTTTCCATTCTTTCTTTTGATACCAGTAGATATCCAATCTCTTTTGATCTCCAATACAATTCTGCTGTAGCTGAATATCACTAACTTTTAGTTGGTACCCTTGTTCTTAAAATCATACTTTATTATTGTATCAATTTCAAATTTTTTAAATATAGAAGTAATTTACAGAGAATGAAATGCAAACTGAGAAAAGAATATTGCCTCAGCAGAATGCCTGGATTTGACCGACATTCTATACTTGCCCATTTATATTGAATCACAAAACTCACCATACCAATTAACCAAACAACAACAATGAAAAACTTGGAATTGGAGTGTACTGATATTGGCAGAATGAACTTTCAATATCTCCAACTTCAACTTTTTTCCTACACATATCAACTCTTAAATCCAGGAAATTGCTGTTTATCTAGCCTAAGTCTTTCATTCTGTAGTATTAACTCATTCTCCACCCAACCCCCTTGATTCTATACAACTAGGTATCTCAATAAACTGAATAATTTTATTTTCCAGAAAATGAAAAATCCAAATTTTCTCTCAAAATAAGGCCATATCAACCACATAGATCATGCCCAATATTGGTCATAATGATGAACTCCAACAAGCAATACAAAACAGGTTGGCAGCTATCCTTGCTATGCTAAAAATACAATATTTTGATAACAATAACATGCCCAGTTTGCTCAAATAAAAGATGTTAACAGCCACATATTTCCCTGTACTGGATGGCAACAGTTATAATGAAAGTGAGATACATTTTGTGCTGATCGATAATACTCCCCAAACAATTTACACATCATTTTCTGCTTTTTTGCTATAGTGCAGCAAGGAGTCTTTGGTATTCTCTGTGGAGAGTGATACAAACATAATGTACTAGTGAAAACACAAAATAGATTTTTTTACTGCTCTGATGTAGGAGAATTGCAAATTATTTTACACTTCTCAAGTACATACAACTCAATCTAGTATTTCACTAAAACCTGCAACTACTTGAAGAGATTCAGAATGTCTCTGAACAATTAATTATGCATGACTACATTGAGACAGAGAGTGTGTTACCTTACAAAGATTATGTCTGGAGACAATCATATGACAACTCTGTCTGTGCATTTACTTCAGCTACAAGCAAACAACCCTTCTTGGTTGGTGGAAGAACAGTCTTTGCTTTGATTATAAAAAGGTAAAATTATGATTTTTTAAAAAAGATACACTTCAAAAATATATTTTAAAAATAAGTAAATATCAAGCTGTCTATGAAAATAATCTCCCCCCCCTTTTTTTATCCCTAGGACTATGTTGTAATTTGCATTTTGGCCAGCTGAGGTTCAAATTAGATAGCTCCATGGGGGACAGAAATCCCAGGGCCTATGAGGATCCCGAAGACACAGGTGATTGTTTCAATTATTTTCCATGGATGGCTTACCAAGCCTTGGTGTCAGCATGGGGCAAGGTATTGGGTGTGTGATGCATGCAGCCATGTAATTACACATATTTTCCTAATTAATTTAAATACGCTTGAGCAACTTACATGGCTTGAACCTGAAAATTCTCCCGGTCTGGTCATCAGATGAAATCAAGGCTCCCTGAAGTGAGAGATCTGATCTCATCTTTCACGAACTTTTGAAACATGCCTTTTGAGAGAGGAAATCAAATTCCTGAAATTTCAAAATTTTGAGAAGACTCTGTCTTTGTTACAGTGTAATTTTTAAGTTAAGAACAACGAGGTTGAAAATGTTAATGTCAGCAACCAATTGTTTGTCTAATATTTCAAGCAGCACAAAAGTAGCAGGAGTATAAATATTGCCCTGGCCATGTGATAAATGAATCCTTAATGAAGCCCATACACTATTCAGAGAAGGTAAGAGTGGAACTGAGAAGAAAAGAAATACCAGGGGTAAAAATGGTAATATTTGTGCCAAAAGATTTCCAAATGAAAGGGTAAACTGAGCCAGCTCTGGGGCAAAGAAGTGGTTCAGATGCATTGCCAGAGAATATCATTAAGTTGTGATTTTCAAAATCAAATGATTTGCTTGACTAGCCTTCAATTCTTCTCCTAGCACCCACAGGAGGCTCTCAGGCCCTGAATCTTTGCCCTGAATATGGATCCATGTCTAGGATGGAGTTATTATTTTTAATTCAGGGTACATACTGCCTCTTGCCTATCTCTTATTTATCTTTGGCTTCTTTTTTGAAATGTATTGGAAAAAATAGAACAGTTGCTCAGCTCATTTTCACCATAAGCATATGCAGTTTTATCATGATGTGCTCAGTAATAGTTTTTCCTCTCTGAAAGGTTACACCACCTGCCCTCCTAGGCTCCTTTTGCACACAATTCTGGTGCCTTGCAACATGGACGGATGCTGGGCTCTCTCTTTTGAGATTCTGTTTCTGAGTTACAATTAGATGTTAGTGAAGTCAGAAAGAGACAATTCTTGCTAAATCAATACCCAGCAGAGTTAAAAAAAAAAAAAAAACCTAGTATAGAAATATCAGTGAAGTTAAATAGCCAGCTTTAGATTCACACCTGAGGATGCAGAGTTCTAAAGAATAATAGCAGTCTGGTCAGCATGTGAAAGATACTTGCTTGTATGTGAAAATGTCTGAGGACTCCAAGCAAAGGCAGAATGGTTTAAAAGCAGAGTAGAGAAATTTAAGGATGTAGCCAGAAAAACAGAAAATGAACTAAACTAGACTTCATTAAAGCAACAAATTTTTCCCAGATAAGTCACACCCACAGATTTTACTGTACACATTCCATAAACTGAAGCAAAATGCATCAATAAGTTATACAATTGTTTTGTTATTAGTTATTAATTTTTATAAAAGTGATTTTAATTTCTGATGTATCCTCTATTTACTAGGTATGTGCTCTGAAAAAATTGGGTCACCACCTGATGGCAATTATTAACACTGATTCATCCAGCTCTGGGGAAATTGCAGGATTCAGTTTCAATCACAGAGTGTATTACATAGAAAGTAGATATAGAAATTATATTGAAGTACATGTAGTAATTCAAAGGCCCTTATAATTTATAATATTAATATTAATTTTAATTTGAAACAGTTGTAAAAATAGACTCATTTTTCAGATTCCTTGGTATAGCAAACAATAGTTAATGCTCATTTGTTCAATGTCTTCCAAACTTCTAATGAATCAATGTGCTGTGCTAGCTCATGATCTGAATCTTCCATATTTAAAAGACAGGTGATAATATCATATATGCATCATGACTATAACTATTGAATTTAGCCTTATGCTAAAATATGACTGTTTTTGGAATTTAAAGACACATACTTGCAAAGATTTAAATAAATAACTTTTGATTAAAAAAATAACAGCCAGGTTGTCTTTGAACCAAAAGCAATAGATGTAAAATTATGGTGGTACTTACCACGGTGAAATTCATAACTTTCAATATCCATATAGTCATGGCTAAGTTAACTATCATGGTAACCAACAGCAGAAGGACAAAGAAGTATAAGCACCTCTTTCGCCATCCATAAATTCCCACAGGGTAAAGTTGTGCATTCTCTGTCCTTGGCAGGTTATTCTGTTGTGTTGCAAGTATATATTGTTCTCGTGTCATCTGGGAAAACAAAAAGCAAAAAACAAAAACAATAAAATAAAAAGAAGAAGAAAGAAAGAGAGAAAATAAGCATTTAAAAAAACAATGATTTTTTTTAAAATTAAAAAACACAATGTACATAAGAATAATTGGGAGTGAATGCTCAAAAGATTATTGGTCCATAACTACATGTTACAAAAATTCTTAAATAATTATCATCACTATAGTTTGTTGGAGCTGTCTAATTGGTTGATTTATCCACAAGACCTACATTATTTCCAGTCAGGATTGTCTGATCCCAACAATGGCCTTTTCTCTCAGGAGGCCCAGAAGACTTTCAGGTCTGCTTTCAGTTACCTATAACCCAACAACTCTACACATGTCCAACCTACTCTTGGAATAGGCTTTGCCTGTTCTTTGTGGTTGATTGAGGTGAACTGCATTACAAGGGTTTTCTTTACTTGTTTCTAAAAGTACAGATTATAAATGGTTCAGCATGTATGCTTCAATAAAAATGTCAGTGTTTTTTCAAGAAATTACAAAAAAGAAATACACTTTTATTTAGTTATGTAGGAATAACTATATAATTAAAAGTTTTACTCAGAATTTTGTTGGCTATTTATTTTAGTTGTATTTCAGTGAAAAAAAGACTGACCTTTAAATGAACATAGCAATATATTCTATTATACTATGCTAAAATATAATGATATTGGAATAAGACAGTTTTGTAAAGGTGAGTGGTATTCTTTGGTAATGCATACATTTAGGATCTGAAATTAATTATTTCAAAAAGAAAATTCATTTTTTGTTGTCTTGTACTGCTTGCAAAGATGGAAAAAAGGTCAAACAGAAGTAAAAAAAAAAAAGTCAGACTGAGGACTGACTGAATATGTACACATATTTACAGAATAACATTTATTACTGAAGAATAGAAACAAATTTTTGCCAAATATGATTTTCTTCTTTTGAATTAAATTTATTTTGACTAAAATTACAATATGAGCCTTTTTTAATTTTTTAAAAATTATTTTATTTGAGATTCAAGGGGTAAATGTGCAGGTTTGGTACATGGGCATATGGTGTGATGGGTGAACTTTGAGCTTGTATTATGCCCATCAGCCACGTGGTGAGTATGGTATCCAATGGGTAGTTTTTCAATCCTTCTCTCCATTTCTTCCTTTCCCCTTTAGAAATCCCCAATGTCTGTTGTTCCCATCCTTATGCCCCTGAGTATTGGAGATCATTTTCTAAGCAAATTATCACAGAAACAGAACACTGAGTACCGCATGTTTTCACTTATGAATGGAAGCTAAACACTGAACATGATGTCTCTAGGACAATGATCAGTCAGTTTTTTCTATAGGTTTCTCTCAAATTTCTTTTCTGTTGTATATCAATTAAATGATTAATATAAGAGAAATATTTTTGAATAAATTATACAAGAATAAAAACAGCATAATAAAGAGTTAAAATTATTTGAGAAGTAATAAAATATATGTAATATAAATAATCAAGTTATGGTGTTCAATGACCATATTCTACTTGAAATAAAATATTGAACTCTATCAAGAATTTAAAACAATTATTTGGATGTTTACTCTTTTTGTTTTAATCTTAGGGATATAAATTCAAATTGTATTGATGCACTGTTAAATATTGTGTTTCCAATTGTATGCTTTATATAATAAAATAGTTGAATAAACTAAATTATAAGTTTAAAGGAATTAGAAATACTAATAATAGTAGATTGTTAACAGTACATTCTTTCATACTATCAAAAATCTTCTTTGTTATCATAAGTATTGTTTAAGTTAATATTTATTCTTTCCTTGAAACTAGTCATGGGGCTTTAGCCCTTAATTAAACTCCAGTTCAGTGTAGATGGAAAACTCAATAACTGTTATGTAACTTAAATGTTATAACAGATGACAACATGCCAAAAAATTTACTTTGCTTGAGGTTTTTGAGGAGATTTTAAAGTTCTGACAGTGGTTATGATTACATAGTAGAGAATAATTATAAGAAGATGATAGGACAAAGAAGTTGGTGAAGGGGCACAAAATACAGTTAGAAGGAATAAGTTCTAGTACTAATCACTATTAAAGTAGGAAAATTAAAGTTAACAATTCTTTATTGTATACTTCAAAACACCTAGAAGAGAAGAAGTATAATGTTCCTAACACAAAGAAAAGATAAATATTTGAGGTGGTGGATATCCCAGATACCCAAATTTGATCATTGCACATTGTATACAGGTATCAAAATATCACATGTACCCTCAAAATATATACACCTAATATATATATAACTATTTTTTAAAAAGAGGATAAAAAGAACTTTAGGGACTATCACAATTAAAGGGAAAAACAAGGAAGAGTCAGAGAAAGGGAAGTATGTGGACATAGTAGGAGCACAGGAGACAGCACTTGTCCTTGCTTTACTGGGAAGTAGGATGCCTTCTCTTTGCAGAGTTGGTCTTTGAAAAATTCCAAGTCAAATGCTGTGACTCTTCAGATAATCAATTTCATTTAATCTTTTATATTAAAGAACGCTTATTTTCTAGAATATTCTGTTTCTAAAAATTCTATTTAGACATGAAAATGGAATTAATGTGTCTCAGAAAAAAATGAGAACTTAGAGTCTCTGAAATAGACATTGAGAAATGCACAACTACAAAGAAAATGGCTTTTTAGCAATAAAATTAATTTTTTTGATAAAGCAATGGAGATGCAGTAAATATATGAGATGCCTCTAACAATTTTGAAAAGCAAATGGGATAACAAAAGACCAGGGAAAAAGGTTGTTGAGAAAATAAACCATCAAAAGTTATCAAATTAGAGTTATTTTTAATCTCCTCAAGGAATTCAATATTGTTTTCTTAAATAAAGTATACTTTAACATTATTACTTTATATACTGTCTCATTACAAAATACTTTAGAGCATATAAGCTGCAAAAAGACAAGGTTAGAGTTTTCTTTTAAAGCTTCCTTTTTTTCACCTATCACACAGATATGAGAGCTTTTCAAGACTACAAAAGATGTTAATGGTTTTTACAGTAGTAATAATAACAGAAAAATAATAACATATAATTCTAAGTCATTAAGCAAACGATCTTAAATTTTTATTTTTTCAACTTTTGCTTAAATTGTTAAATGTTGATTTATTTTTAGGTATTAACTGCAATCTGAAATATTATTTTCCTGGCATTACAAAAATTCTATAAATAAAACAGGATGCTTAGTTAATAAATGCTTATTGTCATTCTAACGGAATCTACCAAATAATTATGTAATTGTGGAGATACTAATTTTCTCAGAACAATAAAGTAGATTTCTTGAAAGAGAGATAATCACAGTTTTCTGAGAAACAATATCAGGGTCCTGGGATGTTTCTCAGGTTTCATACCATTTCTTTGCCTCATTTGCAGTATTTTGTCAATGCCCTCAAATCCCTTTTTTTTTTTTTTTTTTTGCCATTCTCTCATGTTCAAGGTTGTGTACTCTACTCCTGGCTACTTAAGGTAGTTATGATCCTCTTCATCTTAGTTTTGCCATTCAGTTTTATATCATATTTCATGTCTAAACGGCATTCGTTAGAATACAATGACTTCTAAAACCTTGGCTTTCTTAGTACCAAATAAGTCTTAAGCCTTCTTGGATTAAGATGGTTATCAGCATTGCTCATATTATGGTAAATGCATTTGCTTGGATACTCCTGTAATTCACTGAAGATATGATTTACAATTGCACTTTGAAATTTCTCTAAGAAGAAACACACTTTTAAAATGCTAATGCTGTGAACAAAATTTTCAGCAAGGTATTATGAGGTTAAAGTGAAAAATGCACAGGCCCATAGTATTGGACCTTATAAATTTTTCAACATTTTTCTCCAAAGGTGTGGAAAAATCTGTTTTTCAGAAAAAGTTATTTTGTTCAGTACATTTAATAACACTGCATATAAAGACCAGAAGTTAATGAATTAATTTGAAATGACCTAACGTGTGTACTCACTAATAATCTAGCCCTGGAAAATTCCGTTGAAGTCTACAGAGCTGGATAGAATGTGAGGGAAATTAACTGAGACCATTTTATGTCTTATTTTCTTGCCTTACAGAAGAGGACAACAACTTAAAATACTACACTAAGGGCCAGGGAATGTACTAATTATTTCAGTCTAGTTGGCATCATTTTTTAATTATTTTATATAAGGTCTAGGAGTTGGGAATAACAGTTGAAACTCTGTGCAGATGTTCTTCACTTAATAAAATGAGCCGGGCTCAGGGGCTCAGCCTGTAATCCTGCGCCTTTGGAAGGCTGAGGTGAGTGGATTGCCTGAGCCCGCGGGTTCAAGACCCGCCTGGACAACTTGGCGAGACCTCATCTCTACAATAAATCAAAAAGTTAGCCGGGCGTGGTAGCGCACGCCTGTAGTTCCAGCTACTTGGAAGGCTGAGGCGGAAGGATCGCCGGAGCCCAGCAGGTCAAGGCTGCGGTGGCTGGGACTGGCCACTGCACTCCAGTCTGGGTGACAGAGTGAGACTTCAACTCAAAATAAATAAATAAATAAATAAATAAATAAATAAATAAAAATAAATAAATAAACATAAAATCTGTATGAAGTGAAACTACGTGATGGTTGTGGTCAAGACTGATGCCTTATGAATTTACAGGTTTGGGGAAAACACAATAAGCACATACAAAAGTAAATAACAGTATATCCTATAGTAAGAGGTTCTGAATATGACAAGATAATATAATGGATACATAAGCAATACAATATAAATGAGTAATAGAAAATACAAAGATAGTCGGCGTGGTAATATAATTGGTAATGACTTTAAAAATGATAGAGAACGTTTTTCAAAGCAAATGACACCTGAGATGAGACTAAAGTGAGTTAAAGGACGTCTGCTTTGAAGGCTTAAATGAAGTGGGCTAAACAGAAAATGAAAAAACGAGAAAGTGAAGACAGCGAGTATAGACAATACAAGAGCAAATAAATGAAATGACAGATGAGTGAATGGAGTCTGGCCTTGGAGCACTAAATTGGTGACCAGTACAAATTGGCAAATGGTACAAAACAGAAAATGAAAAATAAATGGGGACACTTATTATGGGACCAATAATTGAAGTGACTAAGTTGGGATCAAGAGATAGGTCATGTGTTCTCAGTGTCATGGTGGCAGAGGAACTAGAGACAAATGACAGCAGATCAGCCGGGCAGCTGGCCTTCCCAAAGTGGAGTTAATATAGACAGTATGTAATTATAGTAATCCAGTGAGAATATTTATTGATCTTATTCACTAGTACTCTGATATAGAGGACTCGCATCATCACATGCAAAACTGAAGACAGCTGTGTTGTGGTTGAAGTTTCCAGGTGCCTGACTCATGATTAAGTGGTGGTGAGATTATACTCCTCACCAGCTTAATTCCTCAGAGGCTCATTACCCCAAACTTGCTCCATTTGGACTTCAATGTCTGAGAGCTAGAATACCTTTTTTACCCCACTAGTCTTTCTGTTTCTTCAGTGAGGTTTTATTCTGTATTTTCTAAAAAATGTAAGTTGAAGAGACTATTATGAGATGTGGCATCTTCCTGTATAGACAAAAAAGGCCTAAAAAAAAAAAAAGAGAGAGGCTCCTGTTAATAAATGTGAGTCTACAGGAGGAAAGAAAGAGGTCAGGGAAATTTACAATGCCTAACACAATTGTTTTAAATTGTTGCTGGCTATATAGAGGGTAAAAAATAAAAGCTATTCACAGTATGCCTTGTTTATTTTTTATTTTTTGCAAGAGAGAAATATTGTTTGAAAGGATGAAAATGACCCTGCCAAAGTGTGTGCCTCACATTTGTATCCTCATGCTTCTATAAGGGAAGGGATTTAAACAATTTAAAACTGGAAGTGAGGAGTTTGGAGGTGAGTTATGAGACATAGCTTTTTAAAATCAGAGTTTCATCAAACAGAGAAAAAGAACTTTGGAACTCTGAATGAAAGCAGGAGAAAATAAGAAAGTTAGTTCAAGTCCAAGTATTAAAGACCTATTATCTCTAGCTCAAGTTTTACTGTTAAATTGCCAATCTAATGATAAAGAGATGAACAGACCCAATTTTATACTGGAAAAATATAATTGATGTAACTGCTTTTTAAATATCATATTTAACTATTATAATATTACATAAACACAGGCTATAATGCAGAGATGCAAACACACAGACTGGAGGCAAGGAGAAAATTTTTTGTTTATCTCAGTCACTAATTTGATTTCTTAAAATTAAGATATAAATTGAGCATCTAATTTCTGCTCAGACCTGTGTTCCCTGTTATGGGAAATATGAATATAAAAGAAGCATGTGACTCCTAGATAGTAAGCTAATAATTTGGGAAATTACTTCTAAATTCTGATTATGAAGCTAGCACTTGGCACACTGAAATCGCAATATGCAATGTCCTTGTGACCATAAAAATTTAATCTCAGTTCCAAACTCTCTTAACTTCCTCACGGGGAGTGCTTATTTTCTAGGAGAAATGGTAAATCATGTTGGTGTCACTGTTCATTTAGTGTTGATCATGTTAGATTTAACACTGCAACAACAATTGTCCATTGTTTATTCAGAAAAGGAATGGAACACAATAGATTAAAAGGCAGTCCTAGACTAATATGCTGAGCTGAGATCCCAGCCTGGCCATTTTCTTCTCTGTGTCCTGGGGCAAAGTCTCTTAGCCTCTCTTTGCCCCAGTTTCCTCAACTCTCAAATGATATTACATTGACTTATATAAAGGCAATCTGGGAGTAGAAAAGTAGGATGTTAAAGTGCCCTTTTCATTTTAGCTAGTAAAAGTAATCATTTTTAAAATTTATCCTCTGTCCCTTAGCTAGCAATCCCATACTAAAGTGCTGTATTAGTATTTTTATTGAAATTAATTTTAAAAGGCACAGTTGAAATACAATTTTTAAAACAAAATGCTTGAGGTGTCCACATTATATGGTGTGAACTTTCCATACCAGAAAGGCATTTTGTTTTCTGCTTCAAGAAAATGAGTCTCTAAACAGCAACTAATGTTGAGGGAGATTGAAACAATACAGTGAAGTCTACTTACTATGGCAATTTAAACTTCTTATCTATGATACTTAATTCTCAAAGGCACATTTCAACATAACGATTGTCAAACTTTGCTATTTAAGAAAAATGATCATTTGGAATTTTTTTTTTTCTTTTCTGCCTGTCTTATAGAAAATGCTGTAGTCAGGTTTTGCAGCATGGAGAAGAAGCAGCCTAGCAGCTGAATTTCAAGAATGATGAAAGATATCTGAGTCAAATCGACTGACTCTTGAGATAGGAAATAGAAGGGTATTCTAGCCAAGGCTGACAGAAAAGAGAAACCTGAATTGGCATTAAAGGGAAACACATTCCCAGACGAATAAAAGTTTTATTAAAATGTGGACATCTAAAAAGAGATTTTTTTCAGTAATTCTTAGCATATTTCATATACCTCATGCACCCTAAAATTAGGCAATTTTACATAAGAAGTAGTTATTCAGTATTTAACTGGATAAAAATGTAATCTGAGTTTTTTTCATTCTATTAGGCACACACTGAGATTTAGGCTTCTAACTTTGAAGCCACTCTATTCTCAGATCTTCTCATGGGTTATGAATAGAAAAACCTAGCCATTAAAGCAATTTTGAAGGAGGCTAAGAAGTCTCTTGTCCACTCAGAGGCTATCAACACCAAGAGATAAAGCAACAAAGACAGTCCATGGGCACCATTTACAGTAAGATTGCAAGCATAAAACACTCATTGGCAAACACTGCTGTACACACAGAGCAGGGAAAGAAGGAAAAATCATTAAGTAAAAACAAATTTGCCTAAAACTCAGCAGGAGAGCTTAACAGGTCAAGCAGAAAGTTCAGGCTACTTAAAAGATAAGGATCAACAGGAAGATATGAAGAATTAAAAAAAAATCTGAGGAGGAAAAAAACAGGAGATTTTGACTTTTATTCTAATACGAAGCAGAAAAACTTAGTAAGAACAAGGATAATAGAGTATGGTTTCCATGATGACCCTGACAATACAATGTGAAAATGCCACCAATTATGAAAAATCATGCATATTTCAAAATACTTACTCTATTGAATGTCATTTTTGTTTCACTTTGACAACCTTCATTATATTTTACCAGATTCATTTAAATTATAGTCAAATTCATCTTGATGGAAAATTTTCTAATGCGCAATAAAACCATGGGAAATGTGTTCTGTTTGGGTAATCTTACTTGAGGAGATGATAAGAGAGAAGTCTCTTACTAAATATGATTTAACTTCTAATGCACTAATTTAAATGAATTAAATGAAGATGACTTGAAAAGGTCAACAGAATCGAGTCAAAACCAGTTTTTATTCCTACTATTACTAAATGTTGATTATCTAGATGAAGAAAAAGTGGTTGGTCCAATAACTAGACTTCAATTCTCTTGTATTATTTAGATTGTAAAAGAAAAAAAATGAGGCTATTAATGTAACAAGTTCGAGGCATAGAGGTTATGGAGAATGACACAGCATCCTGTGGTATGTAGGAGGAAGTAAAAAGAAGTTCCATACTCATCATTGTGGCAGCACTGTGGACAGGTCTCTCCATCAGTGTTGGACAGACATTCTGTTGAAGCTAGACCTTAATTCTCTGACTCTCTTCCTGGTGGATCTTGTTAGAGGCTGTACAGAAGAATATGGCCCCAGAGAGAGATGAATGCTTGACCCAACATAACTTCTACTGACCTTGGTTGGACCCATCTGTATCATGAGTATAATTTAGCTTTATTTACTTAATTTAAATTTCCTATAGTTAAAAAAGGAAAAGAGAAAAGGACAGACATCACTTTCCTCTTTTGTGTTCATGCCATCGGCTTCCTTTCAGTAATGATGTTAGGAAACTAAAACCACGGATTGCTCTTGATAGCCAAGGAGACTTTTAGAGGGTGTAAATGTTGTTCTCTTTTGTGTTGCTTTATAGTTAATTGCCTTTGGTCTTTGCTCACACAGAGTTATTGACTCCTTTGCTGGCACTTCTTTTATAGTTACCCTATCACCAAACAGAGCTAGGCACACCACAAATGACACATAAAGATTAAAATTCACTTTTATTGATTTCTCGCTCCCCAGCAGGCATTTTTTTTGGAGGCTTTATTGTTAAATTCAGCTAAAATGGAATTGATTTTCATTATAACTCAGGAAAAGGGGTGCTTTGGGAATCACTATAATGAACTTACTCCATTGTGGCATCTGTGGGATTCATTAAATAATCTAATAAATATTTGTTGACTGGATGGATGGATGAAAGAGTATGGAAAGAATAGAATTCAGGCAACTGAAAGCATATTTAGGGGCATGATGAGAGTGAGTGGAATTGTGTTTGAATAAAAATATTATAAAATTGTAGACTTTTTTTTTCCTTTTTCCTTTGGGAATCAAAAAAGCTGTAGCAATTCCATGCCATTTATTAGAGCAGATAACATCACAAGGCTGGGAGTGGAGACTTTTTGAGACAGTGGTCTTTAAAAACATATCTTTAATTTTAACTTTAAATTCAGGTCAAACACTCTAACACTCTAAATTAGGAGCCTCCTGAATCACATGAAATAAAATATAAAAAGTTAAGCTATTAATCATCATGTTTGCCACAGATTCTATTGATAGTGGCACAATATTTCAAGTCATTGCAGTTAAATATCTAATAATTTTATTGATGCTGAGATGCCATAATTCCTTTTGGGGGACACATAACTCCATCATTCTTTATCTCTCTCTCTCTCTCTCTCTCTCTCTCTCTCTCTCACACACTCTCACACACACACACACACACACACACACACACAATATGTATATATATATTTCACATATAGCAACGTCATTTTACACGTGTTCAATTTCTGCCTTATTTCTTGCTTTTATTCCTTAGCTTCAAGAAATGTATTTCTAAGACATAAATATCATCATGTTTATTCATATATTAAACAAAAAATCAATTTAGCACCTTTACTTACAAGGCATTTTTCTAGAGCTGTGATTAGAACAGAGACATCAACAAACAAAAATCTCTGTCATCATGGGTTTTACATTCTCTTGCTGGACACAAACAGCAAACAACAAAAAAATAAATGGAACAAATAGTAGGTGAGATGGTGACAAGGAGCTAAAAATGCCAAGGAAGGAGAATAATGAAAATGTAGACTGCAATTTAGTTGGGGTAGCCAATCAAGGCCTTGTTGAAACCCCAAGTTTTGGATAAAGTCCAGGAGAATGTGGAGAAGGGACCTCTGTATCCATCAGGGGTTAGAGGATTTCAAATGAAGGGAAAAGTACTTGTTCTGGGTCTAGTGAAGAGGCAGATTCAACTGGAGCAAAGAGAGATCAAATGGCAAAGTGAGGTTCTAGAAGTGAGGAATGCCCGGATCATATGGGACACTGGAAAACTCATTTTTTACTCAGCATCATTTTTTTTTTTCAGCCAGGTCTTTCATAACTATCTCATGTAAGATAGTATAGTACTCCTCCACTGTGCATTATCTCCTTCTCCCAGACACATTTTTATTGTACTTGTCTCCACTTAGCATTAAAGTAAATATTAATCTGTTTATTTCCTGCCACTTCAGTTAGAATAGGAGCCATATTATCACAGACATTGGGTATTTTATGACCTATAACTCCCTCAGGCAGAACAGATGAATGCTCAATAACGTTGTCAATACACAATTTATTTTGTAGTCCCTATTTTTCTAATGATGTTGTTATGCATTCAGTAGGCATTCAATGAGATCAGATTAAATAAAAACTGTCATTCTCCCTTCATTTTCAAGAAATATGTATTCTGCAACAAGAACATAAGAGGTGATGATCAAAGAATGAGATTCATAATATCTTACATTTTAATACTCTTGCTACCACATACTATTTATGTCATCCTAAGCACTACTTTGTTCCTTCTGAGTTGTTTCCTTAGCTAAGGATAAATTAATCTACCTTACATATTTATGTAGAAATCTGCTTGTGGGAACTCAAACTAGTGCAACCTCTTTGGAAGAGAGAATGGCAATTTCTGAAAGAACTAGAAATTGACTTTCCATAGGACCCAGCAATCCCCCATTGGGAATAACCTGGAGGAACTCAAGTCATTCTACCAAAAAGATACCAGACATGCAAGTTTGCTGAAGCTCTATTCACAATAGCAAAAACATGGAACCAACCATGTTGCCCATCACAGCTAGTCTAGATTTTTTAAATGTGGTATATATACATGATGGAATATTATGCAGCCATAAAGAAGGACAAACAAATGAACTTCATAGCAACTTGTATGGATTTAAAGTCTATCATACTCAGTGACCTATCACAGAAACAAAGAACAGGGTACCATATGTTTTAACTCATAAGCTGACCTTGAACAATTATCATAATACCATAAAAAAGGGATTGACAGTACGGGGAAACTGCCAGGGGAGGAGAGGGTGGGATTGGCAGTTGAGGGAAACCGCCAGGGGTGGGAGGGGTACACCTCATTAACAAGGGCACCTGCATAACGAACATTTTTATATCTAACCCTGAATTGTACCCAACATCTTTAAAATAATAAAATAAAAGAGCATAATTGATGTGAGAAGTGGCTCATGCCTGTAATCCTGGCACTTTGGCCAGCTGAAATGAGAGGATCACTTGAGACCAAGAGTTCAAGACCAGCCTAAGCAGCATAGTAAGACCTCATCTTTACAAAGAATCAGAAAAGTTAGCTAGATGTAGAGGTGTGTGCCTGTGGTCCTAACTACTCATAAGGCTGAGGCAAAAGCATCACCTGAGCCCAGGAGGGTGAGGTTGTAATAAACAATAATTAGGCCATGGACCTCCAGCCTGGGTGACAGAGCAAGACTTTGACTCAAAAGAAAAAAAACAAAAAGCAAAAAGATTAAATGAGGTAATGTATACAGCTTATGTAAATATAAATAAGTATTGTTTTACTTCATCATATGTCAGTGAATATATTTTCTATGAAAAATTATATAATATTTAGAATGACTAAAGAAAACATGTAGTTTTGAAATTACTGATTTTTAAAAATTTAAATAAGGGAATAAAATGCCAAAACACATACCTACAGTATTGGAAATATAATATAGCTAAATATTCAATTGTTTGTAGATAACAAATAAATAATAATATGTAATTTAAATAACCTAATAGACTATGTCATAGGATCCACTTTCAACTCCTGCTTCTTAACTATTTTCATAAACCTTTAAAGAGATATGTTTATTTTGATTCAACAGTTTGAACTGAAAAGAACTTTCAATTGGTTAATATATTTAAAATGGATAGAAGTGTTAAGAAGTGGTTAAAAATGGTTCTCTATGTAAAACAAGATAATTACAGATATTAAAGAAAATAAACTAACTAAATACTTCCTTAATGAGATTGATCACTACCTTCACAGGTATAAAAGAAATTAGTTTAAAAGATCTGCTGGGCACAGTGGCACACACCTATAATCCCAGCCTTAGGGAGGCCAAGGCAAGAGAACTGCTTGAGCCCAGGAATTCGAGACGAGTCCGGGCAACATGGCGAGACCTTGTCTCCACGATAAATGAAAAAATTATTTTGGTGTGGTGGTGCGCACCTGCACTCCCAGCTATTACTTGGAAGGCAGAGGCAGAAGGATTGCCTGAGTTCAGCAGGACAAAGCTGTGGTAACTTTAATCTTTCCACTGCACTCAAGCCTGAGCAACAGAGTGAGATTCTGACTCAAAAAAGAAAATCATTTTTGCTAATTTGGCTGTAACCAAACCAACAAGAAATCACTGCTTTTAGGAACACCCATGTGCTGAAGCAGGAAATTTGCTGACCCCACAGATCTGGCTGTGGTATTCCCAACTTATTATCCCTGTTGCTATTCTGATGACCAAAGCATTTTCTCCAAAGGTTTTGCATAGAGGACATGATTCCCTATTCTTTCAATGTATAAGTTGATTTCTAATTGCGTTTTACAAGATTATTTATTTTGCAAAATTGTGTTTTCTCTAGAGACCTAGAGATCTATATTCCAGGCCATAATACTTAATTCTGGCTTTTATCTAGCAACCTGAAAAGGTCTTGACCATATTATAAATTGGTGACCTTTTTACATCACATCTAACTGATTTAAAATTACTTATCTTATAATCAAAAAACAGCACAAATATTCAAGGTATCTGACTAGGTGTATATAAAACACAATTGTTTAGAAGTATGCTCAATGCTGCTTTTTAGAATAACTGAAAATATCAACAGCCAATGTGATCCTTGATATTTCTTCATTTATTTATATTATTTACTTTACACATTACTGCAGAAAAGGCACATTGGAATGAATAGTAAAGGAAATAATAAAAATCACCTCATTGTCTAAAACACTTAAGAAAGCTAAGCTAATTTGACAGAGAGAAAATCCAAATATTAAATTTAATTTGAACCATTATATAGATTTAAAGATGAACTAAAAACCACTTGTTTACTAAATTATTTCCATGATACAGTATTAAGGTGAAATTGCAGTAATGCATGTTCTAGTAACGCCTACAGCATTTTGCATTTTAACAGTATTTTATTGCTTCCTACTAGATGCATTAATTCCAAGCTTATGTTTTTTATATTTCTAAACTAAAAGGCAAAGTGTTTCTATTTAATCTGAAAAATGAAGCAAAAAGAAATAATGTATTCATACCCATCAAAATAATTTTCTGTAACACAATGAAAAGGAATCCTTTTAAGAACTGCACATTTTAACACTTAATGGTTCTTCATTCAAGGGGAAGGAAGCGAATTAACAATAATGATAATAACTGCAGACAATCATATGAGATTATCATGTGCCAGGTATTAATGTCCCAGATGTTAACTCATTTAATTCTCACACAACCCAGAGAAGAATAGTATGATTATTATTATCTTTTTTATAAGATATGAAAAATGAGGCTCAGAGAGGTTAAGAAATTTTCCCAAGATCCATCAGAGAGACAGGAGAGATTAAGAGGAGTCTTTTGATTCCTGACCTCACTTTCTCAGCTAGACCCTGCACCACATGTGGGCAAAGCACTAAACGGGCCCTTTATGTATATTTCCTTCACTTATCAGCACCACTCTGTGATAAAAGTATCACAGCTGGGCTCGGTGGCTCAGCCTGTAATCCCGCGCCTTTGGGAGGCTGAGGCAAGTGGATTGACTGAGCCGCGGGTTCGAGACCCGCCTGGGCAGCGAGACCTCATCTCTACAGTAAATCAAAAAATCAGCTGGGCTTGGTAGCGCACACCTGTAGTTCCAGCTACTTGGAAGGCTGAGGCGGAAGGATCGGCGGAGCCCAGCAGGCGAGGCTGCAGTGGCCGGGAGCGGCCACTGCAATCCAGTCTAGGCGACAGAGTGAGACTCCAACTCAAATAAAATAAAATAAAATAAAATACAAAAATAAAAGTATCACAAATTCCCTTTAGTAATTAGCAATCTGAAGCTCCAAAACATTAACCTACTCAAAGTTCCACAAATGAATAAAAAATGATTTTTTGATTCAGATCTGTAGACTGATACGGGAGTTATTGTGGATGATTTTGTTTCCTTAACTATTGTCACACTACTGCCTCACAAGTACTTTCTAAATATCTATCTACTACATGCAAAGCATTTTAAGTAAGCAATATATACTACATTGTTTCTAATTTTCAGTTGTTACGATCTAGTATCCCTAAATAAATATGTAAATAAATGTAATTTGTACTTCCCCATATGTGAGATTTGTAATGCTGGTTGTAAGAAAATCAATTTATTTTGTTGCAGCTCTATTAATAATAGCAAAAACATGGAACCAATAATGTTGCCCATCGAAGTTGGACTGGATTAAAAAAAGTGGTACATATACACAAGGGAATATTATGTAGCCATAAAGAAGGACAAACATATGGACTTTGCAGCAACTTGGATGGATTTAGAGTCGATTATACTCAGTGATCTATCACAGAAACAAAGAACAGAGTACCATATGTTTTCACTCATAAGTGGACCGTGAACAATTATCATAATACTGTAAGAAAGGGATTGGCAAACTGGGAATCCCTAGTGGGAAACTGTCAGTGGAGGGGTGGTGGGATTGGCAGTTGAGGGCAACTGCTAGGGGAGGGAGGGGCATACCTCATCAATAAGGGTACCTGCATAATCAATGTTTGTTTACCTAACCCTGAATTGTACCTCACATCTTTATAATAATTAAAAAAGAAAGTCATTTTATGTGGTAAGTATAATCACTCCAAATAGTAAGTAAGCATGACATGAAAGTCTTGATTCCCTTTCATATTTGCTTCCAAGCTTTCTTAGCCATGTCATGTAGAAAATATTTTTTATGCTACTAAGCACATTACTAATTTGTCCTACCTTCCCTCCACAAAAAAGAGCGATTAGAGAAATTTTCAAAGAGTATCTTTTTAGTTTGAATATAATAGTTTTGTTTTATTTTCATTGCATTTATCTTTTCTTTTACTTTATGGCAGAAAGACTGGTTTCCAATGTATTACATCAGTGCAAAATTTAAAAATACATTTACTTAAATAAAGGTACTGAGTTAATTTAATGTAAAATATTCAACAAGTAACATAAGTAGTATAGGAATATAGATAATATTATGAAGCTTGCAGGAACTGATTAATGTTTGAAAAAACACAAAAAATGGAAGAATTTTCTGATTAGGATGTGAACAGATTAGATGGTCTATTTCTGAGATGACGAACTCACTAAAACCTAAAATAACAAACAACAGCAGATGCTGGTGAGGATGCAGAGAAAAAGGAATGCTTCGACACTGCTGGTGGGAATGCAAACTTGTACAGCCTCTTTGGAAGACAGTGTGGTGATTTCTGAAAGAACTGGAAATTGGCCTTCCATATGACCCAGCAATTCCCCTATTGAGAATATATTCTCGGAGGAACTCAAGTCATTCTACAAAAAAGATACCTGCACACGTATGTTTGTTGCAGCTCTATTCTCAATAGCAAAAACATGGAACCAACCATGCTGCCCATCGAAGCTGGACTGGATAAAAAAATGTGGTACATATACACAATGGAATATTATGCAGCCATAAAGGAGGACAAACATATGGACTTTGCAGCAACTTGGATGGATTCAGTGATCTATCACAGAAACAAAGACCAGTGTACGATATATTTTCCCTCATAAGCAGACCTTGAACAATTATGATACTACAAGAAAGGGATTGGCAGTAGTGGGAAACTATCAGGGGCAAGGGGTGGGATTGGTAGTTGAGGGAAACTGCCAGGGGAGGGAAGGGCACACCTCATCAACAAGGGTACTTGCATAATCAATGTTTGTATACCTAACACCGAATTGTACTTCACATCTTTTTTCTTTTCTTTTCTTTTCTTTTTTTTTTGAGTTGGAGTCTCACTCTGTCACCCAGACTGGAGTGCAGTGGCCGCCCCCAGCCACCACAGCCTCAACCTGCTGGGCTCCGGCGATCCTTCCGCCTCAGCCTTCCAAGTAGCTGGAACTACAGGCATGTGCTACCACACCCGGCTAATTTTTTTATTTATTGTAGAGATGAGGTCTTGCCAAGTTGTCCAGGTGGGTCTCGAACCTGCGGGCTCAGGCAATCCACTCACCTCAGCCTCCCAAAGCGCAGGATTACAGGCTGAGCCACCGAGCCTGGCGTACCTCACATCTGTATAAGAAAAAAAGAAAACCTAAAATGGAGTCAGGCACCAGATGCCAGTAAGGAAAATTCCCCAAAGACATATGCATAATACAGCACAAGAAGGATTAGGGAGCTGCTTTGTTTTTCAAACTTCAGGGAGCTCTGGCCCCCATAGCAGCAGTCCAAGCACTTTTGATAATATCCATGTGAGTAATAGATGCTCTAGGAATCTGATGAAAGGAATGATCGATCATTCTCTGGGTAGGTGATAGGCAGCTTTATAGAAACATTTGTTTCAGGCTTCATATAACCTTTAAGATTGTAATAATTAAAAAATAAATCAAGATGGTGGTATTGGGAGTCAGAATATGATACCCTAAAGCGAAGGCCTCAGAAGCAATAACAGAAGCAAAGATTCTCTCCGACTCTCTCCTGACTATCTGTTTCTCCATCCTCATCCTACCCCAGACACAAGCTATAGAAACTAGAATTCCTCTTCCCCAAGGCAGATGACCAAAATCAGAATCCTTTTTTCCCCCCAAAGCCAGCCATAAAGCTTTCTCCCACCTTTCTGTGTAACAGCTAGCCATAAACAAATTAAGACTGCCATTCCAGAAGGGTCCTATCCCATGCCAGGAATGAAGAAATGCTACCACAGATGCCAAGAAGAATCTGAACAAACAGGCCTTGTTAATTTTCCCCAGGCAGTCTATAACCATCTGCTCACACCCTTTTAGATCAATGACATTTCTACATGGCTGTCTCTGCTTCATCAAATCATAAAATCAAATAGTTTCCTCAATGTCTTTGGGTCTTTAATCTGAAGTCTACATGTCATGTAAACTATGATCAAAAAAATTTGTTAGATTTTCTTTCATTAGTCTGTCTTTTGCTGTAAGGATATTAGTCTTGAACTTTATGATGGAGAGGAAAGAAATCACCACTTTCTGCCCCTTCAGTGGCATTTCAGAGACAGGAAAATCAAAGAAACAAGAATGCAAAACTTGTAAAATAGATTTGGAGAAACTAGAGCAACCCCAAAAAATACATAAAAATAACTTTTTTGAGAATGAATATACCAGAAACACAAAAAGAAATGAAAATAAATGAACTTATTTTATAATAAGAGAATGATTTTCAATAAAAGAGGATAGTTTGTACCTATATTTACATAAAATAATTTTTTTCCAGAATAAGGCTACACTCTTATCAGCCTACTGAATTATTTTTTTACTTTTAAATTACAGTAAACTAATTTCCTGCTTCAAAATGAAAATGAATTCATATTCATTAGTGAAGGTTGAAGAATAAACAACTTTGTAAAAGTAAATCGGTATTTATCTTACCAGATATCAATATTTGTTATAGAGCTGCACTATACCAGATGCTGCTGATAAGGGTAGATAACTAGACCACTGAAATATAATTGGGATACCATAAATAGAATTATGTGCATGTTTAATTTAAGTTGACTGAAAATACCAAATGGGGAGAAAGAATTAAGTGAAACCAGAATTTTCAAAAACTGCTTGTGGCAGTATGAATTGGTCGCACCACTTTGGATAGATATTAAGTAAATATTTGTTAAGCTGAAAATACGAATACTCTGTATCCTATATACATTACAGAAAACCCAGAACTTATAAAGAAGAAAATAGGATGTTCAATGATGTTTCTTCTGTAGTGGTAAAATATGGGAAAAAACATAAATATTCATTAAAGAGAAACACATGAATTGTGGTGTTTTCTTTTTTTCCCCTTTTTCCTTTTTTTTAGAAAGCAGGATTTATTGAGGACAGAAAAGCTCCCACAGTGGGAGGAAACCCAAGGGGGTTGCCAGAATTGTGGTATTTTTAAAGAGTGTAATAACACAGAGCAATTACAATAAATTAGATTATATTTATATGCATTGATGTTTAGATAAAAAAATGTTAAATGATAAAACAAACAATACTCTATAAACATATGTATATACATGCGTAGCTATGCTACACACTAGTTAGTTTCACATGCATGAGCAATACAAGCAGAAACATATTTCAGGACAATGATTTATCTTTATGTGTTAAGTTGTACATGAGATTTGTGCTTTAGGTATCTTTCTTGTAAAATGAGAGCAACGAAAATCCACTCAGGGTTTGTTTTGAACCGTCCCTGTCTGCATATTGAAAACAAATAGAACATGTAAAGTGAAAACATTGAGAGAGGAAAAAAAAAACAAGGAAAGGGTAATATTGTTTATCATTACTTTATGAAGAAAGCTCGTCTTGAATTAAATCTTCTAAAGGGAAAAGAAAGCTGAATTTTGGAATCAAGGCAAGAAGTTGCAAGACCTAGGTTGTGAATAACAAGAGCAGCCGTGCAGTGTAATGAAGTTGTATAATGTTTAGTAGAAGACACTAAGTTAACGTGGAATAAAACACTTATTATGCAGCTATAAACACATAAAATGGAAAAAAAATTAAACTTGAATAAAATTCTTCAAAGAAATGATTTTATAGCTCTGGTGCACAAATTCCAGCAAGCAGTCTCCTGGAAAGAGTGACCTGGCCACACTTGTTTAAAGTCATAGACTTTCTTTCATGCACCAGGTCTTTACAATCTTTTTAATTGAGCAGAGTACAGAGCAATAGGATACAGATCAGTACAACTTCCTTGGATATAATTCAATATTAGTGAAAGAAGAATTGTGTTTTAAACATAAACAGATGCACATACCAAAAGTTTAGTGGCTGCTCAATGCATGGTTCATCCTTCCTTACCTTTGAGTTTAGTAATGCAAATAAGAGAGCAGTGAAGTCCTCTTATTGTAAGGAAGATGGAAAAGGTTAAGTCATTCATGCTTAGTTGTTTACTCATGAAGATATTCATTTAAAGAGTCTTCACCTAAAAAAAGCTCTCCATGAAACTAAGTAGTGAGGTTTTGCACAACTTAGTTTTACTATATCAAAAATATCTTAACTACAAATTTCTTGACTAAGATTATCTAGTTGCCAAAGATATTTAAATGATGAGTGGAATATTCAAATAATTCCAAAAACCTATAAACTATGTTAAGTGAAATTGGGAAATAGTTATTAATTGGAAAAAATAAATCTATGATGTTATTGGACTTAGTGTCCACTCAATAGTAGTAGGAAAACTCACTAAAAGCAACTTACTACCATTTTCCGACTCTAATACATATATGTCACATATTTTTCAATTTTTAATGGATCCCACTTATTTTTAAATTTATCAAATTATTAAATTATGAACACAACTAACTATTTCATGTACATTATTCAAAATTCACCCTTCAATATGCTAACAATAAAGTAATGTATACATGCTTTTGTCTGAACTTCATAAATCCAGTGAAATTCTGTGTTCATTGTAATTAATCAGGCCATGTTTTGTTGATTGATCATTTCATCCACTTTCTTATTTCCAGAGTGGAACAGTGCCCAGACCATGTAAATACTCAATAAATACTTACTGAATAAATGAGAAAATGAGTGAAAGTATAATAATTTTTATGTTCTGTGTTTATTTTCAAGAGAATGACTTTGATATGCACAGAAATAAAGTGAACTGCACAATATGTCTGAGGGCCAGACAGTGACAGAATCACAAAACTCGTACATTATTCTTTATCTTCACTCCACTTTGGACATAGATACCTATTTTATCAAACTTAGTGAAGATAGAGAGAGAAATGAGACATACATTTTGGAAATACACATGCAGATTTCGGTGATTGAAAGAAAAATGGAAAAAAGCTGATAAAAAAACTCATTTATAGTCATCAGTTGACTCACTTGAACAGGTGCCAAGTTCTACCCAATCACAGTCCTGTGTGCACTCTTTCACCAATCTACATCCTTTCCCGGGAAGGGAAGTGGAGTGCTCTGGTGCCCACCAGTTCTCAGCAGATCAGCCAGCTCCAGAGCACAGGTTCTTCCCTGCCTCACTTCTGTGCCAGGTGCCCAACTGCCACCGGGTTTGAGTCTTGGCTGCATGGTAGTCTTTCATTTTATCTCACTACATGATTATGTGACATATCAGAATTATTCTCCTAGAATTTAAACAGAGATTATATATTATTGCTTCACTCAAACTACGTTGGGAAACTTAGAAAATGTGAATAAAATTTAATTACAGTTAAGATTGATACATGTGAGTGCTAAAATGGTTGATGAATTGTAGGAGACACTCTGAGGTCAGTTTTATAAAATTCAGTAATGGATAAAGAGGTAGATGCCTTGTAATCTTAGTGAATTTCTTCAAAATGATTCATGAATAAATGTAAAAAAACTGGATTCATTCGTGTATAAGAATCTAGCATTGTCATGACAATTTTGTCTTTTCCATAAACAAATGGAGTATGCAAAAATTAATCCTTACTAAATAACACTCCATTTGTGGTTTTATCAATTTTCATTGCTGAACACCTACATTTTTCTCTGCATGGATTATTATTTTCTTACTCTACATTTACTTTAGTATCCTGGAAGAATACATTCTCTACATTTTGAAAAAAATAGTCTAGATTTAATATGCACAATTAAAAGATCGTTGCCTTTATTCCTACCTCTAGCAATATCAGTATTTACATATAACAAGCTCACAGTAAATGTTTAAATAATTAATTTTGGTTTACTTTACAGCAACAAAAAGAGCAAAGAAAGTATTTAGATTGTAGGCCAACTCATCGTTTTTTATTTATACCCTATTAGCTAAAACACCAACAACCAATGTATCCAAAGTCATCTCAAGTATAGAATACATTACTAAATCAGTCACCTCATCAACACACAAGTATCTAACTACACTTAAGTGTTTGTAAAATACAAACTGAAATGGCACTCAAATATTAATTAAAAGAAATATAAGAAAGACACTAATCAGAAACATATGTTCTCATTCTTCCTTTCTAATGTTATAATGCACCAATGACGCATATCCTATACTCTTAACACTGCCTCTATAAAGCTTTTTATCCTGTACATTTAGTATTAGTCTCTTGAATTCGGTATGACCTCACTGATTATTTGCATTATTAAAGCTAGTGAAGACCGGGCTCAGTGGATCCCAAATCTCAGCACTTTGGGAGGCCAAGGCGAGTGGATTGCCTGAGCCTGTGGGTTCAAGACCAGCCCGGGGAACTTGGAGAGGCCTCATCTCTACAAATAAATCAAAAATTAGATCGGTGTGGTAGTGCATGCCTATAGTTTCAACTACTTGGAAGGCTGAGGAGGAAGGATTGCCTGAGCCCAGCAGGTCAATGCTGGGATGGTTGTGAGCATGCCACTGCACTCCAGCCTGGGCAACAGAGTGAGACGCCAACTCAAAAAAAAAAAAAAAAAGAAAAAGTTAGTGAAACTTTTGGAAAAATCATATCAAATATGACATCATGAGAATATGCAGATTTGGAGAACAATGGATTTCACTCAATTACTTATTATCTTCATATTTGATATCTTTGGTTTTGTGAAGTTGCTCTAATATTCTCTGCATGGTGGCATTTTGATTAATGAGGATTCTGAACAAAGAAAATAAGTTGAAGCATAGGGAGTAGTTAGGCAGTGGCATATGATACTAAGATAAATACATGAATTTTATGTCCATAGGGATCATAATATTTTGCTCTTGGTTTCCTTTTGTATATTTACACTAGATGTGGTTCTGCAACTAGATAAGCAGACTGAAATCTGTATACATTTTCCTGAGCCTAAGCAGATGTCATATGTGCTAGAGAGTGTTTTGGCTTAAGATTCATATTTTTGTTCTATTGAGTATTGTGGTTGTCTGCTGAAATGATTTAAGGAGCAGTTAACCATGAGTGATTTTGAAGCATGGAAGGCCTGTTGGCTGAAGGTTTATTCATGCATAGTTCATTTTACTACTACCCAACACAACAACAATATGAAGAAAAGGTCCTGGAGAAAGATAGACATAATAAAAAAACACAACTACAGAATGCTCAATAAAGCTGTGAAAAAAAGGCAAAAACAAGCAAATTTTCTTTTGAAAATAGAAATCTTCTCCATCAAAATAATTTTGAATATCACTACTAAGTTAGATTATAGAATTTAAATGTTAATTTCTACTATGATTTTTCACTCATCATAACAAGTTTTTTTAAATGTCACTTTGGAAGTTTAAAAAAATTGATAATTATTTTAAATGAAGAGTCTTAATTATAGGAACCTCTAAAAACACTAATAGTTAAAATAGAAATTAGAAATAATAAGTATAAACCGGGCTCGGTGACTCAGCCTGTAATCTCGTGCTTTGGGAGGCTGAGGTGAGTGGATTGCCTGAGCCCGCGGGTTCGAGACCCGCCTGGGCAACTTGGCGAGACCTCATCTCTACAATAAATCAAAAAATTAGCTGGGCATGGTAGCACACGCCTGTAATTCCAGCTACTTGGAAGGCTGAGGCGGAAGGATCGCCAGAGCCCAGCAGGTCGAGGCTGCAGTGGCTGGGAGCAGCCACTGCACTCCAGTCTGAGTGACAGACTGAGACTCCAACTCAAAAAAAATAAATAAATAAAATAGAAATAATAAGTATATTAAAGTAATTCTTATAACAATTATTTGAATAAAAACTTTAAAGAAAACATTGGAGAGTAGTGTTAGTACAAATATACATAAATCAGTAAATAAACAAACAAATGGTAGTAAAAATAAAACCACATTTACACAGAAGAAAAAAATTCAATAGTACAACTTGATTTCTTATAAAATGAATTATTTTAATAAATGGATTAGAATAAAATAATGAGTTTTTAATTTCAGAAGTTTTTGGTCAATAATTATCTTTTATGGCTCATTAATTTACAAAGAAATGCTTTAAGCAAGCTGCAAGAGCTGTTTAGCACAGGAATGACAACGGGATTTACAACACATGAGCTATTCTGATCAATTTGTGGCCGTGGCCTGGAATGACAGATGGAGACGGCTTCTCCTAAGCTCCATGGAAAGGAGCGCTATGAGTGATTAGAATGTCTCATTCAAGCACAAGTTGCTCATATTTACAATCATTTCTCTCTTTCAAAGGAGAAGTAAATTGAACATAATCACGGTAATTTGAAGAGTAAATAGTTTACTTGAGAACCACAGCCACTGTACCACATGGACACAGGTACACTGCAAAATACTTTTCTCTAAAATAGTAAAATTCTGAGGCTAGGGAGTAAGTTATCTCATATATTCATTACTAATTTTTTTTTCACAGTGATCAGTGTGTGTTATTGACTGACTATCTGAAGGTCTAACCTCATAATAAACTTTTAAAACCCACGACATGAACAGACGCTGGCAAGGATACAGAGAAAAACAGATGTTGGTGAGGATGTGAAGAAGCGGGAGCTCTTCTACACTGTTGGGAGTGCAAACTAGTTCAACCTCTATGGAAAACAGTGTGATGGTTTTTAAAAGAACTAGAAATAGACCTTCCATACAACCCAGCAATCCCCTTTCTGGGAATATATCCAGAGGGGCCCATGTCATTCTACAAGAAAGATACTTGCACGTACCTGTTTATTACAGCACTATTCACAATAGCAAAAACATGGAATCAACCCTACTGCCCATCAAGGTGGACTGGATAAAGAAAATGTGGCACATATACATGATGGAGTATTATGCAGCCATAAAGCAAGACAAAATTATGGACTTCACAGCAACTTGGACGGATTTAAAGTCCATCATACTCAGTGATCTATCACAGGTCAAAGAGCCGAACACCACATGTTCTCACTCATAAGAGGGTCCTGGAAATTAATCACAGTACTGAAAGAGAGAGATCCGCAGTAGTGAGACACTGCCAGGGGAGGGAGCAGGAGAGACATAACATCACTAAGGGTACCTGATCCTAAATCAGGGGAGTGAGGACCAGTTGGAGACCCAAACTCCATCTGCGCGTAGACTACTTATGTACCTATCCTGACTTGTATTCCGCATCTTTACAATAAAATAAAGAGAAATAAAATAAAAGATCCAAATAGATAAATAATAAACCCCACAGCATGAAGCAATAGACTAGTGGGAATGGCAAAGAGTAAACTACACCAGTTTGTCCAGAGACAAAACAGAATCACTTGTGTTTTGCGCAATGTTGCTTCAGATAGCTTCACTAATAGTTACTATTCTTCATTAAAGACAAAAAGCAAAGCACTTTCTACAACTGTCAGTTATGACGGAGCTCTCACAAAAGGGTTGAGAACATTACAATAAAGAAAACATATCAAGGCTGGATGCAGTAGCTCACATCTGTAATCCCAGAACTTTGGGAGGCTGAGGCAAGAGGATCTCTTGAGTACAGGAGTTTGACAACAGCCTGGGCAATATAGCAAACCTCGTCTCTATGAAACAATGAGAAAATAAAGAGTTGGCATGGTAGTGTGCCCCTGTAGTCTCAGCTACTCGGGAGGCTGAGGCAGAAGGATCGCCTGAGCCCAGGTGGTCAAGATTCAAAGAGCTATGGCTCATGCTATGGCCTGCGTAAGAGTGAGACCCCAACCAAAAAGAAAAAAGAGAGAGAGAGAAAAGGAAAGAAGCCACATCAAATGAAATAAATGAATAAAAAGGAAAACTAGATAAAAACAAAAAAAGAAACTACTAAGAAAACCTCTTTTAATTAGTCTGCTTTTAACATACAGATGGCCCTTGAATAACACAGGTTTGAACTGTGTGAGCATGCTTATAAGCAGAATTTTTCAATAAAAGTTACACTAAGTGTGTCTGCCTCTCTTTCCCATTTCCACTTCCTCCACCTCTTCCACCTCTGCAAGACCAATTGTTCTTTTTCCTCCTGCTCTGGGGCTTTCAATGTGAAGACACTGAGAATGAAGCCCTTTATGGTTATCCACTTCCACTTAATGAATAGCACATATATTTGCTCTTCCTTATGATTTTCTTATTACTATTTTTGTTTCTTAGGCTTTCTTTCTTGTAACATGTATGGCATACACAATATATGTTAATTGACTGTTTTATGTTACAGGTAAGGCTTCTGGTCAATAGGAGTCTGTTAGTAGTTTTTAGGGAGTCAAAAGTTATACATACATTTTCAGTGAGCTGGCAGCCCTCATCCCCACTGTTCAATGATTAACTATACATTATTACAAATGCATTGTATACGTATATATATACACATACATATATACCCATGTCACATGTAATCATAAATTTTGGAGAGGGTCTATAATTCAAATATATTTTTCTTGAAAATCATCACATTCTTCAGAGTTCCGAAAGAGATGAAAAATCTTCTGTGATTCATTTATCATTAAAATTTTTCAGGGATGAAAAATATCTACTGTTTACCAGATGTCGTGTCCATTATCTATACATATCTTCCCTAAATTGTCTACCTTTCTTTACAAAATTATGTGTTTGGCAAAATAGATATATCAGTTAACAAATAATTTGGTTCCTATTTATTTAGACATTTTCTTTCTTCTCTTTTGAAAACTCCTATTTTCCCATTTTGATGTAAACAATTATGCATGATTTCTTAAATTATTTCTGTAACAGGTCAGAGTAGTAAATGTAACTTTTTTTAAAGCATAATAATGATAGATATGAAAAAATATAATGTCCTGTTCTTGTTTTCAAGGAATACACAATCTATTAGAATATTTTAACAACAATATAGGCTGTAGATTTAGGTATGAAATTAGTACTACAGACCATGCAGATTTAAATAACAGCAATGGGAATGCTTACTAGGTGTCAGATTCGAGAGAAAGATAAATTATAAATGGGCATAAAAATACAAGACTTTAAGTAGATTAAGAAGAAAGAAGATTGATTCGCAAGGGTCAGAAGACAGAAAACATGAGAAAGTCGTAAAAGTGGGAATATGCAAGAGATTCTTGTGTGGTAAGTGGGTTGAGAATTAGTATTAATTTATTTTTATTATGTAAATTTGGGTTAGATCTTGAAGGGTTTATATTCTAGGCTAAGAATTTTAAATTTTATGATAAATATAAATCATATCTGTGTAAAGGAGAATAATGAAGGAATTTGAGCTACTGACAAGATATAGGTGATTAATGTGTTATGTTAGTCTTAATATAAGAAAAAGACATAGGAAGACAGATGAGAAATCTGACACAAGGAAACAAGGTAATTACAAAAGTTTAAGTTATATTAGTTTTATTTTGAGCAAAGATATTAAGAGTGAGAATAAAAGAGCTGTAGGGTCTCTAGAGGCAAAATCATGCTAAATTTAATTTGTGATTTGCAGTATATAGAGAACTGTTCCTACAAGAAAGTAGAACACTATACTTTTCAAAAAAAGGAAAGAAGAAATACAAATAGAAAAGAAATAGTTATTAAACACATTTCTGTGATTGGCATTGACATGGGCAATTTCACATATAATATTCACTATATAATCATAATAATCTCATTTTCACATAAAGAAACAGACTAAGGGAGATTAGAAACTCTACTTAAAGTTATTTGTTAAGCAAATTTTAAGACTTACATTGGCAACTAAGTTTGCACAACTCTTAAGTTCAGGTAATTTCTACTACATTGGACTGTAGGAACATGCTAACATTATAGGGTAAGGATGCTTCGGGTTCCCAGAATAATTATGAAAGTGTTCAGAAGAGGTCAATGCTTAATTCATCTCCTCATTTGGATAAGCTCTTCCAAAAAACATTAGCAATTAGTTATGATGATAAAGAAATTAAGAGTAAAATTTAATTTCATCATTTAATGTTAATCTCAAAGAATATATTCTTCTGTTTATTTTTCATTTTTTATTGTTATTTTTCTCACTTAAATATAAAAGCCTGACTTTTAAAAAAAATTTCTACTGTTCATTTTAAATGCTCAGCTGTATCTCCACGAACACTTAACAAAAGCTTTGGATTAACTAAACTTCATAATATCTATTTTTTTTACTTTTGAAATTCTAAAAATCATCAGTCACAATTCCTAGACTCCTTGTTATTTTTTGTTTTTATTGTAGTGCTACTTGACAATTTTAATACTTTATGACTCCCATATAATGTATATTACATTTTCCCAGAGGTTGCAGTATTCATAATTGTTAAGTGATTTGAAATGGAGCCAAGGCAAAAGTAAACCTATTAAAGTATTTTAGTATTCTTTAAAGTTTTACTTTCACCCTACAAAGTGTTATTCTTTTATGAAAAATATATCAGGTGTATTCTCTGAAATTGAAAATATAATTACCATTGAAATTAATGTTACAGATTAGTTCAAATGCTAACAAAGAAATGCCTAATTGTTTTTGATTTATTTAAATAGTCAAAGATTAACTAAATGTTTACTGCCAGAAAATAGATAAGATGATTCAATAAAAGCACTTCAAAGGTTTATGTGATTGTCAATTCTGTATCGTAGCAAGCCATAAGTGTCACAAGAAGCACATTTAAATCATCTTTTGTCAATCATGTAATAAAGAAATTGACCACATAATTGCTTTTATTCCAATTTTCTCAAAGAACAAAATCCAAATAAGTCACCTGGTGGCTTTAAGTCTCCCAAAGCAAATAGAAAAAGAAATGTAGGCAATCATACAAACAGTATTTTATTATAAAATTGTTCATTAACACCAAGTTAAAAGGATAGCTGCCTACTTAGTCACATTAACTATTCATGCAGTTGAGAATAATTCTATTTTATAATAATCTTAGACTTCATGTCACACTCATTACATTATAATCAAAATGTATGTTACATAAAGTATGCAGTGACTTTTTAATTTTAAATATTGCCATTTTAAACTCTTTTACTAAAAAAAGAAATGAGAGTAACAAACACATAATTTTTCCTGATAAATGAAAAGGGGTGCATTGTTAGGCAAAGAAAAGAGATTCAGTGAAGTTCCTCAGGAAGTCTAGTTACTGTGGTGGAAATGGCATATTAAAGTGGATGGCAACTTTTGTATTAGAAGCATATTGTGGGTTGATTTTGGTTTTTTAATAAATAGCTGTATTTTAGACACTATATATAACATTATTTGTAAATTAATTCTATTTTTTTCCCAAACTGTATTAGAGAATCAATTTCCTCAAATACTCCTGAGATAGAATACAATAAAAAGAGAATGTTTTGAAAGATTAATAAACTTGTATGGTGGTGATGCTCACCTGGAAAAATTTCAGATTATCTAATGTAATGTCATTTTATCATGCAGAACAAATTTATTAAAATACACTATTTAAAATATTAAATTGTTTACAAAATAGTCTTATGGAGTGTTTACATGAATAAAACAAAATAAACTGATTTTTATTATTCAATTATTGCACAACCAAGAGAGCAATTCCTAAAGTTAGGCATAAGTACTAAATATTTAATATATTCAATCTGTAATATATACATAATGAGAGAACTTTACACAATTTCAAAATGATCATAAAATCAAGACCAAACTTGAACAGAGGATATAGCCAGATTTTTCAAAAAATCATGGTCTTTAAAAGACAAACTTTCATAATTTTAAAAACAGAAAATATTATAGAATGCATGCAGCATATATGTTAAAGTGAAATTATATACATGCATTTGGAGTTGAAAAATAACAGAAATAAGCAACAACAATAAAGATGAAAGTAAAAAATATCTGTGTTCAATTTATGCATCCAAAAGACTTTTATAAAACCAAAAAGACTTTCTCAAAATATCAAACCGTTCATCAGTTGCACTTCTGATGATTGCCACCAGAACTGGCCTTTAAGTTACTTAAGATTGTGGACAGCTTCATTTAAGATGTTCCTGCAGCTTGTTTATATTTTTTATTAACTTTTTTAATAGCACATGCCATTTTAATTAGCCACAGAATGACAGTCTTACAGCAGTGTCTCTTAAATCTTGCAGCCATCAATAGAATAGATGTACTCAGTCTAATAAGAGGCAGATCTAATAATTCATCTCTATTTTATCAATTTGGTAATGTCTGAAGTCACTGATGTTTTTAGTGACGTTTATTCCTATATGTAGTCCATAAATTAATAAAATCACACTGACAAAAAAGCCTACTTTCCTAACTGCTTAGAACACCAAATATTAAAATAACTAAGCAAGTAATTTTGCTATCTGGTTTTACCAAATGTATTATGTTATAAATTGATTTTTTGGCCTAGCTTGGAAGAGACCCATATGTATCCATCACCATCACTCCTTTGTCAATTTCATAGAATAACTCATGGCTAACATATTTCTCGGTGGTTCTCAGTGACATCTTTAAACAAAGATGCTTAAAATATTGGTGATATTATTGTGCATTTTTAAACAAAATGTATATGTATCCTGAGAGTTTTTGCTAGAGGTTAATGAATTCAGGTTGTTCCACGTGTATTAGTAAGAATTTTATGTCTTTGTTATCACACCAAATTGGAATATAATAAAATTTTTAAGGAATGATCATCAATTATTCAGAAGACAAGAGACTGCCTCATCCATCTTCTAAAAGCCCCAATCTATCCTGAACAGAGTGAATTTGCATAAACCTGAGATTTCAGGAAATGATACACCTGATATAATGTTGCTAAGAGAGCACTGATCAACACAATCAATAAGGAAGTTCCTTAAATTAACATCACAGAGACATTTCAAAGTGTATTATATAGATAAATTCATCATGTTTGAAAGTGGTAATATGGAACCTCTGATTTAATTCTTTATTCAATGAATAGCTTCACAATCAGAATAGTAAACATTAGTCATAAATTAATCCACTAATTATAAAGTTTGTGCTAAAACATCTTATGTCATCCAGAAACCACATTATTTTCATGAGCAAATAACAGATCTTTACTACTTGGGCAAGGAAATATTTATAGTAAACCGAAAAAAAAAAAAGAAAAAGAAAAAGGTAAAAGAGCCGGGCTCGGTGGCTCAGCGTATAATCCCGTACCTTTGGGAGGCTGAGGTGAGTGGATTGCCAGAGCCCGTGGGTTCGAGGTCCGCCTGGGCAACTTGGCGAGACCTCATCTCTACATTAAATCAAAAAATTAGCCGGGCATGGTAGTGGGCGCTTGTAGTTCCAGCTACTTGGAAGGCTGAGGCGGAAGGATCGCCGGAGCCCAGCAGGTCGAGACTGCGGTGGCCGGGAGCGGCCACTGCACTCCAGTCTGGGCGACAGAGTGAGACTCCAACTCAAAAAAAAAAAAAAAAAAAAAGGTAAAAGAAAAGAAAACAAAAGACAATCTAAAAATGAAGAAGGAAGAAAGAAAATAGCAGAAACATTCACGTTTCTCTGAATTGTGACTGCCTTGAAAAAAAAACCTTGATACTAAAGGATTTTGGAGAGAACAACAACAACAAAAAACAGGACAATACATGAAATTATTTATTATTTTTATAGTGTTATCAATTAAATTTGCCCTTATTTGGGCTTTGGAACACTCATTCTCAGTTCTAGTCTCTAATTAAAGGAAAAATAATTATATTGGAGAGTATCCTTGACTATGACATGCAAGCTTGTCAATTGTAAATGGCAAATCATTACATTTGATGTGATATATGATGAATTCACTTTTCTATTTTTTTGTCTAACACTAAAATAAGCATTCTTCATTGTTCACTCTATCAACTGTGTGATGTCTGAAGGATGTAGCATACAGATTGTCATAGCTAATATTTATTAAAAATAGAAACTTTGATGCATAATCTATTTGAGTTAGAACTCACATTCATAATAATATAGCCAAATTTAATGGAGGTCTAAAGAAATGTCTGAAGAAAAAATTATATAATGTTAGATTTAAGCAATATATCTTTGATCAGACAAAATTGAATTTTAGAAAAGACTGACTCAGCTTGTCTTTTAAAAGAAAAGCTTGAGCAAATGACTTGATCTCTTTAAACTTCACATTTCTTATTTATAAAACTGAGGAAGAAGTATGACTAATCTCAGACTTTATTATTATTATACATAGTCTGAACAATTACACTTAATTTGGTGGGGCACAGGTAGTTCTTCCAATGAATTGCAACTCTGTAAATATTCATTCAAGGGGATTAGAGGAAAAGAAAAATATACAGCACAGAATATTTTAGTAGGCAGATATATATGAATTAATCTTTAAAAAATTATCCAGCTATCACTTTTTAGATATATGGAAATTAAGTCCAAGAAGCAATCGCCATACCTTGCCCAACTAGTTTTGGCATGGATAGAATTTAAAACCAACTTTGTAGTCTACTATATCTATTTGATTCCTATAATTTTTTTCATCCAGTTATAAGACCAATATGATGGTTACATAAGACATCTCATTGACCACTGTAGTTGATTTAACTGATCTGGTTGGCTAGTAAGTTTACCTTCTTCCTCAACTACTTTGAGTGTGCATTGTAGAAGGAACTGCCTTCCCAAAGAGATGAGGAGTGTTCTTTGATTAAAAATATGCAATAATCAAGTATTAGGAAGTTTGTACTTCATTCAACAAATATCTTATACTATATACACTTTGACTCCAAAGAGAATCAGATTTAAATTATTTACAATCTAGTAGGACAAATGAAATAAATAAATAAACAAGAATAATACAGAGTGGGTAATAGTAAATTCCTTAGCACACACACAGGAGTTTTAAAAAAAATGATAAAGAACCTCAAGACAGACCGATTGTTACTATATTGGAAAATCAGGAAGAATTTTAAAGACATTAAAGGAATAAATTTTGATTGGTCAACATATTGTTTTCTGTATTTGATTATATTCAGAGCACTATAGTATGTACTATGAAGAATTATTAAAATTAAAATGATTTTACTCAGGTGTCATAATGCTCATCTTTTTCAATCATCAAATTTTGCTTTTTTATTATTTAATCTATTACATATTCTTTCTGTATTGTTGTTTATAATGCAAGTAGTGAACGAGACTTTAAAGTATATTTTATGAAAATGGGGAAACACATTACAAAACCATTAAAATCTTCAACTGAGATGTGTATTCTCTTGTAGAGACAATTCCTAATATATGTGTATAGAGAGAAACACAAGATATTACATAGTGTATGTACTGTATAATTTCTTAAATATATATGTACACATAGTGCTTTAGGTAGCACTATTTTACTTTTCACAAATATTGGGTCATTGTTATTTCCAGATAAAGATGAGGTTCCAAGAAAGTTGTTCAAAGTTGTATAATAGTAAATGAGAAACAGGACCAGGGTCGTGTAATAAATCTTGTTCACTATTCAATGCCTATTTTCTCTCTTCATAAATACTGCTAGCAATAATTGAAACAAAGATAATTATTTTAAAATATTAAATAAGCTCCCTATAAAATTGAAGTTCTATGGTTCTTTTGTTTTTAAGCTTAAGCTTTAAATTTCTCTGATTCCTCTGGAAATTGCAAACCAAGTCTATTTTCCAACTACACATTATGTTTTATTGACATTCCTGACTTTAACAATCTAGGTTCTTTTAAAATAAACTAATTGATATGCTATTAATCTTATATTTCACACCATAATGCTCATCTTCAGAGCTTTTGTATGTTCTAGGTTTTCAAATAATTGATTTATAAAGTTTTATTGAAAAGTAAACATTTTAAAACTCTGTTCAGAATACAGAAAATGTTTATTATCCACATAATGTAAATAATACACAAAATAGAATCAGAAATCTGTGATGCCACCTGTTCATTATTTACTTTTATCTTTCAATTTATATTTTATGAATGTTATAAGATGTTAGCATAAGTGGATTTGATAACGTTGATAAACTTCTTTTAAACTATTTCATTGAAAATGTATGGCAGTAAGAAATAAAAATCAAAGTTTTGACTCAAAACATTGGTTCCTGTGTAAGTTTAATGTATAAAAGTTAAATAATTTAGATAAAATAAACTTTAGCCATTAAGGAAAAAAGTACTTTTGACATTCATGTCAACAGGACTTAAGTCAGCATGTCTCTTCTGATGGTGCAATTTGCTTGACTCTATATTGTCAATTATAATTCCACTTTCCTGCTAAGTCGATACAATTAGATTACTACAGGGACTTCATTACAGCTACTGGGAGGACAGCAGCTGAGGTATACAATTTTCTTCCTATGATGCCAGCACTTCTAAACAGTTCTTAGAACAATGGTCTACAAAGCAGCAATAAAAGCTACCGTCTTAAATATTGTTGTGCCATTATATCATCTCACAAAATATAACAAAGACCTAAACAATGTTAATGCCTGGGAAATTTTTTCTTACTAGTCTGATTAGAGAAGTTTATGCTAAATCAGTTGTTCATTTGTTTATTTAAACATAATTTTGCCTACATATTCATATTATCTCCAGGTCTTCGATTCCTAGTGTTAAATTTGAGGAATTTTGTTAGAATTTATAGATATTTGATATGACTCCAAATAAATCTCTAACAAGGAAGAATAATGATATATTTTTCTTTATTGGATTGCTTTTTGCTCATAAAAATATAAATTTCAGAGCTAAAGTTTACATCTTTTTCTGCTATAATTCAATATTCTTTTTTATCATCATAGCCTTAAGTATATATGTTAGGATTCATATTCAGAATTCTATTTTTAGTTGACATACTAATTGATTTCTTTCTTTCTTAATTATACAAGGCATACTTCCAAAAGTTTCATGCTTTCTTTCTTTCTGTCTGCCTTGGGATACCTCATGCACATTATTGACTCAAGATACCTAGTGTATTTCACAACTTTTCTCATTTTAAGAAAACAACACAATCAGTAAAACAAAACAAAAATAAAATGTTAAACACACAAATCCAAGTTTAATAGTCATGAAGTTTCTTTTACCAAAAATCCCAAGACCCTTTTAGTGGAAAAAATTAATTTTACTAAGTGCGTTTTAGTTGTCAGGCGTTGAGATGGGCACAGAGATTGCAAAGTTATTGAAAGAAATGAGATTGCCCCTTAAAGGGGTTCAGAGTTTAATAAGGTTGACTAGTCAACAAATAATTACAACACAGTGCAAAAGTGTCACACCATGTTGCTTAATCCACAGATGTGCATACATTTATCATGAGAGATTTCAATCATCCATTTAAACAGAAGGTTTCTAACACGTGAATCTGCCGCATCCTTTGGTTTCTGTTGCTTCTGTCAAGTTAGTGCAAAAGCAATTGCGGTTTTTGCATTGTTGAAATCTGCCATTTGATATAGGGATACATTCTTAAACAAATGTGGCTATGTTACACATCATTTCAATGCACATTTCTTGCTTTATGTTTTTTTGCTAATAACTTATTACTTGTTTGTTTTATATTTATTTTAGGCTATGGAAATTATGTTAGACAAAAAGCAAATCTGAGAGATTTTCTTGTTCGAGTTTAAAATGGGTCGTAAAGTAGCAGAGACAGCTTGCAACATCAACAATGCACTTAGCCCAGGAACCGCTGATGTATGTAGAGTGCAGTGGTGGTTTAAGTTTTGTAAAGGAGACGAACGTCTTAAAGATAAGGAGCATAGTGGCCAGCCATCAGGAGTTGACAATGACCAGTTGAGAGTAATCGTCAAAGCTGATCCTCTTACAACTTTGCTAGAGGTTGCCAAAGAACTCAACGTTGACCATTCTACGGTAGTCTGGTATTTGAAGCAAATAGGAAAGGCGAAAAACCTCGATAAGTGGGTGCCTCATGAGCTAACCAAATATCAAAAAATCATCATTTTGAAGTGTCTTATTCTGCGCAACAACCACTAACCATTTCTCAATAGGATCGTGATGTGTGGCAAAAAAAAGTGGATCATATATGGCAACCAGCGATGACCAGCTCAGTGCTTGGACTGAGAAGAAGCTCCAAAGCACTTCCTAAAGCCCAACTTGCACCAAAAAAAGGTCATGGTCACTCGTAGTCCACTTCCAATCTGATCCACTATAACTTTCTGAATCCCGAGGAAACCATTACATCAGAGATATATGCTCAGCAAGTCAATGAGATGTACCAAAAACTGCAACACCTGCAGCCTGCATTGGTCAACAGAAAGGGCCAAATTCTTCTCCACAACACCTGCAGCAAGTGTCACAACCAATGCTTCAAAAATTGAATGAATTTGGATACAAAGTTTTGTCTCATCCGCCATATTCACCTGACCTCTCTCCCACTGACTACCACTTCTTCAAGCATCTTGACAACTTTTTGCAGAGAAAACACTGCCATACAAGCAGAATGCAGAAAATGCTTTCCAAGAGTTTGTCAAATCCCAAAGCGTGGATTTTTATGATACAAGAATAAACAAACTTATTTCTCATTGGTAAAAAAATTATTGATTGTAATGGTTCCTATTTTGATTGGCAAAGATATCACTGAGCCTTAGTTATAATGATTTAAAATTCTTGGTCCAAAACCACAATTCTTTTTGCACCAACCTAATAACATAGTGCCTTCAAAGAAGTACTGAATACCAACCACACTTGCCCTGGTGTAGTAGGCTGAATTGGACCCCAGAGACATCCAAGTTCCAATGCCTACAACCTATGAGCATATTACTTTTTTATATGGTAAAAGGAAATTTGCAGGTGGAATTAAATTAAGGATCTTGATATGAGATTTTCCTGGATTATCACAGAGCTCTTTATTAATAGAAAGCAGAGGAATCAGAGTTAATAGCAGAAAATTAAGAATTATGAGAGTAGAAGTGGTTGAAGGAATTTGAGAAAAAGGATACTAACCTAGAAAGTAAGGCTTACTTTAGAAACTGAAAAAGCCAAGGACACGGGTTCTGCCCTCCTACCCTCCACAGGAGAAAACCTCCTGCCATATTGATTTTAGACTTCTGACTACCAGGATAGTTGTGTTGTTTTAAGCCACTAAGTTTATGATAATTTGTTATAACAGCAATAGGAAAATAATACACATGGTCTCCAAATAAATTCCAGTTAAAGTGTTTTCTTTTGTTCCCACATTACCTGTATTGATTTTCAATTTGGAAGGTATGATTACAGTGGCGGAAATATAAATGTTTCAAAAATATTGAGAAGTCTTGTATATGAAAGTAAGGAAATGTACACAAGATAAATGATGAGAAATAAAGTCATAATGTTCTTGAAAACTCCATATTGAAACATATCATGTATTCAAACATATTATGCTAGATTTTATTTTGTCCCCAGATTAGGCTGAATTTGTATACAAGAGTAATTATTTGATAAGGCAGCAGTTTTCAGACCTGGGTATATATTAGAATCACCTAGAGAGCTTTTCAAAATATAGATGGCTGAATCCCACCGTCAGAACTTGAAGTGAGCAACAAGATTTTGTATCTTTAACATGTGTGGGGATGATGTTGATGCTGCTGGTCCAGGGAACACAGAAACACTGATGTAGGAGAGAAAACCATGAATCAGAGATCTGGGTTCACATAATATTTTTGTCACTTTCTAGCTATGTAATATCTTAGCTTCAATGACTTTCAACTACTTTCTTTCTGCCCAATCTCACAGGTATATTGGATAACCAAATAAGACAATATATGAAAATCCATATAGATTGTATAGTCATATAAAATCACAGTGACTATGATTAATAAAAGTGAGAAGCTTATGCCTACAGTCATGTTGTTTAATACTCTGGATATTTTTCTCCAAATAAATGTAGTAAATATGAATTTACCATTTTTCAAAGACTCTAAATGTGCATTGGTTATATTCAGTATTTCCTAATTTGAGAACCAGACACTTAAGGTTCTTATTTAAGCCTTTTATTCTCTCTTTAAAAAAAAAAAGCATTGTATACCTACTATAATATCATTTTATATACTTCTGTTACTACAGAGACATTGTTGTAATTGCAGTTTATTTTTGGAAATGCAACAGGTAATCAACATAGAGTAAAGGGAATATTTGTATATCCTAATTGGTAAACATTTTTTATTTTAGACTTTTTTATAATAAATTATAATCTTTCATCTAATTTTAAATTTTTGCATTATATAAATGACTTTATTTGTATATATATTATTTCCTAATTTGTTGTTACCCGAACATTTTTTTAACATCAATAATGATGATAAATGAAACTGGGATTAGTTCTACTCTTTCAAGTGTCCCACTAGACTATTTTCTCTTGGAAAACATTGTCATTCATTACCCTTTATTTAAAACCCCTCAGGCAAGATTAAATACAAGTCATTTCAAAATAACAGTATTTTTTTTTTGAAATATACTAGATATTTTCTCAAAGTCAAGGTATACCCACGCCTGGCACGGTATCAAAACAAATACCTATGTGTCTACGTCTCTGTGTGTTCTCACACATATACAAATACCTATAATGTACACATACAGCCACACATACAGCATGTACTGATAAGCAGCTGGAAAGGGGCAAGAATTGATCCTTAAGCAGAACTATAAGGACACAGCATGTTTGGCAGATAGAATAGTGGATTGAAGTCTAGAAGTTGCTCTCAGAACCCACAGAGCTTCATTAATGAGTAGTGGCTGACCTTGACCAAATTCCCAGCTTGTTTGCAGCCTCATCTCCCTTCCCTTCCTTCTATGAGGATATCAAAATGCTTAACTTCTAAAACTCTTCCATCTTTAATATTCGATGCCGAGGCTTTGGTAGAAGACTTTCAGGAAAAAATTAATTAGACAAGAAGTTTTTTCAATAATAGTTTATGGAGAAAAAACAATGGTATAGTGCCTTATTGAGCAGAAAATTTAATTGTTCTGATAATTGCCACATTTTTAAGATCACAACTCTGTCATGTTAATATAGTAGATTTTGGAAACTTTGTATCTGACTGAAGAAAAAATGTTAGATTGGCCAGTAAGCAGGAAAAGTAACAGTCCTACTCAAAAGTAATGTAAAATGCTTGTTCGAGAAGACACAACAGAAACAAGCAGCTATTGGCCCTCCAACCCATCAGTTTCCTCTGTTAAGTAATGTGAGAAATAGAACCTGCCACCTTCAGATAGATGGACTTTGAATCCTCCAGACAGGTTGTGGTCTTTATCTCGCTTAGTATCTGTCAGAATGATGGGTGAGAATATACTCTGCAGTATTTGTAAGCCTTTCGTCTGAAAGGATTGATAGCCTCAGATGCAGCTCTTTATGACTGTCTTCAGGCATAATATTTTATAGATCCTTCCCAATTAGACTCCAACAAAACCTGAAAATTTTGCATTAACTGCATTTTGCCTAGCATATAGGATAGCACTGCCATAAAAGATGTCCCAGAGCAAATACGGAGGAAGAGATGATGCTTCATATCCAAAAATATTTGGTGAGAGAGAATTTATCATTCAATAATAAAGTTCATTTAAGCTTTTAACTAGGATAATTAGCATTTTCCTGCACCAGATATATATTCCATTTTAATTTGGTAAATAGATGTCTCCATTCAGGTTTTTTTTGTTTGTTTGTTTTTTGAGTTGGAGTCTCACTCTGTCGCCCAGACTGGAGTGCAGTAACCGCTCCCAGCCACCACAACCTTGACCTGCTGGGCTCCGGCGATCCTTCCGCCTCAGCCTTCTGAGTAACCGGAATTACAGGCATGCGCTACCACGCCCGGCTGATTTTTTGATTTATTGTAGAGATGAGGTCTCGCTGCCCAGGCGGGTCTCGAACCCGTGGGTTCAGGCAATCCACTCACCTCAGCCTCTCAAAGGCGCGGGATTACAGGTTGAGCCACCTAGCCTGGCTTCCATTCAGTTTTACTGACAATAAAAGATAACAGAAATTTTTTTGGTAATAAAATGTCTGGGGTTTTTTCCTTGTGAATTTAACCAAGATTTCCTTGAATTAACACAATTGCAATGACTTCAAAACACTCAATGATTGGTTTAGAATATCCCCAGTGTTTTGGGAATAAAAATAAATAATTGAAAAAACAAAAACACCAACCTTTGGGAAACCCTAAAACACAGGTTGTGGTCATAGATTAGAAAATTCAGATCAACTCATAACTGTCTATATACTTGAGGTTATTCAGTAGACAGCATATTTAAAAATTAAATTATAAGGAGCCATAAACTGCTTCTAGCCTTTCTCGGATCATTTTTACTACTTTTAGAACATGTTAACAGATTTTAAACGTACAAGCTGCAATCATATGCTCCTAACAAACCTGGCTTTAATTAGCTGCTAGTTTATTTCTTCAGTCAATGTATTCAGTAAGCATTTTTTTTTTTTGAGAAAAATGCATGGTCTTATATAGAGGACGTAAAAAAAAAAAAGGTCAGAGATTGTAAAGTTAGAGTGGAGAAAAAAAGTACTAAGATAGCATTCAGTGTTTTCAATGGTAAATGCAGATATGGTAATTGATAAATAGATTATTATAGACACAAGCCTCTTCCCAAGAAAACAGACTGAGAAAATGTGATTTGCATTTCCTTCTCTCCCACAGGTTGACTCAGCCATGAGCACCAAAATGTGCAACAGTTAAACTCTGTCGTGAGTAGTGTTTTGTTTTCTCTAGCTTTTGTGACCTAAAGAGTAAACACACAAAAACAAATCCTTCGGTCACAATCATCTCTGAGCAGTCATACCACCTCTAATTATTTCTTTTTTGGAATTAACTTTTTGAAGAATACATGTGAACATTAATCACTGAACCACTGATTTTTTTAAGAAGTAATTGTTGAACAAAACTTATAAACATTTTTAAGAGTTTTGCTATATGTTACTAAATTGATTTTCAAAAGTGTTCTGTCATAACCACCCTAGATAAAAGTGTCCATTTCATTGGATTTGGAAAAAGTTGAGAATTATTATTTTAAATGTTTTGATAATTTATAGATAATAATGCTTATACTTTGATTTCAAATGAGGCATTTTTCTCATGTATTTATTGGCAATGCTTATTGCATCTTTGAACTACCTGGTTAAATCTACTTGCTAATGGAATTTAATGGGTTTTATTTAGTTTGCGTGTATCTTTACATATTCAGTTCATCAATATTTTACCATATTTGTTACAAATATTTTCCCAATTGCTAGTTATCTTCTAATTTTGCGACTTTTATTTACGTTTCTTAGAAAAAAACATTTAAAGATTACAAGTCTGTCTTCCTGTCCCAATTATTTAGGGAACTCCAGGCTACATACACTGACCTTCCTATCATGATTTAGATTCTAGAATTAGGCTTTCTTTTTCTCTCTTTTCACCACTACTCTGCCTTAATTCTTGGTGATTTCGAAACCCAAACAGATAATCTTTATAATGCGTTGGCATCTCAAACCCTAGACTTCCTCTCCAATGACATTACATACTATCCTACCTCATCCATTCAATAGCATGATCATTTACAAAATCTTGTGACCAAGAACATCTTCATTCTTTCATAAATCAATTTCAGACATCCTTCTCTTTGATCACTTCTTCATCTTTTAAACTATTTCTCAGTAAATTTTCTCTCCAGGGTTCCATTCAATCAACACTCTCACTATTTTCTCATATCCTTCCTCATCTATTTTTGATGTAACACCAATCATGATAATCAGTATCTTCATACATTTTCAAATCCTTCGTTCTATTCTTTTTGTTTTCACTTGTCAAAACTTCCTCTACACTGATATGCAAATATCTTGCCTACTCAACACATGCATTCTCACAGGTAAACACAGAAAGATACGCAGCCACTCTGACTGGACTCCCATTAATCTCACAATGGCAAATCTCATTGCGGCTTCTGGTGTCCCTTTATCTTTCTCCTGTCAATGTACTCTTCTCAGTGAAATAAGCTTTTTACACTGATCTTCTCTCTCCCCAAATCTTCTTCTGGAGAGAAAATTAAATGAGGCTTCTCCATTTTTAGTTTATTAAACCTGTAGTCACAAGTTCATTTATACCCATAAAATCTGTCTTTCTTTTTTTAATGATAAACCACTTTGTCCCACCCTAAGACAAACCCTTCTACTCTTTCTTTTTACTAAAGCCCCAACAGCAGTCTCTTCTCCTTAATCATTAGTTGTTTCCTTGCTACAGAAAATCTCTTAACATTTTATAAACATGCTAAAGATTTTTTCATTTTATAAAACAAAGACCCTTGAGACCACACCCTTTACATTCTCCTCAGCTACTGACGAGCTGCATATTGTTTTCTTTTTATTTTCTTCACTTTATAGGGAGAAAAAAATTTAAAACATGCAAAAAACTTAAAAATCTCTTCAAATAATTATTTTATAGTCTTCACATTTTATTTTCAGCCTCATTCCTACTAGACTTTAATCCTCAGCAATGGAACAAAACTATTCAACAGTCACCAGTGACTGATTATAAGACCTCTTTTTACTCCATCTTGTAGTAACATTTAACTCAGCTGTTTACGTATCCTGCTTCCATAGGTTCTTTACTCGACTTCTGGACACCCTTCTCTCTCAGTTCTTATTCTACCTCACTGCCTTAACTTCTCAGTAATTATTATTGGATTTTCTGCATTCACTCAAGTCTCCAATCCCTTGTGTGCCACTGGGTTCAATCCTTATTTGTTTCACCATCTATTTTCTTTAATCACATCTGTATATTGATGACTCACAGATGCAAATCTCTAAATATCCCCCTGGAATCTGAGATCCATTATTTCTACTTGAATCTGTTGTCTGGTCAACACTGGAAGCTACCAACACAGAGATTATTCTACCAAGAAGAGAGATGGTTGGAATTTTATACCCTAATAGTAGTCAGTCATTAGTTAAGAGTCCTTCAGTGTGAAAGAATCAGACCAATCCAGCATTTCTTGAAAAGGTGGACTCCCATTAGTCAAGCACAACTCTCTACAGGAAGAGGTAGGTATAATCCATTAGCAGGAAACATATACATCACCCAGTTATAAATGCATCATCTAGTAAAAAGTAAAATGGCACATTCTGCATTCAACATGTGATGACTGTGTCATGACTTTAACTAAAAAATATACATATGCACATTTTAAATTAAAGGTGTCCTTGTACTATATTATTCTTTAAGCATGAGGTTTTAAAAAATAATAAAAATAATTCAATTATTTTGTTTAACACAACCTAAGTCAACAGTATAACCCACCACTTTACTTAGAAAACATTAAAAAAGAGTTCAAACCTTCTGGTGACTTTTTTCTCATAAATTTAAATTTAAAATTATTATGATTATTAATCTGGTGGGAATTTTTATATACTTTTTTGTTCTTTTGCTACATGTCTATGTGATTCCTCAACCTATGCTATTATATTTTATATACAAAATGTATCATACTGTATATATCCTTCTACAACTTATTTTTCTGTTAGCAGTATTTGTGACCTTTATTTATATCCCAGTTACAGCTCTAATTTATTTATTTCACTGCTAATTCTATTTATGATTAAACTATAATGTTTACATTAAAAATTTTGTATAGACAAGTAGATTGTTTTTAATTATTTCCAGTTATAAAAAGTGATTGATTAAACCTTCCAGTTCATACTTCCCAAAGCACATGAGTAAGATTTTCCCTAAGGTTTATATCTAGAGAATACAATTGCAGGTAGAAAGGTAGGTTCAAAAATTATTAAAATAAAATAAATCAAAGAATATACTTAGTTTCTTGAACTTGACTCATTTTTGTCAAGAATCATGAAATACGTACTCAAAAGAAAGTCTATAAAATTGATGTTTGAGATAATTTATACATCCTTCCTTTATTTATGGAGGCAGGACCTGTTTTTATTCCCCAAATCCACATCCATTCTAATATTTACAGCATACTAGATGGTATGTGCTGTTTAATTCTTTAGAAAAGCTGTCTGTAGCCCTCACTGGGATTATCTTTTCTTGTTGGTAGTAAAATGCTGTTTTTGTTGTTTGTTTTGTTTTTCATTAACATGACAGGTCTGAAAAAAATCTGTAAGGGTACATCGCAGTGCTGAATCAGAGAGGGAAGTGGAGAAAAATGACAGTTTTGGAGGGGAGTTCCAAGTTCTACATACATCCCCTTAATTAATTCCTCAAAAAATATGATGTTGATATGACAATTCTTCTACTTCAGAGAAAAAAAATGACTCTCAAGTCACATAGCTGAGCAAAAGAAATCTAAATACTAATTAACATTTTCAAAACATGGTATGAATTTGACTTATTTGTATGTCACTTATGTAAACTTGGTTTAATTAATAACGTACTTGGCAATACAAAACCTATAAGATATAGATTTTGTATAGTAAAATCTCATTTGGATTTTATAATTCTTCACTGAAGCCATTCTCATTACATAGGATAATCTTTTCTTTCTCTATGCTTCAAAAGTATCATTTTATATCCTGTTATACTACACTGTAGTTGCCTGTTACAACTGTAAGTATAATGTCCCTCACTGGAATTTAAGCATCTTGAAAGCCATATCCTTAAGCTATGTATATATAGTATCTCCTAATCACCACTTCTCAGCTAAAAGGCCAGAGCAAATCCAGAAAATCACAGTATAAATAAAATAACATTATCACCTAAGGAAAGGCAAGTTGGCAAGCAAGGAATGGGAATTCATATACTAGGCATGCAACAGTAGAATCAGTAGGGAAAGAAAGCAGTGCATAAGCCAAGATAACATTCAGGCATGACCTCAGAGACACAGGGAAAATGTTCCTAAGGGCCTTGAGATATCTTGGAGCAATATAGAGAGCAGTCTATCATGGAGTAGCAAGGTACCTTGAAGTACATTCTCAGGCCTTGAGATATTCCCATCCTTGAACCAATACAAATCTTTATTATTGAAGACTACTAACTCTGGAGATAAACAGTGAGATTTTTTTGGCTCATAAAAATGCCTTGAAACTATAGACACTCAACAAAGAGAGTCATAGAAATTTAAAAATAACTCAAGGCAAGCTCTTCATTTTACTGCCAAGAACACAGAACTGAGAACATAGTAAGTGATTTGAACATGTCACATAGCAAATAATTGTTGAAAAGGGCAGTTTAAGACTCCAGGAAATGGTTATTATCTATATAGATATTTTATTTATCTTTCATTCAAAAATAACTTTTTACTTTATTAAGGTACCCCTGAAAAAGTTAAGCACACAAAGATATAAAAGAAAAAAATTTGTCTTCAAGTAGCTTCAAATGAAGAGTATTTTTAATTAAAAACATTTTAAGCAGTCAGTGTAAGTTTTTTTAAAGCTAAAAATGTAAACCTTCATCTAATTTTATATTGTGAGATATTAAGATTCACAATTGCAACTTAGATATGACTGATTCTTTTTTTAACACTAACATAAACTTGAATTTCGTTAGTTATAAAGTACAATTTACTTTCTTTCCAAGATAGCAGGTTTTTTGTATGTTTGTTTGTTTGTTGTTTGTTTGAACGTGTCATAGGTTTTCAAGTAAAATGAAATCACCTTTTTTTCCTGATAAATTCAAACCCATTTGATGACTTAGCCTCTTGAGGTCAGGACCCCAGTTCTATCTTTGTTTTGTGTTTTTCAGAATAGCATGCAATTGTTGACCACATTGCAATTATTCAAAAACAATATGATGAAATGATTTAGTTATTCATGACCTGCTGATCTTGTCAAACTAAAATTGCATAGCAACATATCTCACATTGTTACTATGGAAAAAAAGTCAACAAACTGCTCTAAAAATAATTCATTTTCTTTAACAGTTCAACCCAACTAAAGCTCAAAAATTATATTGCTTATTTTCTGAGAAATCATCTATTATAACAGTTTTCTTAAAATATACTACTCTCATTTGTTACTCTTTTTCAACATTATGAAACATCAAAAATGTTAATTTAAGGATGTCATTTTCTATACTAAGCATGGTACAAATTGACTCTTAGAGAAGAGGAATGACACAATACTTGCATTCCATCACTAACCTTAATCGATTGTCAGTAGCTGCCTGGAGTGTTCTTTTTTGAGAGGAATTGTGAGGCCTAGTGTAGACTCAGCAGGAAAGTATGCCAAGATCAATTATTGATGTCTGCCATCAGCGTACAGGAGAATGGATGACATGAGCCATGTATTTTCATTTCTGTTCACTAAAGCTTGAAATATATAATCATTTTAATTATTAAGAGGTAGGCATATTCTTGTTAGATAAGTGTCATGTCAGGAACAATACACTCTAAGAATGTACATTGACTTTTAGAAGCCTTGTTTACTACATGTTGCAATGAAATGATAATAGACCTTTGACGAGATCTTTATTCCTCCAGGTTACTGTTGTCAAAGTAATAGGATGGCACAGTTTATAGTATTGTATGCAGTATTAACCCATTCTAAGGGTAGACTGTTGCGTTTTTAGAGCATTTTTTTAAATAGGCAAGAGAGAATTGTTATTTTTACTTATATTTTGATGTGACTATTGATGTCAAACAAGAAATCTTCATTTTTAACAAGCCATTGTTTGGCTCTACAACCTTCTATAGCTTACTTATTTCAGAATAAGATCTACCTTTGATCTACAAATCAAACATTCAGCAGCTGTGATTACAGGGATAAAATTACCTAATAATAAATGTTAAAGTGCTTTGTTTGTACTGTAGGAATATCAAGGATTGTAAGGGCCACTTACTACCTTCTTTTGTCCCCAATATTGCACTCTGGTTTTGAAACTAATCTCAATATTTTGAGTTCATTTTCTGTTTCTAACTTTGCTTGATGCCTTGCTGGCAATCTCTTGATTTGGGACTATGCTTTGACTCCAATTAATTTGTCAAAACAATTCAAAAGACAATTATGTTAGCCACTAGCTGTAAAATAATAAATAAAATAAAACTGGCTCCTTGAAATGTAAAATCCAAAAGTAAGCAAATGCTGACTCCATTTGAAACAAAAATATTTGGCACATTGTAGAATTTTACTCACCATGTTTGGCATCAAAGAGATAATTACTTAATTTGCCAATTTACCAATACAATGTTTCTTTAGGAGCTATGTATTTTGAGGAATAGGATTCAAGACTAGACAAATAGCATATCCGAATCTTATATAGCAAGTAAAAATGAATGAATGAACAGACAATTAATGAAATGGCTCTTTGTGTTGAAATGAAAAGATGAAGCAAATGTTGCCTCTTAATTCTATGTTGTTTCACTTACCTTGTATATAATTTAAAAATTAGTTTCTATAAACCTCCAATAATATATCAGAAAACTGAGAATCGCTCTTTATACTTTTCTCTATGTTAGCACCACATCTAATTTGTCAATAAATCTTGCCAATTGCACCTTTAAAATATATCATTAATGCATCTATTTTTTTTCCTCAACAACACAAAGCGCTTTATCCACTCAAGGACTCAGCTCATGTTATTATATCTGTTAAGTTATTGCCCAGACTTCTCAGCATTCTGGCTCCTTCTCATCCTTCTAGTTCTTATCAACTTACATGTCAGAAGTTATACAACTACATAAACTAAATTAGCCTCTTGATCCCTTTATCTCTGTATTAGCAAACTTTTTTATTTGTCACAGTTCTTGCAGAGATTGCAATTAAAATGTGTGTATTTGTTTATGATTTTCTCCAACTAGACTAAAATTCTATATTGAAAGGTCCACAGATATTTTATTCACCACAGTACATGCAGTGAATAGCAGAATGTCTGGCCTATTGTAAGTGCTAAATATATAATTGTGGAGAAATGATAGGAAGGAATACTGGGGTGTGGTTTAATTTGTTGTTATCATTAGTGGAGGTGGTGTTTTTTTGTTTGATTATTTATGGTAAGTTTTTACTGTTGAGACTATTAAATGTCAGAGATATTAGATAAGTTGCCCAATAAGTGGAGAAGTCAGAATATAATTTAGTTTCTGATGTCAATATGATTGCTTCTAGTAGACTATGATACCATTTTCATACTTATCATATAATCAGTGAGCATTTTAAGAAATTTTAAGAAAATTTTAAGAAAATTTTAAGAAAACACTAATCTATAGTCAACAGCTCTGGATTTAAACAATGACTGCACTCTTCATTGTGTTTGGTCTTCAGTTTCTTCATCTGCAAAATGGGGATAACGTCTCTTTTATGGATTTATTTTAAAGATTAAATAAAATTATGAATGTATACATCCATATAAAGCAACAGACATCTACTAAAAATAAATAAATTTAGAGTTTTGTCTCTTGCTTTTCCCAATGACCATCAATATATATTTGTTTTCCTTTGCTACCCGATTGTTTATCGTCCTTCAGGTTGTAAACTGTCAGCATTGATTATTTTTAGCTCTGCATCATGATCACCATTGTTTTAACTTTCATGACATCTTATTCTCTTTCAAGGTCTATGATGGGTTTTGTCTCCTATACTACTAATTCAATTAATTGAATGATTCAATAATACTTTATGTCCAGATTTCAAACAATCCATTTTCAAACAGACATCATTTCCATTCCAATATGGTACATTGATTCTTCATAACATTTATGCAGGAAAATTTGGCAGCAGCTATAAACCACATACACTCTTGAATGCTGCCCAAATTGACAACAATTTCAATTAACTACCCAAACTATGAGTGCCAGCAAAATGCACAAGGTAGAGAAATAAAGCGACAATTATAAAACAGCAAGAAAGTGCTATTGATCTCAACTTGTGGAATCTATGCAATCAAGAGAAGATCAATGGAAAATAAAAAGTGAAGAACAAGATTTTCAGACTCCTCTGGATCATCAGGTTAACACTGACAGACGGAAACACAGACACAGTCCGTACCTACGTGCCCAATGCCATCTCATTAATATTTTGACGTAATATTTGCAAAAATATTTCAGAGTATTACTTTAAAATATTGCTTTTAATTGTAGTTAAAAATCTGATCAGGTCACATGTAAAGCGGTCAATTTTGCTGCTGTAAGAGACAAAACCGAATCTCTGAAATTTTTCAAAAAACAATAGAAATGTTATTTGATTCTAAGAATGAGTACTATGAATGCAATGTCGTTGTCTATTGTCAACAGGGAAAGCACATCCTTATTCCTTTGCCACCTAATGACTGAGCAAAACAAAAAGATGATTTTAATTAAAAGGTTCTAAAGAACTGCTTTCACTAAACAAAGTTTCAAAACTCTCTATAGCATGGAACGCAAATAAGCTATTAATATAACTTTCTACATATTCATATCATTTAACAGTGCTTCATTTGAGGCTTTTAGAAAGCACGGTAAATGCAAGCACGTGATTTTAAAGTTTTAGAAACAAATGACATAAAGCAGATTCAAATAACTTCAAGATTATTAATACTCTAATACATAACCCTAATCTAATATATTAATAGATGACATTAGGCTGGAGACTGAAAAGTAGGAAAAAAATCAGAAAAAATAGTTCTACCTTTAAAATTTATTATGATGATGGATGGTTTACTGATGTTATTTCACGTTTTGTAAAAAAAAAAAGTTATCACATATTTGTTTCTATTATAAACTATTTTTAGGCCTTCTAACTATGTCTCATTTTGTTTTTAGAGAAAGCAGTTTGAAGATCTCAAGGGTTGTCTTGCTAAATGTAGATTTTACTTGAAATTATAGTATGAAAATTGACTTTTTTAATATTTAAGAATAAACAGGATTTTGCTGTGGTTATTTTCAGTTTACTTTATTTGCATATCTATTATCTTATCTTTATATTACATAATGTCAATGCTGTTATTATATAAAATAAATTAGTTTCTTGGTTGAAAATTACCTTGGAACAGTACCAAACAATTTGAGCAGAAGTTTCCAAGCAATAATATCTGTCACCAGATGTCTATAAGTCACTTTGAAATCCCTGAAACAAAGATGTTAGGCAAGTAATATAATTTCTTGAAAAAAGTCATAATTAAATTAGGCCTCCTGGCATGATGAAAAATACGGAATGAAAAAGTATTGCATGAAAACTTTAATTGAAGATATCGAGGTAAATTTCATCTATTTATCAAGATTATATGAGGTTCAGAGATATGCTAAGACCAGTGTCATGATATTCGGCACTTTCAAAAACAACATTTCTGACACATTCTAAAGCCTGCAACCTATAACTGAAGCCAGAGCTAAACCTGGTGCTTAAGAGGTGATAAAGGTGTGTTCTCAAAAAGCAGTAGTTTGTATTAATCTTTCATTTCTCTTTAAATAGTACAATAGGGAAACTACTTACAAGGTGAAAAAAAGACAGCAAGATAATATGAGACAGTTATCAATTATCATCTTGTTTCTTTGCATATGAATATGACAACTTTGAAAACCCAGATTTGTTTAATGAGTCAAATTAAACTCAAATTAAACAGCAAAATATATTAAACTGGGAGTTTATTGGTGTTTAAATTATAGGTAGGTCCACAGTGGATATTTCAACTGTTACAATTTTACTGAATTCAATTGATATTCAATGGAAGTCCATTAGGTATAAATCATTTATGTAGGTTCTGATGGAATTCTGTGAGGAAGACAAGTTTCTGACCTCAAGGCAGGGGACAGTCATTTAAGGGAAAAGTAAAGAAGGGTGGCAGAATATGTGGGCCCCCAAATATATCCCTTTGGCATAAGGATCAACTTGAGCTAAAAACACTTATAAAACAGCAGATGTAAGAAGGACATTCTAATTTCCCCTTTTCTTCCTGAAAGCGGGAGATAAAAAACTCCCATGAGAATAATATTTCCCCTTCCCCCATACCAGGAAGAAAGGACATATTCATCTATGGGGAGTTACAATGGAAAGAATTTTGCACAAACATCTCTTAGAATAATTCTAAATTTCCTTAAGTTCCACATAAAATTTAGTTACCTTTCCTCAACTGATTTTCTGTTTATAACCTAACACAAATATGTAGGTTTTATCATTTCTTTGGGTCTTAATTTCCTTATGAGGGCTCCTGTGTCCCATAAAACATTGCATTTGTATTTTTTTTTCTATTAATCTATTTTATGTTAATTTAATTCTCAGAACCAGCTGGGTCTCTACGAGGGTAAAGTTTTGCCTCCTCTATATGGTGCATAGAAATGATGGTGCTATAAGGCAGAAAATGTGCTTGATAAAAGGAAAAAAATAAGATGCATCTGTTATATGAAATTATAATACAGGCATTGCCTCAAGGAGAGGGAAGGCTCAAATGTGAAAGAATTAATAGGAAAGCTTAGTGCACACAAGTGTACATTCACGAGCACACAAACTCTATCTTCAGAAATCGAATTTGTGAAATTGAAGAATAGAACACAAGACAGTTATAATAAAATATTCAGATAATATTTATGGAATGGCAACCCAATTGTTTTTGCCACACAAATCTAAATCTTCATACTAATTCTTTATTTTAAAAATTAAGTTTGCTGATTTGTGGAATACCCTCAGCTGCTTGGCTTAAATGTATTTTTAAAAATTAGAAAATAAAGAATAAATCAAGAAATCAATTATGTATAAATAGCAAAATAATAATCATAACCTGGATAAAATTAGAATTGCCAAAAATATATATTTATTTTCTTAGTTCTGTTTTGCTAATATACTTATTTAAAAATCTCAAAAGTGATGCTTACCATGCTTTATCTCAGAACCGAATCTTCCCCCATTTTCTTTTCAAATATCTTTATGTTTGATCTATTAACATGTCTATCTTTTTTTCAACCTTTGGGAAATAATTTTCATCATCTCAAATGGAGAGTTGAAGTGAGTGTGTATGGATCTATGAGAGTATGAGAATATATTAAATGGATTGTGGAATCGTTTCTGGAGGAAAAAAATGCTACTTATATATAATGCCACTTTCAAAAAATTGATTCTGGGAATAGGGATATTTCAGAGTTGATTTAAATTCCATTTTATTGGTTCTGTGTTAGAGTTATAAAATAAATCATTAGTCAAATTAATAAAATTAATGAAGTCATACATTAATTCAGGATGATTTATCTTGTCCTTTGATGAAAAATATTTTGCTAATAATTCTACTAATGAGAAAATTATTTTCTTGATAGAACCTCTAATCCTTCAATACAGAAAAAAATTGCAGCAAAATTTATTAGTTTAAGATTGTCCATAAATAAATATTTTTATATGAAGCTGGGTACAGTGTCTCTCGCCTGTAATCCCAGCACTTTGGGAGGTGGAGGCGAGAGGACTGCCTGAGCTCAGGGGTTTAAGACCAGCCTGGGCAACTTGGCAATACCTTGTCTTTACAATAATTTTTTTAAAATTAGCCAGGCATGGTGGTGTTCAGATGTAGTTCCAGCTACTTCGAAGACTGAGGCAGAAGGATCACCTGAGCCCAACAGGTCAAGGTTATTACACTCCATCCTGGGCAACAGAGTGAGACTCTGACAGAGAGAGAGAGAGAGGAAGAGAAAGAGAGGAAGGAAGGAAGGAAGGAATTTCCATATGTAGCTGAAGTTCTAATTTTACCTGTGGTACCAAAACATTGTTTAATAAAATATGGCATATCAACACAATAGACTAATATATAGTCATTGACTAAGAAGAAAAACTGGTTTTGATACAAAAATGTCACTCACAAGCCAATGTAGCAATACGATATTATTTGTGCTAAGCAAAACATATGTAAGAATGATATGTAAATATTATATCTTTTGGGATAAAAAAATTCTTAGTAATTTTTGCTCTGGGACAAGGCATCCATTTTTTCATAGGAAGGAATAAATAAGCCATTAAAAAAAAACTTTTCAGCTTTTAACCTTAAAATTAGGATTTTGAAAAACATTATTCTAAAACTTATGTTTCCATATGCAAGTGTAAGGCTTTCCTTTTTTCATTCATTTCTATGACAGGAAACAAGGTTTTAGAAGTTATAGCTACAAAGCTTGAATTTGTCAGATCCTAGATTTTTCTTTTAGGTCATAAACTGGAAAGAATCTAGTTTGTTTTTGTTTTGTTTTGTTTTGTTTTGTTTTTGTTTTTTGATGATAGGTTTGTGTTTCAAAGATGACAGGGAGAAGACTTAAAAAAATACATAAAACATTCCTGACCTGGGGGGAGAACTATATTCAGAGGGACAGGAGGGTACAAGCAGAGAGAGCCCAATCCCTGTACCCTGTAGCCCATAGGCACTCTGCCTGGGACCCAGGAAAATGAACCTGCTGGTAGGGTTCATGCTGAAGGAAACCCTCCACAGACCCTCAGCGGACTTTACTGAGAGTTCACAGTAGATTTTATAATGTTTTAACTAGACTATAAATTTAGTTTTTAAAATACATTGCTATTTCAGCCTTTCGGATTTTTTTCCCACAATATTATATTACCTGTTATTTCTATTTTATTGAATGAAATGAAATTAATTTATGACTATGTGATTGAAAACATTTTTAGGTAAGTTATTAACTAAAGAAATTCTAAAATACCAGGGTATAATATTGTCTCTTTGGATAAAATTTATAAAGCACGCTCCTTTGGGAACATGAAATTCAGGTAGCTGGAACCAAAATGTATTGAATAACAATTTCATGATAGCATACTTTTGCAAGTAATACTTTGTTGTCGATTGCACAAAAGGAGTATATAAGTTATTTCTTGATACCCCCATTCATTAAAAACAAACCCTCTAATAGCTCTAGCTACTTGGAAGGCTGAGGTGGGAGGATTGCCTGAAAATAAAAAATAAAAAAAAACCCAGAATCTAGCAGGTGTCCTTTTGTCATGAAATAGCTAGATATTGATAGACATTGATGGACTCACTTTTTTTAACAAAACTCATTATCAGTTTAAATTATGTCAGTACAGTCATTTCCTTCAATGAGCATAGGTCACTGATACTCATTTGAACATATACAGTGAGTTCTGTAGCAAACACTAGAGTTAATCCTTCAGATTGAATTACATTAAATTATGTCACAACAACTTCCTAAAGTTTGTAGCTAGATTCAATGTGTTATCAAGAAACTGAATAAATACACTTGAACTTTTTGAGATTAAAATGAATTAAATTCCAAAACAACTTTGAAAAACTAATGTATTTTGTAAATAACATAGCAATATATAATTAATAAAACTTGAAGCACATATTTTTCTGTATAATTACAGTACTGAATATATAATATAAATCCCACACTCATATACATTTGCAAATCTTACTCTCTAACACACAAGAAAATGTATGTAAATTAAAATGTCTATCATGAACAAAGGCATGTTTAGGAATTGAAATAGTAAATGTTATATTTTTCTATTCATCTATATACTGTGATTCTCTAATCTTCCAATATATATTTTCTAGAGTATATTTGAAATACTTTTATTTTGTGAATGGTAGTTTGCCTCATAAAATTCAAGTTTCAAACTTTCTTCAAGCACTTTTGATTCTATTTCATTTCTGAGTTGGCACTACCAATAGCTTGGCACTACCAATGTGAAAAATACTTGAAGAAAAGAAGACTTGAACATAGAGAGAAAATGTGTAGAAAAAGGGAAAATAAGACTAGTAAGTTTTTGACAAGAGAATAAAGAAAATAAGTATTGAGGATACACATTTAAAGCCTATAGCATCTACCAAACTAAGAAAAATAAATAAAAATATGTGAAAAATAAACAAGAACCTTATTAATTATATCTAATGTTGAACACTAAGATTTCAAATGACCTAATCATTAAGCCTTTTATCACTCTGTATAAATAGATATTAGAAGAAAAGTATATTATAAGCATTTTAATACTGCATTTTGTAGAGGGTTAACAGCAGGTATTAATGCAGATATAATTATGAGTGTAAACAGAAATTAAGCAATAGTTATAAAAATTCTAGACTAGTGTTTCAAATATGTTTTATCACAACTTAGAGTAAGAAATGCACTTTACCACACAACTTGGAGAGTGTATACATGCATATATACAAATTTAGAACTATTTTGTGTGTGTGTTTGTCTATTCTACCCCATTACATTCCAACCAAGTCTATCCTCTCCTATCTTATTCCACTTTATTCTATTTTATTTGAAATGATTACTGGTCATAAGTCAGCCAATGTATTACATAATCCACTTGACAGTAGTAGGAAAAACACTGAAATAGACTGATGCAAAGATTATCACAATAACAATACAAGTAAAAATGATATGAAATTTTCTCTACTTTGGTTCTCTAAAGTATAATCTTGCCACATACATGTATCATCCCTCTGTTTGTTTGTTTGTTTTTTATTTTGGCAAGTAGTATTAGACAAAAAGGAAATCTTTTAAAAATCTAAACAATCATATTAATTAGTGTTCTCCAAGACATATAAATTTTCTAACCTTATATGATTCAAATAAATTATTTAAACAACAACAGATGCTGGAGAGGATGTGGAGAAAAGGGAATGATTCTAAATTGCTGGTGGGAGTGCAACCTAGTTCAACTTCTGTGGAAAACAGTGTGGTGATTCCTAAAAGAACTAGAAATTACTTTCCATATGACCCAGTATCCCCCTACTGAGAATATATGCGGAGGAATCCAAGTAATTCTCCAAAAAAGACACCTGTACACACATGTTTATTGAAGAACTATTCGCAATAGCAAAAACATGGTACCAGCTGCGTTTTCTCATCAAAACTGAATTGAATTTTAAAATGTGGTACATATATGCGCAGTCATAAAGAAAGACAAACATATGGACTTTACAGCAACTTGGATGGATTTAGAGTCTATAATATTCAGTGATCTATCATAGAAACAAAGAACAGAGTACCACATGTTCTCACTCATAAGCGGATCCTGAACATTCACCATAATACTTTTTTTTTTTTGAGTTGGCGTCTCACTCTGTCGCCCAGACTGGAGTGCAGTGGCCGCTCCCGGCCACCGCAGCCTCGACCTGCTGGGCTCCGGCGATCCTTCCGCCTCAGTCTTCCGAGTAGCTGGAATTACAGGCGCGCGCTACCACGGCCGGCTGATTTTTTGATTTATTGTAGAGATGAGGTCTTGCTGCCCCCGTGGGTCTCGAACCCTCAGGCTCAGGCAATCCATTCACCTCAGCCTCCCAAAGGCGCGGGATTACAGGCTGAGCCACCGAGCCCGGCTTACCATAATACTATAAGAAAATCATTAGCAGTAGTGAAATACTGCCGGGGTGGAGGGGCATACAACATCAGTAAGGGTACCTAATCTCAAACCAGGCAACGTGAGGGTGAAAGGGAGGCCCAAACTATCCTGCATGATGACCACTTGTATACCTAATCCTGAATTGTACCCTACATCTTTAAAATACAATAAAATTTTTAAAAGGAAGAGAAATAAAATAAAATAAAACATCTCTGCCCAGGTGTTGTCCATTCTCTCTTTTTAAATGAGCTCAATGAGGAGAAATTCACGAGTATATAAAGCAAATGATTGTTTTTAGGACACTTTTAATTTAGATGAAATATAACCAGATTCCAACCTAAAACCTTGACAATAATCAATGAGGCATTATTAAAAAAACAAAATAGTAAGACTTAAATTTTATTGTTTGCAGTTTTAAAAACTATACAACCCTTACTTTTGTCTATTTTTAGAACCTCATCAGCTCTATCCTCGAGAACTTAAAAACCTAGTTGGAGTAGAAGAGCATTTACACTTATTTTGTTCTCTTCTATTCCAGCTACAATAAAGAGCCACTTATTTTCCTTTTTTCCTACTTTTCACATTTTTTCAATATAATTTGATGTATTATTATACTTTGTAGCAAGAAAAAAGAGGCAATCCAGAAAAGATTCCAACATGAAATACAGTTCTAAAATATAAGGTAATTTTGACTAATATTAAATCACGAGAAAAAAAGTAAGAAGTGTCTGTTTAAGCTTCCCTTGACAGCTTTCAATGTTATTCCCCAAAGCCTTTTTGAATCCAAGAAAGTAAAAGGAAGTATTAATTATTGTTAACACATGTATTCACACTTAGAATATCCACTTTTAAATCAAATTTATGTACGAGTTGTATTTTTGCACTATTTATAACTATATACAACATTAGGGTTTTAGGAAAAATCTATGTGTGCACTGCCTTTATGCCATTTTATGATATTTGAATTATTATTTTACTGTTGAAATTATCATGTTTCATTTACCTGTACTTTTATTATGTCTGATTAGTCATGGCTATGATTTACTTAAGCTATGTCCTTGGTCAGAAAATTTTATCAGCTTTAAAACAGTGAATTTTATGATGTAGTTACCAGAAATGTATTTTGGCAGACAGCCAGGGCTTTTTGTTTCTCAGCTTTGCAGTCCTAACTATAAATGCACTTGAAGTTCAGAGAACAGAGAAATAAATGTGGAGTGGATAATTCAAGAAAAGCACTTAGGAAAATGGCTTCTGAGACTTCAAGAAAGAGTAGAACTTAGCTAGGTTAAGAAGCAAAGGAAATAGGACAGAAGGTAATGTTGAAATAGACATAATAGGGGAGTAGAAATATCTCTGTTTAGAAACAATAGTGCATATTAATGAGTAAGGAACTGTGGGTTTGTGTAATTCTTTTGTGCGTGTGTGTGTGTGCAGGACTTGAAAATGAAAAAAATATTACATTCACATAGTTATTTCACATCGCAAAACTTTAAGAGGTAGACAAAATAAGTATTATTTATCTTTACAAATAAAGTGAATCCCAGAGATCTCCTTGAGCCTTAATTTTTCTCAGTAAAATGGGAATAATCTATTAAATGACAGAACAAAAGCTAGCTTCATGCGTTTTCATATATCCAACAAATATTTATGGAACAACAACTATGTGCCAGGCACTGTTCTATACACATAGAACGATTCAGCAATAAAATAGCCTCTACCCAGTCGAGCTCGGTGGCTCAGCCTGTAATCCTGCACCTTTGGGAGGCTGAGGTGAGTGGATTGCCTGAGCCCGCGGGTTGGAGACCCGCCTGTGCCACTTGGCGAGACCTCATCTCTACCATAAATCAAAAATTAGCCAGGCGTGGTAGCGCGCCCCTGTAGTTCCAGCTACTTGGAAGGCTGAGACGGAAGGATCGCCAGAGCCCAGCAGATCGAGACTGCGGTGGCCGGGAGCGGCCACTGCACTCCAGTCTGAGCGACAGAGTGAGACTCCAACTCAAGAGGAAAAAAAAAATAACCTCTAATATCTACTTTTGTGAAGCATATATTTTATAATGAAAGACAGATAAATGCAATTAACACATAAATGATTCAGGGAGTTATACAAGTGCTTTGGAAGAAAAAAAGAGAGCAGGATTAATTTGAGAGATAGGGGTTGAACAGGGCCCATTGCATTTCTAAGTGTTAGGGCAAAGCCTGTTGAGCAAATAAAATTAGAACTGGGGCTGCATGGAAGGTATAGCCAAAGGAAAATAACTCCGGTGGTAAGAAGGGCCAGCATAGAGAAACTCTCCTGGTATATTCCAGGCACAACAGAGAAGACTAAGGTGGCTGCCATGAAAACAGGAAAGGGACACTAGGGGAAGACAGAAGGGTAACAAGAGTGAGCCCATGTAGTGTTTAGTAGTCATTAAAAAGACTCATTTACTCAGAAAAAGTAGTCATTGAAGGATTAAAAACAGAAAGACAATATAATCGGAATTCAGGAGGCTAATTGAGAGACTGATGAAGTAATTCAAGAAAGAGATGATGGGTGCTCATCCAGGGTGATAACCTGAGAGGTCATAACAATAGGACAGAATATGATACCATTTTATTTATTTTTTATTTATTTATTTGTTTATTTATTTATTTATATTTTTAGTTGGAGTCACTCTGTCGCCCAGGCTGGAGTGCAGTGGCACGCTCACAGACACTGCAGCCTCGACCTGCTGGGCTCAGGCGATCCTTCCATCTCAACCTTCCAAATAGCTGGAACTATAGATGTGTGCCACCACACCCAACTAACGTTTTTTTTTTATTTATTGTAGAGTCGCGGTCTTGCCAAGTTGCCCAGCTAGTTTCAAACCCCTGGTCTCAGGCAATCCTCTCGCCTTGGCCTCCCAAAGTGCTGGGATTACATGCTTGAGCCACCACGCCTGACATAATACCATATTTTAAAGATGGACCCAAATAATTTTTTTAAAACAATATGGATGCAGAGTTTGAGAAAAAACAGAGTCAAGAATAACACCAAGATTTAGCCTTGGTAAATGTAATAACAAATAAATGGAGATGGAGAGTATGGCACAGAACATGTTTTGTGGAAAATGAACGTCCAGTTTTTTCATTTAGATGTCTAAGTGAATATATGAACCTGGAGATCAACAAATCCATCTGATGCAGTAGTCTGTTTATCTAGTCTCTATATCACCGTCTATCTGTAGTTCACAGATAAAAAGTTTGAGATCTAAATTATTGTACAGGTGATGTTTAGAGATCTAAGAACAGATGAGGCCATCACATGAGTATGTATAGACGAGAAGAAAAGAGGCCCCAGGACTCAGCCCTCCAAAGAAAACGGGTTCAGGAGGAAAGAAGCTAGGAAAGGTAAGTTAGATGGACTAATTAACAAATGGAAGGGAAACCCAGAGTACGTGCTCTCTCGACAGACCAATAAATAAAATATATCCAATAAGAGGTAGTCAACAACTATTAAATGCTGCTGATAGTTAAAGAAAGCCATCTACTGAAAACTGACTTGGAATTCATAACATAGGAACCGTCCATTAGGTTTTGAGAACCAGATTATGTTCTTATTTCTTCTTTCTGTAATCCAACATGTAGTTTGGAAAATGTGAGTACTGATTCTAAATGCAGTCTTTTTTTTTTAATCCCAATAACTGATTCTCTAGGTGAAATGATTAGAATCTAGAGATGTACAATTAATTAGATCATTAATGAGTAAGGAACTGTGGGTTTGTGTAATTCTTTTGTGTAATTCTTTTAAATTTAGATAATAAGAAAGAATAGATAGATGTCACCTGAAGTCTGTTGTTGCTTATGGGTCCTCTTTTTTTCTTGTGTTTTTTAAATAAAATATTTAATCATTCGAGATTTATTAGAAGTTAGTTTTAAAAATGATCAGAATATAATTTTGGTGACTGTTCGGAGTTGGCTAGTGTGTAGGATGACAATTTAAGAACATAATAATGATATTAAGTAAGAATGTTGTAAAAATGAGCACTAGGAAACTCGAAGACTCATGATGCCAATAATAAGTTATAATCAGCTTCATTGATATTATTAATGACTTGCAGTTATTTTTGAAATTCAAAATAAAGTTAGTTAACTAAAAGAAGACATTTTACTTTTTTTATCAGTTACTTTAATGGAGAACCGAAATAAAAGCAGATAGTGCCCCGAACCTCCTTCTTTATTCAGGCAAAACCCCATGTATCTATTTGATATCTTCAGCAGTACAGATGAAAGAACATGTCAGCAGCAAAAAGGTCCTGGCTTTCCTGATACCTCAGAGGGCAGAATTCTCTCCACGAACCACCAAAACAAGAACGACCCTCATGGGTCTTGTTAGAACTCTATTCAGTCACTTTGAACTTATCAGTGTATTACCATAAAGTACTATTTAAAATAAAAAGGGTGCATACATAAGAAGGCAAGAGAACAAAAATAACCAACCATGAAGAATATCATATCAATGCAAAGAAAAGTTAGAAATTCAAATTAAGCTTGAAAAACAAATTAAGTAGCTGGAAAGTAACATTCATACCACATTAGTTTGCACCAAAACATAATTTTCAAAGGGGAAGTGCATAAATAGTACTTGAATATTTTTATAATTAAAGGGAACATCTCTTTACATGAAGTTAAACACCCAGAGAAGTACACAAACATCCTGCTGTTGAGCACATAACAAGCAGAGACGGACAACTCTGACCTCTGTTTATCTCAGGATGATAGGAATAATAAGTGCACCCCATGAGAAAGATTGGAAGGGGTGGGGGGAGTCACTACATGTGTTTTTCTCATTTTCATCCTAAATCAATTCTTTTCTCTTTCCTTTTTATAAGATCTTACTGGAGATGATATTTTCCAGGTTTTATTGCAGCTTCTCTTGGTCAATGGGTTATGAACAGAAATGATGTTTCTAATTTCCTTGAGGAAGCTGCTTGTTTTTCAGGGTTTCTCCTTTTCACTGGGGATGAGATGTGATCTTGGTACTGGGAGTCAGCTTTCACATGCAGAAAAGGTCAGTAGTGTGTATGATGGTCATACAGCAAGATGGAAAGAATCTGAGCTTCTGAATGGTCTTGGGGAACAGAACTGCTTATCCACCCTCGACTATACATCTGGACATTTCTATGAGGGAGAAATAAAGTATTTTATTAGGTCATGGATATTCAGGGTTGCTTTGTTACTGCAGCTTGGCCTATACCTGAGCTAATTCAGGTATAAGCTCCTAGCATAGTTTCTGGCATATAATAGGTACTCCTGTTTCCATTTTATTCAATATATATTTAATAAATATTTACCATATGCCAGATTACTATTTGCCTTCCCCAATCCTTAAATATTTTAGCAAGTTTGACATGTGCATATTTAATTTCTGCAGGACCAGTGCAGACACATGTATAACAATATCTGCATTAATAGATTTTACTATCAGATTTTACAAATATAGCAAATAAACCTCTAATGAATTCTGTATCTGTTGAAAACCTTAGGAATCCCCCAGTGACAGTGTTTATAATGCCAAAGCAGTGATATATTTAGGCTCTAATGTCTCTTGTGCCAAATTAGTTGAAGTCAAATCAAATTTTTTGGCAGTTTGAAAAGTAAAATCAGCAGATTTACAAATAATGTTAACAATAGAAGAGTTGAATGAAGATAAATAATAGGGTTTGTTGCAAATGCATGCTAAATGAACCCAATAGTTTTTCCTGTGCAGATTCATAACAAAATTAAAAAGAACTGTAAGAAATAATATCATCCTACCGTTCAAATTCCTGACATCATTTCTTCTAAAAATGAGGTTCTCAGCTTGGGCAACACAGCAAGACCTTCTCTCCATAAAAAAACCCAAAAATAATATTAGCTGTGTGTGGTGGCACATGTCTGAAGTCCCAGCTACTCGGGAGGCTAAAACAGAAGGATCACCTGAGATGAGAACATAGAGGCTGTGATGAGCCATAGTTATGCCACTGCACTCCAGCCTGGGTGACAAAGTGAGACCCTGACTAAAAAAAGAAAAAGAGACTTCACAAAGTACACAGACTCCTTTATATTTAGAATTATTCTTCCTTAGGCACTATCATTCATCATACATGAATTCCTTAGACATGATCTTCTCTCTGTTAGGCAATTTTCAAATGTTTAAAGATATTTGTTTTAGTGTATCTTTTAATGAACATACAAATCCCCTCCTTTGTCACCCTATTTGACTGCTAAACTGATAACACTGTTGTTGCAATGTAAGGCACTGCTATTTAAATTTGTTCATTTTGTTTAGTGTTTGATATCTTGGGGATGTTATTCTTCTTTCAGTAGAAGTAAAGCGTTTCTTTTAAAAACATACTACAATATGTCTTGATTAGATCACCTATTTTGAAATCTTTATAATTGATTACTGTTTTCTTTTCATGGATCATTCACTGACATTTTACATGAACAGCTTTGCCTGATGCATAGCTACTTGGCTCAAAGGACGGGCGTTTTCAAAGGAAAACAAACATTTTCTTCTCTACCGCAACTTATAATCAAGCCTGAAGAATATATATTTTATGATGTCGTTTTTTGCTTTGCCACATAGTAAACTTATTGTCCCAGGAGCATGACATGGATAGACATGGATATACTACATGTGCGGGCAAATATAGCTGAGGTTTCATACTCAGAGGATATTTATCAATAACTGGTCATTACTCGAAAGTGAATCGTCTTTGTATACTTCTTCAAGTTTGAACTCTGGATCCCACAGTACATTGCCTCCAAAAGACATAAATTAAATAAAGTTGGTTCATTAAGCTTGAAGATGACATGAAAGGCAGTTCAGAATTACCATCACCTTAAAAGGTCAAACTAGAATTCACAACAATCTGGACTACTTAGGAAATAAATTTAAGTAATTAATTAATTAACTTAGGAAGTAAGTTTCATACAAAGCCAAAGTCATTTACAAAGAAAAAGGAGCAGTCACATGCTGTTGCTATAGCAGATGTATAAGGAATAGTGCTTTATATTCTAAACTACGAATGTGCATTGGCAAAAGGCCAAATGATTAATACAACGCAGGATTATAGGTTTTTTTGTTTTTGTTTTTGTTTGCTATCTCCCTGTCTTCTCTACAACCTCTAAAAATCATGAGAATCTTTATACTATACTTTTCATTTCTTCCTAGCTTTAGACAATACTGGCCTTTGATTTAATATCTATTCCTGGATGCTATGAGTTGAACTGTGTCTCCTCTAAATTCATCTGTTGAAGTCCTAACCGCTAGTGCATGTGCATTTATTTTAAAATAGAGTCATTGTAGGTACAACTAGTTAGGTTATAATGGGGTCATATTGGAGTAGGTTTGGCCTCCAATCCGATATGAGCAGTGACCTTATTTAAAAAAAAATAAATTCGGATACAAAGTTAAAGAAAAGATACAGTGAAAATGTCTTGTGAAGTTTGTGTTACCATAAAACAACAGACACAAAAATTAATGGCAAACCACTAAGAGAGAGACTTAGAACATATTCTTCCTCACAGCTCTTGAAAAAACCAGTATTACTGATACCTTGATTTTGGACTTCTAGTCTCCAGAACAGTAAAATAATAAATCTAGTGTTTAATTCACCCAGTTTGCTGTACTTTTTAATGGAAGCAAACTAATATACTGGTCTATATTCTTTATTTGTAAGTTGGGATAGTGAAACTTACCTCCTCAGGTTCTTGTGAAGATTAAATGACATAAGGTCTACACAGCATGGGGCAAAGTACAAAATAGTTGCTCTTCAAATCATAGGTCTCATTCTCTTAGCTTATCTCTTCAATCCTGAATCTAACATTTGGAAAATAATCTGGTAATAATATTTAGAAATAACTGATTCACATTTAAATACAGAATATCAGTAAATCTTCCTAGTAAAATTTGTGCTCTTTGAAAACTTTTTCTGAATTATTTTGAAAAGTGCAAGTCGAAACATAAACTTTCTATTTTGATGGTATCCCTATTTTGAGAAACCTCTCTGAAGCTTCATTTAGAACAATGTTACTTAATACATCTTGTGGGATAAAATTAACGAGGCATCTTCTTTGGACAACATCTGCACACAAAAACAACATTTCCATTCAATTTAGAGGACTTATTAATACCCTGAACACATAGACTCCAGATTAAGAACATCTAACACATAATTTCCAAGGTTAAATCATTTTTATTTATTCTGCTTTTTTCTTTCAATATTTTGATTTACTTTGGTGAATTTCCAGTGCACTATCTTCAAAGAACCTTGTATTTAATGTTATTTAACATTGTAAGACAGAATAACCCTAAGTAAATGTATTTCTCATATTTCCTATTTTGGTACTTTTTTTGTTACTTTTGGTTAACAACTAAAGAAAAAATATATAGCAACATGTGAGTATTGTACTTCGTTCAGATTTCAGCACTTATATTTTTGAGAAAATATTATAATTTTACTTTCTGAATGTTTGACCTTGAATTTTGGGTATATACAGTCAGATTATTTATATAGCAAAAATATCTACACTTATAGTGAAATAATTTAGCTTTTCCATAGATGACAGTCTTAAATAACTCTGTGGTGATCTCTCTAAACCCGAAGTCTTATTTTAGGATGCCAGGAAGGAGGGGCTCCTATGTTAACCTAGATGTCTATAGACTTCTCTTGGGATGGTTAATATTTTAACAAGGAAAAGCTATTCTCCAGAACTAATACAACTTAATAATTCCCTTTTTGTGTAATTTCCAACTTCTACTACTAGTTTGGAGGATGTGAGGAATTTTTGACGTCAGGCTCACACATCAAAATGTTCTAGTGTATTCCTGTTATTTTTTTAGGTTTAAAGGAGACTCACCACCACGGATAGTTGGTTCTGCTGGTTAGAATAGTGCTATTATGTTGGAACATGAGATGAAGATTGCAGGTTTAATGCTATTTTGGACATTTAATTTGACATAAGGAAAAAAACATCACCCACTAACAAGGTGAGAGTTGCAGTTTGCTCAAAACTGTCACATTATGTCAAAAATATCCAATCTTAATCATGAAGATACTTGAAATTTTATTTAGGATGCATCTCTTAAATTTTGTCTATACAGCTGGGCTCGGTGGCTCAGCCTGTAATCCCGCGCCTTTGGGAGGCTGAGGTGAGTGGATTGCCTGAGCCTGTGGGTTCGAGACCCGCCCGGGCAGCGAGACCTCATCTCTACAATAAATAAAAAATCAGCTGGGCGTGGTAGCGCATGCCTGTAATTCCGGCTACTTGGAAGGCTGAGGCGGAAGGATCACCGGAGCCCAGTAGGTAGAGGCTGCAGTGGCCAGGAGCGCCCACTGCACTCCAGTCTGGGCGACAGAGTGAAAAAAATTTGTCTATATATATATATTTAGTCATAAGGAAAAAAATGTTGCAGACTGATCATCTCTCCCTAATCAGATTAGAGCATTATTTCTCCTTTTTTTGGCCTAGATGTCAGGTAATTCAGAACAAAACTCAGAGATAAAGAAAGTTTCTCAAATAGAAGCTGGATCACAAATCAGGTGAAATAATTCACAAAACTCATCATCTCAAGACAAGCTTGCTACATAAAACCTCGTCTCAAGTTTTTGAATATGACATGAAAGGAGCAATAAGTTCTGTGGATTGAGTTCTGAAATGCAAGAGATAAACTTTGTAAAAATAGTTGTTTATGCAAAATTTCTATTAGCAATGAACAGGGATCAAAATGAAAAATATAAAATAATACTTTCTCCTCAAATATCAAATGCTTTCCATCTTGGTTATCTTCTCACAACCCAACAACTAGACATCTTTGCTTATCACAGCAAGGTCATTTGGCCTCCTTCTGAATATGCAAGCTTCTGACTTAAAATAACGAAGTGTATTTAAATCTTCCCTTGGCTACATAGTAGACATCTAGGTATAATTCTCAGAATTCCTGCCACACTAAACTGAAAATAAAGATGGTGAAAACATAGGACCATATATATTTTTTCCTCTTGTGATTCACCTCATCCCTAAATCAAAATCAATTTCAAATTTATTTACATTTGAGCACATGATATTTGCAAAAGAACCAGCTGTGTTTAATTTCCTTTAATCGCTCTAGTAACCAAGGAAGACTTGACCAGGGTTGGGAAAAAAATTCAATCTACAGGTGAAATTACATGCAACAATTACATAACCCCTTTCATATGACATATTTGCTGCTGTTTCTTTTTTTTTCATAGAAATTTAAACTTCTTTTGTCAGAGACAGATAGGACTGACTTCATTCTTCAGTTCTGCACATAGTAAATGATGTAAACTCTCTGTAGCTCAATTTCTTCTATGCAAATTGGAAATACAAATAGCTTACTTCATATAATAAATAAGACTTAGCCTTATTTTAAAAAATAATTATAGGGGTTTTTTTCAGTTGCAGCAATGGCTACCAGCTAATATTTATGCACAAATAATACTTAATACAGTCACAGAAAAAACTTTTTTGCATTTACAATATACAAATAAATTTATTAAAATTAAATTATTTATTATGGTCCTTTATACAGTCAGTAATAATCTAGGTTGTAGGAGAAACATAGAAACCACATATCAGGAAGTAAATTAAAATATTTAAAGTAGTTACTACAGGAAGCTTGTTATTTTTTAAGCCAAAGAGATTAACTGGTGTTATTTAATGAGTACTTTCAAAAAAATATACCAATTTATTTTAAAGAAGTTGTGAAACATGTATTGCCACACTGATGAAGAGTATTAAAGGAAAATAGGCTGTAATAATTTAGTTTAAAAAATTCTTGGTTGACAATTCCTTGAATACTATATATATCTGTGACTAAATAAAACTTCAAATATAAAAACAGACTGCCATCTCACTTCAATGAATTAACACTTGAACCTGTTTAAATAGGGGGTTAGTTCAAGTGAAAACTTGATTTGCTTTCAAAATTTGATATTCTCTTCTATTTTGATTTAATATCAGAGCAAATTGGTCATTTAATAGGATAAAGGAAATAAAAGTAATACAGCTCTCATTATAAGGAGATAGAAATATAATGAATAAATACAGATAAATAAAATACAACAATAATGCTAGTTAGACTAGACAACAATGACTGCTATGTAAGCAAATAGTAACTCAATAAGAAGCAAAAGTAAAAACTGTTTTTGCTGTTGTTTTAAATCATCAATAAGAACACTATGTATAATATTATTTTTAAATTTTTATTTAAGAATTTGGTCCTAGAAAAGGTAGAAAAATAGTTGAACTGAATTTGCTTTTTATACCTTTTTCATAACTGTCATAACAGTGATACAGTATTTGCATAGTGTTTATTACACCATGAATATTTGTTGAATTAAATTGCATTAATATTTCATGAATGAAAACATTCATTAACATTTATTGTCTGCATTATTCATCTAGCATTGTTCTATTTCTCTTGCTGTCCTTTTATCTATATAAAATGAGTATAGTTTATTGAGTAAGGAAACTTCTGGAGTGGGGCATTCTGAAGTTTAAATTCTAGCATTCTCTTATTATCTCTGGTACCTTGCGGGAAGCTACTTGCTGCCCTGCCAAAATTTATAGTTATTTTATTTAAAATAGTTAAAATAAATTTTTTTGATAAATGAAATATTGCTTAACATATAACAAGCATGTAATGTTATTATCACAAAATTAATAAATTCTTAAGCAAAATGATTTATAATTTGTTAACAAACATTTATTTCTAAGTAGAAAAAAGTTGGCAAATGATTATAGGAACTATGTTTTATACAACTTTCTGAAAGAAGGGAAAGGCATTGCATACAGAATGCACCTGTTTGTGTATACTCAGGGCAGTCCTACCAAATCATCAAATCATCTGAATTATTGTTGTACCTTAATTTTTGGTTGACTTTATTTTATTTTGCTCTTTTAATTCAGCAATACGTTTAGCCTCAAAGAAAATAGAATGTACAGAAATGTATACCTTTGTATAATTAGTGAGAATCAAGTCTTGATGTTAACAGTTAAGTCTGAAAGCTGAATTCAGTATTCCAGTTTTGTTAGCATTCATTTAATGTCACAAATATTCTTTTTTTCTGCTGACTTTACCTTTAAACAAACAAAGGGTTCTTAATTTTTAATTATGAGGGTGAATTTTTGCTGTCCCCAAATGAATACTAACATTTCTTTTGCTATTGGTTGACATCTGAGACCACCAACATAAATAATTCTTTTTTTTTTTTTTTTTTTTGAGTTGGAGTCTCACTCGGTCACCCAGACTGGAGTGCAGTGGCCGCTCCCGGCCACCGCAGCCTCGATCTGCTGGGCTCCGCCTCAGCCTTCCAAGCAGCCGGAATTACAGGCATGCGCTACCACGCCCAGCTGATTTTTTGATTTATTGTAGAGATGAGGTCTTGCTGCCCAGGCGGGTCTCGAACCCGTGGGCTTAGGCAATCCACTCACCTCAGTCTCCCAAAGGCGCGGGATTACAGGCTGAGCCACCGAGCCCGGCTAACATAAATAATTCTAACACATTTTTTAATAAATTTTGACAATGAGGACAGAATTTAAGTCAAGATGATATGTACTTTGATATTTTTTATACTTTTAAATAAAGAAATATAGCTATTCTACTCAGATATTCTATATTATACCTTTTTAAAAATCTTTGAATAAGTTTTTTATTCTCTACTTCCAGTTTGTATAAAGTTGACAAAGTAATATTTTTATGAATTATAATGAATATATTTGTTTTCATGGTATAAAACTAAATTATGAGTAGAGGGGAAAAAGTGTCCTTTGTTGCTTGTTCTAAAAATGAAAAATTATAATCAATTTTAAAGGGCTATTGGTTTCATTTTCTTTGCTGATTTTGTATTTTTGTTTTGTTTTGTATTTGTTGTATATTTTTTAGACCATCTAGACTCAATGCCACACATTTAGAATATTAGGCTGTTTGAAATATAATTTAAAATTTTCTAAAACCATAATATAGCAGGTTACTGCAGAAAAATACTAAGATAAAAACATTCTTTTATGATATCTGTGGAAGCCTTCTAAATAAATCAAATTAAACCCTTAGTTAGTTGAGCAGAACCAGGTAATTTATCTAAGAAAATGACTCTAAAAGAAGGATGCCTTGAAGTTGTAAAACCATTGAGGTCTTCAATTTTACTGGAACATCCCATGGATACTAAGAGGAACCTGACAAGAATGAATGACTCTCAGGCACATGTGGAAAAAATAAAATTCTAAAAACTCTTCTGACTTCACAAAGAACAAGAAATTATACCCATGTTTAAACCAAGAAAGAATTGCTTTCAACATAGCTCAGAAAGAAATTAAATGCTGATCATTGACATCAATAATTATTGCATATTTTGAAGATTACAAATGAAGGTCACCTGAGTATCATAAGATCACTTTATTTAAAAATATGTACACAGAATTGAAAAGTTATTTGTGGATTTAATTAAAGCACCATGATACATAAATGGTTCTTTGGAGGGAAAATTAATTTTATACCTGGGCGTTTATTAGTAATATTACATGTGTTATTATATTGATTTATAATGAAATAGTATTTTTATTATATTAAAAACCTAGGTAGAAATGCCATGCTTAAGTCTCAAACTTTGCATATGTTTTTAAATACAACTTTTCATTTCAGGTATTTACTCACAGCTTACAAGAAATCCTATGAGGTAAAACAGATATTTGTCATAAACCAATTCAAATCACTCGATCCAGCATCAGAAAACAAACATTGTATCTCAATTTCCATTTACTTGCTCACTCTTTTCTTCTTCTTCATAAACAGGGTTACTTTTCCAGCCATAAGAAATATGTTCAACTTACTTGGAGTCAAAGCCACTCTCATTTCACCCCAGATCTTGCTTAATCTATAAGTTTTCATCTTATACAAAAAAACTCCTGCATTTATTCAATATAATCACAAAATACATATAAAACAAATATTATGTCCTAGTTATAGCAGTCCTGTCCTTATTTATTGTTTTACTTTTTATGGTTTCAGTTACCAATGGTGAACCAGTCTGAAAACATTAAATGGAAAATTCCAGAGATAAATAAATTGTATATTTTAAATTGCATGCCACCCAAAGTAGAAATCTCATGCTGTTCCACTCCAAAACACCCAGGACATTAAGATGGAAATGGCATTAAATTTGTGGCTGAAAGACATGAACAGAAATGTACTTTAATTGGCAGTAATTGGGTTCAGTACTATCCATAGTTTCAGGGATCCACATGGGGTCTTAGAATTTATCCCTGGAAGATAGGTGTGGGCTACTGTACTGTAACTGATGCTGGGGATACAATGGGAAAACAACAGGTCTCCTGTCTATACAATTTACATGTTATATGGGTCTTTATAAATTAAAAACAGTGAATTATAACTCTGGTGATATGCTGTAAGAGTTAACATAATGGGTACTGTGTTGTGTTGGCACCCTACAAAGACTTGATGGGTCAAAGGAGGTTTGCAGAAGAAAAGATGACCAAACTTGACCTGAAGATATAGAAGAAATTAACCAAGTAACAGGGAAACTGAAATTGCATGTAAAAAGATGTAGAGATGGCGGGGAAACACTCCATATCAACAGGGTGCCTGAATGAAACGCAATTGTATACCTAACCCTTAACTGTACCCCACAACTTCACAATTAAAAAAAAAAAAGAAAACAAAAAGATGTAGAGATGAATAAAAGCTTGAAATGTCTGAGGACCTGAAAGAAGTTCAACGTGGCTGGATAGTAAAAGGTGAGAAGAAATTTACTGGTAGATGAAGCTGGACGTATAAGCTGAATCTGACTTTAGAGAATCTTGTGGTGATCTTAAGAATTATTTCACATGAGCAGTTAGAAGATATTGAAGGGTTTTAATCAGGAAAGTAAAATGATTCCAATTTCACCTTAGAAAAATCAGTTTACGGTATAAAGAACAGATTAAATAGATTCAAAACAGGTAAAGGCCAACTAGTCAGAATCTTACTGAACTACAGGAGCAAGAGATTTTGGTAAACTGACTAGGTAGTAAAAGTGAGGGTGAATAGGAGGGGGTAAATTCATGATAGTGTTACAAATGGATGTAAATGAAGGGAGGGGGCATAGAACAATCTAGCTTGATGTCAGATTTCTTGTTTGGATAAATCGGCTGTCAATAGGTGTGTGGATGGTGGGTACCAGCTCAGTTTAGGGCATTTTGACACTTGGGTGTCATTGAGAAACCCAAGCAGAAATATTTATTTGAAGTTGATGCGATTATCAGAAATTTATGAGGAAAAGACTATCTAGAAACCTAATTTACATTTCATTAGCATATGGGAAGAAACTAGATGAGATTGGATGAATGAATGAATGACTAAAAATGTTAAATACAGTACCAGATGAAATGTTCTAAATAGTTTCATCTATAAAAGACAAAAGATGTAACCATAAAACCAAAATAAAAAGATTTTGCCAGTATGAAAAGTCTGAAGAATTAAATAACTATGGAACTAATTGATTTCTAAATCTATCAAGCACTTTTAAATCCTTATATTTCTTGACAATGGCAGCATTTGAGATTTTAGGTCATTCCATGTTTCTGGTTTCCAAAAGACTATTCTAATTTTAGCTTTCTTTGTACTTCTGGGCTTCATTGAAAGCTCCTATATATATATATTTATATATATATATTTGTCCATGCATCCTCTGGGTTTTGTCTTTCACCCTTTTCATCTGTCATTTCTTATTCCCTTCCTTGGAGTGCTTCTGATACCTCTGGACTTATCTCCCTTTATGTGTGAAAGAGTCCAAATCTTACATAACTACACTAGTTTAACTGCTTCCTGGACTTCTCAACTAAATGTCCCACCAGCATTTCAATTCATTATGTCCTCCGAATCGGTCCTCTCTCTCTCTATTCCACTAATAGGATCTCTGCTTACCTAGTCAAGTTGAACAAATCAGAATCCAGAGACATAGTCTGAGTCTAAGAGTCTTACTTTCCTCAACCTTATTCAGTCTTGCTGCTTCTACTATGCTAATTTTCTTGAAGTCTGCTACATTGTTTCATCAATCATCACAGTGCTAGGCTCAGCATAGGGGTTCAATAAATGCCTTTTGAATGAACAAATTCATCTTCCTTCTGCCCCTACGTGAGTTTATGTTAATCATTACTTTTCGTTTACTTATTAGAATACATTCTCAATAAATCTTCCAGTATAAATCACTTTTCTTCATACAATTTACTCTTTAAATTGAATTCAGAGTAATTTCTATGAGCCTAAATTTAATTGGTTTAGTTACATTATTTTTTCCCATACAAGGCCTCCCACTCTCACCTAGGTTGGAATGCAGTGGCAGAAACATGGGCACTGCAGGTTTGGACACCTGGCCTCCAGCAATCCTCCCACTTCAACTATCTCAAAAGGGCTGGATTACAGATATGAGCCATGGTGTCCAGCCTCAAACACTTTCTTAAAGTAAGTCAATATTTCCCCACTGCCTACAAGACAAATTATAAACTTAGCATATCTTTACCTATTTTGACAGTCTTATTAGCTATTGTCCCAGTAAATCCTCTTAACCTTTTCCTTGTATGAGAATCTCCTCTTCTCAAACCAATAAACTCTGTCTCCTCAGACTCTACTATACTGTTGCCTCCCCTAAGAGACTTCTTACCCCTTCCACCTACCATAGAGAAGTGAGCTCTTCCTCTAGTGTTTCTAGAGATTTTAATGGTTATTTAACCTCTCAGTCTTCCTCAGCTATACTGTAAATTTTATGAAGATAGAATTTTTTGAAAAATTTATTTTTCTTTATCTCATTTCCAAAACAGGTACAAATTCATGTTGGCCACTAATCAAATACTAGCTCAGTAAAAGAATAAATAGATTACATGTGAAAATCTCATAATTTACTAACAACAATATCCCAAAAGCAAGACAATGATACCAGAATATGGAAAACGTGTCTTTTGGAATACTGCACTAAAAAAGTGGGATCAATTTTAACGAAGAATTGGAAAGTGCTAATCAGAAGAATTCTGTTGAACGCTACTGGAGAGAGCAATTCACTTCTGATATGACTTATCACTAACATGTTCTTCCTAAGAGCCATCTGAGAACTATCATTAAGAATGACTTTTCCTCAAGCTCCCTCATTACTAATGAGCTCATAAAGTCAAAGAGCAAAAGCTTTTGAGGGCCATATTCTTTAACAAGGGGAGTGGATTACTTCATAAAGATATTAGGAATTACATGGGGATAAATCAGATCACTCTTACCACACTTTCTTGGGAAAACTAGTAGATTGCAAAATATAATACAGAAAGTTAATGACTCAGTGGTGTAAGAACATAGGCTTGGATAATTTTGAAGGCCTCCCGAACATTCATTTATTCATATATGCATAATTTTTGCAAGTTTTTAGATTACTGTTTCTAAAATTTTAATAAAAAGTAATTTCAAAAAGATTATGAGTTCATGTAATTCCATCAGGTCCCAGTGGGCACAACTATTTTCCTTGGAGATCTTGTGCTGAAAATTCAGGCATTTTCAAAAGATGGCAGTAGATACTTAACTTAGAGCAAAAAAAAAAAAAAAAAAATGCCCACATATATTTAAGTCATTGCTCAGATTGAGAATAAACCATATACATTTATGGATTGCCTTTAAATTTTTCTTAATAAAATCTTTCTGTTAAAACAGTGACATAACTTTTAAGGATTTATTGCTTATATTTACTACCAAACTTTAATGGAATATCAGAATTAGAGCAAAATATGAAGAAACAGAAAAATGGGAAACATAGTAAAAGCAATGAAAATTGCTTTACTGTCCTTCTAGGGGTATTTTTCTTCTTTCTTTAATGCATCATTCAGAAATTCTTTTCTAAAATCTGTTGCTAATAATTTTGCCTCTGTTCTTAAAAAGCATAGGTACGTAATTCTAGGTTATCAGTTAATTTCTCTTAGCATTTTGAAGATGTTATTCTCCTGTCTTCTAGTTACCATTTCCATGATTGCTGCTTTGAAATTTTCTCTCAGTCTAAATATTATCTCGTTGTAGGTAATATTTCTTTTGCCTCTGGATTTTCTTTAATCAAATTTTAAGGCTTTTTCTTTTTTTTTCTTTATTCTTCAATTTCACAACAATGTATCTTGGTGATCATTCCTCTGTTTTTAACTTTTGTATTGATATATAACATGCTAATAAAAATTGACATACAAAAATATGTAAATAAATAAAATTGCTTTACACGAGTTTTAAGTTTTATCTAAAGACTTTGCTGGAATTCCATTCTGAAAAGCCCTCAGACAACTCATTCTTTGTCCAGGGATAGTCAAGCCCATCTCCTCTCCGTTAAAACATGGAGCCCTTACAACTTCTGCATATGAGGGGAAATCCAAAATAAACCAGAATTTATTTATTTAAAAATGTGTATTTGTTCTTACTTGTTTAAACTTCGGTCACCTTCAAAGTACTCTTCATTTTATGTAATGCACCAACTGAGATGCTTTTATATTTGCTCGAAACAGTTTTGAACTTGTCAATTTTGATACTTTTAGGGCATCTTCTGTTTTTTGTTTCACCTCTTCCACATCAGCAAAACATTTCCCTTTCAGTGTTTTTTCATTCAGGGGAAACAAAAAAAAGTCAGGGTGAGATCTGGTGAATAATGAGGGTGGGGCATAGGGGTCATGCTGTTTGTGGTCAAAAACTGCTGAACACTCTGTATAGTGTGGGCAGATGCTCTCGTAAATCTCCCATCATGAAGTGGACAAACGTTGAAAGAATCTCAAAAAAAAAAAAAGTTAACTGAAATCGAATGCAGCCTCTCATGACAATGCTAGCTGGTTCACTAATGCCGATGGGTTCCTAGAACACATAGGTAGCAGGAAAACCCTGTAACACAAAGGGCCTGCTTTCCAAAAAATAATTCTAGTTTTAATTTGGTATTCCTTTGATATTAGGTATGGAAGATAAACAGTTCCAGTCAACTGGGACATATGCTTTGTCGAGGATGATATCTGGACACATGTAATTAGGAATCATTACTGCTTGCTCCTCATCCTTTAAGACCTTAGAGTTAATATTGGTATAAAATTTTCCTCTATCCATTCAAAGAGATAATATCAATTTGAGAATTCCATTCAAAAATTTTAAGCAGGAAGGTTTACTGTGTTCCCATCATCTCCAACAGTTCAAACAGAGCTAAAACTTCCAAAGAGACTGGAGGAAGTGGGAATCTAAGGACCCTTCCCAAGATTCTTTTCCCAACCGTTACCAAAATTGCTTTGGTTGTTGTGGCAACCAGGCTGTCATTGTTTTGATTCCAAGTTTACATTATTGCAGTTTTACTTCAAATCAGTTAACAAAAACAACAACAACAACACACACACAAAGATGTACACTAAATCCTTGATAAGATTTCATAATGGCTCTCTTTTTCAAGTTGCCTCTCATATAGATTAAATTTTAAGTATTCTAACAGTACTCTTGAAAAAATCATGACATTTGAAAGAGCAGGATGTAGCAAATAGTTTGAAATAAGTCATAGCAATTTTCCCAGAAGCAATTTTAGGACTCTACAAATCTCCTAATGCCTATTCCATGTTTAAAAGCATGTGAGAGTTTTCAAGTCAGGACTCTTTTGCTTCCCTTTGTCCATTGTTCAAAGACACAGGGAGAAAAAATATATTTTGCTTAATGTAATACACCAACATTACTCAGGTATCATTTCTTCACAGTCTTCAAAACACAATGTTTCTTATTTAAAATACATAATTTTCTGTCAAGCCTGAAGGACATACATTTATTGCTATAAGAGCCTCTTCTGTAAGAATCATTCATATGATAGAAATTATAAAACCACATTCAGGCCTATGGGCCAGTAAAACTCTGGAACTCTTTTCCCATTCCTATAATTTTTTACAACTATGGGAATAAAATGTGCAAGTGAGTCAGTTTTACTGTAATTCTACTCTTTGCAATGGTTGGCCATGAAAAGAAGCAAAGTAGCATAGAATGACTAAGATGATAATGATGATTAGTGTTACTCTGAAGCAAAATCTACCTGCTTCCAGGAGGTGTGTCTCTATAAGGATGACAGGCCTTGGAAAATGACCTACATAATCTTCTATCTTATTACTATACAATAAATTCATTTATCAATGGATCTTTAGTAGATGTAAAATAAAAAATAGAATCATCATCATTTGTTTGCATAATTCACCTGGGAGTATTTGACTAATGGAACAGCACCAGGAGTCTCAAAGCACAGCCATGCAGGCCAGTTAAATATCTAAGGCATAACTAATGAAACAGCACACATGTGAATATGTCTGGGTTCCTTGTTAGTACGGGAGTAGATTAGAAACAAAAAAGTTACATGGAATAAAATCATTTACAATGTGCATAAAGTAGTTATAATAACATCACTTTTATTTCTACTAGTTGTGTTTATACAGCTGTTATATTGGTAAGTCAGAAGAAGTTGTTGCCTCTTCATATCTATTAACTGAAATGTGAAATCTAAGAGAAGGTTATATTCATTTTGAATATCTGTAGACATAGCCTTTTCCTTACAGATAATTAGGGAGCTTTTATTCCAAAGTGTTATTGAGAGTTACTAGTTGCATTACATATGTGCTTCTTCTAACAAATTAGTTTGACTATCTCAGCTAAATGCAAATATTTTATGTCTAACTCTACATGGCAATATTTTTCCAAATGTTATATTAATTTTTATTCATAACTCCCTTTCTAATTGTCAATGCTACTTTCATTTAAAAGTCAATACAGACACTAGAGAACAGGTCAACACTTTTTTTTGAAGTGTGAATAAAAATTTATTGATAAGATTTATAATTTTATCAGCTATAAGGAAATAAGTAATTCAGTATATCTAAAGAAAACTGGTATTAAAAAAGGTACTTTTTGGGTGAAATGTAGTGTGGTTTTCCAATAAAACAAAGAAAGATTTGTAGTGTCTTGGAAAGCATAAAATAGTATGTTGCTTGAACTTTATATTGTTTAGCATACACTAGAATGCAAGCCTAGCAATGGTAAGAATTTCTGTTTTATTCACTGATATATTCCAAACCTAGAAAAATGATCTGTGCATAGAAGAAGCTCGGCAATACTTGTTAAACAAATATACTTTGACTTTGATTTTCTATAAAGCAAAGGTGTTATACTATTATTTTTAGTGAAATATTTTCTTCTCCTTTCCCCCAAAACAGTAAGTTTTAAAATACGAGAAGTAAAATAGATGAAGGAGAAAACAGTGGAGAGCAAGAAAGCAGTTCCCAATCAGCATAACTTAACAAAGGAAGTCCACTCCACCTTAGGTTGTTCGGTGTCAATGGTGGTAATTCTTGCTCAAATGTAGTGCAGGTTATACATATGTATATATGAGGGGGGACCTCCAAAAACTCAGAATTAGTTTTTGGAGTAAAGACCTCTTGAATGCAGTATAGACTATTTCTTCCACTCCATGTAAGTGTTCTAGGAACCTACTGGCATAGGTGTGCCAGCTAGCATTGTTGAAAGAGGCTGTGTTCGGCTCAGAGATTTGTTTTTTTTAGATTAATTTCAATGCGTTTGCTGTTTTCATGATGGGTAATTTACAAGTGTGCCTGCACAGACTGTGCTGAGGTTCAGCAGTTTTTAGTCAAAAAATGACATAACCCCTGTGCCTTACCCTCCCTATTCACCTGATCTCACCCCAGCAACTTTTTTTTTTTGTTTCTCTGGATGAAAAAAGTCCTCAAAGGGAAACGTTTTGTCAATGTGAAAGAGGTGAAACAAAAAATGGCAGAAGCACTAAAAGGCATAACAACTAACGAGTTCGAAAACATGCTTTGAGCAGTAGAAAAAGTGTCTCCATAGGTGTATTACATCAAACAGAGAATACTTTTAAGGTGACTGATGTTTAAACATGTAAGAATAAATACAAACTTTTTAAATAAATAAATACATAATTTTTTATAAATACATATTTTTTATAAATGAATTTTGTTTTGGGGGTACTCATATATGTAAATGTGTGTGTGTGTGTGTGTGTGTGTGTGTGTGTGTGTGTGTGTGTGTGTGTTCATTTTACTTTCTTTCCCTACATGAAATGTCATCTATTAGAGATATATTTGGATTCATGAATGGCATTGTTGCAAGTGCAAGCAGTTCTAAAGCTTAAGAAATAATCAATTTACTTAATGAGATGATTTAGTTCCTAAAATTTATTTGGAAACACTTGAATCTAGGAGGTAAAAGGCTTTCTCTTGACATAAATATAAATGATTTCAGAACAGCCTGGTTAAGAAGCCAGACAAGGAATATTCAAGCCAAGCTGGGTATAGTTGGATCTTGAGATTGTAAACACGCTTCAGGAAATAAATAGAGGTACAGTGGGATAAAATGGAATGATGAGCTCTGCATTTCATTGTGTATAACTGCCTTCTTTTCCTCACCTCACCCCCGCTTTTTTACCCCTCGGAGTTGGGCAAGACTTGTCTTTGTGCCTTTTTCTCTGGAGCACAATTGGCTATTAGCATTCAAAAACAGTATCAAGTTTACAGAGCCTTCTCAAAACCCAGATATCAGAAGCATGCATGACTTCAACAAGTGCTGGTTTTAACCTCATTATTATTTGATACATTTGTATTTGCAAGGGAAGGACTTTTTACAAATATGGGTGTTAGAACATTTCACACAAAAAGGAAGCCATAAGTAGAGAAATAGGTGACTTTGTAAGTCACATAGCTGGTTAGTGAAAAGGTAAACTCTCTCCCTCTCTGGATCTAAATCTCTAACCAGTGTATGTTTTCATGATTTCAGATGGTTCCCACTGTTTCTAAAGCATAACTATTCTGAGGAACTGAGAACATTTACAATGCAGCTATGAGAATATCAGTATTTAAGATGGCAGGTGTTTATATTGAAAGAGCAGCCACATGCGATGTAAAGTTTTACAATTATTTTACAATATGAATGAATGAGCATATCTCAAGTAATCAAAATGCAGTAACTATATTCAAAAAAAAAAATTTTTTTTTTTGAGTTGGAGTCTCACTCTGTCGCCCAAACTAGAGTGCAGTGGCCGCTCCCGGCCACCGCAGCCTCGACCTGCTGGGCTCCGGCGATCCTTCCGCCTCAGCCTTCCGAGTAGCCGGAATTACAGGCGCGCGCTACCACGCCCGGCTGATTTTTTGATTTATTGTAGAGATGAGGTCTCGCTGCCCAGGATTACAGGCTGAGCCACCGAGTGTGGCTAATATATCCAAATTTAAGACTGAATAAAATGCAGTAACTCAAACAATTAGAAGGGCTAGAGTTTTCTAAACAAAAATTATATGGTATGAGTAGATGGGGAGAAAGAAAGGTTAAGGAAATAGATGAAGAAAAAAATAATAATAAATAAATATATAAATATATATATATATATATATATTTATGTATGTATGTATATTGAGGTGGAGTCTCACTCTGTCACCCAGATTAGAGTGCAGTGGCATGCTCCTCCTGGCCACCGCAACCGCGACCTGCTGGGCTTAGGCGACTCTTCCGCCTCAGTCCCCCAAGTAGCCGTAACTACAGACGCACCCCACCACACGCAGTTAGTTTTTGTGATTTATTGTAGAGATGAGGTCTCACCAAGTTGCCCAGGCTGGTCTCAAACCCCTGGACTCAGGAAATCCTCTCGCCTCAGCCTCCCAAAGTGCTGAGATTACAGGCAGTGTCACCGCGCCCAACCAAAAACATATACTTTTCTTTTTTTTTTACAAAAAAGAGAAACTTAACCCATTGCAAGACTAACATTATATGATAATGACTCTGCCTCTAATTTATTACCTCATAAAGAATGCTGATAGATAAATTATATTTAACAGCCGGGCTCGGTGGCTCAGCCTGTAATCCCGCGCCTTTGGGAGGCTGAGGTGAGTGGATTGCTTGAGCCTGAGGGTTCGAGACCCCCCCTGGGCAGCGAGACCTCATCTCTACAATAAATCAAAAAATCAGCCGGGCGTGGTAGCGCATGCCTGTAATTCCGGCTACTTGGAAGGCTGAGGCGGAAGGATCGCCAGAGCCCAGCAGGTCCAGGCTGCGGTGGCCGGGAGTGGCCACTGCACTCTAGTCTGAGCAAAAGAGTGAGACTCCAACTCAAAAAAAAAAAAAAAAAATTATATTTAACAGGATTATCACTAATAGGCATGGACAACAGAATCATTCCAATTCCAAAACCCTGAAAAAAATCAAAGCTTGAAAATACCTGAAAGACAAACCATTCCTGTCTTGCAAAATATAATATGATTTCATTTGTTTCTCCTTCAAACAAGTCACATCCTAAATTGAAGGTTGCTTCTATCATGAGTCATAGAAACCTGCTGTTCACAGCACAACACAATGAATAAATTAAGATAAAGTTATCTTACCAACAGCTAGGAAATAAAAATGCAGGTTATAAATTTTAAAAAATACATTAGATGTCAGTGTGAATGAAGAAAGACCAATACCTTTACAATACTGAAAAATATATGTGATACCTGGTGGTATTTCTATATGTAAAGTCTGGAAAAGACAACCTGAAATAAGAATCAAAATTCCTTTTAAGAGTTGTTACCTATCACACCTAGACATCCATGGAGAGATTTAAAAGAAAAAGAACTGTTATCTATCACACTTATCAATATTCTCATAGTTATTGGGATCACTAATATTATTTCTAAACTTGGCTAGGATATAGTACACAGTTGTTTAGTCAAATACCAGACTAGATATTGCTGTAAAGGTATTTTTAGATAAGATTCACACTTAAATTGGTAGACTTTAAGTAAAGCAAATTACCTTCCATAATGTGGTTGGGTCTTGTCCAATCAATTGAGGGCCTTAAGAGCAGAATCTGAGGTTCTTCAAGAATGAAGGAATTCTGCCTCAAGTCTGCCCTGCAGAATTCAGACTACAGACTGAAATATCAATTCTTATCTTCAGTTTGCAAGCTTGTCTTACAGATTTCAGATCTACTAGCCTCCACAATTGTTTGAGGCAATTTTTAAAAATCTCTCTCTCTCCACATATACATATGCATACATACATACACATATCCTATTTATATATATATTCTATAACTCTTATATAGCCTACTATATGTATATCCTAATTATAGCATGAATATAATCTATAATGTATATAATAGGATATGAAATATGAATCTAATCTCAAATGGTAATTTTTAGACTATAACCTACTACAGTCCATCCATATTATAAAAGGCAAGTCCTTGGTCTCATAGGAGCTTTATTTTAAAATTTTTAGAAAAGGATCAGGAATTTACATGTTCAGCGAGCCTCTTTGGGCATTCCTCTGAATTCCTGTATTTGAACACCACTGATATATGAAACTCTAAAATTTGAAAAACCCTGATCTATCATTTAGCTCCTAAAAATGTACTGGAAATTTCAATATAAATTTAAAAATAAGGAAAGAATCTCGAAATGATTTTTTTAATTGCCATACAAAATTTTGAGCTATAAAAAGTTTTTTAAATGACAGGTTGTTAAATTTTTTGATAAAATATTTTGTTCTAATTGTGATTTGTACTTTGTACTTTAGAAATGATTATGTATTTTGGAGGCATTATGATACACTTGAAGGCAAAGTTTTGACTTTTCTTTGTAACACAGGGTGGCATTTCCTAAATATTTTATATACAATTTTAATTAAAATGTTTGCCTGTTTCTCTTTGACCGCTTAGAAAAATATCATTATTAGATGAATGTAATAATTACGTTTATTTTTAAAATTCTGTCTATTTTAAATAAACAAAAATTTAATTCCTGGTATCCTCAGAGCTTTACTAAAGGATATCAGCTAGAAAACGACCTCTATCCATGCTGGAACCATTAAAGCATGTTTATATACAGCTCACACCTTCTCAAATATCCTAAGGACTTTTCTTATATTCTGTCTGCACACATACATACACTCATGCACATACATTTAATCTCCTTTAATTTCATTATTGTGAACTTTTATGTAGTAGATTACCAAATAATATCTGTTAATTAACTGATATACTAATTAAAAATGCATGCAAATACAGACATTCAGAGCAAATGTCATTTTCCCTGCATTATGGAAGCATTGTCTTACTCAATTAAACTAAATGGTGGTGTTCCATAAAGTACCTTCTGGTATTTTAAATATGCTACTGTCTTCAAATTGTCTCTTTCTCTGCTTTCTTCAAATAATTTTGGTCCATCAGACTGACCTACACTGGAAATTCAGTCTCAGAATCCTGAACAAATTAGAATAAAATGGCATATAAAGATAGTTTTCGAATGGCATAAAATACAAACATTTTGTCTAAAAGTTGGGTTTTGAAAAAATTGTAGAAGCATTGTAAAAGTAGTGTTATTTATTAAACTATTGTTTTTATCCATTCATTCATCCATCCAAAACGTGTTTTTTTGCCAACAGCAACACACCAGTGATTGTGGAAGCACGTAACACATAGCCCCTTTTCTAAGGGATTTTTCATTTGTAACGAACATAGTCTTGGTAAGTAAAAAAGAATACTATTCTTCTTTAAGACTCTATTTCCAGCTGTCTGGGCTCGTGGTTCAGAAACCAGTCTTCGTATGTAAAATCTGTGTTCTCATCTGTAAGATGAAGTTACTGACAATTTATAGTTTTGTGAAATCTTTTTTGAATATTCCTCTTTCTGGGGAGGTGGTTCTGTTAACCAGCCACCCAGGTACCAGAAGCACACCTGGAATGATCTCTGCAATGAGGAGCCCTCTCCTGCCAGTGGTAGTTACCCTGAATGTGACCTTCACAATCGCTTGACAGAAGGATGTGACAGTGTGTGACCTAAGAGTACAACTGAGAATCTGAGTCTGATCTAGTTCCACAGAGCTCCACCTCCTTAAAACTTAAAGCTGGTGTATTGGACATTGCAGGCAATAATTTTTGATAGATTTATTAAAATCACAATTGAAAATAATCAAATATAACATTAAATAATTTAAAAATATTAAGGTTAATAGTATTGGTAACCAATGTATCTATCTGGCTTTGTCTTTGTTCAGAATTTCTTCAAACACGCCTTTCTTCAAAATTAAAAAATTCTAAACCACTCAGAAAGTGACAATAAGTGTCTGACGGCTCTCTCTTTTTTTGGAGCAAACAAACTAAATACCATGGAGCAATATTTCACTGAATCATGTTTTTACTACAATGTGATATGTTAAGATGATGAACAGGTACTTAAAAGCTGTAAGATTAAAGAATAGTAACTGGAATTTAGCAACAAATGAATTCCTCATGCACCATTGGGATCCTTTGTCAAAGCAAAGCCTTTTTTTTTCATTTTTCCATTATAATTAATTTTTTAAAATTCTCTAATAATGTATTACTCTTTTGTTTTGCCATAAGTGAAGGAAATTATCAAGGTCTGTGAGAGTCTGATATTCTAGGCTGCCGTGCGGGTAGGCTATTGACATTATAGTTCACACTTCATAAAAAAATTAATATCTTAATTGTAATATTAAAATTGATTATATTTTTACCTTACAATGACAGTTTTGTCAGAGTCAAGTTTGTATTTTTATTACTGGCATATATCTTTGGAATAAGCCAATTTGAAAAAATAAATTGTGTCTTATCTGGAATCATTAGAGTTTTATAGATGATATATTTTCTATCTCTCCCCTTATTTCAAAATGTAAGTGCTTTTTTCCCAATAGCTATGCATATGGCAATACCAACAATGGCCATAAGACTATTGTAATAAATCCAGTTGTTAGAAAAATTGACCATTATTTACATACTGAAAAGATGGATAAACAGGAGTGTCCATTTAAATATATTCACAGTTTTTACCATTTATTCTGTGTGGCATCAATATCAAGAATATATTGTTGACTACTAATAGTTATCTTTAGAGAAAGCAATGAGATAGCTAAAAGAAGCATTTATTTGAACTGAAATAGCAACTCTTTTCTTTGTTACGGAAATCTCTCGCGCTCTCAATGATAATTTTATGCCCCTTCCCTAGTCTTCAACATTGTGAAGTAAATAATAATTGGCTAAATGTAAAACTTTTCTTCTAAAAGTTGGATTATCAGTTACAAACAAAATAAAAAGTCTTCTATTATTTCCCTCTCATATTCATAATGCATATGAAAGGAACAGTTTTTGCTCTGAGCATATGCAATTTTGTACTAATTTATAGATAATATCAGCTTGCATGGAAATATAACAGTAATTACTTTAGCATATTATAGGTTATGGGTATTATGTGACATCTTTAATGGGATTTGCAGAGGAATTAGTGCATAAATATGTTTTCTCATCAAGCACATAATATATTTGTAAATAAGTTTGGCTTATTTAACAAGCTTCCTACCAATAGTCTGATGTATACCTGTTTTGTTATTGTTTTTCCACCTGTAGAAAGAAGTTATCCATTTTATTTCTTATTCAAAACTATCATTTTTACCTTATCCTAAAAAGAGTTTATTTTTTGTAAAAGATGACTGTGCTATGTGTGAAAATTATGTGAAAGTATGCACAACTCCATGCCATATTTTGGTAGTTTTAAGGAAAGTGTTATTCCAGATTCCTTAGGGGTGATTGAATCACTAATCTTATAAAATCAATTTTTTCAGTATTTATAAACATAGCTTTTATTCACAAGTTTAAATTACATGTTCTGATGCAATGCCATCATAGTACTGCACACATCTGTCCCAGAACATATATTCAACGTGTTGACTGGAGTACTGCTCACTATGGAGGTTTCTGAAATTACCCTGAGTTTTAATGTTCATCTTACTACTTCCTCCATTAAATCTGTACTTTGCAGAACCATTTTGATCCCACAATATGTTATTTTTATGGCTTTAGGATATAAACCAACAGAATAATAGCAACAAAAATGCAAATGAATCCACATAAATAATCATATGCAAATAATGAAAATACTTTAGCTCATATAATCTGTCCAATGTTATCCAACCAATACGCAAGCAGTGAACGTCTTAAAGATGTTTTTGAATTCTAAAATAAAAGTAAAGATAACAGCTCTGTAATAATTTTAAATCATGTGTTACATAAACTCTTTCACTAACTGACTGCATCTTTTCAAAAGTGTCCTCTCTAAGCCTCAAGGAAAGTCAATGGATGATTCCAAAGGGAATGTTGGAAAACTCCTTTCCAAGAATTGGGAAGGAGAAATGTTATATCATAGTGCTAGTCACTTAGCAAATATTAATTCTCTCTTCTTCCTTCATAACAATAGCCCTAGATTTTATTTGTGGTAGACATGTGTTTAATGTGTGCAGGATCTTGGACAGCTAAGTTTATCCATGGCATGCGTTCTCTGCCAATAAGAAATAAACCGTGTGGTTCCAGGATGACATTGATTTCCTAGTATCAGAGGCCACCCCTTTTGGTTTTCAGTTTCCTGATTCTTCCTGTTTGGAAAACAGGCTTAATGTTTGGAACTGCAGTAGTCATCATGTGATCCTGAAACTAACAGGCACCTGCTAAAAATGGAAGAATAGGAAAGTGGAAGGAGCCTAAGTCTGTGATATTGTCTTAAGCAACAGCATCAAACGCCAGGCTGTCCACCTTCAGACTTATCGGACATGGGAATATAAACTTTGTAAGTGTTTAAAGCTCAGTTCTTCAGATTTTCTGTTAACAGAAAATGAACACAAACCTAATTGCTAAACATACAGATTTCCAATTCTAATTATAACGATAACCAGTAACCTGTCTGTCACTGAAAAACCCCACTGTGAGGATGGCTGTTAGAGCAAGGAAAGATAATCAGCATTGGAACAGACTATACTTCCACCCAAGGCAGAGCAAGGGCACATGTCTACAGTGGGATGAATTTGGCCTTTTTGGGAACCAGCCAGCCTAGAAATAGACTGACATAAGAACTGTTGCATTTATTATAACAAAGAGAGTTTGTATTGTTTAGGGCTGTTGGAAGCAGCAGGATAAGGACTATTTTCATAGATCAGGGAGAGTGACATCCTTGCAGGAAACTGTAGCTAGAAATTCCTAGGGTAGAGATAGTTTCTCTAAGAAATCCCAATGGGGTGTCACAGGAGGTTTGCATACCCAAACATAGAAGCAATTTAGAACTACGCCAGCCAGTTATAACTTTTGTTTGTTTTTCTCAGATCTTCACAACCTCTAGACTTGACGCTAAAGGGCAGCCACTACAGATAGCAAATGGGTCAGGAGGTGCAGAGAGAAAGCAAGAAATAGCTGACTCCCTTCTCTTCACCATTGGCTCCCTGCCCCACGCAAAGCTGGAGGCAGGGATGGAGAGTAGCTTTAAAGTGGATGGGTTTAACTTTGATATTAGACTGCGCTAGAGTTGTTATGACCTGACAGAGGAGCTTTTGTTATTACCCAAAATGATTAGTAAAACCATAAAATCTGTCCAAAATATTTTCGTTAAAAGAGATTTGTTATAACAAGGGGAAAAGGAGCAATGCAAAGAAATAAGGTTTGTGTGTGTGTGTGTGATTTTTATCCTATCTAGTCCAGCTCATTCATTATTGCAGTTATAGTAACATTACAACAAATGGTTTTTGTTATAAAATAGAAACAGGAGAGTGATATTAAATTTATATTAATGATTAAATCTTACTATATACATGCGTGCCTAAGATGAAAAATATTTATAAAGCAGATAATCTAGAACAAATGACTAAAAGCAGAATGTATCCTATCTTTTCTTGAAATATTAACTATAAAATCAAATCTATTTGATAAATGTAGATTAATCTACTGGATGCAATCATCTTTACCCCTACACAATTTCATAAATCTGATTAATTAGCAGCTATTTATCAGTTCTCCTAGCCAACAGTGATCACACATACACTTAGGAATGCTGCTATAATTACTATCATTCCATTAATGTTATATTTAAAGAAAAACTATGTATGAGATTAACAAAATTTCGATCATATATAAAAAAGGTTGGTCTTAAAATTTAATCCTCCATATGCAAGAAAAGACTGAACTTATGAAACATTAAGAGGACATTTTGGGACAATATTTTAAATGTGTCTTTCCTATTTTGAGATATTTCAAGTCATATACCACTATAGGCATAGTAGGAACTGAATATTAGTACCCCCTAAATAATAGAAGATTCAAGGAAATTTTAACACATGATGTTTTTGAAATATATTCTGCTCAATACTTCCTAAAACAATAGAGTGGTATCATTATATACCTCCATTGTACAACAGTATGGCCTTTTAAACCTCAATGGATTGGCCAATCACTTCTGTTTTCCATTTTCTAAATCTCCCTTTACTTCCTTGCACCCAGAATCTAGCTCATCACAAATGAATTAACAGCTTTTTGAACTGTGTGTCAGCAATTCTTATGCACAAATTTTGTATTAATTTTCTTATTTCCACTTCTTGAGTCTCAAAATTAGATAAAGGTTTTTAGCTTCTCCTCTTTTCCATCCTTGTTCTAGTATTTTAAATATTATATTTAAATGCCTACCATATAAAAGATGCCCACTTTTCTATCCTGTCATAGATGCTTACCATTGTTTCTCAAAACATTTCAAGAATAGTATCATTGAATAGTTATATGAAATATATTTTTAGCAACCTGAGTCAGTGTATTGTTCTGGGAGGGAAGGATTTTTGTGTTAAAGTTGGAAACCCTCAATACAAAACCCAGGTCTCTCTGTTACCAGCTCTATTTCCTGTAACTTTGGGAAAGTCGTCAATATTATCTCAGTTTCACCATCTTTATAATAGAATAGAGTAATAAAATATGCTTTTCTGATCTCACAGATGAGGGTGATAGATGAATTAATGTACGATGAGTTATGGTAGTAAGGAATAGATGGGTCAGAGCAGGAGAAAAACAGAAATAATGCACATTCATCTATAATAATGATAATACTTGGACAATGCATGTGAAGATGGTGATACCCTTATAAGCTATTAGGTATTTCTTATTCAATTATATATTTTTTCTAATAATTGGGACTGTGCAAGTAATGAATAAATTATATGTTTGTAGAGCCACAATTTGCTCAATGAATTCTGAGAACAAAAACTTAGCCCAATAAGTCTATGAAAGCTATGCTAACATATATTTACCACAAAGGAAATAGCATCTTTGACTTATTAATAATTCAAAGTGTCATGCCATTTTTGTCTTTGTCATGAATTAATTAGCTAATAAAAATTAAAGTTGAATGGAAAAGTAAGAACCATTTGTTGGCATTTTTATTATATTTGTTGTCTTCAAAAGATCAACAAATTCACAATGACTGCATGCATGTTTCCTGTTTACATATAGATGAGGTTTCTGGGATAGAAGTAGACAAGTCTAAATTAAGTCTGGGTGGCCATCAGGTAGCATAACCAATTATTCATTAAACTGTGTCTTAACATCCATTATTGTCAGTTGGAAAATAACTTAATTATTGATCTTACCGAAATGTTGTGAATATGGATCATGTACATGAAGATACTTTCAGATGACTCCAAATATAATCAATTGTTAATTAGAATTATAAATTATGAAAGATCAGTAGATTACAGATAGCAAAAAAAAAAAAAGGACAATTAGAATGCCACATGCTCTCTCTCACAAGCGGACCATGAACATTTATCATAATACTCCATGAAAGAGATTGGCAGTAGCAAATCACAGCCAGGGAGGGGAGGGGGCACATAACATTCATCATAAGGGTGCTTGGTCCCAAACCAGGTGAAGTGAAGACCAATGGGAGGCCCAACCTTCACCTGTATGATGACCACTTACATACCTAATCCTGAATTATATCCTACATCTTTAGAATAAAATGACAAAGAGAATGAGAAAACAAAACTTCTACGTCACTTATCACAAATTAATATTTTAAAATATTTTTCTCTCAAACCATGTGGTAGAGACAATCAGTAATTACTCAGTATCTGAGTTCTTCTGGTTTTTAAGCCTCTTTTGCAGTAAGTTTAGGCCCATGTGATTAGTTCTGGCGAAAGAGGCGTGGAACTACATGACCTGTGTCATTTCTGGTTTGAGGCAGCTGCAAGACAATCTGTTTCATCTCCAATCTGTCTAACCACCAGTGACAAACATGGAGGCAGTGTGTTCCAGATAGTAGAGCTACTAAATGAATAAAAGAATTACTTAAACTGCACAGACATTATGTGAGTATAAAATAATCCTTTATGGTATTAACCCTGATATTTTTTAGTTTCTCTGTTACTAAAAGATAGCTTACCCTGTCTTTACCAATACACACAAGCTCTCAAAACTATTCAATGACTTTTTATTATAATTGTTTAGAAAAACAAACAGATAAGCAAACAAAAACATCTTATTTTCTGAGTATCAAACATTTCAACCACTCTATTTCTTTTTCTGGCACCATCCTTTGACATAAACTGTACTGAGATTCTGGTGTCTATGTATAGGTATGCTACACATCTTCTTGGCTCTCAGTAGCATCACTTTTTTTTTTTTTTTTTTTTTTTTGAGTTGGAGTCTCACTCTGTCACCCAGACTGGAGTGCAGTGGCCACTCCCGGCCACCGCAGCCTCAACCTGCTGGGCTCCGGTGATCCTTTCGCCTCAGCCTTCCGAGTAGCCGGAATTACAGGCGCGTGCTACCACACCCGGCTGATTTTTTTATTTTATTGTAGAGATGAGGTCTCACTGCCCAGGCGTGTCTCGAACCCGCAGGTTCAGGCAATCCACTCACCTCAGGCTCCCAAAGGCGCGGGATTACAGGCTGAGCCACTGAGCCCGGCTTCAGTAGCATCATTTTATCTTTACTCCCCCTAAAGTGACTCTTCTCCTATCTCCACAGACCCAAGCCAAACCAGCTTTCAAACACAATACCATTTGTAACGTGAGCTAGAAAATCTCCATCCAAAGTTAACAAAATGAAAACCTCAATCTATCTCAAAAATCTGTTACCTAAAAAAAGTGTAAGATTTTCAAAGAATCAAACTTGTAATAGGCTCCTAATATGTTTTGAAAACTATTACCTGTGACAACTGAACAAGTATTTTCCCCATGCTAGGCCAGACTATTTTTGTCCAAAGTATAGATTACCATAAACTTCTGTTTGTTTGTTCAGCTGAATTTCTTCCATGAAGCCATTCAGGCTAATGCATAATAAAGCATATCATATTTGCAAAATTTTCAAAAAATTATAATGACAGGACAATAATTTTTGAATATGTGTATACGTATGTAGAGAACAGTTTTATAAACATCTACTAAAATCCAAATAAATGGTAACATTTATTCTAAAGTAAATAAGTTAATGAAAAGAACTTAATGAGGACCTTACAATGAATTATATACAGAAATACAAAATATGGAATGTTCAGGAGTCAGCCTTCCCGGGAAGAATCCCAGTTCTGCTATATATTATCAAGTGGCTTCATCCAGGCTGTCCTCTGTGCCTCCATTTACCTATCTGTAAAGTGGGTAATATGATAATGATGATGAAAGTAATAACAGTGATAATAACCATGCCTATTTATAGGAGTTTGGATGAGAATTATGTTAAAATATTTAACATTTTTAACAAAGTGCCAGCATGAAGCAAGCACTCAATCACTACTAGCTATTGCTACTACTGCTACACCATTACTATTACTACCACGACCATGCTAGACATTAGATGTATATTTCAGGAAATATTATATAATAACTTTCATTTTCGCCCATAGAAATTTTGGATGTGTGTTATAAAATATGGATAAAGAATCTAAACCTTCTTTATGAGTCAATTGAACAGTTTCTATAGATTTCAGAGAATAAAACTGACATAATTAATATAGGTTTTTTTACAAAACTTTGAATGATAATCTATTTTCAAAACTTTACCTATGTAGCTACTTGTCATATTTTCAATGTAAAATAGGTAAATATTTAATTCAAATAAAAATATAACCATGGATTTCTGTTCCTAGAATTACTTCTTTGACTGAAAATTCTTATAAATTTCTGCATAACTTGAGGGAAGTATAACATATTATTAGTTATGAGAATGACATTTCTAATACAGTTTTTTTACTTTGTTTTGTTTTGTTTTAAGAGACAGGGTCTCCTGCTGTGGTAGAGGCTGGAGGAGCAATGTCAGAAGCATAGTTCACTGCAACTTCAGACTCCTGGGCTCAGCAATCCTCTTCGCCTCAGCCTTCTTAGTCGCTGGAACTACAGGTACACATCACCATTTCTGGATAATGTTTTGTTGCTGTTCTTGTTTTATTTTTAGATATTGTCTCACCTTGTCACCCAGGCTGGTCCTGTACTCCTGACCTCAAACATTTCTCTCACCTCTACCTTCCAAAGTTCTGGGATACAGGCATGAGCCACTGTATCTAGCCAAATGCAGTTTATTTTTTAAAGGTGCTATGCAAAATCCAACTTTGGTAAGAAGGTAAATTTTGAGTATGTATATAAAGATTTTTTTTAATTTAACTTTTTAGAGATTCACGAGTTATTGTAAGAAGTAGTAAAGAGAGATATCTTTCACTCTTTACTTTCGGTCACCCAATGGGAGCAATCTTACAATATAACAACCAGAATATTAACATTGATATAGTCAAGAAAAGAACGTTTCCATACATTAAGAATCTCTCATGCTTCTCCTTTATAGCCACATCTAATGCCCTCCAATTCTTACCTTAACCCTGGTCAGCCAATCATCTGTCTTCCATGTCTACAATTTTGTTATTTCAAGAGTGTTATATAATTGGAATCATATAGTATATAACTTCCGTGATTGCATTTTCTTATTCAGTATAATTTTATGGAGAGAGTTTTATGTATGTTTTCCTTTTTATCTCTGAAAGAATTTTATGGTATGGATGTAGTATGGGTTATTCAACTGTTCACCCCTTGAAGAACATTCGGGTTGTTTCCCATTTGGGATATTACAAAGCTGCTATAAATTTGTGTACAGGTTTTGTGTTATCATAGTTTTTATTTCTCTAGGAAAATTCTCAGGACTGCAATTGGAGAGTAGTTCTATATTTGTGGTTTAGTTTTTTAAGAAATTATTGAATTGTTTCTTAAAGTCTGGACCATTGTACAATCTCACTAGTGAATTACAAGTGATAAAGTGTCTCCACAGCCTCACTAGAATTATAGGTGGTCATTATTTTAGATATTCTGGTAGATGTGCAGTAATATCTAAATGCAGCTTCAAGTTGCAATTCTCCGATGGCTAATAATTTTGAATATCTCTTCATATGTTGGATTAGATTTGTATTTTCTGAAAATTCTCTGTCTTCCTGGATTGTCTTTTTTCTTGATTATTTTTCTAGAAAGAGCAGGATTTTGTTGGGGTTTTGTTTTGTTTTGTTTTCCATTAGCATTTCTGGGTTGCTGACACCTTCAATTTTAGGACATATGAGAGATATACAAAACTATACTTTTTCTAAAATGGATACTCTATACTCTGAGCTATTAAATGATACTAAGACAAGCAGAGAAATATTACTTGGATGAAATGGTCCTCCAAATAAGTATTAAATACTACTATTTAAAGATACTTTGAACATTAAAATACTGGAAACAAAACACACAACAACAAAAAAATTGAATAAAACATGAGTTTATATATGTACATATATACACACATACATATATATTTTTATTTAAAATGTTCAAAGCTGTTTAAGAATATGTGGTATGCTGTTAATTAGGAAACCATCATATATCACTCATTTAATTTCAATGATTATTAAATTAATACAAGTTTTATATCTTCAAAATTCAGAGGGAATTTGAGATCATCTCTTTGTGTTCACGCTTGTTCCTCAGCAGTCTAATTTTCTTATTTGAGTGAGAAGTGAGGGATGGATCTGTCCCCACACCTCTAGGAATCCACACTCTTCTGGGTTCCACTATTGGATGAGAAAGCAACATGCGGATCTCACCATGTATACTTACAGTGAAACATTAAATATTAAAATTTTAGCATTAATGATGTAGGCATGCATGTGCCTATTTAGCAGATAATAATAAAATGGGGCTAATTTCGACTTTGCTTGATTATTTTGTAAAATAATAAATGTATTTTTATTTATTTATGTAAATTTGACATCATAATGAATAGTTAGTAGTCATTGCCCATGAAGTAATAATGAACTAAAAACGAAAAAAAATAACTTTACCATTCAAATATGCTCAAAAATGTAAATTTCTTATTTTTCTTGGAACATTCTATACTTCAATTTTTAACATCTGTCAATTAATATTATCATTAATTCTAACTCTTTAATCAGATAGCAAAAGGAAAACAAGAAAAAGATGGGTTCCAAATAGTTTGTCTTTCAATTATCAACACATATTGCATTCGTTAATGTTCTAGTCCATCAATATATATTATAAATATAAATATTCAGATTATAGTTTATTTTATGTGTATTTATATATTACAGAAATAATAAAAACCTCAATGAATTAATGTAAAAATTAGTCATACAATCCTAAAATAATGGATAAGATAGTCTTATCATAATTCACTTTTTATTATTCAGGCTTTAGATTTCAATTAAAATTATTTATTCCTTATCTACTAGATTATTGACACCCTAATGAGTTTGAGTCATAGATGGGTGAAAACGCAAAACCACTATCCTTCAAAAACATGCTATCTAGTTTTATGAATTAATGGAAAGCACTGACAATATATTTGACAATTGAAAATTGCAGTTTTATAAATGCTGTACACAGTAGTACACCATCTGCATCCTCATGTGTCCAAAAGGAGCCCCTCAGAGGTGGGGCTTCCCATCTGAGAGGATGATGACTTTATTCTTCCAATTGCTCAAGCTCCAAACCTTGGAGCCACCTTTAGCTCCTCTTTTTTTTTAATTCCCACAATTCTTTAATATATTCCTCAGTTTCATTTCATTTTTCAAATATATGCAGAATGTGACTGATTCCCACCTCACTGGGCCATTGCTTCACGTGAATAATTGCAGTATTAACTGCTCTCCGGCGTTTGACCTCACACCCTTTCACACTATTTTCAACGAAGTAAACAGAGGAAATCTGCCAACTCAATTCTCTGCTCTGAGTCCTCCCATTTTTTCCATCACTCTAAGCTCCAGGAACCTACTGTTCCTACATAGAAGATTCTCTGGCCTCTGAGCCTTTGCAGTTGTTAATCGCAGGACCTGTAAGTCTTTGTTCCACACATCCTCACGTTTTGGTTCACCCATTTCCTTAATCTTTAATCAGATCTTACAGGATATCTGAGTTGTGTTTGTCATTCTATTCAATATTAACCCTTATGCCCCCTTAACACCTCCTATACCCTTTTTCCTGACTTTCTTTTCTTTTCAGCAGGTATTAGTAATGTGGTACTAATTTTACCTGTTTGTGCACTTGATACTTGTTTAGCTCACTAGAACCCACAATTCACAAGAGCAGGAATTTCTGTCCCCAGCACTTAGGAGAGTGTATAGGAGAGACTAAATGCACAGTAAATTCTTATTGAAGGAAGTAAGAAAGAAGGGGAAAGGTAGGAGGTGGGAAAACAGGAAAGAAGCAAAAAGAAATGAGAAAAGTCTTTACAGGTCTCTTGGAGTGTCAAAGAAGACTTACTACCTGAAAAAGACTTACTCTGAAGAAACTAAAATTCTGTGCTAAATTTTATTTTATTTTATTTTTTATACTAAAAATGGTGTACAATATTAGTCACAGAGCATTACTCGTCTGTTAGAATTTAAATCAAGTTTAAAGTTTAATTATATTTATTTTCCAAGGCATTTGTACTTATACCTTCTGGTGTTCTGTTACACAGTAGAGTAACTACAGCAAATAACAATGAAGATATATTTCAAGATAGCTAAAAAAGTGTGAATGTTATCAGCACAAGAAATGCTAAATGTTTAAAGTTATGGATATGGTAATCACCCTGATTTGATCATTATGCAATCTATAAATGCATTGAAAAATTACACTATAACCCATAAGCATATACAATTATGTATCAATTATAGATACAAATAACAACTTTTTTTTTTTTTTTTTTTTAGTTGAAGTCTCGCTCTGTCACCCAGACTGGAGTGCAGTGGCTGCTCCCGGCCACCGCAGCCTCAACCTGCTGGACTCCGGCGATCCTTCCGCCTCAGCCTTCCGAGTAGCTGGAACCACAGGCGCGCGCTACCACGTCCGGCTAGTTTTTGATTTATTGTAGCGATGAGGTCTCGCCAAATTGCCCAGGTGGGTCTCGAACCCACGGGCTCAGGCAATCCACTCACCTCGGCCTCCCAAAGCACTGGGATTACAGGCTGAGCCACCGAACCCGGCCACAAATAACAATTAAAATATGGATTTATTTCATAATTCCATCTTTTTGTTAGAAGTTTTGTAGAATAGTCTCTCTCCTTTCCACTTCTGCTTTTTCTGTTTCTTCCACGTGTTATTTTTTGTCTATTCTAGTCCCTTCAGTTCTCTTGAAGTAGTTCTTGTCCCACTTAAAACCTGGAAAATACCTAAATGAAATTAGATACTCAATACATATTTATCCATTCCATATTATTTTCTCCTTTAATATAGTTACATCACCACACCATTCCCATCCTCAGCGCTAAGGTAAAGCAACTATACATGAAAGGTGGGAAAGAGATTACACTCAAGGAAGTAGCTGCATAAAACAGTAATCTTTTCAATACTATTTGAACTTAGAATTAGGTATTTTTCCATTGCATTGAGCACACAAAAGGCTGACTTAATGACTGAAAATGGGATGGCACAAGGAAGACCTGCCTCACTGAGCCAGTTAAATGCTGTTTGCTGACACAGGTGGAATGAGAATCTCTCACTATAATTATGTTAGATCATTCAAAGCTAGGGACCATATTTTACTCATCGTGTGCTTAGAAGAGTGTGTTAAAAATGAAAGAAATTCCAATATTTGTTTAATTGAATTGCATGGATTTAAATGGTGTTTAACAGAGTATATAGGAGTAGAAAAAGATATGTGAGAATTCAGCTGGAGAATCAGGATGTGAGCAGAGAAAGAAACATAGAATGCTTACTATAAGGAGAAAAAGAACTCAAATCATCAACTCAGACGCTTCTTATTTAAACCAGGATGTGACCAACTAGCAGGACTAAATGTTTTAAATGACTTACTCCAGTATATTTCATTCTTTTTATGTGTTTCAGTTAGTGTATGGTACATAGTTAGTCTCATTGAAATTCTGGTTTTAAAAATTTAATATCACCTCTTGATGTTACTTGCATTAATAATTTTCATTTCATGAACATGACTACAATAAATGATTTTCTATGAGAAACATGTATAAATAAATATAAATAGCATCTTCTCCTTATATCGCATGTTGTTCCAAAGTTCTATGATACATGGATTGATGTTAGGACAACTGACTCTAGTACTGGGTATCCTCATTTTTTTTTCCCAATTTCTGGCACTAGGTGATCAATCTGTTTGTAAAATAATATTTATATTTTTAAGAGGGGGAATGAATGTCATTAAAGCTCTTATCACTGTATCTGCCATACAAGTATTCAATAGACATTAGCTATTTTCATTATGCTTTTTAAAAAGCAATGTTAGCCGGGCTCGGTGGCTCAGCCTGTAATCCCGCACCTTTGGGAGGCTGAGGTGAGTGGATTGCCTGAGCCCGCGGGTTCGAGACCCGCCTGGGCAGCGAGACCTCATCTCTACAATAAATCAAAAAATCAGCCGGGCGTGGTAGCGCATGCCTGTAATTCCGGCTACTCGGAAGGCTGAGGCGGAAAGATCGCCGGAGCCCGGCAGGCCGAGGCTGCGGTGGCCGGGAGCGGCCACTGCACTCCAGTCTGGGCGACAGAGTGAGACTCCGACTCAAAAAAAAAAAAAAAAAAGCAATGTTTTCCTTCTGGCTTTGCTTAAGCCATATTTACTTGGAATTTTTTATATTCTATTTATTATCTTTGTAGGATTTAATTCAAAAAACCACTAAAAAGATAATGTGCATGTGTATTTCCTCTTTCCCTTGTTTTGATGTCTATGTAGAAATCTTTATCAGCTGTCAAAATTACCTGCGGTAATTCTGAAATGAAATGAAAGAAATTCAAGAATGAATATTGTGTGTGGATTATTTGAATTGAAAAGTAATGTTTTTCACTTTCATTATCCATGAATTTAAGCTTCAAAAATGAAAGTAATTATAATTAGTCTTTGAGAATGAAGTGGACATAATTCCACTTCTTGGGCAGCATGCGATATCTTCAGAATTAAGCCCTGGAACCTGAGAATGGACAAGAAACTGATCTTGGCAACCGAGCAAACATTTGTTCCCTTCTAGCTTTTAAGTATTATCTCTGCATATCTATAATAACCACGCAGCTTCTGATGTTTCTGCCAAGTACCCACCTGCCTTTCAAATGTCCTAACAAATACTTTGGTTGCATCCAAACCGCATGAAGCATCCTATTACCAAAATGTTTGTAGGGCATAAAAGGAATGCTGGCAGTGCATGAAGTAGTAAATGCCTTCTCTGTTGTTGGTAATTTCCACATTGCTATTTTCATCAATTACTCACAATCAGAGGCTTGAGGGATGGGGAAACTCACATGCAAACTCTTTAAAAATCTGTCCTGAAAGTGAATTAATATTCTTCATTTTGCAATGGTAATTGGTGACCAGCTGCCATGAATCACAAAAAAATGTTAGTGTGCTTTCAACCTAACAATCTTTTGTCAGCTTAACAAACAACAGGTTGAAGGCTGTAAAAGCAAATCAGAAATAATATGTCAATTATATCTTATCAGCACAACTATTTGCCTGGCTTTCTCTGTAGATAAGGCAAAACATATTTATCAGTGTTTGGAATTGAGAAGGAGAGCACAAGTTATTTTCTCAATACCCTGATAGAGAGACAAGGACATATCTTTTGCTTCTAGGATTTGCAAAAAAGAAAAAAAATTAAAGTATAAGTTTCTGAGTAAAAAGATAACAAAACTAGGGCAAATTCAATTATTCCTTTATCCTACTTGAGAAAAATAAAAGTCTGGAATCACAGATTTTATTTGATATCTACAGGTTTTGGGGGATGAGTTGGTAACTCTTCAGCCTTATTTTTTTTAAATGCTATTTTAATTTTCTTCTTGAAAGTATTCTCAAAGAATGAACTCTAGAAATATGTGTGCATATGTGTGTGCACTAATTATAAATTACTATCTTTAATAATCAAGTTGCTTGAAAGTATCTATGATAAAAATGTAAAGGTGAAAGATTTCAGAAAATATTTTGAAACCATTCTTTGGAGTGGAAGAAGAGTTGAGAGTAATTAGAGGACAGGATACTAATTCTTAAACTAATCTCTCAGGAGCATTCTGTCATGTATAATTCATGAAAAAGCCTGTTACACTAACTTAGAAAAATAATATGGATATTAGATATGTGGATGAACAAATTGGACTCACATAGGTGTTATCAAAGCATACTTTTAAAAGCTTCATCTTATGATGCGTCACTTGACACATTAGAAATCCAGAGTAAACAAGTGGAAGATCACAGCAGTCACAGGGCCTTGGCCTTATGTTGTCATAAAAGCTCTTTTTACCCATGAAAGAAACTTCCAGAGAAATACATTAAAACTGTTGTTTTCAAAAATATATTAATATAATAATCCTATTTTACTTTTTGAGGTACCAAACAATAGCAAAAATATATAACTCTCCTTTTCTGACACCAAATTGAATACTGTGTATTCATGTGCAGTTTACATGACAAAAAAATTAAGTTATTCCAGAATAGTAAAATAACAATATTTTGAATCATCATCTTTATTGAACATTTGTAGATTTTTATTATACTTTGGACACCGTGTTGTCATTTTAAAATGAATGAAACATGGTGCCTATAATCAAAGGGAGAGTGGTTGACAAAGTTTATAAAAATTTTAAAATGATGACAATGGAAAATAATTAGAAAATTATTGTTAAAATAAATATTTTTCTTATATATGAGGACCTCAACTGTCCTATAAATACCAAAAATAAAGTTTATATATGCTTCGAGGAAAATTTCAACTGTGAACCACTAAGCAACCTGGATTCATTTTCAAATAAATTCAGTCTATGCTCATAGGCAGAAATCTTTGTGATGATTATATACAATACTTGAATATATTACTTTTTTCAGTCTAATCACACCCCTGACTTTATATTCTACTTGATTTGATTGCTTAGAAAAATAAGATTTCAGATTAGAAAAAGAAACCATGGCAGGATAAATTGGGCTGCTGCCTTTCTAAATGAAATTTAAAACCTGAAATTCTACCCAGATTTATAATCAGGAATTTATTCTTACCTCTGTTTTGAACTTCATAACTTATTTTAAATATAAGTTTTAACTACTCTTTCCTCTATACGTTTTATAAATAATAGCCTTTCTCCAAAAGCAATAAATTTTATATGACCCTAAATTGAAGTTATGAGGAAATATGAAGTACTATATATACTGTCAGTGAATAGCAGAGACTAACCTAGAAGAATTTATGAGTGAAAAAGTCCACACTGAGCAAGCTCATTTGCATTCCATTCCTTCTTTCCTTTATTATTTTAATGAGGAATATTTGGCAATGAAATACTGTATATATTTAATGTATAAAATCTGATGATTTGATGTCCTTATACGTGGTGAAATAATCACCACAATTAAGCTAATTAACATTTCTATCACCTCATATAGTTACCATTTTCTCTTTGTGTGTGTGTGAGTGTGTGTGTATATATGGTCAGAAAACAAGATCTATTATCTTAGCAATTTCAAGTGCATAATGAAATATTGTTACTATAGGTTACATTATTGTACATTAGAGCTTTAGAATTCATCTTGAATAACTGAAATTTTTTATATCCTCTGACCAAAATCTACTCATGTTTCTTTCCTCTAATTAGTGGGTAGCAACCATTCCACTCTCTGCTTCTATGAGTTCAATTATTTTAGATTCCAGGTGTAAGTGAGATCATGCATTGTTTTCCTTTTTGCTTCTGAATTATTTCACTTAGCATAATGTCCTCCAGATTCATTTGTGTTATTACAAATGGCAGGATTTGATTCTTTTTATGGCTGAATAATATTTCATTGTGTGTGTGTATATATATATACACACACACAATACACACACACTTTTTTATATATTCATCCATTGACAGACTTTTAGTAAGTTTCTATATACTGGCTATTGTTAATAATGCTGACATTGACATGGTAACACAAACATCTCTTTGAAATCTTGACTTTATTCATTTTGGTTATATAACCAGAAGTAAAACTGCTGGATCATAAGGTAGTTTCATGTTAGTCCACATAAAAATCAAATCAATAATGAATAGAAGCACAAAAATGGTGCTTTCAATGTTCCAAGTCCTGTAGATCTTGCTACAGATTCTTCCTCTACTTACTTATTATACAACGTATACAAGTTTACTATAATATTTTGGAAGCAATACTAAGTTTATGTCTTTGTTATCTAAAATAGTTTGACAAAACAAACCAAATCCATCCTTAGGTTTAACTCTAGCAGAAATTTAAAATTTGTTTTTAGCATTCTTATTAAAGAAAACATAAAGCCGGGCTCGGTGGCTCAGCCTGTAATCCCGCGCCTTTGGGAGGCTGAGGTGAGTGGATTGCCTGAGCCCGCGGGTTCGAGACCCGCCTGGGCAGCGAGACCTCATCTCTACAATAAATCAAAAAATCAGCCGGGCGTGGTAGCACACACCTGTAATTCCGGCTACTCGGAAGGCTGAGGCGGAAGGATCGCCGGAGCCCAGCAGGTGGAGGCTGCGGTGGCCAGAAGTGGCCACTGCACTCCAGTCTGGGTGACAGAGTGATTCTCCAACTCAAAAAAAAAAAGAAAACATAATGTGTTTATTTATCTTTAAGAATTGTTAAAGTCCTTATTCCAGTTTTTAGAATTAGGAAAATGAGAGGTTATGTTTCCAAATATTCTGAAATAAACTTTTATATTGTAGCTATAATGCATCTATTATATTTGGTGATTTAAATACACTCATTTGTAGCCTAGATAATTATTTGCAATTCACCACCAAATAAAATTGTTTGTTTGCATTTCACTTTATATCCAATAATATTAATAATGTCTTAGTTTGATTGCATGCTGTACTATCAGTTTATCATTAACCCCTCAAATTGGTATCTCTCAAGGAGCCTAGAAAAGTATCTTATGTTTATAATAATGAAATTAAAGTATTTTCATGTGTTGTTTGGTATTTTGCTGTAATGATAATCCCAGAGAAGAATAGCAAGGATCAGTTAGATTAATTTAAGACTAATGGAATATCAGCAGACCTAATCTACTAAACATTCTTACAGATGAGAAAAATTATACAACTAATACATTTGAATTGGGACACATTTTATAATAATAAAAGCAACAACAAAAATGATGCTTTCAATGTTCCAAGTCCTGTTGTAAATTCTTTGCATATTTTGAATTGTTTTATCTTCAAAGAAACCCATGAGGCAAGTGCAATTCTTGTTTCTCTTTTTAAAGATGAGGAAAATTAGATCTAAAGAAGTGTAATTACTTGTCGAAATTCACATAGAGAGTAAATGGCAAAGTTGACATATATTTCAAACTCAAGCAATATGATTATTCAGTCCATGGTCTTAATCTACCACACCATAGTATTAGAGATAGTGGAACAATGAAAGCCAATAACTGTCACTAGAGAAAAAGAACAGGCCAGTTTATATTTGTTTGAAGTAGACAGATTTTTAATTCTCGGATTTCTTTGGTGTGCCTGAATCTGGGCTGAGAAAAATTGTAGTCCAGTGTGTATTCATTTTTTTTTTCTCTTCTTTCATTCCTCCGGTTTATATGTCATAGTTCCTCTGCATTTAAGTTTCAGAACCATGAAGGACTGAAATCATCTATTTATAGAATTAATTTCGTTGGTGACTTCTCAGAATATTTGAAAATGTTCAGGTGAGGGAGTCTGATGGTAACCACAATGGTATAACGTGGCAGCGGTATCTTCTATGACCTCTTCTGCCTGTGTCTGTTCTGGTATTTTATAATTGGGCTTCAACTTCAGGGACCTAATTTATTTAACTGGGGTTTCTTATCAGGCGTTAAGGCAAAAACCCTTTTATTAACAGATGGAATGGCATCACTTGATTTTAATTTTCATCCAGAAAAAGAAAAACTCAAAGGCACTGTATATTCATTGCAACCTATTTAACAACCGACCATGCAATTCTTTGAAAGGTGTGATTATAGGCTGTACAAACACAATTAAATTTCAAGACGGGCCTATTTTGCAACTTCTGTTGCAAACTTTACTTCAGGGTGCCCAGTTGAGTTAAGGGCCAGGATTAGAAATATTATGATTTAAAAAGTAAAAAGAAAGCCCGTGAGCCATGAGTCATTTATATTCTTAATACTTAAACCCTGCATTTTCACTTCCAAGCCATATTACTTGTGATAAATATTTGAATGTGACAGTAGGGATAATAATATAACTAATTTCAAAACTAAACACAAGCAAAAGAAAAAATTCCCAAATAAATAATTTTCCATTTATTGTAAATACATAAGGAAGATTTTTCTCTCCCATATATCCAGTTCCTAGAATATGTCTTCCTAGTATAAGTATACCAATATAATGAATTATTAATTGTCCTATCTATTGCCAGTCTGTCTTCTTAATCTCATAAAACAGTATTTCTGAAACCAGAACACATAGCTATATTGAAAATAAAGACTACATTATAAGTTTTGAATGCATACTAGAAATCTTACCTAAAGACCCAGAAGATATTTGACTCCTTTCTGAAGATGGGAGAAGTGTGCTAAGAATAGACACCACAGGAATTTTGAAAAGATTCCTCGAGTTCTGTCTTCCAAATCTTTTCAGCAGGTAATGTACAGTACACTATTTATTGGCAGTTATTTATAACAACATTTTGAAAGATATTTTAGGTAGCTATTTAAAATATACAGCCATTAAACTTTTCAATAAGTAAGTTACTAATAATGTGTCATTTGCTAAGCTTCTAATGTCTTACGTCAATACTCTATAGTTGATAAGCCAGCCGTAAATATTTATTGATTGGTCAGAAGTGTTTTTTTAAGAGCAGTCTTGCAAGAAACTTTATTAGGCATTCAAAGTACAGGAGTCAAGCTGGTGGTTAACTTTTTAATTCATTCATACATGTATTCAGCGATCATCAATGAAGTGCAATGTTATGACTACACTACTCAAGAAAGAGTTACAGATGAAGAAAAGTGGTAATTACTTTTAAAGCATGCAGAATCACCTATAGTAGGGGCTGGCATACTGTAAGCATAAAGATTTGAGCATGAAAGAACTAACTCTAGCTGGAAAGATACGATAAAATCTCTCTGGAAGAAATGATGCTTGAATGAAGATGCTGGTTGTGGTCAGGCCAATCCTCCACAGAAACTTGAAAATTTTTCACTCACTTCAGGTCTCCCAAGCTGTTTTTATGCTATCTTTACTTGATTCTGCTGTCTTTCCTAATACAAGAGCTCTTCACTTTTGTTTTTTTTTTTAATGTATGAATAAATGTTTTACATTAGGAATCCATCATTTACTTTTGGCGGGGGTAAAGAAACAGATAATAAAGATTTTAGGCTTTCTGTGCTACATGGTCTCTGTTGCAGCTTCTCAATTCTGCTGTTGTACAAAGAAAGCATTCAGACCAAATGGAAAAAAAATCAGAGTGGCTGTGTTCCAACTAAACATAAGTTATAAAAATAGGCAGTAGGCAGGATCTGCCCTGCGGGCTGTAATCTGCCAACCTTTAGTACAGAATACCCACCTCAAATGTCCTGGAGTACCTTGTCTATGCTCCCACTGTACCCCAACTCACTATCCCATCTGTACTCCAGTTACCCATCATATTCTCTATACTGAAGTGTGAGCATTAATTTATGACCCACTTTCCTTACCAGATGGTAAGGGTGCAGAGGTCAGGAATCACACGTACAGCTGCTTAATATGTTTTGACTTGATGAACAAATAAATGTACAAAGTGAATCATTTAAAAGTTGAACAAAATAGAACAAAGGACAATCTGATGCCCAATTCAGATGCTACTTGATTATTCCATAATTTAAGTTATATGCAAAAAAAGAGAAGTAAACACAATTTTCATAAAAATGAATGGTCTATGGTAGAAAATATATTCATTCTAATTTTTGTTTCATTGATTAGAAAAAATTAAAAATAAGTACAGTCTTGGCTTGAAAATATCTTTGTTTTTGAATGTTTCACCTTTTAGACACTGTAAAAAGGTCCACAACCATAAGTGCAAATTCATAATTTGCAGATGAAGTTCTATGACTAAATTTATTTTTATTTTTTCAGAAATCAACATAAATGACTAGCCTCAGATCAAAGTGTAACTGAAAATAAAACATAAACGATATTTATCTGCATCTTATTTTACCAAATTTTAAAAATCATAAATTCTTTTTATTGTAATTTTTAACCTGAAAGTACTACTTTTTACCTGTATTCAAAATGCAAAAGTAAAACTTTTATTAAGTTTAGTTTAAAGTAGTTATATTTTTCTTTTAGTCAAAAACATAGAAGAGTAAAAGAGTGTGGAAAATTAAAAATGTCCAAACTAATCAAAACAGCTCATTTATAGAATTAAATTCACAAAAAAGAATAATTATATGGAAATAACTTTCCATAGCTTAATGAAGTCAGTTATGTTGAATTGATATATTCCTGGGTATAATTTAGTCCCTGATTCTATACCAATTTGTAAAGTTGCCTTGAAAATAAAATGTTTAGTTTATAATAACCATGTTGATTACTCTTTCCATTCCACAATTTTTAGTAGTTCATAAGTAATGCATTATACTAGAATAACTCTCTTTTTAGAATGTACAACATATATCATTTCCTCAGAAAGGTCCATCTAAAGGTAGGCAATTCACACATTAAATACACCAAAAATATTATATAATATAAACCGGAGAGACCTAAAATCACATTAAAATTGTTCATTTACCTCTGTTTGTTACCTTTATTTTGCCATTGTGTATATAAATGTTTGTGTTCATATAAAAAGTGGATTATTTAATCATTCAATAAATATACATGGAACTCTGCTGTGTGGCAATCACTTGTCAAAGGACTTGGAAATAATATAATGAACATAAAACTGGAGAGAGAGAAAGAAAGAGAAACATGGATCAGATTTGCCACCTTTCCATAAACATGTGGAACTCCCAATAAAATACATAAGCTATTATTTGTTCAGGGTAAAGGCAACAAAGAAAAGTAATATCTTAAATAAGAAAAACAAATTAGGTGAGCTCTGTGAGTATTATAGCTCACAGCCTAGAGGAAATTTCCAGGCTGCTATCCAAAATTTGGGACCCAAACAAAGTTCATTATCCTTGATGAGTTAGGAGCCATGTTTCAGCATTCAAGGAGACCAAGGTGCCTAGAATTTTGAGACCCACATAAATATAGTCAGTTGATCGTTGATGAAGGCACAAAGTCAATAAAATGGAGCAAAAATAGTTTTTCAACAGATGGTGCTGGGACAACTAGAGATTCACATACAAAAAATAATAATTTAGACACATAACTTATATCTGTCACTTAAGTTAATGCAAAATGGATCACAGATCTAAATGTAAAACACAAAAAATCTAAAATACAAGAAATATAGAAGATAATCTAAATGATCAATGGTTTTTTAGATACAGTACCAAAGGCACAATCCATGAAACAAAGAATTAATAAGCTGGACTTCATCAAAAGAAAAAAAAAATCTGTTCTTGAAAGACACTGTCAAGAGTATAAAAAGACAAGTCACAGTCTAGGAAAAATATTTGCAAAAAGACCATTACCTCAAACACACAAAGAACTCTTACAAATCAATAATAAAAGTCTACTACAAAATGGGTTAATAACCTAAACAAACACCAAAGAAGATATTCAGATGGCAAAAAAGCTTTTAAAAAGATCCTTTATATCATAGATTGTTAGGGAAACAAATTAAAACAACAATGATGCACCACTACCCACTTATTAGAATGGTCAAAACCAGAACACTGACAGCATCAAATGTTAGCGAGGATGTGGAGTTAAAACAACTCACCTTTGGCTGATGGAAATGCAAAATACAAAATATTTTGGGAGATGGTTTGGGAATTTCATACAAAACTAAGCATATGCTTACCATACGATCCAGCAATCACACTCCATGTTTTTAACCCAAAGAAACTAAAAACATACGTTTCCACAAAAACCTACAGATGGACATCTACAGCAGATTTATTCCTAACTGCCAAAATTGGAAGCAACTAAGATGTTCTTCAATAGGGGAATGAATGACACGAAGAATACTTAACACGTACTGTCAAGTGAAAGAAGCTAATATGAAAAGCCTATATTCTGTATGATTCCAACTATAATCATGCATTACATAGAGACATTTCAGTCAACGACAGCAAATACAAAGGTGGTCTCATAACATGAAAATGCTATCAGTGTGTAATACACACATACACACAAACATACACACATATACACATAACAATGAAATATTGCTTAACCACAAAAAATTATGTAACCATGTCTTTTGCAGCAACATGGAAGGAAGTGAATGCTATTATCTTAAGGGAAATAATTCAGAAACAAAGAGTCCAATGCCAAATATTCTCACTTATAAGTGGTACCTGAATAACGTGTACATATGAACATAGAATATAGAATAATAGACATTGAGAATTTGAAGAGTGGGGAAAGAAGAGGAATGTGAAATTACTTAATATGTACAACGTACACTACTCAGATGATGACTACACTAAATAGCCAGACTTTACCACTACACAATATAAAACTTCACTGTATCCCCTAAATTTTTTTTGAGTTGGAGTCTCACTCTGTCGCCCAGACTGGAGTGCAGTGGCTGCTCCCGGCCACCGCAGCCTCAACCTGCTGGGCTCTGGCGATCCTTCCGCCTCAGCCTTCCAAGTAACCGGAATTACAGGCATGCGCTACCTTGCCCAGCTGATTTTTTGATTTTTTGTAGAGATGAGTTCTTGCTGCCCAGGTGGGTCTCGAACCCACGAGCTCAGGCAATCCACTCACCTCAGCCTCCCAAAGGCGTGGGATTACAGGCTGAGCCACCGAGCCCGCCTTATCCCCTAAATTTATAACAAAAAGTATTTTTTAAAAGAGCTGAAATATTTCTATTGTCTATAATCATAGTTGTCTGTCATAATGTCATAGCGGAATGTGTTACTCAGGTGATTGTGGTGATGCTGGTGTTAACAAACCTACTGTACTGCCAGTCATATAAAAGTAGTATAATACATATAATACAATTATGTATAGTGTATAATATTTGATAATGATACAAATGACTATGTTACTGGCTTATGCATTTACTGTACTATATTTTTATCATTATTTTAGGGTGTACTCCCTCTATTTATACATAAAAATTACTATATTGCTTCAGCCAGGTCCTTCAGCAGGTATTCCAGAAGAAGACATTATTGTCACAGGAGATGACAGCTCCATGCCCATTTTCACCCCTGAAGAACTTCCAGCGGGACAAGATGTGAAGAGGGACAGCCAAGATATAGATGAGCCTGACTCTGTGAAGCCTAGGTGAATGTTCATATCTGTGTCATGGTTGTTTAAAAAATAAAAAATAGAAACAAGTGTATAAAATCAGGATATAAAGAAAGAAAATATTTTTGTACAGTTGTATGATGTTTTGTGCTTTAAGCTAAGTGTTATTAAAAGGAGTCAAAAAGTTAAAAATATCAAAACTTTATGAATAAAATATTACCATAAACTAAGATCAATTTATTAAAAAAGAAAAATATTTTGAACAAATTTAGTGCAGCCTAAATGAAAAGTGTTTATAAAGTCTACGGTAGTAGACACGTCCTAGTCCTTCACATTCACTCACCCTTCACCTGCTGACTCACCCAAAACGACCTCCAGTCCTGAGAGCTCCATTCATAGTAAATGCCCTATACAGGTATAATTTTTCCTTTACTACTGTGCTTTTTCCACGTTTAGATCCATCCATACTTACCATTGTGTTGCAGTTGTCTACAGTGTTCAGTACATTCACATGCTATACAGGCTTGTAGTACAGGAGCAATAGACTATATACTAGATATGTAGTAAGTCATACCAGCTAGGTATGTTAAGTCTACTTTATAATGTTAGTACAATGATGAAATTGTTTAACTACCCATTTCTAAGAATGTGTCTGCCTTGTTAAGAGTCGCATGACTGTATATGACATTCTAGAAAAGGCAAACCTATTGAAACAGTAATAAGATCAGTGATTGAGGGGTTCATTGCAACAGGGATCAAAATAAATAGACAGAACATGGTGGACTTTTAGGGCAGTGAAACTACTCTTCATGATACTATAATGGTATATATATATATATATATATGTTGTCATATACGTATAAAAACCCATAGACTGTATAACACCAAGAGTGGACCTTAATGTGAACTATGAACTTTAGTGATAATGATGTGACAATGGAGGTCCACCAATTGTAACAAACATACCACTTTCATTGGGTTATTTACAATGTAGAGCCTATGAATGTGTGGGGGCAGAGGGTAGATCAGATTTCTATACCATCTGCTCAATTTTCTGTGAACCTGTGTAGGGCACTTCCCATAAATGAAACTTTCAGCACAGTAGTTTGTTCTAGGTGAGTCAGTTTGTTTAGGGTGAGTAGTTTGTTCTGGGTGAGTCAGTGAGTGAATGTTTAGTGAACATGAAGGCCTAAGACATTACTTCACACCACTATAGACTTTATAAACACTGTATACTTAGGTTGTACTAAATTTATAAATTTTTAAAATAATAAATTAAACTTAGCTTATTGAAAATACTCTAAAAAGAAGAGAATATTAAAAACAAAGCATAAAAAACTAATATAAACAGAGACAGAAATTTCATAGATATGATTAGTTTTAAAAGACTTTAAAAAGTTGTTTTAAATATACTGCATATATTCAAAAGCAGAAGAAAGCATGAGCATGGTGAGGAGAGGCACATAGCATATATTTTAAAACACAAATTAAATTCCCAAAGATGAAAATACAATATCTGAGATGAAATATATGCTAGATAGGATTAATAGCAGGTTGGAGACTCAGAAAAAAAAAGATTCGTGAACTTGAAAACATGGCAACGTATACTGTTCAAATGAAACACACAGAGGAAAAAGACTGAGAAAACAAACAAAAAACAGCTTCAGTAAACTCTGGCACAATATCAGGAGACACAGCATACTTGCATTTGAAATCCTGAAAGAGGAAAATGAGCTAGAAAATAAATATTTGATGAAATAATGACCAAAAAAGTACTGTACAACAATTATAAACTCAAAGATCCAAGAAGTTCAAGAAATGGTAGGTCAATGAAACATTAACCAAACCACAAGAAGACATACCATAACTTCTGAAAAGTAGTAATTAATTGTCTTAAGATTAGCCTGAGGAGAGAAAAAAGGAATATTTGGTAGAGGAAAAAAATTATGAATTATTATACACATTTAATCAGAAACAATGGAAACCAAAAGACAATGAAGTGATATATTTAATGTAAAAAAGAGGAGAAACTTTCAGCAGAAAATTCCATACCCAACAAAAATATTTTACAAAAAATAATAAAGATTTTTTTCAAATGTAATCTAAATCATCACATTTTAAATTTTAATTTAGTTTCTCCTGTGGTTTTAGGTTTTTTAGGAATGTAGGGATATCTATCTATCTATCATCTATCATATTTCTTCAGTTTTTATCTACAGTGTACATCTGGTTTGGATCATGGTGCTCAGACTTCAAAGACAAGGAGACATAAGGAAAAGCAAAAGTTATCATGTGTCTGAGAAATGTCTTATTTATATAAGTAATTGAAATATATACACATACCCATAAGGTGATATTAGATCTGAAAATGAGCTGTTATCAAATATTACTCAAATCTAAAAAGATTGTATTCCCGATTATATAGTCCACAATCTAACAGCTGTTTCATTAACTCTTCTTTTTTAGGGACTGACTATTTCAGAGAACCCCGGATGTTTTCTTAAAGCCCTCCTCTTGCATTGTAAACCCGGTAAATCAGTGGACTAGGAATAGGGCTCTGAGTCAGTGCTGAGGATGGTTTTTGGATGATACTAAGGAAATCAACAGGCATTTAAGAGAGGGAGTAACTTGAGTGCTAAATAAGCACATTTATAGCTAATAATTTGCTAAGTATATTAGTGTTCCTGGTATTTTAATATTAATAATAATAACCCAGAATAATTATTTTAATATTCATAGTAACAGAGAAGAAATCTGAAACACAGAGAAAATAAGTAATCTGCCCAGAGGTAGCAAAGTGTTAAATCCAAACTTCAGTCCAGGTAGTCTGATTTGAGGGCCCTTGTGCACAAGCCATTATGCAGTGATGCTTCAAGTGTTCACGGAAAAGGTAAAAAGGTGCAGGAAACAGGCGACAAATTTGTCTGACTACAGAAATGTTGAAAAATACAATGAAATATACAGGAAAATGTAATAGGAATTTAAAAGAGGCTAGGGTTGTACTAGGGGAAACATTTTATTTTAGAATATGAGATTGTACATCATGTGACTGAGTATGGAGAACAATTAAAGGCCTCCCACCCACCAGACGGTGATAATAGGAACAATGCATATTTATTTAAAGATTATATATTACTTTGTGTATATAGAATGTTATTAAAAATACACACTATAGTGTATCTTATAATTCAATTTTTAAATGGCACATTATTAAAGATATATATTCTAGCATGCATAACACTTTATCTTAAACCGTTAGTTTTTAAATCTAGATGAACAACTTGAATTCTGGAATTTGAATCCTAATTGATTCAAAATAAAATTGGCTGCTAGATGACAGTAGCTAACCAATGGTGAAGGTCAACACTTCCAAATCTGTGTCTGGAATTCATGTCTATTGTGGTACAATAGAAGAAGATGACATAATAATGCAATTTAATTCAAAGGGACCAAGTGCCAAATAATAGTATGAGCTGGAAAGTAAGCAAGTTGTGCAAACCCGCAATGATAAATAACTATATACTTGGGATTCTGACAGTAACAGATCAAGAGTATTACAAAATCAGAGAGTTGAATGACTCACCATGGTACTGGAGTATAAAATATGCTTAAATACTATAGAGAAATCTTTAGGTAATAGCCTAATTCATAAAAATAATAAAAGTTTATGATTACAATCTATTTAATACCTAACATATAACAGGAGTTAATACCAGAAAACCAGGTGACAGCATATTTAAGGTGGCAACAACCACTTTAACAGTACTTAGATAAGTTTAAGGAGTTCAGAAAAACTTTATAAAGATTCAGAAATGAGATATATAAAAGGAATTTAAGAATTGGAAAAATAAATAACTAAAAATTAAAATATTTGTTGTAAAAATAGTATTTATCCTAAGAAAAAGAAAAAAATAGATATGGATCTTCTTTTTTTTTTACCATTGACTTGAATTAGAAAATATAGATAACTTATTTACAAAATTCATCAAGCAAATAATCCTAATCATTAATTATCTTAATCATTACACAGAGTGTGTAAGTTAGCTCTGATCAAGATGTTTATGCTTCTAGATGAAAACAGGAACTTTGATTTCTTCGACTGAGATTTATTTTTACATCAAACACACTATAACAAAATAACATATCATGTACATATAACAAATGTACAACTCTTCACTTAACTTTTTTGTTGCTTTTTTTTTTCTTTTTTCTTTTGACTTGGAGTCTCACTCTGTGGCCCAGATTGGAGTGCAGTGGCACGCTCCCCGCCACCGCACCTTCGACCTGCTGGGTTCCGGCAATCTTTCCGCCTCAGGCTTCCAAGCAGCTGGAACTACCGGGCCCACTACCATGCCCAGCTAATTTTTTTCACGCCCAGCTAATATTTTTCATCTATTGTAGAGAAGAGGTCTCACCAAGATGCCCGGGTAAGTCTAAAACAGGTGGGCGCAGGCAATCCACTTGCCTCGGCCTCCCAAAGTGCTGAGATTACAGGCTGAGCCACTGAGCCTGGCCTGTTGCATTCTATTTTCAGAGAAGTTTATAGGAAAGTATTGTCATCATTCTTGCCATTCTTGTGCAGAACCATGAAAATTTAGAGCTCAGAAAAATTAAGAGATTTTCTTATTTGGAGGTTAATTAGCTAATTTGGAATTAGAACACCGATTCTCTGATACATAGTTCAGTGTGTCAATAACTATTGAATTTCATTAATTTTAAGATGCGTAGCCGGGCTCGGTGGCTCAGCCTGTAATACCAGCGCTTTGGGAGGCTAAGGTGAGTGGCCTGCCTGAGCCCTCGGGTTCGAGACCCGCCTGGTCAACTTGGCCAGACCTCATGTCGACATTGAAATCAAAAATATTAGCCAAGCATGGTAGCACACGCCTGTAGTTCCAGCTACTTGGAAGGCTGAGACAGAAGGATTGCCAGAGCCCAGCAGGTTGAGGCTGCAGTGACCAGGAGCATGCCACTGCACTCCAGTCTGGGTGACAGAGTGAGACTCCAAGTCAAAAAAAAAAAAGATGCACATTTTTTTCTTACTTGAACATCTCTAAAATCTGAATTCATCTCCTCTTACAAACAACAGTATGCTATGGTTTTATCAACTGTGGTTTTACTTTCTAAGTGGCACGTACAATAATGGTTTATGGTCTAAAGTCTTAGATATGATAAAATACAACATATCATTTCTAACTTGACAAATTGAATGCTTTTCTGATGATGATGATAATATACATCAAATTGCTTCTTAAGCTTTTTAAAATGATTGTTCATTTTAAGTAAAAGTCTAAATGTACTCATTTCCTTCATAATATAATTTTACTCAGAATCTGATGGCTTCTTAAATGATGTTTTGCCCAGTGTACTATAATAATTTTCCTAGAGAAATAGTTTGGGTTTTTTTAGCACCATATAGGACAACCAAGGTCTGTAGGGAAAATGATACCAAGTTGCACATTGAAAAGTCAGGTCAACACATTTATGTACAGACACATTTTGGCTTGTTACATCACATTTTATATAACTTAAAAATTTCACTAATATTTTTGGCCTTTATTTTATTAACTGTGGCTAAAAGAACTTTGGGAACTCGTAGTTAGTTAGCTGGTCCTCTGGGAGCTACTGTGTTTTGCTATCTAAGCTTCTCAGAACACATACACTTTAAACATGGGGATATTTCTGTTGTCACCGAATAAAAGTCCTCTGGGATAAAAAAAGAGAGAAGATAATTTATTTGTTGTCACTGATCCTTTAGTTGCTTGGAAAGGATAGTCTACAAAAGACCCATGAAAGAAGTTTTATACTTTGTATTTCAAAGATCATTCACCATTCAAAAAAACCGTTTTTATTGAAGTCTATTGTTATAATAAAGATTTGTGCTTGTTATTGTAAACATTTTCTTTATGGCTAGATGTGCCAGAAAACAAAAATGCCTTTGATATAAAAATTAGCCTATTGATTTCATGGGCATAATCCATTGATCCAGATGGTTCTTGTTATAAAATGATTATGTCTGATTCTTAAAATATCTCCATGGATTTAGAAACTTATCATTTTTAATTTTTATAAAATAAAAATGAAAAGGCCTTGCTAAGTAATACAGGCTTTACATAACTGGTCCGTGGCTACCTCTTCAAATCCTTCTCACTCCGTTCCTCCCCTTACCTGGTTCTTTCTAGTAATCTGCCTCTATTGACTCTTGAACAGACCCATCACTCTTAACCTCAAAACCTTGTTGTTTTGTTGTCAGATAGGTTTTGTCCTTAGACACCTTAAGGACCCTCATCCTTCCATCGTTATATCTTTCCAAATAGCACTATATCAGTGAGGCTTTCTCTATGGACCCCATTTAAATAGCACTTTCTCTTTTTTTTCTCTTTTTTCCTGCCCTGGCTTTACTTTTCTTCATAATATTAATCATAAAGTGAATTTTTATTGTTTGTTACTTTCCTTAAGATCTGTCTCTTCCACTAGAATGTAGCTGCATGAGAGTAGGGATGAACTCCATTTTAGTCACTGTCCTTAGTACCCAGAATAGTAGCTAGTTATTATATGTTGCATGGATTGTTGAGTGAATATGGAAATATGACTGACAGAGAAAGTGTTATCTTCTTCCATCACACTTTGGGTATGTTCAACTTTAAGGTAGCCAGATACAAAACACACATGGCTATAAGTTCATGACATCTCTTCTTTCTCTCACTAAAATTCCTCGACATATGGATGGCTGTTTTGCTACTAAGCAATATTTATACTATAGTATATAGACAATACTTAATCATTGTTTTCTTGAAAAAATACTTCTATGTCAAAATGTTTTCACTACTATTGAAATTTGATTCTAACACTGAATATATACACAATAAATTATCACTTTCAATTAGTAATATGCCCATTTTTCATCTAATTTTGATAGCAACGTGAAAACTCTTAACTGATGCCAAACAGACATTTCAGTAATGGGAAAGTTATGAACATTATATTGTTATCAGTATATCAATTCCTGTATTGGTGAACACTTAATTAAATAAGCAATTTTAAAGTTATTCAAATTTGCATTTGCATCTTTAATTTTATAACTCAAGAACTGATTTTTCAATTATATTTCATATTTGGAAGACATAGTTTTCTAGTAGATTAAAAAATATCTTCCAAACAAATAAGCAAATAAGTGTAAAGGTTAAAATACATTTAAAAATTGTAAACAATGTATCCAGTTCTCAGGTTAAAATATTCAGGACAACCTTTTTCTCTTTTTGGAAAGCAGTTTAACAGGAGTCACGTCCTATGTGTAGTTATTGCAATGAAGTGCTTTCTTTAAAAAGAAAAAATCCATACTGTTTCATGCCCTGTTGACAGCAGGTCCTTGTCACTTCAATAGACAGAACTGCCTTCACTGAAACACATGTGTAAAGGAGGGAGGTCTGCTATCTGTGCAGGCCATAACTCCAGGTAATCTGTTTAAACATGCAGTGGCATTTCCAATGTAATTAAATTTCTAATTGCACAACCAAACTCTCTATATATATTGGCATGTATTATGAATTATGATTTATAATTGCTAAAAAAACATTAATTTGAAATCTATGGGCAAATCTTCAGTATCCTGAAGGTACCATGAGACTCAATCTTTTGGAAATTATTTTAACTATATTAATTAAACGTAAGTTTATTCTAAAGTTGATACTGAGGGAGAAGGAAAATTGAATCTTCAAGTTATATTTGTGGTAAGTTATTTTTGTATCCTGTGATAGAGCAGTTATTTGTATCTAGAACACTTGTAACAAAGGTATATGCATAAAGCAAAACACACACACACACACACACACAATACTATATTATATATATATGAGTAGAGAGAGATCGTTGTTTGATGCTAAAGTGCTCCGGTATGGGCATGCCCATTTTTAAGTGCTGACCCTGTCTGTTGAGCTGTGGTATTATTCTAATTAATGACTTTATATGAGTTGTTTAATATTTTTAGTATCTTTCCTTTCCATCTCTATATTCATGGCAATACAGATATCTGGCATATAAAGGTAGTTTATACGAATTAAAATGAATGGCCTAATTTACGGAAAATTGCAAAGGGAATACCAGTATCTGATTGCCCAAGAAGGAAGAACCAGCTAAAGAGAGTCCGATTATGTGCCATGTGGCTTCATCATCAAGCAGGAGAGATAAACTGTTAGTAACATTATCAAACTGGATCAATGAATTGTAGTTGATTCTTTATAACTTACTTCACAAAATCGGTATTTATTTAATACAGGTCTATCACATCTAAAACCAAACCAAGCAAACCATACTAAAAAATTATCTTCTTCTGCAAAAAAGTCTATTTCCAAGATTTGTACTTTTTAAAATTATTTGAATGGTCCTAAATGTCATTTCAAAACCTTCATAAAAATTTATTATGAGACTAGGACTTAAAATATTGAGCATTATTCCCTGAGACATTTTTTCACACTTTAAGAAAAAAATTATTTTCTAAAGTGTTTTTTAAAGGAAACACAGTCAATATTTTTCTTCCAATCGTCAAACCTACTACAATAGTTCATTTTCATGTTAACATTATGAAATTATATTTGACTACTCTTGAGGGACTATTTGATACAAATTTTTTAGAATAATTTTGAAATGAATATCAAAAGAAGAAAAATGGACTTATACTTTTAATCACTAATTCTACCTTGTACATCAAAAATCTACAAAGATGCCAGAAAATTGCAATATAGTTAATTAATTATTAGGCAAAAATAGAAAAATATAATTCGATGAATGTTGGACATTAAATAAAAGTAAATTTTATGCAATACATTTCTACATACTAAAAAGGAAAACCAGCTGAGATAATGAGTCTTACTTTTATGAAACCACTTGCATCTGGTGAAAAACGAAATCCTACTAGACATCAATCTTTAATAACTATTTTAACATGCCTCTCAGCTTTTAAAAATAATGGAAATCTCCAGATGCCACAAAATACAAGCAAGACAATTTAGAGAGAGAAAAGCGAAATTAAACAATATTTTCTACAGTTTGAAGCTCTAAAATATTATGAATCTTTATAGTTAATAATCACATCTTATAATTTACTAAGTAAAAATATTTCTACTTAGCCAAAATTTTCAAGCCAGAATCAGATTACAATTGAAACATAATTTTTAACTTTAATATATTCTACTCTATATAGATATTGAATTATCATAAATGGAATATTTCTTAGAAATCTTCAGATACTTCATTAAAAGCTTTTGTATGTACAGTTAAGTGTACTATTGAAAAATACAAATTACATGCTAAGAGTAAAGAAAATTATTTTTATTTCTCTTTCCATTAACACTAACCAATACACATGACCCATAGAAGTAGGACTGTGAGAGATAATTTACATGTTTCTCCATATGGGACACTTCTAATAACATTTCATTTGTTTTACGGTAGTTATTTTGATAGAAGGAGCCAATATATTGGGGAATTTTTTTAGCACACTAAGGGCTTTTGTTATTGCTAGCATAATTAAATTCTAGATTTAGTGAATTATAGATATATAAAAGTACACCTTCCTACCAATGGGAGTAATTTGCCCTACAGAAATCTTTATAACATTTAAATGAAATTGTTAATCAGGGACTATTTACATCTGCACCTGCTCTTATTTGTAACATGAAACTGTATAATCACTGTCAGTGCTTCCAGATCCAGCCAGTGGATAACTGTTAATACAACAGGAGCATAATTAAAGAGAATCCCCATCCGCTGTATTCGACTGGATTTGTTACAGTGAGCACAGTGTGGACAAAAAGGACAAGGAGAATAATGGTTTGGCATTGGTTGTTTATGACAATGTCATTTATTATCTACACATGAAACTGAGAAATTACCCAAGAAAGGTCATTGATTAACAACAAATGAGAATAGAACAAAAAGTTTAATGATTAGACTATGATGAATTTTCTTACTTTTAAAGGAATATTTAAAAATATAAAAGCAGTTGAGAATGACACAAATTCACTACAAACATCTTTAAGTAAATTGTGAGTGTTGTCTTGAAAAAAAAGTCTGTGGGCTTCTCAAAAGGTTATTTTAAGCCTCTGATGTGTGTATAAGACATTACAGGAAGTGCTTTCAAAGAAAGGGTTATATGTATTATAGTCAGGAAATTATTCATATAGCTTAAGTAAGTGATTTCCCCTCTTTGTTGAAATAGTTCCACAATTTTAAAAGTCACTCTTAATCTGTTACTATATATGGAATATGAATTAATCAAATCATGATAGAGAACATAGGTGTTAATGATGTTTATTATAAAGTTATGCATGTTATCTAAGCATTGTGCCCAAGATATTTCAGATTATGCAGGTATTATAAACAATGTATCCAAGTAGACATAAGTGCAGAATTCAGTGCACATTCTATGGAAAGAAAAAAGTGAAAAAAATCAAGAAATCAATATGAGTTGTATTATATGTGCCCATTTTTAACATGTTATAAATGTACTTATCATGTTCATTGTCTTTCCGCTTAAAAGTAGGCTCCTATATAATAGGATGTCTTTTTCTTCAGTGATGAATGAAATCTACTTAGATCACTCAGTGTTTGTTGAATAAATTATCATGATCTGAAAAATATGAAATAAACAAATACTAATCTTTGAATTTCTGAATGGAATGTTGGAAGATTTATCCTAGAGAGTAAAAAAAAAAAAGGTAAAACGTTTTATGAACATATTTAGTTGTCAGAGTGTCTCTAAAGTACATGTCAACTAATATATGGCCATACAAGTTGTGAAGGAAAAAAAAAGAAACACAAAGAAATTACAAAAGCATGACCCAGCGCGGACATTTGAAAGGGCAGCTTAATACCTATGTTTTAACAACTCAGTTTGTATCATGACAGAAGATTGGTAATTCCACATATAACCAACACAGTTATGCAACAATGTGCCTCCTAGGAAAGGAATCCTAAATATTACTGGTATGAATAATGCCAACCAAAAAAAGGAATAATTGACAGTGCCCAGTGCTGGAGCACAAGACCCAGGACCAAGGGCTGCAAGCAGTGCCGCCAGGTGTGGGGAGGGCACAGGAAATGAAATGACAACGTCAACCCTCCAGAAAGCCACTGATCTGGTGACTAAAACTACAGAAGAGGACAAAGCCAAGAATTACGAGGAGGCACCATACTGTTGAGTGTTGCCTTCAAGCCATCAAGTATGAGGCACACAGTGACAAGACCAAGGAGAGCATTTGAGCCCAGTGCATTCAGTACGTAGACCGGTGGGGAAAAGCTGAAGAATTTTTTACAAAGCAAAGAGAAGCATGGCAAAAAGTCAATGAGAACCAGAGTAGGGCAAGGGCAGCGAAAGTGACAGTGACGGGGATGACCCGGAGAAAAAGAAACTGCAAGAACAACTGATGGGTGCCATTGTGATGGAGAAACCTGCCGTTCAGTGGAATGCTGTGGTCAGGTTGGAGGGGGCCAAGGAGACCCTCAAAGAAGCTATTACTTTGTCAATTAAATTCCCACACTTGTTCACAGACAAGTGCACACCTTGGAGAGGGATACTGTTCTTCAGATTCCCTGGCACAGGGAAACCCTACATGGCCAAAGCTGTGGGCATGAAAGCCAACAACTCCACCTTCCTCTCTGTGTCTTCCTCAGATTTGATGTCCAAGTGGTTGGGAGAGAGTGAGAAGTTAATCAGGAACCTGTTTGAGCTGGCCAGACAGCACAACCCTCCATCATCTTTATCAATGAGGTGGATTCCCTCCTGCGGTTCCGAAATGGAAATGAGAGTGAGGCTGCCTGAAGGATCAAAACAGAGTTCTTGGTCCAGATGCAGGGAGTGGGGAATAACAGGGAAGGGACGCTGGTTCTTGGTGCCACAAACGTCCCATGGGTGTTGAATTTGGCCTTCAGAAGGCAGTTTGAAAAGTGAATTTATATCCCTTTGCCAGAGGAAACTGCCTGTGCCCAGATGCTCTGGTGGCATCTAGGGAACAACCTCATGGATGCCAGCAAACATGAGCTGGCGCGGAAGACCCAAGGCTACTTGGGTACAGATATCAGCATCATCGTACGGGACTCTCATGCAGCCTGTTGGAAAAGTACAGTCGGCAACACGCTTCAAAAAGATCTGTAGACTTTCCTCCACCAACCCTAGCCTTATGACCGATGACCTCCTGACCCCATGCTCACCAGTGGACGCGGAGGCCATGGAGATGACTTAGATGGATGTCCCTGGTGACAAACTCTTAGAGCCTGTGGTTTGCCTGTCGGACATGCTCCAGTCTTTGTCCACGACCCTGCACACAGTGAGTGCAGATGACCTCCTGAAAGTGAAGACATTTTCAAAGGACTTTGGACAGGAGAGTTAAAAGCTGTTAAACCTGTGCGATGATGAGGGTTAGATATTGAGGCAGAACCACAGCACTTCCCAAATCAGTCGCCAGACAGGGCTCCAGGGCACAGTGACCTCTCTGTTGTCTAGCAGTCAGCCAGGGACCAGGAAGGAAGGGCCTCCATGGCTACAGGGATACCCTGTCACCCGCTGGGCACACAAAGGATCCTGGCTATTCTGACTGCTTCCCCTTTTCGTCCCAGATATTCACCAACTCCTTTTCCTGCCTCCCCCTTTTAAAATCTTTTTGTTTTCCTTTAAATTAATGCTGCTTGACTTGTTTATAAATAAAGACAAAATCACTTGAAAGTGTCAAGGAGTGGGATCAGTCGTGCTGTGGGACCCGCAGACCTCCAGATGACTGGCCAGGCCCCACAGCCTTGTTCCTTTACACCCAAGTTTTGCTCCTTAAAAACAGATTGGCTGATGTCCCTGCAGCCTCAGCCCAAGCTCTGCCTCAAAAGACCAATTCCTTATCAAAACCCCAAGTGCACATGCCGTAAGAGATAAAATGGACGCCGGGCTCGGTGGCTCAGCCTGAAATCCCGCGCCTTTGGGAGGCTGAGGTGAGTGGATTGCCTGAGCCCGCGGGTTCGAGACCCGCCTGGGCAGCGAGACCTCATCTCTACAATAAATCAAAAAATCAGCCGGGCGTGGTAGCGCGCGCCTGTAATTCCGGCTACTCGTAGGGCTGAGGTGGAAGGATCGCTGGAGCCTAGCAGGTCGAGGCTGCGGTGGCTGGGAGCGGCCACTGCACTCCAGTCTGGGTGACAGAGTGAGACTCCACCTCAAACAAACAAACAAACAAACAAAACAAAACAAAACAAAAACAAAAGAGATAAGATGGACAAATGGGACTTCATCAAACTGAAATGCTTCTGCAAAGCAAAAGAAACCAAGAGAGCAGAGAGACAGCCCACAGAATAGGAAAAAATATTTGCCAACTCTATATCTGACAAAGGCCTAACATCTAGGATCTACAAGGAAATCAAAATGCCGAAAGGAAAAAAACAAACAGCCCCATTCAAAAGTCGGCAAAAGACATGAATATATGCTTCTCAAAAGAAGAGATACGGCCAGCCAACAGACACATGAAAAAGTGCTCAGCCTCACTCATCATCAGAGAAATACAAATCAAAACCTCATTGTGATACCACCTAACCCCAGTAAGAATGGCCATTATTAACAAAACAAACAATAGATGCTGGCCAGGATGCAGAGAAAAAGGTATGAGTCTACACTGCTGGTGGGAATGCAAACTAGTGCAACCTCTTTGGAAAACAGTGTGGCTATTTCTGAAAGAACTAGAAACAGACCTTCCATATGACCCAACAATCCCCTTACTGGGAAAATGCCCAGAGTAATTCAAATCAGTCTACCAAAAAGATACCTGCACACTCATGTTTAATAGCAAAAACATGGAACCAAACGTGCTGCCCATAGAAACTGGACTGGATAAAAAAAAGTTGGTATATATAAACAATGGAGTATTATGTAGTCATAAAGAAGGGCAAACATATGGACTTTGCAGCATTAGAGTCTATCATTTAGAGTCTATCACGGAAACAAAGAACAGAGTACCATATGTTCTCACTCATAAGTGGACCTTGGTAGTGGGAAACTGTCGGGAGAGGGAGTAGGATTGGCAATTGAGGGAAACTGCCAGGGGAGGGGAGCATATCTCATCAACAAGGGTACCTGCATAATGAACATCTGTATACCTAACCCTGAATTGTACTCCACATCTTTAAAATGAAAAAATTTAAAGTTAAAACAAATAAATAAATAGCAGCACAGATGTAAGCATATGATTTATGTTATAAATCATAAGAATGATTTGAACATCACTCTTAATAATCATACATCCACACACAGAAAAACAAAGCAGTAATAATGGACAAATCAAAATGTGCAATGAACAATTTTTATTGTAATAATAATCCAAGTTAATATAAGAAAATAAAGCAAAAATGTTATCTTAAGGTATACTTTAATAATTGTTTTGTGAGAAAATAAATCACAAATTTTGTTTCTATGTACACTGTGTTATTTTTTAAATATTATCTAATGTTTTACATACCAATTATGGAAATTTGTTTAATAAATTTCCATAATTGGTATGTAAAACATTAGAAATTTGATCATAGATTAAAAACTTAATTTCTAATCTTATTTTAAATCTCTCAACATCAAAAACATATCCTACTATTTTACTCAGGAATTTATTATAACAGATTATAATTAAGAATAATGAGCCGGGCTGGTGGCTCAGCCTGTAATCCCATGCCTTTGGGAGGCTGAGTTGAGTGGATTGCCTGAGCCCGCGGGTTCGAGACCCGCCTGGGCAGTGAGACCTCATCTCTACAATAAATCAAAAAATCAGCCAGGCGTGAAAGCACATGCCTGTAATTCCGGCTACTGGGAAGGTTGAGGCGGAATGATCGCTGGAGCCCAGCAGGTCGAGGCTGCGGTGGCTGGGAGCAGCCACTGCACTCCAGTCTGGGCAACAGAGTGAGACTCCAACTAAAAAAAAAAAAAAAAAAAAAGAATAATGAAATCCTGGCTGCATCTGACCATTGATTTTTTTAATAGCTAAATTGCATAGTTAAATTGATGTTATATCAGAATGATTAATTCTTAGAAATTTCAAAATCTTAAATCATTAAGATTAATTATATATCTTAGAATAAAACCAAATACAGGCAATTATCAAATGAGCCAGGAGAGAAGCATGATTATAGATGATGCTTAGGAAGCAGCCATTAAAAAAGTGATTTCCTATTAACGCATTTGAGAAGATGACCTCATTGATATGATCAGCATTATTATCGGATACACTTATTTTATGCACATATGCCTATACTCACATACCACCAGGAGCTATATAGGAAAATTATTTGAATGTATGCTTTTTTGATATTAAGAATATTCTTTTCATACACATTCAGTGTTTTTTCCAGGCATATTTCCCTCTGTTTTTACCAAGAATTTGTATAGCATTCATGAAGACAGGAACTGCTTTTGGGGGAGGTACTCTGCTATCTAATGTAGAGAATTTGAATTTTTTCAATGCCATTTGGGACAAACTAAGAATAGCTTGTTTAAAAGCTATGCCTAAATTATTGGAATTAGATTATAACTACTTGGGAAAAAAAATCACCTTCATTCTATTTTTTTTGAGTTCAAAGTTAGTAATTGTGGCAAATATTTCATTCCCTAATAGAGAATGATTCAGGAAAAGAAGTCTTTGGCATTGAACTTCCTTTTTTTTAAATTTCACTAGATGTGATATCTAAGACTCAGAAACAAATAATTCTGAGCCCTGACAGAAAGAATATTTGCTTTGATTGGTTATCTCCAGGAGCGACCATGGATGACTTAGAATATTTCAGAGCTAACTATATAACTTTAAAAGAGGGTGGTTAAGTTGCAATCCTACTGTAACTATTTTCTGTTTATACATTCCACTGTACCTGAAATGTAAATAAACAATGTAAATAAACAATTGAGTAGGCACAGGTATTGTGTTAAGAATGAATTAGATTGAGTAAATTGTTAGTTACATGTTAGTTATGTGTTACATAAATACTCTAATGCTAACTTGAACAAGACATAAAAAATCCACTGATTGAATATTCTAATCTTCTAAAATGACTCTAATAACCTCCATTTTCTAATAACCGCACTTTCATTTAAAATTAATTCAATATCAATGTTTTGAAGTATATACATTGTCAGTGTATAGGCGTATACAGTGGTTATTTCTTAAACACTTTTACCTGAAATATATGTACTTTTTAGAAAGCAGTCAAAAGATTAATTACTATTAATCTTTTGGCTGGTGGCAACTACCAACTGAAAAGTTGAACAGCAAATACTAAAAACAATAATGTTATAATGACTCATAGCAATAGTTTTAAGGAAGGTGTCTCTTACAGTAGTCAGAGTATTGCTTTAGAGTAGTAGTTTCTGACTTTGAGAATGTTGTGATAGCTCCAGCCCAAGCATCTCCTCATAAAATAACACATACGCACATACATGCAAAGCATTATTTCCAATTCCAGACATGGAATTTTCTTATAGTCCCAGTTCAAATCCCTCCTTTAGACAAAGTCAGCCTGCATAACAGGTTAATCTGAGATATTCTTCATCTAATCTTAGACTCCTTTAATCAATGGACATTAATCAATACACAATATTTTAGGTTCCATTAAGAAAGCAAAATTGCAGAAACTTATCTCTAACATGTTAATTTTTTATACTTTTGAATCTTTATTTTATATTACTTGACAGAGCTCTTTAAGAAAAATTCCATTTTATCATACAGCTCCCTTTTTGCCTATGTACACAATATTTATATTTGTTTGTTTTAATGTTAAGTCACAATGTAAACTTTTTTTTTTTTTTTTTGAGTTGGAGTCTCACTCTGTTGCCCAGACTGGAGTGCAGTGGCCGCTCCCGGCCACTGCAGCCTCAACCTGCTGGGCTCCAGGGATCCTTCCACCTCAGCCTTCCAAGTAGCTGGAAATACAGGCACGCGCTACCACGCCTGGCTGATTTTTTGATTTATTGTAGAGATGAGGTCTCACCACCCAGGCAGGTCTCGAACCCGCGGGCTTAGGCAATCCACTCACCTCAGCCTCCCAAAGGCGCGGGATTACAGGATGAGCCACCGAGCCCGGCTTGTAATCCTTTAATTGTATCAGTTTCCAGTCATACATCATCAATACACATCACACAATTGAACAGTTATGATCAAATTCGCACATTTGTAGGCAATTACAACTATATTGTAACTGTTGCCTGAGTGACAGGAATTATAAGGTGCCATTGGTTACAAAACACGGCACCAAACCACAGATATTAATATTTGAGGAGATCATGTCTTAAAATTGATTGAATATAACATATGTAAAAAGCAGCGGATAACTGTAACCCTAAAGAAAACAAAGCACAGTAAGGGTAAAGGCAATCTTCCCCTGCATCAATTACTTTGGTCTCATTGGCAAGGCTATTCCCATAGAACTATTTAACTGAAAACTTATTATAAAATAGCATGAGCTAATATTTCTTTTATCCTATTCTTACAAAAGTGCTCTTTGAAATGTTTTCTCTTTTAATTTTTTTTATTTCAAATATGTGGGGTACAATTCAAGGTTAGGTATAGACATGTTCTTTATGCAAGTACCCTTGTTGATGAGGTGTGTCCCCCCAGCCCAGTAGTTTCCTACTACTGCCAATCTCACCCCTTCCCTCCCCTGGCAGTTTCCCACCACTGCTAATCCCTTTCTTATAGTGATACCATAGTTGTTCAAGGCCCAATCTTGAGCGAGAATATGTGATACTTGGTTCTTTGTTTCTGTGATAGATCACTCAGTATTATAAACTCTAAGTCCATTCTAGTTGCTGCAAAATTAATAATGTTGTCTTTCTTTATGGTTGCATAATATTCCATCATGTATATGTACCATATTTTTTTAGCCAGTCCTCTTTCGATGGGCAGCACAATTGGTTTCATGTTTTTGTAATTGTGAATAATGCTGCAATAAACATGTGTGTGCAGGTATATTTTTCACAGAGTGATTTGAGTTCCTCTGGGGCATTCCCAGTAGGGGGATTGCGGGGTCATTATGGGAGGTCAATTTTTAGATCTTTTAGGAATTGCCACAGTGTTTCCCAGAGAGTGTACTAGCTTACACTCTAACAGTGTAGAAGTGTTCCCTTTTCGCCACATCCTCTCCAGCATCTGCTGTTTTTTAAGTTATTGATGATGGCACTCCTGACTGGAGTTAGGTGGTATTTCAGTATGGTTTTAATTTGCATTTCTTTGATGACTCGTGAAGCTGAGCATTTTTTCATATATCTGTTGGCCGCTTGTATGTCTTCTTTTGAGAAATGTCTAGTCATATCTTTTGTCCACTTTGTAATAGGGCTGTTTGCTTTTGACTACCTTTTTAATACAGGCAGAGACTCTGTTAACTGGGATATTTGGCATATTCAGATTCTTTTTATGATTAATTCTAATTGCAAAATTAATTAATATTCTGGAGGTGACTTTATTCTGTGTTCACTAGAGTTGTCACAAATCAGTCCTTCAGGGTTTCAATACCCCTTAGTCCTAGTAAGCATAGGTCTTTGGGTCTTCAAAATAAAAACATATGATCCTAGAAGTTAAACTAGCTAAAGATTTGCCTAAATGAAGCCTTCCCTGACACATTTTAATTTCTGTTGGAGCAAGGACTGTGCCTTTCTTGTTCACATTGTACAGTTCAGCATCTAACAGTGTATCAAACCCATTATATTTTAGTTGAGTAAAGAAATAACCTTATTGCCATTTCAATATATACTTTCTTTAAAAACCATGGCTACCTAAAAGAAAAAACTCAGATTGATTCATCTAAATTCTTCTTTGTGCATTTCTAAGTTTCATTTAAGAAGATTGCTAAGTTAGAAATATATGTTCACTATCTCCAGAAAAAAAATCATTATTCTACATCTTCAAAAATTATTCCAAATGCAGACTCAAAATAAAATATTTACTATAAAATAAAAAGAAAAAATAATTTCAAAAAAGTTACTTTCAGAAGTGCCTTATTGCACTTATCAGTATTCACCAGGACAAGGAATAAAAGAGCAGAGACTTGCAATGCCTTGGAAAACAAATTACTCTCCTTGTCAGAAAAACAAAGACTAAATGTCCAAAGAAAGCTGATGTCCATGGAGGGTTTCAGGAGAGGGACTGGTCAATCTAAGTTGGTTTGGGTGATAAAATAAAAGAATAGCAAATAACTAGAAATATTTGTATAGTGATAGTTGACATTAATGAAGTTTTGCCATCAGAAAGTATTGATAACTCTTAGGGAAGCTCTTTTCATAGAGTAATAACCTAGAACCATGAAAAGTTAGAAAAGAAACCCTTAAAAGATACACAATTATTTTATATTTATCACATCTACAGAATAGAATAGAAATAGAATAGAAAAAATTATATTAAATGCACAGAAAATAAGTATCATTAGCAATATTCTAGACTTTATCTCATATGTCCAAAGTGGCATGTAAACAGGTACTTATAACATTTGCTGTGGCAGCATGGAGTAGGAAGCAACCAGTGTGGTATTACCAGCAAATTAAATAAGTGAAATGTTTTGCCTTATTGACTGCCATGCTATCCAGAGGCCAGATTTAATGATCTTACTTGTAGCAACATGAGTAGATATATTGATTATATTTCAAGGATAAAAGTAAGAAACTTTAAAGTCTACATAACACAATATCACATACACACTTTAAACACACACACAAATCAATGTTATATAGTTTTCAAAGATGCACGCATATCTAAGACCACAAATTAAAATCATTGGCACATTTAACTACAGAAGTGATGAGATTAGGAGGGGACCTAGAAATGATGCTGAATATATAATAAAACAAGACAAAGACATTGATAGATATATAAAGAAAATGGTTAATAAACCGAGGAGCACAAGTACTTCAATTCTGTGCAACTGAGATCAAAATAAAAGCTAAAACTTTCAATTTGCCTCCTGCAGTTGCCACTTCAGAGGACATTTACAAGAGATCAGTTACGTGATTTGTTACCATTTAAGTCTACAGAGAGCTCATATGACAATTAATAGTGATTTTATAAAAATAGTTAATGCATACACTTGTATTTTGATTGCTCTTTTCAGGTTGTAGGAAATTGCTTTTCACTAAAAGCTTAATGCCCATTGTATATGGGTTGACATTATATCACATTTGTAAAAGTGAATCAGACATTTAATATTCCTTTAATCTAAAAGTCCTCTAAACTGTGTGATTTAATTAACCGATAATTAAATACCAAATATGAGAACTTTAGGGACTAGCACATTGAAGCTGTATCAGGATGAAAGATGTTTACACGGAACGCAAAGCCTCTCCCCTGACTGAATGAGGCTGGGAATTGCAAGTGAGGCAGAGCGAGAGCCCGCTGATAACAAGCTGTTCATTAAAGCATTAGCCTCCCTGAGCTTAAAGAATGTCAAAGCCTCTTCTTCTCACACATCCATGGAAAAATAATTGCAGAGCAAAAAGAACACTGCTTTGCATTCGTAATAAGAGACAAAATGTTACTGGATATTAGACTCAAAATAATTTCTAAAAATACTCATTTCTAACAGTTCCTTCATGATTGTCTTTAATATTCATGATTTATTATTATGACCTTCTCTTTATTCAATCTCTGGTCTAGTCATCAGCCTTTCTCTTTGCGTTGTGAATTTGCTTTTTGAAATTGACCTGTCGTTTCATTTTATCTTGCATATTATATGTTGGCTTAAAAATAAATAACAATGTGGAATTTACAAGTGAATGTTAGCCAAAAGGGGGACATATCCTGGAATATGATCTTAAAATCCAGAAGGCAAGATCAAGACAATAAATGCTTTTTTCAAATGATGATAAAATAGAAAATAATTTGAATGTTTAATGCTTATAAAGAAAAAAAAGTCATAGTTATTAGAAATAAGTTTAGAGCCGGGCATGGTGGCTCAAGCCTGTAATCCTGGCACTTTGGGAGGCAGAGGTGAAAGGATTACCTGAGCCCAGGGGTTCAAGACCAGCCTGGACAAATGGAGAGACCTCCACCCTACAATAAGTAAAAAATTAGTCGGGGCATGGTGCTGCGTGCCTGTACTTCCAACTACTTGGAAGGCTGAAGTGGAAGGATGACCTGAGCCCAGCAGGTCGAGGCTGCTGTGACCATGAGTGTGCCATGAGATTCCTACTCAAGCAAAAAAAGAAAAAGAAAATATATGAGTTTAGCATAGTCTTACATTATCTATGGGGAAACAAAGAATCACAGGATTTAGGAGAATTGTCCAATGTTTTATATCCGGAACCAGAGATTAAAACCCAGAAAAACATCCCCCTCCCATCTCTCTGGGATAGCAAAACATCCTAGTCTTGAAATAAATTAACAGTGGTGGACTCATCCCACTCAGCTTTTAGTATGGCCAGTACACTGTGAGTAGAAGAAAGGGGCCTAGAGTTACAATGCTTGGATTCAAATTCTAGCTTCACTACACTCTAGTAACTAGTTCCAATGATTCAGGAAAAATCTCTCTGAGCTTCCATTTTCATATTTGCACAAAGAAAAATAATTATAGCTATTTAATGGTTGTTGAGAGGATTCAATAGATAATTCCTGTATAGCAATCTACAGTCCCAGAAACAAAGTAATATTTTAAAATATATTGCTTGCCTTAAAAATATTAATTCCTCCATCTAAACATTTGAATATCAATCTCCATGCTAAACACTAGTACACATACAAGGTGAATCCTTATAGTTAAACAGCACATAGACTTGTTCTGCTGATTGCATGACGCTTTGGTGAATTCAACCATTAACTCATATCTTTCCTTTCACATTATCCCCTGTATAATAGTTATTAAATTCCATAAATATGCAAACAAACCTTTCTAAAACATGGCTGAGAATTTCTTTACTTTCTCATTGCCAATTAACTTCATATTTACCCCAAGATATCCACTGAAAATCCAGTAATTTGAATATAATAATGACTTCAATAGCTTTGTCCTTAACACCTTAACTTTAAAATCTTATCTTCAAAACAACACTCTCTTCAGCCATTCTATGTCCTTGCTCCTCAAAATTGGCTCTTCTTCATCACTGACTTAGGAATTCTTGATTGCTTTTTATTTTCCTCCATTGTCAACCCTCCCTATCTATATTAGAATTTCACAGCCAGAAAATTCAAACATATGTTTCAACCATTTCAGTATTTGTTGAATGTTTAATCCACTTCCGGGAATTATATTTATCTCAAAAGGCTGACATTTCAGATTTCACCATTTAAACTTTTAGAATAAATAGTCATGAAGACTAAAAGGATCCTTTTCTATTGAATGACTACTCACCATTCAAATAATCACCTTTCTAGAGGTCAGACAAAATACAGACATCTTCCTTTTTTCTATGAGTATGAAATATTACAATGCTTGTTTTCTTTTAACACCTAATAACCTAGTAAAATCTGCCTTTTTGTGAAAATATTGAAAACCCTCTAAAAGTACACCAGAGTTGTTCTTTCACATCCCTTTGACTGGTCTTGTGAAACCAAAATATATATTGCAGATTGCTGGACAATGACTTTCTGGTTCTTAAAGTGGCTATAGTTTAACTTCAAATTACATTTTGAATTTAGTCACAACATTACCTAAAGAGTCAATGAGTAATGAAAAAATAAAAGCCATAAATGTTATTAAAGTTCACTTCATAAAATCTATAAAACACACAAGCATCATTTCTAATTATAACCCAAATCCTGTAATTATGGAAATTTGTCACCAGAAAAAATTTTCTAAAAAAATGACAACCAAGCTAACTTGTTAATTACAAACTGCACATTTTCTGCATTCAGCATATGTGTGTGTAATCATTTGTATATATACACAATATATACACAATCTCATATATATATATATAACTGAATATATGACATGTTATATCTCAGTCTCTAAATAGAGCCAGACAAGTCTCAGCTTCAGAATCCCCTGCTCTAAATCAGCACGAGTATGTTGTATACATAGCCTGAGCCAGTAAAGACTCACTAAGTCACTTAGACAGCTGATGCTGTATTTGAAGAAAATGAGATAAAATGAGGGACAGATTGAATAACACTTCTAGAAATGCAAGTAGTATGATCAACATGAACGCAATACATCCTTATCCATTAAAGGGTAGAAAGTTAAACCATGGGCAGGTCAAATATCAGGATAATCCTGAAGACATTGAAAGAGTGAATTCTTAACCCAGAGCCTGTTGCTCTGAGTATATAAGGGATGCAATAAAATATCGTAGTAAAATGTGACAAAAAGGATATTAAATAGGGAGAAATAGACCAATGCTATGAGAATCACATAAACTCTTTGAGTTTTAATTTATAAGAATGGAGATGAAAAGATCCCTCCCAGCTTTAAATTTAATGCCACTAAAGAATATTGCATAGGAACAACAAAATAAATTCAATACATACTCGTATATATACACGCATACATATATAAATATGTGTATATATACAGTCATACATAAAAATTTTTGAACATTTTCTTTGCTAGAAAGAACATAAAATGTTATTGGATGTATATAAATTTCTCATTAGTGGTTTACATTTTCTTATGTTAAATATAAATGTACTGTTCACATTCTTGCATAATCATCTGTCACAGAACACTAGCACAAACCAGCGTGGTGTGAAAGTACACTGATTGTTTAGAATCTAGGTCTTGTAGTATACTCTGAGTGTACATGAAAACATCATTTAGTTTTCATTAGCTTCAGTTTCTTCATCTGCAAAGAGGATCAATGAAATTTATGATTGTTTTATTGTTTTTTGTTTGTTTGTTTGGGGTTTTTTGTTTTTTTTTTTTTTTTTAGTTGGAGTCTCACTCTGTTGCCCAGACTGGAGTGCAGTGGCCGCTCCCGGCTACCGCAGCCTCGACCTGCTGGGCTCCGGCGATCCTTCCGCCTCAGTCTTACGAGTAGCCAGAATTACAGGTGCGCGCTACCACACCTGGCTAATTTTTTGATTTTATTGTAGAGATGAGGTCTCACCTGCCCAGGCGAGTCTCGAACCCGCGGGCTCAGGCAATCCACTCACCTCAGCCTCCCAAAGGCGCGGGATTACAGGCTGAGCCACCGAGCCCGGCGAAACTATTTTTATATTTGTCAGTGTTGTTTCACATGTGAAAGTATCATCTTATTTACTTATTTATTTATTAAACAGAGTCTATTTATATTGCCCAGGCTGGTCTTGAATTCCTGGCCTCAAGAAATTTACTCTTAGTGAGACCTCATCTCTAAAAAAAAAAGCAAATTTGCTGAGCATGGTATGCATGCCAGAGTCCCAACTACTTGGGAAGCACAGGCAGAAGAATCTCCTGAGCTTAGAAGGTCAAAGGTACAGTGAGCTATGATCGTGCCATTCCAGTCTGAGTGATAAAGTGAGACCTCAGACCCCTTGCCTTGAATACAGAAAATTTACTCTAGGTAAGAAACATGGCAATCATTCATTATCAACCTTTTAATCTAAAAAAATTTTATGTGTTTAGGAACATGCATAATGTTTAGGAAACATCTTTTTTAAGCAACTATGAAATACATAACAAAATTTAGAATGCTAACTTTAGTGAATATGGTAGAGCACAAGAAAACAAGTTTATTCATAAACAACTAGCACTTCTCTTTAATAAAAGGATAATTGCCACCACAAAAGGGGATGAGGTAGAAGACAAATCTTACCAAAGTGTAATAAAAAGAGGATGAAAAAACTTTAAAATAATTAGCAAGAAGAAAAAGGGGGGATTAGTAGGTAGGTGAAGGAAAGAAGAAATATAAAGAGGCTCACATAAATATGTAGGTAATCTCTTTATTTATAAAATTAAATAAAGATACTTAAGATAAAATATTTCAATTTAATTGGTTATAAAATTTTAGTGAAAGGAAGTATGGACCGAAAAGTAATGAAGGACAACACAGGCACATAAGCTATTCTGAACAAAATTCTTTACCTAAGTCTTATTTCAAAAGAAAAGAACAATCTGAGAAACTAAGTCTAAATTAAAACAACTCTACATTACTAAAGATAGTTGCAAAGCGGAACTGTTCAAACGTTTAAGTCTTTAGCAAGATTAAAAACTTTGAACTTCCTTTTTATGGTTATAAACTATTTGGGAAGAATTTATTCAAAAATTATAAATATGAACAATACTTTCATACTAGAACAAAGGAAGCTTTTTCTCTCTGATTGGTTAGAATATTAAAGCTAGTAAAAAAAAACCCAACACTCTTCCATTTCAACTATTTGCTTTCTTTCTTTACTTATCTACAGTAAAGTCTCAGCACAGACTCAATCAATTCTCTTCTCAGCACCTACTTCCAAGTAGTGGAATGTGGATGAATGGAAGCAACCAGCGATCACTTAAACTTAGTATCATAAATTCCACAGACTCTCAGTACTGGCTGGTAACCCTAATACTGTGTCTTCGTCAGCAAATTGCCTCACAACTAATCTATACATTTTCCTTATTCCTCCAGTTTCCTCTTTTTTTCTTACAGTCCAGGAATTATCTTGCTCCTCATTCTACTGAGAAAGCAGAAACAATCACAAGAGAACTTCATTAGGTCACCATCACAGATCTACCATGTACTGGTCCCATTACTATACATCTCATTTTCTCTCTACTAACAATGTGACCTTTGGGCCCTTACCCAGAAAGAGCTTCCTTCATAGCGCATAGGATCTCATCCATCTCATCTACTCTCCCATCAGCTATTCAGTAAACTCGTGCCTCTGTTTCATTATCACTTTTTTTCTTTTTACTTGATCATTCTCATCAATTTAATAATAAATAGAAATATTCCTCAACTTTAAAAACAAACAAGCAGCCGGGCTCGGTGGCTCAGCCTGTAATCCCGTGCCTTTGGGAGGCTGAGGTGAGTGGTTTGCCTGAGCCCGCGGGTTCAAGACCCACCTGGGCAGCGAGACCTCATCTCTACAATAAATCAAAAAATCATCCGGGTGTGGTAGCACATGCCTGTAATTCTGGCTACTTGGAAGGTTGAGGCGGAAGGATCACCGGAGCCCAGCAGGTCGAGGCTGCGATGGCCGGGAGCGGCCACTGCACTCCAGTCTGGGCGACTGAGTGAGACTCCAACTCAAAAAATAAAAAAATAAAAATAAAAATAAAACAAACAAGCAAATAAACCACCCTTGATCAGTGTTTGCATCTAGATACTTCCTTTTTGTCCTTCTCTTAAAGGTCACAATCCTCAAACATTCTTATACTCACTGTCTTTACCCTCTCTAGTCCTATTTGAGATTCCACCACCAGGCTTTTGTCTTTCTCATTCAACCAAACCCGTCAATTTTTTTTTTTTTTTTTTTTTTTTTGAGTCGGAGTCTCACTCTGTCACCCAGTCTAGAGTGCAGTGGCCTGCACACAGCCATCGCAGCCTCGACCTGCTGGGTTCAGGCCATCCTCCCGCTTCAGCCTTCCAAGTAGCTGGAACTACAGGTGTGCACCATCATGCCTGGCTAATATTTTTATTTATGTAGAGATGAGTCTCGCCCTGTTACCCAGGCTGGTCTCAAATCACTGGGCTCAGGCAATCTTCTCACCTCAGCATCCCAAAGTGCTGAGATTAAAGGCATGAGCCACCATGCAGGCCAAACTGTTCTTGACAACGTCACCAATTGCCTTCACATTGTAAAATTCAGTGGTAAATTCTCAGTTCCTTATATTACCCACCTCCTGGAAGCAATGACACAATTGACCACTTTCTTTCAACTTCCTATTTGCTGAAATACCCTCTTGACTTAGTTTTCACTCAGAAACCTTTCTTTTGGTTTTCTTCCCAAGTTAATGTCTGTTTCTTTTCATTGTGTTTTTGCTTTACTGATACTGATATCTTGCTGACATTTAATGTTAGAGTTCAACTTTTCATCTATGCACTTACTTTATATACATATACACACTATAAGTATCCTTTATAGTATAGTGTTTAAATTATATCTACTACTGACTATGAAACACATTCCTCCTGCCGCAGCCCTGTGCCAATCTTAATCTCCAAACTGGAATATTCTGATTCCTACATGACATTTCCATATGGATAGTTACAAGGCAACTCAAATTCACGTCCAAAATACAAAATCAGGCCGGGCTCGTTGGCTCAGCCGTAATCCCGCGCTTTGGAAGGCCGAGGTGAGTGAATTGCCTAAGCCCGCAGGTTCGAGACCCGCCTGGGCAACTTGACGATACCTCATCTCTACAATAAATCAAAAAAAATTAGCCGGGCGTGGTAGCGCACACCTGTAATTCCAGTTACTCGGAAGGCTGAGGCGGAAGGATCGCCAGCCGGAGTCCAGCAGATCAAGGCAGCGGTGGCTGGGAGTGGCCACTGCACTCCAGTCTGGGCAACTGAGTGAGACTTCAACTCAAAAATAATAATAATAATAATACAAAATCATTGACCCAACCTTCCACAACCAATCCCCCTTCAGCGTTCTGCATCTCAATAAAGGACACCACTATTTACTCAGTTGCTCAAGTTGAACACTTTCTAGAGGCACTGATGACTTTGTCTCAAATGCCACTTTATATAGTGGTATATTCTGCTGACTTCAGATAGATAGATTAGATAGATAGGTAGACAAATGATAGACATAGTTTAATCTAAACAAATTCTTTCCTCCTCCATCACTACAATGCTGAAACGTCCATGAAATACACCTAAATTCATGAGATATATAAGGGAGTATTTGGTAACAGGAAGAAAATAATGCAGCAACACAAGGATATCCTTCCCTGCACCAATGCAACAACTTTATAACCTGCTTCCCACAGCACATGTTAAGAGTAATTAATAGCCGGGCTCGGTGGCTCAGCCTGTAATCCCGCGCCTTTGGGAGGCTGAGGTGAGTGGATTGCCTGAGCCCGCAGGTTCGAGACCCGCCTGGGCAGCGAGACCTCATCTCTACAATAAATCAAAAAATCAGCCGGGCGTGGTAGCGCATCCCTGTAATTCCGGCCGGGAGCGGCCACTGCACTTCAGTCTGGGCGACAGAGTGAGACTCCAACTCAAAGAAAAAAAGAGTAATTAATCAATTTCTTTAAAGGTAAATCATACCACATTACCACTCAAATCAAAACATTCTATGGCTTCCCATCACAAGATAAACTCAATTCAAGATATTTACTTTGGTCCATGCAGTGATCTGGTGCCTCTGACTACTTTTTAAAGTTTCATCTCTTACCATTCACCTCTTTGCCCAATCTCTTTGGCCACTCTGTCTTCTCACTGCTTTGTTTAAACCCCAAGCACATTTTCTCCTTAGGGCCTTTCCATTTGCTCCTTTCTTTACCTGGGTGGTCTTATTCCAGCTATTTGTACAACAGTTTTTCACTAGGATTTCTGCTCAAGTATCATGTCATAAAAGATATTTTTATATCTATGGAATGTAAAGAGTCATCTTTAACACTCTGTATCTCCTCATGCCACTGTATTTTTTTCTTCTTGTTACCAAATACTGCTTTTTGGATCCCATCAATATAGGTATATGTCATGGAAGCTTCATGAGGGCAGAAACTACTCTAGTCGATATTTGGTAAATACTCAGTATATGTTGAATAAGCAAATAAATGGTATGGCATTATTTTTAGCTAAAAATTCACATTAATTTCTAAAAGCTTTGTGGACAATAGCTGGGAAACAATGTTTCCTGAAATATCGAGCTTCACTTGATTATATAAAATGGTTTTAGTGGCTGTGGTCTCTTAATAACACTAAGTTTGATTGAAGAGCCATGTCATGCAATTTGGGCTTTTAGTTATTAATCTGAAAACTGAGAATGAAAGAGAAGTTGATGAATCATGCCAGTTATAGAAAATTGCTAATTTAATAAGCAACTCATTAGAATTTGCTATGGTGGCTCTGAAGTTTAATGAGCAGAAATTTTGCCTCTAATTTTTTTGAAGCAGTGAGATGTCAGTGAACTGAACTGATGCTTTAATAATAGTGATTTTTTTCCTCTACTTTCCTCTTCATGAGAAATTAGCCTATATATCCTCTAACTTACACTCAACAACAGAAGTATCATTGTAAGAAATCAGAAATTATGTCATTTATAGTGCTAAAAAGTGTGCCACAGCACATATGTCAACACCTTGATTGTGGTCCTATGGTATCTAGTGAATGCTTGTACAACTGTGCATATTCATAGATTTTTATAATGTGCTTGTCTAAGACAATAAGCTAATACTAATAGCAGTAACTGTTGCTAAGATCTATGTTGAACATTCTAAATACTCTCTTTAATTCTCTTTCTTTAACATAGCTCTTTTTTATTATCATCTGGAGGGAAAGACCAACTCCATTTAACCGTCTTTTTTGAAATTATATTATATAATTAATTCACACAGTATGCTCATTTAATAATGCTCTTTTAAAATCATACTACTTTCATACTCCAAATTAAATCTTGATAGGCTTTTTCAAAAGGCACATTTTTTTTTTTTTTTTTTTCTTTTTCCTTTTTTTTGAGTCGGAGTCTCAGTCTGTCGCCCCGTGGCCGCCCCCGGCCACCGCAGCTTCGACCCGCTGGGCTCCGGCGATCCTTCCGCCTCAGCCTTCCAAGCAGCTGGAACTACAGGCGCGCGCTACCACGCCCGGCTAATTTTTTTGCCTTATTGTAGAGATAGGTCTCGCCAAGTTGCCCAGGCCGGTCTCAAACCCGCGGGCTCAGGCAATCCACTCACCTCAGTCTCCCAAAGGCACGGGATTACAGGCTGAGCCACGGAGCCCGGCACATTTTTTTTTTTCCTTCTACATGTGATACAATTTCAAAGACACTTTGAGAAGTCACCTCAGTGATGATTATGGCCAAGAAAAGTTGTGTTTCTCAAAATCACGTACTTGGAAGTCAGACGAAACTGAATGTAATATCAGATCAGTCATTCAGTATCTGTGACCTTGGGCAGTTAGCTTAACCTCTTAAAGGTTTCTCCATTTTAAAAATGAGGGCAAGTCTGTTGTCGTTAAGTCTGTGTGACTTAGCTGCATATACTTGTATAAAGCACTAGACTCATAATAAGTGTTCTTTCCTATTCTACCACCCTTCTTAAAATGCTAACCCACTTATCTGTCTTATTATTTTTACTTTATTTGTATTTATTTATTTATTTATTTAGAGACAAGGTCTTGCTCTGTCACCCAGGCTGGAACAGTACAGTGGTGCAATTTTGGCTCACTGCATCCCCAACCTCCTGGGCTGAAGTCATCCTCTTGCCTCAGCCCTGAGTAGCTGGGACAGACATGTGCCATTATTCCCTGACAATTTTTTAAACTTTTTGTAGATTCTGGGTCTCGCCACGTTGCCCAGGCTGGTCTCGAACTCCTGGGCTCTAGTGATCCTTTTGACTAAACATTCCAAAGTGCTGGAATAGCAAGCATGAACTACCATGCCAGTCTCCATCTTAAAAAAAAAAAAACCTTTTCTTAGGCATAAACTAAATGTCAGTGTCACAAATGTATTGGTTAGCAAGCCAAACTTCCTCCATTTGAAGGCACTGTACAAATTAAGGCAATTGTCAATCAAATTTTTGTTCAGAAAACAAAAATTTCTGAACAACTAGAAAAACAACTAAAAAAACCTGATTTAATTGTATTAGAAATATAATATATTTATCTTTGTTGCAGCATTGTTCACAATAGCAAGAACATGGAACCAACCATGCTGCCCATCAAAAGAAGACTGGATTTTTAAAAATGTGGTACTCATACACAATGGAATATTACACAGTTGAAAAGAAGAACAACTTCTTCGTTGTAATCTGGATGGACTTAGAGTCTATAATACTGAGTGGTCTTTCACAGAAACAAATAATGGAGTATCACATGTTCTCACTCATAAGTGAACCTTGAACAACTATCATAATACTATAAGAAAAGGATTATCAGTAGCAGGAAGCTGCAAGGGAGGGGAAGGGGTGCGGAGGACAGGGAGGTGGGATTGGAAGTAGTGGGAATCTACCTGGGGAAGAGTGGACATACCTCATTAACAAGGGTACCTGAATAATGAATATTTGTATACCTAACCTTGAACTGTACCCCACAATTTTAAAATAAAAAATTATAAACATTAAAAAAATAAAAATGAATAAATAAAAAGAAACAAAAAACAAAACAGAAATATAATATATTTAATATATCTGAAATGTAAATGTATTATAAAATCTTTATTTGGCTTAATGATCACCAAATTGCTGTTTTTATTGTTATATTTATTTTAAAATCTAAACTTTTTTCCAGTTCTTAAGTTTAAAACTGTGCATATGAAGATTAATGGTACCTAACCAAGCATTGTGGGGATATAATTGGTGTCCATTCACAGAAGCATTTGTTAGACTTAATGCTTTGGGAATTAAAAACAAACGCAAATTATAATGATTAGGTTGAGTGTTATTGGTAGTTGACATGTAACTTTGATGGAGAGCATGACATACATAGTGTTTAAGAACTATTAGCATAGACATAAAACTTTTTGTCTGTTTATTAACACTTTGAAGTTTGATGGTCATTTCTGATCCTGTTTATGAAACATGGACTATCTATGTGACTATAATAAAATTACTGGATATTTCAGAATTTGTTCCCTCATCTATAAAGTGAGTCTTGAGTATTAAGTGATAAAAAGCAAAATGTCTGCCATATATTAAAAACAGAGTATTAATGCTTTCTAAACCTTGTCTTGAATTACTCTCTTAATTAATTTCATTATGGATTTGAAACAATTTAATAGACTGAAATATTTCTATTTTCCCAGAGAATGATTATGCATTTGTTTTCCAAATGAATGTTGTGTCTTAAAGTCCTAATTGCTTAAGTGTGCATCCAAGAGTCATTGATGTCTTCAGATTACTTGCACTGATTGCGTGGAATTCTAGGACACAGAAATTCTGAGATAGAATACAGTAAAAATGTCTTTGTAAAACAATATTTTAAATAATTAATTTGGCAGAAGGCCAATCTTTTATTCCCTCTTCTTCAGTTCATAGATATTTGAACAAATTGTACTTTACCATGGCATTCTGAACACTGAATTACTATTATTTTAGACCAAGTCATTCTTCCCCACCAGAATATGAGTTCTTCAAGGACATGAGTTCACTTATAACTCCAGGTATTCCGTAATTATTTACTGAATGAATAGCTTAGAATCAGAAGAGAAAAAAAATAGACTGTAATATAAGTTAATAAAATAATGGCTTTTTTTTATCTTGGCAGCTGCTTCTGGTTGGGGCCCATCCCACACCTAAGGCAGGAAGATGGTAGCTGCAAAGAAGACAAAAAAAGTCTCTGGAGTCCATCAACTCAAGACTCCAACTCATTATGAAAATTGGAAAGTACATGTTGGGGTACAAACAGACTCTGAAGACGATCCGACAAGGCAAAGCGAAGTTGATCATCCTCAGCAATAACTTCCTGGCTATGAGGAAACTTGAAATAGAGTCCTACCTTATGTTGGCCAAAACTGGTGTCCATCACTACAGTGGCAATAATATTGAATTAGGCACAGCATGTAGAAAATACTACAGAATATCATACTGACTATCATTGATCCAGGTGATTCTGATATCATTAGAAGCATGCCAGAACAGACTGGCAAAAAAGTAAATCATGCAAAATTGTTCTTTATAATAAAACTTGGCAGAGCTTGTTTTTAAAAAATGGTTTTTAATCAGACACCATGACTCCTTACTCAAGAACACTTTTCTCCAGAATCTTGATTTTTTCCCCCCACGGACTAATGTAGTTCTAGTCTTTATTGGAAGCTTATTCGCAAATTAGAAATGCTTCATTTTCATCATTTGTCCTAAATGGATCTCTGAATTTAAAGTAATTATATAAACCAATATCACATTGCCATTTTCAAAACCAGAATGAAACAAAATCTAGTTCATTCTTTTTAGAATAATCAAAACCCTAAATCACTATTAGGATTCTTTTTGACAATTACATATTATGTGAGATATCTCTGAGAAGTTTGTAAAAGTCAACATTATACTAAATGTGGTATTCAATTTCACTTAAGTTTATTTTTAAGCATTATAGGATTTGAATGATATTTATTGACTCTATTCTATAACTTCTTGGTTGTAGATATATCTGTAATCTGTACCAAGTATTCAGGAGTTGGTCAATTTCTTCTTCTTAATAACCAAGTTGAACAGAATTAGAGTTAATCATTAAGTTGAATAATTCCAAATCAGAATTTGAAGCTCTTATGTTCTGTAGCCTGAGCCAAGTAGTGAGACTTCCATACTAGAAACCAGTTTGCAGCTAGAAATGGTAGAAGCAAATCTACTGATTAGTTTAAATGAGTTATTTTTATAATGCTGATACTAATGTAGTAAGAATTTTAAGATACTTTAAATATTTTGTTATAGCATTGTTAATATAACAATGTATTTTTACCAACATGTAACACTCATGTGCTTATGTTAGAACCACTTGATACTTGGTTTGCTTCAAGTTTTATCCCAAGAATATAAATGATTTCATAAATGCATAATACAGCCAGAAATTATTATTATTCAGAAGAAAAAATTTGACAATTAATTTAAAAGTTTATTTTGTCATTTCATCAGTTTAAAAATGATGGTCTTTTGATTTGTACACACATACATTCAGTGATTAGAAGACTTGATGAGCAAAGTTAATAATGAAAAATATTTTAGAAATAGATGTAGGACATATAAACAAAATCAATATTTCCCCAAACAAGGAGAAAGAATAGCAAAACCAGTTTCCAAATTTTCAGTGTCAGCTCCAATTACTGCTCAAGAGACTATCAGGATAAAAGAAAAGAGAACCTCAAATCTGCTTCTATAAAAGACTGAATAGTGAACTAATTCACAAATATTTTTCCTTGTGATCTTTTATTCTAGGAATAAGTACAAAAAAGATTTCTTCTTAATCTTTTGCAATTTTCTTGTTTCAAATCACAGTAACATTTCTCAAGCTTTAACCATTAGCACAGCATTTACTTAACAGAAGACTAAAATGAACAATTGTTAGAACGGATGCTGATGAAAACAAATGGTTTATCTGGCTAGCCTTGGACAATAAAGAACCCACAATGTCTCTTTTCTATTGCCATCTTGCCTGAGGCAAAATAAATCACAATTAATCTTTGCTGTAATTGGAATTAGCTTCAGTTTTATTAACTCTAATTTAAAATATATTAACAATAGCAGGTAGCCATTAAAATAATGTGAATGAAAATGGTTATGATGTGGTGTTAAGTGGATCAAGCACAAATATATATGCTAAAATTACCAACAATGTAGGACAAAAGAGAAATCCAAAAAAGAACTAGAAGGAAACTAAACAAAATAATATTTGTTATATTATCAAAACCTCAAAGTCCAAATTCTTACAATGTTTTTCTACAATTATTTGAAATTAATTTTTCTATAGTAATTTTAAATTATGATATTTAAATTAAATTATAATAAATTTTAATTTAATTTTGATTAAAATAATTTTCAAATCATAAAATACAATTATACTGTAAATCACAAGGCAGGCTTTCAGCAAAATAGCAACACATTCAAATTATTTAAAGTAGTTACAATTGTGACTTTCTCGTAGAATATTAATTTATGTAACAGTATCATTTGAAGAATTAAATACTTACCTGTTTAAAAACAATCAGCTTCAAATATTAGCCGTACAGCAATTTGAACTATCAAGCTCTCAGAAAACAAATTTGATTTTCATAAATTGTTGATTATCTTGAAAGCTATATAACTAGTCCCTCCTATCAGTTAAAGCTATATATAATACTTTAGTTTAAATAATTATAAATAAAAGCAAATAAAATATTTCTATATAATGTCACAACAAACATGTAAGTTAGTCCTTTACCAAGAGCTTATTTATTTTTAAGGTTGAATGAAAGGAGAAAGAAGTGGAGGAACTAAAACCAGCTCTTTGAGGAAATGTCACCTGTTTCAATTGTGTACACTTAAATGAACAGTTTTGCTAATTCGCTGTCTTCTTGTGCAATCAGGAATACAAAGTTAAAGCACTGCTAAATAAATCTTTCTTAGTTTAAAAAATCAAATTGCCAATGATATAAAAAACAATTTAACTAATTAAGACACAGATTTACTAAAAGGAAAAATAAAGACAAATCAACTATTTGAAACTCTTTGTGAAGTAAAATTGGCAGTGCTAGAATAATCTTTGCTAGTAGATTGAAGAGTAGTATACTGAGCTACATTTAAATGCCATTAAAATTTGTTTAAATTTTTGTTTAAAATTTTGTTTAAATTCTGTGTGTAGAAGTTCCCCATGGGCATTTGATGCAATCCACACTAGACTTTTATGAAATAGCCACTGCCCTCATTTTGAATGGGCAAGTAACAGTCTTCAGATTATGTACTTGTTGAAGTCTTTACAGTAAAATAATATAGAACTCAGACTCAACCGAGGTGCTAAACTCAATATCCACTCTAGAATGCTATTCTGCTCCCTTTTGACATAGCCAGTGAGTAATTCTCAAACCTGAGGAATCTTCTTAAAAATAACTGAATAAGCCGGGCTCAGTGGCTCAGCCTGTAATCCCGCACCTTTGGGAAGCTGAGGTGGGTGGATTGCCTGAGCCCGCAGGTTCAAGACCCACCTGGGCAGCGAGACCTCATCTCTACAATAAATCAAAAAGTCAGCCGGGCATGGTAGCGCATGCCTGTAATTCTGGCTACTCGGAAGGCTGAGGCGGAAGGATCACGGGAGCCCAGCAGGTCCAGGCTGCGTTGGCTGGGTGCAGCCACTGCACTCCAGTCTGGGCGACCGAGTGAGACTCCAACTCAAAAAAAAAAAAAAGATAACTGAAAAAGTGTATGTTCCAAGTGGATGTTAGAATTCTGTGGGAGAATCAGAATTTAATAATTTAAGGAAGTCTGGTGATTCTGAATTAACCAATCCTTGGTCTGTGATCAAGAAATAAGGTATCACATTTCCAGACTTTAAACTTACTAGTCTACAATAATCAAACAGCCTAGTATTGCTACAAGAACAGGCATATAGACCAATGGAACAGGATAGAGATTCTGGAAGCAAAACATCAATTTCTCAACTAACTTATCATTGACAAAGACTCCACCAACAATCACTGTGAAAAGGAGAACTTATTCAGTAAATGGTGCTAGAAAAACTGGCTGACCTCATACAGAAGACTAAAGTAAGACCGCTACCTATCACCATACACAAAAATCAACATTAAATGGACCAAAGAACTAAACATAAAACTTCAAACTATAAGAATCTTAGAACATGGAGAAGACACCCTCATGGAAATTGAAATAGGCAATCAATTCCTGATCAAAACATCCAAATGCCCAGGCCATAAGAGACAAGATAGACAAGTGGGACACTGTCAAACTGAAAAGCTTCTGCAAAGCAAAAGAAACCATCAAGAGAGCAGGGAGACAGCCCACAGAATGGGAAAAAATATTTGCCAACTGTATATCTGACAAAGGCCTAACATCTAGTATCTACAAGGAACTCTAACAAAAAGAAAAAAACCAACAGCCCTATTAAAAAGTGGGCAAAAGATATGACTAGACACTTCTCAAAAGAAGACATACAAGCAGCCAACAGATGCATAAAAAATGCTCAGCCTCACTAATCATCAAAGAAAAGCAGATTAAAACCACACTGAGATACCACATAACTCCAGTGAGGATGACAATCATCGATAACTCAAAAAACAACAGATGCTGGAGAGGTTCCAGCAAAAAGGGAACACTTCTATACTGTTGGTAGGAGTGAAAACTAGTACAACCTCTGTGGAAAACAGTGTGGTGACTCCTAAAAGATCTAAAACCGACCTTCCATGTGACCCTGCTTTCCCCTACTGGGAATATACCCGGAGGAACTCAAATCACTCTATGAAAAAGATACTTGCAAGCGTGTGTTTATTACAGTATTATTCACAATAGCAAAAACATGGAACCAACCATGATGTCCATTGAAAGTAGATTGGATAAAAATTTAAAAAGTGATACTTCTACACAATGGCAGAACTTTGCAGTAACTTGGATGAATTTAGAGTCTATAATACTAAGTGATCTATCACAGAAACAGAGAACTGAGTACCACGTTCTAAGTGGACCCTGAACAACGATTAGAATCTTTGAAGAAAGTAATTGGCATTAGTGGGAAACTGCCAGGGGTGGGGGAAGGTGGGGGGGGTTTGGGCAGGCACTCTTCATCAGTAAGGGTACCTGATCAAATCAGGTGAAGTGGGGACCAAAGTTAGGCCCGAACTTTACCTATACAATGACCATTTGTATACCTAATCCTAAATTGTACCCACATCTTTAAAATAATAATTAAGATAGAAAAACTCATGCTTATTTCTTAAGTCCACAATTACTTGTTGAGTATGCCTGTCACAGCATCAGAAATAGAAGGCATGTTCAATAGGTAATTGTGGACTTAATGGAAAAATATTAAGATAGTAAAAACTATATACAAATGGAACATGATTGCAGAAGTCCATTTTTCTTAAATTAAAATTTTCCATCTTAATTTCAACACAATATTTTATTGTCATTAAAATAGTTCATATACCATCTGTCCTATGGAAACAATACTAGTGAAAAAGAATAAGAACACTTATAAGTGATATTTACCATGTAAAATTTAAGTTAATGGGCATTTATCATGTTTATTTCATTTACTAAATCAATAAACTATGCAATAACATGAGTCTATTTTATTTGGTGAGTTGTGATAGGAGATTGGCAGGAAACTGAACTCTTATTAAAGACATTTCTCTTTTTAAAATAAATCTTAACTGGGAGGCCACTAGGTTGAGGTAGCTCAATATCCTAGATCTCTAGGTAGACATACTAAAATCCAACTCACTGTTAAAGTTCATATCCTTGGAAGACAAAACTAAAGCCTAACCAATCAGAAACTGCCAACTAACTCCTAACAAAGGACTTTAAGACTATTGTCCCACCTTAATCAAATATTTGTATTGTCTTGCTTCTGAGAACACCTTATAAAAGTCTTCCTTTCTCACTTCAGTGTTGTTCCGAACTTCTTGTAATCTGCCACTGCCCAATTCATAAATCAGTATATGCTCAAATAAACTTTTTACAATTTTAATGTTCCCACATTTATCTTTTAACACTTATTTTTTTACCTGAATCTCAAAGCATTTTTACCCAGGAATTATTAGAGCCATTCAATTCATTTTCATGCTTTATATAAAGATACAAGACTCTTGCATGGGAAGCTATTCAAGACTGCTGCTAGCCTGTAGGGGGTCTACACAGATATGCTGCATATCCCATTTGGACAAATATGTTTTCTAAAAAATATATTTTTATTTTAGGAAGACAAATGGCATCTCTGAGATGGAACTAATCCCCTTAGTGTATAACTTGACAATGGAAGGATCTCCTGGATTCTAGTCCCAACCCACACAATTACTAGGGGTTCCTTTGTGGCAGTGCACCACCATGCTACTGTATGGTGTAACCCTGAAACTAGTTTTATTATCTACTTATTTATTTTATTACAAAACTCATACTCATCATCTCTGAAAATTCTAGTAACCCTATTCAAATATGACCTTGTCTTTTTTTTTTTTTATTGTGAATGAGTCATTGAATTTTCTGTTGTTTTGTCAGTAGAGCACATATAAGAATGATAATTTCATACTGTGACCTGGTTCTTTAAACACAAACCCATTAGCAGATTGAACAGCAATGCCAAGACACACAACACTTTCTCCTCAAGTAGTGACATCCGAGTGACAAATGTATTCATTTTATAAACTACTGTGTGGGCCCCTAGTTGCTCATTTTTACTAAAAAGTAATTAACTAAGTACATTATAATAGTTTAGAGCCTCTTAAAGTTTCTTGGGAATTCAAATATATTAACTATGATTAGCACTAATGAAATCTCTAAGAGGACCAGGTTTAATTGCAAAAGTTGTTCAGATAGCATGCCTAAAAATTTGTATAAAATATCTGAAAGAAATTAAATAAACATCCAAGTGTATCAAAGTCAGACTTAATAAAATCCGAAATCTTCAACAGTGCAAAGTGACTTACATTTTCAGATTTGTTGATTCAATGTTTAAAATAAAATGTTACAGTGTTACACAATTATCACTACTACTGTTATTTGAGAAGTAAAAATTAGAAAAAAATAAGTCTAAAATCAAGAGGAGAAAAATAAATTCTTGAGAGAAGACAAGCATCTTGATCCTGATATAGCTTATATTGAGAAATCAGGTTTACACTTTTAATTCTATTTTTCCATAAACTTTTTGAAATCTCTTCCATTTGTGAACTATTATTAGGCTGGAATGTGAGAGAGATGCTATTGGGTCAACAGTAGTAAAGCAAAGTAATCTAGTTTCAAAAAATGTCAAAATATTGAGATAAAGTTGAGCAACTGACATACTTCTAAGTACAAGATCATGACTAAACGCAAATCAGAGTTAAACTAATGTATCACCAGAGGTTTGTTGTTTTTTAATTTGTGATTACAAAGAACTGTGATCAGTCATTTCTAATCGATGATATACTTTGGAAAATAGAATTTACCAGAAAATAAAATAAGAGGAGAATAATTCAACAATGAAAATCAATAATACCCTCCTACACACACAAAAGGACAACACATTATATTCAGAAATATTCAGGCCTCACATTCATTATAGAAATGCTACTTATGTTAATTTGTTACAGTTACTAACCTTTTGTGTGTAATTTTTTTTGGAGGGGATGTTGCATCTGATATAAGATTTGTTGAGTTCCGGTAAGATGGCGATGGCATAGGTGGAACTGTGAGATTCTCTGAATGTGAGTTCCCAAAAAGACTCTTACTTTCCTTCCCCCACCCCCTGCCCACTGCCAGCTTCACCAGTCCGAGGCCCGGAGACCCTCAGTACCACACAAGGCTGGCTATTGCGGCCCCCCGGCTGTTGTTGCTCCACTATAGGTGGCCCCAGTCCCAGCTGCAAGGAGATCCCAGCTCCCTTCCCCACTACAACGTCTCACCCGACACCAAGCCACCACCTGTGGAGGCCCTTGGATACTGCCTTGTGGAGATCTGGGTTCCCTTGCTGCCTACACTGATCCACCCAGCACTTAGCTGATCCCAGCTCCCAACCTGACTGGACTCCCAGCCCAGTGGCCCAGTAATCACTCCTCAGAGTTCCAGCTCCCCACCCTGGGTTCTGGGCTCCCACCCAGCCCTATTTCAAGCCACCATCACCCAGGAAGGCTCTAGGCGCCCACCCCTGAGATACCAGCTCCATGTCTGTCTGAAGTGCCCTGTGTGGGCCCCAAAGCCACTGTCACCAATCACCATCTGCACATTGGAGCTCCAGTCCACTCTGGATGAGGCACCCAGCGTGGGAACCCATGGTTGTGTAAGGGAACAGTATATCTTAAGGTGGTGCTGGTCAGCCACTCTCAACTCTCAGCTCCAGGGGTGGGAACTCCCAGCTCCCTCCTTCACCCCAGGGCACTGATGGCACACCAGATTCAGCGCCCAACCATGCTGCTGATTCCCAGTGCCTCACATGCCAACACAGTCCATCATAGTGGATTGCCCATGGACCCAGACAAGTGAAGAGAAAAGATGGGTGGAGAAAAAGGATCGTGAAAGAGGAGCTGCCCACCTTGTCCATTTTCCAGGCAGAGATTTGCATTGTCCCGCCCACCTACGAGCAGCCTCCACCTTGGTTTCTACAGTAATGTTGCTAAACAGGAGACAAAAGCCCCTCCCCTATGCTGAATCAGATACAAGCAACTCAGCATTGCAGACCTCTCAATCAGTAAGCTAAAGGAACAAACCCAAACTGGGAGTAAATCTATCTGCCTGCAATGAAAACAAAGGGGAGAGGCTAGAGATCAGAGCTGAAGAGAATTTAGACACTCAGAAAAGATTCCAGAGCTAGTCTGGATTCTTATTTTGACTTTTGATTTTATCATTTTGACTGTTTGTTTTGCTCACTTTTGTTTGCTTTTTGATTTAGACAGCCTGTTTGTGTTGGGGAAAAATGCATCAAAAGGCATGACTTTATTGGACTCTCTTTGTGTGGTTACTGGTATGCTTTAGGGAATTTTGTTTGTGTGTCTATTTTTCACTCTTTTCTGGCCTCGTGTCTCTATTTCACCCATCAGTTGGTATGTATGTCTGTTTTCCATCTCACTCTTCTCTCTTTCTAACTTCCTCTTAACCCCCACTTCTTCTATTCTTTTCCTTTTTCAAACCTCCTTTTGTTCCAGGGACCAAACCTACACCCTGCTGCATGGACAGATTGTAAGGCAGTGGGTAATAGGTTCTAGTGTGCCCATACAACTGTTGGTGGATACTGGGATCAGCAGATAGATTCTGAATCACAGCTTCCCCCTCAATCAAACCTCAAAACTGCAAAAACTACAGTCCCCTGCGCACACTCCAGACTCAAAAGTGAACAAAGGCAGAGGACCCTCATAAGGAAGAATAAGAGATTGAGCAAATGAAGTAAAAACAATGCCACCTTCCCTGAAAAACATAATTAAAGAAGGGAAGGGAAAGGGGGAGAGAGAGAAAAATCTACACAAATGAAAAAAACTAAAAGAAGATTATGGGTCTCTCCCAGACCCCTGGGAGGGCAGACACTGAGAAATTGACTTTGGAATGCAAACAATGAAGAGCCCTCAGAATGGTCTCAAATTACAAACCTAGATATCAAGACATTAATGGAGAGATTAAAAAGAATTGAGGAGAGACAAGAAGAAACTAGGAAGGAGTTGATAACTGACATAACAGTAATAAAGAATACTGTGAATGAAATAAGTAACAGACTGATAAGCATGGAAAGCAGAATCAGCCAAGCAGAAGAAAGAATCTCAGAGTTTGAGGACAAAATGTAGAACTAGTCCAAACTGTCAAAAACATAGAAAAGAAGCTTACAAAGACAGAACAAAACCTTCAAGAGATGAGCGATTACTTCAAGAGACAGAACCTAAGAATAATTGACTTTCCTGAAACAGAAAGAGAAACAGAGGCCACCTTGGAACAAACATTCCATGAGATTATTGAAGAAAACTTCCCTCATCTCATCAGTGTTGCAAAAATTCAAACACAAGAGAATCCCTGCAAGACAACAAATGAGAAGATCAACTCCCAGACACATAATAATTTGCCTAAACAAAGTAGGTACAAAAGAAAAAATCCTAAAGACAGCAAGAGAAAAAGACCAGATCACCTACCATGGAAGACCAGTGAGAATAGCAGCAGATTTATCTACATAAACCCTGCAGACTAGGAGAGCTTGGAGCCCCATCTTCAAAGTTCTAAAAGATAAACAATTTCAACAAGAATAACCTACCCAGCAAAGCTAAGCTTTATCAGTGAGGGAGAATTAAAATCTTTCCCAGATATCCAATCCCTAAGAACTTATACTGCCACCAAACCACCTCTACAAGAAACACTTAAGAAAACACTAAACACAGAAGAAAAGGAAAAAAGAACAACAATATTCTTCACAAGAGTACAGGAAAAAGAGTAAAACACATACAAACCAACCCCCATCCCATAAGGAAGACAACAAACAAACAGGAACAACAACAACTCTATAAGAACTTTATGATAGAGATCAACTCTCACATTTCAATAATTAGCCTAAATATGAATGGACTAAATGCACCACTGAAAAGACATAGAATGGCAAAATGGATAAAATATTGCCAGGCAACAATATATTGCCTTCAAGAGACCCATCTCACTAGAAAGGACACAAACAGACTCAAAGTAAGAGGATGGGAAATAAATTTTCAGGTGAACAGAACACAAAAGAAAGGAGGAGTCGTGACCCTAATTTCAGACAAAATACCATTTACGCTATCAAAAATTAAAAAATATTCAGAAGGTCATGACATAATGATAAAAGGTTCACTCCATCAACAGGAAATATCTATCCTAAACATATATGCACCCAACATAGGAGCGCCAACTTTCATAAAGCAGCTTCTAGGAAAACTCAAGAAAGATATTGACTAACACAATCATAGCTGGGGACTTTAATATTCCACTCACAACTTTAGACAGATCATCAGTACAAAAAATCAGCAATGAGATCCAGAACCTCAATGTGACTCTTGATCAAATGGACTTAATTGATACCTACAGAACACGCCACCCAACGACCACAGAATATACATTCTACTCATCACCACATGGAATGTACTCTAAGACCACATACTTGGCCATAAATCAAGCATAAACAAATTTCAAAAGATCGAAATTTTGTCATGCACCTTCTTGGACCACAGTGGAATAAAAACAAACATCAGCACCAACAAGGTTCCTTCCAAACCCACAAAGACATGGACACTAAATAGCATGATACTAAACAACTCCTGGGTCAATAATGAAATCAAAACAGAGATTAAAAGATACCTGGAAACAAATGAAAATGAAGAGACATCTTTCCAAAATCTCTGGGATGCCATGAAAGCTGTAGTAAGAGGGGAATTCATATCTATACAAATGCACATGAAGAAAATGGAAGGATCACATATTAACAGCCTAACAAGTCACCTTAGGAAGGTGGAAAAGCAAGACCACCAAAAACCCTAACTTCAGTAGAAGAATCCAGATCACCAGAATAAAGGCCCAAATCTAGGACATAGAAGATAAAAAGATAATACAAAAAAATCAATGAAACAAAAAGCTGGTTCTTTGAAAGGATAAACAAGACTGATGGTCCCCTAGGTAGACTGACCAAGAAAAAAAGAGAAAAAGCCCAAATAAATACAATGAGAAACACAAAAGATACAGTCACATCTGACCCTGAAGAAATAGCAAAGACCATTAGAGACTACTATGTACACTTGTATGGAAACAAACTTGAAAACCTTAAGGAAATGGAAGACTTTCTGACATCACACAACCTGTCTAGGTTGAAACAAGAAGAAATCGATACCCTAAATAGTCCAATAACAATCAAGGAAATTGACTATGTAATAAGAAAACTACCTACAAAAACAAGCCCTGGACCAGATGATTTTGCAGCAGAATTCTATAAGACATTTAAGGAGGAGCTGATACCAATCCTACTGAAAGTATTCCAGGCGATTGAGAAAGATGGAACCCACCCTAAATCATTTTATGTAGCAAACATCACATTGATACCCAAGCCAGGTAAAGACCCAACAAAGAAAGAGAATTACAGGCCAATATCTTTGATGAACATAGATGCTAAAATTCTCAACAAGATCCTAGAGAACTGGATTCAGCAACACATCTCAAAAATCATCCATCATGACCAAGTAAGCTTCATCCCTGGGATGCAAGGCTGGTTCAACATTTGTAAAATCATAAATGTAGTAAAATACATCAATAGATGTCAGAACAAAAACCACATGATTATATAATTAGATACAGAAAAAGCTTTTGATAAAATCCAGCACCCCTTCTTGATAAAAACCCTCAAACCTCTAGGCATATGTGGAACATACATCAAAATAGTAAAAGCCATCTATGAGAAACCCACAACTAGCATACTCCTAAACAGACAAAAATTGAAACCATTTCCCCTGAAAACTAGAACAAAACAAGGATGCCCACACTTACCCCTCCTGTTCAATATAGCATTGGAAGTCCTGTCTAGAGCAATCAGAAAAGAGAAAGCTATCAGGGGTATCCAAATAGGAAAAGAGGAAGTCAAGTTATCTCTCTTTGCAGATGACATGATTGTGTACCTTGAAACCCCAAGAGACTCTGTCAAAAGCCTTCTTGCACTGATAAAGAACTTTGGCAAAGTCTCAGGGTATAAAATGTGCAAAAGACAATCACATTTCTTTACACCAATAATAAACAAACAGAAACCCAAATAAAAAACACAATCCCATCCACAATAGCCACACACAAAAAAAGAAATACCTTGGCATCTTCCTAATCAGAGACATGAAAGACATTTATAATGCAAACTATAAAACACTGCTCAAAGAAATCAAAGATGACACAAGTAAGTGGAAAAATATTCCATGCTCATGGATTGGAAGAATCAACATTGTGAAGATGTCCATCTTACCTAAGGCAATCTACAGATTTAATGCAATGCCCATCAAATTACCAGCAATATTCTTCTCAGAGCTAGAAAAAACAATACAGGAATTCATATGGAAACACAAATGACCAAGAATAGCCAGAACAATCCTCAGCAAAAAAAAACAAAGCAGGAGGTAGCACACTACCAGACTTCAAACTTTACTATAAAGCTACAATCATCATAACAGCTTGGTATTGGTATAGGAACAGCCATATAGATCAATGGAATAGAATTGAGATTCCAGAAGCAAAACCTCAATTTCTCAACCAACTCATCTTCGACAAAGACTGTCGGGAGCCAGCCTTGGAGGCCCACCTGATTGTCCTGGTGGGCTGAAGACCCTGGGCTGCAGGGCGAGCCTGGGAAGCTGAGGCCTTTCTATCTTCCACCTTTGCCAAAGAATTCTGTGCAGTCGTGGAAGAAGAAAATGACATGTTTATGCGAAGTACTCACAGCTAACCTGGAAATATCATGGTTCATTTTTCCATTTCCCACTATGCCATTTGGCCTTTTTCTAACATATGCAAGGATCAAACTCTGAAGCACATCAAGAATGTTTTCTTTCACTTGGTTATAAGTTACTAGATATTGCTTGAGTAATAAATGATATAAATATATTCACTCCTTATTTGATTTAGAATTGTGTAGTTTAGTGTTTAGACATAAGGTTTTTAGAAGCACAAGTATATAGTAAGTTCATTATGAATTCATTATAAGTTGTAACACTTATCTAGGAGTTATGTAGGTGATTTATAACACTGTTTTCACAGATTTAGGATGAAGATTAATCATTAAGGTTTTTACTTAATTCAATAGTTAAAATTCTAAGTTAACGTTTATAGAGTAGGTTTTCACTGAACTCATAATATACTAATTAGACACTTTTATGATAAATTAACTAAAGACAGAAAGCAACCTTGGGGGCCTGGGAAACATCATTAAAAGCTTCTTTTGAGTTTTCTTTAGAAATAAATACTGCAGGATAAAAGTAACAAAGACACCTGGACAAGAAAGGTGATTACGAAGCTTTGAAGGTCATAGAAGCCCCAGATGGGAAAACTCCTGACACATGGAAAAATGTGCACTTGGAAACTTTTTTGAGACATTTCAAGGACTGTAATTCAGGACTTTGGACTAAAACTATCATTTTTGGCTTTATAATGAAGACTCATTAACTAAAAGTAGATAGTGTTCTTGGCTTGTTTGTCGCTTCTAGACCCCTAGATGGTGGTAACTTTTAAAACATATGTACATGAAAGAATTTTCTTTGTCTTGTCCCATTACGAATGGTATAAAAGCTTTCAGTTAACCAACGCTAAATTGACACCTGTTCAGCAAGCAGGTGTCCAAGTATAATATTTTCATCTTTTGCCTATCCATCTCTCCTTCAGGAAACCTCATTACCCAGCAGGGGCTGGACCCCCATAAAAGCCTCCACCACCTACCACTGGGGAGAGGAGAACCTATTCAGTAAATGGGAAAAACTGGTTGACCACATGCAGAAGATTCAAACAAGATCCCTATCTATCCCCATACACAAAAATTAACTCTAAATGGATCAGAGACCTAAATGTAAAATCTCAAACCATAAGAGCCTTAGAAAATGCAGGACACGCCCTTATGGAAATTGGAACTGGCATCTAATTCCTGAACAAAATCTGAAATGCACAGACCATAAGAGATAAGATACATAAGTGGGACCTCATTAAACTGACAAGCTTCTGCAAAGCCAAGGAAACCATCAAGAGAGCAGGGAGACAGCCCACAGACTGGGAAAAAGTATTTGCCAACTCCATGTCTGACAAAGGCCTAACATCTTGGATCTACAAGGAACGCAAACATGCTGAAAAGAAAAAAAAAACCCATTATAAAGTGGGCAAAAGATATGAACAGACACTTCTCAAAGGAAGACATCTGAGCGGCCAACAGACACATGAAGAAATGTTCAACCTCACTAATCATCAAGAAGATGCAAATTAAAACTACACTGAGATACCACCTAACTCCAGTCAGAATGACAATTATCAATAACTCAAAAAATAACTGATGTTGGAGAGGATGTGGTGAAAAGGGAACACTACTACACGACTGGTGGGAGTGTAAACTAGTGCAACCTCTGTGGAAAGCAGTGTGGCAATTCCTAAAAGCTCTAAATATCGACCTCCCATATGACCCGCAACCCTCTACTGGGAATATACCCTGAAGAACTCAAATCACTCTATAAAAAAGATACCCGCACACGTATGTTTATCACAGCATTGTTCACAATAGCAAGAACCTGGAACCAACCATGCTGTCCATCAAAAGAGGATTGGATTTTTAAAATATGGTACATATACACGATGGAATACTGCGCAGCCATAAAAAAAACAAAATCATGAATTTCACAGCAACCTGGATGGGACTAGAGTCTATAATACTGAGTGATCTCTCACAGAAACAAAGATCTGAGTATCACATGTTCTCACTCACAAGTGGACCTTGAACATCTATCATAACACTATAAGAAAAGGATTGACAGTGGTGGGAAACACTATAAGAAAAGGATTGACAGTGGAGGGAGGGAGGGGAAGGGAGGTGGGATTAACGGGAGTCATTATCTGTCTGGGGATGGGGAGATACCCCTTATCAACAAGAGTGCCTGAATGATGCATATTTGTATACCTAACCCTTAACTGTACCCCACATTTTTAAAATAAAAATATGTTTAAAAAAAAGATTTGTTTATGCTTAAGATTAATATATCAGTCAGTAACCCGAGGAAAGTAACTCGAGAAACATCTGTATGTACTCTTTTAATTGGTATAACTAGTCTATTGTGAATGCCAATTTCTATGTATAAGCAAAACATCTAAAACTTTCTTTACCATATTCTGAGACTTAGTGAAATTCTTTTTAAGATTATGAAGTTTCCAAAAGGTAATAACTACATAGTAAACCTAAAGTTTTAATATTCACTACAAGCTCATAATTACTTTGAGTCCATGACTTAATAACATAATGTATTCCCACACCATAAACTGATATTTTAAAACTACATGTATCTCTAAAAAGTAAATTTTTTTGCAGCAAATAAAATCCTTTATATCTAGAAAGAGACTTCCTAAAACTTTTTTCTATTAAACCACCTAATTTGTCTTGGGCAATAATGTCAATTTTTTATGGCACACTTTTTTTGTTTTGTTTTGCAGTATTCTTCAATCTGCAGATGATTAAAGAAAATTTAATATAAAATATCTAGAATAAAATTATGATTAAAAATAAGTTAAGTACTGTGTACAGGAAAATGAGTCTAGCAAAAAATGTTAGAGAAAAATTGAAAAAAATAAGCAAGTGATAAAGAGCTATATATTTCAGATGAGTGGAATTTTAAATGGGATTGAGCTTCCTAGCTGGCAAAAATAGTCAGTTTTATAATGCTCACTGTCAGAAATTTAAAAACTTACCAGGGGGATGCAGAGATATTTTTAGTGCTAAGTTTTAAAATTAAATCAATGTGCAGTTTTATACTAGAGAAGTAAAACACAGAGACAAGTGGCAAATGCCCTTAGTGATATTACTATATCAAATGCAGTGGTTTAATATAGCTGAACTTCATAACTTACCACTATAAAGCAAGGATATAAATAAGGCTGTTATTGTTTGAAGGACTATTGTAATGGGCTCCTAGCTTGTAGTCTTCTAATGGTCTGGTTTGGCCTAAGGATAGCATTGGAGAGCATGGATTTATTTTTAAAATATGTATGCTTTGGGCAGTTTTCTAAAAAAAAAAAAAAAAGGAAAGAAAATAAAACAGCACTTCTCTAGGTTATATATTCAAGGAAATCTGGAAAGTAAATCGTTTGAGAGCTTAAAAGCTCTCAAAAAAGTAGTTTGAGCTTTTGGTTGAGAGGGGATACATAGGAATAAAAATGAGATTATAATAAATGATTTGGTCCTTCTGAAAAGCTTCAGCGAAACTTCTCCCAGGAGTGTATGTCAAAAATTTTTGTGGGGGAAACCAACACATTAAATCTTCATATAATACACAGATCAGCTGATGAAAGGGTAAGCCTGAGAGGCCAAAGAGAACAATAAAACATTTATGCGTTTGCTCAAGCAAGGACTGCAGTATGTATATTCACAAAGGTACCTGCACATACTGTATACTGTAACTTAAAACTAACAAAAAGCTAGAGCCCACTCAAGAAGTTAGGCATCTTCTACCACAAAAACAAAACAAAAGCAAACAAACAAACAAAAAACCCACCATGATCTATAGCAAGCATGATGGGGGAAAAAGAAAATTCTCCCTTTTAATTCCTAAGGAAAGGCTTAACAACAAAAAACAAATAACTAATTCAAAAATTTTGATTAATATCTTGTTTTGGCAGTGTCCATGGAAATTTGGCAGAAGCAAATATAAATCCATTTTATAGGGTTATACTTTCAAAATGGCCTCAAAGAATTCTCATAGAAAAAAATATTTCAGTTTAGAGGAGTTCACAATTTAAAAATCTCAAAACATACCAGGAAACAAGTTTTCATCAACAGGAGTTGGCATGAACACAAAAATTGGTAGAGATAAAGATGCGCATGTATACTGGTAAGATATTCAACTTACTGTACAGACAGCAATTCTAAAGTTTATGGTACCCAGTAACAGAGCTTCAAAAGTCAAAATGATAAAATTATAGGAGAATATCCTAATCAGAAACGATTAGGAAAAAACTACACATCAAAAATTGTGTGAGGCATATAAAGTGATACCTATAGAAAAATGTAAAACCTTCTTATGTTAGAAAAGTGGAAAGAACAAAATAATTAAGCCAAGTATACAAATTCAGAACTTAATAAAAATGTAATAGAAAGCTGGGCTCGGTGGCTCAGCCTGTAATCCCGCGCCTTTGGGAGGCTGAGGTGAGTGGATTGCCTGAGCCCACGGGTTCGAGACCTGCCTGGGCAGCGAGACCTTATCTCTACAATAAATCAAAAAATCAGCCAGGCGTGGTAGCGCGCGCCTGTAGTTCAGCTACTCGGAAGACTGAGGCGGAAGGATCGGAGCCCAGCAGGTCGAGGCCGAGGCTGCGGTGGCCGGGAGCAGCCACTGCACTCCAGTCTGGGCGACAGAGTGAGACTCCAACTAAAAAAAAACAAAAAACAACAAAAAAAATGTAATAGAATGAGTATAAAAGTTAAAAGAAAAAAGATACAGTTAAGAATACAAATTAATGTAGAAAACAATATTAGATTAGAAGAGAAAAATAAGAGCCCATAATTTATTTCCTAAATACTCTGAGAGAAAAGTAATGAACTTCAATTTTTTCCTCTCACTTTCTAATACATATATATATATTTTTTTTTTAACTGTCAAATATAATGTTTAAAGTGATATTGCATAGTACACTGATTATTAACACTCTAAACACTTGCACCTTCCAAAACTGAAAACACATTTGTTGTTATTTTGGGAGAACTTCAGAACTGAGTCCAGTTTATGATACACTGGAATAATCATTTGAAATAAAGTTATATCACATATATGGCATAGTAAAATAAAATATTAATTTCTTCTGAGTGTTTTCACAATATAAATCCAAAATTTCCTTTGTGTGTAATTGAAAAAATTAAAATCATTGCTTATATTTCTCTCTCCACACATTTTTGTGGCTCACTATTACCAATAGGAAAAAAATATAGATAATACATGGCACATTTCTAAATGTAAAGGTCATTGAGGGAAATAAAGGATTGTACCTTAGATGCTTTACCTTTAATTTCATTTACCTTCTGGCACTTAGATGACAAGCAGAGCAGATTCAATAATCATTCCACTCTGTACTATTCTTGTATTTATAGTTAATGATATTTAAACTTTTAATAATGTCTTTATCTAATGCTACACTAGCTTTAAAATGCCCATCTTATACAAGTGCAGTTATATTCTATTTTATTAATAATTCATAAAATGATTTTATCAATCATGGGATAAGGGACAAAGGAAGGTTAATGATCTAGAGTAAAATCCACTGAGAAACTACATTTTGCATAATGATAGAACAATTAATTTTATGTATGAGAGAATTATAACAATTAGATTACCCAGTATTATTTTGTATTCATAAGGAAAAAAATGTATAATTAACCCAACAAATTTAGTATGAAACATTTAATTCCATCTATTTTTTAAATTTTGTTAATAATTAAGTAAACAATTTATAAAGTAAAGACCACTTATACTGAATATATGCTTTCCTTCCTATGTTAAGGTAAAATATATGGAAACCATAAGTAGAATATGTTTTCTTTATTTTCTGGAACTTATCCATCACTTACAGGAAGATACAACTTGGCTTAAAGCTGATATTAAAATCTAGGCAATTTATACTTTTCAAAAAAAAGTCAGCATTACAAACTATTTTTGCATCACAAAGAACTGAAGATCGTTCTAGAAGAAGACTTCCTTTACAGTAAAAATGACTCAGGGAGAGAAGACATTTGTCCATGGTCTCTAGTTACAACAAAGTGGTCTTGGGACCAGATTCATGGGTGTGTGATCTATGCAGAACATAAAGTCACAGTCTCAGAAAGACTACACTTCCTTTGATGTTTTGCTGTGGCAGTTGTGAAATTCTTAATAATTTTTGTAAAGAGGCGTCCTCATATTTTTATTCTGTAGTGGGTCTTACATGTTGCTGTTCTTGCCTATAGATATTTCTTCTACAACTCTGTGTGTAAAAGGAGGTAAGTGACCTACATTCTTTATCTTCTCAATATATTTATTTATAAAATGACCTTCATCTGCAATAGTAACTTCCTAAACTCTCTGGTGACTGTGATTTTCCAAGGATATTTATAAAATGTGCATGCATTTTCATTCCTCTGTTAATAATGTGTATATTTTATCAACTTGCTATTAGAATATAGAAAAATTATAAATTCTATAGTAAGTTCTTACTCAACTTTAAAAAATGACATCAATTGTTTTGATACTTTATCTAATATTTTTAATTACTTTATAGAACTAAATGGTTGTGAATACTTAAGCTAATGCTATGTATATGTTTATTATACTCTTGAAATATACACATACATGCACACACACACACACACACACACACACACACACACACACACAACTGTGGTGCCCTTAAGACTTTTTTCTTTTAATTGAACTTTTTAGTTTCAGTCTTTCTTTAAACCTTTTTACAGCATTTTGGGAACAGCTGCTTCTAAGATTTATTAGAAACTGTATTACAGCCTGAAACAAAAATTATTCGGGACTTGCTGCTGACCTTTTAAAGTAGTCAGATGACACACACACATACAAAAATCACCAAAAAAGAAAAGCATGTATTATTGGAATCTGATTAATCAGGTGATGCTCTTTTAAAATTATTCCTACAGAAATAAAGGAATATCAACTGGGTAAATGTCCTAATTCAACGATAATTGCAAAGAAGACATTTTAAATATAATTATTCAAAACTTAAAATAATGGTTGGGGACAAAAGTCCAGAATTTTTTAATAAACTACATACATAACCAGACAATTCAACAATACCTATAATTTTATTAGAAAAATAAGTTTATAGAATAGGCTATCATATAAAACTGTCCTACAAAAGATAGATAGATTCAAATGACAATGCTGAAGCTCTTTAAAGTCACCTTGATCCCTGTTGCCCTAAAATTTTATTGGTGAAGCTGGGGGAATAAATAAATGACAGATTTACAAATGCCTTTTCTTGTTTGTTTTTTTTAATTCTGTATTTTAAAGATGTGGGGTACAATTCAGGGTTAAGTATACAAATGTTCATTATACAGGTACCCTTGTTGATGAGATGTGTCACCCATCCCCCGGCAGAATCCCAGTACTGCCAATCCTTCTCCCTCCCCCCTCACCACCCCCAACTCCCTGGCAATTTCCCATTACTGGCAATCCTTTTCTTATAGTATTCCTTTTCTTTAGTTCATTTTATTCTACCTTTCTTTCCTCTAACATTTTTTTTTCCAGAATGTCTGATCTTGGCCACAAATTCATATCTTCCAAAATATATCAAGTTGGTCAATAAAGAACAACTACTTAAATACATAAAAGAAAAAGTTACAATGAGAAATACAGAAAAAAATGCATAATGTTCATTTTAAAAATCCACTATTTGCTTCTCTTTTCTTGCATGACAAAATTCACTGGCAAATTCTCAAGTAGCTATCACTGACTGTAACTGGTATTTTTCAAAATCAATAATAATAATAGTAATATTACTAATAATAAAGAGAATTACCATTATAAAAACATTCTTTCTTAATAAAACAGTTTAATGTAAATAGAGTGACTATTACCAGTATTACCGTCATCAACAAAGCACTTTAGAAAACTTGTTACAGATCATTATTAAAAGAAAACATACGAGCAGTCAACAGACACATGAAACATGACAGTCTCACTAGTCATCAAGGAGATACAAATTAAGACCACACTGAGATACCACCTAACTCCAGTCAGAATGGTCATCATCAATAACTCAAAAAATAACAGATGCTGGAGAGGATGTGGCAAAAAGAGAACAATTCTACACTGTTGGTAGGAGCGTAAACTAGTACAGCCTCCGTGGAAATCAGTGTGGCAATTCCTAAAAGTTCTAAAAATCGACCTTCCATATGACCCCGCAACCCCCCTACTGGAAATATACCCGGAAGAACTCAGGTCACTCTAGAAAAAAGATAACTGCACACATATGTTTATCGCAGCATTGTCACAATAACAAGAACATGAAACCCCATCAAAAGAGGACTGGATTGAAAAATGTGGTACATATACACAATGGACTATTACACAGCCATAAAGAAGAAAAAAATCTTGAACTTCACAGCAACCTGGATGGAATTAGAGTTTATAATACTGAGTGATCTCTCACAGAAACAAAGAGCTGAGTATCATATGTTCTCACTAATAAGTGGACCTTGAACAACTATCATATTACTATAAGAAAAGGATGGAAAGCAAGAAACTGCAGAAGTGGGGAGGAGGTGGGATTGACAGTAGTTGATATCTGCCTGGGGAAAAGAGTGGCCACTCATCAATAGGGGTACCTGTACAACGAATATCTGAATACCTAACCCTGAATTGTATTTTATTTTATTTTATTTTTATTTATTTATTTATTTTGAGTTGGAGTCTCACTCGGTCGCCCAGACTGGAGTGCAGTGGCCGCTCCCAGCCACCGCAGCCTCGACCTGCTGGGCTCCGCGATCCTTCCGCCTCAGCCTTCCGAGAAGCCGGAATTACAGGTGCACGCTACCACGCCCAGCTAATTTTTTGATTTATTGTAGAGATGAGGTCTCGCCTGTCCAGGCGGTCTCAAACCCGCCGGCTCAGGCAATCCACTCAACTCAGCCTCCCGAAGGCACGGGATTACAGGCTGAGCCACCAATAAAAATTAAAAGAGGGAAAAAAGAAAGATCATTATTAAGCTACACTTCCAGTGGATTTCTTAGGCTAGCTCTGTATCATTGTACACCAGAGTTATTCTTTTTTTAAGCAAGTGTAGGCAAACTCTGGCTCTTGGACCAGATCTAGTCCTCTCCCAATTTTTTAAAATGAGTATTTTTTTTTTAATTGGAGTCTCACTCTTTGCCCAGACTGGAGTGCAGTGGCCACTCCCGGCCACCGCAGCCTCGACCTGCTGGGCTCCGGCGATCCTTCCACCTCAGCCTTCCAAGTAGCCGGAAGTACAGGCATGCGCTACGACGGCCGGCTGATTTTTTTATTTTATTGTAGAGATGAGGGCTCGCCAAGTTGCTCAGGTGGGTCTCGAACCCACGGGCTCAGGCAATCACTCACCTCAGCCTCCCAAAAGTGCCGGAGTACAGGCTGAGCCACGGAGCCTGGCTTTAAAATAAGTTTTATCACAACACAGTCACATGTATTTGTTCATGCACTGTCTATCCCTGCTTTTGCAAAGATGAGTGGCTGAGTTGAGTAGTTGCAACACAGTTCATATAACCCACAAAAACTAAAATATTTACTATTCAGTCTTTTACAAAAGAAAACTTGGTGTCCATCGATTTATAGCAAAGCATCTTGAAAGAAGTGCCTATATTTCCTGTACCAATCTTTTTTTCTTCTACTCTTTTCTAAATCCTGTCACTTAGGTTTTGACTCCCAACACTTCATGAAAGCTGTTCTTTCCAAGATTATCAATGACCCCAAACTGCTAAAGGCAAAGGTCATTTATCAGTTCTTAACTTACTGACCTGTATCTGCAGCATTTAACATAGGTAAACATTCTCTCCCTGAGACCGTTTTTCACTTGGCTTCCAGAATGCCATGCTTTCTTTGCACCTCTGGGGCTGCTGCTCATTAGTTGAATTTTCTAGTTGCTTATGTTTCCTTAATCTCAGAATTTTTTACCTCAACGTCTAGTCCTTGAAACTCTTTTTGCTATGAGAAATCATTTCTTTGGTGATTTCATTTAGTCATATGATTTAAAATAGTATATATCAACCGAAAATTCACAAATCTTGTGCCTCCAACTCAGACATTAACCCAAAACTCCAGACTCATTTATTTGGCTGTCTCATGGATATTTTCACTTGACTATCTAATAAACAGCTGAAACTTTAGATGTCCAAAATGAATTCCTAATTTCTGCTTCTATTCGCAAATCTGCTTATTTTTATAGTCTTCCATCATGCAATAAAGATAACCTCATCCTTCCAACTGCTGAGGTCAGTATGCATAGCATCCACCTTGACTGTACTTCTCATGTCTCACAGCTGCCCATCAATAAATCCCACTGACCTTCACAGTATATACAGAATCTGTCCACCTCTCACCACCTCTACTGCTGACAGCTTGACCTAAGGCACCACCAGCTCTCAGTTGGATTGTTGTGATGTCCTTGTCCTAGCATCCTATTTCTATCCTAGTCTTATTTCAGCCAGTTTTCAACAGAGCAATCAATCATAGTAATGCTGTTGAAACTAAGATCACGTGATTTTACTATTTTACTCAAAAATTTCTACTTTACTAAAAATAAGATGGAGGTCTTCCTGCAAACAAAACAAACAAAAATCCTGTAACACTGGGTACCCGTTAACTATTTGATCTTACCTACTACTCTCCTTGTACACACTGAGAAAGCAGACACACTCTCCACTCCTCCCCGTTTCCTGGAAATTTCAGGCATACTCAGATCTCAGGGACATTCTGCTCGTTGGGCCATCTGCCTAGAATGTTCTTCCACAGATGGATTCATGATTCTTTCCATCATTTCCTTCTGATCTTTTAGTGAATGACATCTTTTCTGTAGTCTTCCCTGGTCAACCCAAGAAAAATTCACCTCTCTTTTCTGAGTCTTACTTTTTCTTATTTTTTTTCCTTTCTCTACTTTTCCTGCTCAGCGCTTAAACTATCTAATACATGAAGTTTATTTGTTTATCTTATTTTTATTTCTCTCCACCTCTAAAATTAAACACTATGAGGACAGATAATTATATTTATTTTGTTAACCACTGTTAAATCCAACCCCTAGAGCATAATTTGATATGTAGAAGAGATACATTAAGTATTTCTTGAAAGAATAAAAGTATTGTTTTCATTGAGAACATTAACATTTTCAAAGGATATATTTCTCTTATAATAATTGATAGTTTTCTTCAATGTTTTCTAAGAAATTGAATAAAATTAAAATATAGATGTGAATTTTTTTTAAATTATTAAGGAAGACTTTATAATTATAATAAAATAATACTTAAATATTTCTCAATATATTGAAATACCTGTATATGTATATTTATGCATACAGCATATATTTCTATGTATAGATTATATATGTATTACTTTCCCTACTGAAATGGAAAACTATCTACATGCATTCATATCTATGTGCTTTTGTGTATATTTACATGAGTATATACACATGTATGTATTTGTAAAATAAGAATTAAAATGTATTGCATTGCCACAATGGTAAACACAGATCAAACTAGAATTTAATCTCTGAATAACCCACTTGCCAATTTAATAGAAAGCAGAACCAGAATTTAAACTCAAGTCACTCAGACACCAATTTCAAGCTCCTCATCTTTATTCTAGTGTCTGTTTTTATTTTTTTGTGTGTACTTTGCAAGAAGTATTCAGAAGAAATAAACAAATGTTAAGTCAAAAATAAAATCTAATAACCAGCCGGACTCGGTGGCTCAGCCTGTAATCCCGCGCCTTTGGGAGGCTGAGGTGTGTCGATTGCCTGAGCCCGTGGGTTCGAGACCCGCCTGGGCAGAGAGACCTCATCTCTACAATAAATCAAAAAATCAGCCAGGCATGGTAGCGCATGCCTGTAATTCCGGCTATTTTGAAGGCTAAGGCGGAAGGATCGCCGGAGCCCAGCAGGGCGAGGCTGCGGTGGCCTGGAGCGACCACTGCACTCCAGTCCGGGCGACAGAGTGAGACTCCAACTCAAAAAAAAAAAAAAATCTAATAACCAGAATAATGCACAGTTTCTTTGCAGATGCTATCATATTGTTTCAAATATATAATTCAAAACTAATATAATAAAGTGATAAATGTTATTGAGTCTTTTTGGTCAGGTGTTCATCAGATTGTCAAGGCTTATGAAAAAGAAAGAAGAGATAATAGACAAAAACTGAAAGAGATAGAGATGGAATGAGAGAGGGAGGGAGGAAAGAGTGAGGGAAGGAGAGAGATGGAGAGAGAGAGGAGAGAGAGATTCTCTAACTTTCGGTTCCTCTCCTTTCTAAAACTGGTTCAGCACAACAGTGTGTAACATTCTCAACATCTACTTTACAGAGGACAAAGTTAATGATGTGATGATGGGTAATAAGATGGTTGCCAGCATGGAATAGTTGTAGTATGGTGATCATTTTGGTCATTGTGGCAGAATAGTGACAGTATATGAGTCATCAGATGTACGTTTTTTAAAAACTAGGTGATCCTGCTTTGAATGTATTTTCAAAACAACTTGACCTCAGTTATTAAAACGTATTGCTAAAACCCCTCATTAGTCTTCTGAGTCAACAAAGATGCTTTCATAATCCCTCTTAAAACAAGGCATAAAACCAAAAGCTGAAACCCATATGCTGTTCATTTCATTCAAATATATAAAATGACTTAGGACAGGAACAAGTTTAGAGCACATGAATTTTTTCTTTATATATATATGTCTATACATATGTATGAATATATAATGTATCTATGTGTACATATATGTAGTATATTATATACATTTATATGAGTTTGTATATTATGCCTATATTACATGCACATGTATGTATAATATATAATTTTCTAACTGTAACAAAAATTTAGGGAAAAGGCTCTCCAAACAGTATTGTTGGTTTTTTTGAGTCGGAATCTCAGTCTGTCGCCCAGGCTGGAGTGCAAAGGCATGCTCACGGTCACCGCTGCCTCAACCTTCTAGACTCAGGTGAACATTCCGCCTCAGCCTTCCAAGAAGATGGAAATACAAGCATGCACCACCAGCTAATTTTTTGATTTATTGTAGAGACAAGGTGTCACCAAGTTGTCCGGGCTGGTCTTGAACCCACAGGCTCAGGCAATCTTCTCGTCTCAGCCTCCTAAAGTGCTGAGAAGACAGGCTTGAGTCACCACGCCCAGTGACCCTTTCATTTTCATTGCCTTTATAGCAACACATAGATCATTAAAGCATAATATGGTAGTGATGAGTTCTGACTGTATTAATAGACTCATGCTTAAGAAGAATGAATAGCCTAGTGCAATGAATATTTTATTCACATTCTTGGTGTTACAGAACAATTGCTTAAAGTCAAAGAAATCTCAAAAGAACTATACATCAACAAAATTATGCTATAAAATAGACTTTAAGAAAAACGTGTCTTATCTTTTGTAATCATTCTAAGGCAAAATAAGTGGAGGACAAAGTCTTTCCAGTGTTTGACCCTGAACATTTTGTCCTGCTGTGCAATTTAGAGACAAGGCATTGGAAACAAGACGAAAGAGGAGGCAATGGAATTAATGGGAAGACTGGTTTGTTTCTGGAAGCAAATTGGTATGCAAAACAAATACCTTCCCACCCACCCCCCAATAAAGCCACCTGCTTAAATATTTTTTAAAAAGGCGGAAAGGTGATATATATGCAGAAGTATATATATACACACATACTTTTATATATGTGCTCAAATTATTGTTTCCTTTTTATATTGTGAAATATTTTAAATCCTGCACATGTACCTCTTGAGTCTAAAATAAAATAAATTCAGAGAGAGTAATATAATAACCCTCACTGAGGTTTTGTGGTATACTGTAACATGTTAATAAAGCTGTCATGTTACTATATTTACTTAAACTATTTTTAATAAAATGAATAAGATAGAGATGAAATCCATATTTTAATCCTCACAAAAGCCTATTTCCTTTTTATGTGTCAGAGGCAACCACGCTTCTGAAATTTGCTTGTATCTTTGAATTCATTGTTTATATAGTATAAGCAAATTCAGAATGAGGATGAAATAAGACTAAGCATTTCTCTTTCACTTACAAATCATAAATGGAAGAGTTATAACTAAGTAATATAATTTTTTAATTTTGTATTTTTAATTATTATAAATACATAATAGTTGTACTTATTTACAGGGTACATGTGATATTGTAATATGAGCCTACAATGTGTAATGACCAAATCAGGGTAAGTGGGTGATTCATGATCTTAAATATTTATCATTTCCTTGTGTTAGGAACATTCTAAGTCCACTCACCTAGCTATTTTGAAATATACAATAAATTATTGTTAATTATAGTCACCTTATTGTGCTACTAAACATTGATCTCTTTTATCTAGCTATATTTTTTATTTAAAAAACTCCTCTTTAGTTCTCCCTCCCTACTATAATTCCAAGCCATTATTCTACTCTTTATTTCTACGAGATCAATTATTTTAGCTCCTGAACATGAATGAAATCATGCAATATTTGTCTTTCTGTACTTGGCTTAATACTTAGCATAATATCCTCCATTTCCATCCATGTTGTGGTACGTGACGGAATTTCATTTCTTTTTATGGTTGAAGTACTAGCCATCTGGGGACAACCTCTACAACCCCAATACCACCAAAATTTTTCAAACTTTCCAATCCTAAGCCTGCTTGGCCTGCTTAACTTGTCTTGTTCCCCACCTTTTTTTTTCCTGAAAGTCACAATAAAGTCTTTTCCCTCACTTTCTCTCCCTCCTGATCAACTTTAGTGCATACCCATGTGGCCCTGCTTGACATGCTATGCCTCCTGTATCTAGAAATCTGTGCAGATAAAAATTTCTTCCTTTCTGAAAGTTGAGTCCATATCTGTGTGTCTTATCACACCTGATTAAAACAATTCTCAGGTACCCTTAAAATTAAAGAAAATAAAGTCATGAATATTAATTTTATTGGATAAATATCCTGCTTAAGCATTTTCTTATCAAATCTTTTCTTGTTTTGTGAGATTTTGTAATTTAAAATAGGCTACAATAACCACTTCACTTGTAATTACAACTTGTTTATGAAAATATTTTAAATGTGTGTATATAAATGCAATTATGCTAACATGAGGGAAAGATCGATAATTTTAAAAATAATCCTGCCTTTAAAATGGTTTTATAAAACGTCACAGACTTCAGGGTTAATTTTAACTCAGTTGTAAAAGTTTGATACAAAATAGAATAAATCAAAAGCAATTTTAATGCTTTGGACCACGTTTGTTAATCATATACCCATTAATACATTATTTTTCTCCTCTTTTGACTAGACACTTTCCTGGATAGTGAATCAAAGCAAAGAATAAACCCATGCTGAAAAGATGTTTTATCCTCGTCTATCTTCAGTCCATAAATCAGTTAATGGGGAAGCTGAAGTAGTTTTCTAAACCATTGTATTTAGCATTTATGTACCTTGAATAGGCTTTGACATAATCACAGAAGCAACAGTCATAGAAGCTGTTACAGATCAAGAAGTCAGAGGAGAGAATTGCAAGGCCCTGACACACATTTATGGAATAAAACAGCAACTGCTGAAAAGCATTGTGACTGTGGTCACCAGTCAAAAAAGGGTACAACAAGGTTATATTGTGTTATCAAGGCTGAATTTCTAAGAATGTTAGCTTAGCAGAAGATGATTGGAACAGAAGACAAGGCATCTGCAAAAATAAAATAAAATAAGAAAAATAAACCACTGAATAATAGATGGTAAGAAAATCCTAGCAACAACAACAAAAAATCAGAGTACTTGAAACTCAATTTAAATGAAGTTCAGAGAAATGCTAGAATGAGAATGCATGCATTTGCCCTGAAACTCTTACCCCAAAAGTATATCTTTTTAGACCGTCAAAGAGATACATGAAGGATCTGGCAACCGAAGGAACTTAGTATTTTTGCCACATTCCATGAATATTTACTGAGCATTCTTGTCATTGTCCCATACATGGATAGACTATTAAAGGAATGCTGAAGGAACAATAATCATTTCCAATTATATTAATATGTGAATTAAAGAGATGATTCAAATGTGGTGTGACTACCATGCCACCTTCTTTAAACATCTTCCCCCACAATATTTACTGCTGTGGAATATATAATATCCAGCAAGAAAAGCTGTCTATTATTCTACTTAAAGGTAATAAGTAATCCCACCCAAAGTAGAGTATTTTCTCATCATTCGTTGCTATACCAAAATTTTACATAAATATATATTCACAAAATCTTTAAAAATGTAAAATGTTAAATATTTACATAAAGTACTGATAAAGCTATTTTTCTGTTCAACTTGGTCTGGGATTAGGTATTCTGATACATCAAATATTTGATTAATAATAGCTTATCATATATGTTGCAAAGTATAGCCTTCAGAGTAGTATCTCTACAATATATAAACTTAGTTTACTCAACTAAACATGAGGCATAGACTATATAGAGACTGAAAACAGGGACATAAATTTTTTGCTGTGAAGGAACTCACAAAAAGACTAGAGCAGTCATTCAAGTGAAGCATTGTTTTTGATGCTTTCTAAGAAATATAACTAGTGCCTAGTACAGTACCTGACTCAAAGGAGATGATCCAAAATTTTTCTGATTTACAAGTGTTATATAAATATATTAGTAAACATGTTATGGGCACACTAACTATGGGAAATTTTACTGTATCTGTGCTATTACAGATGTGTGAGGAGTTGGTGACAGCTTGTGTATGAATTTATCAGGGGTAGAAGCAGTGAGAGTGAGTAAAGTCATTTCAGAATGAATGATTATTAGTATGAGCTAAAGCACCAAGACATACATGAAAGCCCATCATATATTTTTTAAAATCTTGATAAGTATAGAAGAACATGGAGACATTTGAAAGTAGGCTGAGATTTAAAGATCAGCATACCATAGGGTGTGATTTTTACTCTGCATTTAAGCCCCTATCTAATGTCTACAGATTAGAGACTGTAATTGCATGTGCTTTTGGCTAATATGTTTCCAGACCTGCTTGAACCCACCTCATGCCAGAAATATGAAAATATGGACCATGTCTTGTGAAAGATTAAGTAAAGCACTTCTTTTTCTTCTGACTTCAAAATCGCATAAATCTCAGAACCAATTACAGCCCGTTTGTAATCGGTTCATTGTCATAACTAAGCAACATAAATTTCCTTTAAGTAATTTCTGTTATATTTTTGTTAGTCCTGAGTTGTTGTGGTCTACATTAAATGAAACAAAGTGCTTGTCTCAAAACATTCCAAAAGCAAACTGGCTATAAAATTACAACAAATGGCCAAATGACACTTTTTATTTCCCATGGCAGAGGGTTTTTTTAAAATCCAATATTGTTGTTCAATAGAATTACAGAGCAATATTGATTTGCATAAAATTATTTTTAGAAGTTCACAAGTTCTAACAAAACAAAAACCTCATAATTATAAACTATACTTGGGAAGCAAGCTAATGTTAACATTAGCATTCATTTTGTGCTTACTGATTCAGGTTCAGGTACTGTATTCTTTTGTTAGGGCTCACATAAATTGCCACAGAGTAGCAGATAATAAACAGAAATTTATTATCTTGTAATTCTGAAGGCTGGAAGTCCAAGATCAAGGTATCAGCAGGCTTAATTTCTTTGGAGGCCTCTCGCCTTGGCTTGTAGAAGGCCATCTTCTCCCTGTGTCTTCATATGATCTTCCCTCTGCCTCAGTCTGTGCCAAATTTGCTCTTCTTATGAGAACATCAGACATATTGGATTAGGGTCTATTCTAATATCTTAATTTTAACTTAATTACCTCTTTAAACGTCCTATTTCCAAATACTATCACATATTGAAGTACCATGGGTTAGGATTTCCACATATGATTTTTAGGGTAACAAAGTTTATTCTTATGGAATATTGTATATACATTGTTCTATTTAATCTTAAAAGCCAACTTGTCCCAAACTATTTTGTACATATTTTACAGAGGAAATATTTAAGCAAGACAATGGTTACTAACTAACTTAACTTCACACAGCTAGTAAGTGAAGAAGTTGTCACATATAAATACTGGCATTCTCGCTCCAATTTTCATACTAGTAACAACCATGCAATATTCCTATTGAATCGATTTCATTTTTTAGAGAAAAGTGATCTTATACAAATTTCTTCAGTTTCTCTACTTTATATCACAAAAATCTCTCTGCATTTTCAACATTATTTTTATCATCTATATTCTTTCGAAGGAAGTAGCATCTTACCTCATTGACAAGATTTTACTCTGTGCTACAATTTTCTCTCTTGTACAACTTCAATATTTTTCCTTTCATAAGGTTTTCATGTTCTCCTTTCACTTTCATAGTATATCATCTAAACCACTCTCAAAGATTCTCTTTCTCATTTCATTTACTATCAAAATGCTTTTTTTAAAAAGTGATATCAGCTACACTCAACTAATTTTTTTTCCTTTTTCTTTTTAAGTAAAACATAGATCATTTAACTGATATCCTTCTCTCAGTCAGTTTTCATTAGGACAGTGTATCTGATTTACAAATTTTCCTCTGCTTTTACTACCCTGATACACCACTCTACTTTTTCTCTGACATAACTTACGATTCTCAGAAAGTTTACATAACTTTCTAAAGCCCCTTCAGGTTTAATAGACTGAGAATATTTTATTCATTAAGATTCTTTCAGAGGAGTCAAGGTATATCAAGGACATATAACAATAAGCAAGAAAAGTTGATTGTTAAACTGCTTTCAAAAGAAGATAATCCTACTAACTAAAACCTTAGTGTTTTGCTGGTTTGAGTCTAACAAAGAGAGGGAGAATGGGAAGCAGGTAGAATTTAGAACAGGCTGAATTGCTTTCCCTACTACAGATAAAATACGCCACTAGCTAGCCTCTTTGAGAGGAAGGACCAAGAGATGTAAATATCAGCCACCAGGACAGCCACAAACATTGGTGACAAGGGTTAACAAAGGGCCATGAAGCTGTATGCATGTATCATCAGGGCTTTTAAATTTGTAGGTTGTGAAATACAGAATGTATCCCATCTCTATCTGTTTCCCTGAAAATTATTTTATATATATATATATATTATATATATATATATGATATATATATATATATATATATATATATAATTATATTATATTATTATATATATATATATGTTGTTTACTACTACTGTTTGCTTGTGGATTCTTTAGGAAAATTCAAAGACACATGGGAATTCCGGTGGGAAATAGAATTTAAAAGTCATGATGATAAAGAATGAGTTAATATCTAATTATAGCATCTACAAGTAGAAATAATGATAGAGGAAAAAATAAACACATAAAAACAAGTGCTTTCTAGCATGCCATCCAGTGAGTTATTAAATTGTTAGATGTACTATTCCTATTCAGTAAGTTAGTCTACATAGAGAAACAAAATTTTAGTCCATTAATTATCCAGAAATTTTATATAATTTAAAAGTGATATAAAAATCTTTATATTACACACACACACACACACAACATAGACAAACACACACACGCAGGCTTTAAGATTAATTATTCAGATTACCTTTTCAGAAAATTTAGATTACATACTTCATTTCTCTTCTTTAGTGAACTCAAAAAGTATCCAATAATAATGTTTCCTGACCTGCTTGAACCCACCTATACACTACTGAGCTAATATAAAATATGAAAATGTGTATTCTCTGAAACTGACTGGCAGTATTTATTTTTAATATAAATTATCTTCTTGTTGTTTTAGCTTTCCTTAAAAAAAAAGTATTCCATTTCTGTACAACCATGTATATAATGAATCACAAAAATCCTTAAGGACAATGGTTATATTATTTACCATTAATCTCCTTATTACGAGTCACAACACAAAAAGGAGGGAGGAAATTACAATCTTATGTGAACATGATGCACATTCCAGAAGGAATATTTATCATATTATATCACCAGGGGCTTCCATTTTTATCCAGTAAAAGTGCCATCACAATTTCACACTTAATTTTCCTACAGCATGACATTTCTGCACCACTCACCGAATACAGAAAGAATACCTTAATTCAATGGATAATGTCTGCATATGGAATGGTCTTCCTAACTCCTTTTATAAGCACATCGATAGGTCTGATTGCAAAATAAACCCTTTCTTTATTGTCTGTTGATCAAGTTAAAATTGGCAGTTAGAAAATGGAAGAACATACAATAAAAAAGGGGTGTTTGTAGCTATCAGACATTACACAACTTTTAGAGGTTATTTTCAGCGTCCTCATCTCTGATTCTGGAGCCATTGGCTTTAATACATCTCCTAGAAGATGATATAGCATCATTTCAAATCAAATAGCTGGGTGTATATAAAAGTGCTTACCTTTTTAACCAAGATAGTTGGAATTCTTCAAATTGCTAATTCCAGGGAAGGGTCCTTGAGTCACATAACACTGACTTTGCTCTACACCATGTCAGGTTTACAACAATCACAGATTCATCTGTGGGTAGGTGTGTGTGTTACTTCCCTCCCCTTCCTTTTATAACCTCATTCTTGTACCCAAAGTTTTATTTCACAGACTATCAAAGGAACTAAGAAATTGCTATCTTTGTTAGTGGGACCCTGTGGATGACTCATAAACATACATTTGGAAGGTTGGCAAAATATTGTACTATGAATGTCCACTAATGATGTCCCATTGTTTTTAAATCTCCTTCTCAGTGTGGAACTGCACTAATTAAGAGCTGACATAGGCACAACTCAGTTTCCTGAGGTGCCACACAGTTAATATTAGTCAACTCTGTGCTTTCTCAGTCGTTCTGGGATTGCTGGAGCGCTTACACCATACTTTGGATCACGTAGGGGAATAAAATTATATATTTCATTTGAGCATGATTCTCTCTCCCTTTGCTCTGAGTTTATCTAAAGTCCTTCTCAATAGAAAGTTTTTTTTGTTTTTCCTTAACTAACTTTGCAAAAGTAACAGGTAGATATAAGGTCATATACCAACTCAGTAATTCATTGATGTTTTAAATATACAATTGGTTTTTTTCCCCCAGTACTCTTTAGATGACCTAGATACCGCAAGATAAAGCATGAACATTATTATACTATAACATATACCATCCATCAGCAAAATCTGTCATTAAAATAATTGACACCTTTAATTACTTGCTTATTATTTCAGATATAAAACATTTGACCTCAAAATCAGATGAGGGAACAAAGGTTTTCCTGGTAAATTACACTAACCAGAAAAACAAATTAAATGCAGGACTGTAAGTCTAAAGGTTGTGTGTAAACCATTAAGCAGTAAAGGCTCATAAGTGCTTTCTTGTTTTCCAGGGAGAAGAGGATCTCTACTCTGTTTCTTGCCTTTCCTTTGATTCACACTATATTTAGGAGAAATAACCAGTGTTGCAGAATTGATATCTATCAAAATTAAGCACATCTTTTAGACTATTAACCAAGAAGTTAGCGACTGATTTTGCTGTTTGCATTTATAGTCGATCCCTACAAAGGAAGCATTTAAATTCTGTTGCATATATTGTTCCATTCTATTTTTCTTTCTTCCTTATATATATACTTCAATTATTTTCTATTTTATAATAGATAAGCATCAAATTTTTACAAATATTTATTTATTTATTTATTTATTTATTTTTGAGTTGGAGTCTCACTCTGTCGCCCAGACTGGAGTGCAGTGGCCTCTCCTGGCCACCGCAGCCTCGATCTGCTGGGCTCCGGCGATCCTTCCGCCTTAGCCTTCTGAGTAGCCGGAATTACAGGCATGCGCTACCACGTCCAGCTGATTTTTTGATTTATTGTAGAGATGAGGTCTCGCTGCCCAGGCGGGTCTCGAACCCGCGGGCTCAGGCAATCCACTCACCTCAGCCTCCCACAGGCGCGGGATTACAGGCTGAGCCACCGAGCCCGGCTTTCTACAAATATTTATAAGCATTTTAGTTCCTCCATAACATAACATTTTATGGTAATAACAAATGAGCATTTATATTAAAAACATTAACAAGCTGCTATTTTACAGAACTGCTAAATGCATAGTGTGAAAAAATTATAATAACTTAAATAATTACTCTTTATAATATTGTCATTACTAGTTGGCAATAAACCATGCCAGCAACATTTGTGCAAAAAATATAAAATGTAGATATTTTTCTAAATTGCTTTCCCAATTTAGCATGTCTGAAAGGAAAATTAAATATGGTCTTTGAATACCATGAATCATTAAATAAATTCAGTGTATTGTAAGAGAAAGAGAAAGATGAAATTATGTTGATAAAGCTTAATTAAATGATCTAAGAAGTAGAATAATATCAATATCAACTTTTATTTTTATAACTCAATTTAAACACAAAACTTTTTCTGAAGCTATTCCAACTCCCGTATAAACTGAATGTTGCAAATTTGAACTAATTGAATGTACCCATCTGCTTAATCTTACATATACAGAACTCACAAAGAATATTTATTTATTTATTTCTGACCGTATTGCTATTAAAATGATACCTATAGTACAAGACAGTATTTAGAGGGAAAAACTAGGTTTCTCTCAATAAATATTCATATATTCTAGAGAAGAAACATGGGTCTAAAGTTTATATAGCACACTAACAATCCAAACTTGCAATTCAAATAAACCATCTGCAGTCAGCCTAATGATCCATCTGTGCAGATATTTAAAAACTGACAACACAGGTGAACAGTCACAATAAATTTCACAAATTAAAATACATAAGCATTTATGCACGTGCACACACACATTCATATCTCAGTGACAGTTATTTTTTTTAAATTACCAACTTGAAAACTCAACAATAACTTAGTCTTACTGTGCATTCTGCCTTTTCTTAATTCTGTCTATGTGGATAAATAAGAAAATTTAAGCACCTATGTCATCCATTTAGCCAGAAAAGATAATCTGGAAAAATCAAGTCACATCTCCTCTTTACAATATAGAAAACACAGAGAATGAAGGCTCAACAAGCTGAACTATCTATTCAATTTACTTAAATCTCCCTTTTAATAATATTATGCTTATTGTATCTGTTCATACATACCATAGATAATGTCTCATTCTTAGCAACAATTATAGTCCATAAATTTCTAATGTATTTAATAAGATTGATGTTTACAGTCACAAATATTCCTGAAAATGCAAAGCACTAGTAAGCCATTATCTTTAGTGTACAAAGATAAGGAAGAGACTAGGAACATTTACATTTACGTAACCAAATAATGTAAGTTAATTTTATATTAACTGCATACCTTTATCACAAGGTTAAGTTCCTGCCTAAGTCTGCTTACTAATAAGAGTAAATATTCAAAGTTTGTTTTCCAAAAACCAATGACCTAAAAACTTGAGATGATGAATGCCTTTCATAAAAAACTGCATTTGCTAGAATGCTAGTGCTACGAGTTTGAATCTGCTCACTAAACTACCTATCATGACTGCAATAAACTACTAAATTAACTAAAATATTGTAGAAGACTGTGTGGATTTATTTTTTGGGGTGGAGTTAGAAAAGGTATGGGCTATCAGCATGGTCATTCATTAAGAATAATATTTTTAAAAATACAATAATGATTACTGATATGCTAATTTCAATAAATTTTCCAAATTTTATTCCTGCATGCTCCATAGAAAACCCCCATTTTATAAAAATTTCCAAATGTCACTCTTCCATAGTCTGTATAAAGTATAATCATTTGGAATATTTCCATTAGATGTAATTTACCTTTATTACTAAACCAAACATAAAAGATACGACTTTTTAAAATCTTTATTTTAAAAATTCGTATATTTTGAATATTTTAAATCTGAAATTTTTAATGGGATAATATTTTTCTGTGCAGTAACTTTTCATATATTGTTCCTGATAGAAAATACAAAATTCAGATTTATTTTCTTTGTTCATGACTTTATAATATGTAGCAAGCTTTTTTTTATTTTGTGAAATTAATGGTATAGCATGAGGATGAATAAAACATGTAAGTTCATTTCAGAATTTATACATAGAGATACAGTATTTGCAAATCTGATATGATGAAATTGAAAATGTTTTATAAGAAGAGGCAATATTTCCCCCCAATTTATCCTGTTTTTCACTTATACCCACCAAGTTTATTCAGCTATAACGTAGGCAAGTATCATTCCTTTTCCCTTCTTGCAAAACCCAAAAACTAAAGAACATGAGTTTTTGGAAGGAAAAAAAATGATCATGCTCTGATTTAAAAGTGATAACTATGAGGACAGAAAATAATTAGGCAATGAAATTAAATAATAGATGAAATCTTGCAGAGAATTTTGCATGTGTTGTATACTTGGGTTCAGGAAGTACAGTTTTCCTGTGCCCATTGTTTCATAATCTTTGTCTCCAGCAAATGTTGTCTCTAGAATTCTCTCCTACAGGTTTTGCATGCCTTGAGAAGAGGCTAAGCCCGTAGTCACATACTGCTGAATAGCCATGGGGTTAGATATTGGCAAGGGTTTTATCCTTTTTAGACTCCTCACAAAGAAAATTTAAAAAAAAAATCTCAAAAACTAACATAGGAAGCATAAGAAAATGGAAAGGAGCACAGATAAAGAAAAAGAGGCATTGCCTTCCTGCAGACAAGCCTGCAGAGCTACGTGCACTGCACAATCTTTTCTTCACTGCTTTTGTTGAAAATGCCAAATGTTCCTATATTATCCTAAAGAGTACAGCTGTCTGCCTGTATAGGCCAAGTCTGTAATCCCAAATACATTCCAAACCTTTTCCCTTGAGGTTCTTTGACCAAACACATCTAACATCTCTTGGTAGGATATGGTCAGGTTTGGTGACTGTCCTATGGGGAAAACATTACTCATACCAAAATTTTTCCTAAGCCCCTTGCCAACTCCCTTTTTTTTCTGGAAGAGTACATGGACATATTTGGAAATAAGATGAGCATCTCTGTGGAAGACCTATTAGATAGGGAAAACGAATAGAACACTGGAGTTGTGTAGAGGTCTAGTCTATTTGTGTCCAAAGAACAAGAGAAACACTTTAATTTGGAACTGCTGATTCAGGGAAAGTCTAATAGCAATACTAAAAAAATGACTGAATAAAGGAAATCCTACTCTTCTTCTCTGGCTAAAAAGAAAAAAAGTGTTCAATGAGAGATTATTGCTCAGGAAATACTTCTCAGTCACTCATTTATTTGTTCAATGTAGCAATTATACACCAGCAGGGTAGAGTGAAATAGACAATAGAAAGTTCGCCTTTGGGCACTACCGTCTTCTCCTCTCCATCTAACTTTTTCTTTATATTACAGCATTTATCACACTGTATTAAATTGTGTTCATACCTACCATTTCAACTAGACTGAAATTTCTTGAAGGCAGTGTTTTCCTTTCTCATTATGGTGACCCTAATTGCTCTAAAATTATAGTTTTCAAGATGGGATACTTACTCTGTGTTTCGTGAATAAATGATTTCATCAACAATTTTTCATATTCTCCTTCCATTTTTCCCTTACCATAAGTTCCAGTTTCACTGTTGCTTTACTGGTACTGATACCATTTTTCTTTCCCTGTGCAGCATTCCACTTCATATTGATCATTATGAAAGTACATTGTGTTTGTGTATGCGTGTGCTCGTTTTTAATCATTAAACACATTTGTTAGTACCCTTCCCCACCCTTACCCACACTCTGTGAGATATGTCCAAGTTGCAAACTGTGTGACTGTCACTTCTGAGGATTCAATGGTTCAATTTAGATCTTTTGATAAGTTCGATCTGTACAGAAGATTTGGGGTCTGTTGCCAAGAACCTTGTAGAGGTTCCACAAAGGTGTTATGAGATCAAAATATTTTCCTTTGTGTGACATAAATCAAAGAGTGAACAGGAAGTTAAAGATTAGTACCTAGGTGGTATGGAAATTTGTCCCAAGCAACAAGAAGTAATGGCCCAGAGGAGGGTGTTAGGGGAGAAGAAACAATCTGTTCCCCTCATAGTTTTTCTGAACATTGATAATCCTAAAGTAAGGTATTTAGTATCTTATTTTCATATAACAGGGGGGCAGTTTTCCAAACATTCAAAAGTCTGAAAACTTCTGGAAATAATACAACCAATGTTTTTTTTAAAGATTTATGCCTAAGGTTTTTAATTTCATCAGTTTCAGTTATTTCCTACAGGTATAATTCATAGATAAATCCATTAACAATTATTCATCTCATGCTGTCTGATAAACAACGAAAGGAAGTATAAGGTAAAACATTATTATGTATTTAGAGATTGTTTATTTGAATATGTTTGCTATAATTTTCCATAAGTATCTTTTCTATATCTGTACAGCACCAAATCTGCACATTTGCATAACAGAAATTAAATATAATGAGGTATTTCAGTATAGGTATTTTAAAATAATAGAAATTAAATGTAAGTAGAATTTTCTAAACAGCTACTTTTTATTCTCATTTTTAGTTTGTTCTTGAAAAATTTTATACACAATATTTTTCAAGTGCCACATTAAGTACATTTTTTACTTTTTCTTAAAAAATATCTTTACTTATAGTTAATTTTCATAAGATGAATAGTCAGAAATAGCTGAACAAACATAATCAATATTAATAGACAAGTCTAGTATTGCATTTAGTAGTAAATAACAATACAACCTTTCAGTATTATGTTGAAGTTGCCTAATACCCATGTTATAAATGGAGACAAAACCAAATATTTACCTTCATATTCCCTCATTCACTCTCCCTCCTTCTATTTCATGAATAGTCTTTTTATATACCTATAAATATGATAAGTATACCTGGCACGCAAAATAAGACTGGGCAGTATTCAAACTTGTAGCAAAAAGGACAAACATTTAATGTATTACACAGTAAAGATAATGAATATTATATTTGCCAAATATATTTAACCTCTACTGTCATAAAAGTGATCACCATCATATGGTGAATCCTAAATAAAGTCTCTAAATATAACCATTTAAACTTAAAATAGTACATAGCTTTTTTGTATATATCAAACAGTATTTTTTTTGGAAAAGATAAGTGATCTCTTTTGAAATGGAGATAGACATATACAGACATAATTTTTTCAACATAACTATCTTTCAACTGGACATCCTACATTATTGATTCTAATGATCAGCTGTGATTTATTTATGGAACTTTTCATGGAAACAGTTCAAAGATTTGAGGCACTCATATCTGATGCAGTAAATAGTCTACAGGGCTTAGCAACTTTTCTGGCAACAAATTATGCCCCAAATTTGATGCTCATATTTTACTCTTGATATGTTTCTTTTAAAAATGCTATTTTAATCCAAATAAGACAATATATTTTGTTTCTTTTTTACAGTTTAAATAGTTCAGAGTATTTTCTATTCAAGTAATTCTCAATCTGAGAATTATTCTTTCCCATTCACAAGGTCACTTGGTCTCCTTGTTAAGACCATGTACACTAGACCAAAGTCTGAGTTGCTAAATTCTGAGTGGAACACTTGTCCCCAGCCCTTAGGATGTCTGAACTTGGGTCAGAGAGCAAATGTAGCTAACCTCAGTACTTTGGTTGAAACTTTAAGATGTAAAACTGTGAAGCTATTAGTGTCCTTATCCATATTTTCTACCATGGCAGCCTGCAGTAATCCAGATGACAAAGCCAATCGCCAGAGAGAAGGAAAACAAGCCACTCATAGTATTCAAAAAAATCCATATCCTTGTATATATCATTACCATTAATTCTAAATGTATGCAGAAGTTTTCATGATATCAACAAGAAAAATCCAATTGTAAAGTATTTTTGAAGAAGATATGTGGGCAGCCAACAGACACATGAAAAAGTGCTCGGCCTCACTAATCATCAGAGAAATGAGAATCAAAACCACATTGAGATACCACTTAACCCCAGTAAGAACGGGCATCATTAATAAAACAAACAACAGCAGATGCTGGAAAGGATATGGAGAAAAAGGAATGCTTGTACACTGCAGGTGGGAATGCAATCGAGTGCAACCTCTTTGGAAGACAGTGTGGCAATTTCTGAAAGAATTAGAAATTGACCTTCCATATGACCCAGCAATTCCCCTATTGGGAATATACCCAGAGGAACTCAAATCATTCTACAAAAAAGCTACCTGCACACACATGTTTGTTGCAGCCCTATTCACAATAGCAAAAACATGGAACCAAACATGCTGCCCATCAAAGCTGGACTGGATTTAAAAAAATGTGGTACATATACAAAATGGAATATTATGCAGCCATAAGGAAGGACAAACATATGGACTTTGTAGCAACTTGGAGGGATTTAGAGTCTATCATACTCAATGATCTATCACAGAAACAAAGAACAGAGTACCATATGTTCTCACTCATAAGTGAATCTTGAACAACTATCAGAATAGAATAAGAAAGGGATTGACAGTAGTGGGAAACTGCTGAGATCGGGGGTGGGATTGGCATTTGAGAGAAACTGTCAGGGTACAGAGGTCACACCTCATCAACAAGGGTACCTTCATAATGAACATTTGTACACCTAACCCTGAATTGTACCCCACATCTTTAAAATAAAATAAAATAAAAAGTATTTTTGAATTAATATATTTGTTATACATTTTCTGAGATTAAAAAAACTAAAACTGCATCTCTCACAATCTTGTACTTGGTACAAGGAGAGAGTACATGGCATTTCTTGATGTTCACATATTATAATCATGCTTGAAAGATGAAAACCAATGACAAACATCTTCCGGGATCCTGGTCTCCAAATGGTACATGACACATAAGAATCACATAAATTTCTCAAATGCTTCCCAAGTACCCAAGCTTCACGAATACTAAATCATAAATATTAAGCTCTTCTAATATGTCACTTTGCTGCAGTCTTTACGTACATTATTGCATTTAGTCCCTAAAGCAACTTTTTGAGATTGTACTGATTACTTTCATCTTACAGTTGAAGAATTTGAATTTACAGTGGAAGACCAGAGGTAGAAATCAAACCCGGTTTGACTGAAGTCAATGCATTTGACTATTACAGTATACATTCTCAAAATTATTAATCTAGTGAGACAATATGGTGGTAAGAATTGGCGAGTAAACAGATAGCTTCAGCCTAACTGCTATCCTTTAGGTTGCAATAAGTTGGGCCAAAAAGCTATAAATGTCAGAGTGAGTATTTTAGCCCAGGTAAGCCTCGTGCTTATTCACTGTGATATCATAAGGAATTTCTTAAAAGATATAACTCAGCTTTTCCAGTACAACCCGAGAAAAGCATTGGCATATGTATGCATGCTACTCTATCTAGAAATATATAATCGAGACTTCCAACAGAGATATTTAGCAAAGCTAAAAGGGAGCAAGAGATGCCTGTTTCAGGGAAGGCATCATCTCTGAATAAGAAAGATAAACAAATTAAGTGGCTTAACTTGAAAGTAGTACATGTTTAACTCAATAAATAAAATAAATTATAATATCCACTATTTATTGAGCTATTATAATGTGCCTGGCACTATATTGTGTTATGATCCTGACATGTTTTATTTTATGCAATTCTGGAGCAACTTATGTGATAGGAAGTGCTATTTTCCTCATATTACAATGATTTAGTAGAGGTTAAATTAAGATAAATAATTTTTCTGAGTTTCAGAAAATATACACATATATATTTATATAATCAATATTTCGATGAGCTTTTATATACAATAATTAGGTTAATGTATTTTCTTCTAATTTTCATTCAATATATTCTAATAATTTAGCTCATTAAATGAATTCATCATATATTTATAATGCTAAATTACATCCAATTTGCCAATAAGCTTGCATCCTATAAAACTTAAATTGCATTTATAATTACAAAATAAACACGGCAAATCTACTCTTATTCATTATTATGCTATTTACTTTATCACCAGACTGACAATGGTAAAACCAAAATGACCTATGCTATACTAGGTTAGAGTTGGCTCAATGTCCCCTTCCCTGTTTTTCTGGCAGTGAATGCTTAATGTGATAAAAATCTTCCTATGTTCCTATGTATTATTCCTTTTCCTAATTTTGTTCTCAATGAAAATAGAATGTTTCATCAGATAAAGAATATAAATGTTTCATGTAGATGTTAACTTTAGAAAACAATAACAGATATTACCTCTTCTACTACTGTAATTTCTAATATATTGTTAAACAGCAAGTTAAGTTACTTTTTAAATTGCAAGTGAAAATACTCCCAAACTCACTACCCAGGTTTTAGAATGGGCACTCCACTCATGGGTGTGGGAAGGTGGAGGAGGGGCATGTACGTGTGTGTGCAAGTGTGTGTCTGTTCAGGCTTTGGTCAAAGCATGTCATACAATATAGCAAATGTAGGGTTCTTACTAGCAGAGAACGATTTCATTTGGACTTCAGTTTTGTGTTACTGTACTACCAAATATTTGTTGAAATTTTTGATGATGGTGATCTATTACAAGACATTTTTTCAAAAGCAATGTCCAAATTTAAATAATTGACTAGATAAATTATCTACTCGTGCTTAGTAGAATTGTTACCATAGCAAAGAAGTACACAGAAAAAAAACTCAAACACAGCAAATGTATGTTTTTAAATCAGAAACAGGATTTAGAAGAATAAAACTAAGATTTTTAGTTTGCTTGCCCAAAGCCTGTGATTCTGTCTTCAATGGAAGCAAGAATTCTTTAAATATCAACTAAACACATTTTTATAGTTACCTCAACACAAGCAATACTATTTAAACCACAAATGGCAAATTGAAAGAAGAAGAATATACGCAAAAACTCAAAAGATACACATTGCATTGTTGAATTATTAAGGTTGTGAAATTAAAACATGACAAATGATAATAAAAGGTTATCATTGAAACTATCTTTTAGAGAGAAGACCAAAAAAAGAAAAGAAAAGAAACACCCAACTAAGCCAAGGAACTTTAAAAATTGTTTCTTAGTATCAATAGTTGACATTGCTAAACCAAGTGAACATTTGAGTAAGTTAATATGCATAAAGTTTTTTGAATTACGGTTAAGGGGAATATTTCAAATCTGGGGGAAAGAAGCATAAATAGATGTCAACAAGATAAGCTAAAAAGATTGCTTTCCCGTTACCTGTCCTGAGAATTAGGACCTCAGCAGTGCTGCTTCTAGGCCCAAGTGATAGAGTAATTTTTAATATTGTGATGTCATTTAAAGGTTTGGGGATATTAAAAAGTCACAGAAATATATTCTTCAATGGAGGCATAATACAAAATAAAAATATAATTTAGAATCTAATAGAGTAAGAAAACTGAATAAGTTTTACTTTGCCAGAGCTATAGAGGGATCATTTTTCTCCCATTTCTCCCTCAATAGATAAGAAATCTAAGAGCTTTCTAAGTAAAGTAGGAGAGAATGATCTTTATGACTCACTCTTATTATCATGGAAGATCTCAAACGTTCATTTTCTTACCATAGGACAACAATTCTGAATTTATAGCTTTCAAGAATATTATTTTTTTAAGCCATTAAAATACACAAAACATGAAAGAAGATGGGCAATTCAGTGATGCCATGATGCAGTATGGAAAAAATCTGATCAGATAAAAACTAGAATATTTAAAGCACTGTGAAAGATGGTATCCCTGAGTGCACAACTTTAATCAAGTTGGCTACATCTATTTAAATTTCGAAAAATCGCTTCTATACAAAGCAAAATAGTTTTGCAAAATGTATATTACTGTAAGTGCCTATTCAGGTTCATGATTTGATAACTGAATTTTCCTTTTATCTTTCACTCCCTTTTGTAAGAATAGAACAGATTGTGTCTAATTGAAAACTGCAGTCAGCAAGCAATCAGGCTGACATGGTTAATAACAGGCATTTCTATAGAAGCATTGTTAGGAACCAAATTAAAATTACATTTCTTTGCTAAATATGAAATCTGCGGTTGTTATCAAATGTACAATTCTTTTTAAATTGGATGCAATACTAAGCAAAATCAGATTTCAAGAGCATTTTCCTTGGTGTGAAACTATCTTTAAGTACATACATTTCCAATATATTATTCTTAATATATTTCTATATCTTATTTCAAATCAAGAATATCAAGTTTAAGTACATCAGAGATAAAGAGAGATACTTGTTCTCTCTCTGAGCAGTTTAATGAATCAGCAGATGATATGTATTATCTAGAAAAAAAGCTAGAGTCAGTAACTTACTAGTGTAGTCACTACACACTTAAAATAATGGAATCAATAGTAGGTTTCATTAATAAAAAACATTTATCAATTTACTAGTAGGATCTGGAGTATTTTTGTGTGTGTTATATCTTATTTACCTTCTGGTGAAAAAAAGTCAATTATTTAATGGACAATTAGCATAATAGCAAACATACTGTGATACATGCTATGATAAGGAATGTAACTTAACATAGGATTTATAACATTTGCACATCGCATATGTTAGGATCTAGAATATTCTTTCCTCACTAATTATAAAGATGGACAGTATAGTGATCAATTAGTTGTCCCTAATATCCTCCCCACCTTTCTCATCTAACAGCAGCTATGCAGTTTGCAAGGTCTGAGTGATCGAAGTCATTTAATACACAGGGTTGCCTAAAAGGAGAGGCTGGTTCTGAGGTGGACCAAGCATTTAAAACCTTAGATGATTTTAGGACACAATGGAACAATTGCCAACACATTAATACAATGAGAAAAGCTAAAGTGGAGAAAGTGTTCAAATGCAAATGAGGGCAAAAACAGGACTGTTTAGCAACAGAACTGAAGTTCTGAATAAGAACAAACAAAATATTCTTCTTCTAGACTTTTCAGTTACATGCATCATTAAAGTTCCTTTATTATTTAAATTAGTTTTAGTTGGGTTTTCTCTTATTTGCTGCTGGAAGTGTCCTATGTTAGTCTTTAAACTACATATATTTAGTGTAACTTTCACCAGTTATTTAGTGTGCTCATAGATGTGATTGGTGGTATCTCTTAAGTTACTTTGTCATATCTCTTATTTTTCTCATTTTTTAAAAAATCTGGAGTACAGTTCAGGATTAGATAGATATGTAGTCATCGTACATGCAAAGTTTGGGCATCCCTTTGGTCCCTACTTCGCCCAGTTTGAGATCAGGATACCCTTATTAATGTTCTGTACCACCAACCCCCATCACCTGGAAGTTTCCCATACTGCCAATCGCTTGCTTATAGTATTATAATAAATGTTCAGGGTTAGCTTATAAGCAAGAACAAGTGGCATTCAGTTCTTTGTTTCTGTGAAAGATTACTGAGTATTATAGACTCTAAATCCATCCAAGTAGCAGTGAAGTCCATAATTTTACCCTTCTTTTGATGGCATAATATTCCACTGTGTATACGCACCACATTTTTTAAGTCCGATCATCTTTCAATTGGCAGCACAGTTGATTTCATGTTTTTGCTATTTTGAATAATGGCACGGTAAACATGTGTGTGCAGGTATCTTTTTTACAGAATGATTTGAGATTTTCCAGGTATATTCTAGAAGGGAGATTGCTAGGTTGTACAGAAGGTCAATTTTTTGTCCTTTCACACTGTTTTCCACAGAGATTGTGCTAGTTTACACTCCCACCAACAGTATAGAAGTGTTCCCTATTCTCTGCATGATCTCCAGTATCTGTTTTGTTTTGTTTTGTTTTTTGTTATTGATGATGGTCAACCTGATTTGCATTTCTTTGAAGTTTAGTGAAGCTGAGCATTATTTCATGCATCTGTTGGCTGCTTGTATGTTTTCTTCTGAGAAATATCAATTCATATCTTTCATCCACTTCTTAATAGGGCTGTTTGTTTTTTTTTCCTTTCGGCACATTTGAGTTCCTTGTAGATTCTGGATGTTAGGCCTTTGTCAGATATAGAGTTGGTAAATATTTTTTCCCATTCTGTGGGCTATCTCCTCATTCTCTTGATGGGTTCTTTTGCTTCGCAGAAGCTTTTTAGTTTGAGGAAGTCCCACTTGTTTTGTCTCTTATGCCTTATCACCACTTATCTCTTATGGCAGGGGCATTTGGAGTTTTTGTCAGGAATTAGTTGTCTATTCCAGTTTCCATAATGTGTCTCCTGCATTTTCTAAGATTCTTTTTTGAGTTGGAGTCTCACTCTGTTGCCCAGACTGGAGTACAGTGGCCGCTCCCGGCCACTATAGCCTCGACCTGCCGGGCTCCGGATCCTTCTGCCTCAGCTTTCTGAGTAGCCGGAATTACAGGCGCATGCTACCATGCCCAGCTGATTTTTTGATTTACTGTAGAGATGAAGTCTCGCCAAGTTGCCCGGGCAGGTCTCGAACTCGCGGACTCAGGCAATCCACTCACCTCAGCCTCCCAAATCGTGGGATTACAGGCTGAGCCACCGAGCCCGGCTTTCTAAGATTCTTATAGTTTGAGGTTTTATGTTCAGGTCTGTGTTCAGGTCTTAGAATTTGTTTTTGTGTATGGTGATAGGTAGGGGGCCTATTTCAATCTTTTGCAATATGGTCAGTCAGTTTTCCCAGCACCATTTACTAAATATGTTCTCCTTTCCCCAGCAGTTGTTGGTGGAGGCTTTGTCAAAGATGAGTTGGCTGAGAAATTGAGGTTTTGCTTCTGGAATCTCTATTTTTGTTCCATTGGTCTACATGCCTGTTCTTGTACCAGTACCAGGTTGTTTTGATTATTGTAGCTTTATAGTAAAGTTTAAAGTCTGGAAGTGTGATATCTCCTACTTTATTTCTTTTGCTAAGAATTGTTTTGGCTATTTGTGGTCTTTTGTTTCCATAAAAATTTCTGTATTTTTGTTTCCAGGTCTGAGAAGAATGATGTTGGTAATTTAATGGGTTTTGAACTGAGTCTGCAGATTTCCCTTGGTAGGGTGGACATAGTTACAATGTTGATTCATCCAACCCATGAGCATGAGATATTTTTCCATTTGTAGTGCCCTTTTGATTTTTTTTGAGCTCTGTTTTGTAGTTTTCATTGTGAAAGTCTTTCAATTCTCTAGTTTGAAAGATGCCAAGGTATTTCTTTTTTTATGTGGCTACTGTGAATGGGATTGTGTTTGTTATTTGCTTTGATGCCTGTTTGATGTTGGTATATAAGATTGCTACTGTCTTTTGCACATTTATTTTTTACTCTGAGACTTTTCCAAAGTCCTTTATCAGTGCAAGGAGGTTTTTGACAGACTCTCTTGGGTTTTCAAGGAATAGAATCATATCATCTGTAAAGAATGATAGCTTAACTTCCTCTTTTCTTAATTGGAAACACCTGGTTTCCTTCTCTTGTCTGATTGCTCTAGCTAGGACTTCCAACACTATGTTGAACAAGAGGGGTGAAAGTGGACAGACTTGTCTTGTTCTGGTTTTCAGGGAAAATGCTTCCAATTTCTATCCATTTAAATAAATGTTGGTTGTGGGTTTAATGTAGTTAGCTCTTACCATTTTCAGGAATGTTCCCTCTATGCCTTGGTGTTCAAGGGTTTTTATCAAGAAAGGATACTGGATTTTATCAAAAGCTTTTTCTGCGTCTAATGATATAATCATGTGGTTCCTATTTTTACATCTGTTGATCCATTTAATTATGTTTATAGTCTTATAGATATTGAACAAGCCCTGCATCCCAAGTATGAATTCTACAAGCCCTACATTCCAAGTATGAATGGTGGATGATTTTTGAGATTTGTTGCTGGAGCTGATTCTCTAGAATCTTGTTGAGAACTTTTGCATCTATATTCATTAGGGATATTGGTCTATAGTTATCTTTTGTTGCTGAATCTTTACTCAGTTTGATTATCAATGTGATGTTAGCTTCATAAAATGATTTGAGGAGAGGTCTTTCTCAATTGCCTGGAACAATTTAAATAGGATTGGTATAATCTCCTCCTTGCATGTTTTGTAGAATTCTGCTGGAAAGTCATCTGGTCCAGAGCTTTTTTTGTAGGTAGCTTTCTTTCCGTGCTTATTAGTTTGTTATTTATTTCCATCATGGTATTCTTTACTGCTGTTATTTCTGTCATCAGCTCCTTCCTATTTTCCTCTTGTCTCTCCTCAATTTTTTTTATTCTCTCTATTAATGTCTTGATGTCTGGGTTTGTTGTATGTGACCAGTCATTCTGGGGGCCCTTCATCGTTTGTGGTCTGAAGTCTGTTTTCTCAGTGTCTGACCTCTCAGGGGTCTGTTTGAGACCTATATTTTTCTTTTGGTTTTTCTTCATTTGTGCAGATTTTTCCTCCCTACTTTTCCCTTCCCTCCACTTCCCCATCTTCTTTAATTTCTGTTTTTCAGGGGTGGAGGGGTTGCTTTTACTTCTGTTTGTTCAATCTCTTATTCTTTATCTATATCCTCTTGCTTTGTTCAATTCTGGAGTTGGATTGTAGGTTGGGGCAGTCCTTTTTGCAGTTTTGTGATTTACTTAAGGCAGGAGCTGTGATTCAAAATCTATCTGCAGATCCAAGTATCCAGGGACAGGTGTATGGATAATCTGAAACCCACTTTCCACTGCCTCGCAATCTGTCCATGGAATGAGGTTGTAAGTTTACTCCCTGAAAGCCAAATGAGGTTAACAGAGGGAAGAGAATGGAGCAGGCGGTGGGGGGAAGTGGGGGGTGGATAGAGGGGGGAGTAAGAGGGAAAACAGACAAGTGTACCAACAAATAAAGAGAGACACAAAGACTGAAAAAGATAAAAACAATAAACTACAACTACAAGCTAACCAACAACCATACAAAAAAACTAAAACATGCAATGATGATAACGTACAAGCTAACCAGCCTTTTTATTGGTGTGCTATTCCTCTATACAAAGATGGGGTTTACAGAGAAATTTTCTTAAAAAAGAACAAAACAAAAGGAATAGAATTAAGTCAGTAAACTAAAAGAGCCAACCAAGTACACTCTGAAATTTTTCGTTTAAGTCCGATGTCCTTTCAACCCTGATTTCTAGCTGTCTTTGAAGACTGGAAAATTTGTTCACAGTTAAGGTCAGTTGCCCCTGGCCTACTGTGAAGGGCAGTTCAGATCTGGGCTACCTGCCCAGTTCACCACTCAGATCTGGCCTGTGTCTATTTATCAAGCTTCTGTTTTTCCCATTTCAGTGTTGTTACCTTGAATCGCCAGCAGGTGGTGATATCTCACTTCTCCGGTTGATATTTATCTGCAGCTGCTCGCCCAGGAGGGGAGGGAGCTAGCCATGGGAGTGGTGCGGCAGTGGCCACCTCACGGCCCACAGGAGGAGCTCCACCAGTCTGGCTCCAGGTGAGAGGCAGGTGTGATGGTGGCAGTGGTAGCAGTGGCGATCTCAGTAGATTTTGTTTGTGGGAGCTTCATGGCCTGAAGTCGTGGGTTGCTTCAGGCACAGGCAGGGCAATGGCGGTGGTGCCGGCAGCAGTGGCGTCCGCGGCTGCAGCGGCATCCATGGCTGCAGCAGCCACCCAGATCACCATGATGTTTGAGCTGTGGCCACGGCTGAGCTCCATGTGAAGAGCAGGCTGCCAACAATGGGAACTGCAGCCCCTGGGAGAAAGCTAGAGTCTATATGTGTTTTCTCTTTCGCAGATGGTCTCACAGACCAAGCTGACCTGTCACCATCTTGCCAGAAGTCCTGTGTAGGAAGCTTTCTTATGATGGAGTCAAAGTTCTGGGTTGGTCAATTGATCTATTTAGGGTTCAGTTTCTTCTTGTGTCAATCTTAGGAGATTGTGTGATTTCAGAAAGTCCTCCATTTCATTTAGGTTTTGAGTTTGTTTCTATATAGGTGTGCATAGTAATCTCTGATAATCTTTTGTGTTTCTTTGGGGTCAGTTGTGATTTGATCTTTTGCATTTCTGATTGTGTTTACTTGGAATTTTCTTAATCAATATGGCTATGGGGGGTCATCAATCTATTTATCCTTTCAAAGCACAAGTTTTTTGTTTTACAGATTTTTTTCTATGATATTATTGTCTTCTATGTCCTGTATTTGGGTTTTTACTTTGGTGATCTGGATTCCTCTGCTGAAATTAGCATTTTGGTCATATTGTCTTTTCAGGTCTCTTAGATTTTTTTTTTAGACTGTTAGCTTTGTGATCTTTCTACTTTCTTGATCTATGTTCTTAGAAATATGAATTTCCCTCTTAGTACGGCTTTCATGGCTCCCATAGACTTTGGTAAGATTTTTTTTTTTTTCATTTTCACTTGTTTCCAGGAGTCTTTTGATTTCTGTATTAACCCAGGAGTCATTCAGCATCATGTTGTTTAGTGTCCACGGCATTTTGAGTTTGGGGAGAATTTTTGGTGTTGACAGTTATTTTTATTCCTTTGTGGTCTGAGAAGGTGCTTGGCAATATTTCAATCTTATGGAATTTGTTTATATTTGATTTATGGCTGAGGATGTGGTTGATCCAAGTATGTTCCTTGAGGCAATGAGTAGAATATATATTGGGTGTTAGGTGGAGAATTCTGTAGGTATCTATCAAGTCCATTTGGTCAAGCGTCAAGTTGAGGTTCTGGATCTCATTAATTTTTTGCCTTGATGATCTATCTAGGGTTGTTAGTGGGGTATTTAAGTCTCCAGTTATTGTGGTGTTAGAGTCAATATAATATTTTTAGTTTAACAGTAGCTGTTTTATAAAAGCTAGTGCTCTTGTGTTGGATGCATATATATTTAGGATGGATATGTCTTATTGATGGATTGAGCCTTTTATCATTATGTCATGTCATTCTGTATCTTTTTAAATTTTTGATAGCTTAAAAGTTGTTTTGCCTGATATTAAGATCATGACTCCAGCCTGAAAATTTGTTTTTCATCTCCTAACTTTGAGTCTGTGAGAGTCCTTTGTATCGTGATGTGATTCCAGAAGGCACCAATTTGTTGGGTTGTGTTTTTTTTTTTTAATCCAGTTTCCAATTTTATGTCTTTCCAGTGGTTTATTTGATTCATTCATTTTCATGCTGATTATTGAGATGTGAGAGTTTATCCCTGTCATGAGGCTCTTATAAAGTTCTTTGTTGTTGTAGCTGTAGTTGCTGTTTGTTCATTTGTTTGTTAGTTTTTGTTTGATTTGGGGGTTGATATATGTGTGTGTGTTAAATTTTGTGGACATGATGCATGCTGTGTTGATTTCTGTTTTCCTGCATCCTTGGGAAGAGTGTGATAATTCTTATTTTCTTTCTTCTGTGCTTAAGACCTTCTTAAACTTCTCTTGTAGAACTGGTCTGGAGATTCAGGGAAGGATTTTAATTCTTCATTAATGGTGGAGCTTAGCTTAACTGGGTTGGAAATTCTTGGTTGGAATTGTTTATCTTTGATAACTTTGAAGATTGGACTCCAGTCTCTTCTAGCCTGTGGTGTTTCTGAAGATTAATCTGCTGCTCTTCTAACTGGTCTTCTCCAGTAGGAATCTGATCTTTCTTTCTAGCTGTCCTTAGGATTTTTTATTTTATACCTACTTTGTGCAAGCAAATTAATATGTGTCTAGGAGTTGTTCTTCTAATTTTGGTAACTTGCAGTGGTTCTCTGAATCTCTTGTGTTTTTCTGGTCACATTTCTGATGAGATGCAGGAAATTTTCTTGGATATCCTCAGAGACTGTTTGTTCCCGGGTGCTGTCATTCTCCTTTTCTGCTTCAAAGATAACGATTAGGTGTAAGTTTGGTCTATTGATATAATCGCACATCTCTTAAAGGCTTTATTCCATCTTTTTAGCCTTCCTTTCTATATTTTTAACAGATTGTGATAGTTCCATGTTTTGGTCTTTAAGCTTTGAGATTTTTTCTTCTACCTGATTAATTCTGCTGTCCATGCTTGTCAGTTTATTGTTTATTTCATCAACTATTTTCTTTATAGCTTGTAGAAGTGTAATACATTTTTTCATGTTTTCATCTTGTCATTCTTGGTTCTTATTCATCTTTGTCAACCATTCCTTGAGCTCTGCCTTGGTGGTCTGAGACCAGTCTATCTAGGCCCTCTTCACTGTTTGAGTTCCAAAGTCTGTATTCTCATGCACTATCCTTTTTGGACTTTGTGAGATACTTGTGTTTTTTTGTTGATTTGTCTTCATTTGTGATAGATTTTTGTTTTTCTTTACTTCCATTGATCATTGAGTGAGGGGGTAGTTTTTACTTCTTTTTGTTCAATCCCCTTTTCTTCCTTTGGTAAGGTTTCTGGATTTGTTTGATTTTTGAAGCCAGGTTTGGGGTTGGGAGTTGTGTTGTCCTTCTGTAGCTCTGAGATTTGAATAAGGTGTGTTGTGTACTAAGATTCAAAAGCTGCCTGTAGATCACAGTGTTTGCTGATTGGTGTGGGACTCTGGGGGGTCCACTTCCCACCACTTTACATTATGTCCACACAATGGGAACATATATATCGCCACTGGGTACAAAATAACATAAGGGAAAGGAAAGGAACAAAGAGCGAATAGAGAAAAAAGGACAATGAATAGAATGAATAAGAGGAGGAAAAACAAAGCAACAAACAGCTAGACAAACCAATAAAAAAAGAAAAAAAAAGACTAAAACCGACAATACGAGAATTTCACACTCATATGTACCTTTATGTGAAAAAAAAGAAGAAGGAGTAAAGTCAAACTGATCTGCCTGTGTTCAGCCATCTCTGTGTGTGCTGATCAGGATGCTCCCCACCTAGGTAACACATCTTGCAAATTGATTGGAAATAGGAGCTGGGTCACTTATAACTCACCCCCACTCTTCTGCTGTGTATAATTCAAAAACAATCTTTATTTTTGTTTAAGTTAATTTGAGTTAAATTTACTCCAGTCCATTCTATTTTTCTTTAAATCACTATTCACATCTAAATACATTACAATAATTGACTTACATATTATACACTTTTAAGGAACTATGAACTTCAAAGAAGCAGGGACTCTTTCTAGTACATCACTATATATCCATAAACTTAAATAGTTACTAGCATAAAGGAAACACTCGATAAATACTTGTGAAATGAATGAGTTCATGAGATAAATAATATCTTTTTAAAATGTACTTACTATGCAGCCATAAAAAAGAGAAAAATCATGAATTTTGCAGCAACCTGGATGGAACTAGAGTCTATAATACTGAGTGACATCTCACAAAAACAAAGGTCCAAGTATCACATGTTTTCACTTATATAATGGACCTTGAACATCTAATCTAATACTATAAGAAAATGACTGACAGTAGTGGGAAACTATGAGGGGGCAGAGGGAGATGGGATTAACGGGCAAATATCTGTCTGGGAATGGGGAAGCACCTCTAATCAATAGGGTGCCTGAATGAAACGTATTTGTATACCTAACCCTTAACTGTACCCCACAACATCATAATAAAAAAATATTGATTATTGGGAAAAAAACAAAAAACAAAACCACACTGAGATACCACCTAACCCCAGTAAGAATGGCTGTCATTAATAAAACAAAAAACAATAGATGCTACTGAAGATGCGGAGAAAAAGGAACGTTTCTACATTGCTGGTGGGAATGCAAACTAGTGCAACCTCTTTGGAAGACAGTGTGGCAATTTCTGAAAGAACTCGAAATTGACCTTCCATTTGACCCAGCAATTCCCCTATTGGGAATATACCTGGAGGAACTCAAATCATTCTACAACAAAGATACCTGCACACATATGTTTGTTGCAGCTCTATTCACAATGCCAAAACATAGAACCAACCATGTTGCCCATCGAAGCTGGACTGGATTAAAAAAATGTGGTACATATACACAATAGAATATTATGCAGCTATAAAGAAGGACAAACATATGGACTTTTCAACAACTTGGATAGATTTACAGTCTGTCGTACTCAGTGATCTATCACAGAAACAAAGAACAGAGTACCATATGTTCTCACTCAAAAGTGGACCTTGAACAATTATAATACTATAAGAAAGGGATTGGCAATAGTGGGAAACTGTCAGGGGAGGGGGGTGAGATTGGCAGTTGAGGGAAACAGCTAGGGGAGGAAGGGGCATACCTCATCAACAATGGTACCTGCATAATCAACGTTTGTATACCTAATCCTAAATTGCATTCCACATCTTTATAATTTAAAAAAAGGAAAAGTAAAATAAAAAATAACCTTTCTCATTTTCCCATATAAATCAGACACAATAGTACACGAGTCCAATACAAATTTACCATGGAGGCCATCAGAAGTTTGGGAAGCCAAGAGAGGGTTTTAAGCTTGGAAGTGACCCAAATGGATATACCGTGGTTGCCAAAAAAATGTATACACATTTTAAGAGATGTTCCCTTTAATCAGAAGTGTTTGGATACTGATGGTAACCACTCTGAACTCCTCTTATAATTGCAAAAGTAAAACATGACTTGTATTCATCTTTTGTTATCAGTATATATTATTACAATTTTAATAAAATTTTTCCTTTCCTAAAAAAAAAAAAATGTACTTGAAGGCAAAATAAAATCTAGAAATTCTATGAAAGTTGAAAGTTTAAAATAAGAAAATGTTACTACAAAAGTGATAAGCTAGCTGAGCCTCATAATAAGCTAAATTTTACTAAGAGATGAGGGTTCGGATCAAATGGAAAGATAATTTATGCAAAGAATAAAAAACTTAGACTCATCAAAGCACACTCTATGTTTGAGGTAAATGATAGTCTTGGCCGCCTATGTAAGAAATAAGTTGACATGGTAGGGTAGTAGTATTATTTTGCATAATGGTTGCACCTTGCAACAATGAGTATGTTTTCATTTTTTGGAACCTCTCAATTATGTAATTGGGCAATCTCTTTTTCCACACAGATACCACCAGTTTTGAAGGCAAATCTGTGGGCTAGTACCATGTGAATTTACCTGGTAATTGATTATATCTTTAACCTGAAATGTGGGTTTTCCCCATAGTCTTTGTACTGTCTTTATCAGATTATTTTAAGAGATAGAATTAGCTCCCTTTTCCCTAAAGTCTTGGATTCACAAATATCTCCATTATCAAGAAATGTACTTTAGGAGATCCATGACCACTCTCTCTGTCCCACATGGCCCAACTTGTATGTAAAATAATACCTTTATATGAGGATGCATACACTTTTATATATATGTCTGTGATCTTAGGCCAGGTTTTATTAACAACAGAATAAAAACAAGAAACCTGTGTATTATCTGAACGGGATGTGTTGCTACAGTAATTGAGAAGAAAAGTTTTCAAACATGTATAGACAAACGTTGGTATTTTCTCACTTCTGAGGAGTCTTGAGGCCTTCCTTTGTACTCTTCCCCCTTTAAGATACATCGGATTCCTGGATATGATGCTCTGTTCCCTTATTTTAGTCACAGTCTGGACCACAAAAATTACACAATATCATATTGAACTGCAGTCCTAGTTAGTGGAACAGGGTCATGGGTGTACAATTTTAGTGACTTTCTTCTTCTTATAATCAAAGTGGTAAAGTAGAGATGTGTCATTCTCTGAGTCATCTCCCTACCTCTCTCTTTCCCCTATATGACAGCCATGTCTGAAGTTATTATTCTGGATGGACAGGCCCTAAGTGAACAACTTCTACCAGCTGCAATGGGGCAATTACCTGCTCCAGTAACTGTGTTGCGGTGGTACTCAAAGGCACACATACCTAAGACTGCACTGCCTTGCACATGAATATGTAACTCTAAGTTTCTGGTTTTTAAATCAGTAGGTGAAGTAAAACTTACTCATTGTTTCACTTTAGGGCTGCTTAACATAGAACAAGTTTTCTTTAAGATGAGTCCATGTCTATAGAATTCTGCATCGAGATTTGGAGCACAAGCTCTAGCAAATTTTACTTGCATGTGTCCTTAATGTTTACATATATTTATGGAATCCCAAAGAGAGAAAAGTAATTGAGGCCACTGGCTAAGTCTGAATATTCTTATTCTCCTGGAAAAAATATACTACCCTAAATACATTATCTCATGTTCTAATATTTGAATGCACTTAGAATTGCAGTCTTCCCTTTCTCACCACTGTAATTTCAGATCCCTGTAACCTATCTATAGTTTTCTTTTTTTCCATAATATGCACTAGTTTCTAACATGACATATAATAGGCATTTATGTATATGTGTACACATGCATCTATATATATGTCATTTATTGCTTCTCATCTAGTCTTCTCTCCAGCCATGAACTTGAAGTTCCATGAGAAGAAATGTCTTTGTTTCATTTATGGATGTATCCCAGGAGTCTGGACTATGTTTTGCACATAGTAAGTGTCCAATAAGTAGTTGTAGAGGAAATTGTTGAACAATAGTTTTTGAACTGCATTTTTATAATTACAGAATAAATAACAGCTGCATTTAAGAATTGTGCACTTATAATCCTCAATAATATGCTGGTCTTGCAATGAGTTTTGATATTTCAGTGCCTATTCACATTGTTTATTCAAAATATATTTATGAATATGTTTATTTTCTGTATCATTTTTATCTTATCTTACTTGTATTAACTGTTCACCACTTTTTAAACTACCTTTCTTTGGATGGATTGTGTATAATACAATTCAAACTCTAGTTTGAATTGATTTTTTTAAAAAACGACATTAGTTTGCTGTTTGTAGCTGTAGTTTTGTTGATCTCTACTTATTATTGATTTTCACATTAAACTACACTTTCTATTTGTTGTTATTGAAACATTAGCAAACAAACTGACTTAGAGGAACATAAATTCAAATGAACAATTAAGTAGTTTTACTAATTGACTTTTTTTTAGGTGTCAGCTCCTTTTTCCATAAAACTCTAGGGAAAACTCCCTTGTATCCTCACAAGAAGAAAGTGCAGAGGAATAGTATTTTATACTGCCTATCATAGTCTCCTTTTAATAAGCTCTTAACAACAATTTTTAAATCCTCAATTTCTGTGAGTAATGATCCTTGATAAATCTTTATTTATGAGTAAGTGATATGACCACGCTGGAAACTATATACAAAGAGATATCCTAGTATAGGATGAGATTCACATAAACTTCTATGTATGTTCCATGATCTCAACTGGTAAATATCACCTCCAATAAAGGATGTGCCTAGTGCCCTGACTGCTCATAACTATGATGAATGCTTTACAAATAAAACTGCAGACATAGCCCATGTCCTCTGCAGACTTTCACATGAAACAGGCACTCTGCAATGTATAGAACACAGATAATTGAGAAATGACAAATGGAAAGAGTATTTAGAACAGGATCAGGATAACTCCTGATGTTAGTGCATTAAAACCATACTCAAGATAAATGTGTGAATGTATACTTCAAAGAAAATCATCACATAAATTCCAAGATATTTGGCTAAGCAGAATGATAAAACAACTTGGAACTAGTCTTTCAGAAGGCAGTTTCTCATGGCCAGAATCCAATCACTATTTAAACAGTGGAAACTGGCAACACTGTGAGACACCTTGGTTGGACAAGGTTGTGACAGGCAAGTAAGACTTTCAGTGGAGGACCAATTTTTAGAGACCAAGTACGACTTTCAGTGGAGGACCAATTTGTAGAGACTTCCCTCCGGATTGGTTTCTCTTTCCTCTTCCCATCATACTCTGCCTATGACTCTACCTTATTATGTTTCAGACTATATCATCATTATATGATTCCATTTTTATCTCCTGTACTAGAATATAAGCTCCTCAAAGGTGTCTAATTTATTTTCTTTATTGCCATATCATACCTGATTCATTGTCTGCATACTAGGTAATCAGTAAATGATGACCAAAAGAAATATTTTTGCATTGAAAAGAATAGTAAGCTTATTGACTCAAATGGTGGATGACGTAATTAATATATTTCATCAAACATTCAGAAGATGTAAACGGGATTGTTCTGGTGTAAATATTATATCATAAAATCTCAAGTTATCAAAATCTAATAATAAAAAGTATCACAATGATAAGTATCACAGACCAACAAATGGTGATAATACAACTTGTAAAATGGCAAAATATTTACTTTTTTTTTTTTAGATCATATTGGAATTACTTCAGGAAATACCCACCTGTCCCAACAGGTGAATTTTTCTCTCCTCCTGCCCTTAGTTCACCATCCTAGTCACTATTGTCAACTGTCTTTCGAAACTTTAGCTCTTTTTTTAGCCAGGTATCACCACTTTTATGGGATACTGCATGGGTTTCCTGGCTTTCTGAAGTGGGGGACTAGTCCTGATAGAAACAGTATAGATGTTCCTTTGCCCTCCCCACCTGAGGATTCATAGACTATAAATCTCAGAGTAATCTGGACTCTTGAAATATAAATATTGCCTTAAATCTAAACAGTTTTTGCCTGTTATATAAAAATGAGACAGAAACAACTTGCCAGATAAACTTGTTTTGAGTGTAGAGTAACATGACAGAAAGGAGAAACTCTTTCAGTTCCATACCAACTTTAGCCAGCTTATTACAAGGAATTGTCCTTCAAAAGGAAATCAGAAGACAAAAATAAAGGTTGTTAATAAATCTTAATATTATTAACAAGTGAGTATAGATTTTATTTTATTATTATTTTAGGGAAATATATGCCCATATGTTTATGATCCAGTAACTAAATAATAACTATAAAATACAAACTTCAACTAAGTAAACCAAGACAATTTAAATTCTCTTATACTAATTACTTTACATGTGTTAAGTGATTTTGTGTTATTAAGAATTCTCCCAATAACTCTAGGGGATACGTACAAGAATGTTTAATATATACATATATTTGTGTATACATGTGAATATGCAAAACATTATACCTATTTTTGGTAGCTTTTTGGGGGGAGGGCGGTAGTCTGAGACTCACTCTGTCACTCATGAGTGCAGTGGCATGATCACAGCTCACTGCAACCTCAACCTCCTGGGTTCAGGCAATCCTTCTGCCTCGACCTCCTGAGTAGCTAGCTGGGACACACCATCATGCCTGGCTAATGGTTTTCTGTTTTTGTTTTTGTATTTTATAGAGACAAGGTATGTTTGTATTACCCCGGCTGAACTTAAACTGTTGGGCTTAAGCAATCCTCTCACCTTGACTTCCCAAAGTACTGGGATTATAGGCATGAGCCACCAAGTCTGGCCTCACGGTAGCTTTTAAAAATTGTTTCTGTATGATTATTTATTCCTTACATTTTTACTTAAATAGCTGATGAAGTACACAGTGTTTCTCTCCCTGTGCACATATTTAGACATACAAGCTGTCAGGAAACATATAGTCTTTCACCTGATTGATAAATCTAGCCTGTAGAATTCATGGCAAGGTCTTATATTAAGTTTTTCATGTATGATGCATACAGAGGTAAGGGCAACAGCCATAGTACTTTGTGCCCAAAATTCTTTACTCTGCACTTTGGGATTGTAGATATTCCTCAATTCCATTTTTAATGTTGAAATTGCTCTTTTAGTGAAGTCAGCTTCTTGTCTGATCGATTTATAAGTTCATCATTTCTCCTTCTCCTCCAATAATTTTCAAGCATCGGGCAACTACTGCTGGAGACAGAAGTTACAGACAAATATTCTCAACTGGTGTCTAATTAGAAGTTTAATCATTCCTGAGAAATCTGGGACACCAATCAAAGTGTGAAATTCCATATTAAAAATTCAATGCCAGCCGGGCTCAGTGGCTCAGCCTGTAATCCTGCACCTTTGGGAGGCTGAGGTGAGTGGATTGCCTGAGCCCACGGGTACGAGACCCGCCTGGGCAGTGAGACCTCATCTCTACAATAAATCAAAAAATCAGCCGGGCGTGGTAGTGCATGCCTGTAATTTCAGCTACTTGGAAGGTTGAGGCGGAAGGATCGCCGGAGTCCAGCAGGTCGTGGCTGCGATGGCCGGGAGCGGCCACTGCATTCTAGTCTGGGTGACTAAGTGAGACTCCAACTCAAAAAAAAAAAAAAAAAAAATTCAATGCCTCAGATATTATGCAGTGCTGTAGGTGTTAAGTTTTGCCTTACACAGAAAATTATGTGATTAATGCAGAGTAAAATAATATTTAAAATAACTAACATCAAAATGAAAGTTCTTATTTCCTTATTTTCTTAAACAACTATTCACAGTTAAAGTCAATTTATATTTAAATAAATTCTAATGTACTTATATACATATACTTCTATACATGCACTTTTATGCATAATGTACTTATATAGAGAATACTATCTGTTAGAATGCAATATAATTATAAATACTGACAGCCTGGAAACTGCCAAAAAGTATATTATAATCCAATTCATATAAAAAACATAAACCTATTTGCATGTATGTATATAATTATACATAGAACTCTATGTATAAATAAATCATTGTTAATACAACTCTACGTATAAATAAATGGCAATTGTTCTGGAAAAAATTAATGCCAGAGAAACTACGTCATCTCTTGGAAGAAACTTGGGACAAATAATAGTAAACATTCATATTTTACTTGATTGTTGTTTAGCATTTCAATCTTTACCAAAGAAATGTAAAATAGAATCTAGAAAAAGTTATATTTTACTTTAATTTTTTAGTTTGAAGTTTTCTCCAACTTTAATTCTTAAAGTTTCATTTTCCTTTGTAGGTTAATTTCAAAACTTAACCACAACACATTTGATGTTTTAGCACAGTTTGGGAAATAAAAATTTATTCCGCAAAATATCAAATGATCTTTAACTAAAAGTCCAGACTGTGCTGTCCCACATGAAATCGAGTAAACAGCCTCTAATGATTTCTTGCTTAGGTAAGCTATTAACATTCATAGAGGGTCTATTACTGGACTTGATTACCTTGTGTATCAAAGTGACAGATCTACAGCCACGATGACAATATTTCAGCTCGCAAGCACCCATGGCCAATTAATCCCTTATGAATCAGACCAGAGTTAGCCAATTGTGACAGCTTTGGAAGTGTGTCGGCTCTCCTTGATAAAGGACACCACAACATTTAAACTCGCATTATAGAGTATCTGCAACAGTGTCTTCACCCAACTACTTCAAGGATATTTTAAAAGGAGGAAAGGTTAGAATTCCACAATGTGGCCTAAGTTCCAGAATCAACAGAGCACAGTCGTTCATTAAACTTGACTCTGTGACAAATTTCTTTTTTATTTAACTACTTACATTTTTCTAAGAAAATTATTAGCTATTGAGTGGTGTTTTAAAAGTTAGTAGCAGAGTCTTAACTATATTCTGAATGCACAAAGTACCTAATTAAACTGCTCTCTCCTTCTTTCAATGACAAGCACAGCTACTCTCAAATGGAACAAGGGTTCCAGAGTTTTGCATTTCAAGGTTTCATACCCTATTATGCAAATTAATGACTCTTATGCGCAGAAACAATAATATTGCCTGTAGCATTTTCACCAAATAACAAAAACATAATGAGGAATAAGATAATCCCTGCATAACTTTTAACATCCAGTATGTAAATAAAGAAGAAAATCAAGACACAACACTGTTTGATAAATAATTAATGGATGTTGTCAGTTAACAATACGATAGAACTGTTGTTTGATGAAGACTTGTAGAAATTTAAATTGTTTTCAATCAATGACATCCATGAACATATATCCACCCTGTTTTTAAAACCAGATTGGGGGAAAAAATATGTATATCTTCATTATATATATATATTCTCATTTATATCCTCCTATAGTCATTCGCCTGCCTTAATAAACAACTATACTGGAATTTAAATATAATTTAATAACACATTTTATGCATGTATCTCATAACCAAAAAATGACATGAAGTCCTCATTTAACTTTTATAGTAACAACTGACAGTTTAATTTTACAGTTTAAAGTTAAACATTAAAAATTTATTCCTGTGGCTAATCCAAATTTCAGTAAAATTCGGACTACTTTTTTTATATTCTGTGGATAGAACACTGGTTATATATTCTCTAAAAACACATATCCAACTAATATTTAGTTATATATTTTCTTTACAGGATTTGTCTATAATGTTGCAATTTGAGGACCTATTTATACTAAAAAGTTATTTGTTATTCATCTGAAATTCAAATTTAACTGAGGGTCATGAGTTCTTATTAGCTAAATCTGGCAACCCATATAAACTCAGTTAATTGGGTAAAGTTTCAGAAACTCAAGGTGTGTATGAGGGTAATATGGTTACAAAGTCTTCTTATATCATTGAAAGTCAAATGTAGGTCAGAAGAAGTAGGGAGATTGTGAAGATAAGTTGCAAGACAATCTGGTCATTAATATAAAGCTATTATTTTCACAGAGAAATGACCTAATCATAAATTGTTATCCATTGATGTAATTAGTATAATTAAAGATAATTATTCTGTCACAGTGCTTTCATGATCTTCACTAATTCAAATATATAATTGCATGAATTTTTGGTCAGCTGGAAAAGGAGAATCTAAGAATTCACACAAAAAATCACTCTAACAAGCAAATTTCTGAAAAGTGTGTATGTGAGATCCTTAGATCCCAGTTGATATGCCATATTGATATTTAAAATAATACTGACTTGCTCACTAAAGACATTAAAATATTTACAACTCAAGAAAATAAACATTTTGTTGAAAAACAAGAGGCCGCGGGTTCGAGACCCGCCCGAGCAACTTGGCGAGACCTCATCTCTACAATAAATCAAAAATGAGCTGGGCATGGTAGCACATGCCTGTAGTTCTAGCTACTTGGAAGGCTGAGGCGGAAGGATCGCCGGAACCCAGTAGGTCGAGGCTGTGGTGGCCGGGAGCGGCCACTGCACTCCAGTCTGGGCGACAGAGTGAGACTCCAACTCAAAAAAAAAAAAAAAAAGAAAGAAAAACAACAAAAAATGTCATTCTTTCAAAATACTGATATAATCTATGTCCAATTTTGAGATACCTGTAGACCCTCTCATAATGAATTGTATATTTTCCTAATCCACATACATTTCTAACTCACCTGGGCTAGAATATTCATCGGTAGGTTTATCTGAAGAAACTACCTTTCCAGTTGCATAGAATCAGAACTGTACCAATTTCTATAACCTCTGTAGAAGTTTCATGCCAACATCTTTTTCAGTAGATTGAACTACATAATGGAAAGTTTTTCTCAGGTGAAAGCTGAAGATGTAAGTCAATGCCAAATTGATGTAGATGCTGCACTGACATGAAACTCTGAAAGCCCTTTTACCCCAGCATGAAAGAGTTCTATCTATTTATAATAGGGATGACATAGGCATTTATAATGCTGAATATTGGGATATTTTGATTGTTGAGCGTATCCATAATTAAATCTTAAGAGTGAAATTTAATAACTATGGGATATTGAGTCATAAATATATCCCCATGAACCTTACTTTCTTCATCTACAAATTAGACACATGATGACAAATTCCATCATATATGTGATCCAAAAGTTATTCTCCCCTATATGCAATATATATGTATGTGTGTGTGTGCATATATATATATAAAATAAGTAATTATATTTTAGTGATCTCTCATTTTTAAGCCATGAAAAAATGGTAGCATAGAGTGGAGGATATTGGAAGACAAGTCTATGGATCTCTCACCTTTCCGATTGTTTTGTGAACAGATACTCTGATGTCTTTTGTTATGTATCATGTATTCAAAGAACTTTATATACTACAGCAAATAGCTTTTGGAAAATAGAAACAGTGTCTCTCTCTAGGATAGAATTTTTTTGTAGAATAAAAACTATGTTTCCTCTGGGGAAATGTGGCTTTCAGTTCTTTATAAACTATTGGGTTTCTCAGCTCTGGGTTTCTCAGATGTGATGCAAATCTAAGTGTATGTAGCATCCTCCAGAGCCTGTTTTGATATGTCCCCTGTGGGTCTTGTTGGGGGGGAAGGAGAACAAATGTGAACATCAAGGTCATGCTGCTGGCTGTACATGAGTAATAAAGTACCTTGTCTCTAACTCAGGAGTCTTGGCCTTCTGTCGGCATGTATAAGATGGAGGTAGGCTAACACTGGAGCTTGCAAGGAGGAGAAAAATCACAGACTTTTCATAATTTTTGGTAGGGTGATTATCATGTGCACCTTGAATGTAGTAACAGAAAATATTGTAAAAGCTTATCAATATATTCAAAGGTGTTTTAAATCATTATGATAATGGTATTTCCCCTAATTAATGTAAATAATTTAAAATCAATAATCTTCTTTAGAGAATTGGGTTGTATAATTTCCTCTATGGGTCACTACTATACAACAAAATGCTCTGCTTCCAATGCTACCTAAGGTGTAAATCATGTCTGCTGAATACCCACATTTCTTGCCTATGGGTAAGTGTTAAACAACATAGCAGAGTGTAAGCTCCATGAGGGAAGAGTTTTTGTCTGCTTTCCTGGAACAGTGCTGGGCACAGAGCAGACATGTTATGAATAGTTGTTCATAGAATAGTGAATGAACTGTCACACACTAAGAGCTCTGTTTAAGACAAATGTTCAGACTCAAGATAAATCCTTCTGCATAATTGATTTTTTCAAATTAATTATCCTAATGATATTTTGATTCAGATCACACTTAAGAGTACACATTTGAAAATATGTAATCTGAAATAATCTCATTTAAAATTTACTTTTACATTTCTAAGCAATAATAATTTTTAAAAATTGGATTGACCAAAAAAAGCAGTAAAATCTACAGAGGAGGCCAGTATAAAGTGAGATGTAAAGAGGATAGAATCAAAACCTTACACTGCTACTTAATAGCAAGGAACTTTTGGCAAGTCATTCAACCTCACTAAGCTTCAGTTTCCTTATATGTAAAATGGAAATAATAATTCCTACCTTACAGGCTTGCTATGAGGAAAATGAGTTAATTTGTGAAAACTAATTAGCACAGTACCTAATACATACTAAGTACCAGGTGAATAAGGCATATCACACAAAAGTCTCTGAGAGCTATCTTAATTTAAAACAACTAAAATCAGGTTTTATAATAAGCTGACGTTTTATGATTAATTCAAGGCAAAAGTAAAACATGAAGAAGATATTCAGAGATTCCCTACCCTATGATTTGCTGAGCTTTGTATTCTGTCTATCTTCTAAAGCTAATTATGATAACTTGCTGGACAAACATGTATTCAGTTTACCAGATCTTTTTATAAAAAATTGAATACAGGAATAAGTCATCATTGGGCAAATAAACATCAGCTGACTTTGCACAGATATTTCTGTCTTCAAAAGATCAGTTGGGTGAAGCATGTTAGCAACAGCATAGGGTTTGGAGTTAGATAATGTTAAATTTAAATTATATTTTTGCCATTATTCCCAGAACCTCCTGAAGTTCAGAATTCTCATTTACAAAACAGGATTAATAATACCAGTTTGTATTTTAGTATATTGACTGAATAAAATAATATATTTCCAACATAGTATGAATTAAAAATAATAACCACAGTCATTAGTTGTAAAAAGTTAAATTAGTTATTGATATCTCTTAAGTTTTTTAAAAACATTATTTATATGTCTGGTTGCCCTGTTTAGGCAAATACAAGTTCTTAGGAAAACTCTGGGATTTACTCCTCCAGAACCAGCTTACATTATTGAAAGCCTGTGAGGTACTGTTCACTGCATCAAAACTTTGCAACAAAAAACGATCGGTGTCTTTCCCATCTAATGGCAGTGGCAAAGACCATTCTCCAGGATTACAGAAACCAGTCACAGGGACCCAAATCTCTCTCATCTGTACACTTACAAGCATAATTTAATCAATTATTTCCTTCTTTAGCTTGCACGATAACCTTCAGCTCTACACCCTACAATTGCTCTTATCTTAGTAGATCTCTTTCATCCAGGTATCTAAGAACTTGATATTTCCTCCCTCTCTTGGATCTGCAGAGAAGACCTTCTATTACATACCAAAGAATTTTGAGGAATAATCCCCAACCCCAGCTAAAATGTTCTCAACAACTATATAAGTCCAGAAAATGTTGATGGGTCCCCTATGGATGTGGTAATACCATAAAACATACAGGAAGAAAACCCAGTGGTGGCTTAATACCCATCCCACAGTAAGAGTTTAATCACAAATGGAAACAGTTACTTGTTAATACTATATAGCCTCAATTCTATGTGGCCTCTGCAAAGGCATCTTTAGCTCTTTCCAAACTATTTTGTTTATTATAAATTAGGAAACACACAGAGTTGGGAACTATGTGTTTTTGCTATGGAAGTAAAAAGATTCATCCATGGCATGGCAAAAGTGATGAGGAACTCTGTGATGCTAGATTCAAATTTCAGTAATCAGCATGATGCACAGCTCAAGAGTTCTTTGAAGTTATTTTTATTTGTAGAATATCTCCATCCTAGTGCTGTCCATTGAAGAGCCTTGAGGAAATGACACTAGGAGTAATGAGCATACCTAGAGTTATTTAAAAGAATATATTTATGTGTATATTAATTTGATTTTTATAAGTGAGGAACTTCTTAAGTTTATGTCTATATGTGCAAATTTTAGACTTCTAACACAATATCTGACATATGAATTCAATAAGTATATAATCAAGAAAGTAATAAAAGTCAATTCATTTTTTGTTTTATTTGACCAATTTTTAATAATGGAATTTTTATTAAGTTTAAATTGGTTTAATATCAAAGGAAGCACAGAGAAGCACAATAAAAATAAAATTTTCCAAAAGAAATAAGTTCTTTCAGAAACTAAATTTGCAAACACCCTGTGCTAAATAATAGAAAATTACACAATTATATCGATTCTAGCATATGGAGTTTTATTTTTAAATACTTTTGTTAATCTTCCTTCCAAGTTTCTTTTGTCAATATGTTAAAATTAATTCCCTAACCTTGAATCAAGACTGGCCTTGCTCTGTTTGATGGGACAATGGGATGTGACAGAAGTGACATTGCATAAATTCTAGAACCTAGGCCTCCAAGGCATTGCAGGACCCTCCTTTTCCTTCTTGAAGTCCCCATCGGCCTCATAAGAAAACCCAGCGTAGGCTATTAAATTACAGAGTATGGGTGTGTTTTTGTTTGTACATATCTGACTTAGTTGTAGACCAAAGTAAGCTTAGTTAATATGGAACTATTGTTCATCAATCTAGAGAGTGATTTTGGTACATCCAAGAAAATGGAAAGTAATAATTACTGGAGCACAAACATCCCCTATTTTCTCAATTTTACAATCAAGTTTACTCTAGCATTTTGGTAGAAAAAGCTTAATAGTTTAAATAATAAGACAAAGGAATGTGACTGGAAATGCAGATTGTAGTGAATTACCTAGTTGCAGTGGGGTGAAGGTAAATATTTCTCTCTATTTTCTAGCAAAAATTTGGGGCCACATTCTCCTTATTTCAAACAAAGTGTTATTCAGAGTCTTAATATATGAACTATGCATAATAGAATTTCTGCAGTCACAGTAGTGGAAAGAGACTGTCAACAGGTGATTCCAGCATGCCTCATTGCCAAAGGCTAGTTCTGAGACCCTGCTATACTTTCAAATTCTGTGCAAGGTGCTATGAAAACCCAAAAGACTCATTAAGGATAGAGACACTATTTTATTTTCCAATTCTTCCTCTCTACTGGAGCAGTGCCTTGTATTATATGGACCCTTGGTTAATATGAGATAAGTGAATAAATGACAACAACGTTAGAGAACAACACAATAATAAAATAATAAAGTCCAAGTAGTGGAAACCCATTCTGCATGCAATAAGCAGGGTATACTTTTATTTTGTTGTTTTTTTAATTTGGTTATTATAGGATTCCAGAAAATAAGATTTTATCCAATGGACAGTATACTTTGTTAAGCACTAAAACATTAACGTCAAAAAAGAACAGGCAGAGAGGCAGATGTGTGACATTTCTGATTTTATAAAACACACTGACACATAATCTCTAAGATTTTCTAAGAAAAAAATTGAATAAAAAAGAGGCTGTGTCCTTCCAATAATCAAGCTATTCAGTGGAATTTATTTAAAGACTTTATGAAGTGTAATACCTTTTTCTACTGATTGAGCATTCATGTAGTGTCTTATAGTGATAATAAACTGAAATAGTTATTCCTTTCTGTTGTTTACCTTAACATCGAGGAATGACAAGCATTGTGGAGAATAAAAAAGTTAATACAACATTTTAAATGGCTATTTAAAAACAATTTTTTTCCAAACCAAAATTTTCTTTTGTTTAATTAAGGATACATTGGGACAAAGACAGTCATCATGCCAGCCAGTTAAAATTACGTCGTTTCTTATCCACAGCCACATTTCCCAGTATTCCCTCCTCATCACAATCCTGAATCACGCTGCAAGCAGTCACCATTTTCCACTGAAAACACCTTATTTCAAGAGAGTCCTAAGTATAATTCAATATGGCATCACAGAGCACTTGGGGAAAAAAGAAGGGAAGAGGATAGTGCTAACCATTCACAGAATTCTACTACGAAACAAGTCTCTGCTTGTCCCGTTTTAACCATTCTTCATGGTACCAGTGAGTAAGTCACTGAAAGGGGGTTTATTTAACAGAAAGGACAAAGTCAAAATATTCTTCACAGATTAGATGATTGTCTTATATTGTGATCATTATTTTAGATGCAAATGTAGATAGTAGTTGAAATTTTAACATGTTTGTACCCTCTCTGATGTGTATACACACACACTTAAATGCACACAAAGCAGTCACTTGGTAATTGGAAACAAGGCAGTTAAAAATTAATGAAAATAAATATGCTGAATAAAACTAATTCTTAATAAAGAATAAGGCATAGCAGAAAAAACTTTCAGGGAGCAAGAGAAAAACAGATGGAGAAAAACAAATGATAATGATATTAATAGTGATGTGAATAAAAGAACAATGAGAATAATAATGAATGGTCCTATATATGATATACTTCATCCAAGGAATTCCCAAAGGGCTTATTTGAAAAACTGATTTCAGATAGACAATTCATTATGCGGAAAAACCTTGTGGATAATGTTAAGAAGCACATTGTATAGAACAGAATAATAAGAAAGAATTTTGTTTCTAAAAATTTGGAGAATCAACTAAGGATATTACTTTTGAAAGCAAAATCTAATTTTATTTATTGGTACTTGGAAAAGTAAGGAGTGACCCATTAAAACACTTCATTAGCTGCCATTTCTTGCTAGAGAAAAAAAATAAGACTTACTTCACAAAATGCAATTCAATTGGCCCCTATCAGCAGGTCCAGTGTAGCCACAGAAAACCACCTGCTGTTTCCCGAACACACCGTTGCTCCTTCAAGTCTATATGACTTTTCATTCGCTCGTGTTCTTCCCCTCAAAGTCCACCAGACCAAAAAGGTCAATACAAATGTTCTGTTAAGGGCCAGATAGTAAATATTTTAGGCCTTACAAACCATGTGACTTCTGTTACAACTACTCAGCTCTTCTATTGTAGTGGGAAGGAAGCTTTAGTCAATGAATAAACAAATGAGTAGCTGTGTTCCAATAAAACTTTATCATGGACACTATAATATAAATTTCATATATATTTTGAAAAATAGTATTTTTCTTTTTATTTTCCTAATAACTATTTGAAAATGTAAAATATATTCTTAGATAATAGGCAGTTAACAAAAACGGTTGCCCATCAGATTTGTCTCATGGGTCATAATTTGTTGATCCCTTATCTAAATAGATATCATTGCTTTGTGAAATTTCCCTGCTGATATTCCACAGTCAAGCACCTATTTGTCCTCTTTCTCAGTACTTTGCTCATAATATATCGTTGTTTATGTTATTCATCTCCAGACCTGCCATTTCTTTCAAACGGTAAACTCTTGAGAACATCAATCACTACATACATGTATGGTGGTCAAGAACACAGATTCTGGAACTGGACGACCTGGATTTGAATACCAGTTTCAACACTGATGACATGTATATGCGACCTTCAAAAAGCGATCTGAGTTATTTGTGCTTCAAATAATGTTCATTAGTTGAAACAAAATGAGGATAATTGTTTTGAGGTATGCATTCCCCAAAAATTGTTTAAATAGCTAATGATGCTAACCTTGATTCAATGAGTTTTAACAATGGGCAGTGAGCCTTCTAAAAATTATACTAAGCCCATTTTTATCTTTAGTTTGCCTAATATAGAACTTGATACATAACTGATGGTCAAGAAATTTTGTGTATGTGTTGAATAAGTGCTTTTTAAATTTAACTATTTTCTATTCTTTACCCAGAGATCAGTACATTATTGGTTGGGCGAGAGGAGAAAGGCAAATTGTACATGTACAATTGCCATAATAAAACTTAAATATTACAAAGTTTTTTTGAAATATGTGCATGGTGTTTTCATGTTCTCACAATTTGATTGCAGATCAGAGATTGACATCGTCAGCACAGATGTCTATTACATAGTCGTTCATTCAGGAAACTTTCATTGAACTTGTGTGTGTGCCAGAAGGTGCTGTTAGAATGAACAATAAAATATGGTATCTGTCACCAAAAGTTCATAATCTTCTGGTTGATACAGATTCATTAATTAATAATAGCAATAAAAAGCAAAAAGCACTATCTTAAGGTAGTGGAAAGTGAATATGTGCTTGACGTAACCCAAGGAATTACAAGTTGTAAAACAAGTATTCTTTCTAAAATAAATAAGTTTACAATTGAATGAAGCCTTGAAGAACGAGTAGAATCTGCCAGATTGACAGACGAGGTTTCCAGGAAGAGAAACCATTTTTACAGGGAAACAAGTACACTTCAATAGCTTGGCTTTTTCAGACAAAACAAACAAACAAAAACAGAGGACAAAGGTCAAGATAAATCTGAAAGTTAAAGTTTGTGATCATGGAATATATAACAAGGTGTAAGGATAAGGATTGGGGGCAAATAAAAATCATAAGAGAATTTTCAGAAAGGAACAGACCTAAGGAGTCAGTGCAAAGGCAAAGGAGGTAGGTGTCTGCAAGTCTGAAATAAATGGTGAACCTGCCAAGAAGGAGCAATATCTCTTCCTCTGTGACTAGTACAAGACAAGAGGAGGAGGTGATAAGAAAATAATTTAATTAATGGTAGAGAAGAAAGGAATTCAACAAAATCAATGACCATAGGATGTCTCCAAATTGTATACCCCTAGTGAATCATAGAGATAACATAGCTTGTATGATGACAGCCTAAATGCTATCTTCCCTCTATTTCAAATTGATGCAATAATCACTTTAAGTTAAGGTTAATCACAGACAAATGGTGGTATAAATTTTTAAATGAGCACGTGCTTTGGAGCCAGGGAGACCAGTTTTTTTAGTTTCATTTTATTTTATTTTAGGGATGTGCAATACAATTCAGGAATAGGTACATAAGTGATAATCATACAAGTAAAGTTTGGACCTCCCTTTGGTCCTCATTTTGACTGGTTTGAGATCAGGGTTTTAATGGTGATGAGATTTTGAACAAGGTATGAGCCTGTACTGGGCTTAGTTTCCTACAAACTCAGCATTGTGTTTAATTTCCTCTTCTGTGAAATAAAAAAGCTACTTAATTTATAGGACTAGTATAAAAATTAAGTGAGATATTATCTAGTAAATGTCTTATCCAGTATATTTCATGGAACAGATTCTCAATTGTTGGTTTTTAATTGGTCAAAAATTCTGCCACGGGTGTCACAAAATACAGACATGCTTTGTCACCTACAAAATGCTGAGAATCATGTTAGGGGAGAAACATTATAAGGTAATTCTGAATAATTCTAGACAGTATCTATACTGTGTGAAAATGTGTGGAATAGACTATATATTGAAATGGAAAATGACAAGGCAGTATTATTCTGAGTGAAAATATAAAGTTTAAGTGCATTTTTGAATACAAGTTTGAAAAAAATGCAGTAAATAATAACAATTGACATTGCTAATTCATGACATTACAGATTATTTTGATTTCCTCTTCAGTTTCTGTATTTTCTAATGTTTCTCTGTAAAAACTGCAAGAATTTTATGATTAAAAATTGCTATTAAAATGTTAAATGTCATATTTTTTCTCACCAAAGGAGAAAAAAAGAAAAAAAAAAACTAAAAGGGAATATGAAGCTATTTACTGATACTTATCACCAAAATTAAATGTGCATCTGTGTGTGTGTATACATGTATGTGGGGAGACCCCCAAAAGAATGAATCTAATTTTTGGAATGCGAGCCTCTTGTGGTACAGGCTTCCCTTGCTAGTTAAATCTTCTGGGAACTTATCGGCATGAGTGTAGCAGCTAATGCTGTTGTGAAAGGCTGCGTTTGGCTTCGGTGAATTTTTTTCGGAGATTCTTTAAACATGTTTGCTCATTTCATAATGGGTGATTTACAAGTGCACCTACCCACACGGTGAGGAGTGTTCAGCAGTTTTTGACCCCAAACGTCATGACCCCCATTCCTGAGCCCCACCCCCATTCACTTGATCTTACCCCGACTGTTTTTTGTTTCCCCACATGAAAAAAGCTCTCAAAGGGAAACGTTTTGATGATGTGGAAGAGTTGAAACAAAAACCAGCAGAAGCATTAAAAGGCATGAAAATTGACAAGTTCAAAAACTGTTTTGAGCAGTGAAGGAAACCTCTTGATAGGTGTATTGCCTCAAACGGAGAGTACTTTTAAGGTGACTGCAATTTAAACATGTAAGATATGCAAGAATAAGTACAACGTTTTTAAATAAATAAATTCTGTTTGGGGAGGTCTCGTATACACACACACACACACGTACGTGTGTGTGTGTGTGTGTGTGTATAAATGAGAGAGAGAGAGAGAGAAATTGAGCTTTCTTTTAAAACTTAGATCTTAGAGTACTGGGTTAACATCACATGGTTAAGATATTTGAAAATTAAGCCTGGCATGTTTATTTTTATGTGCATTTAACTTCATATGGTTGAAAACATCTCTTATCAGCTCCAATTAAATAAGTTAAAAGTCTGAATTTTATTGTTCCTAAAATATCAAACCAATAATCAGGTTTTTGTATCACACTGAATGTGTCAATTTAATCTAAGTGTCTGAGTTTATTTTAACTTCTGTTAATAAAAAAATTTAATAAAATAAACAATTGTTTCTATATTTGTATATATTTAATATAATGTATTATAAAAATAACTAAGTAATAACATATCATTATTTAAATGATTGAAAAATCATTCAATGGCTGACAACATTGAGGGTCTTTCTATTCATAAGTCTAATTCAGTAGAGATCTTTAAAGATGGATTTTAATTTAATTTACAATACATTACATCCAATTGCCTCAATTTCTCTAGAAACTGGAACCAAGATAAGAAAGGGAGGGCAGAGAGGTTATATTTGGAGAAAAGTGGAATTTAATATCAATTTTAATTTTTTAAATTTAAAGCTAAATTTTAAATGTTTTAAATATAAATGCATATAATATTAGCAATATAATTATAAAATGAATAGTACAAAATAAAATTTAAATATTTAAATTTTAATTGTCAATTTTAAATAAAAATATTAGTTGGAACAATCAGCTGATTGTGTTACTGTATTCCAACTTGTGAGCAGAGCGAGACCCCTGACTCTAAAAAGAGTATGAATTAAAGTAGCACAAATTTTATAAAGTCAACTATAATATTGTAAGAAGAAGGAACACCTTTATTTCTACTCCCATGTGATATTTAATTTTATGTGTCAACTTGGCTGGAAAACAGGTCCCAGATATCTGGTCAAGCATTTTTCTGGATGCTTTCGTGACGATGTTTTCAGATGAGATTAGTATTTAAATTGGTGGACTTGGAGTAAAACATGTTTCCCTCCACAATGTGGTTGGGTCTTTTCCAATCAGTTGAGGGCTGGAAAAGAGTAAAGACTGAATTCCCCTGAGCAAGAGGGAGTTCTGTAGCCTGACAGTCTTTAGACATTAACTGAGACACTGTCTCTTACTCCAACCTACCAGACCTCCTTTCAGATTATAGACTTGCCAGCCTTCATAATTGCACTGGTCAATTGTTAAGTCTTTTTTAATATATCACATCCAACTGATTCTGTTTTTTTGGAAAGCCCAGACTTAGCCATGCTATCACCATCTAGATCTTAGTTCACAGTTCCTTCAATTACGTTTGAGGGTTGTTCCTCCAGTGGGATAGGAACCATATTTAACTGTCTTTATGGCTTCTCCCACATGGTAGAAACTCAGTAAGTTTTTACTCAATCCACATGGTCTTTGATCAACTTTTTAAAGGGTACCTGGTTTAAAATGAATAATATATGATTATTTCCCTGAGTCTTAGAAGTCCTCAACAGCTCCATGCGTTGTGGGTCACTCTAGCTATGACTTTGCTCAAAGTATTTACAAAATCACTCATTTGAAATTTCATTAATTGAACCAATGATCCTCATTAGCACAAAGGCAATGTATGTACGCCAAGATGAACAGGTATTACTATCCCTTCAAAAGGTTCCCCAAACTCTTATTATCCTTGCTGTTTTGCCTCCTAATTACATCTTTAATCAACCAATTACCTGTGAAGTACTCATTTAATTACCTTACATGTAGGTAATGGATATACAAAGGGCTTTTTAAGATTTTATTCTGACAATCTAAGAAAATTATCATTGTAGTGACTTTGAATAAAGTACCATGTGAAGGAGAAAAATGCTTGTGAAAAAATTACTCAAATATGTCAACAAATTAATCACAATTTAGTATACTAAAGTGTAAATTTATTTAACTGCACTAAACAAATTAAATTTATGAAGAGTGATGGGCCTCAGCTTGTTACAACCTCAGTAGTGTCTTATGCTTCTCAAGCATTATTGTGTATGTGAATAACCCAAAAATGAAGATTTGGTTAAAATGCACATTCTGTTAAGCGTGTCCAGACCATCCTTTGAGTAGCAAGGATCTAGACTCCAGAATCCAGACCAAAATTAATTTAGTAAGTCAGCTTCTTCTTCTATGTAGTAAGTAATGTCAAGCAATTAGGGATTTCTGGTTCTATGCATTTTTATTTATAGGAAAAATTTCCTACTACCTGTCACAAAGAATTAATCATGCACCTAATTATTTTCCTATGTTCCCCATCTGTGAATGACAGTATGCTTAGTAATAGATCTTACTCTGTGTGTGTGTGAGTGTATGAGTGTGTGTGTGTGTGTGTGTGTGTGTGTGTGTGTGTGTGTGTGTGTGTGTAGCAAAGGGGGAAATAAAGATTATGAGGGAGGATATAAAAAAGACACAGGGTCTGCCTTCATAGTAATTATAATGACTCAGTAAAAACTGTTATCAAATAACTTTACCGTATAACAAAACACATATTAAGAACATTTCGAGTTCTGTTAAGGAGAGGACTATGTATGTGGATTGGCTTTAATTACATCCAGAACATTAGGTGAAGATTTTTAAGTCATTTTCATAAGAAATGGATTGTCAAATAGGTAAACATTTTACCATCAGAAGTGGTTACTGAATATTAATGAAAGTATTATGTAAAAATGGGAGAGCAGACGTTAGCTTAAACAGATAATCTTATTGTGACACAGAAAAAAATCTAGGCAGATATAATTTCAACGTGCAAAACAGAAACACGTGATTGGGAAGTGGGAAAAAGAGGAAGGTAGACGCTCTTGCATCTGGGTTTTCCCAAGCTAAATAAGCCCATCATGGAAAGAAGTATTATCATATGTATACAGCAATGTCATAATAAAATGCTTATAGAAAACAGAAGCATTTTTAAGATGATAGATGGTTGGACTGGAGGAGACAAAGGTGAACTCTGAATTCTTATTTTATAGAAATTTTAATATGGTGAATCAAGGTTTGTTTTATGCTACCTACTTTGCATTTCAAAGAAAATATTTTAAAAGTAAAAATGGTTGTACTGTTCATTTTGCTGAAACGCTGAAATAAATTCAATATCAAGTTGTAGAGTAACTAGTAGATTAGCTACAGAAAAATTTATAACAATCTATTGATGTGTACCCTGGAGAGAAGATAGTGGAATAAAATGCAAATTTCACTTTACTGAATGTCACCCAAATGTTTAGATGGCTTCAGAGCCAGATGTGGTCCTGGAGGTATTTGGTCTAGGAGGAAGGAACTAGAAGTCCCAAATGTGGTGAATCTTCACAGTGATATCCAGACTGTATCAGATTATGTCACTCTGCTTTAAATTTAGCAAATGTTAAAGGATGTGGCATTGAGATATAGAGGGTTATCTAAAATTAATTCACCCTGAGAAACTTTAGAGCATTTCACTAAAACTTTCATCACTAAGACTTGAATTTGAAAAGTAAAATAAAAAAATATGACCTATATTATTTCAGAACCTAAAAAAAGCATAACAATGCTATAAAAACAGATGGGATAAACTGACAATATTAATGACATTTAATTTTTAGAAGAGGCAGTAGGATAATAATATGTCCATATTTTCTTCAAAGTTCAGAGGGAAAACGTGTTTTTATTCTAAATGATTATAGGCAAAAATTTAACAAACTATCAGTTTAACTTAAGAATATTAAATTCCTTTCACTAATATATCTAATGGAAATATTTTTCCTCTTCTAGTTGAAGACCCCATCAAGGATAGTATATTGCTTTTAGTCTCCATGTATCTTTAATCTCACACCTTTGTAAATGCCTCATTATTGGTTTAATGGTTGTAATGGATACATAAGATGCATCCATATTCACAGTAAATATATATTAAATTATTTAAAGGGCATGATAACTGTAGCTTACTTTTAAATGATTCAGAAAAAAATGTAATGTTGCATGTGCATGTGAATGTTTGTGTATTTGTATTTGTGAAAGAATGAGAGAGTGAGAAGAAAAAAAAAGCCAGTGTGACAAAATGTTAGTTGCATCTGAGTGACATATATGCAGAAGTTCTTTGTACTCATCTTACAACGTTTATTATGTTTAAAATTCTTTCCAAAAAATTTAAAGGGAACAAAAATATTTTAGAATCTTTATAGCTCAGATGATATGGGCTCTTAGGACCATTAGAAGTACCAAATTAGAAGTCAGAAATTGTCACCCTAAATCTAAATTCTAGAACAATATTTTTCAAGCGATGATAATCACTTGATAGCCTAAATGGATGTCTACGAATTCCTTAAAATTATGTGCTTACATTTGTGAACGAATAGTCACATACTGCATGATCCAGCAATCACACTCCTAGGTATATATCCAAGATAAAGTTGTACACATATATACAAGAAACATGTACAATATTGTCCACATAAAAACTGTTAACACCACACACACAAGAAAAAAATGAATATAACTCAAATGCAAATTTTCAAGAGAATTGAAATATCCATCATCTAAAATGGCCCCCATGTTCCTTGCTTCTTAGTTTCCATGCCTCTGGGGAGTCTCTCACATATTGAATCACAGTCACCAATATGACAATAGATTATGGCTGAAGTGATTAGATATGACTTCCAAGAAATTAAAGACACTGGACTAGCTTGCACTCCCACCAGCATCTATTGTTTTGCACTCATGCCAGCATATATTGTTTTCAATTTATTAATGATAGCCATCTTTACTGGGGTAAGGTGGTATCTTGGTGTGGTTTTGATTTGCATTTCTCTGGTGACTAGGAAGACTGAGCATTTTTTCATGCATCTGCTGGCTGCTTGTATGTCTTCTTTAGTGAGATGTCTATTCATGACCTCTGTCCATTTATTAATAGGGTTATTTGATTGTTTTCCTTTTGGCTTGTTTGACTTCCTTGTAAATCCTGAATGTTAGGCCTTTGTCAGATATACAGATAGCAAATAATATTTTCCATTCTGTAGGTTGTCTCCCCACTCTCTTGATGGCTTCTTTTGCTGTGCAAAAGCTTTTCAGTTTGATCTTACCTCTTATGACATATATTTTGAGGTTATGATCTAGAATCGGTTGCCTACTCCAATGTGCCGAAGGGTGTCTCCTGCATTTTCTTCTAAAATTCTTACATTTTGAGGTTTTATGTTTAGGTCTTTGATACTTTTATCATTGATTTTTGCATATGACAACAGGTGGGGGTTCTGTTTTGTTCTTCTGCATGCAGTCAGCCAGTTTTCCCAGCACCATTTGCTGAATAAGCCCTCCTCTCCCCAGTGATTATTATTGATGGCTTTGTATACCTAAAGGAAATAGAAATTGACCTTCCATACAGATCCAGAAATCCCCCTCCTGGGAATATACCCAGAGGAGTACAAATCATTCTATAAAAAAGATACCTGCACACATATATTCATTGCTGCACTATTCATAATAGCAAAAACATGGACCCAACCCTACTGTCCATCGAAAGTAGACTGGACAAAGAAAATGTGGCACATATGCATGATGAAGTACTATGCAGCCATAAAGAAGGACAAAATCAGCCAGGCTCGGTGGCTCAGCTTGTAATCCCGCGTCTTTGGGAGGCTGAAGTGAGTGGATTGCCTGAGTCGGAGGGTTCAAGACCCGCCTGGGCAGCAAGACCTTATCTCTACCATAAATCAAAAATCAGCCGGGCATGGTAGCATGCGCCTGTAATTCCAGCTACTTGGAAGGCTGAAGCGGAAGAATCGCCGGAGCTCAGCAAGTCGAGGCTGCGGTGGCTGGGAGCAGCCACTGCACTCCAGTCTGGGCGACAGAGTGAGACTCCAACTCAAAAAAAAAAGAAGGACAAAATCATGCACTTCTTATCAAATTGGATAGAATTAGAGACAATCATTCTTGGTGATCTATTACACAAACAAAGAATCAATACCACATGTTCTCACTCATAAGTGGTTCCTGAACATTACTCACAATAGCACAAGGAAGGGAACACTGACAGAGGAGGGAGGAAAGGTGGGGCACATACCAACACAAAGAATACCTGGTCCTAAACCAGGGAAAGAGAGGACCAGCTGGAGGCCCGAACTTCAACTGCACATAGATTACACATGCACCTAATCCTGACTTGTACTCCACATCTTTAAAATAAAGTACATATTTTAAAAGATGCCACATTGGCACATGATTAATTGTGAAACAAATACTATAAACAATGGGGAAAAAGAAGAAATTAAAGACATTACAAATTTAGTTTTGGTCTCCTGGTCAGTTTGCTCTGAGGAAAATCAGCTGCCATGTTATAAGAATAGTTAAGATCTCCATTTAGAGACCTGAAGAAGAGTAGCACATTTTCTGGCAGCAATTTATCAAACGTGACTAAATCCTTCTAAAGTGGATCCTCCAAGCCAAATTAAGCCTCCATATGATTATAACTCAGCTCCATCTGACTCCAATGTAATGAGAGACCCTGATCCTAGCTTTATGACTGAACTGCTTCCACATTCTTTAACCACAAAAATTAGAAAATAAGAAATTATTTTTTATTTTTTATTTTTATTTTTATTTTTTTTTTGAGTTGGAGTCTCACTCTGTCGCCCAGACTGGAGTGCTAGGCTCCGGCGATCCTTCCGCCTCAGCCTTCCGAGTAGCCGGAATGACAGGCATGCGCTACCACGCCCGGCTGATTTTTTTTGATTTATTGTAGAGATGAGGTATCGCTGCCCAGGCAGGTCTTGAACCCGAGGGCTCAGGCAATCCACTCACCTCAGTCTCCCAAAGGCACGTGATTACAGGCTGAGCCACCGAGCCCGGCTATTTTTTAATTTTTAAAATGTGGAAAACAATTTAAGTTTAGGTACATACGCAGTCATCATGCAGATAAAGTGTGGGTACCCTTATTGCTATTATGAGATACGCCCCCTCCCCTGGCAGTGTCCCACTACTACCAATCCCTTTCTTATGGGTATTATGATAAATGTTCAGGGTCCACTTATGAGTGAGGACATGTGGTACTCAGATCTTTACTTCTGTGAAAAATCACTGAGTATTATAGACTCTAATGCCATCCAGGTTGCTGCAAAGTTCATAATTTTGTTTTTCTTTATGGCTGCATAATATTCCATCATGTAAATGTACCACACTTGCTTTATCCAGTCTACTTTTGATGGGCAGCACAGTTGGTTCCATGTTTTTGCTATTGTGAATAATGCTGCAATAAGCATGTGTGTGCAGGCATCTTTTTTATAGAGTGATTTGAGTTCCTCCGGGTATATTCCCAGAAGGGCGATTACTGGGTCATATAGATCCAGTAATTACTGGGTTGATTTTTAGATCTTTTAGGAATCATCACACTGTTTTCCACAGTGGTTGTACTAATTTACATTCTCACAAACAGTGTAGAAGTGTTCCCTTTTCCAAACATCCTCTCCAGCATCTGTTGTTTTTTGAGTTATTGATGATGGCCATCCTGGAGTTAGGTGGTATCTCAGTATGGTTTTAATTTGCATTTCTTTGATGACTAGTGAGGCTGAGCATTTTTTCATGTATCTGTTGGCTGCTTGTATGTCTTCTTCTAATAAGTGTCTATTCATATCTTTTGCCCATTTTTTAATGGTTTTTTTTTTTTCCTTTCAGCATACTTGAGTTCCTTGTACATCCTGGATATTAGACCTTTGTCAGATATACAGTTGGCAAATATTTTTTCCCATTCTATGGACTGTCTCCCTGCTTTGTTGATGATTTCCTTTGCTTTACAGAAGATTTTCAGTTTGATGAGTTCCCACTTGTCTATCCTATATCTTATGGCATGGGCATTTGGGGTTTTACTCATGAATTGGTTGCCCATTCCAATTTCCATAAGGGTGTCTCCAGCATTTTCTAGGGTTCTTATAGTTTGAGGTTTTTACATTGAGGTCTTTGATCCATTTAGAGTTAACTTTTGTGTATGGTGATAGGTAGGGGTCTTGTTTTAATCTTCTGCATGTGGTCAACCAGTTTACCTGGCACGATTTACTGAATAGGTTCTCATCTCCCCTTTGGTTGTTTAGTGGAGTCTTTGTCAAGATGAGTTGGTTGAGAAATTAAGGTTTTGCTTCCAGAGTTGCTATCCTGCTCCATTGGTCTATATACCTTTTCTTGTACCAATACTAGGCTGTTTTCATCATTGTAGCTTTATAGTAGAGTTTGAAGTCTGGAAGTGTGATACCTCCCGCTTGATTTCTTTTTGCTAAGGGTTGTTTTGGCTATTATTCGTAGTCTTCTATGTTTCCATGTGAATTTCTGTATTGTCAATTCCAGGTCTCAGAAGAATGATGCTGGTAATTTTAAAAATTATTATTTTAAGCCACGGAGCTTTAGAGTTACTTGATAAGGAGAAAGAGTTTCAGTACAAAATAAATTATGACCAACTGAAGATCAACTGAAGTGAAATGGAATATTATGTAACATGTATATATATTCTATAAAACTGTTCTAAAAGCAATGGAATGAGCACAAAAAATTAAAGATAGCATTTACTTTGTCTGAGTGAAGCAAAAGGGATGGAATAGTAGAGGAGTATATAAGTAGGTGAGTGTTATTAACAATATTCTAATGCTTGGGTTGAGTAGTACATTGCTAAATGTTTAAAAGATCGCATTTTTAGGTCAGGTGTGATGACTCTGCATGCAACCCCAGAACTTAGGGAGGACAAGGCAAGTGGATTGCCTGAGCACGCGGGTTCAGACCAGCCTGGGCAACTTGGCGAGACCTTGTCTCTACAATAAAAATAAAGTTGCATTTTTGTGACCTAGACTAATTCCTGATCCAAGGATTATGATTAGTAAAATTCTGTGGATATAAGATCTATTGAGAGTTCTGACAGATATACCAGGAGGAAAAAAAATCATTGTTCTAGAGCCAGGGTACCTTTTCAACTCCCATAATACGTCATCTATCATAAATTGGCTATTGAAGAAGAGAAGATGAACATAGAAAAATATGACTTGTTTTCCCTGAAAGACAAACATATTGAGTCTTAAGGATTTGATATAACTTGTTTGGCATCTATTGTTAATCCTTCCCTAGTATCTATTAGGTCAAGTAACAAACAGGCCACATACTCTTCCTGATGAAGAAGAGCTTGTTACTCAGAAAGGAGAATAGTGGTGAAGAAATAGTAAAAATCCTGAAATTTACCTTGATAAACAGGCAGAATAGAGTTAGGCATTTCCAGGATCAACCCGGAAGAAGGGAGTCAGTCACAGAAACTCAGAATTAAGCTTTTTGTTTTCTGTTTTCTTTTTAAATTTTTGTATAGAGGACAGCAGGGCTGAATTTGTTTTTTTAACATGTTTAACTTCTTCACTGTCCTCAGTATTTTCTTCCTTTCTCTGTTTTCTTATTGAAATTAGTAGTTTTTATTTATTTTTTGGTAAATTACAGTCAACAGACTGAACTTTTCTTTCGGAACTGAGAATTCTATAGCATACTTGGAAGAAGAAACACTACAGAAATAGAGCAAATTTTCAAAGCTAGAGAAAATGAATAAGCAAATTTTCTGTCACCAAAGATGCAGAGGATAAGAAAAAATAGTACATAGTTTTGATACTAAGACAAAAAGCATTTAGTTTAAACCAGCAGAATGTCTTATCATTCCATAAATATATAGTATAGAATTAAATTAGTGTATAAGCCTGAAGGATTCAATCCACCTTTTGACACAGTCTTACCATCATCTTATGCCTTTATATAATTTATATAAATAGAAAGATAACTCATTAAATTCACTGCCTCTCTATCTAAGAAGTTCCACTCCAAAGAAACCTGAAACACAAATAGGTTTTGCTACTTTTGAGAAATATTATTTTGAGTTTAGCCCCGTCAACCTTTTTTTTTTCAACACTTTTTTTTTTTTTTTAGTCAGAGTCCCACTCTGTCGCCCAGGCTGGAGTGCAGTGGCATGCTCATGGCCTTGACCTACTGTGCAGCCTCGGCCTACTGATCTCAGGTGATCCTTTCACCTCAGTGTTCCAAGTAGCTGGAACCACAGGCATGTGCCACCCTGCCTGGCTAATTTTTTTATTTTATTGTAGAGACAAGATCTTACCATGTTGCCCAGGCTGGTCTCAAACCCCTGAGCTCCTGAGCTCAGATAATCCTCTCACCTCTGCTTTCCAAAGTGCTGGGATTACAGGCTTTAGCCACCATGCCCAGCTCCAACACTATCTTTTAACAATTGTTTTGAGTTATGCATATTCATTTATTTCTAATGACCAAAATATGTATAGTCCCTCAACTGTGCCCCTCAACTCATGGTGGGGTCACATCCCAATAAACCTCATCAACTGAAAATATTAAGTTGATTATTCACTTAATAGAAGGTACAGAACAAGAATCATATCTTGTCTAGTCTATCTTAAATGTGCTCAGAATGCTTATATTAGGCTACAGTTGGGCAAAATCATCTAACACAAGGCCTATTTTATAATAAAGTATTGAATATCTCCTATAATTTATTGAATACTGTACCAAAAAGGAAAAACAATATTTGTATGAGTACTCAAGTATGGTTTCTAATGAATCTGTGCCACTTTTGCACCATCATAAAGTCAAAAAATTATAACTTACACCATCATAAATCTGGGACTTGTACTTGACTAGGTGTTGAGAAACTTGGATAACAAGCATTGTCACTCTGACATCAATGAATTCAGCAAATAACTTCACCCATTTGATCTCAGTTTCCTTATTTATAAAACAAAGTTGGCTTCAATGATTATTGAGAGTGCTGTAAGAAACAAAATTTTATCTATAATCTATGCTAAAACTTACTGAGCATTTCTGTAATATAAAGCAATATGCAGGAATTATTGGAATAAAAACTCGGTCATTTTAATGAAGAACATCAGGTTTCATTAAGAGGGGATTTATTTGTGTGTGGAAAACTAAAACTCCCCCCTCCCACGTCTCTCTATGAACATGCTGAATCATAGTGTAAGTTTCTGAGATTTATTTTTCTTTTTTTCTTTTTTATTAGTGTGCATGTTTGTCTTGTTCTAGTGTCGCTCTAAGGTCTAACGTTTCTTTTCTCCACTGTTCAGAACATCAAACTCCAAAAAACACACCTCACAGATCAGTCACAACATTTTGCAGATATAAAGGAATTAATCATCTGGAACCAGCGAAACAGGATTCATTTCAGTACCAACAATCTTCTATAAACATGAATACAGAATCCAATTGTGATCAAGATTGAGAGAATATAAGAGTTTTTTGATGAATTATTGAGATAATTATAAAAGAAACGTATTAGACAATGCAATAACAACAAACAGAAGTAAACAAGAAACCTTTCACCCCAGGATTCAACCCATGGTTCCACCGTTTTCTCACTAGTGTTTATTATAAACTTAATATGATGCATTTAGCAGACATAGGCATATTGCAGATTTGAGAGTTTATGCCAGTGATCAAATCATTCATATGGTCAAATAGCTAAATGGTATCTTATCTAGTCTAGAAATAAGATGAGCAGAATTTTGGTTTTTGTTCATGCTACTAAGATGCTTATAATACAGGCAGTAGATAAATGTATATGATAAACTAAAATATTCTACATAATAATTTAATTATTTACTTGGGCTTTTATAATTTTAAATTCAAATATTTTACAAATTTATTCTTTTTTTTTTTTTGAGTTGGAGTCTCACTCTGTCGCCCAGACTGGAGTGCAGTGGCTGCTCCCGGTCACCGCAGCCTCCACCTGCTGGGCTCCGGCGATCCTTCCGCCTCAGCCTTCCAAGTAGCTGGAACTACAGGCGCACGCTACCATGCCCGGCTGATTTTTTGATTTATTGTAGAGATGAGGTCTCGCTGCCCAGGCGGGTCTCGAACCCGCGGGCTCAGGCAATCCACTCACCTCAGCCTCCCAAGGCGCGGGATTACAGGCTGAGCCACCGAGCCCGGCTTACAAATTTATTCTTAAACCATGACATCTGGGGGCTTGTAATCACAGAAAATTATAAGTAAAAGAAATGAATGAATTCAAAGTAACAGCAATAAAGTAGAAGTATAGTACAAAAGAAAAAACAAAATTAAAATCCCTTCCTTAAAGCTTTTCTGCAAATATAAATAACAGTCTAATACAATTATAAGTTAATAGTGCTATTTTGGTATATATTTTATTCTAATTGTGATTCCTGCTAGTTTTCTATCAGCTAAAAGCTTTTTGAAATATGATAGTGCATTTTTTCAATTCAGTGTCTAGAGTCCAACAACCAAGTTAAAAGTTTTATTTTTTCTTTCTATAATAATAAAGTTATCAGTAATTTGAAGTAATTGGCAGTCTAAAAGGAGTTTTTTCTTTTTTTACTTCCTGTTTTATTTGCTTTCCCAACTTGTATCCAGAAATCACTTTTTGTCATTCAGTGTAATTATAAAAATTCAGAATACAGATCAAGTGAGAAGTTTCACAAGTTTAGTTTTAAATTAAGCAGGTAATAAATTGGAGTATTTTAAAAACTATTCTTATTTTTCAGATTTAGTGAACAATTTCACATATAGAAGTTTTTTAAATAATTCTACCTTTTAAATTTTGTTTGTATGCATTTTATAAAATAATGTAATGTCATGTATATAAAAATCAGTCATTTATATCAGGCTCTTTGTCACATTTAAAAAGTAGTTTTAGGTTTGAGTAAGATAGATCTGATCATATATAACCCATAATAATTAAGGTAGTGACTAGTGGGAGCACCATTATTATTTAAAAAGTGGTTTCTTGAGATTTGGCATACAAAACTTTTTAGACAATGAGAATAAGATGCTTGAAAATGTTGCTTTATTTAGAAGCAGAGAGCATCTGTCTTAATATCTTTTTTTTAAGACAGAGGAAATTGTCTAGAGAGGTTTCACAAATTGAACATCATTTAAAAGACTATCAAGAGATATAAACTTTTATTAGCATCAAAAGTCAATTGACAGAAAGGAAATAGGTAATAAATACTAAGGCATTACTTTTAATGATTTTGCATATCATTTTGGCAGCAATTGAATAAAATGTCAGTCCCAATGCTTTATCTTGACTTGACTGTTCTCCGGAAATCTTCATAAAGTGTACAAGTATAAACACTTTGACATAGTATTTCTACTATCAGAAATTAATCCAATAAAAGTTATTTGGTCAAGTTTTTGGACAAAGTTAAGATGTATGTATAATGCTTTACATTGAAATGTTTCAAATAATTATACTAATTATTCATTAGGAATGCTCAATTATTTTCATCCACATATTAGGAAAATTACTTTAGAAGGCAAATACATATATATGATTATGAATTCTTATATATACACATGTGTATATATTTATAATGTATGCACAATTTATACATGTACACAAGCACGTGCATGCTACACAATATTGTAGTATTGATTAAAAATTGTTTATAAGTTCAAAATTGTTTTCATTTATTTTGCTTTATTTTTTAGATCTAACATCACAAGTAGTTTGGAATTCTGCATTTATTAATTTTTCTTCCTTGATAGGCCAAATCAAAAGCAAGGAGTGTAAGGGCTTGAGTGGGAGGTGGAAGGTCGATCTATAATACATAAAGGTAATTTAGCACATTTCTAAGTCACAAGAGTTTTCTTGCACTCCCCAAATTAAGGACAGCCATTCTCTGCTGAGAAATCTGATCACTTCCTTTCATATGCTGATAAAATTTAGGTAAGTTATCATTTGAAATAATACACTTGTATTTAATTGCAGTGTATATTTAGTATAGTTCAGATTAAGCACATATTTGAATATAGTGATAACATTGTTAATAGGTTCCTATTTATTATTTTTCAGAGAGCCTTTTAAACCAAGGTAAATAATATATGTATTTACATTTTCATAATGTATAGAAAGTGTAAATTTTTCTAGTTAGTTAAAGTGAGAAATTTAGACCAATTGATTGAATAACTGCACATAGTTATCTTTTCTCAACTCTGAGAGCTGGGTTTGAACGCCTAACTAAAGAATGTGAAATATTAAAAATAAAGCACAGATGGAAGCCCAGTTTGCAAGGAACTCTAAAATCTCTATCCGTATGTATTTTTAAATTTCACAAACATAATGATAGCAAAATTTAACTTGCATGGTATGAAACTTAAATTAGTCTTAGCAATGACTATTAAGAAATACCCAGTTGTTAATAGTAGCTCTTGAAACGTGCCTAACACTACAATGAGGTACTTATCAATAAAGAGCACTTTTCGCAGATAATATATGTATATATACACCAAGATTCAGCATATGGATCTTTCAGCAAAAGGTTTACAATGTTCTATATTTTCAGTATCACAACTTTGTAGATTTGAGTTTAATTTAACTTATTTATAATAGAATCCATTTGGTGTTTCCTGATACATCCACTTACCCAATCTCAAATAAACAGATCCTCACAGGATTTGACTTGTTACTCTTTTTTGTACATTTCAGCTCTATTCCTAAACAGGCGTGGGATTGTGATTCTCATACTCATTTTGACTTTTCCAGAGTTTCTTACTTTCTCCTAAGGCTAACTGCAGAAATTTCTGTTCCTGCTGTGTCACTTACTTTAGATTTTTTTCTTCTGCTCCCAGAATCCAATCCTCATTTTAAAAAATCATCCTCAAAACGTGTAACTCAAAAAAAAAAGGAGTGACTCACAATTTCCAGATACTTAATGTTAAAAATGAGAGAACATTTCTGTTTAAAGATACATTCCTCTATTTTTAAGATTTATTTTCCTAGTTTCTGAAATTATCAGATACTAAGTTCTAAACAAAAATAAAAAGAATCTTTATAAGTTCTCAATTTTTTTCATTTAATAGTATCTAACCCTGTCACTGCAGAAATATTGTTTTTTGTGTTTTTTTCCCAAACTTGCCTTTTCCAAGTTTTATCAAACAGTAGTCTTCAGTCAGAATTATTTGTAGTATGTCTTTTAAATGTTTTCAGTACAAAGGAAAATTTTCAAAACATCAGTAGCATATTGAAAGAAAAGACATAAAGTTCTTAAATTTTCTTCTAAAGAATTAGTAATTTCTGTAGAAATACAACAACATATTTGTTTTTAAAAAGTCTCTTAGGAAATTAGGTTTGGGTTTAAAAACAGAATTCTTCCAGTCAAAACAACTAGGTATATTCCATGGTATTCTAGTCAATTGATAATAATTTTCCAGAGCATGACATGGTCATTTTATGTATATATTTCTATCTACTTCACAAGGTGATCATATTTCATCACAGTTCAGTTTTATGTCCCATGATACAATATACATCATAATGATGCAGTGATGTGGAGTGCAGCTCTTTTCAAATACTAACCAATGATTTGGATGCTATTTTCCTTTCCAATTCAAACAATTAAGCTATCTCAAGCCTTTATAAGCATTCACTGCCTCAAGAAATAGATGCTGTACCCCCTCCCCAAAAATATATACATAAACAAACAGAAAGCCTATGGAGTTGAAAAAAGCTAGTGTTTGGGAATTTAAAATATCTCATTTCATGGAATAAAAATGAATATGTCATAATTAGAAGAAGACTTTTTAACTCGGGAGCTAAAATCTCATGTTTTCAAGAATGAAAGGGATGGAAAAGGAGATAAGAATACCTAAATTTGGAATTCCTAAATTCAGGAGGTGTTTTATAAAGATACCTTCCCTACCTAACACCCTATGTGTGTGTGAAGGAATAGGTGGGGGAGAGGGTAGAAAATAGAAATACCAGGTTACCTGGTAGGTTTGGGGAACTGGAACACCAGATAGTCCTTGAGTTCCCTAGGAAGCATGCCTGGATAGTGTATCTAAGATGTACCCTGAGTTTTCTAAATAAGCTCACTGTGGGTCAAGGTGACCCAGGAGCAGCAGCATGATTTAGTGTGACTGAGAATGGTTCAAAAATAGGTGGTTCCTTTACAGTTCACAGTACATGTCAGTAACGTGTGGAAGCAACAGAGAGATCCCCATGCTCAGAGCTGAAATAAAGTGAGGTCTTATAAGTCTGTTATCTGCAGGGCGCAATATAACAAACCAGAAGAAGCCAAGAACTGTGGGGAACGATGGGGTTGTCAGCATAAGTATGAAGCATTAAAATTCAGATGTCCCCCCAATACATAGTAAAGCTTTGCAAACCTCCAGAACCTATTTATGATTCTGAAGATAAAAGTGAACCATAATTGAAGTGAGATTGTGATTTTGTCACTTAGCATGAGGATTTTTAATTTATATTATATTAAGTTAAAAAAACATAAAATTACACTTATTAAATTCCTGAATTTATATTATGAGATTATTTGCTCTACTTAGTGAACTCAGAAAAATTGTAAATTTCACAATCTGTAAGATAATTATTTAATTGGAATTGATGCTGGGTGGTGTGGGGTGTAGTCACTCTGTGATTTCTTGACACTGTTACTGAAAAGAATTTCAGGGCAAGTCCAACATATAGTTTAAGATGAGATTTATTAGAAGGAAGAAACATGCTCAACAGATAGCATGAGTACCTTAAGAGTAAGGACATATGCTTGTCTTTGATAAGAAGCTTTATATAATTTTACAACCACAATTAAGCAAATCATGAACTAAGAGTGAAGGGCTACAAGAATCTAGTCACAACTTTTGATTACCATTTCTCAGTGTTTTAAGGTCACAAGAAACTTATAAATAATGAAAGTTATTGCCTAATCAGATTGGACGATTTTTATTTTTGTTTTTAAATAACATTGTGTCTGTATTTTGGGTAATTCCCTATTGTTTTTGTGATTTACTGTACTGGTAGTTACAGATAACAGCCCACCAGGTGGGCAGGTCTGTTATGCCTGGTTGGTGTCTTGAAGGTTGTGTACCAATAAGAAAGTTGTGTAAGTGCTTACCCCATTTTAATTTAGACCAGCCTTCAAGAAACTCATCATCTATATCTAAGCTACTCTGGCTACCCTCCTTCAGAATGACCCATTTAAAAAGAGTAGTAATTGAATTCTATCCTAATTTTAAAAGAATATTTCTACTCTGTATGACAGGAAAAATGTAGCCAATATGTCAATATCAAAGATAACTATAGTTGAGGACTCTTTAAGAAATCCCTAATTGTCATTTATTTAAAAAGTATTAAATATGTCAGATGACACAATAATTATTCTTCTAGTTAAACCCTTCATCCTTTATCCCAAAAGTGTTTATAAAAATGACAAAGACTCAGGTTTAGCAAAAGGGAAGTTATCGTGAACAGTAGAAACCATTTTGTGATGCTACCTTTTAACTAAATAAGGAATACATTTCTTTGGTCAAATTTTTTTTGTTATTTTTCGTTTCTCTTAGCATAAAAGATTTAGTCTTTCCCCTCTTCGGATCTCTAGGGTAAAGCACAAGAAGCAGTAATATAGGCTCTCTTTTTTCACACCAATCACATCATTGTTCCAAAAACATAGATAATGTGAAAGAGCCCTACACACTATGTGTTGGAAAGAGGACTTTGGGCAGTTAAATTCTATAAGCTTTGGCTTTCTCATTAGTCAGTGAAGAGGAAGAAAATGTTTCCTATTAACCTCAGAGAGGTGTGTAGGAATCAAATGGCATAAAAAATTTGTTAACTGTGGAATTTTGTTTTAGCAGTTATTGTTCTTGCTATTATTGTTGAGCAAGTATTCTAACATTTTAGCTACTAAGTTTAATCATTTAAACCATAGGGCATAATAAAAATAATAATACCAATCCCATATGGGGGTGGGAAGGTGAAAGAGTTATTATATGTACAAGCATAATAACTGTTAGGTATTATTATTAATAAATACAGTCTATTCATTTTATCGGGAACAATTATGTTCTATGAAGTTGCAATAAACACACACATTAGCAAAGCTGAACTATTGCTCTTAGGGGAAATAAAGGGCTAGATCTTGCTAGTCTCCTGCCAAAACATTTTTGTCAATCAATTAATATAAAACTCAGTTTTTATAGGTTTTTTCTATTGGAAGACACTTTTCCAACATATATTGTTAACCCATTAGCATTGGACTCACAGCCAAGAACAACACACCTCACTCTTGAACAAAGCTGATTTAACACACATATTAGCTTCATAAGGCACAGCACAGTCTTCTTGTGCTTAGAAACACTGGGTAGCACTTCAGAACTATGTTTGGGTTGTTTTAAGCAATGAAATTATTCACTGGGACCACAAAAACTGAAAAAACAAACAAAACAAAATGGCCCTAAATATACCATGGAAATTATACTTTGTTTACAGCTTGAGAGCTGAAACAACAAGGTAGAGTGTCTGCCTTATTCAACCTCAGCTGGAAATGTGCTCATCAGACAAACATTTTTATTACATTGCACATACATATGTTTACAAATGACCACAAAGGAGGTTCATGTATTAATCTTAATGCTACAAATAAATTTTAGCAAGTAAGTAAATTTGCAATGACAGAATCCAGGAATAATGATCAACTGTATTGGCCTTATAATTTTAAAATATATATTTAGCTCACAAGTCTATATCTGAAAATTACATGGTTCATCATGCTCTAGTCCCTTCATTCTTTCTCCTTGAGCAATGATCCTGTCTCCATTCATGCATGCAATGTTCTTTCTGATCCAGGATCTTTGCACATGGAGCTCATACTTCCCAGAAAGATCTTACTCTCTTTCTACACCAGATAACTTTTTTTCTCCAGATCTCATCATAAACATATTCACTTCTTTTATTGCCCTGATCAAACCAGTTAGCCCCAACTATTCTTGTAGTCTCATTATATTATGAACTTATTTTTCATATCACTCAAATTTTATACTGAAATTTTGTATTTCTTTCTATAAACGTGTATTTCATTAATTTTTCTCCTCTTCAACAAAATATCAGGTCCTTAAAGAAAGATAACATTTTTATTTTTCTCACATTATAACATGTGTTTGGAATTCAATAAATGTATACCAATGAAATGTAAATTGATATAAATAACATTAATAATAAATGTAATTGAATAAATACTTAAATATTTTGCTGCTGTAACATAACATCTTAGAAAAAGAATGGTGCAGATTTATGTACATAATTAAAGCAATATTCTGCCAAATGAATGCAAATGTGCTTATTTAAAATGGGAAATATGTAAAGTACATTTTGTGATGGTCAATCTTTTCAAACTGGTTTCAAACCTGTCCTTAAATCTTTCCTTTATATGGTATATATACCAAAAACCAATAAGCAATTCTACTAAAAAGCACTGAACTTACTTGTAAACAAATATATGTAAATAAATAAATATTACAAACACTAAGTTATTTTGCAAAATATAATAAGAAATAATGGATGCAGTAATTTTCACTGCTAGTGAAGTTTTGATGAAATAGCATTTTCATATATAACTGATGAAAAAGTTTATATCACGTGGAATGTAATTTGGCAATATGTATCAAAATGTTAAAAATACTCATAGTCCAACTCTATATTCTAATTTGAGGAAGAAAAATAATTCAAAATATTTGTTAACAGAGAATATTTATAGAATGACTAATTCCATAATATAGCTACATATAAATAACTAAATCACTAGAATTAAAAGTCAGAAGCAAACACAATATCTAATAACACAGAGACAGATAATCAAAATTAATTTCCCTTGCTGCATTAGAAGATTTATTTAAAACAATGATAGTAACTACACTAAAACAGGAAAATTATTATGTTGCAAGTGAATGTAAGACATAATGCCTTGTACAATATGACCATCATTGCTGTTATAACAAAAAAAGGTATAAGTGGTAGGAAGATTAATATTTCCTTCATTTTAGTATGCTGGACTTCTTATAATGTACATATATTAATTATCTCATTGGATAGAACAATTTTTTTCCAATGTCTCTTCATTCTTCCACCACATCCTTTAAATTCTGCATTATAATTATTATTATTTTTTTTCTGTTTGGTAGAGACTGCATTGATTTCAAGTCAAAGAGCTTGTGATCATATTTATTATGAAGTTGACCACCACACATGTCAGGTATTCACTAAATGGCTCCATTCACCTCACCATGATGGGAATGGGGCTCTTGGGAATTTGTAGCCAGCTACAAATTTGTTTTCTGTAATAAATTGGGTCATACAATGAAACAACTCCTTATTTTATTTTTGACAATCTGAAATTCAAATAATTCTGTAGCTATCTATTTAAAATTTTCACCTCATAGAAGTTTCTGGAGTTAGTCAAACCATCACCCACTCACCCCCAATCCCATCCCCAATTTTTACTTTACAAAATATCCAACTATATAAATCAAGGCAAACTTTCTGTGTTTTACAAAGCTGTGCAATTGGCAACCTTTTCTGCTCCCAGCAACCCAGGAGAATATTATGTGCATTATTGCTCTGTAGTTTTGATTCACCTTCAGTAATTTCTGTGAAGCATTAGCAATAGGTTCCAATGAGCAGTGCTGAACCATCAGCAAATTAAATGTTCTTGGGACTTTCTGTTTCAAAAATCAGGCATAATAGACCTATGGTCTGCTTTGCATTAAAATTTTACAAAAGAGTTACCTACATTAATTCCAGCCACACGTTTATAATGCAAAAGCCAGCATCAGACTCATTGTTGTGTAAAAGAGAAGTAAAATAATCTAATATAAATAATTATGTAATCCCTTGAAAAATATAAGACAGTCTAACATGTACTCAGTCAATGTGATAAAAACAGTCGCCAATAAACAGGAAACATTGCAATAAACTAAGATTTTATAGATTCTGTTTTATCACCTATGGTCTTAAAAATAACAACCAGACTTCCGGCAAGATGGCGACCGGGCAACCTGGTCTATGAAACCCTCTGCAAAGGAGAACAGCAGTGGGTCTCTGGCTTTCACCCTGGGGGCTGCAGACTCCAACATCGCAGCCTGCTCTTCACACAGAGCTCAGCCGTTGCCACCGCTGGGGCATCACAGCGGTCTGGGCAGCCACTGCAGCACAGACACAGCAGCCACCGGCGCTTCCGCTGCCCGCCGTGGCTTCCATGTCGGCTATAGCACATTGCATCACCTGGGCCGGAGGCGATCCACGACTTCAGTCCTTGAAGCCCCTGCAGGCAAAATCTGCTGGGATCGCTGCTACCTCTCCTGCGACAGAGACGTCCTACCTGCCCTGCCTGCCGTGGGTGCCCTCGCGTGTGCCCTGAGGCAGGTTTTCATCTCCAGTCTCTGTTCGGTTCCTGTCCAGCCCCACTCCTCCGGGGCAAGCAGCTGAGATAGCACCACCTGCTGGTGATTCAAGGTAACCACACCGAAACGGGAGAAATAAGCTTGAAAAAGACACAGGCCAGAGTGGTGAACGGAGGGTGATCTGACCTGTCCTTCACAGCAGGCCAGGGGCAACTGAACCTAACTGCGAACTAATTTACCAGCTTGAAAAGAAAGCTAGAAATCAGAGCTGAAAGGACATTGGACTTAAACAAAAAGTCTCAGAGTGTGCTTGATTGGTTCTGTTAGTTTAATGATTTAATTTTATTCCTACTGTTTGTTCCTTTTTTTCCCCTCCTCTTCCTTTTCTTCTCTTTTCTTCTCTCTGTAAACCATATCTTTGTATAGAGGAACAGCACACCAATAAGGCGGTTGGTTAGCTTGTATGTTAGCATCATTGTATGTTTTATTATTTTTTTTGTATGGGAGTTGGCTACTCTCTATTGTTTTTATCTGTTTCAGTATAGATCTCTCTCTCCATTTGTTGGTACACTCATTTGTTTCTCCCCTTACTCCTCTATCTCTCCACTCCCCTCTTCAACCCACGGTCTGCTCCATTCTCTTCCCTCAGCTAACCACATTTTATTTCAGGGAGTAAACCTACAACCTCACTGCACGGACAGATTCCAAGGCACTGGGAAGGGGGTCTCAGATTATCCATACACATGTCAGCAAATACCAGGACCTGCGGATAGATTTTGAATCACAGCTCCCCTTTAAGTAAATCTCAAAACTGCAAAAAGGACCACTCCCAACATACAGTGCAACTCCAGAATTGAACAAAGTAAGAGGATATACATAAAGAATAGGAAATTGAACAAACAGAGGTAAAACCAATCCCTCTACCCCCTGAATAACAGAATTAACGAAGACGGTGATGTGGAGGGAAGGAAAAAGTAGGGAGGGGGGGAAACCAAACAAATGAAGAAAAACTAAAAGCAGAATATAGGTCTCACACAGACCCCTGGGAGATCAGACACTGAGAAAACAGATTCTGGAACACAAACAATGAAGAGTCCCCAGAATGACTGGTCACATGCAACAAACCCAGACATCAAGACATTAATAGAGAAAATTTAAGAAATTGAGGAAAAACAAGAGACAAGAAGAAAATAGGAAGGAGCTGATGTCAGAAATAACAGCAGTAAAGAATATTGTGATGGAAATAAATAACAAACTAACAAGCAAGGAAAGCAGAATTAGCCAAGCAGAAGAAAGAATCTCAGAGTTCGAAGACCAAAGCACAGAACTAACACAAGCTGTCAAATGCATAGAAAAGAAGCTCAAAAAGACATAACAAAACCTGCAAGAGATGAATGATCACTTCAAGAGACCAAACCTAAGAGTAATTGGGCTTCCTGAGGCAGAGAGTGAAACAGAGGCCACACTGGAACAAACATTTCATGAAATCATTCAAGAAAACTTCCCTCATCTCATTAAGGATGAAAAAATTCAAACACAAGAGATTCAGAGAACCTTGCAAGACAACAAATGAGAAGACCAACTCCCAGATACATAATAATTCGCCAAAACAAAGTAGGTATAAAAGAAAAAATTCTAAAGGCAGCAAGAGAAAAAGGTCAGACTACCTACCAGGGAAGACCAATTAGAATAGCAGCAGATTTATCCACAGAAACCCTTCAGGCTATCTTCAAAATTCTAAAAGATAAACAATTCCAACCAAGAATAACCTACCCAGCCAAACTAAGCTTCATTAGTGAGGGAGAATTGAAATCTTTTCCAGATATCCAAATCCTAAGAAACAACCCTGCCACCAGACCACCTCTACAAGAAACACTTAAGAAAGTGCTGAACGCAGAAGAAAAAGAAAAAAGAACAATAACATTCTTCACAAGAGTACAGGCAAAAGATTAAGAACACACATGATCCAATTCTAAAACCCAAAGAAAGACAACAAAGAAACAGGAACAACAACTCTGTAAGAACCTTATGACACGGTGGTGACATTGCATTTCAATTATTGACCTAAATATGAATGGACTAAATGCACCACTGAAAAGACATAGAATGGCAAAATGGATAAAATATCATCAGGCAACAATCTATTGCCCTCAAGAGACTCACCTCACTAGAAAGGACACCACAGATTCAAAGTAAGAGGATGGGAAACAAACTTTCAGGTGAACGGAATACAAAAGAAAGGAGGAGTAGCGATCTTAATTTCAGACAAAATACTCTTCAAGCAATTAAAATCAAAAAAGATACAGAAGGCCACTACATAATGATAAAAGGCCCAATCCATCAACAAGAAATATCTATACTAAACATATATGCACCCAACATAGGTGCGCCAACTTTCATAAAGCAACTTCTAGGAAAACTAAAGAAAGATATTGACTCTAACACCATCATAACTGGGTACTTTAATACCCCACTCACAACCCTAAACAGATCATCACGCAAAAAATCAGCAAGGAGATCTGGAACCTCAATGCGACTTTGGACCAAATGGACTTAATTGATACCTACAGAACATTCCATCCAAAGACCACAGAATACACATTCTACTCATCACCGCATGGAACGTATTCTAAGATCGACCACATAATTGGCCATAAATCAAGCATAAGCAAATTTAAAAGGACCGAAATTCAACCATACACCATCTTGGACCACAGTGGAATAAAAATAAACATTGACACCAACAAGGTCCCCCCAAAACCCACAAAGGCAGCTGCAATCACTAGTAGAAGTAAGATAAAAGGGACCTGAAAACAGGAAAAATGCTGGCTGGGAGCAAGGCCCCAGCAAAATGCAGCCATGACGGAGGCAAAGTCCCATGGATCCTGTTGACGGACCTTCCCTAACTTTGAAGGATTGTGTGCATAGGCTTAAGAATGTTCCCTCTTTAATTCAGATAATAGATGCACAAATGGATGATGGAATTTGACAGCAAAAATTATTCATAGGCATAATGAAGGTGAGATTGCAGGAAAAAGGGTGCCCCTTAGGGTGTGTAAGGATGTTTTTTGGTAACAGCAGTAGGCCGAGAAAAATGAGTCGACCACTTCCTCATAAACAACAGACCCCAGCTGACAGCTGGTGGAAAAAAACCGTTTGAGATAAAAAATAGGTTAAGATATTTTAGAATTAAATAAGTAGTTTAATGAAGATAGAATTTAGAATATTAATAATAAGATCGTAAGATAATATAAACTAGTAAGATAAGAGATATATAATAGTATAAGTGATAGTTAAGAAAATATAGAGACATAAGGATAGAAATAACATTAATAGAAATAAATATATAGTAGTAAGTAAGTTAAATAAGACTTAGGGTTAAGGTTTAGCTTTATAGGGTAAGAATATTATAGGCCTATAATAGTAAATAGTTATTAGAAAGTTAGGAAGAAAACCAGGACGTTCATAAATGTTTGACTTAAGAAAAACACCATCTGTGGTTGAAATGGTTAAAGGTCAACTTTATTGTGAGTGCAAAAAGGATGTATGTGGGCATTTGGTTAGCAACATAAGATACATTTGTGGGTACAGGGCTGAGTGAAAAACCTATATAAGCTTGTGAAAAATAAATAAAAATTGGCAGAGTCTTGAGCTCTCCCCAGGAAGAGGATTCCTGTCGTTTTCGTCTTTTCTTTTTCGCTGCTTCTCGATTCCCCTGTCTCAAGTCCTGACTCTCTCCTGGAGCTGGACTCCAGCAATGGACACTAAACAGCATGATGCTAAACAACTCCTGGGTCAATGATGAAATCAAAACAGAGGTCAAAAGATACCTGGAAACAAATGAAAATGAAGAAATATCTTACCAAAATCTCTGGGACACCTTAAAAGCTGTAGTAAGAGGGGAGTTTATATCCCTACAAACACACATGAAGAAAATGGAAGGAACACAAATTAACAGCCTAACAAGCCACCTGGAAAAGGAAGACCACAAAAACCCTAATTTCAGCAGAAGAATTCAGATCACCAAAATAAAAGCCCAAATTCAAATTCAGGACATAGAAGACAAAAACATAATACAAAAAATCAAGGAAACAAAAAGCTGGTTCTTCGAAAGGATAAACGAGATCAATGGTCCCCTAGCTAGACTGACCGAGAAAAAACCCAAATAAGCACAATCAGAAACACAAACGATGAAGTCACATCTGACCCTGAAGAAATACAAAAGATCATTAGAGACTTCTATGTACACTTGTATGGAAACAAACTTGAAAATCTTAAGGAAATGGAGGACTTTCTGACATCACACAACCTACCTAGGTTGGAACAAGAAGAAATTGAGGCCCTAAATAGACCAATAACAATCAAGGAAATCAACGATGTAATAAGAAAACTACCTACAAAAAAAAGCCCTGGTCCAGATGGCTTTCCAGCAGAATTCTACAAGACATTTAAGGAGGAGCTGATACCAATCTTACTGAAGGTATTCCAGGTGATTGAAAAGATGGAATTCTCCCCAAATCATTTTACGAAGCTAACATCACATTGATACCCAAGCCAGGTAAAGATCCAACAAAGAAAGAGAACTACAGGCCAATATCTTTGATGAACATAGATGCTAAAATTCTCAACAAGATCCTAGCAAAGTAGATTCAACAATACATCTCAAAAATCATCCACCATGACCATTTCTGGGATGCAAGGCTGGTTCAACATTCGTAAAACCATAAATGTAATTAAATACATCAACAGATGTCAAAACAAAAACCACATGATTACATCATTAGATGCAGAAAAAGCTTTTGATAAAATCCAGCACCCCTTCTTGATAAAAACACTCGAACATCTAGGCATATGGGGAACATACCTCAAAATAGTAAAAGTCGTCTATGAGAAACTCACAGCCAGCATACTCCTAAATGGACAAAAATTGGAACCATTTCCCCTGAAAACTGGAACAAGACAAGGATGCCCACTCTCACCCCTCCTGTTCAACATAGTATTGGAAGTCCTGGCTCGAGCAATCAGAGAAGAGAAGGCAATCAGTGGTATCCAAATAGGAAAAGAGGAAGTCAAGTTATCTCTCTTTGCAGATGATATGATTGTGAACCTTGAAAACCCAAGAGAATCTGTCAAAAATCTCCTTACATTGATAAAGGCCTTTGGCAAAGTCTCAGGATACAAAATAAATGTGCAAAAGACAATCACATTTCTTTACACCAATAATAAACAAACAGAAACCCAAATAAAAAACACAATTCCATTCACAATAGCCACAAAAAAAAAAAGAAATACCTTGGCATCTTCCTAACCAGAGACATGAAAATGAAAACTACAAAGCACTGTAAAGTCTCCTAACCAGAGATTTTACAATGAAAACTACAAAACACTGCTCAAAGAAATCAAAGATGACACAAACAAGTGGAAAAATATCTCATGCTCATGGACTGGAAGAATCAACATTGTGAAGATGTCCATCTTACCTAAGGCAATCTACAAATTCAATGCAATACCCATCAAATTACCAGCAACATTCTTCTCAGACCTGGAAAAAACAACACAGAAATTCATATGGAAACACAAACGTTCAAGAATAGCCAAAACAATCCTCAGCAAAAAAAAAAAAGCAGGTGGTATCACATTACCAGACTTCAAACTTTACTATAAAGCTACAATCATCAAAACAGCTTGGTATTGGCATAGGGACAGCCATATAGATCAATGGAATAGAATTGAGATTTCAGAAGCAAAACCTCAATTTCTCAACCAACTCATCTTCGACAAAGCCTCCACCACCTATCACTGGGGAGAGGAGAACCTATTCAGTAAATGGTGCTGGGAAAACTGGCTGACCACATGCAGAAGATTGAAACAGGACCCCTATCTAGCCCCATGCACAAAGGTTAACTCCAAATGGATCAGAGACCTAAATGTAAAACCTCAAACCATAAGAATCTTAGAAAATGAAGGACATACCCTCATGGAAATCGGAACTGGCATCCAATTCCTGAACAAAACCCGAAACCCACAGGTCATAAGAGAGATGATAGACAAGTGGGACCTTATTAAACTGACAAGCTTCTGCAAAGCCAAAGAAACCATCAAGAGAGCAGGGAGACAGCCCACAGACTGGGAAAAAGTATTTGCCAACACCAGGTCTGACAAAAGCTTAACATCTTGGATCTACAAGGAACTCAAACATGCTGAAAAGAAAAAAACAAGCAACCCCATTATAAAGTGGGCAAAAGATATGATCAGACACTTCACAAAGGAAGACATCTGAGCAGCCAACAGACACATGAAGAAATGTTCAACCTCACTAATCATCAGGGAGATGCAAATCAAAACCACACTGAGATACCACCTAACTCCAGTCAGAATGGCAATTATCAACAACTCAAAAAATACCAGCTGCTGGAGAGGTTGTGGCGAAAAGGGAACACTTCTACACTGTTGGTGGGAGTGTAAACTAGTGCAACCTCTGTGGAAAGTAGTGTGGCGATTCCTAAAAGCTCTAAATATCAACCTCCCATATGACCCCACAATCCCCCTACTGCGAATATATCCTGAAGAACTCAAATCACTCTATAAAAAAGATACCTGCACACGTATGTTTATCGCAGCATTGTTCACAATAGCAAGAACCTAGAAGCAACCATGCTGCCCATCAAAAGAGGACTGGATTAAAAAATGTGGTACATATACACGATGGAATACTATGCAGCCATAAAAAAGAACAAAATCATGAATTTCACAGCAACCTGGATGGAATTAGAATCTATAATACTGAGTGACCTCTCACAGAAACAAAGATCCGAGTATCACATGTTCTCACTCATATAATGGACCTTGAACATTCAATGTAATATTATAAGAAAATGACTGACGGTACTGGGAAACTATGTCGGGGGAGATGGGATTAACAGTAGCAAATATCTGTCTGGGGACGGGGAAACACCTCTTATCAACAGGATGCCTGAATGAAACGTAATTGCATACCTAACCCTTAACTGTACCCCCACAACACCATAATAAAAAATATTGATAAAAAAATAAAAAAAACAACCATGCATAGAATATATGTTGAGTATATTTATCTATAATGTAATGCTACATTCTCCATGAAATACTATAACATATAACATGGTTATAACATATATTATTATAAACATATATTTTCTTAATTATTAGATGATTTCAGAATCTCTATAGAGATATCAATCAATACTTTTTAAAAACAAAAACAAAAACCCTTTACCACTCTGGCTGTTAACTCTTATAGAAAAGAGTTGTATGTATTTTTTTTTTTTTTTGAGTTGGAGTCTCACTCTGTTGCCCAGACTGGAGTACAGCGGTCACTCCCAGCCACCGCAGCCTCAACCTGCTGGGCGCCGGCGATCCTTCCACCTCAGCCTTCCCAGTAGCTGGAACTACAGGCGCGCGCTACCATGCCTGGCTGATTTTTGATTTACTGTAGAGATGAGGTCTCGCCCAGTTGCCCAGGCGGGTCTCAAATCCGCGGGCTCAGGCAATCCACTCACCTCAGCCTCCCAAAGCGCAGGATTAAAGGCTGAGCCACCGAGCCTGGCTGAGTTGTGTGTATTAAGTCTTTGTGTACAAGCATCAGTTCTCTCCTCAACCTGTTTCAGTCACACTTCTCTCCTCTACTATGCTAGTCAAGGATAACAATTACTTCTATGTTGCAAAATGCAATAATCATATTTACCCTTACTTTAGTTGGCCTTTTGGAATCTTTCAACAGACTCAATATCCCCTCCTCTTTAAGCACCTAAAGGTCCAGGGTTTTCTTTCTCTCTCCCTGATGACTTTTCCATTCCCCTTGCTTGCTTCTCACTCCCTTCCTGCCTCCAAAGATTGGAATGACTCCCTGGCCTTTTCTTCTTCATTAGACTCCTTTCCTAGGTGATCTTAAGAAGCTTCGTGGCATCAAATACTATCGGCATGTTGACAACAATCAAACATATATTTCTAACTCAGACCTCCTCATCTTGACCTCTTAACTCTTCTATTGATGTGACATTGATATGAATATTTACAGGCATCACAATATAAATAATTCTAAATAAAATATTTAATCTATCTCCACCTTCATGTTCCTATTTTATTTTTCCCATTTCAGAAAAGCAATACTCACAGTTAATTAAATTTTTAAAATTTAAGAATTGCTTTCCTTCCCAATATTTGTTGCATTGAATTCTCTCCAAAATGTAACTGAAATATCCACTTTCTATCATCTTCATTCAATCTACCACTTTGTTCAAGGCATCACCCTCTCCTGAACTGACTGCAAAAATAGCCTTGTCACAGAAACCCTGCTTCCACTTACCCTTTTATAATTCAATTTTCAAACAGTGATCAGTGCTAATTTATGAAAATGCAGTCCAAAAGCTTTGCACTAAGATAGCACATTTAGTAGATACCTCTAATTTTGCTCTCATTTGAAAAAGCACAAAAGCTACAGCAAATCAACTTAATAAAAAATTGACCAACCACTAGGAGGACAGGAGACACAGCAACAAATGTTTGGAAACTTGAAAGCTGGTGGACAGAATAGCTGAGAAAAATGCTTTCTTAACAGGCAGTAGGAAAAGCTGACAAAGAACCCAATACACATTGCAGATTCCTCAAAAGGTGTGAGACTTTTCAGATCCAGGAATCTGGGTAAAAGGGATGCTATATGTGTAGGCATGGGTGAAACTCTGAGAAGCAGTGAGACTTCTAGTCATCTGCACCATCCCCAAGGCCATTGGGTGACTACTTATATTTCATCTTGGCAGAAGTCTGGAGATTTTTTATTTGGAGAAGGTAAAACAGAGGATCTGGGAACCTGGGACACTATATTAAAATGTAATAAATTATAGATATATGCTTTATGAATAAAAAAATTCTGAAACCCTCAGCCTGTTTCACCCACATGACTTCTAAAACTGTGCCTAAAAGGTTTTATCTTCCAGGAGAACGACTGGAATATTCTACTTTGGGGAACATGCTTGTCCTAGTAAAGAATTTAAAGATATAGAAACTACGGTTCACCAACAAGTAGTCCACAAAGATCACCTTCAGGGAAGTTAAAAAGTCAACATATGTAACTTGTATAATTTGAGCTTTATAAGAGCTATTCATTCATCACTCAATCATGATTAGACAGCAACAAAATTTATCCAAAGGAAAACCTCTAATCTGAAATATAAAGAGCTATTCTCAAAACAATAACCAAAGGAGACAATGACAAAGCACAATAAAAATCTGACAAAGTAAATGTAGCAAAAAGGAAACAAATGAACAAAAATAAATTCTGCCATGAATATCAAGAAAGTGAGGAAGTGAGAATGTAAATGAGAGGGGAAAAGAGAGAGAGAGAAATAAATAAATGAAGGAAAAGAGAAATAAAGAAGAAAATATATTGCATGATTTGATTTAAAAGAGACAAAGAGAGTGATTAAAAATTTAAATTATGTTACCAAAACTAAAAACTTAACAGAGTTCAATAGAAGGAATGAAATGTAAATTGCAAAAACATTTCTAGAATATTCCCAAAATATGTAATAAATATCTGAAAAAAAATTTAAGATATGAGAAAAAAAGAAACACAAAATAAGAGAACCAGCTCAGGAAGTCCATCATCTGGATAAAATGTAGTTCCACTGAGAAAGAATTTAGAAAATAAAGAGAAAAATATCATCAGAAAGTTTGATTATGTTTTCCAAGATTGAAAGATGAGATCCAGATGGAAAAGATCTATCAAATTCCCAGTATATAAGATGAAAGTAGACTCGAAAGGAGACAGCATTGAAAACTTTCAGAACTCAGTTATAAGGAGATTATTATGAGAATTTCACAGAAGAATAAAATTAATCACATCCAAAAGGTCAGTAATGAAGAGCTATCAAATTTCTTAACAGTAACATTGGAACCTTGACAATGCTAGAGACATTTCCTAACAAATCTAAAGAAAAATTATTTTCAATGAAGAATTATATATTCAGATAAACTGCCAATTAAGTTAAGGGACACAATAACATGATTTCAAGACAACTTTTCAGACACCTCTTCAGATGTCCTTGATTAAGATCCAATGGAGAATTCTGTTTACAAAAGTGAGAAAATAAAGCAAGAAAATTTTTCTAGGTAAAGGAAACAAGAGATCCAACACAGAAAAAGGCAAGTAAGAGGCTTTAAAATGAGGATGGATAAATGAATGCTTCATCAAAATATTGATTTGATGACTAAAATATGACTAAAAGTGGATACATGTGAATGATATATCTATTCCTTAAACTTTTATTGGCTAAAGCATATAGATGTATATTTATTAATTTAAAATTTTATTTTGATACACTATATTAGAATACACTTAGAGTAGGAGAAAATGATTATAAATTCTGGTACCATTTCTTACATAAGTCAAACCCGTAATTTGCCACTTATAATTCCCGAGGTTTTTTTTCAGTTTCTTCTGAGAGAGAACAAAAGATGTCTACTAAGTGTTTTTATGTCTTCATTTCCAATATTTTGTAGTTGACACAATGTTTTTGCTTATTTGCTTGTACTGGATACCTTCAAAATATCAATTTAACTTTCATAAAAAATAAAATCCTTCTGTATATGTGTAAATATCGCATTGACTTATGAATTAATAAAAGTAACATAAGCATTGGCAGAAATCATTTTGAACCTGGTTCTTTAAACCACTCAGCCATCCTGACACAACTACTTTTTAAATTAAAAGAAAAAAAAACTCTGAGTAAACACCAATCCAACTCAACTGGAGAGAGTTAAGATAAATAAAAACTACATCAGTCATAAATATTATTGTGCCATGGACATAGGTCAATATATTTTTATTAGAAAGTAGGGCCCATCCTGACCATGTGACAATGGGAGACTACTTAAGAAACTCAGCCCATCTGCTTTAGAATGTATTCTGCGAAATTCTGTGTTTAAGTTTTCCTGTACTGCATCCAGCATCAGACAAATGTTCTCACTGCTTTTAAAATATTTTTTATGTCATTGTTATTTGGTTGTTTTACTTTTAGGAAGCTTTACACAGAAATATTTTCAAAACGCCCACCCAACTGATATAAAAACAGTGGCAGAAGCAATGAAGAATGTATATAAACCAATGAAGAAAGTATAGAAATTCATTTTCTGACAGGTGACTTTCCTTAAGCATTGAAAAGCAGTAAGTCTCTCCCTTAAGTAACACTTCTGTTATTCTAGAATTCATCTTCTTTAGTTCTAAAAGTTTTTTTTTCATGAAGTATGCTTCCCACAGTTAATTTTATAGATGTTATTCTTTGAAATTACATCAGTTTGTCAATGTTACCATTATCTAAAATGTAACTTACAAACAACAACAACAAAATAAAATAAAATAAAATAAAATAAAATAAAATAAATACATGAAGAAGGTTATTAAGAATGTTATTTCTGGCTGGGCACAGTGGCTGAAGCCTGTAATCCCAGCACTTTGGGTGGCGGAGGCAAGCGGATTGCCTAAATCCAAGGGTTTGAGATCAGCCTGGGCAACATGGGTAGATCCCATCTCTACAAGAAATTTAAAAAGTTAGTCGGGCTGGCATCACGTGCCTGTAGTTCCAGCTACTTGGAAGGCAGAGGCAGGATTGCCCGTGCAAAGTAGGTCGAGGCTGCAGTGGCTGTGAGCATGCCATTGCACTCCAGCCTGGGTGACAAGAGTAAGACTCCAACTCAAAAAAAAAAAAAAATGTTACTTCTGAAAGCATGAGAGCAAGAGTTTGGAAATACTAGGACCAAGGACCTTAAAAGTGGTTTAGCATCTAATGTTGTATTAACTTGAAAGAGTACTCCTTACCATTAAAACCATTACGAAGTCTGTTTAACAATATTTTTTAAATGCTTAAATATTTTAAGTGAAAAAAGGAGTATGAGATAAAATCTACCCTATAATAATATTTTTTCATAATTTTTGTTATATTAGACTATTTAATTTATAATAGAATGAATATAAATAAACTGCATGAAAATTCTATTATCAAACCAAAAACTGTTAATTTCAAACAATGACTATAATTAATCTGAAACATGAAGTAAAAATTCTAAAATAAAAATGCTTTCAAATGTGTTGCATAATTAATAAAAAGTATTTTTAACTAGACATGTTTCACTTCTGTCCATATAATAAATAATCATATAAGAAGATTATTATAATTCAGTTATGGGTTCTGAAAAATCAAAACTATGGCTCATCATCTTACTCTAAAAACTTATACTAGTTATCAAATTATCTTTGATGTGAACATTAAATTTTATATAAATTTAATAATTTAAATTAAATTGTTTTAAATTATACATTTTTGGAAATTAAAAATTAATTTTATTTAGGAAAAAACTGTGAGCAATGAAGAAAAGAAACTCAGCATTAAGACATTTATTTTCTAAAGATATTTATAATCCATTTACTTCTTGTTCAAAGTAATTTTAAATAGTATTTGTATACTTAATTAGATGACCTTTACTGATACTTCTAAACTTTTGATTTTTCTATTCTAGCTATATGCTCTTGAGGAAAAAGTTTGATTTATTTTATTTCTAAAACAAACCCTTTAAGTAAGGATACACTTTACAAAAAAAACAAGGCAGAAATTAATTTTCAGAAAGTTTCTACTTTCCCTTCCTATCTGATAAAAATTCCATTGGCTACCTGTAACAGAGCTCCAGCGACCTCTTGTGAAAGAAAAAATGCCGAATTAACCAGTCTGGCACTGGCAAGGTGATTCCACAAAGTCTAGATACTCTCAAGATCCTTCTATTCTTTTAATAAACTAACCTTAGCATTTGACTTCTATATTCAAGTTCACCTTTTGGCCTAATAAATTAATTGCAAGTGCACAGGCTACCTCCATTTTCCAGCAGAGAAAGAAGTCAGAGGCGACTATATAAGTATATCAATGTGGACCTTCTCCTTTGAAGCAGCTTTCTCTGAAATTTCACACCCTTCTGCTTACTTCTCACTAACCTAAAGTTAGTCACATGGCCACACCCAATCCTAAACTGGCAACGAGTACATTGAATGACTGATATGTTAGAAGGTAATAGAAGAAAAGTGATCATTTCCACCAATCAAACAAAGTCTATGAATATTGAACAATGGAGAACATATCAGTGTGTACGTCTATGTATAGGCAAGCTCAGTGTATTAAAACAGATGACAAAAATAAATTATATGGGTTGGTCATTATACCAGTGAATATATACATATATTATTGGCATCTTATGAATTATTTGAATATATCACCTTATTTATTTTACTAAGGAAATCTTGAATTATTTCATATAAGCAAAAATGTCTGTGAAGTATGGTACCCAGTATATATTTTAGGACATTTACAAAGAAAATTGTAAATTTGCCAAGATGGTGTCAAGCACTAAATAATGTAACAGTGATTTTCCTATTAAGAATGAAATGCTCAAACTCCTAATTGTAAAATACAGATAGATAAACATTATAGATTTTCATCTCTTTTGCTTCCAGGGAGAGAACAGATGATTTTTAAAAAATTGTCAAATAATAATGGACAGAGATCATATACATAGAATAGCAGAAATAAATTTGAGGAAAATATTATTGGATTGTATTTGGAGTTGAGAAAAATCAGGGCGAGGCTAAAGTATAGAGAACTATTGATAGAAGGATCAAGATGATGTGTTCAGAAAATTAAGAATTGACTGAAATGATTCACTGACAAAAAATCAAAGTGTTCTGAGATAAGAAAAGAGAGCACGGAATTATTATGTGTTTTAATAATACGCAATAGAAAACTTATAAAGGTAGATCAAAATGTAGGAAAATCTAGCAAGCTGTATATCTAAGTGATGATCTGATAGACTGGAGACCAAATCTCAATCAAAGCACATCCAAGTGTCCAAATATGAGAGAAGGGCTGTTCTCTAGCAAATCTCAACCCTAGGAAGGGTCGGTTTTAAGAATATGGACATCACATGAAAGAGAGGGATGTTTGACTAGGAATAAAACTTCCCCTGAGAGAAAAGACAATGTTCGAAGTGACAGGCAGGTCACACATGCTTTAGTCAAAGGTTGAAGATCTTGAGTTAAATTTGACCTCTGGAACCAAGTTACCTGAAGACAAATCAAGAGGATTTTTTTTTTCCTTTTTGTCATAGAGACCACTTTCTACAGTAATGAAAACTACCAGTTTTCAGTTGCTTTCCTTTTTAACAAAATATAAAGTTTTGACAATATTTCAGTGATGGTTATCAATATAATTATCATCTTAAGATAGAGCACAGGCAGGGCTCGGTGGCTCTGCCTGTAATCCCACGTCTTTGGGAGGCTGAGGTGAGTGGATTGCCTGAGCCCGCGGGTTCGAGACCTGCCTGGGCAGCGAGACCTCATCTCTACAATAAATCAAAAAATCAGCCGGGCGTGGTAGTGCATGCCTGTAGTTCCGGCTACTCGGAAGGCTGAGGTGGAAGGATCGCTGGAGCCCAGCAGGTCGAGGCTGTGGTGGCCGGGAACGTCCACTGCACTCCAGTCTGGGCGACAGAGTGAGACTCCAACTCAAAAAAAAAAAAAAAAACCCCAAAAAAAGGATAGAGCACAGAAGAACATACATATTAGACACTCTTTTCTCTGCAACTTAAAATGAGCAGATTTACTATTATCAAAAAAATTCATGCATCTAAAATCTGAATTTGAAAATGGAAATGCAAATCAAAATAAATGACTGCAGTGCCCATGAGAAGGAATCATACATTATGAGGGGAAAAAAACTTTATCAATTCTATGCTATTGATAATGCTACAAATATGTTAATATTAGCAAGGCACTCAAAAAGTACAGTTAATTCTGCTGTTTAAAAATAAAAACCAAAACGAAGGAACTGCAAGGCATATAGAACACCACAATGAACACTGAAGACTCAGATGAGAGAGGGTGGGGAGAAGCAGAGATGAGAAACCACCTATCAGGTACAGTGAACACAGGTGGGGGTAGAGGGTACACTTAAAGCCCAGATTTCTTCACCAGTATATATTGCATCTATGTACCAAAAATCATTTGTATCCTCTAAAGTCATTGAAATAATTTTTTTTTTTTTTTGAGTTGGAGTCTCACTCTGTCGCCCAGACTGGAGTGTAGTGGCCGTTCCGGGTCACCACAACCTCGACCTGCTGGACTCCGGCGATCCTTCTGTCTCAGTCTTCCAAAAATTTTTTTTAATAGATTTTTTAAGAAATATAAATGAAAGTCAAAAAATGTTTTCATTAGTTAAAGGCTAAGATTTGAGAAAATATTTATAATTGATTTGGTGAACATTGAGATGTTTAGACTCTCCCTACATACACACATACACGCACACACACATGTTTTAGTTTTTGTGTTTGCTTTATTTTATATGGAACCCATTCAGGCATATATATCAAACATTTGACATACAGTGTCATGAAAAAGTGTGTGTTTTAGATCTGTTCTTAACATACCTGCAGATTATCTTAACAAAACTGTGAAATGTCAGTGCTAAAAGCATTCAAATAATGGCAAGAAAATTTCAGGAATAGTGACTAAAACTGAATTAATTTCATAATGGTATGTTGCATAAATAAATATTAGCTGTTTAAGTAGAGACCTAGTAAATTTAATAGTAAAATATCTACATTTACTGGTAATCAAACGGGTAATAAGTTTCAGAATTAACTTTTATTGAAATGAAATAGTATGTGTTAACCAGAAACAAGGTACTGCTATATATATTTGAAGAAATGAGAAAAATCATATTTTATTTTCCTACTAGATAAATTCATGCTAACATTTCTTAAGCATGGGTGCAGCAGTGTGTATATTTTGCTGATTTTTCTTTTCTTTTCTTTTTTTTTTTTGAGTTGGAGTCTCACTCTGTCACCCAGACTGCAGTGCAGTGGCCACTCCCGGCCACAGCAGCCTCGACCTGCTGGGCTCCGGCGATCCTTCCGCCTCAGCCTTCCAAGTAGCTGCACTACCACACCGGGCTAGTTTTTTTTATTTATTGTAGAGATGAGGTCTTGCCAAGTTGCCCAGGCGGGTCTCGAACCCGCGGGCTCAGGCAATCCACTCACCTCAGCCTCCCAAGGCGTGGGTTTACAGGCTTAGCCACCAAGCCCGGCTCTTTTCCTTTTTTTTAACTAAACCAACATTTTCAGGGCACTAACACAACATCATCATACTTAAAATGTAATGATATGTCAAGAATGTGATTGATGCTTCAAATTTAGATACAGCAGGCACAAAAATTTAATTTCTCTGTTTTGAAATCTTTACTTAATATGAGAGATACTAAGTATTTGACATATTACAAATTGCAAAATTAAATAATATCAGTTCACCTATGTGCTGAAGTTAGCTAGAATCAGCTGGGAGAGTAGACTCAATACATCATTTTTCAACTTCTGGTTCGTTGACATTCCCACAGTAGCTCAAAATCAACCATGCTGGGATTTTTACACTACAGAAATGAACAAACACTATAAATCTAGGCTTGCTTTATTTACATGTATGTTTGAAGGGCTTCATTAAACATTTATCATCACATCACTGACTATAATATAAACTATTTTAAAAATTACTTTCTGTATAATATAGAGAAGTCTGCTTTAAAATGCTATCGTTAATCCCTTTCACTTAGAAAACTTCTAGAAGGAATATGAGATGTTTAGTGATATTGTTAATGATTAAACCTTGGCATAAAAATTCTTAGTGCTTTTAACCAATTTCTGGATTGTTTAATAAATTAGTCTAACACAGAAAGCCAAGCATACAAAATAAAAAAGTTTTAAAAATTAGCAGAAGTTCCTGTAACAAAAATAGAATTCAGAAATAAATTGGAATCTATTTTAATAGGCAATTTACCAAGCATAATCTTAGATTTCACATTTTTATGTTCATTAAAATGAATTCAGTGTTTCATTTAGTTGTTTCAATAAACAAATGTTGCAAATTTGAATTTACAGAAAAAATTATCTCAATAAAATTTCACTTACATATTGGATTATATATAACAATTCATACTAAAAATTTCATTTGAATAAATGAGTTTATTGCTTTAATATGTTTGAAAAGAAGTGGTCTAATCCAGTGGTTTGCCATTGATAGACATGTTTTTTCTTTTTTGTTTTTTTCCTGTGCCCTTATAGTTCTTACATAGAAGGACCAGAGCAGAAATATTTACTTAAAAAATCATCTTTTCACATAAAGTACATAGAAGAAGTTAGGGAAAAGTCAGCAAAATACCACATTGTCTCTTTTTCCCAAAAGCACCACTTCTGATTGTTGATTCACTGGCCATATCAAAAAGAACAATTACAAAAATTATAGACAAGAGAAACGACATGAAGATAATCACCTGAGCCATTTTCAAAGCTGCTATTTTAATTCTCTTTCCAACAAAATAGAACCTTGGAAAATGAATGTTTTCAGAGGAATCACAAAGATATCATTGATTATCTTTCAACTGTATCTAAGCATTTGATTTCTAAGTAATTATCTCTATTTTCTACATTCATCAAATGACCCAGCTAGAATAACAGTAGCATAAGCTTTAGTCAGACCTATATTCAAATAATGCTGTAGCCTCCTCTTATTAGTTGTTTTTATTCTAATTCATTCCCAAGGATGTAAGATAGATATATGTTTCTTTAAGTTGTGTACCGCTGGGCTAATGATTTAATTCTTCTGAACTGGAAGTTCATCTGTATCATGAGAGTGATACACACCTCAGGAGTGGTTCTGGGGAAAATGGTTACAGGGATGAAATGATGCAAGGCCCATAGTAAAGGATCAACAAATATTAATTTTCTAAAACTCATTTGAACGGTACAAATTTTGAAGCAATTTTTAGTTTTAAAAATATTATGTAAATATATAAAATATATAAATACATAAGATTTTTATATAAACATTTTTAAAGGCAATTTGGGTGTAAAAATATACTTTTAAATCAATTTTTTTTCCATACTGACATATTTAACTTTAAATTTGTGTATTGAGAAGGTTGACTGTGCCCTGCTAAAACTAACAAGAATATAAATAGTTGGCAGCACATTTAAAATTCAAATGTCTGTTTATTGTTACATAAGTTCTGCAGTTGCTTTATACCATTTAAATATATTTATTACAGTTTACTTTTTTGTAAGTGAGATAAAAGAGAGGTCTGGAATATGTACCCATAGTATGACTCTGGAAAGCATCACACTTCAATATTTAAGAATACTGAAAGATTTGGTTTATTTAAATTCTTCTCATTATCTGAGTCTTTGTTTTGTAATGTTATAACCTAAATGGCCTCCAAGTGCGATATAATATATACAGCACAAGACTATATAAGTGGACCAAAATATCATGATTCATATGATTCAAGTGCATTACAATTAATGAATAAGACAATTCCGGAGACAATTAGATAGTTTAAATGACTATTCTGCATCCACTTTCATATCTATCTTCTAGAAGACGTAACAGTATTTTTATAGTTATTACTGTGAGTCTTATTTATTAATAGATGAGCTTCCACAATTATCAAGCATGTTTATTGGACTTTGAAAAGAGCTTTGCATTTTGCAAATCCTCAGATACTAACACAAAGAAAATTCATCCTTTGAGAATATTCCCAAATGTTCTTCAATAATATGCCAGACGTATATAATTATACAACTCAAGAAATGTCCTCCCAAGACCCTGAATGCTATGTCTCAGTAAATCTGGAGAGAGCCTAAAATAAATTGGACTTGTTGAAATTTTAAATATTTTTAAATAACAAATTTATTAAGTCTGGAATATTTTGTTAGCTATGAAAAACCGATGCATTGTAGATATTGGGAGTTCCATCATCACCTTCAAGAGTTCAAATATGATTATTTGTTTTAATGTATAAAAAAACATAATATATTAAGATTTGTCAGTCATCTTTGGAAGAATGTCCCCCTCTAATGCACTTTGCATTCACTTTACTTGAAATATCATTGGTCTTTTGTATAATCTCTATTTTAAGAACAAGGAAAAGAAATCAGAATCTTAATTTACCCATTTTCTGATTAAAGAAAATGGAGAACATGCAGAAAAAGGAATATGGGAGGCAGAGTGGGCAGATTCACCCTTAATAGGGAGGCAAATTTTGAAATATTTAGTTGCACAACTCTTCTTTCCTTGTTTGAAAAAATATATATTTTTATTTTGTTTAATAATAAAGTCAAGTAAGACTGAGTAAAAGGGGAAAATGTAGCATCATAATAAATGACTTTGAATTGAGAAAGCCTCATTACACAGTACAGAGCTAACAAGTCCCTTAAACTTTTTGGATCACCATTACTTCACCTGTAAACTTAAGATAATAATATTGAATACTCACAGATAGTACAAAGAGTAATTAAATAATATCTATGGAGCCCCTATCACAGGATCCAGCATTTACTAGATGTGTCTTTTATGATACACGTTTTAAATAACTTGAAAGAGTTGGCATTAAGAACTGAATGTGGGAAACAGAATTTCACTTGAGATTGAAATAATTAACAACTAATAGAACAGAGAGAGCTAATAAAAGAAATAACCAGTGTTAGCATCTCATTTCAGAACAAAAAAGCCATATCTACTTCATTTTTATAAGTCTTGACATAGTACGATAAAAAAGGGATTGGCAGTAATGGGACACTGCTGGGCATGGTGGCACGTACCTGTAGTTCAAGCTACTTGGAAGTCTGAGGCAGAAGGACTGCCTAAGCCCAGCAGGTGGAGGCTGCAGTGGCTATGAGTAGCTGGGGGTGGGGACATACTTTGTCAATAAGGGTACCTGATCGCAAACCAGGCAAAGTAGGGACCAAACTCAGGCCCAAACTTTACCTGTCCAACAACTGTTTGTATACCTAATCCTGAATTGTATCTCATATCCTTTTTTTCTTTTGGACTTCACATCTTTAAAATAAATTTTAAAAAATAAAAAAGAATAAATAAAAGTCTTAGGGAACCTGACTGGCCTCCACCTCTGTAAATGGTAAGCCTAAAAGGCAGGGCATAGAAGAAAATGAAGCTCTAAAACTGGGATCATGTCTGAGTTTCTCCTGATCACGGGAGGAGGTAGAAAAGGGAAGGACAAAGTTTCAGAGAGCTACATCTCTCCTTGCACACAGCTGAGGAGGAACAAACAGATATGACCATCCAGTCTGTGCTAAGTGAAACAAACGACACTAGAGACCCTTCAGAGTGGCCCAGAAGCATCCCAAGAGCTGAAAGAAGTAAAAGCTGACCTGAAACCTATCCTGTTAGCTGACCTTACTTTGTACAGGGATCAGATAAAATCCCACAAAAGCCGGCGCAGTGGCTCACGCCTATAATCCCAGCACTTTCGGAGGCTGAGGTGAGAGGATTGCCTGAGCCTGGGGGTTCAAGACCAGTCTGGGCAACATGGTGAGACCTCATCTCTACAATAAATCAAAACATTAGCTGGGCATGGTGGCACGTACCTGTAGTTCAAGCTACTTGGAAGTCTGAGGCAGAAGGACTGCCTAAGACCAGCAGGTGGAGGCTGCAGTGGCTATGAGTAGCGTGGCCATGAGCAGTGTACCACTGCACTCCAGCCTGGAGGACAGAGTGAAACTCTAGCTCAAAAAAAAAAAAAGATTCCACAAAACAGGGAGGACACAAGCTGGTGATATATTTCTTAAAGTTCAGCAAGCAGGTAGATAATTTTTTTGTTGTTGTTTACTCTTTTATCCTCTGATATTCATAAACACTACACTTAGGTACCACATATTCCTGGATATTTGGGAGGCAACACTGGTTCCCTGAGAATGAAGAATGAAGAACAAAGCCTTCCAAAAGAAAAAAATTAAATAAAACCTTGGGAAGTGAGGTCTCATAGCTCTTATCCAAAGCACTCACCTTACCATTTTGCACAGAGTAGGCCTATAGTTCTCTCATTACCAAACCTCATTATTTCCTTGCAGAGAACATCAAGATTTTATTTACTTTTCATTTGAGCAAAATATTATGACTGCAAATAGCACTTTCACCACATCGTGGTAACTTTATGCAGGCAGCAATATGTATAACAATAGGTTAGAAATATTTATAATTTTACTATATAAATATAGTTGCTATTTTATCTTAATTAATGTCTATTACTTCTTTAATGGGTCATTTAAGAAAAAGAAACTTGCTCTGAACTGGATTACTTGCTCCTCCTCTCTCGCTTGTTTCTGATGTGTGTGTCTGATTTGAGAGCTGAGAATCTATGATGTGTGGCTATTCACTTTACTAATTGGAACAATTTGTCCAAACATGACATCCTGTCAAAAGCCAATTCTGTTTATACTTCAATTATTCAGTATATGTTGAGGAAAAAAAGTGCTTAATATCTCTGTAGATCACTGAGATTTTTCTGCAGAATCATTCATTTACTTGAGTAGATTATCTCAGAGTTTTATTTGCAGTTTTTAAAAAATATTTATTACATTTTTCAATTATTCAAGAGTCTTGTATTTTTTATTTTTGCATGTGGTTTATAACTACTTAATCTGAAATGAAAAATTAAGGCTAGATGTATACGGACATGGGGGTGTAAGAACAGGAACAAGACCTTAATGACTGGAACATCTCTTCTGGAAGAGTGTCTTCTAGAAATAAATCACTATGAATTTTTCAAACATTGTTTGCACCCATACCAGTGCTTCATATTAATGTCACGATAATATTAGCTTCAAATAAAGACATTCCTTGGTTGTTACAGCGTGGAATCAAAACTATTGTTAGACTACAGTAGGGTAAATATGCACACAAATTTACAATAGTAATTCCTATTCAAGCTATTGTGTAATCATAAAGGTAACACTGTGAACAACTATTCCATTCAGAATGAAGCATCCAGAAAAGTAAACAACCTCTTAAAACTGAGGATAATATTAATTAATAATATATAATATTATGTGTAATATTATGGAAGAAAACTGATGTTATATGTGAAGGGACACGAGATTCCATAATCATTCTAGGAGTATGTGTATGCAAAATATATTTCTGTTAAAGGAAAAAACACTATCCACTTAATATATTTGGCATTGTCTACCACCTCTAGACACTATGCTATACAAATATATTGTGAGCCACTATGAATTTTTAAACTTTCTAAATACATTCTAAAAGTTGAAAAAAGCCAGTGAAATGGATCTTAATAATATATTACTTTTAGCACAATATGTCAACCACTGTGACATGCAGTGTTTAAAAAATTAATTTTAGCCTGATGAACAGAGCTCTGAGACCTTGTCTCTAAAAAAATTGAGACAATTTACATTCTTTTCTTCACATTATGTCTTGAAGATCCAGTGTGAATCTTACTCTTTCAGCATCTCTTAATCCATTCTAACCACAATTCAGATGCTTGATATCTACATGCGAGAAGCTATTGCATTAAACAGCACAGTTCTCTACAGCTCCTGTTCAATATCTATCTGCCTGTTCTGTGGTCTGATGAGGCTAGAGAACATATCATCAACCTGGACCTTATTAAAAATTTTTAAACAGGACATTAGTTAAAAGTGTGTGTTATAAGTGCCTAAGATGGACATCTCAGCCTTTACTGATTAATCAGAATGTACAATGTTATAATCAGTTCTTAGTTTGTCAATTTTTTTCTTTTTCATGTACAGCCATAGAGTTAATTGGGAAACCCAACTTTCTATTCATTAACATAGTTACATAAATAATATATTGTGAAAAGCATACAATGGAATGAAGTTGAATAAAAATTTTTTCTAGAGTTATGAATTTCTCAGTTGTGCTACATTATAGTTCCATTCACAGATGTCAGACCATGAGGTAGATATAAGAAATTAACCATAAGAAAACCACAGAACATTTTAAGCCTACTGAAGTCACCAACAGAGGAAGTCTGCTGATAAAGAAATTGTAGTGTCCATTCAACCTCCTTTTCACATTTTATAGTCTTCTTTATTTTTATTTATTTATTTTATTTTAAAAATATATTTCTTATTTTAATATTGTGGGGTACAGTTAAGGGTTACGTATACAAATATACATCATTCAGGCACCCTTGTTGATAAAGGGTGTCCCCCCATCCCCAGACATATAATGACTACCATCAATCCCACCATCCTTGCCCTCCCTGTCCCCTCCCCCATAGATTCCCACCACTGTCGATCCTTTTCTTATAGTATTACGATAGATGTTCAAGGTCCACTTATGAGTGAGAACATGTGATACTTTAAATATCGACCTACCATATGACCCCACAATCTCCCTACTGGGAATATACCCTGAAGAACTCAAATCACTCTATCAAAAAGATACCTGCACACGTATGCTTATCTCAGCATTGTTCACAATAGCAAGAACCTGGAACCAACCATGCTGTCCATCAAAAGAGGACTGGATTTAAAAAATGTGGTACATATACATGATGGAATACTACACAGTCATAAAGAAGAACAAAATCATGAATTTTGCAGCAACCTGGATAGAACTAGAGTCTATAATACTGAGTGATCTTTCATAGCCTTCTTTAAATATCAAAACATGTTAATTAAAAAGCAAATGCACCTACCAAAAGGGCAAAGAGAGTTTTCTATTTCTCCAAGTCATATTTATTAATTTCAGTCCTAACACCATAGCACAATTATGTTTTAATATCACAGTCTAAATTCATGATTTGTACCAAGGTTTCATTAAGAAAATGAAGGTCAGGCAATTTGTCATCCACATTAAACATTTTATCCGTTTCACAACCTAAAGTGTTATCCCTTTCCTCACTACTTTGCTATCATCTTCTCTTCCCAATAGTCACACCAACCTTTCATTATACTTTGCACACTCAACAATACCCTCTGCCTTAGAGGAGATTTCCTCTTGCCACAAAAACTCTTCTCTGTTCTTATCCCTATTCCTCACTTGTCCACACACATAAAAGATTTTCACTCCTCCAAGGCCTGTGTATTTAAGGATCTGAACATACAGTTACTTTTCTTCTTGTACCCTATACACACATAATAATTAATCCTTCTTTTAGGTTTGTACCTTCCTGTATTTATGTGTTCCTCTCTTCATTATTTTTATCAGTGAACATTAGTATTCTCTAACTATCACTGAAGTGTGTGGCTCCTGGGTTATCAAGTGTTCTGCTTTCTCAGACTGTGTGATCATCCCAAGTAACCTCAAAATTGCTGTAGATGATTCATATAGCATCTAACACATCCTCAGAGTTTTGCTCTTCTGATATCTTCATGTTTGTGACATCTGCAAGACTAGACTTACTTGGCATTCACACACACACACACACACACACACACACACACAAGAAAAACAGTAAATAAACAACTATATTTGCACTGGAGTGACTAAGAAATATGCTGGAGTGCACAGGGAAGAGTAAAATCCCTATATAACAGGAAAGTCCAGGATAGTGCTAGAGACAGGTGAGCTAGGCATCCGATCTCTGTCACACCTTACAGGAAAAAGGTAAGCTGGAGGTTCACAGCAGTGCTCATTGCCACCACAAACACAAACAACCCTTGCTACAGAAGAGTCCCCAGTTCTCCCAGGCCCTGAGTCTAGTTTAGGGAGAAGTTGCGAGTTTGCACAGCTGCATTACTTCAGTGTATGAACCCAACTTGAGCATATTTTTCCCCTGAGAACTAAGCTGCTACAGCTTGGCACCATTTTGAAACCAGACCCACTGTTTGTGTGCTCTGCCCTGAGGACCAGTTATAACAGACTTCATCCCTGAGACATCACTGTCATTAATGTTTAAGTCGCATGAGTACCTTCAGTGACACACTCTGGATGCCCAGAGTCTAGGTCAGATGGAACAACCAGAACACAGAACTTAAACCAGCAAAATACTCTTTCTCCCACACACATACCTAGGGAACAGGTGAACCTGCATGGTGGAGAAGTTGCTGAAAAGCCAGCCAACTCATCCATGCTCATTCATGCTGCACAGCCAGCCTAACCCCCACAGGTCCATGGCCAGCCCAATAGCAAGCCCTGGGGTGTCCTCCCCTCCTCCAGCAGACAAATTGTTGTAGAGCTGCCAAACCCTTCTTTACCAGCACATAACCATACCCAACCCAACAACCAGCCCTGCAGTACATTCATCCACCCCAGTAGATTGCTGTAGAGCTACCTGGTCAGGATGTGCCCACACATACCCTCACCCACTCCAACAGTTGCTCCAGCAGCAACCTCGCCTCCTCAGACAGACCACTGCAGGGCCATTTGGCTCCACTGCACCCAGCCCACCAGTGCTTGGTGAGACACCTAATCCAGTTTTACAGAGTAGCTTTTATAAGGGAGTCTTTTTCCTGTAGATGGGTTCTGTTTGCAGATGGTTTTGGCTGGTTATGGTGTGTTGACTTTGGTTATGGGTGAACTCAGTAGTGAGGATTCTCTGAAGTTGTCTTGCTTTCCTGGAATCTATCCACACAGTCTGCTAGCTAGCTGCACCCACACATTCTTGAGCCTAACTCAACAGACAGTCTGGCATTGGTCACCACTTCCCTAGAGAGCCGACTAAACAGTTTATTAGCTCTCCATACCACACATGTGATGCTGACAACCAACTCAACATTCCTACCCCCAGAAAACTACCACTGCCATTACAAACTCTTGAATTTTAGGCCAATTACAAGCAATGCTGATGAGGGTTACAGCTAAAGAAACTGCAGAGAAGCCCCACTACTGAATCTACCCAGAACCAAAGTCAACACACCATAACCAACCAACACCATCTACAAGTAGAACCCATCTAATGGGAAAAATACTTCCCTATAAAAGTTACTCTATAAAACTGAAAAAAAGTGACTAATGCACTAGATGCACAGATATCAATGTAAAAAAAAAAGGAAACAAAAATGCAAGAAACTATCATGCCCTCAAAGGAATACAATAAGTCTTCAGCAACAGATCCTAAAGAAAAAGATACATACAAAATACCTGAAAAAACATTTTTTAAATGATGGCCTTAAGGAAATGGGTGAGATGAAAAAAACACAATGAAATGAATTTTGGAAAACATTTATAATCTTAGTGAGAAATTCAACAATGAAAAAATAATATAAAAAAAGAACCAAACAAAAATATTGGAACTGAAGAATTCATGAATGAAATGTAAAAATACAATTGAGACCCTCAATACAGACTAGATCAAGCAGAAGAAAGAATTTCTGTTTTGAAACAACCAGTCAGAGGAAAAATGTAAAAAATTATACAATAGAATGAAGACAGCCTACAGGACTTACGGGACATGATTAAGCAAATAAATAATGGCATTGTAGGTGTGCCATAAGAAGAAGTGATGTAGAAAGGAAGAGAAAACCTATGCAATGAAATATTTGTAAACTTTCCAAATATTGGAAGAGATAGGGACATACAGATGCAGGAAGCTCAAAGACCCCCGCCCCAGTTAGATTCAATCAAAAAAGACTCTTCTGAGACACATTATCTAACTCTCAAAAATCAAAAACAGAGTTAAAATTTTAAAAGTTTCAAGAGAAAACTATCAAATCACATATAAAGAAAACCTCACTTAATTATGAGAAGATTGCTCACTGAAAACTTTGCAGGTTAGAAGAGAATGCGCTGGTATACTCAAAGTTCTCTAAAAACAAAGCAAAAACTATTCAGTCATAAACACATTTCCAGTAAAGCTATCCTTCAGAAATGAAGAAGAAAAAATCTTCCTAGACAAGCAGAAGTTCAGAGAATTTATCACCACTAAACTGGCCTCACAAGAAAAGTTTAAGGGAAAGCTACAAATGAAAACAAAAGGACAATTACTATCACAAAAACAAATTAAAGTATAAAACTCACCATTAGTGGTAAATTTATAAATCAAACTCAAAATACCCAAAAATGTAATAGTGCTTTTAAAAGCTTTCATTTCTCTCGTATGAAGAATTAAAGTCAAAATGATCAAAAACAACAGCAATCAGTTAAAATAGTGGCTAAGAAACATACAATATATAAAGATGCAAATTTAGGCAACCAAAATATAAATTGAAGAGGGAGAAGGAAAAAGTCTACAGTCCACTGCAGCATCTGGTCAGATGGTAGAAGCAAGGGCAGCAGAGGGAATCCAGAGGCAGAGCCCCACTGGGGAAGACGAAAAAGGCACCTTGCCACCCTCCTGAAAACTGGGCAAGAAACTTCTCCAGCTTGCTCACCACAGTGAAACAGACCCAATCTCTGTGACTGGTGGATCAACTACTCAGGGGTTGATTGTGACCCAGAGGGAATATCCTGAAAGCACAAACTCTGAAGCGAAAGGACAAGTGCTGAGTCTCAGGCAACCCACCCCATACTCTGATTCTGCTATGGAAAAAAGGGTATGACCAGAAAAGGATGAAGCAGAACTCCAAAGAGATCAATGAGGGTAAAACACCCATTGCATCATCATATAGAACAGTGGTGGGGAGTGGGTCTCAGGAAACCCATACCAGATCCAGTGAACATTATGATTTACAAGTAGTTTCTGAATCCTTGCTCCCCACCCTCCACCTTGTTTGACTCTCAAAACTACAGAAGACAGAAAAGCTTCCCACTCACAGTCCTGTTTCAAAATAGAACAAGTCCAGAGCCCTAATCAGGGAAGAATAGAGGGCTGAGCAAACTTCAGAAGTGAAAGCCTCCCCTACTACCACCGAATAATGGAACTAAAGAGAAAAGAAAGAGATCTGTTTCAAATGAGGAAAAACCAACGGAAGACCAAAGGCGATTTCTAGTGTAACAAAAAGAAAATGCCTGAAAAAAATCAGATTTTAGAGACCAAACAATGGAAGACACCAATCCCTGGCACCAGCATACAACAGTGATTAGAAAAAGGTATGGAAAGAGTGAATAAGACTCAAAAAGATAAAATGCAATACTGAAAGAACTTGTAATAGAGATTTTGGCAATAAAAAATTTCATCCAGGAAATAACTAACAAGATGACAAGCATGGATAGTAGAATTAATCAGGCAGGAGGAAGAGTCTCAGAACTTGAAGATCAGAACATAGTATTAACCTGATCTATATAAAACATAGAAAGAAAAAACACAGAAAAAAATTCAGAAAGAACAAAGCCTACAGGAGGTGTGTGATTATATCAAGAAGCTGAACCTATGCCTGACTGGTATCCCAGAAGAAGAAAGGGAAATGGAGAACACCTTAGAGCAGGTATTCCAGGAGGTTATCCAAGAACACTTTCCCTATCTCACCAGAGATGTGACCAGTCAAGCAAAAGAGATACCCACAAGACATTAAATGAGAAGACCAACCCATAGACACATAGTAATTCACCTACACAAAGTAGGCACAAAAGAAAAAATCCTAAAGGCAGCAAGAGAGAATGATCATTCTACCTACCAGGGAAAACCAATGAGAATAGCAGCAGAGCTATTGGCAGAAGCACTACAAGCAAGAAGGGGCCGGAGTCCATATTCAAAGTCCTTAAAGATAATTTCAACCAATAATTTCTTGCCCAGCCAAACTCAGTTTCATCAGCAATGAAAAATTAAAATTCATCCCAGACAGCCCATCCCTAAGAGATTATGCAGCTTCCAGACCAGCTCTACAGGAAACATTTTAAAAGGTATTAAGCACAGAAGAAAGAAAAAAAAGAATGACCACACACTTCCCAAGAGAACAGCAGAACACAGAATCAACATAGAATGTATCACAGCAGCAAACTTGAAAACACACATAAACATCAACTCCAAAGCTAAAATAAAACAAATAAAAAAACTTTATAAGAACCTCATGACAGAAATAAACAATCACATTTCAAAAATCAGTCAGAATGTGAATGGACTAAAACCCCCTGTGGGCTTTTTTGCCACAGAATGGCAAATTGAATAAAAATCTATAGCCAATTATTTGTTGCATCCAGGAAACTCATCCCACCACACAGGATGCACACAGATTTAAAGTTAGAGAATGGAAAATGAGTCACCAGGCAAATGGATCACAAAAGAAGGCAGGAGTCATGATCTAAATATCAGACAAAACAACCTTTAAGCTATCAAAATTTTTAAAAGATAAGAAAGGACACTCCATAATGATAAAAGTTTTAATCCATCAACAATAAATATCCATCCTAAACATTTATGCACCCAACACAGGAGCACCAGCATGTATAAAGCAACTACTGAGTAAACTAAAAAAAGATATTGACTCTAACACGATTATAGCTGGGGACTTAAATATCCCACTAAAAACCCTAGGTAGATAACTGAAGCAAAAAAACCAACAAATAGATCCAAAACTTCAACTTGATGCTCAACCAAATGGACTTAAAAGATACCTATAGAATATTCCATACAATAACCATGGAATATATATTCTACTCACCACCACATGGAACATACTCTATGATCAATCACATCCTCAGCCATAAATCAAGCATGAACAAATTCCATAAGGTTGAAATATTTGCATGCACATTCTCAGACCACAGTGGGAAAAAAAAATATCAACACCAACAAAATTTCCCCAAAACACACAGACATGAACACTAAAGAGCATGATGCTGAATGACTACTGGATCAACACCAAAATCAAAATGGAAATTAAAATATTTCTGGAAAAAAATGAAAATGAAGAAACATCTTACCAAAACCTCTGGGATTCTATGATATCAGTTCTAAGAGGGGGATGTATATCTCTACAAGCACACATGAGGAAAATTGAAAGATCACAAGTTAACAGCCTAACAAATCACCTAAGAGAATTAGAAAGACAAAACCACCAAAACCCTAACTTTAGCAGAAGAATCCAGATCACCAAAGAAAAAGCCCAAATAGAGGAAAGAGAAGACAAAATATCATAGAAAACATCAATAAAACAAAAAGCTAGTTCTTTAAATGCATTAATAAGATCGATGGACCCCAAACAGAATGATGAAGAAAAAGAGAGAAAAAAACCCAAATAAACACAATCAGAATGCAAAAGATCAAATTACAACTGAACCCGAAGAAATACAAAAGATTATCAGAGAATACTATGTACACCTTTATCAAAGCAAACTTGATCACCAAAGTGAAATGGAGGACTTTCTATCATCACACACCCTCCCAAGATTGAAACCAGAAGACATTGAGACACTAAGTAGACCAATAACAGCCCAGGAAATTGACTCCATCACAAGAAAACTACCTACCAAAAAATTCCTGGACCAGATGGCTTTCCAGCAGAATTCTACAAAACATACAAGTAGGAGCTGATATCAATTCTGTTGAAAGTTCCAGGTAATTGAGAAAGATGGAATTCTTCCCAAATCACTTTACAAAGCTAACAGTACACTAATACCCAAACTGGGTAAAGATCCAACAATAAAAGAGAACTACAGGCCAATATCCCTAGTGAACACAGATGCAAAAATTCTCAACAAGGTTCTAGCAAAGCACATCCAACAACACATCTCAAAAATCATCCACCATGACCAAATAGGCTTCATCCCCAGGATGCAAGGTTGGTTCAACATCTGCAAGATCATAAATGTAATTAAATGCATCAACAGATGTAGAAACAAGAACCACATGATTATATTATTAGATGCAGTAAAAGCTATTAATAAAATACAGCATCCCTTCTTGATAAAAACCCTCAAACACCTAGGTATAGAAGGAACGTACCCCAAAATAACAAGCATCATCTACAATAAACCCACAGCTAGCATACTGCTAAACAGACAGAAACTGGAAACATTTCCCCTGAAAACCGGAAAAAGACAAGGCTGTCCACTCTCACTCCACTTGTTCAACATTGTGTTGGAAGTCATAGTTATAGCAATTAGACAAGAGAAGGAAATAAGGAGTATCCAAAGAGGAAGTTAAGCTATCCCTCTTTGCTGATGATATGATCTATACCTTGAAAATCCAATAGAATCTGCCGAATATCTGCTTATACTGACAAAGGACTTTGACAAAATCTCAGGGTACAAAATAAATGTGCAAAAGACAGGTGCATTCCTATACACCAACAACAAGCAGGCAGAGACCCAAATAAAAAGCACAATCCCATTCACAATAGCCACAAACAGCCTGGATTGGTACAAGAACAGTCATATGGACCAATGGAACAGGATAGAGATTCCAGAGGCAAAACCTCAATTTCTCAACCAACTCATCTTTGACAAAGCCTCCAACAACAACCACTGGGGAGAAGAGAACCTATTCAGTAAATGGTGCTGGGAAAACTGACTGATAACATGCAGAAGATTAAAACAAGACACCTACCTATATACAAAAGTCAACTCTAAATAGATCAAAGACCTAGACATAAAACCTCACACTATAAGAACACTAGAAAATGCTGGAAACCCCCTTATGGAACTTGGAAATGGCAACCAATTCCTGATCAAAACCCCAAGTGCCCATGTCATAAGAGATAAGGTAAACAAGTGGGACGTCATCAAACTGAAAAGCTTCTGTGAAGCAAAAGAAACCAGCAAGAGAGTGAGGAGACAGTCCATAGAATAGTAAAAACTATTTGCCAACTGTATATCTGACAAAGACCTAACATATAGGTTCTACAAGGAACTCAAATGTGACAAAAGGAGAAAAAACAAACAGCCCCATTAAAACATGAATAGATACCTCTTCGAGAAGATGTACGGGTAAACAGCAGACACACAAAAAAGTGCTCAGTTTCACTAATCATTAGAGAAATGCAAATCAAAACCACATTGAGATACCACCTAACCCCAATAAGAATGGCCATCATTAATAAAACAAACAACAGATGTTGTTGAGAATGTGGAGAAAAAGGAGCACTTCTATACTGCTGGTAGGAATGCAAACTAGTGTAACCTCTTTGGAAGACAGTGTGGCAATTTCTGAAAGAACTAGAAATTGACCTTCCATATGAAGCAGTAATTCCCCTATTGAGAATATACCCAGAAGAACTCAAATCATTCTACAAAAAAGATACCTGCACACGCCTGTTTATTGCAGCACTATCCACAATAGCAAAAACACGGAACCAACCATGCTGCCCATCGAAACTGTACTGGATTCAAAAAAAATGTGGCAAATACACACAATGGAATATTATGCAGCCAAAAAGAAGGACAAACATATGGACTTCACAGCAACTTGGGTGGATTTAGAGTCTATCATACTCAGTGATCTGTCACAGAAACAGAAAACTGAGTACCACATGTTCTCACTAATAAGCAGACCAAGAACAATTACCAAAATACTATAAGAAAAAGAATGGCAGTAGTGGGAAACTGCCAGTGGAGGGGAGGTGGGTACAGCTCATCAACAAGGGTACCTGCAACAAGTGTACCTGCATAATGAATATTTGTATAACTAATCCTGAATTTTACCCCATATCTGTAAAATTAAAAAAATAAAAGAATAATAATATCAACTATTTTAAAATTATTCTGTAAAGTTTAAAAGGAAGGAGTATTTCCACACTTATTTTACAAGGCCCATGTAATTCTGATTCCAAAAATGAATAAGGAAATAACAACAACAAAAATCTGCAGGCCAATATTTCGGATAGCCATAAATATAAAAATTATTAATATACAAGCAAACTGAATTCAACAGCACATTTAAAAGATTATTTATTATGATCAAGTGGGATTAATTCAAGTGACACAAGGATGGTTTAACATATGCAAATCAATAAATGTAATATACTATATTAACTAAGGGAAGAACAACAGTCGTATGATCATTTCAATAGACACAGAAAGCATTTGACAAACGTCACCATATTTTCATACAAAAAATTCTCAACAAATTAGGTATATATCTCAACACAATAAAGGACATATGTGATAAACCATATCTAACTTCATACTGAGTGGAAAAGTTCAAAGGTTTTCCTCTAAGATTACAAACAAGACCAAGATGTCCACTTCCACTACTTCTATTCAACATAGCACTAAAATTTCTAGGCAGAGTAATTAGGCAAAGGAAAGAAATAAATGTGTTCCAAATGGAAAGAAGAATGTCAAATTGTCCCTGTTTGCAGATGGCATGATTTTAAAAACAGAAAACCCTAAAGATTTTACAAAAAACTGCTAGAACTAATAATAATCAAATTCAGTAAAAAGTAGCAAATAAAAAATCAACATACAGAAATAAGTAGCATTTCTATCAGCTAATAATGAACTTACTGAAAAAAATTATATTTACAGTATTAAAAAAAAGAATGAAAGAAAAGAAAAGAAACTTAGGCACAAACTTAACCAAGGAAGTGGAATATCTGTACACAGAAAACTATTAAACCTTGATGAAAGAAATAACTTAGAGGGCACAACTAAATGAAAAGATGTTCTGTACTCATAGATTAGAAAAATTACTATCGTTAAAATGGCCATACTACCCAAAGTAACCTAAAACTTTAATGTAATTCCTATCAAAATGCCAATGACAATTTTCACAGAAATAGAAAAAATTCCTAAAACACATTTGGAAGCATAAAAGGTCCCAAATAGCCAAAACACTCCCAAGCAAAGTCAACAAAACTGAAGACATCACACTACCTGACCCAAAATATGTTACAAAGCTATAAGTACTAGCGTGATACTAGCATAGAAACATATACTTAGATCACTGAAACAGAATAGATGCCCAGAAATAATTGTATCCATCAGCAGCCAATTGATTTTTTTAAGTATAGAAGTGTCAAGAACACACATTAGAGAAAGACAGTTTCTTTGATAAATTATGTTGGGAAAGTTCGACATCCACATGCAGAAGAATGAGACTCGCCCTCTACCTTTCACTATACAAAAGTCAACTCAAAATAAACTAGTGGCTTTAATGTGAAACCTGGCACTGCAGAGCAACTAGAAGAAAACAGTGAAAACGCTTCACAAAATTGGGCTGAGCAAGATTTTTTTTAAAAAATAAGATCTTAAAAGCACAGGTAAGAAAGCAAAAATAGGGAAATGGGATTATATCAAATCAAAAAGACTTTGTACAGAAAAGGAAACTATTAACAAAGTGAAGAAACAAGCTGCAGAATGGCAGAAAATATTGGCACACTGTACATCTGACGAGATAATGTACAGTACATATAAGGAAATTAAACTACAAAGCAGCAAAAAATAAGTACTCTGATTAACAAATGGGCAAAAAGCCATACTAGACATTTCTCAAAATAATACATACAATAGGGACCAAAGTGAGGCCCAAACTTGACCTGTACAATGACCATTTGTATACCTAACCCTGCATTGCACCCACATCTTTGAAATAAAAAAAAATTTTAAGAATAAATAAATAAAATAATACAAAAGCCAACAGATATATTTTTTTAAATGCTCAACATAACTAATCATCAGGGAAATGCAACTTAGAATTACAATAAAATATTATCTTTCCAGTTAGAATGGCTATTATACAAAGACAAAAGAAAAGAGTGTCAGCAAGGATGTGGAGAAAAGGGAACATTTACAAACTCTTGATGCGATTATAAACCAGGACAGCCGTTATGGGAAACAGTAAAGAGATTTCTCAAAAAATTAAAAACAAACTTATCATATGATCCAGCATTCCCATTTCTAAGCAAATATGAGGAGAAACCCTCCCCCAAAAAGAACAAATGAACAGAAATATCTTTCAGAGAGCAGGCTGCTTGTAGTACAGGCTTTCCCAGCTAGGTAAGTGTTCTAGGAACCCACCAGCATCAGTGTAGCAGCTAGCATTGTTGTGAGAAGCTGAGTTCAGATTCACCAAATTTTTTTTTTTTTTTTAGATTCTTTCAATGCATTTGCCCATTCCGTGATAGGTGATTTACAAGTGCACCTGCCCACACAGCACTGAATGTTCAGCAGTTTGTAACCAAAGAAGGCATGACCCCTGTGCCCCACCTTCCCTATTCAAGAGATCTTGCCCCAAGGGACTATTTTTTTTTGTTTCACCAGATAAAAAAGGTCCTTAAAGGGAAACGTTTTGCTGATGTGGAAGAGGTGGGGGGAAAAATAGCAGGGGCACTAAGGGGCGTCAAAATTGACAAGTTCAAAAGCTGTTTAAGCTGTAAAAAAAGTTTCTTGGTAGGTGTATTGCATTAAATGGAGAGTACTTTACAGATGACTGAAGTTTAAGTGTATTAAGAATAGATACACAATTTTTTATAAATAAATTCTGTTTTGGGGGGACCTCCCTCACATATCCGGAGGAAATGAAATCCATGCGTTGAGAGATATTGACACTCTTACATTTACTGCAGCACTGTTTACAATAGCCAAGATATGGGATCAGCTTAAGTATCCAACAACAGATGAATGAATAAATAAAAAATTGAATATATACACAGTGCAATACTATTCAGCTATTTAAAAGAATCAAATCCTTTTATTTGCAGCAACATCGATGAACCCAGAGGACAACATGTTAAGTGAGATAAGCCAGACATAGAAAGACAAACACTGTATGGTCTTATTTATATATGGAATTTTTAAAAAAAATTTAAGTTGATATCATAGAAGCAGAGAGTACAACAGTGGTTACCAGAGACTGGGAGGGGAGATAGAGGGAAGAAAATGGGTCAAAGTTGACCAGCAGATATAAAGTTACTATGGATAGAAAGAATAAATGTGTATATTACATCACACAGCAGAGTGACTAGTTAATAGTAACATATTAACATATAAAATAGCTAGAAGAGAGGCTGTTGATTGTTCTCAGCACACACAAAAAATGATAGATGCATGAGGTGATGGATATACTGATGACCCTGATTGAATCATTATACAACATAGATATGTATGAAAACATGAAATCGCACACCACAAATATGTACAATTAGTGTGTCAATTAATACACAAATTAATTGAAAATCTTCATATCTACCCTGCCTAAATCACTCATACCAAAGCCAGTAATATACCATATTAACACTTGAAATTATTCCATTTCATAATTTTTAAAATCCAGGATCTACTTTCAATACAATCTCCTATTTCTTTCATGCTTTAGCTTCCATAACAAAGAGCATTTGAACTTTTAAAGACTTAATTACTTACTCTTATCCTGTGAAGACCCAACACTCTGTTTCTGCATTCCACTTGCCTACCAAAATTTGAATGTGAATTACTCCTAAAATCCCTATCCTTTTCTTTTCAAACCTTATTTAATAAATGCTCCTGGTTTGGGGGGGATGTTTGACCATTATGACATTTGACCACCTGAGCTGCTTTGAGTCTACTTTCCCCTGGATCTCCCTATCCTCAAATATCTTCTACATAAACTCTTAAATCTGCAGTGGTGTTCCTTAGAATTTCGTGTTTCCCATTGTTCTCACTCTACAGATTTTTCTTGAGCAAACTCTTCCTACATTCAGATTTTATGTATGATCTGCATGCTTATGGACATGAATTTTTGTCTGCACTCTAAATCTGTTCTTGTGTCCCTCAATTCTTTCTGATGGACATATTCATGCACAAGACCAAAAAACAGCCCTAATTAGCATTGTTCCAAACTGAAAATATTATTTCCATGTTATACTAAATTGATTTTCTTTCTGTTTCCTTTCTCAATTAATGTCAGTTATTATCATCAGCATTCAGCAAGCAACCTAGTGATGATCCTCTACTATTTATATTTCCTCTCTCTCATCCTGAGTCCCTTTATATCATCACCTAGGATTTCTATATCCTAGCCTATTCTTCCTTTTTTATGATATATGCTTTGTATATGCTTTGTAGACATATATGCCTTAATCAGGACTATATTAAATTAATACTTCATGAAGCCCTCAGAATTATCTGTAAAAATAATTAAAATCTGACCATAGTGCACTCATCCAATAAATAAATTTGTTTTGGCTCCCCATCTGAAAAAATTTTAGCATGATATGTAAAAATCTTAATCAGCTGTACCACTCCTTATTTCTCACTATTCATGATTCAACAATTTATATCCTAATAGAATATTTCCAATTTTTTAACATATGTCTTAACTTATAGTAACACGCCCCTCACTGAACCACCCTAAGAATATAAAAAAGTATTTTTTATTATACAATAAAAAGTCAAGTAATTTATACATTATAAAGTTTATGGCATTCTTTAACAATTTTCTCTGCATAAAATAATTGTGACTTTTATTATTTTTTTACAAATAAAGATTGTATATATTCAAGATGTACATGATTTTATACATGTGTACATCGTATAATGACTACCACAATCAAATTAATTAACTCATCCACCACCATATATGCTGTATGTTAGACTCCCAGAATGTGTTTATCTTATAACTGAAATTCTGTACCCTCAACCAGTATCTCCCCATTTCCCTCAACCTCTAGTCCCTGTTCTACTCTCTCTATGAGTTCAACTTTTTAAGATTCCACATATAAATGAGATCATTTAGTATTTACTTTTCTGTGTTTGGCTTATTTCACTTACCATAATGTTCTTCACATTCATTTACATTATTGCAAATGGCCAAATTTTTTTCCATATTATGTCTGAATTATATTCCATTGTATATAGGTGACCTTGCTGAAGAAGACTGCTGACTTCCTTTCAGAAAGGCAACTGGGTTCCAAGAATGAGTTTCAAAACAAAACAAAAAACAGATCTCACTGTGCAAAGGCTTGTTAAATCTCTACTTTTATCACATTCTCTAGTGTCCCATCTGCCAAAACCAAGTCAAATGGTCAAGCCTAGAATTAATGTAATAGGGGAATACACAAGATGTGAAGAGTCTATAACTGCTTTGATACTACAGTGACGCAGTTAAGGAGTTACAACAGACACTGTATGCCCTGTCAAGCCTTAAATATTTGTTCATCTGGTACTTTACAGAAGCATTTTCTGGACTTTGTTCTAATGCAATGACTGGATCTAAATCATCTTTATATCTTTCAACTACTTGGAATTAAATTAATATAGATGCCGGTATGCATACACAGGTACACATACACAGACACACATATGCAAACATACACACATATACACACACACTCTCTTTTGCAAAGTTTTACACTACCTGCAATCTTCTTTAACCAAGATTAAATACACAAGGTGCCTTCAAAAAGCTCATAGAAAATGTGTATTATGAAAAAAACTATGCAAGAAGCCACCAAAATAAACATGTACTAACTTGTTGTAGCATGTCTGAACAGGATCTATTTTGAGGCACTAAGAAGGAGAAAAAGATCAGCTTGAAAAGAGCTCCTATCAGAGCCACAGGAATTCTGCTCAAATCAAAGCAAGAACAAACATTAAATTTATGGTGAAGCTTGGAAAAAGGAATGGTGAAATATTTGATGCTTAAGAAAAGTTTATAAATACTTTTCTAATTATTTAATTAGAGGATGCTTAACTAATTATGTTTAGGCTTTCAAAAATAAAAACATTTGAAAATAAACAATTCCCTATCATCTCTGTATTTTTTTTATTTTTAACTTGGATTTCAATTCAAAACTTGAATAAAAATAGGTTTTGGCACATGCACACTCTTGTTTTTGATCCTTTCATGGACTAATTTTCTATATCTTGTTATTTATTTAATAAGCTTATCAGTAATTTCACAATATGTTAGGATAAACGTGTGTGAAATTTCTAAACCTCTTAATATTTTGGTTTGTCTTAATTGTCATTTAGTTTTATAATTTTAGATCAATTGTATTTTGATTATTAAAATGTCCTGTATAATATCAATTTGTTATTATTTGTCTGAATTTGTTTTTCAGCTGAAAATATGGTCAAATTTTGCATTATTTTATGAGAGCTTAAAAATAATTTGCATCATTCCTCATTCTTCCTCTGTTTCTTTCCTTCTCTTTCTCTCTTTCCCTTTTGCAAAATTCTACATATACTTATTAGAATAATGATTATATTATTTAAATCACTTCTATCATTATATAATTGTAATTATCACAGATATCTTGTGATAATCTGTGTAATTCTAGTGTGCTATTTATTGAAAAAAGAGGACTATGCATGTCTATTCTAGAGTAGGCAAAATTAATAATTTTTTTCATATCTTAGTGATTTTAGGCTGCAAAGGAATGTTGCTCATTCACACGTCATTATAGTCCCAGTTGGCTATATTACAAGTCAGGTGATAAAAGTTGCAATCAATGTATATTTGGTCACAACATCTCCAAGGGCATGCAGCTTCTTTCAATATGCAATTATAGTAAATGAAAATACTTTTCCAATATTAAAAAATATTTTAAAACTGCTATTATGAGGAAGAAATTATTAGAACTTTCTAGATCAAAGAGAAATCTAAATAAATGTGTACCCTTTTTTAAACATTTAAGAAGTGGAAAAGTTGAATAGCTCTTGAAAGGAGTCAGCTATGTACGTCTTATTTGACCCCCAAGTAGTTACGTGAATTTGGGAATGTCACTTTACCTCTATTAGTCCCAATTTTCCTGCTTTTCCCATGGAAAAGCATATATGTCCATAGTTATGGCTATGAATGATTATATCTAATTTAAATGTTATAGAGTACAGAAGTAAAAAATGATTTCCAAATGACATGATGACACAATATCCATGTGTTCCATTTGTAGATATTTGAGAATAGGTGGTACTCTGTGATATATAGAAATGTATTACTTCACCATTAAATAAAGTGGAAAGTGACTAAACCGATTCCCATATAGGTGGGCCTCTTTGTTATCTGGGGCCATCATGATTCTACAACCACGCTGCTGTTTTGGGGGTCCACACATTCTGGGACACAGTGCTCTAGAGTACAGGAGACTTTGGTATCATACAGATATCGGCTTGAACTTGAAGTCTACCACTTACTTGCCCCATGACTGGGAAAAAATGTTTAACTTTACCAAGTTTCTCCTAAACAAACAACGTCATATATACATGAAATAAAGCTTAGGTCAAGTGTGGTGGTTCACGCCTATAATTATAGCAATTTGGGAGGCTGAGACAGGAGGATTGCTTGAGTTCAGAATTTCAAGACTAGACTGAGCAATATATCAAGACCTCATCTTTATAAACAATTTTTTAAAAATCTTAATTCCTGATTAATGCTAAGGGTTTTGAAATAATTGCATTATATTTTATTTGGCATATAGCTGAATAGTCATCAATGGTTATAAGCTAGCAGTGGAAAAGTATTAACAGCAAAAAAGAAAAATAGTTACAATAAAAACAATAATAATAATAAAAATCTCAACTATATTTAAATAGCAATGCCTTCTTATGATACTACTGAATTGAGTAATAATTTCCCTTTTTAAAGCAACATGGTATTAATTCTTTTGTCTCAAAGGAGGAATCATATTCCAAGTATTATTATATTTACTGTCTTGCGGTACTGGATAAAACAAATGGACTCACTATCAAAAGAGCTATTATGTAGTTGACCACAAACTTTAAATATATTGCTGATGGATGCTCTCAGACTGATATTCTGTACTAAGGATTAGTCTAAAGATTTGTTCAAGGACACACTTGAGTTGACATAAAATTCCATAATACCCAGGTGACCCAAGACCAGGAAAGACCAAGAATATGATTAGACATAAGCAACTGCTTTCCATCATCATATCTAAGAGATGGTGTATCAATTTTTTTAAGCAGGAGATGAATCTTTCCCTTATATATAATTACAATTTAAGATATTGTATAGGACAAGTTAAGACATATCCTGTAGACATATTCAAGCAAATATGATTTTGTATTAAAAAACATAAAGAACAGAAATGGGGCATAAAAGGATATCAAATTCTCATAGGTAATGCTCTCTTTCTACAAGGACTCAAAATACATGGGTATGTTGACTTTGGGAAAAGTTCACAGAGCTGTACATTTATGATTTGTGCACTTTCCCATGCATATTAGGCATCAATAAAATAGTATAGTGAAAATTACAGAGGCACAAATAATTCATTGATCCAACCTTTCAAATAGAAAGTTTTTCTAATAAATATGTTACCCAGAATGCAGTTTTTCACTCCAAAATCTTACAAAGAAAAATAATATTTTGTGTACACATAATTCAAATATGTGAAATATTTTCTGTTATTTTCCTAAATAGTTTTGCCATCCAATTTATTCTCATTGCATCTTTAAATTGAAATGCATTATCTGTTTTTTTCAGTATGTATATAATATGTATTAATATATACACACATTTTTTATATCTGAAAACATGACAGACCCTAAAACAGGTATTATTGGAAAGTAAATATGGCCTATTTAGAAAATAACACATTTTTTTATTAGGGGCATAATGTAATGTTAAGGTATTCGAGACCCGCCTGGGCAGGCAAGTTTTGTAAAGTGAATTAATATACCAAAGTATACATAAGCTCACATTAATGATCATTAAATAAAAATGAAGCAGTGTGGGTATAGGCAGAGATCCCAAATTCAAGCACCTACAGGGAGAAACATATGAGTAAAATAGCTACAGGTGGATTGAAATCTAGCAGAGGAGACCACTGTCAACCGGGAAAGAAAAACCTCACCTAGATACATTCAAATCCACACCATAGTAAGACCTTACAAGAACCCAACAATACAGATCTGTGACTGCCTTTTTCTGCAGGTGCGTTTTTGTGATGTAGTTTCTGTGAACGTTCCTGACCTATTGACACAGGTCCAGAGAATGTGAGGTTGAAATATCTGAGCACTTCTGTGAATTGACATCCTTTCTCAGGCTGCTCTTTCTTCACATTTAAGAACATAATTTGATTTGAAAGGGAGAATACCCTCGATACCTCAGGTTTTCAGCTAATATGAATTAAGTGCAAAGAGTGAATGTGCTTACAGATGGTGAAGAAGGAAGAAGTTTACTCAGGCAGCTGTGTGCCATTCTTCTGCAATAAGGAAGAAACAAAAGAGGATGGGGAAGTGGAGAAAACTTGAAAGAGTAAAACTAGTAGGAGTCTTGCAGTCTAGGAAGAAAAAATATACAATGGGGTTTGGAATCCTCGAAGAAAAAAATTACTACATTAAATCAAATGAAAATGAGTGGATTATCTCTAAGAATGCCTATAAAAATTAAAGTTCAACAGTTTGAACTTTAAAAAGGTAAGAAATACATGGTTTTAGCCTCACCTAAAACTATTTTAAAAAGTTACTTTGAAAATGAACACAATCTTATTCAATAATTCCCCGAATAGTATAATTACGTCCTATTTGGAAACAAGACAAATGAAAGAAAGCACTACAGCATTGCAATAAGGCCAAAAATATAAATAAATTGGAAAAAGCTTTAGATTTTTTCATGATTTATGATTCTCAATATATTATTGTAAATTGGTATCCTGCGATTGATTTTTCTACTGAACAGCTATGTCCTGCTTTCAAGAAGTTCTTGATGATGCCAGTAAATTAACTGTTACCTGGATAGATTTCAAAGATTATTATATAAAATCTTTAAAGTTTTTGAGCTTTGCCATTTTATTCATATTACTAAGGACTGTACTGTTTCTTCCTTTGTAAAAATTATTTTGGTTACTCATATCAGTCAAAATAGGTTAGATATTACATTATTAATAAATCAATTTTTAAGCCCAACAGAGGTATTTTTCATTTATGCTACATGTTAATTACAAATTAAACAAGAGCTCTTCTGCACAGAATTCCTCAGGAGTTCAGGCAACAAGGAATTCCTCATATGGAAAGATGTTATTCTTAGCAGCAAGGAGAGGAGATAAACTGGTGACTGTTGAAAAGTCTTTTCGCCGGGCTCGGGGGCTCAGCCTGTAATCCCGCGCCCTTGGGAGGCTGAGGTGAGTGGATTGCCTGAGCCCGTGGGTTCGAGACCCGCCTGGGCAGGCAAGACCTCATCTCTATAATAAATTAAAAGTTAGCACGGCGTGGTAGCACGTGCCTGTAGTTCCAGCTACTTGGAAGGCTGAGGCAGAAGGATCGCCGGAGCCCAGCAGGTCAAGGCTGCGGTGGCCAGGAGCGGCCACTGCACTCCAGTCTGGGCGACAGAGTGAGGCTCCAACTCAAGAAAAAGAAAAAAAAAAGTCTTTTCATTGTCTCATTCTGAAAAAGTATATCATTTCTGCCCAAATTTCTTAGGGTCAACTTCATCACATAGCTCCAACTAAATATGCATAAGTCAGGAAACTCAGGGAAGCAAAGGTAGTATTTCTATCACGTGTCTTCCTTGAAAAAGGGAAAAAGAGCACAATACTTGGTGGCTAAGGGAGCTGAATTCTGAGATTGTCTCTTCCAGGCACAACACATGCATTTGAGCAAGTCACTTTGTCTCCTGGGGCCCTAACTTACATCACCTGCAAGAGAAAGTTCTCTTTCCCTGTGTTTTAACAACATCTTCAGAAAAACTACAATAATAAAACCGATTTTAAAAATTATCCACCTTAACTTGTCTCTACAATTGCCCTCTGAGATATCTGAGGCACTTCTACAGAAGGATCTGAAACAAACCTTTTCTAAGTTAACATAAAGTGAAAAGACTCAAAATAATGTCATGCCTTCCTAAATAGTTAGATTGCAATCTCTAACCAAAGACAAGTTTGCTCAAGACATTTGTCAAAAAATAGACTTTTCTTAGCATGCCCCAAGATTGTCTTTGGTTTTTTTGTTTTTTTGTGTTTTTTTGAGTTGGAGTCTCACTCTGTCGCCCAGACTGGAGTGCAGTGGCCGCTCCCGGCCACCGCAACCTCGACCTGCTGGGCTCCAGCAATCCTTCCGCCTCAGCCTTCCAAGTAGCCGAACTTACAGGCATGCGCTACCACGCCCGGCTGATTTTTTGATTTATTGTAGAAATGAGGTCTCACTGCCCAGGCGGGTCTCGAACCCCGGGCTCCGGCAATCCACTCACCTCAGCCTCCCAAAGGCTCGGGATTACCGAGCCACCGAGCCCAGCCCAACATTGTCTTTGAATGGGTTACACATATAGAAAGGTGTTTAGTTCCTCAGTGCTTGAACATCTAGAAAAATTCCACAACAGCTGAAACCTTTAACTCAGTTATTTCCACACTGAGCTGACCCCTCCTCTTACACTAGAATTCAAAATAAATACTATTATTTCCTTATGACTATGTAGTAAGAGGCTGAAAACCACTAACCCAAATGATAACCTGCATATTTTGTTCCTTACCTTCCAGTTACATAAATCTAATTATATTTCCAAATTACATGATTTTTCTCTCTCCCCTCATTCACTTGAAACTAAACTGTGTTTTGGAATTCAAGATTGTGTCTGCAGGTTATTGCATTTCCCTCTGGTTTTTACAGCATCTCTCCAAGCTTGACACACTGCTTACCTGCTTTTCCAGATCATTAATGAGAGTGTTAAATAAGGCTGGGCCCAGGACCAATCCTTGAGGCACCCCGCTAGACACCTGCTCTAATTTGATATTCCACCATTTATCATTACTTATGTTTTCGGTGCTTTAGCCAATCTGTTCTTGGCCTAACAGCAGAAACACAGTGATTCTTGGTAAAGCTGGCTGTGTGAATGTATTTCCATTCCTGAGGCCAAAAGCCACTGATTCTCAGTCCACTAGGAATTTATTTATGTCAGTTGCTGGGAAATGTTTTCAGTGGAGATATTAATCACGAAATTGGCAAAAATAAGAGTTATGGAATAAAAGCTACTAAGTAATTATCATCAATATATTAATATCTAAAATCAGGTTTCCAGTCATTGCTATACATCAACATTAAGTAGCCCAGCACTTGAGACTCATCAAAAAGCAGCTGAAACCATCAGTATCTTCAGTGGTAAATCTATTCCTCCCCATAGACTCTATTTTGGTTAATGCCATCAATATCCTTTGCTTATCACCTCCATCATTTCCAATCCCTCCCCTACATCTACCTTTCCACCCCGCTATCAACAGACAGCCCTCTTGATCTCAGAAAGGTTTATTGTACTACTTGCTAAGATATCCTAAACACAAAAATTCAATTTGTATGCAAATTTATTTGAACCAATTAACTTTATAATCTTGAGCAAGTTCCTTATACTGAATTCTGTAATTCAATATTCTCATTTGTAAAATGAAAGAATAATGTTTACCCCACAAGATTATTGAAATAATATTTTAAGATATGTTCGAGACCCGCCTGGGCAGGCGAGACCTCATCTCTACAATAAGTCAAAAAATCAGCCGGGCGAGGTAGCGCGCGCCTGTAATTCTGGCTACTCGGAAGGCTGAGGCGGAAGGATCGCCGGAGCCCAGCAGGTCGAGGCCGCGGTGGCCGGAAGCGGTCACTGCACTCTAGTCTGGGCAACAGAGTGAGACTCCAACTCAAAAAAAAAAAAAAAAAAAAAAGATATGGATCATTATTAAATCCTCAGTACTCTGCCTTTAAAAGGTAGTGTGTTACATTTTACTTCCCTTTCCCTTAAAATACCCTGGTCTCTTTTTTTTCTAGTCTGTCCCCTCTCCCTTTCTACATTCACACCACACTCACAGTTGTCTTTTTTAATGACAAAAAATTATGCCATTTCCTGCTTGAAAATATCTATAGTTACTACTTTCATGGAAAATAATATCCAGAGTCCAGAATGGCATCTTGTACAAACCCACTTGTGCATTTCGAGATTAGAATATCCTTTCCCTCTTCCTGAGTCTATACCAATCCTTGGGTACATGTTCAAATAACTTATACTTCCTTTGCTATTTAGAAATAATTGTTCTCTTCTTAATTTTCAAAGATCTAAATTTAAATATGTATAGCTCTTACAATTTTCCAGATTTTGACAGTGGGAATACAGCCAGAAATGAAACAGACCATCTCTGCAATCAGGGAGCTGCTTTTCTGGTGAGGACAGAGAAGATAAACAGCAAATATGTGCTGCAGTACCACTTAGGGTCAAGTGCTATTAAGATATATTGGGTGGCCAGGAAAACTACTTTGAATAGGTGATGTTTGAATAAAGATCAGACCAAGTGAATAAATGAGCCATGAAGAGTTCTGAGAAAAGTGTTCCAAGCAAAGAGACTATCAAATGGCGTACACATGGAAGGAATATTCTTCGTGTTTTCAAGAAATAGCAGAGAGGCGAATGAGGCATGGAAGGGTACACTTAAGACCTGTACTCCCCCTTCCAGTGTAGAGTTGTTTCTGGAAATCGGCTGCTCATCCAGGGGCTGAATTTCCCAGCCTCGCTTACTCAGGTGTGTCCGTGTGGCTAGTTCCTAAATATAAGATGTAAGCAAAACTGTTGACATTTCCAAGCCAAAGTGATAAAGAAGAGGTGTGCCTACACTACTCTTGCTTTCCTCATTTGGATATAGAAGACTCAGCATTTCTGCAGTATGAATATATGTTTTCAAAAAATTTTCTGTATATTATAATGATTTAACATCTTTAAAAATAAAACCCTTTCTGGCTGCAGAGAGACTCCCTCCTGGAGCTAGTCAATTCTTAGAGATAGTAAAAGGCCCAGCCTGGAGTCTGTCATTGATATGCAAACTCACCAATCCAGAGCCATAACTAGTCTTTCTGTCCCATATACCCCAGGAGGCAATATTCCTCTGCTTAAATCATCCTAGGGTCAGGTACCAGACAACTAGTTAGGAGCACCTCTACAACTTAGAGTCTGCCAGAATTATTCAAATTAGCCCATCTAAAACTGTTTACCATGTCCTGCCTTTCCTTTCCCATTGAATCCTCAATAAAAGCTCTATCTTCTGCTTTTCCCTTGCTGGTATCTTCTGCCACCTCTCTAAACCTGGAACATTCCCTGTGACACTACTTAGCAAGAGGTGACACCTTTCTAAAACCTGTGAATATAATAACTTTTGATTTTGTGGGCCTCTCCTGTGTCTCCTCTTAAGGTTGTACCTGACTGAACATCACATAAAAGAATACACAACAGTGCCTAAGGATTGGTGCCAGAGTATTACACCAATTAATAGAGTCGGCATGGCAGGAACAGAGTAAATACATGAATTAGAGCCAGGAGACTCAGAAAGGTGGCCAAAAAGAAGGCAGACTAAGTAAAGCCATATTGGACAAGGTAGAATTATAGGTGATATGCTTAGTATATAAGAAAGACCTAGAGAGGCTTAAAAACAAAGATTAAACATCTCTAACAGTTTTAAGAGAATAGTTCTGAAGAGAATAGACTTGTCAAGTGGTTGGAGGAACACTGAATTCCAGAAGATCTAATAGACTAATGCAACACTCCAGGTGTGTGAATCAATGATTACTTAGGCTGGTATGTTATTGATGATGACATAGAGAAGCTATTTTATGGTTATATTTTCAAAGTAGAGATGGAAATAGTTGATAGGATGTCACAAGAAGGAGAAAGAGAGAGAAAAATATCAATGATTTATCCAAGTTTTCATGCATAAGTAATTGGATAAATGGAGGTGTGATTTACTGTGATGGTGAACATTGGTAGAGGGCCCATTTGTGCAATATGTATGAAGAGCACTGTTAGGAAATATTAGTTTTGAGATGTCTATTAAGCCTCCTAGTATAGATGTCAAGTAGAAAGTTGAATTTACAAGTCAGGCATTTAGGAGAGAACTTCAGTAGAGATATAAATTTGAGAGTCACTGATGTATATGGTTATTAGTTTATGGCTATCAATTTATAGCTATAAAATGTACATTTGTTTTACATTAGGTTTCTTTCATTCATCTCATTATACAGTGTCATAAACACTTTTGCCATTCTCCAATTTTACAATGAAAACCTTGTCTTGAAGATCTAGCTACCCAGATATATTCTGATTTCTACCTTTCTTTAAGCCTTATTTGTGACATTTTTCTTTGATATTTGAAGATTGTCCAGTAACCTTTCAAAAATTACCTTTGGTCTTAAGCTGTCACCAAGAGATCTTAATTAAGACAACAGCATTTGATGATTTATATATCTGTTATTTCAACTAGTCTGTCTTATTTACCTTCATTCATCCACTTGGCAAGAATTGAAAATGATTAATATGTGTGAGGCATCAGTGACTGGACAGGTCTGGAGAAAGAGATTCTTGGAGTATAGTATCTATTGATCATTCATAGCTGTTATAATAGCAGTTACCCATAAGGCATAAAGGCTTAGCTACAACTGTAGTCCTAGAATTTATTTCTGACCTTAATGAAAGGCTTAATTTTTGATAGCAGAAATGTACCCACAAAAATGTGTACCATGTCACTAGCAAAGTTTTATTTTTCCAATTCAGCCTCTTCTCATTCTATTCTGTGATAGTGGAGTGAGCAATCAATCTTACCACCTCTTTCTAAAGCTGATAGTGTGAAAAAGAAACAGCCATTTTTAACCCCTTGTAGAGGTAGTGTTCAAGAAACTAAATCTTTTATGCTATTACTTCTTATAAAGGCATAAAATATGAAAGCGAGAAGTAAGTTGATTGTATAATACTACAAACTAGAGTACATATCTTATGATATAGAAACATAAAATATTAATATCATTACTACTGTTTAAAAATGATTCTTGTAATCATTAAGCCTGTGTTATGCAGGATTCATAATCTCACATATTGTCTGTCACCTCTAGAAAGCCCCCTTCAACCAAGTCAGTGATGTTCTCACCTGTTCACTGCTGCTATCTCATGACCTATTTAATAATTCACAATATGCTTTCAAAAATGGCATGAATCCTGTTCCCTATCTTCCTCTACTTCTCACAATGTTGCCTGACAATCTCACAAAGGTTTCTTAGCCAAGTTTCCTAATTAACAATTTTCCACTCTTCCTGAGACTCTTATTATTTTTTCTGCCATGACAGCTGCCCTGATTATCATTTTCTATTCAAAGCAATCATATACCAACCTTAAATATTATAATGTTCCTGAGAAACCCTTCTCAATCTATAGTGAGTGTCATGAATACTTTCAGTATCTATCCATCTTCTTCCTACTCCAGAGCTCAAGGCTGCTAACCCATCAGGGAGCCCTGATTACGTTAGCAGGGAATAGGATAAAGTCCCAGTTAGTGCTAAAAGGAAGCATCTTATTTTCCCATTCCAATGACTCTCTCACTGAATCACTGCCAAGCAATCTGCCAAAGGCAAGTGAGAGCTCCTGAAGCAAAGGGCACAGTAAAATTCTTCGATTTTTCATACCTAAACATGCATGTACTTTGCACCAGTAATGCAGAGAAACCAAACAACACTCAGTCTGTGTTGCTGACACTTAGTAAAGATTTGACTTAATGAAACACACCTTTACCAATGGGCAAGGCTTAAGTAAAGTAGATGTTCAATAAACTATTGTTAATATGATTGGAGTATAATTATCTGTTTGAAAGTAAAGGAAATACGGTTAGTGCTTAGAGGATTTTTAGCACCAGAGAAATGACTATTGATCGGAATCATCAGTGAAGTCTCCTTGCCAACTGTTATATTGTATAGAATAGATATTAGAACAGTATTAAAATTCAAAACATAAATAATTATTCATAGGAGATTTGTGTCAATGTGATTTCAAATAATGAACAATTGAATCAATCAGTCATTGAATCAATAACCAATTGGATGTGAATTCATATTTATTTATTTGAATGTGAATTAATTATGTTTCCATTGTAATAATTTTGAGCAAAAGGATATATCAGAATTTTATGGCCAGTGAAAACCATCATCCACTGTACTTTATCAAATTCTGGAAAATATCACTTTTGGTGTGGCCCATTTAAATTGTGTAGTCAGATAATTGGGACTAATGGAGAGGGTAATCAGAATCAATGTCAAATCAACCCAGTCTCATTCTCTAAAATGAGCTTGTCTTGTGCTCTAGGAACTATCTTCACTAGAAGTAGAGCATGACACATAAATTGAGGACACCTAAATTATTTTTTCTTGCCAGGAATGATCTTTTATATGCAATTTAATCTTCACAGAACTAATGTACTCATAAAAAAGGATTTGACTTGAAAGCCTCTCATTTTTTTTAACCTCAGTTTTATAAGGCTCAAAAAGTATCAGATTAATTGATGTATTACTTTTGTGTCTTTATTGGTAGCAAGATAGCAATTCTTATAATAATAATTGTTGACTTTTGGGATTCTAATATAATTTATATTATATCAAAGATGTCATCTGAAATTTCCCATCAAGTGTATACTGTTAGTCTTACCATCTTCATCGTATAGAGGGAAAACATTTTATTAGAGAAGTATAGTTATTTTCCTGAAGTCTTACAGCAATAAAATAGATAACTCAGTCTATTCCAACACTAAGAATAAAGGTGTGAGAAGAACAAAAAGAAAATCAGATTATAAAATTAGATTTGCTAAGTTTACATATATCACATCTGAAACGCCAAACCAAAAGGATATTAAAAATAGACTAAATGCTATACAATTTCTCAATCAAATGTAAACTAAGGAGCTATGCAACTAGCTCCTTTTCTGCCTCATCTTCAAGTACAGACTCCAAAGAAACTCATGGGCTAACCTAATGAAAGAGACAAATAGGCAGTTTTAAAAGTCTACCATCTAGATTATCATTTATTGGACTTTATCTTGCATTCAGGGAAATGCTGTAATGGGAGGGTTCACATTCATGTTATTGAAAGAGCTAAAATTATATTCTTTCTGAGAATCATATTCTCTACATCATTACATGATTGGTCAGTGGGAAGTTTCAGACACTGGAGCAAGAAATTTAACAGCTATATATAAATATATATTGCTTTCTTCTGGAAACTTAGTTTAAAGCAGAAGTTTCTTTCTGCTTTAAACTAAGAAATTCTTAGAATGTTATTTCATCAATGGCTAAGACTTGTTTGATGGGTGCTATTAGAAGGGACAAACTCATGCTAAATGGAATTGCTGTCAGAAGCCACCAGGAATCCATATGTTTTACTTAAAATTGATATAAAGTCACAGAATGTTAAAGAACTTTAGAAATAAATCTATCCACAAAGAACTGAGTACCACATGCTTTCACCTATAACTTGATCCTGAATAATTATCATAATACTATAAGAAAGAGATTGGCAGTAGTGGGAAACTGCTGGGGTAGAGGAGGGGCAAGCTTCATCGATAAGAGTCCCTGATCTCAAACCAGGTGAAGTGCGGACCAAAGTGAGGCCCTACACGATGATCATTTGTAAACTTAACCCTGAATTGTACCCCACATGTTTAAAATAAAAATCACAGCCGGGCTCGGTGGCTCAGCCTGTAATCCCGCGCCTTTGGGAGGCTGAGGTGAGTGGATTGCCTGAGCCCGCGGGTTCGAGCCCGCCTGGGCAGCGAGACCTCATCTCTACAATAAATCAAAAAAATCAGCCGGGCGTGGTAGCGCGTGCCTGTAATCCCGGCTACTCGGAAGGCTGAGGCGGAAGGATCGCTGGAGCCCAGCAGGTCGAGGCTGCGGTGGCCGGGAGCGGCCACTGCACTCCAGTCTGGGCGACAGAGTGAGACTTCAACTCAAAATAAATAAATAAATAAATAAATATAACAAATAACAAATAAAATAAAAGGAAATAAATCTATCCATTGTTGTCATCTTACTAGTGAGAATATTAAGACCTGGAAGTTATTTTCTTATCAAGTCTAATGGGAAGGATAAGACTAGAACTGAACCCTCCTGACACTCAACCCAGTGATCTTTGTGTTGATCTGTCTTTCTTATTATAGTCCCCACTGCAGAAAAACCTTTCACTCACAGACTGTATTATATGCATTTAAATGTGTGTGACTTAATTTTTATTAATTTAGCCGGTAGGTACGGAGAATCCACTTTTTCAGACCCTGTGGAAGACTCCAGAAGACAATACATTTTAAATGGTTGCTTCCATAAAACTTCAACTAGTAGATACAAAATCACAGATTAGGATAAATATTCTGAAGTAAATAGAGATGTAAGGAACAATAAGAAAGTGGTGAATAAGAAATGTTTTCCCGAGTTTGTAACACCTGAACTGATATCTGAAGGAAAAATGAAAGCTAACTAGTCAAAAAAGGATAAAGAATTTCAAAGGGAAAAATATAGGCAAATGTCATAGACAAGGGGAATTAAGGAAGGAAGAAAATGAGGGAGAGAAAGACAACGTCTACTTAACAGAGACACATAGAGCATATGGCAGAGTCATAAGAGATGAGGTAGACAGCCAGGCAGAGGCTGTAACACATGCTTATAAGCCTATTTAAGAATTGTTTTTATCTTTATGTAAAAGGTAATGGGAAATTTTTGAAATGCTTTAAGCCCTGGAATTTACACGACCAAATTGTATTTTGAAAAGATTGCTATGCTTGCAATTTGTACAGCTGATTTTTAAAGATCCAAACTGGATAAATGAATTCCTTTTAGGAGAGGCTATTACAGCTGCTAAGGTTAGCAATAAAAAGGGAAGATTTCAGAGGAGACTAAAATTTGTCTGGGTCTATGCATTTTTCTCATCTGGCAATATTTACCCTCTTATCAGAAAACTAGTTTTTCTATGTGTATATACTTTGCAGTAAGAAAGGGGGCTTTTTAAAAAAATCTGATGGTTTAAAACATGATCTACAAGTACATTCTCAAAACTACTGTTTGAGTGTCCCTGGCTTATTGTCTTAAAAATGGTTACAGACTAATTAAGACAGACTGATTAGAATTTTAAGTATCTAGTATGTGAAAATGACTTAGCATCTATTAACATACCTTAGTTAAGTGCTTACTAAATGTCTGTTCATCGTCGTTTATCCATTTATCCATGTTAAATAAACACCAAATTAAATATTCTACTTTCTTAAAATAGAATAAGTATTTTAGTCAGAATAATACAAAGATGTATTGCATGTATAAGTGATAAGTATGTTGTTGCTTAGAGGTACATAGAGACACTTGATTTATAGAAACACACACAGCACATCCAAAATATAGGATATAATCTGGAAAGATTATTAAAAATAAATTGCTGAAGAGATTAGTAAATGCAGTATTAATAAAACACTGCTGATAAATAGTCATAGATAGCACATTTAACTCATTACTTCCCTTGTAATAAAATTTATACAAATATTACCAATTAAGGAGATGGCCATAGCATGTAAAAAAGAAATATAATCTAGTACTTTTTGCATCTTAGACGTAGTCCATGTGTAGAACATGGTTTTCCATCTATATCCACTCTCTGTATGATTATCTGAGATTAATGTTGTATACTTCTGAACCGTAGGGGAAATATTTTCTTGGAGCTCCAAGTTGAAAGAGGAAAGTAATTATATCTATCTTCTTTCATTTCATGACTTTCCCTTCCTCTCAAAAACAAAAGCAGGGTTATTATGTACAGGATAACCAGTTTATTAAAGAAAATACTAATAGCTGAGATCCTTGAACAAATGCACAAAAGAAAAGTATTCAACATAAGAAAGTTTATTAGAGCCATCTTTGACATTTTTTTTCTTTCCAGGAAATAAAGTTTAGCAATCTACTTGTTCCCTCAGGTTAAAGGGGCCTTTGCTTTAGTTTTTTAGAGTAAGATCCCTTAACTTCCATGATCAAACTACTAAGAGAGATGATATCTTAAAACTTCTCCTTCCGAGTCATCTTCGGAAAGAAAAGCACAAAAACTCAAGTGCAATATTTTTCAAAGTGGTACACAATAATATCTCTAAATATTTGAAGCATGCACAGTATAGCCTTAAGCTTCAAGTCCAAGAAGGACTTGGAACATAGAAATACTGCATCAAGGTAAAACGTATTCTACAAAGTCTTGATACCTATAAATAATTGATAGAATATAAAATATTTAAAGATATCTCCAGTTGATATATGCCTACTGAAGATTCAGATTTTCCTAAATATTAAAATATAATAAACTATAACTTAAAAAGAGAAGTTCTAATTTATTATATGTGATTGGGTTAAAGTCTAATCAAAATAGAAACATGATTCAACAAAAGTTGCTATTGGGCACACACAGTCCTGAAGAAACAAACACCTTGCCAACAGTTGCCTGAAAACATTTTAGAATTATTTTTTCATCTCAATTGAATATTTTATTGACTTTTTTTCTGCATACCAGATTCCTATAGTCTCCTCTACAAACATCTTGTCTTTTCCATTTTTGTTCATATTTAGTTTTTGGCAACTGCAGCTTGTATAATTATATTATGTTGGAGCAGGACCAAATTAAGGAAACATTGCAAAGTATGAAAATTTTTCCTTGGCTCACATCCCGCCTCCAGCATTTCATGGAGTAACAGCATTTCTCTGCATCACAGTCTTTCCTGGATTCCTGTAGTATTGTTCCGAGATTCTCCTTGAATAAAGACTATTGAAGTGTTAGCTCCTAAGCATATATGTTAATATTTCTATGGGGCTATTCTTTTACTAGTAATTGGAAACACTGTTGAGACGATCAGATACAATCTGCTCATGAGACAACCACACTCAACAGCAAGAGGCCTACTTGCTTTTGAGAGTGTGTAGAAAGTGCATTCCAATAACAGCGTTTACATTCATGAATTAAACCAGCATTCCTTTCTGAAGGAAGTCAGAAGAAAGCATGCATATATAAACTTGTGCTATTTGCAGTCTGAAAATTTTGCCCATGAATTTCTAACTCCTGCATATAATCACACGTTATTTTCTCTTTGTAGTACAAAAATTTGAATGAGTAGGGTAGAGGAAGTAACAGCAAAAGTACTCATATGAGTAAACAACTAGGTATTTTATGAGAAAAGAAGAAGAAGAAAAAAAGGCTTCCAAACACAGTTAGACATTGTGCTTTTCATCTCACCTGAAGCATGCTGGTCACTCCAGTCCACCAAATGCAGTTCCCTTGGGACCTACGCTGGAGGGACACACAAGGTCTCATGAGGAAAAAGGCTAGGACACTTGCTCTTTCTGACCAGGCAGTGCTGTGGCTGATTAATATCCACCCAAAGCCACAATCACCTTCTGATCTGAGGAGCAGGTGACTTGGAGATTCTGAAGTCTCTTGATAAATTATGCAAGCACATCAAACAATACACGTAACAGATTTAAAAATTCAGTCACTAAAGTGGTTTACTTTGTCCTTTAAAGAACTGACTCTAAATAGCTCATCATAAATCATTGGTGGCTCCTAGAATGACAATGCTGAGAAATTAGTATTACATGGCTACCATATAAAAAATATGTTCTTTCCTAGTGAATTATTTGGGAAAGGAGAGAGGAAGGGAGAAAAATAGACAAGGTTTTTCTAATTACTGTTGAAATTTTACTTTCTCCATTCTTTTTTCAGATGAACCAAAAGACCAATTTATTCCCAATATTCAATGAGTTTCCATTTCTATAGCTTGTCCTAAGCCTTCCTTCCTCCTTGCCAATACAATTACACCGCTTTTCAAGCATCTTTCAAGATCCATGTCAAAGGCCAAATGTTGCCTTAGTCATCCATTTTGTAACCAGCCCAGTCTTCATGTAATTCCTTTGGCAATTCTATGTACTCTGCCTAAACCTACAACATCTCTTCGAATATAGTCATAACATTTAACTGAAATACATTATTGTTATTTTACTTTTTGTATTTATCTCATCTCCACTATTTAGTAATCCTCTTAAGCACAATAATTTTTGCCTTACATATGTTGGGTTTGGAAACACAGAGTTGGTGTTTACAAAATTATATAAAAATGACTCACCATACTACTTCATTCAAAATTCAAAACCAAAAAGATAATTTGTATTACACAAAATAAGTTAACACATGGACATTTTAAAAATATATAATTTATAGTCTATTTAGACAACACATTTTTCCACAAAGAATCTAAAGCAGTAAAAAAGCATTAAAATATACATATTTATTATGGCAATAAATATTGAGAATAAGTTAGCAAGTAAATATTAAGGTACTTCTAAGCAAATACATTAAATTACATAGTCTTTAGTTTTGCTCTCATAACTGGAAAACAATTATTTTTCTTCAGTCTTTCTAGATACTATTATGGTAAATGGCAAATGAGAAATATTTTAAACATAAACAATATAGGTTTCTATGTTAAATGATGGAGAGAGGAAGGATTTGCTGGTTCTTTACACACACACACACACACACACACACACACACACACACAAAACAGACACACACTCACACGTGTGTGTACTTTTGTTGGATGATCTCAGGAATATCACCAGGAATTTTGTTGCTGCTGTTGTTGTTTTGTTTTGTTTCCTAAGAAAGGAAGGAGAAGCTAGGTTGGTTGGAATCAGACTCCCTACCTGGGCACATAAGTCCTACAGAGTGTGGTCCTCTTTAGTCTCTGCTACCCTAGTCATCAAAGGCACCACTGCCATTGTTCCCACAGGTACATGGCATGTTCACAGCAGCCTGAACAGTCCTTCAGAAGTCCACCCTGTGGCTCTTTTGGGAAGCCCTTCTCTCCACTTTATCTATCTAGTCTCACTCTTCCCTCAGGATACGCCTTTGTTGAAACTTCCTAGGCATCTCCATCCTTGATCTGCTCCCATTATATCTAGCCCCATCCTGGTTTATGCTTGGTATTCCCATGTAAGAACAGTACTTTATTTTACTCTCAGTAGTGTTCTCTGTTGTAGGATGAATTATAGTCATGGGGCTTAGCTTAAAAATCAATCTTGATTGGAAGGTCAACTCCCAGTCTTTCATCTCAAGTCATTTCTGCCAGCCAACAAGTGGGTTTTTTTCACAGACAAACTGAAGCCAACTCTAAAAAGTTATCAAAAATACTGAAAGGAAACATATGGTCAGATTGTGGTTGTATTATAGCAAAGGCCCACAGAGGCGTGAGTCTTAGGAATTTTTCCCAGAAATATTCCCCTTTCAGCTTTCATAAGCTTGAAGGCAGAACATGCCTGGTAACATAATAGTAATGTTAAATTCCAAAGGCAGCCCCGTGATGACTTTTGCCAGCATATAATTCACTTGATAGAATTCTAAGGCTTCACTTCTCATGAGTCACAGTGTTGGTGATTTGAGATTAGACCACAAAAGGAACAGACCCAAATTTTCACTAAGGGCCTATCTGAATTTTGCAAGACATTTTCCAGTGATAACAAACAATGCTATACTCTGGTGATTGACAATTTCATTTCTGTTTAAGCACATAATTTCTCCAATACTTTTACCTGAAGTGTTGAACCCTATGACAAGTACTTTTAAGACTAATCAAAATAAGATGTACTGTAAAATATTCAAGTTGACGGTAGGATTAAGGATGGCAGCTGGGATCAAGGTATAAACTCAATTTTTTACACATGTCCTGTAGTGTTCAAGTTTTAGCTAAGAGATGATAGGAGAAGGATAAGTTATGATTCAGTGAAAACAGGTTAGAAATTGGCATATTGGCACAGATCCTGTATTTGGCAGGGAAGATTTGGTAAGTACATGCTAGTGACATTGAACATCAACCTCTAAACGCTGGAGTTTGAAGTAAAAAGGACACTCTAACAAGAAATGTATATGATAATAAACACAAAGGTTCAATCCTATATAGTACACAAACAACGGAGAATTTACATATATGGGCAACAGTTGTCTAGTATCAACTTAGCATAATTTGCAAAAAGTTAGAAGTATCCATTGCTCTTAAGATGCTGAGCACCCTCATGTCTACTAATGACAAGGCAAATTAATACAGCTTTTATGGAGAATAACATTAACGCCTCCCTGAAATACAGACTGTTAAATCACTTATTCCAGAATTTCTGCTGATTGTTCCAAAAATAAATAATTCAAAAATTAAATCAGAATAATTGGGCAGGAGGCCCAGGCAGCAGTATTTCTAAAACCCCCCCTGGGTAATTCTTAAATGGCCAGGTTTGGAAACCATAGGTTTGAACAAATAGTTAATGTCAGGGAAAAATGTTCATCAAATGTTGTTGAGTGATTGAAAGCAAGCCAAACCAAACTTTGTTATTTTTGAAAACTTAGAAAAACACAAACACATACACACATATCTAACACTAGATAACATTGTAGTCAATGTTAACAATTGTTATTTCTAGGTACGAGATTACAGATGAGGGATTTTTCATGTGATTTTTACTATTCTTTGGGTTAATTTGCATTTTCTAAATGTTCTGTAATGGACATATATTGCTTTTGAATTGATAAAAAAGTGTATAAGATTAATGTTCAAATACCTATTATTTCATAATAATAGTTTACAGGACTCTAAGCTTTGAGAATCTCAGAATCATATAAAATATATTTTAAAATATACAGAATTCTTTTTACCTATCCCAGGTTAACAGGCTTGAATTATTAGAGAGGAGTATGACTCCCAAAATACATATTTTGAGCAAATTTTTTATCTGATTCAGATGTGAAAAATAGTTTGAGAAAACACTGTAGTCTTGTAGTCCATAACAGTTATTTTACATTTACTAGACTTCCTGTCAAAGAGGAGCTAAGCCTTATTAATTTGCCTTCTCTATAACACAACCTAGTTGTTCTCAAACTTTTTGATCTCAGCAATCCCTTACCTTCTTAAAATGATTAAAGACCCCTGAGAGGTTCTTGTGTATATATGTACTGTGTGTGTGTATATATATATAGTTATATTTATATGTACTATTAAAAATTAAACTGATAAATTGCTGGACATTCATTTACCAATTTTTTTTCTTTTTTTTTTTTTTTTGAGTTGGAGTCTCACTCTGTCGCCCAGACTGGAGTGTAGCAGCCTTGACCTGCTGGGTTCCGGCGATCCTTCTGCCTCAGCCTTCCAAGTAGCTGGAACTACAGGCGCACGCTACCACGCCCAGCTAATTTTTTTTTTTTTTTTTTTATTGTAGAGATGAGGTCTCACTGCCCAGGCAGGTCTCAAACCGCGGGCTCAGGCAATCCCCTCACCTCAGTCTCCCAAAGGCGCGGGATTACAGGCTGAGCCACCGAGCCCGGCGCATTTGACAATTTAAATGAAATCATTACATGTCAACAGAAATAACATCTTATAAAAATATTTTTTCAAAGTCCAACTAGTAAGAAGAGTGATACTGTTTTATATTTTGAACATTTATTTAACATCTACCTTAGCAGAAGGCAGCTATAGTATCACATTTGCCACTGCTTTAATTCTTTTGTAATATGTTGTAGTTGGTATGAAGAAAATCTGGATTCACACAGACGAGTTGGAGGTAGTTGAAAAAGGGAAGACCAGGCAACCCCTTCGGGTTCCCTCCCACTATGGGAGTTGTTCTGTCCTCTCAATAAATCCTACTTTTTAAAGAAAGAAAGAAAAAGGGAAGACCATGATGGTCTTTTCAGCTAATTTCAAATGTTCTTCTTTGATACTACAATGAAACTCAGCAAGTGGCAGTTTCTTAAAGGTTCATTGCAACATGGAATCTGAAATCTGTTAATAAATCTTCTCCACTTAGTTACACTAAAGCTACTGGTTTATCTTTTGAGTGATTTTTCTTTTACCCAAGCCTGATTTTATAACATAGTGCATTGGTTTCACTGGATTATGCCAGTTTTCTAAATGGTGACACATTTCATTACACAGTAACAAAACATCAGTTTGTTAAGTCCCTAACCACTTGATCAAAAAAGTATAAGCACTGTAAAGATAAGTTGTCTATCTCATGGTGGTAGGTGCAAGTTTATCAAACTTCTAATTTTTGTATGAAAGCTCAAAGTTTTTCATTGGCAACAAATAATGTCAGTTTTCTTTTAAGTAACAGCTTTACTTTGTTAGTTTTTGAGGAAATGGCCTAACATTCATGTCTGAATAAGCTTTTTATCAATTGCTATTTGGGGTCAAAATGATATTTCATGAAAAAGGAAACAAGTTCAAACAACTCCTTAAGGTCTTCATGCCTGAAAACAGCCTTTGTACTTTGATGTGCAGTAGAAGCCCTTTGCTTTTGTGACACAGATTATTAAGAGCTACCTACCTAAGGGGGAGATTTAATAAAATTAATTATTGCCACTGCTTTAACAAGGACATACTTTTTTTTTTTTTTTTTTTTGGAGTCAGGGGTCTTACTCTGTCACCCAGGCTGGAGTGCAGTGGCACAATCAGAACTTACCAGAATCTCGGCATCCTGGGCTCAGGCAATTCTTCAGCCTCAGTTTCACAAGTAGCTAGGACTCTAGTTATACCCATTACATTCAGCTATTTTATTTATTTATTTTTCATTTTTTGTAGAGATAAGGTCTTGCTATGTCACTCAGGCTGGTCTCGAATTCCTGGGCTCAAGCAATCTTCCTTCCTTGGCCTCCCAAAGTGCTGTGCTGAGATTACAGGCATGGGCTACGATGTCCAACTTTATCAAGAATATTCTTAAATAGGAGTGTATAATAGTAAAGAGTATAATGACCACTTTTACACTTTGGTACCATTCCCTTGATTCATATTAAGACACCAAGAGTTTTCCCTATTATTACTTTTATATCATCAGTAAAAGTATCATCAGAAAGGCAAATAATATTACTGTTATGAAGTATAAATTTTTATAAATATTATGAAAATAATGTTAATCTGAACTCCTGTGAAAGGGTCTCAGGGACTTGTTGGACTCTACAAACTATAATTTCCAAATCCCAACCCTGATTTACTCAATAAGATTAATAGACAGATTCTCTTCCTCCTTCCATTGTAATAATGCCCATAGCCCCAATATGAGGAACTCTCATCATTCATATGCTCCAAAACTTTTGCTCCAACAGTTCAGTTCTATACTTACACAGTGTCTCCTGGGTAAATTTCCAAATTTATGTCTGCATGTTATTCCTATTGTCATGATTTTATAAATTAATGTACTAATATACAAGCCAGTGAAATATGAGTGCAAAAAAATAAATAAAGGAATTAATATGGGAATTTCAGCTCCACAAAGGGAGATCATTTTATATTATAGTTAACTATTGTATCCTCAGTATCTTGAGTAGTGTCTGACATATAGTAATTAATTAATTAATTAATGACTATTGAATACTTGATTTTGTTATTGTTATGAAAAGCAACTTGGATGCTTTGACTGCACAATTTTTAAAAGTCAAATGATATACTCATAAGACAAAAGTAAAAGATAAGGGAAAAATGGATAGGAATCTAAGAGTCTATACAGTGACTGGTGCATGTTCTCCTCTCTACTTTAAAGACAGAAACTAGAAATCATGGAATACTCTGTGACTGTGGTATATATAAAAAAATAAATAAGCAGAACTTACTTTCATTGATTAAAAACTCAGAAGAAAGGTTCTACTCAAAGTCTATTGTTGTTTTTCTCATTCACTCTTCCTTGATCCACTTCATTTGAAGACAACAACTATCGCCAGGATTCTTTTTTTTTTTTTTTTTTTTTTCCGAGTTGGAGTCTCGCTCTGTCACCCAGACTGGAGTGCAGTGCTGCTTCCGGCCACCGCAGCCTCGACCTGCTGGGCTCCGGCGATCCTTCCTCCTCAACCTTCCAAGTAGCCAGAATTACAGGCATGTGCTACCATGCCCGGCTGATTTTTTTTTTTTTTTTTTTTTAAATTTATTGTAGAGATGAGGTCTCGCTGCCCAGGCGGGTCTCGAACCCTGCGGCTCAGGCAATCCACTCACCTCAGCCTTCCAAAGGCGCGGGATTACAGGCTGAGCCACCGACAGGATTCTTACAAGCATTTGCATTCACACCCAAGGGCAAATTGACACTAACTACATTTTATCTTTCTGGTGTATTACCACCATCTAGTGTTTAGAATTGGTAACTGCAAAACTTAACTCGCAGACTGGAAAACCTTTGACTTTAGAAGACAGAAAGACAGAAACTTTTTTTTGACAAGAGAAAGAAGGAAGAAAGGAGGAAGGGAGGGAGAGAGGGAAGGAGGGAGGAAGGGAAAGAAAAAAAAGATACTTTAAAAGTAAATTCTTCAAAACTTCCTTTTACATTTACTTCTTCCAAATTGTGTATTCAGTTTGAGATCAGACATGAAATCTGTATTAAGGCTATTCATATTATTTAATTTTTAAAATGTTATCCTATCGTATTTTAGTATTTATCTGTGATTCTTTTCTATATATTTGTTCTATATTAATAAACAAATGAGAAGGCGTGATAAGGTTGACCTAAATTGTACATTTCTGCTACAGCTGTTAAGTACAAAAGCATGGCGGTAGTAAATAGAATAGGGTGGTAACTCCATCACTACACAGTAGTAAGTGGCATCAACCCCACTGATACACAGTTGTTTCACTGTAGCAAAGTGGATGCGATCACACCAAAGGACACCTGCTGGACATGGTGCCCCCAGGAGGGGGAATGCAGAGAGCTATTTGTCTTCCCAACTAAGCTTTAGGGGGATCCGAACCATATTTCCCTGATTAAAGGGATCTTCCCTATAAGTCTGTGTCGGAATTGTGAAATTCCATCATTAGAAGTAATTTCACATAAGAAAGACAATTGGAATTCATCAAACTGATGAGCTTCTGCAAAGCAAAAAACCCATCAAGGCCAGGCTCGGTGGCTCAGCCTGCAATCCCATGCTTTGGGAGGCCGAGGTGAGTGGATTGCCTGAGCCCGTGGGTTGGAGACCTGCCTGGGCAACTTGGTGAGACCTCATCTCTACAATAAATCAAAAAATCAGCCGGGCGTGGTAGCACGCCTGTAATTTCGACTACTTGGAAGCCTTAGGTGGAAGGATCGCTGGAGCCCAGGAGGTTGAGGCTGCGGTGGCTGGGAGCGGCCACTACACTCCAGTCTGGGCGACAGAGTGAGACTCCAACTCAAAAAAAAAAAAAAAGAAAGAAACCATCAAGGGAGCAGGGAGACAGCCCACAGAATGGGGAAAAAAAATTGCCAACTGTATATCTGACAAGGGCCTAACATCTAGGACCTACAAGGAACTCAAACACGCTGAAAGGAAAAAACACAACCATTACAAAGTGGGCAAAAGACATGAATAGACACTTCTCAAAAGAAGAGATACAGGCAACTAACAGACACATGACACATGAAAAAGTGTTCCACCTCACTAATCATCAGAGAAATGCAAATCAAAACCACATTGACATACCACCTAACCCCAGTAAGAATGGCCATCATTAATAAAACAAACAACAACAGATGCTGGCGAGGATGTGGAGAAAAAGGAATGCTTCTACACTGCTGGTGGGAATGCAAACTAGTGCACCCTCTTGGAAGACAGTGTGGCGATTTCTAAAAGAACTAGAAATTGACCTTCCATGTGACCCAGCAATCCCTCTATTGGGAATATACCCAGAGGAAATCAAATCATTCTATAAAGATACCTGCACATCTTTATAGATATATCTATATATCTATATAGATACATCTTTATATATATATGTCTGTTTCAGCTCTATTCACAATAGCAAAAACATGGAACCAAGCATGCTGTCCATCAAAGATGAACTGGATAAAAAAAAACGTGGTATATATACACAATGGAATATATGCAGCCGTAAAGAAGGACAAACATATGGACTTCACAGCAACTTGGATGAGTTTAGAGTAAATCATACTCAGTGAAATATCACAGAAACAAAAAACAGAATACCATATGTTCCCACTCATACGTGGACCTTGAACAATTATAATACTATAAGAAAGGGATTGGCACTAGTGGGAAACTGCCAGGGGAGGGGGGGTGGGATTGGCAATTGAGGGAAACTGCCAGGAGTGGGAGGGGCACACCTCATCAGCAAGGGTACCTACATAATGAACATTTGTATACCTAACCCTGAATTATACCCTACATCTTTAAAATAAAATTGTTTTTAAAAAGAGGTAATTTCACATTTATAGTGACAACTATGTATTTGTGAAGGAGAACCTACCTAGCTATATTAATTAGCAGCACCTCAGTACAGTTAACTCAATTCTAAGAGCACTAGCCAACAGAGATGGAGACTTCGTTCAGGAATACACTTGACTGGGTTGTCAGGGAAGCAAGCCTGTTAGGTGTAAGGCAGCTGTTAAGTCAGCAGGAAGAACGAGCCAAGGAAAAAGAGCTGAAGAAGAGTGGGGTGAGGGGTACAATGTGTGGGAGGGTGTATACCATACAGCACCCTCAATAAAACTGCTCTTGCAGTCTGAGTCGTTTCTTTAGGTTGTTTTGTGTTGCCATAAAGAAATACCTAGCCAGGTTAGCGGCTCACACCTATAATCTCAGCACTTTGGGAGGTGGAGGCAAGAGGATCACCTGAGCCCATGGGTTTGAGACCCGCCTGGGCAACTTGGCAAGCCCTCATTTCTACAATAAATAAAAAAAAAATTAGCCAGGCATGGTGCCGCACACCTGTAGTTCCGGATACTTGGAAGACTGAGGTGGAAGGATGGCCTGAGCCCAGCAGGTGGAGGCTGTGGTGGCCGTGAGCATGCCACTACGTTCCAACCTGGGCGACAGAGTAAGACTCCAACACACAAAAGAAAAAAAAAAGAAATGAAAAAAGGAAAAAGAATCTCTGAGACTGTGTAATTTATTAAGAAAAAGGATTTATTTGGCTCACAATTCTGCAGGCTGTACAAGAAGCATAGAGCGTCATCATCTCAGCTCCTGGTGATGCCTCAGGGAGCTTTTACTCATCATGGCAGAAGACAACGGCATCACATGGAGAGAGGAAGGAAGCAAGAGAAAGAAGAAGGGTACCACACTCTTAAACATCCAACTCTGACTTGAACAAATAAAGCCAGAACTCAGTGATTACCAAGGAAGAGTACACCCAGTTATTTATGAAGGATCCACCCTGTGAACCAAACACCTCCAGAGCACACCTCCAACACTGGGTATCACATTTCAACATGAAATTTAGAGGGGACAAATATTCAAAATGTATCAGTCTTCTTCAGCAGATTCCATATCATAACAATAGTAGATCCCTTTGAAAATCATCCTGTCCCTAATTTAGTTAGATCTAGAGGCTTTATGCTGAATGGAGGATGATGTGACCTGTTTATAAAGCAGCAGCTAGAATTTAGGCCCATGTGTTTTTGGGACACACAAGAATGTGATTAAAGATTGGTTGGTTGCTTCTGCATGGACAGCATGTACTTTCAATGGCTGGCTGCATTTGATAAAAGTTATGGCCTTGTTCCTGAGATAAGTGGACAAACATTAGAAGTCACCACCCTTTCTATCAAGGACAGATTCATGGGCTGTGACCGATGGAGTTGCAAAGGACTTCCATGTACAGAAGGTCCCTGAAGTTGGCTTAATGCTTCACTGTTCCTATATCAAAATTCTTAACAATTTTGTCTCGGTAATTGTGTTTTAATGTGACATCTGATGGGACAATGGACATTTACATGATCAAATGAGTTGCATGCAACATGCATATGTGAAAGTTCTTGCCTGTCCTTCCAAGGGTAATGTTCACAATGCCCCCAAGAGCATGAATTGCAAGGGGTTCGCGATGTTTGTGAGTTCAGAAACACTCCATGTGAATACAAGGTAAGTGCATTACATCTGTGACTAAATTAGATGCTGTACTTTCTGATAGAACTAAAACGTACTCAAATGGAGAAAAGGTGTTTCTAGGAAACACAAATGACCAATAAATACTAACACTGTCATTCTTAGGCATGTTTTCCTTGTGTTAGACAATCACGTGTCCTGAAAATGACGACAAGGAAGGAAATGGAGAGATAGAACAACCCATTGTCCTTTCTTTTGTCAATCCTTTCTTACACATCAGTAAACTGTGAGTAGTAGAGAGTGTTGATAGAATGCAAATGTTTTAATAAGTGAAATTTTTAAAAAATGTAGAGATAAGCCGGGCTCGGTGGCTCAGCCTGTAATCCCGCGCCTTTGGGAGGCTAAGGTGAGTGGATTGCCTGAGCCCGCGGGTTCGAGACCCGCCTGGGCAGCGAGACCTCATCCTCTACAATAAATCAAAAAAAAAAAAAAATCAGCCGGGCGTGGTAGCGCGCGCCTGTAATTCCAGCTACTTGGAAAGCTGAGGCGGAAGGATCGCCGGAGCCCAGCAGGTCGAGGCTGCGGTGGCCGGGAGCGGCCACTGCACTCCAGTCTGGGTGACAGAGTGAAACTCCAACTCAAAAAAAAAAAAAAAAAATGTAGAGATAGTTTTTTTCACTGCTCTGCTATGAATGAAATACATATGCATGCATGAGCCACAAAACATATATTTTTCAGTGATTTTGCACATTAGCTAAACACTTTTTTGTATGCAATTAAAACTGGCATTACACAACATAAAGATGATCAGTAAATTTTATGCTAATAATTTAAAATACTAATTTTTTAACATAAAATGACATTTAATACCAAACAAAAATACTTTGACTAGCCGAAAGAGAGTTCATGGAAGATAGAAAAGTGATTTATATTTTAGAAACTTTAATAGAATTTTTTTTTTTTTTGCATTTTGAACAAGTGGCCCTTAATTTTCATTTTGCACTGGGACCCACAAATTATGTTCTTCAGTCTTGCAAGTAATTCTCCTAATCTTCTCACCAGTGGAGATATTCCCTGGGGAGAGTCAGGCCAACAAAATGTCAGTTCTTTAGTAAGAGCCGAATCCCTTTGTTCCCTTACTTAAAGAGCTCCTTTCTTCCCTAAATGGAATGAAAGACATAGTGAATAGTAAGTAAAATGTTTACTTTATTTATTTATGCCAGAGAATCTTTGTTCCCACTGTAAAGACACATTAAGGAAAAATAAATAAACAGAGCCAACTCTTGTATTTCACCTTTAGAAATAAAAATTTGGTCTTTAACCAGATTAAAAAAATGATAAAGACAAAATTTTCTTGTAGCAAAACAAATGTCTCCTATCACTAATGCTATTGTTATTCAGTGCCTGAACTAAAATTTAGTAGGAGAGTTGGTGAAATGTTCAAGAAGTATTGATAGTTTCAGTCACTGTAAAAAAAAAAAAAATGTGAGTGGTTTTCTATTATTCAGATTTGAAACCAAGACTCTGAGAATTTGAGGCACACTTGGTGATCACCTTCCTCTGTGCTTACACCCACCATTTCCTTCATTTGAAGGACTTGTACTTTGGCCAGTAGCACAGCACAGACAACTTCTTCACCACAGAAAATTATGACTGTTATACAAATGAGGAAAATGGAGAATGTCACCATATGCGTAGTCATTTAATCCATCGATTGGTTAAGGATATTGAAAAAATAGAATACATTTTAAAATTATGTAAAAAAAAAGGGCAAATCCCTGTCAATGCATTTTATGAAACAAAAACATGGTCTATGATACCATAAATGTATATCAACTGAAAAATATTTCTCAAACATTCTTTTCTGTATGTTCTCTATATAAAATGACCACTGTAGAAATTTCCTAGCTAGAAGAATTAGTGTAATGACTATAATCAGAATCCAAGTGGCCTTTCTCATCCCTTGTGCACTGATGTGAAACTGTAAAAACAGAGAAACCTGTCACCCCTCTAGACGAAGAGTCATTATAGCTGAAGACAGTAGCCCATCAACTGGAGAAGCCACACTGAAGAAATAATGCTTTACCGCCTCACAATGGCTTCAGCCTCTGCTTCCAAGAAGCAGCTTATTCAGTCCACTACAGAGCCAATATGCTTCAGAGCTAACATTTAACTTGTGCCACTCCGGTCAAAGGGAAGTAACGAGAAGGAAAATTAATACATTTTTGGAAAATAATATTGATTACTGAGATAATTGAGAAGCTATAAAGTGAGTTCATCAATGTTTTTTGTTGTTATTGTCGTTGTTTTGTTTTGTTTTGCTTTGCTTTGTCTTAATCTCACATATTTAAAACATTAGAAACACTGACTGACCTTAGGTCACACAGCCAGGAATGATCAATGCTGGACTTTCAGTCTGGCATTATACCATTCTTAACCTTTCCACTTCTGCATACAGCTGTCCATATTGATATCTGTTCTACTCTGCCATGAGGAGAGATTCTCATGGGTCTGCATTTATATAAGTCCCTACATTAAGTAGTAGGGTTTCTTTTATTATTAATTTATTTGTTTTAAGAGATGGAATCTTGCTTTGTCACCCAGGCTAGAGTGCAGTGGCATGATTGTAGCTCACTGCAATTTTGAACTTCTAGGCTCAAGTGATCTACCCACCCAGGCCTCCCGAGTAGCTGGGACTACAGATGCACACCATAACACCTGGCTATAAATAATGAGGTTTCTATTGCTTTAATTCCAAAGAAGTGACTGAATCACCTAGAAAGAATATAAAATTAGCACTGATGGACTTATTAGATGCTAACATTTTTTCTGCTTTAAAAAGACAGAGCAGGGAAATCAATAGCCTTGAGGAAATGTGTGTGTGTGTGTGTGTGTTTGTGTGTGTGTGTGTGTGTGTGTGCGTGCGTGGTGTGTTTCCCCTCTGTTGAGTGAATTCTCAGAGCAGATATTACTACTATTTTCTTGGATTTTAAAAGACTGCTGAAAGAAACCATGGAGAGCTACTCTAGCATGGAGATACTGCCCATCTCACTGACATGGCTAAGTAGATGGAATTATCCACATGATTTGAAAACCTGGCAGTAAATGCTGGAAATATATTAATGTCCTGAGGGATAAAGTAGTGCCTTTTGTGAGAAGGTTCATGATTTCTCCTTAGGTGGAAATTACTGCATCTTGGATGGAGGAAATAGGTAACACTTTGTTCAGCACAAAATGCTTCTAAAGGTATTCAAGACATTACTAGCTATTCATGAAAAGCTTTTGAGACGTTTCAGACAGAATGTGACTTTCTCTTTATCCTCACCAGTCTGTACATCAGTGTATTTCTCTGTACCAAAGGTACTCAATTACTATTTCACGATATTCTAGAACTAGATGATCATCTGGAAGATAAGGACAGAAAATCTTTGAATCTTTGGGGTCTCTAACGATGTTCACCATGCATTCTAATGTGGTCAAAAGTGTCCTCCAGCACCACTGATCACTCCCCAGCCTATGCACCTTTACTGTTATCTTCTATTTAATCTTACGTCTATTTGCATAAAAAATGTTTGCCACCCAGCTTCAAACTTTGTAACTTATTCAAAAACTTGAAACTATAAGGTAAAATTACTAAATAGCAATATTGACTTTCTTATACAAGATCTAGTCTTTCATGGCCCTGAAAATCTACCAGAAATTTAGTCAAATTTTATTAAACTTTTACTCACATATCTATTAGCAGATAACATAAAGTCTTCTATCATTACATGACTTCTTTGGAATAGATGAATGGCCTGATCTACCAGAATCTTGTGTTTCAGGTTGTTTTGTTTATTTATTTATTTTAATTAGAGTCAGAGAAATAGTGAAAACAGGCAGCATGTACAAAAAGAGAAATTCCACCTGATCAAAATGAAGACTTTTTCAACTCTTAAATCCAATTAAGTTCATAAAACCAGGCAATGTATTTGGTAATACAGTATTTCTCAATGAGAAGAAATATCTTAAACATATATTCAGTACAGGAGGAAATAAGTCATTGAAATTACTTATAGACAATGCATTGTTTTAGATTTTAAGATGCTTAAAAACAGTTTTATAATTAAATTGTTTTAAGATCATAATTCTTAAAAAAATCTGCCACTCTCTTCTTAATCACCACAATACGAAATAGAAGAGATGCCTTAACAAATGGTCAGAAGCACAAAACACTTTGATAGATCCAGAAAAATTTAAACTCTCCTTCTACTCTAGTCTGTTTCCCAATTTCTGACATTGCCAGACATCTTGTAATCAGAGCTAGAGGACACGGTGACGCTTCCCTCTCATCCATAAACCCTATCTAGCTGGTTGGAAATTCTGCAGTCCTCCTCTGCACAGTGTTGCAAATCTGCCCCCCCCCCCCGCCCGCCGCCGCCCCATGCTGCTACCACAGTTTAAGTCTTCATTTCCTTTTGGGTCTACTTTTATGTCACTTTCTGTCTGCTCTGACGTTGTTTTCTTTCTGTCCTCAAATTTCTTCTAAATTCTGTTGCATGTTCTAGTTAGAAAAAACACAATGCAATCACAGTATTCACATATTAAAAACGTTTAATGGTTTCTGCTAGACAGAAAGTAAAACCAGTATCCTTAGTGTCACATTCAGGGTCCTCTGTCATCTGACTCTGAGCCACACCTCGATCCTTTTACCTTCTGCCTTTACATCTCATTCCCTTGTTCCAAGTCCAGGTTTCTTCTGCCCCTCAGTTGCATATTCCAGTAAACTCTGTTCTAGCTCTCAGAACATACCCTTCTTCATAATATTCCTGCTCTTTTTTTAAAAAATTCATTTCTTCTTCCCAGAAAGCTTCCTACTTCTTCATAATGTCTACTATAAAAACTAAAGATATCTTCTCTTTGAATTGTTTCTTCTTCTGCCAAGAGAAAAAGGGGCATAATCAACCCCTGTGAATGACTCAATCTCTGCATTATTCTGATGACAAAGAAAGTTCACTGAGGCCACTTTGTCACAACCTTACCAGGTTCTTATATTCACTTCCCAGAAAAACTGAAAATGATGCAACTGTTGCAATAGAGAAAGAGTTTAAGTAGCTGAATGTGGAAGACAAGGGATACTTCTGAAATCTGCCTGTTCCTCCTCAAGAATTCGGAAACTAGGGTTTTTAAAGGGAATTTGTGAGCCCGCAGGTTCGAGACCCGCCTGGGCAGGCGAGACCTCGTCTCTACAATAAATCAAAAAAATTAGCTGGGCGTGGTAGCGTGCGCCTGTAGTTCCAGCTACTGGGAAGGCTGAGGTGGAAGGATCGCCAGAGCCCAGCAGGTCGAGGCTGCGGTGGCCAGGAGCGGCCACTGCACTCCGTTCTGGGCGACAGTGAGACTCCAATTCAAATACATACATACATACATACATACATACATACATACATACATACATAAAGGGAATTTGGTAGGCAGAGGGTTACGGGCTGTTGATCATTTGGAGATGATGTCATGGGTGGTGTTGGAACTGGCTTTACGTCACAGAGTCAGTTTCTAGGAGAAGGTATACAGGACCATTCTGGGAGAGGGTATACAGGATCAATGGAACCAGGTTTTTGGTGTGTGTTCTGGGTCTAGACGGGGCCTCGGGTCCCTCAGAGTGCAAAGCCTGAAAAACTCCTCAAACATCATTCTTAGGTTTTATAATAGAGAAGCTGCATATAGAGCATGTCCCATGACCATCGGTTACTGACCCCTGGACAGTAAGCCAGGATAGAGACATGCAGGAGACAGGGCTCCTGAGGATTAGCGGTGTTCAAACCCTTGGCTGATCCAACTTTAGGAAACCATCAAGGGGGTCTGTATGGTCTTAGGTTCATTGCTGAAGGGGCACTATGTTTATCACCCTTGTGGGCAATTTCCCCATCTCCACGGGTCAGTACTTGAACATAATAGCTATTTATTGAAATGAAGGAAAACTTAGAAACAGTAGATTTAGCCGGGTTTGGTGGCTCAGCCTGTAATCCCGCGCCTTGGGAGGCTGAGGTGAGTGGATTGCCTAAACCCGCGGGTTTGAGACCCGCCTGGGCAACTTGGTGAGACCTCATCTCTACAGTAAAACAAAATATTAGCCAGGTGTGGTAGCGTGAGCCTGTAGTTCCAGCTACTTGGAGGGCTGAGGCGGAAGGATCGCCGGAGCCCAGCAGGTCGAGGCTGCGGTGGCCGGGAGCGGCCACTGCACTCCAGTCTGAGCGACAGAGTGAGACTCCAACTCAAAGAAAAAAAAAAGAAAAAGAAACAGTAGATTTGTTCACTTTTAATCCTAGCAGCACATTTGCAGGGTTTAGGTCTCTTCTACAGTTTTTACCCCATGGCCCTATATTGATTTTATACAGATGCCTTCAACTTAAAGGAGGGGTGGGGTATCTGTTCTTGGAATACAGGTACAGGCAACATTCATTTTATACATTTTGTGGCCTAACCCAGAGCCCAGTAGGCAATGATGTTCAGGAGATGTGTGTACATTTGAATTATATAATGGATTAGGCCAAGAGATTTGCATAAAGACAATACTTAATCCAGAAAGTTAAAAACAGAAGCAGGATAAACTTCTAAAAAGAGTTATGAGCTTTGGGACCTTAGTCTCTCCCTATTTTACATACACATAGGGAGGTAGCTAATTAAAGGAATCCTCTGGTGAATTTCATGTAAGGAAAGAATTCTTTGGCAAAGCAAATAACCAACCCTTAATTTAAGAAGAACTTATGGAGTTAGGTGCTTACAGTATCAACCAAATGACACCTTAGGGACCCCTTGTCATTAATTTGCCTCTGTAAGCACCTAACTCTGAAAGAATCTTTAAGTTTCTGGAGACAATTGGGGTGTAGATGATTTAAGCTGTTAATTTTGATCTTTTATAGATGAATGTTAATAAGACTGTATTTGTTCTCCTTCTTAAGCCTAAAGTATGCCAAAGAATCTCCACAGGTAGCATACTAATATTAAATGTCTTCTCTTTAGGGAAAAAAATGAAAAATGTCCTATGATTAAAAATAAGAGAATGTTATTGATTTTGGAGCAAAATGTTGCTACTTCTTCCTCAGTCTAAGTAATGATAATTTTTTTTTTAAGTTTATTGTAAAAGTTGTTGTTGTTTGTAAAATAATCCTTCTCCTAGGGGCCAATGAACTGAATTGTTACTACGGCTTTAATCTGAGTATTTTATTATCAACATTCAAAAGTTTTTGAGAACAAGTGCAATTATCATTTTGGCATTATGATTACAAGAAAGAAAAGTAACGCACATATCTATGCTTCTTCATTGGGGCCCTCTTCTTCACAAAATAACTACAGAGCTTCCATTTGTTTTTTGTTTTGCTTTTGTGTGTTTGTTTTGTTTTCTCTAGGATATATGTATATGGGGGGCTCTCTGATGGCAGTAATGAAATTCTATAAAAGCTAAAATTTCGCCAAGTTTTTCCTTAATCTCAGTCCTGTTTCCCAATGTCTAGGCTATTCCCTATTCTAGACAAATACAAATTGCATATTTTTTCTGCCTCCATTTCCTGTCTTTCTTCTCTCGTTGTTTCTTTTCTCCTTGGAAAAACAAAAGATGTTTTTCTAAAGCTTGTTTATGAATTATGAATTAAAAAGTAAAATTGAAACGCCTAAGGAGTCACATATGATGAAATTTTTTTGTGAAAAAAATGTATATAACATGTAATATTCCCCATAATTGAGTTCCTGCTGAACTCCTTAGCATTATCTCTGTACTTTAAACATATTTAGCTAATTTGAGTTCTGAGATTGTGCCAAACTGTGTCTCATGCCCAGGGTTTTGCATTCACCATTTTCATGGCCTGGAATTTATGCATTCACAGAATATTTGAAATTGGGTGACTTGTTGATAATCCCTGGTAAACTCTGCTCAAATCCTGCATCTTCTGTGATCCTTTCTCTGTGAAATGTTACCTGACCATTCCAAGCAAGACATATCAAACTTCTTTGAGACACCAGTACAACCTTAATGTATCTCTGTTATGGTGCTGAACAAAATGCTTTTAACGTGGTTATTTACCTACCCAATTCCATTATAAAACAGTGAACTTGCTCTATCTCCTTCATTTTTGTATTATTAATAGAGAGCTTAGCACTGAATGAGTGGATGGATGAAAGAATAAGAAAGACTGAATTGAGTAATTGATTTTTCTGGAAAGAGTAAATTGAATTGCAATCTGAATATTGTTTTACATGTAATAATTTAAGCCTTTACAAAGTCCATATCAATATGAAAAAGACAATTAGAATCGAATTTTAAAATGTGAAGTTACAGAAACTACAATGAAAGTAATCTGCTATGAATATAATATCTTCTTATAATAAACCTCAAAATTCCTCAGTGTTGCTACCTGAAATATGAGATTTATGATATGCTCCTTTTATTGTTCTCCCAGAGAATCACAATTCTTTGTGATGTTGTCTGTATACATGGGTATTTTTATTATAAAGGTGGTTTCTATTAATATCTAGAGTGGTTGAACTCTTCAGAAGAAATATGCTATTTAATTAGAAATACACAACGGTAATAGAATCAGCATCTTTTATGAAAGCTGAAGAGTTGGCCTTGGGGAAAGTTTTCAAGCTTTTTATCAACAGAATGTAATTTAAAAATTTGTAGGCAGTTCTTTAAAGCACACAATGTCTGTGTAAATGCATTAGATCCCAATATAACCTGAAGGCACCATAGATCCTGCTGGGCTTGAGTCATCAACCAAACTTTCTCATCTTTCTTGGAAATATTGTTTTAAATGACAAAGTTAGTATAATGATAGGATGCTCAACCGAATTCATTATACGCTCCTTGCATATGGCTGTACTATTTTCTTCATCTTTTTATCTACCTCACTTCCAAGCACACTGACTGAATCACAGTAAATTCTCAAAATATATTAGTCAATTTTATCTGAGTTTCCTCCTGCCACCAGAAATAATCTGTGCAAGGTTCACTTCACTGTCTTGGTATTTAGAAATAAAGCAGAAGTCAATTGTTTAATGTGATACCTATCTTTAGATATTTGACGGATTCAATTAACTATCTGTGTTTCCAGAGAGCCAAGCAGATTCATGGCATAAACTAGGAGTCAGGTTTGGGTTAAATTTAATAGAAACTGTTTTAGTAACAGCAGTTACTTACTAATTGAATGGAGTTCATGAAGGGTAAGATGGCTCCCAGAGGTAGCCATAGTCAAAAAGAATGTCTGGAAGGTAGTTGAGGACTTGCTTTGGCTGGGAGACTGAGAGAACCCACCTGAAATCTTGTGAAGCTATAACAACATTTTAAATGCTATAAAAGAAAAAGGGGGCATAGATAAGTATTCAATGCATGTGTTATTTTATTCAATTACCTTAATAGAGTAATGTTGTATTTTTTATAGTCTATAATACATGCTTTCAATGGTATTGAGTTATAGATTGCCTTTGGATAATATCTAAAACTCCAGAGTTGTAAAGTACTAATCATAAACTACTCCAGAAGTGATCATTACTTTCCTGGTAAAATGGGATTGCGAAAGTCCTGAAACTATTCCTCAAATTGGAATACACAGATGTCAATCACCTAATATGAAAAGGAGTCATTACATGACATTTTAGGAGGTAAACCACCTAGATGAGTTCGTGTATGAACTTAATTCATCAAGAGAACAGACTTGAGTCCAGTCTCTGGCAAGAATAAAGATGGGAAAAGAATAAAGATTGGAATTCCATGAGTAAACCCGGCTCCTTTGGTTGATCTTGGTTGACCCATATGTGGATATTGTTTGAAGAATACCATTTTATTTTTAAAAACCTTTGGCCAGATGCATACCTAATTAAGAAAATCAATCTTTAACAATGGAAGTTAAATTCCAGCAGGTTGATTTCAGTAACTCATTTGGTAACGGTCTTTCTGGCTTCTTCTTGGAAGTAGTAGAAATTTATGACTCATGGAAATAATATGAAATGCAGACATTTATTTGTGATTTTGCTATAGTAACAAGATTTAGCAACATGATAGAGCAAAAAAGATTATAAAAATATCTAAAAGCCATGGAAAATTGTAATTGACTTTTTTAATTTCTGAAGAAAACGACGGAAATGTAGTGTTAGATCATATTCTTTAACCGAAACTACTATTCAGCAATTTGCAAAAATCTAACTTCATTTCCTTCTAACTAAAAATAAAAATATTGCTGGACTCGGTGGCTCAGCCTGTAATCCCATGCCTTTGGGAGGCTGAGGTGAGTGGATTGCCTGAACAGGCGGGTTCGAGACCCGCCTGGGCAGCGAGACCTCATCTCTACAATAAATCTAAAAATCAGCCGGGTGTGGTAGCGCATACCTGTAATTCCGGCTACTCGGAAGGCTGAGGCGGAAGGATCGCCGGAGCCCAGCAGGTCGAGGCTGCGGTGGCCGGGAGCGGCCACTGCACTCCAGTCTGGGAGACTGAGTGAGACTCCAACTCGAAAAAAAAAAAAAAAAATCCTCTGTAATGAAACTACTTAGTTTTCCCAGGAAATAATTCACATTTTCAATATATTTGTAGATAAAATGGTCATGGTCTTGTTACAGTAAATCTGACTGTCTTGTTATATCGTTTAATTAGACATAGTAATTTACCTTGGTCTTCTTGAAATTGTCCAAAGTTTCTATACTAAATATGACTTGGGTCATAGTTGTTCCCTGCATTCCCCTATAAGTGTATCATTGCAGAAAATATTTTATTCTAATTTTTTGAAAAAAACTTGTTACTAAACATAAATTCTTGAGAGTGGGGGATGAAATTATTATTTACTCATCAACTAGCATTTAACAAACCCACATAAAATATTGGTTTAAATTTGACTAAAAGTGATTAAAATGGGAAAAATAAATCATATATATATATATATATATATATATAATACACACACACACACACACACCTATACTTCATCTATGTGTTTCTCTCGAAATGCAGGTTATCTTCTGTCTATTAATATAAAAACCAAAATTCAACTTCTAAACTGCTTTTTTAAAATTCAGTGACAGCTGTGGGTATAGTAAATTCCAAAGTGCACATCAAGTGATGTACTATCTTCAGTGAATTCACATAGGCCTGAGTATTGTTCTCTGAAAGCAAAATTAGCTGTTCTAAAAGGAAAGAAGACATATCTCTTATTTTCGACAGAATTTTAAAATGGCTTCCAAGATTTCCACTCTCTAGAGTACACTCATTTTCTTTCAGTTATTCATTCTAACAGTAATCTACATGCTTCTGTGAAGACATTTTTCAGATGTAATTAAAGTCCAAGTCAGTTGATTTTCAGAAAAGGAGACTATACTGATTCTGACTTAATCAGGTTTGTCAGCTCCTGAAAGGGACTAAGCTTTTCCTGGAGAAATTCCAGGAATAAGTGATGTCTTAGTCTATCTGTGCTGCTAAAACATAAAACCTGAGACTGCGTAATTTATAAACAACAGAAATTTATTTCTCACAGTTTTGAAGGCTGAAAAGTCCAAGATTAAGGTGCTGGCGGGTTTGATCTTGGTGAGGGCTTAGTCTCTGCTTCCAAGATGATGCCTTATTGCTGTAATTTCCAGAGGGAACAAACATTATGCCCTTACAGGACAGAAGAAATGGAAGGGCAAAGGAGCCCTCCATTCTACCTGGAGGACAGAGTCCTCATGGCTTAATCACTTCCCAAAGGCCACGCTTCTTAATACTGTTGCACCTGGTATTACATTTCAATGTGAATTTTGGAGGGGACACCTATTCACACATTTAAACCATAGCAGAGAGAATTTTTATTGATAGCTTTAAGAATGGAATGAGCCAGGACTGAGAGCAACCTCAGGGAGTTGATGGAAACCCTCAGCTGAAAATCAGAGAAAACAATACAAAGAGCGTGTATAAGAGTGGCCAGCAATAAAATCTTGAGCAAGGCACTTTACTATTTTGGACTGCAGGTTATTCATCTGTAAAACAAAAAGCTAGTATCTGATAATCACTGAAGACCCTTCCATGTCAAAGTATCTAAGGTTTTAATAATTAGTAATAAATGTATGAGCTGGATAGGGTGGGAAGAATATTATACTAAGGAAAAAGACTAGCATTAACTTCTAGCTATGTTATAAATAAGTGTCACTATCTTGAATAGATCATTTCATATCTGTGCTACAATTCAGTTAGCATCACTCTAATGCAAAACTATTTGTGAAGATTAAAATAATTATTTGAGCCAGGCTCGGTGGCTCAGCCTGTAATCCCGCGCCTTTGGGAGGCTGAGGTGAGTGGATTGCCTGAGCCCGCGGGTTCGAGACCCGCCTGGGCAGCAAGACCTCATCTCTACAATAAATCAAAAAATCAGCCGGGCGTGGTAGCGCGCACCTGTAGTTCCAGCTACTCGGAAGACTGAGGCGGAAGGATCGCCGGAGCCCAGCAGGTCGAGGCTGCAGTGGCCGGGAGCGGCCACTGCACTCCAGTCTGGGCGACAGAGTGAGACTCCAACTCAAAAAAAAAAAAAAAGAAAAAAAATTATTCGAGGGACTAACTTTCAGAATAGCAGAGTGATGGACTTATTCATTTTCTAAAACAATGGGAGTATGATCCAAACACATATCATTAGCCATTTCAGTACTCTGGTATTTAGCAAAAGCCACAGAACAAATGAAAATATCATCCAACTATTCCTATTCCCCTCTCCCCCATTCAGTGATGCAGTAGCCAGAAGCTACAAGGATTGTAGACAATGGAGAAATCTGACTACTTATGAAATTCTTAAAAGCACCATCACAGAGCACACTCAATACTTTGTCCAGACTTTCAGATTCCCAGAAAATATGTAAAAATTACACAATGCATTTCTAAATAAACAATGGGTCAAAGAAGAAAACAGAAAAATAGAGAATATTTTGAAATAAATGAAAGCCAAAAAAAAAAAAAATCCCAAATTTGCAAGATGCAGGAAAGCTGTGCAAAGAAAGAAATTTTTAGCTGTACATATCAACCTTAAGAAAGATCTCAAATCAGTACCCTAACCTTCTAGTAAAAGAACAGCAAACAGAATTCAAAGCAATTCAATGGAAGAAAATAGTAAATATTAAACTAGAATTAATTGAACTCAATAATTCTGTAAACATAATAAAAATTACTGAACTTAAAACAAGCGAATTTTATGATATATGGAATATATCCCAATAAAGTTAGAAAACATGTAATATTAGTGATGGGAACTTAAAATAATTTTTAAAAGAGTTATACAATATGTCAGTAAAGTTATAACACAACTGTTTAGGAGCTTTTATATAACATAAACCAGCTGGTTGAAATTCATTAACTGCTACCTTCCCTGCTGGAGCATGGACAGAGCAAAGAACATTGTAGAGGTTTTTCTGATGTTTCTCTAAGACCAGAGATTCTCAGTGCGCCTACCATGTCTAACAGTCTTTATGCATGTGTATTTGCTTAGGCTAAAATCTTGGTTACCCCATGTCTGACACCATTACAAAAAATATATGTATAGTTTTCAATGCCATGATAGTTATATTGTAGTGTCTAAAATGTGTTATCTAATCTGCTATAATGGTCTGAACACTTTTTTATTTTATTAAAAATCCAGTTGCTTCTATGTCTTGATGATTGCTTTGGCTTTATTTTCAGGCAGACAGTTAATTTGTATTCCATCAGACATTACATGTTTTGAATAAATTTCTTACATTTAGTATTTACACATAGATATCTCTTTAACAAATAGTACAAAGATTTTAGAGATATAAAATAATATTTTCTATCATGTTGATTTGCAAGAACTCTCCCTTTTGCTATCAAACTCAGATGTACATCTTCTCTTTAATTCATCATGAGTTTTTAAGATAAGGTCAAATTAATTTCACAATTGAAGCTTCCAAAGTAATGATTTTCCTACAAAATAAATGGATTCATTTCTTATGAGATTAACTATAAAGAAAAACTGAAAATTCTGGTAACTTACAGTGGTTCAAACAGATCTTTATGTTCCTTTCTGTTATTTTTACACTTATGCACGTGTTTTCTAATGTGAATGTGGAAGTGGAACCTTTGTTGCATCAGTACTGTGTAGGAATGGTCTGTACTGAGACTGAATATTCTTTCATCAAAGTCTCTGAGAGAGTAAGAGTCAGGATTGCCTTTCTTCCCAAGTAAATGACTGGGATCCCTCTGTCCTAAGTGGAAGAGCAGCATTTAAAGTGCAGTTTCTTCTTCACTGGAGAGTAGATGAGAAGGAGGAAATTTAAGGCACTTAGAAAGTAGACATGAGTTTTCATTTGAAAGCCAAAGCAGAGCAGACATCCTTTTTCCTTCTTTGTTCTTTATCTTTTGTTTAATGCCAACACTTGAAGGCATAAATTGATACTTATTATTCAGAATCTTTTCTAAAAGTTTCTTATATAAAGAAACTTCCATGTTTTGGACAAATGCCTTTTATAACTTTCCCACATTTTGCAGATATATTATGCAAGTTAAAATATAAGTAACAACTGTGACTAAAAAGATGAGTTATTTGAAAAAGAAACAAAAAGAAAGAAAAAAAGAGAAAATACATATGTTCTACTACGTTGGGGAGGGGGCAATAAATAGCACAGTGTTTCTGATGTAGACTGCCAGGGCCTGTATTCTCAGATGTCTGGATGGCTGTGAATGAGATAAGGTGGCCTATCTGCAATATCAAAGTGTAACGTTGAACTTCCAAAATGATGCAGCAGTGTTAAGGATCCTGTTGACTTAAGAAACGTATGCATATGGAACGACTTTCAGAACAGCTATGTAAAGATCTATAAGAACAGAGCAAATGAAGTCTATAATGAGAATGGTTCCTGTGGTGTCTAAGAGGCAAGCACTAAATAAAGAATGGCAAAGGCAATGAAACACAAATCACTCCAGCTTCAAGAGAAAATAGCAGTAATGAGAAGAGGAGTGTGATTTCTACTTCAGGAAAAGGGAACATCGTTATGAGAAACAGCTGGACGGTTAATATGAATACATTAGTGAAAGCAGTACTGCGAAGGTTCTTACAGCTGTTTTATGTATTTCCATAAAGGCATGTGGTTGGATTTTGAATTACTCATACCTGTAGTCAAGAAGTTAAAGAGATTCATGGCTTAAAGGGATTGTATTTTTTAAAAAAACTAATCGTAAAACTAGAAAACAACAGATAATGGAATTCACTGTCCAATACACATAACTAGCCACACTTTTTTATATTTTAAAAGTGACACTTTTTGGAGGCCCCTTGTGATTCAGCTTACTACTTTGATCTAAGAGTTTCTTAAATATCACAGGCTGGTGTTATGTCAATGTGTGGAGATGTATTAAACCTACCAAAATATGACATTTAAGAAACCTACCAGTTTCCTTAGTCTGTTTTCAAAGAGCCCATATTATTGTGCACGTTTCCCTCCCTACTGACAACTAGTTAGATTCTTCCTTTAGCCTGTAGCTCTATTATTATAAATTCCAAAACCTGAATTGAACTTAGCCATTAATTTGCTCTTATCATTCTTCCTATTAATCAAAATGGAAATCTATCACAGACAATTTAGTAAGATTACAAAATATGGAGGCAGGATCTTAGTTAAAATTCCATATTTACTAACTGGATAACCTTGGCATGTCACTTAATACTTTGGACATTATTTTTCTCATTACATATAATGAAAAGAACAATGCCTTCAACTTATTTTAAGTAAGGAAACTTAAATGAAAACACAATTTTAGCGATAATATTATGCACATATTGTTTCATACTAATTCTAATAATAGCAATAATAATTCTAATAATAGTGATTCTAATAATAATTCATAACAATTCTAATAATAGCAAATTTTATGGGCTTTAAATGGATTAATCATAAGAATTACTTTTTGGCATAGTGTTATTATCAATTGGTGCATAGAGTTTATTTTATTCATATATGCTTTACATATATGATTTACTCTTGTTTTCCATTTTTGTCCCTGTCCTCAATTTCACTTCATCACTTTTCCATACATCGTGTCACTGGTTGAGTTATCCAGAAAGCAGACTCAGAGAGAACTTAATGGACAAGAAGTTTACTTGGGATACCCCATAGAAGGGAGTAGAAGGAAGCACATTTGAGCAGAGGAAAAAGTTCAGTTGAACAGAGGTGAAAGTCCAGTGATTCAGGCCCACATCAACCTAAGCCAACCTCGAGAGTAACTAGAGTTATCCATAACCCATTAGAACTGTGTGCATTGACCAAGCAGCCAGGATTCTCTATCTGTCACTGGATGTGAAATCTTGAGCAAAGACTCTGCAGCTGAGGCAATCCCTGAATAGACTGATAGCTGGTGATTGTCTGTTCACAACATTCTCAGATGCTGCAGCAATAAATCCTTCCTTGAGGAAGTGAACAATGTCGGAACTGTACTAGTAGACACAATCCCAACACACTTATCATTGCTGTGTGAGAAGAGATATTATAACAATAAAAGACATGATCCTATTCCACTCAGACTGATTTGGGTCTCAGATTCAATTAACAAATCACTCAGATGACAACTCTGCCACTTCAGTTTGAGTACCACCCACTATCTATATTTCTTTCCCTAAACCATACTGTGTTGATTGGACCATCTTGGTTCTTGATAGCAGCACAACTCCTCTCAATACCTTCTTCAATCAACCTTTCTCTCTATCTCTAGTTCTACTCTGTCTTTGCCATATGCTTCAGCCACTGCAGGATCAGCATCATTTAGAGTCGAATTTTCATCTTTATAAATTCTTTCCCTCAGGAATGTAATAAAACATATGGTGTGGAACAAGTGCACAATAATTATTGATTTCTAATTTTTTAATATTTCTAATTCTACTGATGACATCTCATGTTAGATCTATGTAATTGAACATAATGCTAAATAAATAAAACCATAAATAGTTGGAAAAAATTATACTTATATGTCTATGTTTATATAATAGAATATATAAATATATATTATATACGTTTATCATTTGGGGCAGAAGTTGCAAAAAAATTTATGTCTATTTGGTTTCTTGTCCTTGTTTCTGTTTTCCCATTTTAGTTTAAACTTTTGTCATTTCAGACCTTATTTTCAAACTAATTTATCTTCTGCTATAATGCCATCTATATCTATCTCACCCTTTGTAGATATATTATGGCATGGAAAGAGGGAAGTGTATGAATCTCCATTGTCTCAACGTTGGCCTGTCTAAAAACCACAGATCACAAGGTGAGAATGAAAGGAATCCTCTTCCTGTGTTTCTCAGCTGTGTTCCTCAAGGTCCTGGCTTATTAAAATGCTTTTCAGGGATCACTTTGGGGCAAAAGACTGCATAGAAGGCAGGACTCTATGCTCATATCTATCTATGCTTCAACTGTATTAAATATTATGCATTAAGTACATGTATTTAGCTTAACAATGGATTTCACTGCTTTAAAAAAAGCAAGAAAGAGTTGAGAATTACTGATCTATTTTTAGTTTATTTAATAATAATAATCATAATAATAATAGTTACTATTATTATACAGATCCAGAGCAGAATTCACTCACCCTTGATCAAAAGATATTTTACACTTCAATTCTTACTGTCTTTACTATTTTGGGTTCGCTTATCAATAGCTGATAAGTTACAGTTTAGAACTCTGTTGCCTTTTCAAGTCTTATCCAGGCCTGCTTCTAGATTTTAACTCTTACTAAGCAAGATAGTGGCTTCTACTTACTTAGCCTGGAACTCAAAGATATTCCTCATAGCTATCCAGGTTTTAGTTTCTGTTTTTGTTATTTTTTGCTTTGTTTTGTTTTTGTTTTTACAATAGTAGTCATCTTTGATTCTGACCTACCATCAAATGTCATAGTCCTTGGCAAATAACATTACAGGTTTTCATGTATGTTTAGGGAAGAATTTGAAGACAGTTTGGATAGGTATGATGATAGAAGCAGTATCCCCTTACTTACCATGTATTTAGAATAGCAATCAAGTAATAACAAATTAAATTGTAATGGAGCCAACCATTTGTTTTCTCATCCTTAAATTTCATATGGGGAGTTTAGCATAAACTAATTACTCTTGATAACTATTTGACAGATTGATTTCAAAGACTTTGGAATGAGATAATTTGAAGCATTGGGTTGAATAAACAATCATGGCTTTTCTCTAAGAGCCTGATTAATTCTAAATATAAGTGTTTTGATGAGAATGCATTGCAATGGATGCCAAAACACTTTCCAAACTCATCATGTTTCTGATGGATCTTATTGGAATGAATCTTCTTGTAAATTTTATGAAAACATAGAGTTAAGGATCAATGTTACATAATCTATATCAGTAAACTTACAAATAATTATTTCTAAATTAGTATAAGATAAATTAATTGACTATTTCATTATACAATCAGTTATAAATAAATAGGCTATTTTTTTCATTGGCATTGTTCTTCTTGGTGGGTAAATAGGACAAAGAACTAATATATACTAGAGGTCTATTTTTGCTAGACATTTTGTATATATTATAGTGAAGTTTCCTACAAAGTAACCCCAAGTCAAAATTAGAAACAGTACGTTCACGGTTGTTATAGTTACCTCTGATTGCAGAAAAAATGATGAGGGTCTTCTCAGTGTGTATAGCACCAAGAGGGCAAATATTTGAAATTCAGTTATTTTTTTAAATGATAATTAAAATTTTAGTATTCCATAAAAAGTCATTCACTTTAGTACATATTTCACATTACCTTTTATGATACAAATTATCAACATTATAAAATACATCTAAAATTACAAAAAAAACCCCACCAGATTTATCTCTTTCTACTTGTCCTCACTCCTTCCAATTATCCAGTCCTCATTGGTTCCATGTGGAGACAGATTCATATTCTCTCTCTCTCTCTATCTCTCTCTCTCTTTGGCTGTGACTTGTCATGATTTTTCTTTTTTCCCAGAAAGCCTGTAATATTCTCTCCTTGAACAAAGACTTCTCCCCTGTGCTAGTAAATTTCTATTCATATTTTGTCTCTCCACTCATCTTCTCTGTAAATATTTCCCTGAATCCATCACTGGAAATTTTATCCCAGGTGGCATTTCATAATCGCAGTCCTCCTAAATAGTTTTATTTTGTATCACGTACCACTCTCTATTACATATGCCGATTTTTTTTCAAATAGGTTCAGTTATCCCCTTAAGGAAAGGAACAGTCTTGCCCAGCATTGTATCCTTGATACAGCATAATGCTTGATTTATACAGAGTGTTTGGGGATTAATTAATGCCAGTATGGTTCTAGTTCAAGTAGTGTATTATCTACCTATTTGTTATACCTACACACTAACTCCACTTTCACCTATAACTTCAAGGCTCTTTAGTGTGAATTCTGAGTATGATACATCAATACTGCTATTATGCAAAATGTGTAATTAATTGGGTTGGATGGTTCTTTGAAAAATTTTCAAAACAAGAGAAATGATCTCATTCACAACAGCTCAGGCAGTCCTCTGACACTAGCTTGAACCTCTGTCATAGCCTGTGTTACCATCTCTTGTCATTGATGGAATGTGTCCTTGCTCTCTTACCTGATACCTTGAAGGCAGGAGAGGGACTTTTCATCTTTGTATTCCCCACAGTGCCTGGCACACAGAAGAGGCCCAGTAATTGTAGACCTGAATTGATGCATGATTTTAAAAAGGCCAAGCAAATGTCAGGGTTATTTTGTTTGTTTTAATCAGGCTTTTAAAAATAATTGCAGAATCTTTGGGGAGTTTTGTTGTTGCTGTTGTTATATTTTTCTGATTATAAAAAGTGGTGCAACTCACTGAAGAGAATTTGGGAAGGACACACAAGTATAACAAAACAGAATAAAATTCACTCATACTACCTAGATCAGACTGTGTTCGAACTTTATCATATTTCTATCCAATTTGTCATCTCCAGTCAATGAGGACTTTATATCATACATATTATTTTATATTTAGGTTTTTCACTTAATATAATAGCATATCACCTTCTGTTATTATAAAATTTGATCACATAATATTCTATCCTATGCATACCCATAGCTTTTTAAGCCAGACTCAGTATTGAACATGATTTGTAGATGATTGCTTAAAATTTTTCACAACTATTAATAATTTCCTTTATTCCAATAAATAATTCTTGAGAACCTTCTATGTATTGGGTATTGTTTTACATCCCAGGATACAGCAGAGAAGAAATTGGTGAAAATTACTGCCCTGAGAGAAGTTATATGCTAGTTAAAAAGACAAAAATACATATGATAAAAAAGCATGCCATGCATTAGATACAGATGAAGCCTGAGGGGAAATAAAGTAGGGAAGTAGAAAAGAATGAGCCAGAGAGAGTAGAAAAAAGAGGCCACATTTAGATGGAGGTGGCCAGAGAAAACTTCACTAGAGAGATGGTTGAGTAAAAACCTCAAGGAAGTAAAGGAACAAATCATCCTGAAATGGGGTGACTGGTGGAGGGAGAAGGAGTTCTCAGGAGAGAGCACTGAGGAAAAGTGTACCCAGCATGTTCAAAGAACAGAAGGAGGTCAAACTAATTGAAGAGGAGGAAAGAAAGAGATGAGATCAGACAGCCCAGGAGGACAGGCTTTATAGGTCTTTAAAGCCACTGCAACTACAAGGCTTCTTCTACTCTACATGAGCTGGGAAGTCATTAGAAGGTTATAGCAAAATGGTAGAACTGGTGTCTTGACAAGAACACTCTGGATTCCAGTTTGAAATAGATTAAAGCAGCAAGTTAGAAGCAGGGATGCCTGTTGAGAAGCTACTATGATAGAATAGGTGAAGACATAATGACTTAGGCCAGAGTATTGCAATGGAAGTAAGAGAAGTAGGCAATTCTGAATTTGTTATTAGACCTAATTGGGGAATAAGAGAATTAAGGGGTCAAAGATGATGTCAGGTTTTTTGGCTTGAAGAGCTGAAAGAAAGGAGACACCATTAAGTGAGATGGGACAGATTTTAAGAGGAACAGGCTGAGGGCAAAGACCAAATTCATCTTTCATATCCTTAAGTTTGATTTCCAAGTGGAAATGCCAACAGGCAGTTGAATTTATAAATCTGGAATTCAAAGATGAAGTCCTGAGTGTAGTTACAAATTTGGGGGTCCTCAGCAAAGAGATTATATTTAAAATAAAACATTCTCATGCATAAATCCTTTTACAGATTTTTCACCATTTGCTTTCCATAGTCAGAGTTTTCTGATTCATACGTATATTTTTCAAAAACACTGTGGTAATTTAAACCTTCTGACTGCATTGTCATCTTACATCTTTGAATATGCTAATTTAAAGAACAAAAACTATATACAGACACATATTTGGGGGTTTTTATTTTGCATCACTTTAATTATTGATGATGATATTCTTGGGCTAGAAATTAAAATGGAAACATTCCACCAAAACCAGCAAAATATACAAATACAAATATATCTATAAAAGTACATAGTCACACATATACATAAGCACAAATACACAATGATGCACAAACCTATGAATAACTTTGATAACAAAACCCAATTTATGGTGGAAAGCTTCATGTTTTTACTGAGACAAAGATGTGAAGTTCTGAATATATGGAAAATTGATGGAAGAACAAAATATTGAAAATATGTCAATTGTCTCAATATTAATATGCAACTTTATCATAATTTTAAAATCAATTTCAAAACACGTTTGCAATATTTAAAATATTAACTTAGAGATCATTTGACAAAAGTGAACAGGTAGATAAGCCTTATAAGTAAAAGAGCATCAGCCCTATTAAATATTTGATCATATTTAAGAGCTGAAATAATTAAATTAATACAACACTGGCCCCCAAACAAATTTGTGAACAAGCCATTGTACTTCTTTAAATTAGTAAATGACAAAGGAAGTGTCACAAACTGGGCAAATAAAAAAAGATAGTCAAGATATGTAATGGATTAATTATTATTCTACTTGGGGGAAAAATATTAACTGTTTTCTTCTCTCTGATTACAATGCAAAATACATATTTAATTAACATAATTATGTCAAAATATAACCATATATTTTAAAAACTAGAAGAAACTTGGAGAATATTTTCTTATTCTTAATTCAGATAGTAAGTTTCTAAACCTAAATGGAATGTTACCCAAAGTAAAAATTTTTTATATGAAAACGTGAATAATATTGAATGAACAATAGCAAATGGAAAAGCAGTTGTTAGAATATGACAAAGAAAAATTAATCTAATAATCGCAGCTCATATAATCTCACTAGAAAAGCATGAAGGCTCATAAAATAAATAAAAGTGCAATATTGTATATATTGTATTTATGTGCCTGGCTTATCTTACTTTATATGAGACACTCCAAGTTCTGTAGGTTCACCCATGTTGTTGCAAATAACAGACGTTCCTTATTTTTTAAGGCTAAATACTATTTCACTGTGGTTACCATTGGCAGGTTTTCTGGGAGGAATGGGAAGGTGTGGGTCAAAGGGCACAAAGTTTCAGTTAGATAAAAGAAATGAATGATAAATATTTGAAGTGATGGATATGTTAATTAGCTTGATTCAATCATTCTGTTGTGGCATATATTATCATAAAATCACTTTGTACTTCAGAAATAATACAATTATTATTTGTCAATGTGCAATAAAATGAAATTAAAAAAGCAGATAAAGCTATAAACTAGTGTTCGTAAATGTGCAAAAAGTGAATGACCAGTACATGTAACAGTGACTTTTATCCTTAAATGAGAAAAGACATTGCTACAATTGTAGGCCACTGTGTTATGGCAGGAGAAAAGATTGGGTTGACAAATAGTACTTCATAACAGAAAGGAACATTTTTGCCAAACATTATGTCATCATTAATTCTAGCTTTTATTTTGTTTTGCCCGTCTGAAGAATTCTGGCATTGTTCACTAACCTTTTGCACTTGTTTAGCGACTTCGATTTCAAATAGTTGTCTGATCAGAGCAATGCAGGCTGAAGAAACAGTAGTGAAAGAATGTAGAAATAAAATATATTATAATTGTATTATGGGCAGAAATTAATAAGCAACAATACAATTCTTAGTTGTAATCCTGAAAAATATAGAAAGTTTATAAGAAAATATCATATAAATCAGTAATGGAAGATCCAAAGAAAATATGTATTTCTTTCATTGAAGTAATAAATTAATGTATGCTAATATTAAATTGCTTTATTTTTATAGAGTAAAATAATATGAAAATATCAATTTCATTGTATTTTATAAGGCATAATGTAGAGAGAAGAGGGTGAAGATGACTGACTAAAGAAATCGCATGATTGCAGCTCTCAGCAGAGAAACATGTATGAAGATACAGACCTTGGATTTTGAGGGTCAACCTGACAAAGCAAGTTGAGATCTGGGGACATGGAGGACAGACAATTCCAAGCCCCAGATACTTCTAAAATTGACCTCTACATGAGAATTGGATAGTGCCTTTGGGGACAGAGAGCATGAGTGAAAACAACAGCTTTTCTTCTCAACACACCTCACATGAGCCTTTGCAGTGTCAGCCAGGGGGAGAGACAGCTCAGGCCCTCCTTCTACACCTCTCAAAAGCACTGGCTGGGTACAGAAAACTGTCCTTAATAAAGACAGAGGCACTGGAAGGACAGACCAGGGAATCCCAGCTCCCAGGAGCCTTTTGCAACAGCCACAGACTTTCCTACCCTCCCACAGAAAGGGTCTGTGGAAACACTGTGAAGGGGTGTTGTGTGACACAGAGGCATTTCCCCATCCCTCCCTCTCAATCACCCAGAAGAGGCCATGATGTAGCCACTCAGGGACGTTTCTCTGGGTCTATTCTTCTGGGGACATTTCTCTGCACAATGCAGCAGTGGTAGTGGCCCCACCCACCTGCAAACAGAGGAAGAAATAACAACTCCCCACAGCTTTTACTCTACCCCTGGAGAAAAGAGGCAGTCACAGCCAGGAAATGTCCACTCCATATCCCCAGGACTGACTGAGCCAGAGTGGAGCCACAGAGCCTATCTGGGCACTTGCCAATCCTGCTGAAAAGACAAGCAGTCTGGGGATAGAACAACAGAGCTTCAGCCAGGACCTCTGTTGCCTGCAGCAGAGGGAAGGGAAAGCCTTGGGAAAAGAGGAAATGTCTCACCCTATTCCTACCAGACTGCACAGTGAAGCAGTTCCAGATGAATTCCTCCTAGTTCACCACCGCCCTTTCTGCCACTGCTGCCTCACCCAACAAGTGGACCAGAGGATCAGACGATCAGGCAACACACACACAAACACACACACACACACACACACACACACGTACACACACACACACACACACACACAGCTACCTTCTATAATTAAAAAATAACAAAGCAAAAATAAAAAGTGAACAGTCTGCCTTCACAGACAAGAAAGAAACAGAAAAAACAAACACAAAAATAAAAAAACCAGGCCCCAAAACCTTAATGAGTCAATACTCATGAAAGGACTTTTCAGATCTCAAGCAATGAAACCCATATGGAATCACCTGTCCCTAATGACAGACATAGAATTCAGACTATGGATGGTAAAGATACTTAATGAGATCCATGAGAAGGTGTTCACACAGATCATTCAGGCAATGAAAACAGTACAGAAAGTGAAAGCTGAGCTGGTCATTACATGAAAGGAACAATTTCAACTTCTGGAAAGGAAGAAATCTTTCCTGAAATTGTAAAGTACCATGACATGCTTGAGTAGTTGAATTGACCAGGCAGAGGAAGGACTCTCACAGTTTGAAGACTGAACTATTGAACTAACCCAGTCCACAAAAACAAGAAGTAAAGGCTTAGGAAGAATGAGCAAAGCCTACAAGAGGTTTGGGATCATGTAAAGAGACCAAATCTATGGTTGATTGGTATCCCTGAGAGAAGGCGAAATTGAGAATACCCTAAAACAAGACTTCCAAGATGTCATTCAAAATCACTTCACTCATCTCACTAGAGAAGTGACCATGCAGATGTAAGAGATTCAACTAATTCCTGTGAGGTTTTACACAAGAAGTCCATCCCCAAGTCACATAATAATTTGTCTTCACAAGGTGAGCATGGAAAAAAAAAACAATACTAAAGGCAGTTAGAGAAAAGGGACAGAGTCCCTACCAAGGAATACCCATTAGACTTGCAGCAGAATTCTCAGCAGAAATCCTACAAACCAGAAGGAACTGGAGTCCCATCATTAACTTTCTTAAAGAAAAGTAAGTCCAGTCAAGGATTTTCTATACCACTAAGCTAAGCTTCATTTCTAGACCAAGAAGGTGCTTAAGAAAGTTCTAAACATAGAAGCGAAAGAACTGTTCCTCCCATCCCAAAAACAGGCACGCAGAGGTTACAAGCCATACAAATCAACCATAAAACCTAAAAAGCAAAGCAACCTCTTAATAGCTATGTGAGAGTAACAAATCCTGCATGCCAATAATTATCTTAAGTGTATATGGAGTGAACAAGTCACTTAAAAAGTGGCAAATTGGATACAAACATGTGATTTGTTCTTTTGCTGCCTTTAGGAAACCCATCTCTCTGCAAATGACACCTACAGGTTCAAGGTAAAGTGCTGGAGAAAGATCTTCCAGGCAAACAAAAATAAAAAAATGAACAGGAGTAGCTATTCTTGTATCAGACAAAACGTATTTTTTTTTTTGAGTTGGAGTCTCACTCTGTCGCCCAGACTGGAGTGCAGTGGCCGCTCCCAGCCACCGCAGCCTCGACCTGCTGGACTCCAGCGATCCTTCCACCTTAGCCTTCCGAGTAGCCAAAATTATAGGCGCACGCTACCACGCCCGGCTGATTTTTTGATTTATTGTGGAGATGAGGTCTCGCTGCCCAGGCGGGTCTCGAACCCGCGGGCTCAGGCGATCCACTCACCTCAGCCTCCCAAAGGCGCGGGATTACAGGCTGAGCCACCGAGCCCGGCTGACAAAACGTATTTTAAAGAAATAAAAGTTATAAATGACACTAGATGATGATAAAAAGCTTAATTCACCAGTAAGAAATATCCATCTTGAAAGTATACAACCCAACATAAGAGCACCCAGATTTATAAAACTATTGCTAATTAAACTAAGAGAGTCATAGACAACCATACAATTATAGTCAGAGACCATAATATTCTATTAACAGCCTAAAACAGATCATCAAGGCAAAAAACTAGCAAGGAAATTCAGAACCTTAACTCAACACTTGAACAATTGAACCTCATAGACAGCTACAGAACACTTCATCCAACAACCACAAAATATACATTCTTCTCATCAGCACATGGAACATAATCCAAGGTCAACCACAAACTTTGACATAAATCAAGTGTGAGCAAATTTTAAAATGTTGAAATCATGCCAAGTATCTTCTCAGACCACAGTGAAATAAAAATAAATATCACCACAAATAGGAACCCCACAAAACATGCAGGTACCTGAAAATTAAACAACATAATTTTGAATGACTTTTGGGTTAACACATAAATCAAGACAGAACTAAAAAGATTCCTAAAAAGAAATAAAAACAAAGACACAACACACCAAAGCCTTTGAGATACTGTGAAACAGTGCTGAGAGGGAAATTATACATTGGACACACATATCAAGAAAATAGAAAGGTCATAAGTAAACAGTCTAATGTCATACTTAAGGAACTGGAAACACAAGAGCAATCCAATCCCAGAATCAGTAGAAAAATAAAAAGCATTAAAATATATGCACAGCTAAAGTAACAACAAGATGAAAACTGATTATTTGAAAGAGTAAATAAGATTGACAGACCCCTGGCCAGATAAACAAAGAAGAGAGAGGGGGTAAATTCAAATAAATGTGATTAGAAATGATAAAGAGATGTTACAACTAACCCTGAAGAAATACCAAAGAATGCCAGAGATTACTATGAACAGTTGTATGTGAGTAATCAATAAAATCTAGAAGAAATGGGGGAATTCCTAGCATCACATAACCTCCCAAGACTGAAATAGGAAGAAATTAAAACCCTAAACAGACCAACAACAATTCAAGGAATTGAATCAGTAATAAGAAAACACCCTGCCAAATAAAGTCCTGTGACAGATGGTTTCCCAGCTGAATTCCAAAGTTGTACAAGTTGTACAAGGAAGAGCTGATACCAGTTCTACTGAAAGTATTCCAGGCGATTGAGAAGGAATTCTCCCTAGCTCATTCTATGAAGTTAACATCATTCTGATAGTCCAAAATGGCAAAAACTCAAAAAGGAAAGAAAACTACAAGCAAGTTTCCCTGATGAACACAGATGCAAAAATTTTCAACAAGATTCTAGCAAATCACATTCAATAGCACATTTCAAAGATCACGCATCAATGACAAGTTGGGCATCATTCCCAGGATGCAAGGCTGGTTCAACAAACATAATTCAACAAATATAATCTATCACATAAACAGGTGTAAAACCAAGAATCACATGATTATCTCATTAAACATAGAAAAAGCATTCGATTAAATTCTACATTGCTTCTTAATAAAAACACTAAAACATCTAGGCATCAAAGGAACATTCCTCAAAATGATAAAAGCCATCTGTAAGCTGGGCTTGGTGGCTCAGCCTGTAATCCCGCGCCTTTGGGAGGCTGAGGTGAGTGGATTGCCTGAGCCCGCGGGTTCGAGACCCGCCTGGGCAGCGAGACCTCATCTCTACAATAAATCAAAAAATCAGCCAGGCGTGGTAGCGCATGCCTGTAATTCCAGCTACTCGGAAGGCTGAGGCAGAAGGATTGCCCGAGCCCAGCAGGCGAGGCTGCGGTGGCTGGGAACGGCCACTGCACTCCAGTCTGGGCGACAGAGTGAGACTCCAACTCAAAAGGTTGGACCTTATCAAGCTAAAACATATTTGTACAGCAAAATAATCCATCAAGGGATCAAAAAAAAAAAAACACCCCAAAATATGAGGAAAACATATTTTCAAGGTATGCAACTGACAAAAGACCTAAACCAGGATCTATAAGTGACATGCAAGTGAATTGACAGCAAAAGAAATTGAACAAATGAGTCAAAGGGTAGAGATCAGACATTTCTCTAGAAGGAAGACCAGCTTCACATCACAATCGCCATGATCATCAACCTCACACTACAATCAAGATGGCTATAAATCACCAGAACAGAGTCTAAAAAGACAACTCGAAGGTGTTGGAGAAGGCATGCCCTGAGAAACAGAGGCTAATTTCTCATGGTGGCTGGAGTTTAGCCATTCAACCAGTTTTGGAAAGCAGTGAGCATTTCTTACTCGAAGCAATCTGACAAACATAAGACCCACAGTCTCACTTGGAACAGACAATCCTCTACAGAAAGATACTGCACAATAGTTTATTCAACAATATGTACAACTAGCCAATCAATCATAGAACTAAAGGTGCATCAAAAGAGAGGTTAAATGATCCAAATATACCATACTGAGAATACTAGCAGCCCTAAAAGGAACAAAATCATGCCTTGCACAACATGGATTATTGAGACTATCACAAAACAAAAACGAATACCCATGCCACTGATAAGGGCCTTAAACTGGGTAACTAGCAGCTAAACAGAACAACAATTCACGGGACCATTAAAGAGGGAACACAATAAATACACACAACCACCTTGGGTACTAGCTCACATCAAGGGCATTAGGGAAAAGGATGAAGACTTCTTACAAAAGAACTCCAAACTCACCTGCATGCAACTTCTTATGTAGCAAATCCTTTCATGTATCCCAAAACTCTAAAATTAAATAAATAATAATAAATAAGGGCTCTGAGACTCTTCAGAATGTTAGTTTATTTATTATTCAAATAAAAATTCAAATTGTTTCCCATCACAACAAAATATGCATTAGATATTATTTTTTAAAATAAAATATAAAGCCGGGCTCGGTGGCTCAGCCTGTAATCCCGCGCCTTTGGGAGGCTGAGGTGAGCGGATTGCCTGAGCCCGCGGGTTTGAGACCCGCCTGGGCAGCGAGACCTCATCTCTACAATAAATCAGAAAAACCAGCCGGGCATGGTAGCTCATGCCTGTAATTTCGGCTACTCAGAAGGCTGAGGCGGAAGGATCGCCGGAGTCCAGCAGGTCGAGGCTGCGGTGGCCAGAAGCGGCCACTGCACTCCAGTCTGGGCGACAGAGTGAGACTCCAACTCACAAAAAAAATAAAAATAAAAATAAAAATAAAAAATAAAATAAAATATAATGCCTTCGATTTGCTACTCCAATTTACAATCGATATTCTTTCATTTGTTTTTCTCAAAAATATATTAGTTTAATGAAATGCTTCATGTAATTGGAAAGTAAGCACTATTTTCCCATACAGGTTTATTTAATATGTTGTGATGAATATGAATTAAAATATTACTTTAAGTGATATGGTACTTTGCTACAAAAAATCCTCCTAAATAAAGCTTGGTGTACATTTCAAATAATCATCTAATAAGGTTCAAAGCATTATAAAGCATATTTGTCTATTTGCAAGCTGTACACCAACTTGCATAACTTGTTTTCCCAATTCCTTTATTTAACCCCAATATTATTTCTTAGAATGCTTGTAATCAACATAGTACTTCTAAAATCTATTGAATACTTTTTTGTTTCAGTTTCAGTTAATTTCTTTCTACCTCTAATTCAAAAAAATGGCAACAGAACAATTTATCATCACAATATCAATGTGTGGTATTTGAAACAAGAAACTATTTTTTAATTCCACCCCCTCGGCTTTCTTTCTTCAATTTGAGCTTTATTTAGAGAAGACTGACCAAATAAAATATAGATAGATAAACTCCTGTAAAGAACACTTTGCTTCAACCTGAATTTTTAAAAATGTTTAATGATATTCTAAATCTTAATTTTGTATATGAAAAAAGTTAACTTAAAAATTCTGAAACAGAATGTGAAGTTTATGTTATTGCTTGTATATTAATTTATTATGTTGATATCACACTTTATATGCATATACTCATCAGCTACAGAAAACTGGATGGTGGTTGAGTGCCAGAAGATTGATTAAGTAACTTGACCTGTGCTCAAAATAAAAGGATAAGAATAACATCACCTCTGTGTATTATATATTCTTGAAGTGAACATCAATTTTAAAACATGAAAATGTTCTCAAGATACATGTTGATATATGCTATTAATTATATCTGTTATGGTGGTCTGAGATCAGTGATCTTTAATATCACTGTTGTAACTGATTTGGAGAACCAAAATCTTCATCCACACACAAGGAAGTAACCCTCCCCAGATGGAATTTATTTATAACAAATTGTGTATTTATTCTTACATGTTGAAATTTCAGTCACGTTCAAAGTACTGTGTTTGATGCAATATACCTATTGAGACACTTTTTCCACTGTTCAAGCTAATTTTTGATGCCTTTCAGTGCTTCTGCCATTTTGTTTGTTTGTTTCACCTCTTCCACATCAACACAACATTTCCCTTGAGAACTTTGTTCAGCTGGGGGAACAAAAATGTCTTTTGGGGTGAGATCTAGTGAATAGGGAGGGTAAGGCATGTAGGTCATGCTGTTTTTGGTGAAAAACTGCTGAACATTCAGCATGGTGTGGGCAGGTGTGTTATCATGATGGAAGTATCAGTCACCTGTTTGCCAGAACTCGGGACTTTTTCTTCTGCAAATTATGATGCAACCTTCTCAAATTTTTTGTCTTACAAGAAATGACCCCCCAAAAACTAGAATTATCATTTAGATCCAGAGGAACAATTTCTGAATGTATTACAAGGAATCTTCCCTCCAAAAGATAATTAGGGTTTTTTTAGATCTTCCCATGTAAGACAAAAAGTTTGCTTAATAAATGTCATATGTGTTCAGCTGCTCCCATAGATGCTAATTACTCTGATAGATATGAGCAAACTAAAAATCTTCGGGAGATAATTCACCATTCTAGATGCCATTAATAACAGTTTTAATTAATGGGAGGAGTTCAAAACAGCAACATTAACAGAAATTTGGAAGAAGTTGGAGTCAACTTCTCATGCATGACGTAGAGAGGTGTAAGACTTCAGTGCAGGAAGCCACTGCAGATGTGGTAGAAACAGCAAGTGAACTAGAATTAGAAGTGGAGCTTGAAAATGTGTCTGAATTGCTGCAATCTCAGGATAAAACTTTAAGATGAGGCGTTACTTCTTGTAAATAAGTGAAGAAAGTGGTTTCTTGACATGTAATCTACTCCAGTGAAGATGCTGTGAACATTGTTCAAATTAACAACAAAGGATTTAGAATATGACAAAAATTTATTTGATTAAGCAGTAGCAGGGTTAGAAAGGATTGATTCCAATTTTGAAATAGATATATCGCAAGTAAAATGCTATCAAACAGCTTTGCATGCTACAGAGAAATCTTTGGTAAAAGGAAGAGTAGATCAATGTGGCAAGCAACATCGTTGCCTTATTTTAAGAAATTTCCACAACACCCCAACCGTCAACAACCACCACCCTGATCTGTTAGCATTCATCAACATCAAGGCAAGATGCTCCACCAAAAGAAAGATGACTTCTAAAGACTTGTTAGCAATACAGTATTTTTAAATTAAAGTTTGTACCTCTTTTTAGACATAATGCTATTTCACACTTAATAGACCATAGTATAGTATAAACATAACTTTTATAGGCACTGGAAAGCCAACAGGTTTGTGTGACTCACTTTATTGCAATGGTCTGGAACTGACCCTGCAATATCTCTGAGGTATGCCTGTAATTCTAATCAATTATAAATTAAGTCATGGAACATTTTATTTTACAGCTCCTTGACAATGTCAATGTTCTTGAAAGATTTTGTAATCACTTTTCTTTTTTAGGACACATTACCAAACATGCCATAGGTTGTCAGGTAATGTCATATGTGTCATCAGGATGCATCTACTGAGTGTGGGAATATCACAACATACCTCATTTACCCCCTTGATATTTTCCTCATTCAAAAGTATGGTGTACGTATGTAAATAAAAGTGAGCTTATTGTATTGAAATAAAAGCTGTCGATTCTGTGTAATTGATTTCTGTGAGATGTGACTGTAAAAAAGAACACTATAGCATTTTAAAAGGAACAGTATGAAAATTCTAGCAAGCAGGAAAAATTCAGAACATCACTTCTCTGTGGATAAAGTCAACATTCTGTTCGCTTTTTTTGCAAAACAAAACTTAAATTTTTGTCTTTTTAATAGTTTATCATTTGATGTGTTAGTAAAACTCACATCATTAAGTTTTAGACATGAATTGAGAGAAAAATGAATATATTATAGAAGAAAATAGTCCTGTTTTCACATAAAACTGCCCTTGTAACTTAATAAAAATATGATCAAAACTTTCAATCAAGCTGGGTTCGGTAGCTCAGCCTGTAATCCCACGCCTTTGGGAGGCTGAGGTGAGTGGATTGCCTGAGTCCGCAGGTTCGAGACCCGCCTGGGCAGCAAGACCTCATCTCTACAATAAATCAGAAAAAATCAGCCGGGTGTGGTAGCGCATGCCTGTAATTCCGGCTACTTGGAAGGCTGAGGTGGAAGGATCGCCGGAGCCCAGCAGGTCGAGGCTGCGGTGGCCGGGAGCGGCCACTGCACTCCAGTCTGGGCGACAGAGTGAGACTCCAACTCAAAAAAAAAAGGAAAAAAAAAAACAACTTTCAATCAATTTAACAGCAAATTAGGAAAGCTAGTTATCACCATTAAATAAATAATGTGTATGAATCACTTACTTTTGCTGGTGAATTTTATCTCATCCTTAAAATGGAAATTTTGAACTAGATAATATCTATGTTCCCATCCAAATCCAACATTCTGTGGTTCTAAAATCAGGATATGTTTGAGCACTGATTAGAGCAAGAAGTTCCCATACCACAAACAAAAACTACTCACCTAAGGGTCGATCATAATAAAGCTATTCTTCCATACAGGCCATGTGGTAGGCAGAATAATGGCAGATACCACATCCTAACCCTATAAACATCTTACTTGGCGAAAGGTACTTCACATATTTAATTAAGTTAGCAACAATTAGAGAGGGAAATCCTCCTATATTACCCAGGTGGGCCTGGTCCTTAAAAGTGAAAAATATTTTCAGTTGTGGGATCAGAGAAAGAGACAGGCTACAAGAGCAGGTTCACAGAGATGATATATTGCTTGTTTTAAAGATGGCAAAAGAGAGGTAAACACAAAGCAGTATAGGAGTTTCTGGAAACTGGCAAAGTCAAGGAAATTGATTTTCTCCTGAGACCTCAGAAAGGAAACAGCCTGGCCAACATCCTAGATTTATCCCATTGAGACCACTGTCAAACTTTGGACCTATAGAACAGGAAAATAATAAATGTATGTTGTTTTAAATCACTAAATTTGTAGTAACTTTTCACAATAGTATTAGAAATTGATAAAGGCCCAAAAAGTGACAAATAGGCTTTCTCATTTGAGAAAAAATAGAATTATATTTTAATTTACTTATGCTGGATTGTGAATAATTAGCAACTAGCTTCACCTGATCTTCATAATTTTAGAAATTTATCATAAAGCTTTATAAATATTACAGTTAATTATCAGAGTTTTAATACTGAGTCCTAGAAAAGTGATACTATGATTTATGCTGATAAGTATTCATGATCTTCTTTAATGATGATAAATATAACTTAACAACCAAGGTCACATAGAATTGTAAACCACATTTAAATAAGTTAATGTTCCTACTTTTTGTTAGTAGAGAGAAAGTATCACTAATAATCACCTCTTTACATGACTTTGGTATTTTTATAAGATGTAAAAAGTTTAAAATATTAACTTTAGTTAGTAACTTCAGCTTTATTTAGGTTTACTATTACAGACTATGACAGTTTCCTCCATTTTAACTTCTATGCTTTTGCAACACTCTTCAAACCAGGACAAAACTGATACCTATATTAAAAGCAATTCGTGATCTGTTTGTTTTCTTTTAAACAAGACTCAAATCACCTCACAGAAAATATAGGAAACATTTAACTAATAAATATAGATTTATAAAGCTTAATTTTATGACCTACATCTGGGTTTTAAGATCCTAAAAAATGTCTAATGTAAAACATTAAGTAAATACAGGAGATGCGCAACTCTCCTATATTACTTAGACTTTGCTTTTTAAAAAATTATAATAACTTTCAAATTTAAAAAAAGCTTTCAGAAATTAAGTTAAGCAACTACAAGTAATGAAATGAATGGCATTCTCATAACCTCTCTCAGCTGTGTATTGAGGACCATATTTCTAAAATATACAAAGCACATTCATCATTAGAGAATCTATTCCATCTGGCAAAGATAATTGAATGTCAGTGGTGCAAACTTAAAGAAAAAACTTGACTCTGCTTTTACATTACTTAAAAAAAAAAAGTCTGTCAGTATCCTCTTGCTTATCATTCCAGACAAAAATGAATGAGGATTCTTCAAATTTACTCCCCAAGGGTCCTTCCTTCAGGTCACAGTGACCATGAACATGTCTTTGTTTCAGGTAATCCCTAGTCTTCTTACCTTAGTGGCACAGTCAGTTTTTACATTTCTCAAGGGAGAAGTTATAGATTTCCCTAAGCAGACTTTTAAATTTCCAATGAACCAAAACAATTTTCTCAAATATGACAAAAGAAAACAAGAGCTTTGTTGTCTTTTGCAAACTACTTCAAGTAAAAATTTGCCCCTTTTTCCTCAAAAACCACAAATGAATGAATGAATGAATGTAAAAATCATACTATGGACAACCCCCTTGGGTTCCCTTCCACTGTGGAGCTTTTCTGTCCTCTCAGTAAATTCTTCTTTCAAAAAAAAAAAAAAATCATATTATGTCTCCCTTTTTAAAACCAAACCCCAAACAAGCATGTTACTTCTCCTTGGAGTTTCGTTACATTTCAAAGACTACTGGATGAAGGAAAGGTACATTTAAAGATTGGCTTATGAAACTGAAGACTGAAAACCAGGTAAGTGCAAATAAAGGTAAGTCCAAATAAATCTTTATATCTTTCAATATATAATGCTAATGTTTGGGGGTTCAGGGTAATAACAAAAAAAGGGCATGCTATCTTACTTTAGTTCAATTTTATTGGGAATAATATTAAGAATAAATCATTTAGATTTCAGGTGGAGTTATTGCATAGAACTAGACTAAGAAAATATATTTGATAAGTATGAGCATTTATACCTTATAAATTTATATCATTAATAATTATTAACTTAATTGCTGTTTTGTATTAATAATCCTTATTGCCAAAAATTTATGTCATTTATTGTGAGAGTTTCTTGCATTCATATCCTCTGCCCTGGAATTCTGGGTAAATTATTTAATTCTGATTATTCGTGAAATCATCTATAAAACTGAATAGTTGTGAGGATTGAACAAGTTAAATAATTAAAATAATTAGGACAATGATTAGCATACAATTAGCAGTGCATGTTTGTTTGGGGGTTGGGGGAGGAGATCGGTTATACATGACATTTCTAGTCTCCTGGAAAACTTAACAGCTATTCAATTGGTATGATAAAAATTCAAAGATAAGATTTCTAAAAAAATTTTTTCCCCCTAAACAATATCAGTAAAGTCTGGTAGAAAACCTTGTATTGGATTTGAAAAATCAAAGATGCAGGGAGAAGATGAAAGAGGTGTTGCACCTTCATGCCAGTAAAAAAGTACCAAAAAAGAGCCAAGGTTCTAGCTTAATAATATTGATAATAATTAGCTTCTACTGAAATATCACTATATCCTGGTCACTTTGCTATGAGCTCTTCAAATGTGTGCTTAGTCTCAAAAAGTAAACTTAAAGTAGTGATGGCAGTGGTTCCCAGCCTAGGCTGCACATTGGAATACTCTGTGCAGCTTTTTAATATACCAAAACCTGAGATTTTAATTGCTCTACCTGATGTGAAAATTGAACATTTTAATTTATTAAAATATCTTCTGATATTTATAATGTGTATACAGGGTTGAGAGACACTTTAATTATATATATATATCTCCCCCAGGTAAAGACTACCTGGAAAAACAAACCATTCATCCAATTTAGTGTCTGCTTAGATCATTGTACCAGTATGTGCTAACAATGTAAATTAAAATGGCTAATAAATAAACTTACTATATTTATGCATTCCCTAAAATAGGAAGTAAGTGAAGAAATTGCTATGAGTAGAGGAGTAAATTTTTGGTTCATTTACTTTTATTTGAATCATGTTGCTAATTCTCTTTTTCTTGCCCAGGAATGCTGACTTTTTAAAAAGGGATATAGTTTCTTGGTCACCCTTGTCAACTCTTAATTAAAGATGTCTAGGGAAAGAAGGGGCCATGGTGTCCAAATTTCCCTTTCCTATCCCCAAATATTCAGAGTTTACAATATAATGGTTAATGCCACTGGCTCTGATGACAGGCTGAGTTACTGGGTGGAAATATTGACTTTACAATTCATGTTGACTAGTCGTGGAAAACTTTTTTAACCTCTTCAGACATTGCTTTTTTTATATGCAAAAAGAAGATAATATTACTGGCTTGATAATGTAATTGAAAGATAATCATGTAAATATTTTCATTATTATAATGCTTATTTCAGAATAAATAACCAGTGAATGTGATGAAAAATGACATACATAATTATTAATGTAAATTTAATATCTGGTCTTCTCTAGATAGTTCTTGTCTGATAATAGGCAAACAGTAAAAGCACAAACTTAAAAGATTAACAGTTACAGCTGGGCATGGTGGTTCACACTTATAATCCAGGCACTTTGAGAGGCCCAGGTGGAAGTATTGCTTGAGCTCAGGAGTTCAAGATACATACCTACATACAGCAGTCAAAAACAATCTATTATAGAGATTCTCCAACCAGAATAATTTGTAACAATTAGCCTTCCCTCTTAAACATGATGCAGTTTCCTTGAAGCAATATTTTATATTTCTGAATGGTTTGTTTCTTCTTCCCTCATCTACATGCGAATGGCGAGGAATGCTTCCAAATTGTGCCTTCAGCTTAATCATTGTACAGGTCTAATTAGAGTTCATTGCCATTTCTGTTTCAAACATTAATTATTCACAAGATATAGAACACAATGAAGCCCTTGGAGTTTATACAAATTGCAGATGTCTCTGTATAAACCACATTGTCACAATACTAATCTCTTTTCTTTCTTGCAACTTTATCATATCAAGTAACAGCCATCTTCATCTTTTCCCGAATATTTTGGCATGTGTGAATGTCTCTGTCCTTGGAAATAGCTGATACATAAATATCCATTTTTAAGTCTTTTTGTCATTCTTGCATATGTTGTCCTCTCCCTACCAATCCCCGAGGGAAATACCTGAGTATATTTCCTATGTAGAAAGCACTATTCTAGACATCATATTTTACAACAGTTTTAAAAGAGATATACCCCCCCCATGAGGCTTATATTTTAGTGGAAGTGAAGAAAGACATTTTAAAATTAATTATACAATTTTTAATTTAAATTGTGCTTAAATGAAAAGAACAGATGTGGTTAGTTTGCAGAGACTGGATCACCCAATAAGATTCTCTGAAGATGCAACTTTTAAGCTGAGTTGATAAGAACACAGGAATGATTCAGACAAAGAGTGATGGGAAGAAATACCTATGCAATGGCATAATCCTATGCCAAGCAAAAGGAGGGAACAGTAACTGAGGTTGCAGCTGAGCCTCAGGAAGCAACGGGGAAAGGTGGTACAAGGAAGGGTTGGAAAGGTTTGAAGGGTCATGGTTAAGGATTTGGCACTTGCTAAAATCAATGAGAAACTATTAAGCCAGAGACTAATATAGTCAGGTCACATTCTTAAAATATTAATTTGGTTTCAGTGTGAACAGTAGATTGGAAAAAGCATTAATAATGTGAAAGATGGTTATTGGACTTGAGCGAAAGAAATAGAAGTGAAAAGATTTCAGAATATGCATGAGTAGAAATAAAAGGATCTGAGGCCAGGCACAGTGGGTCAGGCCTATAATCCCAGCACTTTGGGAGTCTGAGGTGACTGGATTGTCTGAGCCCATGGGTTCAGGACCAGCCTGGGCAACTTGGCGAGACTTCATCTCTACAATAAATGAAAAAATTAGCCAGGCATGATGGTGCATGCCTGTAGTTCTAGCTACTTGGAAGTTTGAAATGGAAGGGTCACCTGAACCCAGCAGGTCGAGACTGTGGTGGCGGTGAGCGTGCCACTGCACTCCAGCCTGTGAGACAGAATGAGACTCCAACTAAAAAAAAAAAAAGAAAGAAAGAAAAGGATTTGATAATGGGTTACATATGAGATGTAAAGAAGAGCCAAGTTTAAGAATAATTTACTGGTGTCTGGTTGAAAGGGCGAGTAAAGGTGCCAATTTGCAAGATAGAGAATACTTGTTGGAGATTTGATTTGGATATACACAAGAATAATTCAGTGTTTGCCACCTACCATTTAAGATGTCAATATGTTACATATATCAAATGAGGATGTTGTCTAGGTTGTTGAATAATTAAACTGGAGGTTAGAGAAGGAATATGTTCTGGAGAATTGAATTCGAGATTTTAAAAAATTAATAAATAAAGCTATGATAGTGAAGAGAATGTAGAATAATGAGAAAAAGTTACCAAGATTGAGTCTATTTGGATAGTGGAATTTTTTACCAAATTTAAAAAGGAATTGTAATACTAGGGTCAGTATCTGATCCAGAGGGCATATTGGGTTAAGTGATATGATCAGGTCCTTTTGACCTGGGGAGACTGAATGGGAGACATGAGAGTAGCAGGCTGTACTAGCCTACTAGCCTATGCCTCAGAAAAAAGGAGGGAGGAAGGGAAGAAGAGAAGGAGAGAGAAAAGGAAGGAAAAAGGAGGAAGAGGAGGAAGAAAAAACGGAAAATATTTAAACACCATAAGAAGACAGAGATGGAGTGACAGCACTTGGTGACCAGTAAGTGGTTCTAGCACAGGATGCCTGTTAGTGAAAAGATAGGACCTGGGGTATCATTCTCATTCTCTGAGAGGAGACTTTTCAATAAGTCCAGTTACTTTCTGGAAAGTGAACATTTTATAAATATCATAAACTCTTTGAATCCTTGCTATAGTAATTTGATCTGTATTAATAATATCTACTTGACACTAGGTAATAGTTTAAAAAAATCAAAGAGAGAACATTGATGATAGCAAATAGTGAACACATTTTTGAGGAAAAAAATTTTCAAATAAATGATTTACTTATTCTAACTAATGATTTGGTTCAATGGCTGTATTTTCATCTGGTGAGTGAGTGAAGCTGAAAGCCACACGACAGTCCATTATAGGGTAAAAAGTTTGTATCCAATAGTGATTTATATTCAGTAACTGGTAAAATGACCAATCAAAACCAACAAACTAACCCAGCACAAAGGACTCTGGCTCCTAAACAATCAATCTAACTATATTGTTCTGTCCTGGTTGAATGACAACTCTGATTGTATGTATGAGCCCGCATGCAAAGTATCAGTTTAATGATCAATCCTGAAGTCACTGAACACCTGTTATCACAGACTATCAGACTGAATTTCAATTCAGACAGCAGTGAAACTCATGTTGAATATACTGTCATTTTTAGATTACAATAGGAAATATGAAAGATATTTTGCCATTGAAGTCAGATAATGTTAAGATGCAAATTAAATTCATTTAATATGCATGAATATCATTGACAATTATCTAAAAATGCCAAAGGTCACGTGGCCAAAATTTAGAATCTCTTTTAAAAAGTTGGCACTTCCCATATTGACGTGCTGTAGAAATGTTAAAAATTAAAACATTTTGATTAATTTGCATTCTTTGATTTATATGATTTGTACTCCAAATTTAATACTTTGTCTATAATTTTGTTTTTCCCTATGGACTCGAATACTCTAAATAGCTCAGACTTTGAATAATAATCAAATTTATCAATACCAAGATTTTTTAATAATATATAATTTTTGTTTTGAAAGAAAGCATATTTAAAGAAAGAGAGTTTCAGTTGTTGGTATTCTGAAATTTGGCACATTTCCAGGATAAATATTCATCTAATTATACATCTAGACTTTAAAATCTTGGATCACGTCACAACTTCTTGTTGGGAGAATCTTATGTTATCCTTAATGAACCCTAAATTAGGTAAGCATACTTAAGAATTAATTGTCCTACAAAATCCTCCCGTGATGACTCAGAGGTGACAGCAGATTTATGATGAGTTGAAGTAACAAAAAAGCATCTGACCATTATCCATAGGTGTAGCTCCCAAATGTGTCTGCTGAGTCACCGTACACAAGGTCATTGGTTAGTTTGGACCTGAATATTTTTCTGTATTGATAAAGGAAAGACATTAAGATAACAGAATTTAGGGAGGTAAGTTTTCTCTTTCACAGTAGAGCGTTGTCAGTTAGTATCAAAAATATAATTAATATCAGATTGAAAAACTTGTTCATCAAATTTTATGTCAAAGATATTGTATATATATAATTTGTGAAGGACTGCATATATTTGGGAGGGATGCATAAAACTATGTCAAGCAACAATACCTGAAAAAGAGACTCAATGGATTGTACAAATAAAATAAAATATATAATTTATATGTCTATGTGCAGAAAATGTCACATTAATGTAAATCACTGTGTAAGAAGAGTTCTATCTAAAATAAGTGAAAATAAGGCACTTGTTTACATCCACTAGCAGGAGTAAAGGCTGACCATTCGTCTTTGGCAAAGGGATAAAATCATCCATTAATTGATAATAGTATATCACTAATTATAATTAATCATTTCAATATCTAATATATATAAATATTGATGGAGTCACCATATTTATTATACATTCTTTTGCTCAGTAAATGCCTAGGCCCTCATTTTGTTGGGTAAATGCTTTGATTCATTCTACAGCTCTGGTAGACAGACACAAACCTCGCAAAAGCCACTTTTCATTTGTGGAGGGTTCATTCTGGACCTCTCATCTCCGGCTCCCTTGTCAAGCTCCATCTCCGCATGTGTTAGAGTTGCTGTTTCAAGCTCCTGGTTTTGTACTTGTTTCTCTTTTGTCTTCTTTTCTTAATCCTTGGTTTCATAGCTGGACTCCTTTTTTGTCTGACTAGGCATTGCTTAGACTATTTCTAATCATTTTTTCCCTTGGGTCTTGATTGTGGAAATCTCGTGCATAATCTCAACTCCCTGTCAACTCTGAAGGTCACACCTAACAAGTCCCTTGGTCTGAATTCGTCTTGCCAAGAGGTTCAAGTGTAAGACACCTTGTGTTTAGTTACATGACCTAAACATAAATATATGTCTCGCTTTCTCAAAGTTCAATCAAAAAACCAGAGTATCTTCTGGTTTTTGTGAATATCTTTTGTATTGCACACATACACTGCCTTTTCAGAAAGATGTCTATTGCAGTTAGCTACAGACTATGCCAGACATTTAATTTAATAAAGATAGATATAAATATTACAAAATACTCATGCTTTATTTTCCACAATTTTCTTTACAATATTTAAACCTAGACAAAAAGATTCTAATTTACTGGGGAGTTCAGTTACCTTTATCCGGAATACATGCTCCATGGGAGTTACCTAGCATTTACTCAAAAATTCACCTCCGAATTGGCTACTATCAATGCTGAAGCTATGTTCATTTCTAATGAACATCAAACTTCCTTGATTAACAGAATGAATGTTAGAAAATCATTTTTAGGGCAAAACTTTTGATGTTCAAAACGTGAATTGACTAGAAATATTTTCAAAGTATCTCCCTCTTGCATAAACAGGATATATATAGCTCTGTATATAGTGCCCTTACCCTCATTCTTGAGGTGGTGCCAGGCTTGATTTCAGAAATGTCTTCTATCTAGCAATGCAAGTAGAGGATCCTGTTTTATCATTCTTGTAGTAAGATTAATAAAGTCTTGTCTCTGCAAAATTATAGCATTTGCCTCAATGATTCTTTTCTGTAATGTGTGGTCAAAACAGCTACAAAGACAGAGAATCGAAATGTTATTAAGCAACAGGTTTTAAAAGACACCTTTGGGCAACCCCATTGGGTCCCCTCCAGTTGTGGGAGCTTTTCTGTTCTTTCAATAAATCCTGCTTCCCCACCACCCCCTCAAAAAGGACAACTTTATTGCAGCATAGTTCATAATTGCAAAGATGTGGAATCAACCCAAAAGCTCATCAATTGATCGGTAGTTAAAGAGAATGTGGCGCGCGTGCGCGCGCGCACACACACACACACACACACACACACACACACACACACACAACATGTATATACACATATACATATGCATACACATATACATACACATATCCATATATACGGATATGCACATATGTGTATATATAATAAAAAAGAATAAAATATTGTCACTTGCAGTAACTTGCAATTGGAGAACAACATCCTAAAAGAAATAATGCAGAAATGGAAAACCAAATACTGCCCATTCTCATTTAAAAGTGGGAGCTAAGCTAAGGATCTGCAAAGTCATAGAGAATGGTATAATGGACATTGGATACACAGAAGAGGGAGGATGGAAAGGGAAGGAGAAATGAAAACTCACCTATTGAGCGCCATGTATGTGCACTAGTGAGGGTGACAGCTACACTAAAATCCATGACTTCCTCACTATACAATGCATCCATGTAACCAAAAATGATTTGTAACCCTGAAGCTACTGAAATTAAAAAATTTTTTTTTTCTCATGACCAATGCCAAGTACGTAGCAGTATGTGTACGGATTTTTTTCTGATACTTGTTCTCATACCAAATAGTGATCTAGAAGCAAAGTAAATTTATGATGCTCAGGACTAACCATTAACAGATACCCATAATTATTCTTTTAAAACTCTAATCATTGTGAATGATATACGGGTTTATTTTGGTCTGTGACAGTACAAATCTTAAAATCCTGACAGAATAAAAAAAGTGGATACAAATGGGTTATTAGGGTAACCATTAAGACAGCTATTAAAGTGTTCTCTAAGTAATAGAATCTATCTGTTGAAGAATAAATAAGACAGAAATAGATGACAGAAAAAAAGTACTAGCCATTAGGATAGATAAAAATTTAAAAAGTTTCAGTCAGTTCTGCAAAATAGGAACATTGTCTTGGAAGACACGGAATTTGGTAGGACAGCCAGTATGAGAGCTTATTTATTATTTATCGTGTAGTTTTTCAGAGTAGTATATAAGGCCAGTTTGAGTACGTCATACTAGACAGCTTATGATCAATTATCTCGATAGTCATGAAATTATTAAGAAATGTTAGAAAGAAATGAGGCACATTGCTGTACTTGGGTTAAAATGAAGAGGATTGAAACAGAAGAAATAGGAAGAAATATAGAGCATGGAAACCTTAGGAAGAGTTTACATTAAGAGATTAAAACATAAACCCAAGATGCATCTTTTCTCATGATTAGTAATATTTTATACCAGGAAATTCTGGGTCATTCAATATTGCTAGATGATGAAATGGCCAGCTTGAAGCTAGAATAATAAAAAAGTCAAATAAAGGAAGGAATTTATTAGCTTTTAGGTAAAATATTCGAAGCTTTTCTTAATCTAATATTATTATCATGCACCTTTTTTTAACATATAAAAGGAGTTTATTGTGAAATACACAAAAATATACTTAATAAGGAAAAAATGCAGCTTGAATTGCTGCTGTCAACTTTTTCTGAAAATTCTTCCTCCTGAAAGTGTTCCTTTGGGAAAATATCCTTGATTTGTCCATCCCTGTTGTCTTCCCTAAAAACACCACCACCTTCAAGTACAGAAAGTATAACATAATGTTTTGGTATAAATGTCAATATTATTTCCAAATATCTTAATTATTTTTTTTAAAAAAATACGGTTGAAGCCGGGCTCGGTGGCTCAGCCTGTAATCCCCCGCCTTTGGGAGACTGAAGTGAGTGGATTGCCTGAGCCCGCGGGTTCGAGATCCGCCTGGGCAGCAAGACCTCATCTCTACAATAAATCAAAAAATCATCCGGGTGTGGTAGCGCATGCCTGTAATTCCGGCTACTCGGAAGGCTGAGGCGGAAGGATCGCCGGAGCCCAGCAGGCGAGGCTGCGGTGGCCGGGAGCGGCCACTGCACTCCAGTCTGGGCGACAGAGTGAGACTCCAACTCAAAAAAAAAAAAAAAATTACCGTTCAAACTGCCATGAAAACATCTTTCATCAAATACTATGCAAACTTCCACTTTCTATAAACTAAAAGCCTAATTTTACCTTTTATTTAAGTCCTAAACTCATCATGAAATAATATCAACTGATATTTTTCTGTAAAATGGCATAATCATATAAGAGTAAAATTTATGAGTTCTTAATTCAATAGCACAGTTTATTGTGGTTTCTAGTGAAAGAGATTTTCTTTTCAATAAGATTAATTCATATAAATAATTATATTTTATGTATCAATTAGATAACGTACATCTATATTTTATAATCAACATGTTATTCTTCTAAAAATATATGAGATTTGAATTACTTACATATTTTGCCAATAATTCTTTCTTCTTCAAAACATCTTTATGTTCCTTTTGTAATCTCATTCCTTTACTTTTCATTGGGTATTATTTCTTCCTTAGATAATCATTCTTTTAATTTTAACTCTCCTCCTAATATGTTTTAAATTAAAGTTTATTTTTAATCTTATGTATTAATGTAATGTATCTTTATTATTGAAAATTTGATAATTTGCCCCCAAATAAAAATTAAATCATAAAACTAATACAAGAAAATAAGAGACAGTATTCCTGTAACCCTTGGGTTGGAAAATATTTCTTAACACTAGTCATTTCCACCCCGAATTAAAAATTATAAGGAGAAAAATGGATGGATTCTATATCTGCTAAATTACCTGGTTTTATCAATCAATTACATCACAGACAAATTAACATATGAGTTTACTATCTAGAGCATCCTGGGCACTTCTTTAATCATAAAAAAATATCCAATTTCAAAATCTCAATAATGAACACAAACGGCAAAATAAAAAGTTGCACAAAAGTAAAACTGGTTAATAAAATAATAATGGTCGGTGGTAAAGACAAATTACCTAATTAATAGCCAGACAAATGAAAATTAATTATAAAAAATCTAGCATAACATTACATTCTTTAGTATGTAAATAATAAAGTCAGCCAATATAAAACCTAGAGAAAAGGACTATTAACGACCCTGACCTAGGGTTTATTGGAATTTCAATTGGAGGAGCCAATCTGGAGTACAATCTCCAGAATTTGATAAAACCATGAGTGTGTATAATCCAGCACCCAGAAATTTCTCAAAATATACTAGAGAAACTCTTATCCCCCACATGCAAGCTATGAAAATTAGTGTACAAGTAAATTTATCACAGTGATAATCATATGGCAAATAGTTGGAACAAACCTAAGATTCAATTTAGGGAAATTAATAAGTGAAGATATATACATAAAGAAGCCATCAGAAACTGTAGATCAGATGGACAATGGCATATATAGATGTTCAATTAAACACTGAGTAAGAAAATAAGAGAAAAAAGAAAATTTAAAGCTCAAAACTACCTATAAAACTAAACTCACACAGAAAATAATATATGTTTATATATACACATGCACCTATACATACACACATACATACTTATATTGGAAGGGCATTTACAAATACAGTAAAGACTATGCCCATGAGGAAGAAATCGTATTAGAAATGTGGTTGATATAGTTAAGAAAATCTATTTAAAATATATACAGTTACATTTCAACAGCCAAAAGAAAGGCTTTCCAGAGATTGATGTTGATATTATGCCATTCACTGAGATTAACAAAAGACTGTGTGTTTGGGACTTAAAAAATAAATACATGAAATAAAAGGCTAATTATATATTAAGATAACACTTTCACATACTGCAAGAGCAACAATTTCTTGCATTAATTTTAAAGATGAGGCCTGTAGTTTTGGATAAAGAACTATTTGGGTAGAATATGAGGATGATAATATGCACATATTCAAATAACACTTGAGACAATGTGACTAGTATGTAATTGTTACTTTTTGAAAACTCTTGAAAAGAGAATACATTTAAATAAACACTTGCAATGCTTATAAAGGAGTAAAAGTACCTGCAAAGCTTACAAAGGAGTAGAGGTTTAGAAAGACACAAAAGTTACACTGAACCAATGGCTTTTAAAATAAACACTTAACTTCTATGACACGGTATCAGATTATCTTTGATATAAATTTTGTTTTATTTTGTTATTTTATTTTGTTATTCTATTTTCAAACAAATGTAAATTGTTACATAAAATATAATTTAAAGAGATACTTTGACTTCTAAGATCACTGAAAGTCACTCTAGAAAAGAACTAATCACTGGAATTCTTGTACTAAACCTTTACTTACCTCACTGCTTTCATACTGAAGTTTCAACTAAAGTTTACAGAAATGAAACTTAAACTACAGAATTTTGTGTAGTAACATACACACTTCTGGCATACAACTAGAGACCATCAGTGAGATATGTACAGTTTTACTTAGCTTTAGAAAACTTGTACTTAACTTGGGATCTGACGAGAGAAATTATTTCCTTGTGAATAGTACATGTCACAGAGAGAGCTGTGAAGTCAATGAAACTAGACTGTGGACTAGTCATTATGGAGTCAGGGTACTATCAAATATATACACTCTAAAGGAAAAGTGATATTTCTGCCATTGTCAGAGAATTTATAACAATTCAATAATCTTAAATTATGTCATGTAAACAACTCAAAATATTACTACAATAAATTTGCCTTTTATTCTTCCTGAAAGAATGATGCTATTTTTATATGTTACTCTGCCATTGAAATATAAATAATCTGTCTATAAAATGATGACAATTTATGCAGACATTTCCATTGAATGGAATACTATTTACCAAAGTGATTTATTTGGTTTATTGTTAACCATTTTTTAAAAAAGTACTGCTTCAGGTATGAGCTAGATGTCTCCAATAACTAACTAGTGCTTGCTAGTAGTTTTTATTTGTGACGAAGAATAAAAATTTCTGAGTCCTTTAGGGTTATGTTTTTCATCTCTCCCTCTGCACTAAAGGTCAATATCAGCTATATGAAGAAAAATGAGCCACGATTCGCTAATGTTTCTGGAAAGTGATATCTAATTCAACCTATTCTAGCCCGTATAATTCAAAATTCATGACATATACAACTAGAGGGAAATAATGACCATTTGGGGAGTAAGAATAATTTATTAATAATATAGTATCAAGCTGTGTTCGGTGGCTCCGCCTGTAATCCTGTGCTTTGGGAGGCTGAGGTGAGTGAATTGCCTGAGCCCGCGGGTTCGAGACCCACCTAGGCAACTTGGCGAGACCTCATCTCTACAATAATCAAAAAATTAGCCGGGTGTGGTAGCACGCGCCTGTAGTTCCAGCTACTTGGAAGGCTGAGGCGGAAGGATCGCCGGAGCCCAGCAGGTCGAGGCTGCGGTGGCCGGGAGCGGCCACTGCACCCAGTCTGGGTGACAGAGTGAGACTCCAACTCAAAAATAATAATAATAATAATAATAATAATAATAATAATATAGTATCATTAATTAATGCTTTTGGGAAGAAAATTTCAAAAGAGGAAAAATTACATACTAGGTAGAACTATGTTAAATAGGTATTATTTTTATTTTTTTTAGGTCAAAAACAGATAAATAGGGATCACTGAAAATAAAAATTTCCACATATTATTTCCTGATATTCACTGTATCTAAAGCCAGACCAAAAGAGATTAAAAACTCTTCAAGTTTCTTTGATGAGTTGGTGGGAATAATTTGTAACCAATAGTATATTTATGTATCATGACCACTTCATTTAAGTTATTTTATTTAAGTTATTCAAGTATGTCCCCAAATATGTTAAATGAGTTTGGAAACACAAATATGACTCTTATTTTGAAAATAAAGGGGGGAGTTTAACTTATTCATCAAATATCTACCTTAAATCAAATATTTATGGTTATTGCATATAAGCTACTTGGGACTTGGCAAAATTTTCAGGAGGCTGTATTCTATTGGAGGAATAAACAAACTCACACATGGGCAAGTTACCCATTTTTATCAAGATTCAGAGAACCTAATTCACATTGTTAGAAAATATCAATAAAGTCAAGAATACAAAGTTGCTGATATTCTAAGTTCCCAGAATTCTTATTGCCTTTATATTAGACCAATTGTGTGTTATTTAACATCATAGTGCCTTGTTTTATGTCCTTCAAATTTTCTATTGCAGATTAAGCCTACCTTCATAATTATGGTCCCATATTTCATGTCATCATTTCTCTCATGGCACCTAGGACAATGCTTGACATAAAATCAGGACTCTAATGAGTCAATTTTTCCAAAATTATTAAGCAGAGGTTTTCAAATCATTTGCATCAAGTTGATTAAGTCTCTCATCTAGTTTACACTATTAATCCATTCAGTTAATTATTTTACTTTAATATCCAGCCCACTCCTTATGTCAATTACTATAATTTTCAATTAGCAGAGACCAAATTAGAGAAGACTTGTGACATCCATCCACCTGTCCTCAAATTATGAATTATTAGATTCCAAAGCTGTCTAGGAATTCACTGACTCCAACTAACTTCCCTCATAAATTCCTTTTAGATAATTTCTTTCTTAAAGTATTTGATGTGCAATTTACTATCTAGCAAGTTAATTAATTTATCGTTTTAATGTTATAATGTCTTTCTTTAATTCAGTGAAAATCCGTCTCTTCATATATATTTTTCTTCATTTTCTTGTAAAGTTTGAAATCTGTCTCTTTATATATGTTTTGTTTCTTGGGCGTGGTAGCACGCGCCTGTAGTTCCAGCTACTTGAAAGGCTGAGGCGGAAGGATCGCCGGAGCCCAGCAGATTGAGGCTGCGGTGACCGGGAGCGGCCACTGCACTCCAGTCTGGGTGACAGAGTGAGACTCCAACTCAAAAATAAATAAATAAATAAATAAATAAATAAATAAATAAATAAATAAATATTTAAAAAATTGAATAAATTATCTTATCTTTCCTAGGTCTGGTTTATCTATGCTAACCACTCCCAAGTGTTAATAATAACAGTGTTACAGTGAATTTTGTAAATTACAATTATGTTAGGCTTTTAATATATCTCACATAAATATTCACATTTACAGCCTTTCTCATCATCAGAGAAATGCAAATCAAAACCACATTGAGATACCACCTAACCCCAGTAAGAATGGCCGTCATTAATAAAACAAACAACAACAGATGCTGGCGAGGATGCGGAGAAAAAGGAATGCTTCTACACTGCTGGTGGGAATGCAAACTAGTGCAACTTCTATAGAATACAGTGTGGTGGTTTCTGAAAGAACTAGAAATTGACCTTCCATATTACCCAGCAATTTCTCTATTGGGAATATACCCAGAGGAACTCAAATCTTTCTACAAAAAAGATACCTGCACACGTATGTTTGTTGCAGCTCTATTCACATGGAACCAACCATGTTGCCCATCGAAGCTGGACTGGATAAAGAAAATGTAGTACGTATACACAATGGAATATTCTGCAGCCATAAAGAAGGACAAACACATGGACTTTGCAGCAACTTGGATGGATTTGGAGTCGATCATACTCAGTGATCTATCACAGACACAAAGAACAGAGTACCATATGTTTTCACTCATAAGTGGACCTTGAACAAATATTATAATACTATAAGAAGGGGATTGGCAAACCAGGAATCCCTAGTGGGAAACTGTCAGGGGAGGGGGAATGGGATTGGCAGTTGAGGACAACTGCTAGGGGAGGGAGGGGCATACCTCATCAACAAGGGTACATGCATACTCAATGTTTGCATACCTAGCCCTGAATTGTATGCCACATCTTTATAATAAAAGAAAAAACAAACAAAAAAAGTGGGAAACCATTTCACCACACAAAAAATTAACTATTGGATAATATGCCACATTTTTAGTTTTTAAAAATAAGAATCTTAATTGCAAGTCACAGTTCTAACCAATAGCCAACCTGATTTTCATCAGCGCACATTGTACATCTATTCAGTTACTTAAAATTTGCTACATCTTATCTTCTCAAGACACAAAACATCCCTCAATGCTGTCACCTAGAAACCAACAAATTTTCATGTGTCCTTTGCCCAGTGTAGTTATTTAATGGAACCTCATATTTTGAACAGCATATTTCTACGAGCCAAAGATTGAATCATATTTTAATAACCATTTAATTCTACTATCCCATAAGACATCTGGATTCAGCTGCCCCCCCCCGCATTTTAATATAAGAACTTCTGTTAAGTCAGTTATATCCCCACCCTGTGCTTTAATAATCAGTTTTTCTAAATATGTTTGTATATCTCTATCATTGCACTTCATTTTATTTAAGATATGGCATTCTATAAAAATTATGAACCTGTTTATTATTTCCAAGTGATATCATTTTCATATACCTTCAAAATACTCACTTAATCATTGAAAAAATTGATAAGGAAAACTTATAATTGGTTAAGACACTGCCTCTCTAATTTACAATGATTTTTATCAATACACATTTGTATATATTTATGCAGCTGGTTAAAAATGTGTTAAACATCTCTCATAATACCATGCCATATATAAGAATATCAGTGAACAACTTACAAAATGACTTGACTCAATGTTTGTAGCATTTCCCTAAAACTTAATTTTAGAAAATTAGCAATCTTATTAACCTCTTTATTTGTAAGTGCACACATATCTATTTAATAACATTCCCAAAATGTTGTCTTGGATTAATAAACCTTTTTCATAATATCTGAATCTAAAGTTCCAGTTCATGTTTTGTGATATTGATATTTGATGATGAACACTAACAGAAAACATTGATCAGATAAAAATAAACTGAGCTACTGAATCTTTTAAAGCACCTGGCCCATAATTTTTTTAAATTTATTTATTTTTATAATGATGTCTATTATTATGAAAATGAGAAGACAATGATGTCATGATATGCCTAATAAGGCATTTAAAAATTATTTGGCTTGGCTTACATTGTACTTTCATATTCTTACTAAAAATCAAATGCATCTTTCAGAAGTGAAAATAGAAGGATACATCCTGGAAGATATGTACGCTTGATCAATAACCATAAAGTAGACATAATAATAAACATATTCGGCAAAATATACCAGGACAATTATCACAAAATTATCACAAAATCATATCACCAATTTGTTCATGAATAATAGTATAATCTTAAATGCAGTATAATGTCATATATTAAATGGATGTTTCCACATGTATTCATAATAATAAATTATTATTATTTTGCCTGTCTTCATAAGACAAGAAGCATTCTGACTATTCTGACATATTTCAGGTTTATTTTTAACCTTTTAAGAGATAACAGACTAAGCATAAAACAGCTGTAGCAGGTATGTAATTCAAATTATCAGAGTGAGCAACATGGTGTCGACATCTGGATTAGTTAGAACCTAATGACTCACATTTCAAATCTACCTCCATTCTACTAAATAGCAACAAAATCAGTGGATCCTGATTGACTTACTGATGTCCCTGTACAGATGGAATATGCCAGCACCATTGTCTATGCTTTTCTATGAAAAATTAACATCAAAAGAAGTCTTGGATATTATGATATCTATTGAATAAAGGGAAGCTCCACACTGAAGAACTCTTTTTATAAAAATAAAATTTCAGAAATGATAGATAATTTAATGGGAAATAGATCTTCAATTCTCATAACAAAATCTGTAGTTGGTTACAATAGACTATATCTTGAAATGTACAAACATAGGACCATAAAGTACTAATGCTAGCTTTGAAATATTATATGTAACATTTTACCCTTATCTTTCAGTCTACCTCTTTCATTTATTTCCTAACTTACTAAGTAAGTTCAGAAACAAGGTATATCTTATTCCTTATATGGAAATTCAGATAAAACTTTGTAACACTAATAATGAAAATTAATATAAAGTAACATATCTTTATATTGAGATGATAAAATGATTCTGCATGTGTCAAAAGATTTTAAATATTAGTACTTTTCTAATAAACTATCACAAGTGATTTCTGTTTCTTCATCCCCATATTCAAGGCAAAGAGTAGCTGCATTAATGCTATGTAAGTTATTGGCATCTATTTTATTTACATCTATTTTTTTCTGGTTTATAGATATTTCATCACCAAAAACCAGTAAATTATTTGAAACAAATGGTGTTTCAAATAATAAACAAGTTACATGGCCACCAAAAATATAACAAGAAAAAATTATCTTTGAAAGTCTGTCTAAGAAGATTACATACATTAAGAGACAAACCCACCTTGCTGTGGCTTGACTTTATGACTCAAATGCAAAGTTATGGTTTATAGTTTTTTAATACCTATGAGACTCTACCAAAAATGACATAAGGCTATTAGGTTCCAATATGAAAAGATTTCCAGATGCCACAACTCATAAAATGTCCCTTTTAAAGAAAATAAAATCAATCTATCTAATTTTTAATGATTAAATATTACTTTATACTACATGTTTAGAACCATATAGATTAGAATATAGGTTATTTCAAGTGTGTCACTCCCTTTCTATAAAAACATTTTAAGAAATTGTATACTTTCAATGAAGACAACATAATTTGGAATATAGTAGTGATGTTTCCAAGTTGTCATGGTTACCTTCTTGTCAAATAATATTTCTAACTCACACACCATGACTGTCAGGAATAGAACAGTATAGCAAAACTCTGAAAGTCACCACTCACCTGCGAAGGCCAAAATAAAAATGTCAAAAATGATGGCATATATACAGATCTTGGCTGAAATTTGACACACCACTCTTTTGCCAGAAACCAGAAGTTTCCACAGTTTATGAAAAATGAAACTTTGAGTTGAATGGAATCTCAACAGGAAATGAAATACATCTTTCTATCTTTTGGAGGATTACCAACAACGTTTTCTTGCAACAGATCTGCTTCCAATTCTTAATTGGATTCTAGAAAGAAAAAGACTAACACTCCACAGGGAGAAAATAAATTGAGTAGCTACCCACTTATTTTATCATTCTTGTTTGGTTTTGGCTGGTGATTTATTTTGTTTGGTCTATTTTATTAAAAATATCATGATAAATTTTAATAATACACATCATCATAAACATGCATGCCCTATGTACTAGAGTAAATAGAAAGAAAAATAATGCGGAAAAGTGTACACATATTGGTTAATATCTTCATAATTCATATTCTTATTTAATAACAAGTAGAGACAATCTCATTCTAAGTGTTTAGTATATCCCTTTAAAATTGGGATTTTTTATATCAATTAACAAAATGTTCAAAGATATATTTGTATGAATTTAAAACCAAAATGTAATTATTTAATAAATGCAGTGTGTAGAAAAATAAGCATATGCATACTTCCCTACTATATTTCTAAATATCTAGAACAATATTTCCTAATTGTATTCTGAAAACTATATGGTCTTTGAAAAAGGAATTGAGTTAAATACATTTGGGAAAACAATATCCCTAAAGATCTGCAATTTATTTTTGCATGGTAATAGCTATTAGATGTTTGTGCAAAATACAGCAATGATAACTTAAGTTTGTTTAATGCAAAATATTTTTGTTGATAACAAACATTTATTGTATAACAATGCTTAATGTTTCCCTAGAAGAATATACTAAGTTGTCTCTACAACCAAAGTCTTTAACAGGTTGGTGGTCTTTCAGAAGGATTTTCCTTTCACCATAATGTTGTGCATTTGTTATTGAATTTTGTCATGAACCTTAAGAAAATCTATTTTATACAACCATTATAGTAAACTTTGTGTGATGGATTTAATAAATTACTATAGTATGCTCCTTTTCAATATCTATATAAAAACGGATTTCAGAAAATTATTAGTGAGAAATCATGTAGGAAAATGGCATCAGGCAGAAAAGGCAACAAATACATCCTTAGTTATAGGTTTCCAAATAAAGTTTCTTAAAGGAAAAATTTAAAGAGTTCTGATCATTAGAATGATAAAAAATAAAACTATCTTGTTTCAGAGAAATCCCTAGTACATCTGATTATCAGAAAAGTTAGAAAAGAAAAAGAAGCAAGTTTGTAAGAAGAATAAACAAAACAAAATATTTTCTAGTTTAGAACACACTCATGAAATTCACATTTTTAATGGTGTTCATAAAATAGAAACAATTTATGAATGATTTCTGTTACATTATTTTTCAAAAATATAAAATATTATCCAGAAGTAAATACGTCAAAAGGATAAAATGAGTTTAGAGAAACATTTAACCTACAATATTATATATAAATACATATATGCACATATATATAAGTAAAGTATCTGTGTGCACATGTAATGTGAATAAACTAATGTCATAAGCAAAACAAAATAAGTAGATATCAAAAGAATAAATATTCCATTTCTGTATCTACATTCTCCCTACATTCCTCAACTTTCCTCATAATTCCTTCTCACAACTACTGTAGCTTCTTCCAATGACTCTGTACCCATCCTCCAGATTACATCTGATGCTCATGTCAGAGGAATCTTCGCTGTCAATAGGGTCTCTGGTCAAAAAAGAAATACTATTCCGCAAAAGGTTGTTTAGAAACATGTAAGATACAATAAAAAATGCCTACAAGAAAGTTATGTCAAGAGAGTTGTTTTAATCACTGTACATAAATTCTAAGAATAACACCTACTAGAATAATACTTCAAAATTGAAACCAGGAAACATAAAAAGGCGTTTAAAATAATTGTAAAATGCCTCTTTCAAATGTTGTTCTAAAAATTGTATCAAACAAGTAGTCAAAGCCAGGGGAAGATAGATTCTCCACAAATATAAGGATATAAGGGTTATATGTGTATGTTTGCATACTTTTGGAAAACACATTATTCTTTTCAGCACACTGGGGAGATATTTTGGGAAATATTATTATACATGCACTTCCAAAGGCTTCTCATTTTAGAAGAATTTGCTCCTTTGCAGGGAGCCAGCCCAATATCCCCCCAGATCATTTTGATTATGTCACCAACACTGCAAAGTCTTTGCAAGCAAAAACAGGATTGGTAGGGTGACACAATTTGGAACTGAGCATGACTTCTTTGCTACATCTCATATGTGTTTCTTACCACAGTAAAAATAACTTATTTTTCAGCCAGTAAAAACTCTTTCATATCTATCCTACTGCTTTTTTCATTCTTTTTCCTGAAGAGAGTTCAGAGATTTTTTTAAAAATATGGATATCAATCACAGCTTTAAAGATGTACAATGTTTTTGTGCAGTTCGATAAATGGCAGCATAAAAATTACCTGTAAATTCAATATCAAGACTTATTTGAAAAGAATTAAACGTGTGCATCAGCTATTATAGTAATTTAACTGGAAAAGTTATATACTCTAGAAGTAAAATATAGCTGGTCATATTTCTAATAAATGTTTGGTCATGTTTCTAATAAATGTAGGCATTTTAATATGTCTTCCAGTAGATTGTTCAAAAATTATTGGGAATTTTAAAAATTACAAGTAGATTTTGTATATAAATTACAAACCAAATAAGTAAGAAAGCAGGATTTATTGAGAGGACAGAGTAGCTCCCACAGTGGGATAGGGCCCGAAGGGGTTGCCCGGTAGCTAAAATGTTAAAATGCATTTAAACAATAAACACTACGTGACATTTGTAAATAATAAATAATCTGATTCATACTAAAATTATTTGGTTCCTTACCTACAACCTTAAGATTATAAAATATGTGTAACTATTTGTAACTAAATATGTGTAACTAAATGTAGCAAAAGTCATGCTGTGTAGATAATGTAGGTAGGGTAGGTAGGTACAACATACAGAACCCAAATAAGATTCTTTACTCAAGAAAACCAAAAGTTTTGACATCTCCAATAACAAAGAAATACTTATGGTGAATACCTGATAGAAGTCCTACCAAGTTATAGATATAGGTACCATGGAAGAAAGAGGGGAAATAGTAGCAGGGGCGTGGTGGCTCATGTCTGTAATCCTGGCACTTTGGAAGGAGTAGGGGAGGGATTGCCTCAGCCCAGGGTTCGAGACCAGTCTGGGAATCTTGCTGAGACCCCCGTTTCTAGAATCTATTAAAAAAAAAATTAGCTGTGCATGGTTTCACGCACCTGTGGTTCCAGCTACATGGAAGGCTGAGGCAGAAGGATCGCCTGAGCTCAGCAGGTTGAGGCAGCAGTGGCTGTAAGCATGCCACTGCAATGTACTCTGGGCAACAAAGTGAGACTGATGCAAAAAAAAAAAAAAAGAAAGAAAGAAAGAAAGAAAAGAAAGGAAGGAAGGAAGGAAGGAAAGAAAGAAAGAAGAGAAATCATTAAAGAACAAGGTCAAGAAGTAATGCAATGTTTCTTTCAACCAAATGGTAGCAGGAATGTAGATGTGTTACTGTGCCAGGTATTTTTTCAAGCATGTTCCAAATTTACCGGTGATCTTACCATATGAGTGCACATATCTGGTATAAGGCAGTACTCAATTGGAAAAAATCATATGGATAATTTACATATAAGATTTTATTAACCCGCCTTTTAGGCAAAACTGCAACTTAACTTCATATTCTGTAGCTTATAACTAAGATTTTATTCTGTAATATGGCACCAAATATTGTCACGAGCAAAGTTTCTCTTCTTGTATAGAAAACTGTTATTGAATAACTAGTTTCATACACATAATGGCATTACTCTGTACTTACAAAGTTGTAGGTATAGCCAAGGATTTAGATGTGAATATATTATAAGGGAGGGATATTTATTTTTAAAAGAACAGTGTCTAATAATCTTATTCTGGTTATTTGTTATTTTTTCCTTTATTTATCTACTGCTACTTTTGTGCATGGTATTCTTATTTAGTGCCAAAGAAAAGTAGTCAAACTCACATCATAATAAGCATATGACTTTGCATTAAGCAATACAATTTTGGAAGTAGTCACATCTTTTCATATTGACAGCTTGACTGTACATCAGATTCATTAGATAAAATATGTCCTGTTATACTCAGCAGTTACAGCTATTAGCTAATCTACAAACACATTGCCAAGCAAATTCCTCACGGACATAATTTATCAGTTCTATGGGGAAAAGGAGACTCACTGCAAACTGATCATTATTATTTTTTTTTTTTTTGAGTCGGAGTCTCACTCTGTCGCTCAGACTGGAGTGCAGTGGCCGCTCCCGGCCACCGCAGCCTCGACCTGCTGGGCTCCAGCGATCCTTCCGCCTCAGCCTTCCAAGTAGCCGGAATTATAGGCACGCGCTACCACGCCCGGCTGATTTTTTGATTTATTGTAGAGATGAGGTCTCGCTGCCCAGGCGGGTCTGGAACCCACGGGCTCAGGCAATCCGCTCACCTCAGCCTCCCAAAGGCGCGGGATTACAGGCTGAGCCACCGAGCCCGGCTCAAACTGATCATTATAATTAATTTTATATAATGCTCTACTGACAATAATATTGTCAAATAAAAAAGTTAAAATCCCAATAACAATGCAGCCTATTTAAGCATGATTTTTTTTGTTGTTGACCTATGTTTATTCCTTTTTAAAATTATACCTTTAATTTTGTGGAAGGTAAATTTATGAGGGGATCCTAAATGCCAAATTCATTCCTAGATCAAGTTTCTTACAAAGTTTAATCAATAAAATTACTGAACTAGAGGGATTGTTCAAGTCATTTCTAGTAATATAATACTAAGATTAGATTCTTTATTTGAATGTTCAGTTCTTCCATTGGCATAGACATTTCATGGTGATCTATTGATCCACAGCAAACACCTCTTATTATAAATTGATCAACCAAATGCAGACTCTGTCAGCTCCGAACTGTGTGTTAATAGATCACTTGCTTTCATCCTGTTTCTGCTACATAGGCAAGGTTCCAGTACACTCACAATGGAGTTGAACTAGAAGAGAAGTCAAAGAAAGATTGTGTATTTTAAAGTGCTTATTTTCCTCTACGTATATGCTCTCTGACTACATTCAGAAAAAAACTAAATTATCTTTGTTTTCTTGTCCATTTTGTACTCTTTGTACATTGTCTATATTGTTAGAATAATTATATATAAACTATATAATATATGTATAATATTTGTTTAACTTTTAACATTTCAGTGCTTTATTTACTATTATATCACATTACCCTTACTACATTTCTGTAAAATATTAGGCTAGTTATTATTTTACCTGCTATTGTGATTTTATTTAAATATACAAATATATCCAAAATATATCCAAAAAAAAGAAATAAAAATATTGCCCTCTTGGCAAGTCACATAGATGGTAGCAAAGCCAAAGCTTCTATTAAAATGATTGTCTAATTTTATACTTCATATTCAACAAGATACTATGCAGTCTTCTTAGGGGTAAAGGAGATAAATAGCCTCCCATTTCTTTCTTACTCATTTTCTTTACTTATCCCTACAAGGGAGAATTGATATGATTAGACTGACTGCATTTGAAGTAAATATAGCAACACAGTATCTCTATCACCATGGTTACACCTGTTGATTTCATCCTGCTAGTTCTGAGAACTAGGCCCACAACTTCTGTATGGTGTGAGTTTAAGAACATTTTTCCTTCATGGAGAAGTGCATGGATTACACACCTCTCTCAGGTAATATTCTTGGAGTCTCTCACAACATTGCTTTAAAAAAAAATTATTTCTGTTTTAAAAAAAATTCACATAACTGTTTAATAAGCTTAAACTCCTCCAACAAAACAATTATTTTTACTCATTAGATATATGCTAATTTGTGGTCTAAGACTATCTGAGTTTGAACAAAACAAATGATATTAAAGTGACTGATCAGTTAAATAGAGTAGTTTATTATATTAGAAACAACTTTGTATTCTGCATTCCCACTGAAACTTTCTATAAGATTATCTCCTCTGAATAACCAATCACTAATTTGGGTTCTTAATATATTTGGGGTGAGTTACATTATTTTTCTAGAGAAAGCACACAATCAAAATACTTTGGTAGGTGTTATCTTCATTTCAAACAAGAAGGGTAATATTGACCAGCATATATTATATATTTGGTGTCAAGAGCCAGGTATATAAATTTTTGAAAATATTTTGAAAACTGTAAATTGATACATAAATATGATTAACTGACTTGGAGGCAGCATATATTTTAGTTAACAGCATAGGTTCTGAAGAAAGACTGGTTTCTAAACTTCTTCCAAAGTGTCAAGCTCTGTGACCTTGAGTAAGTGTATTTTCTAGAAAATCAATGAGAACAATAACAATATTTGCCTTTAAGTTGTGATGACTGAGTTAATATTTTAAATTTATCTAGAATAGTGCATGTCATATGTTGCAATACTTATGTTTGTTAAATAAATAAAATGAAAATATTCCAGATGTCAATTTGATGCATATGGTTCTTCATTCTCATCTTGGAGAGGACATGAATAGAAATAGAAAGTTGATAAAAGTTAAAATACAGATCATGATTGAACAAATAAGACCAATTGTGTTATTACTATTATCCCCATTGTATTTAAGTAATATATATATATATATAATTTATTAAACTTCTATTATATCAGTTACTACACTGTTGCCATCTTTTCACTTAACCTTTCCATAATCCCTTGAGTAGTCCTTTCCCCACTTTTAAAAATGAGAAAACTAATGCCAGTAAGTGGTAGATATAAGACCAACTGCCACTTATGTGGGCTGCTTTGGGTAAACCGTTTATCACTTCAAAGTCGAATTAACTAAACAAAATCTTGGAGTGCATTCTAGTTTATGACTTTGTGTAGGGTTGGGATTGCTGCCTACTGGAACAGGATGCCAGATACTGCGGAGAAGAACTTCAGAAGATCATAACCCACACTGTGCTATAATAAGATTTGAAAGTGGCAGCTAATGATTCATGGATCACATGCCAGCAAATCTGTCACTTCAGGTATCACTGTCGACATTACAAAGAACGCTGGGCAACCTTGTTCAAAGGTGCTGCTTTTCTAAAAGATCCGTGCCACTTACAAAGACTGCATTGAAAGAGAAGAAATGTTTAGTGGAGGTGGGGCAATAAAAAAATTGGAGGTCATAGCTCCAATTAAAAAACTAATTTCGAGAGAAACAATACAAAAAGAGCACACTAATCTGGAGGACAGATCAAAGATGGATTTGAGGATAAAGAAGATAAGATGATAATCAATTAAGAAGATAGTGTAAAGGAGGCTATTGACATACCTATACAAAATAAAACAAATAAAGAACGAATGGAGAGGAAGAACCTCTAAAAATATTATAGACATTCCCTAAAAATATAGAATAAGAATTGTCTTTAATATAGTTAACCATCATTAGAATACTTAATTTGCACCTAATGGTGTTCGTTTAACTCATTCTAAAATAGATTATTGAGAGTTTATTCTGAGATGTCTTGCTAATAATTTTTTAAAAGGATTGCTTTGTGGCATTGTGTTGGGCACAGCATACTTGCTCAAACTGAGGCAATCATTCCACTATCCATCAACTTGGTGGCTTCTAAAGGTTCAGGATATTGAAACTTTGACTGTGGCCAAAAGGAGTTGACCCACCCAAAGCCACACCGGGAAATTCCTACATCCAATTATTGTTGCATGTAGGTGAAAAGGTCCAGTTCCTTTACCTGAATTCTTTCAATTCTGAAATGTCATCTCATTTTCAGAGCTTCAAGTGGATTGGCTAAGAACTCTGTAGTGACTGGATCAAGCTTCAACCTTTCTCTCTGCTCAGTTCGGCATCCTTCATTCCTTTAAGAAATTCCCAAGAACACACCTAACATTGCCCATACATTCAGATCCCCACATCAGAGCCACTCTCTCAGATCTAAAATGATCTGTGATGTGGTCCAAGTTCGCCTGATTAGTGTAATGGTTATATCTTGAATTCTGAAATCACACAAACTTGAGTTCAAGCATGATTCCACACTTATAAGTCGTGTGATCACATGCAATTTCTCCATTGGAAAACAGGAAGAGCAATGACCCAGACCTATGGGGTTGCTATGAAAATTGAAGCACATAATCCATATATGTATAATATAAATGCCTAATTAATAAATATTCAGTTAATGTCATCTAAGTATAAGTTAATGTAATTAGCTGTGCTTCGCTAAATTCCCATATTAAAAAAATAAAATAAAAAAATTACCCAGGGGCATTTGCTGTCCTAGACAAACAACTCAATCAGCCATTGACTGGGATGTTCAAAGTATAAACAACAGAATTTGCTTATTTGTTTTCAGAGAAATTGGACAAGTTCCTGACCTTATGAAAAGTTAGCAACAATCAACTAATTGAACAACTGTTATGATGACGACTTTGTATTCTTTTTTGGTAGATTTTGTTACAATTTAATAAAGCTTCACTTTTTGTAGGGGCACACATTTTTTCAATTAATAAGAAGACTAGAAATGTAAAGGATGGACTGAACAACTGAAAAACTAGTTTAGAAAATAAAAGTGAAAACATTAAACCATTTGCATGATTTTTACATACCAAGCATTAGTAATCCATGAAAACATACTTTATGTGATGCTACAGAATAATGCAATATTTCTGGTAGCTTAAGAGCATTCAAATCACTTTGCATTTATCTGAATATCCTTGATTTTATCATCCTAACCATCAAGATGTTGATGGAACTTGAAGCCTAGCCAAGTGGTGCTTAATCCCTGCTTTGGTTGCTTTATTTCAAATATTCCTTAGTCAGCTTCAGACCTTGGGGAACCAGCTGCAAAAGAGATGAAGCAGTACAACTAGAGAAGTACCACAAGCATAAAAAGACAGCGTATAACTGTCCTTTGAGGTGAAATTGTTACTGGGCTAAGCAACTACTCTGGTGCTCACCATGCCTTAAAAATATATTTGACTCCAAAGGATTTAATAAAGATAATCTTTCAGTAATTGTGCTTTCAGATTTAAAATATCATTCATTCTATTAGGAAAAAATATTTTTGCTAAATTAATATTATTTGAGATAATAATAATTAAAAGAAGATGAATATAGGTTATCTAATCCTAAACTATAATATGGTTACCTGATCTTAAACTATATTTCTATAGTTTCTATATATTTCTAGAATCTCAAACTAAGATGTTTAGAATTTCATCGTAAGAATTATGAATACAAAAATATTTATACATGAAATAGTTGGGAATATTTCTTTAGAACCAAGGGACATAAAGCAATATATTATTCTAATCTTCAAAAGCATAAAGCATTTTTGCACATAGTCAAAACAAATAACAACTCAAGGCAACATTTAGGCTTTAAACATGGAGAAAAAGAAACACAAGTTACCATAAAGCAAATCAAAGAATTAGTTGTCAAGACTCAGGAAAATTAAGGAAAGTTCCTTGGGGGAAGTTGTTATGGTCCACAGATTTATGTATTCTAAATTCAACTACAGAGGGAGAAATTTCCTGGTAAAATTTCCTCATCAATTTCTAGCATTGATTTTACAATTGCAAGTTGAGCTGCTCTATATTAGGTTCTGCAGTGTTTTTTTTCAAGTGGATTTGAAGCATCCAAAAAAGAAAATAACATGTCTTTCCTAGCCTGGAATTTTAAAACTTGTATGTCCAATGAGTGGACCAAACTTTACCTGTACCTCAATCACTTATGTACACAATCCTGACTTGTACCCTACAACTTTAAAACAAAATAAAATTATGTTTTAAAAAATAAATAAAACTCATATGTGTTTAAAAAGCAATCCTTTGGCAGGAAAAGAAAACTATAAGCTCAAGTGAAATTGTTCAATAACTTCAGAGCACTGGTTTGATTAAAGACTGCCTTCACAGGCAAAAGAGCATTGACTTCTAGAAGACTTTAGCAAATGTAGACATCCTTTTATTCTGCCTTGACTCAATGAAATAGGTACTATCTACTTCAATGTTTCAATAAACATGGAAAATTTCTCCAGTCCATGCTTGTATTTTAGTAAAAACGTTTAAGTTTAGCTTCTTTAATATTCAGAGAAAAATAAATGAACCTCTCTGGATGTAGATAACAAGTTGGATGTGCAGAGACAGAATGTAGATATGGTAGCAGTTAATTGAACTGAAATGGTTTCCATAGTATTTGCTCTTCACATAGAATTTTTCAACAGCTACAAAATGTACAAAATTCCCAGGATGCATATTAAGGGTACCCGTATCTGTTCAATTTATTTAAGACTGCTTCAATATTTCTTTTCTACTTCACTGTATGAAGGAAGAAATTCAAGAGCAAGAAAAAATGTGAAATTCATTGGAAATATAAAGTTGCATGAGAAATTATGGCACAAGAGAACAATTGTTGTTGCTTAATCTAAAGTTCAGTCTCTGCCATATGCTTACAGACTATTGTAGATTGTTTAAAAATTCATGTTTTCAAGTTTCATTTTATAATCATCAGTACAGTTAATGATTTTGCTACAAGTACATCTAAAATGAAATAAGAAATTTTCTAGTGTGGGGACTATTCAGAACCTGAGTGTTGGTACCAAACTGAAGACATTTGAGACTCAATGGATATAGGAAGAAGTCTTCTCAGAGCATCCCTTAACTCTCAAAAAGCAATAACTTTTGGAAAATGAGTCTACTATAAATTGCTCCCAGAAGAGAGATCAACAGTAAACCTAACCTAAATGCCATCTCCAGGGGAGTTTCATGGGCATGAAAACAGTAAGACCATGCACACCAACATAAGCATCACAAACTTTTTTGTCTTCCATTTGTTCTCCTAAAAATTCATTTGTCTTTCTTAAAATAAAAAAAAAATTGTTCTTCCCATAGAAGTGTTTCCTTTTCCCTACTACATTATGTATATAAGCCTCTAACTTTAACTATTTAATAAGCTAGCTTCTTCTTCTGTTAGCTCCTGTTTAGAAATAAACCTTTTTACTCCTGTTAATCTATATTTTGTCAGTTAATTTGCAGGCCTGCAGTATCTGAACACAAGAGGGTAGAAAAACAATTTTCCTCCCTAACACTAGAAATCAAGGCATGTAAATAGCATTACAAACATCAGGTATAAAGGATCTGAGAGAGAATTAGCTTTGTTAAAAGCAAAAATCATCAATGGCTTTCACATAGTATTCTGTAACTAAGGAAAATAATTTATATAATCACAAATACGTACAAAAAAACTTCCAATTTACATAAAACAAAGGGTTATCCACATATTTCTAGATTTTTTTAAAAAATGGAAAAACTAATATTTATGGTGGGAATGTGTTTTTTAGTGATATTTATTTAGCATTTATTTTTGATAAAAATAAATTTCAGAAAGGTAATAATTAAATGGAATAAATTCAAGTATTTACATCATAGCAAGTTGAATTTGAAGCTAAAATCCTCAATATGTTAAAGTATAATGTGTTAAAATATTATGATCATAGTTATGATTGCAGTATGTTTATTTTAGGCGCATACTTTTATATCTTTAGAAGTATAAGACTTTTTTGTAGTGCAGCAGTTAAATTTAAAAGTTGATTTTCTTTTCTAATACATATATATCACATCATCATTTTAATATGGCCTCTATTACTGCCAAAGACAAAATTCACTTTTGAAAAGAATATTATTCTAACTTACATAGTGTTTCTTATTTTTTAAGTATCTTAATATGTGATTTTATTGTATTCATAGCATGGGAATTCCAAGTAAAGGAAAGAAAAACTGCATGCTAAGAATGTTGTCCTTTATTTTTATGTTGAATCAGATATTCAGGAATTTACCTAACTGAAGACGAATTTCTTTAAAAGGTGCTTCTCAAAGTCTAAGTTTTTTTTCTTAAGAAAATCAAGCCTGTAAACAAAAGAGCAGAAATTGCTGAGACTTAAAGCTTTGTGCACGTTGATTACAAAATCATGTAAATCCTTAAAAAGCCATCATATTCCAGGTCGAGGTGGCAAGATTCGAGTCCTTCCAACACTACAATGCTACAGTTTTCCAAGGATTGGTTTGGCTTTGCTTTTCCATGGCTGTCTAGATGGACAGGAAATGTACAGACAAATCAATTCCATTTCCCTTATTTTCTGTAAGCAGTAGAGAAGGAACGTAAGATCCAATAACAGGTGATGTCTTAGGAGTTGAGCAAAAAATGCATAAAAGGAAGGATACCTATTCTGGACACATTTTATGGACAGAATAATTACAAAAGAGCAGCAATGATGTTTTTTACAGTGTTGAACAGCAAGAATATGATTTGCAAGCAAATAGCTAAGATGCAGATTATCTCAGTGGGTCTTAGAGCTAATTATCTGAAAAAATGTAAATGAATTCACAAAAAGGAAAAGATAAATCATGATTAATGTATAGGACAATCACAAAGAAGAACATTGGGGTCATTGACTTCAAACTCTGACTTCAGTTAAAATATTTTACATTTTCAGCAACATAGATATTAGTGAAAATTGTTTTGTAAATAATATATGCATGCTCTTTTACTAATTTGTAATTCAAATTTCAGCCAATTTAATAGGAAATAATCATATAAAATAATAAAAGGTCATAAGGAAGGATCTTGTCATCATGTTTCACTTATACAAATTGTTGTATCTAATCCAGGTTATTAAACTAAATTATGTTAAGAAGCACATATATAGAGAATATATATTCTTTGACTTTGCTAAGGAATTTTGGATCTAGGTAAGCATCATCCTTATAGAAACATTCCTGGAACAAGCACATTTATCATCTAAGCATCTCAGATACACTGTTTCTCCTCTTAATTCTAAACAAATACTACAAATATATTGTATTTCACTGTCCTCGTTTTCAGGACTACTTGGTGAACTCAGTGGGTGCTTTAATTTTGAAGGAAAACTGAGCTTCAACATAATTTCTTAAAGTTCCATAATATCACAGTCCAATGGACATACCATATAGATGGTCTCTCAGTATCAACTGCATTTTAGATAGAGACTTTAACATATATTGTGTCATAGTAGCTGATTCTAAAACTCTGAAAGATAAAACACCTCAAAGTAGATTTTACTTATGGTATATAAAGTGTAAGAGAGAAATAAAATAAAGACAATCGAGAGAGAAGAAGAACAAGAGGAAAAAAGAGAAGAAAAGGACAGGCAGGGCCAGGTGCGGTGACCCATTCTTGTAATCCCAGCACTTTGAGAGCCTGAAGCAGGAGAATTGCTTGAGCCCAGGAATTCAAGATCAGCCTGGGCAACACAGCAAGACTTAGTCTCTACAAAAATAAAATAAGATGCAATAGCCGGGCATGGTGGCACACACCTGTAGTGCCAGTTCCTTGGGAGAGTGAGGTAGAAGGATAGCCTGAGCCCAGGAGGCCAAAGATCTGGTGAGCTGATAATCATGCCATTGCACTCCAGCCTGGGCAACAGAGGAAGACCAACTTAGCATAGTGCTGCTTCATAAAGGGGTTAAATTCTACTGTGACTCTACCTTCCTTCTGTCAATAATCAATACAAACCATAATAAGATTTCCTCATACATAACAGAAAAAAGAGAGATTGATGTCATGGAGCCCAGCCATCTTCATCAGTAAATTTGATGACTTTTAAACATCCAAGAACCTGGATAGCAGTGACCAAGGTCTGGTCTCACTCAACTGCTTCCTTCTAGACTTAGTTGTCCTCTAGAGAATTGACTGCTTGTCCAGCATCTGCTAGAGTTCTCTGTCTCAATGTTTCAGAGCCCAGCTCCTGCTGACTGGCTTGTCATACTGCCACCCATATTGTGTGAAAGCATTTATGAAAGCCACATTTCAGATAAAATCATAACTTACCAAAATTTTATCTGAGTAATAAAGAAATCAATATCAATGCCATCATTCAAGAATGAAAACTGACCACATCAAATATCTAAAAGTAAATGTTGGCATATGATTTCTAGTTATGAAGATCGAATGTCTTAGAATTTCTAATTCATTCTCAACATCAAATATTCTAGCCTATGATTTTTATAACTATGTCCATGCCCAGTGAAAAAAGTGTGGTAACTCTTCTTATATCTTACCGAACTCTAAAATAATTGAATAATGACATAGAGGTTAAAGATACTAAAAAAAGAGCTAAAGATAAAACATAGAAACAACTTGACCAGAATAGTAAAAATATATTTTACCAAATATAAAAGATTTGCTGATGTTTACAATTTTGCCTCTGAACTTGGCTTTAAGTATCCTGCTAAAGTGAAAAGTGAAAACTAATTAGTTTACACGGCTTTTATTTTTTAAGTTTATTTTGTGGAGAATCATCTTGTTTGGGTCTAGCTGGCAGAAAAATATTCCACTGTAGCTTTGTTAAGGACAGAGTTGTTATTCAAATTGACATTTTAAAAATATGGAATTAGCCGGGCTCGGTGGCTCAGCCTGTAATCCCGCGCCTTTGGGAGGCTGAGGTGAGTGGATTGCCTGAGCCCACGGGTTCGAGACCCGCCTGGGCAGTGAGACCTCATCTCTACAATAAATCAAAAAATCAGCTGGGCGTGGTAGTGCATGCCTGTCATTCCAGCTACTTGGAAGGCTGAGGCGGAAGGATCGCGGGAGCCCAGCCGGTCGAGGCTGCGGTGGCCAGGAGCGGCCACTGCTCTCCAGTCTGGGCGACAGAGTGAGACTCCAGCTCAAAAAAAAAATGGAATTGCTATAATGCTAAAGTCATAACAGCCTTTAAGATATTTCTACAGGTAGGAAGTGTGACAACTTAGTTTATGTAGTTTGTTCTTGACAATCTAATTTAATATAGAGACAAAATGTTTTTATTTCAGCATAGAGAAATGGATGGTGAACATGCCCATTATATCTTCTCTCAAATATTAAATCTCTTCAAATATCAAATGCCTTTCTTTGTCAGGAGTTTAATGTCATTCAATTCATGACTGCATTCTTAAACATACTCATAGTATAGGCACTCTGTGCTGCTATATAAAGTGAAAGGCATATGCTTTAGATATGAGAGGCAAGCGAATTGTTATTACGCTATGAAAATTTAACTGCCAAACTTATATTCTCACCCAGACGCATTGTTATGGAAGTACCTTACGCAATGCTTAGAAAATAAATGCTTTATAAGCATTAAGTAAATCTGATTCTGAGACAGCCTAAAACACTGATCATTGGCCTATAGGCCTCAGGGGAGTCAAACAAATTCAAATGTGATAATTTTGGTAAACTATTCATAGACTTCCTAAGAAAGAAAACATACCCAGCAGACCCCAAGTAGTTGCTGAATTCATATATTGTAACCACTCTTTTAAAGGCCCTTGGTCTGTCAGAAAGAATCTAGGAATGAAATTCACAGCTGATACTCATGGTATGAACTCAGGTCTTCACAGTTAATTAATGTCTTTATTATTCAATAACAGATAGTACTTCAACTTTATGAGGATATAGAATTTGACAAAAGTAGTTTTTCCTCGCGATCTCAACAGAATGTCAGGTACAAGATACAACTTAAAGTTGATGATTGTCATTTAACAAATAATTATGGCCAGGGGCCAGGCAGGGTGGCTCACTTCTATCATCCCAGTGCTTTGGAAGGCCAAAGCATGAAAATTGCTTTTGGTCAGGAGTTTGAGACCAGCCTAGGCAACATAGCAAGACACCTATCCCTACAAATAAAACATGTAAGAAATTAGCTGGGTATGGTTTTGTGTACCTGTAGTCTGGAGGTTGAGGTAGAAGGATCACTTGAGCCCAAGATTTTGAGTATGCTGTGAATTATGACCATACCACTGCATTGCACTCCAGCCTGGGCAACAGAGGAAGACCTTGTCTCTAAAAACAAAAACAAACTGTGTGTGTGTGTGTGTGTGTGTGTGTGTGTGTGTGTGTGTGTGTGTGTGTGTGTGTGTGTGTACATATATATACAATATATATAATGTAGAAATATTTATATGTTTAATTTTTAAATAGCAGCATTTTCACTTTTACAAACTGGCTTTAGCCATGAGAAGAGCATTTAATGGAAATTTATCAGTCAGCCTCTCCAAGCAACTTTTCTCAGTAAACTTATTGTTTCCTTGTTTGTTGTTTATTCACTCTTATTTTAACACTACCGTAACTGTCTGGTCTGAAATATACATTGACCTTGCTGTGACTGTCTGAAATAGTACCTGAATCAATAACAGATAAAATGTTGTCTTAGTGTATCTCTTCATGGAGACAGCTTATATTAATGCAATATTAAAGGTTTGCCCTGTATCCAATTATCTCTGGTTAAGTATAAATTTTATTAAATATAAAGTATATTAATTATTTCTTAAGTAGTATTGATAACAGAAACTGCATCATTATTGCCACAATGCTGGAAATAGAATCTGACACATAAGAGGTCTGTTTTTTGAAATCTATAAATATCAAGAACATAATATAGTACACTTTAATTAAAAATTTAATTTTAATTTAATTAAAGTACACTTTAATTAAAAATTATGCCTGTCCCAAATAAACAAATATTCACAAATTATAAAAGTAAAAATGCTTAGATTCTGCAATATCAAAATAAAATTACTATCTATAAAAATTCGTAGTTTGGCTATTGCCTTCCTATACTCCTGTGTGGCCATGTGCTCTTTGAGCTATGGCCGTCGCCATGTTTCCTGGCTTTGGCCTCATTCCCCACCTTGGTGAGGTGAATCTCCTCTTTCTCACTCCTCTCTCTCTCTCTCTCTCTATCTCATTTATTTTCTAAATAAACTATGTTTTCTAATCTAATGCGGCACTGATTGCACACCAGACACCTACACCCCCAGTGGGCCTGGTCTAACAACATTCTGGAGGCCCAGCTGAGGGTGTGACCTAACAAACAAACATACAAAAAATTCTTAATTTGTTCCTAAGTGGCTTCTGGATATTCTAATAGCAGTTTTCTTTATTCACTTCAAAAGTAAAAGATTGTTTGCTTTTTTAATATAACTTAATAAATAGCAAAAAGCCTCTTCCATTATAATACAAGAAATGTAGTAAAACTGACTCCTACTTCATGTTCTATAAAGTAAAATCAGCACATTCATTCTGTGTAAAGAATCTGGCACTCTAAATTTTTTTTTTTTTTTTTTTTTTTTTGAGTTGGAGTCTTACTCTGTCGCCCAGACCGGAGTGCAGTGGCTGCTTCGGACCACTGCAGCCTCGACCCGATGGGCTCCGGCGATCCTTCTGCCTCAGCCTTCCGAGTAGCTGGAACTACTGGTGTGCACTACCACGCCCGGCTAATTTTTGATTTTATTGTAGAGATGAGGTCTTGCCTGCCCAGGCGGGTCTCGAACCCGTGGGCTCAGGCAATCCACTCACCTCAGCCTCCCAAAGGCACGGATTACAGACTGAGCCACCGAGCCAGCTGGCACTCTAAATTTTTCACTTACTTAATTGTAAGAAAGAAAGAAGGGAAAGGATAATTATAGAATAACTATTTTATTTTAGCTATTGAGTTTATAAAATATTTTACTAAAAGAACAATTATCTTTACAATATCTATCAATCAAGCAAAAGAAAAATCAATATATAAAGAACTAATAGTGTAGAACTGTGTGTCCAACAGGGAGTATACTTTATTACTTCAAGTATATATGCAATTTTAAAAATTCATAGTCCAAACAAGCTTCTCACTCCAAAAAAATTATAATTTCTTGATAATATTTCCATAACTTTTGTAGATGCATTACAGAGCTTGAAATAAAACAAGAAAAATGCCAAATGTTGAAAGTGCGACTTGAAAGTGTTCAACTAGTGGTAAGAAAGCACTGGATCTGGTTTTCATTTCAAGAGTATCTGCCAAAACCTAGTAACTTTGAGCTTTTGAAGACTGTACCAGACACAGAAAGAAGACTCCAAACATCGATAGGGCTCGTCTAAGGTAGAATTTTTGAGAGAACTCTGGAAAAATGGAAACCCAGAGGATTTCAGCAGTATTGTAGGAATGATATTTAAACAGTACAGACTAATATGGCTGTGACAACAGCTATGCCCAACATTTAGTGTAACTGTCCTGTGCTCATGTGATACCAGTTGTTAAGCATTTTGACTACTATTTATTTTTCAATGCATGGATGAACATTTAAAAAACCACGGTGACAAAATAGGCAAACAGAAAATGTATTTTCTTCATCTTTATGGTGGAGAGAAAAAAAATAATCCCTAGTATAACTGCCAACAGGCCCTCTTATGTTTCTCAAGTATCCACTAACAAAGTTCTCTTAAAACTAATAGTCAGTAATTCATATCAAATGTCCCCAAGTTATTAGTGTTTCTAAAAGCTTATGCTTGGTAGAGAAACATATTTGCAAATGTGTTGCAGATAAAGTTATAACAAACATATTTTCATAATTTAAAGTCACCAAATACAAAATGAAACAAGGCATCATTGCATGAAAACCACAAGAAACAATAGACAGCAGAATAAGATCTGCAGAAATATTCAATACTGAGACTATCATACATGGATTATGTATATATATGTATATATGATTGACAGATTTAAATTAAGGTTAAACATGATATTGTTCTATAATTGAATATATGAATAAGGAATAGGAAATTATAAAATGACCAGGATTAATAAGCAAGGAAACAAAGAGAACTTTTAACAATTAAAAAGTAGAATAATTGAAAGTAGTAACTGAGCAGTTTAGAAAACAGATTAGCTAGTCATAAACGAAGAAATAATTAGCAAATTGTAAAGTAGAGCTAAAGAAACTACCCAGATGACATCTCAGAGAGACAAGAAATAGTGAAATATGAATGAGAGGTTATGGCACTTGAGGATACTGAAAACTTCCTACATTTCTATAAATAAAATAAGGATAGAATGAGGGACAAACAAAATATTAAGGATAATGATTAAAGTTAATTTTTTTAAAATGATGAAAGATATCCATTCTAAAATTCAAGAAGTCTAAAAATACACACCTGGGCACATTAAAGTGAAACCAAAACCAAAAAAATGCCAAAATATATCCAAAAACACATTTAAGTTACCTAGAAAGGAATAACAACTGGACAGACAGGGATCTCCTAAATTAGAAGAGCAAAATCCTAAAAACACTAAATAGAGAAAAAATGGCCCTCATTCTATTATTCGTCCAGAATAAGCAGTTTTTCAAGAGGAAAAACAAAAAGACAGTTTATAAAAGATAAGTTTATAAAGGTAAACATGGAAATATTTTCTAAGTTATATTATAGCTAAAGAAAAAAATGTCATATCCTGATAAACCCATCATAAAGTAAAAGTATTCTAAGTCTACAATGCATTTATACATCTAACCTACAAAACATTATAACATTATAGCCTAGTCTGCCTTAAGCATGCTCAGAACACTTACATTAGCCCATGGTTGGCCAAAATCATGCAATACAAAGCCTATTTTATAATAAGTCATTAATATCGCGTGTAATTTATTGAGTACTGTACTAGAAGTAAAAAACCTATTGATTGATGAGTTCTTGAACTATGGTTTCTATTCAGTGTATATCAGTTTTGTGCCATTGTAAAGTAGAAAAAAAATGTTAAGTTGAACTACTGCAAGTTGGAAACCACTTGTTCATAGAACTCTGAACACAGTAATTTACAAATGCATATCACTTTTTAGTCTGTATGGATAAAATTAGACCACAAACTGTCCAAAGATTGGGACACATATATCATGTTCTTTGCCTTTATATTAAAGTGATTAAATTAGAATTCAATGACAACATATTTTGGAAAAATGAGATTTGAAATTAGAACAAAAAAGTATACATAGCTTATGTTGAAAAAAGATGAAAATAAAGCCTTTAAAATATTCAATTTTAATGAAAATATACACCAAAATTTGTAAGACACATCAAAAAAGTACTTACTCTAAAATGTATTACATTAAAGTCTTATTTTAGGAAAAATGCTGAAAATTAAAAATCTAAGTTTTCAAATAAAACATTAGAAAAAGAACAGTAGGAGAAGTGGCAAGATGGTGACAGGGCAACCCAGTCTCTGAAGCTCTCTGCAAAGGAGATTTGCAGTGGGTCTCTGACTCTCGCCCCGGGGGGCTGTGGACCCCAACATCACAGCCTGCTCTTCATATGGAACTCGGCCGTTGCCACCACTGGGACATCACAACGGACTGGACAGTCACTGCGACGCAAACGGTGCCATCACCGCCTCCGCCGCAGCCCCTCCCCCTGCCGCTGCTGCCGCCGCCACCACTGCCACAGCCTCTGTGATGGCCGTAGCACATCACACCACCTGGGTTCGAGGCGATCCACATCAAACCCCTTCAGGGAAGATCTGCTGAGATCGCTGCCACCTCTCCTGCAACCGAGACTGTCCTGCCCGCCCACCGTAAGGCTCCTGTTGCCTGCTCTGACGCAGGCAGCCATCTTGTTCCTGTCCGGCCCCAACCCCTCTGGGGCGAGCAGCTGAGATAGCACCACCTACTGGCGATTCAAGGTAACAACACCAAAACGGGAGAAACAAGCTTGATAAAGACATAGGCCAGAGTGCTGAATGGAGGGTAATCTGAACTGTCCCTCACAGTAGATCAGGGGCAACTGACCCTAACTGCAAACTAATTTACCAGCTTGAAAAGAAAACTAGAAATCAGACCTGAAAGGACATTGGACATAAACGAAATGTCTCAGAGTGTGCTTCATTGATTCTATTAGTTTAATGACTTAATTCCATTCCTACTGTATTGTTCCCTTTTTTCTTTTTTCCTTTTCTTCTCTCTATAAACCATATCTCTTATACAGGAACAGCACACTAACAAGGTAGTTGGTTGCTTGTATGTTAGCATCACTATATGTTTTATTTTTATTTTTTATTTTTTGTATGAGAGTTGGTTCATCTGTAGCTGTGGTCTATTGTTTTTATCTGTTTCAGTATAGGCCTCTCTCTCTATTTGTTGGCACACTTGTTTGCTTCCCCCCTTACCACTCTATCTCTCCACTCCCCTCTTCAACCCACTATCTGCTCCAACTCTCCCCTCAGCTAACCACATTTAATTTCATGGAGTAAACCTACAGCCCCACTGCATGGACAGATTCCAGGGCAGTGGGAAGTGGGTTCCACATTATCCACACACCTGTCAGCGAATACCATGACCTGCAGACAGTTTTTGAATCACAGCTCTCCCCTTAAGTAAATCAAAAAGTGCAAAAAGGACCACCTCCAACCTACAGTGCAACTCCAGAATTGAACAAAGTAAGAGGACATACATAAAGAATAGGAGATTGAACAAACAGAAGTAAAACCAATCCCTTTACCCCTGAATAACAGAATTAAAGAAGACGGTGACGTGGAGGGAAGGAAAAAGTAGGGAGGGGGAAAACCGCACAAATGAACAAAAACCAAAAGAAGAATATAGGTCTTACACAGACCTCTGGGAAATCAGACACTGAGAAAACAGATTCTGGAAGACAAACAATGAAGAGCCCCCAGAATGACTGGTTACATGCAACAAACCCAGGCATCAAGACAATAATGGAGAGAATTTAAAAAATTGAGGAAAGACAAGAAGAAAATAAGAAGGAGCTGATGTCAAAAATAACAGCAGTAAAGAATACTGTGATGGAAATGAACAACAGACTAACAAGCATGGAAAGCAGAATCAGCCAAGCAGAAGAAAGAATCTCAGAGCTCGAACACCAAAACACAGAACTAACCCAAACTGTCAAAAGCATAGAAAAGAAGCTCAACAAGACAGAACAAAACCTGCAAGAGATGAATGATCACTTCAAGAGACCAAACCTAAGAGTAATTGGGCTTCCTGAGGCAGAGAGAGAAACAGAAGCCACACTGGAACAAACATTTCATGAAATCATTCAAATAAACTTTCCTCATCTCATTAAGGATGAAAAAATTCAAACACAAGAGATTCAGAGAACCCCTGCAAGACAACAAATGAGAAGACCAACTCCCAGACACATAATAATTCGCCTAAACACAGTAGCTATAAAAGGAAAAATCCTAAAGGCAGCAAGAGAAAAAGGCCAGACTACCTAACAGGGAAAACCAATTAGAATAGCAGCAGATTTATCCACAGAAACCCTTCAGGCCAGGAGAGTCTGGAGCCCTATCTACAAAGTTCTAAAAGAGAAACAGTATCAACCAAGAATAACCTACCCAGCCAAACTAAGCTTCATTAGTGAGGGAGAATTGAAATCTTTTCCAGATATCCAATCCTTAAGAACCTACGCTGCCACCAGACCACCTCTACGAGAAACACTTAAGAAAGTACTGAACACAGAAGGAAAAGAAAAAAGAACAACAGCATTCTTCACAAGAGTACAGGCAAAAGATTAAAAACACAAATGAACCAACTCCAAACCCAAAAAAAGACAACAAATAAACAGGAACAACTCTGTAAGAACCTTATGACAGGGATCAACTCTTGCATTTCAATTATTAGCCTGAATGTGAACAGGCTAAATGCACCACTGAAAAGATATAGAATGGTAAAATGGATAAAATATTATCAGGCAACAATCTATTGCCTTCAAGAGACTCACCTCACTAGAAAGGACACCCACAGACTCAAGGTAAGAGGATGGGAAACAAACTTTCAGGTGAACGGAATACAAAAGAAAGGAGGAGTAGCAATGTTAGTTTCAGACAAAATACCCTTCAAGCTATTAAAATTCAAAAAAGATACAGAAGGCCACTACATAATGATAAAAGGCTCAATCCATCAACAAGAAATATCTATCCTAAACATATATGCACCCAACATAGGTGCGCCAACATTCATAAAGCAACTTCTTGGAAAACTAAAGAAAGATATTGACTCTAACACTATCATAACTGGGGACTTTAATATCCCACTCACAACCCTAGACAGATCATCAGGACAAAAAAAACAGCAGGGAGATCTGGAACCTCAATATGACTTTGGACCAAATTAACTTAATTGATACCTACAGAACACTCCATCCAAAGATCACAGAATATACATTCTACTCATCACTGCATGGAACGTATTCTAAGATCGACCACGTAATTGGCCATAAATCAAGCATAAGCAAATTTAAAAGGACCAAAATTCTTTCAAGCAACTTCTCGGACCACAGTGGAATAAAAATAAACATTGACACCAACAAAGTCCCCCCAAAACCCACAAAGACATGGACACTAAACAGCATGATGCTAAACAACTCCTGGGTCATGACGAAATCAAAACAGGGATCAAAAGATACCTGGAAACAAATGAAAATGAAGAAACATCTTACCAAAATCTCTGGGATGCCCTGAAAGCTGTAGTAAGAGGGGAATTTATATCCCTACAAACACACATGAAGAAAATGGAAGGAACAGAAATTCACAATCTAACAAGCCACCTAAAGAAGCTGGAAAAGCAAGACCACAAAAACCCTAATTTCAGCAGAAGAATCCAGATCACCAAAATAAAAGCCCAAATCCAGGACATAGAAGACAAAAAGATAATACAAAAAATCAATGAAACAAAAAGCTGTTTCTTCAAAAAGATAAATAAGATTGATGGTCCCTAGCTAGACTGACCAAGAAAAAACGAGAAAGAAACCAAATAAGCACAATCAGAAACACAAAAGATGAAGTCACATCTGAACCTGAAGAAATACAAAAGATCATTAGAGACTACTACGTACACTTGTATGGAAACAAACTTGAAAACCTTAAGGAAATGGAGGACTTTCTGACATCACACAACCTACCTAGGTTGGAACAAGAAGAAATGAGACCCTAAATAGACCAATAACAATCAAGGAAAATGACTACGTAATAAGAAAACTTCCTACAAAAAACAGCCCTAGTCCAGATGGCTTTCCAGCAGAATTCTACAAGACATTCAAGGAGGGGCTGATACCAATCCTGCTGAAGGTATTCCAGGCGATTGAAAAAGATGGAACTCTCCCCAAATCATTTTACGAAGCCAACATCACATTGATACCCAAGCCAGGTAAATATCCAACAAAGAAAGAGAACTACAGGCCAATGTCTTTGATGTACATAGATGCTAAAATTCTCAACAAGATCCTAGGAAACCGGATTCAGCAATACATCTCAAAAATCATCCTCCATGACCAAGGAGGCTTCATTCCTGGGATGCAAGGCTGGTTCAACATTCGTAAAACCATAAATGTAATTAAATACATCAACAGATGTCAAAACAAAAACCACATGATCATATCATTAGATGCAGAAAAAGCTTTTGATAAAATCCAGCACCCCTTCTTGATAAAAACCCTTGAACATCTAGGCATACGGGGAACATACCTCAAAATAGTAAACGCCATCTACAAGAAACCCACAGCCAGCATACTCCTAAATGGACAAAAATTGGAATGAATTCCCCTGAAAACTGGAACAAGACAAGGATGCCCACTCAAACCCCTCCTGTTCAACATAGTATTGGAAGTCCTGGCTAGAGCAATCAGAGTAGAGGAGGCAATCAGAGGTATTCAAATAGGAAAAGAGGAAGTCAAGTTATCTCTCTATACAGATGATATGATTGTGTACCTTGAAAACCCAAGAGAATCTGTCAAAAGCTTCCTTACATTGATAAAGGCCTTTGGTAAATTCTCAGGATACAAAATAAATGTACAAAAGACAATCGCATTTCTCTACACCGATAATAAACAAACAGAAACCCAAATAAAAAACACAATTCCATGCACAATAGCCACAAAAAAAGTGAAATACCTTGGCATCTTCCCAACCAGAAACGTGAATGACCTTTACAATGAAAATTACAAAACACTGCTCAAAGAAATCAAAGATGACATGAACAAGTGGGAAAATATCCCATACTCATGGATCGGAAGAATCAACATTGTGATTCTGTCCATCTTACCTAAGGAAATCTAAAAATTCAATGCAATACCCATTAAATTACCAACAACATTCTTCTCAGACCTAGAAAAAACAACACAGGAATTCATATGGAAACACAAACATCCAAGAATAGCCAGAACAATCCTCAGCAAAAAAAGGCAAAGCAGGTGGTATCATATTACGAGAGTTCAAACTTTACTATAAAGCTACAATCATCAAAACAGCTTGGTATTGGTACAGGAACAGGCATATAGATCAATGGAATAGAATTGAGATTCCAGAAGCAAAACCTCAATTTCTCAACCAACTCATCTTCGACAAAACCCCACCACCTACCACTGGGGAGAGGAAAACCTATTCGGTAAATGGTGCTGGGAAAACTGGCTGACCACATGCAGAAGATTGAAACAGGACCCCTATCCATCCCCATGCACAAAGGTTAACTCCAAATGGATCAGAGACCTAAATGTAAAACCTCAAACCATAAGAACCTTAGAAAAGGAGGAAATACCCTCATGGAAATCGAAACTGGCATCCAATTCCTGTATAAAACCCGAAACCCACAGGTCATAAGAGAGAAGATAGACAAGTGGGACCTTATTAAACTGACAAGCTTCTGCAAGGCCAAAGAAATCATCAAGAGAGCAGGGAGACAGCCTACAGACTGGGAAAAAGTATTTGCCAACTCTAGGTCTGACAAAGGCTTAACATCCTGGATCTACAAGGAACTGAAACGTACTGAAAAGAAGAAAACAAACAACCCCATTATAAAATGGGCAAAAGATATGAACAGACACTTTACAAAAGAAGACATCTGAGCAGCCAACAAACACATGAAGAAATGCTCAACCTCACTAATCATCAGGGAGATGCAAATCAAAACCACACTGAGATACCACCTAACTCCAGTCAGAATGGCAATTATCAACAACTCAAAAAATAACAGCTGCTGGAGAGGGTGTGGGGGAAAGGGAACGCTTCTACACTGTTGGTGGGAGTGTAAACTAGTGCAACCTCTGTGGAAAGCAGTGTGGCGATTCCTAAAAGCTCTAAAAATCGACCTTCCATATGATCCTGCAATCCCCCTACTGGGAATATACCCTGAACAACTCAAATCACTCTATAAAAAAGATACCTGCACACGTATGTTTATCGCAGCGTTGTTCACAATAGCAAGAACCTGGAAACAATCATGCTGCCCATCAAAAGAGGACTGGATTAAAAAAATGTGGTACATATACATGATGGAATACTGTGCAGCCATAAAAAAGAACAAAATCATGAATTTCGCAGCGACCTGGATGGAACTAGAGTCTATAATACTGAGTGACCTCTCACAGGAACAAAGATCCAAGTATCACATGTTCTCACTCATATAATGGACCTTGAACATCCAATGTAATACTATAAGAAAATGACTGATGGTACTGGGAAACTATGAGGGGGAGGGGGATGGGATTAACAGTAGCAAATATCTGTCTGGGGATGGGAAAACATCTCTTATCAACAGGGTGCCTAAATGAAACATAACTCTACACCTAATCCTTAACTGTACCCCACAAAACCATAATAAAAAATATTGATTAATAAAAAAGGAGACTATACTGGTGAAAGCAGAAAATAATAAAATAGAAAATTACATAAAATAAAAAAATTAAACCAGTCAAATGTTTTTAAAATACAATAATAAACTTAACAAAATATTTTGGCAAAATATTCAAGAAAAAAGAAGAAAGATAAATTGGCAATATTAAGATAAAAAATACCGACATTGTAGGAATTAAAGATATATTATTTTTAAAATTGTATTCCATTAAATTTGACAACTTAAAATAAAATATTTAATAGAAAACACAACTTATTGCCACATCTTTAAAATTAAAATTAACATTAAAAATATAAGAAATAAAGTGAGGACCAATGGAGGCCCAAACTTCACCTGTACGATGGTCACTTATGTACCTAACCCTAAATTGTACATCACATCTTTAAAATAAAAATTAAAAAAAAAGAAAACACAGCTTATTGACACTGAATCATGAAGGAATGGGAAAAGAAGAAGTTATGAATATTAGCATTATTGAAGCTTTAGTTTAATATCTTTCCACCAAACTAAACATACAAAAACCCAGGCCTAGATCATTTTCAGATCAACTCCAGCAAATATTTAAGATACAAATAATTCCATACTTACACAAATTCATCCATAAGAAATAAAAATTGGAAAATTCAAATCACTTTGTTATATGGCCCAAAGAAGAACTATGAGAGGAAGACAATGACCAAACTATGAATATATTTATGTATGTATGTTTGTATGTACAGAGACGAACAGAGGTAGAATTTTATTTTTGTTAGAGGGATCTGTTTCATCACAATAGAAATAACATTGTATTGTATTGAAATCTTAAGAAAAAGTTTACTTTATATATTATTTTTCTATAAAATGGCATTTTTGTCAAATGAATATTTTGTATTAGTTTTATTGTTAAGTCGTGTAACAAATTCATAAATAAAATGCAGATTGTAATGAATGTAAATATATATTAAACAAACAGATTTTATAAAGCATTAAATCAGGGATTTTTTAAAATTCATGATGAATGAATTGGTAAAATAATACATTTGACTCTCAATCCGAGGAAAAATCAAAATTCATAAGCTCAGCACATATTTTATTTTTGGAAAGTCTGCCAAAGAAATGCTTGAAATTATTTTATAAACATTATAAACTCATCTCTACAGTTCTTGTACTTTTAAGAAAACATGTATACACTAACATATACATAATGATAAACATTTTATTTCTAAAATTTGTGTGTGTGTGTGTGTTGTTCACTGCTTTACCTTGGTTTACATAGACTCTATATGTTGAAATAAAGTACATTCATTCAATTTTTTTCTTTGAGTCACAGACTCGCTCTGTTTTCCAGGCTGGAGTGCAGTGGCAGGATCTGGACTCACCTCATACTCAGCCTCAATCTCGTAGGCTCTGGTGACCCTCAGCCTCAGCCTTCCAAGTAACTGGCACTACAGGCACATGCCACCATGCCTGGCTAATTTTTTTTATTTTTTTTGTAGAGACGAGGTCTCACCATATTGCCTAGGCTACTCTTGAACTCCTGGGTCCATGCAAACCACCCACTTCACCACACTTCATCCCAAAGTGCTGGAATTACAGGCATGAGCCGCTGCGACTGGTCAGATTTATCCAATTTTATAGTGTAGCTATAATTGGAAATAACTTTTGATAGAGTAAGCGAGAAATGCAAATTAACAGAGGATAGGGTTTCAAAAATAAATATAGAGTTGACCCTTGAGCAACAAGGATTTAAGCTGCAGCAGTCTACTTAGACACAATTTTCTTCTGCCTCTGCCACCCCTGAAATAGCAAAATCACCTTTTCCTCTTTTTCTCAACCTACTCAATGTGAAAATGATGAGAATGAAGATCTTTATGATGATTCGCTTTCACAAATAAATGGTAAATATATTGTCTTTTTCTGACAATTTTTAATATTTTCCTTTTTCTACCTAACTTTATTGTAAGAATTCAGTCTATAACATACAGAATATATGTTAATTGACTATTTATGTTATTGGTAATGCTTCCAACTAACAGTAGGCTAGTAGTAGTCATAGTAAACTTTTTGAGAATCGAAAGTGAGACTTACAACACACCTGACACCACTGTCCACCATCTCCCTTGCTCATCCAAGTTCAAGGATCAGTTGTATTTGCAAGTCATTATGTATCATTTAAATATGTAAAAATACCTATTATAGTATCAGAATTTTCAAGAAGAAACTTGTTAAATTTTGTACTGAAAATAAATATATTTTAACATTTATCTTAAAATTTAATTCACTTCAATTTTTTGTCAATAATAAATAGAAGCTGGGTTCGGTGGCTCAGCCTGTAATCCCGTGCCTTTGGGATGTTGAGGTGAGTAGATTGCCTGAGCCCGCGGGTTCGAGACCTGCCTGGGCAACTTGGCGAGACCTCATCTCTACAATAAATAAAAAAATTAGCTGGTCGTGGTAGTGCACGCCTGTAGTTCCAGCTACTTGGAAGGCCGAGGCGGAAGGATCGCCAGAGCCCAGCAGTCGAAGCTGCGGTGGCCGGGAGCAGCCACTACACTCCAGTCTGGGTGACAGAGTGAGACTCCAACTCAAAAATAATAATAATAATAATAATAATAATAATAATAATAATAAATAGGTCTGAGTGTACTATTTTAAAAATAGTGTCGTAGGAGCAACTGCTGTTTTTGTTAATGTTTTTATTGTATTAGTGTGATTAGAAACTGACTCAAATTATGAAAATTAAACTAATCTGAGGACTAAGTTCATTTAAAATTTAGAAGCATATTTTAGATTAAAATTCTACTGCATCCTAATACATATAACTGCATACATGAAAACTCATTAATTCCTAAAAATTAAAATATATAAGTAAACAGCTAAACCTTCAGCTAAAAAACAAAGGTTTTGATTTTTATGGTCTCATTTTGTTGCATGTTTCTTTCAATTTACTACATATAATTGCTACCTATCATTTTAAATGTTAACATTTGTCTCAAGTTTACCATGATACAAAATATTTCCTTATATCATCTTCCCTGGATGCTCAAGTCTCTGACAACGGCATACAATTTGCATATAACCTATGCACATTCTGCATACTTTAAATTATCTCTAGATTACTTATAATACCTTATACAATGTAAATGCTATGTATAGTTGGTATACTGTATTGTTTAGGGAATAATTACAAAACCAAAAAATTCTGTACATATTCAATACAGATGCAACCATCTATTCTTTTCTTTTTTCTGAATATTTTTGATCCATAGATGGTCTAACCTGATATGTGGAACCCAAGAATACAAAGAGTTGACTGTATTACATTTTTTTCCACTGAGCCCATTACTGCCTCAATGCTCTTCAGTCCGCATCTCAGCTCTGGCAAAGCAAGACCAAAGCAACCAGTAACTACTCCATGGAGCTAATCAGAGTCAGAATCAGCATCTCACAAAGAGAACTTACTTGTTAATTTTATGGCCTTTCCAGGTACTTCAAGAATTCCTGTTGAATCTATTTTACCCTTAGCTAATTAGGATCTGATTACAGGGAACACTAAGGACTAAAGAGACCATTCAGGACTTTAAGAAGGCCTGTCCGAAATCTAGGATGACTTTGTCAGCTGTAATTCCCCAGCTAAAGCTACTTTGGTCTCAATTTATATTCTAAGTATCATTAATGCAACCTTGAAAATTTAAAACTAGCTAGAACTGCTGAGTACCTACCTTGCTCCCAACATCTTCTTCAAAACATGGTCATGATCGAGATTCCTCAGAATAGAATGCTTTCTAAAACAGTTGTCCCCAGTTTTTGGATTGCACATACAAAAACACTCTCCCCAAAACAAATTAATGAGTCAATATAATAAAGCAGCCAACGTTTTGTTACATTAAGATAGTCAAACAAAGAGAAATTAATCAAGTGGCAAAACTTACCGCTCTTGCTTCATAAAATAAATGAAACTTTAGCATAAAAGAGAGAGTGATGTCATCTCAGAATACTGAACAACTGGAAGATTTGTATTATCCCATATAAATACTCATTTTGTTAAGAGCTTGTAAAAATTCATGATCGGTCTACATATACATTTGACATGAAAACATTGAATCTCTCAGGTAAGATAAATATAAACAGTAATCACTCAAGGGAAGCAGCTTTTACAATTTTCACTAATACATGCTATTCTCCTGACTTCCTCTCTTCTGTAGCCCTCATCTTGTTTTGTTACAATTAAAAGAATGAAAATCACATTGATTTCAACTCCGGTATTCATCACTCTCATTTCTATCTCTACATAGTTTAATGGGATAGTTATATAAATGAAGAAGTCTCTTCATTGAAACATTTCATTCAATGCTTAGAGATCAGTCAAGTAGACAATCAATAAAATTAATTCAATTAAGTAACTGTTTACAAGTTTTGTTTATGTTTATATAAGGATATGTTCTTAAGGGCCACTCTTAAGTCACTGGCAAATATGATCCTTTGAAATCAGCTAGTCTATCTTGTGAAACTGGTGATTATCAAAAAGACAAAATAGCACTGCAACCCAGTTTCTTGGGATCTATACTACACAAGCCAAAAAGCTCAGAGACATCCTGAAACTTCATAAACTGGAAAGCAACAACATAGAGCTTTAGAGACAATAATATGACACTACCACCTTCAAACAATGTTTGTTTTCTTATCTAATACATTGTATACCACAAAAATAACTACAAAACCTAATACATTGTGCCCTCAAATCTGAAAACAATGATCTAAAAAGACTTACTTATATAATGTTTATTTATTGGTTAGATGCTATAACTATGACCTCAAGACTATATCAAAAATGCAGCAATAAAATATTTATTAACATCATTAGTAAAGGTCAGATAAAAATATATATATATAAGATATATGTGTTTGAAGCAAACAAATTTGGAATTCCAAGTCAAAGCATATGTAATTATATTAGAGATGAGCAAATACTTAAATAAGTAAAAGGATAAAATATTATAATAAATTTTAAAAGATATTCTATCAACCACTGGTAGCCAAGATATCTTTTTAATAAGGCATAAAATATGAAAGCCAAAAAGGAACAGACAAGCAAATATAACTACAGATGAACGAAGTACATATATGAACATATGTATGCATACACACAAAGACACCATAAATGAAGTCAGACTTAATGCCATAGAATGGAGGGAGAGTTTTGCAACACATATAAACCAAAAGAAACTATATTGTTAATGTATAAAGGGATCCTGCACATTAACGAGGAAAGGACAACCTAATAGGAAAAATAAAAAACATACTGAACAGATAGTTTACAGAGAAGAGTGAAAATCTCCAATAAACTATGGAGACTAGATATGCAAACTCTCTAGTATTCAGTAAAATGCTAATTAAAACAGCAACAAATATCATTTTGCCCATCATATTGAAAAAGTTTTAAAAAAGAGTTAGTGTTGGCAAGTCAAAATACAACAGATGCTGGCATGGGTGTGGAGAAAAGAGAACACTTCTACACTGTTGGTGGTAGTGCAAATTAGTCCAACCTCTATGGAAAACAGTGCAGCAATTTCTAAAAATTGACCTTCCATATGACCCAGCAATCCCTATCCTGGGAATATACCTGGAGGAACTTAAATCAGTCTACAAAAAAGATACCTGCATAGCCATGTGTATTGCCACACTATTCACAATAGCAAAAACAAGGAACCAACTCTGTTGCCCACCAATAGAGGACTGGAGAAAGAAAATGTGGTACGTATATATATTGGAGTCTTATGCAGCCATAAAACAGGGCAAAATTAAGGACTCTGCAGCAACTGGATGGATTTAGAATCCATCATACTTAGTAATCCATCACAGAAACAAAGAACTGAATACCACGTGTTCTCACTCATAAGTGGGTCCTGAACTTTATCACAATGCTACAAGGGAGGGATCAGTAGTAGTGGGACACTGCCTGGTGAGGGAGGGAGTGGGGAAGGCATGTGTCATAACAAAGGGTACCTGATCCTAAACCAGGGAAAGTGAGGACCAGTTAGAAGTTCAAATTTCGCCTGCACATAGACTACTCATGTATCTAATTCTGCCTTGTACCCTACATCTCAATAATAAAATAATGAGAAAAAATAAATAAAATTGTAAAAGCATTAACATCCAGTGTCAGTGAGGATACTGGGAATTGGGCACTTTTATACATTGCTTGGAAAATGTAAGGTACTATAGTTATGGTAAAAAAAAAAAATACCAACATAGGCCTGGTGTGGTGGCTCGTGTCTATAATCCCAGCACTTTGGGAGGCCGAGGGAGAGGATTGCTTGAGCCCAGACATTTGAGACCAGCCTGGGCAACATAGTAAGATCTTGCCTTTACAAAAAATTTAACCAAGTGTGATGGCCCAGCTACTAGGGAGGCTGAGGCAGAAGTGTCATCTAAGCCCAGAAGGTCAAGGCAGTGGTAAGTCTTGATCATGCCACTGCACTCCAGCTTGAGCAACAGAGTGAGATTCTTACTCAAAAAGCAACAACAACAACAACAAAAAAGAATATTAATGCACTTCTTTAAAATATAATTCGAATCAAAATAAAATTGAAACATTTAAAATAATAAATAACAGTAACTTATTTCAATGATCTGAAGAGTAGATTAGTAGAGTAGTTACCAACTGATGATAGCAATTAATTACTAAAGTAACTGTTATTTTAACAACCTATAGAAATGGAAACCCACATATTCTGTAGGACGATGTAAATGGGAAATAAAATAATAATCCAAAGATTACTCAATATCTAAATCTTGAGCTATTTAAGGCAGTTGAAGAATCAAATATTTAAATGAGCTAAATTTTGCCTCTGTAATACCCATTTTCCCATGTGTCCCTGAATAACAAACTCTCCCTTTTGAATATTCTCATACATTCAATCATGTTGTAGCCTAGTGTTGCCATGGTAAGAAACATTTTGCTTCTTTTGGGTAATTTTATATCTACAAACTGATTGATTAGGCATTTATCTCACAATTTTGCTGTATAAAAGCCCACCTTATACACTTCATTTCCAAGTTCTTAGAGGCATTTTATCACAGTTCTCCAAATTTTGACAATAGGCTCTATTGCTACTCTTTAGAGAACACGTTTAACACATGCACCCATATTTTTTAGATTCATTTCTGAATCATGCCAGTCTTATTCAGACACATTCAGCATTTGTACTTTCTAACTGTGAAAAATAAAACATTATTTACAAAGAAGAATTGTCATAATGCAGTAATATTTTACTAGTATTCACAGAATATACAAAAAAGTGATTCACAACATTGCATTCAAAATACTTGTACTGTTCCCTTGACTCATTAAATCTAGGCTATAGAAATGTCAGCAAAGATCCATTTTCAAAGACATAAAACAGAGTCTCTAAATGAGGATGGAAACTATTATCTGAAAATGTGGCTCTATACTTAGAGAAAATAAAAAACATAATTATTTTATCCTTCTACCTTAAATATTTAGCAAGACGTAGAGTTAAACATTTCTTTGCTCTAAAACTGTCAAATACAGTAAAAATGACATGAAATATTTCACATTCTAAGATGAACCACTAACAGTTGGAACAAATAGAATGTTGTCTTTGGATGCTTACTGTTACCAATGGGGTTTGGTAGACTTCCCTACCTCATAGTACAAGTAGAGGATCACTAGCCCTCTCTTAGCTTCTTTTCCTTCTATATCAAGGGTCCCAAGACCCCAGGTATGGGTCTTTAGCCTGTTAGGGACTGGGCCCCACAGCAGGAGGTGTGAGGAGCAAGGAGCAAAGCTTCATCTGTATTTACAGCTACTCCCATTGCTGGCATTACCACCTAAGCTCCACCTCCTGTTAGATCCACAGCAGCATTAGATTCTTATAGGAGCATGAATTGTAAACTACATATGAGGCATCTAGGTTATGTGCTCCTTCTGAGAATCTAATGCCTGATGATCTGAGGTAGAGCTGAGGCAGTGATGCTAGTGCTGGGGAGTGGCTGTAGATACACATTAACATTAACAGTGAGGTTTGACTTCACAGAGACCATAATAAATCAATTGCTTATAGACTCATATCAAAACCCTATTAGTGAGTGGTAAGTGAATTGGTGTACTGGTGGCAGGCTTTAAGTCAGAATCTGACACTTATTTAAATCCATGCATGGCCTGCCCATTATTTTATTTACCACTTCCAACTGTGCCTCTTTCCTGTACTGCACACTTGTCTCAGTCAGAGTTTTTGTAAGCTCACAAGTTAACCCTTTCCAAAATGAGTAAAAAACAAATGTCACTGGAAAGCTTCTTTGAAGCATTATGGTTAGTTGTACAATTATTTCATTATATATTATAATGTAATAATAATAGAAATAAAATACACAATAAATGCAATGCGCTTGAATCATTCTGAAACCATACTCCTGCCAGTCCCTTGTCTGGAAAATTGTCTTCCACAAAAGTGGTCCCTGATGCCAAAAAGATTGGGGATCACTGCTATATGGAATGGAAAGGCAAAGCCAATGCATTGCCTTTTAAATTTAGAGTTCAAGACTCTAATTTAGCCATCATCTCCCTCTTAATTCTAATCATGTAGATTAGGCAGATAGGGCCTGAAGGCTGAAGGTAGATGGGTTTCCCTGCTTCCTGTTAAATTTTAGGGGATGCTGCTATAGTTCCTGGCAGCTCTCTTAAATACATTTTAGTCCTCAAATTTAGAACCCAGTTGTCAATTTGGAACTAATAGGGCAAGTCCTACTCCCATCTAAAACACTGTGGTAGTCTAATTATTCAAACCAAAGCATCCATTACTGCACAAAACAATGATGTCATGTCACCAAATAGATGATTGGTAGACTGGACATAACTTGTCCTTTCCATTCAAAATATTCAACACATAACTGAATTGGTGATCACATTTTCTGAACAATGCCACAAAATGTTATTTTCAGATGGAGTATTTTCTTAACAAAGGTGAATATGTAAGTTACAATGTATTAGAAAAATTTAACCTTTTTTGCTCTAGAATTTGGCACCCATGTGCACAAGAATATCTGCCATTCTTACTGGGGTACCTCTTGGGAAAAGGCAGCAGAGATCAGCTGCCCCTCAGCACCTGGCATGTGGCCTGACCTCATCATCTGTGGCAACAAGCTAGGAACTGGCAAGTGGAGACTGTGGAGAAAGCAAGGGGAGGAAATCTGGAGCTGAGCCCCACCAGAGGAGAAGACATGGGCTGATCCATTTGTCCCGGATCCTGGGCAGAGACCTGCTTAACATATGCAATACTGAGCATCCTGCATGCTGAGACTCAGAAGTAATCTCTGCATAGCCTTTGGGATCAACCATTGTTGGCCTAGAGGGGATATTTTAGGTGCACAATACCAGAGAGAAAGCACCAGCTTGGAAACTTCCCACCCCCAACAGTGAGTGATTCACAGATGCATATAATTGGAGTGGGAGATATAGGAGAAGATGAGTGTGGGGGTATACATATGTTCGCACCACATGGACCCCACTCAGAAAATATGGCAATCTGCAGGTTACTTCTGTACTATAGCTTTCCCCATCACACCTTAGTCAAATCTCAAAGCTGCAAAAAGACAGCACACACACACACCCACACACACACCTGAAGCCTGGCTTCACATTTGAAAAAATCCAGAGACTCCACCTAAGGAAGCATAGAGTGTTGAGCAAACTGAAGTGAAAGTTATCTCCTCTCCTACTGAGCAATGGAATTAAAGAGGAATAAAAGGGGGATGGATCCATCACAAATGAAGAAGAAACATTGGAAGAACACAGTATGGAAGAACACACCCTGGAAAGACAGTGACAGAGAATACAGACTTCAAAATGCAAACAATGAGGAGCCCCCAGAATGACTGGTCTCAAATCACAAATCTAGATTTCAAGGTATTATTCATCAAGGATGAATAAAAATGAAGAAAAGCAAAAAGGAAGAATGAAAGAGTTGATAACTGAGATGACAGCAATAAAGAAGACAGTGAACAAAATAAATAACAAACTGACATGCATGGAAAGCAAAATTAACCAAATAAAGAATCTCAGAGCTTGAAGATTGAAATATGGAACTAATCCAAACTATTAAAAACATAGAAAGGAAACTTAAAAAGATGAAAAAAGTCTCCAAGAGATGGATGATTATACTAAGAAGTCAAACTTATGCCTAATCAGCATTCCTGAGGCAGAAAGAGAGACACAGAACACCTTGGAAAAAAAACATTCCATGAGGTTATCCAAGTCAGTCCCTTATCTCATCAGAGATGTGACCATGCAAACACAGATTCAGAGTACCCAGTGCAAGGCATCAAATGAGAATACCAACTCCCAGACACATAGCAATTTCATTACGCAAAGTAGGTATAAGAGAAAAAAATCCTTAAAGTAGCAACAGAGAAAGGTCAGACTACCTACCAGGGAAGAACAATTAGAATAGCAGCAGACTTATCTACAGATACACTACAAGCTAGAAGAGACTGGACTCCAATCTTCAACGTTCTCAAAGATAAGCAATTTCAACCAAGAATTTCCTACCCAACTAAGTTCAGCTTCATTAGTGACAGAGAATTAAAATCCTTCCCAGACATCCAATTCCTAAGAGATTATTCTGCTTCCAGACCAACTCTACAGGAGACATTTAAGAAGCACAGAAGAAAGAAAAGAAAAGAATGATGCACACTTCCCAAGAGAACAGGAAAACACAGAATCATCAGAGAATACATCATGACTGAAAGCATAAAAACACATACATTAACCCAAAAGCTAAAAGAAAGTAAACAAACAAACAAAATTCATAAGAACCCCATAACAGGGATAAACTCTCACATCTCAATAGTTAGCCAGAACATGAATGAACTAAATGCACCACTGAAAAGACAAAGAATGGCAAACTGTATAGAAAAGCAAGACCCAATATTATGCTGACTCCAGGAAACATATCTCACTACAAAGAGCACCCACAGGTTCAAAGTTAAAGGACAGAAAAAAAACTTTCAGGCAAATGGAAAACAAAAGAAGGGAGGGGTTGCGATTTTAATACCACACAAAACAATCTTCAAGCTATCAAGAATTTAAAAAGATACAGAAGGACATTACATAATGAAAAAGGTTCAATCCATCAACAAGAAATATCCATCCTAAATATATATGCACCCAATACAGGATCACCTGGATTTATAAAGCAACTACTAAGTAAACTAAAAAATGATATTGACTCGAACACTATAATAACTGGGGTCTTAAGTCCTCCACTAACAATCCTAGATAAATCATTGAGGAAAAAATTTAATAAGGAGATCTACAACCTCAGCTTGATGTTTTACCAAATAGACTTAATAGATACTTACAGAACAGTCTATACATTCTATTATTTATTTATTTATTTATTTATTTATTTTGAGTTGGAGTCTCACTCTGTCACCCAGACTGGAGTGCAGTGGCCGCTCCTGGCCACCGCAGCCTCGACCTGCTGGGCTCCGGCGTTCCTTCCGCTTCAGCCTTCCAAGTAGCCAGAATTATAGGCATGCGCTACCACGCCCTGCTGATTTTTTGGATTTATTGTAGAGATGAGGTCTCGCCTGCCCAGGTGGGTCTCGAACCTGCAGGCTCTGGCAATCCGCTCACCTCAGCTTCCCAAAGGCGCGGGATTACAGGCTGAGCCACTGAGCCCGGCTACATTCTATTTATTACCACATGAAATACTCCAAGATCGAACATATCTTCAGTCATAAATCAAGCATAAGAAACTTCCATAAGATTGAAATACTGCCATGCACCTTCTCAGATCACAGTGAAATAAAAATAAATACCACCAGCAAAATCCCCCCAAAACAGACATGGACAATAAACAGCACAATGCTGAACAATTTCTGGGTCAACACAGAAATCAAAATAGCAATTAAAAGAGTCTTAGAAACAAATGAAAACAGCAACACATCTTACCAAAACCTCTGGGATGCCACAAAATTAGTAATAAAAGGAGAATTCATATCTTCATGAACAAACATCAAGAAAATAGAAAGATTTACAAGTTAACAGCCTAAAAACCACCTAAAGGAGCTAGAAAGACAAGCCCATGAAAACCCTAACTTCAGCAGAAGAATCCAGATCACCAAAGTAAAAGCCCAAATTTAGGACATAGAAGACAAAAATATCATAGAAGAAAAATAATAAAAGATAAAGTTGGCTATTTGAAAGAATAAACAAGATTGACGGACCCCTAGCCAAAATGACCAAGAAAAAGAGAAAAATATGCCCAAATAAACACAATCAGAAGTGCAAAAGATCAAGTCACAATCAACTCTGAAGAAATACAAAAGATTATCAGAGATTACTATGCACACCTGTATAGAAACAAATTTGAAAATCTAAATGAAATGGAAGACTTTCTGACATCACACAACCTCCTGAGGTTGAAACAAGAAGAAATAGACACCCTAAAAAGACCACTAACAACCCAGGAAATTGACTCCACCATTAAAAAAAAAAACAAAAAACCTACCTACAAAATAAAACCCTGGACCAGATGGCTTTCCAGTGGAATTCTATAAAACATACCAAGAGAAAATGATAAAAATCCTATTGAAAGTATTTCACTCACTCGAGAAAGACAGCACTCTCCCCAAATCATTTTATGAAGCTAAAATCACACTAATACCAAAACCAGGCAAAGACCCAACAAAAAAAGAGAACTACAGGCCAATATCTCTGATGAACATAGATGCAAAAATTCTCAGCGAGATCCTAGCAAACTGAATGCAACAACACGTCTCAAAAATCATCCACCACGACCAAGTAGTTGTCATCCCCAGGATGCAGAGCTGGTTTAACATCCACAAGACCATAAATGTAATTAAATACATCAACAGATATAAAAACAAGAGCCACATGATTATATCATTAGATGCAGAAAGGATCTCAACAAAATGCGGCATCCATTCTTGATAAAAACCCTTGAACACCTAACTATGGAGGGAGAATAGCTCAAAATAATAAGAGCCACCTATGATAAACTCACGTCAACATATTACTAAATATACAGAAATTGGAAGAATTTTCCCTGAAAACTGGAACAAAACAAGGTTGCCCACTCTTACCCCTCCTGTTCAACATAGTGTTGCAAGTCCCAGGTAGAGCAATAAGACAAGAGAAGGATATTAGGGGTATCCAAATTAGAAAACAGGAAGTTAAACTATGCCTTTTCATAGATGATATGATCCTGTGCCTGGAAAACCCAAGAGAATCTGTCAAAAACCTCCTTGTACTGATAAAGGACTTTGGCAAAGTCTCAGAATATAAAATCATTGTGCAAAAGTCACTCACATTTTTATACACCAAAAGCAGACAGAGAACCAAAAAAAAGTACAATCCCATTCACAATAGCCACACACACACACACACAAAAATACCTTGGCATCTTTCTAATCAGAGAAGTAAAAGACCTTTACAATGAGAACTATAAAACACTACTCAAAGAAATCAAAGAAGACACAAACAAATGAAAAAACATTCCATGCTCATGGATCGGGAGAATCAACATTGTTAAGATGTCCATCCTACAAAAGACAGTTTACAGATTCAACACAATATCCATTACATTACCATTTTCATTTTTCTCAGACCTGGAAACAACAATACAGAAATTCATATGGAAACATAAAAGACCACAAAGAGCCAAAACAATTCTTAGCAAAAGAAACAAAGTGGGAGATATCACTCTCCCAGACTTTAAGCTTTATTATAAGGCTACAGTAATCAAAACAGCCTGGTAATGGTACAAGAATAAGCATGTAGACCAATGGAACAGAAAAGAGATTCTGGAAGCAAGACAATTTCTCAACCAACTCGTCTTTGACAAAGCTTCCACCAACAACCCCTAGGGAGAGGAGAACCTATTCAGTAAATGGTGTGGGCTGACCACATGCAGAAGAAACAGGAACCCTACCTGTCACCATATACAAATATCAACTCCAAAGAGATCAAAGACCTAAATGTAAAACTTCAAACTATAAGAATCTTAGAAAATGCAGGAGCCACCCTTAGGGAAATTGGAACAGGCAACCAATTTCTGATCAAAACACCAGATGTCCATGCCATTAGAGATAAGATAAACAAGTGGGGCCTTATCAAACCGAAAAGTTTCTGGAAAGCAAAAGAAACAATAGAGAGAGTGGGGAGACAGTCCACAGAATGGGAAAAAATATATTTACCAACTATATATCTGACAAAGGCCTAACATCCAAGATCTACAAGGAACTCAAATGTGCTGAAATGAAAAAACAACAAAAAAAAGTCCTATTAAAAATTGGGCAAAAGACATGAATAGACACTTCTCAAAAGAAGCTATATGAGCAGCCAAAAGACACATGAAGAAATACTCAGCCTCATTTGTCATCAGAGAAATGCAAATCAAAACCACATTGAGATACCACCTAACTGCAGTAAGAATGGCCAAAATGAACAGAACAAACAACAACCACAACAACAAAAAAACAGATGCTGGCAAGGATGCAGAGAAAAGAGAACACTTCTACACTGTTGGTGGGAATGAAAGCTAATTGAGCCTCTATTGAAAACAGTGTGGTGATCTCTAAAAGAAATAGAAACTGACTTTCTATACAATGCAGCAATCCCCTCTCTGGGAATATACCCCGGAGAAACTTAAATATTTCTACAAAAATGGCATCTGCTCACATGTGTTTATTGCAGCACTATTTACAATAACAAAAACATGGAACAAACTGTGCTGCTCATTGAAACTGAACTGGATAAAAAAATGTGGTATGTGTGTGTGTGTGTGTGTGTGTGTGTGTGTGTGTGTGTGTGTGTGTATGATGCAATATTATGGAGATACAAAGAACAAAATTATGAAGTTTGCAGCAATTTGAATGAATTTGGAGTCTATCATACCCAGTGATCGATCAGAGAAACAAAAAACTGAGTACCACATGTTCTTACTCATAAGGGGACCCTGAATACCTATAATAATACTACAAGAAAGGAATTGGCAGTAGTGGAACACAGTCAGGTGGGCACATAATATCAGTAAGGATGCCTGATCATAATCTAGGAGAAGTGAGGTCTAATGTACCTAAACCTGTATCTAAACCACTTATGTACCTAATCCTGACTGGTACCTCACAATTTTAACTTAAAAAAAGAAAAATTTAAGCAATGTTATGAATTCATTACCCTAAAATAAATTTTAAGTGGTTGTATACATTAATTTATAATGTGAGAATACTGAAGAAATGGAAATAAGATGCCACAGAACCTGGTTTACTGGTAAAACAATAGTTCAACAGATTGTATAGGCCAGTGAAGATAAGTTGTTGCCTAAGTAGTATGAAGAGACACAAATATCGCTATAGATATACTTATGTACAGATGCTGTTTCACTTATGATGGGGTTATGTCCCAATAAACCCATCATAAGTTGAAAATATTATAAGTCAAAAGTGTATTTTTGATTTAAGATTATTTTTTATGTGGATGGAATTATTGGGATGTAACCCCATTGTAAGGCAAAAAACATACTGAGTGCATATAGTTTTCACACCACTGAAATGTTAAAAAATCATTAAGTCCAACAGTTATAAATTTGGACCGTTTATATATCCATATTATAACACTTCAGACATGAAAATCAAAGTTCATAAGCTGTACTGCTAGAAGTTCCTTTTAGGCAGCCCACAGTACATGCTACCATAAGTACAAGATATCACCATCAGTCTCTTGAGCTGTATGAGCCTAATATTCCCCATTTCTATCCTGTGAAAATATGTGCTAGAGAGAATCAGCTAATCCAAATAAGAAATGAACATGGAAAACCCATGAGAATGAGACAGTGAATAGGAGCCAACATTGATAGGTCATGTTGAAGAGAGGCCAGATAAATCCTTATGATGTATTTACAAGCTGAACTTATGGAGAAACACAAGTCATAAATAAGACAAACTATGGTGCAAGAAAAACATATACAGATCAAATTTCCATCATGATCACCCAATTTCTTACCTAATGTCTGCCACAAAGTAATCTTTCCTAATTAATCTCATATCCTGTTTAATAAGACCCACAGTAGACTCTCAGTTATAACTTATAAGGTCTCTGCTTGGCTGTCATTCCAAGTAATATCACAGAGTTGGTGAAATTTTAAAGATTGGCAAGAAAGATGATTCTATTTTGGCTCAAGAGTACTGTGTTAATTTTAGGTGTCAATTCAAGTGTATTAAGGAATTCTTAGACAACTAGTAAAACATTATTTCTACGTTTGTCTGTGAGGGTGTTTCCAGAAGAGACTGGCATATGAGTTGCTGGACTGAATTGGGAAGATTCAGCCACAATGTGGGCAGGCACCATGTAATCAGAAAGGATCCCAGGTAGAACAAAAGACAGAGGAAAAGCAATTATTTCTCTCTTTTTCACTGGAGCTGAGACACTTTTATTTTCTTTCCGGACTGGAATATCAGAACTCCATGCTCTCCAGCCTTTGGATTCCGGAACTTGTACAAGTGGCCCTCTTGTTTTCTTAGGCCTTCAGGCTCAAACTGAGGCTCTAGGTTTCAGATGCTACTATTCTTGGACTAACCAAATATACTCATCACCCACCACATGAAGAAATGCTGATTTGCACAGTCACAAACTTTGAATTTCATTTTAACTGCGCCATGGCCAGTCACAGCAAAGTGGTTTTTGTGCACATTAGTGGGTTCCTCCATGATGTTGGTCAGGTATTTCCACCTGTGTGATTGGGTTCCCTGTCTAAGTTATGAACGTCCAGTTACGAACAACATCTTCTTTTCCTTATGTACTCTGCCCAGTGTCTGGCACAATGCTTGCATACACAGTCAGTGTTCATGTATGTTATTCTGTAACAGGATTGACACCACTTCATACTCAAACCAGAAATCTGAATGCCCACCTCCTTCTATATTAAGGGCTTAGGAACATAAAATGAACTTTGAGAAAGCAAAATAAATATCTTTGTATTTTCGTATCTAGTCCCCATTCCTAAAAAAAGTAACCCCAGCACACCAGTAGATCTAATCCAACATTGAATGGAAACACTCATCTATTACGTGAGTGGTAGTATGAGTTTTTGGGGGAAGGACAAGCTGATCCTGCTACAAGAAAGAGGAATGAGCACAGGACAAAAGCAAAATATTCTAAAAGCAACTCAAAATTCTTTTCTTTTCTTTTCTTTTCTTTTTTTTTTTTTTTTTGAGTTGTTGTCTCACTCGGTCGCCCAGACTTGGAGTGCAGTGGCAGCTCCCAGCCACCGCAACCTCGCCTGCTGGGCTCCGGCGATCCTTCCGCCTCAGCCTTCTGAGTAGCCGGAATTACAGGTGCCGCTACCACGCCCCGCTGATTTTTTTATTTTTATTGTAGAGATGAGGTCTCACTGCCCAGGCGGGTCTCGAACCCGCGGGCTCAGGCAATCCACTCACCTCAGCCTCCCAAAGGCGCGGGATTACAGGCTGAGCCACCGAGCCCGGCGCAACTCAAATTTCTTATTTATTTATTTATTTATTTTTATTAATCAATATTTTTTATTATGGTGTTGTGGAGTACAGTTAAGGGTTAGGTATACAAGTACGTTTCATTCAGGCACCCTGTTGATAAGAGGTGTTTCCCGGTCCCCAGACAGATATTTGCTGCCATTAATCCCATCTCCCTCCCCTTCTTAATGGACCATTAGCATACACTCAGTAAGGTAAAGCTCAGGATTTGGTTGGCTGGCACTGTTTTGACCAGTGACTGGAATCAAACAGCAAAATTGATTCAGGTTTATAGTGCACCAGAGTACACCGATAGGACCTTTTAAGTTTATTTTTTCATTTATAACTTTTTATTTGCCCTGATGTGGACAACCATTGCAAGACTTAAAAATTCTCAGGTCTCTGATTTTTTTTTAATGATGCTTTTCTAGTGGAAAAGTAGTGTGGTGTTGAGATAGTTGCAGTGGCATAGGAGTGAACATCACTGTATAACTTCACTGAATATAAAATTTTTATGCTTGTGTTAGTAGCGGCAGAGTGCATCTTCAATGCAAATAATAAGCTTCGGGAGGTGAGCAAGAGCAAATATCATTAAGTATTTTATTCACTGTGTTTAATCCATTATAGATGACACTTGAAAGAAAAGCATTAAGTATGATGCCATCTCACAAGAACCCTGTAATTTTAATGTATGAGACATTAGGGCATCTCATTCAGCATAACTTTGACTGCAAGCAAGGCATTAATGTTTTAATATGCCATTTGGTTTGCCTTGTAAGCAGCCACTGAGGAACAAGAATATCTTTATGGAACTTATCAGATTGAATTCTAAAATCTGATGATGTGAGTTTGTCCATTTATCTTTGTTCTACCTTTCTATCAAAGCTGTAACTAATGATAGCAGGGGGAAAAAACAATTTTTAAAGGCAGTTTTACATTGTTTGAAGAAGAGGAAGCTGTTGAGACCTCTCCAAGATGAAGAAGGGGGAAGAGAACTTAAAAAGCCATAGGACATACAGGTTTATAAAGGAAAAGACTGGCACTGTTATTTTCTATAAGCAGAACGGCAATATTTATTATTTTATTACATTTGATCCAGGGACTGATCAAGAGTTAAATAGCTGAGTGAAGGAGATGTATAGAAAAATAGCAGTCAATATTGCTTAGTTGGTTCAGACAGAAATTGTAGGATGAATCATGATGAAGAAAATACAGTATTCTTCTCCCCTAATGTACAAGCCATAAGAAATTTAAGAATTATAACTTAGCCGGGCTCGGTGGCTCAGCCTGTAATCCCGCGCCTTTGGGAGGTTGAGGTGAGTGGATTGCCGGAGCTTGCGGGTTCGAGACCCGCCTGGGCAGGCGAGACCTCATCTCTACAATAAAAATCAAAAAATCACGCCTGTAATTCCGGCTACTCGGGAGGCTGAGGCGGAAGGATCGCCAGAGCCCAGCAGGTCGAGTCTGCGGTGGCCGGGAGCTGCCACTGCACTCCAGTCTGAGTGACAGAATGAGACTCCAACTCAAAAAAAATAAAAATAAAAATAAAAAGAATTATAACTTAACAGGCCATTTAAGTCCTAAAATTCACTCATATTACTAAGAAAGAAATAGAGAGATTATCAACTCTGTTTAAATGGAAGAATGTTTTGGAGACATTGTCCTCAAACTCATCCCTCTCATCTTGGGAAAAAAAAGACAGCTATCCTCTAAATCAAGCTATTACTACTCTTCTTCCCCTCCCAATCAAAAGCAGAACCTAGCCTGTAGTCTTGATTTCCTCAGATCACATTTATTTCTTAACCTACTTCATGTGGCTTTCATTTCTCCTTCTTAACAAAAGTACTCCCACCAAGGTCACTAACTCCTCCTACTTTGCAAACTGTAGGATGCCTCAATCCTAATGCTACTTCTATCAGCAGTGTCATTTTATATGGATAAGCCTTCTGTCCTGTGTGAACTCTTTCCTCTCCTGACTTCCACATCAAAGTACTCTGCTGGGCTTTATTGGCTTGTTTTTGTTTTATTTGTTGGTTGGTTCTTCACTTCTATCTCCCTACACATTCATTCTTTGACTCAGTTTTAGTCTTTTTTTTACTCCAATTACGCTTTGAAGCTGAGATTTCTTAGGTTTAGCTCTTCCCTTCTATCTCGCGTTCTCTTTTCTGATTGTCCCTGGGTGATCGCAAATATAGACTATCTACAAAGATTCTCTTCACATATTACCAACTCACAATATTCAAAATACATTCAGTGTATTTTTTCTGAAACTTGTACTGCCCAGAGTTTGTTCTTTAAAGTTTCCAACTAGAAAATCAAGAATCAATCAGAAAAAAGACAATTAGAACATCAGCATATGTATCAAATATTTTATGTGGAAGCTGTGTTTTCATGTTTCTCTTTAAACTATAGAGGCATGATAGTATGTGTAATAAATAAATAATAACTTTAGATGAAGATAATATTTGTCATATATCCACCATTCAAGGAATAACAAGATACTGGTTAGATTCTCTAAAGAAAAGTAATGATTAGAAATATTGCTGTAATTTTGACCTGAGACTAATGTATATACATTGAATAAAAAAGAATAGACATTTAGGGTTTAAAATAGGCACCTATTCCTTTAAAAAGAAAAACCTTCAATATCTGGTCTAAAAAAAAAAAGGTTACTGTGTAAAGAGAAGATTGATTTCACTTCACATGACTGATTTGTATAGAGCATGAAGATTTATTATCATAAGAAGTTATTCTTTCAGGAAACTAAAGATAAAATCAATACTTTGGAGATCATTAAATCTTGGCATGAATTGAGTACTGAAGACAGGATATTTTATTGGGGCTTTGAGCATTTATATTCTATGAACTCTGGAGGTTATTTTTCTGGCACCCTTCATTTAATTTTGGTCCAAATAAAGGAAAACAAATTATCTTTTTGAATTGTCTCTGCTGAATGTTTTAACAATATATGCTACTCTACATTTGATTATAAAGTTTTGTTTTGCTCTATAATTGTGATCAATAAAAGCAAGGCAGATGAGAAATGAAGTAATAAATGTTTATAGCCAATGTAACAATTCTAGAACAAAAAAGATTTTATGCAAATAAATCGTAAAAGAGTTTGGCAAAAGATGGAAAGTTATGGTAATTTATGTTTAAAACTAATGATTTTAATGTAAGTAAAAATGAGCTCTTTCATCTTTAAGAGCCACAGTAAATGAGAAACCAGGTAATTTCTTTCTTAGATCTTACCCTTTTCAAATGTTGTACCCAGTTCCTCATGAAAGGCTTTCAAAACACATTTCAATAAGCCAGGATCCAAGTGATTCTAAATCATTCCTAAAACATGAAAAGTATCCTCTCTCCAGGGGTTGTCTATTCTCCTTTACAGAATAAATTTCATCTTCTGGAGCATTCGGTAAACAAATAGCCACTCTCAGGTCCATCTTGTAGAGAAAGCAAAAGATAGGCCAGGGTTCTTTATGGGAAATAATAAGTAAAGAAAGACTAAGTAACAAAGTTCTGTAATGACAAGCACATATGTGACTTTGGACGTATCTTCCTCCTCTCTCCCTCCCTCTCTCTGTCCTTCCCTTTTCTCTGTTCAATCTTCTCACCTCTTTCTCCTGTCTTTTTTATCCTGCCCTTTCACCTCTCTCCATTATCCAAACGTGCCAAGATGACTTAGCGTGAAATATCTTTAACTGGTAACCATCACTGTGAACGTAACATGTTCATTAGCAGCATCTTGGTTGGCAATGACACTGGCTATGTTTAAGTGGGTTTGTGTTTTCAACTTGAAAATAGAAACAGTGTTTTTAAAGTTAAAATGTTGGCAACAAAATTATACTTCAGGAAAAATTTCTAGAAATACAAACACTCGTGTAGAAGCAGTGTTTGAGAAATGTGGATGTGATGAGCACATGTAAAACACAAGCAATAAATGAAGTTGACTACATGAGGATATGTAGATTCAAACAATTTAAAATTAAATCTGTATTATTAATGATGTTATCCATAATGAAATTGGGTTAGAAGAAGTCTAAAAAAAATGTACAAGGAAGGTTAAGTACTTGGTAACAGATATAATTAAAAGTTTTAAATTTAAATGAAAAGAGCAAAAATTAATGAATACTCCAGGCTAAAATTAAAAGGTTCAAATGTAGATGAAAATAGCCAAAGTTGTAGAGTAAGAGGATACAGTACATATGTAAATGAACATTATTTCTCTTAGATCAATTTGGTAGAGAAAATTAGATGAAGGGTTCACATTATTTTTTTAATCTGGGTGTTATTATATTTGAGAGGATATTATTTAAGCAAATGACCCAAACATAATCTAATGTTTAGTCCAACTTATAACAGATGTTGAACTAAACACAATTTTTTCTTTATAGTTATGCCTAAACCTATTTGTTATGCTGAATTAAAACATATAAATTATTAATTATATATTAAAAATTATACAGTTTAAGAAATAAGCTGCACAATTAGCATTATATCAAGAACGTTTTAAAAGATATTTTATTTTATTGTGTTTTTCTTATCACATGAACTCAAGATTTTTAAGTAAACTTAAATAACTTTAGTTCATGTCAAAGATATTGTCTTTAGAAACAGAAAGAAAAGAGGATATTTTACATGCTGATCATAATAAGTTATTCTTTTTTTTTTTCTTTGCTGAATGACACCTGTAACAGCTTTATTTTTGAAGGTGGAATCCCCTGGGCTTGTGATGGGAAAAGCACCTTTGGCAGAGTGGCAGAGCTGTGCAAGACGTAAAAGAGGATACTTTACATGCTGATCATATTAAGTTATTTTTAAATGCTGCTATGAGATTATATGATGAGATATTAAATAGATTTACCACAAAATAATTCTTAAACGCAGCTATATGTCCTTTTATCTAACAAAAGTGAATTTACAGAAGTTAACTATAGAAGACAGTATAGCTGGTTCAACATTAAAAAATATAATTGGCCAGGCTTGGTTGCTCAGCCTGTAATCCCAGCACTTTGGGAGGCCGAGGTGAGTGGATTGCGTGAGCCCATGGGTTCGAGCCCAGACCTCATCTCTACATTAAATAAATTTTAAAAATTAGCCGGGCATGGTAGCATGTGCCTGTAGTTCCGGCTACTTGGCAATGTAGATAGAAGGATTGTGAGACAGAAGGATTACCGGAACCCAGTTGGTCAATGCTGGGGTGGCTGTGAGCATGCCACTGCACACCAGCCTGGGCAACAGAGTGAGACTACATTAGTCTATTTTTAAAATTATTTTAATTTAATTTAATTTTTTTAGTTGGAGTCTTCCAACTAAAAAAATTAAATTAAATTAAAATAATTTTAAAAATAAAAATGTAGTTAATTGCCAGCATAAATACTATAACTAAATGATAATTTATAAGCTACAATAGTCAAATGATTAAAGTCACATACTTTAAAAATAGCAACACCTCAAATTCCCAGGTTATTTCAAGAACATGGGATCTGAACTTCTGTATATGTATGTACTATAACAAAGCTTTGCAATAAGATCACCTGCATGTTGTGATACCCATAAATTTGTCATGTACAGCAGGAGAAAATTAACTTTCTTTTTTATATTCACATGTTAAAGCCTGTTCTAAAAAGGTATCTATTTTAATTTCAAATAAACATCATTTTCTTGCCTAGTGGGCATACATAAACAAGTAATTGACCTACCTGTCATAATTCATTCATTCACTCCTTTGATATAATTTTATCTTTCACCATATGTTTTTACTTTTCACCTCATATTCATTCTGCATCTTAACTAATTTTTTTTTTAGTTGGATCTCACTTTGCTGCCAGGCAGGAGTGCAGTGGCATGATTATGGCTCATGGCAGCCTCAAACTCCTAAGCACAAGCAATCCTCCTGTCTCAGCCTCCCAAAATGCTGAGATTACAGGCATGAGTAACAGCACTTGACTTAAGCAAAATATTTTTTCTTAATATCAATAGTTTATCTAAAATACCAAAAAGAATTTTAGATCAAATTATATACCTCTATATAAAAAATCACACTGGAATATATTTTTTCTAAGTATAAGTTATTGTTAATCATCTGAATTATTATTATTGTTTTATTATTGCACCAAGGTAATATAAATTGTAAACATTTCATGACTTATAAGTTGGACATCATTACTAGGATTTTGTTTATTGTAAAAGCACTTTGAAGTTATATTTATATTGTCCCTCAGTTTTTTCAATTCTTTCCAAGTGATGCTTATCTAGTTGCTACACTGGATTGTTTATGTTAAAGTTCAGTTCTGGATCCATCTTCAGTAAGATGAGTATAATTGAGTTGACCTTAGCTTGATAGTATTGATAAATTTCCTTTATATCTTTTTTTACTTTTTTTGTTCCTCATTCTCTAGCAAATAATAAAATGGTTTTGCAACAATGCCTGTCACTAAACTATGATCAGGATGAAGGATAGTTTATAGGGATGCAGGAGATCGTTTCCATGACTTTGGCCTCATTAAACTGAGACTCTAAAGTTTTTAAAAAAAAGCCGGGTGAGGGGAAGAGCACTGATTTTCTTGAACTCAAAGTTTCCAAAGTATTTATTGTTATGCAGAGTATTAAGGTGGAGATTTTAGTAGATTGAAGTCCTTCATATCAATACTAATTAGAGGAAAGATTTTTCTCATAAAAAGTGCTCAGCACGTCTTACTGTATGCTCAGAACCCTCCTTGGGAATCCATAAATATTTGGATTCAGTTGTAGTTGAAATCAACATTGTAAAACTCTAGACTAGGAGAACAACATCACAGGTGAGTTGCTAGATTTTGCTGATATGGTTGGCCATCTGACATTTTAAAGACAAGTGGAATAAAGTACACACAAACACACATGCAGAAACAAAACAAATGCAGACTGTGTGTGTGTGTGTGTGTGTGTGTGTGTGTGTGTGTGTGTGTGTGTGTGTGTGTTTACTGCTAGTACTTCCCAGCTAACTCAGAAAACAGCCAAAGATGTGGTGTTCTTCTGTCTCGTGTAATCAGTGCTTTAACCATGGAGGGTCAATAGCACAGTGCTTAAGAGCTCCAGTTCCCAAGCCCGGTTTCTAGTCCTTGGGCTCACTTCTACACTTACTCTCTATGAATCTGATTACTAAAGAGATTTAATTGATACATGGCTTTTTCACTTTTACTACTTTTCTACTGGGTTGTTAAGATTCTTTTGTTTGATTCACAAAAGCTTTCCAAATATTTTTAATATAATCGAAAGTTGTTTTGAAGAATGTATATCAACCCAAAATGCTGTATCAATTTTCGTATTGCAAATACTCTTTTCCATTTTATGAGTTCTCTTTTCATTTTGTATAGTATCTCAGGTTTAATCCAGAGTTCTTTTTTTTTTTTTTTTGAGTTGGAGTCTCACTCTGTCGCCCAGACTGGAGTGCAGTAGCTGCTCCCGGCCACCGCAGCCTCGACCTGCTGGGCTCCGGCGATCCTGCTGCCTCAGCCTTCCGAGTAGCTGGAATTACAGGCATGCACGACCACGCCCGGTTGAGTTTTTGAGTTTATTGTAGAGATGAGGTCTCGCTGCCCAGGCGGGTCTCGAACCTGCAGGCTCAGGCAATCCACTCACCTCAGCCTCCCAAAGGCGCGGGATTACACAGAGTTCTTTATTTTAATGCTGTTTCATGTATCAATATGTTCCTTTGTGGTTATTGCTGTTTCTAAAACTTTACTTTTCATATTTAGGTGTTTAACAAATTTGATTTTTAGGGTTTAATGTGAGATGGCCTCTAATTATACCTTTTAAAAATCCCAGTATTAGTTACTGAAATGTCTATCTATTTCTTACTAATTTGCAATATCAACTCAATGTTATATCAGGCATGTATTAGTTTTTTAAAAAATATATGGATGTTTACATTTTACAAGTTTTTATAATACTTGCTTTTCAGGTCTCAAACAAAAATAAATATGATAGTTTTTATATTTCATACATAGAATGTCTTATAAGAGAAAAAACCAAAAAGTAACATAATACTAAAATAACAAAATGTAACTAATTAACACAAAGTAACCCTCTGGTATAAAACTATTTTTGATGATAAAATTACACATGACTGAATGATGTAAAAGTCAACTAAATTCACATTTCATTAATTTCAGATTTTCTTGCTTATAAAATATTCCTAGAATCTATGTTCAAACTAGAACGCCCAGTTTATTTATTCATGTTGTTCAATTGTTAAGAAAACAATAATACATTTCTGTTACTCTACTTTTTAGGAAAGGTTTGTTAATTTTACAATTTGTCATTTTTGTTGAATTGGCAGTCCTTTTTAACTGATAGCAAAGTTTTTCTTAAGAAAAATAAAATTGGTTCTTTGCACATGCCTCACACGCACACACATACATATGCACTCTAGTATGAAAGGGGGAAAAAATCCTGGGACATTAGGTATATAATGAGAGTGCCAAAAAAAAGTATACACATTTTAAGAAAAGAAAAACTGTATTTAAAATTGTAATCCCCAATATATACTGATAACAAAAGATAAATTCAATCCATGTTTGACTTCTGCAATTACAAGAGGTATTCAAGGTGCTTATCATTCATGTAAAAGTAATACAAACGTAACATTTCATAAAATGTACATACATTTTTGGCATCCTTGGTATAAAGGCAGATGATGATCATTTTTATGATATTTTATGGTTCAATTAATTTGAAGAATAAGGGAAAAATTACTTCTTTGTCTATAAGAAAAGTTACCTCTACATAACATTTAATTTGTTTACGATTATAATCATTAAATAATTTATGTAAATATGTGCAATTTTGTTTTATCTTTCTTATGCAAATAACCATGTAAATATGAAAACAGATGGTAACATTGTTCAGTAGAATGAATATGTATTAACATATGCATCCAAATTTATTTGGCAAATAAAAACTTCCATCTTTTTAAATTTAATGTTTAACATAAAACTTTAGCAGTACAGTAAATATGTTTGAAAGAGCTATATTATGTTTGTTGAAAAATTTATACTTACATTATTTAGTTGCGTTGTTTAAATATATTAATTTTTCACAATGTGGCCATGTGGTCTTATTGTTTCTCAAAAATATATTTATTTTGATGCTGAAACATAATTTATGTTTAACATACATATCTAATTTCCAAATCTGAATTTTACAAATCATTCACAAAATTTTCAATGAGATAAAATTATTTTAGTTGTCATGTTTTATTTGAGGTAAACTGCTAAACTTTCTTATATACATGGCTTCAGATACATTGTTTTAAAACTACCTTAGGACATTATTTTTATTCCCCTATTTTCATGATGAAAACCTTTTATATTGCAAGTTCAACTTTACGTATTGTGAATATATATTTATGATTGTGAATTCAAGTTTTCTTTCAAGTTAGATGATGTTTTGGAAATACACATAAAACAAAAGAAAAAAATTTGACTTTTTCTATGCTGAAAATCTAAAATGATTTATGTGGTGAATGTGTATTAATTTACTAATAGATAGATAATACCACAACTTGGAAAAAAAAAAACTTCTTATGTGGGAGCCTAAAACAAATTTACCAAAGTACTTTAAAGTACTGAATCCTACAGTCTTTTAGAGAAATAAACATTAACACATGAAAAAATAACAAAACTAAGTTTATTGCACATTCATGTTTATTTTAGCATGCTATTCATAAAAGAATAATTTTACTCTACATTATGCTGAATAGAGTCAGTAGGGGTTCTTTGAGCTATTTTATTTAAATTTTTTGCTTTTTCTTTGTTATATGTTTAGAAATAGAAAGAATAATAATTTATTTTATTTATTTTAATAAAGAAAAACTGAAAAGAGCCCCAAAATTTCACTCCTAGGTTTTACCCAAGATAAATAAAGATGCATACTCTTAAAAAGAATATTTACACAAAATGATTCTTAGTGGCTTTATTCATAATACCCCAAATTGGAAATAAATAAAATGTTGGTAAATGGACAAAATATTTGTGGTATGTTCATACCATGGAATACTTATTCAGCAATAAGAAGGAATACAATCCTAATGCATAAGACAACATGATAAATTCAAGAAACGATGCTGAATAAAAAAGACAAGCACAAAAGAGTACATTCTGCATAATGTCATTTTGAAATCTTAAAGCAGTAAAACTAATCAATGATGGATAAAAAATTAGAACAGCAGTTTCCTGTGGAAGTGGAAACTGATTAGGATGGCATGAAAGAACATTCTAGCTAGTTCAGTCTATATCTACATAGGGGTTTGAGTTATACAGGTTGTGTGTATTTGCATTAATTCAGAAAATTTACACTTGAGATTTGTGCATTTCATCACATATGTAAATATCTCAAAAGTATAAAAACTAAGAAATATTAAATTTTATTATGTGCATCTTGAAATATTTAGGTGGAAGTACATAGATGTCTGCAACATATTTTGAAGTGTAAAAAAATACCAAGGTTGACTGATGGAAGAATAGAGAAATAGGCAAATACGTATGTGATAAAGCAAGTATAGCAAAAATATAACACATTATATGTGTTAAACAAATTCACTATAAAATTATTATAATATTTCTGTATGTTTGAAAATTTTGTAATGTTTGAACAAAGTAAAAACTACATGCGCTAAACAAATATTTTCTCCTTTAGGGTATACAAATACTAAATGCTAACTTATAGTATAAATGTTACCGTCAACTATGTTTTTATTTTTGATCTGTAATACAACCAAAATATAATAGCATAAAGTCATAAATATTTCAGAGGTCTGACAAATATCTGAAGCTATTCACTTAGAAGTCCATGGACATGACACTTAATTGAGAAATCATTATATTTATAGTGATATGATGAAGGTGCAACTAAATTTAGACAATATATCAATGATTTCTTTGTAACTGTGATATGCTTTCTTGGTTGGTTGGTTCGCATATTAGTCGGTGCAGTGGGAGTGAAAGTTTCAAATAAGCAGATTACAATTTATCCAAAGATAGTATTCATAAAGTCACCCTCAAATTAATGGGCAAATCCAATGCTGCTTACAAAATATATGTCAAATCTTTTCTTAGTAACAGAATAAGTTTTTTCTTTTAAAAAATACAAGAAGGAGACGGGGCAAGATGGTGACGGCATAGGTGAACTGGTGAGATTCTCTGAACGTGAGTTCCCAAAAAGGCTATTACTTCTCTTCCCCCATCCCCCAGCCTACCACCAACTGTGCTGGTGCCAGGTCCAGGAACTTCCCACGCAAGGCCAGATATTGCGCACCCCCCACCACTGCTGCTGTTCTACTCGTGTGTGGAAGTCTCCAGTCCCAGCCGCCTCCAGATCCCTCCCCAGCTGCATTGTCTCCAGCCCGACACCCGGCACCCGGCACCGCCGGTCACACAGGGAGGCTCTGGGCACCTGCCTCTCAGAGACTCTGGTCCCTTTTCTGGCTGAAGTACTCTGTAGGGGGCACAGCGCTACTCTCGCCACTCACCGCCTTCCCTTTAGAACTTTGGAGCTCTGGAACTCCGGGTCCACCCTGGCTGAGGCACTCAGCGTGAGACCCCAAGCTGGAGGACCCAGACAAGCGGAGAAAAACAGATCTGCTTAATCTGCCTCGCCACTCTCCAGGCAGAGACTTCCATTGCCCCGCCCACCTATCAACAAACTTTACCTCATTTCCTAAGGCCAGATATTACAGCGTGTGGGGGAGTTTTGGGTCCCTGCTCCCTCTGGCCCTCTCCCCGGCTCCATTGTCTCCAGCCCGACACCCGGCACCCGGCACCGCTGGTCACACAGGGAGGCTCTGGGTGCCCGCCCCTCAGAGACTCCGGTCCCTTTCCTGGCCAAGGTACCCTATGGGGGGCCCAGAGCTACTCTCGCCACACACTGCCTGCCCTTTGGAGCTTTGGAGCTCTGGAACTCCGGGCCCACCCTGACTGAGGCACTCAGTGCGAGACCCCAAACCAGGGGACCCAGACAAGTGGAGAAAAACAGATCTGGGTAAACTACCTTGCTACTCTCCAGGCAAAGACTTCCATTGCCCTGCCCACCTATCAACAAACTTTACCTCAGTTCCTAAGGCAACAACGCAAAACAGGAGACAAAGCCCCACCCCTACACTGCAACGAAAACAAAAGGGAGAGGCTGGAATCAGAGATCACAGAAGTGACTCTAGTCTGATCGCTTATTTTGACTTATGATTTTATCATTGAAACTGTTGGTTTAGATTACGTTTGGTGTTTACCTCTGACTTAAACTGTTTCTTGATTTTATTGGCCTGTCTCTGTGTAACTATCAGTATTCTTTAGGGAATCTTTCTTACCTGTCTTTCTTCACTTCTTCCTGGCCCTGTGTCTCTCTCTCACCTGATAGTTGGTATGTATATCTGTTTTCCCTCTCGCACTTCTCTCTTTCTAACTCCCTATTGACCCCCCTTCCTCCATTATTTTCCTCTTTTATATGCCCCCTTTTTAATCTAGGGACCAAGGCTGCATACTGCTGAATAGACAGACTGTAAAGCAGAGGGAAAAGTGAACAAAGCCAGAAGACCCTCATAAGGAAGAACAGGTCATTGCAGAAGAGAAATAAAAGCAACCCCACCTTCCCTCAAAAACAGAATTGAAGAGGGGGAGGGAAAGGGGGAGAGGGAGAAAAATCTACAGAAATGAAGAAAAACCAAAAGAAGAGTATGGGTCTCTCCCAGATGCCTGGAGAGCAGACATTGAGAAAACTGACTTTGGAATGCAAACAATGAAAAGTCCCCAGAATGAAGGGTCTCAAAATGCAAATGTAGATATCAAAACAATAATGGAGAGATTAAAAAGAATTGAGGAGACACAAGAAGAAACTAGGAAGGAGCTGATATCTGAAATAACAGTAATAAAGAATACTGTGAATGAAATAAATAACAAATTGATAAGCATGGAAAGCAGAATTACCCAAGCAGAAGAAAGAATCTCAGAGCTTGAGGACCAAAATATAGAAATAACCCAAACTCTTAAAAACACAGAAAATAAGCTCAAAAAGACAGAACAAAACCTTCAAGAGATGAGTGACTACCTCAAGAGGCCTAACCTAAGAATAATCGGACTCCCTGAGGCAGAAAGAGAAACAGAGACCACATTGGAACAAACTTTCCATGAGATCATTCAAGAAAACTTCCCTTATCTAATCAGTGATACAAAAATTCAAACACAAGAGATTCAGAGAACCCCCACAAGACAACAAATGAGAAGACCAACTCCTAGACACATAATAATTCGCCTAAATAAAGTAGGCACAAAAGAAAAAATCCTAAAGGCAGCAAGAGAGAAAGGCCAGATCGCCTACCATGGAAGACCAATCAGAATAGCAGCAGATTTATCTGCAGTAACCCTGCAGGCTAGGAGAGCTTGGAGCCCTATCTTCAAAGTCCTAAAAGATAAACAATTTCAACCAAGAATAACCTACCCGGCCAAGCTAAGCTTCATCAGTGAGGGAGAATTAAAATCTTTCCCAGATATCCAATCCCTAAGAACTTATGATGCCACCAAACCATCTCTACATGAAACACTTAAGAAAGTACTAAACACAGAAGAAAAGGAAAAAAGAACAACATTCTTCACAAGAGTACAGGGAAAAGAATAAAATATACACGAACCAACTGCAAAACCAAAAGAAAGACAAAAAAAAAAAAAAAGAAAAAAGAAAAAACCAAGTGGAAGAACAACAACTCAATAAGAACTCCATGATAGGGATGAACTCTCACATTTCAATAATTAGTCTGAATCTGAATGGACTAAACGCACCACTGAAAAGACATAGAATGACAAAATGGATAAAATATCACCAGGCAACAATATACAGCCTTCAAGAGACCCATCTCACTAGAAAGGACATACACAGACTCAAAGTAAGAGGATGGGAAACAAATTTTCAGGCGAATGGAACACAAAAGAAAGGAGGAGTCACGATCCTAATTTCAGACAAAATACCATTTAAGCTATCAAAAATTAAAAAAGATAGAGAGGGCCACTACATAATGATAAAAGGTTCACTCCATCAACAAGAAATATCTATCCTAAACATATATGCACCCAACATAGGTGCACCAACATTCATAAAGCAACTTCTAGGAAAACGAAAGAAAGACATTGATTCTAACACCATAATAACTGGGGACTTTAATACACCACTCACAACCCTAGACAGATCATCAGGACAAAAAATCAGCAAGGAGATCCGGAACCTCAATGAGACTCTGGACCAAATGGACTTAATTGATACCTATAGAACACTCCATCCAAAGACCACAGAATACACATTCTACTCGTCACCACATGGAACATATTCTAAGATCGACCACATAATTGGACACAAATCAAGTATAAGCAAATTTAAAAGGACTGAAATTCTACCATGCACCTTCTCGGACCACAGTGGAATAAAAATAAACATTGACACCAACAAAGTCCCTCCAAAACCCACAAAGACATGGACACTAAACAGCATGATGCTAAATAACTCCTGGGTCAATGATGACATCAAAACAAAGATCAAAAGATACCTGGAAACAAATGAAAATGAAGAAACATCTTACCAAAATCTCTGGGATGCCTTAAAAGCTGTAATAAGAGGGGAATTTATATCCCTACAAACACACATGAGGAAAATGGAAGGAACAGAAATTCACAATCTAACAAGCCACCTAAAGAAGCTGGAAAAGCAAGACCACAAAAACCCTAATTTCAGCAGAAGAATCCAGATCACCAAAATAAAAGCCCAAATCCAGGACATAGAAGACAAAAAGATAATAGAAAAAATCAATGAAACAAAAAGCTGGTTCTTTGAAAGAATAAACAAGATCGATGGTCCCCTAGCTAGACTGACCAAGAAAAAATGAGAAAAAAACCAAATAAGCACAATCAGAAACACAAAAGATGAAGTCACATCTGAACCTGAAGAAATACAAAAGATCATTAAAGACTACTACGTACACTTGTATGGAAACAAACTTGAAAACCCTAAGGAAATGGAGGACTTTCTGACATCACACAACCTACCTAAGTTGGAACAAGAAGAGATTGAGACCCTAAATAAACCAATAACAATCAAGGAAATTGACTACGTAATAAGAAAACTTCCTACAAAAAAAAGCCCTGGACCAGATGGCTTTCCAGCAGAATTTTACAAGACATTTAAGGAGGAGCTGATACCAATCCTACTGAAGGTATTCCAGGCGATTGAAAAAGATGGAATGCTCCCCAAATCATTTTACGAAGCCAACATCACATTGATACCCAAGCCAGGTAAAGATCCAGCAAAGAAGGGGAACTACAGGCCAATATCTTTGATGAACATAGATGCTAAAATTCTCAACAAGATCCTAGCAAACCGGATTCAGCAATACATCTCAAAAGTCATCCATCATGACCAAGTAGGCTTCATTCCTGGGATGCAAGGCTGGTTCAACATTCGTAAAACCATAAATGTAATTAAATACATCAACAGATGTCAAAACAAAAACCACATGATTATATCATTAGATGCAGAAAAAGCTTTTGATAAAATCCAGCACCCCTTCTTGATAAAAACCCTTGAACATCTAGGCATATGGGGAACATACCTCAAAATAGTAAAAGCCATCTACGAGAAACCCACAACAAGCATACTCCTAAATGGACAAAAATTAGAACCATTTCCCCTGAAAACTGGAACAAGACAAGGATGCCCACTCTCACCCCTCCTGTTCAACATAGTATTGGAAGTCCTGGCTCAGCAATCAGAGAAGAGAAGGCAATCAGGGGTATCCAAATAGGAAAAGAGGAAGTCAAGTTATCTCTCTTTGCAGACGACATGATTGTATACCTTGAAAACCCAAGAGAATCTGTCAAAAACCTCCTTACACTGATAAAGACCTTTGGCAAAGTCTCAGGATACAAAATAAATGTACAAAAGACAATCGCATTTCTCTACATCAATAATAAACAAACAGAAACCCAAATAAAAAACACAATTCCATTCACAATAGCCGCAAAAAAAATGAAATACCTTGGCATCTTCCTAACCAGAGACGTGAAAGACCTTTACAAGGAAAACTACAAAACACTGCTCAAAGAAATCAAAGTTGACAAACAAGTGGAAAAATATCCCATGCTCATGGATCGGAAGAATCAACATTGTGAAGATGTCCATCTTACCTAAGGCAATCTACAAATTCAATGCAATACCCATCAAATTACCAGCAACATTCTTCTCAGACCTAGAAAAAACAATGCAGGAATTCATATGGAAACACAAACGTCCAAGAATAGCCAGAACAATCCTCAGCAAAAAAAAAACAAAGCAGGTGATATCACACTGCCAGTCTTCAAACTTTACTATAAAGCTACAATAAACAAAACAGCTTGATATTGGTCCAGTAACAGGCATATAGGCCAATGGAATAGAATTGAGATTCCAGAAGCAAAACCTCAATTTCTCAACCAACTCATCTTGGACAAAGCCTCCACCACCTACCACTGGGGAGAGGAGAACCTATTCAGTAAATAGAGCTGGGAAAACTGGCTGACCACATGCAAAGATTGAAACAGGACCCCTATCTATCCCCATGCACAAAGGTTAATTCCAAATGGATCAGAGACCTAAACGTAAAACCTCAAACCATAAGAACCTTAGAAAATGAAGGAAAAATCCTCATGGAAATCGGAACTGGCATCCAATTCCTAAACAAAACCCAAAACCCACAGCTCATAAGAGAGAAAATAGACAAGCAGGACCTTATTAAACTGACAAGCTTCTGCAAAGTCAAAGAAACCATCAAGAGAGCAGGGAGACAGCCTACAGACTTGGAAAAAGTATTTGCCAACTCCAGGTCCGACAAAGGCTTAACATCCTAGATCTACAAGGAACTCAAGCGTGCTGAAAAGAAAAAAACAAACAACCCCATTATAAAATGGGCAAAAGATATGAACAGACACTTCACAAAGGAAAACATCCGAGCAGCCAACAAACACATGAAGAAATGTTCAACCTCACTAATCATCAGGGAGATGCAAATCAAAAACACACTGAGATACCGCCTAACCCCAGTCAGAATGGCAATTATCAACAACTCATTAAATAACATCTACTGGAGAGGGTGTGGTGAAAAGGGAACACTTCTACACTGTTGGTGGGAGTGTAAACTAGTGCAACCTCTGTGGAAAGCAGTGTGGCGATTCTTAAAAGCTCTAAATACCAACCTCCCATATGACCCCGCAATCCCCCTACTGGGAATATATCCCAGAAGAACACAAATCACTCTATAAAAAAGATACCTGCACACGCATGTTTATCGCAGCATTGTTCACAATAGCAAGAACCTGGAAACAGCCATGCTGCCCGTCAAAAGAGGACTGGATTAAAAAAATGTGGTACATATACACGATGAATACTACTCAGCCATAAAAAAGAACAAAATCATGAATTTTGCAGCAACCTGGATGGAACTAGAGTCTATAATACTGAGTGACCTCTCACAGAAACAAAGATCCGAGTATCACATGTTCTCACTCATATAATGGACCTTAAACATCCAATGCAATACTATACGAAAAGGACTGACCGTACTGGGAAACTATGGTGGGGGGAGGGAGATGGGATTAACAGTAGCAAATATCTGTCTGGGTACGGGGAAACATCCTATATCAACAGGGTGCCTGAATGAAACGCAATTGTATACCTAATCCTTAACTGTACTCCACAACTTCACAATAAAAAAATAAATAAATAAATAAATAAAATTCAACAATATATTTCCAAGCTCAACTAAAAAAAAAAAAAAAAAAAATACAAGAGTTGGGACAACCCCCTCAAATCCCCTCCCATTGTGAGAACATTTCTGTCCTCTCAATAGATCCTGCTTTCTAACAAATAAAATTAAAAATTAAAATACTGGAGTTGACTGGATGCCTAGATGTGGTGACTCACACCTGTACACCCAGCACTCTGGGACGCCAAGATGGAAAGATTGCTTGAGTCTAGGAGTTTGAAACCAGTCTGGGTAACATAGTGAGAACTTGACTTTACAAAAATTTTTTTTAAAAAATTATCTGGATGTGGTGGGTCATGCCTTTAGTTCCAACTACTTCGGAGACTGAGGCAGAAGGATTTCCCGAGCCCAGGAGACGTAGACTGTGGTAAGCCATGATAACCTGGAAAGGCTAGGTGAATGAGACACTGATTCAAAAAATAAATAAATAAATACAAGAGTCAAATTCTTTAACAATATCTAATGTGGAATTTCTATTTTTTTTAAATCCGCTATCCGTGTTTGGACTTTTTGGTCCTTCTCAATATGTACCCAGAATAGCAGAAAGCACTGTTATTATACACTAAAGTTTATTATCATATTTTATATAATTGTTTTTCCAGAGCAAGAGAGCAGTCCATTCAGAACAAACTTGCCTTAGGTTACTTTTTTAAAGCTTCTCTGTGGTCAAAAGTTTTTAAAATTGTGCTGGCTGGTATATCATTCCTTTCATCATCTACCTGTTTGCATTTGAAAACATCTTTAGTCCAAATATACAAAGAAGAGTCACTACCCTGTTTTTAGAGAAAGGAGGTTGGGGGGGCAACATGCAGGGAGCAGGTAATTAGCTTTTCCAGATTTTACAGCATGCCCTGAGGGAAAGTCAATTTTAACTGATTACCATGAAGCTGAGCAACCCATCAAAAATCTGCCAAAAGCCCTTTATTCCAGAGCTCATGCTGCCATTTCAATACTCTGTAGTTTTTCCTTTGTTGCCAAGTCAGTCAGTCACACAACAACTGGGAAGCAAAGATGTTATTCAGGTCATAAAGGTGAAGCCTGAAAGGCATGTGGAAAACCAAAATGTAAAATTTTTTTTCCATGAAATTACTCTTAGGCTCTCAACTTGTATATCCATAAATAATTTTGACCAGAGCTCTTTAAAAGTGAAGGTAATTTTTTTTTTCTGTAGAAGGCACTACAGTGTAGACTGAATTTACTGTGACCCTTGGATCAGTTGTTACTAAAATAAAATTCTATAATTCCCGAGGCTTGATTATTTTATTTATGGTCATGAGTTAATATACTATGGAACATGAATTGCTCTTCTTCTTCTTCTTCTTCTTCTTCTTCTTCTTCTTCTTCTTCTTCTTCTTCTTCTTCTTCTTCTTCTTCTTCCTCTTCCTCTTCCTCTTCCTCTTCCTCTTCTTCTTCTTCTTCTTCTTCTTCCTCTTCCTCTTCTTCTTCCTCTTCCTCTTCTTGATATTTGGTTATTGATGGTTTTGGGAATTGTACCAAAGAAACACTTCTGAGAGCAAGAACTAGCATCTAAGATGCAACAATTCAAGAAATGTTAGCAGTCAGTCAGATTTTCATAGGCTAGAAGTACCACGAAGAATAAATCTGTTTAACTCTACTGACAGCAGTTGAAGGACATAACTATTTTTTTTAATTTTGAGCAGCTTAATTTTTTGTTGTGCAGCTACAATGATCACAGTTCTGGGCTAGGTGTTGTCTATTATCAGACATGTAAAGAAAACAAATTCATTCCTGCCTTTGAGCTTGAAAATTACTGAGTCATCAGTATGAAACAGTCAAGTCATGATGGGACAGGGTCATAAATGTCAGTGGCCATAAATACCATACCAGTTCTGAGTTGTGAAGAAATAGCCAAAGAAGCTTATGTATTTATATAGCTTCAGTTAGTAGTCATTGTTTCTACCATGAGTAGGGCGACACATACTCAGTGACAACATGAACACACTATATCAGCCCTAAGGAGGGGATTGGAGCTGGGGAAAGGTCCCAAGGGTAGCTAATCCATGATGTCCCCTTCTCCTCAGGCTTCAGGTCTGAGCACAGAGGTCATGTTGAGGCCCTGATGAAGTGTGTTCCACTCCTGCTGACCACATCTTGCAGCTGTGCATAGTAAATGCTCTATGCACCCTTCCTTGAGGCAGTTGGTCCCCTTGGCTGCTCCTGGCCAGATCAGGCACGCCTATATCAATGTCCATAACCTTTAGTTACCTATAGTTCACCTTCAGTTTATTATAATACAAAAAACTCCCATCCCTAGAGAGAAATTGCAGCCATTTTGTGTACATGCAACATATGTATAAGCACGTTCTCGCACTGTACCTGTGTGCTAAAAACCCTACATTTTTCAGGCTTAACCTGCACTCCACCCTGTGTAAAATGCTATATAGTTTAACCAGTGTGCCTTTTATTAATACAAACAAGCAGTTCTTTCCTGTCCAGTCAGGGGCTCCAAGACCACCTTCCGTGTACTAAGTTCTTGAATAAAGCCCATTTCCTATTTATTGTCTCCAGGTTATTTATTCAGTCGTGGGGCACAGTGCCCTCCATTCTGACATCTTTGGGGGTCCAGCATTACATGATGTCAATGAAAGAAATGAATAATAATTCTTTACACACCTTGGACTAGTTTAGTTCTATGAATATACAACCTTGTGACTGCTGAAAACAGAATTGTATTCACTTTGCAGAAGACAAGAGATGTTATCTCTCTATTCCAAGGGATGGCGCACACAACACACACACACACACACACACACACACACACACACACACACACACACACAAATTCAAGCAGGAACTACAAAGCCAGCTTTGAATTTTACCAAAGAAGGGAGTAAATTATTGTTTATCTGTGGATATCCTTTTACAGGATCACCATTTTAACTGTAAGCTCCTTGGCAGCAGGACATGAATCAATGCTTCAGTGGTGCCTGAAGTGCACTGTGTTATATCTTTTAGCCTGTGGGTACTTTTTGTCTGCTAACAAGCTTAAACAATCTGCTGACATTCCCAGCTCCATTATTTTCCTTTTATTAATATTTTTATTACTTGGAAAATCCCTCCCAATCTTAAGTACAAGCCTACACTCAAATGGAGCTCTTGTTGACTGTAGGGACAGTGAACTCTGAATATCGTGTAAAATATGTTGGCTTCTAGATGCAAATGATGAAATAATGGGGTGATTTAAGGAGGAACAGAATGTGTATTACAACAGTCCTGCCTTATCTGTTTGCCTTTTTGGTTTCAGCTACCCATGCTACAGTACAATAAGATATTTTGAAAGAGAGTGGGGAAGAGAGAGAGAACAAAGAGAGAGGGCACGTCCACTCAGCTTTCATGACAGTATATTGCTCTATTTTACTATTAGTTATTTTTGTTATAATCTCACCTGTCTTATTTATAAAGGAAACTGTGTCATAGATATGAGTGTATAGGAAAAAACATGGTATATATAGTATTCAGTACTATTTGTAGTTCAGTACTCTGTGGCATCCACTGGAACTACTGGAATATATTCTCTGTGGATAAGGGTACAAATGTTATCAAAGAGGAAGCAAAAGCCCAAATAGAAGAGTTGATGTACTGGCGGGCATGATGACTCACGTCTGTAATTGCAATGCCAGCACTTCAGGAGTAGATGGTAGAATTGGGGGGGGGGAAGAAGAATAAATAAAGGAATGGATAGAGAATGTATGCATGGGTAGGTGATGATAGATAGATATTTCTATAGGAATGCAAGCAAACATAAAGATATCATAATAAAAAATTTAACTCTCAAAAGGTGGGAGGTTATTTCTGATATCATGTCAATACTCAGGGCATCCCTGGTTCTCTGATTCATGAGAAGTAGATTCTTTCTTACTTGTTACTGTGTATTCCTCTAGGTTGATTTCTGTGTCTGCATAATGAAATCTGGCTCAATTTTTGTCCTTATAATGGGGAAAAGAGCATAACCAGTCTAAGACATTTCCTCTAAAGCCAGTGAGACAGTTTCCTTCCTTACGTCTGCCACAGTTCACATCTACCACACAGCCACATCTAGCCTCTAGAAAGTCCAGGCTTTCGTCTCTTTGCATTGGTATGATCTCCATCACTTCTCTACATCTTGGCATCTCTATTGGTAAATCAGTGTTTACTTATTTTCTAAACTTGTTATGAGAAATATTTGAGGTAATGATTTTAAGCATAATTCCTAAAATTTAAAAATGGACAAATATGTTATTCCTAGTGTTTAACACACAGTGAGAAAACTATAAAACAGATTAATGGAAACTAGATTTATAAAATTTACTATTGCCAAAAGAGAAACAATGAAGAACTTCTTTAGTGTAGAATGCTGGTTTATTTAAAAAGGCACAGTTCTGAATTTATATACTGGTGTTAATAACAGTGCCTTTGATTCAAGTGCACTTAGCAGGCATCTACTAAAACGCAGTTTATGGCCAAGGTTTGCCTCACTCACTCAAATGAAGTTGTCTCAGGGGAGATGATAAGGTAGCAGTTTACATTAAAAAGCATCACTTAACAACTGTAGCAGAAAGGACATTAAAAAGGTATATCCATTTAAATTTCCAAAAGAGATTATATAAATCTTTTACATTCCTTCCTATCCTTGTAGATAATTTATTTATTTTTCTATTTTTTTGAGTTGGAGTCTCACTCTGTCGCCCAGGCTGGAGTGCAGTGGCACACTCATGGACACGCCTGCGTCAACCTGCTGGGCTCCAACGATCTTCCTTTCTCAGCGTTGCAAGTAGCCGGAACTACAGGTGCAGGCTACCACGCCGGACTAATTTTTATTGATTTATTGTAGACATGAGGTCTCACCAAATTGCTCAGGCTGGTCTCAAACCCGCAGGCTCTGGTAATCCACTAACCTTGTCCTCCCAAAGTGCTGGGATTACAGGTTGAGCCACCGAGCCCGGGCACATAATTTTTTTTTTGAGTTGGAGTCTCGCTCTGTCGCCCAGACTGGAGTGCAGTAGCTGCTCCCGGCCACCGCATCCTCGACCTGCTGGGCTCCGGCGATCCTTCTGCCTCAGCCTCCCAAGTAGCTGGAACTACAGGCGCGCACTACCATGCCTGGCTAATTTTTTGATTTGTTGTAGAGATGAGGTCTCGCCAAGTTGCCGAGGCGGGTCTCGAACCCGCGGGCTCAGGCAATCCACTCACCTCAGCCTCCCTAGGCGCAGGATTACAGGCTGAGCCACCAAGCCCGGCTATAATTTAATGTTTAATGGCTGAAAATTTTCTGGATTCTGGTTTTTGAAATATAGATGCAGATTATTTCATATAAATACATTGAAAATGAAATTTAGCAATTCCAAAAAATCTATCTGTTATAATAAGTGGTGTGTGTGTGTGTGTGTGTGTGTGTGTGTGTGTGTGTGTGTATTATGATCATATTTATTTAATTTTTTAATGACAAGAATGAACAATCATGGAAATTTAATTTTGAGTCGATGCAACATGCTTGATGATCAAATTAGTGCCTTAATTAAATCAAGTTAGTACATTAGTCATTTTCAATATTTTCTATTGTTTTGCATTTATGTTTTGTCTATAAGAAAACAGTAAACTCTCTGATGGCAGGAAATGAGTAATCAATTCATTGGTTTCTCTCAGTATAAGAGAAATAGTAGGCTCCCTATAAAGTCTTTCTATACTAAAGAAAATTGCTTAATCGCATTGAATATAAAGGAAACAAGACCAACTTTTTGCCTAGTTAGGGTAAAGTTAGCAAAACCCAACTAAGGCTAATTAGTGATGAAATCTGATATACAAAATGAAGCAAAAGTCACTCTGATAGAAGTTTCGAATAAAATACACCAGAGGGAAAGCAGACACAATATTTCAAGAAAGAAACGTAAACAATTTTTAGAAACTAAAGTAAAGTTTTAAAGACAGAGTAGAACTGTGATGGCATATGGGAAGCTGATAGAACTCATCTAACAATAACTGAGAAAATGAAGCCTTAGAGCTATAGATATCATGGCAGTATATAGAGGAAAGCATAAAATAATCACAAGTTGTAAAGAACAGTAAGAACATTTATGCATTTGGAAAAAATAAGCAATGATTTTTATAGATGTTTTTGCTTTAAAGCCTGAGAATTAGATTATGCTTAATATTTCTACAAAAATGAATCTCTTAAAAATCATAGAGTGGTGTTTGGTTTTAAAATATGGGGAGATGGTTGTTCAGCCTGTAATTCCAGCACTTTGGGAGGCCAAGGCGAGTGGATTGCCTGAGACTGTGGGTTTGAGGCCAGCCCAGGCTACTTGGCGAGACCTGGTCTCTACAATAAATCCAGAATTAGCTGGGCATGGTAGCGCACGCCTTTAGTTCCAGCTACTTGGAAGGCTGAGGTGAAAGGATCGCTGGAGCACAGCAAATCGATGCTGGAGTGACCATGAGCCTGCCACTGCACTCCAGCCTGGGTGACAAGTGAGACTCCAACTCAAAGACTAAAAATAAAAAGAAATATATGGGGGGAAAGGTTTAAGTCTTAGGATTAATCTTTACTCAAAAATTTGGGCTTTACCATAGTGTGCTGGTGGTACTGTCTCAGGTAAATTTTATTATGTCTGTAAGTCTTGATTTTCTTTCATTTCAAATGCAACTGATAATATCAGTAGGTTTAAATGAGATACTGTATTTGGCACATAATAATAAACTCTCGGTGTCAAATGTAAAAAAAAATAATATTAGATGATATGGCTGAAAAAAGAATGGTGTTCTTATGAAAAATGATAAATCACTATTGCTTAGAAATGGAGACAAAGTAAAATCTCATCAGCATATTAATAAATATTAAATAGCTATTTGCTGGGTACATGGATTGGATCATTATTTATTCAGCAGATGTTCATTGAGTGCCAGGTTCTGTTTTCCATGTTGGTGATACAGCAGCTAGCAAGGGAGAGTTCCCACCCTTAAAGATATCTGTGAGTAGGGATGAGGTGGGAATTTCATTGTGAAGAAGACATAGCCCTTACCCTCCATGAGTTCAGTCCAACAGAATACTCGTCCATATGTTCCTATTTCTGAGTTTGTCAGGGGAGCTCTGTGTTTTCGTGAATAAACGAGTTCCATGAAAAGGGGTTACAAGAGCAACACAAAACACTAAACTTCCTTGTGAACAAATATGTTGTTGTTTGTAGGCTCAAGTAGGCCCCACGTGCCATAACATGTTTGAAGTGCCTCTCTCACAAAGAGAAAACTGCAAACAACTTTAAGTAATTCTAATTTTAAATTCAATGACATATGCCACTCAAATTTTAAAGTAAATCTTTTTCTAGAACTTAAGCCACTGCGTATGGTAGGTTAAATGCTAAACTTGGCCTATCTACACTTTTTTGGTTCTTTAGCATTCAGAGTAGAAGCCGTACAAATGTTCTATAATTCATGAGTTTTAGAGTAGGATTAGCATTAACTCAAGATTAACACTGGTGTGGGATGGTGTAAGTACTTCATCTCGCTTTGTCATATTTTTGCACTATATATCTATTCTATACCCTTCTTTGAATGCCACAAGTATTCTTTTGCTAACTTGAGAATGACATCGTTATGAGCAAAATTGTGTTTTGACCTTATGTTATGTTGTCAGGAGCTTCTCAAATAGAGACAGACATGTTTCAAGGGTCATAGAAACAAATATCTTAACTATATTTATGAGACAAGGCATCTAATAAAATGCACACAAAAAGTAAAAAATAGGAAATCAGGAGGTAGTAAAGATAATTAAAGATAGTAAAGGTAACAGAGAATATTAGTACCTAATATTTTGTATATTTAGACTTACTGATTACTAAAAAGAGATACAAATGTGGTTCTGTACTTCCCAGTCAAAATATATAGGAAAAAAAAACGGAGATATAGAAGTTATATTGCCAATAAGATAAAAATGTGCTATTTCTTAAGGAAAAGTATAGCACTTCCTGACCCCAGAACTGAGGAGAAATGGCTCCTGTGTGTTACCCCCGAAGTATATGCTGAGTCTTGTATCGGACGACAAAGTACTAAGAATATTTCGTATGGCATCTGTCAGTACAAGCTGAAAATCTCATGCTAACATACAAGCCAATGAAAATAATCCTGAGCCGGGCTCGGTGGCTCAGCCTGTAATTCCATGCCTTTGGGAGGCTGAGGTGAGTGGATTGCCTGAGCCCACGGGTTCGAGACCTGGCTGGGCAGCCAGACCTCATCTCTACAATAAATCAAAAAAAAAAAAAAAATCAGCCGGGCGTGGTAGCGCGTGCCTGTAATTCCGGCTACTGAGGCGGAAGGATCGCCGGAGTCCAGCAGGCGAGGCTGCGGTGGCCGGGAGCGGCCACTGCACTCCAGTATGGGCGACAGAGTGAGACTCCAACTCAAAAAAAAAAAAAAAAATTAAAAAAAAAAAAAGAAAATAATCCTGCATGGTCAAAAATGGGGTTTAAGTGAGCCAGCACTTCTCACGTAGGGAAAAATCTAGACTTGTTAGTATGAAAATCTGCATATCCCATAGGTCATTTTCTGTTAACATTATTTGTATATTCAAGCTTTTGATAAGTACCAGGAGGGGATTTTTTTCCTCAATATGCTTTGAAGAATTGCCAGTAAGGGACTCACTTTTGAATGAGTATGGGGTCTTTCTACATCTATCTCTTTTTGGACATTGCCATAACCTTGATCTTGAGAGGTTAATGGGAGATAACCTGACATTCCCTTTTCTCACTTCAGGTGACTGGAAATTTCAAATTTCCCACAGCTGGTCCAGTTAGAGAGCAGCTGTAATGTGCCTTCTTTTTCCTTTGCATTCAATTTCCATTTCATTCATTTTATATTTTCATCCAACTGAGTTTGCCAAAAGTGATTTTTTTCCAAGTACTTTGTTAACTGGAGTATTATGAACTTTAGTTTACAATAGGATTTGTGCTTTATTGGGTGGTTGTGAGAATCATCAGGAAATCATGCATGAAACATTCTCTGCATAGTGATTTTCATGTTTGTCTGCACCTTGAAATAACCCAAGGAGCTTCAAAAAAAGATGAGGCTGTGTTTCACCCCCAGAGATTGTGATTTAATTCATCTAGTTTGTGGCGTGGGCTTTGGAAGTTTCCACGAATCTCTAATTCTAAAGTGTACAGCAATTCGGGAATCACTGAGTTACCACCTAGTAAACCCTCATCAGGTTAGCAATTCTTTCAGGGTGTATTTTGATGAAAGTTACTATGCTACAGACATCACATATTAATGTTAAGTTCCCAGATGTATACTCAGTATCACATATGCCATTATAAAACATCATTTTTTTTGTTTCTGTTTTAGGTGAGAACTTAAATTACCACATACACTTTTTTTTAAGTACCATAAAATAGATTGCACAACTTATACTACTAATAGTATCTATTTCTACACTGGAACTTTTTAAAAAAGCAAATCATGAGTCCAACAATTATGGGCAGTTCAGGAGCTGACTTTGCACAATGTCAACAAGTAAAAAGATGTGCTGAAGCATTCAGTAATGATTTGCAAGTCAGCAAATAGTGATAGCAGCTGCTTTATAGGTGAAAGAAAATTGTACTTCATTTTCACCCTCAGGGAATATGGCTGTTTAATTCATTTCCTGTTGTAAATGTGAAAATGTTCATTAGGTTTAAAAAACATCATCTTTTCTGTATGTACACAAAATTGATGTGAATTAGTTGATAAAAACATATGTGTACTGAGATTTTCCTAAATAATCAACAAGAATCCCCACAAGAATAGTATTCAAGAGGTTTAGAATTCACAGGCAAATTGAGAAGACCTTACCCAAGACACTCATCTTTCAGAAAAGGAAACCCTTTATCAAAGGTATCAGGCCGGGCGTGGTGGCTCACGTCTATAATTCCAGCACTTTGGGATGCCAAGGTGAGAGGATTGTCTGAGCCCAGGGGTTCAAGACCAGCCTGGGCAACCTGTTGAGACCTCATCTCTACAATAAATCAAAAAATTAGCCAGGCATGGTGGCATGTACCTGTAATTCCACCTATTTGGAAGGCTGAGACCGAAGGATCACCAGAGCCCAGCAGGCCGAGACTGCGGTGGCTGTGAGCGTGCCACTGCACTCCAGCCTGGGCAACAGAGTGAGATTCCAACTCAAAAAAAAAAAAAAAAGTATCAGCAACTTTTTCAGGGCCTTAAGAAGATATAGGAGAAAGTTCCAAGGTTGATTTTTCTGATCTTCCAAACCATTGAGCTTATGATCATGTGACACTGATGTCTTGGAAAATGAGTTGTCTTGGATGTCAACACTTAAATGTTCTAATCCAGATTCATTTAGGTGAGAGAAGAAAGCAAATTCATTAAGGTGGTGTCAAAGTAAAAATTGCACAAAGTTAAACAAAAGAGACCTTTTTCAAGGCAATTGCAATAGGGGAAAGGGACAAGAACTAAGGGGAGCACTTAAATGCTCTGGTGAGAAGGAGGCCAAGGGCCGCCTGCACTTGCTAGTTGGCTTCATCCTAAGGAAAAGTAAATTTCTTCTGGTAGATTTATCACTCCAGTAAGGTGCCCACCAGCTAGACTCCTACCCTCTCAGAAACTGGGAGATGATAGAGTGCTCTCTTCCTTGCTTGTTACATTTCCACGCAATGGCTACCAGGTTTTTGAGAAAGATATTCCTGGGCTGTAAAGAGACTTTTAAAAACATTTAAATATTAAATATTTACTAATTAATACATCTCAAAGGGGCATAAAATGAATTGACATTCATAAGTTTTCTAAAGTAAATTATCTAAGAAAAGGTGGGTCAGAGTCCTAGAGTCAGAAAAAAGTCTGTCTAAAATTTGGTCAAGTGGAGGGAGGGGTTAAGGATATTGTTCTCCATCTAAGAGATTTCCCATTTTAATTCTAGATCAAATCTTATGTTTTAACTCTCTGTATATTCATACCTCTTCTAAATTTTATTTTCACAATAAATTTTGAATTTTCAGCAACAGAAATTAAGCTTTTATAGTGGGTTAGGGTATAAAGGCACAGGGTTATCTGCAATCTTAGTAAGTATCAAAACTGACAAATGAGAGAGCTAGGATGGTATAGTCCTTCTAAGCCCAATGGCTAGATGTCCTCAAAATAGTCATACTTTCTTATGGCTGGTGGCACCATCATTACTGGTAAAATAAAGGCACATATGCGTGTGTGTGCTCACACACACACACACACACACACACACACACACACACACACAGTAACAGATCAAGATTATCATGTCTGACAGAAGTTACCATGACTACTATATTGACATTTATTTGACATGCACATGCTTTGGTCTCTCTGAGAAGGTACTGTGGTAACTCTAAATATGTATTATTGTTAGTCTATGAATAAAATATGGCTTATTAGAATACTGAACAAATCAGACTCTAATATTGTTTTAGTGCAGTTGCTAAAATTACCTCAAAATTATTAAGTAGATCCACCTTATCCAATATTGTTGCCACTAGCTATATGTGGCCACTCCCTGAGCACTTGAAAGGTGGCTAGTATGACTGAGCTATACTGTGACACAAAGTATGCATTGAATTTGTCTTACTATAAAAAATATGAAATACTGCATTAATATTTCTTTCTTATTGACTACATATTAAAATGATAATGTTTTGGATATACTGAGCCAACTAAAATATGATATTAAAATTAACTTCACTTATTTCTTTTCACATTTTCAATTTTTTACATGAAGATTTTTAAATTGAGCATGCAGCCTTCACTATATTTTTATTGAGCAACATCGATGTAAGCAATTAGATACAAAAATTAAATAAGACATCATACAAAATTACTTAGAATTTGGGTAACCTATCAGATGATCCTGCAAACATTTCAGAAGCTATGAAACTGGGATTCTGTTTACATGAAAACTTTATTTTATATTCTTAGTTATAGATGGCCAATGAAAAAGGTAAAGTTAATTCTAAGTGCTTGGATATTTTGACACCAATTTTTCAGCTGAAGTATTTGGATGACGTGATTCACAGAGCATCACACATATTAAAATGAGGCTTCAGAAAAGGGTGACAGGAAGAACAGAAGCACAGTCACACAAAGCCATAGATCAGAAATATATTACATACACAAAACTCCTGCTAGAAGTATGCCTGGGAACATTCCATCTTCAGTGCTGAATGTGAGCAAGGTGCTCTACAAAATCTCTTGGGAGATGCAAAGATGAAAAATACCGAGTTCATACTACTCTAAAGTTTTAAAATTCTCAGTGTCAGACATGCAATTTTAACCAGAATCTTAGCAGGCAGACCAAAGGATATACACATCAAATAAATTTGTCCCTGATGCATCAGTTATTTTAACATCAGTTAGACATAATAATCTTGTTATCTTATAAAAATAAAATATGTCTATAAAATTGACAATCTGGACTCTATCTTTAATGGAGACAATTGACTTCATCTTCAACTTATGCACAATATAGAGTAACATGAACCAAATCTGCCCTCTCACTTGGAAAGAAAATAATATGCAAATACATATATGAGAAAACAGTTTTCAAATCATTGGGCAGCAGGCAGCAAGAGATAATGATTTCTAAGAGATAAAAACCAAAGAGTAAGTCTTATAATGAACCCTGTAAGTTCCCTGAGAGAGTTCCCAGGCCACCCAGTTGGGTAGTGAGAATCAAGGGACCTGGCAGACTCTCTGAAATGAGGCCTGGAGCTTGGAATCCTGAGGAAACAATGTAGCTAGAATGTACTCCAGGGACATTATTCCAGAGAGAAAAGAGCTGCACACAGAGAAACTCTGAAACTCTGCTGGGGATCCCTCTCAATGTTTCTATTATCAGTACACATGTATAAAGAAATTTAAGCAAAGAAAAAGCTGGGAGTGGCCACTACACTCCAGTCTGGGCGACAGAGTGAGACTCCAACTCAAAAAAAAAAAAAGAAAAAAAGAAAAGAAAGTAACAATATCCAACACTCACACAGAAATGGTACCTATTTCTACCAGCCATATTGGAAAATATCATGATGCTCTATTGGGCCTTGTGTAGAGTACACTAAAAGCTCTTCCCTCATCGGAAAAATTATCTCTTGTCTGTGTATTACCCCAGTCTCTCCTAATAAAGCTTAAAAGCAAGACCAGAGAGGATCAAAATGTTTCCAAGTAACTTAACTGCATCCCAGAACAAAGGTCAAGAATATTTATAAGAATGTTTAATATCCAACACAAAGCAAATTAGTATTCACAATGTTTGGAATACAATAAAAATTACCAACCATGCAAAGAAGCAGGAAGAAAAATTCTACCTGATAGAAATATGTATCTGTACAAAGGGATAATCACTAGAAATGAGCATCATAAGAACAAATACGGTTTTTAATATTTTTCTAGAAGATAATTGTTTAAAGAAAATGTATAATATAATGTGGAGTCTGTAGCACATGTAAAACTAAATTTTATGACAACAGTAGTACAAAGGTCAAGAGTAGAGATATGGATACATACTATTGTAAGACTTTAAAACCACCCTTGAAGTGATATGATATCTGTGAACATAGACTGATAAATTAAAAATGAGTACTACAAAGCCTAAAACAGCCACCGAAATAACAATACAAAGAGTTGTAGCAAATAAACCATCAAAGGAGATGAACTAGAATAACCCCCTCAAATCTACACCCCCCCCAAAAAATCAGTAAATCCAAAGCAAGGCAGAAACGGAAGGAAGGAGGGAAAGAAGGAGGAAGGGAAGGAAGGAAAGAGATAAAGAAATGAATAACTAAAAGATGGAACAAATAGGAAAAAATTTGTAAGATGATAGATTTAAACCTACCATACTAATAATCACATTAAATTTAAGGGGTCTAAACCTTGAAATTAAAAGATAGAGCTTGTCATTCTTTATAAAAAAACAAGATCCAATTCCATGCTACCTGTAAAAATAAAAAGTAAAAAAATACTTTAAAGATAAAGACAGGCCGGGCTTGGTGGCTCAGCCTGTAATCCCAGAAAAAAACATCAGAAAAAAATCATAGTAGATGGACAGCCTACAAAATACCTGGCCAGTGTTCCTCAAAACTATCAGAGAGCCAGGCACGGTGGCTCACGCCTATAATCTCAGCACTTTGGGAGACCTGAGTGGATTGCCTGAGCCCGCAGGTTCGAGGCCAGCCTGGGCAACTTGGCCAGACCTCATCTCTACAATAAATCAATAATTAGCCAGGCGTGGTGCGTACCTATAGTTCCCGCTACTTGGAAGGCTGAGGCTGAAGGATTGCCGGGGCCCAGCAGGTCGAGGCCGCAGTGGCCGTGAGCTTGCCACTGCCCTCCAGTCTGGGAGTCAGAATGAGACTCCAAAACAAACAAACAAAAAAAGATAAAGACAAAAATACGTTAAAAATAAAATAAGGAAAAAGAAAATCAAGACTTTAATATATTACAGGCCAAATAAATCAGAAAAAAAAAAGAAAAGACACAAATTATCAGTACCAGAAACGGAAGAGGAAACTTACAGTAGCTATTACAGGCAAAAAAAAAAAAAGGATAAGGGAATATTATGAATAACTTTATACTATTAATTTCAACATATGAAAAGGAATTTTTTTTGAAAGACAAACTCCATTTCAATTTAGCTTCACTGAGTAGTTCTAGCAAGCATTTAAGGAAGAAGTGATACCAACTCTACATTAAATCATCAAGAAAATTGTGAATAAAATACAACTCATTCTAGGAAGCAGCAATAACCTAAAAATAAGCACAAAGGTATTATGGGAAAAGACAACTGCAGACCAGTATGCCTCATGAAGAGACAGAAACTCTAAACAAAACTTTTGTAAATAGCATCCAACAATATATAAATATATAAAATGGATAATGCATCATGACCAGTGGGATTTATCTAAAGAATGCAAGAGATTGGTTTAATATTTTTAAAATTAATTGATGCAATTTACTATTATTAACAAAAGAAAAACTGTTAAACTGCCTTAGAAAAAGCATTGAACAGAATCCTACACTTATTCCTGAGAAAAACTCAGCAAACTAGAAATAGGAATGTACTTTCTCAAAGTGATAAAGAACAGCTATAAAATACCTTCAGCTAGCATCATACTTAAAGATGAAAGACAATGCTTTCCTCCTAACATGAAGAATAAAACAAAGATGCTTGCTCCTACTATTTTAATTCTGCTTTTTACTGGAGATACTAGCCAGTGAAACAAGGCAAGAAATAAAATAAAATAAGTGTATGATAAAGTAATTAATAAATATAATAAATAAAATTAACTTCTATAATTCATCTTCTGAAAAAGAAGACATTAAACTAACATGATTGTTGATGTGAATAATCAGATGGAATCTTTTTAAAAGGTACCAGAACTAATAATAACATGATTCAAGATATAAGATTGATATACAATATCAGCTGTATTTCCATAACTAGCAATTGGAAATTTAAAATATCATTTATAAGAGCATCAAAAATATGATATTCTTAGGGATAAGTCTTATAGAAGATGTGAAAAAAGCTGAAAAATGTAAAATACCTGTATAATAGAAAGGTATATAGTGTTCATGACTGGGATGACACAATATTGTTAGCATACCAAATCTTCTCCAATTAATCTGCAGTTTCAATGTAATGCCAATCAATATATCAACTGACTTTTATTGTAAAAAATTGCAAACAAAAATTCATATGGAAATGGGAAAAAAACTAAAGTAGAAAAATCTACATTGAAAAAGAAGAACCTAACTGGAGGACTAACACTCTGATATCAATACTCATAAAACTACAATTAGCAAGTCAGTGTAGCTTTGGCACAAAGATAAACAAATATATCAATGAAACAGAATACAGAGTCCTGAAATGGGTGCTCACATATGTGAATAACTGATTTTCAACAGAAATGCAAAGATAATTCTATGAAAAAGGCAAACCTTTTCTAAGAATTGTGCTGGAACTATCTGATATTCATATGTAAATAAATGAATCAGTCTTTACCTCATACCATGAAAAAACAAGCCAGAGTAGGTAAAAATATTATATGTATTTATATATGGGTAATATATAAGTTGAAGGACTTGTATCATAATATATAAAAAATTCTAACTCAGTAATAACAAAACAAACAACCTAGTTTTTTTAAAAAAGCAAATGATTTGAACAAGAAGTATGAATGGGAAGCAAGTTCATAAAAAGATGCTCAACATCATAAATTATTAGGAAAATATGAATTAAAACTGCAGTGAGCTATCACCATGCACCTATTAAAATAATTAAAATTAAAATGACCAAACTTACCAAGTGTTGGAGTGTGTGGAAAACAAGAACTCTCTAAGTTCTTCCCAGAGGGAGGTGGTGGAACGAGAAAGGAAAAAAAAAAAAAAGAACTCTCATACACCAGGGGATGCAAAAGGGTCCGGTCACTTGGGATTATAGTTTGGCAGTTTCTTAAAACTGAAACATATGCCTATCATTCAGAGTTTATATCCAAGAAAAAAGGAAAGTATTTTCACACAGATACTTGTACACAAATGTCCATATCAGCTTCACTTGTAGTAGCCAAAAATTACCAAATGTCCACCAATAGGTGAATAGATAAAAAATCTGATGTAGTATCCCATACAAAGAGAAATGACTCAGTGATAAAAAAGAATAAGCAATTGTTACACGGATGAATCCCAACATAATTATATAATATGAAGAAACCAGACTAAAAAAAAAGTACATAGTGTATGATTCCAGTTATATAAAAGTTTTTAAAAAGTAAACTAATCTACAGTATCATAAGTAGATCAGAGGTTACTTGGAGACAAAGGTTAAGGACTGACATGAAGAAAGAGGAATTACAAAGGGGCAAGAGAAATATTTTGGGTTGATAAATGTATTCATCATGTAGATTGTAGTCATAGTGTTATAGTTGTATAGATATGTCAGAACTCATCAAATTATACACCTTAAATGTGTGCTGTTTGTTTATGTCAATTATGATTTAAAAATCATGATGAGGCCAGATATTTGAGTGTAGAGTGGTTAGAGCAGGTGGGAGTAGGATTAGTGCAGTGACCTAGAAATATAATATCTCACGACATCCAAATTTAACAGCGTAACATATTAACAAACATGTTGGAAACTGTGGGAGAAACATTGGCTTTGACTTTTTTAAACATAAATTCTATCTGATGTTTTTATTTGCAAGAGGGCAAGCAATTTAACTTTGCTGGATATGAGAATGCTGTGTTAATTGGGTCATAGTTCCTCAATAGCTTTACATATTTCTCCATCCTATCACACCTGTCATAAAATACAGTAGTATTAGTAGCCTAATAATGTTGGTGTTTTCACAAGGCTGACACAGGCTATATCATCAAAGGAAAGGTTTTTCTGCACTTCACAATTCCATCTTTTATTTTTTGTGATTAAAAAAAAAAGCCCAAGTAAAAAGTCATCCAGGTCCTTAAAATTATTTATTTAGACCACCATAAAATTTAAAAGCCTGACTTCACAAAATTTGTGTCTTCTGTCCAACTTGCCCTACCAACCACCTCAACTAAGGAGTTATTTTCTTTTTTTTTTTTTAATCGATATTTTTTATTTTGATATTGTGGGGTACAGTTTAGAGTTAGGAATACAAATATGCTTCGTTCGGGCACCTTTGTTGATAAGGGGTGTCTCCCCGTCCCCAGACAGATATTGACTACCGTTAATCCCACCTCCCTTTCCCTACCCCCTCCCATAGTTTCCCACCACTGTCAGTCTTTTTTTTTTATAGTATTATGGTGGATGTTCAAGGTCCGCTATATGAGTGAGAACATATGATACTCAGATCTTTGTTTCTGTGAGAGGTCACTCAGTATTATTGACTCTAGTTCCATCCAGGTTGCTGCAAAGTTCACGACTTTGCTCTTTTTTATGGCTGCATAGTATTCCATCGTGTATATGTACCACATTTTTTTGATCCAGTCCTCTTTTGATGGACAGTATGGTTGATTCCAGGTTCTTGCTATTGTGAACAATGCTGCGATAAACATATGTGTGCAATCTTTTTGGTAGAGTGATTTGAGTTCTTCAGGGTATATTCCCAGTAGGGGGATTGCAGGGTCATATGGGAGGTTGATATTTAGAGCTTTTAGGAATCGCCACACTGTTTTCCACAGAGGTTGCACCAGTTTGCACTTCCACCAAAAGTGTAGGAGTGTTCCCTTTTCACCCCTATCTGTCCCCATACACAAAAATTAACTCTAAACGGATCAGAGACCTAAATGTAAAACCTCAAACCATAGGAGTTATTTTCTTCTAGTCCTTTAATACTCAACTTAAGAATTACTTTTTCAAGGCAATTATATTTAAACCTCCTTCTTGTACCTATATCACTTTCCTGAACTGCTTATAATTTATGTTTTTGTTTTCTGAATCATCTGTGCACGTGTCTTTGATAGCACTGGATGCCTACATTTTAATTATCTATTAACTGGTCTATCTTGCCCTTTAGATTTTTAATATCTTAAGAAAATGGAATATGGTATTTTTATCTCATCCTAATCTGGGTCTTATATAGGAAAGATACTTAATAAAATGTTAACTAAATTGATCAGTTTGGGGGTATTTCCCTGATTTATAGCAAATCCTGAAAGATCCTTCTTTTCCTACTAGGTCTGCTCTGTAAATCTGTTAGTAACTCTCCATAAAACTCTGAGGTTCTAAATGCTCCCAGTGGATCTATTCAAATTATTTTAATCAATCTGCCACAAAAATCATAATAGAAACTACAATTATGTTGTACAATATATGTTTGATAGAATCAAGATGAGATACCACAAATTGCTCAAATAAATCAAATGAAAGAGCCATATGGAGTGAGGGTTCTGACAGTAATTCAATCTCTAAAGTAGGTCACACAATCATTTTAACCAATCTGATGAGACACCCAAATTGCTACATCTTATTCTTATGCTTATTATATAGCCTTGTCCAGTTTGGGCTCAATAAATTCTAGTTGGATTAAATTTTGTACAAGATGGGTACATTGCATTGCTTATTATTTAACTCAAACAAATGCTTACTGGACACTTTATATGTGAAAATAATTTGCTGTTGGAGAGCTGTGTAATTGGAGTGACTGTCCTTGGAGTAGGACTGGCAAACTACTCTGGGTTGCTCAATTATCTGACTGTGAATATGCAGATTTATGCCCAGAATAATTTTTAATCAACATTTCATTCCAAGTTTTTCTTGAGCATCTACTGTGTTCAAATGCTGTTCTAATAACTGAAATGGAATGGTAAGTAAAATGAGGCACCATTCCTTTTCTTATGGAACTTACAGAGCAATCAAATAGTCATATGTACCGGGGAAAAACTCAGTTGTGACAAGTGTCATTGAGATACAAAGGACTCGATATGGCCAATACTTTCTAAGTGGTTTGAGGTGGAAAAGTACAGTGAGTTCAACTTTAGATATGTTGAGTTTGGGTTGCCTTTGCAAGAGATACACTTGAGTCTGGGTTGCCTTTGCAAGAGATACACTTTGATGTAAAATAGGAAGCTGGGTATGAGAGCCTGGAGAGCAGAAGAATTAGAAACACTTGGAAGGCTGGAGCGGCCATTGCACTCCAGTCTGGGCGACAGAGTGAGACTCCAACTCAAAAAAAAAAAGAAAGAAAGAAAGTGAGACTCCAACTCAAAAAAAGAAAAAAAAGAAAGAAACACTGGTGAGCCTTCTTTATTCAAGTCATAATTGAAGACAGACGTGGATGAGATCACTTAAGGAGAAAGTCAAGAATGAATAAAGATGAAGATAGAAATAGAAAAAGTTGATGGAAAATTAGAATCTGTGTATGAACTTTGGGCAGGTAGACTGGAGATAGAGCCCTAGTTAGATGGTCTATAACTTTGCACTTCTAACAGTTGGTGAATCAGTAATGTTTATTAGAAATTTCAAATCTGGACACTATTGGAGACCTATGGAATCAGAATCTGCATTTTAATAAGATCCTTAGGTGATCTGAATGCATATTACAGTTCTAGGAGTGCTACTGTATAACATTTTGTGCTATGAATAAGTACTTTGCAGTTACTCATTCCCCTCCCTGCAAGACTGTGAGTTACTTAAAATGAGAGACTGGGACTTTAAGCTTCGTATTTCTGGTGTCTAGCACAGTGACTGACATATATTAAATTCTTAATAACTGTACAATGAGTGAATACATACAAGACTTGGAGAAAATAAAAGGTGAATGGGAGTTTTTAGGTTTTCAGGTTTTTTTTTTTTTTCTGATCACCTATTTTTTATTCTGTACTCCCCCTTCCAAAATTCAAATACATCTTCATTCAACTTTGACCTCGGTTGTAGTTTAAATTTATAGCTTTTTGTCTTGCATTCCTTTTCCTTCAACTATTTTATTGAAACACTGCTGAGATCCCTATACTTCTCCATGTTGGAAACACATATCTTCTATGCTACTTACTTAAAATGAAGCAAAACAAAAACAACCTAAAGCCTATTTAAATTAGATGCATGCACATTAGTACCATGTTACATTTCATTTTTTAAAATTTGGTGCTCTTGCCTGAGTAAATCAGCATTAATATTATGTATGGCATTTCTAAGTAGAAACTGATATATATGGCATTAGTAAAATTAGGCTTTTAAGTATTTTAATCTTATTTTCTTCTGAAATTGAAATATGTTTTTGAGGTTGTATAATTTATACTTGCACTTTAAAAAAATATGAAAATGTAAAATCATAAATTTGAATACACAAAATCTTCTATATTCTTATAGTATCTTAGAGTTAATCATTGTTAACAATTTGTACATATACTTTTAGATTTGTACATATACTTTTAGAAACACATAAAATTATTTAGTAGGATGATATGAATAGAACAATTATCTTTGTTATAAAATAAGATAATATACAATTCAATATAAATAATTTATTATTTTCAATCCAATAGCATATCATCCCCTCTTGCTATGATTTTGTTTTTTCTTATCCCTGATACCAGGAATACTTTTCCATTTTTTCCCTTCTCTCTCTCCTTTTTTAGGAACAATTTGTTGCCTTGGGCTTATTTATATGTTTGGCTATACGTTTCTCAGTTATTTTTGTTTTCTATTTATTTGTTTTACATTTAAAAACCTTCATTATAGTTTTTCGGGGGCCTTCCCTTGTTCACCTTTCTGGATGTAAGTAAATTTATTGTCTTAATCATGCACATAATTATAAAAATAATTAAGACTATTAATTTTTTAGTGCCCATGGGCAGCATTCTATAGGTTTATCAGTCTAAACAATATTCCAATCTTCTTTGATGGAGCATAGGTTTATTCATTCATTTAATTCTAAATTTTAATACAATAATATTATTATTATTATTAGATTTACCATGCTGCAGTTTGAAATTATGTCTTGCAAGCTGTCTACTTGTTAGATATTATCATGTTTAAATTATGGCCTACAATGATGAATTGTAATATAATCATTCCATGAGTATTAAATAATTATATTATTTCACTATTTAAAAGTCTATATTATCAAAATTATTTATGATATTTTTCAAATTCTCCATCTCATTCTTCTGTAATCTATTGATTTATTTAAAAATATGTTAATATCTTTCATTAAGACTGTATTCCTTTAAATTCTTCCTTGTTTTGCTAGCAGTTGTTTATTCCTTTAAATTGTAGAGCATTTGCTAGGTGCATAAAGGCTTGTGAACCTTACATAATATCCCATTTATTTCTGTTTAATAGTTTGACCTAAAATTCTACATATTTTCATTGTTATTTTTATCTTTTAGTTGGAACCTCACTCTGTTGCCCAGGCTGAAATACAGTGGCGAGACCACAGCTCACTGTCACCTCAAACTCTTGGGCTCAAGCTCTCTTCCCACCTCAGCCTCCAGAGTAGCTGGGACTACAGAAGTGTACCACCACGCCAGCTATTTTTTTTTTCTTATTGTTGATTGAGGTGTCTCAGTGAAAATTAAGAAGTGAATTGTCAAAGGTGTACATCAAGGCACCATTTTGCTTACATGTCTTATGATACCTTGTGATAAAATAAGATAGTTATCTGTGACATTGTAATTAGTTAATATGTTTTTTGCTGCAATCTTGAAAACAAGGGCTAAATTGGGGAAGAAATAACTGATGAGGTGACCAAGCAATTAGGATAGTGACAAAAATCAATGAATGGAAGAAGTGGAGGGGACCTCAATTAAACCAAATCTTTCACTCTACAGATACGTATGGCTCACTCTGTTTCTTCAGTGCATGACTTATAAGATTCATTTATTTCTAGGCCTATAATCTTTGCATAGGATTTAAAAAAGAAGGGTTTTATTTACCCTTGTGATCTTTATAGAATACAAGTACTATCATTTGAAGAACTATATTAAACAACTTAGACTGGTTTTTTTTTCTGAGAAGAACAGTATGAGAGGTGAAAACTTTGACTTTTGAAAGCATTGGAAGGAAATGAGCAAATTTGATGGAAAGTGTGAAACTTTAGGGCTGCATTGAGTGATTTTTCCCTACAGAGGAGCAAATACTACTGTAAGTAGTGAAATCTGAGTAAGACGACAAGGGATGAACTGCATGAAAGGATTTTCCCTTCATTTCCTCAAATTTCAACAAGTAGCAATTATTTCCCTTGAGCTAGCTAGAATTCTAGAACAATATCATTTGAAAATTAGAAAATGAGTTTATCCCACATTGCATAGCTCCCACTATTTGGAATTGTTACATATGCCATTCTAATTTTATTTTGTCATCTGTATATATTTACTAATACATCGAATACATATTTAATGAGCATCTAATATGTACCTTGTACAGTGCTAGGCCCACTTACCTGCTCAGTACTTTCTCAGGAGTATTAATCATGACATACATCTATTAATTAAATTTTTGAACTCTGGCTTTCATAAAGGAATATAAGGGGGAAAAAAGTTTTCAAAGCAATGCCAGAACATGAGACATCCCTGGAATTATGGATTGGACATTACAGCAAGTGATTCTGTACAGCCATTAAATAACAAAACATCACAATAACTGGAAATAAGGTGGCCAGCTTACTCCCATGTAGAGGGAAGGGATATGTAGATGTGATCGAATCAGAAGAAGAGAGTCTTACATGCTTTTCGCAATTTTTTTTTCTTTTGAGTTGGAGTCTCACTCTGTCACCCAGGCTGGAGTGCAGTGGCATGCTCACGGCCACCGCAGCCTCAGCCTACTGGGCTCAGGCGATCCTTCTGCCTCAGCCTTCCAAGTAGCCACAACTATAGGCACGTGCTACCACTCCTGGCTAATTTTTTGATTTACTATAGAGATGAGGTCTCACCAAATTCCCCAGGCTGGTCTCGAACCCCTGAGCTCAGGCAATCCTCTTGCCTCGGCCTCCCAAAGTGCTGGGATGACAGGCTTGAGCCACTGCTCCCTGGCCTTTCTTAATACTTCTAAGGTGACGTAGAGATAATAATTTTTTACAAAAAAACTAAGAGACAGAGAAATTAAGACACTTGGATGAACTTTTGTTGCCATTTCATTCAGAAATTAAATAAAATTGAACTTTCAGTCCAAAAATTTTTCCACTCTTTGACTGGTTCCTCCTCCTGTTTCACAATTTTGCCTAGAGCAAACCCTGAGGAGACCGACTTTTTACTAGAACAGGGCTAATCCCCTATTGCCAGTGACACTGTATATCGATTTTCTGATTTTCATGTCTGCAATGGAAAAGAACAAACTGCTCTCACATTATATCGCAGAAATTATTCGAGCTCTCTTGTTCTGCATATCTTATCTCTGACAAATTTCTTTATGTGGGACACTTGCTCAAGTGAAAACACCATTTGTTGCATTGGCCCTTGTTATGTTGAAGAATGCTATTTAAACAATCATCTCTGTGCCAGTCTTTCACATAAAATCCAATTGATCTAACTTTTATTAAAGGCGAGTGATTGTGTTATTATTCTTATTCAGTTTACTAGGTCAAATATCCAAAATTAATTTTCTGTATTTTCAAATTGAAGAATAATTTTATATTTTACTAATAAAGAACAGAGAAGCCAATAAATGCTCAACTTGGATAATGCTGTGTATTTCATTAAGTAGTATTATTTGAGAATTTCTTTTATAATATCTAATGCATCTAGAAATATAAATAGAACATGAATTCATTTTTCTTGTGTGTATGATAGATCATAAATTCTATAGATATATTTGAGTATGTAATGACTTTGATCTGACTTCTTTCCTTTTTCAGTATTCCGTGTTTAAAAGGGTAATGGCTATTAACATTTGAAACAATATGTTTTTTGTTAAATGCATGGTACAATAATATATTAAGGAATAAAAAATATAGAGAGACTATGGACTATATAACAAGCTGTTATCCTTTGAGAGAAAGATAAATTGGGGAAAATAAATCAGAAACTGATAGACATAATAATTCACACACCATTTAGGGAATTCAATGACACGTTTGATGTTGAAGGAAGCAGAGACTCAAACCTTTCCTCTCTGTCCTTTTCCTTGTCTTTCTTTCTGTCTGACATTTATTGAATGCTTGTTATTTGGAGATTAATAGGAGAGGGAGATAGTCAATAAAATTATTAAAGGTGGTTATAAGATTATTAAAGGTGTGCAAGAAGGTATAAGAAAAGTAGTAATAAGTCCCAGTAAATTATAAAAGATATCGGCTTGCTCCCTTGTGACTGCCAGGGAGTAGATTGGGGTCTTACTGCAATCCTCCAGTCTTGGCTTCCCACTATTCCTCATTATTTGGCATCCGGATGCTACAATGTTATTCCCTTTGCCCATAAACTCTTCTTGAGACAATTCACCGAAAATAAGACTGCTGTACAAAATCTTACTTAAATGTGGCTTGTATAAAATTGTTTCTCTTGCTCAGAAATCTCCCATGGACTCAAGTTTGCTCTGGAATGAAGCACATTCTCTCAGCCTTTCATTGAAAGCACTTCTAATCTGAAGGGCTAGGCCTCTGATCCTTTGTTGAAATTTCTCCTTAGCCATTCAGTTCAAATCCCACATCTTCTAACAAATCTTGCCCAATTAACTAAACCCCCAATTGGACATATTTCATAATATTTTATGCATCTCATTATTATCAGAATGTATTTTATGCCTTTTATTTTGTCTTTCCACTTGTATTAAGATGCTGTCTAAATAAAAGGAGTATAATTTAGATTGGTTTTAGATTCACTCCTGTAACTTACTGAGTGAGGAATCAATTGGTAAACACTTGATGCCTCCTGAACAAAAAAAACAAAAAACAAAAACTGAGTTAACTCTGCAGGCCTCCAATGTGAAACAGCAAAATGAAAGCCAGGTCCATTTCTAAAGGCAATCTTCAACATTAAATGCCTTAACTATTGAAACAATTCATTAAAAACTGAGATTGGAATAATAGTCCTCTATATTCTCTTCTGTCCTAACTTGAATCCTAGTGGTTTTTGGTTCATATAATCCAAAGTCTTGATGGTTCCTATTTGCTACAGGCAATATACATGATTCTAAGAACAGTATGTGTGCATGTACACCTACAGAAACAAACATGACAATTAGTAAGCTATGTTTATAGCTCTAGAGAATGAGACTCTCCAAATATTTTAATCATAATGGATGTTTAACTTGGAAATATGACAGCAGATCAAGTGTATTCTCTAGTCAAGAAAATATTATTTCAAAAGGGAATAAAATTATATGAAAGAACAAATAAACCCGAAATGAATCATTTTTTGCTAAACACTAAGGCTGGTGGTTATTGTCTCAAGTGACTTAAGGCAGAAACAGTCAATAATTGATATACTCCTAAGTGCATGGAGTTTGAAGATAAGCCAAGCTAGATTTAGATACTTGCTTCATGATGTACCGGTTTTGTGATTATGAACAAATTATTTAATTTCACTGAACTACAGTCTCATCATATAGAAAAATGAGATTATAACACCTGTCTTAGATTGTAATGCAAGTTTAGTATAATACGTTTTGTTAAAATTATCAGTATAATAAGTATATATAAATTGCTGCTTTCTCGTTTCTTCTTGGAGACACTTGGATAATAAAACTATCTCAATGAGCTTTGGAGTCAACTCTTTACTATGTGAAATTTTGATTATTTCCAGGCTGTGTGACATCTGGTGAATTGTCACCAACTTCTACCTTCACTCTCCTCATCTATTCAGTAGGGACAATATTTCCTACCCTACTTGGCTTCTGTGGCTGTTGAAAACAAACTAAGCTGATCTATGTAAAGTGTTAACTACAGTGATTATTACATTGTAAGTGCTCAAAATATCAGTTTCTCTATAGCTATAGAGAAATTACATCACATAACATTTTTTCATCTTAGTTTTCAAACTCAAGATATAATTCTGGGAGAGGGTGACACTAATGAATACAATATAAAAATGCACTTTCTTGATGCATGTCCTACCACCAAAAGCAACAACTGCCACTTATTCTTCAAACTTTTATTAAGCACTTACTATGTGTAATGTTGCTATGTGACATATACTTGGTAAAAGAGCAGAGATTCTGGAGATAGATGAAGTAGTTTGAATCCTACCTTAGCCACCTACTAGTTTTTTGGCCTTAAACAATTTATTTAATTATCATGCCTTGATTTCCGCATTGTAAAACTTGATACTAAAAATACAACACAGGATTGTTTTGAGGATTAAATGAGTTAACATACGTTAATAACATACTAAGAACATGGTAAGTCTTAGGTATATCCTGGTGCTTATTTATTTATATTAGGCGATGGCACTAATTATTCAATGTCCACTCACTTCAAGATGAGTACCTTTGAAACCATTTTGTAGATGATGAAGTTGAGACTTAGGTGGCTAAATTGCTTTCCTAAAACTAGACAAGTAGTAAAGGAGGGCACCAAACCTAGAATTTTCTGTTTCCTAAGCTCCTTCATATTTTACTATATCATAATAAAGCCCAATAAGTGGCCACTGCCTATTATACCTTTTATTATTTTAGCATCTTTATATATTCAAGAATATAAAATTATGTTTCATTATATATGCATCACAAACTCCTTATTATCTTAGTTCTTTTACCAATACTCTCTTTATTTCAGGCCACCCAATAAGTAGCTAACATTTATAAAAATGTACCAAGCAGAGTTAAAGTGGAATATTTAGCCTCATGTCAATGCTACTCTCATAAAAATTAAATGGAAGAACATCTTTTTTCTTTTTATTATAGAAAATTTAACCATATACATAAATATAGAGAATACTATAGTATATTGGACCCACATGTACAATTATTAACTCCTAGCCGATACTGTTTGATCTATATTCTCCAAACCTCTCAAATTATTTTGAAGTAAATTCCAGACAGCATAGCATTTCATCTGTAGCCATTTCAGTATGAAATAATGGTACTTTGATGAAACATAACTGCAATTCCATTATCATGCATAAAACAATAAAAATTGCATCATATAAACAAATTGTAAGTTGGTATACATATTTCCATGATTGTCTTATATTTTAGAGTATTTGTTTAAGCCAAATACAAATAAAGACTATTTTTAGAGATTGCTTTTCATGTTTCTTAAATCTCCATTAATCTATAGATTTTTTTCCTCTCCATTTTTCAAATCTGACATTGGTAAGAAAACAGGCTTTTTATGTCCTATAGAGTGTCTTATAGTCTGGATTTTGTCACTGCAATCCCAGTGAATCATTTAATTTATTTTTCTGACCATAGTGCATACTGTAAATTTGGTCATTCAATTTAGATACTTTATTACTATATTCAGGTTTGATTTTTTTTTAAAATAATAAACATCTTTTCAATAATGTAATATTATAGCATTAACAGAGCTTGCTAATTTATCTAACTCCCTTCCAAGGCACTTTTGAATCATTGAACTAAAATTAAATTACTTTTGACAGAGACTATTTATACTTTAGCTTTCTGTTTAGTGTAGTTTAGCACTTTGTGTTTTGGGTTGTAATCAACAATATTATTATTTTTTGTCAACTCAAAACAGAAATTTTCATTTTCTTGGTTATTGCTATCACCCTCGTAATCTATTTGTGGATTTTTCTGTGTATAGTGTGCATAGACTCCAGCAAGAACAGTATTAATCTCCTTTTTCTTTCAAAATATCAAGATTCCTTATTAAATTGACAATAGCCTGATTTCTTTCATACCAAGCTACGTTTATTGGAAGGCAAACAAATACTCAATGGTTAAAGAGGATAGAATGAGGTAAATATTCTTGAAGAATTTGCAGCAAGCTTTTGTCTCTCCTCTCACTTTTCTAAAATAGGAAGAAAACTACACTGAGGTGCTTTTTTTCCATATTATTCCTTGGAATGGAGAAAATAAAGCATCCCAAATCGTAAAGTTTAACTGAACCTGGCAACAACATCTGTATGCTCTCATGTACTGTTTTATGTATGAGAAGGTTTTCATGCTTTCTCTGAGGAAGGGAAAAAGGAGAGCATTGCTCTGTTTCCTACACTCAAATAACACACAAGAAGTCACCTCATCTCAGGTCACTTTCAACTCTGTGACAGAGCAAATGGGACTAAAAATCTGTAAGAAAACTGGGGGCTAAAATGTTGAGAGAGTCAGAGGCTGACCTCAATGCCTTGAATTACAATTCAAAGTAAACAGAAAGCAGTTCAGAATGCAGGATGTGTGCTTAATGTATTCTATTCAGTTCACTGCCAGAAATGAATTGTTGCATTGTGTGCAAGTCAAAGCATCCAGGAGTAATTCAAGGATGGGCTCAAGCAGAGGGCATCACAGTAGCCCATTTAGGGCATCAGAGAAACAACACAGGCTATATCTGTAAAGCCAGGTAGCTGAAGAACATTCTGTGATACACCAATGAAAATCTAAACTTACTCATTGAATACTTAGAGTTATTTTAGGACCATGATTTTCTGGAACAATAAGGCTTTAAGTCAAATAGCAAATGCTTTGCTTTCAAAGGAAATAAATGAAAACTTGCAGACGCTTTAGCCTTTGGTGAGGGCGCCAACTACCAAAAAATTCTGAAATAACTAGATAGAGGGTTATTGAATTAGAAACCACTTACGGTAAATATAAACAACATATACAGGTATAGGACTTATTTATATTTAATATTATAAATGAGAGTAAATATAAACATCATTGATGTACCTACAGTAAATTGCAGGAAATATAGTTTACTTACATACACGTAAGTTATCTTTAAATACACAATTTTCAAATGGAAGACATTTCAAATGAAGTGACATGTGCAGGATTGTTGCCATTGATTGTTGTAGGGTAAATTACTTCAAGAATTTTTGTTATAAGATTTCAAACCCTTAGCAGTAATTGAAAGAATTTGAAGTGATTGTTCTCTTGGTAAGGTATTTGATCTTAGGTAAATTATAATTTCCGTCTGAATAGGCAGAAATCTTGAATAGTATTTTACTGATTAATTTTATATATTTGCCAATTATACATTTAGGCTAGGTGTTATCACATTCAATGTTTTTAAATTTCACAACTTTTTTTTTTTTTTTAGAGACTGCTAGACTGATATTAATTAGAGAAAATGTAGGTGAAAGATTATCTCTCTTGACCTGACTCTTTCCCACGTGAAATTAAGCTGCAGTAGCCTAAGGCAAACTTTTATGAACTACCAATTTAATCATAAAAGCTAAAGTAATTTATTTGAGCTTTTCATAAATTGCCACATTATTTTTGTATGTGGGATAATGGCTAAAATTTTATTATCAATACTCAGCAAAAGGTTAACCATAAAAAGTTCTTCAAAATATAATTGTGGAAAATATCAATCGGGAGAATATAGATAGAAATTGTATAAATTGTAATTGATAATTCATCATAAAATAATTTTTCTTAAATGGTTTTAAAATAGTGTAATACAATTATTACACATATTGATGTCTGAAGGTCAAATTTAAGTTCTAGACCAAATAAAAAAGTATACTAAAGAAGAAAGAAGAAAAATTATTAAAAATGACTGTAATTACAAATGTTTTCCACAGTGTTTCTTTGATTTGTGAAGTTACCCTTCTAGGTAATTTATCATTATTTAAATAATAGCACGAAATGTTTCATTTTAAATACAAATGAAATAAACTATTTTTAAAAAGAGGTATGATGACTTTGGGTCAAAACACTGAAAATTGCCAGCTACATTTGCCAAGAAGAGGAAATATTCAAAAGAGAAGTGAAAGCATTGTAACGATCAACACATCCCTTGTACAGACACAAAAATAAAAGATCTCCTTTATAAATTCCACTTACTGGATTTGATGTATTTTATAGCATCATTTTTTTCAACTTTTCTGCCAATAATTGATCATCTTCATGCTACCAAATATTGTACTTATTGTATTTTTTAAATTCTGACTCTGCATAGAAATCCCACTGGTAACTTTTCTTATAAGTACACTTTCATCTTCCACTTAGGTACTCAGCCATCCCTGTCTAAAATATAGTAAAAATATTTCAAGAATCTTATGGGAAAATATTCTTTGATCATGAGTATCTTCACTGGAAGAAACTTACCTACATTATTAATGATCACAATGTAATTAAATCAAAACCATTTACACTTTTAATTTGAAGTTGTATTGCTTCATAATTAACCCAAATGGAGGATAAGGTAATTAATTTTTTAGGAAACAACTTCACTGCATAAAGTTAAATATCAATTAATATGTGTATTAAATTGCCAGTAGTGTTTTGAAAAATTAATTTGCTCCCAAACTTTCAGAGCAGCAGAAATTTTGTCAGTGTCGTCTCAATGTCAAGTAACTCACAAGTAAAACACAGAATGAATTTAATTACAATAATCACTAAGAATATAATTATGGTTCTATTTAACATATCTTATTTGAGCCTACCATCCTAATTTTTAAAGTATAACCAAATAGACCACAGAATATATTGCTAATTTTTCTAGGTATGAAATAGTGATTTAAAATGTATCATTTCAGGAGATATTTAGGGGAAACATCTCATTCCTAAGGAAAATACATGATCAGTGGTATCTACAGACTAAAACTAGCTCATCTAGTTATGTTAATAAAAGTCAAATACATCCAATATAAAGATAAACAAATATTTCATCTTCTAACAAAGCCCTGAGGACACATAGCTAGCAAAGTCACCCACATTCTCTATGATTTAGTCAATAGTGATTAGATAAAATGAAAACTTTGCTGTCTTTTCCTTAGAGTTTCTATGGAAACTTATATTTGGACTAGCCATCATGATAAGTTTGCTTTTCTCTATATTATAAATTTAATTATTCGCCTAAATATAGATTAAGTATAGTCTTTTTTCCTCTTTTTTAAACTATAAGATAGAATTTTTAACTATAAGATTGATCAATTTCAAATCATCTTTTAGTTTCTAGGTAGCTGATGAAACTACCTTTGTTTTTGAACATTTTTTATGCGGTATGCCAAACACAAAATAAAATAAAAATCCATTCTTCTTTTTTTTTTTTTTTAAGCAGAATTTATTGAGAGGACAGAAAAGCTCTCACAGTGAGAGGGAACCAAAGGGGGTTGCCCAAAAATCCATTATATTATAGCCATAGAAATGCTGAGAAATATTGATTATATGTTTTTTAACACATATTAATAAAAATGTTTAACTGTGGAATAATGCATTCTGAGCTAAGGAAGGAAAATAAAACTATAATCTATGATTGTTTTTATATAAGAAATGAAAAAGAAAAATATTGGAGAAAATTTTAATCTTCATTTATTCCTGGAAATTCAAAGTTTCTATGTTGCCCTTCACTAATTGAACCAGTAACATTTGGGATTGGAGTTACAAAGGCTGGAAAACTAGTAATTGCTCGACTTAGAGTTTCAAAAAATAATTATGTTATTTCATAGGTTCTTAAGAGTGAAATGCTCTTTCATGGGACTCATGAGACTTTAAGGATGTGGGTTTTCCTCAAGGATCCAGGGCATGGAGTTTGTTCTCCAGACACTAGAAAGAAGAGCAAAACTTACCAGGACAGTAGAAACTCCAGATAAATTTGGGGCATTCCCAGAGCAGAAGGGTCTGTGGTCTGGTTTTGGATGGTAACTTGAGAGATGCAAAATTAGTAGGGAACACATGTTCGAAATGGTGTTTGAGTGGTACTTTAGTAATAATTGAGAAAATTACATATAAGGATGTTTCCCACAGTGTGTCCCAAACAAAATACGAGAAATAAGAAATGTCTATGTTTTAAAAGATGTATCAAGGTGGGTAAACAACGTTCCCAAAGTAGAGGAGGTATCAGGAATTCTGTCCACTGAGGAAACATGGAACATATGAAAATCTTAAATTGATTAAGGAAAACCTAAACTAATTATGTGGCACTCCAGAAGTAACCTAGTTACCCTCAGTTGTCAAGATTAGAATTTCTGCCATTAGCAGAATTGATTGTTTCCTTGTTAAGCAGAAATAGAGAATGAGAGATAAGGAAGTAGCATTTCATTTCTTCATACCTTGTTTCTGTTATGAAAATATTCATATCTTTAAAGAAATAAGTAGTAACTGAGAAGTCTAGGTGAGCAACTAGCAAAGAGAGAGAAAGGGACTGTATAGTATACAGATGAGTAAAAAATCTGGTATAGGAGCAGCTTTCTTCTGTGTATAGGGATGGCTGGTGACTGAGTACTGTTAATAAAAATAGCTGTCCATATTTCAATTTTAGGCTTTTTTTACGTTTGGTATTTGCTGATGACCAATGCCTTCCCTTCTCAGTTCTAACCCCAAACTTTAGTCAAATATTGCTCCACACATAGCCTTGCCTTTTATTACTTTATAAAGTGAAAGAATCAAAGCAGTGTCAACTAACACAACACACAGCCAAAAAAACAAAACAAAACAAAACAAAAAAACACAAAGAAAAAAACCTAAAAAAATAACCTGCTCCCCCTCTACATTTTTAAAAAGTCCCTTGAGGCATAGGGAGAGACAGGGGTGTAATTCAAATGCATTTAAATCTCAAAGGACCTTGTGTCTCCCAACCAAATCCAGCATATGACAGGATCACCTAGCTAGCAGAAACTGGATGACAGTCAAAAATAATTGCTCTAACATTATTTACTTACAATCTTTTTTTTTTTTGGAAGATGCAGAAGACTATTTAAAATACAGAAGACTATTAAAAATTTTTAATGACGCTAAACCACTCACAATCATACCACTCCAAAAATACCATTATTAACATTTTGGCAATCATAAGTTTATTATTTGTAATTTTCTTTATTGCCTTACATCCTGTATGTATATGATTTTCAGACATTAAAGATGTCAATTGCATCCTCATTCTGAAGAAGGTCTTTATACTCATTTTGTTCAGAAACTAAAAGACTAGATAGCAATAGGTATTTTGCTAGTCAAAATATGATACAAGGATGAGCAACATCAGCACCACCAGGAAGCTTATTGAAATGCAGAATGTTAAACTGACCCCTGACCTAGCCAGGCAGAGTTTGCATAACAAAATCTACAAATGACTGGTATGAGCATTAAAGTCTGAGAGGCCCTGGATTGGAGCACAGCAAAAACCTAAATTCCATGGCTTCTAGTGACCCATAGGTATCTACCTTCAGCCCACTTTGACTTTTATGTCAACTGGCCACTTGATGCTTTCCTTGAATATTATCAAAGCACTTAGGCCTGGTTTGTCCATAGTAAATTCATGAGTGTCTACTCCCGCACATCTGACCTTCCTCTAGAAAACAAGTGTTGCTCTTGAAATCTACCTCTCAACCATCTTCATCCACTCTGCTCCCAAATTTTATAAAATAGCCCTTGAATCCATCTGCTTCTTTCTATCTCCTGTCTTATTTAAAGTTATTATTACAACCCATTAACTGATAGGCTCACATCGACAACCCGTCTTATTCTTATGTCCTGGGTCTCCCCTACTACAAATCCTTTGCATGTGGCTTCTTACCTCTGCATACAATTTGCCTCCTTTTCTTCATTCATGTGTTCATATATTCAACACATATTTCTTAAGCATCTACTAGGTTCCCATAAACCAAACACTCTGCTTGGAATGAGACTTGAGCAACAAAATAATGGATGAAAATCTCTGATCAAAATAATAAATGGGAATCTGGAAATGATGGTGCTTACATTCTGGTAGTGTGAGGAGGGATCATAAATAAATAAATGTAATTTCAGATGATCATGACTGCTATGAAGAAAAATAAAGGAGAAAAAAAGGGTAGGAAATTCTTGGGCTGAGGAGAGGTACATCCTCATATTTTTATAGAAAATATTCAGGAAAGTGCTCAGTAAGAAAGTAAAGGGCTGAAGTGAGTAAGGGAGAGAGTATTCTAGGCACAGCAGTGAGCAAAATTCTGAGTTGAAGGTCTTGGATGGCAGGTTTTGAGAAGACTCAAGCAAGACACCAAAGTAAGAGGGCCATGAAATAATGAAGACAAATTCAAGGGTAACGGGGAAAAGATAAGGTAGGGACTTACAGCCTTTGCTACAGGCTTTTTATCCACATGAGTTGGGAAGCCATCAGAAAGAACTTTGAGTACAGGGTGACACAAATTTGCTTAGGGTTTAATGTGATCACACTACCTCCTATGTTGGGAGGATACTAAAAGCAAGATCAGAAACAGACCGATCATTTGGTAGGATATGGCAGTAATCCAAATGAGAATGTGTCAGAGCCTGGATGCAATAAGTAACTGTGGAGGTAGTAAGAAGAGATTGGATTCTGGGTATACCTGCTGGGTTCCAGTGATCCTTCCGCCTCAGCCTTCCAAGTAGCTGGTACTACAGGCACACGCTACAAGGCCCGGCTAATTTTATTTTTATTTTTTTTTTAATTGTAGAGATGATTTCTCGCCAAGTTGCCCAGGCGGGTCTCAAATCCGCGGGCTCAGGCAATCCACTCACCTCAGCCTCCCAAAGCACAGGATTACAGGTTGAGCCACCGAGTCCGGTTGGGTATACTTTACATGTTTGCCTAGTGAGATGTATCTTCACCTCTCTCAAATTTGATTTTTTCTTAATAGAGATGGGATCTCACTATGTTGTCCAGGCTAGTTTCAAACTCCTGGGCTCAAGTGACACTCCTGCCTCAGCCACCCAAAGAGCTGGGATTACAGGCATAAACCACCACTCCTGGCCTTAATTTTTTAATTGAAATAAATCCCTGCTAAATTTTACTTCCTTAGGAAAGCATGCTCTGATCTTCTCAAATCCAATCCTGCCATGGGCTCTGTGTATGGTGTGTGTGTGTGTGTGTGTGTGTGTGTGTGTGTATGTGTGTGTGTGTGTGTGTGTGTACTCATTACTATATCCACAATACAAAGAATACTGCATGGTTCACCCATGATAATCATTCAATGAGTATTTGTTGAATAAATGAATTTATGAGTGTTTATTCCTAGTATAAAATTCAGATGAAGCCCTTTATGTTTTAGATATCTCCCAGGTTTATTTCTCAAATACTGTATAATTTTTTCTTAAAACATTGGCTATATAGTGTTGCTCCTCCCTGGGATGCTCCCCACAACTTTCTGTTGGGAAATTTCTAAACATCTGCCATATCTATCAGCTTAAAAAGCACTTCCTCAGCCGGGCTCGGTGGCTCAGCCTGTAATCCCACGCCTTTGGGAGGCTGAGGTGAGTGGATTGCCTGAGCCCGAGGGTTCGAGACCCGCCTGGACAGCAAGACCTCATCTGTACAATAAATCAAAAAATCAGCCGGGCGTGGTAGCGCATGCCTGTAATTCTGGCTACGCGGAAGGATCGCCGGAACCCAGCAGGTCGAGGCTGTGGTGGCCGGGAGCGGCCACTGCACTCCAGTCTGGGCGACAGAGTGAGACTCCAACTCAAAAAAAAAAAACACTTCCTCCAGGAAGTTTCCCCTAATATCAGGTATTCTTCTGATGGAAAAAAAATAGATAGATAGATAGATAGACAGACAGACAGACAGGTATAGATTGATAGGTAGATAGATAAGTCATGCTGTTTGGCTTAAGACCACAGACATTTCCTATAACTAGGACACACTGTTTGAAGTGGGGCGGGAAATACAGGAGAAATGCAGAAGTCAACAAAGAAAGAGTCATTGGAGGCCTTGGGGTCATGGTGAGGCATTTGGGCAGGGAGACATAAAAGTGTATTAATCAAGGGAATGAGTTGGCTATATTTTTGCTTTAGAAAGCTCACCGTATTACGTTTGTGAAGGATGAATTATAAGCGTGGGAGACAAGAGATTTATCAACTTGGGGACTATTACAAGAGTGAAGAAGCTTGGGCAGTGACCACCTAATCAAAGATGGTGACAGAACAGAGAGAGAAAGAAGGAATTAAAAAGAATTGAACATTTAGTCCTAGAAGATGCTTAATAGAGTGCAGGAACAAGGTGAAGAAATTTTCTAAAATGGTTCCAGGTTTCTGTTTCAGATGATTGGAAGAATGTTGATACCATGAACTGTGAGAAAGTACCAGGGGTTAGAAGCAAATCCAGAGAGCAGGTTAGTTAATTCAGTTTGGAGCATGTTAATTTTGGGGTCTCTCTAAGTGAGAAACTGCCCCATATATATATTCATGTCATAAATTGCAGAGAATCTAATGACAATTCAGTGAAGAGAAAGCGTCCTCAGGGAATGCTGACCTCAGACAGCTCCTCAACTTTCCTTCAATACAGTTTCGCCACAAGTAAAACTACATAATAATAATTGCAATATTTTAAAAGCCTGTATTACGTATGTAACAGTTTATTATTAAAATTAAACAATAACATATATAATAATTTAGAAATAGTAGCACATCACATAAATATTAGGCATCAATATTATTACTAAAATAGATTAAATCCTACCAAATATGCATCAAAATCTTAACAGAAAATATTTCTTAACTATCAGAGTTACATTGTGTTGATATGCTTTATTGTTTCCATCCCTTAATTTTTCTATGATGTCAGAAGAATTTACTTATTTACTTTTATAACAGTGGTCATTACTGAGAAGTACTAGTGTATATAAAATGCAAGCATCTGAAAAGGTCAAATTGCATTTACAGAATTACCAAAAAGTCTCCTTAAACATGCTATTAGACAACTGCCACAATGAGAGAAATGACTAGAATGAAAAGTTCTTGTAGCAGTATGACAATGTTTCTTTTTCTTTTCTTTTCTTTTTCTTTTTTTTCAATATAGAGTCAAGGTCTCAATCTGTGGTCCTGCAGCCTCAAACTCTTGAGCTCAAGTGATTTTTCCATCTCAACCTCTCAAGTAGCTGGGACTACAGGTGCCTGCCACCATGCCAGGCTCTGATGGTGGTACTATTTTTCATTAGGGAAGTCAGATGGAGGAATTTAGAATTGACTGCAAAGTTAGAACCAAGAGGTTGTGTATTGCCCTGGCATTTTCTCAAAGTTATAGCTCTGGTTAGAAAACTGCATGAGAGGAACTGCAGAGATATGGATCTCTTCTCAAGGTCCTCATCTTCCACAGCCACAATGGGACACCTGAGTTAAGAAATTCTCTGTGCTGAAAAATAATTTGAGCGGGTGCTGTACTCTATACATGACAATTATTCAAACTTGGATCCTTGGCAAACTTGAGAGGCATTGAAACTTCTGCCCAGCTTCTAGAATCTAGTCATTTACAGTGTACCCCCGGTCATACTGGGCTTTAAAAAGAGCCCATCATTACTGTTGTAAGTGGTAAGAAGGAAGTTGTTTTGTGCTCAATTGAAATGGTTAGAAACGTTGAGCTATTTCTTTCTTTCTTTTTTTTTTGTAAAGAGGGTTCTGATATCTACAGCTTTCTTTTTAGAATTGAATGTATCTCTTTTTAAATTTAGGATATTTAAAGCTAAGCATGTATTTCATGATCTCATATCTCTTTGCTTTCTTTTCCTTCCCCACATTCCCACAGAAAGGAATGTATAGTTTCTCTTCTCGGTTTATATTTACATATTTTTAGGTTAATAACATTCAATTCTAAGTTCCTTTAAAATTATTCGAATTTTAATCAATAATAAAATGTGATTTTTTTCAGCTATAAGCCATGTCTGTTCTTTTGCAAATTACTCCCGTAAGTGGCTGAAAGCATTATCTACTATATGATTTTATAACAGAGCACATACTGCCCTACCTGAAAAAAATATATAATCGATGCAGTCAGGACATTTCTGTACACACGCAGCGTATTTCTGTGAGTTTATTACCAATAAAGATTAAAGCAAAATATATTAGCATGTAAGTCACTTTTATCATGGTAAAATTTATGCAAAGATCATATAATCCAACTGGAATGCCTCAACTGAAAATTAATTCGCTGTTATTAATATGTGATGATATTAATCAGCAAAATCAGCATCCCATTATTTTCTGCACCACTAAAATGTAGGGCATCATTATATTTAAGATTTTTGCTATTAGAAATAGTCCTAGTCATATCACTGCATTCAACATATGAAGTAGAGAAATGTAATCTCCCAGTTGTGTTCCTCGCTTTTGACAGAAACATTAAGAAGATTCATCTAAGGAGTAAAACATCACTGAAGTACTGCGTCTTTTTCAAACATATAATAGGAAAATAGTGTAGGTAGTGCAAAATCATCAATACTTGAGAGCTCAGAAGCACTAACTTACAAGGGAAAAAGAAGTAAACATCTGTACATAAGCATCTTTTTCCAGCGCCTCAGCAAAGACAATGAATAAACTGTTCAAAACAAGACAGGACTGTTCAACACAGACTAAGGCATCTTTCTCATGAAAAATGCAAATGCTTCTTTATAGAATGTTACCTCTGAATAAAGTGCTGGGTTACAGTTAAAAGCTTTCCAATAAGATCATGATAGAATGTATCTCGTATATACATTCAGTACCTCAGTGGCATGCTTTAAATAGCAAAAGTGATGATGGATAGCCTGGCATCACTAATTGCCTATATTTAGTGCTTTAAAGGTATGCATTCCAATTAAATTTTTTAAAAAGTTAACTTTTTCATTAAGGATCAGTCTCATTTACCAGCTAAAGTGGAAGCTCATCTTGACTTCTCTCACAGCTTTAAAGCAACTTTAATTTGCCATTACAAGTTTCAAAAGCAACAGCCAGGAATGTCACTAGATATAAATCTCTGTTTGAAGGCAATTATTCATCTCAGAGTCCTGTCCTATATAGATTTGTAGATTTTTGTATAAGGTAGGGATCCAGTTCCAGGAGCATGTTGAGAGTGCTTTTACATTCAAACCCAACTCAAGTCTACCACTGGTACTTGAAAATTATGCGAAAACTCTTTTAAATGTCTCCATAGCATCCCAGCCATTGATATTGGCTATTGAACCAAAGAGGCTTATTATAGACCCAGAATGATTTGTTAAATTTGAAACTCTATTTTAAAATTAATAGCAGGAGTTTAACTACTTCTATAATCTTGGGTATCCATGTAAATCCAGTGGACAGTCTTATCCACACTTGTAGGGGTTTGTCTTGGGTGATGTTGGCAGAAATATGTAGGGACAACAGCACTTTTCATTTATCTTTTACTGAATCTGTAACTTATTGTTACAGAAAACAGTGTGTGAAAGTTACCATGTAGCCACACATATGTGTGAAACATTCAAGCCAGTCTTTTACCAAATATATAGGGTTTCTATTAAGTGCAAAATATTTTGTTGAATAAAATAAGGTCAAGCCGTCTTTGGAAATACAAACATATAAGCCAGTAGCTTTAAAGCATGTTAATCCTTGCTGAGAGAAATGCTAATTCCTGCATATACAAAGGGTCACAGTGAGAAAAAAAGAGACAAGGAAAGCTACTTGGAAATGATAAAATGTGAGTTGAAGTTTGAAAGTGAGAAGGAGTTAACCAAGCAAACGAAGAGGAGGAAGTAGAGGGGGGGAAAGTTACTTTCCTACAAGGAAATAACATTTGCTAATACAAGGACAATCAAGAGGCCATGACACATTATAGAGGATGCTCAAATACTTAATGAATCAGAGAAAAGGGGGAAGGGGTGAGAGGCTAAGGAAGTAGGTAAAGACCAGATGAGGGTTAGCAACTTGGCTGTTTGCAGTATGGTGCATGCCTGTCTCCTGCTGCTCTCGAAAACTCTGTGCATAGATCACAGGATGCTTTCTCAGGCGCTTTCTCACAGCCTAACAGTTCTCAGTGTAACATTCCAGGCAATCTCAGTCAATTCATGAAAAGAGGCTATGCGGGCTAGGTCACATATGCTACACAAAGTAATATAGAAGTATTATCCTCGTGAAAACAGGAGAAAGAACAAAAAGTTCACAACCAATGGCTAACAAAATTGGTCTATTGTTTTAGAAACATCATTGGGATAAAAGTGTGAGCAAAATATTAGAAGGGGGTTACAGGCCAAATGCTCTCCTTCCCTCACCCTCTGCCACCCCAGAATGCATAAGCACTAAACTCCAGTACCTCAGACTGTAACTGTATTTGTAGATAGGGCATTCAAAAAGGTAAATGAGGTCATAGGGTTGTTTCCCAATCCAATCCGACTGGTGTCTTTTAAGAAGAGAAAATTGAACACACCTGAGGGCCCCAGGAGCACAAATGGCAGAGGAAAGACCATGTGAAGAGTTAGCAGGAAGACAGCCATCTGCAAACCAAGGAGAGAGAGGCCTCAGAGGAAACCAACCTGACCACAACCTCTGCTTTCCAGCCTTCAGAACAGTGGCAAAACATGTCTGTGGCCTAAGCCAGCCAGTCTGTGGTCTTTTGCTATGTCAGTCCTAAAGCACCCAAAAATGGGGTTAAGTCATTCAGCAATAGTCAGGGAAAAAGAAAGAGAGAGAGAGAGAGAGAGAGAGAGAGAGAGAGAGAGAGAGAGAGAGAGAGAGGGAGGGAGGGAGGGAGAGAGAGAGAGAGAGAGAGAGAGAGAGAGAGAGAGAGAGAGAAAAGAAAGAAAGAAAGAAAGAAAGAAAGAAAGAAAGAAAGAAAGAAAGAAAGAAAGAAAGAAAGAAAGAAAGAAAGAAAGAAAGAAAGAAAGAAAAAGAAAGAAAACCAAACTGAGCCTCTGGTGAGAGGGACAACAAGAACTGAGTGATGCCCCCAAAGCAGCTCAATGACAGAAGAGCAATTTGCTTCTTGGGATTCAGTGTCACTACCAAAGATTGGGAGTATGAAATTGTTCTCTTTCAGAGTGGAATCAAGTCAAGAATAACACAATACAATTTTGACAAGATATAGAAAGGGTTGCAAATGTGAGGATCACATTTCTGAGGTAAGATTCAGAGGTTTGGGAACACCAGAAACCATAGCTCCCATACTCTTCTTCCTTGCCTTTGGGAATTTCTACTTTTCAGAAAAGTTATGCAAAATTGCCAGGATATTTATCACATGGTATCTGAATCATTCACATGCATTCTAGTGTGAATTAAAGAGTTGAGGGTAACAATGTTTCTTATGTATCAAGTATTTCTATGGAATACATGCTATTATTAACTTCATTATGTATATGTAGAAATTCAGAGAATTTCCAGAGAAGCTAAACGCTTGTTTCTGGTTGCACAGTTAGTAGGTGATCAAGCCACTGTCAAGCCAGGCAGTTTGTCTCTCAGTACACTACTTGTTGAGTGATCAATAAAGAATGAAGAGAGTTTGTGATTTCTGAGTGCTAGACAAGTACACAGCACAAAGAAAAGAACACCAAAAAAAAGTTTCATTCTTCTAAAAAATTGTTGCATAGAGTTGCCTTGCAAATGGTATTTGAATATACTTAGAAATGAATAGCAAGACACAGATGTAAACCACAGAATAACAGGATAACCACAAACATTATTGACAATGCTCTAGAAATGACTTAAAAATGCAATTAGCTAAAAAATAGAGACACCAAGACTAATTCAATAAAAAGTTTCAGAACCATGAAATTTGATTTTTTTAAAAAGGAAACTAAAGGATAATTAATTTTTTAATACTTTAAATGGACAGCATAAATAAATTTATGGAATACAAATGACATGGTTCTTGCCTTCTGCCTTCTGAGGAGAGAAGACAGAATAAGAATTTAATCATATTTGTACCTTTTATTTTATTTTCAAGAATTCTGGAACCTCTTAATCTTACATGAAAGAGCAGAGCTGTCAGATTCATTTCTGGGAATGTGTGTGGCTGTGTCATTACCCTGGAAATAGGAACACAGCAGCCTCATGGATAAAAGTGACAAGACAAGTTGCTGGTAGGTAGCATGAAACACAATCAAGATTGTAGTGAGAAATAAGACACTGAACTGCAGCAGCAAAGGATGCAGGCTACGCATGCTCAGTCCATTGCTTCTCAGCTTTCTTTGGGGAAACCCTTTAGTTACCATTTTGTCCATCTCAAATCAACTTAGATTTTTAAAGAAAAAACCACCACAGCAAAAAGTTGCTCTCTTCTGCATCTGCAAATAGTCTTTTGCTTTTCAGAATAGTCGCCATGCAAAAGCAGACGAATGCCAACCCTTTTGTGTCTCTGGCATTAACAACCTTTCCCAGAACTGACTGAAGGTTACACAGGGCATTTTATAGCTGTACTCTTAAGTTGTATTGATACAAAATTGATATGCTTTTGCTGCAATTAATAATTTGCTTGCAACACTGCAAAGTAAGTTAGTAAAATCAACAATAAAAAAGTGGAAAATGGAAATGTTTACCTTGAATTAATAAAGCAAATCACACAACTATAGCATCAAATACAACTCTGTGTATCTCCAAGTCTTCCAAAATATGAGAAGTGATATAAAATATATGTTATATATATATAAAGACTCACATAGAAATGAGAAAAAATATGTATATATTTAAATATCCAAGTAGAAATGAGAAATCAAGATTTATGACTAAAACCCCAACTTTCAGAGTGGATTCAGAGGATTATTTTTTACAAGAATATAATCCCTTCAGGCTCGGGCCCAATGAGTAATTACTTGCAATATCTACCTCACAAGTGTATCTGATTATGACAATTATGATAGTAATTGCTATCAATTTTAGAATCCCAAGTAAGGGTCAAGTACTTTGCAAGGCAGTTACCATAGAATGTACCTCGTGCTCCCCCAAAACTCTTTAAAATATGTATTACAAGGCAGGAACTTAAGAGTTGGAGAGAGCCGGGCTCGGTGGCTCAGCCTGTAATCCCACACTTTGGGAGGCTGAGGTGAGTGGATTGCCTGAGCCCACGGGTTCGAGACCCTCCTGGGCAACTTGGTGAGACCTCACCTCAACAATAATTCAAAAAATTAGCCGGGCGTGGTCGCATGCCCCTGTAGTTCCAGCTACTTGGAAGGCTGAGGCGGAAGGATCGCCGGAGCCCAGCAGGTCAAGGCGACAGAGTGAGAGTCTGGGTGACAGAGTGAGACTCCAACTCAAAAAAAAAAAAAAAAGGAGTTGGAGAGCTAGTAATGTTATAGCCAGATCCAAAAACTGGATGTCTAACTCAATGCTAGGTGACAGAAAGGATTTCCTAGTGATTATCAGAATTGATAAAACTGAAGAATTATTTCATGTATCTATGTGTACAGGTAAAATATAAATTCTCACCATTGCCACACCTCCATCCCCTATTCTGATTCAGCATATCTGACTTGGTATTAAGATTATGTGTTTCTAAATATCTTCCCAAGTTGATCCTGATCTATGCTGTCAGGTTGAAAACTGGTATTCTACATTTTCTTTTTTCTATATAGCTTTAGATGGTGTGCTGGATGGTAGAGGCTTCCTAGGGGAGAGGAAGTATCACACCCCTTTGTAAGCTACCCATGGAAAAAGCATTCACATTATTTTTCATAAAAAGTGTAAAGGTAAATTCCCTGAACTTTTATAAGCATAGCCCTATTCCAAATGATGGTAGAGTTATAATAATGAAGTTTTCAAATTTCAATTAACTTATAATGAAAATTTCAAACTTCAAGTAACTTATGATATCTACAGATAACAGTGAGATGTTGCACCCGCTTGTTCATTTTTCAAAGTAAAAGAGAAAGCCTCTCTTCTAAATTCACATCATCACACAACATAGAAATCTTGAAATACATTTTATTTCCTAAAACTCTGAATTATTGCCTTCAGAGTTATAGCACAGTCACTAAATTTTGGTTAATACAAATGATTTATCTTTTCTACTATGGAAAAGTAGGCTATGCATGGTATAGAGCTGCCAGGTGCAATTTACAGCTAACAAAACTCAAGTAGCTTGGGAAAGACCAAGAGAACACCAAAGAAAGATACAATGTTTCCTGGAATATTCCATAATTTTGCAGTATGCTAGCAACATCAGGTAGCAAAGAATTCCACTCAGATAGGGACATCGTTCTCGATTGCTGCAAATGAATAACTGGAGGTCTTTATAGAAAATGATGGCCATTGCTATTCTGTCCTGGGGACTGAAGTGCACTCATCACAAATATGTCTAGTGTTATTTTTAGAGTGCTCTGCCATGTTGTATGATTTCTGAACAGATATTAAAATGTGTTTCACCATATCCCTCCTTTTCTTTTTCATAACACATGAATTCAACAAAAGATCATATAATAGCATGTATGGTGATATTACTGGAGGAATCAACCTAAGTTGTACTCACATAGCTAGTATAAGTACCATCAATGACAAAATAAATAAAATAGAACCAAATATTTAAAATTCCATGATTCATTATCACAAGGGTATCTGATAGTTCAAGTTTGATGGAAGAAAAATTTCCCATTCCATTGTATGTTATGCATGGCAATTAAAATAAAATAGCACAGCAATTATTCCCAAGAATCTGAAATGTCATATTACAATGAAACATTCAAACCTTATAAGGTCAGAACTATTTTATTTTAGGAGACTGGTGTCAGCATGATAAAGACTAGTTAAGTCTTTTGATAATAAGGTTAAATATCAGCTAAGGCTCAATTTGCTTCTTATGAAGATTTTAAATTAATAATGCATAAAACGAAGTCACGTTCTAGGGCTGAATTATTTAGAGAGGCTCTGGTGAAAATTATGGGCTCTAGAGATAGACTGTGTGGGTTTGAAACCTGGCTTCTCTACATACTAGTTGTGTGACCTTAAGAAAGTGACTTAACCTCAACCTTTATGGTTGTTGTAAGAATTAAATACGATAATATAAATAATTTAGAACACTGGCATGTATGAGGAGGTCAACAATTTTTTTTATCATTATTGTAATTAGTGTTTTTCCAGTATCTGGCAATACCGACAAAAATTTTTTGGTGCTAAAGCAGAACAAGACATTGTGAAAATTCTGCTATCCAATGGCATGATTTATAAAAGGGAATAAATGACTGAACAACCAACACTGACAAATACTAAGTCAAGAAACTTACAAAGTCCAGTACTGTTGTTTTGAAAATCGTAAGTCTATAAATATTAAGGGAAAGCTGAATCATTAACCCATGTTTGCCCCATGAAGAAAAGATAGTAACTGAACATTTTCTGTGTTTAGCCAAGTCCCCCAAAATGACAAAAGTTAATGAATTTACATTTAGAATATGAGACATCATAGGACTCATGTTGGAACTTGTACTGCTGGTGATCCATCCTTGGTAGGACCTGTCAAAACATTAATCAGACTCCTTTTTTAAAAAATCTGTGATGAGATTATATTCTTAACCCATTGATACTTTCGCGGATAAGTTGTAAAAAGCCTATCCTCAAAATTTGAATATGCTTTTGACAAGACTGCTAATGTTGGAAATTATACCATCAGGGAATTTTAAATGTGCTTCTTTAGACATTTTTGCAATGCAAAGGAAGCTAGCAAAAATGTTGACTTTCGCATATTAAAATATTAGTGAGCAAAGTGCTGTGCCGTGCATTTGAATAAACAAATTATTATTTATTTTTCAAAGAAAGGAAATGAAAACTCTGGCAAACAACTTAAGAGGAAAGTGCAGTGTGCTAAGTTAGCACTTTGGCTGGTAAATTGAATTGTTGCAACAACATTCGCACTAAAATTGAAGGGCTGAGTGAAAACATTTCACCCTACCCAAACAAGTATTAGTCTTCAAAAAAAACTGCAAAAAGACAATGAGAAAAACAAAATGTGAACGTGCCCATGTGATAATTAATCACAATATCAAAATGCTCATAATGTGAGCATTTCTACCCACAGTGCAAAAGGACATTTAGATAAGATATGAATTTTCTCCATCTTAGTATGACAGATTTTGATATTATGTTACAAAAAGACTGTATAGAATACAGTCTTGAATAAAAGATTTAAATATAGCTTTTTAAAAATTCTAGTTTTCAATTAAAGACATCTTGCAATTTCTTTTTTAAAAGTTTAAATTCAGCATTGTAGTTCTGCGAAATTATTATTCCAATTTCTTACAAATAGTAATATAATGTGAGATGTAACAGAGGGTAATGTTAAAGTTGTGGTCTATCAGCCATAAACTGGGTGTATGTTCTGGCTCTGTCCCATTTGCTGACTATGTGACCTTAAGTACATCTCTGTTTCTCAACCTCCTGTCTGTATAATGGGATTAATGTGCCTGACATACTTTAAGTTCTTAAAATTTGCTATAATTCTATTATTAGCTACAATGTTATTAAATGGAAACAAGAGAATCAATTTAAATAAAGGGGTATTCTTAGCACGCCTGAGTCATAATATCAAAATAACAAAAAAATCAGGTTTAAGTATCATATTAAAATATTAATTGATGTATAATTAGTTTGAAGGAGTTAGCAACATTTATTATTGTTATTACCTTTAGGATATAATGTCATTCAAAGCTTACAGATGAGAACTAAGCCAAATATGATCCTGATATGTTGTAGATGGAATTTTAAAAATAGGCGCATAGGGCTGGGCTTGGTAGCTCAGCCTGTAATCCCAGCACTTTGGGAGACCAAGGTGAGGGGACTGTCTGAGCCTGCAGGTTCGAGACCAATCTGGGCATCTTGGCAAGACCTTGTCTCTACGATAAATAAAACATGAGCCGGGCATGGTAGCACGCACCTGTAGTTCTGACTACTTGGAAGGCTGAGGCAGAAGGATTGCCAGAGCCCAGCAGGTCGAAGCTGGGTTGGCCATGAGTGTGCCACTGCACTCCAGCCTCAGCCACAGAGTGAGACTTTGACTCAAAAAAAAAAAAAGGTGCAAATTTGTTGTTATTACAGTTCACATTTGCTTTTTTAAATCTCTTTAGTAGTTCTATACAAAATAGTAATTTCATGCTCTCAAGTTAAAATAAATCAATTCTAGCTCCATAGATAGGTTGCCTTTTTTGTCTATATTTTTCAAATTATTTAATAAAAATGCCTTGGCATCAAAAAAATAAAAGAAGATTCTCATTCTAACTCCTCTCATCAAAATCATCTTAAAGTAGGATATTGTCTCATTTTCTGCCTCTTTATATATCTCTACACCCACTTGTGGCATTCACTGAAGAAGGCATGTCCTCTTGAATTTGCATTTAGCCTTCACTTATCTGCTCTGGAAATCCTTCATTAAGTTGTAGAGACTTCCTATTTCTTTTGCCAAATGTGTCCATTAAATTTCTGTCGTGTTGTATCAATGGTTGTGGAATGTCCATTGTTTTTGTTATTTCCCTTATTTCTTACCAAAGGTGACTTTGACATGTTAATAAAGGATAGTGGATGTAACCACTGTTAAGAAAAACTATTAAAAGACTACCAACATGTACTTCATTGGCCTAATATCTTCAACTGTAAAATGAAAACACTGAAAAACAACAACTGAGCTGGTAAAAAGAGAGAGAGAGAGAGAGAGAGAGAGAGAGAGAGAGAGAGATTAAAGCTTGAAATGAACAATTTCAATTCCATGAAAGTTGAAAATATTCTTAAGCTACAAACTGTCCTAGTAGTTAGTGAGTTTATTGCTAACAACTGTCACACACAGACAGACAATACAAAAGTTTCAAATATCCTGGCCCAAACTAAACAATTGTTCCTCCTAATCTGACATTTGTAGAAATCTTCATTTACATCAATATCATAGTTTTACGAGTCTATTTCAGTGCAGCTTTCTCATGATAGAATTAGAAAAATAACATAATTTAGATCAAACAGCCATGCAATATCATACAACAAGTCAGCAAGGATGATGAGAAAACCCCAGTTAACATTTTTAGCAGCTGACTGCCATTGAATAGAGAATAAGCCCTAAGAAGAAGATTCTGGTTTTCAGAAAATAATAATGAGGTTCCTGTAAGTTTATTTCTTGCGTTGAGCTGACCACTGTCTCCATAACTATTTATGATACCTACACATATTTAGCAAACGCAAAATTTGAATAGGCCAGTATTTCTAATATGGAAAAGCCTTCGTCCAATTTTTAAAATTAATTCTTAAAATATTATAATAGGTCAGGCATTGTGGCTCAGACCTGTAATCCCAGCACTTTGGGAGGTCAAGGCAAGAGGATTGCCTGAATCCAGGTGTTGGAGACCAGCCTGGACAGCATAGTGAGACTACATCTCTTCAATAAATCACAAAGTTAGCCAGGCATGGTGGTGTGCACCTGTAATCCCAGCTACTTGGAAGACTGAGGCAGAAGGATGGCCTGAGCACAGGAGACCAATAATGTAGTACCCATGATCATGCCACAGCATCCCAGCATGAGTGACAGAGTGAGACTCCAACTTAAAAAAAATTACATAACTCTGAAGAAAACCATGAGAAAAGTTTTGTTATGTTTCTTTTAGTCATGCTTAAATACAAGAATATGTAATCAAACAGCATAAAGGACCCTTTGCTTTAAGTCTTTAGAGAAAACATACGCTCCCACATATTTTTTTTTCTCTGTTACCTTTAATTTAAAAAGGAGACACATGATCTTATTTGAGAAATAGATAGTTATCTCCTAGCAACAGGAATAATGCTAGCCTGTTGCTCATAATGGTAAAAAAAAAAAAAATTGGCCTTGAAATTCAACGCCTATGTGAAAGAAAACAAATCTAAACATGTGTTCTATATTAAAACAAAATGAAGAGTGTGCTTTCAAGGCAAATAGTTCACAGATAAATTATTTCTTAATTTAAACAATTCTTATTTTGTAGCTTTGATGCCTCATCTGTTAATGAATCAGAAAAAAATTTAAGCAGCATGACAAGTTTCTGCAATTTTACTAAAAGGTAGATATGATATACACAGGGTGCCAAAAAACTGTATACACACTTTAAGAAAGGAAAAAACTGTTATTAAAATTTCAATACTGATATACCAGTAACAAAAGATGAATACAAGTCACGCTTAACTTCTGCAATTACAAGAGGTGCTCAGAGTGGTTACCATCAGCATCCAGACACTTCTGATGACAGCGAGCTACTGCAGGACTTGTTGCTGTGTGAGGCCTCCCAGATCTTCCCTTATGCATATCACATGCAGTACCATGCATCTCAAACTTATCATGAATACAAGCAATTGTTAGGCTTGTTAGAGGCTCTATTACATACTCATGCCTCCATTGTCGTCGTACTTTCACAACATTCTCAAATTTTAAATACCACATAAAAAATAGTCTAGAGCTCCTCGAATGACAACCGTGCTTCCACCATTTTCTTTGACTATCCCTCATGTCGCATGGTGGTGCTAGCATTCATTTGATTAATGCCATCGTTTGAGCCAATGTCATACTACACATTGTTACTGTAATTCAATTCAACTTTGAAGAGTAATACATAGATAGCATCTCTCAAAATGTGTATACACTTTTTTTTTGGCACTCCCAGTATGTAGCATGCACAGAAATCTCAACAGAAAATACTTCAAGGCTTCCATAGTTGCATTGTGTCACTATGTTTTCATTGCATCAATTTCCCAGTTTACTTATTTATTTTTTTTTAAAGAGGCCGGCAGCATTTATTTATTTCCTTTTATGTTAGTGGTCATTTCTGAAAAGTAATTTAAATAAATTCTTCTGATTAGGACAGAGTCCACTTACAAAATTATCAAAAGCATTTCCTTTTTTTTCTTTTTATTATTATTATTTTTATTATAAAGATGTGTGGTACAATTCAGGATTAGGTATACAAACATTGATTATGTAGGTACCCTTGTTGATGAGGTATACCCCTCCTTCCCCTAGCAGTTTCCCTCAACTGCCAATCCCACCCCCTCCCTGGACAGTTTCCCACTGCCAAATGCTTTCTTATAGTATTATAATTTTTCAAGGTCCACTTATGAGTGAGAACATATGGTACTCTGTTCTTTGTTTCTGTGATAGATCACTGAGTATGATCGACTCCAAATCTATCCAAGTTGCTGTGAAGTCCATATATTTATCCTTCTTTATGGTTGCATAATATTCCATTGTGTATATGTACCACATTTTCAAAAAAGCACTTCTTAAATGTGCAGCCGGACATGTGCACAGCCATATGTGGGTGACTGGAATGAAAGTTCTTGTAATAGCCTGACCATGGTTCATGCTTTGTCTTTATAAGAAGTCAGATGGAGGAACTCAGAACTAAAGTTACCTGGAGGCTGTACATTCTTTTGGCATTTTCTCAAAGTTATAGCTATAGTTAGAAAACTGCATCAGAGGAACTCTAGAAACCTGGATTTCCTTTCAAGGCCCTAGCTCGCATGGCAGCAATGCCACACTTGGGCTAAGAAACAGTCTGTACTAAACAATAATTTGTGAAGGTGTCACTCCCTATTCATGGTAAGTATTCAAAACCTAGATCTGTGGCAAACTTGAGAGACACTGAAACTTTTGCCCTTGCTTCTAAAATTAATCAATATTTTATCTATTGTACAGTTATGCTATCTATTGCTGAATCAGAACATAACTAAATAAGGATTATTAACTTCCATAAATTTTTTTCTTTATATTTAAAAAAACCACAAAGCCAATTGTAACTGTTTGCTGTTCTTTGAAGTTTTAAATCTTTTTATGCATTCAAGAAAGTAAGAGTCACTTAGAGACAGAAATTTTGCTTAAAGATTCCAAAAAAATTGTATTTATCCTCTGTATTCAAATAGTTAAGATCTGCTTACACAATTTTTATAACTGAATATTTGAGTAGGGTCATTGAAGTTCACACAGAACTTCTCAGGAGTTTTAAGCTTTGCTATTTATATTCTTTGTGATTTTGAACTTGAATAAAACCCCAAAAGGCCATTATAGAGTCCACTGGGAAGTATCCTCAAGGTTTTGTTTGTATGTTTGTTAAAGCAATCCAAGTGCTTATTTTCTAAATACTCAAATGAAAAATCTAAATAAAACAGTAAATTTTACACTTTCTAATGATTTTATAGATATTTCAATAAAAATTAAGAAATAGGGCCAGATGCAGTGGCTAATACCTGTTATCTTAGCACTTTGGGAAGCCAAGGCAGGAGGATCACTTGAGGTCAGTGGTTCAAGACTAGCCTGAACAACATAGTGAAACCTTGTTCAACAAAAAAAGAAAGAAAGAAAGAAAGAAAAATTAGCCAAGCATGGTGGCATACACCTGTAGTCCCAGCTACTTGGAAAGCTGAAATGGAAGAATTGAGCCCAGGAGAGGTTGAGGTTGCAGTGAGCCAAAATCATGCCTCTGAATTCCACCCTGGGCAGCACAGCAAGACGCTGGCTCAAAAAATGTTTATATATACATATATATATACATAATATATACATAATGTATATATAAAGAAATAATTGAAATATTTAAAATTACTTATTTGTAAGAGACCATTAAGGATTGTCAATTGCAAGATAACATTTTTTCATTATAACAGCTGAAATTCTATACTACATTTTAATTATTAAATCCCAAATGTCTTAATTTTTATAAATTATTGTTGTATATCAGTACCATCTAAATACTAATAAATATTTCTTTACCCCAAATTGTATAGTTGCCAAAGTTTGTGTTTTCTATTCTGCTAAAAGCTAATTATATCTAAAATATCACTTACTGCAAGTTTTCCAAAATGTTAATTTTTGTGTGAAACCATCTCCTTGTATATCTATTGTACATTAATTATATTGATGCTGTTATTAAAAATCACAAAATTATGGATGCATGTATACTATAGACTCATCCTTTTCCCATTTACTATAATGCTTATCAGTAGACATATATTATCTAGTCGGCATAATTTACCAAGCAATTATATCAAAACAGAAATATCTCTATCAGGAGGTCATGTTTGCATCTATTTTTGAATGGGCACATAGAATTCTCTGTTTATCTACCCTACTGTAGCATTGGAAAAGCTATTGAAATTCATCTTTATCCATATTAATGAATTAATTGGATAAGTAGAGATTTTTCTGATTGTACCCTAAATACACATACATTTATTAATCCAGCAGTATAAATCAAATATTATCACTGCTCAGAATTTGTTTTTCAGTTATTGTTTTCCCCCTACTAATTGGTAAGGCCAGAAGATGGTATTTGGCTTTGTTTTCTCATGCAAATCTAGTAAATGACCAGATCATATTTAGAATGTTTTAACACTATCTTGCTCTTAAGTTTATATTTCAAAAGCTGTTCTGTAGAATGGTGTCTGGTGCCAATTTCTTAATGGCAAATTGGTGGATTTTTAAGGAGTGGATTTATGGTAGCATTTAAACAATGATATTTGATGTGCATTAGAAGCAAATGCATGCATCACATGGTGAATCATTAAGTGAAAATGTCTTAGACTTGTCTCTCTTATTTAATTATTTGATCCACAGATCACTTTCTGAAATAAAAATCTAGATGGATTGGATCGCCTCGATACATTTCTTTTGGGCTGTATTGAAAGAAAATTCTTAGCTGATGAACCTTTATGAACAAGCCAGCAGATTGGAAATAAAATGATCTGAATAATTGAATCATAAAATTGTTATGAATGGAAAAGGCTTCTTTGAGCATGTGCTTTGCTCCCATGAAGTGGGGTGTATTTAATCTTTCCCTTACCATCTATAGCATAAAAGAACATATGGCCTCAAATCGTTCTTCAAAGGCACTTGAAATCACTTAAGTAATGCCTGTTTCCTTTTCCTAATGTACTCCCCCTTTCCTTCCATCCTTCCTTCCTTCAGTGATTCCCCTACAGGTATCTCCTGAGATAATCAGTGCCTAGGATGGAGAAAAGAGCTAGCATGAAAGGCAGAATGGTGTTGTAGAAATAAGTCAGAATCAGAACAAACAGATCTGGTTGCAAATTTTGGGTCTAGCACTTACCAACTCTATGCACTTGGACAAATTACCTAACCTTAATGATTCTCAGTATTCCACATTACAGGATTGTCTTGAGGATTAAAAGTAATATGTGAAAAGCATCTGTCATCTATCATATGCTTAATAAATAGTAATTATGATTAGAAAAAAACATACATACATTTTAAAAGTTTCACTGACAAAACATAAAGAAAACAATGAGGCATGTTTGTGCAATGCATAGTAAGGACGCAGTTGGCTTCTATCTGGCTTAGACAGCTAGGGTACATACTTGCCCAGTCAAATGCTGTTAGTGTAATGGGTACTTTGTATCCACAAACAAGATGGGAAAACCAGGAACAAAGTCTCAAAGGTAGACACATTTGGGACCTAGATCCAAAACAGGTTAAAATCTACTCAATTTCTCAGGACTGGAGAGAATAATAAAAGCTATTTATTTGCTCAAACATCTCCTTTCTAAAATGATACACGGTAAATAGTCCAAAGGTGAGTGATCTCATGAAACTCTTCAAGAATGCACTGAAAACAAGCCTGGAGCACTGCAGCATTTATGTAGACAACTAAGAAACTACCCCAGTTGACAGGACCTGCTGGCATGCAGCTGTCAATAATGAAATGGCCCAGCCAGTCTGTAAACAAGCTAGTCCTGTGGAGACCAAAGGTTGGCCTGGGCATGGTGTCTGGTGCCCAAGGCATTGACGCTGGGGGATGGTCATACTGGTTTTATGTGTAGTCACAGATGCAGTTCCCAAATGATATTATCCACGTACTCACTCAGGAATGGTAGCTTCATTTCACATATTTCTTTGTAGGTGAAAGCTGCTTATTATTCATCTCTTCACTAAGTACTTAACAATTAGTTACTTTATACCTACCTACAATAAATGCTGCGAAAATGGTGATTGGCCTTAAGCCCAAATGTTTCTATTTAAGAAACCTGAGACTCTGATCACCAGCTACCCGTGCCTATGGAAAGATGTCCCTAGTATTTGGCCACTCGGTGTGGCCATCCCATCGAAAACACTCTGTCAGATACAAGATTCACATAGTAAGCCCCTCAGTGCATGCTAATCACCAAAAACAGAAGTATTTTCAAGGCCAGTAGTCCATGTTGACTTTATAAAGAACTGATTCCTTCAGGGTAGGTGGAGCATTGTGATAGCCTCATTATTGTATTGTATTACAACTCTATGCTATAAGCGAGCGGTTTATGAGTTCTCCGTTGTTGCTGCAGAGTAAGCATCTCCAGTAAGTAATAAGGTAGCCCAAACAGGCTTCTGCAAGGACTGCTGCAAACCTGTTCTGCTTGTTATGGGCCTCAACATTCTGAAAAAGTCTACTGGGATAAAATGTTTATAATAAAACTTAGAAATTTTCTTTGAGTCAATAGACAAAGACAGATGATAGATAGATTAGATTTTAGACTAAATAAACACTATAAAATAAAATTACAACATATTTTGTTACTTGAAACACACATATATACATATACATATGTGTGTGTATATATAAATACATAGCTCGAGCAATTTATAATAAAAAGCTTGGTTCAAGTTTTCAATCCTTCCATTTTAGCAACTGATTAAAATTCTTGTATATTTGCAACTTATTGGTCTCTTTTTTTGGTGTTATTTATTTTGGTTTTCTGGTTCTTCCTGAGCTTCCGCATCTCTTTTCCTTTCTCCTTCTTTCCATTGTTAGGGATGTAGGGACAAATACTATTTGCAAAATTCTTCTTCTCTGTATCTCCAGTAGCTAAAAATTTATATTCACTTCACAGCCTTTATTACTAAAAATAATTATACTTTCCTCCATTGTACTCTGCAAATTAGCCATAATTACTAAAACATATGTCTCATTCCAGAAGTTAATCCAAAGGCTCCATTCTCCTGGCAAAGTTTCTTTCAAATATTTTGGTATTCCTCTGGTAGTTCCTTACACGGGCTCATACATGCCCCATTTCATCCCATCCAATCCCATCTCGTTCCTTTCCATCCTTTATGAGCTCCTCTACTGGATTTATTCTTGTTCACTGCCAGTGGTAGATGCTGATCTAACAAGCAAGAAAACAGATGCTGGGTCACATGTCCACTGATCCACCAGGGAACAACATGATGATGATGGGTGATGGGTTGGGAAGGGTCTGGTACATGACTGTCTCCTTTGTAGCACACTCTCTTGGAAGGATCCCAAAATATGTGTCTCCAGTGAAACAAAGAAGAGAAACACAGAAAGAACAATGCAATGCTTTCCATGGAGTTAGACCAGGAGGCACCTTGATTGCAGACACTCATTTAGGACTCATGTTCTCCCAGGGCTCTCCACTGGGTTAAGAGCACAGAACTTTACAGAATCTTTGTCTAGCACCCTTGACAACTATTTGGAGAAATAGTATTTGTAAAAATCAGTTATTGGATTTAAATCTAGATTTGAATCCTATTTCTAAAACTTTAGTTACTTCACAGTGGATCCATTTTTTAAACTAAGACTCAGATGCTTCATTGGTAAGTAAAAGTAATAATGACTCCCATGTCAGAGGATTTTTGTATAGGATTCAATAAGATAATACATGTAAAGAGCTTAACAGTTTGTAAGGCACATAGTCAAGAGAAGGCAGGCACTTTTATTATCATGGTTGTACACCCATTCTCCTGATGAGCTATTTCTGATTAGTAGTGGACACATGTTGAGTTATTTTCTCTGAACACACTAAATCATCTTGTATAAATTTTGCAAGACCTCTTGTTTTAGTCAGTGAGCACACCTAAATTTTGGAGACTGACACAGCTTAAATAAAAATTGATAACAGCATCACAATTTTAAATTGTATTTAGATACACAAACATATCCAACAAAGTTTTTTTTTTTTTTACACAAGCATATCTAACAAAGTTTGTTTTTTATAAATGCTCTTATCTCTTCAAAACTCAAAACTTTATGCAAAAGAATTGCATTATGGTACACTGATATAAAATAATACCAGACAGGAGAAATCACTAACACAAGTTAATTATGTCAATTTCACCCTTTCACCTAAGACTGCTGAGCACAAAGTCTTCATCTTTTTGAAGTATTTCATCCTGTATACACAAATGGAATTCTTGCTTCTTAGTTGTCCCCAATATGCTGCTTTCCCAATATTTCATCAGATTGTCCTGAGATCTAAATCACTCGGCACATGTTTCTAAACTTTCCTTAAGTCATAGACACTGTTGGGCTCAAAACATCTTCAAGATAAAAAAATAAATAGGATAGATAGCTTATTTTTACAAGAGAAGAGAGAAAAGAAGCAAGGAATGAATAGATAAAGAGATGAATGAAAACAAATGAACAAGAAAATCCCAGGGAGTTATCAGTATTATGGGGAAATAGGTCCTGATGGGAAATGACCGGGCAGCTATTTTAAGCTGAATAACCAGAAAATGCTTCTCTGAGAAGGTGACATTTAAGCTAAGACATGAATAATAAAAGGAACCAACTACAGATCTGGTGGAAGAGCAGTGTAGGCAGAGGGAGGAGCTGGGGCACAGGCCCTAACTCAAGAGCATTTTGATGTTCTTGAGAAATAAAAGACTGGTGGGCTGGAATGGGGAAGAAGAGGGAGAAGGTAAGAGAAGAAAGCAAAGGTGACTGAGTCATCCTAAAAGGTTTGAAAGACCCTGGAGGGTTTAAAAAAATAGATGTGATTTGATATGATAGATTGTACTGAGAATGAATTGTGGGGAGTCAAAGAGTAGACGTTGGGAGCAGTGTGAAGCTACTGTAGCTTCCCAGGTGCAGCGAAGCTAAAGAATTAATAATATGTCTTACAGATACAGAGAACAGTACTTGATGTGGGCAGATTAGAAATAAAGGGGGAATGGAGAACACTGGATCTATGACATAAGCACCCAGCAGAAGTTATAGTCACTTACCGAGAGAGGGCATGTTGGGGGGAGGATGGGTGGTTAATTTCTCCAAATTAAGAACCCTCCACTAAAGCAGCCCTCTCTCCTCTTTTTTCAGTCCCATCTCTCCTCTCCATGGAAGTTTCTAACTCGTCTGCTTAGTCAATTTGGGCAAAGCTAAGCTTGAACAATCGGCCCATTCCTTTCTGCTTTTCGTGCTTGTTGCCTCAGAGGGCTTACATTCTCAGTTCCTCCAGGCTGGGTGTTTTACAGAAGCAGGCAGGTGGGAGGGTGACCCTAGCTCAGGCTGGGAGCCCTGCAGTTATAGGAATCTCACTGTGGTGCTACAGCTAAGCCACATCTTCCAATCTAGCTTTGATCAATAATAAGCTTGGCATTTGTGACTCCAAAGATCTGACTCCACATCTCTCCATCAATTGACTTAGATCTCAGGACAATCTGATGAAATATTGGGAAAGCAGCATACTGGGGACAACTAAGAAGCAAGAATTCGGCCGGACTTGGTGGCTCAGCCTGTAATCCCGTGCTTTTGGAGGCTGAGGTGATTGGATTGCCTGAGCCCGAGGGTTCGAGACGTGCCTGGACAACTTGGCGAGACCTCATCTCTACAGTAAAAAAAAAAAAAAAAATTCAGCTGGGTGTGGTAGCGCGTGCCTGTAATTCCGGCTACTAGGAAGACTGAGGCGGAAGGATTGCTGGAGCCCAGCGGGTAGAGGATGCGGTGGCTGGGAGAGGCCACTGCACTCCAGTCTGGGAGACAGAGTGAGACTCCAACTCAAAAAAAAAAAAAGAAGCAAGAATTCCACTTGGGACATAATAGATTTAAAAGACAAGTTGTTGGAGATTTCAAACAGACTCATGTAGATTAGTTTTAGATTCAGGGGAAAGGTGAGAATCAACTTTAGGGTAATTAGTTTATACATTATAAAAATGCATATGTGATATTCTTGGAATTCATTGTTATATAAATGCATATAGCTTATGAGCATTTACCATACCAAAATGGGCATTTACACGAAATCAAAATGGATTATAGCATCAGTCATCAATATCACTATACTTTTTACATAGAAGAGACCAGGACCCCACCCCCAACAAAAAACAAAATTGGATGTCACCATAGTGACTGAGAAGATCGTCTTTGCTGAGTCATGCTGCCCCAAAAGACCTTCCAAGAGTACTTTTTATTTTTATTTTTTTTTTTTTTTGAGTTGGAGTCTCACTCTGTCGCCAGATGGAGTGCAGTGGCCGCTTCCGCCACCGCAGCTCACCTGCTGGGCTCCGGCGATCCTTCCGCCTCAGCCTTCCAAGTAGCTGAATTACAGGCATGCGCTACACGCGGCTGATTTTTTGATTTATTGTAGAGATGAGTCTCGCTGCCAGGCGGTCTCGAACCCGCGGCTCAGAATCCACTCACTCAGCTCCCAAGCATTACAGCTGAGCCACGAGCCGGCTCCAAGGTACTTTTTATAGATCAATTATCAGCAGCTTAAGCTTAGCTTGCTCAGTGTAAATGATTTGATGCAAATAAAATTCATTTAAAAATCCCACACACTTTACCTCTGACTCATCCAAGGTGCACACTGCCATAGTAATAGAAGACATCTGTCCTACTGACAATAAAGAGCAGGCTCATGCAGCTGAATCTCCCACACTGATTAAATTGTCACCCCATGTAAAACTGAGCTGGGAAGGAAGGCTGGGGACAGAGGTACTCATGTGTATGAGGAGATGTTCTTATGCATACTGTCAATGTTCCTGGCTCTCATTATTATTCTTGATTAAAATATATCTATTGTTCGTCACCACTAGGAAATATTAACTCACACTTTTGAAGTCACCTCGCCCAAATACACCATTCTATTATTGTGCATGAAGGGATACTGAATAAGATGATTGGCATAGCGTTTCTCAAAACAATGAGTTACAATTGATCTTAATTATAAAATACCTTCTTTCTTATGGTCAGTACTCTCCCTGTCAAGTTCTTAGCTGGTATGTCTTAATACTCATGGAAAGTAGTTAACATAATAGTGCTTATATAAAATATGCACACTTGTTTTCTTTTTATAAACATAGGGCCTTTCTCACATAGTCTTACTACAGACAAAAAAGATGTCATTATTTATATAATTTTTGGCAAAATTTACAAATTCACTTAAAATTATTAAGTGGATTTAGGAAAAGAATCCACATTTTTAAATGCATAGTTTCTTGAAATAGAGTCATATCCTGAAACCCCAAAATTATTGCTGTTTTTTTCCTTTTCTTTTCTTTCTTTCTTTTTTTTTTTTTTTTTTTTTTTTTGAGTCAGTCTCATTCCATTGCCCAAGCTGGAGGACAATGCCATGCTCACAGCCACTCCAGCATCAACCTGCTGGGCTCAAGCCATCCTTCTGCCTCAGCCCTCCAAGTAACTAGAACTACAGGTGCACACTATCATGCCTGGCTAATTTTTTGATTTACTGTTGAGATGAGACCTCACCAAGTTGCCCAGGCTGGTCTCCAACTTGTGGGCTCAGGCAATCCCCTTGCCTTGGCCTCCCAAAGTGCTTGGATTACAGGCTTGAGCCACAACAAATCTATCAACATTTCAGGATTTGGTTAAAGAGCTATTATATGTTCACAAACTTTGATGGGGTTTTAACCCAGAAAATTCATCTGACTAGAATGTTTTGGATTTAAATGATAGAATTCATAAAACAGTCCAGCATTAGAAGCTATTTTATTTCTGAAATTAGTCATGCTAAAAATGATATTAAGTTAAAATACTGCTGTGCTTGCCAAACTAATAGATTTAGAGCTGATATCAACTTCAGAAGTCGTAGAATAAAGAAAAAAAACTGCATTTCATGTTTGGCTACAAATTAACTTGATTATTATATCTGAAAACAATGGTAAATTCAGACCTCTTGGCACTATCTACAACCAGGTAAAATATTGCCTTGAATCTCCTGGAGGCTTGATGTGTTTGCTATTTGGGAAAAGGCCTGTTTGGACTTGTATTCAAGGATCTCAGTCAAGTGGTTATTATATAGCACACAGATCAGAATCTTGGTTTATCTGAGGTTGTACACCCTTCTGACTTCCAATTTATATGTTAAAAAGTGAATTTGTAATGCTTACTTACTTTATTTAGAGCAACTGGCTAGAAGTTGAGATTGTTCAACCAATCTACTGAAAGTTAAGAGAAGAAACTAACAGTTACAGAGAACTATTCTTGCTACATGTGATGTGATTTGTTACACCACCTTTGATTCCTCAACTCAAGTTTCACACCCTCTTCTGTTGATTAGAATTTGCCTCCGGCTTCCAGAAAGATGGTGACAGAGCAACCTGGTCTGTGAAACCCTCTGCAAAGGAGAACTGCAGTGGGTCTCTGGCTCTCGCCCCCAGGGCTGCAGACCCCAAAATCGCAGCCTTCTCTTCATACGGAGCTTGGCCATTTTCACCGCTGGGACATCACAGCGGACTGGACAGCCACCGCAGCGCAGACGCCACCGCCGCCATCGCTGTCACAGCCGCTGCAGCCACAGCCACCGCAGCCACAGCCACCGCAGCTGCTGCCAGTAGCACATTGCACCAACCGGGCCGGAGGCGATCCACGACTTCAGTCCTTGAAGCCCCTTCAGGAAGATCTGCTGGGATCGCTGCCACCTCTCCCGTGACCGAGACATCCTGCCCACTGTGAGTCCCCTGCCTGTGCCCTGAGGCAGGAATCCAGTTCCAGTCTCTGTCGGTTCCTGTCCTGCCGGACCCACTCTGGGGCGAGCAGCTGAGATAGCACCTACTGCTGTCGATTCAAGGTAACAACACCGAAATGGGAGAAATAAGCTTGAAAAAAACATAGGCCAGAGTGGTGAACGGAGAGTGATCTGAACTGTCCTTCACAGCAGACCAGGGGCAACTGACTCTAACTGCAAACTAATTTACCTGCTTCAAAAGAAAGCTAGAAATCAAAACTGAAAGGACATTGAACTTAAATAAAAGTCTCAGAGTGTGCTTCATTGATTCTGTTAGTTTAATGACTTAATTCTATTCCTACTGTATTGTTCCTTCCCCCCCTTCCTTTTTTTCTCTTTTCTTCTCTCTGTAAACCATATCTTTGTATAGAGGAACAGCACACCAATAAGGTGATTGGTTAGCTTGTATGATAGCATCACTATATATATATATATATTTTTTTTGTATGGGAATTGGTTCATCAGTAGCTGTGGTCTATTTTTTTTATCTGTTTCAGTATAGGTCTCTCTCCCTCTCTCTATTTGTTGGCACACGTTTGTTTTCCCCCTTACTTCTCTATCTCTCGACCCCCCCCCTTCAACCCACTGTCTGCTCCATTCTCTTCCCTCTGCTAGCCACATTTTATTTCAGGGAGTAAACCTACAGCCCAACTGCAAAGATAGATTCCAAGGCAGTGGGAAGTGGGTTCCAGATTATCCACACACCTGTCAGAGAATACCAGGACCTGCAGATAAATATTGAATCACAGCTCCCCCCTTAAGTAAATCTCAAAACTGCAAAAAGGACCACCCTCAACCTACAGTGCAATTCCAGAATTGAACAAAGTAAGAAGGCATACATAAAGAATAGGAGATTGAACAAACAGAAGTAAAACCAATCCCTTTACCCCTGAATAACAGAATTAAAGAAGACAGTGACGTGGAGAGAAAGAAAAAGTAGGGAGGGGGAAAAACCACCCGAATGAAGAAAAATCAAAAGAAGAATTTAGGTCTCACACAGACCCCTAGGAGATCAGACACTGAGAAAACAGATTCTGGAACACAAACATTGAAGAGCCCCCAGAATGGCTGGTCACATGCAACAAACGAAGACATCAAGACATTAATGGAGAGAATTTAAAAAATTGAGGAGAGACAGGAAAATAGGAAGGAGCTGATGTCAGAAATAACAGCAGTAAAGAATACCGTGATGGAAATGAACAACAGCCTAACAAGCATGGAAAGCAGAATTCGCCAAGCAGAAGAAAGAATCTCAGAGCTCGAACACCAAAACACAGAACTAACCCAAACTGTCAAAAGCATAGAAAAGAAGCTCAACAAGACAGAACAAAACCTGCAAGAGATGAATGATCACTTCAAGAGACCAAACCTAAGAGTAATTGGGCTTCCTGAGGCAGAGAGAGAAACAGAAGCCACACTGGAACAAACATTTCATGAAATCATTCAAGAAACTTCCCTCATCTCATTAAGGATGAAAAAATTCAAACACAAGAGATTCAGAGAACCCCTGCAAGACAACAAATGAGAAGACCAACTCCCAGACACATAATAATTCACCTAAACAAAGTAGCTGTAAAAGAAAAAATCCTAAAGGCAGCAAGAGAAAAAGGCCAGACTACCTACCAGGGAAGACCAATTAGAATAGCAGCAGATTTATCCACAGAAACCCTTCAGGCCAGGAGAGTCTGGAGCCCTATCTTCAAAGTTCTAAAAGATAAATAATTTCAACCAAGAATAACCTACCCAGCCAATCTAAGCTTCATTAGTGAGGGAGAATTGAAATCTTTTCAAGATACCCAATCCCTAAGAGCCTACGCTGCCACCAGACCACCTCTACAAGAAACACTTAAGAAAGTACTGAACACAGAAGAAAAAGAAAAAAGAACAACATTCTTCAAAAGAGTACAGGCAAAAGATTAAAAACACACATGAGCCAATTCCAGAACCCAAAGAAAGACAACAAACAAACAGGAACAACTCTGTAAGAACCTTATAACAGGGATCATCTCTTGCATTTCAATTATTAGCCTAAATGTGAATGGACTAAATGCACCACTGAAAAGACATAGAATGGAAAAATGGATAAAATATCATCAGGCAACAATCTATTGCCTTCAAGAGACTCACCTCACTAGAAAGGACACCCACAGACTCAAAGTAAGAGGATGGGAAACAAACTTTCAGGCGAATGGAATACAAAAGAAAGGAGGAGTAGCGATCTTAATTTCAGACAAAATACCACAGTGGAATAAAAATAAACGTTGACACCAACAAAGTCACCCCAAAACCAACAAAGACATGGACACTAAACAGCATGATGCTAAACAACTCCTGGGTCAATGATGAAATCAAAACAGAGATCAAAAGATACCTGGAAACAAATGAAAATGAAGAAACATCTTACCAAAACCTCTGGGACACCCTGAAAGCTGTAGTAAGAGGGGAATTTATATCCCTACAAACACACATGAAGAAAATGGAAGGAACAGAAATTCACAATCTAACAAGCCACCTAAAGAAGCTGGAAAAGCAAGACCACAAAAACCCTAATTTCAGCAGAAGAATCCAGATCACCAAAATAAAAGCCCATATCCAGGACATAGAAGACAAAAAGATAATACAAAAAAATCAATGAAACAAAAAGCTGGTTCTTCGAAAGGATAAACAAGATCGATGGTCCCCTAGATAGTGACCAAGTGACCAAGAAAAAATGAGAAAAAAAACCATATAAGCACAATCAGAAACACAAAAGATGAAGTCATTTCTGACCCTGAAGAAATACAAAAGATCATTAGAGAGTACTATGTACACTTGCATGGAAACAAACTTGAAAACCTTAAAGAAATGGAAGACTTTCTGACATCACACAACCTACCTAGATTGGAACAAAAAGAAATTGATACCCTAAATAGAGCAATAACAATCAAGGAAATCGACTACGTAATAAGAAAACTTCCTACAAAAAAAAGCCCTGGTCCAGATGGCTTTACAGCAGAATTCTAAGACATTTAAGGAGGAGCTGATACCAATCCTACTGAAGGTATTCCAGGCGATTGAAAAAGATGGAACTCTCCCCAAATCATTTTACGAAGCCAGCATCACATTGATACCCAAGCCAGGTAAAGATCCAACAAAGAAAGAGAACTACAGGCCAATATCTTTAATGAACATACATACTAAAATTCTCAACAAGATCCTTGCAAACCGAATTCAGCAATACATCTCAAAAATCATCCATCATGACCAAGTAGGCTTCATCCCTGGGATGCAAGGCTGGTTCAACATTCGTAAAACCATAAATAATTAAATTCATCAACAGATGTCAAAACAAAAACCACATGATTATATCATTAGATGCAGAAAAAGCTTTTGATAAAATCCAGCACCCCTTCTTGATAAAAACCCTTGAGCATCTAGGCATACAGGGAACTACCTCAAAATAGTAAAAGCCATCTACGAGAAACCTACAGCCAGCATACTCCTAAATGGACAAAAAGTGGAACCATTTCCCCTGAAAACTGGAATACGACAAGGATGCCCACTCTCACCCCTCCTGTTCAACATAGTATTGGAAGTCCTGGCTCAAGCAACCAGAGAAGAGGAGGCAATCAGAGGTATCCAAACAGGAAAAGAGGAAGTCAAGTTATCTCTCTTTGCAGATGATATGATTGTGTACCTTGAAAACCCAAGAGAATCTGTCAAAAACCTCCTTACACTGATAAAGGCCTTTGGCAAAGTCTCAGGATACAAAATAAATGTACAAAAGACAATCACATTTCTCTACACCAATAATAAACAAACAGAAACCCAAATAAAAAACACAATTCCATTCACAATAGCCACAAAAAAAAATGAAATACCTTGGCATCTTCCTAACCATTGATGTGAAAGACCTTTACAATGAAAATTACAAAAAATTGCTGAAAGAAATCAAAGATGACACAAACAAGTGGAAAAATATCCCATGCTCATGGATCGGAAGAATCAACATTGTGAAGATGTCCATCTTACCTAAGGAAATCTAAAAATTCAATGCAATACCCATTAAATTACCAGCAACATTCTTCTCAGACCTAGAAAAGACAACACAGGAATTCATACGGAAACAAAAACATCCAAGAATAGCCAGAACAATCCTCAGCAAAGAAACCAAAGCAGGTGGTATCACATTACCAGACTTCAAACTTTACTATAAAGCTACAATCATCAAAACAGCTTGGTATTGGTTTAGGAACAGGCATATAGATCAATGGAATAGAACTGAGATTCCAGAAGCAAAACCTCAATTTCTCAACCAACTAATCTTCGACAAGGCCTCCACCATCTGCAACTGGGGAGAGGAGAACCTATTCAGTAAATGGTGCTGGGAAAACTGGCTGACCACATGCAGAAGATTGAAACAGGACCCCTATCTATCCCCATGCACAAAGATTAACTCCAAATGGATCAGAGACCTAAATGTAACCATAAGAACCTTAGAAAATGAAGGAAATACCTTCATGGAAATCAGAACTGGCATCCAGTTCCTAAACAAAACCCAAAACCCACAGGTCATAAGAGAGAAGATAGACAAGTGGGACCTTATTAAACTGACAAGCTTCTGCAAGGCCAAAGAAATCATCAAGAGAGCAGGGAGACAGCCTACAGACTGGGAAAAAATATTCACCAACACCAGGTATGACAAAGGCTTAACATCCTGGATCTACAAGGAACTAAAATGTGCTGAAAAGAAAAAAACAAACAACCCCATTATCAAATGGGCAAAAGATATGAACAGACACTTCACAAAAGAGGACATCTGAGCAGCCAAAAAACACATGAAGAAATGTTCAACCTCACTAATCATCAGGGAGATGCAAATGAAAACCACACTGAGATACCACCTAACTCCAGTCAGAATGGCAATTATCAACAACTCAAAAAATAACAGCTGCTGGAGAGGGTGTGACGAAAAGGGAACACTTCTACACTGTTGGTGGGAGTGTAAACTAGTGCAACCTCTGTGGAAAGCAGTGTGGCGATTCCTAAAAGCTCTAAATATCAACCTCCCATATGACCCCGCAATCCCCCTACTGGGAATATATCCTGAAGAACTCAAATCACTCTATAAAAAAGATACCTGCACACGTATGTTTATCGCAGCGTTGTTCACAATAGCAAGAACCTGGAAACAACCATGCTGCCCATCAAAAGAGGACTAGATTAAAAAAATGTGGTAAGCCAGGCTCGGTGGCTCAGCCTGTAATCCCGTGCCTTTGGGAGGCTGAGGTGAGTGGATTGCCTGAGCCCGCGGGTTCAAGACCCGCCTGGGCAGCGAGACCTCATCTCTACAATAAATCAAAAAATCAGCCAGGCATGGTAGCGCATGCCTGTAATTCCGGCTACTCAGAAGGCTGAGGCGGAAGGATCGTCGGAGCCCAGCAGGTCGAGGCTGCGGTGGCCGGGAGCGGCCACTGCACTCCAGTCTAGGCGACAGAGTGAGACTCCAACTCAAAAAAAAAAAAAAAATGTCGTACATATACACGATGGAATATTACGCAGTCATAAAAAAGAACAAAATCATGAATTTCACAGCAACCTGGATGGAACTTGAGTCTATAATACTGAGTGACCTCTCACAGAAACAAAGTTCCGAGTATCACATGTTCTCACTCATATAATGGACCTTGAACATCCAATGTAATACTATAAGAAAATGACTGACGGTACTGGGAAACTATGGGGGGCGAGGGAGATGGGATTGACAGTAGCAAATATCTGTCTGGGGAAGGGGAAACACCTCCTATCAACAGGGTGCCTGAATGAAACGTAATTGTACACCTAACCCTTAACTGTACCCCACAAAACCATAATAAAAAATATTGATTTAATAAAAAAAAATATATGTAAAAAAAAAAAAGAAAAAAAATTCCTGGATGTGCATACATGAGACAAAAAAAACAAAAAAAAAATTTGCCTCCAGGTCCTTCTTTAACTGTTGAAGTCAATTCTTTCTAGCCAAATGATCTATAATTGTCACTGTTAATATTTCTGGAGCTTACAGTTTAGCACGGCACCTCTGATCCAGTAACCACAGCTTGACCACTGCCTGGAATGCCCTCCATAATTTCCTGGAATTCCTAAACTATTACTGTCTCTTTCGGACCAGGTTCACACTGTATCTTTTCCAAGAAATATCCTGGTAAGTCTGTTAGATAGAAATAAGGTAATAAAATAAAAACATAACCTTACATGCAAATTATCTGTCATATTCTGGTCTTTGCAACAATAGTATAAACAGGCACTGAGGATACTGTACATGCAATCATAATGGGACCAGCTCAAAATGGCTAAGGTGACCTGATCAAGGTGACACTGGCAAGTCCAAATCTTACTGTCATTGTCAGGGGATGGTGCATTTATGTATACATATTGTATACATATTTATGTATACATATTGTCATTGTCAGGGGATGGTGCATTTATGTATACATTCATTTTGTTCAAAAATGCATGTAATAAAAAATTCACGAGGTAAGTGAATGTTTCTATCAGGTAAGTCTGCTGCTTTAAGGATAAAGTGTTCAGAAATTTAGGTTAAATCGTTTTTTTAATGCATTAAATTATTTCTTAACTAAAGCAACATGTAACTCATCTTGATAACACTGGATCAGTATACTGAATAGTGCAATACTACAAGGTTGAAACATAGAATTAATAATAATTATAGTAACTTTCACTGATAGTTATTTTAGTAATTAAAATGTACTTGACATTCAAATAGTCTTGTGCAAAAGTTATTATTTTCCACATTTCATTATTACTTGACATTCAAACAGTCTTGTGCAAAAGTTATTATTTTCCACATTTCACAGATGAGGACAGTGAGGTTCAGAGAGTTTAAGTAACTTAAGGTTCACAGCCAGCGTGTAGCTGAGCCTCACATTCCAGCAGTAAGCCTTGGACTTGACAGATGCATAGGATTTGTTAGCCCTACACTAAATGGACCTAGACTATTGTGGGCCTTTTCTTCATCCTTTTGTCTGATTATTCAGTCAGCTATCAACTCTTCTTGTTGCCAGAGAACAGTAACAGTTATTTCTTCCTGCTGCCAGCTGTCATCATCTGTTTCTACTCTATGAGCTGGAAAATCAGATAATCAAGCTTACTGAAAATTGGACATGAAACAGATTAAATAGCATCTGAGGGAGGGCTTCTTCCATGAAGTCAATCAAGTTCATGGCTTTGGTGCACAAGCTTAAGACTGACTATCTCAGTGACTCATGCCGCTTTTCCCAGTAGTCTCTTGGCTTATGACTAGGTTTGAGAAGAGGGTGTGTATTCATTAAACCTTGTCCCCAGATAGGTGAAATGTGACTATATTTACATTTTGCCATTATGTGAAAGACAGCAACATGCGAACAGGTGTGTCTTCTCTCCCATACACCAACCTCTACTTCCTGACATTTCTCTTTGTTCCATTGTTCTAAGATGGACCATTAACAGACACATGGATTCCTTCTAAGTGTATGCTTATTCATGCCTTGGTTCAGTGCCAGTGTCTGAACTGTTTTTACCAGTCAACAAAAAAAGTGCAGAAGTTATAAGTATTTAGAAACTTATATAGCAATTTGACAATGATGCAGCATTTTAAGAATTTTTTTTAAGTTTAGGTATGCACATGCAACAAACTGGAGACATTTCTTAGAAGTGTCCCATACCATACCAGAATTCAGAAAGCATAATCTTTGACATGTCCACCACTAGAGTACTAAACAGTACACAGAATTTTTTGTAAGTATCCAATCTGGCCTATGAGTCTGCCAGAAAACAAAACAAAACAAAAGAAACAAAAAAAAAAACCCACTAACTGATCTACTCTTTTTTGAAATATTGACCTCACTTGCTTCTCCTACTTAGTTCAGTTAGTTCTCTGGGAAAGGAAAAAATTTGCTATCTGCTTTGATGAGGTCATTCACTTCCAAGTTAAATAGAGACTTATAGAGTCGGAATACAGGGACCAGGATAAATCACATTTAAACCATCAAGTACTATATCAGAAAGAAAGCATTAAAATAGTAATTTGAAGCTGGGCTCGGTGGCTCAGCCTGTAATCCCGCGCCTTTGGGAGGCTGACGTGAGTGGATTGCCTGAACCTGCGGGTTCAAGACCCGCCTGGGCAGGCAAGACCTCATCTCTACAATAAATTTTAAAAAACTAGCCGGGCGTGGTAGCGCATGCCTGTAGTTCCAGCTACTTGGAAGGCTGAGGTGGAAGGATCGCTGAAGACCAGCAGGTCGAGGCTGCGGTGGCCGGGAGCGGCCACTGCACTCCAGTCTGGGCGACAGAGTGAGACTCCAACTCAAAAAAATAAAAATAAAAATAGAATAAAATAGTAACTTGAATATCACAATCAAGTTCTGGGGCATTACAAGACCAAAACAATCAGTCGATTAATTTATAGTAGTTTTTTTGATTGTGTACTTAGAATATCTTAGGTATATGTGACTATGGTTTCGACCATGGGCTTTGCAGATAACCAGGTATCATGGACAAATAAATGTTTAGCCAGGTATGGCGACTCATGACTGTAAGGCCCATACATTGAGGAGACTTCAACTCAGGAAAAAAAAAAAAAACACTCCAAAAACGTTTGGTAAAGTCTACTTTCTATGGTGCTATATATGGTGGTAATGGCAAATTTAAATGAAACAAAGCATTGTTTGTTTTAAATAAACTGAAAAAATAACAATCAAAATTTGTTTAGAAAGACATACATTTAAAGAGACATTTCTAAAATGGAAATTTGTAGTCTATTTATGTTCTTGGAACAATCCAGTGAATAAGACTGACATAATCTACTCTTTCTGTAGAGTTTACATTCTAGCAAAAGAAGAGATAGAGATGTTAAACGAACATAGTAAGTGAGAATTTATATGGAATGTTTAAAACTGATAAATTTGCAGATAAAAGAAAAAGTAGAGCAGGGCAACCAAACCTAGGTTACCCTGGTATTAGCAGAAACAATAACATTAAAAATAGGGTGATCTGGGCAAGTCTCTAATTTTCAAGCAAAGTCTTGAGCAAAGATTTGAGTAATAAGTTGGAACTAAGTAGTAACTTACAATAATACCACCTAGATTTAACTTACCTAAGAGAGACTCATATTTTAATGACTATACTTGGTATAATATTTATGGGCTAAATTTATCAGAATGAAATGAAATTCCTGGTCTGTTCTAAGAAGTTTGAGTTTAGAAACCAAGAGTTTGAGCAGTCAAACAAATGATGTGAGCTTCATGTGTGCACACAGCTGAGAGGTTCAGTCATATCTGTTACAAATCCTCTCCCTCTTTTGAGAGAGAAATACTATATATTTTTTTCTAATTGAGACAAGGGAGACACATGTGTTTCTGGCTGTCATCTCAAGAACACATAATTGGATTTTTTTCTCTCTTTTTTTTGTTCCTGCTACAGTTTTAAAGGGCAGGAAAAACTGAAAAATAAGACCTTTCCCCCCTCAGGCAGTATTTTTTTGTGTATGCTGGCTGAGAGGTAGAGAGGCTGTAAAGATGATAAAAAAGAGTTCTATAAAACCACAGGTTGAGAAAGCAAGCAAGCATATAGTGGTCAAAGGCTTCTTAGTTTGAAATCCTTTCTCCTGAAGAATCACCCGAGATTTAATGACAACCCAACATCTGAAATCCTAGAACTGCTAACAGGCCATCTAGGACTTACATCTGTAGGTCCTAAGTGAGGTTTTAGGTTCTGATCTTAAAAATCACATCATCATATGGTATGAAGAGAGAAAATTAGTCTTGGAGCAATTTCTGATCCATGAGATTAAAAATTAGTGACAAAATACCAGATTATACATTAGCATTTTCTCTTTAAATTTTGTTCCATATATATCATCTCTACATGAAAAGTAGTTCTGAGCTGTAATATTTATAATTATTTAATATACAACCTTATTTTTGTTTAGTACATATGAATTTCACCTGGTGTTTCTGAACTATGCAAAAATATTACATACTGTTGCAGAGTCTAATACATCTAGTTTTAAAACGTGTCCCTTGAGAGATAATTCTAACAACTTAAATGTATAAAATTAAAAAATCAAAACAAACTTTTCTACTCATTTGTCTTTCATAGTATTCCAGTAAGATTTATATGAAAATTAGGACTTTTGATGTTTATAGCAAATCCAATTTGAATGACAAAAACTTTCCTTCAATTTGTCTAAAAAGAGGAAGATTCTCAGACTGCTTGGTTTTTCCTTCCAACATTTCAAAAATGTGTTTGATCTATTTTCTGAAAGAAAATACCTAACATGATAGAAAGAACATGATTTATGAATATTCTCCCATGTTCTATTTGTTTTCAAGCACTGACACTTTCTGGAAGAGGAAAGAGTTCTAAATATTTTTATCATCAGAGAATTTTGTCATGACTGTGTAGTGTGAGTTTTGTTTTGTTTTTTTTTTAGAAAGAAAATTACCACAAATCACAGATTAAATATTACAGACACAGAGTTAGCTATTGTGCTATTGTGCATCAAAGTAAGGCATGAAGAAATTCAAACAAAAATGCAGTGATTCCCATATATATATATTTGTCAATGCTACAATCCCAGCTGTGTTCAGATACCACTGAGGCTTGGTGCACAGCTGTGACATTATAAAAGTAACTCGATGCCAGTTCGAGGTTGGCTTGAGAGGTTCATTGTCCAAGCCATTCCCTAATAAAGTTTCTGGAACTCTGTGCCTTTTGCAGTTATTGTCTCCATGAACAATCCTGTATATTGTGCAACTAAAGACATTCTAGAATTTCTCTATTATCCTTAGTTAAATATTGTAAGAAACTTTAGCTTCTAAATAAAGTTCAACAGTGGATTTCTCTTATCATTCTACAATCTCTTTTCGAGAAGAGTGTGAGTTATTTAAGAGCTACAGCTTAAGTCCCTTTTGTTCAATCAGCAATCAGCAGTTTCACTGATAGTCAATAAGTTTAGCATCTTTTAAAAAAAAGTTTCAAGGGACAAAGGTGGTACAAATGACAGAATCACAAATGAGGATAATTGCCATTATTATTGTTTTATACCTGAAAGAAAGACTCAGTTGCCCATGGCATTCTGGGTATACGCCACAAATATGGCAGCTTTCTCAAGCTATTGTGTCTCTGTGAAACTGTCGTTCCATGACATGTTTCTGCCCAACAAACATATTTGGTGAAATATGTTTTCTATCCTCCTCATACAGAGTTACAATATGCACTGACCTTTTAAAAATTCCAGTTGGGTGCTGTGGATCACATCTGTAATCCCAGCATTTTGGGAGGCTGAAGCAAGAGAATTACCTGAGCCCAGGAGTTCAAGACCAGTCTGGGCAACTTGGTGAGACTTAGTTTCTACAATTAAATAAAAAATTAGCTGGGCATGGCGGCATGCATCTGTAGTTCCAGCTACTTGGAAGGCTGAGGTGGAAGGATCACCTAAGCCCAGCAAGTAGATGCTGGGGTAGCTGTGAGTATGCCACTACACTTCAGCTTGGGCCACAAAGTGAGACTTCGATTCAAATAATAATAATCATAATAATAGAAATAAATTTCAAGAAGTTCTGGAATAAAGAAACATATTCATCTTTAATCCAGAAAAGATTGTTTTGCTATACATCATGTTAGTCAACAACCCAGTGCTTTATTGAAATACAAATGGAAAGTTGGTTTAAGGAGTGTTAGTTTAAAAAGAATTTTTCATTGTAATCAAGGTGTCTTGGATCAAATAAAAAAAGGAATAATTTTTGAGAATCTGTCACATATATGACACTATACTACAAGGAGATTTCAAATTTTCTTTGACACAAGTTTTAATGAGTTTAACATATTCTGAGTAAAATCTGCCTTTCTAGAATATTTACAGGTAAATAGCTTATCTTCTAATTTTATATGCTAATATTTATACCTAAAGATGCAGAAAAGTTATGTAATACAAAGTCAAATTTTATTAATAAATCCAGTATAAAAATATAAAATTGCAAGATATAAAATTTTGGCTTCAGATATGCCAAACATCAGGTAGTTTTACTGAAGTTCCAAAATACATAGTCTCTTGTCCTTATAAAATCAGCCTCTCTCGTTTTATAAATTAGTTTCAATTTTTGATCATAGTTCTCAAAGAGACAAGGGAACGATAAAAACAGTGCCTCATAATTCTTATTTAAAATGTAAGATCTCTTTACAGTATACATTTATTTAGCTTTTACTCTGTGCCTAGGACCATTTTAAGCATGTAATATCTATTAATCATTTATTTCTCACAAAATGAACTTATGATGTATGAATCACATCAACTCTATTTTACTGCAAAATAAAGACAGGCACAGATAGATGAAATAAATATCTTGTCCAAAGACACACAGCTAGTAAGTAAGAGGTAAAGGCAGGGTTTTAACTCAGTTACCGCTGACTTCCACACTCATACACTCCTAACCACTACTCAGTGCTGTCTGCTAACTTTGTACTATTACAGAGATCTTAAGATGTCACTCACTACTAACTACTAATTAGGCATTAGTAGTGACATCTTAAGATCTCTGTAAGTAGAGCAAAGTTGGTAGACAGCATTGAGTAGTGGTCCCCTTATAGAAATTGGAACTGGCAACCAGTTCCTGATTAAAACCCCAAGTGCCCATGCCATAAGAGGTAAGATAGAAAAGTGAGACCTCATCAAACAGACAAGATTCTGTAAAGCGAAAGAAACCATCAAGAGAGCAGAGAGGCCGGACTCGGTGGCTCAGCCTGTAATCCCACGCCTTTGAGAGGCTGAGGTGAGTGAATTGCCTGAGCCCGCAGGTTCGAGACCCGCCTGGGCAGCGAGACCTCATCTCTACAATAAATCAAAAAATCAGCCAGGCGTGGTAGCACATGCCTGTAATTCCGGCTACTTGGAAGGCTGAGGTGGAAGGATCGCCGGAGCCCAGCAGGTCGAGGCTGCGGTGGCCGGGAGCGGTCACTGCACTCCAATCTGGGCGACAGAGTGAGACTTCAACTCAAAAAAAAAGAAGAAAGCAGAGACAGCCCACAGAATGGGAAAAAATATTTGCCAATTGTATATCTGACAAAGGCCTAACATCTAGGATATACGAGGAACTCATACATACTGATAGAAAAAAACAAACAGCCCCATTAAAAAGTGGGCAAAAGCCGGGCTTGGTGGCTCAGCCTGTAATCCCGCGCCTTTGGGAGGCTGAGGTGAGTGGATTACCTGAGCCCCACGGGTTCGAGACCCACCTGGGCAGCGAGACCTCATCTCTACAATAAATTTTAAAAAATCATCCGGGCGTGGTAGTGCATGCCTGTAATTCCGGCTACGGGAAGGCTGAGGCGGAAGGATCACCGGAGCCTAGTAGGTCGAGTAGACTCCAGTCTGGGCGACAGAGTGAGACTCCAACTCAAAAAAAAAAAACAAAAAAGTGGGCAAAAGACATGAATAGACATTCCTCAAAAGAAGATATATAGGCAGCCAACAGACACATGAAAAAGTGCTCAGCCTCACTCATCATCAGAGAAATGCAAATCAAAACCATATTGAGATAGCACCTAACCCCAGTAAGAATGGCCATCTTTAATAAAACAAAAAACAACAACAGATGTGGCGCGGATACAGAGAAAAAGGAACGCTTCTGCACCACTAGTGGGAATGCAAACGAGTGCAACCTCTTTGGAAGACAGTGTGGTGATTTCTGAAAGAACTAGAAATTGACCTTCCATGTGACCCAGCAAATACCCTATTGGGAATATACCTGGAGGAACTCAAAACATTCTTCAAAAAAATACCTGCACACGCATGTTTGTTGCAGCTTTATTCACAATAGCCAGAACATGGAACCAACCATGCTGTCCATAGAAGCTGGACTGGATAAGAAAAATGTGGTACATATACACAATGGAATATTATGCAGCCATATAGAAGGACAATCATGGACTTTGCAGCAACTTGGATAGATTTGTAGTCTATCATACTCAGTGATTTATCACGGAAACCAAGAACAGAGTACCACATGTTCTCACTCATAAGTGGGCCTTGAACAATTATCATAATACTATAAGAAAGGGATTGGCAAAAGTGGGAAACTTCTGGGGGGGAGTGGGATTGGCAGTTGAGGGAAACTATCAGGGGATGGTGGGGGCTTCCCTCATCAACAAGGGTACCTGCATAATGAACATTTCTATACCTAACCCTGAATTATACCCCACATCTTTAAAATAAAAAAAATTAAAACCAGATAGGAAATGGCAGCAAAATAAAAAATAAAATCATTTATTGTTCTGGCACAAAAGTATATGTCACTAGTACTGTGTCTGGACTTGCCAAATAATAAAAAATGTGAAGCAAAATTATGAGAAAATTTAATTTTGTAATAATTTATGATGAGGTTGCCCTATATAAAGTGTTTGCTTTCATCTGGACTACAGATGAAGTGAAGGCTTTCTTTGTTTTCTTCTGATGTCTTTATATATTGAAGTCAGTTTCATATGAAACATATTATCCAAATAAGCTTGCTTGTTGCTTCATAGGCTGCTTGAGTCATATTGATTCAAGCAGGTAAAATGTGAATCCTGAAAATGATTATATAAATGCTAAGCACATCGATCTCACAGATGACTCTTTTACAAATAGTTTCAATCATTCCTTTTCTGGATATATGGAATAAGTATTTTTATTAATGAGGTTAAGATCTGCATATCTAGCTCAAACTGCCTTATTTTTCCTCACATATTACTAAAATAATATCATGTACTTTTATGGTGTTTAAAGGTCTAGAAATCCTCCAAATTCTATTCATTTATAATATATTCAAGAAAACTTAAAGACCAGGTTGCAAACATGTTCATTATCAAGTTTTCTACATGAGTATTAATGTGAAAACAGAGAAAAACACCTTCCTGCATTTTGATGAACCAAAAGTCACCCTTTCACATAAATAACTATCTGTCACAACATCATTGCCTAAGTGGTGATGATTAGTGTCCCAAACTAGATATTTTTATAAACTAGACCTTGATTTATAGATATTCTATACATTAAATATATACTAGCAAAACAAAAAGCAAACTATATCATACAAACAGAAAATCAAATGTGCTTTTGTACCCTAATTTAGTAATTTTGAAGATTTTAGAATCCCGCCTTGAAAATTTAGAGCTGAAGCATTTTAGATTTAGTATTTGAAAAGTAGAATTTTATTTCTAGATGAAACCTATGCTTATATGTGCATATATTTAGGACAATATTGCACTTAGGCTATATTTTAAATATATGTAATGATTTTATCAGTTTAGTTTATACTGGACATTTTGTGTGTGTGTGTGTGTGTGTGTGTGTGTGTGTGTGTGTGAAAACCTAAAGATAAATTAGCTTAAACTCTTGAAATTGGATCAAAGACTTTAGTATGACAGCAGCAATTCTGATGCAATTTCCCAGTGAATAGTTAAAAAGAATAGTTATTTTTTCCTTTTACTTGTGGAGAAAAATTTTATTTGAGGATTTAAAGACCAAGCCAGAAATCCCTTGTACATTATAGAATAAGAAAAAATACTGAATCCTATTTTTGTTTTCCTACAAGTTTATCAACTTTTGATTATGCTTTCACTGTTTCAAGTAGCAGAATTTCAAGCCAAAACCTTTATAATCTATTTTAACACAGCAAAGCTATCATCATGCCGTCTGAAAATAATGGCTTCCATGAGATGATTATAATAGATCATCTTGAATTAGAAATCTTTTGTGCAATCTTTTTCAAGTGATCTGAAATGGAATTTGCGATTCTTTGTTCCATTCACTGTACCATTGTACCAGACATTTTTAATTCAACAAAAGTCTCAAGCATCTACTCTGTTCCAGGCACTGTTCATAGTGCAATGGTAAAAAAAAAAAAAAAAAAAAAAGATGAAAGCTGTCATCACAGAGCTCATATTCTTGTGAAGATGGACATTAAAAATAATTCTAATATAGAGTGGTACATGAGAAAACATCATTGTGTACAAGACTAGAAAGCAACGCAGAAATTGGAAGACCCCTTGGAGGGAGCAGACAAGAAGTGATTCATAAGATGTTTCCTGAAATAGGCTGTGAAGGATGAATAAGAGTTTTTATAATATCAAAGATGCTATTCATCCTCAACAGGGATTTTATTTCCATATTCAGATAACAGTACAGCAAAAAAGTTTCTGACTCAACATGGGAACAATAATGTTTCATTTAATAGATATTCTATTAATATTTGAGTAGTGAAATAAAGCTATTTAATAACAGTGTGATAATGTTAACCTCATGGTAAATATTTCATATTTTCAGGCAAATAAACCTTTACTAATAAATTTTTGTCTAAAGCGGTAGATTTTTGAGATGAGCTGTAAAGTTTGAGCAAAAAAAATGTGAAGGATCTATATCATCTAACTAAGGTAAAGATCTTCATTAAGTTAAAAATTTATTGAGTATCTACCGCACACAGGAGATTATTCCAGACTCCTAGAATATAGAGATGAAAGCAATTTTCTTTCATTAGAGAGTTCACAGTATGATTAGGGAGAAAACTTACTGAGTCATGATTACCTGGTTAGGGCCTATGGCAGAAGCAACAGACAAAATCAGATGAGAGACACACTAACGAAAAATGGAAGGCTGAACAAGGCTTTCCAGAGAAAGAGATATTTGATTTAAGACTAAAGAAAGAGTTAGAGTTAGCCATGTAAAGAAACTGGGAAGAGCAGTTTAAGTAACGGAAATAGAATTTACCAATGCCATAATACGGAGACCAGAACAATTGTTCTGTAGATATATATTTCTTGGAGGAGAATCCAGGAAAGAAGTCCATATGTCATTCTAGATTTTTTAGATTTTAGATAATTAAACCAGATATCCTTTGTTGTGTGCATGCACGTGTGCTATCTCATTTAAAACAATCTGTTAGAAAAGACTTTTTTATAAAGTCAATCTGTATTGAAGTAACTTTATTCGAGACAGGATGTAATGGCTCTTTTATTCTTAGGGCATAATGTCATTCATTTAAAAATTTTGCCAAGGATGGCAAAATTCATTTACAACCACATGCCAAGCACAATTTCTTCTTTGTTGTTAGCTGAAGTATTTGGATATAAGGATCCTAATGTTTGCCCAGGCCTCAAGTTAAAGAGTGGCATGTTTGATTAGTGGTGTCTGCCACTCATCAGGGAGTGAAGAGTGTTGAATCTGACTCTAATTCCTAAAGAAGCTGTTTATTTCCCTTTAGGCTAAGATCCAGGAAAACAAAATTCATTATATCAATCATGGCAAACACTAAGCTCTTAGAACACACTTTCCACCATTGAAGGTCTTCACATGTATTAATCATGTAATCCTCATAGCAAGCCTGTGAAGTGAAAACAAAGGCAGAAAAAAGTCAAGGGAAATATGCAAGTTTGGCAGCTAGTGAGGCTTCCCACCCTGGCCATTGACACCGGGTGACGTGCTCTTGCCAGCTGTGAAATAGAAGCCTTGCTGTCAACTATCCAAATTAAATTATTTATAAGACAATGTCAGCTATCTTAGTAAAGCCCTAAAGAGTAGTAATACATATTTAAATGTTATTCAAATAAACAGTTGACAGGATACATGAAGGCACATCAACTTCTCTTTAGCACCTCTACTTTGGAGACAGGCAGAGCTGTTGTCAATACTATAGCATAGCTCTGAAGTCTATATATGTTCTAGACTCTCTATATTCTCTCTCTCTGTCTGTATGCACATGTGTGTATACATATATACCAGGGGTGCCAAAAAAATGCATACACATTTTAAGAGATGTTCTCCATAATCAGAAGTGTATGAACACTGATGGCAATTACAAACATGACTTGGACTAATCTTACTGAGTATTACAACTTTAATACAATTTTTTTATTTCTTAAAATGTGCATACAGGCCAGACATGGTAGCTCAGCCTGTAATCCCAGCACTTTGGAAGACCAAGGCAAGAGAATTGCCTGAGTCCAGGGGTTCAAGACCAGCCTCGGCAACTTGCTGAGACCTCGTCTCTACAATAAATCAAAAATAAGCTGGGTGTGGTAGTGCACACCTGTAGTTCCATCTACTTGGAAGACTGAGGTGGAAGGATCACTTGAGCCCAGCAGGTCAAGGCTGCGGTGACTGTCACCATGACATTGCACTCCAGCCTGTGCAACAGAGTGAGACCCCAACTCAAAAATAAAAGTGCATACATTTTATTTTTTGGAGGTCAGCCCCTTTGTAATACAGACTTCCACCCTAGGTTAGTGATCTAGGAACCCATCGGCATCAGTGCACCAGAGAGGCTATGTTTGGCTTTAGTGAAAATTTTTTTTTTTTTTTTTTTTAGATTCTTTCAGCACATTAGTTCATTTCATGATGGGAGATTTATGATTACACCTGCCCACATTGCACTGAGTGTTCAGCAGTTTTAGACCAAAAATAGCATTACCCTGTATTCAACTCTCCCTATTCACCTGATCTTGCCTTTCCCCAGATGAGAAAAATCCTCAAAAGGAAATTCTTTGCCAATGTGGAAGAGGTGAAACAAAAAATGGCAGAAGCACTAAAAGGCATCAAAACTGATGAGTTCAAAAACTGTTTTGAGTGTCTTGATAGGTGTATTGCTACAAACATAGAGTTCTTTAAAGGTGACTGAAGTTCAAACATTGAAGAATAAATACACAATTTTTTATAAATAAATTTTGGGTTTTGGGGGTCCTACTTTGTACACATTATTTTGCATACTCTATTCCAACCCAGTTTTGTTTAGATATATGCCAAATGTAGAATAGGGAAAAAAAATATGGTTTGGGAGTTAGTTCCACGTACTCAAACCCCCCTTGTCTATGATTGACACAAGTAGCTTCTCTGAACTTCAAGATCCTCATCTGCAAAATGGAATATATTAAGTAACATATTTGGTATTCTCTTTAGGCATCAGCAAGATGGGACATTTGGTGCTCATACCTCTTGGAAATATCAGTCTAAACAACTATGCAGACATGAAAATACCTTCAAAAGAGTAAAGAAATGAGGAAAGGAATCACAACACCTGAGTGTAGCACAGAAATGAGAACAAACCCATTGAAGAGGGTAGGAAGGACAGTTTTATATTATACATGTTACCCTTCCCCCAGCTCCAGATAGTACAGCGAGGAGAGAGAGAGAGAGACCATCTACATAGAGGGAGAAGAGGGAAGCAAGAACCAGACTTCTCCTCAGACCCAACATTGGGCCTACTCTAATAGAACTCACACCAGGCAGACCCCAGTGGCCCAGACTCCAGGTCAGTACGTGTGAACTGAGCCTCCAGATCTACTTGGTGCCAGGCTGGATCCTGCAGCCCTAGACTCAAGAGATGCCCAATAGACTCAGTATCTGAAATACTCCAGCACCATCTCAACCCTACCAGCTCCAGGTTCTGGACTGACCCCGTGCAACAGTGATTCTGGGCTTAGAACCCATCCCTGGACCAGATCAAATCTTACAGACAAAGGCTCTCAGCCAGCCCCAGGGCCAGGCCAGCCTCAGCAGCCCCAGACTCTGGACTGCCCCCAGCACTAGGTTAACCTCCATAACCTTAGATAGCACACATAATCCTATCCTCTAGGTCAGTTCTTGTGAATATAGGCTTCAGTCCTATTCAGTGCCAGGTCCAAGACTGCCTCAGGACATTCTGGGTCCAGGCTTATCCCAATAGATGCCAGCCCTAGACCGGCCCTGTAGATCCATGTTCTAAGAAGGCCCCATATACCCAGGAATTAGGCCAGTTCTTGTGAACCTAGCCTCTAAGATAGCACTCACACAGACCTAGTATCCCAGCCAGTTCTCATAGACTCATATTCCAGGAAAGTAGTGGCACCAGGTACCAGGCTAGCAACCACAATCTCAGGTTCTAGACTAACTCTTACAGTCCTATACTCCTTGCCTGTTCTAGAACCAGGCTGGCCCCAGGCTCCAGACCTAAGGTCCAGGATCATTCAAGTCAGATCAAGTTGACTCCATTGGACCAAGGCTCCAGGAACAACCCTATGGATACACACCCCAGGATTAGTCTTGTGGACTAATTTTCTAGGATCACCATAGCACCAGGACAAATCCCACAGACTCAAGCTCCAAGCCCATCCCAGTGGTCTTAAGTACTAGGCTCATCCCAGTGCCTAGTTGACTCCTGTAGATTCAGGCATAAGACCACCCTCAGTCCCCTTTAGCCTTTGTGGATTCAGGTTTTAGGCTGGCTCCTGAGAATACAAGGTTCAGGCCCATCCCTGCCAATCTAATCAACAAGTTCATTCCAGCGGATTCAGGCTCCAGGCTCAAACCCACAAACACAGGAACCAGGCTTACCTACCAGAAGACTCCCATAAACATTAAGCCATCCTATAGTCCATGCCAGATAGCCTGCTCAGAATCTCTTGCTAGACTGACTGGTAAAGAGCTCTACCACACAAGGAAATTCACAAAAACTAGAATAAGTTCCTACTTTTTCAAATATGCAGATATTAACATAAGGCAAACAAGAAACATGAAAACCCAAAGAGACATAAAACAACAAAAATAACACAATATTCTTCCAGTGGCTGACACCAAAGAATAAGGTCTACTCCAAACTGCCTGATAAAGAATTCAAAAAGCCGGGCTCGGTGGCTCAGCCTGTAATCCCGCGTCTTTGGAAGGCTGAGGTGAGTGGATTGCCTGAGCCTGTGGGTTCAAGACCCACCTGGGCAGCGAGACCTCATCTCTACAATAAATCAAAAAATCAGCTGGGCGTGGTAGCACATGCCTGTAATTCCGGCTACTTGGAAGGCTGAGGCAAAAGGATCGCCGGAGCCCAGCAGTTCGAGGCTGCGGTGGCTGGGAGCGGCCACTGCACTCCAGTCTGGGTGACAGAGTGAGACTCCAACTCAAAAAAATAATAATAATAATTCAAAATAATTGTTTTAAGGAAGCTAAGCAACCTTCAATCCAACATAGAGAAACAATTCAATGAAATAAAAAATCAACATGTGACCAAAATTAGAAATTGAATAAGATTGAAATTATTTTTTTAAAAAAGGAAAATTTAGAGCTGAAAAATATAATGTATGAAATGAAAAATGCAATAGAAAAAAGTCAACAGCAAAATCTATCAAGCAGAAGAATTTGTGAACTTGAAGACAAGTTATTTAAAAATACAGTCAGAGGGAGAAAGTTAAAAGGAATAAAGAAATCTTATGGGATCTATGGGACAGCAACAAAATAGCAAATGTTTAAGCTATTAAAGTTCAAGGAGAAACGAGAAATAAAGGAGTAGCAAGATTATTTAAAGAAATAATAGCATAATGGCATTCAATCCTAAAGGAAGATAGTCAGAGAGGAAGAAAGGAATGAAGTTTATATGAAACAACTCCCCCAAAGAAAATGTAACAAAATGGCAGTAGTAAATCTTTAACCATAAAAAAGTATATTGAACGTAACTGGGTTAAATTCTTCAATTAAAAGACATAGAATGGCTGAATGAATAATAAAAAAAAAATCCTAAAACAGATTCACTTCACCTTTAAAGACACTTATAGATTAAAAGACGTGGAAAAAGATATTTCATGCAAATGAAAACCAAAAGAAAGCAGAAGTAGTTATACTTTTATCAAATAAAGTAGGCTTTAACTAAAAAATGCAAAACAAGGTAAAGAAATTTGGTATATAAATAATAAATAGGTCAATACATCAAGAGACTATAACAATTGTAAATAGATATGCACTCAACATCAAAGTACCTAAATAAATAAAGCAAATATTAATAGACATGAAAGGAGAGATCGGCTGAGATACAATAATATTATGAGGACTTTAATATTCCAAAATGAGCAATGGACAAAACATCTAAACAAGAAAATCAATAAGGAAATAGCAGATTTAAATTACATTTTAGGCCAAATGGATCTAACAGGCATATACAGAACATTCTAACAACAGCATAAAACAAATTCTTCTTAATCATACATAAAACATTCTCCAGAATAGACAGACATATATCAGGTTACAAGACAACCTTTAGCAAATTTAAAGAAGATTGAAATTATATTGCCTTTTCCAACTACAATTGTATGAAGCTAGAAATCAGTAACAGGAGGAATTTCAAAAAATCCTTAAATACATGGAAAGTAAATAACATGCACCTGAACAACCAATGAATCAAAGAATAATTTTTTTAATTGAAAATACCTTGAGATAAAAATCATGGAAACACAACATATCAAAACTTATGGATGCAGCAAAATCAGTTCAAAGAGGGTAATTTATAGAAAAAAAATGCCTGCATCAAAAAGAATAATAAGTTCAAATAAACAATCTAACATACCTCCAGCAACTAAAAAAGGAACAAACTAGTCCCAAAGTTAGTAGAAGGAAGGAAATAATAAAGATAAGCAGAAATAAATAAAATAATAACTAGCAACACAATAGAAAAGGCAAAAACAAAAACAAAAAACACCCCAAAAACCTAAGAGTTGGGTTTTTTAAAAGGTATGCCAGGTTCAGTGGCTCAGCCTGTAATCCCGCGGCTTTGGGAGGCTGAGGTGAGTAGATTGCCTGAGCCCGCGGGTTTGAGACTCTCCTGGGCAACTTGGCCAGATCTCATCTCTACAAGAAATCAAAATGAGTTGGGCATGGTAGTGCACACCTGTAGTTCCAGCTACTTGGAAGGCTGAGGCGGAAGGATCCCCAGAACCCAGCAGGTCGAGGCTGCAGTGGCCAGGAGCGGCCACTGTACTCCAGTCTGTACTTCAGTCTGGGTAACACACGGAGACTCCAACTCAAAAATAAATAAATAAATAAATAAACAAAATCAATTAACCTCTGGCTAGACTAATTAAGAAATGAGAGAATAATCTAATACATAAAATCTGAGATGAAAGAGGAGACATTATAACTAATACCACAGAAATACAAAGGATTATAAAAGACTGCTATGAACTAATATTCAGCAACAAATTGGAACACCTAGAATAAATGGATAAATTCTCACACACATAGAACTTGAGACAGTTGAATCAAGACTAAATAGAAAATCCTTATTCTTTAGAAGTTCAATGATTTTTAAAAAAAGAAAAGAAAAAAGAGAATAATTAGAAAGTCTTAACAAACTAATAAAAAGTATGGAGATTGAATCAGTAATAAAATATCTCCCATCAAAGAAAATCCCCAGAAATAATAGCCTCACTGCTGAATCTTAACAAACATTTAAAGAGGAACTAACACCAATTCTTCTCAAACTCTTCCAAAAAACTGAAGAGGAGATATTTTCAAACTTATTTTGCAAGACCAACATTACTCTGATACTAAAGCCATACAAGGACACTACAAGAAAATAAAAGGCCAATATTCCTGATAAACACAGATGCAAATTCTCTAAAAAAACAAACAATAAAACAAAAACAAAAAAACCTGGCAGATTAAATTCAACAGCACATTAAAAGTGTCCACCATGATCAAGTGGGATATATCCCAAGAATGAGAGAATGATGTAGTATACTCAAATCTATAAATATGATACACCATATTGGCAGAATCAAAAAGATAAAAACTTATGATCATCTCCATAGATATAGAAAAAGCATTTGACAACATTCAACATTTTTTCATGATGAAAACTCTCAATAAATTTGGTATAGAAACAGTATTCCTGAACATAATGAAGACTTTATAGGGGGAAAAAACCCCAAATTTAACAGTGAAAAGTTGAAAGCTTTACCTCTGAGGAACAAGAGAGGATGTCTACTCTTACCACTATTATTCAACATATTGCTGAAAGTACCAGCCAGAGCAATTACATAAGAGAAAGAAATAAGAGACATCCAAATTGGAAGAAGTTAAATTGCTCCTTTTTGCCTAAAGAGGAACTAAAAGAGGAACTATATAAATCATCATATTTATATAGAAAAGTCTAAAGATTCTACTAAAAAAACTGTTAGAATTAATATACAGTTTCAGTAAAGTTGCAGGATACAAATCAACATCCAAAAATCAGTAGCATTTCTATACATTAACAACAAACTCTCCAAAAAAGAAATTGAGAAAACAATCCCATTTATAATAGCTAAAAAGAATAGGAGTAAATTTTACCTAGAAAATAAAAGGTCTGTACACTCAAAACTATAAAACACTGATGAAAGAAATAGAAGACACAAAAAAGGACAGATATTCCATGCTTATGAATTGGAAGAATTAACATTGTTAAAATGTCCATACTAACTGAAATGACCTACAGATTCAATGCAATTCTTGTGAAAATTCCAAAGACATTTTTACACAGAAGTAGAAAAAAATCTAAAATTTACATGGAATTATGAAAGCCATGGAATAGCCAAAGCAAGCTTGAGGAAAAAGAACAAAGTTGGAGGCATCACATTATCTGACTTCAAAATGTACTACAAAGCTATAGTAATAAAAACAGCAAGGTATGGTGTAAAAACAAACACATAGACCAATGGAATAGAATATAGAGCCCAGAAAAAAACCAACACAGTTACAGACAATTGATTTTTGATAAAAATGCCAAAAACATGTAAAGAAGAAAGAACAGTTTCTTCAATAAATGGTGTTTGGACAACTGTATATCCAAATGCAGAAGAAGAAAAGTCAATTCTTACCTCACACCCTACACAAATATTAACTCAAAATATATTAAATACTTAAATGTCAGGCCTGAAACTATAAAATTACTAGAAGAAAACATAAGGAAAAATCTCTGACATTAGTATTGGCAATGATTTTGGGGGGAGATATGATTTCAAAAGCACAGGCAACATAAGCAAAATAGGCAAGTCAAATTTCATCAAATGAAAAATCTTCTGCACAGTCAAGGAAACAATCAACATGATGATGAGACAACCCATAAAATGGGGGAAAAAAACTGTAAAGCATGACATCTGATAAGGAGTTAATATCCAGAATATATAAGAACGTCAAACAACTCCGTACCAATAAAACAAATAACCTGATTTTAAAATGGGCAAAAAACCTGAATAGACATTTTTCAAAAGAAGGCATAAATGACCAAAAATTATTTTAAAAAATGCTCAACATCACTTATCATCAGAGAAAGGCAAATTAAAAACCATGAAGTAATGCTACCCCACACCTGTTAGAATAACTATAATATGAAAAGGAGGAAAGAAAAATGCTGGTGAGAATGTAGAGAAAAAGAAACGCTTGCACACTGTTGGTGGGAATGCAAATTAGTACAGCCATTATGGAAAATAATATGGAAGTTCCTCAGAAAATTCAAAATAGAATAACCATATGATCTAGCCATCCTATTACTTGGTATATATTCAAAGAAAGTAAAATTAATATTTCAGTGAGATACCGGCATGTCCATGTTCACTGCAGCATTTTTCACAATAGCCAAGATATGGAATCAATCAAGTGTCAATTGATGTATGGACTAATGGATAATAATGTGCTATATAAACACAATGGAATACTATTTCATCTTTAAAAAGAAGACAATTTTATATTTTGTGACAAAATGGTGAACTTGAAGCACATTACGTTAAGTAAAATAAACCAGGCACGTTAGGACAAATATTGATACCACACTCTCTCACTTATATGTGGAATCTAAAAAAACAACAAAAAAAATTGAACTCATAGAAGTAGGGAGTAAAATAGTGGTTACCAGTAGATGGGGTATCTCATGGTTGTGGTTGGATAGACGTTGGTTAAAGGATACAAATTTTCAATTAAACAGGAGGAACAAGTTCCAGAGATCTATTCTGCAATATGGTAACTATAGTTGATAACAATGTATGGTAGTTTTGAAAATTGCCAAGAAAGTAGATATCAATTCTTCTCATCACAAAAATGATATGTAAACTAGCTTGCTTTAACCATTCCAAAATGTATCCCTATCTCAAAACATTTATCATACACAATAAGTAAATACTTTTATTTGTTAATTAATTAAATAAATATATAACATATATTTGCCCAAATAAGTTAAAATGAGGTGACACTCTTAAACATCTGGCACAATGTATATCTTCCTAAATGTCAATATCTATTACTTCTTACATGTCTTTTCATTCATGAGTAAGTAAGCTAAGGCCCTATTTTAAATGTAACATTTTTAAATATTATATAAATATACGTGCATATACAAATATATGTACATTTTAACTTTCAATTATTTAATATGAAAAGATAATTTCATTTGTGGGTATTATTTTTCTATGAATTATGCAGTTTCCATCTTTGGTTATTTTGACATTACATTTTGCAGGAAATGAATAGTTTGGATGAACAGCAACAAAAAATATTTGAATATGTATGGCATTTTCAGAATATGAGAAATATAAAAGCTGTGATTCTGTAATATCTTTGAAGTTATGATATGTTTGCATATTGTGACTCTTTTCTATTTCTATACGGCCTGCTATGTACCAAGTTACTCAATATTCTTCGGAAATTTTGGAAGAAAAAGATTATGCACTTAAATGTTCCTGAATGGTAATTATATTTTAAAAAATTAAATCATATGAGAAACATGATGAAATATAAGGAAATATAAGCTTATGTAGTGTTTTTTAGTGTTTTAGACTAAAAAAGAAATGCATTAGAATATTTTATAAGAATAATTTATGAAGACAACTATATACATAGAAAACAACATGACTCTAAAAATGGCATTTTATAATATTTTCAGAGATATTTTGTCTTAGTTTTTAGATTCAATATTTCTCACGCTGATATTACTATGTTTATACAAATTTTATTGTGTGCACATGGGAAGATAATTATGATTAATTATAGAGTGTCTATAGATACATGGTTAATGTATTTAAGTTTAAATACTTACTATACCTTGGAATATTACACAACCATAAAAATAATGAAATCCTGTTCTTTGCAACAAAATGGATGGAGCTGGGATACATCATCCTAAGTGAACTGACTCAGAAACAGAAAACCAAACAACACATGTTCTTGTTCATATGTGGGCTCTAAATGGTCACAAAGATGGAACTAACAGACACCAATAAGAGGGGAGGAGGGAGGAGGTTTAGATTTCAGAAACTACGGGGCACAATGTTCACTGTCTGCAGAATAGGCCGCCTGCGACTCAATCCCCACCACTACACAATATGTCCATGTAATAAATACACGTGTGTACCCCCTGAATCTAAAATAAAAAACAAAAAACTGGTACTTCGTAAATTAATTAAAAAATTGTTCATATTCATAATTATGAGTCATATACTACAAGTCTTGCTTTTACATATCTGCATGCAGCTAATTCTGTTACTATTTTTTAAAATTATGCACCGTTTTCCTTAGCTTAACCCAAGTCTCCTAGGACATAAAGGAAAAAAATTCTATTTTATGTTTTTGTTTAACGAAATTATGACTCATTCCAGTGAGTAAAATAATAAGGTGAAAATTTGGGAGAGTAAGAACCCTTCTCTTTCCTTAAAAACTCTCGTAATGAAAGTGGGTTTGCATTTTGTGCGTCTTTGACTTATCAAATAATATTGAGATTTAGGCCATTCTCTAATATATATTTATTCAAGGTCTTTTCTATAAAAATAGATTGTTTAATTGATATAGCCCTCCTCTATAATTGTATTTAAGCATGCATCTTGATTATAGAAACCTACAATTTTAAAATAGTACTTAAGCCACGCTCGGCGACTCAGCCTGTAATCCCGCGCTTTGGGAGGCTGAGGTGAGTGGATTGCATTGAGCCCGAGGGTTCGAGACCCGCCTGGGCTACTTGGCGAGACCTCATCTCTACAGTAAATCAAAAATCAGCCGGGCGTGGTAGCGCGCGCCTGTAGTTCCAGCTACTAGGAAGGCTGAGGCGGAAGGATCGCCGGAGCCCAGCAGGTCGAGGCTGCGGTGGCCGGGAGCAGCCACTGCATTCCAGTCTGGGTGACAGAGTGAGACTCCAACTCAAAAATAAAATAAAATAAAGTAAAATAGTACTTAAAATATTCCTCTTCATCACCTTTATAATTATCAGCTACATTCACTAACACTAATTTTTTCACCTGCAACAAGGGTATAAGATTTGAAGTCTTGTATCTAATGTTGGCTTTGTAGATGATGAAGTTGTCAGCAACTTAATTTTATCACAGAAGGGTTTTTATACTATTTTGTACCCAATTCTTCAGGGGGAAAAAAACCCATTATATATTGTTTTTAAGGCATGATTTTCAATGACTTCATAGCTTTTTATTTATTTTTATACAATATAACTGTTTTATAAAAGGCCAGTGAAGGCATTTAGGTATTTTCTCATTTTTCAATATAAATCAATATCCTATATGGTCTTTGTAAAAATATTTATTTCTTAAGATAAAATTATTCAAACAAAAGTTTTTTTTACTCAATATGTGTCATTTTGTTAAGAATATTAATATATCTTATCTCACTGCCTCAAAAATTGTAGCAAATTGTACTCTCTCCAGTAATACAACAGGATCTATTCCACTCATTCGTGGAATAGAGTAGAATAGAGTGGAGAAAATGATGTTTTATTATTGTTTTAATTTTTTTATCAGGTACCAATGATTTGAATATTAATTATATGCTTATTTCCATTTTGTATACATCTGTTTATTGCATGTCATACAGTATTTGGATTTTATGGTTAAAAGACAGCTTTTTGCTTCACTGGAAAACTTCAATAACTTTATATTCTGGATGACATACTATTTACTTAAAGTAACAGGATTTTCTCCGTCATAATTTATGTTTCATATGTTGGACACATTTAATTTGCAAAAAAGTAACCAGCAAGTGACTGATTATCTTGAAAATGCAAACTCGATATCCTATAGATAAAAAGATTCTTCTATTTCAGTTCATATATCAGCTATTACACAAGACCATATAGTGGCAAATTTATTATTTAAGTAGGTACATGGATAAATCTAATTATATTCAAGAAATATTTAAATACTATTGGTTCTAAAACAAGCAAAAGTTTAGTTCTTTATTATGCTATTTATCCTCATTCCTTTTCCTCCATGCTAATGAATATAGTAGAAATACATCGTGCATGGCTAATAAATTAGTCTTAAATCTCCTATGATCTTTTTAAGAAAGGTGATTTGGTTCCCAGGTAATATGAATTTGATTATATTTAGTTGACCATAGTGCTTTTATTTTAAATGCTTTGAGTTTCCATTGTGATTTCTTTTTTTAAAAAAAGCAGTCTGCACTGTCTTGGAAAAGATTACCTTATTAAGGTGACTTACAGTTTATTTTTAGCATGTAAAAAGATAATTTTTTTGTTTTAAGTTGACACACCTGCCAAAGTGAGGATAAATTGATAAAATAGCAGTTTGGCAAACTTTCTCAGAAACTTGATAGCAAAGCTACATAACTTGGATTCAAATATTTTACTCAAGAAAGTTAATGAAAAATATACATATGTGTCTAATTTAATGCATTTTTCTCAAGAATTGAAGCAAACAAAATGATACAAAAATATCACAAGCAAAAATCTATTTTTAAATAATAAAATATAAAACATAAAATCTATATTTCAATATAGTATTGTATTATATTACTAAAGTATATCATCTGACTATTTTCAGATGAATGAGGTAGCTTACATCATTTAAACCTTGGAAATAATAGTTATTTGTATTTTTCTGAAAAATTCAGTTAAATTAGTTCATATTAACTCGATAGCTTATAATGATCTGGTGCCATGAGAAAAACATTTCTTAAATGCAAAGAATTGTTTTAAGCTTTTGAGATGAGATCAGTATATTTATAAACATTTGGGCACTCATGGTTGCATATTTACAATATAATCTAGATAAGTATATAATTTTGAGTAACAATCATTGTCATAAAATGTGTTTTAAAGTTACATAAATAAAATAATTATCATAGCTTTCTTATTATATAAAGAGAACTGTATTTGCCACTGAAGGTGAATTATTACTTCATAGTAACAAGGTGATTTATAAAATTCTAAAAGCTTAATTATTTTCCTTACATGGTTTTTGTTAAAAATCATAATTTCTTTTTATGGCTATATATACAAATACAGTGCGTTAATCAAGCAATCATTAAGACTATTTTCTAGTCAAATTCAGCATATTTGCATAAAATGCTTGTACAAATTTTAGTATATTTCATCATTTTCTCTAATAGGAAATAAGAACAAATCTATTTATCATAGAATCTAAGTATGAACACACACACATACACACACCTGCAAGCACAAACAAACATCTAATTTTCAGATGGGGAAAGACTTTTGAATCCTTACAGGGAATGGAGAGATGTCAACAATTTCATGCCAATGAAACATGTAAGTCAGAATATATAACACATTAACTTACTACTCAAAATACCAAAGTATTATTCAGTCTGTAATATATTCTGTTAATTTTTAGCTCTTGTCCAGTCCTTCTTTTTCCTTTTCAATGATGAAACTAATTCTGACATACAATGTAATGCTGAAGGAAAAGGCTGAAGGAAAAAAATAAAAATAATTAGTATGTATACTCTTCAGGTTTATTTATGGTCGCATTCTCTTCTCGCTTTTTTTTTGTGGGAAATGTTCATTTTGTGAGAAAAGTAATGCCTTGTGAGAAAAGATGCTGCCTTTTCCAGCACTTTCTGGCACTGAGTTAGGATGAGGAGAAACTTTCTAAAGAAAAATCTAAAGTTATCTACAAAAAAGCCAGCCATATATAGAAAAGTTATCTACATAAAAGCCAGCCATATTTAGACCAAGTTTCCCTTTTCTAATGAGCCCCACCAATGGGTCAGAAGAAAGCTAATGCCCCATTGACTGAGATTCCCTTTTATGCTGATGCCTCTGCTGGGGGTCTACAGCCTCTGTGTCAGCTCACTGTCTTCCCCATCTTGGCTTCACATTTCTTGAAGAGTAAGCAAGGTTTTAAATCAGACCACAGTTTGGGGAGCTGCCAAGTCAGCTGCAGCACTGCAAGGTAATATACCCCACTGTGCCACAAAGTAATTCATTTCTGAGTAGTTCATTATGTTTCCTCTAAATTAGCATGATTTAAAGGTGACCTAAAACAAACTAACAGATATATATCCTTTGTAAATAACATCCCAAATCCACAACCAGATTATTACCTGATGTAGGTTAACATGTTGCCACTTTTGAACAGTTTTCTTCCTTACAGAAAGTCTATACATTCCTGCCATCAATAAACTAGCTCTTTGGTGTGAAACCCTTCCTGCACATGTCTAAATATAAACTTGAACTTAATAAACTTTTGAGAAATACCACATGTGACATAATAAAGTACTATTTTGTATTACAGCACTTTCTCCCTCCCCACGTCAAACAAGAACATAGTTTTTGCTCAGTCAGTTCCAGGTCTCCCATTTGAAGAAAAAAGAGAGAGAGAGTGTGACTTTTTTCTTTCTTTCTTGTTTTAAACATGGAGCATGTATTGCTTGTTTTATTAGTTTTTAACTGCAGTGTCCTCAAAAACGATAACACTGTCAATAACAGTTTCTCAAAAGGCGTGGTAGAACTTCCTGATTAGATATTTTGTTCTTTCTTTAAGTTTCTGAACACTTATCCTTTAATCGAGGAACATCGCTGTCATGGTAACATTCTCCATCTAGGTAAGAGCACAGAAGATTTTATAATTGCCTCCTCAGCCACTTGTTGAGAGTCACAAGTATTCCTTCTACCAAAGAAGACAAGGCTATTGTTTGATTTCATGTTTTTTTTTAAATCCGCAAATAAAATAGTCGTTTATGTTTTGGGGATTTTTTTTTCCCCCTCTTAAAACACAGCAGTGTGTGAGAATTTACAAATGTATCTCCAGGAGATTAGAAAACTTGGTCACAGCCGGGCTTGGTGGCTCAGCCTGTAATCCCGCGCCTTTGGGAGGCTGAGGTGAGTGGATTGCCTGAGCCCGCGGGTTCGAGACCTGCCTGGGCAGCAAGACCTCATCTCTACAATAAATCAAAAAATCAGCCGGGCATGGTAGCGCATGCCTGTAATCCCGGCTACTTGAAAGGCTGAGGCGGAGGGATCGCCAGAGCCCGGCAGGTCGAGGCTGTCGTGGCCGGGAGCGGCCACTGCACTCCAGTCTGGGCCACAGAGTGAGACTCCATACTCAAAAAAAAAAAAAAAAGAAAGAAAGAAAAAAGAAAACTCGGTCACAATGTTGGTTTGACATTGACTTTCTTGGTGGCTTTGACCCTTGGATAATTTTTAGTTACTCTTGCTCTTAGCTAAATGCATGTCCATAATGGTAAAAGTCTCTGCTGGTCCATTTTAGATGGCTCTTCAAACAGATAACTAACATCAAATATAATAGAGTGGGTTGTTTTTTAATATATGCTTAGATGAATCATGTTTTTCTTATATGATTAATCTGAGTTAAAGTAAATAGTGCATGTAAAATTTTTAACTAAAGAAATGAAGGAAAAAACAGGTAAAAGCAAGGATAAAACAACTTCCTTAATTTTTTTTTTTTTTTTTGAGTTGGAGTCTCACTCTGTCGCCCAGACTGGAGTGCAGTGGCCGCTCCCGGCCACCGCAGTCTCGACCTGCTGGACTCCGGCGATCCTTCCGCCTCAGCCTTCCGAGTAGCTGGAATTACAGGCATGCGCTACCACGCCCGGCTGATTTTTTGATATATTGTAGAGATGAGGTCTCGCTGCCCAGGCAGGTCTCGAACCCGCGGGCTCAGGCAATCCACTCACCTCAGCCTCCCAAAGGCGCGGGATTACAGGTTGAGCCACTGAGCCCGGCTTCCTTAATATTTTAAAGCCTTACTAAAATAGTATAAAAGAGTTAAAATACACATCTTAAAAATCAGTAATTTTTATGTATATTTAAAAATAATTTTCATTAGAAAAGTAATTACTTAATCATGCAGCATACAAACATGAGAAAATTGTTTTGTAATTCTTTAGAATAATCATGACACCATATTTTAAAATAAAATAAGTTTGTGAGTCAAAAAAAGTTTGGAAAATGCCTGATTCAATAAACTGGTTGTCAGTGCTCTTATGTTATAAGTGAAGAACGATGCGTTCTTCAAGTGTAGTCAAACATAGTCTTAAGTAGGATCCTACTTTGGTTTATGTTGACATGAAGATTTTGCACTGGACTAAACTACCCTTCGCAGACCTGCTCCCACAGGATTTTTTTTCTGTTGAAAACACTCTGAAAACCATTGTCAATCCTCTTCCCCTTCAATGCAGAGCATTCCAGACAACTCAGTCCATGTTCCCAAGTTTTCCTGCAAAATAAAGCTTAATTGTAGCTCTTGTACATGCGTGTTATTTAAATGCTGGTTTATTTACTGATACACTTTTCATTCTAAGTGAACTTATCACCTAATTTCTAATTTAGATAATGTATCTGTCTATGTTGTATTGAATCAACCTAAATATCATGGACAACAAAACCTAACACCGCATTTAAATATGCTTGCCCCATGTCCATTTGGCAAGGGTGTACTGCTAAGCCTGATTTTCCATCAATTCAACCCTTCTATTTCTGCCCACTCTTATCAAGGCAAGTAGAAAAATTCACTTTAAATTTGACTTCATTCACTTATTAATTACCCCACTGAGAAAGTTGAAACTCTTTAGCAGACAACCTGCAAGCAATTTTCTGTGATAGAGTCTGCCTTTGCCTTTTTGTGGAAATCTTTCATACTGAAACAGATGAAAAGACACCATATATTTTCCAAAAAAATACATATAGAATCAGAAATTATTATTTTAAAAAACAGCAAATTTTCAGAAATTTCTGAAAATCTACTTTTGATAAAAAGACTTATTGGGATTGTGTTTAAGACACACTGACACTCATAATTTTGCTCAATTTTCGGAAAATGTTCATTGAGAACTTGTTATATGAAAATCATTCAGCTAGGTGCTGTCAGAATTGCAAAAATTGATGAGATTAAGAGTTAATTAGGAGTTAATGATGATTAAGAGTTAATTTGTTCTCCTATAATCTGGTGAGGGGCTGGGCTCAGTGGCTCAGCCTGTAATCCCGCGCCTTTGGGAGGCTGAGGTGAGTGGATTGCCTGAGCCCGCGGATTCGAGACCCGCCTGGGCAGTGAGACCTCATCTCTACAATAAATCAAAAAATCAGCCGGGCGTGGTAGCGCATGCCTGTAATTCCGGCTACTTGGAAGGCTGAGGCGGAAGGATCGCCGGAGCCCAGCAGTTCGAGGCTGCGGTGGCCGGGAACAGCCACTGCACTCCAGTCTGGGTGACAGAGTGAGACTCCGATTCAAAAAAAAAAAAAAATTATCTGGTGAGGGATAGGTAGGTGTTAGGGAAACCTATTTCCTACCAAGAACACAGCTAGAGTGGAGACAAGAAGTACAATGGATAGTTTGTAAAAAGTAATTTTACATTATTTAATTATAATAAACGATAATAGCTATAATCATATAAATACAGATTAATATAATAGCAAATTACAATGGTTTTGTTTGGTTTTAAGTTTAGGATACAGAAAGTAAAAGCACAATGAAATAATTTTGGCTTTTGGTTATAGGATTTATACAGGACATTGAGTGTACATTTTGAATATCAGATATACAACCCTTAGACACAGAAAATGTCTTGAGATGTTCTGTTTATTGATTGATAAAGTTAATAAAAATATACTTGGATTAATAAGCATTATAAAATACCTAACCGGTGGAAGAAATACACGAAAGAAATGAGTCATTCAAGGCAGAACATGTAATAAGTACTATGTTAGGGAAACAAAGAAACAAGAGAAGAGACATAGTATAATTCTGATAGATTAGGGGGCGTGAGCTCTTTTGTAGAGTTGTTGACGATTGAGCTAGGCCTTTAAAGGATAGGTGGATTCAGGATGAATAAAAATAACTTGTGTGTATTTCCATGGAAAGGAAATTAAAATAATGCCTTATAGACACGTTCAAGGACAAATGAATATGCTCAACAAAGCTTTATATTTTTAGACCTGATCTGAAACATGTTTGTATACATGTTTAAATCAGTAACAACCAAGTCATTTTCCTTGGGACTGAGCCACGGTAGTTTAGGTTTAAGATTGAGATTAATTTAGTAGGCCAGTGATAAAGTAATTTTGAGATGTCATGTTTGTGCTTATCACTTATTATTAATTATTTATGCTTGCAAAGCATATTTGTTTATGTTTATATCCTTCTCTTGTAAATATGGAACAAGTATAACTGCATTGATCTGCATCCCAGTGTTCTGCTACCCTGACAACTCTCTGATCAGAGTTGAAGGCTCTTTCCATCAGCCAAATTGATTGCAAGTGACAATTGACAAAGTGGCTAATCAGAGCACTAGTCAGTTCCCCTCAGTGCAGACACTATCCAATCAGATAGACCCTCACTGGCAAAGGAGAAACAAAATTAGAAGGAAAAAAACCAGGGATATTCTCCTCTACATTCTTTAATGAAACGAACTAACAACCAGATACTGACAAATAGATTTTTTTCCATTTAAATATATGCTCTAAAATAAATCAGAAGACTGCCATAGTCTTTAACATCAATTCACACATTGATATTATATAGATTGCATTCTATTACATTATGTTGTTACTATACTTATATACGTTGAAAATTTTCTATTTTGGCTACTTGCTTTTAGACTGATTTCCATTCTATAGTGAAGAGCATATTAATACAATATAGTGCATAATTATTTAAAAACTAAAGCAATGGAATTTTTAGTTTCAAATTTAAAAAGGCTATCGTCTTGCGTGCTTAATACTTTTCACATATATCATGGATCACTGAAGAATGGGTAAGTTCTGGCTAAACAAGTATTTAAGTTAGTAGAAAAATAAATGTATTAGCTTAAAAATAAATCAAACATCAAAATAAAGAGCATCCAATTTAATTTCCCCAAATCATTTTTCATTTATTTACTTATTAATTTATGTCAGTATAACCTTCGGATTTTTACTTTTCAATGAGTTATAATCCGTTATTAGTGTTATTTATTTTGATGCTACAATTATTCCAGATTTGGCAGTTAACTGTCAGTGGCTTGGGATTTTTTGGTTGTTGTTTTTGCTATGTTCTCATCACTTTTTGAACACCTTCTTACCTACTGTTGGAGCAAGATATTCTAAACTTATTTTGTTTCCTTGCTGCCCCAGTCCAAATAATCAGGATTCCTTCACTTGGAGAGTGACTTCTAAAAGCTAAGGTCAGAGTGCTAGATGTGCTCATTGCTACTGATATGCTCTTGCTTCTAGACCCTCTCAGCAGACAGAGCTAGGATACAGGTGATTGATGTGGATATAGTTATAGATATATAGATATGTGATACTGATATTGCCAAAACCAACCGAAATTATAGGGTGCATGCTCATCTTCTTCCTTTACATATTTTAACTCTCTTCTTTAACAGTGAGAAAATATGTCACCTATTAGTCACAATATAACTAATTTGCTCAAGCCTAGAATACACAGAAAGAACTTTCTGAATTGTTAATTTATACTGTTGTAAAACACTAAAAAACATACTAGAGTTTTATATTTGCTAATAATTTATTTTTATATAATATTTACATACTTGAATGTAAATGTATACCGTCCTGTGATACTTCTGAAACTGTTCAGGGATATATCTAATGCTTTCTTCTCCTGTTTCCTTCCATCTTAGGTGTGTTCAATGTTTATTTTTTTCCCTCTGTATATTTCTATACATAGCTATGCACGATAAAAACTGATGATTAATACTTGGTATATTATTGTTCAAACCAAAAAATTGTTTTCACTTAAGAAAAAGTATACAATGAATAATGTTTGACAAAAGTTAAACCCATGTAATGAATACTTTTCTCGAGATTTTGAATAATTGAATTCTTCTTATGCCTCTTCCAGTAAAATCCTGTCCTTGAGGGAAACCACTTTTCTGCACTTTTTTTCTGTAGACTTCTTTTTTTGGTAGAAATTCACATAAATGCAGACATACAGTGTACACCTAAAGGTAATTCTTTGGTGATATATCTAATTCTGATTTTAAGAGTTATTCAAAGGGAGCACATGGACCTAAAAGACTTTTGTCATAATATTTAGAAAAATTCACTAACAGTTTGTATTTTACTCAACCAGAGAGAGAATACAAGGATATCAGGAAAATTTATGCCAACACAGAGCTCTCATAATCTGTGCTAGTCTGTTTACATATTGTAAAAATGAGTCAGAAATTCTGAAAACTTCCTTATTTTTAACTTCACTGTCCATGATCTATTTGTGCTTCTAAGGCTCCATAATAGCAAAATAAGTTCAATTATATGCATTTTTATCATCTTACAGCAGTTGAACAGCTATTATCAAAAAGACAAAAGAAAAAAAAAACAGATGCTGGCGAGGATGAGGTGAAAGAGGAACACTAAGCCACTGATGGCGAAAATATAAATTAAAACAGCAACTATGAAAAACAGTATGGTGGTTCCCCGAACCATTAAAAAAAAAGAACTACTATATGATCCAGCAATAAATAACCCTACTGGGTATGTATCCAAACACAATGAAATCAAGATGTCAAAGAGATATCTGCACTCCCATATTCATTACAGCATTAGTTAAAACAGCCAAGATGTGGAATCAACCTAAGTGTCCAACAAAGGATGAAGGGATAAAGAAAATGTGGTATATATACACAATGGAAACCTACCCAGCCATAAAAAGAAAGGAATCATGTCAGTTACAGCAACTTGAATAGAACTGGAGGTTATTATGGAACAGGAAGGGAAGAAGAAGAGAGGTTGACTAATGGGTACAAAAATAAAGTTAGACAGAAGGAAAAAATTTTAGTGTTCAATAATACATTAAGTTGACTATAATTAATAAAAACTTTATTGTATATTTCAGAATAGTGACAAAAAAAGATATGAAATGTTCCCAACACAAATAAATGATAAATGGTTGAGGTGATGGATATCCTAATTCCTCTAATTCGATCATTACACATTGTATACATGTATCAAAATATCACATGGACCTCATAAATAATATACAATTATTAGTCAATTAAAATTTTTAACTAGTCAGATATTCTCCAACCAGCTTCAAAATGTAAACTAGATTCACTTGTGATCACAAATATAATAACAATAATAATGATAAAATGCCTGTTTATAATTTACTTCTGAAGCTCCTGATAATGTATATAAAGGTATATCTAGACATACTTTTATATGTGTGAAGAGTGTGAAGGATTTATTTTTTTAGAGGTAAAAAAGGAGACTATTAAAAAAAAAATCCTGCTGAATAGACAGGTGTAAAACCCTAGACCCTAATAATCTTCTAGCCAAAAAATTAGTTTGATATTTCTTAAAAAGACATGAAATAAGTTTTGTTGTACTAAACAAAATTGAATGAGGCTAAACTGCTTTACTGAAATTTAGTTATAGAATTAACATGTTTCCAACAGCTTTCCTCAAATGATGTTCTATGGGATAGTGGTATCCTGAGAAAATCATTTATTCACTTAACAGATCCTTAACGAATCTCTATGTGCAATGCACAGTTCTAGACACTGAAATCACAGTTGTGAATATAAGTGACATGAGGGTCTTTGAAGAAAATAAACAAAAGTCTGTGATAGAGAATAGGTGGAGTAGAGAGACAACAGGCAAGTGTTGTAAGGAATAAGCTATGGCTGTGGGGTAAGAAATTATCAGTCATGCAAACTGCATAGGGTTGAACATTTCAGGTGGGAAATTCAGTATGTACAAAGACCTTTCTCTAAGGAGGAGTCTTGTCTATCCAAAAGCCAAAAGAAGGTTAAGATGTCTAAAATAGAAGGAAAAACAAGAGTAGCATGAGAAAAGTGGAATGAATTAGTGAGGGGAAACTAGGGAAGGTCTGTAGACAATGAAAAAGGGTTTTGAAATTATTCTCAAGGCAAATGGAAACCATTGGAGTTTTAAGAAAAAATGTAACATGATTTATATCTTTAAAAGATTGTTCTGAGACTCCTATATAGAATGAATTAGAGAAGGCCAGGTGTAGAAACATGGAGACTGAATAGATATATGCATAGTTAGGTAAGTTACACAGTGCACACACACACTCTAGAAATGACAGAAAGCCAAAGTGAGAGATGGGAACAGTGTGAACTTGGGTGAAGGTTGTAGAAAGGGAGAAAATATAGGGAATGTGCATACACATATGAGCATACATCATGAAATGAATAGGACTTACAGATAGAGTTTATGTGTTGGTAATAGTAATAAAAAATCATATCTATATTTCTGACTCAAACACCAGAAGATTGTTGGTGCCATCTATTCAGGCATGAAGAATCAATAGCTAACTTGGAACATATGAAATTTGAGATTTGTGTAAGCCAGCTCTGAGATATCAAAAATACATTGAACTTCAGCTCCGAGGAGAGGTTTATGTGGACCTCTCTATGAAATTAGGAGAAGTCAACCTACTTATGGCACTTAAGACAACAGAAGAAAGGGAATCAATCACCTGGAGAGAAGACACAAAACCTAAAGAGCAGTAGGCTTAGGCATGAACAGCTTGGTACCTCTACATGCTGAGGTGGGTTAGAGGAGGAGGCGTTAAAGAAGACAACACAGACCCCATGATGTAAGAAGAAAATCAGGAAAGTGTACATAATTGAAGCCAAGAGAAATGTTATAAGCAGTAGGAGATAATTAATTATGTAGAAGAGTGATATTGAGAGTTTTCAACATGAAAGTCAGTAGTACTTTTGATGAGAGCACTTTCAGTGAGCATTGAATATAGAAGCCAAATTAGAGTGAATGAATAATTGATGAATGGAGAAGAAGAATTGGAGAAAGATTTTTTAAATGACAGATATGAAGTTAGACTCTAAAGGAAAGTAGAAAACTGAAGGTAGTAACTAGAAGAGGTAAACAAAGAGAATGTTTTGCTTTTAGATAAGTGGTACCAGCACAGATTTGAAAGCTTACTGGACTTCCACACTACAACTGTGTTCCCTCCTTTTTCATTCCCTTCTTATTATGTGGGAAATAGCCACCTCATTCTGGCTTGGGTACCATTTGTAATGTACTGCAAAGTCAAGAAAAATGATACATTTGTAGTAGAGTAACTCACTGAAATTCTGTTAAGAGGTTCTCAATCTTGGTGGTACAATAGGTTTGATAGTCATATAGATGATTTATTCTGAATCCAGGCTGCTGACAGTTCTGTTCTTCAGTCTTTCGTCACCTACAGGGATTCAAAGACCTCTTCAGACACAGCCAAGTGAAAAGTGAATGATTCACCATCTAGGTCAAAAGTGTAGAGAAGGAGGCAGAATGAAGCAAAAATGGGAAATGGATATGAGGAGGAGACTAAAGAGAAAAAGAATATGCACACTTCGTGCACCTGGTTCCTTTATTTTATTTTATCTTCTTATAAAGATGTAGGGTACAAGTCAGGATTAACTATAAAACTGGGCTGTGTGAAGGTGAAGTTTGGGCTTCCAACTGGTCCTCACTTCCCCTGGTTTCGGACCAGGTACCCCTTGTGTTGTTACATGCCCTTTCCAACCCCTTGTAGTGTTAATTGACTGCTGATCTCTTGCCTGTGCTAATGTGATTAATGTTCAGGTCCCACTTATGAGTGAGAACATGCGGTGTTCAGTTCTTTGTTTCTGTGATAAATCACTAAGTATGCTGGTCTCCAAATCCATCCAATGTGCTGTAAAGTCCATGATTTTGTCATTTATGACTGTGTAATACTCCATCATGTATATGCGCCACATTTTCTTTATTCAGTCCACTTTCAGTAGGCAGTAGAGTTGGTTCCATGTTTTTGCTACCGTGAATAGTGAGCTATAAACATGCATGTGCAAGTGTCTCTTTGGTAGAACAGCTAATGTTCTCTGAGTATATTTCCAGGAGAGGGATTGCTGGATTGTATGAAAGGTCAATTTTTAGTTCTTTTGGGGACTGCCACATTGCTTTGCATAGAAGCTGAACTAGCTTGCACTCCCACCAACAGTGTAGAAATGTTCCCTTTTCTCCAAACCATGCCAGCATCTCTTGGTTTTTTTTTTTTTTTAATTTATTAATAATGGTCATCCTTATTGGAGTTAAGAGGTATCTCACTGTGGTTTTGATTTGTATTTCTCTGATGATTGGTGAGGCTGAACATTTTTTCCTGCATTTGTTGGCTGTGTGTATATCTTCTTTCAAAAAGTGTCTCTTCATGTCCTTTGCCCGCTTTTCAAAAGATTTTTTTTCCTTTTTTTTTTTTTCTTTTTACTCTTTCAACCTGAGTTCTTTGTAGATGCTGGATGTTAGGCCTTTGTCTGATATATAATTTACAATATTTTCCCATTATGTGGGTTGTCTTCCCACTCTCTTGATGGTTTCTTTTGCTGTGCAAAAGGTTTTCAGTTTGATGAGGTCTCACCTGTCTATCTTAGCTTTTATGGCATTCACTTTTGGGGATTTGGTCAATAATTGACTGCCTACCCCAATGTGCTTAAGAGTGATTCCTACATTGTCTTCCAGGATTCTTATAGTTTGAGGTTTTATGTTTAGGTCTTTGATCCATTTAGAATTGATTTTTGTATAGGGTGATAGGTAGGGGTATAGTTTCATTCTTCTGCATGTGGTCATCTAGTAACAACCACTGGGGAAAGGGGACCATATTTAGCAAATGGTGTGTCTGGCTTCTTTCACTTAACATCAAGTCTTGAAATGTCCTTGTTGTTGTTTATTTGTAGTTTGTTCCTTTAAATTGTTGTATAGTATGAATACTACAGCTTTTATTTAGCCATTCTCCTCTTGATAGGTAATTTGTCACAGTTTGGGTCTATCATGAATACTAATGCCAGGAGCATTCTTGCAGGCAGATTTTAGTGGGTATATACTTACATTGCTCTTCAGTACATACCTAGGACTGGATTTTTTGAACAGTAGGGTAGGTGTATGCTATGTTTTAGGAGACTCTGACAAATAATTTTCCAAAGTAATTGATCCTCTTCTAACAATATATAGAGATTTTTTTTTGCTCCAAAGTCTTGGTCACCTTGGTATTATCATTAAAAAAAAAAATTAGCTAACATGGGTATTGTGAGTAATATCTCATTGTAATTTTAATTTCTACTATATTGGAATTCATGTTAAAAAAAACTCCCAGTGTGATTACAATATGCATCTGCGTTTGAAACCTCTGTTTTATCACTACATCTTGGAGTTAAATTGCACCTGGAGGTGTTTTCAAACATGTGAGCTAGAAAGATAAGAGGTGTTAAGAAAATGGGAGGAGGTAACATAGTTTAGGTATATCATGAGAGTGAAATGTAGTGGAAAAGAGAAAAGGCTCATTCATTAGAGAGGAACCAGAGGAGGATACCAATGTGAATGTGAGGTTAGTAACTGTCAAAGTTTGGATGGTGAGAGGAAGAGTCTGAGCCATAATTAAAGTGTTCAATGTTGAAAGAGGAATGGTTTGAACTGGGCAGTTTATCCTTAGGAGTTCATCAAGAGGAGGGGAGAAAGATCAAGAGCAAGTTATTTTAAGAAAACAAAGGAGAAATAAGTTGGACCACAGATAATTAATCTAACCTGCCTTCCCTGGGGTATAAGAAGAGTTAAAGGAAAATCCTCCATTTGTGAAATCTTCACGGAGAGTGATGTTTTCTAAGTATACATCAGGTATCAGTGAAATAAAAAAGGTGGAAAGAAGAGATAAGGGCATTTTCTGAAACCAGGCTAGAAATCCCAAAATGCAGTGGGAAGCAAGTCAGAAAAGGCGGTGGGCGGATTGAGTCATATCAAGGTTAGGACAGACAGCATGCTCTGGATGTCTGGCCACAGGCAATGACAGGAAAGCCTTGTGCATCTGGTAGTACTGCAATCAGAGGAATGCATTGCATTGTGGAATTGGTTCTGATGGTCCTTCCTTGAGGGTAGCATTTCGGTTTCCATGCTGTACTCTCTGAGGCTTCCCTCACTGTGTGTAGCTGTTCCCTGAAGCCTGAATGGAAGATATGACAGAGATTTGGGGCATGGTTTCCTTGGAAGGAAAAAAAAAAGACTTTCTGGTTAAATACATTTTGGAATTGCTAAATACTACATTTCACTCAAATGTTTTCATGAAGTTCTGTTGTTTAAAAAAAGTATATATATATATATTCATTTTTAATTTTTCTGAACCAAGTGTTTTCCAAGATATTTGATTTAAAACATGTTGAGGGAGAATGGCTTCCACTGAAATTTATATGGAAAACATTAACTCAACATATTTATTTTTGGTGTTAAGGAATATCTACTGGTACACTTCTCTACAACATTCCAATCCAAATAGCTGTCTTCCTTCAATTTCACTGCAGAAATACAACCCCAACATACAAGCCCAACAGAGAAAATCTAAAGAATACAACTTCAAAATCCAATATACCTCAGATGTAACTTTAAATCAATATTTAACCCAGTAATTGAGTAGTTCAGTAATTGAGTTTCTACCCTGTACTTGTGATTGCATCTAGTTCACAAAATTATAAGTATCTTATTGCAGTCTTTGGTTTTGACAGCAGGTCTTGTATTCCCACCCATCCAAACACTAAGGCCACATCATGTTCATGCCAGTTCTTCTGGATGACAAATTTGTCTTTCTTACTGCCTCCTTCATAATTGCCAATTAATTTCCCTAGTTTTTTTTTTTTTTCTATGACATCGTAGTCACTTATCTTTTGCTGGATAAAGAATCTCCATTCTTTTCACAGAGCCTTTCTACCTTACTTTCTTCCTCTTATCTTCTGTAGTCAATTTCACATGAGTACTTGCTTACATAGTACATAGGACTGGTCTATGTTATGTCCCGTAGGGCTTGCACTCCTGATCCTGAGTAACAATCTGAAAGGTAGCTGAATGCCTATCTTGAACTTAAAGCCATAAACAACTAAGAGTAGGCCAATAAAAGTAACTATGGAGGAAAAATCGTTTGATACCATTCTGAGTTTCATGAGATTTACTAACCATAGAAAAGAAAGTTGGAGGTGAAGTTGGTTTTACTTTTTAAAAAAATTATTTGGGGAGTGGGAGTCAGTGAACATGTGAGAGAACTCATCTCTTAACAGATGTTTTGCTAGCAAAGTTTCTTTTGCAGTGATATTTCCCTGGGTTACTTTCATTCAGTTTGGATATTTCTGAGCATGAATTCTGAAGAAAACACTTCTTACCATTTATACATATGCTTATTATGAGTTTGACACAAACTAGCATGTCATGCTGTTCTGTGAATGTCAGAATTCTGACACCCAAACCCAAAAGCTCCCATTCTTAAATCAGGACTGCCTTATCGTCCTTGACAAAATTGAAAGGAAGAAACAAACTGTGCATCTAAGGCATGGAATTAACATGGCATATTTGACCTTTGCTAAGTAAATGTGATGTGAAGAGACTAAGATAGCAAAGCTTCAGAAGCTAGTACCTTGACAACAATGAAGCAAAATTATACTGCCCGTACATTCTCCAGATAGTGATAAGTATCTGTCTATAAATGAATATTTAGCTCTTGTTCATAATGAAATTATATGTAAATACCAAATAATGGCAATCATTTATTTTCAAAATCATCTCAACATTAATGAATATAATCTAAAGATAGTCACTAACTTTTTATTTCCCCTATTTCCCTTCTGATGTTAATTCATATGGGTTGGTTCAGCTCAATCCAGCCTCACTCATATTGTATTCAATTTCCATTTAACTATCTGCAGGCCTCAGTCCTCAGGTAGAATGTAGCTTGCAGGCTATCAATAGCTTATATCTCAGTGTGGGCCCTGGTTGTCTTCCCAGGCAGAATGCAGCTTGTAGGCTATTGACAACTTATATTCCAGTGCGGACTCTGGTGTCTCCCCACAACTCAGGGTATAAAGTACCAAGAATTACTAATCCCGGAGTACTGCAATGAGACACTGGCTTTCTATTTCATAGGAAGACCGACCTGCTTATTTGACCCCCTTATTCCAAGCCTTGGATGGAAAGAGGCCATAGGATATAATGGCTTAATGTGTGGGTCCTGTATTCATACTTGAATATGTTCGCTCTGCTGTTTCCTAGGTGTATAACCTTAGCAAGCGTACTTAACTTCTCTAAGACTCAATTTTGCAAAGGCTGAACTCTTAGCTTGCATATGACCATGTCACCTCTTCTCCCTTAACCCCTAAGTAGCTCTTCATTACTTTGGGACAAGTCCAGTCCTTGAGACAGAGCATTCTGGGCTATTCATAATGTGGTTCCCACCCTTCTAACCCACACTCATGCTCCAGCTAGGCTCAATTACTACCCTTCGTTTGCTGTGAGTTCTTGGGCTTTACCCTCCCATTTCCACACCCTTAAAATAGATATTCATATCTATTTTAAGTACTAATAATACATATGTACTTCATATAGGTATTATACTCACAGTAATCTCTGGTCCATATAAATTCTCAAAAGTATTAGCTATTATCATTAGAATTAGTAACTATTTTTATTATTTTTGTTATACTTTCACATTTATGGTGGGCCTTGGCCAAACATGCCTGAGTGTGTACATAAGTAAAAACTTTCCAGGTCCTACAATGCAGGAACAGATAATGTATGACTATACAAGAATTTCAGAAAGACATAAAAACTAGATCCAGGAATATGCTTGAGGAACAGCAGCATTACTGGTTTACATGAAGGCATGAATCATTTCTTTGCAATGGTATGGCCTTTGCGGGCATAAGAGGGTCAGGGCTTGGGAGCCCCTTTGTCCAAGACTCCTTGCACATGTGGATTCCTCACTAGTCAAGGGCTGCTGGCTGCCGCTACCAACCAATGAAGGTCACCAGGGACACCTTGAGAAGCAGTGCTTGCTCAGCTCTCTAAGTTCAATCACATCCTTGTGATGCTCAGTAAAGCTTGTGAGTGGATCTGATCACTGTCCCTGAGTTGCATTTTCATCCTCAACCCCAGTCGGATACCCTGAAAGCACCTTTCCAAGCCTTTGCAGCGCCATCTGCCTGAAACGCCCATCCCCCTTGACTTAACTTTTCCATAAAAATCCCTGCCATCCCTTGTTTTTCCAATAACTAACTAAATATTCAATGTCAGTGAAATAACACCAATTATAAAGCTGGATCAAGATATCAAGGGATAAGATATCCTTCTGCTGTTTATTTTTAAATTGTTTAGAAAATGCACTTAAGCAGTTATTTGTCCCTGGACAATTTAATGTCTCTCTGAAGGGCTTAGCCCCAAATGTCTTTTCTGGGTAACAATCCTCTCAGCCCCTTACTCCCTTGCCCAGATCAAGTATGGCTCTTTATTTCATAAATCACAAGGACTCTTTCCTTCCAGATTCTTGCATCTAAGTATCCTTTAAAGCTTTCAGCTGTAGGCATAAACTTCTTCGCATTCTTCTCTTTGCGTACATAGGATCATATGAGTTGATCTGAGAGGAATGTGTTATTATCTTCCCATTATATTGTGAATGCTAATTGGAAAAAAAGATATCTTTTTATTGTGCTTCCCATTATTTTTTCTGTGACTTGGAAACAAGAACTCTTATTTTGGCATTTAAGCACAGTGCCAGGCCCATTTTAAGGTTAACAATAAACTCATTATTTAATGAGTAAATGGATAAATATATGAATGAAGGGTTGCTGTTTTGCTGTTTTCTTTGCTGTAAAGCATGTGATGAAAACAAACATTAAAAATGATAGTGTCTAAATCCAGATAATATGTGCCTACATTTCTTTCTTTGAAATTGTATTTAAACGTTTCTTCCTCTCCTAAAAAAAAGTTTTCTGCTATATTCACAGCTGGATAAAGGAGATTTTGCAAAACTCAGTGTATGTCCAGGTTTAATGTGAGCTAAAATGTCAATATTCATATGGCTCCACTTCATTAAATCTACCTTCCTAGTGACTTGGACTGAGCAAAATGTATTTTTTTTTTTTTTTTTTTAGTCCCCAAATTGTGCCAGTGTCAGCAATCCAGCACCTGTTAGTCATCATAGACCCAGTTCACTTCCTTGAGCTATTGCTCAGCGTTCTGACAGGCAAGGTTTCTGACAGGCAAGCTGAAGGTGATGAGGACGGATGTATCAAGCGTGGAATACAGCAGAGCACTCACCCCTGCCAGGTCGCGTGTGCGAGGCTCTACGGATGCAAGGTCAGGCTGCCAACAGCCATGACGGGCGTGTGGGCTGCAGTGCCCTTAATTGGGTGCACATGCTCTAGCATCGCTGTGCCCTGATTAGCAGTGTGTGGGCCGATCAGCACTAGACTGGAGCACAGCACTTTCAGGGGAAGAACATATGGGAAGTGCAGATGTTCAAAAGGTGCCTCCCCCCATGTGCAGCCAGCAACCCTCCTTGAAGAATTATCATATCCTATCCAGTGCAAGAAAATGCAGGAAGGATTCAAATAAAAGTACTATCTGAGAAAGAATCAGATAATAATCTTTTCAGAGATTCCCTACTTGGTCCTCCCATTAGACACAAGACTTTAAAATTTGTTATGCTATCCGGGCTCGGTGGCTAAACCTGTAATCCCGCGCCTTTGGGAGGCTGAGGTGAGCGGATTGCCTGAGCCCGCGGGTTCGAGACCCGCTTGGGCAGCGAGACCTCATCTCTACAATAAATTAAAAAAAAAACCAGCCGGGCATGGTAGCGCATGCCTGTAATTCCGGCTACTCGGAAGGCTGAGGCGGAAGGATCGCCGGAGTCCAGCAGGTCGAGGCTGCGGTGGCCGGAAGCGGCCACTGCACTCCAGTCTGGGTGACAGAGTGAGACTCCAACTCAAAAAAAAAAAAAATTTGTTATGCTTGAAGTGCACGAACACTATCTTTTTCTATAAAGGAAAGAAAAGCTTTCAGTAGTACTGTATACCAGAGATAATCAAAGATGTCCCCCACGGCAGGTAGAGTGAAGCAATTCAAATGTTACTAGGTCATATAATTTATCCATATACATTATTCCATTATTCATTACTTATTCACTTATTAATTAAACAAGATTATGATGTATCTACAATAGATCAACGATATTGAAGGGATAATAGACATAGGCATGCAGTAAAATAAAGACCAAAAAAAAGAAAATCATTGACTTACAAAGATAAGTATATCATTTACCTACAAAGGTGTGGTATGGTGAAATGTAAATGATTTGACAGCTAAGTAATTAGTCCTGATTCTTCCAATAATTTGCTGTGTTCCCTGGGCCTCAGTTTTTTTACTCAGAGCTAATCATGTTCAACTAAATGATTACAAACATCCTTTACAGTCCTAAAATGTTATGAATTTATAAATCCTTAATCTTTCTTATGAAATTAATTTATTCATTAATGTGTTATCTGTTTGTAAAGTTCAGAGACTAATCTCTCCCAAGCACAGTTCTAAGTGATGAAGATACTGTGGCCATAAGACACTTGAGCCTGTATTCAAAGTCCATACACTGCTTCTTATCTGCTGTGGAGCAGATGAACCCAAGTTGGTGCTTGCAAAAGGAGCTGACATATTACTAAAATAAATCTATTTTTTAGTGAAAAAGTTTTCTAAGAATGAACCAGGTGTGATGACTCATGTCTGTAATCCCAGCACTTTGGGAGGTTGAGTGGGAGGATTGCTTGAGCCCAGGAGTTTGAGACCAACCTGGGCAACATAGCAAGACATCATCTTTACAAAAATCCTTTGGGTTCAGGCAATCCTTCCAGCTCAGTCTCCCGAGTAGCTGGGACTACCACCACACCTGTAGTCCCAGCTACTTGGGAGGCTGAGCTGGAAGATTTGCCTGAGCCCAAAGGATTGCCTGAGCCCAGGAGATCAAGGTTGCAGTAAGCCATCATCACCCTATCACACTACTGCATTCCAGCATGAGTGACAGAGGGAGGCTCCAACTCAAAAAAAAAAAAAAAAAAAGTTTTTTAAGAATGACAATTACCAAAGTATTTATATGAATAACCACATGATGATTTTAGAGCCTCAATAAAAGAGTAACATCACATGTAAAGATTTATTATAAATTTCAATAGAATTCTGCAGTAGCTTATGTTTAGAAAATAGTCACCAACAAGTTCACTATTTGAAATTATAAAATGCAAGAAGTCATCCCAATTGAAAAATATATAATTAGGTTTCAAATATTGGAAATGCTATCTTTCTAAATTAATGACACTTTAAAGTAACATTTTTGGTTTGCTTCTATTGATTCTCTGAACATATTAAGTCACCAACAAAAGTATGAGATTGGGAAAATATTAGCTGATAAACTAGTTATCATGTTATGAATAGTTAAGAGGATTTCCCTCCCCTCCTATAGCCCAAGAACTCCTGTCCTTAGCTTCCTCCAAGGTTTTTCCAAGTTTTGCTTTAGGAACTTTTTCTTTCTTACTGCTGACCAGTTTAAAGTAAGAGACTAGAACAATGGGTGTTGAGAGAGGCGATGAATCATGGCTCTGAAAGTCCCTGAACAAGAGATTTTACAGGGTATGCCAAGAACTCAAACCTGACTACTCTATGCCAGCTCCATTCTCAGGACTATGTTTACAGCAAGCAATCTTAAGGAAAGAGAAAATGTCTCCCTTTGGAGTACAGAGAAGGCTGCTATCCTTGACTTTCCAACTCACATGTTGTGGAGATTCTGGACTCTTATAGTCTTCTGAAGTGTGTTTCACTGCTTGTGTTGTTGGTGTTTTAGCTAGTATTTAACATTCCTAAATTCAAACAGAAAAATCTCTCTTCAGCAATGGCTGGAGTTCAAATTTTAGTTTAGTTTTCATCCATGGCAGAATGCTTAGATTCTCCATCATATATGTGAGGTTCAAGAGTCAGCCAGAGATTTGGGTAGCATTTATACACAGAATATGGGTTCCTTTCTGCTTTCGGGATCTTTCTTTTCTGAGATTTCTTCTCTTTCTACTGGCTATGATGGACCCAAACATTGCCATCTAGTTGTTCAAACCATCAGAGGTAAGATATTTTATCCAAGTTTTAGCCACCAGCTACGGTCTGGATCGCAAATTATGGTCCCCCAAATTCAGGTATTGAAATGTTATGGCAAATGTGTTAGTATTAAAAGGGAGGGCTTCAGGTGGTGATTAAACCATGAAGGATAGGATTAGAGTACTAATAAAAGAGCTTTACCAAGTGAATCTACTCTCTATCCTGCTCTCTGCTCTTTGACCATATGAGGACACAGTACTTGTCTCCCCAGTCCACCCCACCTTTTTTTTTTTTTTTTTTTTGGCCCTTCTTCCTCTCACCATGTAAGGATAACATGTTCACTACTTCTTCATGTGAGGACAGAAGGCCCTCACAAGGCACTGAATGTGAGCGCCTTGATCTTGGACTTTCCAGTCTTCAGAACTGTGAGAGATAAAATTCTATCATTTAAAAACTACCCAGTATCAGGTATTTTGTTACAGCAGCACAATTCAACTAAGACATGCCCCTTAAGGTATTCAAGCTAAAAGTCAAAACTTTGGAAATTTCACCCAATGCTATTTTCTTCCTCCAAGTATTGACTCCTGCCTAGTATCTGCCTTCTTTTTGTGGTTTTTTAAAGTTTTACATAACTGTTTTTCATATTTTTCCAGAAAATAATACCTATGAAAGGATCAGGCCAGTTGCAGATAGTCTGCTGTACCAGAATTGAAACCTCTGTTATTCAACTTTAGTTGAGAAAGTGAGAATTTTAAAGAAGTTCTCATGGCAACTGTCCCTAAATAAATAGCTTTAGTTTCCATATCTGATCACTTTCACCACTTTGTAAGAACCACTTTAATTTCTAAAAATATCATTAATGTTTTACAATATCTAATGAAATAGTTAGCTTTTTATAGCAATAGTTAAAAAAAATAAAATGATCATCTCAACCAAGTAATGATGTAACCCCCTATGACTTAAGTTTGTAACTAAAATCTAAAAAAGTTATTCTATAAAAATATCACACACTATTTAAAACTGAAATTTAGGACTTATAACCAAACTGCTGATTAGACCAAGTTTTCAAATGTCTCCATGTTTTGAGAAAAAAGACTCACCACTTCTATTTCTCTATTTCTTTGCATTGATAATGTCATTTAGGATTTAAAATTACTACAAAGATAATGGTCCAATAGTCATCAGAATAGATCTGTATCTGTTACATACACATAGATATTTTACTTGGGGAAAATTCAGCCTATTTAAATGATAATAAACTTAGCTCGAAAAGTAACCTTTTGATTCTGAAACAAAACATTTTTAATGGGGTAGAGATGGGTCTTCCCTATGTTTCTTAGGCTGGTCTAGAAATCCTGGCCTCAAGCAATCCTCTCACCTCAACCTCCCATAGTGCTGAGATTACAGGCATCAGCTACTGTGCCTGGCCTGAAACACACAATTTTCAACCTAACCCTTCCATATGATCTTTAAAGGAGAAGCATCAGGTAAAACAATTACTTTGAGAATAAATTGAAAAAAATATATAATTTGTTTTATAAATTAACACTGCAAGTTGAATTATTTAGAAGGATTTTAAAAATGATTTTCATAGTCTGACAAATAGTAAAATATCACTACCTATGATTAGTTACTTTGACCAATTTGAGTTAGTAAAGATTCAGAACTATGAAATGTATTCAAAGATATGCAGTTTTATCTTTTCAAGAGTACTTAAACAGATCTCAACTAACAAAGTACTGCCTAGTAGGAGTCCTCAGAAACACGCTAAAAAGAATATCAATTGTGTTTAAAATGGTGCTCTCAATGTACTTGAGAATGATTTGAAGGCATTTAATCTCTTTCCCATATTTCATATACATCTTGGTTCTGCCTAGAAAATCCTTCCATTAGTGAATAAATCAAAAGTAAACTTTTCTCTGGCTCAGCATTAATGAAGTTCCATTGTACTGTGAATGATTTCCCACTAATTTAACAGACTTCACTTTGAAACTTTACAGAAGAAAAATAGAGAACTGTGAAAATGACAATAATATATTGACAATCAACATTGTGATGTGCCAATGAAAATAAGTACATTAATATGAATTGCTAGTCCCCACTCAGGAATATGATTGGTTATTTGATTGCTTATATTGTTAATCTTCTTTTGGGATAATTTTTGCATAGCTTTTGAAAAGCTGGCCTACATAATAATTTCAATGCAGAGAAAAGGTTGTATTACAAATAAAGTAACAATATTAAAATTAGACAAAATAATTCAGAAACTCAACTGATAAATTATTTGGCAATAATTTATGTTTTATTATATGAAAAGATAGTTCAATTTATTCCTTTATAACCATCCATGATTTTAATAATTTCTTTCAAAGTGCAGATTCTTCTAATGTACTACAACTTTTATCATAGCTGTACTTCCTTCATTATTCTGAAATGACTTTGAATATTGTTTCCCAAAGATTAAAATTATCTTTATACACATAGTGTTTCACAGAAGACCAGTGAACTAGGACGCATGACTGGTTACTACGGTCATAATTTGAAAGCTATCCAGAAAAAGACTTAAGTGAGGTCATGGAATATTTCTACTTGAAATTGAGTCATTCGTATTTTTAAAACTTAACATACTGTAGTTTCTTTCTAAGAAGAATTTTCACTACTTCATCTTTCTTATTTCATTTCATACCTAAGGCTTAAATTTGAGTGTTGCCTTGAGTCGAGATTTGTATTTTTCTCTATAACACACACATACAAATGATTTCTTGAACTTATTTTATTTTATGCTATACAAATATTTTTATTCTGGTCTTGTATAATAACCTAGGCCTTCAACTAGGACTGATTTTTTTTTGACATTTATTTCAGGATATCTCTGAGTTTTCTTCATCCATCTTCTCTCTATCTTCTTTTCAAATGCTAGTTTTCTTCAAGTTTTTCCACTCTAGAGAATATTCTTTTTTACTTCATTTCTGTGTTATTTCATTTTTGGCCATAACATTACCATTCTACACTTCTGTATTTCCAACCCATATATTCAAATGCTTACAGGACATATCTATATACTATATTTCTCAAATTCACAAATATCTGAAGCAAGATTCATCACTTGCCACCTTAGGCCTCTAGCATTCCATATCTCTATGAATGACACCATTATTTTCTCTGTCACTCAGGCCCAAAACTTAGTTATTGTTGTCCTCCCATTCTGTATATTGTCCTCCTAGATATCGTATAGCTAAGTCTGATTGATTCTTTTGTGCTCATTTTCATCACTATGTCTACTCAACATCAGAGGCAGCTTACATCATCCTGATTTTGTGTTTGCACTATTTCAAGAGCATTCACTCTCTCCGTGTCTTCAGAATTTATTTTCCTAAATTTATTACACACAACACCAGCATGGGAGTCTTTCTAATGCACAAATGTGATAATGTCAAGCCATCAAAGTCTGAACCCTGATCTTCTTTTCTTGGTCTCACTTCTTGCACTTCTACATCGATGTATTCTCCAACCAGAGGGCTACGTAATCCATGTGTGGCCCATTCCTTTGTGACTTGTTACAGGACTCTGTTTCAAATTCCATTCATTTCTATACATTTCTACACACACATATATGATTCTCTGGTATTCCTTCCTCATTATCAAAGCAGAATGTAAACATTCCTTCTTTGCTAACATTCTTTCTCTGATGCAGGAGGCTAGAATTCTATGCGTATTGCTTTTATTTCTATAGAATCATTTATCATATGGTATTTTAATTATGGAGTTACTTATCCAGTTCTCTGAATAAGCTAGAGATACCTTAAGATCACAATGTTTATACCTGCAAATCCAACACTGTATAGTATTTAGACCATGGTAGGAAGTTAATTTGAAGTACAGTAATACATTTTTGAATGAGTGGAAGTTTGTTTCATACATTTCTATTCTTTGCCATTTTGAATCTTCATTATAAACAGTTAGTAACTTTTTTCTAGTATGTGAATTAATGCTATCTTGTTCATTCTTTTGTCATTTCTGAGTTATTTTTAGGCTCTCATTTCCCATCTATGGATATTATAATAACAGTTGAATACCAATATTTTATTTTTATACTAATAAATATAACACACTCCATGACTAAACTTTGTATTTGGATTTTGATTTTCAGATTTATTTATCTTTCACTTACTATTTTTAAGATTTTCATGATCCATTTTTATGACTTTTTTTACTTTATTTTTCATCTCCCAACATATTTTCTTCAATCCAAATATCCTAACATTATATTTAATTACTTCTATTTCTTCCATTTAAAATAATCCTTGGACCATTGCCTTGCTAGACTCTGGTGTGGCCATGTGCTCTTTGAGCCATGGCTGTCGCCATGCTTCCTAGCTCCACCCCCCCACCCCCACCTTGGGGAGGTGAATCTACTCTCTTCCTTCTCTCTCTCTCTCTAATTTACTTTTAAATAACCTTTTCTTTCTTAAAAAAATAATAATGATCTTTACACAATGAATATATTACTTTTCTCTTTCTGACTTGCTTTTGAGACTGTGCATCACTGGGCTTTTAGATCAGCTTATTTCCATTTCACAACCCTCAATTTCTGCCACCTAGTCTCTCACTAAGATTTTTATTCACAGAAAAACTTTGACACTAAGCCCAATACATTATCATAGAGGAGTATTATAGTTGGAAAGCAAGAGGATTTCTCTGTATATAAAAAAAATTCCTGAACTGACAAGCAAATACAATCTGTCTCAAAAGTAATATCTTTATAACATATCATCTGCATTCCCTGAGTTTTTAATACGATATGAATAACCAATATCTAGGGAAATAAAATCTTCTTATAATTCTAAAATAAACATAAATTATATCTAAATATGTAGTAATATGCAAAATAGTTTGCAACTTTTATTTATTTATTTTGAGCTGGAGTCACTCCTTCTCTCAGACTGGAGTGCAGTGGCACGCTCATGGCCACCCCATCGTCAACCTGCTGGGCTCAGGTTATCCTTCTGACTCAGTCTTCCAAGTAGCCAGAACTACAGGCGTGTGCTACCATGCCCAGCTAATTTTATTTTAATTTATTGTAGAGACAAGGTCTCTGTTGCCCAAGCTGGTCTTGAACCCACGTGCTCAGGCAATCCTCTCGCCTTGGCCTTCTAAAGTGCTGGGACTACAGGCTTGAGTCACCACACCTGGCCTTGTTTGTAACTTTTAAAATACATATGTAGATGATGTATAAATGTCTATATTTTTTAAACCAAAATGCTTGTGCCAGTTTATAATTTCTAATTTTGTATAATATTCAGTTATTTATTATATATATGATTCAGTTTGATTGCAAAAACCTTATCTACTTCTTGCATGCATAGCCTATCTACTCTATACACACTGTTCTCACAATGATGATTTTTTTACATATGCATACTGAAATTTTTATGTCTAGTTGTCTTTAATTTCACAATTGGTCTAAAAAATCTTGAGTCTTAGAACTAGAAGAAATTATTTTAGTCAACCTTTTGTTTTCAGGTACATAAATCTTACTATCGGTACTGTATAGATAAACCTACTACAGCCAGGGAAGTAAAGGACTTTACAAAGCTCTTTCAATGAGTATCAGGATCAGGTGTCAGAGGAGTGAGGGCTCTTAATTCTATCCACTAGTACCCTGAGCAATGCTTATATAAGTATCATTGCTATGCACTGAGTTTGCCAAAACTTCTTTGAAAAATTGTTATATTAAATCTGTCCCATTTCTTGGTGTTCTAAACATGATACAATAGTTTCAGATTATTTTCTTTGATTATACGTATATTTACCTCTATCCACCTCAGAATTCATTCATCTTTTCTTTCACCCATAAATATTTCTCAGCTGCCTATTCTATACCATGCATTGTGCAAGATTAAGAAAAGCATGAGCCATCATCACAGAGCTCACAATCTAGTGAGGGATACAACAATTAAGCAATGCAATTTGAAAACATCCCCACGCCTCCTGTGTCAATACATAGGAGCATATTAGAGAGACATCTAATTGAAATAGTAATGAGGAGAAGAACAACGGCCAAAACAAGACCTAAAAGATGAGTTGGAAAATGTAACTGACCTGAAAATTATTGTCTAGGCACAGAGAGTATCATGCGAGAGGACATGGTATATCTTGGTGACTGAAAGTAGTTTAGAATGTCTAGGTCATAGAATATAAGAACAGAATCATAAAAGATGCACCATAGATGTGAACAGAAACTGAAATTCTTACAAGGAAAGTTAGATATTATTCCAAAAACAATGAGGAGTAAAGGGATAAACTCTTGTTGCAAATGTCCGATTTTGTGGTTTGTAAACCATTCAACATCATGTGATACTCAATCTTGATTTCTGATTTTCATTCTAAAGAGATTTTGTGGTAACCACTCTGCTTAGAAGTTTTCCAGTTCATTTATCTATTTTCAGTTCTGTCCACACTGTAGCCGTGTGGAAAGAATTTAGGATTCAGCGTTAGAAAGATAATAATTATCACAATTTATTGAGTGTTTAACAGTGTCAGGGATTGTGCTAAGTCCATTTGTTATCTTGATTTATTACCATAAAAACCTATGAGCTTTTCTCTTTTTATCTCCAAATAACAGATGGGAACGTTGATGCTCACAGAAGTTAAATAATTTGCCAAAAGTCACATAGCTGTAAACTAGTAGTGTCAGTTTTATTTCTGTGCTTTTTTTTAATACCTATACTTTCTTTGCATACAATGCACCCTTGCAAAACATCCTGAAAACTCAATATGCAAAACTGGAAAATAGTATGTACATTTTATAGGAAAGTGCCTTTTTGCTAAAATCTTCAAAGATATATTTATATCATTTAAGATAGATCTCTAATTTAATAAATTTTTCATTAAAAATTTATCACTATACGTAGTCATTTCAATTAAACTCAGCGACCCAGAAATTTCAAAAATTTGCTGTTTTCTTGGGTTCAATTTTTCTCTGTATTCATGAGCTCTGTCTTCCTCTTATTAGTGTCAGCAGTGTTTTTCTGTCTTATGTTTATTTTTACATAAAAGTAAGAATAAATTACAATAAAACAAATATTCAAAAGGTTAAGCCCTGCTAGACACAAAGTGAATACTGCTGAAGCTAAAATACTGACTGACTGGCAGCATCATTACCAATATTCCAAAATGTTCTTTCTTCCTTTGATAATCAATATCCTTACTCTGAGTACCCAAACTCAGTGGTATAGATTTCAGTCCATAATTTATGACAATGCAGAATTTTGAAAGCATATTTTTTTTTTTTGAGTTGGAGTCTCACTCTGTCGCCCAGACTAGAGTGCAGTGGCCGCTCCCAGCCACTGCAGCCTCAACCTGCTGGGCTCTGGCGATCCTTCCCCCTCAGCCTTCCAAGTAGCTGGAATTATAGGCATGCACTACCACATCCAGCTGATTTTTTGATTTATTGTAGAGATGAGGTCTCGCTGCCCAGGCGGGTCTCGAACCCGCGGGCTCAGGCAATCCACCCACCTCAGCCTCCCAAAGGCGTGGGATTTCAGGCTGAGCCACCGAGCCCGGCTGAAAGCATATTTTTAAAGTCTAGAATTGCTGATTATTTACAAGATTACTGTGAATATTGTAGAAATGTGTGTGTATTTCCCAAGTTGTGCAGACCTCAAGACTTTATAGTGGTGGAATTGGCCTTCCATTTTTTTCTGATGTTCTTTCAGGTTAAGGACACACAGCAGTATACTGGCCCGATATATTTGGTGACAGTAACCTCCAGGTTCTTTTCCTGGATTCCACTATTAATTCACTCTGACATCCTATTAGTACAGTTGTGATCATTGTCCCCTAAATACATTAACTTACTTTTGCTGACCATGAAATCCACAAATTAGCTTACTTCAAGCCTGTGGTCTCCTGTATGGTCCACCATGTATTTTCGTCATTCTGGCACATCATTGACATAAAGCACTTAATGTCTCAGAGAACACATTTTCCACACCCTACTCCAGATTACTTCTCCAAATATTAAAAAAAATGCAATACAATTTCAACTCTTCACTTTTTAAAATTTGTTTTTAGCTTTAAAACCTGTATTCTATTTTGTATAAGCCATAGAGATGTGTATAAACACACACACACACACACACACACACACACACACACACACACACACACACCTGTCAGAAATGACTAAAAAGATGAAGCAATTGGGGCAAAGAAATATTTTATTTTAGTGTTAAGACTCCCTGTCTCTCAGCACTGGCCAAAATTTTTCAGCATTCAATAAAAATTCTTTCAGTGTGCAATAACCTTCTTCCACTGCTACCTGTCAGTACTACACTAACTAGCCAAAAGAAAGATACCGCAAATGTTGATTATATTAGCTACTCTCAGCAAGCTTCAAAGCACTCCTCTGATCATCATAATTACAATTTGGGGAGCATTGCAATCCATAAATAATTGTATTTGAAAAAATATAAACACTAGATCCATTTGCATTTTGTCATAAGAGCTTAATTTTAAGGTTCATCTTCTCTGAAGACTTTCTTATATATACAGGCAACTGAAAACTTTCTCTGTATTACATACTCTGTTTTATTATTCTACTACTGGTAACATGCAGCTGACACTTTCGGTATGTACAGCATATTTTTGTAACAGCAAGACATTTATACACATAAAATGAAAATGAACATACAATAATTGACTGGGACATGAATTTAAAGTAATAGACTAAGTCCCTCTAACAATGAATATCTAAGCACTCAGAGGAAAGAATGTAAGGAGTGAAAATTGTATAGGGCCCATGGGCTTTCCAGAAAGACTTTGAAATCCTTTAGCTTACATATGAAAATTTATTGCAAATGGATTTTCACAGCACAGGGATGTTACTTAAAGAGCAATTCAAAGCTCAGTGTGATATCTAGATTTAATATTTTACAAGCTTTATAGTTAACTTCTTTTAACTCCTTGGAAATACAAACACGCTGTAGTCTTCTACTTGAACGACAGTATTAGCCTTGTCATTATTTATGGTTTGAGAGACCAATCTAGTAGCATAACAGAAAAAGGGTAGGATGTGCTATGTACCGTCAAATCACTAAGGCATCCATCTTAGATCTGCCATTTACCCAAAAGTCCTCGGACAAGTTTCTAAAGTGTTTGATATAATGGAGGGTTAATAAGGCTTCTTTTTTTAATATGAGTGAGATGATATGAATATTAGTAAGTAGATGCTCAATAAATGTTAGGCAACTTCCCAATCTAGTAAATACCTAAGAAGAAATTAACTTCCTATGAATGCTACTTCATTTTTCAAGGGAAAGAAAAGGAAATGTTTTAAGAAAAACTTGATTTGTTAACTAAAAATAGTTTACTTACAGTTCTTTAATTTATTGTCTTAAGTAATGTGATTTTGATTTTATAATTTTTAAGTACTTGGAAAAGCAACTTTAAAAGATCAGCTATCATAAAATAGGAAGTAAACATTTTTCTACTAGGTTTCTTAGACAAGGTTTTTTTGCTGTTGCTGTTCATTTGATCTGAACAATTAGCATATACTTCCATGAATTCCTTTACAGAATTAAATTTATTTGATAAATCCTTAATACCGAATGAGATATTATGAAAGGCGCAAGAAAGGACTTTGAAAAACCTAAGTTTTACTCATAACTCTTTTATTTGCTAAACATGTGATATTAGGCTAAAGGCTTAAGATTTTTTTGTATAATTAGCTTAAAACACTTGTTTATCTGCTTCAAAGGGGTATGCCAAAAAGGATCAAATAAAATGTCAAAATATATGTCATAACAGTGTAATTGGGCTAGAAAACTCTTCTCATTTTACCCATTCATAAATTCCATTGATTTCAGAAAAAAAACAGCACCTTAAAATTCACAATATAAACAAGCTCCAAAATGTAATAGTGTAATATGTGTTTAGGTCTCAACTTCAAAGTTAAAACAAGGACCAGATTTGGTAGCTTTCTGTGAGCAGCATAATTGGATGGGTAGGTGGTATGATCTTAGTGACCCTCCACACAAAAGAAACTTAGGAAAAGAGTTTAAAATGTGGCATTGAAGAAGGAAAAATGAATAAAATAGAGCTGAGTTCACCAAAGACTATCCATTTAATCTGGGCCTCCTGCAGGCCACACAGTGGTGAACAATAATAATCAGAGGCAGACAATTACTTTTCAGGAAGCTGCTCAGGACAGGCTTCATGACTGGGAACCAACTTGCACCCATCTCTATAGATCGCCATTTCCTTGCCACAGATCCCAGCATCTGATGTCTGCTTCTTTCTACTCAGTTTTGGTCGTCTATCGAGAGTCTTTTCTTCACTCTGTAGCATCTGGCCTAGCTTCAGGAGAATCACTCTCTTCATGTGCTTGGGACTTTATACTGTCAATATATGCAGAAAGAGACTCATATTTATGCTTGAAAAGATTGTCCACAGGGATGTGGCTTCCCTGATGTTACCTGAATAATTTTCTGAACCATTAAAGAGTTAAAAGCATGAACTTGGGAAATGACAATTAAGTTCATGAACTCATTCCAGAAAAAGTGCTACATACCTCATTGCTGAATATCACTACAGTTACCCTTGAAGTACTACCCTTATCAAGTTACGTACCAACTCCAGTGCCCAGTCCACTCATCAAAGCAATTTTGGAACTCTTTTTCCAGAATGGCTGTAAGAGCTATCGCTCTATTACCCTTGATGTCATAAAAATGTCTTCCTTTAGATATTTCCTTTATCTTGGGGTAAAGAAAAAAGACATTGGGGACCAGATCAGGTGAGTAGAGAGGGTGTTCCAATACAGTCATCTGTTCACTGGCTAAAAGCTCCCTCACAGACAGTGCTGAGTGAGCAGGTGCATTGTCATGATGCAAGAGCTCCTTTAGGACCTTTTTGCACACACTTTTCTCATCCCAAGATATTCAGTTAAGATTTTCCTGTTTTTCTATCTTTGTTTATTTGGTCTGCTATGCTTCTCACAGTCAGTCAACAATTTTGACACACAATATGACACACTTTTGCGATGTTTCATCAGTTCTGCTTATTACTGGATGTCCTGACTTCTCTTCATCAGTGATGCTTTCTCTCCCCTCAGAAAAATGTTTAATCAATTTGTATACTGCCATTCCTTCATGGCATTATTCCCATAAACTTAAACTAACATGTCCCCGACTTCACTTCCACTCTGGCCAAGTCTTACAAGAAATCTAATGTTTGTTTTTGCTCTCATTCAAGCTCTGATATGTTTGCGATAACAGCTCTGATGGCCGTTCTAGAAACAAAGTTCCAAAATTGCTTGGTGGACTAGGCACTGGTTTTGGTACATAGCTTCCCAAGGGGAGTACTTCAAAGGTGACCCTGTGATATTCATCAATGAGGTATGCAGTACATTTTCTAGGATGAGTTCATGAACTTAATTGTCACGCCTCATATTTCTCATTCTCAGGTATAGGAAAAGGATTCAGAATAAATCTAGACACTGGCCACCTAGAAAGTATGCCATTATATATGAGACGAATCCATGCAAAACTCACATCTTGTCAACGTGGTGTTAAATCTCAAAGAAATTGAAATTTGTAGTTGAAGTCATTTATATACCCATGGTGTGATTTGTAGAGTGCCCAAAATAACAAGAACACCAAAGAAAATCCTACTATCCCCATCAGATTTCTTTGAAATTCTAAATTCTTCCCATTAATTTCACCTCAGTGGTTAAAACTTTCTGTCCACAAAGATAACAAGTTAAAAAGCTTTCATACTGTCATAAATATAAAACCTATCAACTCACCCTGCCCTGCCCCATAACCTATTGTCACATATTAATTTTGTTGCTTTTCTAGCAAAGCTGTGCAAAAGTTTAATATAGAACATTAAATGTGGGATGGAGGCCAGGAGTCTGTGACAGGGTTGTAACCAGGAAGGTCAAGACTGAATGAGGAATCACAGTGGGAAGTTTTAAAGAAAGAAAATATAGACCTCCAAAGGGAAGACTGAAAGCCTTTGCAATAAATTTCATATACTTGATCATTTTACCAAATCAATTTGTGTAAAGGAGATGACTAAATCTCAGTGCGTGAAAAGATCATCTTTTCACACAGAACAACACATGTTCAGCCTCCAAATACAAAACTCATTCCTAGAAAGCAATATACGCAGAAAGAGATTCGTAGTTATGCTTGAAAAGATTGTCCACAGAGATGTGGCTTCCCTGATGTTACCTGAATAATTTTCTAAACCATTAAAAAGTTAAATGCATTCGATTAAGAGCTTCTGAATAGAGGGCTCATTTTAAGGCAACGACATGTTCAGCTTCCAAAAACCGATCATAGCCTATGTTGGCATGGGTTTCATGTAGAGACCACAAATACTAAAGGCCATCACTGCCAAGCTGACAAAGCAGCAGAGGAAGGGGTTTGCAATTATGCAGTGTCATAGTAGAAATTTTTGTTGCTGCTGTTGTTTTCAGCAGAGAAGTGATCTTTGGTAACATTTTCATAATCAGACTATCTTCACAACCGCTGATAACAAACTGAAAATATTGCTTGTCTAGCATTTCATTTTCTAGTGCTATCTTAATTGTATTTTCTGAATTAATACAAGGAAGTTAGACACACACACACACACACACACACACACACACACACACACAGACAGAGAGAGAGAGAGAGAGAGAATGAATGAATCACATTAACCACCAATCCTGAGTAATGATTCACAATGAATGAATACATAAGATAAATAAAAATGGCAAGCGATACTTAATTTTATGTCAACTAGGCTAAGCTATGGTGCCCAGTTTCTTAATCTAACACTAGTGTAGACGCTACCATGAAGAGATTTTCTTTTGTGTGATTCAACACTTAAATCAGTAAACATCCAGGAAAGCAGATTGCCCTTCACAATGTGGGTGTGCCTTATCCAATCAGTTGAAGGTTGAGGGAAAGTAAAGACTAAAGTGTCCTGAAGAAGAAAGAATTTGACCTCAAGACTGCAACATAGAAACCCTGCCTGAGTTCCCAGCCTGCTGACTTGCCCTTGCCCTTGCTATCATGAATTTTGGACATGCCAGAAATTGTGTGAGCTGATTCTCTTCTTTCGGAGAGATTGAGAATTGTAGCTCATTATTATCTTTCGAACAGACTTTTACAGTGCCTCCTGACTGTTGCCTGTGTCTCTTGTCTTCACCCACAAGTTTATTCTCCTTACTTAAAGTAATATTTCTAAGTACTTCCATTCTTGAATTTCTTTATTTCTTCATGCAAACAGGGTATAGTATAAGTTCTATAATATAGCACCCAGGGCATTAGTGATTTGCTCCCTTACTTGGTTCCCTCTCTCCTCTTCTTGTATGAGACTTTCTTTACCTTTTACTCTCCAGCCACATAAAACTGCTTACATTTCCTTCAAACTCATGATACTGCTTCCCCATCTAGGCCTTGTCCATGCTTTATCATCCACCTATGATGACTTTTCTCTGGCCCTCCTCTTCTTGATTGCCTAGAACACACTTGTTCATCTTTTCTAACTCAATTAAGACATCAACTTACGAAGTTGCTCAGCCCCTGTACACGATTCCACCCTTCTGGTTACCCCAGAATCTGTATGTCTGATTGTCCAAATTTTACCACTACACCTCAGTCTCCTCAGCTAGATTGTGACTCTTCAAGATCATGAATTGTATCCTTCTCTGCATCCTCAGCACCTAACCAGATAGCTTATCCCAAAGCATGTCCTGTGCAAGACTGGTTCAATAGTCAATAGTTCTATTCTTGTTTTAGCTATTGGAAATCAAATTTCATAATAGCTTATGGAAATTAACTTTTTAAAGATTATCTCATCTTCAAAATTCAAACTATGCAAAGGTATCATTTTTTAAAATGTGTTTTGGAAAAAATGTTCGAATATGTAGCATTTGGTCAAAAATACGTGTTATAATTCCACTTTAGGATGGGTACTTCAAGTCTTCGAAATGCACTGCCCAGATTTAGAGTGAATCTAAATTATTTACACATAGAACATATTTAAATTCCCATGACATTCATTTTTAAAATGCCCTGACATTTTATGGGGTCATTTTCTTTTAAAAGCATACTAAACTTTAAGAAGAAAATGAGCACGATGATGATCACTTTTGTAAGCATTTTTAAAGTAACAGGGTGGCATCGAGTTAAAAGAAACACTGAAGTTCCATCACAGAACTGTCCATTTTTAGCAAATGAAAATTCTGTTGGCTGAGTATTTTGAGTGATGTGCCCAAAGACACAAAGTTGGTTAGTGGCAGAACCCAAACTAGAACTCTGCCCAGGATCATTCTATCCTATCAGCTCTCTCTCCATCACTCCAGGCACTAACATAAGCTACTTATATTTAATTAAGTAGTTATACAAAATGCCTTTAGTATTACATGCAAAAAAGACAAATGCTTCCAAGTTTGCGTATATTGATAATTTGAGACACTTTTGTGCTATGAAGTCTCATTTACTAATATAATTTTGTGCTTGCCTATCAATTATTTTCTAAAGTAATTTAAGCATCGGCAAATCACTGATAAATACTGGGCAGAAATGCAAACTATTTGACATATTCCAGACCAAAAAAAATCATCATTTTGTGGACTCACCAAGTATTGACTTTTTTATGGAATGAATATTGTACAGATATAAAATTTAAAGACATGGGTTTTGCACTGATATGATGGTTTCTAATAGATACTTAAAATAGGAAGGTAGCACATATAATGAATGCCTTCTTCCCCTCCCCAAATCTAAGAAGATAAAGAAAAACTTAAACACATTTGAAAATATTTGGTCTTTTTATGTGTGTTTATTTTTTGGGCCATTCTCAGAAAATTTTCAGGACTTTTGGGAAAGAGATAATTATTATAAAAAAGAAGAGAATAAAGGAAAGCATAAATGTTAGAGGTGACATGGGTAAATATGGAGGCCAGTATGCAATTGGAGAGAGAAAGAGGAATGGAAAGAGAAAGGCGGGAAAGAGAAAGGTGGGAAAGAGAAAGGAAGAGAAGATTGTGATTGCAGGGAAAGTGTTTGAAGTTAATGGGAAAGACAAGGAGGAAACAGGAAAACAAGGAAATGAATTTCTTCAAAGTTCCCTTATATACATATATGTCACTCAGAATTTACTTTTCTTGTATTTCAATTCACTGTAAACATGCTGTCCTTTCTTTGCCTACTCCCAACGACATTGACTTTTAGCTTCGGTTTTCTACCTTTTGCCCTATACTATACTGTAACTATTCTCTAGGATTTGGGCTGCTCTCTTTTTCTCTTGTCACCCACATCACCACCACCAGCCCCATCCTAGCCAGAAGGTGGAGGCTGCTACAAGGCTGTGCCTTCAAAGTTTTCAGTACTCTGAAAGTACTTGATTCACATTTCTCTACACAGGTTACACCACTATCTCTTCCCCATTCCCCGCCAGCAACCTCCCCTCCCACCACCACCGTCCTCTTATTTTTTACTATTCTCTCTTTCTGTCTCGCAGAGAAAAGAAACCGGTATATTTCTTTAGGGTACCGCCACTCAATAAGGAACATCATTCTGGCAAAACTTTTCACAAAATATGCTTAATTTCAATTGATTGGGTGTTTAAAAGTCGTAAGATTTGACAGGTAGTGCCTTTCTACATAATTATAGCATGTCTTGGGTAGGGTTTTAAGTTATGAAGCCAAAAGTAAAGTGATTTTAACAACTTGAAATGCTAAATTACTTATTTGGAATGTTGCTTATGGACACTTACTACTGTAATAAAGTGAACTTTATTCCTAAATAATAGAAAGGGTCAGAAGTTCACTCAGTATTTTGAGGATATATTTGAACTAACTCTATCATTAATAAGTATGACAATGGCTTTAGTGCAATTTACAAAATCATTTTAAAATATAAATCTGACAAGAAATAAATTAGCAAAATTGAGATGTTAACATTAAACAAGGCCATGCAGTAGAATATAAGTGCATTTCATGTATTTATAGCAGCAATTTCAGTAATTTGGAGTGCTGTGCTTGGCAGATTTTCTACTATAAAATAAGAGAAATAAGAGCTTGCTGCAAGAATAAGATTATAATAAATACTAGAAAATTCTTAACCTAGAATATTTAAGAATTAGTGTGCCCCAACATATGGCAATCAATCAAAAAAATAAATTCAACTCATATATGAAGAAGAATGGGAATTTTTCTCTACCCATTTATCATTTCCATTATAACATTACCCTCTTTCTCCAGAAATAACTTCAAATTTCCTTTTTTGCTTTTGACATGTATTTCACAAACTACACATGAACTTTATCTTACTCCTGCCTGGAAAAGTTCCAAATTAGTATGCTCCCTCTAGACCTGTACATTGACACATGGATTAAAGGTACTCAAAGCTCAGTAGATCAACTTAGGCAGCCCCATGGACCGATCCGACTCAAGAGGTACAAGATAAATGTACTACCTTTCTCTCTAAAACCCCTTTTCCTCTGATATTGTCTGTCTCAGTTGATGACACTCCCACAAAAAACCTAGGAGTCTCTCTCCCTCTCGTCCCATATCCAATCAATCACAAATTCTCTGAATTTACTCTGGTTCAGGTCAAGCCTCCACCAGCTCTCTTGTAAAACACTGGTAGCCTTTTGACTGGTCTCCTATTTGCATACTTGACCTTTCAAATCCACCCTCCACAAAGCCATCAGAGATTCTCCTGTCTCTTATACCACATACGTTAGGTTTTGCCTTCTGATCCATTTGGTGAATCTTTTGTTTAAAAGGATGTTTGGTCCAGTTATATGTGTCTTCATTTATTAATATGATGCACAATGTTTAATCTTAGTTCTATCTTTATAGATTATATGATCTCTGATTTTGTGTGTGTGTGTAAATTATGTATTATACCGTATAGTCTTTGCTTTCTTTGCATCTCCACTGACAATTTAAGCTTATTTTTGTTCTCATGGCTACATTTATAGCTATAATTGTATATAATATTCTAATCTTCCTCTCCGATTTCTTTACTGTAAGCAAGAATTTAAGTTATAAACTTTCCTTCTTCCTCCAACTTTATGGATTATACTATTTTCTAAATGTTTATTATTATGCTATTCAAATATTCTAATACATATATTACCTGGTTTATGTGTTGTAAATTATATCTTTGAGATTTCACTTTATAAATCCACATGCTGACATAGTCCCCAACGTTTTACCTTTTTCCCTCTCCCAAGCCCAGTCTCTAAATGATATGTAATTTTTACATAGTCAGGGCTTATAATTTTCACATTCTTTTTTGTAACCACAATTCTCTCACCTATTTTAATTTTTTTATCCTATATTTAATTGGATTCATTGCCAGTTTTTATTAAATTTATAACTGCCTGGAATTTATTAGCATTATTTTGTCAAAGACCATGGGGGGAAATGATATTCTCTGATTATTTTTTCTCTTTTTTACACATTCAGAAACATTTATCTGCTACCTTTATATTTGGTAGACATTTTGTTTGTGTTGGTCTAAATTTTGGGCCTATAGTCCGCCTTTCAGGACTTTACAAGCATTGCTCTATTGTCTTTTGGATCTTGACTGCTTCTATAGGTTAAGACTAATTTTTTTTTTTAACTTATACATAACTTGCATTTTACCTGTCTGCTTAAACGAGGATCTTTACCTTTAGAATTTAGTAACATTACTAGGCTATGTCTTAATTGCAATCATTGTCTGTTAATTTCAGAATATAGTGCAGTCAGTCTGTAGATTCAAACCTACTATTTTTCTAGAAAATGTTCAATTGTATTGTTCAAAGCTTTTGTAATGCATTATTTTAGTTCTTGTATTCCGAGATTCCCACAACATGCATTTTGGATTGCCTGTCGTTTTCTCTTTAATCCTATTTAATTCTTAATTTCTGTCCAATTTCTTCTCCAGTCTGTCCTCTGGTAAAATGTTTTAATCTGACATTTGTTTCTCTTGTTTCTCATTTTTATTTGCTTGTGGCATCTTTGTTAGGATTATTTTTAATTATTTCCTTGATTCTTGAACCTGATATTTATGGTGGAGGAGTAGGGGGACTCCTGGCCACAATCCAGGCAGATTTTCAATGAAATTCTTTATGACATCGGATTTTCAGTAGGAATGTGGGTTTTTTTGTTTGTTTTGTTTTGTTTTGTTTTTTGAGAAAGCAGGATTTATTAAGAGGACAGAAAAGCTCCCCAGTGAAAGGAGACTCGAGGAGGCTGCCCAGGAATGTGTTTTGTAGTTTTTACTTTTCTCTAGCAAACTTGTCAGAAGCGTCAATATTGGTCACAGTGCCTAGACATGCTCCATTCATCTTGATTCACTGAAAGACTGTATGTCAGTCTGACCTCACCTACATTTATTGAGTGTCAAATGGAGTTTGGGAAACTTCCCATACCAGCCTGAGCATCCTGCCTTCTACAGAGTAGGTTGGTGGTATGTGTTACAGATTAAATTGTGCCCTTTACCCAATCCCATATGTTGAAGTCTCAATTCCCAGTACCTCAAATGTGACTATTTTAGAGATAAAGCCTTTTTAAAGTGGTAATCAAGGTCAAAGAAGGTCATTAGGGTGAGCCCTCATTTAAAACATAGATGAAAGAGCATGTGAAGGTACATTGAGGAGAAAGCAGCCAGATATCTGCAAGCCAAGGAGATAGACCTCAGAAGAAACAATGCTGCCAACACCTTGATCTTGGACTTCCAGCCTTCCAAATAATGATAAAATAAATTTCTTTTGTTTAAACCACCCAATCCATGGGAATTTGCTATGGTAACCCTAGCAAACTAATACAGTATGCTTCTCAAAAAGTGCTTCCTACTTTAAGAAACTCTACTCTTTTGAATTTTCTGAGATCTATGGTGATGAAATAATGTTTGTGTTTTCCTATATCCCCAATATGACCTTTACTGCACTTGGAAGCTTCTCATGTGTAGTGTTTGGGGGTTAGAAATGTCAAGTAATTTTGCTAAAAATTGAGTTTTAGTTGGTCTCTTGTATTTCTGTAATTACTATGTGATTTTCAAAAGACAATGGAGACAATTCTATTTTTTACTGGCACTTTAAAATCAGAAGTCTGGGAGGAATTTTTAACTTTTTTAATTTTTTAAATGTTTCTAAATGTTTTAACTTCTACATTTTTTTTCTAAGAAGCCAGGTTTATGACAGATGGTCACCCCTAATTTTACCAGAAATGACTGGTGGAGATGCACATTTTTGGAATTGGCCGTATCCGGTGGCTTTTTTTTCCCCTTCAATAAAGTATAAGAAGGATGAAATAAAGAGAAGGAAAGGAAGGTTTGAGGAAAACAACAAAACAAAACAGTAATTTGTAACGATTTTTAAAAAGAGTAGCAAAGTAAACAAATTAGACACTTACAGGGAACTTTCCAGGAGGTTCTGCATACCCATTTGTAATTGGTAATATGATGCGAATGGACACAAGTTGCCCAATTTCTGGATTTTTCTTAACACCCCAAGTTCCATAGGAGAATACCATAGAAAAGGCAAGTAACTGGATTTATCCAGAGTTGTAAACTTGCTATATAAGCTCAACAAAGAGGCAGAGATGCAAACGCATGAGTCATTGTAAGAAATTAATTTCAATAAAGAAAAGGAAACCAAAGCTGAATAAGGAAAAAGTCAGCACCAAAGTTGCCTAATAGATTGAGACACTATAATATCCTGTATAGTTCTTAGATTTGTTGCTTTTGTTACTCTTAATCCTTAACTAGCATGTAACTTTCTTAAGGATAAGAACCCTGTGTTGAATATTTTATACAGTTGATAGAGACAAAGTAGTTTAGCTTGATTTCTTTAGAAGCCCTCCTCTCAGTGGTGCTCAATAAATACATATTGACTGATAAACAGATATGTATATGTGTGTATGTGTGTGTGTACACATGCATATATAAAACTGTTAGGTATAATGTGTGTGTGTGTGTGTGTGTGTGTGTGTGTGTGTGTGTGTGTGTGTGTGTGTGTGTGTGTGTGTGTGTGTTTGCTCTCTCTCTGTCTCATATGAGAGTGAAAAAAGAGAAAAGACGGGGACAGAGGGAATTTCCAAAATACTAAATGAGTTACAGAAGTTACTAAATCCATGCAAAGGTCAGAAAGAGTAAAAATTCTGTTGCTATTCTTTTACACCGGGACATATGGTTATAGAATATGTAAATGTCCTGTGCAGAGCCATGGCAGGGTAAGCTGGAGGTGGAAATGAAGTTTCAGTACTTATTTGTCTACAACTTACATCTATTATCCCTGAGAAGACCTTTGTTACTGTGGGGTTGTTTCCCTTCCACCCTCTTATTAAGACAATATGACCTAAAGAACCATTAATAGGGCTTTAATTGAATAAGGCAACGATTCTTTTATTACTGCTCAGTTGACTTTCTGTCATATCTAAAAATGACCTTACTTTGAAATCCTGACTTTGAAGATCATTTATGTGCAAAAGGTTTTACTCAGACAGTATTTAACTTTCCAGCTTATTTTTCTAAACTGAAGATCAAAGCACTGAATTTCAGTCTGATTTTACTTTATTTATTCATTTGATTTACTGCTACAAATTTTTGTTTGAGAACAGGAATGCTCTCTTAACTTTAGTTTATGGGCTAATATTCATATTCAGATGAAATATCTACCAGAAAAGTAGAAAAAGAGATCTTAGCATAGTCAGAATAATACAAAATAGATTCATAGATCCCCGAAGAAATTGGAACTGAACTATGAAAATAAGGAAACCACAAATTATAAACATTTATATCAGTTTTCTACCTTTCTCTTGTCAATTACTACTCTATTAATTTCTCATGTTTCTATCAGAGCTAAACCTTTTAAGTAACCAAAAGAAACTCAATTAGCATATAACTAACCATTTCTACTAAGAAATAATAACATCACTAATTTTTACACGTATAATTTATACAATCTAAACTCCGATCATTTTTTTTTTTAATCTTACATAAATTATCTGCCAAATTTTGGTTACTTCCCATTCTCTTAAAATGGCCTTTAAAAACATGAAAATCTAGTTAACAGATAAGTTTAGCTTTTCAAGTCATAATAACTTTCTGCTGTTTCTATTATGAGAATTGTTTTTAAAGTTAAAGTCTTCCTTGTGTTTTGTGGTCTTTGAGTTTTAAGATTTCTGTGTTCTAGTCCTTTATAATTAGTTATCAACTTGCAAAAAATCAATTAAATAATCACAAAATAAACACAGTTGAAAATACCTACTATGTCTTTTGAAAAATTGTAAGAAGTGATTGACTGTCATGGTGGTGAATCTTCAAATGAGCAGCTCTGTTTTCAAGAAGAATGTGGAATTCTGACTAGCACATGGTTTTTAATTAATGTCATTTAGATCAATGGTCCCATGATCACTGTTCTATTTTCTTCATAGACAACATAGATGTATTTTTAAATCATCTTTTGATTAGTATGTCTATGGTGTTTTAAAAGACAATTTAAAAGTTTAGCACATACTGGGAGATTAATAATTTTGTCTATTATGAACTATAAGATGCTCCAGAGACTATTGATTATATGTCATGTTATTGTTTATTCAGATAAATAAATAAATATATAAATATATAAAGACATTAAATAAGTTATTCAAAATAATGTAGCTGGCTATATTAAAAGAAACCAGACACTGATATCTAATGTAATAATATATTTTTGTTTATTGATCTCTAATATGATGATTCACCTAGCAGACACGCCAATATCTGACATTTACAAGTGAAATATGGACTTTATCTTATAAAAGCACACTAAATGCACCTCTCCTCTCTCTTGGCTCCATTAGTAATGATCAGTATAATTCAGTGACAATAATCATGATTATGTGCTCAATCTACTATGTGCCAATTGACCAAGTAATTTGATAGATACACATTACCTAATTTCATCCTCAGAATAAACCCGGGAGGTCCATGCAATCAATTATCTTGGTTTTGATGAAGAAAATTAGGCTTTGGAAGGTTAAATAAGTTAGACAAATGTAGACAGCCAGTGTGAGGTGGGGCTAATATTTAAATTATGCTTATTTAACTACAAAACCTGCACTCTGCTTATGTTTATTTAATTTTCATATCCTTAAGTACTATGTTCTTATTTGTACTTTTCACTTAAACGTCCTGTTATTACCAATAATGCCTAGTTGTGTAATTACCTTTGATTTATGAGTATATTATTTATGAGTAAATTATCTGTGATTTAAAGAAAGGGCAATGATCAATAAAGATGGATTATATAGACCACTAGGAGACACCTGCTGAAATTTAACACTACAAATACATGATAGTTCTTATTTTTCAGGAAAACAAAAAACTTGTATTCAGTTTACAACAATAGAGAAATTAATTCCCCAGGAGTGCCATTATCTGTTTTATTAAAATGAGAGGTTTTGGAATACGACATATGTCAATATCTGCTCTTTAAGTATCTGACACCTTGGCCATGGCAAGAAAATAATTCTTGACATATAATCTCTCTGTAAAAATTAGTTCCAGAACATGCTGAACCATAATGCACATTTTATATCGCCTTGATATTCTAGCCACCAACTTTGCTACTTTTTTTCTTTCATGCCTATACATCTCCCCTAGTTATGAACTGACCAGCATACCTCTGTGGGTATCTCTCCCACTCAGCCTCACCTATCTTCCCGCTGGGTTCAAAAGGCATAAACAGTCCAAAATGTAGTTTTCTGATGTTTCACTTATTTGCTTTTCTGGAATGAAGTTGTATTTTTCTTCAGTTAAGAACATACATTCCATACATTATTTTTTAAGTCTGCTTCTAGAACCTGTTGAGTTTGTGAAAGGTAACCAATTTCCATGGACGTTGAATAATGAAATCTAAACTTAATAAGCATTCTTCAAAAAAGAACACTATATAACAAGAGTAATTTTTAAATGGCACATTCTCAGAAGCAACATATTAAAATCCCAGGTGGAATTTTAAAGGTACTTATTGCAGTAATGTTTGAAAGATATAACAATTTTCTCCTTATGTCTCTGTGTTCAGAAATCAGAACATTTCCATACTTCCCAAAATAAACCGTGGGTGCTAAAGATACAATTAAGCTTAGGTTTAGAAAGACTATGCATGAGATAAATGTTTGTGCAACTTTGCCCTTAATTCAACACTTACTGAAGAATACTTAGTTATCTGGACATATGTGCCATGGAGTTTAACATATCAATCCTCACTCCATTTTTTCTTCTACAAACCAATACTTAAAGTGATAGACAGGCTAGCCGGCCTGACTTGATCATTTGCCATGTATACATGTGTTGAAACTTCACATTGTATCTCATAAATATATACAATTATTATTTGTAATTTAAAATGAAACTTGAAAAAATAATCCTAGGATTTTTAAAAATGTCACCCCTTTTCAAATTTTTACTTATTTCTCAATTATTTTGTGAACCCTAAATATTTTCAAGTATAAGCATTCTTTACAACTCATGGAAGCAATTTTTTTTCTATATATATTATCTTTTTGGAGTAATCTTGACCCATTTTTCCAACCAGATGGAAACTTTAGTCAAGTAGGATTCCAATTTTGTCTGTGATTTTCTGAATTTCTTATCTTATATATTTCCTAGGAAAAAGGCAGCTTTTTATTGTCAGAAGGCACACTTTGGTGAAAAGAAAATGATTAATTAGCTTGTCTTATCAGAAGACAACATGACACAGAAGAATAGGGGACTTAGATTCACACACAAGATTCAGCTCACATTTGTACTAAACTTTCCACTACAACTGTGGAATTGGGTAAATCACATAAGTTCTCTGTACTTCTGTTTCCCTCTCTGTAAAATGAAGGTGATAAAACCCACTTTATAGGACTATTGTGAGAACTGAATGTACCCAACACATAGTCAGTACTACAAAATTATTACCTACTGACACTCTGCTGGATATAGTAAGCTTTGATCAAAATCTATACACATCAAGTGACTCCAGGGATTTTTCTATCTGATGTAGGAGATAATGTGTGATTTTTTTTTCCAGTCTCTCCAGCATAATCCCATGTGCATGTTGTGATTTCTACATATGTGATGTCAAAGTTAACATCCCTACAGTAAAGACAGAACGGTAACAGATTCTCACGCACTCAAAGACTGGGTTTACTCCCTATGTTGTTTTGGGCACAGTTTTGAAAATTTAAGTGGCTTAATACATTTCTGCCAATGTTACGTTGATTTCAAGTGTTTTTAATAAAGTTTTGATAAGTAAATTATCATTTGGAATAAATCTCTTAGACATGTGCCTACTAAGTGACTTGCCCCCAAATTGGCAGTGTTTATTTAATGAGATTGATTTTATTTTCAGATACCGTATTTAGTTATTTATTCATGTAAGTCTCCTGTTTTGTGGGTTCAGCCAAGCTAGTACTAATGTATTAAAGCTTCAAAGGTTTAAAGAATGAAACTAAAGAAGAGAGTCAGAACCATAAATTTACTCAGGATATTAAGCCATCTTCTGCAAACAAGCTATCATACCTAACACAACATTCAATTAAGAAAATATAACATACACTCCATGCACATATTAAACTAACTTTCTCACTAGTTACCATGTAAATTAAATTAACATGAGGCTTTATTGTTATTATGACATTCACCTAAAATGTTATTTTTTAGTTACCATCATCACAGCAAGACTCATATGTCATTTCTCCCTCTCATCCCATGGTGTTAACACAGCAGAAAAAACTAATGTAAATGTCTAACTGCTAAAGTATGTCTCAAATCATCAATCTCAATTAATAGAAAGAGGATCTGAAAGTATAAAAATATCATTTTCTGAGTGTTCATATGGTATGCAATAAAATGACACTTTATATATGTTGTTGTTGGATCATATTGTTAATTATCCATGTTTTACAAAAGGTAACTGAGATGAGTTAGGAATGTGCCTAAATGCAATGAGTGTTGGAACTGAGATTCAAGATCTTTCACTGTGGCATGAAAACGTATAATTTAAAAGAAGCTCATAATTAATTTTCTGCTGCCTAGCAATATTAATTCTGTTTAAATGTATTGCATTTTTAAATATTAACACATTTTTCTGTAACCACTTCAGAAAAATTCAATTTCTCTACTATAAATGATTTTGCCCCAACTTTTTCAAAAAAACACAATTGTACTCATTTTATATAAATGGAGATATTAATTATTTGAGTAAACGTCAGTGTCTAGAATTTTTTAGATACAATGAAAGATGTTTTCATAAACTAGACATTTGAGACTTAAAGGGAGGGAATAACAGCCGGGCTCGGTGGCTCAGCCTGTAATCCCAGCACTTTGGGAGGCCGAGACAAGTGGATGGCCTGAGCCCGCGGGTTCGAGACCCACCCGGGCAAATTGGGGAGACCTCGTCTCTACAATAAATCAAAAAAATTAGCCAGGCGTGGTGGCACATGCCTGTAGCTCCGGTTACTTGGAAGACTGAGACAGAAGGATCGCTGGAGTCTAGCAGGTCGAGGCTGCCATGGCCGGAAGCATGCCACTGCACTCCAGTCTGGGCGACAGAGGGAGACCCCAACACACACACACACACACAAAAGCCAGGGAATATTATGAGCGAGTTCCTTTCTCTAACGAAGAATAGAACCCAAGTGAGAATACTGCTATGGGTTGCTGATAGACCTTCTCTCCGCCTCCCTGCCCCCTCCACTCATATAAGTGTCTTTGACTTTTGTACCATCAAGCACAGATTTCATCCTTACAGATTTGCCATTCCCAAACCATTGATGTATCATACACTATACCCCAGGACACAATCAGAAAAATAGACCCAACTCATATCACATGACCTTTGCAACACAATTAAAAACAAATGATAGTTTACTTTAGCTTTTTTTTTTGGAGAATAATAGATGAAGGTTAGCCAGTGTTTTAAATTTCTCTTTTGCTTAGAATTAACAATGGCATTTAGTCATCAGTGCTCCTAATTGTCATGAGAATGAATATTATCATTTGTCAAAACTTGTGTGATATTCACTGGGAATACATTGTATTGCTATTAACAGTGCGAAAATGGACTTCAATCTACTGAAAGTTTGACATTTAAATATCACTTTATTGTCAGAGATTTATAATATAACTGCATGATCTAATTTGACAAACAAGTACATATGACTAATCTGGATATACTGCAATCTAATAATTTGATATAAAATGGTATATAAAACTATGACCAGTTGATAGTCATTTCTTTAATTTCTCAAGTCCTTTGTTTCACTTACTATTACATTAAGTAGACCAGAAAAGAGTACATTTTAACATGTTCAAAGGAACATAATACTAATTTCAAGATTTCTCCTGCCTTACTGAAACCTGGACAACTAAAATACTTCTTGAGTTTTAAAGTAATGTAAATTTCTTAAAACAACCTGCTCTAAAAATCCAGACTGGTGTATGGTATAGATCTTTTTCTTCTTTTTTTTTTTTCTTACTTTTTGAGACTTGCCAAAAAACTAAATTTTCATCATATAGTGATGCTCCTTATGTAAAAATTGTGGAGGAAAAATTAACTTTCTTCAAGTTTATAGTAAAGATTGAGAAGTAAAATAAATATAATAAAAAACTCTGACTTGAAGCCACTCACAGACTTGCCTCTGCCCCTTTTTTGCCCACTTGACCTTGAGTGAGCTACTTGCATGTAATTAGTCAACATGTTCTTTTTGCCAACTTTTCAATTACTGAGAGTACATTAAAAATGAGAATTCGTTCTCAGATAAAATATTGGTTGAATTTTACAGTTTGCAAAGTTCATGATAGCCCTAAGAAATACACTTAATCAATCATACTTTTTCATGCATCACATACTGATCCAAAGGTTCCAAGAAATGCCAGAAAGGTGAACAATAAATACCATCTATTTTAGTCAAACCACACTGATTAATCTTTAAAGTTAATACTTGATGTTTGACTTAAATACCCTGAATATGGTTTCCAGGACCAGTACCTATGCATTTTTTTCCACAGCTGAGTTTTGTGACAATATACATCAGCACCTCTGGGCACAGAAGCTCAGAGAATGTTAAGAGATTAAAGAGTTGTACATCATGTCCAGTGAGGCTGCCCATAGGGCATCACACCCGAAGGACCAAATCCAGACTGAAAGTCTCTATCTCTAGAATTACAATTCAAACCAAAGTATATCCCTGAAAGGAAGAAATATGCTCTCATCTTAGTAATTAAGTGGAAGATTAAGAGCCAGAGAAACTGATTAATCAAGACTTCATTCTGGAAGGGCTCCAGCAGGTGGGAAGTAGGAAGATAAAGCCAAGGGTTGATAGGGGAAGCAAACAGTTGGTTAATGATGTGTGGTTGGTAAAAGACCTGGTTTGGGACTAATCTCACCATTTCTTCTTACTCTTTTTATGTTCATGTCAAATAGGTGTGTGGAAATCTGAAGGATGAAAAGTTGCATAGTTAATTTAAGAGCCAGGAAGTTAAAATAGCAAATGTCCCTGGGACATGCTAAGTAGTAAAAATCTGGACATCTTTTTTCATTGAAGGTGATAGGTGATTTGAATTTTTCCTTGAATATTTAAGACCAATTACTTTGATTCTGCACATTAATTTTGTGGTATCCACTTGATTGACAGTTATATACATATTTAGAATGAAACAAAGTCATTTAATTATCTGTTTTCATATTAAAATAAGTGTTTTGTTTTATTATCAAAGACTTATTTCAATTGATAGATAAATCACTTTTCCTAAATAGACGTCTTTTCTTCACCTTCTTTGGCCAAGATGGACAGTAGATGGGCATGTACTAGCAACAAATTTTCTTTATTTTTCTTTTTAGAGTTGGGGACTTGCTGTGTTGCCCTGGCTGTCCTCAAACTCCTGCACTCAAGTGATTCTTCCACCTTAGCCTCCTGATCAGCCAGGACTACATGTGTGAGTCACCACATTTGGTTTAACAAACTTGACTTACATAATTCTATAAAACAAAAATTCCTCCTGAATCTTTCAAAAAAATTTTTCTTCAATACTTTTTACATTCACCTGTCTTTAGAAATCTTCATCATTGTGTAAGACAATCCAACACCATACAACACTTTTATACTTTTGACATATGTTTCAGATTTTATTCCACATTAACATCTTATGCTTGAGTCAAAGATTAAAATATCTAAACATGTTTTCCAAATAAATCAGAACCACCAGACACCCTTGTTAAAAATGCAAATCAAGGAGCTGCCTGCAGTGGCTCATACCTGTCATTCCAGCACTTGGAAAACTGAGGAAGGAGGATCACCTGAGGTCAGGAGTTTGAGACCAACTTGGGCAGCATAGCGAAACCCCTCTCTACAAAAAATAGAAAAAAAATTATCCAAGTGTGGTGGTGCAAACCTTGTAGTCCAAGCTACTTAGGAAGTTGAAGCAGGAGGATTCCCTGAACCCAGCAGCTCGAGGGTGCAGTGAGCTATGATAGCACCATTGCACTCCAGCCTGGGTAACAGAGCAAGTCTCTCTTAAAAAAAAAAAAAAAATTGCAAATCCAAATTCTACCGCAGATTTTTTTCAAATACCTGCTGGAGATGCAGCTTCAAGTTCTTTCATTTAAATAAGCATCTGACATAATCCTTATGCACACCTTAAAAATCTGAGACCCATTGCTGTAGACATTTTAGCAAAGATTCACCATAAGGGCTCCTGTTGTTTACACACACTGCCTTGAGAACATCTATATAAAAAGAAGCATAGTGTGTTCAGTGAAAACATTGGACTTAGAGACATGAAACATAAATCCTGAGACTCTGTAACTCTGTCATCTTAGACAAGTAATTTTTGGTTTGGCTGTTTCATTAAGAGGTTAAGGACTGGTTTTTTTTTTTCTGATTTCTGACCTGCCAAAATTCTAAAATTGGCACCATACTCCTGAATTAGTATGATCAATCCTTAGAACTCTATAATTAATATGGTATATGGATAACTTATTATGTTTCAGGTTTCAACAGTTACATGTGAATGTGTATTTATTATTACTGCTAAACTATTTTAAAATGCGCACTTCATGTTTACAATTATTTGGAAGTGGGAGAGATTTTAACAAAATATAGCTAGCCTGAGCATCAAATCAGAAAAGTGATGGGAGACGACTTCTCAATTACATATAATAAATGTTCATTTCTTTTTGCTAGGAGAAAGGAAATACATTCTTTAAAAAGTTTTTTTGTATATTAACATCTAGATAGTTGAGATGCAAAAGAAACTTGCCAATTGTATAATCTCCCTGGTGATCTTTTTAGTATGACTTTCAAAATTCTTCAATTCCAAAGAACCAAAAAGTCATATTTTAAATATCTCTTTTAAATATTTAATTAACTAATTAATTTTTTGAGTTGGATTCTCACTCTGTTACTCAGCCTGGCAGCGTTGACCTGCAGGGTTCCAGTGATCCTTCGGCTTCAGCCTTCCAACTAGCCAGAACTACAAGCATGCGCTACCACACCCAGCTAATTTTTTTAAATTTTCTATTGTAGAGAAGAAGTCTCGCCAGATTGCCTGGGCTGGTCTCAAACCCGCAGGCTCAGGCAATCCACACGCCTCGGCCTCCCAAAGTACTGGAATTACAGGCTGAGCCACCAAGCCCGGCTGTCTTTTAAGTATTTTAAAGCTATGTGTTAATCTCTCTATTACACATTGATCAAGCCCTGTAAAATTATTCCTGATAGAAAAGTATTGAAATAATTATCATACGTATTATGAAGTCTCCTCAAGGAAAAAAAAATACTTTAAACTATTTAAAGTAGAGCCACTTAAAACTATTGGATAATACTGCTAACAGAAAAACAGATATGTAGACATACAGATAAACTTGGTTCTGCAGAATGTCATTTGGAAATGGTTTGCAGATTGCTGGAAGCCACGCGTGATAAATACATGCTCTTAGTAAGACATTCCCCAAGGCTTTAAAATTTTTCTGAAGGTGACTAGGCCATTATCATAAAGACACAATGTTCGACCTGGTCCTATTCCTTAGTAGTTCATCAGCTGCAGCAGTAATAAAAAATCAATGAAATCACTTCACTGACTTGAAAAAGGCAATGTTGAGTTTTCTTAGACATAGGTAACATGATAAAGAAAACATGTATACGTTTTAAGAAGAGATGGCTCTCAATGAAGTTCACAAATATATATTTGTTAGTATTAGCCACTGTATCGAGTTCTCTGAGTAATTCATACTTCTCTTCAGGAATTGAGTCTGTTATCCTAATTCGGCAGAAGTGTCTGGATTCACAGATTTAAAGTTATTCTTTCATATAATTTTTTTAAAGTGAGAAAGCAGGATTTATTGAGAGGACAGAGAAGCTCCCACAATGGGAGGAGACCCAAAGGGGTTGCTATATCATGCCCACCATGAATGTCGTCTATTTCACTTTAACAAAATAAACTTAAAGCACATATTTTTGTTGCATAATCAACACAATTGCTTAGAAAAGGGTTTCAGTTTTTTTTTCATTTATGTCAGCAGAAATAAGATTATTCAGGAAAAACAAAAAGTGCGAATAGAGAAACATAATTTCCTAATTTCGTATTTGAATTAAATAGTAGGTTGTTGTGTCTTTCCATTAGGAAATGTCAGAACATGGCACATTCTTATTGTGCTTCAAAGTGAAAAGTTGCATTATATTGTATTGTTTTACCCTCAAGGTCAATTAATTTGAGATGATTGGACATATTAAGCACAATTTAAATTTTAAAACTGAGACCAGAAATTCCAATAATCGACCCAATAATCTGTTCATTAAATAATCTATATGTATATACACAACACTTTTATATGAGTGTCAAATTATAGGAATACAAAAATATGATTTATTCACAAATAATATTTGAGTAGTTTCTACATGCCAAGTTTTTTTAATGAGCTCCTGGCATATAGTAGCTTATAAAATAGACAAGAAGTTCTATCATTCTCATAAACCATACTTACAAGTGAGAGAAACAGAAACAAAAAGATAAATCTTAATAGAATTCCATGGCTGAAATAAAACAGGATAATAGAATGGAGAGTGACAGGGCAGTTCTTTAGGATGGGAATTGAATGACAGAAAAGATCTCCCTCTGTGAGGACAGCAGAAAGTGCACAGAACTAATGTCATGAGTTAGAAGGAGACGAGCACATTCCACAGAGGGGCAGAAGGAAGTGCAGCTGGAGCTCAGTAGACAAGAATGAGGAGGGCTTGAGAGAAGTCATAGCATTACCTACATTTTAACCCAAAACTAATGAGCTCTACATGTGAATTTAGGGAAAAAAATTAATGCCTCTATTTTTAATCTATTTTGAGAAAACATTTTAATTGTGTGTTAACATTTGATACACATGTCAAATGCATAGCTTCTCTTTGTCTCTTAATAGGTTTTCGTTTTTCTATTTTCCTTGAAATGATAAATTATCCCTTAATCATTCAAATGCATTTGAATTAGCAGTTATGTGCTAAATGAAAATAAAATTATGCCTATCAAAAGCAGAAAAACCTTAGGTACTTTTGGAAAAGAGACATACTTTGTGCCATACTTTCACAACTGTTTTCTGTTACAAAGCATAGTTCATTTAGCCTAAAGGCCCATCAGCTGTGAAGTTGATCAAGGTTTCTTTTACAAACACACCTGATGGGAACAAGCAGTAGGTTAAAGCAGGGTGAATGTAGGTCAACGTAGTCATAGCTCCTAGTTTCAAAAATCTGTCTTATAATGAATTGCAATTGAAGAGGTTACAAATCAAACAAAATGCATCTTTACTCTTATAAATTCAACAGTTTAAGTTCCCAAGAAAACAAAACCGAAAGTTCCATTCCTCCCTAAATTGAGCTGATTTTCAACAAGAATCAAGCCTTTTCAAGAAACACTTTACTTTGTCAACTAATTTTCAAACTGATGAACCAGTTCACAAAGTGAACAATTCATTATTTTGAACAACCAGAAAATGTCTCCAAGATATACCACCAAACTGTGCCTTATCTAATCCATACATGTAATAGTTCCTTTGGCTTCATGATAGTGTACAAATAGAAGAACCATATAATTTATCTTCCAAAGTGGAAAACTTTTGAGGTTAAAAGAAGGCTCTATTAACAACAGAGGTGAGACCATAGGTATAAACTAGGACTGTTCTTGGCAAGCTGGGATATATAACGCCCCTACTTATGAAGGAAAGACCTGAGAAGAGAAGGCTTAGAAAATTTTTCCTTATTTCTTCACAGAAAAATATGAAGCACAATAAATTGTAAACATCTTCTTAATATTTTTTTTTATTATTTAATTTTTTTTTAGAGGGGGAGATTCACTCCGTTGCCCAAACTGGTCTTGAACTCTTGGGCTCAGTTCCAAGTGGCTAGAATTCCAGGCACACATCACACTATGCCTGGTAAATTGTAAACATGTTTGATGAAGGAACAGACTGTTTAGGCCACTATCATGAAAACTCTTTAAGCCTTGGAGCTTTACTTCAGTTTCACCAACTTCATAATGTGTGTAAATAGGAAGCACTCTAATTTTAAAGGACTCCAAGTTTCTCGGAGAAAAGCACCAGAACCTTTAGCTGCAGCAGTTTGACCATAAAGACAATATTGGTTTTTTTTTTTTAAGGCCAAGAGATTTATTAAAGCGGCGGTTACAAGGGAAAAAAGGAAAGGGTCTGTGGAGAGAGAGAGAGAAAGTGGGAGAGAGGCGGGTAGAGAGCTGCAGAGAGGGAGAGAGCGACAGAGAGAGCTAAAGACAATACTGTAACAGACAAAAGGCTGATCCAATTGCAACAATAGTCAGTGTATCCAGACTTAACAGATGTATTGCCAAGTGTGAAAAAAATTCCATTGTTAGAACAGATACTGGGGCTTCTCTAGAAATAGAGACGGATGCTTTTCTCCTCTGTCTACCTGGCTGCCTCTAAAAATCAAACTGGTATTGGTCATGTTAACTCTAAGCTTTAACTCATGGCTTGGAATCCTGCCTAGCCTTGACTATGAACTTCCGATTCAATCTGTATAATTAACTGACCTGTATGAAAAACAGAACAGATTGGAGGAAAGTGGTTAAGAACAAAAAAAAAGGATTATAAAAAGAAATTAAAGGAAATGGGGAAAGGAATAGAAAAGGAGAGCGAGAAAAAGAAAGAAGGAACAAAGAAGAGGAAATGAGGATGTAGAAAAGGAAAGCTGAAGCAAAATTAAAACTAAAATGATACATATTTTTCTCATATTTTTGCTACTCTTTTTACTTCCTCAGTAATTATGTTAGACACAGTCAGAATCTCACAGAACTGAAATAAACCCATACAGATGTTCTGAAATACCTCAGCCCCAAACAAATTTTGACCTGCCTAATATCACGCAGCTAGTAAGTAGCAAAGTTCATTGCAAACCCATGTCTCCTAACTCTTGAGATCCATGCTTTATTTTGCATGCTTTGCTTTTATAATGTGCAAAGTTTATCTTATAAAGTGTCAAACTGGAGTATTTCTATTAAATTTTTAATTTTATCATTTTATAAATGTCATGCTTGTTTTATATATTCCAAGCATAAACTATTTCTGAAATATTCACTTGCTCCTCTTTTTCTCCACTGATTTAAAAATATTTTAGTTTTCTCACATAAATAAAATTAATGTTGGTACTCAATAAACGTTTGATAAATGAATGAATTTTTTAAGAAGTAGTACCTTTATAGCCTTTACTCACTGTCATTTTTCAAATTGAAGTTACATAGAGAAAATGCAACATCCCAGTCACAATAACTAATGACAAATAGGAGGGAATGAATTGTGTAGCCTTTGTGATTTACCTTGTGTCTTCAATGTAGCCACAATAATTGAAAAGGGTCGCCGGGCTCCGTGGCTCAGCCTGTAATCCCGCGCCTTTGGGAGGCTGAGGTGAGTGGATTGCCTGAGCCCGCGGGTTCGAGACCCACCTGGGCAGCAAGACCTCATCTCTACAATAAATCAAAAAATCAGCTGGGCGTGGTAGCGCATGCCTGTAATTCCGGCTACTCGGAAGGCTGAGGCGGAAGGATCGCCAGAGCCCAGTGGGTCAAGGCTGCGGTGGCCAGGAGCGGCCACTGCACTCCAGTCTGGGCGACAGAGTGAGACTCCAACTCAAAAAAGAAAGAAAGAAAGAAAAGGGTCTGAAAATCCTTACTATGGAGTCAGATGTCCATAACAACTAAGAACTGCTAAAAGAAATGGATTGACCAAATCTCTTTTCTAGAACTTATCTGGGCAGACTCTGTAGAATCAAAACGATAATTTAAAAAATAATTAAAGAGTTCTTCTGACCATGTATAGTTGCTCATACCTGAATAATGAAACGCTTCAACAAAAAATGAACTTTATATTTATAATATTATTTGTCCTCTCTTTTCAATATGCTTTTGAATATGTAATGTGCCACATACATTTCACCTGGAAAATCAAAGTAAAATCAGTAACAAAACAAGTAAGTCTATTCTCATCCCTCCTATTCAACGTTGTACTCAAAGTCCTAGCTAATGTGATATGATAAGAAAAGAAAATTAAAGGTACACAGATTGGGAAGAAAGGAATAAACTGTCTTATTTTCAGATGACAGGTTCATCTATGTTGAAGATAACAAAAACTGAAAACCAAACTTCCTGGAACTTTTAAGTGATTATAGCAAGGTTGCAGGATATAAGGTTAAAAATAAGTCCATTTCTTTTCTATCTTACAATAAAAAATTTACAGTTTAAAATTAAAAACATAACTATTTATATTAGTACATACATAAAAAGGCTTAGGTACAAGTCTTACACAATATTTATCGAATATACATGAGGGAAAACTACAAAACGCTGATAAAGAAAATTTAAAAATATCCAAATAACTGGAGAGTTTATCCATGTTTGTGGATAGGAAAACCCAATGTTGTTAAGATGTCAGTTTTTCCCAACTTGATCTACAGATTCAACATAATCCATTATCTTCAAATCCTCAGCAATTTTATTCTGTAGATGCCAACAGATTCCAATGTTTATTTGGAAAGGCAAAAGACACAGAATAGCCAATACAGTACTAAGGAAAAACAAAGTTGAAAGACTTAACACTGCCTAACTTCAAGACATACTATAAAGTTATGGCAATTAATAAAGCACGGTATTGGCAAAGGAATACCAATATAGATTAATAAAATAGAATAGAGATCCCTGAAATAAAGTCACATAAAAATACTCAACTGATATTTGACAAAGAAGCAAAGGCAATTTGGTGAAGAAAGAATACTCATTTGAATAAATGATGCTAGAACAGGACATCCTCATGCAAGAAATTGAATCAAGATATGGAGCTTACACCTTTCACAAAAGTTCATAAACTTAAATGTAAAACTCAAAACTATAAAAAAATCTAAAAGATACTTTGGGGAACATCTAGGTGATCTTGGGATTTAACATGGCTTTTAGACACACCAAAAGTATAATTCATGAATAAAATGTTGTCAATTAAAATTTAAAACTTATGCTCTGATAGACACTGGTAAGAGAATGAAAAGACAAGCCACAGATTGGGAGAATGCGTTTCAAAAAGGCTCCAAGATAGTCAACTCAACACAAAATGTTAAAACTCAACAATTTAAAAACAAATAACTTAATTAAAAAGCAGGTAAAAGAATATGAACAGATGTTACCAAAGAAGACACACAGATGGCAAATAAGAATAGGAAGAAATGTTCCATATCATGTACCTTTAGGAAACTGCAAATTAAAACAACATGGTTACCACTACGCACCTATTGGAATGGTTAAAATTTAAAACACTGACAACACTGAATGCTGGCAAAAGGAAGCAACAGATATTCTCACTCTTTGCTGGTGGGAATGAAAACTGGTAAAACCACATTGAAAGAGAGCTTGGAAGTTTTTCACAAAGGTAACATAGGCTTACCATCTGATCCAGTAATGACACTCCTAGATATTTGCAAAATGAGTTGAAAATTTGTATTCACACAAAAACCTGCACACCAATATTTATAGCAGATGCAGCTTTATTTATTTTTTTTTATAACAAATGCCAAAACTTTTAAGCAGTCAAGAAGAGGTCCTTCAATAGGTTTATACAGACTGTAATACATTTATATAGTGAAATATTACTCAGTGATAAGAAATGAGCTTTTATGCCACAAAAGTCGTAGAACCAATTTGCTAAGTTAAACAAGACAATCTGAAAAGGCTGCCTTCTGTATGATTCCAAATATATGACATTCTAGAAAAGGTAAACTATGTATACGACAAAAAGATCAGCAGTTTCCAGGGGTTCAGGGGTTAGAAGAGACATGAATAGGTTGAAAACAGGAGATTTATAGGGCAGTGAAACTAATCAGTATGATACCATAATGATGTATACATGACATTATTCATTTATCAAACCCATAGAATGTACAACGCAAAAAGTGAACCCTAGTGAAAACTGTGGACTTTAGCTTATAATAATGTATTATTATATAATATATAATGCAATTATAATAATATATTATGTATACATAATAATATATAAAGTATAATATATTATGATAATGTAATAATTGGTTCATCAAAACTAACAAATGTATCAGACAAATGTAAGAGGCAATAGTGAGGGATACTACAGGGATAGCGAGATAGGTGGGTATAAGGGTACTCACTGTACTTACTGTACAATTTTCTATGAATCTAAAAATACTCTAAAACGAACTCTATTATTTTAAAAATCCTAAAATGGTTACATTGGTAAAAAGAACAAATTTATGGATGGAGTATTCAAATTTTTATTAAAGTGAACATGGCTTGTGTAGAATTTCTACTTTTTCTCAAATCTTATTTTTAATGAATCTTATCATCTAATTTAAACCACTGTTAATAGAGCAACATTTATCAGGAACACTTTTGCCCAAGATTGTAAATGCTACTAACTCAAAGAAATATAAACTGTATTCCTTACCCTGAGGAATTTACTGTCTTTCTATTGAAACAAGACACAAACAATATAATGTTATATAAATAAAACAAATATATATATATATTTTAGTCAGGGTGTCCCCTCTGTCACCCAAGCTGAAGCGCAGTGGCACAATCATAGCTCACTCCAACCTCAACCTCCTTAGTTCTGGCAATTCTTATACCTCAGCCTCTTAAATAGCTAGGACTACAGGCATGCACGACCACACCCGGATAATTTTCATTTATTTATTTATTTACTTACTTACTTATTGTAGAGAAGAGATCTTGCTATATTGCTTGGGCTTGTCTCAAATTTCTGGGCTCAAGCAATCTCCCCCCACCTTGCCCACCCAGAGTGCTGGAATTTCAGGCATGAGCTACCATGCCTGACCAAAACACAAATATACATCAAATAACAGGACAATATAGTACATGCTGAATGTCATAATGAAAGATGAAAGAGTTCATAAATATAGAGAAATGAAAGTCAAACTGTACAAAAGCTGAACTTAAGGGAGATTATTGAAGTGGGAATGAACAAAGGCATGTATAGAAGGCTGGAGTAAAGCCAGTTTGATGGGAGTAAAATCTCTTGCAGATAATGAGTCAGAGAGAAAGAGCAGGGACTATATAGTGAGATCTTAAAATGTCTGGGTTTTAGCTTTAATTTTATTTTTTAAGTAACACACTAATAAAGGAGTCTAAGCCAAGAGGAACTAAAGGGAGATTTATCTGGTTTGAGTGTGAACTTAAGAGCACAATTATGGTAGCAGAGTTAAAATTAAGAAAGAAGAACCACAAACAGGATCAAAGGTTAAACGGTTTAAAATCTGAAGTTAATATTAGAGATGAAATACAAAAAAAAGTACTATTAAACACCCAGTAAATTCCTAGCATAATAAGAGAGATTTCTTTTTAAAAATGAAAAAAACAAAACAAAACAGGAAAAACCGCTCTCACACTAAGAAAATTTAAAATCTAATTGAGGATGCAAAGCATACAAATACAAAGCAAAGAGAAAAAAATGCTAAAGACACAAATAAAACTTTATATGATAAAGGCAATGGAAATACCCTTTTAAGCTACAGTTCTCTGGGTAAAGGATAACAGACTGCAGCTTGGCATTTTCACAGTTCCACCAAATCTAGACAACTGTACTTCATGCCCAAATTGACCTTTCTCATATTTCTCTAAAATAGACAAACTGCTTCACTTTTCAATTAGGAAATTGTCAGGGGGTCAACATTGGATCTGCCCCCAACTTGTCAAGTTCTTCTGGTTTCAATGCTCTATTTTTTTAGGTCATCCTAAAAACAATCCCCTGTGCAGGATTCTGACCCTCTCCATCTAAGCTACCCAGAGGCCAATTATGTAACACTGACTCTTATATAGGAGTAAATTTAGGGTGGAAATTTGTGCCTAAAGTGATAGATGCAGGGTATTAGATAAAAGCTACAAAGGCTTCTGAAACTGTGCATAGGCTGCTACATCAGGAAGAGGGAAATCACACGAGGAAATGTATTTCTTCATTCATGTACATGTATATTTAATATTTTTACATTTTGAAAAACTAAATAAGTTAGATATTTCCAAAAGTGTAAAAAAATGGCAAGTAAACTTTTCTTTCTTGTCTCACTTGCATTTTCAATGATCAGAAATAGCCATGAAAACAGTTTCCTATGTATTCTTCTTCCAAATATGTTTCTACACATAAACTTTTATAAATTGTATACTAATTTTTACGCCAGTTGTATGACCATATAGAGAGTTGGTTTTCTCTTGGACATCTTTCAATTTGATTTCATAAAGTGTTCGACATCCCATAGAGTATTTATGGGGTACTCCATATTACAAATGTACCAGAAGTAATTTAACTAGTACCCATTTAGATGTTGTCATTTTTGCTGTTACAAATAACAGTAAACATTCTTGCATTCTACACCCACTTGTTATAACATTTCTGGATCATAGAATATGGGCAGTTTTTGTTGTTACTGTTTTTAATGAGATAGTGGCAAATTGTCATCAAACTGTTTGTAGAATCCTTTCCCTCTATGATCCGACAGTATAGAAAAATCTATTTCACTAAACTATTGCTAAATACATGTTGTCATTTATAAAATTCTTTACTAACCTGATAGATTGTTAAATTATCACTTTTGCTATGAAATTAGGCATCTTTAAGGTTACTGGTCACTTGTAGTACTTTTACAAAAAAAGTCTCATGACCTTGCATATTGTTCTATTTAAGTATATTTTGGCTATTTTCTGTACATGTTCTTTGTACATTAAGAAGATCAAATATGTTCACAGTTTTACTTTTGCATTTTTGACACTGTTAATGATTTCCCCCCCTACAGATGTTTCTAATCATGGTTAAATTCACCAATCTTTAACCATAGATTCTAAGTTTATGACACATAGCTAGGCATAACTAGTCATATATATATATATATATATATATATATATATATATATAAAATATATATATATCAAGTTTTACCAAAGTTATTTTCTGTAAGTCACTGACTTTTTTTTTCAAATTCTCTATTTAACTGCAATTTAGTTTGCAGCAGGAGACAGAAACATTCCCTCTATAATTGTTGCCAAAATTTGGCTAATTCTTCCTCCAATGATTATTGAATATTTCATTTTTTTCCTGTTGATTTAACCTGTGAAATTTGCTATTTATTTGAACTGATTTCTGAGCTATCTTGAATAGTTCTGGTTTCAATTATCTGCTTATATGAGTACCAATCCCAAATTGTTCAAATTATTATGATAGTATGTTTTAACATCTGACATGGTTATTCATTTTATTACTCTTCTTTTAAAAATATTCCTTGGCAAATCTCATCTTTATTTTTCACATGCAAACTTGTAGCATTTTTTTTACTTCTAGTTAGTAAATAATTATTGCAAATAATTAGTATTACTAATAATTGTTAGTAATTTATTACTTGTCAGAATTCTTGATATTTTTAAAGCTGTTATATGCATTTATAACCTTATTTAGGGACAATTTACATATTAATAGTATTGAACATTTCTAGATATGAACAAATGTGTTTTTACATTGATTGATGTCTTATTTATATGCTTGAGTTTAATTTTAAATTTCTTTCATGTAAGCTTCTTCCACATTCATGTTCAGATAGGCTAAATGTTTAAGCCTAGATAGTCTAAATATATTTGTTATTGCTAATGGAAACTTTCCATCCGTTATCTTTTATAGTCTTTTATTGTATACAGACTACTGATTTTTATGTTTTTACCTTTTGTAACCCTCACTTTATTAAAATCTCTTATTAGTTCAATTTGAAGTTATATGTCTTATATTGTCAATGTATAGCATGCTGTGGGCAAGTAACTCCAATAATTTATCTTAAGTTCTAGTTTTAAATACCTCTTATTTCTTCTCTTATTTAATTATGGAATTAAAAATCCCTGGCAAGTTTAAATATGGTGATGATAATAGTCATCATTCTTATTTCTGACTTTACTGGGAAATTAGTTTCACAACTAAGAAGACTTTGTTTTGGAACCCATATCAGAGGTAGGAAACTCCTCTCAATTTCAATTATATTTACTCTTTTTTAAAAATTTATTTATTTTTTAAATTTTTTTTGAGTTGGAGTCTCACTCTGTCGCCCAGACTGGAGTGCAGTGGCTGCTCCTGGTCACCGCAGTCTTGACCGCTGGGCTCCAGCGATCCTTTCGCCTCAGCCTTCCGAGAAGCCGGAATTACAGGCAGGCGCTACCACACCCAGCTGATTTTTTTATTTATTGTAGAGATGAGGTCTCGCTGCCCAGGCGGGTCTCGAACCCGCGGGCTCAGGCAACCCACTCACCTCAGCCTCCCAAAGGCGCAGGATTGCAGGCTGAGCCACTGAGGCCGGCTTATATTCACTCTTTTAAAAATTCAGGATTTGGTGTTGAATTTTGTCATTAACTTTTGCATGTACTTAAAAAATCATTTCTTCTCCTTTTATGTATGACTATGGAAGGTTATATTGATAGATTACTAATACAGATCTACACTTGCTTTCATAACATGAGCTCTTCTTCACCGTATGATCAGGGTATATTATTTGTTAATATACCAGTAGTTTCTAATTCATATTTTTATAATTTTATAGATATTAACAAGTGAGATTAGTTTAATACATTTTACATATCACTTTGAAAGTTTTCTTATCATGTTCTTCTGATTTTGTAAAAATATTTTGAATTATTATGTTCTGTTTCTAGTCTAGAACACTTTAAAGAGGAGCATTAAAGTTTTGCCATGGTTTGGAGATGGTTTGAACCCACCAAAACTCACTGAAATTTAGCCCCAAATATGAGGGTCGAGAGGTGGGGCTAGCGGGAGGTGTTTGGGTCATAGGGACAGGTCCCTCATGAATAGATTAATGCTGTCTTGCATAGTGAATGAGTTTTTACTCTCAATTAGTTTCCGTGAGAGGTAGTTGTTAAAAATTGAGTTTGGCTCTCTCCTGCTTCCTCTTTCACCATGTGATCTCTTTGTACACACCCACTTCCCTTCACTTTTTAACACACAACCTGAGGCCTTCACCAGAAGCCAAGCAGATACTTCTGCCATGCTTCTTGAACTTTCCAGCTAAATAAACTAAATACGCCTCTTGAACTAAATAAACCTCTTTTCTTCACAAATTACCCAGCCTCAGGTGTTCTATTATAGCAACACAAAACAGACTAAGACAAGTTCTATATACCTAGATGTTTTTAGAGAATTCACTTCCAAACCATTGACCTAGTATTTTTTGGAAGCTTACTCTGAAAACATTACCATTTCTTCCATTCTCATAAATCTCATCTGAGATAAATTTAAAATTTATATTTTCCTAGCAGTCACACATTTCATTCAGGTTTAAATTTATTTAAATAGAGTTAGTAGTCACCTACTTCATTCAGATTTAAGTTTATTTAAATAGACTTGAACACATTGTTCTCTTTCAATTAAACTCTTTAATTTACCCTACAGCTATGATTATTTACTATTCTCATTTCTAATTTATACAGTCTTCCATTTTTATTAGATTTACTAATAGTTTTTAATTTTTCTTCTAACCTCTCCTCTCAAAGAAATAGGTTTGGATTTTTAAATGAATTCCACTAATCTTTGATTGACAATTTAGTAATTTCCTTTTATATTCATTAATTTATTCCTTCGGTTTTCCATGGGTTCATTTTGTTGCTCTTATACTAACTTCTTAACTTGAATTTTTAATGTTCCATTCACTTTTAAAGCTAATACTATGTGTCTTAAACATGTAGTTTTCAATTATTTTTATACGATGACACATTCAGGAAATGACAACATTTTATAGCACACAGGGTTAAACATGAGATTGCTCACTACTCAATGTCCTGCCTCCTGGGAATATCCTGAGGGCTGAAAGGAATAAATATCTTTGCATAGCTGTAATCCATTTGCTGCACAGCAGTTGGGAAACTGTTAATAAAATCAAGTGGATCTTGACTACTATGCTGTGTGTGTTCATATATTCAGCAACCATTGAGCAATTGTGCTAGGAGTTTGGAATACAAAATGGGTGAGAAAATGTTTTTAATAAATTTGCTTTATAAAATAATTTGCACAGGATTGGCCAAGGGGGTTAGATTCTAGTCTCAGACCTATGTGTATTATACGTGTGACCCACACCTGTGCCTCAGTTCCCTCAATGTTCACTCTAAATATAGGCGATATTTGAAAATTTAAATGATAAATGAAAATAATTACTAACATATATTGAAAGAGGATCCAGTAACAGCATGAATACATCTATACCATCTGATGTGTGTCAGTAAATTAATGGAATACATATCTCATCTTGGAAAAAAACAAGCCAACTAGCTATTGTTATTGTCATGAAGTCACAGATATAAGTTGACCTCAACTTCAGTGAAAGAATCATAAGCAATTATATTGTGAAAACTATTGCAAAAAATAATAAAATTGGGCTTTGATTTTCTCCATTTAAAGGTTTTTTAACAAGAAAATTGTAAAATTTTTAACAAGAAAATTGAGAAAACCTGGTTAAAATTACTCATAATTGGAAAGGATAAAGATTATCAAACACAGAAGGAAAGAAAAAAACCACAATGGCAATACAGATCTAAAACACAGCTAGTAAAATCTTGATTTTTCCTGATGATGACAGATGGTCCTGTAGAATGAGCAGCAAAAAGTATTCCTTCTCCTTTACAGAGCTTACAGATATCAGGAGTCCATTGTTTTTAGAATATTTTTTCACTCTTTGCTGATGAACCATAAGACACAATTCACAAGCAGTTAGAAAGCAACTAAAATATATGTTTTTATTTTATTTTATTTTTTATTTTTATTTTTTTTGAGTTGGAGTCTCGCTCTGTCGCCCAGACTGGAGTGCAGTGGCCACTCCCAGCCGCCACAGCCTCGACCTGCTGGGCTCTGGCAATCCTTCCGCCTCAGCCTTCCAAGTAGCTGGAACTACAAGCGTGTGCTAACACACCCGGCTAATTTTTTTTTTTTTAATTGTAGAGATGAGGTCTCACCAAGTTGCCCAGGCGGGTCTTGAACCCGTGGGTTCAGGCAATCCACTCACCTCAGTCTCCCAAGGCGCGGGATTACAGGCTGAGCCACCGAGCCCGGCAATATATGTTTTTAGATGTCACTGGGGATGAGTCTGAAAATTTAAAAAGAAATATTTGCCAAATAGGCATGAGTATTTATTTCAAGTACAGATGAGGATGCAGGGAAAATGTTGATATTAGAAATGATCACAGAATAATAAGACACAGAGAGAATAACAGAATACTAAAGTGTATAGTTATTTATGTGCAGTAAGTCAAATAATATTTAGTAGCAAATTTGAGTAGCATTGCAGGATGAATATATCTTAAGCAGTTCTGTTATGTAATCAAATAAAGTAACTGGCATTCTCTTTTTTTTTTGAAATGGAGTCTCACTCAGTCACCCAGACTGGAGTGCAGTGGCCGCTCCCGGCCACTGCAGCCTCGCCTGCTGGGCTCCGGCTATCCTTCTGCCTCAGCCTTTCGAGTAGCCGGAATTACAGGCATGCGCTACCACGCCCAGCTGATTTTTTTTTTATTTATTGTAGAGATGAGGTCTCGCTGCCCAGGCAGGTCTCGAACCCGCGGGCTCAGACAATCCACTCACCTCAGCCTCCCAAAGGCACGGGATTACAGGCTGAGCCACCGAGCCCGGCTAGAAACTGGGATTCTCTTGAATATAGTGGTAGGACCAGTTGGACTAAGAAAGGCCCAGTGTGAGTGGAGTGAGTATATAGAAAATTTTGCATACATTCAGTGAGTAAATGGGTGTGTGAGTGACTGACTGAGTAGGGACTCAGGAGTAAGTGGTCAGGGCTCTCCTGGTGAAGTGGCTGGTGCTGCAGCTGCTCTGATTGTCCCTGGCACTTCCCAGGGCACAAAAACAGCCTCATTTTTTAAAAATCAACAAAAGCCTTTTCAGGAAGAAGCTGCTGGGAGAGACTACTGGCTCCAGGCTCTGCCTTACCACTGTAGGGCCCAGCCATACACTGGCAGCAAGGGCAGCAGAGGAAGCACAGTGAGGGAGCCCAGAGGAAAAGGTCCCACTGGAGAAGATGGAAGAGATACCCTGCCACTATCTTGAAAATGGGTCAGGAATGTGCTTTAGCTTTCTCACCATGGAGCAACAGACCTGACTGGATCACTGTGACTGGCAGATTAACTACTCAGGGGTTGATTGTGACCCAGAGAGAATATCCTGAAAGCACAAACTTCAGAGGGATGAGATGAGTGCTGAGTTTCAGGTGCTCCGCCCCCTGTGCTGATTAAACTGCAGGACAAAGGTTATGGTCAGAAAAGGAAAAGGAAGACCTCCAAAGAGATCAGTGATGACTCTAGGGCTGACCCAACTCCCTCCTCTCTAGTAATCTTCTAAACATCAGACCCACACGGTTAGGGCACAACTGAGAGGCATGAATCCAGGTGGAACCTGGACATCAGTTGCTATAGGAGGAAACAACACCAGGATAAGCCTGACTGGGGTGACCCCAGTAGTACCTGGGGAAGAGACAGTCCTCCACATCCCACTGGACAGGATACCCCTGATCATAGAGGGTGTGAAACCCCTCTGAAACCCTACCCATCCCCAGTACCCCATCCTGCTTCCCTGAGCAGACACACTGGGAGATTGTGAATGAGGCTGAAGCTCTGCAGGAAACAGCAGAGAGACAGCTGAGAGGAATAACTATAGAAACTGCCACAAGAGGAATGGTTTTATTTTGTTTTTTTTGTTGTTGTTTTTGTTTTTACTTGTTTTTAATTTTTATGTAGTTTTCTTTGTGCATAAATGTGTATGAGAGGTTTCATTCTGTATCTCCCACACACCCCTTTTTTCTTTCTTTTTTTTCTTTCTTTCTTCTTTTATTATTTTTTTCTGTTTATGTGTGTACATGGAAGATTGAGTGTCCATCTTTCCATTTTTTAATTTGTTTTTGCTTTTTTGTTCTTCTTTTTCTTTAGTTTAATGTATGTGAATACATGTGTAAAGGGTTGATTTGAATTCCTTTTCTTTTTATCCCCTCCTTCTTTCTTCTCCTTTATTTTGGGTTGGGCATGTGTGTGAGTATTTGGTTTTCCTGTTTTTTGTTATTGCCATTTGTTTTGTTGTTATTCCAGTTTTGTTTGTTTTTGTGGTGAGTGTGAGTGTGTGTGTGTGTGTGTGTGTGTGTGTGTGTGTGTGTGTTTAGTGTGTTTTTAATTATTTTTGCTTTGGTTTCTGCTCGTTTCTGTGTTTTTTATTTTTAAAAAATTTTTGTCCCTCTTATTTTAATCTACTTTTCTCTGTTCACCTCATTGCTGCTACTGTATCTTGGACTCAGGAGGTACACACACATACCCATTGCACCATCATATAGAGTGGTGGTGGGGAGAGTCTCAGGAAACCCATACCCCAGTCAGTGAACATTGTGATTTGCAAGTAGTCTTTGAATCCTAGTTCCCCATCCTCCACCGTATTAGACTCTCAAAACTACAAGAGACAGGAAAGCTTCCCACCCACAGTTCTGTTTAAAAATAGAACAAATTCAGAGTCCTGATCAGGGAAGAATAGAGGGCTGAACAAACATCAGAAGTGAAAGCCTCTCCCATTGCCACTGAATACAGGAACTAAAGAGAAAAGAAAGAGATCTGTCACAAATGAGGAAAATCAACAGAAGTTTCCTGTGTTACAAAGAGAAAATGCCTGAAAAATCAGACCTCAGAGCCCAAACAATAAAAGTCACCAATGACTGGCCCCAAAATACAACAGGGATTAGGGAATGGATGAAAAAAGTGAGAATAAGACTCAAGAAAGACAAGATGCAACACTTGAAAGAACATGTACAGAGATTTTGGTCATAAAAAATTTCATCCAGAAAATAAATAACAATATGACAAGCATGGAAAGTAGAATTAATCAGGCACAAGACAGAATCTCAGAACTTGAAGACCAAAACATGGAATTAACCTGATCTGTAAAAAAACAGAAAACTCAGAAAGAAAGAACAAAGATCCCATAAGATGTGTGACTATATCAAGAGGCCAAACCTATACCTGATTGGTATCCCAGAAAAGAAAGGGAAATGGAGAACACCATGGAGCAAGTATTCTAGGAGGTTATCTAAGAAAATTTTTTCCATCTTGCAAGAGATGTGACTATCCAAACACAAGAGATACAGAGAATGCCTGCAAGACATCAAATGAGAAGACCAACCCCTAGACACATAGTAATTCATCTACCCAAAGTAGGAACAAAAGAAAAAATCCTAAAGGCAGAAAGAGAAAAGAGTCAGACTATACCGGGGAAAACCAATCAGAATAGCAGAAAATCTACTGGCAGAAACACTACTAGTTAGAAGGGACTAGAGTTAAGTATTCAAAGTCCTCAAAGATAAACAATTTCGACCAAGAATTTCCTACCCAGTCAAGCTCAGCTTCATCAGCAATGGAGAATTAAAATCCTTCCCAGACATCCCATCTCTAAGAGATTATGCAACTTCCAGACCAGCTCTACAGAAGATGCTTAAAAAGATATTAAGCACACAAAAAAGAAAAAAAAAAAAGAATGACCACACACTTCCCAAGAGAACAGCAGAGCAAAGAATCAACAGAGAATACATCACAAAGGTAAACTTGAAACACAGACATACATCAACGCAAAAGCTAAAAGAAAACAGAAAAATAAATAAATAAAATCTTTAAGAACCTCATGACAGGGATAAGCAATCACACTTCAATAATCATTTTGAACGTGAATGGATTAAATGCACCACTCAAAAGACACAGAATGGTAGACTGGATAAGAAACCCCATTATATGCTGCATCCAGGAGACTCATCTCACTATAAGAGATGCACACAGACTCATCTCACTACAAGAGATGCACACAGACTCAAAGTTAGAGGATGGAAATGAGTTTCCAGGTAAATGAATCCCAAAGAATGACAGGAGTCATGATCTTAATATCAAGCAAAACAACTTTAAGCTATCAAAAATTTAAAAAGATGCAAGAGGACACTACATTATGATAAAAGGTTCAATCCAACAACAAGAAATATCCATCCTAAACATATATGCACCCAACACAGGAAAAAAGGTATTGACTCTAATACTATTATAGCTGGGAACTTAAATACCCCACTGCAACCCTAGATAGATCATCAAAGTAAAAAAATCAAGCAACCTTCGATGGATTATCAAGGCATAAAAGCAACAAAGAGATCAGGAACTTCAACTTGACATTTGACCAAATGAACTTATAGATACTTACAAAATACTCCACCTAACAACCACAGAATATACATTCTTCTCATCACTACATGGAACATACTCCAAGATCAATCACATCCTCAGTCATAAAACAAGCATAAACAAATTACACAAGATCAAAATACTACCATGTACCTTCTCAGATCACAGTGGAATAAAAATAAACATCAACACCAACAAAATTCACTCCAAACCCACAAACCAACTGTGCTGCCCATCAAAACAAGCCTGGATTTAAAAAAAAAAAATGTAGTGCATATACACAATGGAATATCACATAGCCATAAAGAAGGACAAAAATATGGAATTCATAGCGACTTCGATGGATTGAGAGTCTATCATACTCACTGAGCTATCACAGAAACAAAGAGCAGAGTACCACATGTTCTCACTCATAAGCAGATCCTGAACAATTACCATAATACTATAAGAGATTTAGAGTCTATCATACTCAGTGAGCTATCACAGAAACAAAGAACAGAGTACCACATGTTCTCACTCATAAGCGGATCCTGAACAATTACCATAATGCTATAAGAAAGGGATTAGCAGTAGCAGGATACTGCTGGAGTGGGAGGGCGGGAACACAACATCCATAGGGAGACCCAATCTCAAACCTAGTGATACCAGATAACACTGACACTATAAGAGTCTTTTTGATACAATTGTGGAGTGCTGAGGGAACTCAAGGATTATCTAATTGGCTTGCTTCCTCTCTTCTTCCCCAAAGACCAAAATAACAGGAATACATTCTTGCATGTCAAAGCCATGGTAGGACCAAAGGGAGGCCCAAACTTTACCTGTATGATGACCACTCGTATACTTCATCATGAATTGTACCCCACACCATTAAAATAAAATATATTTAAAAAGAAGAAAACTGAACTGAGTGTAAGTTGATTGGAAAAGTTGATGGAAAAAGAAATAGTGAGCAAAACTTCACCATTTATCACACAACATTGGTCTAAATACTCACAGAGTTTGGGGTAGGTAAATGAGTTAATATCTGTGAGACACTAGGGTTGTGGACATGTTAGCCATCATTATTGTCACTGTTGTTGGAAAAATTATAGGTGGCATTTGGGGAATATATATGGTTATTCTCATAACAGCATTACAATTTATGTGCCAAAACAGCAATAAAGCAACCTCTTCATGGATATTTTTCCATAATGATATAAGCAAGATAAGAGAAATACATGTATATATAAATTACATTAAAAATGTAACATTAAATGTCACTATATGAAATCATCTTGAAGACATATAATGTTGTATTGCACATGACTTTCTATATCTCTCTTGAGGCCAAAATGACATTTTCATTAGTTAATTATTTAGAGACACTTTACCATAAAAAAAAAAACTACCATGAGCTGAGAAATCTAAAGTGAATTCATAAGATAAATGACATTAGTAAGACTATTGGATGGAGTCAATTTATGGCTTTGACATGCAAGAATATATTCCTGTTATTTTGGTCTTTGGGGAAGAAGAGAGGAAGCAAGCCAATTAGATAATCCTTGAGTTCCCTCAGAACTCCACAATTGTATCAAAAAGACTCTTATAGTGTCAGTGTTGTCTGGTGTCACTAGGGAAATACATTAGACTCTTGAGACTTGAGTAGAAATTGTAGGCTCATAAAGTTGTGTTCACAATGAACATCTGGTGGCTCCTGTAAGATATGCAGGTAAGGCTGACCCAGCTGGATGTTGCAGGAGATTCAATATTTAAAATACATGATTTCCAACAAGATAGCCAGAGAGCCTCCAGTTACTTTTCATCACAGAATTATAGTCCCACAGTCCACACTGTGTAAGCAGTAGATTTCACCAAAGTGAAATCAAAGCAAAGCAGGTATTCCATCTCACTCCACAGGACACCCGAGTCTGCTGAATTCTCTGTTCCTAGGGCACTGGGCAGAGCAGTATCACCTTAGGTAGCATGAGTTATTAAAATGAAATAATCGAACAACAAGTTCTGTGATCTCTCTCTCTCACTCTCTCTCTCTCTCTCTTTCATTTTTTGTCTTGTTTTTGGTTCATGAGATTAGGTTTGAGCATTTCAGAGATAACCTAAAAAGTTCACATCCATTTTGTAATATTAGTTATTACAATAATAGAAGGTTTGAATCTTTGACAGAGAGACCATAGCTGAAACCTGAAACAAATGAGCCCACAAACAAAATCCTAAATAAGGCAAAGACAATATACCACTGGCACTTCTCTGGCATCTTCTCAGTTTTAAATAATTTCCCTTCATTATTTGTTGCCAATTAAATTTGTTTTCTCTCTATTCATTAATATGCATACAATACTAGTGAGTTTTGGCCCTTCTGTTCTTGGCATGCTTTATTCTCTCTTTCAGAGGAGTTATCCATTCCCCTGCTTCAGATATTGCCTGTAGAACAATAATCCCAGAAAAGTAGCTTTGATCTTTTGTTTCAGCTACTTTGTGGTGCTTTAAAAACATCTCTTCCCATTGAGACATAGAGACAACATCCCTTACTTGGAATCTGGGCTCTGTGAGTGCCTGACAAAATCAGTAGAAGAAAATCAGTGCTACTGTCTGGGCTCAGGCCTTAATACATCAGCAGTTCTGTTTCTTATCTCTTGTGGTGCTTGTTCTTAAAACCCAGCCACCATGCCATGAAGAAACTCAAACAACCCACTGGAAAAGAAATAAGGATCCGAACCCAGACCCCCTAACTGAGCTCCCACTTGGCGGGAAGCTCCTGCTTACCAGCCCTGTGAGGGGGGCACCTCAACAGTGGATTCTCCAGGTCAGCTATACCAGCTATGGGGAGCTATGATGAGCTCACCCTAGCTAGAGTTCTGTCATAAAGATCCATAAGCAAAATACAAAATTGTTATTATTTGAAGCCAAATGATTTTTTTTTTTGGTTTGGGGGTAGTTTGTTAAATAGAAAAGATAACCAAGATGAGCTCTTATATGTGAAAGCCCTAATTTAACTCTATCTCAAAATCCTTACCAATTTTTTTAATTCATCAGCATATTCCATTGAATCTTCTCCCAAACAAGGCCGGTTTTCTCCTACAGATCCTCGATTCAGCTAATAATAGATATCAACTGCTGTGCCTTCATGCTGGGCTCTAAACATCATTCATTTTCTCCCTTTCTCCCTCCTGCCCAATGACTAATTAATAACCAAACGCAATACTCTCCTCTTCAAAGCAGCCCTGACTTCAGTTCCTTCCCTCTCATTACTCTTTATAATCATCCAGGTCATATTCCTTTTGCATGAACAAGCATCGCTACGTATATAATGGGGCCACCTGTGCTCCTTCTTCCAGTCCCTCTCACTTTGATTCCTCATGCAGCCTGACTAAAAGTCATCTTCCAAAATCATTGCTTAAGATTATACAATGGCTCTCACTAGCTCACTTATTAAGCTCCAAACCTGACCCTCTACAATCCACCTCCAATCTTTTTTTCTATGATTACTCTCCTTTTTCTTTATAGAAGCAATGTCTACAATCACAGATTTGGGAGTTTTTCCTGTTTTCATGTTTGTTTCCACTAAGCCCTATCTTCCCGCTTCATAAGAACGCACATTGCCCCAGCATGGACTTGTCCGTCAAATGGGTCTTTGTCCAAGCTTGTGCCTCCTTAATCATTTTTTGACTGAGCACAAGATCCTCCTAATTTTAAAAAGAGGACGTGTCTTCCCCCCTTTTGACTTTACCCATATTAGAGAAATAAGTTTTACATTTCCTGATAAATATGACATGTAATTTACTTAATTCTATTTAATGTAACCCTCATCTAATCTGACATTTTAATTTACATCTCCATATATTATTTCTACCTCTAGGTAATCAAGTTCCTAATCAAAATTAATATTCCTGGACTACATCATTTTGTACTTAAAAGTGGAAAGAACTCTGCCCTGACTGTCTCTACATTTGAGTTCTTGTCATTGTGTCTCACTGGCTGCACAACAACATATCATTTCCTTTTTATGATCTTTAGTTTGCTTCATTGTAAAATAAAATTGTTACGTTAGATGGTCTCAGATGTTTACCCAGTCTGTGATTAGTAATATCAAAACTCAAATTATTATTCAAGTTAAAATTTATAAGGCATTCTTTCTTTACATATTTATTTTGTTTAATAAAATGATTTTTTTAAAAAAAAACAACAATAGCAAGCCTTCTCAATATACTTACATAACTATTTGACTTACAAAAAATATTTTTGTGATTTTTATTTTGCAGAAATCTATTTACAGAGAGTTGTACCTACTGTTAAAAGTACAAAATAATCTGAACTGGCACTTGAAGGAAGAGTGATTACTTAAACCATGCAGATATTCAGATCTGAACCAGAAGTTTATACACAGTGTAGCACTCCTGTCAATTCTGAAATAAAAATACATGCTGCCGGGTGCAGTGGCTCATGCACTTTGAAAGGCCAAGACAGGAGGATCAGTTGAGCCCAGGAGTTAGAGACTAACCTGGGCAACATAGTGACTCTTCATCTCTACAAAATATTTTTAAAACTTAGTTGGAAGTGGTGGCATACACCTGTAGTTCCAGCTACAGGGGAGGATGAGACAGGAGGTTCACTTAAGGACAGGAAATCAAGTGTGCAGAGAGCTGGGATCATGCCACTACACTCCAACCTGGGTGACAGAGTGAGACCTTTTCTCTCTTTCTCAAAAGAAAAAGATACCTGTCTTTTTTTCTATTTTTCAACTATCTCAATTCATCTGTTTGCAAATAGTCAAGACAGTTGCCTAGACAAAACTGTCAGAGTAAACTTGAAGTTTTGATTCTAAGTTCAGAGAGTGTTCTTCTCAATCAAGCACTGAAAAGACAAAAATTGTATTTCAAAATCATTGTTGAAGATAAACATCTGGGTATTAATAAATGATTAAAAACAAGGCTGTAATATGAGTACACCAGTTATGACAAAATTGGCCACATTGAAAAACTAATACACTCTCAAATCTAAGTGTCTGACAAAGTTAGCAGCTTGAAAAGAAGAAAAAAATAGGATAAAGGACTTTATTTCTAGCTCACAGAAAGTCAGATGTGCTAGCAGCATCTTGCCTCCATGCAGTGATTCAAAGACTCAGCCTTCTTTCCATCTTGTGGTGCCCCTATCTCTGCATGGTAAATTAGAACACAGAAGAGAGACTGCCTTTTAAATGTTTTTAAAACTTAAAAACACTTTAAAGACAAATGACACACACATCATTTTTGGCACATTTCATTGGCTAAAAGTAGTCATGGAACCCACCTAACTAAAAGGGTTCTGGAAGTGGAACCTTCCTATAAAGGACATGATGAGTAGGAAACCAGATATATGTAAATTCTAGTGATTTCTACTGCAAATGGTAAGGATGTTTACCCTGCTGGAAGTCTAGGATCATAGGCGAAGCATATTCACTTAGAATGTCTTTATCCATTGTTAATCATATGCTGCTGATTACATGTTAGCTACAAATAACTGTTAATTTAGAAACATGCAAAAGACTTTCATCTCAAGACAGACACTGGTTATATTATCAGAGTCCTCAGAAAGGGATATATGCAATGCTTATCACCAGGTAACTAAGAAATGTTAATTTGCAGAAAAAATAACTCATTTGTAATATGTTCTGGATTCAGATGCTTTATTGTTTATATGTCCCTTTAGTCAATTGACAATGAGTGATTTCTTTAAAGAAATGTGAGCTAGGCTGGGCGCAGTGGCTGACACCTATAATCCCAGCACTTTGAGAGGCGAGATGAGAGGATTGCCTGAGCTCGCGGGTTCAAGACCAGCCTGGGCAACTTGGTGAGACCTCATCTCTACAATTAAAAAAAAAAAATTAGCCAAGTGTGGTGGTACACAACTATAGTTTCACCTTTGGGAAAGCTGAGGTGGAAGGATCACCTGAGCCCGGCAGGTTGAGGCTGCGGTGGCCATGAGCGTTCCACTGCACTCTAGCCTGGGTGACAGAGTGAGACTCCAACTCAAAAGAAATAAAAATAAAAATAAATGTGAGCCATTTAAAACCACAGATATTTACAATGTGTAAAAAGGTTTATTCACAAATAAACAGCTGCTTTTCAGCTGAAAAGCTGTCATATCTTCAAAGAAGGAAAAAGTAATAAAATGGATGCAGAAAATAGTACCAGTTAAACTATAAGCTGAAAGCTCTATAAGAACAGTCGGCAAATGCTTCCTGTAATAGGTGAGATAGCAAATATTTAAATTTTCATGTGATGTATGGTCTTGGTCACAACTATTCAATTCGATCCTTATAGCATAAAAGCAGCCACAAACAATATATAGGCAAATGAGTAGCTATGCTCCAATAAAATTTTATTTACGAAAACTAGTGTGCTCAGATTTGTCTACAGGCGTTAGTTAGTCAACACTGTTCTACAATTCTGAAATGGTGCTCAATACTCTATATCTAATCATTTTTAAATGTAAATTCTAGAACAAAAATAGGAACAAAAACCAATGAGAACCAAAATAATATATTTGTCATTATCAGCAATATTTGGCCATGGGAAATCTGAAAATTAGTTGAGATCATATGGACTTTTATGTACTTTTTGCCCCAAAGGATATTGCATGAAATAATCCAATGATACTTTTGGATAAGAGAATTATTTAAATGACTGTATAAATTCAAACATAGACTTACTCCATACATAATATATCACAAGAATACATAAAAATTTTAGTATATTGAATAAAAATGATTTTTGATCAATGTAAAAATTAGAATAGATTTTTAAGGGTCTTTTAGCTGAGTTACGAGTTCTACTATATTAAACCTCATTCAATTATTACTTCTCAATGATACTGGCATAAGAGAAGGCTGACAGGAAGGGAAAAGGGCATATCATGGAAAGTGAAATATATAATAAAGAACACATGAGAAGTGAAAGACAAATAAAAATTACTAAGGTTTACACAAAAGTCAGTGAAAATAACTTGCTCTACTATTCCTCAAAACATTTTTCTTTAGTACTTTATCATTTCTCTAATCCCAAGTGACAACAAATCATTATCTGTATGTTTTGTTTTTTTTTTTGAGTTGGAGTCTCACTCTGTCAGACTGGAGTGCAGTGCTGCCACCGCAGCCTCGACCTGCTGGGCTCATCCTTCGCCTCAGCCTTCCAATAGCAATTACAGGCATGCGCTACATCTGATTTTTTGATTTATGTAGAGATAGTCTCGCTGCCCAGTCTCGAACCTCAGGCAATCCACTCATTCAGCCTCCAAAGGCATTACATGACCACAGCCCTTATCTGATGGTTTTAAAACAGCAAGTAACTTAGTAATATATAAATGTTGTCATCAAGTTATGTAAGAACTTATTGCTCTAGAAATGGTTCAACTGCAATCATAGATATATATATAATATATATATCTATAGGTGTAAAATTTTAGGGGTATAAATTTTTTCTAGATTGCTACTTCTAAGATAGACATGCTCATAAATTGTCATGTTAACATTCAATCTGTCCCATATAATAATAGCTGCCTTATTGCTAAAGTGCTTTTTCTTCAAATTATAGCCCTGTAACAATTTATTTTAATTATTTCATTTGTAAAAATAAGTGTATTATTTGTTCCAAAAATACTAGGCATTGATCTTTTCTTGAACTATTTGATGTCTCCATCAAAATGCTATTAATTTCTAAATTTCAATGATAGCATAATGGAAAGATCAGAAGACAGAAGCAGAAGAAACTTTGAGCCTCAAATCTGAGAATTATTTGCTGTGTGACGTTGAGCAACTCACAATTTCTCTGAGCTCCTGTTTTATCTGTAAAACATAGGAAAGAATTTTCTCTGCCTCCTCTCATAGGCATTGTGAGGATCTCATAAGATAATATACCTGTAAGCAAATTACATGCCACAAAATACTGTATAAAATGTGAGTTATTGTTATTATTTTCCAAATCACAATATGGGATAAATCAAGCCATTTATTAAATTGATAATTTAACTACTCAAAGCATAAATGACTTTTTAAAATCATATTTATAACCAATAACTTGTAATAAGTGGGTTGTGTTCTAAGGCCAAAGATCTCCATCTATTAGAAATAAACGCAAAAATTCAATATATATTACCCAGTTACAGTTTAGGTATTAATTGTTATCTTTAATATAATAAATGTGTGCTTCCTCCAGGGAGAAATATTTGTTTACACCTAGTGTGCATATAGCTAAAATAGAATGAATAAATCTACTGAATTATCATGAAAGATAAGAATTTCCCTGTGATGGTAGTTTGTCTCCTTGCTTCAGTAGATTTTCACGTAGCACTTTGATATTTAGCTGGGGAGAAAAAGACTTCAAATCTCATTACACTGTAAGTTTTATAAATCACATATCAGACTTTATTTATAGAATTCAGCAACTAAAACAGAAAGTATTTTAAGGTTTGATATCCAATCAATATAATCAGTCTTTCTTGGAGATTTCTTATATTTCAGAACAGTGAAAAGATTTGGGGAAACATCTTCAAGAGAATAGTTTTATTTTTAAAAGATACTAAAAAGTCTTGGAGCTCCAAGATAGTCCTTGACTGACTGGATACACTGAGGTCTCTGGGTATGGTTCCCAGGCAGTAAAGGAAGGAGAGGCTAGAAAATGGAAGAGGAGACACTAAGATCCCCAAAACTGCCCTACTAGCTTCTGCCAGGAGAACTTTCCATGGTTGAGCACTTCCTTGTCTAACCATTTCTTTTCTCCATCCTTTTAAAAAGCAGGTTTATGCAAACCTGTCTTGTGCATGTGTGCTAGGAGAGATATGTCAAACATAAGCCACTTGAGTGGGTGGTTCAAAGGGTCTTTTTTTTAAATAATGAACTTAATAGGTCAATCAAAGACAAGGTTGAGAATCCCTGATCAGGAGTAGCTTAGACAATAGTGAACATTAAATCTTCATCCTGTCCAATCTGAGATATATTAGAAAAATTTTGAAAAGGCACCCGAGGAAACTGGACTTCCCATATTATGACAAGTTATTATCCCCATATGACAGCTGTGCAGAACACCTCAAAAGAGTTATAAATACATGCCTTTAGGAATATAGTGATTGCTGCTATGGTACTAGTTTGTTAAAGAAGTTTCGATATGTTCCAGAAATCATGCACATTATGCAGAGAAAATCTCTAAGATTTTACTCTTGACATGGGGTTTCTAAATTACAAAATGGACATTTCCCACCCCCCCAATTCACTGCTATTTGAGTAGAAGGCATTCTGTTGAGAAATTACACTGTGCAATAAATTATGATTCGATTTTTTTTCAGAGCTACATTTTCTTATTTATGCTTTAGTCCTTACCCTCTTTCAAAGGTGAAATGAACCATTTGTTAGACTCTAAATAAAGTCCAACTGATAGAAATAACAATGAACATTAAAAATATTTTTATGGTATCAAACAGCTAAAATTGTGAATAATTTCTCTTAAAATCATCCTAATTTCTATTACAGAATGTCCATGCATGATAAAACTGGATTAGAGTATTTTTAGGTTAGAGGACAGCTCCATTTCCCTCCCAACTAGCTCTGTCTGTAGCAATATGTTTCCTTTTGCACTTTTGCCAGATACTGTGCATTCCAATATCAGCAGAACTTTACTTTTTATTTTATTTTCATTTTGTTTGAGTTGGGGTCTCACTCTGTTACCCAGGCTGAAGTGCAGTGGCATATTCACAGCTTACTACAGCCTTGACCTCCTGGGCTCAGGCAATCCTTCTGCCTCAGTCTCCTGAGTAGCTGGGACTACAGGTGTGTGCCATCACACCCAGCTAATTTTTTCTTTCATTTTTTGTAGAGACGAGATATCACTATGTTGGTCAGTCTGGTCTCAACCTCCTAGGCTCAAGCAATCTTCCTGCCTTGGCCTCCCAAAGTGCTGGGATTACAGCGTGAACCACTGTACTCCTCTACCTTGCATTAGTTCCTTCCCTCTCCTAATTAATACCATGCTCTTACATCTTCTCCATTTGTCCTTAACGCCACTTATTTCCACTTTTATATTTTTATATCAGTGTGTCATTGATTCTGAGAAACACTTAATGAATGAATGGCAAATAAGATTTTGTAGATTAAAAAAATTCCCCAATGATTTTGTTTGGGATTGTCATATATTAAAAGGCTGTATATAAGGATATTTAAAATTGTAAGAAAAGTTTATGCAATGATAACTCATCTTTCTTTTATAAAACTGTTCAAAAGTAGTATTTCACCCCAACACTATCAAACATACCTCAGTTGAGGTTATATTTTTCTCACTATTTCAACTAGATTTATTAAGTAGTTTAATACCTACCATTATCAAAGATGTTTCTTTAAAGTGGTACCAACTTTCAGGTTTTAAAAAATGCTTATCTTTTATTTTCAATTTACCAGATTTTGCAGTCACTGCAGTGGTAATGTCAGCAATCTGAAATTAAGGCATAGAAATCCTGTTTTGTGATGTAATAGATAGGGACATTTACAAAGGCTTCATTATGCCCCCTGGGAAAATGAATTAACATGCTAGACCCATCACCCTGCTTTTGGTGTGCCTCACAAAGCTCTTATCGCTTTCATTTCTACTAGATAGTCATAAAATTTTCAAAGGACCGTTTTGTTGATTTTGTCAATTCTTTCAAACTTTGCAATATTAAATCACTATCCTATTTGCATATGAATACCTTATAACAGTATTTCTTTTTAAAGGTATTGTGGTGGTAGCTATCAGTCCTGGGAATTAATCCAAATAACAGCCTCTGAAGATGGCCTTCTTTGGTATCTAATCAAAAGCATCAACACCATGACAGCAGCCCTGCTGGGAATCCTGTCAGATTTCATTTATCTGAACACATTGGATAAGTGAGCCAATAGATAAGTGCTTTGAAACAACCACTTCTCTGTTTGTTTTGGTTTTGTTTTTGTTTTTTTTTAATTGAGTTGCCACAGTGACTTTTGTAATGGAAATATAAACCTGTTAATAAATATTCACTCTGAATATATGATGCAATTTCATCTTACCCTTATTTGGTCATTGTGACTCATCTTCTCAAAGGCCAATTTGAAGTTATATTTCATAGCTTCACAAACCAGCATTGTCCTAAAAAAGAACTCTATTCACCTTCATCATACTTACCAATACCATTTGCTCTCCCTCCAGGTCTTTCCGATTTCTTCTAATAAGCTACAGCAAATGACGTTTCTTTGAGGCCCACATAGAATATTGGCTCAAGGCACAAGATTCTTAACACATTCTGGAGAACTTCTCATCAGAATCTCAAAGGTTACGAAATGTGGCGTGAAACAAATGCCTTTCCTGGCACCAAGAAGACTCATTAAACAACCACTGAACACAGAAGGCAATAGTTTTGGGCAAAACCTCCAACCACAAGATGATTACATTAATCTAGTTGTTGAGGTCTGACACAAGTGCATGAAACAACTAATGGACAAACTGATGCATATAGACAATAGGTAACTTACTAACTTCTTTAGCATTGCTTTCTCATCTTATACATTTGAATTTTGGATTAATTAACTCCAAATTCACCTTCCCCGAGCTCTATCATTTTATGAACATAATCAACCCAAAACTGTGCAACAACACAGATAATCTGCAATGGGTATGAAGAAGAAAAAAATGTTTTGTTTTGTTTTGTTGCTGTTTTTTTAAGGGGAAAACTCAAGAAAGGCTTAACGGGAATTGTGGTATATTAAATAGGATCTTAAAGCATGAGAAGAATTAAGTAAAATGGGACACAAGGGCATTCAAGACTTAAAAACAGTGAAACTCTGATAAATAAGATTGTTTTTCATTTCCCCTCTATTCTAGAAACTTATCTTCCAGTCTACTTAGTAGAAGATGAACCTACATATCTTGAGCGGAAATGTTTTGATTTTTGTAGGACATCTTTCTCTATAGGAAAGTTTTGGATAAGCTAAAACAACTGAAGGTTGAAGATTCATATATTTTAATGGCTCAACATCTTGACCAAGAAGACAGTGAACAAGAAGTGATGAGAAATAATATTTAAGTGCTTAGCATAAGCCCCTCTCCATGTTAGATGCTTTATCTTTCATTCATAAAACTATTCAGATGTAGTATTTCACTCCAACACTATCAAGTATATCTGTGCTTGAGGTTATATTTTCCTCACCATTTCAACATTTAACAGTTAAGGCCACGCGAAACTATGATTTCCATATTTTCTGTCTTGACTCCTTCCATACTAAGAAAATCAAATACCTACAAATAAACTTAGTTATGAATATCCATCAATAACAGTTCCTATCTGTTAAATTCATCTCTAAAGATATCACAGGATTTAGGAGGTCTGGAAAAATGTAGCTTGTCCACTGAAAACCAAAATGGCATATTGCTTCTAATGTTATGCCATACAAAGCGTTCTTATTATTATTATTTGGAAACTTTGTGCTTTCAATGCAAGTAGTATTGAGTCAACATCTATGGCTACAGTATAAATAAACTGACCTAAAAATGTTTCCAAAAAACCTACTTGCAGATATTTGTCACTCAATAGCACTCGCGTATGACTCTGTAACTGGAAAATCCCATTTTGTGAAGCTTTAATGCTCTTTTGCTGTTATAGAGGGCTCACAGTCATGACACTGATATCATTTTTCACACTACCTTCTCACTTTAAGGTATTTTCTAACTTTATGTAGCATCCTAAGTTTTTTTCCAAGAACATTTCTTAAAATAAAACCAGCCAACACTACCATTCTTTGGCTCCTTTTCCCAAATATAAAGACTGATCTGCTTTATAAAGATATATACTTTTATTTTTCATACTCAAGTCTTTCCCCAACTATATTAATTTTTTCTTTCATATATCTTGCATTGTATCTTATCTGTAATACTTTGCTGGGAAAACAGATTACTCAGTAATTTTTTGTTTAATCATAAAAAAGAATCCTAGACTATTAGTGCAGATGAACACAGAAGTCAGCTTGAATTGAGGGTTCCACTGGCCAAATCTGGTACAATTTGAGCATCAAAATAAATAATAGTAAGAGCATATTGCATCCTATGGAATAAGAAGTCCATGAATCCACATTGATATAAACGGATAAAGAAATACATGGGGAGAAGAATGCCAACTAATCATTGTAGAAGGAGTGATGGAATTAGAAAATTGTCACTTGTCAGCCGGGCTCAGTGGCTCAGCCTGTAATCCCACACTTTGGGAGGCTGAGGTGAGTGGATTGCCTGAGCCCATGGGTTGGAGACCTGCCTGGGCAATTTGGCGAGCCCTCATCTCTACAATAAATCAAAAACTTAGCCGGTGTGGTAGTGCGCACCTGTAGTTCCGGCTACATGGAAGGCTGAGGCGGAAGGATCACCGGAGCCCAGCAGGTCAAGGCTGTGGTGGCCGGGAGCGGCACTGCACTCCAGTCTGGGCGACAGAGTGAGAATCCAACGCAAAAAAAAAGAATTGATAATTCTATAATTAGAGAATTGATAACACTCTCATTTTTACAGTTGAGGAAAAGGGGACAGGTTCAGCAAGATTAAAATAATTTGATCAAGACTTTTCAGTTAGTTGATGACAAGAACCTTGGTGTCTTCATTATTTCATACTTTTGAAACTTCTTATCTCATCCATTTAGTAAATATTCACTGACTGCCTCCTGTAAGTGATAACAATTATACAAGAGAAAAAGGTGAATATGGCACTTATTTTTACAGTTTCTCCCTAATGTGCAGAAATAGAAGATAAATAGGAAAAATATATGGGATAAAGCATAACATTATAGTAAGTACATTGGAACAACTTCTATCCCAGGCTCAAAGGGTCAAAAGAGGCTTTCTGGAACGAACAGGGAGGAGAAGGTTTATACCATAAAGACCAGACGACTATTGCAGTTATCCATGCAATGGACAGTGGCAGCTTTGATTTCAGCTTGAAAAATAGTGAGCTTGCTCCAATATTTTGAAAGTAGGCCCTTCTTATTGCCTTTATATAATCAGGATGGGGAGTAAGAATGTGTTTATCTTTGAGAAGTAAATTAACCTTGGCAAGAAAAGATTTCATATTGTGGGAACTGCGACTACAAACCTTAATTATTAAAATGATTCAAAGGATCCCACTGATGGGACAGGCCTCAGTTCTGAGTCTGAAGACCAGTCGTCCTGATCAAGACAGACCATGTTTGCAATGCCAGGGCAGCTATTCCAGCCAGGAATAGTCACAGCTTAATTCAAAATAGAAGAAAATTTCAAAATAAGCCTTCCTGAGACCCAAAAAACTGGAATAGTCTATATATTTGAAGACTTCTCCTTCAATTGCAAAAGCAAGTGCCAAAATATCAGCCAAGCCTTTGATTCCTCTGCCAATTCCAATGAGTTCTATGGTTATGCAGTTGCTCCTGTGCCAAATAATTTTTTTTTTAATTATTATGAGGTCTGAACACTGGCAAGAAATGCAAAAAGGAAAAATAAGATCAAACAATGTGATTGCATTTTTGTTCAAATTCATCCATTACCTAGGCAAGAGAATGCAATTAAGATAGTTTTTTAAAAAGAGTGTGCATTTACATGAAAGAAATCCAAAAATGTTGCTTCTAAAAGAAATCTGCACACAATTTTATTTCTTGTCATAATACATAATGGCAATGAATCCTGAAAGAACCAATATAAGTCTAAAAGTAGATGAAATATTTAAATATTATATATAGCAATAATTGCTTTAAGAAGTCACACTCAAACTTTGTATTTTATGTACATTATAAAAAATGGTTCCAATACTAAACTATGAATAATCTGTGGATTTCTATTCATTTTTTGAATGTTAACCCTTTGTTTTAACATCTTTGTTGTTTGGAAAGTACTTTTTTGTTATCCATTAATTACTTCTTTAAAAATTCCCATTAATAAAATGAAGGCGGTGATCCAAATACAAAATAAAATTAACATTTTATTTTAGATGGATCAAGAAAAGGTTATCAGAATGTAATTGCTATGTTTTTATGCTATAAACTGATTGTAAGACAACTTTCTGGATAGGACAGTTTTGGATGAGAAAGGATAAGCTCAAACAACTGAAGGTTGAAGATTCATATATTTTAATGGCTCAACATCTTGACCAAGAAGACAGTGAACAAGAAATGATGAGAAAGAATATTTAAGTGCTTAGCATGAGCCCCTCTCCATGTTAGGTGCTTTATCTTCTCTGCCTTTCCACACTCAGCTCCACTTATGTAACTGGGACCATGTCTCCTCTGACATGGGTTTCACAGTTTCAAATATACCCAGAATCGTCAGATCACTTTTCTATAGAAAATGGTGCCTTCTTTCTGGGGAAGTATTAGTCATCACCAAAGGCCTAGACTAAAAATGCCCTCTTTGTGTAAACTTCTCTGATTCACCCAAGAAGAATTAATTATTCTCTTCTTTAAGCTTCCATCAAACTTTCTTACTATACTTCTGATTTCGATTTTGTAGGCTCATAGACAAATAACTGCAAAACACCATATTTTAGCTTGCTTTTTTTTATTATGCTGTGAAGCATATCCCAAATGATTATTAAATAGACAAGAAATTACATGTATAAATAATACTGATATGTATATGCTTTATAAGCCCATATTAATTTATAATAATAAATGATTATTCATTACCATGGTGTGCCATGTACACAGTAGGTATAATATAATCTGATATCAAAATATGTGTGATGATTGACTGAACTGGATGGATTAAAAGTGCAAGTGGTATCATAACATGACTATTAATACTATAATGAAATTTTAAAATTTTACATATCTAACAACTAACAGTTCATAGAATTTTATATTTGCATACATATGATTATGTTTAGGAATGATTTAATAAAACTCACTCCTATTATTACATAGGAGAAAAAATTATTGAAAATAAACTTTTCATTAATTAATCTAGCAAGCACTTGTTAATAATCTCTCAGCAGGACACTGTGAAAGGCAAAACCCTGGGAAAACAAACAGGAATAATAATGGCTCTCCTATCCTCAAAAGTGTTCTTATTGGTGGGATAGAGAAGAACAGGAACAAATCAATGCAGTATGGAGGAATTGATGTTAAACGGAGGTGAGTACAATGTATAGTGAGGCTGCAAAGATGACAAGGGCGAACTCTACCTGGGGAAGACAGTGTTGGGTGGAAGTTCACAAGGATAATGAGACAAGAGGGGCACAATAGGAAGAGGGAACAATGTGTACAAAGGCACAGAGAACGGAAAATTCTAGTTCATTTGAGCAACTGCCTGTGGCTAAGAATGACTGAGGCATTGGGCACAAGTGGAGAATATTGGGATATGATATTAGAGAAGCAGACAGAGGTCAGATCTCTATCTAGGAAAGCTCTTTGGGCTGTATCTTTTTTTTTTTTTTTTTTTTTTTTTTTGAGTTGGAGTCTCACTCGGTCGCCCAGACTGGAGTGCAGTGGCCGCTCCCGGCCACCGCAGCCTCGACCTGCTGGGCTCCGGCGGTCCTTCAGCCTCAGCCTTCCAAGTAGCTGGAACTACAGGCGGGCGCTACCACGCCCGGCTAATTTTTTTATTTGTTGTAGAGATGAGGTCTCACCAAGTTGCCCAGGCGGGTCTCGAACCCGCGGGCTCAGGCAATCCACTCACCTCAGCATCCCAAAGGCGCGGGATTACAGGTTGAGCCACCGAGCCCGGCTAGGGCTGTATCTTATGAGGAAGAAGTAGGGACTGAGATAGGGAGCAAGAGGTCATCAGAGAAAAGGCTCTGCTCAGGGTATAAAGGACTGAACCCTTCAGCATGTCTTAGACATCCCATGCACATGTCTCGACACATTCTAAGTATCACATTCTGTAGTTCTGGAAATTGGTTGAAATGCATATGAATTAAAAGGATGATGTTACATATTAAGATTTACGGTTTTTTAACCGAGCTTGGTGGCTCAGCCTGTAATCTCGCGCCTTTGGGAGGCTGAGGTGAGTGGATTGCCTGAGCCCGCGGGTTCGAGACCCGCCTGGGAAGCGAGACCTCATCTCTACAATAAATCAAAAAATCAGCCGGGCATGGTAGCGCGTGCCTGTAATTCTGGCTACTCAGAAGGCTGAGGTGGAAGGATTGCTGGAGCCCAGCAGGTGGAGGCTGCTGTGGCCGGGAGCAGCCACTGCACTCCCGTCTGGGCGACCGAGTGAGACTCCAACTCAAAAAAAAAAAAAACAAAGATTTACGGTTTTTTTATTTAAATTGCTAAGTATCAAAATTGTGGGGGTTTTTTTTTCTGTGAGATCAGCTGATATTTCCATTTTAAAATATTCTGGGTGCAAATAAGATAACATATATAAAAGCACCTAGCACAATATTCAGTATATCATTCCTTTAAAATGACAAACTCCCTTTTCGTCAACTTGAGCTCAATACAGATGGGTTTCGGAGAAATTCCAAGCTTTTCCACAATATTGGTTGACACCGAGATGAGGGAGGCCTTAGGTAAACCAGGTGGCATGTGAAACAACTCATGGGGCTGTTCTGCAGAGGAAGAGTCCTCTGAGGATGAGGGTGTTGATAGACTCCATTTCCCTTGGTGGCAAACTGTCCAGCATGATGTTGGGAACTTCCCTGCTTGGGACAATAGATTGGAGAATATGTCTGCATCAAAGACACAAGAGAGAATGAGAAAGGCAAAGTGCAGAAGGGAATCTGTGTCCTGAAAACATCTTTGTTTTCATTTTTGCAATAAATTTTCTTTTGATAAAAAATAAAAACTAAATAAATTTCCAAATATATACAGAATGCTGATCATGAATGAGATATTATTTTAAGAAAAATAGAGTAGTCAAAAATATACAAGTTACAACTATTATCCCCTAAGATTTCTTACACTGATGTGGAAAGCAGAAATATCATACACACACATACAAACACACACATACACACATATATGGCATACCAGGATAAATATTAGAGTACAGCTACAACTAAGTGATATGAGACAGCATTCAGTAGACAAATCTTAAATACTACTCTGTATCCTATAAGCATCCACAATTTGAATAAAGTAATTCAGGGCTTACTAGACCAGATATAGAGAACAGTTCTGAGGTAACTGTGATATTTGAATTCATCGTAGAGAACTATATAATACACAGGTCAGGAAAATGATATGTTTTCTTCCCATATATACAAATTTTATAAATATTTGTATGAATTAATAAAATAAAACATGATTGCTCTATTATACCACATTTATATTTATATATTACCAGAACTTCTTTGATATTTAAGTAAATTAAAAGAACCTAAGGGAAGAAGATGGTAAACCACCTGTAATTCATTTTTAAAAGTCTCCATACTGCATACAGAAACTGTACTCAACATTTGGAATCAAAATGATTCAATATTCAACATTAATGTTATCAACACAGAAGAAATAGAAAAGAAATTTAAAAGTAGACAAACCCCAAAGAACCTAACTTTTACATTTCCAATTTTGACATGTAATTTTTCAAACCTTACAGTCCTTTAATATAGCTATTTATATTCTATTTCCTTCCTAAATTTAACTATGCTTTCCCCATATGAGACTCAGGATGCTGACCTATAAAACAAAAAGAAATTCCAAAGTATATAGTATGGAAATAATAGAGGTTCTTGATGCACTCAGCTATTACTCAGCTGAAAATAAATTGGTTTTCTTTAAGTAGAACCACTATTTTTAAAGATATTATGAGCCAGGATTTGCCTGTTTTCTTTCCCTGTACCCCTATCCCACAAGAGCTGAACCACGTTTAAGTTGCAGATTCTGGGCTTAATTTCACCCACTGGTGGGAAGAAGAATCATTCTCAGTGCTCTCCAACCTACCTCCAATTTGTTAATTTAGCTGATTGATGTGTTGATTACTCTAAATGGAAATGTTTGGTTTCCAAAAGTTAAGACCCACATCATCATATACTTTGAGAGTTGGGGCCACATCTTTCCTCTCAACATCCTACCTCTGAGAAGTGAAATCTTGCCTGTGGATTCCAGCCCGAGCCTGAGAACCCACTGCTGGGGATAAATATCCCCAATGCAGATGTTCTGCAGGCCTGCCTGCCTGACTGATCTCAGCATGCCATCTGTTCTGGGAGTCCCCATCACCAAACTCAGACTGTCTCTCCAGACATTCTATTTAATCCTTGGAGTTCTGACACCAACTGCTATTCTGCACTACCTCTCATTGCCGGTGACAATGTTGAATTTCACCAGAGCCTTGTGATCCTGGAAAACACTGAAGGTTAAGAAATCCTCCTGTTTGTGTTCTGAGAAATGGCTTACTGCAAAGAGACACATTTCCCCACATAATGTAGACAAGACTGATGGATGCCTTGGTTTACTTATGACGGGACGAGGTGCAGATCCATCCAAATTTCCATGCATGGCCTTATAAATGATAAGCTGATCAACAGAATGAAATGCTTGCTAATCAAACTTTGGTTATGATTCCTTCCTTATCCTAGACCCCTGAACTTTGGCCCATCCTCACTGTGAGCCAACACCCAACCTTCCTTAACAGCCCCTCTGGAGATTAGGCCACCTTCAGAATAAAACATTCTCTCATCTGCTATGTGATTATGCCACCCTTCCGCACCTCACTGGACCTTTTTTTTTTTCATTTTTGTCTGCTGACTAACCCTTAAGACCTGGCAGAGCTCACCATGGGTGTGGTCTCCTATTGCAGACATATTCCTTCTATATAGAGAAGGTGCCCCCAAAATGTATACACATTTTAAGTATGATGCTCACTCAAAAAGAGGCTTTAATCAAAGGAATGCTAGCATCACCATGCAACAGTCAGGACAAAGAAAATGGCAGAAGCACAGTTGAGCAAACATCATACTATACATTGCTACTGTAAAGTAATTCAACTTCAAAACGTAATACATAGATAATATCTTTTTAAGTGGGTATTTTTTTTGGCACCCCATATTAGTCCCTCTCTCTGCTCTTGCAATATTCCTTTCAAATAAAGTCTCTTCTCACGTAAGTCTAATTTTCTTTTTCCTTTGACAGTGGTCAGCAGGTTTTTTTCTTGCCTAACTGAAGTGGCTGAACTTCTTCCTCTTGCATGAAGAAGTTTTGCTCTCTCACTCTCACTAATCATGTCTAGTTATTATGCTCAGATTTGCAAAACCACACCCAGAAGTCACTCCTTAGACCCTGCCAATCTCTCTGAGCTTGCCACAGTTAACATTTAGTCTTTGCACTACAAGTTATTACTATGTAAGCGTCTTATCTAAAAATTTATTGAAATCAAAATATCTTTAATTAGTCAAAAACAGAAAGACAACAAATTGTTTTTTAACGAATATTCTTCCAAGATGCCTATATCTCATTGCTACCAAATTTTCTCTCATCTTACACATCCAGAATAAAAAACTTTTAAGGAATGGATGTTAAGGAATTTGCCAGAAACTCAAAAGCAAGGGAAATAAATAGTATAAGAAAATGTTTAGTACTTGAGAAAAGTTATTGAAAACTAGCCATGCATAGGGGCAGCACCATTTAAATGAAAGGTTGTAAAAGTGTTGAGCCCACAAAGTTCAAGTCAGGTAAATTCAGAGATGCACTTAAAAAAAAAAGGAAAATCACAGTTCTTCCTTCATTTCCTTCTGAAAACACATATTAAATGTAACTCTCTTTGCAGGAAGTTGCTATGCTTCAAATGGCATAGAAAACCAGCTAGGGAGCAATGAGCACCCCTCCTCTGCATGTCTTCTGTGTCCTCAGACAGCCACCACAGGGGCTTGTTTTATTAAGTCACATAAATATGCTCCCACATGTGTATATATACATATACATATGCATATATTTAGCAATCTCCGTATTTTTAAAATAACATTGGTGCTGTATCCTATATGACTAAGTAGGCCAAAAAAAAAAACAAAACATGAGTTGTTCTTTTCTCTCTTGTAATCATAATGAGGCATCCTATTTTGGTCCATTTTGGTGTAGTCAGAAATAATATTTGAGGCTTTTCTCTACTGGGAGGTTTTGGCAATTCTTAAAGGAATGTGTTGGCTCTACCCCTGCACTCTGTTCTTGCTGCTTCTAAAGACTCCTGGCGAGCTGAGAATACTGAGTCGTGCAGCAGGGCTGTGGTGTGATGGCTAAGTGGCCGTGCAATGTTTCATCATCATAAGGGCGCCATTGTAGGGAAGGAATGTGTAGCCTCAGCACTTGGCCTAATGCCGCCTACCCAGAGTGCTCAAATTCCAGCAAGGGATCTGAATGCACCCAAAAAAAAGCAAATGGGAAAGATTAGTAAATACACAATTACCAAGAGAGTTTTGTAGCAAATACACAAAGGAAATGTTCTGTATCCACAATAAATAAATACTACAGGAAGCTAAACTGCATTAAGCAAATAGGTTTTTAGAAACGCAACACATCTCAACAGGTTGACATTCACCTTTTAAAAGAAACATGTCACTCCACTTAAATTATCACTGATTTATCACTTTGATCCATTTTAATGTCTGTTACTTTAAGAATAAATGATATAATGAGGTTAAGTCAAGTCTGATGAAAGTATTTTCCACCCCTGTCAAATACTGTAAATAACTATAAGCATTACAAGCAGTGATTACATGCCAAAATTATGCATACTGCCTAAGATCACAAGTCTTACGTTTTCTGAATACTCATCACCTGTGTCTACAGAAGAGATCTGAAAGACAAAATTATTCCTAAGTCTATCAAACAGAAGACAACATTTTATAATTTAATATTCTTAATACATCCCTATCTATTTTATAATTATTTCTTGAGCACTTACTGCGTACCAACTATTGTGCTAGACTATGACTGTACAAAAAAAAATGAGCAATCTGCAGTTTTACAAGGAAGTTATCAGATCTTTTTCAAATTGGGATCTATAAGCAAGTTTAGGAAGCTTCAAGATTTATATCCAAATATTTGTAAATTATTTTGTAATAAATAATAGAGCATTACGTTATTACCTAATGACTTTAAAACTAATGTGCCTCATAAAGTTCCAAATAAATCTTTGTACAATCAAATAACATTACTCTACATATTGATAAAGTGAAAAAAGAGATATTCTAGGTCATTTTTACATTTAGCCAAATAAACTCTTAATTCCTGTGAATCAGGTAAGTATATAAACATTGCACTTTCTTTAACTTTTATTGACCAGCTGAGGAAATACAAAACAATTTTCTTCTTTCTTTTTATTCTATTTTTAATTTTTCTTTTTTTTTGAGTTGAGGTCTCACTCTGTCACCCAGACCAGAGTACAGTTACACAATAACAGCTCACTGCAGCCTAAAACCACCAGGCTCAAGCAATTCTCTCTCCTCAGCCTCTGGAGTAACTGGGACTTTAGGGGAAAGCACCATGGCCAGCTAATGTTTTAAATTTTTTTGTAAAGACAGGGTCTCCCTATGTTGCCTAGACTACTCTCAAACTCCTGGGCTCAGACAATCTCCTCCCTTCTCCACATTAGCCACCTAAAGTGCTGGGATTAGAGGTATCAGCCATCACACCCAACCAATTTCTTTATCTGAAAGCAAATTATTTTGTTGTGGTTTTGTTTGTTTGTTTTGTTTTATTATAAAGATGTGGGGTATAATTCATGGTTAGGTGCAGGTACCCTTGTTGATGAGGTATGTCTCTCCCTCCCCTAGCAGTTTCTCCCAACTGCCAATCCCACCGCCTTCCTCTGACAGTTTTCCACTACCGCCAATCCCTTTCTTATAGTATTATAATTGTTCAAGGTTCACTTATGAGTGAGAACATATGGTACTCTGTACTTTGTTTCTGTGATAGATCACTGAGTATGATCGACTCTAAATCCATCCAAGTTGCTGCAAAGTTCATGTGTTTGTCCTTATTTATGGCTGCATAATATTCCATTGTGTTTATGTTCCACATTTTTTTTTTTATTCAGTTCAGTTTCGATGGACAACATGGTTGGTTCCATGTTTTTGCTATTGTGAATAGAGCTGCAACGAACATATATGGGCAGATATCTTTCTTGGTAGAATGATGTGAGTTCCTCTGGGTATATTCCCAATAAGGGAATTGCTGGGTCATATGGAAGGTCAATTTCTAGGTCTTTCAGAAATCACCACACTGTCTTCCAAAGAGGTTTCACTGGTTTGCATTCCCACCAGCAGTGTAGAAGTGTTCCTTTTTCCTCACATCCTCACCAGCATCTGTTGTTGTTTTATTGATGATGGCCATTCTTACTGGGGTTAGGTGATATCGCGATACGGTTTTGATTTGCATTTCTCTTATGATGAGTGAGGCTGAGCACTTTTTCATGTGTCTGTTGGCTGCCCGTATATCTTCTTTTGAGAAGTGTCTATTCATGTCTTTTTGTCCACTTTGTAATAGGACTGCTTGTTTTTTTCCTTTTGGCACGTTTGAGTTCCTTGTAGATCCTGGATGTTAGGCCTTTGCCAGATATAATTTTTTTTCAATCAATGAAGAGTTTCTTTCTAGTTAAAGAACAGTTACTGAGTCCCCTAATTGGAACAAGTTCTATTCATCATCTGCATCACCACAGGCCAAACTCCTGCTTATCCCATAAAGCCAGCCCTGAGGCTGGCACAGCAAATGGCTAAAAACATCCTGAGAAAAATAAATACAGTTTTGGTGGGGGTGAAAGATGTTTCTCAGCCTGAAAGAACTGCTAGCTCTTCATTCTTTCCTATTTTATGACAAGACATTAACTAATACCCTTTTATGAAATGAATGCCTTAATGTTAATTACTAAGCAAGTCTTTTATTTGTAATAGAGCTAAGCAATTTAACACCTTCCAGCTACTTTCTAGAATAAATGTAGAATCGTAATTCTTTCAATGCATTGGTGGAAGTACATAAAACCCCCTGGAAATTGTTCATTTTGCTTACATGAAGCTGTTAGCTCAGTTAATTACAAGTCATTGTCTTGCTATTATTTTTTTCCATACGGTTTCTTTCAACATTGCCATTTATTTAGCAAGAACCATACTTGGGTGCAATTAAAAAAAGAAACAATAGTAATTGGAAAGGGCACACTGGAAGTCCCACATGCCTCAGTGCCACACAATCATCTTTTACTTGGCTATAGATACTGTGTCTATAGTACCTGTATGCCTGGGTGCACTGTTCCTTATTGCCCAACATGCATATCATCAGACTATAGACAGAGTCCTGCACCTCAGTCTCTTCTTCCATCAGGTCTTCCTGTTCTTACAACCCATCACACGCCTGAATAGCAATGAATGGATGAAGAAATGAATGAATGAATGAAAACCAAACGAAGAGTTTATATAAGTAAAAGTGAAAACATATGAAATGAGATTTTGGCATCATCATTTTAATCTGATTACGCTAATTTATGAGAGTACTGTGGGTTTCTTGACTGATAATTTAACTAGAGTAATCTTTCTGACAGTGATTTTGTCCATAGACTTTTCAAAAATATGATGTAAGTGGTGTATTTAATGAGAGCAATTGGTAAATACTGAGGAATTTTGGAAGCCAGTTGTTCAATTATTGGTAGCTTGAAATCAGTCATGGCAGGCATTTATTTAAACCATGGAAATCAGCAGATGTTATGTTAGGGTTTTTCTTTTTTCTTTTCTTTCTTTCTTTTTCTTTCCTTTCTTTCTTTTTTTTTTTTGTGTGTTTTTTTTTTGTTTGAGAGACTGTTTTCTAGCCTACCATTGCTAAGTCCTTTACAAAGCTCTGTCAAAAATAATAGAGCATTCTCAATTTTCCTAGTTTCCCAAGTAACCTGCTCATGATGTGCCACTTACATTATCTGTCCTTATTCTTTCATATATGTGTTTTTTGTTTTTTGTTTTATTTTTTGCAAAGACGTTGCTATGTTGCCCAGGCTGGTCTCCAACTCCTGGGCTGAAGTGATCCTCCCACCTTGCCTCCCAAAGTGCTGGGATTACAAGCGTGAGCCACCATGCCTGGCCCAGTGTATGTTTTTATCAACTCATCTTAGAGTTATAAATTTAATATGAGTATTATCCATTTTGTAAATTAGTACTTGTTTTAATAAGTCCCAAAATGATTCTTTTCAGGTATCAATTAATATAGTTGGTAAACATATCATCTTCTTCCTACCTTTACAAGTCATGATTGTATAGCCCTCATTGAAATCCCTCCTGAGTCTGGGTCTTTTCTGGCTGAAAAGTCTATCTTAGACTCCCCCTACATGTCTGTTCTTCCTCTCAGTTCTTTTTAGTCACTCTTTGGAGCTTTTTCAGTTCAGTTTTTCTGAAACATTGCAGCCAGATTCATTTGCACTCATTTGAGGGGAAAACAAAATCTGCCATATAACCACAGAAGAATAATGTCTTTACTCTTTTGTTTTAACTTACAAATAGTGCCCATAGGTCTTAACAAAAATAACAACAGCAAAACAAAACCTAAGTCTTCACAATAAACAGAGATAAAAGGATCAGACTATATCAAAAGAGATTAGTGGTGGAAGTTTATATTAGCTCTGAGCAGCAAAAGAACCTAATTAGATTCTTAATTTCAGATTTGGGGGGGGAAGGTATTAAAAACATTTAATAATTATTTCTTTCTAATTTTCCAGGGAAGTCTATTTTACTTAGAAAGCCTAGAATTAGGCATCTGTTTCAATGTTCTATTTCTTACTATTATCAATGAACTTAAAATCATTCTAGAAAATTAGTATTAACAATATTAGATTTGTCTACTTTATCTTTAAGTAGGTGAGAATTAATATCTATAATATACTTGATTAAGGCAGATGACTAGGGCCAATTAATTCTGTAGTTTGCCTTTATAAGGCTACTTCATAAGTACATAAGCATACTTTTTAAATCGTGTCATTTTTTTCTATACTGCCTTTCTCTTTACAGTACAAAAGAAAAAAAGAAAGAAAATATTTTGGTATCAGTTGGAAAAGGCTCATTTTCATAGTAATATTATCTCATAAACATACTTGTGGTATTTAAAAGTAGCTGCATGATAGGAGAATTTAGTCTTTTTTTAACTTCCAATAATTTTATTCTAATCTTTTAAATATAAACTAAGTGAAATGGCTGAGAAATTTCCAGAGACTCTAATTTAAGCTATATGCTCAAACGCATGTTCAGAAGCAACTGCAACCCTCAAGCAGAAGGTGTTCCCTAACTGAGCAGTGAATAGGTCTCTGTACTATACTGAAAATCAGAGTTTTTTTTCTTTAGTATAAATAAAATCTTTAGTTTTAGGTTATGCCTTTAAGCATAGAAATAACTGACCACAAACTTTGAAGAATTCTCAGTGTAGCATGTACCTCTTGCATAAATGTGACAAGACTTAAGCACACACAGCTAATTATACACAGTATGAATAGAGTCACCAAAAAGTCCAGTTCAGAGTTTCTTAAGTTGTTGTCTATGAAACACTTGTGTTTGACAAAATGTTATAGATAATCTTCCAAAAAGGATATAACATGGAAACAAGTTTGTAAAACTCTGTGTGCCAGAAAGGAAAATACGTCTCAGAACTTCTAATATATTAATATGTTTTTTTAATCACTGAAAGGTTAGAGTATGTAGTGTTTCCAAAACACATTTGAATACTAAACAGTTTTCTCTGAGGATCTTAGTTTTTGAAAGATAATATATTTTCAAGGAATGTTGATTTGAATAGTGGTTATTGTAACAGTTATCTACCAATTTGCTAGCCTGGTTCTTCAATTGCTAAATTCGAGTGATTTAACTTAATTTAGGCATCTTAATATCTGAAGTGCCATCCTATATGTGGTTCCCTACAACTCGTGAACTGAGAAAAAAAAATGTATGATTTTATTGCTTGAGTTTTGACCCTTTCTAAATTGTGGATAAATTATAAGAATTCTGAGCATTCATTTTACCATTTATTTTTCTGTGTGATTAAATAGATCAATATATTTCCCTAAAGGCAAATATTCTATTTCTGACAGTATTTTCTACTTAAAGTATTGCTAAAGACTTTCAGATAAATAAACAGGTCAGAAAAAGCCGAGTTGCTGAAATTGGATCATTTTCCTTGATTTTGTATTCTAACCTACCTTTTCATTTGAAAGAAGAGCTATAGAATGATGCTAAATAAAAAATGACATTCCATAATTATTCCATTTACATTTTCCCAGAACATAAAGAAAACAAAGTCACCTTGTCAAAAAGGCTCGGCATCTTACTAAAATATGTAGAAATCTGTACATGTTGTTATCTAAATATTTACCAACTCTAATAGATGGAGCTGCATTTTGAGCAAGAAATACTTTTGTCATCTTTAGAGAATAGGTGTTGGGCTTCTACAAATTCTGGAGGCTCTTACAAATTGTGCCTCTGTATTTCTATTAGAAGGGCAAACCTGTCAAATGATGTTTGGATTGTGTACACTACCCTGTTCAGGATCATTGTATGAGGCTCATGACTATTTAAGCATTCTTTACCTCAATTGACTCCTTCTAACCAGCAGCAAGTATATTGAATGGTTTGTGATTTGAGCCATTGGAGAAAACATCCCAGGGACTAGAGGGTTCCGTGTGCCCTGCTCTGGATAGCACGTGCCACACCAGCATACTCAGTAAGGAGCATTAACTTACGGATTACTTAAATGTGATGCGGGAGTAGGAGGGATGTGGGGGTGGGGAGGGTGGCTGTTAGGATATGATGCCCAGGGTAGAAATATTTTACACTATATGTCTCAGGAGGGAGAAAAAAAAGGAAGAGTTGCTGAACTGGAAACACAGAGGATGGAGATCAAAACAGAAAAGCAAAAACTAAATTAAAAAAAAATTCCAGTTAGACAATTTAAATAGTTTTTGTAGCAGCTTGACCGATTCCCCTGTTTTTAAAGATGGATACTTAGTGCTGGATTGAAGTGTGACCTAGGCTATTTTGCCCTTTATATATATTTATCTGGATTTTATTTTTCTCCCTGACAAATAGAGTAAATGAATGTCAATATACCCAGGCCAGAATACAAATGCCTTTGCTGAGGGCTTGGTTGTTCTTCAGTTCTTTCTGTTAATATTACCAGAGAATAAGCATCAGAACAAAATTTTCTAGTAATTCTTGTAATCAATTTCCTTGAACATAGTTCATATTATTAATGCTTCCAAAATTCTCTAAAGAAAGGCCATATGAACAACATTTATCAAATGTGGAAGAGGAGGGGTATGCCTAAGAAGCTATTTTGTTGTTACGTTTACACAACAAGAACATGTTTTTTAGATTATATGTTAGGGATTAATAAACATAGTAAACTGTCCTAAAGATGTTTTTATTCACATTTTTTACAAAGTCAATTAACCATATTAAAATATTACTATTACTGTTATTGCTATTGTTTTCCTTAAAATAAATTTTATTGTGCATATTTGAGGCTTACAGCATGATGTTATGGGAAACATAGAGATAGTAAAATGGTCACTATACTCAAGCAAAATAACATCTGTATTATCTCACATAGTTACTTTTTGTGACAAGAGCAGCTAAAATCTATTAACCTTAGAAAAATCCCAAATACCATACAATTCTATTAACTATAGTTCCCATGTTGTACATTAGATCTCAGGACTTGTTCATCCCACATATCTGCTATTTCTTATCCTCTGATCTACATCTTCCCATTTTTCCCTCCTATCCCGACCTGTTTTATTGCTATTTCTTTTTAATTATTACAGATAGCCTAGAAATGACAGCATGGCAGTCACTGAAGTTCCCCATGGCATGGCACATCTTAACATCTACTGTCAAATTCATTACTACTTTATCCCTAATTCTATGCTAAAGCAGGTTATAGTATAAATTATCTATACCTCTACACTAAGCAGTAAACTTGGTTGGATAGACTTTGGTTTCGAAGCTTATTTGGAGCTTATAGCTACTATAAATAGTGTAATCATTTGGAAGCTACTTAAAACCATTTTGGGGCTTGAACTCTGTGTTATCTTGGGTAAATTTAACCTCAAAAAGAGTCAGTATCCTCATCTATAAAAAATACTACATTTTTTTCCACCCTTGAGGATTAAGTGAGATAATACAGATTAAAAGTTTCATCCATAAATGATTCAACAAATGTTAGCTGTCAATTAATATCAATAACAATACCAACAAAATCCAAAATCATCCAAATTGTTTCCCTTTAACACTTCCATCTTATGGTTCTATAAATGTTTATTTTCTTGTATAAGTGATCATGCAATTTATTTCCCCACCTATAATGTTTGCTTTATAGTAGGTTCAGAAAACTTGTTTTTAGTTCAGACTGCACTTCATCTATTATCCGTCAGGACAGCTCACCCATCCTGCCCAGTCCATCCTTATTTCAAAATCCATTCATTTCTATCCTCTCACAATAACCTCAGTAGAATTGAAAACTGAGTGTAAAATGGAAACAAATCCATCTTTGCAGTCTTTGCAGTGACAAAGCGTATATCCCTGAAATAATAATGACCACTGCATAATTAATGAGTAACTATTACATGTTGAGGATTTATAACTCCACTCAAGCAATGAGGAAACTATGATGATATATACTTTGTGGACTAAAATTAACACTGGCTTTGTCTTAAATTTCTGTTCCCACATTCCTTTTGCTCTTTCTTCTTGATTTATTTGATTTCCACCTTGTTGTATACTTTTATGTCTAAAATCTCTCTCATATATATTTATTTCAAATATAGAGGAATTTATTATCAATTAATTACTTGATACTCAGTATGGTTGAGTAACTTGTCTTTTCCATACCACTCAGAGAATACTAAGGACAAGAAGTCAGGGTTGTAGATTTAAACCCAGTTCAGTCTGATTTCCCAGCTCATCTTCTTCCTAGTAGTACCTGTTGCTTCCATGATGACTTTACATGGTACTGCAATGAATCATGTTGACTTAAATATAAATTTTTAGGGCCTGGGATACACTACTTGTATGTTCTGAAGCTTGGAAGTACAGGGCACTTGTTTCTAATTCATGCCTGAAAAAGATGTCAGTCACATCAGTGGCTAGCTCAACTTTCCTATACTCAAAGAACAGGGACAGATTTTAGAAAGTAACTGTCCTCCCAATGATAATAAATTAAAGTGGCTGGGTAGGTGGCTCACACATGTAATCCCAGCACTTTGGGAGACAGACACGAGAGGATTGCTTGAGTCCAGGGGTTCAAGACCAGCCTGGGTAAATTGGCAAGACCTTGTCTCTACAACTAAAAAAAAAAAAGCAATTAGCTGACTGTGGTGGTATATGTCTGTAGCTCCAGCTTCTTGGAAGGCTGAGGCAGAAGGATCACCTGGGCACAGTAGTTGATGGCTGCAGTGACTGTGAACATGCCACTGCACTACAGTCAAAGACGCCAACTCAAAAAAATAAAGAAAAAGAAAATGATAAAAGTGTGTGACTTGGGTGCCTTAGTGTCTGTCAGGGAGCCTTTCCTAAAACATTCTGCTCAAGACAGCTTTGGTCAAAGAACCTCAGAGACGAAAAGGGCTGTCGAATGCAGAAGAGAAAGAACTTGTATAAGTGGACAACCCCAGGAGAATCACTGACTGCATCAAGGAAGCTCAATTGGAAGGACCCAGTAATGAAGTTTTCCAAGAGCTCAGAAAGTTTCCCACAAAAGCAAGAGTCAGTCTCAGACATTTGCCAAAACAAGGGGAAAGGGAACCTTGACTTTGAAGTTGGAGTTGAGCATCCCAGTGGTATGGACATGTTCATTAGAAATATAAGGTAATCCTTTTGACAAAATGATTAAAGGACTTTTGAATAAAACGAGCTGATAAATTAAGATTTTATTTTGGGGTAGGGAAAGAATTAACCCTTAATTATGTTTAGGTGGGCAGTGAACAAGAGGGATGTTGCTTCTGATTGTACTCTGAGTTCTATTCTTTCAACATAAGTACATACCAATTATATTTAACATGAGATGCAGGTACATTTTTATATATTTGATGATATATTATGGGGTAGAGTCTCTAAAATTGGGAGCATGTAGAACCTACAGAACATTCCTTTCAAGTCATTTTAATTCACAGTGATGTGAAGCTAAAGGAGCAGATTGCGAATCTGGAAACTGACCCTAGTTGTACGAGGCTCACAAGGCACACTACTCACCCTACCAAGGCAAGAGATTTCTGGTAACCCACCAACGTATTCAGGCAACAATGGTGACTTCCAACATTAAGAAATCACCAGAAAAAATGCTATTTTAAATGATGCTTTTTACCTTAAGTATTTTTCACTGCATTCTGAAACATATTATATTGCAAGTTAACCTATAGTTCTTGAGAAAGACTTACTGTCCTAGAGTATTTCATGACAATTTCTTTTCCTTTTTAAGGTACATTTGCAGTTGCTAAGGCGACAAATTTCACAGTCATGGCTATCTAGCAATACCATATGTGTATAATGTCAGAATAATTATGTGATAGCTACTGTGAAGCCAAAAATTACGGACATTAGAAATATGGAAAAAAATTGATTATATTGATTATATTGCCGCTACAACCATAATATTAAAGTCTAATTCTCTACTGGGATGTATGCTCCACCATGAGGAAGATCTTATTATATATTATTGTGCCATTCTACCCTGCTGAGTCTAGCACAACTCTGGCACATAGTAGACATACAAAAATATTGATTGAAGGAATAAAGATGTTTCTTTTCAGGAGTATTCAAAAGCAGAATACTTTGAATAAGTCTTAACCAAGGTAGTTCTCTTAGGAAAAGAAAGAAAATGGCTTTAAGAGAACTATAAAAGAAAAATTTTACACTTATAATATTCTCATTCTCCAGGTTTCCAAAGCATTTTGATAATAGCCAAATCATTGGAAATTAGTTGAGTGCCATTTTTTTTTTTTTATTTCCTGGCCCAGTTCCCTCCCCACGTGCCATTTTAATTTTTTATAAATTACTTATTTCTGAAAATCATGCTTTATTAATGACAACACAGAAAAACTATTGTTTTATTTAATAACTTAGCCACTATATCTGAGACCAGGTGATTTAACCTATCTTCTTGGGGCTCAGTTTTTCCATCTCTAATGTAAGTTACTTGGAAGGCTCTGATGTAAGGTAGTATTTTTTTTAATAATTTAGGCATTGTAATTGTTTATATATCTGTGATCAATTTATTATTACCTAGACTTACCAAAATATCTGTTTCATCTTTGTTTTCCAGGTGAGATTAATCTTTGTTTTTCAGCTGAGATGAAACATCAGTACCTTTCATTTCAAAGTTAATGTAATAAAAGGTGACATATATTCAGGAAATTGAATTCTGCAAATTTTTTTTTTTTTTAAGTTGGAGTCTCACTCTGTCACCCAGGCTGATGTGTAGTGGCACACTGATTGCCACTGCAGCCTTTACCAGTTGAGCTCAGGCTATTCTTCCACTTCAGTCTTCCAAGTAGCTAGAACTACAGGCAAATTCCACAAATGTTGATGTCACAGTTCTTGGCAGAGGTTCAGAATTAAAATATTTCTTATGCATTTTTTCTGTATCTGATCCTATACTTCTTTGATATATACTATGCATTTTCAACAAAGCTTTTAAATTTCATTATTTTCCAACTCTGGATTACCTATTTTTGCTTTATGTCCTCAAATATTATCTCAATCCCTCGTTTAAGGACGGTTTTTAATGCAGCAAGCTTAAAAGTGGTTCTACAGTTTGTTTTTGGAAATGTTCACTTCAGCAGGCTGACATTCAACTTTCATAAAAAATATTTAACTTTCTTCAGTTTTCTGTGAAAGCAACCATGCTCAAAGACACACTAGTTTTAATTAATTCTTTACCTACCATTTTCTGGTACACTGTACCAAGTATTATATGGAGGCCCTGATACAGTCCATCTGTTGCTGACATTCTCTGCAATCACTGTGTAATTTTACAAAACAATAGAAATCAAGTTGGTCTGGCATAATAAATTCCTGTTATTTTAGCCCTGTGGATTTTTCTCCTCTGAATACTTACAGATTTATTTTTACTTCATTTTCAAATGGTTGCATAGGGTCACTAGACATCCTTTGATCAGAGCACATTATTCCCCAAGCACTGTTATATCTCCTCAGTCCTTCTGGCTCCTCTCTGAAGGTTATAACTAATTCTGTAAGATTCTGGAATTCAGACATACTCATTATACATTCTTTTTCTGCCTATATCTGATCAACTGTTAAATTAGGTGAACCAGTAATGAAACTAATCTAAAGCATCACCAAAACTAAAATATTATTTGATAAGAAACTTTTCACAGAATTCAAGAGTAGAGTTGTCAATAACCTCACAGGAAAGTGACATTCTGTGATGGGAGTGAGGAAGGAATGAGCTTTGCAAGCTACTGTCTGCTTTGAAATCCCACATCTACTATGAAATCAAGCCACATAACACCTCCTAATTTTTGTCTTCTTAAAGAATGGGGCATAGTAACACCAACTCCTGGTTTTTTGTTTTGTTCTGTTTTTTTCTTGGAGTCAGGGTCTCAATCTATCCGTCAGTAGCACAATCATGGCTCACCACAACCTGGATCTCCTGGGTACAGGCAACCTTCCCTCTCAGTCTCCTGAGTAGCTGGAACTACACGTGCCCACCACCATGCCTGGCTAACTTTTTAAAAAAATTTTTAGAGAGGTGGTCTCCCTATGTTGTCTAGGCTGATCTTGAACTTCTGGGTTCAAGCAATCTTCCTATCTCAACCTTCCAAAGTGCTGCGATTACAGGCATGAGCCACCGTGCCCAGCCATACCAACTTTTTAAAGTGATGTGAAGACTAGGTAAAATATTTAAAGAAAATTTCACAGAAAGTTATGTTTATCATGGAGGATTAAACATATATTTTTTATCTCCTCTGCCTTCCCAAAACTTGAAATAACAAGGGAATAAAACTGTATAAATCCTAGAAGGGCAAAGAGTGTGGAAGTGGGAGATAACTGTAGAGGAAAGATAGGTGATGGGTGTTATCTGCTCTACACAACCCCCTCTTCTACTCTGTTAGTGCACGAGTGGAGGAGGAAGTAGGAGGGATGAAAGAAAAGAAGCGATAACTCCTAATTTTGAGCAATTTGAAATAAATTAATAAGGAGAACATAGAAACCAAAGTAAATGAAAATCTGAAATAAATTTTAATTCCAGGAAAAAAGATAAAGGTGCTCCCCCCAAAATGAAATATAATCAAAATACAAAATGATTTAATCTTATGCAATGTTTATAGAAATATCATGCCAACATTTACTACAGATTTTTATCTGAAAAAGATTTTTAATTATATGTGACTTTTATAATATATGAGAGCTAAACTCTAATCAATTATTCAAGAAAGACAACTTTTAAAAATTACGCATTTATTTATTAATTTTTTTAGAGATAAGATCTTTCTATATTGCCCAGGCTGGAGTACAGTGGCTATTCACAGGCAACAATCACCACGCATTGCAGCCTCTAACTTCTTGGTCTCAAGTGATCTTTCTGCCTCAGTTGTCTGAACAGCTGAGTCTGAAGGCAACTGTCACTACACTTGGCAGAAAGCCAATTTTTAAAAATAGTGTAAGTTGTGTGGTTTTTTTGTAGTTGTAGTGTTGCCATTCTGTGTTTTGTTTTCTGTATATAAAGATAATACTAACAGAAATCTCAGAGTTGGAGGGAACCTCTTTGTGGAGGTAGGGGTGGAACAGTTACTACTTATTTGCATTATAATCCTTACAGAACTGTTTTTCTTTTAAATTATGCATCAATTACTTTGAAAAAATATTTTAATAAAAGGATCTAGCAGATGCATGATAGTCACTCTGAATTATTCTTCAATATCTATTAGTTCCTAATAAATATCATTTGGTTAGGCTATCATTAAATTAATAAAATTAAGTTAAAAATGTAGAGCAACATAAAATAGGTAGAATTAATTATCCTTTAACTCAAGCCCTAACACAGATTCTCGTGAAATTAAAATGTCAAGTTGTCTCTCAATGTATAATTTACTTTCTTTTTTTTTTTTTGAGTTGGAGTCTCACTCTGTCACCCAGACTGGAGTGCATTGGCCGCTCCCAGCCACCACAGCCTCTACCTGCTGGGCTCCGGCGATCCTTCCGCCTCAGCCTTCCTAGTAGCCGGAACTACAGGCGCGCGCTACCACGCCCAGCTAGTTTTTGATTTATTGCAGAGATGAGGTCTCGTTGCTCAGGCAGCGAGCCGCAGGCTCGGGCAATCCACTCACCTCAGCCTCCCAAAGGCGCAGGATTACAGGTTGAGCCACCGAGCCCGGCTATAATTTACTTTTGATGGACTGAAAACTAGAACTTGGCCGGGTGTGGTGGCTCAGCCTGTAATCCCAGCACTTTGGGAGGCCGAGGTGAGAGGATTGCCTGGCCCGGGGCTTCAAGACCAGCCTGGGCAACTTGGTGAGAGCTCATCTCTACAATAAAAATCATACACATACAAAAACAAAAACAAAAACAAAAAAACACCAGCTGGGCATGGTGGCACGCATATGTAGTTTAAGCTACTTGAAAAGCTGAGGTGAAAGCATTGCTTAATCCCAGCAGGTTGCGTCTGTGGTGGCTGTGATCATGCCACTGCACTTCAGCCTGGGTGACAAGAATGAGATTCCAACTCAAAAAAAAAAGAACTCAATATTCAACAAACTTGGTCAAGATAATTTTGAAATTATCTCATAATAGTTAGATCTAAGAGAATATAAATTATTCACAATATACTTTTTAATTATCCAAATAGTATGCTTAATATTAATATTGTTGGCAGACACTAGTGTAAGACTTGAGCCATCTAAAACTCTGGAAGCCAGAATCTACCTTATGCTCTATATTCCTTAGCCTGCAACCTACCCTCATCCCTCACAAAAAAATAGAAAAAGAAAAAAGTGAGTTACTTTTGCAATCTTCCTTTTGAGGTTGGACAGTGTAATATCTATTATGTAGAATACTTAAGCAAAAACTTCTAGAGGTGGTTGGCTCACAGCTAGATAGACAGAGGAACAGAAGGTCCAGGTGGAATCCCTAGAGAAGAAAGGTTGTTGGGAGGGACAGAGTGAATATTCTTTGGGGGATGCTTTGGTATGTGAGAAAGACATGCTGAGGAACATGCATTAATTTTTTTCATGTACTATGTATTATAAGCACTTATCTCTGAATCTTCTAGATAAATTTTATAATATGTACATTATTCTTTAATTCATGGTGGAATTGAGCTTGTTTTTCTGGGATTGAGCTTAGAGGGTTTTTTCTTTTCTTTTCTTTTCTTTTTTTTGAGTTGGAGTCTCACTCTGTCGCCCAGACTGGAGTGCAGTAGCACGCTTATGACCACTGCAGTCTCGATCTGTGGGCTCCAGTGATCCTTCCACCTCAGCCTTCCAAGTAGCTGGAACTACAGGCATGCACCACCATGCCCGGCTAACTTTTTGATTTATTGTAGAGATGCGGTCTCGCCAAGTTGCCCAGGCTGGTCTCAAACCCATGGGCTCAGGCAATCCTTTCACCTTGGCCTCCCAAAGTGCTGGGATTATAGGCATGAGCCACCTGAGTTTAGAATTATAAGTAGGGAAATCAAAAATTCCAGTTTTGTCCTGCAGTCCAAATTCATATTTGTGGTCTTTTCATTCTCAGAAGGAATCTGAGTTAGACAATTATAACATTTCTTGTACCAAAGGCAAGGAACAGAGATGAGGCAGCTTATAAAAGATTATGCGAAAAAACTTAGTTAATTCTTTACAGTAAAAAATATTTCTAAAATAAAATATGCACATTGATGTCTTTTAAATAAAGTGAAAAATTCACCTTCTCTTGGATGACATAAATCAATAATTGGGGCAACAATTGTTGGTATAAGTTGAGCATTTGATGAGCCTTAAATTGCTTCAGGACACCAGGTTGAGTAGCTCATTGATTGTTAATGAACATTATTTTGAAAAAAAGAGATGTCTTGATGTCAGCTTATTTTTACTCATTTGCTGCCTTCACATAAAAGTGAGTTAAGTGTGCAGCTGTGTGACTTCCTGGGTATTATAGCATGACTGTATTTCTCCATAATTAATTAGCAAATCAAAGGTTGAAGTCGTCTTTTCTGGAGTCATAGAAATTGCAAGGCCATGTGCTCCCTGTTGTCCTAACTATCCTCTGTCTAGTTATCATCAATTATTTTTTATTGATTAATACAACCACTGAATCTGCTGCATTCTTGAGTCTCACTTATCCTATGGTTAATAGGTGTGAAAACAGAAGATGCATCACCCTTTCAAGAGTTTGTCAGGTGATACTGATATGTGTTCTCCAAGCAAGACTGGATGCTTGACTTATAACTGAATTTCAGACACAAGCTAATGCAAAAACTCGATGTTGGTTGCCATAATAAGATTAAATTCCAACATGTTAACTGCCAGGGAAGAGGATAGTGAAAGAATCATATTACCACTTGCCCCTCACGCTGTCATGGTCATCAAAAAAACTGACGGAGAAGGCCAAAAGAGAAGCAAGAACAGGAAATAAAATTGCACCAGCCCTGAAACCAGTGGAATAAAACCAACCACATATCACAGATATAGTACTGTGTGAACCAAAGCAAAGAAAATCACAGGACACTGCACACAATTCACCTTTCTGAGAAAACAGGTGCAATGCAGCAGAAAGCAAAATTCCCTGTTTTGATGAAGCAGTTGCTCAGGGCGGGGGTTGCTCCCTACCCTGAAGGTCAGAGGCTCTGGAAGTTAGACTGTAATGGGAAGAAGCCATTATTTCTGACTTTTCATTGTTAGCCAAACAATAAATTAATTGTGGTGATGTTTGAAGAATAATTCCTGCTCCAATAAGAGATGAGATCTGAAAGGGAAAGAGACAAGACTGAAACTTGACGAGTAACTGATTGTCAGTTGGAGGGTGGATAGATACATGGTACAAAAAACTTAGGAGACAGAAAGTTTAACTTGACTTCTCATCGATGTGCCCACCAGACAGGACTGTCAATCCAATTTTGTGGGCCTATACTACCAGTGTGACTGTTGCAAATTACTTGAATTTAAAAGTACCAAAACATACCAAAACCACACACAAAAAAAAAACCCACCCACACACAAAAACTCCTACAGTCCCTACTGTTTGTATTTTCCCAGGCTCCTGAGGCTCTGACAGAAAAACCTGATACGTTCTCGCCAACCCCTCGGCTTTAAGAACGGGACTTTAAATGCAAATTAAAACAATGAAATATCACTTTTCACTTACATCATTGCTAAAATAGAAAACATGGATAATGGCCAGCTTTAATGAGGTTGAGGGAAACAGGCACTCTTAAAAACTGCTGGTAGGACTACAAATGGGGGAGAAAAACCTTCCTGGAGGGCAATTTGACAATCTGTTTCAAAATTTCAAATGCATATTCACTGACCCAGCAATTATATTTCTAAAAATACACACTAATAATCAGACAAATGTTCAAAGAGACAGTATAAAGATATTCTATTGATAATAAAGAATAACTAGAAACTAAAAAAATATGCACTGATACTGATCTGGAAACCTTATGGGATACTATGCAAAGAAGTAGAGTGTAGTCATTAAAAATAATTGTATGTGCCTATAGTTAGATGGAAAAAGTTGGCAGTGTGTTGACAAATTTGAAAGGCAAGATATTAAATAGCCACCTGTGCAAAATATTCATTAAGAAAAAGTCTGAAAGACTCCACACCAAAATGTATGTAGTAGCTATCCTGGCTTGTGAATTTATGAGTGATTTTCACTTTCCTCTTTACAAAATTATTCAGTGTCTGGATATTTTATAAGGAAGATATTTTGCTTTTCATTGTTAACTAAATCATATATAATATTCACATTTTATATATGGTTTTTAAATGATTTGCACTTTCCTTCATTTGGTGTTAACTCACAAAATCAGATTTTTACATATCATCAGATGAATAAATATTTTGAAAATCCCACTGACATGCAAGAAGTTTGTTTAAAAGTATCACATGATCTTTCTGAACAGTAGCATTCATTTAATTATCTGTTTGCATTTTGTCCATTACTTTATAAAACAGTGGGAATCAGTAACAAACATACTAATAAATTTGATACAATGAATGATTTTTGCAAAGTTGAGAAAAAATCAAATTGTCAGCTATACTAATAAATAAAATATAAAGTCACAGTCAGACTTGTGTTGGGCTTTAAAAAGTCAGTTATTTGATGGATGAATTAACTGACCTCTACTTCTTTAATGAGAAGCTTCCCTTCTCAAAATTCTAGGGCCATAGAGTGTGCTGATCACAGGTAAAGCCATGTGACCTCACTCCATTCTCTGGGGCCCGCACACATCTACCCCTCCCCCACTCACACACAGAGTTTATTGGAACAAGTTTCAATTGTGCTGAGAGTCTCTTTCCCAAGGATTTGGAATCAGAGAAAAGCAATTGAAGTTGGTCCCTGTTGATGCCTGAGTTGAACAAATATGTTGACATTTTGGAGGACTTTTTCTACCTGGACCCCAAAAGAAAAAGAAGCAGAGATGAGAAAAAATTGTATACACAGAAAGAAAGATGCTGACTTATTTTGTTTTCCCCAAGTTTTCTCACCAGGCATAACTATACTTCCAGCTTGGTTTCTGGAAGATAATATATATTTGTTTTTATAAATTCTCCTTTGATTTAAGCTAAGATTGTGGGGTTTTTTTGTTTTGGTTTGGTTTTTACTATTTTCGGTTGATTGATATATGGTGGACAATTAAATAGTCCCCAGTGAGCCTTGTTTTCTAGTACCCACACTATGTGTAATACATTCTCCTTGAGTGTGGACTCAACTTACTAGCTAGCTTGCTGCTAATTAATAGAGTATGGCAGAAGTGATTGGGCACTAAATGATGAGCTGATTGGCTTCTGTCTCATGTTCTCTCTTCCTCACTCTGTCTCTCTCTCATACACACAAACACACACACACACACACACACACACACACACACACACACACACTCATTCACACTGCTGAGGGACATTGGAGAATGGAGACTATGCAGAGGAGTATTGAGTATCCCAACCAACAATCAACACCCACTGCCAACCATGTGAACGAGCTTCTTGTAAGCAGACCCTCCAGTCAAGGCTTCAGTTGAGGCAGCCCCCTAGCTAACAGTTTGACTACAGAAGAGACTTAAGCCAGAACCATCCTGTTAAGTGATTCAAAATCCTGACCAACATAAACTGAGAAATAATAAGTGTTCTCTGTTCAAGCCGCTCAAATTGGGAATGATTTTACATGCTGCAATAGATTACAAATACATAATCCCTTATTGAAATAATTCTATGTTTTATTGTGAAAGAAATGTTCAAAAATAATGTCAGTGAAAAGCTTAAAATATAACATGAAAAATGGAGACTAAAATTTTTAAGCTCTAAATAATAATTTTGTACTTATTAGCTCTCTGAGAAAAAAATATCTTTACAATGTAGAAATCTGGACACATTTTCACAAAAACTGCATTATTTTTAAAGTAGAGAAATACATACAACTATTTTTACTTTTGAAGTTATGTGTGTGTATATATATACACACACATATATAATAAGCCAAATATATCATGAAATTGCTTTTTAATATTTCAGATTAAGGAAAATACTGATCCCTAGGAACAGTATCAATGAGACTTACGCACTGAATAAATATATTGAATTAATAAATCAATGAATGAATAAATTCTCTAACAATAACCCTACTTTTTTCAGCTCAATAAATTTTCATCAACAGACAAGCTTTACTATCCCCAGGAACTCTTGGTTCCAACAAAAACATTAGAACTTGTTAATCCATGTGTAGACCACATACAGTAACCTGATTCAATAGCCTTTAAAACTGTGGTTAAGGAAAGGTTTAAAGTAAAGACAAGTATCGAAAAATAATAAAGTGGGTTTTTCTATTATTTTGATTTTCTTTTGAGATAATCACTTTTCTGGGGTTTGTTTGTTTGTTAAAAACCAAGGTGTTCTGGGGTAGCTCGAAAGTGACATGACTTCTAATAATAAAAATGTAAAGCTGTTAGAAACGTACTTCATAATTGCTGAATCACAGAAATCACGTAGATTGGAAGAATAAAGGAAGGCAAGAATACTGAAAACATGACGAGATAAAGGTCAAAAATATATATCAAAAAAAAGAATAAGTGAAAATTTTAGGCTTAGAATAAGCCTCAAATGGTGCAGGATACTTAAGAAATATACAAGGTGGAAAATCAACAGGAAATAAAAAATGTCCTGGGGAAAGAAAGTATTAGAATAACCAAAGCCTAGTACTAAAAATCCAGACACTGAGTAAAAGCAGATCTTGCAAGTTCCAAGCCACAGATGTCAAAACAGGTAACAGCAACATATTATGAAACATGCTAGGAGAACAATAAAAAATAGTTATCTTTTCACTAATTTGAGAAAATGAGATGGCATTGGGGATGTGGGTGGGGAGGCTAAAAGTCACACTCATTTGAGATAACTTTAGTGCTTTAAAAAATATATTTAACTTATCACTCAATAATTTTATTGAAGTTCCTCCAATATACAGAGGGTACCCAAAAATGTATACACACTTTACGAAAGGAAAAAATGGAATTAAAATTGTAATATTTAATATATACCAATAACAAACAATAAATACAAGTCACCTTTGACTTCTGCAATTACAAGAGGTGCTCAAAGTGGTTACCATCAGCATCCAGACACTTCTGATTATGATGAACTACTGCTTGAGCAACAATGACCAAAGTGTCCACATGTCATTTTAATTTCTTCCCAAAGTACTGCCAGTGTAGCCAGTTTGCTATGGTACACCATATCCTTGAAGTTCTCCCATAGGTAGAACACACAATTATGTTGGTCCACCGTTCCATTCAATTTAAACTGTGCTTCATCAGACCAAACCATTTTCCCCACAAACTCCTCATCCTCCCATGCCATGTTTTGGAACCACCCACTATACTACCCCCTTCGATCAGGATTGTCTTCGTTCAGTGCATGCAATAACCTTGGAAATTTTCCATTTTAAGAATGCTTGTTCTGTTAACTCCTATTTCAGTTGTACATTGTTTATTACACTTCCATGGGGAGTGTGTAAACTATTCCAACACCGTAGCAGAAGCAGCAGGACTTTTTGCTGTGAGAGGCATCCCATAACTTCCCTAGTGCACATCACACACAGTACCATGTGTCTCAAACTTACCATGAATGCATGCAATTGTTAGACTTGTTAGAAGTTCTGTTGTACTGCCACAATATTCTCGAATTTCAAATACCACTTCAAAATGGTCTTGCACTCTTCCAACAATAACCATGCTTCCTCCATTTTTCTTTTCTTTTCTTTTTTTTTTTTTTTTTTTGAGTTGGCATCTGACTTTGTCTCCCAGACTGGAGTGCAGTGGCATGCTCCCAGCCACCACAACCTTGACCTGCTGGGCTCCGGCGATCCTTCTTCCTCAGTCTTCCAAGTAGATTTACAGAACTACAGACGCACACTACCACACCCAGCTAATTTATTTATTTATTTATTGTAGAGATGAAGTCTTGCCAAGTTGCACAGGTGGGTCTCAAACCTGTGGCTCAGGCAATCCACTGGCTTTGGCCTCCCAAAGTGCTGGGATTACAGGCTGAGCCACCAAGCCCGGCCTATTTTTCTTTGTCCCACCTGTCGCATGGTGCCGCTACCATTCATTTGATTAACACCATCTTTTGAGCGAACATCATACTACACATTGCTACCATAGTTCAATTCAACTTCAAAAAGTAATACAGAGATAACATCTTTTAAAATGTTTGGCATCCCCTGTATGTATATGCGTGTATATATATCTTATTCACAAACAATTCTTTCTTGTTTAGGATATTAATTTAGAACACTAGTATTGTCTGTAAGTCCTGAGAACCTATATAAAATATACTGACTAATCTCTTGACTCCTCTAATGATTCTCAGGCAAAGACAATTCACGGTAGATGCTGTCAACAACCTCATTATTTCAGCCTCCCAGGTGGAGGAAAGTGATTTTATAAATTGAGTCCTGTTTTGTACTCCCCAATCTTCAAGTAAATAAATGGTATTATGAAACTGTAGAATAGTACAAAGTTTTACTTGATAGCCCATCAATAACTCAACTAAAGCTTCTCATCTGAACCAAAGAACACGGAAATGTATTTGAGAGACTACTTTCTCAATACTTCCAGGATTAGTATATAATTAGTAAATTTCTAGCTGTATAGGAGATAAATGAATCCATTACATACAACGCATGGCTCAGGTCATCAGGGATTAATTCTCCTGCAGATCCAGGTGTATGAATGGCATGAAAATAAACATAAAATTTTTGAACTGCTGCAACCAAAATAAATATCTAATATATTATGCATAAGAAATACATTGAATTTCATGTTGAAGCCAAAGTGGAATTTACACCTCTTGTTTAAAGCCAGATCATTATAAAACTAACTTCATCATTTCAGTAATGGGAGCATACCAAACAGCTTTCCAAATACAGAGATACAGTTCAGGGTCTGTATTAGTCAGCTTTCACTCGAATTGCTCACAAAATCACAGTGGCTTTAAGCAACAAAGGTGTATTTTTCACTCACAATACCTGCGAGCTATGGGTTAACTGCTGCTTGGTTCCTTGTGTCACTTCATTGACAGAGCCACACCAAAGCAGCAGCCTCCATTTGAAATATACTGGTCTCTAAAGAGAAGCAAAGATGGGACCACACATTTTTTTTTCCCCCTCAGCCTAGGTACACATCACTGTCATCGGCCAGATTGTCCCATGCACAAGGCTCACAGGGAAAGGTGGAAAGTAGACATCTCCCCTATAGAGGCTCTCCAGCGAGGGTATGTGCGTAGGAATAGACTCTCATACAGACAGCGTGCACATATGTTAGCAAATAATACAATCTGTCATAGAGTCAGAAAAATCAGAAAGCCATAATATCATGCCTTGCCTGAGTTACAAGTAAATAGTAACGAACATTATGTAAGAAAGACTAGAGGAAGCAACCATCCTTCAAAAACCATTTGAAGAGGTCCTTGAATTTAAAGTTGAACTCAAGCAATTACAAACAAAAGCAGAATATTTTGTAATTAAACTGAGACTGCCAGTCAAGACTCTAGTGCCCAACATTTATATACTGCCAGAATTTGTATAAATAAGTATAGTCTCTCTGAAGAACGTAAGAGATAGGTTAATGGATACAAAATTACAACTAGATAGGAGGAATAAACTCTAGTGTTCTGTAGCACTCTAGGGTGAAATTAATTAACAAAAATATAGTGTATATTTTCAAAGAGCTAGAAGATTGGATTTTGAATGTTCCCAACACAAATACATGATAAATATTTGAGGTTTTATATATATATGCTAATTATGATTGGATCATTACACACTGTATGCATGTATCAAAATATCACACTCTATCCCATAAATATGTATAATTATTATGTGTCAATTAAAATAATAAAGACAATATTCTTATCTTGACCCAACAATTCAAATTTTTGAAATTTTCTCTAGATAATAAAAAAGTAACACAACAGATGTATTCACAAGTAAGTTCAATACAGCAATGTTTATAAAACGAGTCAACTGGAAACAATGTCACAACTGAGCCATAAGTTTGGTTTAAAAATGATGGCATATTCATAAGAATATAATTCTCTGCAGACATAAAAATGACACACAAGAATATGTAATGCCTTTTAAATATATTTATGACACATAATATAATTGAACATGATGCAAAAGTGACTTTACAGTATAAACCTTGTTTGGAGAAAATGTGTATATTTTTATGCATAAAGAAAAGATTATGAAGATAAATATCAAAATATTTAAAATGATTATTTCTAGATGGCATATTTATAGGTAACTATGATCTTCTGTGTTTTACTGTAATTTTCAAGGAAACATAAATTACTTTAAAATGAGTTATGTATAGAAATGCAGACTGTATAAGACCAGAAAGACTGAGATCTTATTTTGGTCTAGTGGCTTTAGATTATCACCTGTGAAAATAATCACCCTAAACCTTGGGGGATTTGACTGCTTGTCACCTGTTCTAAGAGGTGACTCATTAAGACTAGCGAAGAAAAGACTCATTTTACCTGTCTATTGAAATCATTCTTGATAAAGAATACACTTAGAAAAGATATATCTGAAAAGCTACTCAGTTCCTGACTGCCATTGTTTACTATTTTTCACCTATTTTCTATCACCTTCCCAGTTTGAAATGACAAAACCATTCTTTTAAAAATGTTCATATCGGCCGGGCTCGGTGGCTTAGCCTGTAATCCCGCGCTTTGAGAGGCCGAGGTGAGTGGATTGCCTGAGCCCACAGGTTCGAGACTCGCCTGGGCAACTTGGCAAGACCTCATCTCTACAGTTAAAAAAAAAATTTGCTGGGTGTGGTACCGCGCGCCTGTAGTTCCAGTTATTTGGAATGCTGAGGTGGAAGGATCACCGGAGCCCAGCAGGTTGAAGCTGCAGTGGCTGGCAGCGGCCACTGCACTCCAGTCTGGGTGACAGAGTGAGACTCCAACTCAAAAAAAAAAAAAAAAAAGTAATAAATAAAAATGTTCATATTTTAGTAAAGTATATTTCCTCAAAGTTCCTGTCTTTGCAGTACATACTAATTTAAAGAAAGGAACTCTCAACTATTTTTTTCAGCATCATTCATTTAATAAATGAGCAGAGAACTTAAAATTTAGATATTTCTAAATGTTCCTGAATGATTCCCTTGAAATGATACAGAAACAGAAAAAAACCTGATCAGTTCTACCAGTTAAGACCACATGTTAATTATAATAGAACAACAGTAACAACAAAAATGTGGAGTTACTACAACCTATGGATTCTACAATTCCTGTTTTAAGCCTTTGCGGCTTATAATATTCAGGCCCAGGAGGCTACACCCTAGGCTGATGTCTTGGGTCTACTAGGTTTACAATCCTGGAACAGATGGACACTTTTGTCTCTTCCTCCAAAACAACACACAGACACATACATATGCACAGGCAGACACAGACACACATTCATGAATCCTGCATGAGACCTTTAAACTACCATTAACAGATTACTGTGGCCCTAGCACTACTTGGAGCATTTTATTCCTTCATTGGGAGAGCTATGCTAATGAAAAAGCCCCTATCTGGAATATGCCACTCAATCTAGCCCCCTTTCTATAAACAAATATACAAATGAAACAAAATACCCATTTTTACTATAAAGGTAACATAGAAAATATCTGGCCATGTTGTTCCTCCCTTTGTCTTCCCTACTACTTTCATTCCAGGCTTCTTTCAATGTATCTTATTTTTTTTCTTCATTTTTTATCAAGTTTTTCTAATTTACTGCAAACAACAACAACAAAAAAGGTGACAATGTGCAGTCCTTACACGTCAAATAATCCTCTTCCTCCTCCTATCCCATGCCAGGCTTCTATTTCCGTTCATCCTCTGTCACCCTTTCTCCCAGGTACTAAAGGCCAAAACCACCACCCCAACTCTTTCCAATTTTCCTGAGTATTTGTGGAAAATGGGGTCCCAAGATGGCTGTTCTTCACATAGCTGATATTTTTGTGCATTTCTTATGTGCATATAGCAATAACTACAAAATTATAGCTGTAGCTTTGATATATACTTTGGTTAAAAAGACTTCCTCAATATTTAATCTACAAGGAGCATGGTGTGATTTAATATTTTTATGAGTAGTATGAAGAAAAAATATTACTATTTTATGCTAAAGCCTACCAAAGCATATTCAGAATACTAAGGAAGGGTCATAATTCTTCTTGTTTAGACATTCATTTGGAACTTACAATTCATTTAGAATTCATAATTCATGTGGAAAATGAAGAATGGGGCTCTTAGGGAATGGTCTAAAAAATAAAAGTAAAGTTGTTTAGGATTTCCCAGGGACAACGGCTTTGGAGATGGACAATGAGGGTCATATATACAAAATGCTTTTATAGCAAGTTAATTTCACTTAGCCTAACAACCTCAAGTTTCATCCATCTTGTAGCATGTATCAGAATCTCCTTTTTAAGACTGAATAATATTCCATTTTATATTTATACTACATTTTGTATATATGACCCTCATCTTTCATCTGCAAAGTTTTCCTCCCTGGGATATCCTAAACAACTTTACTTTTATTCTTTAGACCATTTGGGGACACGAAGAGCAATGAGGAAAGATCTGGAGAAAGACCCTACAAATATGAAGTGAACTCTGAGCCCAAGGAGGGTTATAATCAGTCTGTGATAAAGTAATGACAGTGTGATATTGTGAAATATATGTTTGGTCTTCACCCCCATTTCCTATTTTCTGATCTACAACTCCTAAAGTCATGGACTTTGCAGCAAATTGAATGGAGCTGGAGACCATCATAGCTAGTGATCTATCACAAAAACAAAGAACTGAATACCAAATATTCTCACTCATAAGTGGGACCTGAACATTAATCACATAAGCACAAGGGAGGGATTGGTAGTCGATGGACACTGCCAGGGAAGTGAGAGGAGGGAGCGCATAGCATCACAAAGGATACCTGGTTCTTTATATATATATATATAATCTTAAAGATATGGGGTGCAAATCAGGAGGGTACCTGGCACTAAACCCTAAGTGAGGGCCAGTTGGAGCTCCAAACTTCACCCGTATGAAGCCTGCTTGTGAAACTAATGCTGACTTGTACCCACATATCTGTAATAAAAAGAAAAACATTTAACTGTGGTTATGTTATATGTATAAATAATATAACACCGTCTTAGACATTTTTGTTTTGTTTTGTTTCTTTTTTTTTTTTTTTTTTTTTGAGTTGGAGTCTCACTAGGTCGCCCAGACTGGAGTGCAGTGGCCGTTCCCAGCCACCGCAGCCTCGACCTGCTGGGCTCGGCAATCCTTCCACCTCAGCCTTCCGAGTAGCCGGAATTACAGGCGCGCACTACCATGCCTGGCTGATTTTTTGATTTATTGTAGAGATGAGGTCTCGCTGCCCAGGTGGGTCTCAAACCTGCGGGCTCAGGCAATCCACTCACCTCAGCCTCCCAAAGGCACGGGATTACAGGCTGAGCCACCGAGCTGGGCTTATTTTGTTTTGTGACAGGGTCTTTCTATGTTGCCCAGGCTGGAGTGCGGTGACACGATCATAGCTCACTGCAGCCTCTAAGTCCTAGACTCCAGTGATCCTCTTGCCCCAGTCTCCTGAGTAGCTGGGACTTTAGGTTTGCACCACCACGTCCAGATTTTTTTTTTTTTTCTGTTTTTCTTTTAGAGACTGAATCTCGCTTTGTTGCCCAGGTTGAACTTGAGCACTTGGCCTCAAGTGATCCTCCCACCTCGACCTCCCAAAGTTCTGGGATTAAAGGCATGAACAACTGTGCCCAACTCATCTTAGCCATTTTTTTATTTTTTTATTTTTTTGAATTGGAGTCTCACTCTGTCACCCAGACTAGAGTGCAGTGGCATGCTCCCGACCTGCTGGGCTCTGGTGATCCTTCCGCCTCAGCCTTCCAAGTAGCTGAAACTATAGGCGTGTGCTACCATACCTGGCTAATTTTTGATTTATTGTAGAGATGAGGTCTCGCCAAGTTGCCCAGGCGGGTCTCAAACCTTAGGGCTCAGGCAATCCACTCACCTCAGCCTCCCAAAGCGCGGGATTACAGGCTGAGCCACCAAGTCCAGCTCATTTTAGTCATTTTTAAGTTTACAGTCGGAAGGCTTAAGTACATTCACATTCAGAACTCTTTTCATCTTGCAAAACTGAAACTCTATCTTTTTAACCCATTAATCTCTGTGAATTTGACTATTCTAGATACCTCATGTAGGTAGAATCATACAGTACCTGTCTTTTTGTAGAAAGCTAATTTCACTTAGCCTGACAACCTTAGTTTCATCCATCTTGTAGCATGTGTCAGAACCTCCTTTTTAAGGCTGAATAATATTCCATTTTATATTTATACTACATTTTGTATATATTTCATTTATTGACAGACATCTAGGTTGCTTCCACCTTTTGGCTACTGTGAATGATGCTGCTATGAACATGAGTATGAGATGAGAATTTTAAATAGGAGTCAGTCCATTACCACAGGTGGACCCAGAGACACAACCTATTCCCCAGAAGGGTCAACTCTGAAAGAAGGAAAATAGCCACGTGAGCTATATATTCAACATTTTTTTTGTTTTCTACAACCATCACCAAACTTGTCTAAGCTCTGTAGAAAACATATTATCATGTGTAAATTACATATTAAAGCAGACATCTCCACTTAAATGCTCAATAGCCATCTCAGATCTAACATGCCAAAAGTAGTCTTCTGATCATTCCCTGAATCTAGTTGCCACTGGTGCTCTGCTCTTATAAGTTGAAGGCAAGAGCATTTTCCCAGTTACTTAGGCCAAAAGGCATTATGTCACCTTCTACTCATCCGTTTCTTTGCCAAAAATCCCAAGTATTACACCGTTATGTTATATCCTCATTGCAGCCACTTCCACTAGTCAAAAACATCATCCTGTCTTACTTGGATCATTGCAGTGGTCTCCTACTTGTCTGCTTGTCACTGTTCTTGCCCCTAATCTGTTTATTCTCAACACAAGAGGTGGAGACGTCCTTCTCAGTCTTAAGTCAAATCATAATACTCCTCTGCTCAGTCCTTCAACAGTCTCTCTCTTTGGGTAAGATCCAAAGACCTTGCAATGGCTTCTCAATCCTTGAGTGATCTGGATTCCTGTTCCCTTTCTTACCTCCTCCACTCTCTGTCCTCCTCACATGGGTCACACCACACTGATCTCTCTTCAGTTCCTTGAATATGCCCACCTACCACACAACATTACACCACTAACCCTAAAAGCTCTCCCCCAGATCATCACGGCTCCCTTTTACACCTCCCTTTATGTCACCTTTTCTATAAGGTCTTTCCTAGACAATTATATTTAAAATTGCAATTTCCTCATTCCCTGAAACATTCCCTCTCTCTCTTTCCTGCTTTATTTTTCTCCATTGCACTCACACCACTCATTACATTACTCATTTTTCTTATTTTTCTTAAATATGGTCTATTGTGCACCATCAGGATGTAAGTGTCATAAGGGCTAGGAATTTTTTTTTCTTTTGCCTACTGCTGCATCCTTAAGCAGTGAGCAGTATCTTGTACCTAGTAGATGCTTAATAGATTTTTGTTGAATGAATTAAATTTGTATGAATGAATGAATACAAGGATGAAGGAATTAAAGCACAGACTAAAGTTTTTTGGGGGAAAGAGAACTCAGCAAAAATGTTGTAAAAAGTGGAAACCAACAAGTGCCAACTAAGATTCTTGCATTTTATTCAGTTGACAAAATATAAATAGGTCATGTCAAAAAGTTGACAATTAAAAGTTATAATTCAAGAAAAAGAAACTGTTTTGACTATATGATTGTAGAGATTTACTGTCAACAGAATCATTTGCTTAAAGAATTTTAATCTTATACCATCAACAAAGCTTGTGTGTAATGAAGGCATTTATAATATTTTGTGTGTTTCATCTTATCAACTTACAAGAGCAAAGGTTTTTTTTTAGACCTAGTAATATGGTAAACAAATGAATCAAGACATGCCCCAAACTTTTATACTAATCAGTAAACTAAAGAGAGATGACGAAATAAGTAACCAGAAAATTTTTTAACTAGCCAAAATCTTCTGACCTGCACCTGTTCCAGCTGTCACCCAAAGGAATATTTTCAATGGAGTCATTGGGGAAAATGGCAATTAAGTTTTGCTAAGTGGATCCTTGTCTTTATCAAAAGCTACTTGTAAATTATTTTCAGGGATAACCATACATCCATTTGCTACAAGATACATGGATATATATTGTTTTATGACTCAGTTCTATGTTTCCAAAGTGTTTGGATGCACAGATAATGCAAGAAAGAGCCTTCACTCTACAACTTTTCACACTTCGTAAGACATTCACCTTTGAAATCACACACTCATTCTAGAATGGTGTTGTACTTTTTATGAGAGTTAGGAAAATCCTGGCTTTCTCAAATGGATTATATCCAGGACTCCTTTATGTAATTCTTTAAGCATGCCACATTTATGTTTTCCTCCTCTTATTATCTCTGTAATCTTTTAATTATTAATTAGGTTTTTATAGCATCTTATCTCTAAAGAGTTCAAAATAGTGTATGGTGAGTTCTTAGCAGTGAAATCTTATAAACACCTAAGCATTTATGTTACAACAGCAAGGCAACCATTAATCCAGAAAAGGTCTACATAACTGAGAGGGGGGAAAGGAAGATAAAAGAGGAGAAAGAAAAGTGGTAAGAGTGGGTAGTAGTAAATCTGTATAAAGAAACTGATTCCTTTAAAATATTCTTTTAAAATCATTTCATGATCAGTTATATTTCCTATGTATGCTATGAATAGGACTGCAGAAAGATGACAAAGGAACTGAGGACTTTTTGTTATATATGAGGGAGGAGCATCCCACCCCAAAACCTGGAATTTATTTATTAAAAATTCTGCATTTATTCTTACACTTTTAAACTTCAGTCACCTTCAAAGTACTCTCCATTTCATGCAATATATCTATTGAGACTTTTTTCCACTGCTCAAAACAAAGTTTTGAACTCATCAACTTTGATGCCTTTTAGTGCTCCTGCCATTTTTTGTTTTACATCTTCCACATCAGCAAAACATTTCCCTTTGAGGTGTTTTTCCATTGGGGAAACAAAAGAAAGTTGCTCCCAATGAGATTGGAAGAATAGGGAGGGTGGGGCATGGGACATGCCATTTTTCCCAAAAACTATTGAACACTTAGCATGGTGTGGGCAGGTTTTTCATGTATATCACCCATCGTGAAATGGGCAAACAGGTTGAAAGAATCTCCAAAAAAAAAATCACTGAAGCCAAACACAGCCTCTCACAACAATGCTAGCTGGTACACTGATTCCAGTGGGTTTGTCGAACACTTACTTATCGGGGGTAGCCTATACTACAAAGGGGATTTGCCCACCAAAAACTAATTTGCTTTTAGGGGGTTCCCCTCATATGTAAGCTTACACAGACTTCTATACGTAACAATTCTTACTCAGGATCATTTTTGAAGAGCTACATCTATGTGACTTGTCACTGGCTTACACATATGTAACATTTGCCGCTTGTCAGCCACTGTTCTAAGCACTTGACAATCATTAACACACTGAATCTACAAACATCTTATGAGGTAGTCACTATTATTAGTCTCATTTCAGAGCTGAGGAAACTAAGACACAGCTACTAAGTGGGAGATCCAAAGTTCAGCCTCAAGGCTGTCTCGATCAGAAGCCACACTGTTTACCACTATACTAAGCTGCATTTATATACACTCTTAGGCCAGAAGATATAAATACTGGAATCCTCTTAATTGACTTTCTTTTATTCTCTATTTTTTCTTTTCTTTTCTTTTTTACTTTGTTGGTTTTTTCTCTTCATTCCATCTTGAAGTTATAATAAAAATACTTAATAAGCTTGCTGACAATTATTTTTCAAAGAAAAAGGTATACTAGCCATCACTTAACTAGACATCCTAAAGTAAATTAATGTTAAAGGCAATTAATGTTAATTTATTTGGTTACAGTTATTTTTAACTGTATATTTTTGGACTGTTGATCTTGAGGATTTTTTTTAACTCTGAAAAATGGCTTCATTATTTACAGCAATTTTCTCCTCAGTAAGTAAAACATGATGAATAGAGGTTTAGGGAAATAGTATACTAAGTTTCATTCATTGTTTAGAGGAAATTTTAACTTCACACACACGGTGTCTTAGCTGGGGCTGCTATACCAAGGGACCATAGACAGGGTAGGTTATAAACAACAAAAATTTATTTCTCACAGTTCTGGAGGCTTGAAGGCTGGGCTCAGGATGCCAGAAGGATTAGGCTGATGAGGGCCCTCTCCAGGTTGCACACTGCCTACGTCTCCTGGTGTCCTCACATAGCAGAAAGATAACAAAAGAACGCTCCAGACTTTCTTTTGTAACAGCACAAATCTCATTCATGAGGCTCCACCCTGATGACCTAATTATCTCCCAAAGGTTCCACCTTTTAATATCACCAAACTGGGGGTTAGTATTTCAAAATATCAATTTTAGAGGGACACGAACTCTGAGTCCATTGCACATGGTTCACCACATCTAATTTAAATATCTGCATTATCTTGTGAAGAGTAAGCTATTTAATCCAATCACAGATATTTGTTTCTAATTTTAAAAATTGCATCTAAGTATCTAAACTATGTGGTCATGGAAAACAACTAAATGACAGAGTTCAGCTGGATAACTGAGAGGTTAATCCTTCAAAATAAGATTTAGATGACAACTGAACAATTTTCTGTCAATGTAAGTAACTGATGATCAGTAATTAAATTTATCCATGTGCAGACTGAAATGGTTTTGCCATAAATAATATTATACACCTGCTCTCTGACCTACCTTGTGCATGCCTGAGATGTAAATTTTGCTGGTCTCTTAAACTTCCATCCATTACTTTCCCACTCCCACTCAATGACACCTTTGATCTTGAGCTTCAGGTTAATTTATCCAGTCAGTCCTTCTATCACTTATACAACAAGTACTCATTAGTACTTCCTCTTCCCCCACAGAAATAAAGACAAAAGGGAAAAAAGCAGGATCTCTCAGCTTTGAATAAATCACATCTAATAGAAAAATGAACAACTTTCCACATCTGCCTAGTCAGTAGCCTCTCGGAGACCATTCTGTTACTTTAACTAAAATTGTTTCTCGTGACCCAGTATCTAAACTGTTTTCTTATTCAACAGACTGCAGTATTTGGCACTCCATTTTAAACTAGAGACCCTAGAGCATGTGTGCCTGGAATCCAGGCAACCTTGTTTTTGACCTTTTTATCTTAACTCTCTTTCAAAAACAACTGAAAAAGTGTTGTATACAGAATAGATATTCGCTTTTATTTGGATTAAATTGTAAAAAAATACAAAATATCTATGATTCACTTAATCCTACAAAAAAGAGATACTGTTATGTGATCCTGTGAAATGTTTTAAAGAAGTGAAAATGACAGAGTTGAGGTAAGTTGGCGGCTGTTTGTATTCTGGCACTCGAAGCGTTAAATTGATTATCCGTATATTATTTAGACTAACAAGAAAATTATATGGTACTCTGAAATATAGAGAATTAAGAACAATAAAACAACAGCAACAACAACAGAACCAATTTTGCCTAAATGAAAGATAAGGAGAAAGACCTTAAATGCTTCCTTGTAGGAACTGACTCTCTGAATACAGATATAATCTGCTACCTACTCTTTTAATTGAAAAAAGATAAAGCGGTCTTGGAGGTAATTAGTTTTCCTGAATTATAACTATTAACAAAGTGTATTTTAAAAGCTTAAAGTAAAAAAAAAAAAAAGATTGTGCAGGTAAAAGAATACAACATCAATTCCCAGCAGAGTTACTCAGACAGAAAAAAGTACGTCTTACTTGAGAAGCTAAAACAGATCTAGAAACATAAATACCCTTTTCCATCTAAAATGTTTTATTGCATTTTGTTTAATTTTATTAGGCATAGGAGATAATGTGTTGATCTCATGATGGTGGAAGCACCAACTGAAGGGACATCAGTCCTTCAGGGACCCAGTGCTCTGATAATCACTCTAAGTCTAAAAGCTCTTTTTAGCTGGAGATCAAAGTAGCTATCACGTAGAAGTTCAATTAAGTTCAGCTTTCTCTATAGCAATAATCTTTATTCCTACGAGTTAGAAGTTCTTCTGATTTCACTTTGAATAATTTTTGCCTCTTAATCTTGTTAGTATGTGAACTCTTGATCCTCTTTCTTTCTGTATAAGGCAAATATCAAGCCTATTGTAGTAGGTGGTTGGTTTACTTGCAATATGAGATTTTGTGTGTGACAAATATTATATCATGTTCTTAACTGTAGGAACTCCTAGTAAAACCTTCACTTCGTCTCATCTAAAATCATGAACAATTGTATATTCATTCTCTACCTAGTTGTTTTCACCTAAATGTCTTGTAACCTATGTTCAAAGAGGTCACTTATGCCAAATGAAAAAGGAAAAAAAGATCTTGAATCCTTTGCAGATTCTTTGTGCCAGTACAGAGAACTTATATCTTGAAAATTTTCTTGATATTTCTCTGTAAAAAAACACCAACTGCTACACAAAGCAAGGTATAAAAGCCTGTTAAGCAAAACAGCACTATTCAACATTATCTTTTACTTCGTTTAAAAGAAAAATCACTTTTGCTACAAGTTTTTCAAATGGTAGAAATCTCATGTTTCATCTACATGACTGGTGAGAAAAAATGGAGACTGGAAGTCAGAAAATTAAGCAAATCATTTAACCCTCTAAGTCCTCAGAATATCATTTTGTAAAATATTAAAATAATATCTAAACTTTATTCTCCCAATGTGTGTGCTCAATTTCATTTGTACTAATGAAATAGCAAAGAAATTCTATCAGCTCTCAAAGAAGCACCTGTCACTGACAAATACACTTGTTCTTGGAATCTACTTTTAAATTCTTCCTGGAATAGAATTTTACCTTTAGCAAAATGTGTAAAAGCATCTTCACTGTGTGCTTTAATGCTTCATGAATCCATGATTTAGCAAAAGTGGATACTTTTAAAGAAATACCACAAACAAAATCTTATTTGAATTCTTCACAGCAGTGTATAAATGGACAGTTTTATTGCTAAGATGTCCTCGTGAAGAGTAAAAGAATCACTTATTGCTAAAAACTGATTATTAGTAGTTGAAATTAAATAAGTCATTACGAAGTTTCGTTTTAGACTTTATTCTCAGGGTTATTTTTATAACAACACTGTGGTGACTTACTCATTACAACATTCAAAAATAGAAATGTTCAACTTATTTATTGTCATTGTAGTTGAAGACTGTGTGCAGCCTCAAGAAAAAAGCAGTAAATCCAGGATTTAAAGCCCAGATTTGCCACCACAAGCCTGACTTATTATTTGTATGACCTCTAGCAATTTTTTATTGTAGTAAAAAGCATATAACATGAAATTCATCAATCTAGTCATTATAAGTGGACAACAGAGTAGTTTTAAGTATATTCACATTATTGTGAGACAGATCTCTAGCTTTTACAAATCTGAAATTCTTTACCCAACTGAGCAATTTTTAACTTGTCTCATTTTTCTTATCTATTAAACATAAGAGGATAGCATTATTTAATGTTTCTGGGGTGACTAAATGAGGCAGCTTCCATAAAGCAAATAACACAGCACCTGGCATATACCTAGGACTCACTAAATGGAGGGAATTATTACATGAGTTTCTTTAATTGCACACTAAATAGACTAAATAGAGAAGTGCCTACTATATTACAATAAATAGAGCATGTCTTCACAAGAAACTATGTAAATAAAAGCAGTTAAAATGTATTTTTAAAAACTCATTTTCATGATATACCTGAAGATTCATCTGAGAATGATTCCAGATAGAGCACAGAATATTCCTTAATTTCCCTGTTATGTACATTTGTAATGGTGGTTAGGCAGTCTGTAAATGACATTCATATTATTTCTCAGACCCAACTTCTTCATGAGATACTTTATTTAAGTATACTTTCCAGTGTACACTTCAATTAAAAGTCATCATTGATCGCAATGCATGTTCCACAAATAGATCTAATCTAATGCATGTCAGTGCAAAAGTGCAAAACGTCATGGGAAAGCCTTGGTAGACACGATTTAGTACAATGTTGTCTTAATCCTAAAAGGTCTAGTAGAGGGATTAGCAAAACGCACTAGTAAATAAGCATCTATGTCAAGTAGATGTTATAAAAGAACATAAAGCAAGTTCTTTCATTGTGCAAACATACGGCAACTTATGCACCCATTCTTCTGTCAATTGAGTTGAATGTTTGGGTTGGTGCCATGATTTTGCTATTACAGATAGTATTGCCACGGACATTGTATAATTCTCTAGGAGCAAGACAAAGACAAAACAAAATCCTCAGAATTTGCCATATTATTACTCTTTCATTGACAAAGGTAAAAAAAAAAAGCAGATATGATACAGTTGATGAAAATACATCAGGAAACTTTATGTAATGTAAATATACCTATATAAACCAGAACATGTAAGAATTTCTCTTGGAATTTTTGGGTTGAAGTTAAGTGAATGTTTAACTCTGTCAGATGATGCCGACTTGTTTTCTCAAGTGATTGTACCATTTTACACCTCTCCCCTACAAGTATATGAACAATCCTATTTATCCACATGCCCTCCAACTCTTGGTACAAACAGAATTCTTAATTGTGGACAATTGAGAAGTATAAGACTGTACTTCATTTTGGTCTCCATTTGCATTTCCTCGACTACGACTAACAACCAATTGCTTTTTTTTTTTTTTTTTTTTGAGTTGGAGTTTCACTCTGTCACCCAGCTGGAGTGCAGGGACATACTCACAACCACCCCAGTGTCGATATGCTGGGCTATGGCAATCCTTCGCCTCAGCTTTCCAAGTAGCCGGGATGACAGGTGCGCACTACCACACCTGGCTAATTTTTTATTTATTGTAGAGACAAGGTCTCACAAACTTGCCCAGGGTGGTCTTAAACCTGAGGGTTCAGGCAAACCACTCGCCTCAGTGCTAGGATTACAGACTGAACCACCGATCCCAACCAATTACTTTTTTAAAAATTAAAATTCTGGAGAGGAAGCATAGAAAAGGGAACACTTCTACATTGTTGGTGGGAGTGTATATTAGTACAACCTCTGTGGAAAACAGTGTGGTAATTTCTAAAAGATCTAAAAATTGACCTTCCACATGTTCCAGCAATCCCCCTACTGGGAATATATGCAGAGAAACTCTAATCATTCTACACATGTACACATGTTTATGGTAGCACTATTCACATGTTTATGGTAGCACTATTCACAATAGCAAAAACATGGAACCAACCGTGCTGCCCATCAAAAGAGGATTGGATTTTTAAAAATGTAGTACATATATACAATGGAATATTACACAGCCATAAAAAAGAACAAAATCATGAACTTCATAGCAACCTGAATGGAATTAGAATTTATAATACTGAGTGATCTCTCACAGAAATGAAGAGCTGAGTATCACATGTTCTCATTCATAAGTGAACCTTGAACCACTACCATAATACTATCAGAAAAGGATTGACAGTAGCAGGAAACTGCAGGGAGGGGCAGGGAGGTGGGATTGACAGTAGTTGATATCTGCCTGGGGAAGGAGGGGCACACCTCATCAACAGGGGTACCTGCACAGTGAATATTTCCATACCTAGCCCTGTCTTGTACCCCACAATTTTAAAATTAAAATAGAAAAAAAATGTGTTACATATACATGATAGAATATCATGCAGCCATAAAGAAGGACAAAATTATGAACTTTGCAGCAACTTGGATGGATTTAGTCTATCATACTCAGTGATCTATCACAGAAACAAAGAACTGAGTACCACATGTTCTCACACATCAGTGGTACATGAACACAGCTTCACTAATCATCAGAGAAATGCAAATCAAAACCACATTGAGATGCCACCTAACCCTAGAAAGAATGGTCATCATTAATAAAACAAGCATAACAGATGCTGGTGAGGATGTGGAGAAAAAGGAATGCTTCTACACTGCTGGTGGGAATGCAAACTAGTGCAACCTCTTTGGAAGACAGTGTGGCGATTTCTGAAAGAACTACAAATTGACCTTCCATATGACCCAGCAATCTTTCTACTGGGAATATACCCAGAGGAACTCAAATCATTCTACAAAAAAGATACCTGCACATGCATGTTTGTTGTAGTTCTATTCACAATAGCGAAAACATGAAACCAACCATGCTGCCCATTGAAGCTGGACTGATAAAAAAAAAAATGTGGTACATATACACAATGGAATATTACGCAGCCATAAAGAAGGACAAACATATGGACTTCACAGTAACTTGGATGGATTTAGAGTCTATCATACTCAGTGATCTATCACAAAAACAAAGCACAGAGTGCCATATGTTCTCACTTATTTGTGGACCTTGAGCAATTATCATAATACTCTGAGAAAGGGATTGGCAGTGTAGAAAACTGTTAGGGAAGGTGGTGGTTGGATTGGCAGTTGAGGAAAACTTCCAGGGTGGGGGAAAGGGCACACCTCCTCATAATGAACATTTGTATACCTAACCCTGAATTGTACCTGATATCTTTAAAATAAAATGTTTAAAAAATCAGAATAAGGAGTTTATAATTACTAAATTATATGATTTATATAAACTTTGAAAAGAATTTAAACAAAATGATAAAATTCTATAATTGTAGATAAAACATTCTCTTATTCATAATGTAATGAACATTTATGCTTTCTAAGTGAAAATTCTTACCCAACAAACTCAAAGCTGAATTAGATAGGCTTAGTAATTTAAAACTAAAAGGCTTTAACCTTGCCTGCCTTCTATCCTGCAGCATGAAGGATACTCTCTAGTGAAGTGTTACTAGAACCTTTACCCATAAAATTTTATTACATTTCCTTTGTTTTAATTTCACATGCAACATGTTATATTTTCAATCTTAAAGACATTGAGTTTGGGTGTGGTGGCTCACACTTGTTATCTCAGCACATTGGGAGGCCAAGGCAGGAGAATTAAGTCCAGGAGTTTGAGACCAGCCTGGGTAACATAGTGAAACCTCATCTCTACAAACAGCAAAAAGAATGATGGTACATTCCTGTAGTCCCAGCTTCTTGGGAGACTGAGGCAGGAGGATTGTTTGAGCCCAGTAGGTCGAGCCTGCAGTAAGTTGTGAATATGTCACTGCACTCCAACTTGGGCAACATAATGAAACACCAACAAATAAATAAATAATAAAATATAAATAAAAAGACATTAATCTTTTATTCAGGGAAAGACTTTATGCATCTATAAATATTTGTCACTTGATGGCAAAAAGTCTAATTGAAAAGTTTTAAAGAATGTTTATGTTTAAGAAGCACAGTACTGTATATGAATATACCAAGATTTTCTTCAAAAATTAACTTTTAAACATATTAGCTTTATTCTCAAAGGACCATATAAATTTGTAAGTAATATTTCAAAGAAGAATAATTATGATCTAACTTACCTTAGTGGACAATTTAAAGCAAATAATTGAGAAAACATACTTGTAAGACTTAACAAGTACAAAACAGTTTTCTCCTAACAAGGGAACAGAATAAACAAGCCTTATCAAAAGAAACTACATATTAACATCTCTTTATTATTTGGGAGCCTTTCTCGAGGGAGTACAGTGGAGTTAATGATTTTACTTTCCATGCCTGGCAAACTCAAAGATCTCAGAAAACTTTATTAAATAGAATATCAGCCATAGTTGAAACCAAATGGCAATGCAGAACTGTGAACGTGTCTTTAGAATAAAGGGACCCCAATATGACAAATACAGGGACTTCAGTATGACTCAGATAGTCAAAATCATGTCATGAGATAGCAGGGCAGGGAACACTCCTCTCATACGAGCTAATGGATTAGAAAGAGGAGCCAAGACTGAAGGTGGGCTAAAACACGTTCTACGAAAAGGAGCTAAAACCTGACCTCAGCAGGTATAGCATGGCCGAGAGACCAAGATTAGTGCCATTCCAGAGTTTATTATTTGAATTATGTTATGCTATTATATATCATTTTGCTTTATCCACAAATGTTGATAATACTAATAATTTGATAAGGAAGATTATAGATGTTTATTGTACAAGAAAGTTATTATACATGATCTTTTTAAAAAAGTGATAAATGAAGACATTTGCAATAACTTTCATAGGTTCATAGGCCAACTAATTAAAAAAATAAGAAACCGATGCAAGAGCGAAGGTTAATATTCAAAGCAAGTCAAAGATATAAAATGTATAATGAGCAAACACCAGTGATCCAAATTTAGGGAAAGATCTGACAGAATATATCACTTTGTTCTCTGCCTAAGACAGAGATGAAGCATTACCACGTGTAAGTGACCAGCTTGTTTTGGTTATTCTCTGAGTCACCCTGATATCTGTCTATGTAGTCCTTTCCTGTGTGGAAGCCCTCTGGCTTCCATCACATATGAGGGGGAAACCCCTTCTCAAAAAAAACGGAATTATTTTTTGGAGGACAGGCCCCTTGTAGTACACTTGAAATTTGTTCCTCCAGATCAAATGGTCAACCAAAGTTTTTATCTGGAAGTTTGGAGATGGTTGCATCACAATTTGAAGAAGGAACATTCTAAGTTGTGGCAATCAGGTGATTGGTTCTTCCACCATCACAAAACACTTACCTATATACTGCACTGAGTGTTCAGTAGGTTTTGACCAAAAATGTCATGACCCCTGTATCCCACCCTCCCTATTCACCTGATCCAGCCCCAGCAACATTTTTTTTGTTGTTTTCCCAGATGAAAAAAGTCCTCATAGGGAAACGTTTTGCCAATGTGGAAGAGGTGAAACAAAAAAAGTGGCAGAAGCACTAAAAGGCATCAAAATGGTCAGGTTCAAAAACTGTTTTGAGCAGTAGCAAAAGTGTCTTGACAGGTATATCGCATCAAACGATGAGTACTTTAAAGGTGATTGAAGTTTAAACATGTAAGAAACAAATTCAATTTTTTTTTTGGAGTTAGAGTCTCACTCTGTCGCCCAGACTGGAGTGCAGTGGCCATTCCCGGCCACCGCAGCCTCGACCTGCTGGGCTCCGGCGATCCTTCCGCCTCAGCCTTCCAAGTAGCCGGAATTACAGGCATGCGCTACCATGCCCGGCTGATTTTTTTTTTTTTTTTTTTTTTTAGATTTATTGTAGAGACGAGGTCTCGCTGCCCAGGCGGGTCTCGAACTCACGGCCTCAGGCAATCCACTCACCTCAGCCTCCCAAAGGCGCAGGATTACAGGCTGAGCCACTGAGCTCGGCTCAAATACAAATTTTTATAAATAAATTGTTTGGGCAGCCCCCTCGTGTTCCCTCCCAACGTGAGAGCTTTTCTGCCCTCTCCATAAATCTTGTTTTCTCAAAAATAAAAAATAAATAAATTCCTCTTTTTGTTCTTTTGCTTTTGTTGTTTGTTTCCCCTCTACTTGTGGAAGCTGTGAAACTCCCTGCTTCAGCCTAAAGTTAAGTCTCCCTATATACCCAGCACAGCCATTGCCCTTTAGGTCTCACCACTTGCTATGATCTCTGCCTGTGTGCCGTACTCAGAACCTAACCTTGCTGGGTGCTCCACATAAACTCCCCACTGCATTCCCTGCCACTGCCCCAGGACACTTCCCTTTCTGAATCTAGGGAAATCTCTTTTTTCCTGTAAAGCACTTGTTTCCTCAGTAACACCACCATGACACCCTTCACAGCCATTTTTCATGTTGAAGCTTTAACCAAAGTCTGGAAAAGTTATTGACTCAGACAGTTTCTGCATTCTACATAGCCCAAATTCCTAAGGTAACAATTATGTAGGCTGATCAGGGTAGGTATGAATTGCAGGGAAGGAAAAAATAGAAGCAAGCAAATAAAGTTTCCACAGATAATAATTTACTCTTGAAAATAAAGAAAGCTTTATAACCAATAAATGTTTCTTATTTTTAATCAAGAGATAGCATATTAATGCCAAACACAGTGAAGTCAATTTAGAAAATATAATAAACAATTGTAGATGTTGTCTTGACATTTGTATACATCGTGAGACTTTCTTCAAGTTATGAACCTTATGAAACACACTAATAAACTACAATCTATGTCCATGGGCATAAAATAATAAAGAGTTGTTTTGCTGAAATGATACCTTCAGAAGAAAAAATGTCTAAAAGAATACACTTTAGCAGTCTTGAGATCCCATTTAAATAATTATCCTGTTTAAGTAAAGATTTTTTATACTATTATTGTAATGTGGGCCAAATAATAAAACAGCGAAAGATCATCTCATTTTATTTTTTTTAATATAGAGGGAATAAGAAAAAACAGATTACAAATTTTGTCTTTTTTAGTATTATTCCACAGTACTTCACAGTTTTGACATAATACTGCATATGATGTGCGATCAGAAATGACCCCAAAGCAAGCATTAAAGGGTTTTCATGATCTCAAGATGTTCTGGTAACTATAAACCAGGAAACCCAAAATGACAAGTAATTTTTATTGTTTCAGTAATGTGAACAGTTTTCAGTTCATGCTGGGAAGTGCATTATTTCACATTCTAAATAGTACAAAGTGTGTACATATTCATTGGTTTTGGATGTAATTTATAGCTGAGAGAAAAAATGAGTGCTAGTTCAGTGTAGTCCCCCAAAAAATGTGACAGTCTCCTCACCAACATAATTCTGTCAATTTAATCAAAGGAAAATAATAAGAAATTAAGAAAGAGAGGAAAAATTCACACAAATTTGGGGGGGAGGGGAAGTACATTATCTAGTAGGAAAACAAAGATACTTTCCTCAAACAGAATGAAAGGTAGAAGAAGCTAAACCACACTGTATACAACAACTGTACAAGATTGTAAAACAAGTGGATTATTTTGCACTACGTTATGCAGGCAGGTCACTGGATGTGCCAGCTCTACCCAGCTCTGAAATTTAGGTCAAAATGTTCTGTTCAAATGGCTAGCTATATTATATACACATTACTCACAACAAGGTAATGAAATAATTAGAAGTGATTACAAAAGATCCCTTTTCCAGATCCTTCTTATTATTCCTCCATTCAGGCAAGTTTTTATACAAATCATTTCAAGAAAAATAACCCTGGTCACGGTAACAAGAAAAAAAAATTATCTTCTAGTTCAGTGGAACTAATATGACGATGTCACTATAATAGTCCACACCTATTCTTACCAGTCATCTGAGTTACAAATTTGCAGAAAACTGTATTGTCTACACAGATATATAAAAAACCGGTCACTATATTTGTATTGGTGATTTCAAAACTGTGATGTAAAGCTATGGTAGATGCTTTAGTTCGACTAACATGCTGGTATACTGACTTGATGGCCCTTTATGAAATATTACTTGTAATTTTACATGTTTGGGGGCTGTAATATGTCCTGAAAGTAAAACTTTGTCCAAAATTTATTCTACATCTTCTCTTTTATTGCTTTGTCTTATGTAAATATTGTCCTTGATCAAAAGCAAGACTCACTCTGATCTAGATACAAAGGGAGCACAAATTCAGCACAGATTCAGCAAGAACAACTGAAAAAGAGAGAGAGCAAAACAAAATGCTGGCAAATAAACCATAGCTCATGGTAAGCTAAAACAGTAAAGGAATAAGAAATAGGTATACCGAAATGAAGATAAGTTTACATTCACACACACACACAATTGCCATCTCTCAGTTAGCAATGTCAATTTTTTCCGGAAAATCATGCTGCTTAATAAAAAGTCATTTTTTAAAATTCCTACACAATTTAAAGAGAAAAAATTATGGTGTGTTTCGTTTCAATCCAAAATAGTCAAACAATTTTTACAGGAAAAAAGAATCGGTCCACTGAATAATGAAAGCAATTTTTGTACATGACAGATAACAATTTGAAAGTAAATAATTTTATGTAAAATAGAATAAATGTTTTTCCTTTTTATTTTCAGCACCTGACTCTTCACCTATTTTCAAACTTTTAGAAGTTTATGATTATCTTGCATTCAAGCTATACTTAACAATAAAGATATGTTACAGAAAAACACCTAGCCGGGCTCGGTGGCTCAGCCTGTAATCCCGCGCCTTTGGGAGGCTGAGGTGAGTGGATTGCCTGAGCCCGCGGGTTCGAGACCCGCCTGGGCAGCAAGACCTTATCTCTACAATAAATCAAAAAATCAGCCGGGCGTGGTAGCGCATGCCTGTAATTCCGGCTACTTGGAAGGCTGAGGCACAAGGATCGCCGGAGCCCTGCAGGTCGAGGCTGCGGTGGCCGGGAGCGGCCACTGCACTCCAGTCTGGGCGACAGAGTAAGACTCCAACTCAAAAAAAAAAAAAAGAAAAACACCTAAAGACCAAAGTAAAGACTAAATATGAGAGAGATTAGATACCCAAAGAAAATAGTGTTTGTGCCCATGAAACTGAGAAATCTCAGCATTGCTTGGCAATCCAAAATGCTTTGGCTCATACAAACATAGTGTGAAATTCAAATTTGTTCTGTGTGATGTGCTCTGACTAGAAACTGTAGTGTCAAGTAAATTGGTGATTGTGTCTTTGCCTAAAACCGTAATGTTGATACACCACTTCTTCAAATATATTTAATGCATATTGGGGTGAAAACTATTTTGTGGTAAAAGGGTCACTCAAAAAGCAGATAACTTTTCAAGAGTTGCTAGGGCAAGAGGTGACTAACAAAACATTTGTACATTTGTTATATGAAGTAATACCTACATACCGCTGGGCTTCTGTTTGTATAATTCATGCCTCCATTAAGTTAGGAATAGACAAAAATCTGTGAGATGAAAAGTTATATTTGGATCTAGAAGAAAAAATAAAATGAGGAAATATTTGGGGGGTTATGCTTTCTTTTTTTCACTCTTCTGATTCCTTCTTCTAGAACTTTTAAGTTTTCAACTTTCAATTTTTGAACCTGTGACATATTACATTGTATTAGTCCACTTTGCAAAGCGATGAAAAAAATCTCCGAGGTTGGGTAATTGATAAAGAAAAGAGGTTTATTTTGACTCACAGTTCTGCAAACTGTACAAGAAGCACAGTGTCAGCACCTGCTTCCTGAGATGAGACCACAGGAAGTTTACAATCAAGGTGGAAGGAGCAAGCAACAAATGGAGAGAGTGTTAGTGAGGGGTAGGGGGTGTCTCAGACTTTTTTTATCAAACAGAACTTGAGTGAACTCATGACCATGGGAAGGGCAACAAGTCATTCATATGGGATTAGCCCACATGGTCCAACCACCTCCCACTAGGTCCCACATCCAACACTGGGGATCACATGAGAATTACATGGGAAAAAATACCCACACCATATTACCTATACAGTGGCAAAACGTCCTCAAAGATTGGTGGATAAGCCACAGAATTTAGTGCATTTCTTATTGACTCTCCATTCAGAGTACAATCCCAAAAGAAATAATGAGGAAACAACTTTATCCATTCTGAAATGAATAAAACAGCAAAAATCTTGGAGTAGACCCCTTTATCTATAAAATGACAGTTTTTCATCATCACATAAAACTGGTATTTCACAAATGTGTATCCAGATATTGATAATATCCTTAGATTAACTGACAAAAGATACATCAAACCAGGCCAACTGCAGTGACTCAAGCCTATAATCCCAACACTTTGGGAGGCCAAGGTGAGAGGATTGCCTAAGCCCCCGGGTTCAAGACCAGCCTGGGCAACATGGTGAGATCTCGTCTCTACAATAAATCAAAAAATTGGCTAGGCATGGTAGCGTGCACCTGTAGTTCCAGCTACTTAGAAGACTGAGGCAAGATTGCCTAAGCCCAGCAGGTTAAGACTGCAGTGGCCAGGAGCATGCTACTGCACTCCAGCCTGGGCAACAGAGTGAGAATCCAACTCAAAAAAAAAAAAAAAAGATACACCAAACCTAAATCATCAAACTACAAAAGAATACACCGAAGTAGAAACATATTAAATATAATATGGTCAAGAGTGGCTTAACAATAGGGATTTATTCCAAAAACTGCATCATTAGACAACAGTTTCTCTATGCTAATATCATAGGGTGTACTTACACAAAACTAAATGGTATACCTACGACACACCTAGTCTGTATGGTATAACCCATTGTACTTAGGCTACAAACCTGTACAGCATGTTACTGAACATTACCTTTGAGTACTCAGAAATGCTACATGATCTTTTGTTGACTGTGGGTCATTTTATGTGTGTGATTTAATTTAGATGTGGCTTTAATTTAGATGTGGCTAAATTTTAGGCAATTGTAACACACAATGGAGTTTGTATAGGTAAACATATCTAAACAGAAAATATACAGCAAAAATATGATATAAAACATGAAACATGGTACACCTGTATAAAACCCTTACCATGAATGGAGCTTTCTGGACTGGACTTAGCATCGGGTGAGTAAATGAATGAGTAGTGAGTGAATGTGAAGACCTAAGACATTACTGTACACTATTGTAGACTAAACAATAGTCATAAACACTGTATACCTAGACTACACTAAAAATTTTTATATGTTCAGTAATAAATGAACTTCAGCTTACTGTAGCTTTTTTAATTTATAAACTTTTTCTTTTCTTTTTCTTTTTACCTTTTTGACTCTTTTGTAATAACACAGCTTAAAACACAAACATATTATACAGTTGTACAAAAATATTTTATTTCTTTATATCTTTATTCTGTAATAATTTTTCTATTAAAATTGTTCTTTTTAAATTTTTAAACTATTTTTGTTAAAAACAAAGACACAAAGCCATAAAGTAGACTAGAATTACAAGGGTCAGGATCATCAATATCACTGTCTTTCACCTTCACATCTTGTCTCACAAGAAGGTCTTCAGGGGCAATAACACGCACGGAGCTGTCATCTCCTGTGACAATAATGCCTTCTAGAAAACCTCTGGAAGGATTTGCCCAAGTCTGCTTTGTAGTAACTTTTTTAATAATTAGAAAAAATACATTCTAAAATAATGACTAAAAGTATAATATCATAAATATATAAACCAGTAACTCAATTTATTATCATTATCAATTATGAACTATGCGTGACTGTATGTGCTATACTAGTCTAAGAATGGCAAGGCCATAGGTTTGTTTTTGCCATCAACACCACGGACATGTGAGTAATGCATTGTGTGATGATGTGATGCTGGCAATGAAATCACTGGTGGTAGCAATTGTCCAACTCCATTATAATCTTATAATCTCACCGTTGTATATGTCATCCATCAGTGACTAAAACATCATTATGAAAACGTATGTTTTTATAATATACTGTACCTTTGATTACTCAGAGATGGTACATGATATTTTCTTGTCTGTGGGTTGTTTTGTGTGTTAGTGATCAGAGGGCTTTAATTTAGATGAGAACGTTACAGGGAACTAGGTTTAAGCCATAGGACCCTATGATACATTTCTTTCAGCTGTCATTTGGGGAAGTAAAATCACTAAAATCTGCTTGTTTACTTTTCATCTATGTTTCTTATGAAAATATAGGGCAAAATATGCCAGGATGGTTTTCCTGATTATTTATATTTATTAGGGATTTTGATTCTAAATAAAAGAGAGCTTGCTTTACTGGACATTGTGGTAATACTTAGCTACTAAATACAGTCTGTTCTTACAAGAAACACAGTTTACAAAAAATTTCATTTTGCAAGCTAGCTTTTATTACTCCAAAACATTTTATGAGATCAAGTGTAATTATTATATACTGAGTAGAGTAATAAAGATCCATGTAAAGCAAGTAGAAGGAAGAATTATTATAAGAAATAATGATGCACAAAGTCTACTTAAAGGTAGAGTGGAAAGGCAGTTATCTACTTTAATAGTGCCATGTGTGTATGTGTGTGTGTGTGTGTGTGTGTGTGTATAAAATTTATTTTCACCTTCCATCTCAACAGCACATTCCAACTACACATTTTATTTACTTTCAAAGGCAACTGTGCTTAATATGTTTAATTCTCCTTAGGATGCTTGCTCATCAAAGCAAACTAAAATCGTAAATTCTTCATCATTTCAAAATGATACAGTAATCTGTTTTATATTCCTTCACTAGGAGAACTTTTAGTAGGAAACCAAAACCCATTTCATCATAAATACCTGATACTTTTTAAAACTTCAGTTATATTTAAAACAAGAAATAGGGAATGTGTTATTTCTAGCCAAGACACAAATATGTAAGTATCATATAATCAAACTGTCACTGATTTGAAAAACTGAAGCATGTGCATTCACATCTAAAACAAGAAAGGCCACCTAATTTTAAAAATACTTCAATCTTAGTGACAGGATCAAATTGGGGGAGTTGTGTTGAGTGTGTAGTTGTCAGTTATTCTTCACCTCCCATTCTTCCTGTTTTTTGTTTTTGTTTTTTTGTCCTGCTCCGTGACTCAGGAGGTTGACCCCCAAGGATTTCATCATCCTAGGTCTCCTGCACTGTGGCATCCCTAGGTTCAGACAAAGGGAGTCACTGGTAGGAAACAGGGAGGAAGGTGAAGGAAGAGAGAGAGCAGGCTATTTTATCTACACCCTTCCTGCTTTTGTGTTCTGCAAGCAGTAGCCACAGATTCAGTCTACACTGGGCTTTGGTGATATTGATTCCTCCTCTCAGCCTGAGCCTTGTAATGGCTTCCAGCTGTTGCTCATCCCTGCGTGCCTCAAAATCCATCATCGGTTCCCTTCATATAGTCCCTTTATTGAATTCTCATCAAAATTCCAGGTAAGCATGCTGTCTGCTTCCTGCCTGGTCCCTGAGTGGCAAGTGGATAATAAAATTGGGAAGTCTAAGAGCAAGTAGACCTCAAATGCCCAATCATCGCCCAGGGTGCCTTTCAGTGCCAGATGCAAATGTCACTCCATTACATACAAAGTGGAGAACAGATCCCAGGATTTAGGAGCAATATATCTAGCATCATGACAGCTTGGGACTAATTAAAACCTCACACATTTTCTGAAACAAATGTGTGTAGTGAAAAATCAAAGTTAGGAGAAAGAAATAGATGGAAGGGCACGGCTTGAAGTCTGCCTTCCGCAACGTATTCCTGAAGGTTTCCATTGAAGGATTAGCAATGCAGTAGATTTATACTACAGATTTTACTAGAAATGTAAGAGAATTATGTAACATGTTGGTTTTAACATATAATAATTAGTTCCATCAAAATGACTAAGTAAACTGCTGCTTCAGAAAAATATACCATGTTCATTAAGTACTCGTTGGGATTCCATGCAAAGTGACTAAAAATAATTTCTGACTACAATTACTTCATACATAAAATGTATGCTTTATGAATAAAACACAAGCAACATTTTTTTCAGCTTTTGTTTTAGTTAAAATTTTAAAAAGTCCAAAATAATAGTGACTTAAGCAGCATAGAAGTTAATTTCTCTTACACACAACAGTCCAAAGACAAGCAGTCTCCAAAAGCTAATATGGTGGCCTCAGAAGGGGATCAAGTCTCCTTCTATTTTGTTGTTCTCCATCATCAAATCAGACTTCCACTTGTGTGATAAGATGGATTTTCCAACAAGAAGTAATAAGAGGAACAGAAGGCACATGCACACTCTAAATGGTCACATCTATCTCTTCAGCAAATGTCCTATCTTTCAGAACCACATGGCCCAAATAAATCTAGCTGTTACGAGGACTGTGGGAAGTTATTCATTAATTGGTTGGCCAAAGACACAGTTAACACTTTTTTTTTTTTTTTGAGTTGGAGTCTCACTCTGTCGCCCAGACTGGAGTGCAGTGGCCGCTCCCGGCCACCGCAGCCTCGACCTGCAGGGTTCCGGCGATCCTTCCACCTCAGCCTTCCAAGTAACTGGAACTACAGGCGTGCGCTACCACGCCCGGCTGATTTTTTTATTTATTGTAGAGAGTTAACACTTTTATTCCAAGAGGAGAAGAAAGAGATATCGGGGAGTATTTGAGACCACTAACCTCATTCTGAGTTTTCGATAAACATATAGAATGAGAAGAACTACAATGATCTCCTTTACATTAGTGTATCCATATGCATTGCCAATTCATTTCTAAACTCTAGAGGAAATATAATGGATCATGGTAAAAGAAGATCGTTAAAATATAACTTAATTATATGTTATGTTTTCAAGAAAAATTAAGTAGAAAAATCTCCACGGTCAGAGGTGTATTATGTTTTCTTATGAGCTCTGAAATAATATCCATTTGTTAATTCACATACTGTAATTTATCTTTATAAGTTGTCAACAAAACAATTGGCATTGAAATTTAGTGAAGTCTAAAGACCAGTCATTTGTCTAACTATGTATAATGAATAAGAATTTCTCGGTTGAGTAGGAGAATGCTTATTTTATTCATTTGACAATTCAAATATCAGCTTAGAACACAATATGTTGGTATTTACTTTGGGTTGGAAAATGTGAAAGAGTACAGTGATCTCCAATAATTGAATATGCTGTCCTATAAAATGATGCGCTTTGTTTTTTCTCTAATATATTTTCCTTCTTATTAATGGATGACTATGTTGGTCACATTTGGTTGCCTTCATTATTTTTAAATTTCTCATCTTATTTTTATCTTCTCCACTTTCTAATTATCAGTCATCTGATTTTCAGTCACAAACATCTTATAGTGAAAATATTATTTTTATAAAGTGGTTTACATTAATAGTAAAGGGAGACAATTTTAAGACTGTTTGATCGAGAGATTTTGCACAGAATTCCTTTCCTTTCAAGTTTCAGGTTTGAAGATCTGGTTATGTGTTTATTTATTTCCTTATTCAAGAACACTTCCTTAGTTAATAGCTAATGCCATGCTATTAACTGAACTGGTCATTTAGCTCTGCCTTTTGTTTATGGTAGGATCCTACATAAGTAGATATATAGTACTTCTGATCAAGTAGTTAAAATTAAAAATTGAACATCTTTGATATACCTAGTTCCTTTCAATTTATTGAGTGTTAGTTCTGTGCCAACATCACAGCAAGCAATACGGCTGGAGGGAATGGGAGAAAAATAAGTCATTCAGGCAACAGTAAAAGACTAGCAAACATGCTGCTAAATACAAATGTTAGGCTCACTTTGTTGGATAAAAGAAAACAACAAAGGTTTGCTTATTATGAAGGTAAAAACTGTATTCAGTGTTTTGTTTTCTTAAAATGAAAGAAAGGTGAAATTTTTCATTTGTCGATGAACACAATCCTTTCTGAGAATAAATCATCATCATATATAAAGTATTATCCTTGGAGCTTTGAAATAATATCAGTTTGTTAGTTCACATATTATAATGTATTTTCAAAAGATGGCAGTAAAATTACACTCTAAATATAAAACATTCTGTACTTCTTAAAGTTGCAGATGGTAGGCAATCAATAAATATTTGAGAGCATGAAAGGATGTTTCACTTAATTTGAATACTAGCTGATTCCAATCAGAAATAACAATTATATAAGATTATTATCTATAATTAATGAGACAAAAAAGCCTACCACATTGATTTTGCCCAAAATATTAGCCTTGAATACTTATTTTTCAGCTATTGAGTTTTTAAGCATTTAAGCATGTTTTATTGGGTCTATTGCCTAGTATTCAACAGCTTTGCCTCTAGACTGGTTTTTATATGAGATAATCATCTTTTTCATGGTTTAATGCCAATTGAATGGATATTTTTCTATTACTTATAGCTGAAATTACCCTAGCTTGTATAAAACACTATGTGCAATGATTTCCAGAAGGTAGCATAAATCAGGCAACAAGAAGTTATAAATTTATAAAAAACATAAAATGTTCATTGAGCTCTACTAACTGATTCTTGAATTAAGACCAAGTATCCTTTATTATTTATTGAAAAATAAAGACACTTATGTTCGCTGTGCAATATTTCCTTTCAGCTCTTTTCTCCTATTTCAACAGTATATTCCAAATAAACTCCACATTTATGTCTAAGGCAATGCTTCTAACATAAAATCATTCTGTTATCCAAGCAAAAAAACTCAGATTTATTTTAAGAATTGGTGTTTCTTAATCTATTTCTCAGAGATTTAAATACATGTGTCAGGTAACACACATTTTATAAGAGGAGAGATATCGTTAGAACAGGATAGTTATTTTTTAAAAAGAGAGAATTAAGCTGGGCTCGGTGGCTCAGCCTGTAATCCCGCGCCTTTGGGAGGCTGAGGTGAGTGGATTGCCTGAGCCCGCGGGTTCGAGACCCTCCTGGGCAGCGAGACCTCATCTCTACAATAAATCAAAAAATCAGCCGGGCGTGATAGCGCATGCCTGTAATTCCGGCCACTCGGAAGGCTGAGTCGGAAGGATCGCCGGAGCCCAGCAGGTCGAGGCTGCGGTGACCGGGAGCGGCCACTGCACTCCAGTCTGGGCGACAGAGTGAGACTCCAACTCAAAAAAAAAAAAAAAGAGAGAGAATTAATCTCAGGACAAATGGTTATAATACAAAATTAAATTTTATCTGATTTCATTTTAATATTCATCTTTCACTATGAGTTAATTTATTATAAACACTATTAATTGCAATGCTTTATAGTACAAAAATAGACTAAAAATCACCCAAGGAAAATTTTACTATCATAGTAATTTTGAGGCATATTCTTCCTTCTTCTTAGCTTCCTCTGCCAAGTTAAGGACCAATAATTTACTGATTAAAGAGCAAAATTATTGTTTATATGTCTAAATGCCATTCTAACTATAAGATTTTAGAAAAATATAAGCTCTTGATGGATTTCATTGATCATGGACATTATGAAGAGAAAAAGATATTTTTAATTCAAATGACACCTCTAAATGTAGAATTTAAACTCCAAGCAAACTATATTAATTATTTATTTTATAAAACAAAAATAAACTCTCTAAATATTATTTATTAAAATAATTAAGGGTTAGAAGAAAACATAGCAGTGTGGGATATGTGTGTGGCTTTGGGATGTGCACATTTGTGTATGATATAATATTTTGTTTAAAATTTATATAACACCTATATATTATTCTATTTATGAATATGTGAACATATTTAATTTTAACCATGCCTACACAGTGATATTTTCTATTCTCCAATGGACTTTAGAAACTTTGACTGCTGTGTGCCTCCCCAAATATCATAGTTCATTTATCTGAGTATTAAATGAAGCGGGACTTCTATAAGTCAAATAAAATAAATGGAGAAGAATGAGCCCAAAGAAAAATAATGTGATCAGTAGACTACATGTCTTCTTTTCTATTCCTATGAACTTGTAAATTCTATTGGCCCTTAAAATACCTGTTACTTGAGGAATTGTCCTGTATGGTCATATTCCCTGGTATATTTTTAAATATTCCTGTTAGTGCATCTATAGCCCTACATTAGCTGAAAGTGTAAACACAGGATTTGCAGACGCTGGTGAAAGGAATCAGCTTCACTGGGGAAAATTTTTGTCTTTGTCTTTCCACTTGGTAGTCATGAAATGTGTTAAGATCGTTTTGTTTTGTTTTGTTTTCACTCATTGGCATGACTCATTTAGCATTTCCTACAAAGAATAACTCTAAGTACTAAAAACATTTACCATGTAAAAGTTCTGTTGTGCTTGTTTTAAGAAACAGATAAGGATCATTTGTACTTAGCAAAATTTATTTGCATATAAACAATTAATGTGTTAAAGTTTTTCAATCTGCCATTTTTCATGGAAAGAACAATAAATATAAACTCTGCAATTTTCTTTCTTTGCATTCTTTTTTTTTTTTTTGAGTCGGAGTCCCACTCTGTCACCAGGCTGGAGTCCAGTGGCACGCTTACAGCTACTGCATACTCGACCTGCTGGGCTCAGGTGATCCTTCCAAGCCTCAGCCTTCCAAGTAGCTGGAACTGCAGGCACGCGCCACCGCTCCCGACTAATTTTTTTATTTATTGTAGAGATGAGGCCTCGCTAAGTTGCCCAGGTTGGTCTCGAACCCATGGTCTAAGGCAATCCTCTCACCTCCGCCTCCCAAAGTGCTGGGATTATAGGTGTGAGCCACCTCACTGGCCTACTTGTTTTCTTATTTTCTTCCTTTAAGACATGCATTGACATATCAGGAGGTGTTAATTTGAAAAGAAAAGAAGGAAGGGATAACAAAGAAAGGGAGGAGGGAGTAAAAGAAAAGAGGGAAGGAGGAAAGAAAGAAAAAAGAAACCAGAAAATAATATGGTAATATCTCCCCTTCTTTTCTGCAACAGTTCCTCTTGGACATCTATTTTCCATTCACTCAAACGTGCATTAGATATCAAGAAAATTCCTGCAATACACTGGCAGAGATGGAAGAAACTAAGCTATTACAAGCCTGGCTCACAGTAGGCAATACACAAATATTTGCAGACTGAAAGAGATTCAGGAAGTTTGCTATACTTTCACTAAAATGTTTTTGCTTAAATATAAATCAATCTGCATTTCCTTTAGTTTAGCAGGAAGAATTTTATATAGAAGATATTCTAGGTCACATTTTAAGAGGTCAATTTTGTGAGAGAGCAAAGAGTTTGACCAAGATCTACACAATAACCTTTTAAATTTATTGGTTTAATATATGTTTATTGCACAAAAACAAAGACATGTTTCACCAGAGGATTTATAACCTCCTGAAGAAATGTTTTTTAAAAACACCTTCTTCATATGGTCATTCTCAGTTTTTGTAAGGAAAACATTTTGTCCAAAAGTTTGTCTGGTACTTAATGAAAATAGTCAAACTTAGCATTTTATTTCCTGCTAAACTTCAGGAACTCTTCTTATACAGGCGTCAGTTCAAAATACTTTATGAGGAGCTTGATGCACTTTTCTAAGTAGAACCTCCTGCCACCTTCAGAAGGTTCTTTATTTAATCTCTTCCTTGCTTCTTCATTAACTTCTTGTGTTCCCCAGTTGAAAAGCCTCAGCTCGGCATTTGGGACCCATAATAACCTAGTTTCAACAAACTACCTACCATTCTTCCTTGTCACTCTCCACAAAACCTCCTGTGTTATAGCCCACCTGACTTTCTTACCCAGTTTTGAGTAGGCCGGGCCCCTTCAAAAACCCATCGTCTGATACCTGCTGTAACCCAATTTCTCCTCTGTACATTCAATCTCTGTTCCCACCATCACATCGATGTGGAAGGATCCTTGGCTCATTTATTTTGTATCCTGTATGCTATAGCCTGCTCTAACTTTAAGTAAACCAGATATCAGAGTGCCACCATCTTCATAGAACAGTCTATGTATACAAGGGGAGACCTCCAGAAAGAATAATTTATTTATTAAAAACTGTGTATTATTTTTATATGTTTAAACTTCAGTTATCTTCAAAGTACTCTCAGTTTGATGCAATACACCTATCAAGATGCTTTTTTCCACTGCTCAAAACAGTTTATGAACTCTTCAACTTTTATATCTTTTAGCGCTTCTGCCATTTTTTGTTTCACTTCTTCCACATCAGCAAAATATTTCTCTTTGAAGACTTTTTTCATCCAGGGAAACAAACAAACAAAAAAGTTGCTCAGGGCAAGGTCAGGTGAATAGGAAGGGTGGGGCAAGGGACCAGGCAGTTTTGTGTCAAAAAGTGATGAACACTCAGCACAATGTGGGCAGGTGCATTGTTATGGTGGAAGAACCAGTCACCTGTTTGCCACAACTTCGGACATTTCTTCCACAAATCATGACACAACCTTCTCAAAACTTCCACATAAAAACTTTGGTTGACCATTTCATATAGAGGAACAAATGCCAAGTGGACTGCAAATGGCCCACAATTCCAAAAGATAATTCCAGGGATTTGGGAGGGGTCTCCCCTCCTGTTATTTAAGAACAAATCAGGAAATTTGAGATGAAAGGGCATTAACTCACTCATTCATTCATTCATTCATCCATTCATTCATTCATTCATTCATCTAATATGTATTTTGCACTTATCATGCATTGGGCTTGACAAGACACAGAAAAAGACATGGTTAAGATGCCTCATCCCTCATCTGATAGTCTGAAAGGCAAATATCTGGTAGGCAAATAAGTCAAAAATTATAAATCAAACATCCTCTAGTTACAATGAGGCTTTTTTGAAAGAATGGCCCAGCTTGTCCCAAAAATCAAAGTCCTTTCACCATGAAGAATGATGCAAATATATACATCAATATACTTTTCAGATAGTGTCAAAGACTTCAAAGTTCCTGCATAAATAAATTCCTATTTAAAATTGTGTGTGTGTGTGTATGTGTGTGTGTGTGTGTGTGTGTGTGTGTGTGTGTGTGTGTGTTGGTTTGTTAGCAATCTGGAACCCTTGTTTTGATGCTAAAAAGCTATCAACAAAAGTTATAATTTTCTTCTTCAGTAACAATAATATGAGAAATCATGCTTCCAAAACTGGTTTGTAGCCACTAAATGATTTCTATTTCCTTAGTCCAGTCGCAATGGGACAAGGTGTACAATTGTTTCAAGTTTTAAGTGATTTGAGAATAATTCATTTAATTTCCTAAGAATAAATCGTCTGTGAATTTTGCTGTCCAATGATTTTGTGTGATTCCTATCATTTTACTCTTTTATAATGTCCTATTATAAAAATCAAGAATACAGTGTCACAAAAAATGAAAATTCTCAAATATACTTTAATACAACAACAATAATAATTTAGATCAATTAAAAAGCTTAATAATTATGCAGTACATGTAAACAATCTAACAGATGCCTTTGGGTTTATTTGTTCTGGGTTATTATTACCATATAATTTATCAAATGAAATACAAGGGTCTAAATTTAAATGTATCCATTGTTCAAGGCTGAAAAGTTCTAAATTTTCTCATGATCTATTCTGCATTCAATTAATTTATTCTCAAAAGGAAACTATTTTTATTCATCTTATATTTGCAAGTATGCCTATCTTAGGCAGATAAGCTTATCATAATAAACAATGTGGAAAATATTGTTGACCAAGTTGAATGTCACTGTTTAAGGTATTTATACTAAACTATACTCTTGAGAATGTAAATGGTATTTAGCCTTGCAAACAGCTAGAGTTAAGATTTTCAAGTTTTTTTATACTTATTATTTTTTATTTTATTTTCATTTATTATTATTATTTATTTATTTATTTTTTTTAGCTGGAGTTTCACTCCATCGCCCAGGCTGGGGTGCAGTGGCGTGGTCACAGCCACCCCAGCGTTGGCCTGCTGGACTCTGGCAATCCTTCTGCCTCAGTCTTCCAAGTGTTTGGAACCATAGATGTGCACTACTATGCCCAGCTAATTTTTTTATTTATTGTAGAGATGAGGTCTCACCATGTTGCCTGGGCTGGTCTCGAACCCATGGGCTCAGGCAATCCACTTGCCTTGGCCTCCCAAAGTACTGAGATTATAAGCTGAGCCACCAAGCCCGGCCTATTTTCATTATTTTAAAATCAGACATGTTAGAGCTCAAACTCTCCTTAGATAATATCTCCATTAATTCATCATTGTTTTCAAAAATATTTATTTAACTCTTCACTAAAAGAAAGTAGGGGAGATGTGATTTAGGTAAAACAGTGAGGAGTATAAAATGACTGATATTTAGGAAATGTCTCGCAGGCGCTTTATCTGTAGAGATAAAACATGCACAAATAATGTCATAGGAATAGAAGATGAAAAAGAATTGTCATAATATATTTCAGAAGCGTGAGTAAAGTCTTTGTTTAAAAACTTCAACAGCAGTGGTACTATCTATTTATTTATACAAAATGACTCTAAAATATTAAAGGTAAACAACCCAGAAGAAAAAATAATTACATTTTCATCTTTCTATACCTTAAGACAGAGTGCCTAAAGTCCCAGATTGCTGGATTTGAGATTCAGCTCTAGTTATATGACTCTGGACCAAACTGTATCTCAGTTGTCTCATCTGTAAAAATCTCATTCAAGTAGTACCCACGTGAAAGGACAGTAAACATTACACAACTTAGGAGTACCATAATTAGATATACTATTATATGCCTATACTTTTAATTGCCATGATAACACCTCCCTCCCAATAATGGCAATATCCATACACAAAAGTACTATATGATATGGACTATTTTTTCATCCATGTAAAATTTTGCTCCTGAATCCCCTTGCCCATATAGAGAATTGTTCTGGTGACATTCTTTTATTCCTTTCAATAGCCCAAATCCCTGAGGATAATGTATACACAGTTTCAGCTACTTCAGAACATTGTTTTGATGAGTAATATGGGAAGAAATTTTAAACATGAATATGAATTTATCTTAAAATACACCTGAATTTTAACGTCAACTTGCAAAATGCAGGAATCTAACATTTTATTTAGGCTTCATACATCAAAGATGCTAGAAAAAATATCTTAAATGAAGAATCACATTCCATTTAAATATCTTCTAGCCATTGTGACTAGGCAACAATTCAAAATACTCATTCAACCGGGCACGGTGGCATACACCTACAATCCCAGCATTTTGGGAGGCTGAGATGGAAGACTCACTTGAGCCTAGGAGTTCGAGACCAGCCTCTGCAACATAGTGAGAACTTGTCTCTACAAAAAATACAAAAATTAGCTGGGCACAGCGGTGTGAGTCTGTATCCCATCTACTCTGGAGGTTGAGGCAGAAGGATGGCTTGAGTACAGGAGGTTGAGGCTGTGGTAAGCCGTGATCCAGCCTAGGTGACAGAGTGAGACCTTGTTTCAAAAACAAACAAACCAAAAAAGAAAAAAGAAAGAAAACCATTCATTCTTTATTCTCTTCCCCAACTTTGAAATTTGTATTTCTAATTCATTAGTATTTGCTGGGAGAGTCACTAACTGCTAATCCAATGTCTCAGAATTAATGTGGATTGGTTTACTGGCATCTATGCCCAACACATCAACAGAACCCATCTGTTTATATACCATGTACAAAACAAACCACCTTCATAGCTATCAAGTTCTATGATGCTTCTTATTTTGGAATTGTACAGCACCTAAAATTATCATTTCCATTCAAGTCTTCTGCTCCCTTTGCAGTTAACTTCAGAGAGAATTTTGAGCTGCTCTGAGGAAATTCTGTTGGGTTTTGCATTTTTTGTGGTTTCTCACTCCAAGAATGCAAAAACAGCCTAAGCTATGTTGTTTTGTTTTGTAAAGCTAAATATATAGATGAAAATAACTTTCAGAGAATGTACTGAACTAAGGATTCCCAGATAAAGAAAGAGATTCATACAAATAGTGTTTATTTTGTTTTGAGTGAGGATCTCATTCTGTCACCAAGGCTGGAGTCTGGAGTGCAGTGGCATGATCACAGCTCACCATAGCTTCCACCTCCTTGTCTCAGGCTATCCTTCTGCCTCAGCTTCCAGAGTAGCTTGAACTACAGGTGCACACCACCATGACCAGCTAATTTTTTTTTTATTTTTTTGTAGAGAAAAAAATCTTGCTATGTTGCCCAGGCTTGTCTTGAATCCTGGACTCAAGCAATCCTCTTGCCTTGACCTCCCAAAGTCCTGGGATTACAGGGTGAGCTGACCACAAATAATATTTTAAAGTAACAATACAAGTGGTATACTTTACCCATTTAGTTGCAACTACTCAACGATGGCCACTAACGTTTTGCCACTTAAAATTGCAAATACTAGTAGTGGAGGTGGAAATAGGGGATACAGTCATCTGGAACTTAAATTTAACAGGTTAGCCCAGTAGAAACTCTTGCCTAGAAAGGCTAATATCCTTCAGGCAAGTCTGCCTGATTCCAATAGGTTAATGTATTTTTTATCTTAATTTTCCAGTGAGACTAGGAATAAAAATCATAATAGCATTCACAGAAGACATTTGGTAGAAGAATATAATTATCAGAGATATGGAAGATTGTTTGAACATATTACTGAATATGATATTATGCCTAGTCAAGAATGCTGAAACACTTAGGTTTAAAACACTCATGAACATTCACAACTGCCATACATTGAATTATTGACAAATTTGGACTGACTATATATTTTAACATTTATTGATTATTTTCCATGTGTTAGGCAGTTTTAAGCATTTTCTCATATTAACCCACTTAATCCTTTTAATAACCCTATATAGCAGGTACTGTCAGATGGTACTTTGCAAGTAATAAATAATAAAAAAACAAAAACAAAACAAAACTGACATACAGAGTAGTGAAAAAACTTGCCTAATGCCCACAACCAAGTGATGCTAGAGTGAAGAATATGAACTTGGATGGTCTGCCCCTGCAGCCAACATTCCCAAACATTATTCCCTTACCATGGCTGTTTCTTCCACCTCGGGTTGAAATATTAGTAGTTAGGGCTATGCTAAATTGTGACAGATCTACAGTAGAATACTTCTATATAAAAATATAATTTTTTTGTTGGTGGTACCTTTCGGCCACATGTAATCACAATTTCACTAAAGCAGAGAATAACAAACCAAGGTGTACTTTAGTTTTGACACTTAGAACCAGGGACATCATTTTAAGACAAAATATAAGCAGTAACCTTCAAATTGCTACTTCTGAAATATGTCCTTATGTTAATATTATAGTAGCTAAAAAGCTTGGTCAAAATTTTCAGTGACATTCTTCCACTCTATAACTAAACAATATAACTTGTTAGAATATATATTCTTCTACTTATAAAGCTTGATAAAGTGATATTTTACTCTGCCTAAAATAAAATACAGCCTGTTAACATTAATGTTTTCTGAGCTGACCCTTATTTGAAAACATTTTTTCTTAATAAAATAGTTAAAACAAACTAGAGTTGTTTATTTTTAAATAAAATAAAGTGTTCATAAAGTTTTAGTACTTCCTATCCACAGGCCTATTAGCTTAAAAAAGTCCCCATGTTCCGCCCTTTAACATGTGTGCATATACACACATACACACACACACACACACACACACACACACACACACACAAAACCACTGCCCTTCCTTTGGTATAATTCACCAAGAATGAAGTCAGCCTTGTTAGTAAAACATTCTATAAAGGGTAGTGCTTACCTAAGTTTACTGATAGTAGGCACCAAGACCCTATTTTAAAGGTCAGGTAGGTCCTAACTTCAAACAAATATTGTTATATAATATGTGTGGTCGACACAATAATACCCCCCCCGCGCGCATACACACACTACACCAACATGTGCAAATCTTAATCCCAGGAACCTATGAATATGTCACCTTACCTGGCAAAGGGAACTCTGCAGATGTCATTACATTAAGGGTGCTGAGTTGAAAAGACTATCTTACATTTCCAAGTGGGCTCAATGGAGACACAAGTGTCCTTCCAAGAGGGATGTAAGAGGTTTAGAGTCAGAGGGAGAAGATATAAGAATAGAAGTAGAGGTGAGTGAGTGAGTGAGTGTGAGTGAGTGTGTGTGTGTGTGTGTGTGTGTGTGTGTGTGTGTGTGTGTGTGTATGTAATAAAGAGAGAGACAAGCCAGGCACAGTGGCTCATGCCTATAATCCCAGCACTTTGGGAGGCCGAGGTGAAAGGATTTCTTGAACCCATGGGCTCAAGACCAGCCTGGGCAACTTGGCAAGCCCTCATCTCTACAATAAATCAAAAACATCAGCTGGGCATAGTTGTACATGTCTATGGTTCCAGCTACTTGGAAGGCTGAAGTGGAAGTATCCCCTGAGCACAGCAGAATGAGGTTGTGATGGCCATGAGTGTGCCATGGCACTCCAGCCTGGGCAACAGAATGAGACTCTAACTCAACAAAAATAGAGAGAAACAAAGATGAGAGCGAGAGAGAGATTTGAAGATATTGCACTGCTGGCTTTGAAGGTAGAAGGTGGCCATGAACCAATGAACACAGGCAGCCTTTAGAAGCTGGAAAAAGCAAGGAAAACAGATTCTTCCCTAGAGATTTCCAAAGGAATGCAGCTCTGCTGACAACTTGATTTTAGCCAAGTGAAATCCATTCTGAACTTCTGACATCTCAAACTGTAAGATAATGAAAGATAATACATTTGTGTTGTTTTAAGCAGTCAGATTGTGATAACGTTTTTCAGCAGCAATAAGAAATTAACACATTGCGAAAGTATCTACAACCTGGGACAGTGTTTAAAGGAATACAAGAGGAAATTCAAAAGGGATTGCTAAAAGTGACTGGTCATTTATTTTGAAATAAATTCCCATTTTATCTCAAGCATCCCTTTTCATCCAATAAGCTGCAAATACTATATTGTAAGGTTCATAAATCAAGATGTGGCTTTTCCTGGTGAAGTAACAATTTATACTCTGAAAACTGTAATAGTACCTAACACAAATCTGATCTAGAGTTCACTTCTTGTACTATCCTACTAATCATTTTTTGGATGTCCAGAAGTATTCTTGCTCCAGCAAAGAAATCCTTAACAGGGAGACTTGTGTCCTCCTGCCATAGCCCTTATTCATCTTTAAAGATGGTGTGCAGAATCTGTGTATGGGTTTACTCAGACAGAATATCCGACAATCGATTTCTCTGAATGCTTGCCTTCCCACCGCCAAATGCTTTCTGCTGGCTCTGTTTGTTGATGCAGCGATAGCTTTAGTCTCTGGTCTTAGCCCTTGGCACACTCACTCTCACACCCCTCAGCTCTCTCTAACCTGAGCATCCTTTTGTCTCCTGCAACTTTGTTTCTTCCTGTCATCAGCCTTCTCTTTGACAATGCCAAAATGATGGGTTATATTTTTATCCCTTTGGTGACAAGAGTCCATGCTTGATTGGAGCTCAAATTCCAATTGTGTGCCAATCCAGAGAAATTCTTCTGTAAGGAAGCTAAACATCTCTCTGCAGGATGACTCTGAAATGTTACTGTTTGGTACATTCAAGTACAATACTGGGTTTTATGGCTGCAGCCAATTTTTCATCTCAAAAATTGCACCTTTCACATTTCAGTGTGAATTTATATTGAGTAATTTAAACTATATGTTTATAGTAAGTGACACAAAATAAGCTAATAGCTATTCTTCTATAAATTCATAATGGCTTTTATACATTCTTGGGTTTAGGTTTTTTTTAATGTAGAAACTCTCCCAAATGCTACTTTATAAATCAGATGCTTCTGTTTTAAATACAAAGACGGGTAGTTCTTTTCTTAAGGCAAAATTTGTTTGGTTCAAAACTGTACTTGACAATCTCCCATCATCTCCATTTAGCTTAAGAGATTTCCCCAGATGACTCTCCAATATTAAAAATAAAGGAAGTTTTAAATTTCTTTAAATATGAATTTATTATTTAATATCAAATCATTTTAAATATTTAGGATATAAATATATGTCATGCAACACTATTGAGAGTGAGAAGGTGAAGAAAGCAGACCAAAGTGTACCAAAATACCCTAGTCGAAATGTGCAGGTATCAAAAGTCCAGTAAGTTTAGGAATCACATACGAAGGCTAGAATACATGAAATGTTATCATCCTGCAAATGAGAAGGATGTGATAATGTAGGGGCCTTCATTTACCCCATCATATTAGAACCAAGATTTTATCACACTGGGGTGCTGAAGACAACGAAGTTTTCATTTAACTATGAGTACATAACAAACCACACCAAAATCTAGTGACTACAAACAATGAAATTGCAGATTTCCATAATTCTGTGGATTGTGGATGGTTGCACTGCTAGTGGTCCCTGTACTCACCCATTCAGTTGCAAGTTCGGGTAGTCAGCAGGCTCTTGACCAGTAATTGTTGCTTGTTGGCAGCTGGAGCACCTTCATTTTCTTCCACAAGGCCCCTTATCTTCTAGTAGGACAGATTCTATTCCTTATATGGTGGTTCCAATGAAGTGTTCAGAGAGGGCAAAGGATCAGAACTAATACAATGTCATTTTACCACAGTCTATTAGTCAAAGCAAGTCACAAGGCAGGCCCAGATTCAAGGTGAGGAAAACACACTTCACCTCCTTATGGGAGGAGCTGCAAAATATCACAGCTATGTTGATTCATCTCCCACACGCAGTGTGCTTTAACCCTGTAGCATGTCCTTATTTGGCAACAGCCCTTTTACTGTTGGAGCATGTAGTAAAGACAAACCTCAAATTAAGCAATGATGTTAGTGTCTACATTCACAATTTCTTTTTTTTCCCCCTTTACCTCAGAATAGATACAACCTGTCTTGAAGAGAAAGGATATACCTTCTCATAAGAAGGAGTCTTATCTCAGAATGTGGCAGGGAAAATAAATAAAACGTACACTTTTAAAAACACAAATTTAAATTTTGTGAAAATAAGAGGATAGTGTAGAAGGCATTCATATTTTCCCAGATAGAAACTTAAGCAGAAAAAAATGTATTGGAGGGATATTAGATATCTCACAGAATCAGTGAAAATGCTGGTGAACCAAGCTCGGGAAGCAGTCTTGCACCAGTAAATAGTAGGCAGGCAGTTATCACACCAGAGCTGTGAATTAGGGCCTAGTGGGGCCCTCACCTCACTGCTATATCTGAGGGCCTGGCCTCAGAAGGATAGGGTGGCCTAAAAATAACAAATGATGATTTATAGTATCCTTTAATATAAATATAACACTGCAGTTAAATTTAATTATTTGCTAACTCTCACTTATTTCATCTTGTCTTCTACATGGATTATATAGATCCATATATATAGTATGCATATATACAAAGATATGTAGTACATATATAATGAAATATATATATATATATAACATATTGGTGTGTGTGGAGAGAGAAAAACAGGGAGAGAAATTATATTATTTATAAACATTTTAATGCTCTTAAGTAGGTCAATTAAAAATGCAAAACAACATAAGCTTAGCCAAACATTCTAACCTATTTGCTTTATTTACACCAAAATATGATTTTATGTTGAACTATGAAAGAGGGACCAGTTATGCATTATTCATTGAATTCATATTTTATATCTCAACAAATGAAGCAAAATTGTCAAATTAGGAGTTTCTTATAATTATCCTATATAATACATATAATCATAAATTTCATAGGAACTTCAGGGTATCCTTATTCTAGTCTATCATACATTACTCATTCTGGTGAGAACCTACAGAAAACTTACACTAGAAAATGAAAGCTTTTAAAAGTATGACATCAGGCCAGGCTCTGTGGCTTAGCCTGTAATCCCAGCGCTTTCGGAGGCTGAGGTGAGTGGATTGCTTGAGCCTGCGGGTTTGAGACCCACCTGGGCAACTTGGCGAGACCTCATCTCTACAATAAATCAAAAATTAGCCGGGCATGGTAGCGCATGCCTGTAGTTCCAGCTACTTGGAAGGCTGAGGTGGAAGGATCACTAGAGTCCAGCAGGTCGAGGCTGCAGTGACTGCACTCCAGTCTGGGTGACAGAGTGAGACTCCAACTCAAAAAAAAAAAAAAAATGTATCACATCAGTCTGAGGTTATTTTTACTCATACAATCTTGTGAAATGAAAGTATTTTACTTAGAATAAAAAGAAATTCAAATGAATCCATAACAATATCTAGCAGCCATAGCTTCCTCTTAGATATTGTTAAATGTATACCCTAAAAGAAATGATTATAATACACCCCTTGATAACAATGTACAACAACAACTATGGCTATTATTTGCTTGAGGCTACAATGTGCTAGCCTTTTTGTCAATTATGCATAGCTAAACACACAATTCTGAGCATGAGAGAATCAACTAGTTCAGTGTTGTACAGCTAAGTTACAGAGGATCAAGTCAAGTCAACTCTATGACTCTATCTTTCACCCTTTGTTATGCCTTCTTGTCAAATCAATCAAATGTCAAATTTAGGTATCAAAGAAAAACGCAGGCTAACAGGCTAATGTAATATCTACACAAAGTGCAATTTAAATTTAGTACAATTTTTAACACATAAAGTAACTTAAATTGTCCTTCATAAATTCTGCTGTAAAAGAGTGCTAATACAATGATTTGTTTAAAACATACTACATGACCTACCTCTGCCTAAACTAGGTATCAAAACTTAATAGATTTTTAGAAATTTTAATTTTTGGACAGAAATATACCCAAGATTCTGAAACTTTGACAGAACTTGGAATGTCATTTTATATTCATTTATTCTTTATTCCTCATTTCTTTATTGATTTAGTAAATGTTTATTGAACAATTGCTTCGTGTAACCACAATATTAGTTTTTTTTTTAGGACGTGTATTATGTCAGTGATAGCTGAAAACTGCAAAAATCTGAAGTTCACCTTTAGTCCAGATCATAGAAGCAATTCCCTCAATTGTTAAAGTAATTTAATCCCCATTAAATAATGAATTTATTTCTGTCTAATGTTTAATTTTTTTAATCTATTAAATTTGTATAATAAAGTTGAGCAATATGATTACTTATGAGATCCGAACAATCCATGCGTTCTCAAAATTATTGTCACTCTGCGATAAATAGTTATAACTATTTATGATTTTCAGCCAGGAAAAAAAGCATGAAGGAAATTATGGCTTAATTTTATGGTTAGAAAATTAATAGTTCATCTTCAAAAAACAAGAAATAAACCAGACAGTATCCTCCTACAGTCAAGAACACATAAAATCACAATTTGCTAATGCAGGTCAATAATATCAAAGTAGAAATTAGTAATTACCATATAAAGTACCCACCAGGGAAACAAAGGATTCACTTTATTCGCTTCATAAAAATAAGCCTTAATTTAAAAAATAAATGATAGATATGAAGTTTGCTGTATGTTTGGGAAAAAATATTTTTTCTTGTTGATGTTAATTGAATGGAGTAGGACAATCATCTCTTAAATGTATTACTTTTTTTCCTCTTACCAAGCAGTCACAATATGTTGAAAATATGAGTTCCAATTATAACAATAAATAGGAAGATTTATGGAGAAGAATGGCAGCACTTTCAGCTTATGTGGCATATTTACTGTGGGCTATACTTCCATGGTTTCTTGGTCTTAAAGGACCCAGGTCAAGTATGCAAATTTCATTTGGGAAAAAATTATTTAATCAAAAGGGCCAACTCTATAGAAATGTGTGTCTCTTCTTCCAGGGTAAACCATCTGAATATGTGCTTGGTGGGTTCCTGTACCAAATCTTCAAATCTAAAGTCAATTCTGAAGGCACGAATGCTGACTTATATCTGTGGCTTCAGATTTTTACAGTTCCAGAATTTAAGTAAATTAGCTCTTGTTACAGCATCTAAAAATCTAAAGAATTCAGTGAGAACCTCATTAGCATTCCACCAGGCCCTTGGCTTTTCCATTTTGCTCCAGGCAATCACTAGTACCTCCTAAAGGTATCAGAATATGATCTAGCTGTTCTGCTGTGAACATAAAATTAGAAAAGGGCTGAGTTCCACAAATTCTAGCAGCAGATATCTGGAGTAACTGGAGAAAGGTTGGGGGCAGCTTGGATGGCCTAATGGTATGATGTATAAGAAATAACTATGAAACTGGGCTTTCGTGTTGTCTCTTCTATCTAATTACCATTTTGCGTATTACACATCACTTCAGATCCTTTCTATCACATGAAGGGGACGGTTTAAGTGGTTAGAGAGCAAACACAATAGGTCAGAAATGGAAGTCCTCTTGACAATATTTCTGATTTGTAGAAACAATAACATTTACAGATGTGAGAAATTAACAAGCAAGGCTGGGACACAGATCCATTTTTTTTTTTTTTTTTTGACCCCATAGTCCCTCTCATCTGTCACTCTCAGCCTCGGTCCCATTCCATTCTCAGAAATAACATTTGTTTATTATAAGAGTTCTAATAAAAATTCAAATACAAAAGCACATTTTGGAAGTTTCTAAACATTTTTTTTCTTTCAATTTCTATTGTCAGTGGAGGTAACAAACTCTCTACCCTCTCCCTAAGTGTCCTCAACCAGATCCATTTTAAGTGAGACTAGAACAGAAGATATACTAGACATCTGCCAATGACTAATAGTTATCTTCATATTTAATTATCTATAATTACATTTAATTTTCACAACAATTCAGCAAAGTAGAGTAATTGTTATTGTCCTTTCACTTCACGGGTGAGGAAATATTCTTGGAGAAATGTAAGTTGACAAAGAATACAAGATTAATATTGTTAGTTCAAGACCAAGTCTTTACTTCTGTCAGTATTGGAACCATACAAGTCACCTGATTTATTGTCTTTGATCCTGCATCTAGGTTTTCTGACAGGTGCCATTCAAGGGTTTGTGAAACTGCTGCCTTTCACACAGAAAAATCATGTTCAACCACTGCAATTGCACAAGTGAAAAGAAACACATTGCTTTTAGAAATCTTGAATGCTTTTTTCCATTTCGGTAATATACTTGAAAAGTAAGATACAGACATGTGGAACATTTTTCACAGCAGAATCATTTCACCATCTACCTTGGCGTCTTTCTTCCTTTTCAGTAAGGAAGAGTTATTAACTATAAAAAAAAAGTCAAGCCAATTGAGTCAGTAATATTTTTAATTCTTTTTATTTTCACTTATTGTATTTATCAAGAATGTATCCATTAAGTTTCATTTTCATTCTGATTAGGAACATGTTCTCCTCTTGTTCCACAAGCTCAATCACTCCTGATGCTACTGTTGTCCATTTTAAGATCAGAAAGACAGTATTTCAATATTAAAATGTCATATATGCAACTGGATAACAATCTTACAACCCAAGATACTGGGCCAAAATTTCAAAGCAAAGGAGAATCCTAAGTGTAGTATTTTAGCACAGTTAAAGGTTGCCTAAATAATAGCATCTGTGATAGAAATCTTTCAGAAGTAACTTCTATAGCCAGGAATTTTGCTTTACATATATTTCTGAATTGTAGGAACTGTCAATATCATTTAGAGGTGAGAGAAATTAAAAAGAAAGCAGGTAGGGTCACAGAGCTAGTAAAAAGCTGGGCTAAGATACAAATCTATGTCTGTCTTACCTGTTGCATTCTGCCTCAGTATGCTTTCTGGAGGTAGCACTCTATTCCACTCTCAGATATGATATTTGCTTATTGTAAGTGTTTTTTTTAAATAAAAATTAGAATATAAATGTGTATTCCAAATGTTCCTAAATATTAGTTTGCCTTTTGTCTCTATTGTCACCGGGGATAACAAAATCTATGGTGAAGGGACTTTTATTTGACTTCTAAATTACACCACTGTCAGGTTTTGAATGTACAAACCCCTTGATGCAACTGCAGTTTCATTATGTACATTTTTATCAGGCTCAGTTCAAATAGAATATATAGGACTGATATAAAACAAGACCTTAACTGTGCAGATTCAACCCTATAGCAAGGAACACGTTGGTTGGTTTTGGTTTAGAAGACCAAAGTGATTTTTTTAAATAGCAAAATGTAGAATTCTTATATAAGAGGGGCACTCCCCCAAAAAGCAGAATTACCTTTTAGGGGGTGGGCCCCTTGTGGTACACTCAGAATTCATTACTCCAGATCAAACTGTCAACCAAAGCTTTAATCTGGAAGTTTTGAGATGGTTGAGTCATGATTTGCGGAAGAAAATGTCCCGAGTTGTGACAAACAGGTGACTGGTTCTATTACTATGACAATGCACCTGCTCACACCATGCTGAATGTTCAGCAGTTTTTGACCAAAAAAGGCATGACCTACATGCCCTAACCTCCCTATTCACCCAATCTCACCCCAAGTGACTTTTTTGTTTGTTTTTCTGGATGAAAAGTCCTCAAAGGGAAACATTTTGCCAATGTGGAAGAGGTGAAACAAAAACAGCAGAAGCTCCAAAAGGCATCAAAACTGAGAAGTTCAAAAACTTTCTTAAGCAGTTCAAAAAGCATCTCAATAGGTTTATTGCATCAAACAGAGAATACTTTGAAAGTGACTGAAATTTAAACATGTAAGAATAAACACACAACTTTTTATAAATTAATTCTGACGTTTTCGTCTCTCACTATATATCACATGGTTATTACAAGTGATGAGAACTGGGTACAAATAAAAAGGACAAATAAATGGTCAAGATCTTGTAATAAAAGTCATTTTTAGAAACAAAGAACAGAGTTCCATATGTTCTCACTCATAAGCGGGCCTTGAACAATTGCAATGCTGTATGAAAGTGATTGACATTAGTGGAAAACTGTCAGGGGTGGGGGTGGGATTGGCAGTTTGGGGGAAACTGCTAGGGGAGGGAGGGGTATACCTCATCAACAAGGGTACCTGCATGATCAATGTTTATATACCTAACCCTGAATTGTACCCCACATCTTTATAACAAATTTTTTTAAGTCATTTTTAAGAAATACATGAGTTTTAGTTGAAATAGCACATGTAATACAGCAAGTGCTTCAGGATCAATAATTTCCTTGTTTGTTTAAAGAAATGCCCAAGAAATGACAATAACTTAAAAATAAGTGAAATAACTATACCTTTGCTACTTACTTGCACACTATGCAAATATAATTCAAACTGATTTATTTACTCAACGTGTTGTATAGCTTTAGCCACAAAACTAATATTTTCCTTGTTCAATAAAATATTTTTTGATACATTTAGGTAATATGCATTATAAATATTTCTCCTTTTATTGTTTTATCTTTAGATTTACAAAACATGAGATAGATTATTGTGGTCACGATTATTAATTTTTCAAATCATGACCAATTATTGTAGCTACCTATTCCTTCCTTTAAACAGTATTGCTTTTAATCATCCTACATCTCTTCAGTTTTTTGAAAAATGTTAGAAAGAACTTTTTATATCCAATGGTGATAAAGAGATGATCAGTCACCTTAGGATTGTTTCATAATTATAAGAAATTTGGGTCAACAAGCAGAGTTGTAATCTATGAATTCAAAAAGTCAAAGTCAAATAATGTTTTCTCCAACAAAATTCAGACAGTATTCATAAGGCTATCTTAATAGCTGCTTGTAGATGGAAATGCATGAATTACAGGTACTTTAAATAGAAATAGGAAAATAATATGAATTAAATCCACATTATCTGTAATTAAATTATTTTCCATTTTAATTTTTATCACCATCAATAAAACACCTATGCTTCATTCAAAATGAACGATTAACTTTGATCCTAAAAATGACTCAAAATTTTAAGCATTCTGTCTTACAGGAAAATGTGTATATCAAGGGCTAGTTTTTTTGTGATGTGCTTCCTCACCCAACTAAGGTCTTCCCTTCCTTTGCAATGTTCACAGTCAGCACTTTATAAGAATGAAACATGACAGCCGGGCTCGGTGGCTCAGCCTGTAATCCCGCGCTTTGGGAGGTTAAAGTGAGTGGACTGCCTGAGCCGCGGGTTCGAGACCCGCCTGGGCAGGCAAGACCTCATCTCTACAATAAATCAAAAAAAAAAAAAAAAAAATTCGCCGGGCGTGGTAGCGTGCGCCTATAATTCCGGCTTCTTGGAAGGCTGAGGCGTAAGGATCGCGGGAGCCCAGCAGGTCAAGGCTACGGTGGCCGGCAGCGGCCACTGCACTCCAGTCTGGGTGACAAAGTGAGACTCCAACTCCAAAAAAAAAAAAAAGAATGAAACATGATACAATAGAAGGACTTAAGCACTGCCCTTCCTATAAAGTCCTTCCAGTCTCATCTACCACAGTGACAGGTCCTAAGTACCTCACAGTGTTAGTCATCTATCCCTTTTACTCTATATCCCACTTATACATCTATTATAATTTTTATAACCTCCAGCAATAATTTGTTTATATACTGGTCTATCTCACCAGAGAGGCACTATTTGTAGACAGGATCATGTCTGAGCTATCTTCATATCTCTAAAGTTTTCACAAAAAAGTAAAAGTAGAATGAATGAACATGGCCCTTGTCTTTAAAGTCTTCTATTCAAATTAAATGAATAAAATAAGCATATCTACAGTAAAATTTAAAATAGACTTATACATAAAACTTCATTTCTAAAAAAAGTTCAAGTTAACAATGAAACAGGTTGTCATGCCAGTGCCTGACTGCAAAATGAATTGCTCGGTATAAATGCTATCCAAGTTTGTAGAAGCAAAGATCACTCGGTACCAGGGTGGCAAAGGAAGGTTTTGCAGAAGATATGAGAATGAGCTCCTTATTATAGCCTGAGTTGGTTGTGAGCAATATGAAGAGGTGTCTGTGAAGGAAACCAGCAAGAACATCACATTTCATGACAGTGGTGACTGATCCAATCAGGCTGGAGCAGAAGGTTCCTTAGGAAAAAAAAATAAAGCAGGAAAGTAGGCTGCTATTACTTTGGGAAGAGACTTTTATGAGTAACTAAAAATATTATTTTCCCAATATAGGAGTCATCCAAAATTTTGGTTATAATGGCATAATTAGATGGGTACTTTAGAAAGACAGATTTGCCTTTAGCATGAAGAAGGGATAAGAATTGGAGTGAAAGACAGGATGGAGGACATGACCTAAAAGGTTGCTATAATAAGACAAATATTTCTTAAAAGAACCAAAAGTAGAATAGCTTGCAGAAAAAAGAAACATTAAATGCAAGAAATAACTGACAGAAACTACAAGACTGAGGGATATGAGGCTTGAGAAGGCAGAAAGAATGAAAAGACAAGTTTCCAGTCTTTGCAAAGTGAAAATTCTGGAGTCACTAAAGTATACAGGAAAGTCAAGAGGGTAAATGAGTTTTAGGGAATGAAAAAGCTACTTTTTTTGTTCTCCCCTCACCCCCTCCCCCAGACATGCTAAGTTTGAGCTGATAGCCGGCTAATCAAGCAGAAAGGTAATGATAGCAATTAGAAAACTGGACCTTTGAGAGAAGACAGGGCTCGATATTTAGTGGGAATTGTGTTCTGAGATGAAGTTTTAAGTCCTGCAAATAGATGAGGTAAGCCAAAAAGAGAACATCAAGATCAGTTTGAGACATGAAACTGGTAAAATATCCATGTTTAAGAGACAGGCAACTAGCAAGGAACTGGACAGAGGTAACAGTATAATCCGAGAAACAGCAGAAGAATGAGAAGAGTTGGATTTAATAAATCAGGGTATGGAAGAGTATCTGTCATGGGAATTGGGGGAGTTGAAACCTCAGTGGTGCCCACAAGACAAGGAGATTTAGCACAATGATTCATTGTACTTAATGCTCAAGGTGTCAGAAGTCTAGAGAAGATGGGTTATAGCAGCAATCTTAAGGAATTTGAGAAAGAAGAGTTGAAAACGTGAAAGCAGAGGCTTTCCCCATCATTCAACTAGAAAGTTCAGGAAAAAAAAAACGAAAAAAGAAGTAACTAGAAAGAACAATAAGACTTAAAGGAGGAGCATAAGATAAGAGTAATCAGAGAATTTTTATATAAAGAAAGAAGAAAGAATATGAAGGAGATGCTAAAAAAAATTGGGATAAATTGAAAAGGAAGCTTGGTACAAACTACATCATTGTTCTAAAAAAAAGTATATTGAGTAGTTTAACAATTTTAATACAAGTTTCTCAAAACTGTAATTATTAAAGAATATATTAGTCGCGTGTCTGCAGTTTGCCACTTGGAAGGCTGAGATGGAAAGATCGCTTGAGCCCAGCAGGTCGAGGCTACGGTGGCCATGAGCATGTCATTGCACTCCAGCCTGGACTCCAAGAGTGAGACTCTAACTCAAAATATGTGTGTGTGTGTGTGTGTGTGTGTGTGTGTGTGTGTGTGTGTGTGTGTGTGAATGTCTTGCATTTCCTGTGTATGTTTAGTCTACTTTCAGACACCTCCAAAATCTTAGAAACATTTAACTTAAATTTCTTCCTCTCTATTAGTTTTATATGTCTAATAAATATTATTTACCTCTGTTATTTAAAGAAGACTAATACAACAGCAAAGTCACATTGGAAGATAGATACAGTAAGAAATCATTCCTTTGAAAACCAAAAGAAGTTTCCCAAAGAAAGTGTAAGGAGGTCAAAGACAGGGATCCCCAGGGTTTGCAGAAAAAGGGATGGGAAAGAGGTTCATCAAAGTCCAACCAGTAATATCACTGATTATTTCCAATATAGGTATGGCATATGAGACTTAATGTCTCACTAACCCATCCAAATAATTTGCTTGTAATGTGTTGTATTGTTTTATATTTAATTACTAGCAGTTTTTATCTCATAGAGGGTTTTTCAGAAATGAGTATATAAATCAGTTTTAAGAAACTCAGGACATATTTCTCATGTTTTTTAACATAAAATTTTTTTAAAAGGATTTTTTTCCATGTGACCTTAAAAATCCAATTTATCCTATTATGTTTCTGAAATAAGATCCATTGTAATGATAGTTACCTCAATGAAAATTCTCAAGAATTCTATAAATTAGGGATTATTGGTATCTTACATTAGCACTGTGTCAATTAGAGATTAAGTAAACTGATCAATGTCCCACATAGCTTTAATGCATATTCTATTATGTGGAAACTGGAGCAAGTTACTTGACCTCTGATGACTCAGTTGACTCATTAAAAGTGTAAGATACTAATATAATGTCTTGAAATATAAGACACTTGTATATAAGACCTCTTCAAAAAACAGAATTTTCTTTTGGAGGGCAAGCTCCTTGTAGCACAGGTTTCAATTGCTAGATAAGGGTTTGTGTTCTAGGAACTCATCAGCATCAGTGTACCAGCTAGCATTGTATGCGAGGCTGCATTTGGCTTCAGAGAATTTTTTTGGAGATTATTTCAACACGTTTGCCCATTTCATGGTGGGTGATTGGGTGACTGATGAGTGCATCTGCCCACACCTTGCTGAGTGTTCAACAGCTTTAACCAAAAATGGTATGACTCCCATGTCCCAACCTTGCTATTCACCCAGGTTTACTCTGGACAACTTTTTTTCTTTCCCCAGATGAAAACATGACCTCAAAGGGAAACATTTTGCTGATGTGGAAGAGGTGAGACCAAAATGGCAGAAGCACTATAAAGGCATCAAAATTGATGAGTTCAAAAATAGTTTTAAACAGTGAAAAAAAATCTCCATTGGTATACTGCATCAAACAGAGAGTACTTTGAAGGTGACTGAAGTTTAAATGTAAGAATAAATACACAATTTTATATAAATTAATTCCAGGGTTTTTTGGGTCTCCCCGCATAATTGGTCAAAATCACATCCTATGCCCTTAACTAAGCTAAAGAATTGGCAAGGTTGGAGAAGCCACCAGAATTAGTCAAGAAAAGTACATATTTACTTCTTAGGGCTGGTAGAGGTATAGGTTACTCTGGAGTAAGAAGAGCAATTATTTATTTATTAGTTTGTTTGTTTATTGCAACCAGTAGTGTCTGTTACTGTTGGTGACCAAGTAGAAGAAAAACTTGAAATGTGAATTTACATCACATTTTGTCTGTCAATATCTATGTGGTCTTAAGCAATTTATTTAGGTTTTTAAAACCTTGATCTCCTCACCTACAGAATTGTGATTTAACTTGTGCAAAATGTCTAACCCACAAAAAGTACTAAATAATCTTTTTTTCTTTTCTTTTTTTTTACGTTTGGCATAGGTATTTTGACACAAGCTGAAAGTCACTACTTTTCTTTTAGTATTACGCTGACTATTAACTTTGCTGCTTCTCTATCTGACCAAAAAAATAAATGAAAAAAGAGATTATGGGAATAAAATGTGAAGATTGAGCATGAGTCTTCCTGATTCCAGAGGCCTTAATTTTTAATACTCCCTTCAAATAGTGTCAGAAGTCTCTTAGAAGAGAATTCTCTACTAACTACATTCATTGTGAAGTGAAAGAACTTGAGCTTTACAATACAAAATTTCACATTCCTTGCAAATCTAGCTAAATACATAAAATAAGACAACACAAACTGATCATTGAATCATATATTTTGGGTTCTAAAATGTGCTTTAGAAGTCATTGAATCTAAACCATTTATTTTCAGATGGAGAAACAAGATATTTTTATGCACTTGAACTCATGAGTGAGTATGAATGTGGGGACTTCAAATCGCTTCTTAGAACTCCAAGCCCAGCACTTCTTTGAACTCTACCACACCACTCTGAAGAATTTATTATTTTTCATAACAAATTCAGTAATTTATGAAAAATGTTGCATCCTTTTAGGTAGTATTAAGAACAATTCTCCCTCTCCCCCCCCCACCCTGCATCATATATTTTATATATATTGTATATTTAGGAGATGCCAGCTGTGGAGTTTCTGGGAGCAGTTTACTCACACTGAAACAACATACTCTTCTTATTCACTGAGTGTTGCATTTGAAAAATATAATGCTTCTTACCTATTATTTTAAGATTCTAAGGGGACAAGCCTTAGAATCATAAAACAAAAGGACAGTAATGGAAAGGATTCAGAAACAAAGAGTTTGAATCATACCATCATCGAACTGCTGAAATGACTCTGAAATTGAACAAACTATGGGTGTCTATTTACATGGAATAGTAAGTACTCTGTTGCTATAGACACTTTTAGGTGATATTTACAGTTATTTCCAACCAAAAGCACCGTAGCTGACACTCACTCTGTGGAATGAAAGTCATGCATTAATCTCTCTCCTCCCAATACATTTTCCCATAAATTCACTATCACTGCTCTGCTTTAATTTCCATAATACATTGTTTCTTCTCAACTTTTTCATTACATCCTTTATAACTTTACTTCCATAAAACTTCCCTATAGTCACAATCTGCTCTTCAAACTTTCCCTTTGCCTCTGTGTCTTACTTGTAACCTGGCTCTTGACTCTTATGATAAATCACTCTTGCAACAACCGTGTAACCACTTGCTCCTACTCATTGCCCTCTAGACTCCAAGTCCTTCTATCTTCCTGAATGACTTAAATACTTAAACAAAGAATGAATAATACAATACTCCCTCATCAACCTGCACTCCTTGCCTCTAGTACACTTGATCACCAATCGCCTTCAAACATCCACCCCCGACCCTGCCCCATGCCCAAACTCAGCTGAAACTTCTCTAGCTCTGAGAATCTAAATTCAAACCACCAACTGCCTTCCGTTTCTCACTGTCACTTCCTCCAAGTCTTTTTTTGTTTTTATCTTAATCCAGGGTAGAATATAACATCTATCATTTCAATATCATCAACTCTAATTCCCTCAGTCCTCCATTTCCTCTCTCTAGATATTTTGGATCAATCCAACTTTCCAGATTTTCCCCAACAACATGCAAACTTCTGATGATTTTTAATAAAAATGATAGATCCCATGGAGGTTACTTTACAGGCTTCAATATAAGTCTGATTCACTCTCCTTTACCAACAAGCTTTCTGCATTTTCTAAGTCTGTGATTTATTCCCATTGTCCATAAAACCACTTCACCTCTTCTACAACCTCCATGGAAACTGCCACCTCCCTCCCACCCCTTCCTTCTGAGCAAAAGACCTGCCTTCGAAGTAATAGGTAAAAGAGAAGTTCTCACACAAGAATTTCTTCTATGTTTTGCCACCCACATCTACTACTTATTCACTTGCACCTTTACTTTTTCTTTATTTCTTCTCTCTGGAAAACAATGTCCTGGTCTCTTCTATGTGGTCATCTCTATACTAATTTTGCAGATTCCACCTTTTCTTGCCTACTAAAGGGACTGGCTCTAGTAATTCTTTTCTGATTTTTTCATATCTTCAACTTGTCCTTTCTAAAGGTTCCTTTTCAGCAGTTTGACCAAGCTGACATAAAACAGACTGATTATTTAGTACAATAAAATACTTAGGCATCCAGATTCCATTTGGTTGATAACTAGGAACGATTGTCTTTTAATGGAAGTATCTTTTATAAGACTTCACTTTTGGAATATGGTTTCTAGTGATGTGAATGTTCAAGGTTTATTTTAAATTCTGAGCAAAAGGCAGACCGATTAGGAAAGGCAACAACTGAAATGCTATCAGATAAAGTTTTTAAGTTTCTATATTGGTCAAGTTGCTCAGAACAGTTACATGATTATGCATAAAAAAGTACAAAAAAAGGTGTAAAAGATATTCTCTTACACTGATGGTTGAATCTTAAGACTTTGTGGTTGGCTAAATAACAATATGCTAAAATTTGTTATAGGCTTCCTATTCTCAAGGAGCTTCTTAAATCTCTTAAAGTCCCTTGTTCTTAATTAGACTTGTTCTTATAATGATTTAACTACTCTATACCAACATCAATACTAGACAACTAATTTCAAGAAGAGAGTGTGTTATATAAAATTAGATAAGGAAAATCCTTTTGAAGCCACATATTGGTGGGCTGACTCTGTTTAGTCATTTTTATTTTGTGATCAGTCTAAAATTTTAAAAAATCCTGAGCTTAGATTCTTATGCTATTTCTTTCAAAGAGTCTTATGGAATGATTTAGGATCATTTGGCTACTTGTTTAAAAAATTAAACCTGGCGAATAATTTTATTGCTAATCTCTTTTGGATTCAATTTTCCACTTTCTCGCCATTTCAGTATATAACTGTAGACTAATTGAGAGCCCTGTACAAAGTTGGAAAAATACGTTATGTATCAATGGTTTTAAAGACACAAGTTTCCCTTTTAAAAAGCCTGATGGACTTAGAACTGAAATAACAAAACTGCCTCCATATTTCAGGCAATAGACTTATAAATTACTTTGAGGTAAAGCAGAGTTTTGGCCAGTAGACCTGCTGAGATGATAAAAGTGATTATTTTAGACGTATTTTATCAGGGAACTAAAGAACCACCTACAGCTGGAATGGGAACATATTGTAATGTATGGAAATGACTTCAGTATCATTACTTTAAAAATGGATAGAATTAACCTTTCCTCTTTGGGGCAATGGATATAACTGGTCACAGATCTGTTGAATGAAATACATGACAATTGGGTTTATATATTTGCCTCTCAATGTTTGTGCTCAACATAATAATATTCTAATGAATAGAAATCGGTAAGTTATCAGTCTACAAAAGACACAAATCCTAATTGCTTTCATAAGATATACTAAGTGCCATATTCCTACATAGATTTATAAATTTCATAAAATATAGAGATCTCTCTAATTTGAAAATAAATACATCTCAGAGGACTAAGTAGCAAAAAAGTGAAAAGACTCTTACCATAAACCCCATCAATTTCTCCTGCAAGATATAATAGTGTTTTATGTCTTGAGAAGATGGCAAACTTTAATTTGTAATTATTAAAATATTCTTTCATAAAAGAAAGAGAATGTTTTCTAATTTTCCCATGGAACAAAACTTATCTGGAAAAAAATTCTAAGCTTTGCAGCTATGCATGGTTCTTAACAACATCAAATTATACTTTGTTTTTTGTTCAGCTATACTCTGATGTCTTAGAATTCAAATAGTTTCAAAATTGCCTGTTACCACTGTTTACTTTAAAATGCATCCTTGTTTAATTCCATTGACTAATAGAAGCTTTTGCATATTCACTTTAGCCTTTATAATTTTTATTCTGGTGTGATAAAATGCTGACTGATAATAAAACCTCTAAAAGAACATCTATTTTCATATGACAATAAGTTAGTCACCAAAAGTGACATCAAAAACATCTATTATAACATGAATGATCCATAATATAAAATTATTTACATTTTTTGCAATTACAAAATACTATCATAACAAATGAACAGAATTTTTGTTTTATCAGAAAGAAAAATGCAAAATAATAGACTAAAAGTTGTATGTTTTGGCAAAGACATTTATTATTTAAATCATTTTAAACAATATTTTGCTTCACAGGAACGTCTAAAATCTCAACACTGCTTCTTTTTAATGTCTTGAAAGTTAACACTCATTGAAGATTATTTGATTATTTTTATTTTGACTCATTCAACTTTAATGTGTCTATATGAATAAATCACTTATATAATACCTAGTAAACTAGCTAATCAAAATTAGACTTGAAATCCAAAACCTCTGCACAGTTTCTAATTGCTTCTTAGGTTTTGTCAGAATATTTTGTCATGCTAGACATGCATGTCTTCCTGTGCAATGTCAGGCAGTTCCCTGGGTGGTGGGGAGCTCAAGTTACAATTTATCCTCCTAAGGAAGGCATTTTCCTTACAGAGGCCATATTTAAGAAACCTCAGGCACAAAATTTGAATGCTCTGACTTAACTTCCCCTTTTCAAGATAATTGCCTATCTAGGCTGCTGAAGGAGCAATTTCAAGGATATAATTTGGCAATTGGTCGTTAGAGACGTTACCAGAGCAAATGAAAACAGCAAACTCAATAAGAAATGAGCAGGTGTTCTTTCGCTTAGAAAGAAAAGAGAAGTTTCAGATAATGAGACCATGATGAAAACTAGTGGAGGATACAATATATAAAACACAATGTTGGGGTTGATATTCTTCCCACACGCTCATCTGGCTGCTTCTTTAATTAAATGAGCATGTTAGTTTGCATGTTTTAACATTTAATCTTGAAACAACTCCCTCTTTTCATCTTTAAGTAATGACAATGTAGATTGCTGAATATGTAAAACAGTGTAAGAAATTAGTTTATAAGTCTCTTAGTTAACTGAAGTAGATTCTAGCATCTTGTGGCATTAAACTAAATACATCAGAGTTACAATTAAGATAATTATTGCTCTTTAAGATAGAAATGTGAATACTTTCTATCTGTATAGTACCTTCTACTTTATAAAAGCACTTCTGTGTAGACTTCCTATAAAAATGTTTTATTTTCCTAAAATGCATTATTTTTGGTATCCCCAAAAAGCAACACATCAAGTTTAAGGAAAATTCCATTATCTGAATAGAATACAATCAAAATCTTGCTGAACGTGGTATTTTAACAAGCACTGTTTTACTTGCTTTGGGGAAGTCTTGATTCCAGATTTCTGTCTGGAGCACATATGCACCCACATCTATCTATCTAGCAATGCATGCAGATGTTTATGGTTGCGTTTGGCCACTCAAAGCTTATCCCAGTATGATTAGGGTTAATTAGATATGAGACTATTTGTAGGTTGCCATGGTTCTTTTTTTTTTTTTTTTAACGTAAGTTGAGTGGTAAATGTAAGTTTCCCTGGTGCAAATTACAGAACTCCATCACCAAGACAAACAACTGAAACTTTCACTACAGAAATCTGACCCCATATAGCTGATCCGTTTTTGGTAAAAAAGAAAAGACAGAAAATATCTCCTTACTTTACAATCCTTGAATTGTCTTCTAAATGTCAAGTATTTAAAGAAGTACAAGCATAAAATCTGGTTCTAGTAGTTGCAGCTGCAGTAGAAATAGTTACAAACAAAACGCTTGGATTGGGAGACAATAAAGTTTATTTCTTCTTGAACCATTTCCTTTCATACAGGCTATAGTAAAGTAGTCGAGAGATTTTTGGCTATGGTTCTGCCTGCATATGGGTTCAGAGTAGGAGGAAAGATCAAAGGGTAAAGAATCCTACCATCACATTTAAGACAATCTTTGGGGAGGTTGAAAGATTCTCTTGATCTTACAGGCATCATGTCCTGCTTTTCTTCTCCTCCCTCCCTCCTCCTGCCCCCATACCTGTCCTTCTCCTTCCCATCCCCCTCCCTCTCCCCTATCTGTCCCCTCCTCCTCCTCCTCCTCTTCTATTTTCTTCTTTGTTTTTTTGTTTTTTGTTTTTTTGAGTCTGGGTCTACTGTTGTCCAGGCTGGAGTGCGGTGGCATGGTCCTGTCTCAACACAGCCTCGACTTCCTAGGTTCAGGCCATCCTTCCACATCAGCCTCCCATGTGCTTAGATTGTTTACAAAATTGATAGGATCAAAAGAGTGACCATCATAACAGATAATATTAGTCTCACAAAGTAAACTTTAAAAATTGAACTATTATATCTCTTTTTTTTTTGAAATTTCAGTTAGTAATTTTGGTTTGTTTCATAGCCAGGAGGCTCGACTCTTAGTGATGATAAATTATACCAACTCAGGCAGGGCCATAACCAAGATTCTCATCCCCGTTGTCCCAGTCTGACAATGTGGAAAGGAGCATCATCGGCTGCAACTTCTGTTTTTCTGATTTGCAGACATTCAGCTTTCCACTTAGCATTTTGAAATATCAGTACAGACAATAAACTAGCTTGTCTACTTATAACAAATTAAAAGATGAAATTATCCTATATAAAGACTTAAAGCAAAGCAAAGTGATAGCGATGGCTTAATAAACAAGGACTCTGTACTAAAGAGGACTACAGAACAAATAAAGAACATCATTTTTTATTATACTTTGGTGAGCATATATGCAATAAATTATCTGTAAAATATAGCCCATTTGTTATGTAATATACATATATTTTACTACAATTGTAATTTTTTCCACTCTTATTAGATTTTTCTTTCCTTGTGGGTTGAGAGGAAACTTACTTTTAGTATATAGTCTTTCTTAAGTTTTTTTATGAAAGACTTTGTATTGTAAAATATCTCAAGGAGTCAACGTTTCTGAAATCATATATACACATAAATGGGATAGTTATTTAAGAGTCCCATATAAGTTAAAACATCCTATTGCCGTATTTTATATAAATAAAATACCCTGAACCTGAGACTAGTTGAGCAAAAAAGTAGTTAAACTTGGTGAGATGTGAAATTAGGTTTTAATGCATGCAAAACACATTCCAATGCATATTTTTAGGTGTAGGCTGATTGACTTTTCTCAGTGTTTAAAATTAAAAGCTGCCTTTAGGCAGTTAAGAACCTTTGGAGAGCTTTTGATATTATTAAACTTAAGCATTTACATTTAGTTTTAAACAGAGCCATGCAAAGACCAATACTCTTGTCTCATCCCAGGACAGATTTAATGTGGCCACCTGCAAACACTGTTCCACACAGCCAGTCCATCATCAGCTTTTCTTTCCAGGGTGTACCTGCCTGGGAAGAATGAGTGAATGCACTCAATTTTTTTTTTTTTTTTTTTTTGCTTCCCAATAATGTTTCCCTCATTCTCACCATCCTTCATGAATACCTTATTAACAATAATAATGAAATAAAAATTGATGCCTGGCTGAATTGCTCTGTGTGAAACATCGGTGACTATATCCACGTAACAATCTCATTATGTTCTCTCAATGTATATGCAGTAGTTACAGTTATTAATCCCATTTTGGCATTTGAGGGAATTGACATTTAGTAAAGTTAAGCAATTTGCCCAAGGTCATACAGCTCACAAGTAGAACTGGAAATGAATCCATGTCCACACGACTCCAAAACTGAGCAAAGAAAGAGTGTGTGCTATAACTAGCTTCTCCAAGACTGTTAGATTACATTAGTTTTCTTCTTTAATGAGCAGGCCGCAACTCAGTTTACTTCAAGTTCTCCATGATTAGAAAAGTAAAGATCTTTTCTATTCAAATTAATCTCTGTTCAGTAACTATATCTGGTGCACTTTTATGAGCGGCTAGTTGAGTGGCTATCATAATATGTTTATTTATTAATGTTATTTAGATTCATTTTCTCATAGTTCTTTAATATTTTATGAATTTAACTCTCTCAGTGATAATGCACGTGGGTTAATCTCATGATATTACTTTTCTTAACTTTCCCTTGTGTGTCTTCAAAACAGTTTTGCTTTGATATATTATACACAAAATGTAAGCATGGGATTTGGACAAAATACAAATTAGCAATCTTGATTGTCTGCTCAGTTAAAATACCTTGCTGAGTCAATATAATCCATACACTCTAATGTATCAGGTGTATTAATTACAGCTTCTACTTTCATATACCCTCATTGATTTTCTATTTCTCACTGATCAAAATTCAGAAATGTCAAATTCAACAGAACGGTCATCTTGGAAAGATGTATTTTACTTTTTTATGACCGTTGGACTATGATGGGAATTTAACCCTAGGATGTAGTGACACTATTCATATCCCATTAATTTTAGTATGCAACAGTGCAAGCAGTCTTAAGAGCCTGAGTAGATGACACATTTATCTGAATATTGAACGTTACTCACCTGATGTAAATGAACAGTGAATGAAACAGGAGGTTTAAGGAGAGATCTGCCCTGGGCATATAGATCATTTCCAATCACATACTCACTTATGTCTCATGAATTTGAAAGAGAAAACACAATAAGATGAATTTTAGGAAACAACTTTCATTCAAAGAAAAATTAATTCAACAAATACTGGGTGCCAAAAAAATGTATACACATTTTAAGGGCTATTCAGAGATGTCTTCCATAATCCGAAGTGTCTGGACGCTGATGGTAATCACTTTAGGCACGTCTTGTAATTGCAGAAGTCAAACGTGAGTTTTAGTCATCTTTTGTTACTGGTATATGTTGAGTATTAAGATTTTAATACAGTTTATTTTTCCTTTCTTAAAATGTATACTTTCTTGGCACCCTCTATTAAGTGCATAATGTGCAAATCACATTTTTAGGTTTGGGGGATAAAACAAAAATTTTAAGTGTAAAAAATAATTTGGTGATAGTTGTAAAGAAAATACAAAAACAAGAAATATTTATTTGTTAAACATAATTTTTACAAATAACATACATATAATTTTAACATTGCCTTTGAAATGCATGGATTTAAAAATATTCTTATGATAAACAGATATGGATCTTAAATTTTTTTAAAAACCACAACCTACAAACAGAGCTAACAATTGAAATTATAGAAAAATAAATGTCCTCAATGTAGTCTAAACAATATACTAAAACCAAAATTTTTGTGGTAATAAATGTGGAAGTAGTATTTCAAAAGTCAGTTTTGTAGCTCTTTTTGGATATACACAAATTCCCATTCCAAACTTCCTGCCATCCAGTCTTATGTCCTTAAGTGTAAGAATCACAGATATAATAGTAAGCATGGTTTCTCGATAAAGTTACTCACAACAGTGGACTCACTGGGCTAAAAAGATATAATATGGAGACATCAAAGTTGAGGAACTGGGAAATGGGCCCTGCCTTGCTCCGATTCTAAATGCCTGGGCAATTCTGGTAATAATCATAGATCGTTCAAACCCTAAGCATCTACTTTCTGAACCGCTTAGACGCAACTAGGGTAGATGTTCTTAAAATTCTGCATAAGCAAATAATTATATTTGCTCCAAGAAATCATAGTTAATGCGAGAAACCAAAGTTTCCCTGGATTTACAAAAGAACTGTATTCAAGCACTTTTTAAACTACAAATGAGAGAAATTAAGATAATGTGTGTGTGGAGGTGGAGGAGGTTGAAGAGGGTTAGGAGGCAATACTTTTTTTTTTTTTTTTTTTTTTTGAGTCAGAGTCTCACTCCATCACCCTTCCGCCTCAGCCTCCCAAGTAGCCAGAACTACAGGCACGCGCTACCATGCCCGGCTAATTTTTTTCATTTTTATTGTAGAGATGAGGTCTCGCCAAGTTACCCAGGCTGGTCTCCAACTCCCAGGCTCAGGCAATCCTCTCGCCTTGGTCTCCCAAAGTGCTGGGATTACAGGCTTGAGCCACCGTGCCCCACGGAGGCAATATTTATTTTCAGGGAAATATCACCGGACTCTAGAAAGAATGGTACTCTTTCCACTGTGACCTGCTTCACTCTTCAGCAACAGGTGGCCACAAATGTGCACTACACTTGGCGAACTCAGAAATTCATTTCTAAATTTCTATTTAAAATTCTAGCAACACTAAAACAACAGGTCTACTCTATCTATGAAGTTGCCCCGGATGAATATTTGAAATGTCTGAAGACATTTTTGGTGCCACAGTAATTTGAGGAGTCCTTACTGTCATACGGTAGGAGGAAGTCTGAGGGGCTAAAAACCCAGCAATGTGTGGAACAGGTATACACAACTGTGCCTGGAACCTAAGTTCATTTTATGCTTTTTTTTTTTAATAAAAGTTAATGACTTACTATACAAATAATAAATTGTTCACAGAAATCCTGTATTTCATTTTGTTAAGAATCGATCAGCCAGTCTCGGTGGCTCAGCCTGTAATCCCGCGCCTTTGGGAGGCTGAGGTGAGTGGATTGCCTGAGCCCGCGGGTTCGAGACCCGCCTGGGCAGCGAGACCTCATCTCCACAATAAATCAAAAAATCAGCTGGGCGTGGTAGTGCATGCCTGTAATTCCAGCTACTCGGAAGGCTGAGGCGGAAGGATAGCTGGAGCCCAGCAGGTCGAGGCTGCGGTGGCCAGGAGCGGCCACTGCACTCAAGTCTGGGCGACAGAGTGAGACTCCAACTCAAAAAAAAAAAAAAAAAAGAATTGATCAAGAGTTGTTCACGACTTCAAAAAATATCATCACCACTGCAACACCACTTATAGAATCTGCCGGGCTCGGTGGCTCAGCCTGTAATCCCGTGCCTTTGGGAGGCTGAGGTGAGTGAATTGCCTGAGCCCGCGGGTTCGAGACCCGCTGGGCAGTGAGACCTCATCTCACAATAAATCAAAAAATCAGCTGGGCGTGGTGGCGCATGCCTGTAATTCCGCTACTCGGAAGGCTGAGGTGGAAGGATGCGGAGCCCAGCAGGCGAGCTGCGGTGGCCGGGAGCGGCCACTGCACTCCAGTCTGGGTGACAGAGTGAGACTCCAACTCAAAAAGAATCTAAGTGGCCTACATAGCATATCTCTGTGAGTCTTCAATTGCAGCTTTTGCATTCCCTGTGTCTTAACACATATTTGGAAATACATAGAATCTCATAAAATGCTTTCCTCTTATTTGCTTTTATTTCCTTTTTTTGTATTGCAATTAGGTCATAATATTTTCAAAATTTTGTGCAAGTAGGTTATATTGTCAAGACATTTAAAAGGGAATTCTAAAGGAGGCTTTGTGAAAAATCACATACAAGTTATATTATCAAAGCATTTTATAATTTTAAAGAAAACTCTATAAAAATATTTGCTGTAAAAAGAGGATTTTGGATCCAAAAGGGTTGAAACCAGTTTATTTCATCCATATAACAGGGAGCAAACATTCAATTGACCCAACTTGCGTCAAATGTTGCACCATTCTCAAATAACTATAGTTATGTAGCCACATTCAAATTTAAAACATGGGTGTCAAGAGTCCATCCTTAATGACAGGACTTACCTGGGAGGGACTCCTTTCCTTTCTGTCCTACAAAATATTCTAGCTTATGAAATAACACCCCCTTCAGGACCTGTTTGGTTAGCAAACCTGACAAATAAATTACTACTAAGATATTAATGCTTACAAATGATTTAATGCATTAGCCTACACCAGTAGTTGCCTAATAGAGAATTGAGAGAGATTTTTGCAATCATTTATTTTAGCACCTTCATCTTACATTTGTGGTAAATAAACATCTTTATAAGAGTTTGTTTTGTTTTCTATACATCCCAAGTTTCTTGGCTGGTGTCCTGAAATCATGGTTTTTTTTTTTTTTTTATGGCTTCCAAAACTTGCATTTATCAAGCTTATACAGAGAGAGAGAGAGAGAGAGAGAGAGAGAGAGAGTAATTAAATGAGATTTAAAAACCTGATTCTAGCACAGAGAAACCATTATATCTACCAACAACTAAAAATAACAAATGGAAAAGAAAATGTAAAATTGATTATTTCCAACATTCAATTTTATTTGCAAATAAGTAGAATTTTATGAGAGCATAACTTGAGAATCACTCATACAATCCAAAGGAGTGATTTAAACAACGGAAATTTCAAACAATTTGGACAGTTTTTTTCCAGGTGGTAGGGACATTGGAGAAACTTAAATCCTACCACATGGACTACTTTCTATTTCACCAACACTTATAGCATACCTTTTGATGCCTTAGTATCTATTAGTTAGTGATAATCTGAAATTGAGCTGAACTTGGCTTACTGCCATTAGTTCCTGGAACCAGATATCAAAGATAGGGAAACTGAAAAGAAAATTTCTAAGCATTATATAAAACAGAAAACTAAAAATCAACTACATAACAAAAAGTTTGCTGTAAGAAGATCTCAGCTACAAAAATATGGTTTTATAATGTTTGGGTATTTATTACTCCAAAAATTGGCCCCAGAAATCTCAAAAGAAAAATTCTCCCACCTGACCCAAAGATGACATTTTGTGTTACCACCATGTGGTGATAAACTTATTTTTAAAAAAAACAGAAATATGTAGTTAATCACTATTCATAGGAACTGTGTGCCATTTACTTCATTATCTAATTCACGGAGCAAAAAAAGCAGACTAAAATAGATACTACTATTTCCTCCAATATTAATTCTGACCAATCACCAAATATTGCCAAAAATATATCAACACATTTATAATACATATCTAACATGTATCAGCGATTTAGTAGTGAACATTAGATATGTAGCAATATAAGATACAATCCATAATTCTCAGTGCTTATATTTTATGATTTGCACCTCAGATAGTATAGAGTCAGTGGAGAATATATGCAAGAAAAATGAAAACTAGAAAAAAATATAGCAAAATCATCATGTGTTGCTAGTAGAAAGTCTCTTTTTTTAAAAAAAGTGATAATTCTTACATAAAGTCTATAACAGGGTCTATTTTTCTCCTTTCAAAATGATTCAGAAAACTCATGAAATATCATTCTGAATAATTTTTAAAATCACAAATAGACACATTGTAATAAAATTGAAGGACACTGAAGACAAAAAGAAAGAAGTCAAAATAGCTCAAATGAAAAGAAACATTGCCTCTACAAAAAATAACATTTGGATTAAGTTCTAATTTCTCATTGGAAACACTGGAATCAAGAAGACAGTGAAATACTTTCAATATTCTAAGAAAAATATCTGTTTACGTAGAATTGTATATCCAGAAAAAAATGTTCAAAACCAGGAATAAGATAAAAATGTTCAGAATACCAAGAAAACTGAGTTTGCCACTATGATATGGACTTCAGACAACAGGAAAATGATTTCTGGAATAAACAGAACTCATAAACTAAAATGGCAGAAATAAATCCAAATGTAATTAGAAATAACAGTAGATATTAATAAACTAACTACAGTAAATAAAAAGTAAAACATCCAAATGAATTTGTAAAATAGAGGTATATGCTACTTGCAAGAGATACATTTAAAATTTAAGTATATAAAAGGATGAAAAAATATATATCAAAAGCACTAACCAAAATAAAGCTGGAAATCATATGGTAATATTGTGAAAGCTGATATAACTGTACTAAAATCAGACAAAATAAAATTGATATCACTGCCAGCGTCAAAGAAGGTCACCACCTAGTGATAAAAGTTTTAATTCACCAGGAAATATAACAATTCTGAACTTATATGTATTTGATAAAATAATCTCAAATATGTAAGGCAAAAATTGGGAAAGCTACAAGAAGAAATAGATAAATGTACTGTCAAAACAGGAAACTTACCTCTTTTATAATGTATAGTTCAAATAAAATAGAAAGATTAAGAAAAATAAAAACAGAATGAATAATAATCTTAATCTAACATACATATACTTGGTGCCCAAAAAGTAAAACAAAAAAACAAAAAACCATTATTTTCAAAGAAACTCAGAACATGTACAAATATTAACGTAATATTGGCCCTTAAACAATTTTCAACTTCAAACTTATCAGACAGATCATCTTTTCTATTGCAATGCAATTTAATTTAAAATGTATGCTAGAGCTAAATGTACAAAGTATATAGGAACACAAAGGAAGAAACAACCATTTCTTCCTAGGACTGGATACTGGTCAACATGTAGGAATTCCCTCAGCGAAGTAGTAAAGATATGTTCCAGAAAAGTACATATGCAGTATTATAGAAGCGAGTTATTTAGCGAAGTTATGGTAGAATAATGTGTGTAGTTAAAAGTAGGTAAGAGAGTGTTCACAGACAGTCCAGAAATTAGTAAACTCTGTATCATGCTGTATCACGTTGAGGAGATCGGATTATAAGATAAGCAATGGGAAATCAACAATGAATGTTAAAAAGGTAAGGGACAAAATAACATTTTATTCCTAAAGGGAAATCTGGAAGTATAGGATGTGGATTGCCTGGATGCCTGGCAATTGGCTGGACAGAGGAAGACTAGTTAAAGTGTTGGAAACCAGGTGGTTCCTTCATAAGGAAGAATCTCCCTTTGAAGAACGATGAACTTTTGCTTTCTTGAGTGCCTTCTCCTCACAAATTACATTTTCTTAGAAGAACCCTGCTGTATCATCAGATAGCTTCAGATAGATTTTGCAACCCCATTCCTACTTTGATACACATTTATCTATAGAACCTTACTCTTATCAGGCCACAATGTAACCCTCACATAACAGCTAAAACATAGCTACAATGGTTAAGTAACTTTTACTCAAAGATTAAGGGTGATAAGGTTAAATAATTACAAAGCCACCTAACCAACATATTTGCAGATAGCTAACAAATCAAGTTTACACTATTAAGGTATGATATGCACTTGGTCTGTCGTCACTGAGATTCCTTCAGACCTACCTCCCTCCTTAGTTATCTGACTCGTTGTATTAGCATATTTTCTATAGACCATCTTACAAAGACAGAGCTGTCAAATTCCCAGAGACAGATAGTATTTTTAACTATAAGAAATCTGATCAAACTGTCAAAAATACAAAAAATTAGCTAAGGAATTTGTCAGACATAATCCATGGTTCTGGGAGGGTGCAACACAAAGATTTCATCAAGGCAGAAAATCAAAATTGATCATTATTATCTCAAAATAATCTGTGGTTCCTTTTTTCCAACACATTTATTTTATTTATTTATCTTCTGAATTGGGTGTCTCTGTTACCCAACCGGTAGTGCAGTGACACGATTATGGCTCACTGCAGCCTTGGCTTCCTGAGTTCAGGCGATCCTTCTGCCTCAGCCTCCCAATTAGCTGGACAACAGGAACATACCACCACACCCAGTTAATTTTTTTTTTTTTTTTAGAAACAATGTCTATGTTGCTTAAGCTGGTCTTGAACTCCTGGCTTCAAGTGATCCTCTTACCTTGACCTCCCAAAATTCTGGGATTAGGAGTCAGCCACAATATGGGACCTCATCTTCATTTTTTAGTGTACCCTTAGACATTTCAAGAAACCTCTAAATCCCTCTCGATCCAGCAGCAGGCTCAGCCTTCATGCTCCAGTTTTTTGTCTTCCTCTACTTACTCTGAGATGACTTACTGTGATATGAGAGACATATAAATTCCTTCACAGTGATTCCAATGCCACCCTGAAACCTACAGCCACCTCACAGTATAATTCAGTGTAATATGACCAGTCTCACTGCAAGAAATGCATATATACTTAGGATAAAACTGATTAGAGAACGTGAGAAAACTTGACCTAGGGTTTTAACAAGAGGCATGAACTCTTGGACTATAAGGTGTGATGGCCATATTGATCAATTGGATGAGAGTGATGATGACAAGGGATGAGTAGAGAAAGATCCTTCGAGCTCTAGCTTGGATGCCTAAGTGAGTGGTGAAACATTACACAAGACAAAGAATACCTCAGGAGGGGCAGATTCGACAAGGAATAAAAGGTGCACTCCATTTCATTCGAATAAGGTGACTGTGAAACATCCAATTTCTAAAAATTGGAGAGGAGGATATGTAGCTCAAGTGATAGGTGGGAGATGGATGTGCATAACTGGATATCAACACATTTTAAGTAAAAGCAGAAGCTACATGAATAGATAAGACTGCCTACCACGTGTAAGGAAGAAATCAAAAAATACCATGGACAAAACCCCAGGCAACAGATTTTGTATATAAATATATATTTTGTGTCTATTCCAGGGTGTATACAAAGGAACTATTAAAAGACTCTGAGAGTGAAAGAACAATTAGGTAAAAATTCTTATAATTCATTGTCTTAATCCATTTTCCATTGCTATAAAGGAATACTTGATACTGAGTAATTTATACAGAAAAGAGGTTTATTTGGCTCATGCTTCTGCAGGATGTATTGTACAAGAAGCATGGCACAAGCAACTGCATTGGGCAAGGGCGTCAGGAAGCTTCTACTCTTTGCAGAAGGGAAGGGGAACAGGCATCACATGGTGAGAAAGAAAAAAAGAATATAGGGAGGGGTGTACTAGGCTTAAAAAAATATCAGGTCTCAGAAACTAACAGAGTGAGAACTTACTCATTACCATGAAGATGGCACCGAGTTATTCATGAGACATTCAACCCCATGACCAAAACACTTCCTAGTAGGTCCCCCTTCCAACACTGGGGATCACATTTCACCATGAGATTTGGAGGGGACAAATATCCAAGCCATGCAAATGTATTGAAATACTTTAAAAGTTCATTTTTTGCTAAGAATTCAATAGCATATATACCAAAGAGCTGTAAGCTTTACATCAACTAACACCACAGTGAATCACAAGGTCTAATGTAAAATTTAGACATCGGATAACAAATCAAAGAGGGAATAATGTCACTCAAGTCGCTCTGTTTATTTTTGTGTTTACATGGAGTCATTCTTTCTATTTCAAGCTATAAACTGTTGTTAACATTCCCAAATTTTAGTCAATGTCTTTTCTTCTTATATCTATTCATTTGAACTCTGACACGCCTCATCATTAAGACAACAGGCGGAAAAATTAGATTAGATTTCAATCTTTTGGATTTTGATTGCACTGTGCATGTTGGAAAACACTAAATTATAATTCCTCAACTTTGAATGAGCACAAAGTTTACAAATAAGATGGATAGTTTATGGCAATAAACATCAGAAAATTGAAAAAAACAAAAAATTAGAATCTAAGCAAGTTTACATATAATTTTTACAATTATAGACATCTATAAATATCAAGTCAAAGTTCAGCATTAGTTAATTGAGACAACATATTATTATATATAACATGAAAATTGTACTATGCTCTGAAGCATATATTTCTAAAAGTTCCTGAAATTCATTTTGAGTGTGCCTAAATATAAAACATACGTTGAAAAAAAGTTAATACTTGCAAATGTTAGACATTTTAAATTCAGCTATGTTTTTATTTATTATAGGTTGAGCTATTATTGTTTTAGGACACAAATGAAACAAATATATAGATAACAATGTAATAGTATTTATAAAATGAAAGCAGGTTTGTACTGTAATTGGACTCAGAAGCTCTTAACAGATACTGAATTGCACTTGCCACATGCCAAAAATATGTTTAACCTAATCCAGCTGTGTATTTCACATACTCTAATTGCTAAATGCTCATAATTTCTCCCAGGAATTAATTCATAATGAGGAACTTTATCATTAAGGCACAACACTATGCACAGACCTGCTTACTTTTTGAACCACGACTCAGGCATGAACTTTAAGAAACTTGATGAGAAAAAATAAAATATATAAAAGTCTGTCTCTACTGCCTGGAGCAATCAATTGATCAAAACATTGATTTTGCAAAGTGGATTTGAAAACATTAAGCAAAATGTTGATTAAGATGAGCTTGTTTATTTTAATTTTTCCTAAAATAATGTCTCCACACCAGACAAAAGTAATGGACATGGAAATGCAGAGATTTAAAAATAGAGGTGATCCTTCTCCAACAAAGACCAAATTTGAGGACAATAAAAAATAATGATGATATAAGACAGAATGGCTTAGAACAAGCAGAAGTTTTGACAGCGTAAGTGTTACCTATCAGTCTTTTGCTCTAGGAGTGGTGTGGGCTTCATTCTGTGGCAAACAGATTCACAAATTATGCAGCTATTACAGGCAATGCAAGTCATGCACACAACATAATTGGATACACATAGCAAGACAATTCATACTTTCAAAACTGTGTCGCTTTTGACAAGTTAAAGAAAATGCATAGAGTTCTAAGCTGTGCATTAAGAGATGTGAAATATCAAGGCACAGCCACCAAAACATTATGAAAATAATTGATTCTCTGCAAATTATTTTAATAATTTTAAGTACATATTTATCTGTAACTACTAATTCTTTAGGAAAGCTTAATAATAGTTTTGAAAATGTTATAAAGTATTATGAGGCCAGGGATTAAGTTAAGACACAAGTATTTGTTAGAGATAAGTCACAAATCTGCCTTCAAGGAAAAAATAAAGTGGAACTATATAAGGTAAAGCAGGAAAAACTATCAGATTTATGATGGAAAAGATTCATAACATTCAATATCAACCAGTTGCTTAGGAGAAGTACAACTAATTCTGGTATTAAGACTAGATGGAATTTTCTCTGATGAATCACATGTTGAAAGAGACGTGAAAGACTAGAATAATTCAGTACATCTTTAGTTAAGCAATTATTTCCTTGAATTATCTTCTTCTGCTTTGGATTTTAAAAGCCCTCAAATACTCTGAATAGACACACACTTGTGGAATCACAATGATAACAGTATTTTCCCATTCATGGCATTGATTTATTATATCATGCTTCACAAAATTGTTCTTACTCGTGGCAGTTGAATTGGTTGTTTCTACCCTAGAAAAGAAAAAAATCAAAGGCTCTTTTATTTTAGGTAGATAATACATATTTTTTTTCTGACCACTCTAAAGAAAGATGGGAATTTAAAAACAAGTGTGGAAATAAGTTAGATGATGATAAGATATGGGTTAGTAATTGAAGCATTACATGCCTCCATCAAAAACAGATATAGTAGGCTCTTTGCTCTCAGAGATTTATCGTTTGAGTTTTTAACTACTTTGGAGTAACTCAAAATGTTCATGAAGAGATGTAAAATTTTGAGGCATGTCCACTGAAACATTATGAAAATAATTAACAAATATCAACCAACAGTAATTTGGCCCAAAGCAAGTGACTAGGAATGAGCATACTAGGAAAAAAACTAATGTGCACATTATTCTGTAACAAGAATGAAAACTAAAACTATAGCTCAAATACTGTCACTCTTCTTTAAAAGAAGAACATTAGATAAATTCAGTGAGAATTTTTCTCTACCATCAGAAGTTCTTTAACAACTTCCTTGAATGTTTCTAATATCTAAGAGCACAGAATTTGGACACAGAAGGCATGAATTTGAGTTCTTACTCCATTATGTATTAACCTTGTGATTCTAGGCATTTCACTTGATTTTCTGAGTCTCCACTTTGGAGTCCATAACATGAGAACATAATTAGCAGACAAACCCATTTTTAAGTTCAGACAAGAAAATATTGGAGGTCTAACAAGAGTTCTGTTAAGTATACCAATATGTAATTGATTTTCTTCGAGAAGGACACAAAAAGGTCATTCCTTCCTCGTCCCTCAAAAAAAAAAAAAAAAAAATACCCATAGCCATAGACTCTGAAACCTGCAAAATAATTAGCAATCAACTGGTCCTGAGATTTTTACCTAGTGTTCCTCTTGGCAGTGTCCTGAGTCAACTGCAAGGGCCAAGGGGAAATAGACTGGAGAGGGTGCCAGACTCCTTTCAAGCAGAGGCACTTCCCTTTTATTGGTGTTCAATATTGGGATTGCTTAGCAGATATTGTTTGAACAAATTCTTCTACTGTGGTTTAAAATGATTATGGCCAAACTTTTTTATCAAATCCAATTCCTACACTGCAACATTGAGAAACCTGAGGCCAAGTAGGATTGAAAAACATGCTCAAGGTGCCACCACTTGTGGATGGCAGAGCAAGGGTTTGAATATCTTCCAAGTACTACTCTAACCGGATCAGCATCCTTTTCATCACAGAAATGAACATCCTCAAATGTTACAAGCTGTTAGATTTGGAGTGAGAGCTTGAGTACTTTGGGTGCCTCTGAATTCTGACTGCTTCTGAACTCCATTTTAGTGTGGGGGTGCCTGTTTGAATTAGCATCTAAGGCTGAAGCTTTAGCCCTGGTTTCCCTGATGGACACTGCCATGGCAATTACAACCTTTCTGGCTGGATGCTGAAATCTTTTCTTTTTAAAGGTTTTCGATGTCAACTTGGCATAGGGCACTCTTGATAAGCTATTTAATACCAACAAAGCAGTATACAGTGTTGTAAAATCTAATTAAGGCTTATTATATTTTTCAGAGTCATTTACAAAAATATTTCAGAGGATCATGAAAACTCTTATGGCATTTGGTGCAATTTTTAATTTTAGGATGTGAGATTCTGTAATCTTACAGGGATGGTGATTCTTAAATTTCCTCATTCTATGGTTGGCCTAGAAGTCTCCAGTCAGTTTCATTGAAACTATAAGATCGATTCATGCTTCTAAACATTTGCCAAGAAAAAGAAGAGACTTAGGGTAAAATAAAAACTTAAATGCTAGTATAAATTCTTACATAAAATAATGTAGCTTATTTTTAATCACGTAGAAGTTTAGAAGCTAGGAATTTTATCACAAATCAAGCACAATTCTCAACAAATAATTGTATAATCTTTTACTTTGATAAACGAACATTTACTCATTTAAATAGTTACCAATTTAAATGCATATACTCAAAAATTCATAGAGATTTTGAATAAAAGTAAATGGTCATTTTCCTTAGTAACTGAAGGTTGTAAGCTCTGCCAAACTGTATTGTAGCTTAAATTTCAATGCAGTTTGAGAAACAACACACTAAATATCATATAAAAGAAATGTTCCAAAAGACACATGCTGATTTATTATCTTACAGCATTAAGCCATCTTGTGTAGCTGTGATTTTGAGTCCATAAATCTCAATTTTTTGTCACGGAATCTTCAAATTTTGATATATTTTCAATTGGTAAAGTCCAGAGATCAGCAAAGCTATAATAGCTAGTACAGAGGCTGGAACATATGCTTAGTGACAGCAGACCACTGAAGACTTCTAAAATAGTCATTTGCCCAACTCCCCTCAAATGTGTTCTTTTTCCACGCAAATCAAATATGTTCCCTCATCACTCCTAACTGTACAAAGAATGTTTCACTACTGTAACTTGAAGATAATTTTAACTTCAATTAAACAAGTTTACTGCTAAATATAAAAATTCAGGATTATAATGTGTTGTATATTTCAAAGTAGCTAAGAGAGTAAATTTCAAATATCTCACCACAAAACAAATAAGTGAGGTGATTAATATGTTAATTAGCTTGATTTATTTTTAATACCATATACATTTATTAAAATATCACATTGTATCCCATAAATGTATGTAATTATGATTTGTCAATATTAATTTCTAAAATTAAACTTACCTATTACTAAATATTTGTGACTAGTTCCTGTTATGGAAAAGAGAATTGGAACTTGACTGGAGGAAGAGAAGTTACACTTCCTTTATATGTGAAAGAAGTCAGATAATTCAGTATTCACAAATATGTTTCCTTATTCTAAGCCAAGAAATAAATATATAAGGTAGGTTGCTAAAAATATAACAATTGTTAGAGAGTACTATTTTTCACTATAGAATAACTAACATAAGAAAATACCACCTACTTAGACTCATCACAAAGCCTCCTACGCTGTAGCAAGCATGACTTTCCTGGGCTGAGTGTCTTATTGATGAAACAAAAAAACATTTTTAGAATCTTCCAAGCACCATCTCTCTTATTTGATTGAAATTGTAGATGAATATACTATGAGATTGGTTTAAGACCTCAGCATTTTTGAATTAATCACTTGCTAAAACAACTATGCAATTTTTTGCTGGATTATCATTTCTCACCCATACAATATTTTCTTAATGACCTAATTGTATTATTCAGGGAAGGTTTTTCCTCGCCTATCTAGGGCAAGAGTCAAGTTCTTCGCAGGTAAAATATTGTTTAAATTAGAGATAAAATTAAGCAACAGTGAGTGGACTGCATTTAATTACCTCAAACAAGTAGAATTACACTTATTGAAAAGTTATGTGTGCCAAGGTTAACTATGTAGATTATAATTTTTGCAACTTACAAAATGATAATTAAGAAAATATTCCAGAATCAAATTGTTTGTGTTCTGCAAATAGCAGAAAAATTCCATTTTCACTTCTAGCCAGTGATCTTGTTAAAAGAACGATCCTGACAAATAAATAAATAAAAGCTGGAACCTAATTTGACTGCAAAAATTATACTATACTCTTGATGGGTTTTAATTTTTGATTCCACAGAGCAGATAACAATAATCTACAAGTATATTCTCAGCATCTGAAAGCATAATTTCTTAATTGTCAAATTAAAACAGGTAAATTAGAACTCATATTTTGAGAGCTGAGTAAAAGAATCACCAAAGCCATATACTTAATTATAACCACTTATTTGGCCTCAATATCTTTTACAAGCAAAGCTTGCAAAAAGCCAATTTAAATGTGTCAGCTCTAAAAATTAGTAGCAGTCTCTTTTCCACAGCATAAAATCAGTTGTTTAAAAGAAGGCAACTACAGAGCTAAAAACAAAAAGCAAAGCTATCATTTAAATATCAACGACTAAAAGGCACACAGTATTCCGTAAGTCAGAGATATTCCAGGAGAGAGGGTGCTTTTTTGAATATCAATATTCATTAACACCCACATTTCCAAAGCAGCAACCCATATTTTTGATTGTTTGATGTAGTTTCTTCTTTAAAACAAACACCAGAGCAAAATTCAGAGTAAAGTTTGTATATTCACTGGAGAGAGAAACAGATAGAGATCAAAGGGAAAAGAACAGACAAATTCTTTGGATGAGAACTCTCTTCCTTTTCAGTGCTGATCTGTTTCATCAGGAGTTTGTATCCAGAATAGAAGATGAAACATGCTTGCCTTCATTAGCAAGTTTTACACACATAACTATATTTTAGATTTCCACCAATGCATCCCTTAATATGCATATTATGTTTAGTTTTATGATAATGACTGCAATGACTTAACACAATTATTAAAGTTTATCTTTAGTTTAAAAACTTGCAAAAGACAACACTACTTATACAGAAGAATCAGTATCCACACACCAAACAGCACAAAAAATAAATTGTTAAAAATCTCATGAAAATAAAATAGCTTACTCAAAACAAAGATAAATAATTAGTATGATTTTTTCTTAAAACATGAGGTAAGCAGCTTCATTTAATTATGACACTAGTCATCAAAAACTAAACTGTATTCTTGTAATATTATGCACATTTATTATTTATCTGATCCCAGTAAACAATTGTATGTATTTAAAGCATCATAAAAGCTAAAGTTTTATATGGATGTGCCTTAATGTAAGCATTATTGGATCACAGGGGAAAAAATGTCAAAACACACAAATAATTCCAAAAATAAGTATTTCCAACGTTTTTCTCCCCGCTATCCACTGATCATTCTGGGAAACCCTTTGGCAAGAAGCCACCAGAGAATAACTTGAACTGGAATTGTCTAGAAAACCCATGCCAAGGGATTCTGCTGATAAGAAGAAATCCAGACAAGTTATTCCACAAGCAGTACAGCCATCTCTACAAAGTGTATCTATTTCAGAGTTTAAGTATTCCAAAGCTTCCGTATTCCAGAAGTGTAGTCAAAACTGACAACTCAAATTTATTTTCCAAACTGGAGGATCTCAAACACTTTCTAATAAGGCTTGACTACATTTCTTACCAGTTTTGACTCTCGACAGTAGCTTGCTTCTGACATAATTCCTCAGCAACCTCAATAGATCTTTTTGTCTAACATTTCTTCATTTCTTCCCAGTCAGTCACTGACAACACACCCCCTCACACCCAAGTCTTTCCATTTCTCTACCCTTCCCTGCCAAGGCACAAAGTCTAGCACACTCTGGCTGTGAGAATCTTTGGATTAATGTCAGTAGTATTGAGATTAAGCTCAGATCTTCTACTAACACTAGACAGAAGTTTCCACAGTGAGTTTGCTCTTTTGCTGATTTAAACAATCTAGTGGTGCCAGGGTTCAGAGGAGGATAAACTAGCAGGAAACTAGGAAGATTTCAGGGCAAATAATCAGCCCAAATCATTTTCCCTTCTACTTCTCATGAGAAAAGCTTTCCTCTATGCCATACTCTAGAGTTAATACAAAAATAATGTGGACACTCCACTTCTGCATAAAATGCAAGCCACAATCATTGTGTATACACTCTCCCTTGATTCTCAAATGAAACCCACCTTTCCCCAGAAAGAACCGGATGCCTGGGAAAAGGTGGCAGACGGATCTTTTCAAACACAATGGCAACGTCTCCTATCCTAAGTATAACACAGAGATAAGAGGAGATTTGAGTTCAAGCCACTGTCTGTGACCTTGGCCAAAACACAGAAACTTGTTGTTCGCCAACTTTAACTAGAGCACCAAATCTGCGTTCTCTGTACCTCCCTTCCTTCCAGTCTTTGATGGAAGTGGTGTGTAAGGGCGTCTGACTGTCCTCCCTCCGTTCTAAACTTCATCTACAGTCAGTGGTACGGCAGTTCCTACAGGGGCCACCTTTTTGTCCCTCCTTCCTTCCTTCCTTCCACTTCTATGCAGTCTGGAGCGCCAGGAGAACTGAGATCACAGGCTGGGCATCCCTGGAGCCTGGGGCACGGGGCGGGTCGCGGACAGAGGCTTAGTACTCTACAGGGGGGTTCCCAGCCAGTTTAGCTTGTAGGACAAACCCATTTCTTTGACATTTCAGGGCAAATCTCTACTAGTCTGTCTTCCCCAGCGTGGTGGTGCCTAAACACTTGAGCAAAGTTCATCTGAATCTCTAGTAAAAATACACTTTGAAATAGCGAACAAAATGCGTAGTGTTGCCCCCTTGCCTGCTTTTTCGTTTACAGTGAGCGGGACATTTAAATTATTTCGTGTGTGTGTGTGTGTGTGTGTGTGTGTGTGTGTGTGAGAGAGAGAGAGAGAGAGAGAGAGAGAGAGAAAATTTAAGTCCTTTCTTCTTTTTTTTTTTAACGGGCACTGCAGGAGCGGTACTCTCTGGCAGAGGGGCAAATTGTCAGCCTGGCTGAGCGGGGGAGACTCGGGAGGAGAGGGTGCGGGGAGGGGACTTGGCGAAGCGGCAGGGGATGGGGGCCAGAAGTGGCCGGGTCCTGGACCCCGCGCGGCTCCCAAGGCGGGGGAGGGGCGCGCGGAGCCTCCCCCGGTGCCGCCCCTTCCAGCCCGCCTCCCGCCTCCCCGCCCCCTTCCCCGCGTCCCTCGCCCGGCTCCCGCACCGGGAAGCCTGGGGCGGGCACATCCTCAGAGCTGGCGCTGCCCAGCCAGCGGGTGACCCCCTCCGGTGCCTGCACTCGCGGCCGTCCCCCCGGCCCCCCGGCCGGACACCGGTTCGCGCACCGGGCAGTGCCACTGTGGGGGGACACCGTGTCAGCGGACGTGGGAGAAGAGGGTCTCACGAAGTTCTAGGATAAAAACGAGCCATCGCTGCGGATGCCCCCGTCACGCGAATCCGCGAGCGGAAATCCGCTCTCCCGGCGCCGGGCGGGGGCAGAAGCGGGATCGGAGCCGGGGAAGGGCGGCAAAGTGGCCGCGCAGCTCGGACAACTTTGCCGGGAAGGCAGGCGACAGCGGGCAGGCAGCAGGCTCTGCCGCTGCCTCTCCCCGGGGCGAGAGGGGCCGGCACCGGGCGCCCCCGGGTCTGGACCCCGAGCGCCGCTGGCACCGGCGAGGGGAGCGCTGGGCGGCTGGGGCAGGAGCAGCCGGCGGGGAAGGGAGCTCAGCCCCGGAGCGCACGCCGGGCTCCAGAAAGCGCCTCCATGTCCTCGGCCCTGGGAGGGGGCGCTGCGCCCGGGTTCGCGTCCCCCCCAACGCCCTCTCGCCGTCCCACGGGACCACCAACTCCTCCGGCGGCGCAGAAAATAATAATGACAATAATCAACATCGAGAAAGAAGGAGGGACGACCAAGAGAGCGCGAGAAAGGCAGGAACGACGCCCCCTCCCCCGGACGGTCACGTACCTTGAGCTCCTCAATGTCCAGGTTTGTTGTTCTGTCCATGGAGCGAAACTAGAGGAAGTGGAGAGGAACCGGGCAAGTTGGACCAAAACACAATCTAGTCTTTTAGTTTCCAGCTTAAACTCAGCTTTATCCTCCTCCAAGCCCTGGCAGCTTCTCTCAGTCTCATTCTCCCGTGGTCACCGCCGCCTCCACCGGTTAAAAATAATAAAAATAAATAAATAATGATGATAATTCACTTTGTTTTACTTCCTCAAAGATTTAGTGACAGGTGATCTATACCCGCGGTGCAACACAGCTGAGTCGAATCAGGCAGGAGATGGGGGGAACAAAAAAAAAAAAAGAAAAAAAAAATCCACTCTCTTTAAGATTATTTCTTCTTCTGCAATAAGCTTAGAAACCAGCGGATTGCTGCATCCCGAGGAAAAAAGCTGCTTCCCTGGTCAGCATCATGCGGCAAATTTCAAGCAAATGTGTTCAAACTGAAGAGAAGAGTATATGATAAAAGCCTTCCTCCGCCAGGCTTACTCTGGTAGCTAATTTAGCACCAGTCCCAGACATTAGCAATGATCCATTTCCCTGGCAAGATAACAGAATCCCCGAAGTCCTGCATAGACTTAAAAAATGTCTTGCAGCTAAGAGGTATTCTCTCAGTGGGGAAAAGAAGATAATAAAGTCAGAAGGGAGCGTTCTCCTTTGAAGGTTATGCTAAAAGAGTTGAGAGAATAGGAGGTGGCTCCTAACAGAGAGAAAAGAGGGAGAGAGCCAGAAAGAGAGGGAGAGAGAAATTTTCCTCCTGCTTTGCTGTTTTACTGGCCTTCACCACCAGGTGACTGACTTCACTTCTCTCTTCCCACAGCCAACACTAAGGGGATTTCTCTCATCTGTCAAAAAGCAATATTTCCTCTCCAGACAAATACTATCGCTGGGTCTTAAAGACTGCCCTCTGTCCGGAATCCACTAGGTGACAAGCATTTTAATTCGTTTCATATGTTACTTCGTCTTGGTCCTGTAGATCTGGGAGGAGCATGCTCTTGTATCATTCACGGTATTTAAATATATTCGCTTAGATTTCTGCTGCCTTTAGGATTGTTGTTTTTTTTAAATTAAAAACTTTTAAAGAAAGTGATAAATAGGAATTTTAAAGGAAGTTTCTTGTACTGATGCTTCTTATTGATAAAGTAACCTTTTATTGGAAGATGGTTCTTTAGACTGACAGGTCAGTGCATTTAACTTGTAGGTTATAGATTTTTAAAGGGGGCTCATTTTCTTCATTTAAATGTCTTAGTGTAAAAACTTGACTCTTGAAAGGATTTAAGTAGGCTCTTCTTATTTTACTATGATACATAAATTATTGAGAATTTTAAGATGTTTTCCAATTCAGAAAGAGCTGTACAAAGATTTTTGTTTCTTTAAAAAAAATTATTTACCTTAGGATTTAAATATGCACCGTCTAGTCTCCTGGCTTTCCTCTCTAACTTCATCTCTGTCTTTCTCCCTTGCTAAGCTCCAGCTGCCTCATCTACTGGTCTACCTGTCATTTCTCCCGCCACTGGCTCTGCAACTCCTGTTTTTGCCCCTCAATCAGAACAGATCTCTCTCCCTCTAGTTCTCTGTACGTTTAATATTCATGCGTCAGACTAATGTCACCTCACCAGAGAGGATTTCCCTCAGGGATATTTTCCTCCTCTCTCCTCTTGTCATAGCAGTAACCTCAACTTATCATTATTTAACATATGCATTTATTATTTCTTTGTATGACTCCCCCACTAGACAATAAAGCACTTGAGAGAAGCTTTCTTATTCACTGTTATATTCCGACAGCCTAGCAGATAATTCACAAATGTGCATGGAACAGATAAACTTTTACAGTTAGTATTCTAATATCTAATAACACCATGACTTCCTCCTTCCCTCATCCTCAACAACGTGCACAGTTCTTCCCTTCCTAGTGTGCAGGTAATCCTGGAGGCTTGGCTTTGTCATCTACATGCTGAGTTCTTTCGTTTAAGCCTATTCTATTCCACACACTTATCAAAGCTATCTTTCTTTCAGACTTTGGCATGTCAGTAATGCTTTCTTGGTAAAATCAAGCGGCCAAGTAGTCAGTAATCTGTAATTTGCAGGGTTCAAAATAAATCGCACGTGTTCACTTCATGTAACCATGACATATAATATATGATGAAAAATAATATAGCTGCAGGTTGAGTAGATAAAACATAAAACTTATACCTCTAAAAAAGAGCTTCCAGTCTAGAAAGTATCAACAATTCAAAATGAATAAATATGACTACATATGTTTTTAATATCAAGACTTTCCATGTGAAGTAATCTTAAATTCCCTGTCAACTTGTTATTGCCTAATTTCAAAAAAAATGGATAAGCAAATTTATTTTGAACATATTAGCAAAATGGTACCCTTTAAGATAAGTTTTGAATTTGAAATTGTGAAAACATAGTTTTTCACAGAAAGATATCCGTAAAAATGAACATTGATGTTTATTATTCAGAAAGGGAAGATTAGATAGTTCCTTAGTATGGCATAAAATTATAGTTGAAAGAAAAAGTGATATACCAAACAATAAAGGTAACTAAACTTAATAATATATTTTTTAAAGTTACATATAGCCACGTGTGTGTGTGTGTGTGTGTGTGTGTGTGTGTGTGTGTGTGTGTGTGTCTGTGTGTATGTGTATAAATTGACTGGAATTATATGAGCTACAGAAACTATTGGTGATTTCCAAATTAGCAACGTCTAATTACACGTCTATATTGCAAGAGATTTCCAAGTCTTTTACTATCTCATTAATTCCCATGCTAATTTATTAGGGTAAATATCCCTAAGATTAAAAAATTAGAGTTGATAACAACATTATGATTTGCTGAAACATATTTATATTACATTTCAAAGCAATCAGAACTCAGTTCCACTTCATCCAACATAAGACTAGATGAGACAACTGTCAGAAAACTGGATTATTTGAAAGAAATTTAAAATAGGGCAATGGAAGGATGCAGAAGTGAATTGGGGAAAGGGATATTTTCTAGATGTCCTGAATCACAACTTTAAGACAAAGAGAGCTACACATGGCTGTGAAGGAAATCATGTTGTCACATAGCAGGTATGTGAAAGGGGCAAGATTCAATTTTAGTAAAGATGTACAATTCACAGGCAAACTGCAAAGAGCAATTACAACCCCCAAGCTAGGGGAAGGTAGTGTGGAAACACCCGCAAGTCATGAGATGTTACATTTCAGGATCATTCACCCACAGACACATTCATCAATGTCACCTTCTACCATAAAGTGTTAAAGCAAATGTACCCCTGACACTGTGATCTCCTTTGTATTTTAACTGATTTACAGAAAAAAATACTAAATAAGTATTCTTTTTTCAAGTACACAATATAATTTTTATTAATCATCTACGTTTAAAAGCACTTAAAGATTTTTACATTTGGTAGGTCTTTCTACTTCCCTCGTCCAACTATCTTGCCAAACTTACAATTTCATGCATTTGTGTGAATTTTCATATTGCACTGCAATGCTAGATCCTATTTTTCTTCTATTTTCTGAAATTACTAAAGGAAGAAGTGATGAATCGTGATTCATTTAAATACAGTAATACATAACTTATTGGTATAGTTGCCCCAGTTTATTTCTAGTGATTATCATTTGTATGCATATGATCTAAATATGCCTCAGGAAGGGATTAATTCTCAAAAATGTTACTGCTATGAGATTTTTTAAATTACATTCTAGACAATGGTGAAATATAAAAGATTAGGTTTTTATATGAGCAAGACATGTAATTGTTAATATGTGAATGGATTAGGGAAGGAAGTTAAATGAGCTAATAGTATTGTGATGTAGTTGAAAGGATGTCCTTTGGCTTTTCCCCAAAATGATCACCCCATTATACCAAAAATGTATATTTTTATAGAAAACGATGTTGAAATTAAGTTAAAATTCTGTTAACCTTCAACTCAGATCATGTTCCTACTCTAACTTTTCCTCTAAGGAAGAAAAAAAAAAGGAAAGAAGGAAAATAGGATTAGCACTTCAGATGACAAGAAAAAGTGACGGATAAAAAAAATAAAAGGACACAGATATGTCTGCTTGTAGCCAAAAAGAAGTCAGAATGTGGAATTAAATTTACCAAAAATGTGAAACTGGGACCATCTCTCTTCCCTTCATTGCTTTATTGGAAAAAATATTGACAAATGTATCTTTTTAGTTAAAAAGTATATACAACTACTTAGGCATGTATGACCTCAAAAGTAGCTCAGTCATGAGAACACATATGCTTTGATTTAGCATAGATTATAGTAATTATAAAAGATAATAGCAGATCGGCTTTGCAGAATTAAAAGAGAATAGTGATTAATACTTCCAGTCTTAGAAGCATCCCCCAAAACCATTATTTATTGGCGTTCAGAGTCATGAACATTGATAATTATAGTTTAAAGTTTTACAAACAGTCCACTTCAAAATGCTAAACTTCCTATGGAATATAAGAAATAGAAATATAGCAAATCTACACACATACACAAACGGTGTGATCAAAACTTGAATTAAAGCTAACAATAAATGCATAGCAGTTAAGGCTATAACAGAGTAATAATTAAAACAAAAGAGAAGCATCCCAGCTCAGGTCAAAGAGCATATCATCGCAATTATACAAGTACAAATAAATGAAATGTCAAATGTCTTGAATCAGAAGTTACTGTTGATCTTCAATGCATTTTCCTATCAAAAAATTATTATCAATTTACCTAAAAGCTGTAAAAGGTCAGAAGTGGTGATCTGTAAAACTATAACTACATGCCAAAATAAATACAACTCTAAAGAATCTTTTATTTGTCCTCAGATGAATAATCTTACTATTAGAAACTAATAGTAATCTTTCTGGTCTTACTAATTAATCTTACTGTTAGAAAAAAGAAAGCCTTGTTTTCCAATTATTCATATTGACTGTATAAACTGATTCATTTCTGTTTAATATCAGTTCAATTCTTCAGCAAAATTAGTCTCTACGAATAGGCTTAATATTAATTTTTAAATTAACCTACTGAAAGGAAAGTGATTTTTCTGGGAAAACTTTTTTTTTTTTTTGAGTTGGAGTCTCACTCCAGCACCCAGGCTGGAGTGCAGTGGCACACTCAAGGCCATGCCAGCATCGACCTGCTGAGCTCCGGAGATCCTTCCGCCTCAGCCTTCCAAGTAGTCGGAACTATAGGCATGCACTACCATGTCCAGCTAGTTTATTTATTTATTGTAGAGACACAGTCTTGCCAAGTTGCCTGGGTGGGTCTCGAACCCGCAGGCTCAGGCAATCCTCTCTCCTCGGCCTCCCAAAGTGCTGGGATTACAGGCTTGAGCCACCGTGCCCAGCCAACAATTTTTATATCAGCAGAACCTAAGATTTTTAATGCCATCCTCTGACACATACAAAAGTGATAAACCAATATAACACCAACAACAATAAAACCTTTATGAACTGTCAGTCTATCTATGATTCTACTGATATCAGTCTTATAAGACATGTTATAATTAATATAAAGAACAGGGCCATGGTTATGAAGAGAGAGGGAAAAAACTAGTTTATTCTAAAAGAAGAGTCCAAATAGTCAGAAAAAACTGAAAGTTGTATTGGCTTTGGGTAAAGTATGTTAGGAGCAGGAAAAAGAAAGTTAAGGAATTGAGAAGAAAATACTTATTGTTATTAAATTCTAAAATAAGAGTCTTACTTTCAATTAACTTCTTGTTTGGAAACTTTCCTATTCTGAGAATGACAAGGAATGAGAGCATAAATTAGAACATGATTGTTTTTCTGTTGTGTTCGTTGGCACATGATTGTTATTTGAAACTTATTTTTAGGAAATTAGTGAACGTGAAATTTCTCCCATCTTTACTCCCATGCCTGCACTAAATAAAATAAAAATGAAGATTAAATTAATAACATATTTAATAAACTAATATCTGATGGTGTATTTTAAGTAATTGATTAAATGTAAAATTGAATTCTAATGAAGATACTATAACTAAATAATGGTAAGGAAATTTAGATTGAGTCCTTTTCAACCCTGTTTTATTTGGGGGTGTGAGGTAGGATCCAAAGCGTTTCCTAACTTAATTTTAAGAGTGCCTAGCCTGGGCTCAGTGGCTCAGCCTGTAATCCCAGCACTTTGGAAGGCCGAGACCTGTGTGTCTGAGCCTGCAGGGTTGGAGACCAGCCCGGGCAACTTGGTGAGACCTCATCTCTACAATAAATCAAAAATTAGCCGAGCGTGGTAGTGCACGCCTGTAGTTTCAGCTACTTGGAAGGCTGAGGCGGAACAATCGCTGGAGCCCAGCAGGTCGAGGCTGGGTGGCCATGAGCGTACCACTGCATCCAGCCTGGGCGACAAGAGTGAGACTCCAACAAAAAAAAAAAACAAAAAAAGAGTGTCTATTGGCAATCAGTTTTTTATCATCAAAATGTACTATTGCTGTGGGCTTTTAGTAATTTTGACAATTTTCTCCAAGAAGAAAATTCTATTCTTTTGGTCATTGTTAAATATTCTTTCTTTAGATGAAGTTCTCTGAAATGCTCTAAGGACATAGAATGAAAAGACCAAAAAATGGTAACATATTGTGTTGTTTAAAACTGTCATTGACTTGCTAAAAAATGAAAATCTAAAGGCAAAGAAAAGCAAAGTGGAGGCTTTTGAAGCTGTCAGTTGGTTGGGATCATTTATCTTGCATGACCTACTATGTTTATACCAAGTGGTTACAAATCACTTCATCAGCCATGGTAACATGGAAGCCATTCAGCACGATATGGTCTGCGCTCATTTCACACTCTACCCATTTGTAGTTCTGGAGAGAATCAAGTTAGGGAGCATGTATTTGAATTTTTCAAAGCTCAATTATGCATGACAATTTTGTTCCATAAACTGATATACTCTTGATATTGAACTGAGAGTACATCACCCACAAACTGAAGCCTAACACAACATGTCAGAATGACAAGCAGTTTCCTAAAAAGCTCAGGAATATTTATCCTTGTCCTAGTTAAAAATAAAATTATACATGTATTGACAAAAAACGTCCAGGCAGGAAGGAGTTCCTTTCAAATGTTGGGTCTTGTAACTTTCTTCCTTATAAGTATTAAATTTTTCCTGCTCTGAATGCAGACTCTCTACCTTCCTAACGCTTCAAGTTTTAGCTTGTTTTCCTGGTGCTCATCACAATATGTCCATAATAAATAGACTGCAAACCTACCTTCTTTTCAAATATGATATTTTTGGAAGCGGATGTTTGAAAGGGTAGAAGCTTTTTAAGACATAATTGGACATGTGAGAATGAAGTCTTAATTTTTCTGTTGTTATTTTTATTTTGAATTGTAAAGCTCATATGGATAAAGTGCAGGTTTATTAGTGATCTGAACACTAGAGACAGAATGAAACATCTTTATGGATTTTTCTGTCAATAATATATTTTAGAAGAATCTTAGTATATAGTAAGTTGTATCTCATGTTTTAAAATCACCTTGGCAATTCTGTGTTACTATATTGTTCTTCATATGGTAATATTTTAAACATTTTTTTACCTGCTTTGTTTTGATGTAGAAGCAATATATGTTTTCTATATTTTCTTTAAAAACTAATTTCACAAAAGTACATTTTTCAAATATATTTTATAAATGTTCATGCATTATCTATAAAACTGGAGAACTATTTTTTAAGTTTCTGCCTAAGTTCTACTTAGCCCTGAATTACAAAAAGTAACAATATATCCATAATTATATGCCAATCAACCTTAACCAGCAACATAAACCTTGACTCAAAGTTAACATTTTCATGGTTCCACAGTTATCAGAAATAAAAATTACTTAGTTTTTCTTTTAGAATGAAAATAAGAAAATGCGTTCCTAACTTTATTCAATCTAAGGTTGTTTTTTTTTTAAATGAATAAGTAAAATATTGACTCAATGGTATTATGAATGTTAGGATATTTGAACATAATCTTTATAAAAACTATGTAATTCAAATTAGTCAGTAACATTTATTGAAAGTCAGTGAGCTTGAAACCGCAAAGTTTTAAGTGTGAGATACTAAGCACATAGATTTTACAATATAATCAAGAGCAGACAATGGAAAGAAAATTCAAAGACCTGTTCTAGACAATCACGAAGGACACAAATCCAGTGACATAATCCAGTTCTAACTTTATAGTCAGGGCATGACAAAATCCCAACCTCTGTTTTAAATGTCAGTTATAGAAATATGTCTTGATATTATTTTTGCTCCTTCAAACCTTTTAGCATGACATATGGTAATACAAGGACTAAATGGAAAATTAAGAGAAATGGAATATAGTCTTGGTTCTTCCACTCATTAATTTGTAACCTTATGACTTGAAGTCTCTATAAAATAATGAGACTCTCTTATAAGTGCCATAACTACTTTATACCACCCTTTTTGGTTTTTATTTCTTTTAAATTCAGGAGGTACATGTGTATGTTTGCTACGTGGATATGTTGTGTAGTGGTAGGAATTGGGTCTCAGGTGGCCCATTCTCTGGACAGTGAACACTGTGCCCCAGAGGTAGTTTTGGACCCCTAGGTCGCCTTCCCCCAACCCCCAATAATAATAATAGGAATAAAAAAAAAATCACCTTTTTTGAAAGAGATTGAATTAAGTAAAATAACTCATATAAAGAGTGTTACTACAAAATTTGTTATCCTATAGGTAGTCAATAGATATTATTATACTTTCCTTTAAAGTCACTTCTAGCTCTAAAAAAAATCTATAAACTTCCATTTCCCCACAGGTGTTAAGTGTTGCTTTACTGATGAGATTATTAGTAATTTTTATTTTTCAGATCTCCTACAATCTGAAAGTATTAACTATTGGATTTAAAAATAATTGATTGAACACAGACACCATAAAGAAGAGAAAAGTTTTTTTCAAACTGAGAGAAAATATTTGCAAGACATATAGCTGACAAAGATTTAGTAATTATATGTGTGTGTGTATGTGTGTGTGTGTGTGTACATACCCACACATGTATGTATATATTAGCCTATATTTAGAAAGAGAGAATGAGAGTGATTACCAAGAACTCAATCTAAAAAAATAATTGGTAAAAGACTTAAACAAGTACATTATGGAAAATTAACCAAGGAGTAAGTAAATATATGTCCATCCTCATTATTACTCAGGAAAAATCAAATTACATTCATAGCAGAAACTATTTCATACAACTACATTGGCAAAAAAAGTTTCAATTTGACAATGTAAAGTGTAGGGGAAAATATAGAGCCACTGGAACACCTTTTTTATTTCAATAGTTTTAGGGGGTACAAATAGTTTTTGGTGACATTAGCTGCATTGTATAGTGGCAAACAAGTCTGAGCTTTAAGTGTACCAGCCTCTCCTACCTGTACACATCGTACTCAATAGGTGATATTTTATCCTTCTATCCCTTCCCACTCTCACTCTCCCTCCTAAGTCTTCAATATCCATTATAACTTTCTATGTGACTGCAGATCCTCAGCTTAGCTCCCATTTATAAATGAGAACATTTAGTGTTTGGATTTCTGTTTCTGGTTTTTTCGCTTAGATAGTGCTTTCCAATTCAACCCAAGTTGCTGCAAAAGACATTATTTCATTCTTTTATTATTACTGAATAATATTCCATGGATTATCATGTGATTGCTGGTTTGAACAGTGGGTTTACTTTTAGTTCTTTGAGAATCTCCATACCAATTTCCTTAAAGGTTGTACTCATTTGTACCACAGTGTATTAGCTTTCCCCTTTCACTGCATTCATGGCAGTGTCATTTTTTTTTTCTTTTTTGCTTTTTTAAAAATAATGGCCATTCTGTCTGTGGTAAGGTGATATCTCATTGTGGTTTTAATTTGCATTTCCCTGATAATTAGTGATGTGGAACATTTTTCATATGTTTGTTGGCTATTTCTATATCTTCTTTTGAGAGAAGTCTGTTCGTGTCATTTGCTTACTTTTGAATGGAGCTATTTCCATTATTTTCTGATTTAATTTTATTTTTGTAGATTCTGGATATTCTCCTTTTTTGGATGTATAGTTTAATATCTTTCCCCATTCTTTAGGTTGCCTATTTATTCTGTTATTTCTTTTGCTGTGCAGATGCTTTTTAGTTTAATTCAGTCCTGCTTATTTATTTTTGTTTTTGTTACATATGCTTTTGGGGTTTTAGCCATAAATTCTTTGCCTAGGCCAGTGTCCTGAAGAGTTTTTCCTAAGTTTTCTTCTAGAATGTTTACAGTTTCAGGTCTGACATTTAAATCTTTAATCCATCATGAGTTTATTTTTGTACATGATGAAAGATAGGGATCAAGTTTTATCTTTTCTGCATGTAACTATCCAATTTTTCCAGCACCATTTGTTAAATAGGGTATACTTTCCCCAGCATAAGGTTTTGTCTGTTTTGCCAAAGATCAGTTGGTTTTAACTATTTGGATTTATTCCTGGATTATCTTCTCTGTTCCATTGGTCCATGTATCTGCTTTTGTTCCAGCACCATGCTATTTTGGTTACTACAGTCTTATAGTATAATTTGAAGTCAGGTAATGTGATGCCTCTTTTTTCTTTTTTGCTTAGTATCGCTTTGGCTATTCTGGTTCTTTTTTGGTTCCATACGAATTTTAGGTTTTTTCTAATTCTGTGAAAAGTGACTTTGGTAGTTTCATAGAGATTGCATTGAATCTATAGTTAACTTTGGGTAATATGGTCATTTTAATAATGTTGATTTTTCCAATCCATGAGTATAACATGTTTTTTCCATTTGTTTGTGTCCTTTGTAGTTTCTTTCATCAGTGTTTTGTAGTTTTCTTGGTAGAGATCTTTCAATTCCTTTGTTAAATATATTCCTAGATATTTTAGCTTTTTGGCTGCTATTGTAAATAGAATTGAGTTCTTGATTTGAATCTCATTTTGGTCACTTTTGGTGTTTAGCAGTGCTACTGATTTTTGTGTGTTGGTTTTGTATCCTGATCCCTCAGTGAGTTCATTTATCAAGCCCAGGAGTCTTTGGAGGATTTTCTAGGTAGAAGATCATACCAGCAGTATACAGAGATAGTTTGATTTATTTTTTTCTAACCTGGATACTCTATTTCTTTCTCTTGCCTAATTATTATGGCAAGGACTTCCAATACTATGTTGAGTAGGAAAGGTAACGATGGACATTCTTGCCTTGTTCTAGTTCTGAGGGGAAATGTGTTCAACTTTTCTTCAGTCAGGATGATGTTGGCTGTTGTTTTGTCATAAATGGCTTACATTATTTATAGGAATGTTCTTCTATGCCTATTTTGCTAAGGGTTTTATCATGGATTTTATCAAATACTTTTTCTGCATCTATTGAAATGATATGATTTTTGTTTTTAATTCCGTTTATGTGGTGGATCATGTTTGTTGACTTGTGTATGTTCAACTATCCTTGCATCCCTGGGATAAAACCAACTTGACCATGGTAGATTTTTTTTTTTAAGTGCCATTGATTTTGATTTGCTAGTATTTACTTTTCAGGATTTTTGCATCTCTGTTCATCAGAGATAGTGGTCTGTAGTTTTCTTTTTTAGTTGTGTCTTTTCCAGGCTTTGGTATTAGGGTGATGCTGTCTTCATAGAATGAGTTAGGGAGAATTCCCTCCTTTTCAGTCTTCTAGAATAGCTTTCATAGGATTGGTACCAGTTCTTCATTAAAAGTCTGGTACAATTCAGCTGAGAGTCCAAAAGTACTGGATTTTTTGGAGGGGAGGATTTTAATTACTGATTCAATCTCACTACTTTTTATTCAGGGTTTATATTTCTTCCTGATTCAAAGTGGGAGGAGGTTGTATGTTTCTAAGAATTTATCTGTATCCTATAGATTATCCAGTTATTTCTGAATAGAGGTGTTCAAAATAATGTCAGGTGATCTTTTGTATTTCAATGGTATTGGTTGTAATGTCTCCATTTTTAATTTCTGAATGAGCTAATTTGAATCTTTCCTCTTCATTTCTTAATTAATCTAGCTAGTAGTCTATCAAGTTTGTTTATCTTTTCTAAGAACCAACTTTTTGTTTAGTTGATCCTTTGTATTATTATTATTTTTTTTTTTGGTTCAATTTTATTTAGTTGTGCTCTGATCTTTGTTATTTCTTTCCTTCTGTTAGCTATGGGTTTGATTTATCATGGTTTTTTGGTTCCATTAAGTATGATATTTGTCAATGTGTGGTCTTCTAGGCTTTTTAATATAAACCTTAATTGCTATAAATTTTCCTCTAACCACAGCTTTGGCTATGTTTCAGATGGTTAAATAACTTGTGTCTTTGTTTTCATTCATTTCCAGGATTTTTAAATTTTCATCTTGATTTCATGGTTGAACCAAAGATCATTTAAGAGCAGAGTGCTTAATTTCCATATATTTGTTTGGTTTTCTGAGTTTTCTTGGAGTTAATTTTTAGTTTTATTCCACTGTGGTTTCAGAAGGTGCTAGATATGTGTTTTTTTTTTTTTTTTTTTTAACTTACTGAGACTTGATTGGTGACTTATTATATGATCTGTCTTGGAGAATGTTCCATGTGCTGATGAGAAAACAGTATATTCTCTAGTTTTGCAATGGAATATTCTGTACATGTCTGTTAGGTGCATTTGCTCTAGTGTCCAGTTTAACAGTGAAGATTTTTTTGACTTTCTGCCTAGATGATCTGTCTCTTGCTGTGAGTGGAGTGTTGAAGTTTCCCACTATTGCTATCTCTTCTCTTAGGTCTAGTAGAATTTGTTTTAAATAGCTTGGAGCTCTTGTGTTAGGTGCATATATATTTTAAATTGTTATACCTTTTTGTTGGATTGATTCCTTTATCAGTAAATAACCTTCTTTGTCTTTTTTCATTGTTAATTTAAAGTTTGTTTTATCTGATATGAGAATGACTACTCCTGCTAATTTTGGTTTCCATTTGTGTGGAGTATTTTTTTCCACCCCTTTACCTTGAGTGTATGGTTATCTTTATGTGTTAAGTGGGTCTTTTAAAGGCAACAGATATTTGGGTTATGCTTTTTTATTCATTATGCCAATCTTTGTCTTTTAAGTGAGGGTATTGAGACTATGAATGTTCAGGATTAATGATATGTGCAGTTCATGTTGTTAACTGGTTGCTTTCTAAAAAATCCTTATTGTGTTGGTATTCGATAAGTCCTGTGAGCTTTATGATTTTCAGTGTTTTCTACTGGTGTGTTTTGACTTGTGTTTTAGTATTTATAACTCCTTTGAGTATTTCTTATAGAGCTGGTCAAGTGCTGACAAATTCCCTCAGCATTTGCTTGTCTGAGAAAACTTTATTTCTCCTTCTATAAAACTTAGTTTTGTGGGATACAAAATCATTGACTCACTCTTATTCTGTTTGAGGAGATTGATGATAAGGCCCCAATTTCTTCTGCCTTGTAGTGTATCTGCTGAGAAATCTGTTGTTAGTCTGATAGGTTTACATTTGTAAGTTATATGATACTGTTGTCTTACTGCTCTAGAATTCTTTCCCTCACGTTAACTTTGCATAACCTGGTGACTACATGCCTTGGGGATGACATGTTTGCAGTGAATCTTCCAGGAGTTATATGGGTTTCATGTATCTGGATGTTTACATTTCTGGCAGGGTCAGGGAAGTTTTCCACAATTATTTCTTCAAATAGGTTTTCCAAAACTGCTGCTTTCTCTTCTTCTTCAGGAACACATTTAATTCTTAGGTTTGGACGTTTTACATAATCCTACATTTCTTGGCGATTGTTTCATTATCTTGATTCCTTTTTTCTTTATTGTTGTCTTATTGGGCTAATTAAAAATTCTTGTTCTAAGATGCTTTCTTCTAGTTGTTCTAGTCTATTCTTAAAACTTTCCACAGCATTTTGTACTTCCCTAAATAAGACTTTCATTTCCAGAAGTTCAGTTTTTTTTTTAATGTGTCTATCTCTTTGGATAAATTTTTCATTTATGTCTTGAATGATTTTTTTTTTTAATTTCTTTATTCTGGCTTTCCTTTTCCCCCCAGATTTCATTTAGCAATTTTATAATCAATCTATTGAATTGTATCTCTGGAATTTAAAAAAATTTATTTTGGTAAAAGTCCATTGTGAGAAGTTAGTGTGGTCTTTTGGAAGTGTTGAAGATCTCGTGTGTGTATGTGTGTGTGCACGCACACACATATATATGCACATACACACATATTCATATATATATATGAATACGTGTATATATATTCAGAGTTATTTGTCTGGTTCTTTCTTTTTTGGATAGACTATTTCTGCTTATTTGAGGTTGGCAGAGGGCTGATGTAAGCACTATAGAGTGCCCTTGGTTATATATAGCCTTGGTATGGTGAGTTTCTCAATTGCCAGCTGTAGCAGTACAGTGCTGGGTACCTATACAAGCTCAAGGTGTCCTGTATGGTTGAGGTGGCTTAGATAATGGTGTTAGCTACAGTCTGGGATCAGACTTCCCAAAAGCTGAGGTATTGAATTTAATGGGCTCTGCCTATTGACCTCTGGCCAGGACTTGGCCTTTGTGGGAGAGAGTTAGCTGCAATGGTGGCTATGGGCTTTCTGCTTGGTCCATAGGAAGTGAACAGCTGACTTAGGCAATAGGTGGGGAACTGAGGGCTACCAAATTTCTCTGACCATTTTGAGTCTTTGAGAGAGGTAGGTGGGAAGGGTGGAAGGACTCAAGCTCTCAACCAGTATGCACTATTGGCTACCTTAGTAGGGATTAGGAAAGAGTCCCCAGCCATTGGGGGAACACTGCTGTGTTGTGCAGAGGCTATACAAAAGAGTTTACTTGGGGAATGAAAGGCTGCTAGGGCAAGGAGTATCAACCAGCCCCTCTCTCCTCCCCCAGCCTTAGCCTCAGGCAGTCTTCCTTCAGAACAAAACAGTGCTTCATCCCCAGGTGTTCTCATTGAAGCCTTTCCCATCTAAGAACTATATGCTGCAATGCAATTTGCCCTTGGGACCAGTCCCCGCTTGAATTTCAAAAATTTTATTTTGGTAAAAGTCCAGCCAGGCTCGATGGCTCAGCCTGTAATCCTGCTTCTTTGGGAGGCTGAGGTGAGTGGATTCCCTGAGCCCACAGGTTCGAGACCCGCCTGGGCAGCGAGACCTCATCTCTACAATAAATCAAAAAATCAGCTGGGCGTGGTAGCACATGCGTGTAATTCCCGCTACTTGGAAGGCTGAGGCGGAAGGATCACCGGAGCCCAGCAGGTCGAGGCTGCAGTGGCTGGGAGCAGCCACTGCACTCCAGTCTGGGCGACCGAGTGAGACTCCAACTCAAAAAAAAAGTCCATTGAGACAAATTAGTGTGGTCATTTGGAGGTGTTGAAGATCTCATATATGGTGTGTGTGTGTGTGTGTGTGTGTGTGTGTGTGTGTGTGTGTGTGTGTGTGTGTGTGTGTGTGTGTGTGTGTGTGTGTGTGTGTGTGTGTGTGTGTGTAGAAAACTACTGCTGGCAGCAAGAGTTGAGTTCCCAGGGAATGGCTGCTGGAGCCACTGAAGGCTTTTATTCCTGTACCATTTCACGTGAGTTTTGACAGAGCAAGGCTGTGGGTAAGGCAATTTCCCATGAGGGACAGGAGTCCCACAAAGCTCAGGAGGCCTTATACTCTGTGGCAGAATCACAGAACTCGTGAATTCCCCTCCCTTACCTCCCCCACTGCATCCAAAGGCTGCTCATGGTTTGTAGGATAATTTAGGCAAGTCTGGCTAATTCCAGTCTAGTCTGATCAATTTTTCTCTTCTTTGTGCTCTGTGGATCTTATTGTTTCTCTGATGAGTCATGGAGTATGCTGCTGGTCTCCTTTCTCTCTGAGTGCTCAGGAATTCTCTCTAGGCTAGAACACTTTTATAGTGTACCTGTAGAATGACAAATTGATTCAACAATATTGGGAAAATTGGCATTTTCTAGTACATTTAAACATACACATACCCTATGATCCATAAAGTCCACTTTTTAGCATTTATCTATATCAGTCAACATGAATAATATTAGTTATGGCAAACAACACTCATATCTCAATGTCTTACTGAAACAAAGTTTTATTTGTTGCTCATATCACATACTGACCTTAGTCAATATGGCAAGAGTTCTACTCCACATAATTAAACTGGTAGTTCTTCTGAATTCTAGATTCTTAAGTCTTCCGTTAGACTAACTTCAACTGGTTAGGAGACAAGCATAGAGAATAAATGAGTAGTAGATTTTATGGAATAGTCCTGGAAATGTTAAACATGACCCCTTTCTACATTCTGTCAGCCTAAACTCAGTCTCATGGCTTGACCTAACTGTAAGGGATGTTGAGTAATATAGTATAGTTTTGTGGAGAGAAAAAAAAGGAACACATGGATACTGATGAGCACTAGCAATCTCTGTCTCAATTATTCCTTTTGGTCACCAAATACCTCTTTTCTCCCTTATTGCTGTAGAATACATCACCCTCTTCCCAAGAAAGACCAATCCATCTAAACACTTTATCAGCTTAATGTCTAAGATCTCTGGGTTATATGCAGTCTTCTCCAGATATGGTTTTTCATATTCCAGCCACCTTTGAATTTAAAAGATAATCAATCAACTTTCTCCAAAACTCCCCACTTATAAATGCGCAACAAGACAAGATAATTGTAAGCAATTATGCCAGTTAAGAAAGAGGAAGAAATGGAGACACCCAGCATTCACTGACTCAGAGCAAGAACCCTTAACAAAAATTGACAAACACCTTATCCTGGGAATATAAAGTGCTCCTTGAGTTGATTCTGATGATACTGGGAAAAACTCCTTGGTCTAATGCTGTCTTACCTCCACACTCTAGAATTTTACTGTGTATTTCTAACCCTTGTTGGCCACATCTCAAATGAATGTTGAATTGTTAGGCTCTCCTTTGAGGCTGAGACCCTTTTGCAAGCAACCTGCTGCTGAAGTTAGCTTGGGAGGTGTGTTGGTTTACCAGCGCTGCTATAAGAAGATATCATAGACTTGGTGGCTTAAACAACAGAAATTTATTTTCCTATAGTTCTGGAGCTAGAAGTCCAATATCAAGATGTCAGCAGGTTTGGTTTCTTCTGAGCTTTGTGGATAGCTACTAAAGCCTTCATTTTAATCTAGTCACCCTTTGAAACCTATCTCTAAATATAATCACATTGTGATGTACTGTTCGATTTTCAACATACAAACATCAGGAGGGCACAATTCAGCCCATAACAGGAGTCCAAAAGTTGTTGTTTTGCAGTTGGAATATCCAATATTAATAGTAGTTTCTTTGGAAGTGAAACTCCCTCAAAATATTAGTAGGATTATGATCTATTTGTCTTGGTTTAATTTCCTGTGTCAGTGGCCACATCCAAACTTCTTCCAAGACCTGCTTTATTTATTTGCTTACCATTCAGTGCCACCTTATTAAACTAATAGGTGACCATATAATGACACGAGGACTGTAGGCTTAGAAGAAAACCACTCTTAATTTGAATTTTGCCATACATCTAACTGAATTTATTAAACCAAAAAAAATTCTTACTGACCCTTTGCCATGCACAGTTTCTTAAAATTTTTCTCTCTTACTTGATGGTCTCTAAAATCAGTCGACACACTCTCTCTTGTGGCACCCCAAATTTCTAGATTGATTCTACTTTCTTTCCTTTCCCCTTACATCTCTTTCTTATAATACCTTCCCAATGGCAGCTAGTTGTAGCAAACACACACTATGAACATTCTCTTTTCCAGTTTTTTTCCTCTTGAGCTTAAAGCTTGGTAGTCGAAAGATCTGCCTTCCACGTTGTCACTGGCAACAGTCTTACAAAATTTTTGCAATGTCATTACAGGGATCTCAAACCTTTAAATCTTTGATATCTGATCTCTTGCCATTACTGACTGCTAAGACGATGCCACTTATAAGTATTTCTGGCTAGGAAATAATAAAAAGAATGAGTATGAGATTTCTGGGAATAAGCCAGGAAGTGACACCCATTACTTCTGTTCATGTTGCATTGACCACAAGTGCTCAATAGATCATCTAATTGCAGAAGAACCTGTGAAATGCAGTGTTGGTGTATGGATGCAGAGGAGAGAAGAACATAGATATGGGTGAGCACAGGCAATTCTCTAACACAAGACCTTAGATAATCTTCTGCGTATTTGTCAGTTGTAGAAAAAAAAGCTGAAATGTACATTAACACTAGGATGGACACATATATACATGCACACATAGAATCTGGCTATATATACTTAAGTAAAAAAACATGTAACACTAAATAAAATATTAATATGGTTAAATTTTTTAATTATACAAGCATACATTATAAAATTATCCAAAAATTCAAGGATTTGGAAGATTGATATTTCTGGCATAGTCACACTCTAATATTCCACTATCCATTGGTATAATTCATTCACACGTACCCAGTGAGTACCTCTTATATCTCAAGTCCTGAGCTCTTTACTGTATAATACCCTAGAAAAGAAGTCCCATCACCATTAACAGAAGTCATTCCTTTGTCCAAAAAAAAAAAAAAAAAAGCATTGGCTGGGAGTGGTGGCTCATGCATGTAATCCTAGCACTTTGGGAGATTGAGATAGGAGAACTACTTGAGTCCAGGAGTTTGAGACCAGCATAGATAACATAACAAGACCTCATTTCTTGGAAAAAAAAAAAAAAAACACTTTAAATTACCCAGGTGTGGTGCCACACACCTGTAGTCCCAGCTACTTGGAAGGCTGAGGCAGAAAGATCATCTGAGCCCACGAGGTCAAGGCTGTGGTAAGCCTTGTATGTGCCACTGCACTCCAACCTGGGGAACAGAGTGAGACCTCAACTAAAAAAAAAAAAAACATGTCTAAAAGGAAAAATTTCTAATAGTTGAACAACCCACTATTTCAGAAATAAAATGATCAAAACAAGCAAAACAATTTTTTTCAGATTTTCATTTTTAGACCACTGTGTGTTCCCACAAATATGGAAGTGTTCATATTAAAGCAAAAAAGTAAGAGATATGCCTTCAACTTTTATGCATGCTATCTCATAAAGTCATAGGATTATGTTAAATTTGGGAGGAGACCATAAAGACAATGTCGGTAAATCCTCATTTTATACATAAAAAAAGATGCATACATAAATAGAATTTTCTAAAGCAGAGATTGTCAAAGCCAAGACTAGAACCTCTCCAAAAAATAAGAAATGTTAGATGGGGTGCTATCTCAAAAGATGTCAATGTACTTAGGTGATAGCAACAAAAACAAGGGAAATTATAGGATTAATAAGTTTATGAAGTATGATAGAATGATTATTTTACATAATTACTCACAAAGATTTTTCCATATGCAGGAAATATGTTTATATTATCTACAAAGAAAATAATAGTCTTTTCCTTTTTTCCCCTTCAGTTTTTGGATCTATGGGTTTTGTTTATATGATTCCTAATTTGCTTTCGATTTATATCAGTCTTGCTCCAACTACAAATTGAATGCTATTAAATTTTAGTACTACTGATAGCTCATCATTGACAGATTTTCAATTCAAAATTTTTAAAGGAAGTAATAGCAATATTTTCTTTTATCATGGAATAAATACCATTACAAAATATTGCATAAGCACATCCTTTTTAACAATACTGGAATTAATATGTCCCTCTTCTATGCTCCTATAACATTTTATGTATACTCATCTCTCTGCCAAGATTTTAAACTTTTTAAACAGGTGCCCATTTTTTTTTAGTACATTTTGCACAGAGTAAAGGTCCTCTAAGTGTTTTCAGAATAAATGAATTTTACAAATATACAATCTCTTTGTCTCTCTATCTCTGCCTCTCTGTCTCTCTCTCTCTCTCTCTCTCTCTCTCTCTCTCTCTCTCACACACACACACACACACACACACACACACACACACACACACACGGTTACATCAGCTGATTCTTTAACCTTTATGTTCCTATGTTTGACTTTGGGAACATAGATGTAGCCTGAATTGCCTTTTGGTGACAAATATTAGAAAACCCAGATATTTATTATATTATTGAATTTTTTATTACTAGGATCACAATATGATATAAGGGGTGGGGACTCCATAGATTATGCATAATAATTTAAAAGCAAACATTGCCACAGCTTGGTCAAATCACACTGAGTCTTATGAGGTTGACATGGAAAGGACAGAATGACTGCAAAAGTTGCTAGTTTCATATACTCTTCTCTAAGAAGGAAGGGGGAATGAGGGAGGTTATTCCAGGAATGTCAGACTACTGACAGCATCAGTAGGAGCTTATCCTGGGAACAGCTCGTGAGAGAAGAGCATAAGGTTAGGCCAGAAAAGACAAGGCAAAAATCCTGAGTGAAAGTATGGTGACAGAGTAGACGTGTGACCTCCAGATTGCAGATCTCCCATGAGCTCTATACTTTGGGGAAGTTACTTAATTTCTCTGTCGCATAATTTGCTAATATGTAAATTGAGGACTTTTTGATAATAATTAGTTAATAGATCCAAGTATTTAGCAGGCACCTGGCAAGCATTTGGTAAATGTAAGCCACTGTTTTATTATCGTCATTACTGTATTGTTACCTTAGATATCACAGGCCCAGAAGTTAGGGGTTAATCCAGGAGCTGGGAAACAACATGGTTAGTTGAATATCTGGCTCCTGAAGGGAACCGAGGTGGATGATGTCAGAGATGGGTTACACATGGAAGGGATGGTCATTGGACAAGACATTCCAGGCAGGAAGGAAGGTTTTCATTGATGCTGTGCCATTTTGTACTTGTGACTTTTTAACTTATCCTTGGGCTGGGAACCATAAGTAAGCTCCTATCAGTTAGGGGGCTATTACTCAAGCGTCATTGCATTTTCTTGCTGACACTGTCATTAGGCTTTCCAATATTCAAGCTTGCATTTTTCTGTTGATGCATCTTTCTGTTGGCCAAATCAATGTCTCCTTGCAGTGTCTGAATAACTTTCTTTTATGGAATGACTGAGAAAGATGCCATTTTGCTTTTCAGTGATTAAATGCTTTCAAAAGGAAATTGTTTTATTACTTCCTTTTTAAAGGTTTTAATCATAGAAAGAATATTTGCATTTTCTTTAGGTGAACCATTGAAAATGATACTGTGTATTATGGGCACACAATTATTAAATGGGAAATCCAGAGGGTGATATTTACCATGATATAGCTATGATTTTAGGTAATTCCTATTCATTAAACTTAAAAATGTATAATCAATAGTAATACCCAAAAGGGTCATTTTGAAATTAAAGTAAAATCAAGATTTATTTGATTTCCTTTGTTAACTACATTACTACCACTTATTCTTGCATGAGTAACTGGCCTTGTTTCTTAGTGCTAATAATAAATGACCTATACCAGAAGAAGAACTTTCTTTTTGTAGGGCATAGTTCGGAAAAGTTATCCAAAATAAAAATTTTATCATATTAACTTTAAAAATAAGAGGCATATTATAGAAATAGTATATCGTAAATGTATTTAATATATAATGTTATAATCATATTATTAACTCAAATCTATTAATATAAAGCAGTTGAGGTTATTGTTTTATTAACAGAGAGATAGATTATGTATAATAATATAATCAAATCAAAATAACCAAATTCCCAATATCTTAGCAGTATACCTATAACTTCTGCTATAATCAGTCTAATTTTTATAATTTCATAAATAATGTTAGCTTTTAATACAATGTGTTCTTATTTAAACAAGATAATCAGATTTTTTTGTTAAAAGACAAAAGTAGAAAGAGAAAAGCTTCCCTGACAGAATTTGCCCACATGGGACTTTCCTTGTCACTGTCCCATGTAAGTTTGCAGTACACAAAGGAGCATCTTGAGATGTAAGGTCGCACCTGCAGTAAGAGGTAAAAGTCATTTTAGTATCAAGGACAGAGTTAACATTTTTATGTCCTGGATTCACATACTACTTGTGTGAATGTGGCTATTGATATTCATCACTTTAAGTTCCAATTTTACAATATTCTTAGCCTATAAAATAAGGATATTACCTACCTTATGGGGTTATATTTTTGAGACTGAAATGAGGTGATTCAGATAAAACTATCAACAAAGTATGTACTAGCACATAGTAGGTAAGTATGCTATAAGATGTATCACTGCTATCATTATTATTTTTATCCTTTTAGCAGTACTAGCAAAAGATGGATAAAAACCTAGGAGTAGGAGAGAAAAAAAAGGATTAAAGATCTGTGAATGTGATGACCACGTATGTACCTAACCCTGAATTGTACCCCACATTTTAAAAATAAAATAAAACAATTTAAAAAAAAGATCGGTGAATATTGAGCCCTTGTTTTCCTGGCCGTCTCTCTTGAGGACTAAAATGAGGATGTTAATGTCAGTTATCACACAGTGTTTCTCTGCCTCTGCTTTTTGAATACCCTAAATTGTTGACGTCAGTTCCTCCTCTAATGCTTCTGGGAATGCCATGGAGATGTCTCACTGGTTTCCACAGGCGAATACCCAGTTAACAATGTGATATTGGTAATTTCCCCTTCTGTGGCATCCCTGAGGTGTCTGTTGTGGCTGTGTCAGGAGCTGTGCTTCCAACGCCCTTTGATGGAATCACAACTGAACCTCCCCAAAGTGCTGCCACTATTCAAAAGCCCTGCCAATGTCAGAGCTGTGCCTGCCAAGCCCTACTAATGTCTGCACTGAAGATGCAAAGCCCACAGTCAAGAGTGCTAATGCATCCAGGACACAGTCCAAAGTCACAGAGGAACAGCACCGTGCCAGAGACTGGTTCTTTTTTTTTTTTTTTTTTCTTTTTCTTTTTTCTTTTTTTTTGAGTTGGAGTCTCACTCTGTCACCCAGGCTGGAATGCAATGGCACACTCAAGGCCACCGCAGCCTCTAACTCCTGGGCTCAGGAGATCCTTCTGCCTCAGCCTTCCAAGTAGCTGGAACTATAGGCATGCCATCATGACCAGCTAATTTTTTGATTTACTGTAGAGAGGAGGTCTTTCCAAGTTGCTCAGACTAGTCTAGAACCCTTAGGCAATCTTCCCTCAGCCTCCCAAAGTGCTGAGATTACAGGCATGAGCCACCATGCTCAGCAAGACTGGTTCATAATTTCGCCTGGCTTCCGACAAATATTTGAATTCCCCAAACATTTGAGTGACTCCTACGGGTAAGGCATTTTCCTTGATTTTGTTTCTTTTTTACTACAGAATGCTAGAGTGGTGATTTTTTTTACTTCATAGTTACCCAGTAGGCTGATGACTACAAGATGATACGTTAGATGTTTTTAAAAGTGCATCAAATGTGATAGTACTCTCTTTACTTAAAGGTAACAGTAATATAGTTATGTAGTTGCTGTAAGATAATTGCAAAAGAGAACAACTATAGGAGTGATGATATTGAAAACAAATAAGAATTCTTGAAGAGGGAGAAATGAGAAAGGAGTTGTAAATAAGCATTTTTTTTATTGATTGATTCATCTTCAAGAAAATAAACAAAACACTCTATAAGTAATTCTCTTGCCCAGCAGATATTTTAATAAGTAAAATGCAAGTAAGAGTCAATAGTCAAGAAGCAAATAGTATCATTAGTTTATAAATTTGCCTTTAGTCCAACTCTTGTATAATGGACCTCAGTGGTACTTTTTAGTCCTTTTTAAATAGGAAGTCCTTTGCTATGACTTCAGGAATTGAAAATTGCATGAGTTTTACTAATGCATTTCTGCTTCTTTGGTCAACAACAACTCTTCTGTTTCAGTACTCTGCTCCTTCACTCCATCTACAAATCCATTAACCTCCACAACCATGAGTACTCTTTGTCCTCCTGTGCTAGAGAATCAGGAGTTTCTCCTGCTATCTAAGTTTAATTAATCCCTGCACCTGTGTTCTAGTTTTTTGTTTGTTTGTTTGTTTGTTTGTTTTCCTTTTTTAAGCAGAATTATCTACCTCTCTCTTATGTTCTCAAGCAGTTTTTCCTCCATGGGTTATATAAAGATATCAAGTCTTTGTTCCTTTGAACATATTCCAAATTTTAAATCCTTTGAGTCTGTGTCCATCTTCCCTTCCTAGCCAAGTTCTTGGAAATAATTTTGTAAACTCTCTTCTTCCATCTGCTCATCTCCCTCTCACTCTTCAGTACCTTATAATCTGGCTTCTGCTCCCCAAAGGGAGAGCAAAAACAACAATAATGAAATGACTCCCAAATCCAGTGGCTACTTTTTGGGTTTTACTTAACATTTCTGCACCTTTTAACTGACTGTCTCTTGTGCGTGTGCTGGCTCTCATATTTCTTTTTTTTTTTTTTTTTTTTTTGAGTTGGAGTCTCACTCTGTTGCCCAGACTGGAGTGCAGTGGCCACTCCCGGCCACCGCAGCCTTGATCTGCTGGGCTCTGGCGATCCTTCCGTCTCAGCCTTCCAAGTAGCCGGAATTACAGGCATGTGCTACCATGCCCGGCTGATTTTTTTTTTTTTTTTTTTTGATTGTAGAGATGAGGTCTCGCTGCCCAGGCGGGTCTCGAACCTGCGGGCTCAGGTAATCCACTCACCTCAGCCACCCAAAGGCACGGCATTACAGGCTGAGCCACCGAGCCCGGCTGGCTCTCGTATTTCATTTGCCTTTTCAGTCTAGGTGATCCATCTCATTACCTTTGTAAGTTCTTCTAGTTTTGTCCATCTCTTAAGGTTGACCCATTAGTTCACACCACAGTCCTCTTTCTAAAATGCAAATCTAATGCAACTCTTTTGTTTTACATTAAAGTTGTCTCCCCCTTCCTGCAAGACTTAATTTCTTAGTGTTATGTTCTACTCTATAAAACTAAGTCTCCATTTTCTGTCAGACCCATATACAGCTTCCCAAAATGCTAGAACTTTTAATGTTGTGTATGTGCATATGTTTGTTCTTGTGCCTGATGTACTCCTGTGATAGGCCTAGCACATTTGCTTTTGGTCAGCAACTATCCAATAAGCACCTATCATATATACAAAAACCTATGCTGTGCTTCATAGTGCAGTGAGGATGGCTGTGTGTCCTACATTTAATACTAGTCATCTCACAGCCTCAGCAAGGGACATTTTTTATGTGCTATCACATCTGACTTTATTAGCCATTCCTTTTAAAACTTTTTGATGGTTTCCCATTATGTTCCACTTCTAATACCTTTCACAAGGTTGTCATAAACCACTTAACTTCCTCTGCCCTTTCTGCCTTTTGTGGTTTTCATTCCACACCTGCCCCTAACACACATCCAAAAAAGTCAAGAAATATGCTTTCTTCATCCTTTAAGTCCATCAGTTGACAGTCTATGAAAGCATATCCATTCTATAGTCTTTCCAAATTAAATAATAAGAACTACCTGATGCTGCAATATATCAAAGAGTACAAGGAACTTTTATGTATGAACTTTTTGAACTGCAATCAATTATATATTTATTACTCAAATCTTTGCTCCCCAAACCAGAGGCACACGTATCTAACACAGCTATTTTAAAACTGGGATATATAAATTCTAAGTTGTTTTTAGATAATTTCTTGTCTTATTTTATCTATCCATTGAGTGCCTATCTCCATCATCTTTGTCACAATCACCTGCCCCTTTCTTGAAGTTTTCTTCTTTGTCATCTGACTTCCTCTCAATTTTCCAGACTTACCTTCTTACTCTCCTTTGCAAGTCTTTGCTCATAAGCCTTTTAAATTGCTGCTCTCAGATAAATAAGTCTCAGTGTTCAGTCTTTGCTTGTCTAGGCCCTCTTTATCCCTCTCTGAAAATCTCATTCAAAGCATAACTTCAGTTATCACCCAACTAGTAATGAACCCCAGATTTATATCTGCAGCTCAGCTCTTCCTCTTATGCTCTGAATTTATACAATCTTATTTAAAATACATCCCTGAACACACCATTAGCACCTTACATTTAACACAGATAGAAAAAAGTCTATATATTCATCTTCTAAATGTGTGTATTTCTGAAGCTTAACTAAGAAATAATCGTTATCGTATGTTTCTCCATGTTTCACCATCCAATCCATTGTCAAAACTTTTTTTATTTTTCTTTCTGGAAATATTTCTCCAAATTTTATTCTCAAACAATTTCTACTGCTATAACTCTGCTTCAATAATTTCATACTCACCACCCCCCAATCCACCTTCCTTTCTACTATCAGTGTTACATATCTCACTGAGGGGTTTATGAAGTGCAAGATCTACGACCTATTGATCATAGCTTTTCCTAGGACAGAGCCTGGAACATAGAATTAGTACAGTATGAAGGCTTGGTCATTCATTTATTCAACTACAATGTTGCAAATGCCTGCTATGTTCTAGGCACTATTCTAGATGTTCAGGATATATTAGTGAACAAAGCTTAGAAAGATACCATCTCCCTGAAGCTCATATTTTGGCAGGGCACAACAAACAACAATCAAGCAAGTAAATAAGTAAATGATTAGCATGTTAGCAAATGATATGTGACACACAAAAAAAGGAAAAAGATGATCAGATTAATGGGAATGAGGAAAACCAGGTAAGGGCAAGTTGTAAATTAAATAAGGTGGCTAAGATAAGCCTTATTGAGATGAAATTTAGTGAAAATCTGAAAGAGAACAGAAAGTCACACATGCATTTTTTAGGAGTAAAAAATGTCAGGCAGGAAGAAACAGCTGATGCTAAAGTCCTAAAATGAGAACATGCATAGTGTGTTCAAGAAACAATAAGAAAGCCATGGCTAGAAAGATATTGCAGAGGACGGAGTAGGAGGTAAGATCAGAGCTAATAGAGATTTGAGGTCATTATGAGGCTCTTATTCTGGGTAAAATTGTTGAAAAAACTGAACAAGCTAATTGAGAAAGAAGAGGACCCAAAATGCTAAAACTATTCACTAAGAGAGCGAAATGAAGGTTTTTAACTGCCACCTAGCTCAATGTGTCTAGTAAAAACTCCTAACTTTAAAATATGATTAGATGTTTAATGTTGGATTCCATTATTATGTCTTCTAAATGTAGATTAATAAAATAATTCAATAACCTTTTGACTTTTCCATTTTGGAAGCTGACCTTGAGTATGTTTCTGACACCGCAGCATCCCGACCACAGTTGTGAAAACCTCCTTGAACGACACAAAATATGAAAATGTACCTAGTGGTCTGGAAAGGAAGAACAGCACCAAACACTACTTAAGCTTTATAAGAAGCACAAAGTCCAGCAGAAAACACAATTCCAAAATTGCTGCGGTAAATCAAGTGTGAATGAAGGAGTTAGATTCTTAAAAGTGAAACAACTATTCACAATTAATTAGTAAAAAGGACATTTTATTTTTAAAGCTACCTTTGAAGGCTGATTTTGCTAGGATGTCCTGACACTCTAGCTTCACTTAACTGGTTTCGAGAACTTTGATATTAATGGAAATCTTCGGTTTTGAGGGTGGAGGGAGTTGTGAGCCCTTTACAATTCCATTAGTGACCCAGAATACCTTATTTGGAGAAAGTGGCTTCATCTGACCCCCTTGCAAGGCTTCAGGTGACCTCCTCTGCCTTAGGCATGCATCCAGTGATGTGGTTACAGCATAAGAAAATCCATCCACTGATTAAGAAAGCCTATGTACATGTTCTACTTTCTATAATGTAGGCAACCTAAAATTAAATCTGCTATCTGCCCCAGTATATGTCAAGATTTTATTCTGTCAAAACTAAAAATAAAGTTAGATACATGAATGTTCTTTAATATATCTTTTTAAATTATTACTTTCTGTATCTATTAAAAATAAATTCAAGGATGTATAGTTTGGTCATAACATGTCAGGAGTTTGGAAGTCATCACTCCCATTCTTACAATAAGCAAAAACTATAACTATAACAAACTAAAAATCAGTGACATTTTTGGACTCAACAGAGATCCATGGTTGCAGAAGAAATACTGACCCCTAAATTTGGAGTGTCAGATGAATCAGAGAATCACCTCCAATGTCTGTTTACCTGGAATGGAGGCTACAGGAGCCATACAATAGTAGCAATAGCTAAATGGTAATTTTAAGCAATTGCTGAAGGCTAAGTATAAACTAGCATAAGAATCAGAAATTCCAGGGGCTGCAGTCTTATGAAAGACCTCATATTTTTGCATGTTTACCTCTATAAATCTCAATAGGTTCTTATGTTGAAGAGTTAAGAAAGCCCCTCTCTTCAATATGGGAGGGAGAGGAAAAGAGTAATCATTATGAAATTTTCCAGAGTGTTCTCCATAACAAAATTTACTTTCCAGTGAAAGAGACTTTTCTAAAAACTTATTCCACCTAGAAAAAGATTTCTTTCAAGTCAGCCGCCCTATATCTTTCTTGTCTTGCCTGAGGATGGAAAACCTATACTATCAGAGCAACAATTGTGAAAGTTACAGTCCAGAGAAACAGACCAACTAACAGAATAATATTCTAGCATTTTGGGAGACCAAGGCGAGGGGATTGCCTGAGCTCATGAGATTGAGAACAGCCTGGGAAACTTGGTAAGACCTCATCTCTATAATAAATTTTAAAAATTCTCTGGGTATGATAGCACATACCTATAGTTCCAGCTACTTGGAAGGTTGAGGTGTAAGGATCTCCTTAGCCCTGCAGGTCGATGCTGGGGTGGCTGTGAGTGTGCTACTGCACTCCAGCCTGAGTGACAGAGTGAGACTCCAACTCAAAAAAAAAGACTAATATTTAACAAAAAGACACACAATACTTCCCTTATACCATACCTTAACACTACAGATGGTATAGAGCTCGAATATTTTTAAAAAGTGGATTACAGCTGATAGAAATCCAAGATTCAGACTTTCTCAGAGAAGGAGTACTTAGGGAAGTCCAAAGTCAAGAAGAGAGACAAAACAAGAACACTAGAGAAATTTTAAATGTCTGCCACTTATAACTATAGTAATCTTTAATATAGCCCCAAAACTCTTAGCCAGATTACCATAAATTCCCACAATAAGTACCTATTTGCTTAGCTCTCCTTACTCAATGAAAAAGTCTAGCTACCAACAAAAATTACAATGCATGCCAAAAGGAAAACAAATCCTGAAGCAACAAAGCAATTGTCAGGTTGAGACTTAGCTATGACACAGATACTAAAATTATAAGACAGATTTTTAAATAATTGATTGAAATCCTAAGGGCTGTAATGGGAAAAGGTACAGCATGCAAGAACAAATACAAAATGTAAGATATAAGCATAAGACAGACATTGTAGCAAAGAAGCAAAAAAGAATGCTAAGTTCAAAAACAGAAAAAGAAATGAACAATGCTTTTGCTGGAATCATCCGCAGACTGAAGAGGTCAGAAGAAAAAATCTGCAAGCTTGGAGATAAGCCTATAGAGGCTTCACAAACAGAAGTGCCAAAGAGTAAAGAGAATGAAAAAAAGCAGATCACCTAAAATTTTTTGGATAACTTAAAAAGGTATAACATATAAGTTGGAGCCGGGCTCGGTGGCTCAACCTGTAATCCCATGCCTTTGGGAGGCTGAGGTGAGTGGATTGCCTGAGCCCGTGGGTTCGAGACCCGCCTGGGCAGGCGAGACCTCATCTCTACAATAAATCAAAAAATTAGCCGGGCATGATCGCGTGCGCCTGTAGTTCCAGCTACTTGGAAGGCTGAGGTGGAAGGATCACCGGAGCCCAGCATGTTGAGGCTGTGGAGGCCGGGAGCGGCCACTGCCCTCCAATCTGGGCAACAGTGAGACTCCAACTCAAAAAAAAAAAAACATGTAAGTTGGAATACCACAAGGAGAAGAAAAGAGTGGGAGGGAGGGAGGAAGAGGGAAGAGAGAGATGAGGGTGGGGAACAGAATATATATTTGAAATTTTCATAACTAAGACTTTCCAATACTAATAAGAGACTCCAAAGCAAAAGTTATGAAGCTCAGAGAGCACCAACCAAAAACAAACAAGCCAAAAAACATGGAGAAAATCTTGAAAGAAGTCAAAGAGGAAAAAATGCCTTATTTATAGTCATACAGAGATAAGATTACATTGGACTTCTTTATCAGACACTGTGCAAACAAGAAGAGAGTAGAAAATATTTAAAATGTTGGAAGAAAGAAAAAGTAACCAAGAATTTTATATCCAGTAAAATTGTCTTCAATAGTGCAGGAGAAGTAACGATGTTCTATGGTAAATAATGACTGAAGGAATTCATTGTTTGAAGGAGTTCTTCAGGTAGAAAGAAAGAAATACAACTCAGAAACTCAGAGCTATAAAAAGAAAAAACATTTTTTAAGTATTTGTATTAATTGATTTAAAAGGTAACTGTTTAAAGTAGTAATAGCAACAGTGTACCATGTGGTTATGGAACAAGTCTAAGTGTATAATTGACAGGATTATCATAAGGGACTAGAGGCAGGAATTGGGAGAATACTTATTCATAATGCACCTACATGACTCACGAAGGAGTACAATGTTCATTATAATTGGACTTAGTTTGGTTTAAAAAGTATAATGGAAACTCTAAGACAACCAGTACAAAATGTTTAAAAAGCAGTCTAATTGATAGCCTAAGAGAGGAGGTAAAATCATGTGTCTATGCCAAAAAATGTTCAGAGAGAAAAAAGCAGTAGAAAATTATCTATGACAGGATTCTCAGTTGCAAACTACAGAAGCTGACTGAGGCTGGTCAAGCAAAAAGGGAGTTCACTGGGTAGAGATCAGGTGAGTGGACTGGAGAACCAGGTTTAAGACAAAACTTCCAAAAATTATGCTCAAAACAAGATCACAGGAAAGGCTAATTAAAAAATAATACTGCTGAGGGCACTCCTGCTAGCAAGCAGTAGATATTACAGCTTTTAAAATCTGTGGCATGGAATCTGAGTTGACTGGAACTGCTCCTGGCACTGACTGGAATACCAATCCTATAGCAGAACCCAGATCAAACATCCACCACCCACTCAAGTCATATGTTCCTGAGGTCATCCTTCCTACAAAAATCATTTTGCCACTGTGAGTCCTTCCTCAATTGTGAATCCATCTGATAAGTGGAGATTTGCACTCATGTCTGGGTCCCAGCCACAAAGAAAGTTGGACATTCAATTTTCTGGCTGCTAACAAAGGAAGGTGAGACTCATAAGGGAAGAACATTTTCAAACATGCAGGAATATATTTAAAAGTTTTAGGGAGCCAGAAAAACTGAAGTCAAGAAATATCTACAGCATTTCAAATTTATATAATTGCCAGAAAGCTAAAACATAGTTGCCCCATTTCTTAAAGGAAGAGAATGTAACAGTCTATGTCCTTACTCAAGTTTGCATAAAGAATAAAAAACTTGTGTATTAATATAAAAACTGTAGGAGATTTCTGTGTAAAGAAAGACCTTAAGTGTTCTTTAACTAGCATAACTTAAATAAAGGTATAATAGCATGGATAAATGGAAGCATAGCACCCAATTGCCATAGTACAAAAACACAGTCAAAAAAATTTTTGTCCAACTTTCCAGCACCACGTATTTTATTGCATGTAAAATCTATTGCATTGAACCTATTGCATAAAATATTTTAAAGCTGTCAACATTAGAGTTGCTGAATACACAGGAAAAAATTATATATGTGTGTGTATAAATATAATATATAAATATATATTACAAATGAGGACAAAATTCTTAGTCATACATTTCAAACTGCTATTTTTATTCCTCAAATAGAAATATTTTGGTTTCAAAAATGTCACGCAGACTTCTGTTTTCTGGTTCTGTAAGTAAGGAGCTTGGAAGTTGCTACTTTGTCCTAACAAGCGAAAAACTTAACAGACTGAAGAATCAACAACTCTCCTTGGATCTATAGAAAGGTGAGAACATGTGGCAAAGCACTATGACCAAGGTTGGAAAGAAAGGCAAATACAGGAAGTCACAACTTGCCAGAGCAGAAACTCATAAACAGAAACTACCCTGGGAACCAGTGCCAGGATAGGAAAACCTGAACTAAGATGAACAAATTCTTGAACACTCAGTGTGAACAAGTCTGAAAGTCAAAAACTCTATGGTTGACCAAGTCATAAAGGAGGCGCAACACTTTTGTAAGTTTGACCTCTAGGAACATGACCAGGTTCTCACAGAAGATATTGGAGAAAACTCCTTGCATGCCTCTGACAGGAGGAAAAGAAAAGGGACTATTTGAAATACACAGAGCACTCTGCTCTTCCTACCAAGATCTGCCCTCAGGAGAAACTATTTAATGAAAGCCTAAGCTGTGGAGCTTTATCAGAACCTAATTTACCTGGCGAACAGAAATACTGAACTCCAGCTGGCTCTAGCCCTTCATGTTGGAGAAGAAAAATACCCAACTCCAGCCTACTCTAGCTATCCTCTCTCACACAAAAGAGAGCTGGGGAACTAAGAAGCACTTGTGGAGCTCACAGACCAAAAGCATAAGCATATTAAAAAGACTGAAATCTAATCATGGGATGGTAGAGCATGTCCTCTCACTCTACACTGGATGATCACATTATTAAAGACCTATGTACAGCAACAACCTTTACTCGGTACATCATAGCCAACTATCAAGGAATAAACTACAAGACATACTAAAAGGAGAAAAAATACAATTTGAAGATACAGAGCAAGCATCATAACAAGACTCAGATATAGCAGAGATATTTGTAGGGCGACACACTCAGTGACAACATGAGGACTGCCTAAATATGGCCCCAAGCAGGGGATTGCAGCCTGGGGAAGGAACCTGAGGGTGGCCAGCCTGGTTTGTCCCCTTCCCCTCAGGCTCGATGCCTGGGTACATAGGTTATTCTGAGGCCAAGGACGAAGCACTCTCAGGTCTGCTGATCACGTCTTGCAGCTATGCATGTGCTTTTGAGTGCCCTTCCTTGAGTCTGCCAGTCCCCTAGGTTGATTTAGATCAGATTGGCCACACTTGGGTCAATGCCCATGACCTTTGGTTACTTTTAGTTCACCTTTAGTTTATTATAATACTAAAATATCCACCCCTAGAGAGGAATTGTAGCCATTTTGTATACATGTGATGTATGTACGAGGACTGACAATTAAGTTAGCAAACCTGCCATAGTGTGCTTACGTTGGCAACACTGTATAAACAATTCATTAAGGTGTCATAACCTTGGTATATCAGTGTCTCACAGCTGTGTTCATGTCAACGTGTGGCAGTGTCTGGCAGAGTGGTGTCCATTATTGTCGTTGCATGTTTTTGTGTGCCATCACATGAATGTCAGAGCTCAAATTAGAGCAACCAACAAATATTAAATTTCTTGTTAAACTTAGCAAGAGTGGAAGTGAAATCAGGGACCAGTTAGTCCAAGTTTATGAGGATAATGCCATGATGAAAGTGGCAGTGTGCAAATGAATTTAATGTTTTTCTGAGGGGAGAAAAAGTGTCACTGATGAAGAGGGGTCAGGACAACTAGTAATGAGGATAACTGATTAAAATATTGTAAAGACTCATCAAATTGTGCATCAAAATCATCAGCTGACAGTGAGAAGCACTGCAGACCAACAAAACATTGATAGAGAAACAGTTAGGAAAATCTTAACTGAAAATCTTGGCATGGTAAAGGTGTGTGCAAAAATGATCCCAAAGGAGCGGCTTGCATCACAACAATGCACCAGCTCACCCAGCACTGTCTGTGAGGGAGTTTTTAGCTAGTAAACATAACTATTGAAACACTCTCCATACAAACCTCATCTGACTCCCAATGACTTTTCCCTTTACCCCAAAATAAAGAAAATATAGAAAGGAAGACATTTGGATGACATTCAGGACGTCAAGGGTAATACAATAACAGCTCTGATGGCTATTCCAGAAAAAGAGTTCCAAAATTGCTTTGACAGGTGGGACTAGCTGTTGGTGTCAGTTCATAGTTTTCCAAGGGAGTACTTTGAATGTGACCATAGTGACATTCAGCAGTGAGGTTTGTAGCACTTTTTCTGGAAGGAGTTTGTGAACTTAATTGTCACACTTCATATAAGCATAATCTCACACTAAACCTGTACCCTAGAAACCCTTCCATTTTCCCACTTAATCCTGCACTCTTCCCTATGTAAAATGCTACAAATTTTTGTGCCTTTTACAATTAGGAGCTCTTTGTTGTTTGTTTTCATGTCCAATTGACTGCTCCTGGACCACCTTCCCTTTATGTAAATTTCTGCATAAAACTCATGTCTCATCTATTGTCACTGGGTCATTTCTTCAGCCCCTTGGGCACAACGCCTTCCTCTGGGATCTTCAGGGGTCTGGAATTACGTATCAGACCAGGAACTTAAAACAATTATGACTGGAGTGATACAGCAAAATGGTACAATAGGATTGTCCCTGCATAGAAACATCAGTTTGAACAACTACTCAAAAATAACTTTACAAAAACTAAGGAATTCAGGTGAAAAATTATAGTGCCTGGGTATACTATAGAAATAAGTAAAAACACATCAAAAAAGGTAGAAAGAACAGTTTCACATAATCTGCATCATCCCTCCCACAAGCTGAGGCAGCATGGCATGGAGAGAGATACTCTCTGTGTGTGGGAGAAGGAGAGTGAAATGAACAGCTGCCATTGCCTTGGACTTCAGCACCTAGCCCACTCCAAAACTGAGCCACCTCCCAGAGCTTCCACAGATAGAGGTTTCACGCTCACTCCAGCCTTAGGCTACCCCCCAAAGATCCAGTCTTTAAAGCAGTCCCTGTTGCCCCAAGATCTAGGCCAGTACCTTCTCACAGAGTTTTCAGGCCAGCCATCATGGTCCCAGGCCCAGGTCTACCCTGGCGACCTGAGAGTCTCGTCCCACCCTTGAAGACCTACCTAGGCCACAGACATGTTTTGACCTCAGGTCACTCCCCATAGACCAAAATTCCAGACTTGACCCATGGCCCCATATAGACTCAAGCTCCAGGTTTAACGTCACAGACTAAGGCACCAGGCTGTTGCCTGTACACTCAAGTACCAGGCCTAGCCACCTGCTGACCCAGACACCAGGCAAGCCCATCTAAGGACTCAAGCAGTAAGTTAGCCCATCAACCCTACCAGATGGTCCACCCTGAATCTCTGGACAGGTTGTCTGGTGTAGGGTTTTTCTTACTCAAGGCATTTTGTAAATACTGAAAATGGTGCCTCCTTTCTCAATCGCATGGATACAAGGATCCATGCAATTGGGATCCATGGATACAAGGATCCATGGATACAAGGCCACAAGGATCACAAATAGTAAAGGAAACATGACACCACCAAAGGAACAAAAAAGCACCAGTAATGGATCTCAAATAAATGGAGATTTATCTATGAACCACCTGAAGAAGAACTCAAAATAATCGTCTTAAAGAAGTCTAGTGAGCTATAATCAAACGCAATTTGCAACTAAAGAAATTCAGAAAAACAATACATGAATAAAATATGAAGTTCAACAAAGAGATAGAAACCATAAAAAAGAACCAAACAGAAAATTCTGGAGCAGAAGAACATAATGACTTAATTGAATAAAATTTATAAAGGGAGCCAAAAGCAGACTCAATCAAACAAAAGGAAAAAAAACAGTAAGTTTAAAAAAAAACCAGTAAGTTTAAAAAGTCACTTGAAATTACCTAGTCACCGGAACAAAAAGAAAAAGAGTAAGAAAGAGTAAAGAGCACTTTGGGAGATTAAGGTGGGAGGACTGCTTGAGCCTGCAAGTTCGACACCCAGCATAGATAACATAGCAAAGCCTTGTCTCTACAAAAAAAAAAAAAAGTAAAAGTTTGCCTGGCATGGTGGCATGCACTTCTAGTCCTAGCTACCCAGGAGGCTAAGGTGGAAGAATTGCCTGAGCCCAGGTGGCCAAGGCTGCAGTGAGCCATGATCATGCCACATTCCACTACACTCCAGCCTGGTAACAGAGTAATATCCCCAATTCAAAAAAAAAAAAAAAAAAAAGAGTGAAGAAAGTCTATGAAACTTGAAGGATACCATAAAGCAGTCCAACTTATGCTTTATATGAATCCCAGAAGGAGAAGAGAAACAGAAAGATGCAGAAAGCATATTTAAAGAAATTATGACAGAAAACTTCCCAAACTTTAGAGTGGAAATGAGTATCTATATGCAAGAGGCCCAAAGAACACCAAATAGATTAAATATAAAGGAATCTTCAACTAGAGACAGCATAATCAAATGCTCAAACATCAAAGACATAGAGATTTTTGAAAGCAGAAGAGAAAAAGCAACCTGTAAATATAAAGGACCCTCTATTTGTGTGTATTTATTGGCAAAAAACTTGCAGACCAGAAGTACATGAGATGATATATTCAAATTGCTGAAAGAAAGTAAAATGGCCAATTGAGAACATTATATATGGCAAGACTGTCCTTCAGAAATAAAAGAGAGAGAACAAATCACCACCCCTCCCCCCAAAAAAACCCCTATGAAAGCTATAGTAGGTTATCACCACTAGACCTGCCTTGTAAGAAATGCCAGAGGAAGTTTTTCAAGTTGAAATAAAAGGATGCTAACTAACAACATAAAAACACATGAAAAGATAAAACTCACTATAAAGTTAAGAATATAGTCAAAATCAAAATTCTCTAATACTATAATGTTAGTGTAATAATCACTTTTTTTTTTTTTTTTGAGTTGGAGTCTGGAGTGCAGTGGCTGCTCCCGGCCACCTCAGTCTCGACCTGCTGGGCTCAGGCGATCCTTCCGCCTCAGCCTTCCAAGTAGCCGGAATTACAGGCATGCGCTACCACGCCCGGCTGATTTTTTGATTTATTGTAGAGATGAGGTCTCGCTGCCCAGGCGGGTCTCGAACCCGTGGGCTCAGGCAATCCACTCACCTCAGCCTCCCAAAGGCGCGGGATTACAGGCTGAGCCACCGAGCCCAGCTAATAATCACTTTTAAATCTAATGCAAATGTTTAAAAACCTATAGAAATAAAAATATATATAGTTATAATAATTTGTTAGTGAATGAATGACATAAAAAGATATAAATTTTGCATCAATAATATAAATATATTAAAAATGTGGGGAAGGGAGAAAATACAGTGTAGAGTTTTTGTATAAGGTCAAAGCTAAGCTGTTAACAACTCAAAATAGATGGTTACAATTATATGTTCAGTGTAAGCTTCATGGTAACCAAAAATAAACCTCATAGATACACAGAAGATAAAGTGTCTAAGCATACCACTTCAAAAACTCATTAAAACACAAAGGAAGACAACAAAAGGAAAGCAGTAGAACAAATGAACTGCAAAAAAACATTCAGAAAATAATTAACAATCTGGCAGTAGAAAAATTTTACCTATCAATAATTACTTTAAATGTCACTGGATTAAATTCTTGAATCAAAAGAAATATAATTTTTTTAAAAAAAGATTCAACAATATGCTGCCTACTAGAGATCCCATCACCCACTTACACGGCATTTCTGGCAACGGTCTGGGAGTGGCTAATTGCCATGTGTCATCTCTCCAGCTAGACTATGAGTGACTGGGGGCCAGGGATCATAGCTTCCATGCAGCTGTAACCCTCACAGTGCCTAGCCCAGTTCCTAACACTGTTGACATGTGCACGGTAATAGTGAACTCTAATGTGAACTATGGACTTTGGGTGATCATGGAGTGTCGATGTAAATTCATGAATAATAACAAATATTCCAAATATGTGGGCTCAGGTTTATGCAGAAAATCTCTGTTCTTGCCTCTCAATTTTGCAGTGAGTCTAAAACTGCTCAAAAAAATAAAAAGCATCCAAAATTGCAGGCAGTATGAAAGGGACTTAATTTATAATCAGGGATTATTTTCCAATTTAAAAGAGTCTGTTTCAAAAATGTAAAGTATCAGATTAGCATGAAAGACAAGGTTAATTGAGATATTTTTTGTGTAAGCTGCTAACTGGATATAGAACCTGAAATATGATTAATAATAGATATTTGTCTAAATATATGTTATGATGTCTTTATATAAACAAAATCTAGTAATCCTTCAAATCATTGAAATATGTCACAATATGGCACTTATTCTTATATTTTCTGATGAAAGTACATGAGGAAACAAGGCATAAAACGGAAAGATGGATGAATTCCAAATCAACTGTATTTCTTAAAAACACATCAATGTTTAGAACAGTATGTTTTTTAATTTTATATTTGCCTATTCCAACTACAGTCCCTTAATTTAACAATAGATTGGTACTAATGCATACATCAAAGTCAATAAACATTTTTGAAACAAACTAGCCTGTTTTTTTCTATATTTACATCAGTCAATTTCCTAAGCTCCCAGAAGTGTGTTTACCCAAGCTACATGCACATAGCAGTTTATAAACATGCTTAAACTGATAGTCCTCAAAACTTTCAAAAGTGAAGATTTCTGCACTGGACTAAATACATATATGAGCTATTTGTAGAAAAATAAATGATTATGGAAATAAACTATAAGAAAAAGAAAGTACGGTTTGTTTGTTTGTTTTTCCTTCCTGGTACTGTTAGCAAAGGAACCTGTATTATGGTGAGCCAAATTCTGAGTACATAAAATGATCGCTGGAAATAAATTATATGCTTGGGAAGCTATGTTAACTCTTTCTGCTCACAGGAATCCCATTTGTTGCCAGGAGTCATCAACACAAAATGGTTTGTCCATGCAAAGGTAGAGGATACATTGATTCTTACCATTAACCATTATCTTTCCATTATGGGATTTCTCTAGGACAGATTCCCAATTTTTCATGTTGACAGTTTTTCATTTGTTACATTTTGCCTGCTTCTGTAATAAAGACTTTTGAATATGTGGGAGATCAGAAAGTTCAGCAAAAAATCCACAATGATCAGAAAAACTTGAGAATAAGATGTAAGATAAAATGCTGAAACAGCTGGTTAAAGTATCCAAAAGACAAGAAGGTTGAAGGCAATGTTAAAACAATACTGAAATATCTGAGGGTTGTAATGTGTAGGTGAAATTCAGCATAAAAATAGTAATCAGTTTTCTCTACTTCAACTGAGGACAGAAAAAGAAAAAAAATGTATATTCACGGTAACTTGAAAGAGTTGGTATAATTTTTTAAAATCCTGACAGCATTTATTTAAAATATTGTTGTTTTCTTCTCATTAAAAAATAAGTATATAGTCTATGTAGAAAGCTTTTAAAAGCACAAAAATAAAACAAAAAATAAAAATAGCAATTTGATTACCCAAGCATGACTACTGATAACATCTTCTACACAATTTTTTTAATTCAGTCATAGTTATAGATGTGTACAGGGAGATTAATGTTTCCATGGCTGCTACAACTACATTAATTGTGCAGTTCATGGATCAGGGAGTAATTTCAACATTGAAGTCTTTAAATATATAAATGCATTTTTTTGAGGCTAGTGCCAGCGTTGAAAATGAGTCTTCTGATTCCTCTGTGGGCAAAGTAAATTTGAAACCGCCTGGAAAGAATTCACCATTCTAGATGCCACTAAGAATATTAGTGATATATTAAAAGAGGCCAAAATATTAAAGTAAGTAAGAGTTTGAAAGAAGTTGATTCCAACCTTCATGAATGACTTTAAGGGGTTGAAGACTTCAGCAGAGGAAATCATTGCAGATGTGGTAGAAATAGCTAGAGAACAGAATTAGAAGTGGCACCTGAAAATGTGACTGAATTGTTGCAATCTCATGATAAAACTTCCTCAAATAAGGAGTTGCTTCTTAGAGATGAGCAAAGAAAGTGATTTCTTAAGAAAGAAGCAAGTCCTAATGAAGAAGCTATGAACATTGTTAAAATGACAACAAAGAATTTAGAATATTACAGAAACTTAGTTGACAGAGCAACAGCCTTGTTGGAGAAAATTGACTCCAATTTGAAAGTTCTACAATGGGTAAAATGCTAACAAACCACATCCCATGCCACAGAGAAATGTTCCATGAAAGGTAGAGTTGATCAGTGTGGCAAACTTCGTTGTTGTTTTATTTTAAGAAATTGTCACAATCACTCCAACCTTCAGCAACCGTCACCCTCATCAATCCTTTTAACCATAACATATAACAAATAAATACCTACAAAATACTTATAAAAGTACTTAGAAATCTTAAATACAAATAACAATGATTGAATTAACTACATGAGAGATCGACTCTAAACCAGATCCAATTAAAGAGAGAAGAAACACTGCAATGACATCTCCATCCCAAAATAAATTCATAGATAAAGAGGCAAAAAATATGAAAAGTGCAATTAAGATGTATGGAAAAAAGTTTGAACGGCTGCAGTGTGTGTTTAATCAGAATTTCAGAAGAAGAAAGAACTGTCAGAGAAGCTATACTTTACAAGAACAGAGATGAGAGTTTTCCAGAATTTAAGAAACATAATTTCTCAGATCAAATGTTTCAGAAACTGAATGGCATATAAATACAAATGCAGACTTAAGCATAATGCTGTAAAACTTCAAATCATCAAAGATTTTTTTTTTAATTTCTAAATTTACCAGTGGGAAAAGACAGATTGCCTACAAAGGGTTGTAAATTAGCCTGAAGTTGACTTCTTAACAGTGATAATAAAACCTAAAAAATAATAGAACAATATCTCCAAGTGTTAATGGAAAATAACAGTGTTACATTCTTCTATATAGAGATTCCAGATCACAAGCAAAATAATGACATTTCAAACACAAAGACTAACAGAGATCCTCATTCAATTTTTTAAAATAATATAATATCAGAGGCTCATATGAAGCTAAAACAACATCAATAAGTGAAAATACTGATAAAATTATTTTGGAAAAGTTAAACAACAGGTGATAGCAAAACTAACAGTTTTTTTAAAATATATAAACCAAAACTCTAGTTTTTACAAGAATGCAGGACACCCTTATGGATATTGGAATAGGCAACTAATTCCTGATCAAAACCCCAGGTGTCATACCATAAGAGATAAGATAGACAAGTGGGACCTCATCAAACTGAAAAGCTTCTGCAAAGCAAAAGAAACCATCACAAGAATGGGAAGATAGCCTACAGAATGGGAAAAAATATTTGCCAACTGTATATCTGACAAAGGCCTAATATCCAGGTTATACAAGGGAACTCAAATGTGCTGAAAAGAAAAAAAAAAACAGCCCTATTAAAAAGTGAACATAAAGATATGAATAGACACCTTCCAAAAGAAGACATATGACCAGCCAACAGATACTGCAAAAATGTTCAGCCTCACTATTCATCAAAAAAAATGCAAATTAAAAACACATTGGGATACTACCTAACTCAAGTCAGGATGGCCAATATAAATAACTCAAAACACAACAGGTCCTGGAGAGGATGTGGGGAAAAGGAAAACTTCTACACAGTTGGTGGGAGTGTAAACTAATACAACCTCCATGGAAAACTGTTGACGATTATAAAACAATCTAAAAATTGACCTTCCACACGACCCAGCAATCCCCCTTCTGGGTCATATATACCCAGAAGAACTCAAATCATTCTACAAAAAAGATACCTGCAAAAACAGGGAACCAACCATGCTGCCCATGAAAAGTCTAGATTAAAAAATGTGGTACATATATGTGATGGAATATTATGCAGCCATAAAAAAGGACAAAATTATAGATTTTGCAGCAACCTGGATGAACTTAGAGTCTATCATATTCAGTGATCTATCACAGAAACAAAGTACTGTGTGCCACATGTTTTCATTTATAAGTGGTCCCTGAGCATTTATCATAACACCATAAGAAGGGGTTTGGAGTAGCGGGATGCTGCCAGGGGAGGGCACATAGTATCAATTAAGGTACCTGACCTCAAACCAGGTGAAGTGGGGACCAGAGGGAGGCCCAAACTTTACCTGTACGATGACCACTTATCTACCTAATCCTGACTTACACTCCACATCTCTTATGTATATGTATGCATATATATGTGTATATATGTATATAACAAAACTAAAAATCTAGTTTTAATTTTAGTATATGTAAGGACTTTAATGGGGAATTAAGGCACCCTAAGGTTCTTTTGATGTTTAGGAGAGGAATAGAAACACTAAATAACTATAGATTTATAATCACACTAATTGAACTTTTGTTAAATTGAGTGAAATTACTAAAGAAATAGAATATATAACTTCAACATCTGCAGAAGGGGAAAGCATAAATGTAGGAAAATTGAAAGCAACAGAGCACAAAGAAGGAGAGGGAACAAGGAAAAAATGATTATAGACAACAGAATATAAATTGGAAGAAATAAAGACAAATTTACCAATAATCATAATAAATGTAACTTGATTATTCTCACCTTTTAAATTGGAAGAGAAGATAAATGTATCTTGTTGTATTCTGCTTTCAAGAAGAAAACCAAAGCAAAATGACTTAGAAGTTAAAATGGAATGGAATAGAACAATAAACTATGCAGATTCTAATAAAAATATGATGGAGTAATAGTAATATAGGGTAAGTTGTTACACTTTAAGGTAAATGACATCACTAGAAATACAATGAGTAATAACATGGAAAGTAAAGTGATGTGATGGAAGGTGATGAGTAGTTATTTTAAATTGAGATCTCTGTCATGCAGTGATATTAAAACTGAGACTCTGTTTGTGAGGAGGGGTCATTTACAGAAAGATTTGGGTACTGAACGCTACAGATAGGAAACACAGAAAGCACAAAAGCCTCAAAGTACTATGAGGACTTTAGTGCCGGGGACCAGCTCCAGCCGGGTTCAGGGTACCCCAAAGGTGGAGACAGCGTCGGCGATTGGGGGGAAGAAGAGAGAAAGAAAGAGACTGGACTCCGGTCTAGTGTAGAAACGATGTGCGTGTTATTGGGAATTGCAACAGGTCTTTTATACACAAAGTCAAATGTGGGAAGGGCGTCCCCCACCCACCAGAAACCTTAATCCATGAAAACTTAATCAATGATTACCTTTAAACCCTTTTCATATGATAATCTTAAAATCCCATAACAAAGGATAACCTAATCTGTGACTGACATATTCTATAAACCTTTTTCATCCTAAAATGATTGATTTATGCCAAGTTAAACAATTCTGTAGAAGCTTAATTATTTACTTTACAAATGAAAGTGGCCCATCCCAGAATGTTTGGAATGTGGCCCAGTCCAAAGTTCACAGTGGACTACCTGCAAGTAACCCAGCCGCATTCTTTCAACAAAATGGCTGTCTTCTAAAACTGTATTCTACAATTTACACCTTCAATAAATCCTAAGATCATGACCCAGTAGCCTGTGACCAATACTAAGGCTCTTCGATGTGACACGAGTTTGAATTATAAGTTGTGTGAAAGCCAAACTGCAGTTTGTGGAAGAATGGGAGCAATAAGCTTCTAAAGTTAGCTTGTGTTCGTCCTGATCTCAGAGTTTCTATGTTTTGAGCTCACAGGAGCTTAATCTGGCTAGTGCTGAGTAAAAAAAGGGGAGGAAATGGGGTCAATAGCTCTCAAACGCATCCTAGTGGTCTCGGAGTCAACGGCCCTTCCTGATCCCTAACACTCAGTGGGCCTCCGTGGCTGGCTCCCAACACTTTAGTTCTTTTTTTTTTGGATGGGCCTCTCTTGTTGGTCAGACAGGTCTCGAACTCTTGGCTTCAAGTGCTCCTCCCACCTTGGCCTCCCAAAGTGCTGGGATTACAGGTATGAGCCACCACGTCCGGTGAATTTAGCATGATTGAAGAGCCAACAGGAGGTTGTGTGACTGGATCATTAGGGAAGGAAGAGTGGCAAATTATGACTTTGGGGATAGACAATAGTTAGATCACACTGGCCTTTGTAGGGTAAGGTAAGAAATATGCATTTGGTTCAAGGACTATGGAAACTACTGGTGAATTTTAAGACAAAATATGACATAGTTTGAGTCTATGAACCAGAAAATGGTTCCTTGTCAGACACTGAATATGCCAGCACTTTGATTTAGATTTCCTAGACTCTAGAATTGTGAAAAATAAATTTCTGTTGTTTATAAGCCACTTGATCTATACCATTTTGTTATAGCAACTCAAACAGACTAAGACAGGGTATATTCCAGTCATTTCTTCTACAATCCAAGTAACCTAGTTCTACATGGAGCTGGGCAGATGTTAGAAACCAAAAGTAATCCACAAACAACATGACAAGACTTGTATATATAATTTTAGAAGAGCTTTGTTTATAAAAGCAAACTAACAGAAAATATTAAATGCTTATTATCTAACCAGAAATTAGCTAATACATTGTGACAAATCCATTAAATAGAAAACTGGGTATCACTAATAAACTAGCTTTTGTGTCTGATTAAAACAAAATTTATTTATTATTCAAAAAATAAACTGAAAAGTTAAGTATGATGAACACTATTATTTTTAACTGAATGTTCATTATACTCATTTGTGTAAAAATATAATATACACATATTTTTATGGAAAATATTTTGTTTTGTTTTGTTTTTTGAGTTGGAGTCTCATTCTGTCACCCAGGCTGTAGTTCAGTGACCCAGACCTGCTGGGCTCCAACGATCCTTCCACCTCAGCCTTCCAAGTAACCAAAACTACGGGTGCACGCTACCAAGCCCAGCTAATTTTTAGTTTATTGTAGAGACGGGGTCTCACCCTGTTGCCCAGGCTGTTCTCGAATTCATGGACTCAGACAATTCTCTAGCCTCAACCTCCCAAAGTGCTGGGATTACAGGCTTGAGCCACTGCCCCTTCAATATTTTGAAGCTTAATATGCTTAATAACAACTACCCCTGCAGCGTGGGACTATGGCTAAGGGACAGTGGAAGATCTGTCCCTTGCTACCCTTCTGTACAATTTTGTTCATGAGTGATAAAAGTGTATATTTTCATTTTTTAAAGCCTTAGTCATTTTACAATTTTCCTTTATAACACCAGCCCTTCAATTTTCATTTTGCTCATTCATCCTGTATTTGACTAATTTGCCTGTCAAAAATCCCCACATGAATTCTGTGGCAGTAAGGATGAAAACAAATTATTTAAGCATAATCTTATTTTATCTATAAGTTGCCTATACTAATAGAAATAAGAGTTGTGAATCTTGTTAATACTGTACATTTAGGATTCAAATTTTTTAGACAGAAATATTTATAATATTATTTTAAATAGATTCTTAGTAAGTCATATGAAAGTATTTGTTTTGACAGATAGTATTCTGTTCATCTTTAAAATCTACTCCATTCCTGAATTTTTTTCTTTGAAATTGTGGAAAATGAGACACTAAAATAAGTTCACCTAACATTTTCCTCTTGAACAAACTGAAGGTGTGTGTGTGTGTGTGTGTGTGTGTGTGTGTGTGTGTGTGTGTGTGTAGATAGAGGATGGATGGATAGATAGATAGAGATATACATAATTTTTTTAAATGAAAGACTGTTCAATTTAAATGACCTTAGATTATGTTTATTTCTATGGAATTAATAGACCAATAATAAATCCCACATTCTTTTTTTTTAAATCCCATTTTCAAGGAAGAAAAGCACATATAGCTACTCTAAGTTTTTATTTGAACCCTATGGTAAGTTTCTGAGGACACCGTTTGGTGGGAAAGGGTATTCATTTATTATTACTAAAATTAAATATTTATGAATTTGATCATTTTACATTTTTTCTCTGATATTGCTAGTATGAAATCAGACTGTATTGATTTATTTTATCAATCATAAGTTTAAGTGATTACAGCATGAACAAATTAGGGATCATACTTAACAGAAAAGACTGGTAGGCAATGCAAACATTTCCTAAGTCTTAAATATCTTCTTTCCTTGGGTGATCTTCAATGTAAGAGAGTGAAAAGAAATTGACAGTGATTGAATATTTACATGTACCTGACATTCTGTTAGGTTATTTCTTTAAATCTCACAGCATGTGAAATAGGTAATACATCCCACCTCACAGACGATGCAGGGAAACAGAGAGGGACTTAACTCATGACAGTCTAGGGTTGCCTAAGCTATTTTTCTCAGAATGTGTTCTGTGGGACACTATCCTTTTGCAAGTTTCAAGGAAAGAGATTTTCAGGGCAAGTGCTATATGATGGTAAACATGGAAGAATCATTCTCAACTCCTTCCATGTTCTCTTACCTTTTTCTGGAATTCTCCTGTCTCAGGTCTGTAGGGCTCTTTCCTTCTTTTTGCCAGAGCTATCACATCATTGCAATTCATTTTCTTCTCAACACTTAACATTATCCCAAAGTATCTTATTTTGGTTTTGTTTTTTGTTTTACTAACAATTACCAAATTTTATTGGGTTATATAAATATCATGACCTCAGGAACTAAAGTCATGATATTTATATAACCAAAGTATTTTGTTTTTGCATTTGCTTACATATTCATTTTCTACCCCTTCCCCCTACCCACCACCATTGCAAGTCTGAACCCTGAACTGTCTGTCGGCTCCTTGAGAGAAAGAATCATGTCTGTCTCGTTTAGTACTCTATCATCAGCACCTATAAAAGTGCCTGGTACTCAATAAATAATTGTTGAATTACAGAATTTGTAAAATTCGGTGCCTCCTTGTATACAGTGCACATTGCCTATTAAGGGATCTGAGCAGTATTACAGTAAATGAATCCACTTAATTTGGTTTAACATAGTGTTTCCACAATGTATGTGATCATTTTTTTTCTGGGCACACCAACATCTCGTATAATTAGTATTAAATGTTAAAAATCCTTTAATAAATATTGCCTTAGTGTTTCAAGAGCCCCACCTCATTTTCCAAAATTCTTATTCAAGTGCAAATGTCACTTAGAAGGTGTGCTTTTAGGAAACTGTTGTCAGCCATTAATACCAGTCCAAGAATGAGCATCTCAATTTATCTAACACAGAACCATGTGTAGGGAGAATGAATCCTGGGAGGAGACTATTGGAGCCAGTCTCAGGAGACAGATGTGACCAAAGGAAGGATTGCAGGGGAGGACTCTAGCCTCAATTACAGCACTGGGCACAATGATAGCACTTGCCTGGAAGGAAGCTAAGAGAAAAAGTTACACTGTTGAAGAAAAGAGCTTTCACATATTTTCTACTATCAGCTGTGGCTAGTGCACTTATAACATAGTTTTTTGTTTGTTTGTTTTTTAACTCTGTCAATCAAGTGCATATAAATGAAACAATATTAGGGTTCTTAGTGATTTGTTTATTGGTTTGTTTGAGTTCGGATTTAATTTTGGCTGGTTTGGTCTTGGATCCACAAAATCACCTACTTACCCACTTTTCTTCCCTAAGGAGAGAGTAGTGTGGACATGCAGAGGTCACCAATGTTCTTATTAACAGCAATAGCTCTGACACCAATAACCAGTCCCTGAAAATACCTACTCTTTGGTTAGTCACTTATATTCATGATTTTATATAATGCTCATTATAGCATTATAAAGATTTAACATGAAAAGATCTTGAGACACAGAGAAGTTAAGTAAATACTCCAACTTCAAGGTAGTTAATCAAGCAGTTATGATTTAAACCCATCACTGACTGACTCTAAATCACATTGACTTTCCATTCTGCCAAGGTGCCATCATGTTTTCCTTAATTAGTAAGAAATGCAAAGGGGAAAGATCATTTCTTCACCTACAGATAGCATCTACCTCACTGTGCAGTGTTACTTGCTACATGGTTGGCTGGGTGCATACCATACATCTTGGAAATGGGAGATGCCCTTGAGGACAAGCCACTGTAAAAGAGGACAAGGAGGCAAATGTGCTAAAGAGTCAGATCTGACAAATTACCACACTGTCCATTTCTTCAAGTTGCAGAAAAAAACCATGACATATTTATTATGTAAATAGTATTTATTACATGAAAGGGGAAAAAGTAGCTAATCAGATTCCTTAAAATTTTATAAGTATCAAACAACCTTGGGGAATGTGTGCAGGTTGGACTTATCATGCATGTGGAAAAGGCATTGTACACAGTTAATATCGGTTTATTTGTTTCTTTCTTTGCTTTTAGCTTAGAATTTACATATGGTTATTTGATTTTGAGGACCCTTACAAGGTTGGACAGTATATTACACAGGGTAATCAAATTAAACTGAGCTTAGGATAAAAATTCCAATAAGCAGTAGACACTCAGAGATGTTTATGGAAAATTAGAATGTCAGTTGCTACAGTCAAATAGTCAAAACTGTGTCAAAAAAAAAGAATAAATGGAAATATTTTGAATTACACAGTACTCATGGTTAATCAGAGAAAATATGCAAGTTTATCTAAAAAGGCAAGTTTTTTACTTGAACTGAATTTCAAGGAGGAATGAATATTTTAAACAGGTCCCTTATATAAAAGGTTTCTTAGCAAATTAATGAACAGTTTCCACTAGGAGGGAAGCCTAGAGCACGGCAGATTCCAAAGTCTTTGTTCTTAATAGGTTCTAGAATGTTAGTCATGCATTGATTACCAAAGGATATTTTGGGCAGCATTTGGAAAGCAAAGTAATAAACAGATCTGGTCAGCTCTCTCCTAAAGACCCTTAGAGAATAATTTCAACTTGAACCATTTATTGCCTTTAATAATGAGAAAAGTGAGTTGGGAAATACCAGATGTTAATGAAAATCTGTTCAGAGCTCTGCCATGAATGGGAGGTTCATCAGTTTATTCAAGTCTAATTTAGGCTACAGGGAGATTATTTAATAATTATCCAGTATACTTCCTCCAAAATGTGCTATAAAAATATTCTAAACAACCTGCTTTTTTTTTTTTTTTTTGAGTTGGAGTCTTACTCTGTTGCCCAGGCTGGAGTACAGTGGCACACTCATGGCCACCCCAGTGTCAACCTGCTGGGCTCCAGCGATCCTTCTGCCTCAGCCTTTCAAGTTGCCGGAACTACAGGAGCATGCTAACACAAATGGCTAATTTTTTATTTATTGTATAGATGAGTTCTCACCAAGTTGCCCAGACAATCTACTCATCTTGGCTTCCCAAAGTGCTGGGATTACAGACTGAGCCACCGAGTCCGGTCAACCTGCTCATTTTTTAAAATTAAACTTATATAGGAACAGCTTTGAGGCAGCTTTTCCCAGCCATAATTTCCAGGAGACTATGGATTATTTAGAAAATTTACAAATTACTGGGCTTTTTTGGCTAAAGGAAATTAAGTGAATAATAACAGTCACAATGTTTTAAATTTATATAGTATTAAATAGTTACAAAGAAGTACTTCATGTATTATCTCGTTGGGTATTTACAAGTCAATATACTCTAAACCATATTTCTTTGACACATTGAAATGTGCCTTTTCTATCAATTAAAGTTGAACCTTTGAGGTTATCAAGTGGTTTTATCACTTATTCTTATATTTATGTATTACATAAATATTTTTGGACATTGTACTAGCAATAGAAACAAAATAAGAGAATTTTGTAAGAGTTAATAAATGATGAATTGCAAGTTAATTACTTCAAGATGACTGTGATAAGTACTCTGAACAAAGAAGTGCTGGGAGTTATGTCAGTGATTCATGGAGAGATTTGAAACATTCTTGCAGATTAAGAAGACATCATCAGGGAAGTGATATTTTACCTGAGTTCTGAAAGACAAGTAGGATGTAAGAAGTGGAAAAACTACTGCAGGTAAGTAGGAAAGCAAAGATAAATGTTTTAAGGTGGGAAAAAGTAGTCCAAGTTCTATGATATAAGATTTAGTGAAAACAGGTATGACTGAATTGAAATAGCATGTTTGGAAGAAGTCTGATCAAGATGCATAATGGTTATGATGAGGTAAGTAGTGGACAAATCATGCGAAATCCTGCTATCTATTTTCATCTGCGGCCACATAAAAGCAGCAACAGATGTTTATGAAGCCTTTGCTATGTGTCTGTTAGTGTTTTAAGTACTTGACATGCTTTAAACGTCACAACATTCTTATGAAGCAGATCCTGATATCATCTTCTTGGGTAGTGAAATACAGAGAAGTACATAGAAGTTGAAGCCACTTGTCCCAAGGTTGCACAGCTGAGAAATTAGATTACAACCCAGTTGTCTTATTCCAGGACCTTCTCTCCTAACTACACCGAGTGTTGAAAAATTAATGAAGGCTTTGAACAGGGGTGGACATACCTATCTTCCACCCACCTATCCTTGCACTTTTAAAGTTTAAGTGTTCCTGTCAAGGAGCATTGATTAATGTATAGGGTACAAGTGATGTCCAAAGCACTGTAGTAGATGCTGTAATATCTTCTGTACTCATATCAACACATTAATAGTATCAACTCTTAAAGAAGCAACACAGTCACAAAGGTGAAGGAGATAATTTGACAGGCATAGATTGGTGAAGGATATGTAAAAGATACTAATCATGATGATGATATGAATCAACATTTCTATAGTCTCTTGGTTTACTAAGTGCTTTGATTTCACTGGATCCTCACAATAGCTTGCTGATGTAGACAGGAGAGAGATTATTTCTACCACATAGATAAGGAAACTTAAATTTTGAAAGGGTGAAGCCTCTTTGTCAAGCACACTTACTAATGCTGGCATCTGATTTCAAACATAAGTTTCCTGACTCCACTTGATGCCTGCTTTTATAAAATTATTTTATACAATATCTAGGAGAAAGGGCCTGTGGAAAATATAAATGAAGGAAACATAAAGTATTGCATGTGATAAAATTGTAAAACACATACACTTTTTCCATAAACTAAAGGAAATCAAGAGTAATAACAATGTTATAATATTTAATTTTCTCTCCTGCAGAACTATCTTTATGACTCCTAACTGCAATCATACTCTTCCAAAAGCACTTTTTGTTTTGCTATATTTCCCTGACATATGCAAATAGGAGGATATTATTTGAGGTTATTAAAAAGGAGTAATCTTTTTAAATTGAAAGCCAAGCAAATTAATTGACTTTGGAAATACAACCAGTTGGCCCTGCTTATTTTAATGTTTTTTCTCTGTATAGCAGTAATTATTGAGAGTATCAAGAAAAGCTGTGTAGTTACCCACATGCTTTTTTTATACAATGACTCATTTTATAAAAGAAATGTGCAAGCAGTCTTGAATTGTGAATTGTGACTCTTGAACCAACATGCTAGTAAAAGGCAGTTAGTTGACAGCTGCTAGATTAGGTCAATGCCACTATTAAGAAATTACTGTGTGTGTGTGTGTGTGTGTGTGTGTGTGTGTGTGTGTGTGTGTGAGAGTGAGAGAGAGAGAGAGAGAGAGAGAGAGAGAGAGAGAGAGAGAGAGAGAGAGAGAGAGAATGTGTGTGTTTCATCTCCTACCTAGGTTTCTGATGTGTTGAGTGTCCAAGGTGACACCTCTGCTTTGGACTTGACAAACTCTAATTTTGGTCACAAGTTCTGATATCTCAGGGTCATGAACCTTATGAATAAAATCAATTAAAGGATATACATTTGCCCTTTTGAATTATTGTTCATTTTGGCCCACCTTCTTTTCCTTCATTAGTCCCAGGCATAAAGCCAGCATGAGATTTATTTCTCACTCATGGCCTCTCTTTTCTAGATTGTCTTTCTGTTATTTATGGGCAGTAAAACTAATAGCTGAACAAATGCTGAATTCCACTTAAACCCTAATTCACCTCAAATAAAGGATGATCAAGCTATCTGACAGCGTCAGCACACATTTCAAATGAGATTATGACAACTTACCTGCAATAATGCCAAGAATTTTGAAATTATTCTTTGGAGTCATTTTACTTCCCAAGTGTTTGAAATTAACTCATTAGTTCTCAGAATGTTCTATTCTTAAGAGTTTGCAACATTTTCTTGAGGGGTATTTCCAGAAGTGTTTGCTCTAATCAGTAATATTTAAATATGCTCAGCCAAAACAATGCAAAGATAAAGAAATGTAACCATTAAATAAGTTTGCAAAACAACTTTGCATACTATGGTCCCTCTTATAGGTTGATAATGTACATTAGCATTTACTTCAATTTTGTTTTTTTAAATTAACACAGTAAAACATATTTTGGGTGTACATTTCTATGAATTTTAATGTATGGATTACCATAACCACTATCCTAGTCAACACACACAGTAGTTCCATGACACTCCAAAACAAATGTTGATTTAACCCATTTGAATTTCAACAGATGTCTTCTCAAATAAGTCCAGTATCATCTTCTTTTTACAAGTGGAAAAACAGAGGTGCAGAGAAATTTAGGTCACTTTCCCAAGGTTAAACAGCTAGGAAGTGACTGAGCTGGAATTTGATCCAAACAATCTTGTCCCAGGGCCTTGTCTTCTAACCCCTAAACCTAAAAACAAATCCTCCCTACACCCCTAAACCCTGGCAACTGCCGTTATCTTCTCTATTAATAAAATTTCAATTTTTAAGAATGCCATATCAATGGAATCATATAGTGCTCAACCTTTGGAGACTGCCTTTCTTCACTCAGTATAAAGATTTTGAGATTAATCCAAATTGTTGTATGTATTAATATTTCATTCTTTTTATTGCTGATTTCATTTCATGGGTGTACCATAATTTATCTGTTTAGCCATTGAAGGGCATTTGATTGTTTCCAGTTTGAATATCATAGAGAGAACTGCTATAAATATTCATGAATAGGTTTTTGTGTGGCCATAACTTTTGTTTTTCCAGGGTAAATATATATGAATTGAATGGCTAGTTGAATGATAGGGTAAATGCTTGTTTAACTTTGTACAAAACTCTTTGCTAGGGTGGCTGTGTAATGTTTTATTCTCACCAGCAATGTATGAATATTCCAATTTCATCACATTCTTGCTAGCTCTTCATATTGTCAGTAGTTTTTATTTTAGTCATTGTTATAGGTGTGTAGTGAAAATGTATCATGATTTTAATTTTCATTCCCCTAACGATTAACGATGTTAAACATCTTTCTGTGTGCCTGTCTGCCTTCTGTATATCCTGTTCACTCATTTTAAAAATCTGATTTTTCTTACTGTTGAGTTTTGAGTATTCTTTGTATATTCTGAACACAAACTCTTTGTCAGATATGTGAATTGAAAATATTTTTCTGTCAGACTAACATCTCTTTTTTTATCTTTTGAGCAGCAAAGTTTTTCATGTCCCTGAAGTCCAATTTATTAATATCTTATGAAATGGGTTGTGATTTTGGTGTCATGTCTAAGCATTCCAAGATATTTCTAGGACCTAACCCAGGTTATAAAAACTTTCTCTTACATATTCTACTAAAAGATTTATAGATTTTTTTACATTTAGACCTATGATACATTCTGAAATAATTATTGTATAAGATGTGAAGAATGTCAAAGTTTATTTATTTTTCACACAGATGTCAATATGCTTCAGCACCATTTCTTGAAAAAATATATTTTCTCCATTGAATTGTCTTTACACGGTTGTCAAAAATCAATTGACCATGTTTGTAGGAGTCTGTTTCTAAAACCTCCATTCTAATTAATTTATCTAAAATGTCAACCCTTTCACCAATACCAAAGAGTCTTGATTACTGGAGCTTTCAAAATTTTTCTGGCTATTCTATTCCTTTGCTTTTCCATATAAATCTTACATAGACTTGTTGGCACTTATAAAAATTATTGTGGAAATTTTCATTGAAATTGCAATAAATCTCTAGAACTATTTGAGAACTTATATCTCTTCTATCTTGAGTCCTTGAGTCCCTGAACATAGTGTCTCTCTCTGTTTATTAAAAGTATAAATTGATTTAATTTTCATCAGTGTATTGTAGCTTTGAACATAGAGATCCTACACATTTTTTAGTATATTTATATTCAAGTATGTTACCAAGAAGAGTTATTGCAACTAATATTGCTTTTTAAATATTGGTTTCCAATTGTCCTTTGTTATTATATAAAAAATACAATTTACTTTTTGTGTTAATCTTGTATCTTGTGACATTGGTAAACTCACAGCTCACTTATTAGGTTCAGTTGCATATTGGAGTTTCCTTTTTAGCATATTTCTTGAGATTTTCTACATAGACAATCATGTCATATGTCAATAAAGAAAGTTTTATTTCTTCCATATCTGTATGTGGAAATTTTATTTCCCTTGTTTTATTGAACTGGAAATTATAATGACATTCTGAATAGGAGTGGTGAGAGTGGTAAATATCATTGCTTTTTTTCTTAAGTTAGAAAAAGCTCAGTCTTTCACAATTAAGAATTATGCTAGCCATGGGTTTTTTGTTTGTTTGTTTGCGAAAGCAGGATTTATTGAGAGGACAGAAGAGCTCCCACAGTGGGAGGGTACCTGAGGGGGTTGCTGGGTTTTCTTATAGATATCTATCATCAGGCTGAGAAAATTCTCTTGTAGTCCTAGGTTTCTCAGAGTTTTGCAAATTGTGCTAAAAAATATTTTTTGCATTTATTGATTTTAACATTTTTTAGATTGTTAATATGATGGAGTGTATTAATTTTCAGATATCAAGCCAATATTGCATACTCATAATGAACTGCACTTAGTCATGATATCTTATTCTTTTTCATATGTTGGTAAATTTTATTTCTAGTATTTTTTTTGAGAATTTTTGCATCTATATTCATGAGAAATATTGATCTGAACTTTTCTTATATTGTCCTCATATGCTTTTGTTATCAGAGAAAAGCTAGGCCCATAAAATAAATTAAAATGCCATCTCCTTCCCAAGGTTCTGAAAGAGATTGAGTGGAACTGGTGTTATTTCTCATTTAAATATTCATTAGATTTCACCAGTAAAACTATCTTGGTTAGATGCTTTACTTTTGAGTGTTTTTAAACAATGAATTCAATTTCTTCAATAGTAATTATACGAGTTTTCCATTCTACATTAGGTAAGTTTTAAGAAATAATGGCTTCTGAGGAATTAGTCCATTTCATATAAGTTGTTGAATGTGTATAATGTAAAGTTGCTCATAACATTCACATTTTTATTATAACATTAATATCATTATTGACTTTTATGTATTATTATAAAATTAATCCTTTTAATGTTTGCATGGCCTGTAGTGTTTCTTCTTTCTCAATTTTGATATTAGTATTTTTTATTTATTGGTTTTAGCAGAAATTTACAAATATTACCGATACTTTGAATTGATTTTCTTGATGTTTCACTTCCTTTTATAAATTTCATTAGTTTTTGCACTATATTATTTCACTTGTTCAGCTGGACTTGGGTTTATATTTCTTTTTTTCACTAGTTTCTTAAGAGGAAAATTCAGATCACCTCTTTGAGACCATTCTTTTTTAATATAAATTTTTCTCTTGACACAGATTTATATGACATATAAATTTTGAAATATTAAGTTTTAATTTTAATACAGTTTAAAATATTTTCTAACTTTTGGAACCTATATTATATGGTAATGTGCTGTTTAATTCTTAAGTTTTGGGGGAAAAAATTTTAATATCCTTCTCCTATTGATAACTAGTTGAATTTCATTATTGATAAAGATCATACTTTGGATGGATTAAATTATGTTACTTTGTTTATGCCCCAGAATATTATATATGTAGGCAAATGTGTGAACTTGGAAAACAATTTATTTTGTTTTGGCACGAAATATTTTATAATTCAGCAGCTAGGATTAAGATAGCTGATGAGAAGCCACTACAGTGAGGTTCTCCCATGGAGTGAAACAAAATAGAGAACGTGCCTCAGCACTCAGAGAGGGACAACACAGCAGCATTACCCCAGTGAGTAGGGACTCCTTCCTTATCCCCACCAAGGTGGGGATAATTGTACACACGGGTGGGGAGTCTGAGCACTTCTGCTGCCACCCCCACACAAAACATACAGTAAACTTGGGTAGCCCCCAAGCACTTTCCATCACCTAGGTTGACTGTGTACTTCCTTGGGACAACACAGGTCAACCAGAAAGCTCACAGCCACCATCACAGATGGCTCTTTTCCACAAGTACCACCTCTTGGTGGAGGATCAACTGGCACAGTCTATTACATGTGATATAATACAGCTTTTAGGAAGGTCAAATCCCGTACCTCAGCATACACCACTATCCAAGTCACCACGGCCATTCAAGATGCCCTGAGCTTATGCACGTACCCAGCACAGCACTGCTACAGTTAGCAATTGAAAAATACACCACGCCAAGTTTATATACAACCAAGAAAGCTCTACAGTGTGCCTAGGTCAGTTCCCTGAAAACTCAAGAAGAAATAGTCTACTCAAATGTGAAAGAACCAGAAAAATGATTCTGATAATATGAAAAATTATTCAACACTTCCCAAAAGATAACACAAACTTTTCAGCAATGGATCCTAACAAAAATAAAATATTTGAAATTCCAGATACCGGTTGAATATAAAATTTCTCAACGGGATCCAGGAGAAAGTTGAAACCCAACATTAAAAAATTATTCAGAAGCCGGGCTCAGTGGCTCAGCCTGTAACCCCACGCCTTTGGGAGGCTGAGGTGAGTGGATTGCCTGAGCCCACAGATTCGAGACCCACCTGGGCAGCGAGACCTCATCTCTACAATAAATCAAAAAATCAGCCGGGCATGGTAGCGCATACCTGTAATTCCAGCTACTCGGAAGGCTGAGGAAGAAGGATCGCTGGAGCCCAGCAGGTAGAGGCTGCGGTGGCCGGAAGCGGCCACTGCACTCCAGTCTAGGCAGAGGGAAACTCCAACTCAAAAGAAAAACAAACAAACATAAAAAACCAAAAAAGTTATTCAGGACATGAATGAAAAATTCTCCAAAGAGATGGACACACATTAAAGAACCAAACTGATCTTCGAAATGACAGATTCGTTTAGGAAAGCACAAAATGCAGTGGAAAGTTTTAACATTAGACTAGAACAAGTAGAAAAAAGATTCTCAGAATGTTAAACATTCTCAACATTGTTAAAATGACTATATTACCCAAAGTAATTTATAGATTCAATGTCATTTTTCAGAGAATTACAAGATACAATCCTAAAATTTATTTGGAAACAAAAAAGAGTCAGAGTAGCCAAAGCAATCCTAAGCAAAAGAAACAAACCTGGAAGCATTACATTACCTGACTTCAACTTACGCTATAAGACTATAGTAACCAAAACAGCATGGTATTTAGAGAATAACAGACACACAGACCATGGTACAGAATGGAGAATCCAGAAATAAACACAAATACCTACAACCAACTGATCTTTGACAAAGTAGACAAAAATATATGCTTGGGAAAGGACACTCTACTCAACAAATGGTGTTGGGAAAATTGGATAGCTACATGTAGAAAAACAAAATTTAATCCCTATTTCTTCCATATACAAAAATTAGCTCAAGATGGAACAAGGGACTTAAATGATAGACCTGAAACAATAACAATTCTAGAAGAAAACCTAGGAAAAGCTTTTCTGAACATTTGTCTAGGCAAATAATTTATGACTAAAATTCAAAAAGCAAATGCAGCATAAACAAAAATAAATTAGAAGGGCTTAATTAAATTAAAAAGTTTTGCACAGTAAAAGAAGTAATCAACAGAGTAAATAGGCAACTTACAGAATGGGAGCTGTTCATAGATTATACATCTGACAAAGGACTAATATACAGAATCAATAAAATATTCAAACAAATCAGCAAGAAAACACAAATAATCCCTTTTAAAAAGTGGGCAAATCACATGAACAGGGATCTCTCAAAAGAAGATGTATAAATGGCCAACAAACATGAAAAAATGCTCATCATTACTAATCTTCAGGGAAATGCAAATTAAAACCACAATGAAATATCACCTCATATCAATCAGAATGGCCATTATTTAAAAAAAAAACAATAGATGTTGGTGTGGATATGGTAACAAGGGGATACTTATACATTGTTGGTAGGAGTATGAATTAGTACAACCTCTAAGGAAATCAGTATGGAAATATCTCAAAGAACTAAAAGTAGATCTACCATTTAATTCAGCAATCCCACTATTATGTAACTGTCCAAAGGATCAGAGGTCATTATACAGAAAAGACATCTGAATTCATGTTTATTGCAACATGAGTCATAGTTGTGAGGATGTGGAATCAACCTAAATGCTCATCAGCTGATCAGTGAATAATGAATATATGTGTGAATGTGTATAGTGTGCATATGTGTGCATCTGAATATGTGTATATACATGTATATATATGTATGTGTGTGTGATATATCTATGTATAAGGGAATACTGTTAAGTCATAAAAAAGAATGAAATAATGTTTTTATGCAGCAACTTGGATGAAGTTGGAAAATATAATCTTAAGCAAACTAACATAGGAATGGAAAATAAAACATTGCATGTTCTCACTTTTAATTGGGAGCTAAATTAAAGATCTGCAAAGGCATATAGAATGGTATAATGAACACTGGAGACTCAGAAAGGGAAGTTGAAAGAGGTGGAGGGATAAAAATATCACCTTTCGGTTACAGTGTGCACAGCTGGGGTGCCTGCTTTACTTAAAGCCCAGGATTCTTTGCCACTATACAATGCCAAAATTATCTGTACCCCTTAAAGCTAATGAAATAAGTCAATCAATAAATGAAATATTGTAAATTGACAGGTAGACTCATTTAGTTTCTGATGTTGCTCAGTTCTGTTATATCCTTGATTTTCCATCTGTTAGTTCTTTTGCTAACTAAAAATGGGGTGCTAACTATATTCCTAACTATAGTTGTGAATGTGTCTATTTCTAAGTGTTATCAATTTTTACTTCATGTATTTTGAACTTGTGTTTTTAGGGACATACGCATTTAGAATGACTATATCTTCATAATGAATTTACCCTTTAATGCAATTTCTCTTTATCCTTGGTCATTTATTTTGTTGTTGCTCTGAAGTCTACCTTTATGTGATATCAATATATTCACTACAACTGTCTTTGAATTTATGTTTGCATAGTATATCTCTTTATTTCCGCTTATTATTATCTGCCTATATCATCATGTTTGAAATGAGTTTGCTGTAGACAGCATATAGTTTACTCATTTTTAATCCATTCTAACAGTCTGTCTTTTAAGTCTTGTGTTAAAATCATTTACATTTAATGTATTCATATGCATGTAATTGATAAGAATGGATTTAAATCTATCATTTAATTATTTTATTATTAATATTTGGGTTTTTTTCCCACTCTAACTTTATATATCATTTTTACTGATGGTTCTTGGGATTGCAAAATGCACATTTAACTTGCTCTAGTCTAAACTTAGTATTTACCAATTCAAGTGGAATGTAGAAAACTTACCACAATAGAGGTCCCTTTTTCATCTTCTTTTTATGCTGTAGCTATTGTATGTTACATGTATATTAATTGAAACCCCATCAGACAATGTTATAATTTTTGCTTTCAACTTTCAAACATGTTTTAAAGAACTGAAGAGTAGAATAGTCTATTATTACATATATCTACCTATTTATCATTTATTTTACTCTTCCTCCATTATTAATGTTCCAAATATCCTTCTACTATCATTTTCCTTCTTCATAAATAACTTGCTTTAGCAATGCTTTTAAAATAAGTCCAATGAGAAGGAATTCTTTTCGTTTCACCCCATCCAATAATACCCTTACTTTATCATTCCTGAAGTATAGTTTAATTTCACTGGAAATATAATTCTGGGTTGACTGTTTTGCTTTTTTTCATTCAAATCTGCTTTGGTGTCTATAATATCTAACAAGAAATCTGAAGTCATTCAAATTATTGTTTCCCTGCTGGTAATGTGTTGTTTTCCTTTTACTGTTTTTAAGACTTTTCCCCCTGTCTTTAGTTTAATTACAATTCTATAAGTGTACATTTATTTGGATTTATCTTACTTGGAATCTGCTGAACTTCTTAAATATGTTGATTTACTATTTTCTCCAATCTTGGGAAGTTTTCAGTCATTATTTCTTCATAGATTGATCGTTTTGTTTTCTTTCATTTTTGCTGTTTGCTGTGATGCACACTCTTTCTTCTCTTCTAATACTCCAGTGACACAAGTGTTAGATCTTTTAATACTGTTTCAATGGTCCCTGAGACTATTAAAATTTTTCCTCTGATGTTCAGATCGGAAATTATTGTTTCATCTTCAAGTCCACTGACTATTACTCATTCTATTGTGACCAACCTGTAAGGTTTTTACTTTCGTTGTTGTATTATTTACTTCTAAGTTTTCCTTTTTTCCTTTATATTCCATTTATTTGCTAAAATTGTCTATCTTTTTGTTTTAAGAGCACTTGTCTCTCTTATTGAAACATATTATATAGTACTTTAAAGACTTTGTCAAACAATTTCAATTTCTGTGTCATCATAGAGTTGGCATCTGTTTATTTCCTTTTCCACGTTAGTTAGAATATACTGGTTTCTCGTATGCCAAATAAGTTTACATTATATCCTGAGTGCTGTAAATATTATGTTATGAGACTACTTTAAATTTAATTTAATGAAGAATGTTAGTATTTTTGTTTTAGCAAGCCATAAACATTGTTTAGTTTCAGCCATAAATTTAAAACACTTCAATGTCTTTGATGTGCCCTGCCCCTCTCCCCAGTGGAACCTGGACCAAGCTGATGAAGTGTTTTTAAGGTCTGTCCCATGTATGCAACATATATTGTCATTATGAGACTTGGGTAATGATTTGCTGCGTATTTCAGTTCTTGAAACTTTGGTATTTTGTTTACCATTAGATCTATGCATGGGCAGCTCAGGAGTGAGCACAAGAATTATAAACCACATTATTAGGTCACTTTTTTAACTTTGGGGTCCCCTTTTTAGCCTCTGATGCAAAAGAAAGTTGGTGTATTTACCTTTTATTGTTGCATACTTTCCTCAAATGTAGTCATGTCTTAAGCTAAGGGACAATAGGACAGAAAAAGAGGTAGAAAAAAAAAACAAGTCCAGCAGAACAAGGCTGTGGGGGCCTTGAGCATGCCACTGCACTCCAGCCTGGGTGGCAAGAGTGAGACTCCAACTAAAAATAAAACAACACAAAACAAAACAGCATTGCTCCCGTCCTCTTATACCACAGCTCCTCTGAATAGAGAGGAAGTTTCTTTCTCGAAATAGTAGATGACTTTCTGTCCTTGATGCCATCACTGTCACTGCCGGAGGGACTCTTGTCTACTCCTCAAATTGAAACCAGAGGACTTCTAGAAATCTCTCTGCCAATGCAGAAGTCCACTTATGGGTTTCAGATGCCTTGAGTTCAGACTGGTATATACAATAAGGGGAAATATAGTAAACTCACAGCTTTTTCAGTGGTACTTGCATTCTCATTTTCTTTTCCAAAGCATTTGCTATAATTTACTTTTAAGAGCTATTCTATGCATTCTGCCCTATTTCTACAGCTACATTCAGTAGTACAAAGAGGGGTGGTAATGGAGTATGCTTACTTTATCTTACCCAGAACTGCACTCCACTAATTAGCATTTTTTTAAATTCTACAATATTCTACAAGAGACCTCTTTAACTGTTTTAACCCATATTTCCTTAAACACATTTATCCTCAGAACCCAATTTTTACTAAATATATGCGAACAGCTTGCAGAACCATTATTCCTCAAGCATGCATTTTCAAAAGTACTATTCTAAACTAAAACCAGTAATTTAATACAAATTTTAAACTATTGTAGTCTAATTATATAACTACTGGGAAAATAAATAGATGACAATCATGTGACATTATCAACTTACTTGACAAGATCTGTGTTTAGGAAAATAATGCCTTCATAGAGGCTGTATTTAAGAATCCCAACACTACATGTAGATCTGCCTATGATTCACTTAACACCTGTTATTCAATGTATTCGAATATTAATATTCTAATATAAAAGTGGACTTAGAACCATTATCAATTTAGCTCTCCGTGTTGATTCTATAAATAGTCTTCACCTGACTCACGTACTACATCGTTATATGACTCATTTATGTAAGAATACAGTGACAGCCGGGCTCGGTGGCTCAGCCTGTAATCCCGAGCCTTTGGGAGGCTGAGGTGAGTGGATTCGCCTGAGCCCGCGGGTTCGAGACCCTCCTGGGCAGCGAGCCCTCATCTCTACAATAAATCAAAAAAAATCAGCCGGGCGTGGTAGCATATGCCTGTAATTCCGGCTACTTGGAAGGCTGAGGCGGAAGGATCACTGGAGCCCAGCAGGTCGAGGCTGCGGTGGCCGGGAGTGGCCACTGCACTCCAGTCTGGGCGACAGAGTGAGACTCCAACTCAAAAAAAAAAAAAAGAATACAGTGACAGTGTCAAAATATAATAAGAGAAAGTAGGGCTTCAAGAGCCATCATTATGCATGCATCCACCCAGTACTATCCTACAAGCATGTGAACAGTGGATCCTCTAATTTTATATTTCTACCACACAGAGGCACCTATCAAAAGGATCCTAGTATTTTTTCCATTTTAGGAAGAAACGCATACAAAGACAGATGAACAGACGTCATTTAACTGAACAACTTACAGATGCTCCTCAACTTATGATGGGATTACATCCCAAAAAATCCACTGTACATTGAAAATGTCTTAAGTTGGACATGTACTTAATGCACTTAACCTACCAAACATCATAGCATAGCTTAGCCTACCTTAATCATGCTCAGAACACTTAAATTAGCCTACAATTGGGCAGAATTATCTAACACATAGTCCATTTTATAATAAAAATAAAATAACAATTACAAAATAAAAGATCAAAATTTGAAGTATGATTTCTATCAAATGCATTTCACTTTTGCATAATCATAAAGTTGAAAAGTTGTGAGTTTAACCACTGGAAATTGGGGATTGTCTGTATTTCTATTTATGGCACATGAACGACTGAATGACTTTTCTTGTCCTAGACACCTAAAATATCCTTTGACTTCTTTTGTGAAACCCTACAAATACCTGCACTACTGATTCTTAGTGATCTTTCAAAAAGACTCACAATTTGATTTAGGCCAATTTGTCTTATCAGTAATCAATCCAGAGATGATGACATAAAGTATTGTTTTATGTAATATCCTTTCACCATAAAGCATAAAACAGAATTTCTCTTGTTGGCAACCCAGCATCTGTTATTAACAGATGGGCTTACCCAGATACAGTGTACAAAGCTATATTAAATAACAAGTGCTTTCTTAGAGTTGTTTTAGATGTTCTGATTTTCACAGCACTTTTATAGTAAGAATTTTACTTTTTTGTACCTGAGGGTTTTTTTGGGGGAGGGTGAGATCTACATTTTTTTTGTCTAAGAAATACTGATTTCCAGTGTACTTGTTTCTCTCTTTGAAATGCTAACTGTACAAAGATGCAATGTGTGTGTGTATGTTTGTGCGTGTGTGTATTTTATAAATATAAAGCCTTTTTAATTTGTTCTTAAGATCTCTCTCTGAAGAGTGACTATAAAGTTTAGCCCTGCTGTGATAAGGATCCTGGGGGAAGTTGTTGTAGATGTTTACAGTGTTCCTTCCATGTGATACGTCTTTATCCTGGTGCCTAAGTGTTGGGCCATGACCAACAACTTGTCTCCCTCTCACAGGAAATGTGTTTATACCGGTAGACAACTTTGTGGCTCTTGTCTGACTAGTGTTTGAATTATTCCTACCAAGATAACCACTCTCCAGTAGATCCCTGACCAGGAAAAGTTAGGTTTAAGTGTATTGGTCAGGTAGGACACAGAAGAAGCAGTACAAAAAAACACATGAAATAACAGAAGCATTTTTTTTACTTGCAGATCCCAGAGAGAAGAGGGATGTAGACCCTTCAGGACCAATGGGAAAAGGAGAGCCATCTGAGACACATAAGCTCAATCAGTGGGTGGAGATCAAAAGACAGAAAAAGGGAAAAACCTGTGGGTGAAAGCCTTTATTGGGGTTCAATAAAGGTAGGATTCTCATGGGGAATTCTAATTCGTGAGTATAGAAAAAGAGTTCTCTAGAGCCACACAATGACTGAGAGGTGGGCACCATGGCATATCTGGTTGGTCCATGTAGAATATGGGAGTCAGTGGGGCAAGACAAGGAGGTTGTAACTCACTGTATCCCAGGAAGGTGGTCACCAGGAGGCAATTGGATAATGCAGATTTCTGGATCAATCATATTGAAGAAGTGGGAGAAAGTGAAGAACTAGAAACTGTATCAAGCATGACTAAGCCCTGTTTCTAGTATGAGAAAGTTAAATATATATTCAAAATTGATGTCTATGAAACATAAAATTACAAGAATTCACTAGAATATGTGTGGTGCCACAATGTCTTTATCAGTTTGGGCTGCTACAGCAAGTTACCATAGACTGGGCGGCTTAAACAACAAACACTTATTTCACACAGCTCTGGAAGGTAGGAAGTCCAAGATCTGGTGTCTGGTGAAGGCCTTCTTCCTGATTTTTAGGTAGCTTTCTTCTTCTTTTGTCATCACATGCTGGAAAATAGAGAGAACCATGTCTCATCAATCCCATGATGTCAGCCCCACCCTCATGACCTAAACCTAATTACCTCCCAAACCCCACCTCCAAATGGTAAGATGTCAACATGTGAATTTGGGGGGATATAAACATTCAGTCCATAACAGAGAAAATACAAATCTCCTGCATGAAGCATTATAGTTGAAATTTTCAAATCAAAGTGGTGTGTTACTACCAGTATAGCAAGAACATTATTTGCATAGGTAAGTTTTCTCATTGGAAGAGGTCATGTTAATTTTACTCTACATATACTTGACTTATATTTAAGGTTGCAGGAGGTAAAAGGGTAGATGAAATACATAAGCCATATCACAAAATTTTACATCAAATACTGTAGTATTGTGGGAAAGCATTCTGTGATTGACATCGTAAAGTCTTTGGAGTTTGGCACACCCATATTTAAATCAAGCCTGGTAATAATATATAAGTGTTTTAGTTTTTTGTTATGTCTAGTGAAGAAAACAATATTATTCTTGTTAGGATGTAGAGATAGATAATATTTGTAAAGTATTCGCTTAGGTTAATAATTTATTAATACAAGGTATGCAGTGTACCAAAAAAGGTCCTGGTGCAGAGTAGTGTTTCAATAGTTAATATCAAGTTCATTTAGTATTATTCGTCATCATGCATCTAACTGGGATTTGGAATTTGAAATATTATGAAATTTTACTTGTCAAGAGAGATTTCTATTATATCTTTATATTAAAATTCATAGTTTTGGGGTTTTGTTTTTTTTTTAGTTGGAGTCTCACTCTGTCACTCAGACTGGAATGCAGTGGCATGCTCATGGCCACCACAGCCTCGACCTGCTGGTCTCAGGCAATCTTTCCACCTCAGCTTTCCAAGTAGCTGGAACTACAGGCATGCACTACCACGCCCAGCTTTTTTTTTTTTTTTTAATTTATTGTAGAGATGAGGTCTTACCAACTTGCCCAGGCTGGTCTCAAACCCCTGAGCTCAAGCAATCCTCTCACCTTGGCTTCCCAAAATGCTGGGATTACAGGCTTGAGCCACTGTACCTGGCCATAGATCTTTATTAATATTTCTCTTTTACAATATGCCATTTACAGTAGGCCCCTCTTAACATTTTCCTATACTTATATTTTCAGGGGTACCAAATTATTTTTGAAAAGAAAATGAAATATTGTTTGAAATATTTTGTCAAATATTTTATTTTGTCTCAACAAAATATTCACTATGAAGCATATATTTCTCTTTAATAAGAACTTAGATAATCGGTTATTCATATTTTTTCTATTCTCTCTTTAAGATCTTATTACATTCGCACACAAAAAAGTAATTTAAAGATCAGATGGTTTTTTGGATCTGGAATAAAACTACATTCCATTGTCAATGAATAAAATTATGATTTTCTAGGTTTCAACAGTCTAATAAGAGAGTAGAATCATCTATTTTGTTGAACAACTCTCAGAGGGAAGTATGAAATCATGGTATCTGCCCTCAAGGCTTGTAAATGGAAAGGATCTTACATTATATTCAGACAGAAGAAATTACTCTAATTCTGTAATTAAAGAAACTATGAGGAGGGGTTTTTTTTCAAATTGCCTATTCATTCAATCATAACAGAGACTTACTTCGTCCCAACTATGTACTGTATATTATATTAAGTGATCTAGGTGACATAATACCAAATAACATTTAGCATCTACCTTCAAAGAGTTTATAATTTAGTATAAAAAGTAATGTACATTAGTGAATATCTTGGACAAGAAGGTATCTTGGTGTATGAACAGGGGTGACTCAGGACTTAAGGTGCTTTGTAAATGTATGCATGACACTAAGATTCTAATGTTCCTTATGGTTGCAGTGTCCTTCACCCATTCCCATACCAATCATTGAGAATCCCTGCCATGGTGAGTTAGTATTATGAAGAGAAATATGTGAATTTTTGAGTTTGTTAGTGTTTAAAAAAAAAGGAGATAAAAACAAGGATGACACAGCTAAGCAGAATTGAAGACTATATAAAATGCACAATTAGAGAGGTATCTATAAAGGACTAAGGGATTCGAGTCAGATATCATTTGACAAATTAGACTATGAAGCAATTACATTAAACGTGGTTTTGAAACATCACTTTAAAGCTTACATTGCCTTTATGTGTAGTACATTAACCCTAACCCTAACACTAGCCTTAATCTTTATCTGTTGCATTATTTAATTTATTGCTTTATTGTATTTGTTCCCAGTGACTTAGAATTAACTACCCCCATTCTCATTCAGCTTTTGGTATTCTGGGTTAAGAGACCCAATAATTGGCCTTGACTTTACCATTTGCCCTTCTCCGTCAGATGATCGCCCAGATTACCTGTCAGCATATCTCTAAATTTCTGTTTAACCTTTAGTTAAGAGATGACTTTTTGAAAAGAGGCAATCACTTTTAGTTTCAAAAGGAGAAAAGCCTCATGTGGAAGGGTAATTTTAAAATTTCAACAGATAGAAACAAAGAATAAAATGTACCAAGCATAGAAAATAGTGTGAGAAATTAATAAGTAAAATTTTAAAAGAAATAATAGAAATGGAATTTGATTAATATTGTCATTTGGGTAGAGACTACACAAAATAATATGACATAAGTTTGAAAAGGAAAATTACAATTATACTTTGGGATGGATATATATAGTTTAATATATTAGGTAATAAAGAGTCATTCTGCATTGTACAATTTAATAATTTCATCCATGGTTTAGAAAGTAACATAGAAGTAACGTAAAAAATTAAGCAGATACATAAATTGCATTATAAACAAGTATGGATATCAAAGATAATCTAGAAAAGCAGTGTAGAACTCCAAGCTAGAAGAACTGAGATAGGGAAAGACAGAATTCAGAGGTACAGATGAAAGAATTTTGGAACTAGAGATGTGACTATTTGTTGGTGAAGTTTGGGAGGTGCAAAAAAAAAAAACAATGGTGGCAACTATTTTTCTGAGAGTTTCTGGCCTGAGTGACTAAAACAACAATGCTATTATAAATCAAAATTTCAAAGCTGAGAGAAAGAATTGGTTTGGGGAAAATAGAATGAGTTCACTTTTATATCTAAGTTTAAGGTGCCAGTAAAAAATACAGCAGAATGTAGACATAGAACTGACAGCTGGAAACACAAGATAAGCACTCTGTAGATCTGTAAAGAGTAAGTTTGCAAAGGAGAAATCTTGGGGATGAACAGCTAAGGAACAGATAAAAAAGGAGATGACGATGGTGATAATGACGACGACAATGACAGCAGGAACAGAAAAAAATAAAGAAACTTAAGGAAAACAAAACAGTGTGTGAAAAAGGTAAAAAGAACAAGTATAACTGAGAAAAATTTAAAGTAGGTGGGAAAGTAGGCTAATATTCTGGAAACAAGGGAGGCTCACAAAGGAAGGCGGAGGTGGTGATCATGGGCACAGATGAAGGAGGAGGAGGAGAACTTGGGAAGTTAGAGTAGAATTGGTGATTAGGGAGTCATTAAAGTAGTATTGTATTTGTTCCCAGTAATTTAGAATTGAAGTGAGAAGTGAGAAGAGGTGGAAAGGTGCAAAGCAGCCAGCGTAAACCGATTTATCAAAATGTGTAGTCATGAAGAAAAGAGACAGAGAATGATGACTTGAGAGACAGATGGTTTTAAGTAAGAGGAAAGACCTGAATACCTGTGTTAGTGAGCAGAGAAGGTGGCAGTGCATGTACAAAATAAAATGTGTACCAGAAGGTAACTCATAAAGCAAATTACTAAACAAAAATAAAAGAATGAGCATGTAAAACACATGGGTTAGAATAAGAGGAAGGAATATTAACAACTGGAAGGATTTGAATGAAAGACATGTAGAGTTGAAAGAACTTGAAACGAAATGTTGCCATGGTCAGAGAAAAATAGAGTCAACATCTCTCAAGTGAGAAAGAATTAATAATTGAGATGAATCTTAAAAACAGTGAGATACATTTGCAGAAAAACCACGGTGGTTGGTAGGATTAATGATCAATAAAGGGTAAAGAAATCGCTGTCTAAGATAGAAAGGGCTCACATCTCAAGCTCACCATTTATATTTAGAAACCAAGCATTTGTAGGGAATGCTCCAAGATGCTTTTGTGAATTACCGCAGTGATGTTTACTAGTTTAGGAGAGGAAAAGTGAAACCACTCAATAAAACTAATCTAGAAGTGAAGACTCCAAAGCTACACAGAGGAAGTCAGAGAGGTTAGTAATTTAGTAACTTTAGAATTCTGATAAGGTGTTGTTGCTGTGGTAACCAGAGTGGATAGATAAGGGGGGGGAAAGCCACGTGATGACATGACAGACTGGTAATGAAGAAGATTGAAGGATTTAAAAGTTATAAGAATGGTGGAAAATTTAGGAGTGATTGACTTAGCTTAAAGATTGATAGGTTGTGGTTAAAAGTGAGATGTTTGGACTCCTGGGCCAAAACCCAAGGTAATGTCATAATAATGTTGGAAGAATGTGAAAAGAAGGGGTAACTCTCTTCCTCTTCTTTGCAAGATGCACCCACATTTGCTTAAGTAACCCTGGAGTGCCCACGACACAGTCGTGGCTACTTTTTCTTCTCCATATACGCATTCCTCTAGTTAAAACTTTGCATATCATCGATTTGTGCATGACTCTTCGAGCAATTTCACCAGCACTTTCATCATCCCTTAACATATTCAACTGCATGTCTGACCTCTCCAGTTGAACATGATTTCAAAACCAAACTGTTCACTCCCATAAGCCTGCTCCTCCCCAAGTCTTCCAGTTACATTAAATTATACAACCATCCCCAAGCTGCTTAGCCAAGAACCTAGGAACCATCCTTGATGCTTCTTCCCTCTACCTCCTACAGCCATATTGACTTCATCAACAAGTTCTGCCTGTTTTATTTCTAGCACCTGTTCTGAATCCCACCATCATTTATCAGTTGGAAAAAGCAATAGAACTTTGCTCCATTCTGTTTCCACTCTCACATTCACTCCAGCAAACCATTTTCCACACAGCAGTCAAAACAATCATGTACAACCCCAGATCACAATTTGTTTATCCTTGGATTAAGTCCTTATAATAAATCCCATTTCATTTACAATAAAATACAAACTTCTTAACATGTATGTTCTCTAACAACATGCTTAGCCTCATCTATGACCATTCTCTCCCTTACCCATTCCTTACAAGTTACACTGCCCTTCTTCCTGTTACTAGATGATTCTATCATCTTTTCACTTAATGGTCTTTGTGCTGTCTCTTCTTTTTGCCATGATGGGTTTCCACAGCTGTTCCTCTTCCCTATTCAGGTCACAGTTTAAACGTCCCTCGGTGACATAACACTTCAGTCTGAAGTTACTTTCTGGTCACCCTTTAGCTCTTTCCATTCTAGTGCTTCTCTGAAGAGCCCTTATATGTGACTGATCATTTACTGTTTATTTACTTATCTCTCTATCTCACACTAGATTTTAAGCTTTGTCTGTCTTATTCATCACCAGCATTAAAACAGTGCCTGATCTATAAAAGGCTCCCATTATCTATTCATCAAATAAATGAATAGATGATTAAAATCACTGAAGTTGAGTATGTCATTATAGGTCATCTATATTTAGTACATAGTGACAAAAAAATTTAAAATGTCTCTTATCAGATCAACCCTATTTTGTATCTCAGCTAGAGTGCCAAGAGAGAATGCATTCACTTTCTTCCAGAATAACTTCAGCTAATAATGCAGACTCACCTTTCAATAGTCTGTTATTAATCTATGATCTCTTTTTTTTTTTTTTTTGAGTTGGAGTCTCACTCTGTCACCCAGACTGGAGTGTAGTGGCCGCTCCCGGCCACCGCAGCCTCGGCCTGCTGGGCTCCGGTATCCTTCCGCCTCAGCCTTCCAAGTAGCCGGAATTACAGGCATGCACTACCACGCCCAGCTGATTTTTTGATTTATTGTAGAGATGAGGTCTCGCTGCCCAGCGGGTCTCGAACACGCGGGCTCAGGTAATCCACTCACCTCAGCCTCCCAAAGGCGCAGGATTACAGGCTGAGCCACCGAGCCCGGCTTATGATCTCTTTTTTAAACTTAAATTTTATTTTATTTTATTTTAGATTCAGGGGGTACACATGCATGGTAACTGCATGGCCATGTTGTGTAGTGGTGGAGGTTGGGACTCAGGTGACCCATTCCCCAGAGACTGAACATTGTGCCCTGTAGATAGTTTCTGAACACAAACCCTTCTCCCCTATCTCCCTTTATTAAAGTCCCCAGTGTCTATTTTTTCCATCTTTGTGACCATTTAGCTCCTAGATATGAGTGGGAGCATACAGTGTTCGGTTTCCTTTTCTGAGTCAGTTCATTTAAGATGATGATATCCAGCCCCATCCATATTGCTGCAAAGTACATAATTTTATTTTATGGCTGTGTAGTACTCCATGGTGTATTTATATACTACATTTTCATTATCCATTGATTTGTTGAAGAATATCTAAGTGGATTCCACATCTTTGCAATTGTGAGTTGTGCTTCAATAAACATGTAAGTGCAGGCGTCTTTTTTATATAATGATCTCTGTTCCTAGGGTACATACCTCGTAGTGGTATTGCTGGATCAAATAGCAGTCAACTTTTAGTTCTTTGATAAATCTCCATACAGCTTTCCATAGAAGTAGCACTAATTTACATTCCCACCAACAGTGTATAAATGTTCCCTTTTCTCCACATCTGTGCCAGCATCTTTTGTTTTTTGATTTTTGAATAATGGCCATTCTGACTGGTATAAGGTGGTACCTTGTTGTGGTTTTAATTTTCATTTCCCTGATGATTAGTGATGTTGAACATTTTTTCATATATTTGCTGGCCATTTGTACATCTTCTTTTGAGAGATATCTGTTCATGTCATTTGCCCATTTTTAATGGGATTATTTCCTTTTTTCTTGCAGATTTGTATAACTTCTTTGTGCAGTCTGGATATTAGCCCTTTGTCTTATATATAGTTTGCTAATTTCTTCTTCCATTCTCTAGATAGCCTATTTGCTGTCTTGATTATTTCTTCTGCTGCCCAAAAGTTTTTGGTTTAATTAAATCCCACCTATTTATTTATATTATTGTTGCATTTGCTTTTGAGGTTTTAGCCATAAATTCTTTGCCTCCATAAGAGTTTTTCCTAAGTTTTCTTCTAGAAGTTTTATGGTTTTAGACTTGACATTTTAGACTTTAATCCATTTTGAGTTAACTTTTGTATATGGGGAGAGATAGGTATCAAGTTTCGTTTTTCTGCATGTAGCTATACATTTTGAGTTAACTTTTGTATATGGGAAGAGACAGGTATCAAGTTTCATTTTTCTGCATGTGGCTATACAGTTTGAATAGTCTGCCTTTTCCCCAGTGAAGGTTTTTGTCTACTTTGTCAAAGATCAGTTGGTGGTAGGTACTTGGGTTTGTTTCTGGATTCTCTATTCTTTCTCATGAGTTCATGTGTCTGCTCTTGTATCCATACCATGCTGTTTTGGTTACTACAGCCTTGTAGTATAATTTGAAGTCACATAATGCGATGCCTCCAGCTTTGTTCTTTTTGCTTAGGATTATTTTGGATATTCTGGCTCTTTTTTAGTTCCATATGAATTTTAGGATTGTTTTTTCTAATTCTGTGGAAAATGGCATTGGTAGTTTGATAGGAATTATATTGAATCTGCAGAGTACTTTGAGTAATGTGATCATTTTAATAACATTGATTCTTCCAGTTCATGAGCATGGGATGTTTCTCTATTTGTATGTGTCCTCTGCAATTTCTCTCATCAGAGTCTTGTGGTTCTCATTGTAGAGATCTTTCACTTCCTTGGTTAACTATATTCCTAACTATTTTAACTTTTTGTTTGCTATTCTAAATGGAATTGAGCTTTTCATTTGATTCTCAGCTTGGTTTCTATTGGTGTATAGCAGCACTACTGTTTTGTGTGTGTTGATTTTGTATCCTGAAACTTTACCAAATTCATTTATCAAGTCCAGGAGTCTTTTGAAGTCATCCTTGGCCTTTTCTAGGTATAAGATCATATCATTGGCATACAGAGATAGTTTGATTTCTTTTTTCCAGTTTGGACACCCATTATTTATTTTTCTTGCTGACTGCTCTGCCTAGGACTCCCAGTATTATGTTGAATAGGAGTAGTGAAAGTGGGCATTCTTGCCTTGTTCCAGTTCTGAAAGGGAATGTGCTCTTTCTATAGTTTTGGGGCAGAATGTTCTGTAGATGTCTGCTAGTTCCATTTCCTCTAGAGTTCCATTTAATTTCAACTTTTTTTTATGACATTCTACCTTAACATTCTGTCTATTGCTGTCAGTGATGTTCATTGATGTTCTGTCTATTATTGACATAAGCGGACCCTGAGCAATTATTATAATACTATAAGAAAGGGATTTGCAGTATTGGGAAACTGTCAGAGGAGGGAGGGGGTGGCATACTTCATTAATAAGCGTACCTGAATTCAAACCAGGCAAAGTGGGGACCAAAGTGAAGCCCAAACTTTACCTGTACAGTGACCATTTGTATATCTAATCCTGAATTGTACCCCACATCTTTAAAATTAATAATAATAAAACATAGAGTCAGGAAGGGCCTTACCACTAGCTGTAAGTCTGAATATATGAAAGATTTTCTCCTAGTGTATAGGTTTTAGACATTTATCAAGAAGTAAAGAGTGAGTAATAAAATGCCATAAACATTTTCTCTGAATCATATATTTTATTTAATAATTGTGATTTTTTGCCTTTCAGAAAGCAACAGAGATTCAGAGATAATTTAAAGACAAGTAAGTATGACTACTCATTATGAGATGAGTAATAAGCATCATTATTATGAGATTTAATGAGTGCCCTTGAGTGGAGACTCATTGTAAGAAATAGTAAATATGGAGGCCATCACTACAAGAGGTACAGTCTAAAAAGCAATATAAATAAATGAATCACAATATCCAACATGAGGCAGCCAGAGTGAGTTTCTCCTGCAGATTATACCAAGGTAGAGAGTTTCCTCAGTACTCAGAGAGAAACAGACCAGCAGCATGCCCCACAAGTCTCCAAAGGAGTGATAATAACACTTAGAGCAAAGAAGAAGAAAAAATATTCCACTGACCTGGACTAGAACTGGATGGACTCTTGCCTGCACCATCAGAGTCCACCGCCGTCTCTGGACGTAGTGGGGAAGGTGAGTGAAAGGAATTTAGGAGTTCTCTGCTCCTGCAGCAGACTTTCAGGGCTCCCTGAGTCTTGCAGGACCTTGGTCTTTCATGGGAAACTGCCTTCCCCAAAGCCATGCCCTGCTGTGGAGTGGTGCAGGAAAAAAGGCTTGAGCAGCACCAGCCACCATTCTCCCTCTTGCAGGGTAGAGTGGCTGCTTTCTAGCTGACCTGGGAAGGGACAGGCCCAAAAGGCAAACTCCATGGCTGCCTATAGTTCCTGGCTGAGTGGGTTGCTTTAGAACACCTGAGGCCCTGAGAAAGGCTGCACCTTGACATCTGCAATCTACAGGTTGCAGATGGCCTGAGGCAAAGGCAGGAGCCTGGTGGGATGCATTGCCATACCAACCTCTCACTCCCTGTGTAAACGCTTCTGTGTCTGTTTTGCACAGCAGCGTTACCCTAGTGGCCCAGGACTTCCTCCTAATACCCACTGGAGCAGCTAAGTGTACATACTTGTGGCTTGCTTCAGCTCCTTTCCCCTGCTCTCCCCACAAAGTCTCAAAAAGAGAGAACTAGGGAAATCCATAGAGTCCTGCCCTTGGACTAGGCTGGCTGAGCACTTTCTTGGAGCAATGCTCACCAAGGGGAAACCCTCCTGCCACCATCACAGCTGGCTTTCTCTCACAAGTGCCAGAGATTGATGGCGCAGCCCACCACGCTGGATATAATACCTCAGCTTTGGAGAAGGCCTGATACCAAACAGCAGATAATAGCCTTTTCCAAGTCACTTTGGCCACTCAGGATGTTATGAGCCAGTGTAGGCACACAGCACAGGGTTGCCACAGCTGGCAATTGAGAAACTCGCCACACACCAAAGCTTTGTATAACCAAGGAAACCCTGGTGTGCCCATATCAGTCCCCTGCCAACCTCAAATAAGAAGAAATCATGTACTCAAATGAGAAATAAATAAAAAAAAAATTCTGACAATATGAAAAAGCAGAGTTCTCCAACACTCTCCATAGACCACACCAACTCTTTGGCAATGAACCCTAACCAAAATGACATTTTTGAAATTCCAGATGTGAAATTCAAAGGTTTCATGATAAGATTGATCAATGAACTTCAGAAGAAAATGGAATATCAACAAAATGAAATTTAAAAAAAAACTATTCAGGACATAAGTGAAAAATTCTCCAAAGAGACAGACACCTTAGAAAATAAGCCAAGATAAACAAAGCTAAAATTCTGGAAATTACACAAGCATCTAGGGAAGTACAGTGGAAACTTTTAACAGTATCTAGAACAAGCAGAAGAAAGGATCTCAGAACTTGAAGACAGCTCTTTTGAATTAATCCAATCATATAACAATAAAGAAAAGAGAATCATAAGAACAAAACAAGATCTCCAACAAATGTGGGATTATGTAAAATGTCCAAACCTAAGAATCATAGGTATTCCTGAAGAAGAGGAGAAAGAAACAGGTTTGGGTAACCCATTTGATGGAATAATGGAGGAATACTACCCCAGAAACCTAAACATCCAGATACAAGAAGCCCAAAGAACCCGTGGAAGAGTCATTGCAAAAAGGTCATTTCCAAGGCATATAATCACCTCACAATGCAAAGCTAATATGAAGGAAAGAATTTTTAAGAGCAGTGAGACAAATGCATCAAATAACTTACAAAGGCAAACCTATCAGACTTACAGAAAACTTCTCAGAAGTATCCCTACAGGCTAGAAGGGATTGGGGCCCCATCATTAATCTCCTCAAATAGAATAATAGTCAGACAAAAATTCTGTATTCTGCAAAGCTGAGTTTCATAAATGAGGGAGAAATAAAGTACTTAGCAGACAAGTAAATGCTGAGGGAATTTATCATCACTAGACCAGTTCTACAAGAAATACACAACGAGTTCTAAATACTGAAACAAAAAGTTAAAATACACTAGTAGAAAAATGCTGGAAATCATAAAGTTCACAGGCTTTGTGGAACACCAACACAATAGAAAAAATAAATTAATAAAGTAACAGATAACAAACAGTATGATGAATAGAATAGTATGTTACATATCATTAGGAACTCTGAACAAAAATGGTCTTAATGACCCACTAATAAGATATAGATTGGCAGAATGAATCACACACACACACACACACACACACACACACACACACACACCCCAAATATCTGCTATCTTCCAGAGACCAACTTAACTCACAAACACTCCTGCAAAATCAAGGGTAAGGGGAATATTCCACACAAGTGAAGACCAAAAATGAATAGCAGTAGCCATTTTCATGTCAGATAAAACAGAATTTGAGCTAAAAACAGTAAAAATAGACAAAGATGGCTCATATATAATGATTAAGGGAAAAATCCTATGAGAAGACATGACAATTTTAAATACATATGTGCATATAACACCAGACCCCCAGCATTATTTAAAAAATTCTATTAAACCTAAAAAAGAGATAGACAGCAATACAATAGTGGTGGGAGAACTCAACATTCCACTGATGAGTGAGAACAAGTGGTACTCAATCCTTTGTTTCTGTGATAGATCACTGAGTATTACAGACTCTAAATCCATCCAAGTTGTTGCAAAGTTCATGATTTTGTCTTTCTCTATGGCTGTGTAATATTCCATTGTGTATATGTACCACTTTTTTTTAATCCAGTCCACTTTCCATGGACAGGACGATTGGTCCCATGTTTTTGCTGTTGTGAATAAGGCTTCAATAAAAACGCGTGCAGGTATACTTTTTGTAGAGTGATTTGCATTCCTCCAGGTATATTTCCAGGAGGGGGATTGCTGGGTCACATAGAAGATCAAATTTTAGATCTTTTAAGAATACTCATACTGTTTTCCACAGAGTTTTTACTTGTTTACACTCCCACCAACTGTGTAGAAGTATTTCCTTTTACCCACATCCTCTCCAGCATCTGTTTTTTTGTTTTGTTTTGTTTGAGTTATTGAGGATGGTCATCCTGACTTTCAGTTTGATGAGTTCCCAATTGTCTATCTTACCTCTTATGACATGGGTATTTGGAGTTTTGATTAAGAATTGGTTGCCAGTTCCAATTTCCCTAAGGGTGTCTCCTGTATTTACTAAGGTTCTTATAGTTTGAGGTTTTACATTTAGTTTTTTTGATTCATTTAGAGTTGATTTTTGTGTACGGTGATGGCTAGGGGCCCTGTTACATTCTTCTGCATGTGGTCAACCAGTTTTCCCAGTACTATTTACAGAATAAGTTCCCTCTCCCCAGTGGTTGTTGGTGGAGGCTCTATAGAAGATAAGTTGGTTGAGAAATTAAGGTTTTGCTTTTGGTATCCCTAACCTGTGCCATTGGTCTACATGCCTGTTCTTGTGCCAGTAACAGACTGTTTTGATTATTGTAGCCTTAAAACAAAGCTTAAAGTCTGGAAGTGTGATACTTCTTGCTTTGTTTCTTTTGCTGAGGATTGTTTTGGCTGTTTGTGGTCATTTATATTTTCATATAAATTTCTGTGTTGTCATTTCCACATCTGAGAAGAATAATGTTGGTAATTTGATAGGTATTCTGTTAAATTTGTAGATTGCCTTTGATAGGATGGACATCTTTAAAATGTTGATTTTTCTAATCCATGAGCATGGAATATTTTTCCATTTGTTTGTGTCATTTTTTATTTCTTTGAGCAGTGTTTTGTAGTTTTTGTTGTAAAGTACTTTCACTTCTCTGGTTAGGAAGACACCAAGGTGTTTCATTTTTCTGTGGTTGTTGTGAATGGGATTTTGTTTTTTATTTGGTTCTCTGCCTGTTTGTTATTGTTGTATAAGAATGTGACTTTCTCTTGCATATTAATTTTGTACCCTGAGAATTTGCCAAAGTCCTTTATCAGTGCAAGAACGTTTTTGACAGGTTATCTTAGATTTTCAAGATATAGAATCATCATCAGCAAAGAGGGATGATTTGACTTCCTCTTTTCCTATTTGCATACCCCTGACTTCCTTCTCTTCTCTGATGCTCTAGTTAGGACTTCCAACACTATGTTGAACAGGAGGGGTGAAAGTGGTCAGCCTTGTCTTGTTCTGGTTTTCAGGGAAATGGTTCCAATTTCTGTCTGTTTAGCAATATGTTGGCTGTAGATTTATTTTAGATGGCTCTTACCATTTTGCGGTGTGTTTCTTCTATTCCTATGTGTTTCAGGGTTTTTTTCAAGAAGGGATGGTGGATTTTATCAAAAGCTTTTTCTGCACCTAATGATATAATCATGTAATTCTTATTTTTACATCTGTTGATGTATTTAATTACATTTGTGGTCTTGTGGATGTTGAACCAACCCAGCATCCCAGGGGTGAAGACTACTTGGTCATGGTGGATGATTTTTGAGATGTGTTATTGGCTCCTATTTGCTAAAATCTTGTTGAGTATTTTTGCATCTATATTCATCAGGGATAATCGCCTGTAGTTCTCTTTCTTTGTTGGATCTTCACCCAGTTTGGGTATCAGTGTGTTGTTAGCTTCATAAAATGTAAAATGATTAAGGAGAGTTCTTTCTTTCTCAATTGCTTGAAATACTTCTTTTTTTTTTAATTGGAGGCTCACTCTGTCCAGGCCAGAGTGCAGTGGCACACTCACAGCCACTTCAACTTATCAGCTTCTCCTTATATGTTTTGTAAAACTCCACTGGAAAGCCATCTGGTCCAGGACTTTTTTTTTGTAGGTAGTTTTCTTATGACAGAGTCGATTTCCTGGGTTGTTATTGGCCAATTTAATGTTTCAATTTCTTCTTGTTTCAAGTTTCAGAGGTTGTTGATGTCAGAAAGTCCTCCATTTCATTTAAGTTTTCGAGTTTGTTTCCGTACAAGTGTGCATAGTAATCTCTGATAATTCTTTTGTATTTCTTTGGGGTCCATTGTGACTTGATCTTTTGCATTTCTGGTTGTATCTATTTGAACTTTTTCTCTATTTTTCTTGGTCAGTCTCACTAGGGGTCCATCAATCTTGTTTATTCTTTCAAAGAACCAGCTTTTTGTTTCAATAATTTTTTTAAATGATATTTTCATCTTCTATGTCCTTTATTTGGGTTTTTTCTTTGGTGATCTAGATTCTTCTGCTGATGATAGAGTTTTAGTGGTCTTGTTTTCAAGCTACCTTAGGTGATGTGTTAGGCTGTTAACTTGTGATCTTTCCATTTCCATTTTCTTCATGTGTGTTTGTAAAGAAATGAATTTCACCTCTCAGTACTGTTTTCATGGCATCCCAGAGGTTTCAGTAAGATGTGTCTTTATTTTCATTTGTTTCCAGAAAGCTTTTAATTCTGCTTTGATTTCCATGTTGACCCAGGAGTTGTTCAGCATTATGCTGTTTAGTGTCCATGTCTTTGTTGACTTTTGGGGAGCTTTGTTGGTGTTGATATTTATTTTTATTCCACTGTGGTCTGATCAGGTACATGATGGTATTTTGATCTTACGGAATTAGTGTTTGCTTAATTTATGGCTGAGGATGTGGTCGATCTTGTAGTACATTCCATGTGGTGATGAGGAGAATGTATATTCTATGGTTGTTGGGTAGAATATTCTGTAGGTGTCTATTAATTCCATTTGTTCAAGCATCAATTTGAGGTTCCAGATCTCCTTGTTGATATTTTTCCCTCGATGATCTATCTAGAGTTGTTAGTGAGGTATTTAAGTCCCCAGCTATTACAGAATAAGAATTAAAATCTTTTTTTAGTTTACCTAAAAGCTGCTGTATAAAAGTTAGTGCTCCTATATTGGGGGTATGTATGTATAGGATGGACATTTCTTGTTGATGAATTGAACCTTTTATCATTATGAGTGAGCTTCCAAAACTTTTTATAATCTTTGATAGTTTAAAGGATATTTTGTCTGATATTAAGATTGCAACTCATTGCTTTCTTTTGTGTTCCATTTGCCCAAAAATTTGTTTTCCATTCTCTAACTTTGAGTCTCTGAGTGTGCATTCTGTTTAGATGAGTCTCCTGGAGACAACATATTGCCGTGTCAATTTTTTTTAAATACAGTTTGTCTTTTCAGTAGTGCATTCAGTCAATTCACATTCAAGCTAATTACTGAGATGTGAGAGTTTATCCCTGTCATGAGGATCCTATAGAGTTTGTTGTTATTGTTGTTGTTATATATGTGTGTATGTTCAATCTTTTTCCTGCATTCTTGGGAAGAGTGTAGTCATTCTTTTTTGTCTTTCTTCTGTGCCTAATACTTTCTTAAGTATCTCTTGTAGAACTGGTCTGGAGGTTGTATACATTCTTAGGAATTGAATGCCCAGGAAGTATTTAAATTTTCCATCACTGATGAAGCTTAGCTTAGCTGGGTAGGAAATTCTTGGTTGGAATTGTTTATCTTTGAGAGCTTTGAAGATTGGACTCCGATCTCTTCTAGTCTGTAGTGTTTCTGTAGATAAGTCTGCTGCTATTCTAATTGGACTTGCCCAGTAGGTAGTCTTACCTTTCTCTCTCACTGCCTTTAGTACTTTTTATTTTATACCTACTTTGCATAAGTGAATTATTATGTGTCTAGGAGTTAGTCTTCTAGTCTGATGCCTTGCAGGGCTCTCTGAATCTCTTGTGTTTGAATGGTCACATCTCTGGTGAGATGAGGAAATTTTTCTTGGATAATTTCATGGAATGTTTCTTCCAGGGTGTTCTATTTCTCTCTATCTGCCTCAGTAAGGTCAATTAGGCTTAGGTTCAGCCTTTTGATGTAATCACACATCTTTTGGAGATTTTGTTCCATCTTTTAAAGCTTCTTTTCTATTTTTAGCAGTTTGGGTTACTTCCATGTTTTGGTCCTCAAGCTCTGAGATTCTTTCTTCTGCTTGATTAATTCTGCTTTCTATGCTTGTCAGTTTGTTATTTATTTCATTTACTGTATTCTTTACGCCATCATCTCAGTTATCAACTCCTTCATTCTTTCCTCTTTCTCTCCTCATTTATATTCATTATCTCTATTAATATCTTGATATCTGAGTTTTGGATTTGAGACCAAGTCGTTCTGGAGGATCTTCATTGTTTGAGTTCTGAAGTCTGTATTCTCAAGTGCTGTCTTCCCAGGAGTCTGGATGGCACCTGTGTTCTTCCTTTGGTTCTTCTTCATTTGTAATGATTTTCCTCCCCTTTTCCCATCTCTTTAATTTAATTGTTCAGTGATAGGTTAAATAGCTTTCATTTCTGTTTGCTCAATCTCTTATTCTTCCTTATGTAAATTTTCTGGATTTGTTCAATTAAAGTCGGACTGGGGGTGGGAAGTTTTGCCTTTTGCAGTTTTGAGAATGACTGAGGTATGATGGAGGGGTGCTATGCCTCTCCATTACCTCAGAAGGTGTCTGCAGATCACAGTATCCACTCACTGGTGTGTGGGCCTCCTAGAGACCACTTCCCACCACCTTATTATCTGTCCATGCAATGAGAGCATATGTATGCTCCCTGAAACCAATTGAGATAAGAAAAAGAAAAAGTATGGGAAAAGGAAGAAGGGAGACAAAAGGAGGATGGAGAGAGTAGAAGAAGGAAAATAGACACACAAGCTAACAGATAAACAAAGAAACAAACAAAAACAAGCAAACATACAAACAAAGGAAACCTGGTGATGCACTCGCCTTCAAAATTGCCCATACACAAACAGAAAAGCTAAAAAACCTAAAAAACAAGCAAAAACAAAACAAATGGAAAAACATAAACAAAAACAGAGGGGAAAGTGCTCCCTCTCGTGACCATTTCTGGAATTTCAGGTTCCTTTCGTCGCTCCCCTTCACTCTTGGCACAGTCTGATCAGGTATTGCTCTTAGCACGGGTCAGACACCCCATAGACCGCTGTGGGAGGAGCGTCAATCAGATCAGACTCACTCAACTCTTCCACTGTAGCTGCTGCCGCCAAGTCTCCCACTAGATCCGACGTGTCCATGCCTGATCCAGCATGGGGGTGAGGCGTCTGTCTCTCCATGTTTGCTTCAGAAGTTTTTACTCTGGGCCAGTGATGCTTGATCCCAGAGGGGTATGAGATTGCCTCTGGGTCTCAGGTTGGAGGCTGATCAGAGTTGGGTGGACTAAAGCGGGTCTCTGCCGGGTCCTGGGACAGAGAAAATGGCGGCAGTCAGCATCTCCACACTGGCATTGGAGCTTAGCTCCAGATTTCCTCCCCACACCTTCTCAACATTCCTGCTGCCAATGCCCGGCCTACTGCTGCAGGTGGTGGTGTGGGTTAGGTGCCAGCTGCCAAGGAGCAGCTGCTCTGTGCTGCCTTCTCCCAAGAGATGCCTTGAGAATGGTGGACAATCCTGCCTGGGGCTCCCATCTCAGAGCAGGGATAGGTTACAGCTGCCTCTACAGTTCCAGGTGCTTGATCCCAAGACTTCCCTCAGATGGACATTCTCTCACTCACCTGCACATACCCATGCATGCAGACTCATCTTTATGGACACTCACCCATGCAGAGACTCTCACACTCTCACCGGTTCCGTCACCATCTTGGTCCTGATTCAAGTCTATACATTTAAAGTTGGAAGAAAGCCAGGCTCGGTGGCTCAGCCTGTAATCCCGTGCCTTTGGGAGGCTGATTGCCTGAGCCCACGGGTTCGAGACCCGCCTGGGCAGCGAGACCTCATCTCTACAATAAATCAAACGATTAGCCGGGTGCGGTAGCGGTAGCGCATGCCTGTAATTCCGGCTACTCGGAAGGCTGAGGCGGAAGGATCGCAGGAGCCCAGCAGGTCGAGGCTGCACGGCCACTGCACTCCGTCTGGGCGACCGAGTGAGACTTCAACTCAAAAAAAAAAAAATTTAAAGTTGGAAGAAATAAGAATAAAAGAGCCAGATCAAAGTTTTATACAATGGAATTTCATCGGAGAAACTTTTGTCTCTCTACACTGGATTGTTTTGTGTTTCCTAAACAACATCTGCTGCCTTCTATAACTTCCATAAAACAGAATAAAGTAGCTGGATTGGAACTCCAAGTATTTAAATCAATCAGAGAACAAACTGCTTGAAATTTTATTTCAGATTATATGTACTAGGAATTTATTTCTAAGTCAACTTTTTCTTCTGAGGCTTTCTCCCCACAAAGGAGATATTTTTATTTTAAATTGGAAAAATTGCCTCCATGGTCTTATATAGTTCTGAGAGTAGCCTTGGGGATATTTACAGTTAAATCTGTTTTCCAACATGGTTGAAACTCTCTCAATTCTTAAACTTTATCATCACTATAATCTTATTTGTATGCTTTGTTAATCTATACCATTCACAAGTATTTTCATCATTTATATTGTCAGCTATCCATGACATAACCTTTGCTAAGATTGTAATCAAGTCACCATTGCAAAGAGAGTGGCACATAGACATCTGTACTGGTTATTATCAACAGGTGGAGTGTTAAGGAGACCATACAATATGCCATGATTTCAACATTGCAAAATCATTGTCTCCTTTTTGAAAAAAACTGGCAGTGGCAATCATCATAATGTATGACACCATTTGTTTTGCTGGTTACATTTTTGTCAGTGTCCATTGAAGTGGTGTGTAGTGTCTATAGACAACTTTGTCTTTAAAATGAAAGTATAGAATGGAATATGTTGACAAGCATACATAAATATTTTGTCATCAGTATCTCTCGGGACCTGCGAGCTGGACTTGCCAAACATTTTCACTCCTATCATGAAGGATTGTTCAGTTATATTGTTGTCTTTGTATTCTGCTTTCATCAACAGAATAATACAAAAGTCCCATTCTACCTAATAATTTTTGTTCACTTTTCTTTAAGAATGTGAACATTATGAACAAATATTTTATACTCTATCATCTTTTAATTTGATCAGAGGCTCTTATTATGGACATGGAAGAGTTTTTAATGCTGATCTCACCGAACTGGAAACTTCCAAAATGACTTAAGTCTTCATAGATTGATAGTAACTAATAATATTTCTTAAGATAGCAATTACACACAAGACAGGGTCAGAGTTGCCCTGAATGAAATTCAATAGTTTTTTAAAAACACACTAAGAAAGGTGGTCCCTGCATTTTTTTAAAATTAAACTGTGCAACTTAGAAAATGATTGTAAAAATAAAGCCCATAAGACTTTGTTGTTTGAAAGGTGGGTACAATTCAGGTTTTCAACTTAGACCTAAGAATTAAGCTAAGCAGTATTTCTATATAAATTTATAAATAACTTCAAGGAAAAAAAATACTGGATTGAGAATCAAGTGATATGTTTTAAATGTTTATTTTCACACTTTCTACTAGCCAAATTTAAAGAAAATACTGAGTTTGGCAAAATATGAAGATTAACTTGTTCAGTGATTTTATTGAGCATATAGTGTGGGATAGTCATGCAAAAAGGAGAAAGATATTGTCTCAAAGGCACTCCTGAACTGTAATAGTCCATACTTCCAAATCACTACAAGATTTGTGGATAAAAATATTAAGTAACTTTATTTTTCCAAGACTAGATAATGTCTTGGCTTGATTTACTCTTTATTTTGTACTGGGCTTCCTTAAGAACAAATCAATATGGTTCTTAAATTTTCTTAATCACTTTTAGTTCTACAGATTTTATTTCATTTAAAAACCTTAAACTCATATTTAATATTCTCCCCTTGGTCTACCTTTTTCTTTCCTCTCCTGCCTCTCCATGTGGTTTTGAAGCATAGAGAGAAGAGAAATTTCTCCTTGGGAGAGAGCCTTTGGTTAGGTCCCCTTGTTTAACTCACATTTATGGGTTCATTGAGGAAAAGCAGAGGATTCAAGAGACCCTACTGTCCATCCAGGATCCAATCCCAATCAACTCGCAAGATCTGACAGTCCCTTGTAATACTCAGCTCTAATTTATGACTGAATCCCACTGGACAGTCCCCACGCTTCCATTCTTTTAAGGAACTAGTGTCTTTGTCATTGAAATCATGCTCTCCAGCAAGATTTCAGCCTTCAATTTCATCCTACTGGGGCCTCTGGTCAATTCAAGAAGTTGGGGAAAGACAGGTTTTCCTGAACTCTCTCCTTGCTCCCCATCATCCTCAGTTGCTCCAAATGTTAAAGGCTGCGTCTCCACCGCTCCGGTGCAGCCTACTTTGCTTCTGATGGTCAAATGGAGTCTCACCCAGGAGAATTTGGTAACTTCATTCTCAAATCCTGCTATTGCTTATACTCTCCAGAAAAGCCCAGGGAAACCAAATAATTTAAGCAGTATCTTCTGTTACATGCAGTCTCTTGAAAGTTTTCACTAAGATTAGCTGTCACTTAGTAGTCACACTCAAGTAAGGGAGATTTCCTTTTACACTACTGGCAATTTGCTTGCAATAATATTAATAATTTTTACATAGCAGGCAAATTATAAGTAATCCGAGCCAAGAAGCAAAATAAAGGTAATCTCTAAGTAATCATAAATATTATAAAGACTATTACTCAACTCAAATTTGCATTGAAACTATGAATCTAAGTGGTCAAGCTAAAGCATGTGATGTCTTTGGAAATTTTAGCATATCTCGTTTAAGTATTATCTGAAAATGAGAGATTGCTGAGTTTAAAACTCTCATGGCAAAATAGAGAATTAATATGGTTAACTATGAAAGTGCATATAAGACATGAATTATCTAAATAATTTATTTGATTTTTGCATCATTTAATTCTACTTATTATATTTGAGGTTAATAGATTTCTTTTCTTTCCATTTTTTAAACAGAAAATAGGTGGCTGTTAAAATTATAGATTATTATTTTTGAAGTTATTTTTTATTAATTTAAAATAAATAATTTACCAAGTTTGAGCCATTCTGTTAACAAAGTAAAAGAAAACTGATACCAAATTATTTTTCAATTAATGTCTATTTTAAGCAGCTTCTTTAGCAAACCATAGTAAAAAACAGGAGCAAAATGCTAACTTACTAAACTCAATGCAGTGCTACCTAATCACACTTAGTCTGTAAAACCTCTAAACATATAAATAATGCATTTATATACACATATAATTCTGTCATCATATTGCTCAAAATATGAGTGGCAATATTATTTATAAAACTTTTAAGCAGGACACTGTGTTTATAAATAGTTTTGCTTACATATCAACTTTTTAAAACACTAATTTTAAAATACATTTTTTTACATGAGTTCTACATCTGGAGAGTGAGGGAGGAAACACTTTAATCAAGCCAATTCTTTCCTGCAAAAAGAACAGAAAACTCAGATGTCAGAATATTAAGACTGTTAGAGCCATAAATGCAATCTTAACACATAAGGGGACAAAGAACAGAAACTCTTGAGTTCATAGTTCTATTTTTTCAAACTAGTAAAGATATTAGATGAGATAAACAAAATCTATAAAATCACAACTTAATCAACCATGAGGGTTAAAGAATTTAATAATTTGACATTTACTTGAGACATTGAAGAACAAGATTTGCATAATTCTTATAATCTTAATCAGAATGTGAATTATAGAAATGATGGCTTCATTATACCATTTGAAAGTACATTTGTGTTATAACAACCATCTCACTGGACTTTGGAGATAATTTTACAACTATACATATTGCAGGTACAGGGAGACAAAAGTAATCTTGAACAAATCTATATAAATAAAGTATCTTTGGGATTTTATGTTCAATTGTAACTTTGATCAATTTTTCCAGAATGATCAGGGACCATGTTGGGAGTGCCTAAAGAATGCATAGCAAATATTTGGCACAGAATAAATTGTACAAACAGAATAAATGAGCAAATAAATGAGGAGGCGCTCTGAAATGCTAAGCATTAATTTTGTCTTTAATAAGAAAATCATTTTCAGAACTTTGTGGCCATAGCACTCAAATTTTTTTTTTTTTTTTTTTGCCAAAAATTCTTATTTCATCATCTATTTTTACCCATTTCTTGCAGCCAATTCAAAGAGTGAAAGAAACAAATACACACAATTAATTCTAAGGAACATATTTCAGAGTCTGAACACAATTTCAAAGCAGAATTTTCAAGGTTTTTCAACATTGGTAATACCAATTTTCCCCTTCGAGATGGCAAACAAGAATATGCTGCAGCCGGGCTCGGTGGCTCAGCCTGTAATCCCGCGCCTTTGGGAGGCTGAGGTGAGTGGATTGCCTGAGCCCGAGGTTCGAGACCCGCCTGGGCAGCGAGACCTCATCTCTACAATAAATCAAAAAATCAGCCAGGCGTGGTAGCGCGTGCCTGTAATTCCGGCTACTCGGAAGGCTGAGACGGAAGGATCGCCGGAGCCCAGCAGGTCGAGGCTGCGGTGGCCGGGAGCGGCCACTGCACTCCAGTCTGGGCGACAGAGTGAGACTCCGACTCAAAAAAAAGAAAGAAAGAAAGAAAAAAGAATATGCTGCGTCCCCTGTCTTAGCACAAACCCTAGCTACAGTTAAGAAGATAAGTTTTTTAAAGTTAGCTCAATAGTTAAGTTTTTGAGAACCAAAAACGATGTGTTCTAACCACAACACTCAAAGCAAAGGAAACTGAATTCAAGAAAAAAACCGCAACCTAGAATACAAGAAAGAGACCAGAAAATACAGCCACAAAGGTCAAAGCAACTCCAATGAGGACTGAAAAACCACAAGCAAAAAGGCAATGAGAAACACAGCACGGAGGTTGGGGGAAATTTCCACATCTCAGGAAGATAGCCAAGGTGGTAGACCCCTTCTGACAACCACTCCCTCACTTCAACCAGTAGGGGTAGTTTCCAAGTGTCTGTCTGGCTCCAAGGGCAATTTCTATTTAGTTTTTTTTCAAATGCTATTCCCTCAGAACCAAAGACAGGGTCTGGAAAAATGTATTGAATTAGTAGATAAAACAAGTTTAGACCAGAAAATAAAGATCTGGATTTTCTAGTTATGTGAGTTCAAGCCAAATAAATTTGTACGGCAGCATGAATTTATCTATCAGTATGGCTGTGTGTCTACCTACCTATGTGTTCATTTATTTACTTAACACTGCATTTAGGGTCCCAAATCCCACAAGGCTAATCCGCCTTTCGCATCAAACTATCTTGCATCTTCCCCCTGCTTCCCTCCCCCGCAACATACACACCAGGTGACTGCTGATGTACCATGTGAAAGATGCTTCTGGAGTTCCCTCCCTATCACTTGTCTAGAGGAGTTGATTCTAACCTATGTTAATAATGCCTGGAGTTTGCCTTTGAGGGTTGCCAAACTGTACTTTAATCCCATGAGCTGTCAGAGAAAGCACCACAGTGTCTGCTGGTGTACCTTCTACCGGGTTACAGGCACTATTAACAGCAATGTAAATAAATAATGTTGCTGGGCCCAATGGCTCAGCCTTTGGAAGGCCAAGGTGAGTGGATTGCCTGAGCCCGCGGGTTTGAGACCCGCCTGGGCAATCTGGCGAGACCTCGTCTGTACAATAAATAAAAAAAATTAGCCGGGCGTGGTAGCACGTGCCTGTAGTTCCAGTTACTTGGAAGTCTGAGGCGGAAGGATCGCCGGACTCCAGTCTGGGCGACAGAGTGAGACTCCAACTCAAAAAAGAATAAATAAATGAATAAATAATCTTTTAGTGTAAGGGAAGAAACACATCATATTCCCAAAGCATACAAACCCCAGAGCAGAACTCCCTGAGTGGCTCCTCATACAACCTTGGGCTAGGAACACAATTTTCTTCCACTCAGTTTTCTCACCTATAAAATGGGAAATAAATGATTTGCCTACTTCACAGAGTTTATGAAAATGGCATGATTAATATAAGTAAATTTCTTAAAATAGTCCCTGGCAATTAATGTTTAGTGAATGATAGCTGTTATTAATTAAAATGAATTGCAGCAAAAACAGAAAAAAAATCTTCTAAAGAGGTCACCTATTCTTTTTTGAGACTTAGATCAAACGGTTTTCTTTTTGTTTTTCCTGTTTTTATTACTCTAGGTATTTTCCCTCACAGCCTCAGTTCACCGGCCTTAGCTCGGTATGAGATGCAGTCCTACAGGGTTAGGGATTCAGAAAGAAGGTATCTGCCTCCCAAGCTTCTGTTCCTTTATCTCTAAAATAGAACAAAAAGCTAAATTTCCTGAAAATAGGCAATATTCCAGTTGCCCATCTTTTGTTACCCGTCCATGCCCCCCCATTTTATCGATAACTCTCATTTATAAGTTCTAAGATGCCAATAATAAGGAAGAAGAAAGGCATTCATAGAAACACATAGGGAGGAAATTGAGTAACATCCTTCTCGGGCTGACCTACAGCTCCTGTTACTGCTTGTTTCTCCCGATGGCCACAGGCCTTCAAAGCAGACTGTCCAGAGCACCAAGGGACTCATCAAAAATGAAGTGCAAGTTGAGTTATGTTAATTGAGAGTGTCTACACCAATAGTCTGAGGGCGTATAAGCAGTTTGTCTTTGTTGCTTCATCATTAGTCATTGTAGCTCTGCCTCAAATTCTTTCACTTTTAAAAGAGCATGATATCAGTTTCACAGCTCAAAGGGATTTGGGGAAATTAATGAGATTACATAACTGTTAAATTAAAGAGAAAAGAGTCAAAGAGCTCAGGAGAAAGGCAGCGAATAAATCTGAGATTTCAGCGAGTGGAGGGTAAGGGGCTTCAAACCCTTCTTATAGATTGTTTTGATGTATTCTTAACAGAAAAAGGAGGATTATATATTTAGGAGGCTTAAGACAATTTTTAAACCCTTCTAAATTCCTCTTACAAAGATATTTTAGAGTTATTTCTCAGTTGCCGAATAAAATACAGTTGAAAACAATTGCATGATACTGTGCTCTTGCCATTTTTGTAAATAAAAGAATCTTACAAGAAATGACAACCAGATATGGAAAAGTATTTCAGATCATTTAGTTTATCTATGACCAGCATGCAAGTCCGAGGCTACATTCTATTTTCTGGTCTCTTATTCAGAATACCTGAGTTTTTTCAGAGATACATATTTTTCAATTCATCCTGATAGACACCTATCTTCCAATATATTTCCCCATTCTGTGTTTTAAATACTACAAGCATTTTCCTTTATTAATCATTTCAATCTTCTTCTGAAGAGTTTCTTTCTGAGGCTAACACCATTCTGATATTTATAGAAAAATGCATATTTACATATTACTTCAGTTTCCAGTGTTTCAGATTACCCTAAGTCTTAGTTTGGGAAATAATGCTATTCAGCATCTGATCAAGTAAGACTAATAATCTCTTTTTTAAAGATCTTAGATTTGAACTTATTCACTTTCCTTGATATCACCACGATGGCTACACTGAAACAAGGTAATTTTTACTTAACATTCAATGAAAACTGTAGAGTTTAAGTGAAAATAATAGAGTTGACCTTGATATCTGATAGGAATGAAGCAAACTTTGGTATATTCCCAAACAACAAATGAGCCCAGGAAGTGTTAACACTTCTATTAAGTAAAGATACTTTCCCATAACTCTAAGAGATCGTTTCACAGACTATTTGATGATATCCACTTTACCTCTTAATAACTTGTGCTGCTTTGGTTCTATTTCAGAAAAGGAGAACTCCACAGCGAAAAAAACAATACCTTGCAAATATTTTCTTCTTCAATGGATAAAACCTAAAGTTTAAAAATGCAGTTTTCTAGAAATTTGTTCAGCATGCAAATAGAAGTCTTGCACATTTTTCAATTTTTCTTTGTAGCAAAGTGCACATTGCATTTTCCATATCAACAATTTTTAAGTGTATAGTTCAGAGATTAAGTATATTCATTCTGTTGTACAATTACCACTACTATCCATCTCCAGAACACTTTTCATATTACAAACTGAAATTCTATGCTCATTAAATAATGTTCAGTATTTACTCCTCACCCTCTGGAAACCACAAATCTGCTGTTTCCATTTAAATGATTTGGGGTACTCTAAGTACCTAAGTCAAATCACACTATGTCTTTTATCTTTTAGTGACTGGCTTATTTCGCTTCACATAATATCCTCAAGATTAATCTATAATGTAGCACGAGTAAAAATTTATTTTCTTTTTAAGACTGAGCAATACTTCACTGAATGCATAGTCCACACTTTGCATACCCATTCATTTGTTGATTGACACATCTGTTGCTTCCTTATTTTAGCTATTGCAGCCAATGCTACCATGAACATGTGTATACAGATATCTCTTTAAGACCCTGCATTCAATATTTTTAGGTGCATGTTATAATTCTATTTTTAGTTTTTTGAGGAACTGCCATAATGTTTTTCACAGCAGTTGCACCATTTTACATTCATACGAATAGTGCACAAGTATTCCGGTTTTTCCACATTTTCATCAACACATGCTATTCTTTCTGTTTGGTTTTGGACTAGTAGCCATCCTATCCCATATGTGAAGTGGTATCTCATCATGGTGTTGACCTGCATTTCCTAATGATTAATGGTGTTGAGCATCTTTTCATGTGCTTATGGGCCATTTGTATCTCCCCGTGTAATGTGGTAACCTCAAATCTGAGAGGGTTTGCACATAAAGTTCTTTACCCATTCCAAAGTAGTCACCTGGAGGTCCAGCAGGGAAAGACATTGGTTTATTAGAACTAACAGGAGGCACCAATGGTGGCTATTCAGTGAAGAAAGAATCCACACCTCAGAACATTACAGCAAATAGTTTTATAATCAAGCAAGTTAATTATTCAAAATGCTATACAGTGTTTACAATTACAGCGAGTAAAGGCACTGCCCACATTGTTATCAGCTCTGCTCAGTCACCTGCATCCCATGACTCTTTACTGGGAATGCATATCCCGCAGAGACCAGTCTTGGCTAGAGGCTGCTTCCTGAAGGAAGGGGCAGACGGAAGTCAGGAAAAGAATCTATGTCCAGACAATTACTTCACACCTTGGGAGAAATGTCTATTCAAAGCCTTTGCCCATTTTTTTTTTTTTTTTTGAGTTGGAGTTTCACTCGGTCACCCAGACTGGAGTGCAGTGGCCGCTCCCGGCCACCGCAGCCTCGCCTGCTGGGCTCTGGCGATCCTTCCGCCTCAGCCTTCCCAGTAGCAGGAATTACAGGCATGCGCTACCATGCCCGGCTGATTTTTTGATTTATTGTAGAGATGAGGTCTCGCTGCCCAGGCGGGTCTCGAACTCGCAGGCTCAGGCAATCCACTCACCTCAGCCTCCCAAAGGCACGGGATTACAGGCTGAGCCACCGAGCCCGGCTCTTTGCCCATTTTTAATGTTGGTTTATTCTTTTTGTTGTTGTTGAGTTTTTAGAGTTCTCTATATATTCTAACTCTTAATCCTTTATCACAGTAGCCCCTAACCTTTTTGGCATCAGGGACCACATTCATGGAAAACAATTTTTTCCTGGGGTCAGAGGTGGGCAGGGATGTGCAGTCAAATCTTACTGCTAATGTTAATCTGTATTTGCAGCTGCTCCCCAGCACCAGCACCACTGCCTCAGCTCCACTTCAGATCATCAGACGTTAAATTCGCATAAGGAATGCTCAACCTAGATCCCTCGCATGCACAGTTCTCAACAGATTTCACAGTCCTCTGAGAATATTATGCCTCCATTGATCTGACAGAAGGCGGAGCTCAGGCAGTGATGGGAGTGATGGGAGTGGCTGTAAATACAGATTAACATTAGTAGTAAGTGTAAATACACTCACGTGCCACTTATCTCCTGCTCTGTGACCCAGAGTTGAAGACCCCTGCTTTATCAGATATGTGATTTGTAAATATTTTTTCCTATTCGATAGATTGACTTTTACCATTGTTGATAGTGTCCAGACTCTTCATCAAAAAACTCCAGTTTAAATTAAGTCTTGTTAAATTTAGTCTTAAACAAAAAAACAGGACTGAGCTTGTGCACCAGGTTCCAACAGACCCGATCAAACCAAATTGAAGTCATTCATGCTAATGCAACATAATCGAACTGAAACTTTAAGGAAGCAGATAAGTCCTAAAACAGACCAGGTTTTTTGTTTGTTTGTTTCTCCTGTAAACAGGAGATTCCAGCACAGGGAGGTACCCTGTGCTCTCTTACCCCCAAATTGCATGAAGTTCTTGTTCTCATGTTATAAAAAGCACTACTCTATTTCCCAGTGGTATTTGAAGACAACTAAGTACATTATGATGGCAATAGAGTGACATCAATGCCTAAAATTTTGAAAGGTTTACCAAAAGGGGGAATTGTTAAAATAAATTTAGCCTAAAGCCACCTCATTACATATTTTAAATTAGGCCTAAAGTTTTCTGCATATGTAGTGAACTTAACCTAACTAGATATATAAACTAGACTGTAACCTACTCTTGAGCCAATTGTGTTTCTGCCAATCACAGGTAGCCAACTATTCAAACCAAGTTCAAATAAGACAAACACTAAGCTACAGCTGTTAACCAAAATGAGGTTAGTCTGAAGCAATAAAGGCTTATTTAGCCATGTTTAAGAATATACCTGGGGGGAAAAAAAGTTGCAGGAGCATCTTTTACCTGTAGTTTTTTCATGGGGCAGGAGGTTCAAAGAACTTCAATAATTGAAAGAGAAAGAGCAAACAGAAGGGAAAAACAAGGAGAGAGGGTGGTCAATGAGGTAGATGGTTAAATTCTTGTGAAGTCCTGATTAGCCTCAGTAAATCTACATTTTACAAGTAAAGAAAGGCAGTAATTTGTTCACTGTCTCACACTCAGTAAATCTACATTTTACATAGGATTAAGTAAACAAGTGAAAAGAGGGAATAAATAAAGTCAGGTAAAGAAATCAGTGTCACTCTCAACTAGCAAGACAGAGTTGGGATTCTGCCACTGTTAGAAGAGATACCCAGAGCATGTATGGGCAGGTTAAATATCATGAACCCCGTGATGTTCTCTCTGAGTGTACAGACTACAGAAAACCACAGCAGGTGCAGAATTCCAGACACCTTGTCTCCCAACCTTCACCAGGCACACACAAAAAGGGAGATTTGTTTAGAAAAGGAGAGCGGTGAGTGATAAGGTGCTTTGAATCGGTTTACACCCTCCCATCAGTGCATGAAGCATCAGTTTTACACAGAAAGAAACCTGGTGGGGACACAGAGGTGGAAGTCAGAGCCCAGGTGGAATGGGGAGCAGTTCCTGTACAGGAAAGGTCTACCTGAAGGGCAAATCTGAATGACACACTCCATGCTGGCACCTGGTAGAGAAACATACTGGTGCTTCTCTTGCAGGGCAGGGCAGAGAGTGGGGATCCAGTTGCCAATTAGAAGAGGCAACCTGAACACGCTTGGACGGTTAACACTCACGACACCCAGCAAGGATCTCCGTGAATACAGGGAGACCAAAAAGAGAGGCACAGAAATCCAGGTACCCATCCTCCCACTGTAAGCTAGACATCTATAGGAGTTGAGTTCATGCTGGGGGCAGGGCAAGCAATTCTGGGATGCACTGGGTCAATTCACCACCTCCTCCCTGCAGCCAACCATCAATCACACGCAGCAGAGGGCTGAGAAACTGGCTTGTCTAGTTTAGCAGCTGAGAGATAATCTGCAGTTACAAGAACCTGCCACAGAGTGGAGCTCCTCCCTCTCGCTGAGTAAACAGAGTTCTGAGACAAATGAGGAAAGAATTAATAAGAAGCAACTCTCAGAATTTCAAAGAGAGAGTACACAAAAAAGCAGCCATCAAAGCACAAATACTAGAACCCCCCAGAATGACCTGCCCCAGTTGACAACCCCAGAAATCAGAGAATGAATGGTACAAATTTATAGGAACCAAGAAACACATGAAGTGAAATACAAAGAAATCATTCAGGGAGTAAAAGCAGAGTTGGCCAACTTCATAAAAAGCCTATTCTGAAATAACGAAAATAAAGGGCCCCATCCTTGAAATCAATATCAAAGTAACAAGTATTGCTCCACCAAGCAGAGGCAAGAATCTCAGACCTTGAAGACCAAAATATGGAATTAACACAGTCTGTTAAAAACAAAGAAAAAAAGAACTCAAAAAAAGGAACAAAGTTTTCAAGAGCTGTGTGACATAGTCAAAAAACCAAACCTATGCCTGATTAGTATCCTCAAAGCAGAAAGGGGAAATGAGAACACCATGGAACAAATGCTCCACGAGGCCATTCAAGAGAACTTCCTCCATCTTGCTAGAGAGATGACCATCCAAGAGCAAGAGATTCCCTGCAAGATATTATATGAGAAGACCATCACCAAGACATGTAGTAATCCACCTTCAAAGAGTAAGCACAAAAGAAAAGTTTTAAAGGCAGTGAGAGAGAGGTCAGACTACCTACCAGGTAAAACCCATCAGAATTGCTCCAGACTTATCTGCAAAAACACGAAAAGCCAGAAGGGGTTGGAGTCCCATTTTTAATGTTCTTAAAGATAAGCAATTCTAACCAAAAATTTCCTACTTAGACAAGCTAAGCTTCATCAGTGATGGAAAATTAAAATCATTCCCAAACATCCAATCTCTAAAAGAATATGCTGCCTCCACACAAACCCTTCAAGAGATAATTTAAAAGGCATTGAGCAAAGAGGAAAAAAAAGAACAACCATGCACCTCACAAAAGTATAGGTAAACATAGAGTTAATAGAGCATACCAAGTACTCACAAAAATGAAAACATTCATATATTTATACATGAGTACGCATATATACATATATATGTATGCATACGTGTGTGTGTGTGTGTGTGTGTGTGTGTGTGTGTATACACACACACAAACACAAAAGGAAACATGCAGCCCCATCGGAACCCTATGACAGGGACAAACTCTCTTATATCAATAATTAACTTAAACATGAATGGACTAAATGTGCCACTGAGGAGATGTAGAGTGTCAAATTTGATTTAAAATAAAAAACAAAAACATAATCCAACAATTTTCTGCCTCCAGGAAACTCATCTCACTGCAAAAGACATACACAGTCTCAAGATTGGAGACTGGAAAATGACCTTCCAGGCAAATGGAAAACAGAAGAAAGCAGGCATAGCTATTCTACTATCTGAAAAAGTAGTCCTCGAGTCATCAAAAATTAAAAAGGACACAGAAAGACACTACAAAATTGATAAAAGGCTCAATCCACCAGCAAGAAATATCCATTCTAAACATATATGCACCCAACACAGGAGCATCAGGTTTTATAAGACAACTACAAAGCAAACTAAAAGAGGATATTGAGTCTCACACAATCATAGTAGGAGTCCTAAATACTCCACTAATAGCTTTAGATATATCATTAAGGCAAAAAAAAAAAACCAACAAGGAAATCCACAGTCTCAACTTGACAATCAATCAAATGGACTTAATAGATATCTACAGAACACTACCCAACAACTACAGAATATACTTTCTACTCATCAGCACATGGAATGTACTCCAAAATCAATCACATTCTCAAACATAAGTCAAGCATAAGCAAATTTGAAAAGATTGAAATAATATCATGTGTCTTCTCAGATCACAGTAAAATAAAAACAATATCACCACCAACAAGATTCCTCCACAAGACATGGACTCTAAACAACTTGCTGTTGAACAACTTCTGGATCAACATGAAAATCAAGACAGAATAAACCGATTCCTAGGAACAAATAAAACAAAGACACATCTATCAGAATCTCTGTGATGCCATGACCAAAATGTTAAGAGGAAAATTCATAGCATTGTATGCACAAATCAAGAAAACAAAAAGATCACAAGTAGACAGCTTAATGTAACACATAAAGGAGATGGAAAGGCAAAATCACCTAAATCGTAACCTCAGCAGAAGAGCCAGATCACCAAGATAAAATCAGTGTTGCAGGATATGGAAGACAAAAATATCATAGAAATGATCATCAAGATCAAAAGCTGGTTCTTTGAAAAGATAAATAAAATTGATGGTCCCCTGGGTTGATTGACTTAAAAAAGAGAAAGAAAGCACAGATAAACACTATTAAAAGTGCAAAACATGAAGTCACAACTGATCCCGAATAAATTCAAAAGATTATCAGAGATTACTATAAAAACATGTATGCAAATAAACTAGAAAACCTAAAGGCAATGGAGCACTTTCTGACATCACACAACCTCCCAAGGTTGAAACAAGAAGACATTGAAACTCCAAACAGACCAATAACAACCCAAGAAGTTGATTCAGTCATAAGAAATCTACCTACTAAAAAAAGTCCCAGAACCAATGGCTTCCCAGATGAATTCTATGAGACATACAAAGAGGAGATGATACCAATCTTATTGAAAGTATTCCAGGCAACCAAGAAAGATGAAATGCTCCCCAACTCATTTTATGAAGCCAACATCATACTGATATCCAAACTTGGTAAAGATCCAACAAGAAAAGAGAATTATAGACCTGTCCCTTCGATGGTCATAGATGCAAAAATTCCAAATGAGATTCTAGCAAATGAGATCCAACAACACATCTCAAGGATCATCCACCATGACCACATCATTGCTGTGATGAAGGACTGGTTCAACATTCGCAAGACCATAAATGTAATTCAACACATCAACAGATGTAAAACCAAGAACCGCTGATTATATCATTATACGCAGAAAACAGATTTGACAAAATCCAGCATCCCTTTTTGATGAATACTCTTGAGCATCTAAGCATGGAAGTAACATTCCTTAAAACAGTAAGAATCATCTATGATAAACCCACAGCCAACATTTTGCTCAATGGGCAGAAATTGGAAGCATTCACACTTAGAATGGGAATAAAACAAGGATGCCCACTCTCAACCCCAATGTTCAACATAGTATTGAAAGTCCTAGACAGAGCAATAAGACAAGTGAAGGAAATCAGAGGTATCAAAATACGAAAAGAAGAGGTCAAGCTATTCCTCTTTGCAAACAACATAATTCTGTATCTTGAAAACCCTGGGGACTTGTCAAATACCTCCTTGCACTAATAATTGGCCTCAGTAAATCCTTGGGATACAAAATTAATGTGCAAAAGACAATGAGATTTCTATATACCAGCAACAAGTCAAATAAAAAGCACAATCCCATTCCCAATAGTCACACAAAAAATGATATACCTTGGCATCAACCTAACCTGAGAAGCAAAAAATCTTTACAATGAAAACTACAAAATACTGCTCAAAGAAATAAAGGATGCTGCCAACAAATGGCATTTCGTGTTCATGAATTGGAAGAAGCAATATTGTCAAGATGTTCATTCTACCCGAGGCAATCTACAAATTCAATGCATTACCAATCAAATTACCAACATCATTTTTCTCAGACCTGAAAATGACAATACAGAAATTCACATGGAAACAAAAAAAGAGCACAAATAACCAAAACAATCTTCAGCAAAAGGAACAAAGTGGATAGTATCACACTTCCAGACTTTAAACTTTACTACAATGCTACAGTAACTAAAGCAGCCAGGTACAAAAATAGACACATAGACCAATGGAATAGGACAGAGATTCTAGAAGCATGAACTCAATCTCTAAACCAACTCATCATTGACAAAGCCATTAGTAACATCCAGTGGGGAAAGGAGACCATATTTAGCAAATGGTACATGAAAAATTGGCTGGTCACATGCAGAAGAATGAAACTCAACCTCTACTTATCACTATACACACAAATTAAATAAATCAAAGACCTAAACATAACACTTCAAACTATAAGTATCCTAGAAGAAAATGTAGGAAATACTCTTATGCACATCATATTAGAAAACCAATTCTTGACAAAATCCCCAAAAGCAAATGTCATAAAAGCTAAGATAGACATGTGAGACCTCAAAAAACTGAAAAGCTTTTGCAGAGCAAAAGAAATCATCAAGAGAATGAGGGAACAACCCACAGAATGGGGGAAAATAGTGCTAATTATGTACCCGGCAAAGGCCTAATATCTAGGATCTATAAGGAACTCAAAGGAGCTGGGAGAAAAAAAAAACAACCTATAAAAAGTGGGCAAAATAGCAAAAGACGTGTACAAATACTTTTTAAAGTAAGATATACAAGTAGCCAACAGATATATGAAAAAAATGCTCACTCTCACTAAATATCAGAGATATGCAAATCAATACTACAATGAGATACCACCTAATCCCACTAGGAATGGTCACCATTAATAAATCAAACAACAGCAGATGCTGTACAGGTACAGAGAAAAGGGAATGCTTCTAAACTGTTGGTGGGAGTACAAGCTAGTTCAACCCCTATGGAAAGCAGTGTGGCAATTCCTAAAAGAACAAGAAATTGACCTTCCATAGATCCAGCAAGACATCTCTTGGAATATACCCAGAAGACCATAAATTGTTTTACCATAAAGACATCTGCACATGCATGTTTATAGCTCACTATTCACAATAGAAAAACATAGAATCAACCCTACTGTCCCTTGTAAGTGGACTAGATAAAGAAAATATGGTACATATACATGATGGAGGATTACACAGTCATAAAGAAAAACAGAATCATGGGCTTCAAAGTAAATTGCATGGATTTGGAGACCATCCTACTTAGTGATTTATCACAGAAACAAAGAACTGAATACCTAATGTTTTCACTCATAAGTGGGACCAGGGTAATAATCACATTAGTACAAGGAAGGGATTTGTAGTTGCTGGACATTACCAAGGGAGGGAGGAATGGAGGGGTGGCATGTAACAACATGAAGGGTACCTGGTCCTACAGGGAAGTGAGGACCAGTGGAGAGGCCCAAACTTCACCAGCATGCAGCCTACTTGTGTAGCTAATGCTGACTTTTACCCCACATCTCTATAAAAAAATAAAATTAAAATTAAAATTAAAATTAAAAAAATAAAAAGAGTAATCCACTGGGCTTCTTGCCTACCAAAAGATTTTTAAAAAGTGAGGTTACTACCCAGGTTTGTGAAATTGCAGGTATCTGTTTGGGTCAAAAGGAAGGCAGTATTGGTGAATCAGTTCCCAAGCTTGACTCTCCCTTGGCATAGTGAATTTGGGGTCCCTGTCATGAGTAGCTGCATACTGTTGGTCTTATTACCTCTCTCAGTGCTGTCACTAGTTTACAATCAGGAGGCCCGCCTTAACTGACATGTATACACACTTGGAAAGGATACCCCCGTTCCACATCCCAGACAATGTCACCCTTGTCCAAAATTTCACCACTGGAAATGACATTGCCTCAGATGACATTGCCTTAACCCAAGACTCTATCTTTAGAGACAACTTCTTCCTCTGTGTTGAAAGTGATTTCACCCCATACACTGATATCTTCACCCTAGTAATGGCCATGGAGTCCCTCCTCCTAAGGCACAAGTTGAACATAAGACATGTTTTGTTGTTGTTTCCTGAGCTCATTGCATGCTTAACCTATCCCTGGTAAACTCTTTGCTCTCTGCTAAAACATACCTCCCTACACTTTCATGCCTAAGGGAAATCTCATAAAATTTACTAAAATTAATGGAGATGATTCCTTTCCCTAGGAGACGCCTACTTCATACCAGTCAATTTCTAGAACCCCTAGGGAGAGGATCACCTACTCCCTGGTGCCTTTTCCTGCTACTCTGGCCACCACAATAGCTCCCCTTGAGTCTCCATCCATGACTGCCTCAACCATTCTTTCTTCTTAATTAAACAAACCATATTCTCATGACTGCTAACTATGATCATATTCAAAGTTGGAGTTGGGAGTTGGAGATCATCACACTTAGTGATCTATCACAGAAACAAAGAGCTGGATACTGCATTTTCTCACTCATATGTGAATCCTGAACATTAGTCACATTAGCAAAAGGGAGGATCAGCAGTCACTGGACACTGTCAGGGGTGTAAGGAGAGGGGACAGAAAACAACACAAAAGGTACAGAGGTCTAAACCAGGGGAAGTGAGGACCAGTTGGAAGCCCAAACTTTACCTGCACAAAACCTACTTGTGTAGCTAATCCTGACCTCCACCCCACGACTCTAGAATAAAATAACATAATAAAACAAAATAAAAATTACAAGCATTAAATTTTGACTTAAAGTTTCCCTCATGATCTGCTACCTACTGATCTGTGTTTGTTTCATGATATTTTCTCACAATCACAAAGGAACTGTAGAAGTGGTCTACATTTCTACAGAATAGAAATGGCTGCTAGGTTTTTCCCAAGTCCATTCCGCCTCTTTTCTAGAATAATAGAGTTTAGCTGGACACAGGGCCACTCTGCTAGAGATTGTGCATTCAAACCACTGTAGCAAAGCATCACCATATAACTGTTATTACCAACAGAAGATGAGTGGAAATTATGTATAAAACTTCCGTAACATTTCCTCAAAAGAAAGTTGCTATTATCTTCATCTCTCTTTTTTCCCATGGATAAGAAGTTTGACAAAGAACTGAGTTCAGGTTAAACAGGCAAATGAGGACAACACCCTGGAAATAATAAGATGAAAGAGCCTGGATCTTGAAATAAATTTCTGGAATCAAAGCTGCTTTCTTGTCTTAAATCACCACTAAACTCTAGACTATTACATACCAGATAAATACATTTTATCTTTCTCAGCCACTGTATTCTGTAATCTTTTGTAACACTAGCTTGGCCTGCAACTTAACCAATACAGCATCTCATATGTATAAGCATTTCCAATGTATAAACTATATTACGAAGAAACTGCAAATATAGTTGCAAAGAATAGAAAAAAATCAATGACTATTTCTATGTCTTGATTATATGAATTTTGAATAAGTCTGAACCAATTCCAGTTAGATGATAGACTGACAGTCTCTCATTTCTAGGCCCTTGCACATGTTATCTTCTCTATGGAAACACACTGCCAACCTTCTTTTCCACTAAGAGAACTGACAATCTTTCAGGTTTTAACATAAATTACTCATCATATAGGAAGGAATTTTCAGCTAAATTCCATACCATGTCCAAATTTGATTTATTTATGCTATTGTTTATTGTGTGTATGGATCTTGTTGCCTTATAATTATTTGGTTAGTTGCCTGTATTCACCACCAGATTGTGTATCTCATGATGATAGGGACAACATTTGTCATGTGTGATATTTTATATCCAAATCTTAGTTTAATGAGTGGTATGTAGTAGGCTCTCAAATAATATTTGTTGAATCATAATTATATAGTTCCATTAATTATACAAAATGAATCCTTTATTTTAAACTCCACCTATTCAAAAATTGAATAAGGTCCATTTAAACAAGAATTACACAAGAGTATGTCAGAGTCCAAGAAAATGTACTAAAGACCCCTTCCCAATCATAACTCCTCCTCCTTTCCAAACATAAGCACTATCTTGAGTTCTAACAACATAAGATACTTTTGCTTATTTTTGAATTTTGGTAAGTGGGTAAGTGGAATCATTTGGTATGAGATTAAAAGTTATCCAAAGAAAGAAGGAAGAGAGGAAACAAGGGAAGGAGAGGGAATAGGAGGGGATAAAAGGGGAGGAAGGGAGGAAGGAAGGAAAAAGTACAAGGAAGGAAAGAAAGAAGAAAGGAAAATAAGACATCAAAAAATGATAACTAAGTGCTGTAAAATCTTGATAATCATAGATGGGAGAGCATGTAAAAGGAAATAATTAACTTTTAAAAAGATAAGTTTATTGTCCATTTGCATTTGATATTTACACTTTAAATTAAATATTTATAGACTTATTATTCACTTTTAAAGAATTCGAATACTGCCTGATATTAAGCAAAACAAACAAAACAAAAATCTGGTCTTCGAATGGTTTTTAATCATGATCGTAACAGATTAAATTAACAAGACTTGAAAATCAAGACTTGCCAATGTTATTTTTTACAAACTATTTTAGTTAAGTAAATTTTCTCAAAAGATTATTCTCTACCATTTTAAAACTAATATTTGAAGTTCATAAATTTTATCAACTTTAATAGTTGTAATTTGTATTCAACTTGTATTTAGCACTATAAACTGTTTTTCCTTCTCCAACTCAGCTAACTTATCAATTTAAGTGAGTAACTTATACAAAATGCTTCCCTCCACTGCAATCTCCTTGGAAGAGCATTTCTCTGTCAGTTGTTTTACTTCTAATGTTAAGCCTCTTTAGGGTCTACACAGGCCTTATTTTTATTAAGATGTTATATACTATTCCAGTATCACAAAGGATTATAATTGACATTATTTAAATGCTATCATCTTCCTTTAAACATAAAAGATATTTATTTTTCTTGAAACAAGAAGAATACAAACAGGTATTAAAGAAACGGAGTATGTTTCTAAATAGCTCTCTCTTGCCTTAACCAGTCTGATCAACTCAGTAGGCAATATTCAATTACCTTTTGTATACCTATTACTCAAAAATGGCCTTTTGTACTCTGAACTCTGATATTTTCTTGTCACTGGTATTTGGCTTTAAAAGAATATGAAGAGATTTATAAATACTTATTTTTTAATAAATAATTGATTGGAGATATATTTTATATTATTCTATTTTCTCCTTATATCTGTCCGCCTACAGACACATATGTAAAATATATACAGTCACATAAAACATGTGTGAAACTATGTTTCTTAAATTCATGACATTTTTCATTAAATGATATGAAAAATAGAATAGAAAAACAAACCTGCATTATCAGAAGTAACTATTTTAATAATATTTAATTTCCAGAACTTGCTTCTGAACATACTGACTTGGTATACCTTGCAACAATCTTTAGCTGTTTATAGATTTTAAAGAGAGGAATAACTCTGAAATCCAGATATTAACATATTAATGTTAGTAAAGTAATAACATTTAACTTCAATATTGGGAACTTTAATCTCAAAGTAACATAAGCAAGAAACTGACTTCACCAAAAATAAAAATTCTTGAAAAACTACATTAATATTATATTAAAGAAAGTCTGCAAAATGATAGCTGTATTGCCAGAATGGAAGGTCTACTGAGACACTATTTAGTAAGTCCTTGACTTTTAATAATCCCCATCCCACCCAACATATGAAAATACATTAGACATATAACTCATTTTTAAAAATTTTTACAGAGAAAATTTATAGACCTCCACTTATTATTCTATAATGTGAGGAAATAGAAATAGTATAGTTGCCATTATCTGCTTAAGAGGAATCAAATCATTCCCTAGCCTTCTCTTCTCCAGACTAAATCACCCCAATTTCCTTCTTCCTTTTTTTATTAGTTGAATTTTAATCACCTTTTTGGAGTTCAGCTGCAAAGCTATAAAATGTAGCCTCTGAGAAAATTAGAGTAGAAAGATAAGAAGTTAATCTAAACTGTATGTGGATGAAATCCAAACTATAGCAAGCTTTTCATGGTCCTTATCCATTGTAAAATTCAAGACATAATAAAAAGATCACCACATTACTTTTAAACTTATACATTACTATTTTATTGTATCTAACTCACATGCTAGTTTTCTTAACTGGGATGTATCCACTATAGTATTTTGCTCTCTATTTTTTGATTGTCCAGTTTTTGTGTTATATTTGTGCATTATTAGGTATGCCCAGAATTGCATTTGTTTGGTATCTTTTTTCTTCTCAATTTTATAAGCTCCATATTTATTCAAATTTTCTATCTGTCCCATTTCCCATTCACATGCATCATGATTAGTTTAGTTTGATCAGGCCATTAGCTGTATTGTGTGAGCTTATTCTGTCCATGGGTAAAATGTCCTATGTTTTAGTTATCAATTCAGTCATCTTTTCCAAATGACCAACTTTAACCACATATGCCAGTAGATTAAAGGGCGGACCCATCACTCAGACCAGTCAGAATAAAGAACTCAATAATGTTGATTGATAATGTTGAGCTGATAATGTTGAAAATTGGTGTCAAATTAACTTCCCAGTTGTTAAATCCTGCAGTGGATTATAACAATAATAATAAGTTAATAAAAAACAGGAGAGGCTGAGATTAAAGAAGATTTGTATTCTTTGTAAAATGGCCTAATTACAACTGCCTTTCTTGACAGTGTCATCCTTCTAAACAATACATGCATGACTGTCTTCATTCCTTTCTCCATTCGTGACTTAGGCCTGAACTTTTCATTTTAGTCGTCATTGTTAGAGAATCAAATATATTACAGTAGCATGACCACATTGTGATAACCTTATTAACTTAATAATGTAGATGTGGATAAAGAAAATTTCATCATCCACTGGCCTCAATATTCTTTTTCATTACTAGCATATGTACCAGATAATCTACATGTCTTAAGCTTCAAAGAAGCATAGATGCTAAGTTTGAAAATGTTTGAGACCATCTAATCCAATTCCCAGTCTGATATTTAAATTTCTTCAATTCACTATCTTTGGAAGCAGCCTATTCTATTTTCGGATTTTCAATGTTTTTGCGTAATTGAGACAGTCTATCAGCTGCATGGGCAGCTGAACACATGGGCCCTAGTTCTGCCCTTGAGGCATTGTAAAGAAAGTATCCTGGTTTTCCAAAGAACAGCTCTTCTCGTATTTGAAAACAGCTCCTGTTTCGGCCTTAGGTCTCCTCTTTTTCCAGTACAGTTTTTTTTAGAAGGTATTATATAATTCAAAGTCTGCTCAACTTTCTGAAAGACCCCCTCTACAAGTTTTAATCTGTCAGATTTCCATCTAATGTTGAAACACTGAACTGGACACAACATTCCAAATATTGCTGATCAGTGTGTAATTGAGCAAGACTCCTTTTAATTTAAATATTTCACTTATTTTAATCTATACAACAAGGGTATTGGCTTGTATGGCAATTACAACATTCAGCTATTCAAATTATTACTCAACAAAACTCTGTTGAGTTATAACCATGAGAAGGACCCAAATCTCAATCTTACATTCTATTAAAGTCCATAAGAATACTGTGGTCTTAAAAAGACATGATATAGCCAGGCGTGGTGGCTCAAGTCTGTAATTCCAGCATTTTGGGAGGCCAATGCGAGAGGATTGCCTGAGCCCACAGGTTTGAGACAAGCCTGGGCAACTTGGTGAGATCTTACTTTTTGATTTAAAAAAGTAAGTCGGGCGTGGTAGCATGCACCTGCAGTTCCAGTTACTTGGAAGACTGAGGTGGAAGGATCGCCTGAGCCCAGCAGGTCAAGGCTGAAGTGGCCTTGAGCATGCCACTGCACTCCAGCCTGGGCCACAAGATTGAGACTTTGACTCAAAAAAAAAAAAGACACGATATAAAGAAAAAAAATCAGGTTTGTATTACTAACAGCATATTAGAATTTGATAGATGATGCTTATATTTTAACAGACAAATGCAAAATCCAATCCAGTAACTGACTGGATTGGAAGCTGTCTGAAGGGAACAAAAAAGTAAAATAGATAAGTTGTATTACTGGAACCTGAAAGCCCCAGACTAAATTAACTTCATACCATTATGGAATCACTGATATAAAAGTTTCAGTTGAGCTCTGTGTACATATTCATTATGACAACAAGAACCCAGCCAGGGAAATGACCAAAATTTAGGATCTTTCTTCCTGTCCACCATGCTTAGAAGGTAACTCTCTAATGATGTTTCTTTGGTAAGTGTTTAGATGAATAGCTCTGAACGTCTACAGCTCTAAATGTCACGGATGGTCAAAAGTAATTTCAATTAACTGAGAATCAAAACTATAGCATTAATATTGTATACATTTTAAAAACTGTACCTGTTTGATATTGTATTTATTTGGAAAAAAAAAATGGTCCTGTAGAGTGGTGGCCTTGTTGTTTTAACCTATGTATAATTGGGTAATAATTTATACCTGTTATGTTAAAAACATATGTTATAAGTTTATATCTAGAATTAGAACAACTAGGAGAACCTTAGTTTCACTATATTTAAATGTTAGTTGATTAGCTTTATAGGAATTATTTAGATTCTTGGGAAAATATCAAACAAGATAAGAGATAAATTGAATACATTTAATTTACAGATCCAAAATGGCATTATTAAAAAGCCACAGCATTCATAATTAAAAGTGTCACAATGTAGAAATATAAAAAATTCATAAGCAAGACATATAAATAGAATAATAATATCTTAGATCTTAAAAGCCTAATGGAAAATCAAGTTTACAAATCTCAATTTTTAAATTGTACATTATTTTCAAAAAACTATAATAAAATTTTGAATCTTTTTTTTTTTTTTTGAATTGGGCTCTCACTCTTGTCGCCCAGGCTGGAATGCAGTGGTACATTCACGGCCACCACAGTCTCAATTTGCTGGGTTCAAGTGATCTTTCTGCCTCACCCTTCCTAGTAGCTGGAACTACAGACGCACAACACCACGCCCAGCTAATTTTTGTGATTTATTGTAGAGACGGAGTCTCGCCAAGTTGCCAAGGCTGATCTCAAATCCCTGGTCTTAGGCAATTTCTCACCTCAGCCTTCCAAAGTACTAGTATTATAGGTTGAGCCACTGCGCCCGGCCCTGAATAGTATGTTTTACATACAATTTCTGCCTTGAAGATATCAAAGTAAATCACATTAACAGTTTTCAGTATTTACGGAGAGTTCACTGTATACAAGGCAATATGTACAATATATAATTTATGTGTATATTCAAAATAGTTGTATACTTTTTGTGGCCAATTTAGCTGCTCTGCCCTAATAGGCTAATAAATCTTTTTTTCACATGTGTTAGGCATTTATAATTAATGATCTACACCACCCAAATGTAAATATATGCATATGACACTTTCTCATTTAAATTGAATCCAATTTCACTCTCTAACACACACACACACACACACACACACACACACACACACACACACACAAAACCACACACACACACACACCACACACACACACACACACACACACACACACAAAATGAGGTACAGTCAGCTTTACGGATGAGTTTTACCAAAACTTCAATGAACATTTAACAACTATGCTATGCACATTATTCCAGAGAATAGAATAAAAGAAATTTTTTCCTGAATTACTTTCCTGAGGCTAGGTTTGCCCATGTGACACAGTCGTGAGCAGGTGAGAATTTTCAGCTGGTCGCAGCCTGGACAGAATCAACAGAATCAAATTTCTGTAGGTAAAGAAGGGATAATGGACACTGAATAGCAAGCAGTTATCAGTGTCTGGGGGGAAAAATGAATGGATTGTGAGGGAAGAAAGGAAAGATATTAAAAGTTCGATTTAAGACACGTGAATTTGAAGTCACGTGTGGGACATCCAAAAAGACATGTCAAGTGGTAGTTAGATATATGATTTATACATGGATATACAAGTTTGCCATACTGGGAAGACATCTGCTGAGAATCATTTGTGTAAACATGCTATGTAAAGCCTTGGGAATGGATGAAATCAGCTAAGGAATAAGTGAAGATAGAAAATCTATTGTGGAAAAATATAACCCTGGAGATTTGAAGGACAAGAAGGGGAAAATAATCTAGAAAGAAACTGATAAGAAGCACACAATAAGAAGGAAAGCCAGAAGTGAGCAGTGCCTTGGAAACACAGTGAGGAACTTGCTCCAGGAAGAAGGGAGTAATCAAATGCCAACGGGAGGTTACATTACGTGAGGACTCGTAACTGATTCTTCCATCTGGCGACATGAAGTTCATTGTTAAACATCAACCAAGAAATGTATAAAGGAAAGTTTAATCTGAGTAGAATTTTTTTTTAAATAAAAAAGACACTAAGGATATGGAAAAGAATAATATAGACGTTTTTCAAGAGGTTTTGTCAGAAAGAAGAACAGAGAAATGAGGTGGTAGCCGAAGTAGGGCAGAATTGAAGCTGCTCCTTTGAATTTGCAATTCAATGTGATATTAACCTCAGGACTTGGTAAAAAGGGGACTCCACCCCAGTCTTTAGATTTACAGCCTAATGCTTTCTCAGCCATTTTACCTCTACTTATGTTCATTAACCGTTGATTATTCTCAACCAACCATAAAGACATTGGAAATTTATATTTATTATTTGGTGCCTGAGCTGGGATAGTAGGGACTGCCCTCCGTCTTCTCATCCGAGCAGAACTCGGACTTAAAAGAAGGACTACTTGGAAGGCTGAGGCAGAAGGATTGCCTAAGCCCAGCAGGTCCAGGCAGTGGTGACCGTGAGATGCCACTGCACTCTAGCCTGGGCAACAAGAGTGAGACTCCTACTAAAAAAAAAAAAAAAGAAGGGATGTTTCCCTAAGACTGAAAATATTGCATGATGTTTACATGCTGATGGAAATGATTCATTAGGCAGGAAAATAAACTGATGATGACAGAGAGAAAAAAGTTGGTAAAGAACGGATAATGGAAACTAGGTAGCAGACAGTTATCAGTGTCTGGGAGCAAAGATCTTTATTAGAAAGCAGGGCATGAGATAAAATATGCAAGTGAAAAAACAGAGTATTTGGTCATAACTCCTATTAGTCTGGACATTTGTAGTAGAAGAAAAAGGAGCGATGATTGCTTCTAACATGAAATAGAAGTTGGAGACAGGAAACATTGCAAAAGAGTTGACTTAACAAAGCACAACACTGAGTTAACTAAGGAAATATAGTTAAGATTGTCAAGGTGTTGCCACATGCTCACCAGAGGTTTATAGCCATACCTTTAATGCAAACCCAGTCCACATTGCTTGTGTTTTCTCCAAACACTTTCCGCATATGCAGAACTGGTGCTTGTTCATTAAACCAAGGTTGAGATGTTTACCAGGCCAGTACAATGAAGGGAAACAGAGGAAGTTCAAAGTTACACTTAAAATAGTGACGAAGATCACTATGTTTTAAGTAATATATTTATTTATTTTTCACTTTTTTTTAGAGATAGAAGTCTTAAACTCCTGGCCTCAAGCAATTCTCTTATCTTGGCCTCTCACAGTGCTGAGATTACAGGTGTGAGCCACCATGCCCAGTCCCAGATCTCTATATTTTGACATGCAAACCCTTGCTATATCAAGGTGATGCAAAGTTATTTATCAAACAGTATATATAATTTGATCCTCTTTGTTTCTATCTACATGTAAGTGAGTAGCTGTGAATACATGTGTGTATGAAGAAAAAAGTTAAAGAACATGCACCGAAGTTTTACTCATTATTTTCTTTGTTTATTTTAGAATGTTTCTTTACAGCTGGTCTAATAATTTGTTACATAATTCCCAGAGATGTCAAAGGAAGTATCCACTGTTATAATACCACAGCATTGATCTGAGAAATGGACTCAGGTCAGACTGAATTAGCCTGCGCTACAACTTTGTGTCAAATATATTATGTATTGCATTCTTCAATCACATAGTGCATTGATAAATTCCAAAGTTTATGAGGTACTCATAGCCTAGGTCAAGTGTTGCCAACACCTACTCAATAAGACCATACACAGGAATGCTCCAACTCATGAATTCAAGATGTCTATAGAAAAGGCTGAACCCAGAAGTAAAAAGTGTTGCTTCCAGAAAATGTCATATGACTCTTATTCACTCATTCAGGTTGTCATCTGTAACTGTATATTCCCTAATGAGGTCTTTTTTTTTAAAGACAGAGATCTTGCAACTTTTTCTGTACTAGATAATTATGCTAAGTTCTCAGCTACATGTCCTGACTATATATAATTCTGTATACGTTAGATGAGAAAAACATGATTGAATTAGTAATTTTCCTATGCCTAGTTTCTCAATTAGCCAATAATGATCTGATATCCATCAACACAATGTTTATGCATATGTGGTTTAAAATATGAAGTATCTGTTTCTCCCTCGCACATATACCATACTCACAGTCTCACCTCCTATTATTTTTTTCATATAATCTTTACTTTTATAATCAGAAATTAAGCCATATCCATGTTGAAAATTAAAGGCCAGGCATGGTGGCTCACGCTTGTAATTCCAGCACTTTAGAAGGCTGAGGCAGGAGGATTGCTTGAGCCCTGGAGCTTAAGATCAGCCTAGACAAAATAGTGAGACCTTGTCTCTACAAAAAAAATCAAAAAATTAGCCAGTCATGATGCTGTGTACCTATGGTCCCAAACACTTGGAAGGCTGAGGCAAGAGGATAGCTTGAGCCTAGGTGATCAAGACCGCAGTGAACCAGGTTTGTACCACTGCACTCCAGCCTGGGCAACAGAGCAAGATCCTGTCTCAAAAATTAATTAATTAAATAAATAAAAACATAAAAATGATTTCTGTTTCTAATTCATTCAGAGTGATAGAAATTCTAAGGTTTTCTCTGATTATCCTAATTTTACTCATCATTTACAGTCCAGATCAAGGACAACCTTATCCAACTTATCTCCTACTCATTATGTCTTCACTAACATTTTGGGCCTTTGACTTCCTACCTTATTTCCAGCAAAGCTATCACTATCATCTAACCAAAATTAGAATGCAAAATGGTCCTTAAAGCAATTCCCTATGTACTGTGTGGTAAGTAATAATAATATGACAATAATGACATAGATGCCATTAGTTGTTTATTTAAACATTTTTCTATATTTGATCTTAATTTCAAGTGAAATTTAAGCTCCAATATGACAAATATTCCATGTACTTTTAATAGATTATCACATTTTTGACAAAGTTTTATTTCTCTATGCCAAACCCAACGTGGTAACTTTGTCTAAGTCAATTCATACACGAATCATTTTTTTTAAGAAATTGATGACTGATTATGTATATGTGCCATATAAACAGAATTATATGTGTATGCAAAAGCAATATAGTAGCTTTATATATACATGCACATAATTGCATATTTCAAGAAAAATGCATGAATTGTACAAAATAGAGTTTCAAGAATCATATTTGACTAAAGGTATAATTATTTTCACTTTATTTCTTGACACTTAGTTATACTGGAAACTTAGCAATAAATTCATGAAATTGATGGTCTAAATTTAGTCTGTCATGAATAATGTAAGTCTAGAATGTACTTCATCTTTATTTTCTGTGCAATGCCTTATATGTTCATATGCACTTGGTTAACTTTAAATGACATTGCTCAGGCAATTAAGGCAATTGCATTGCCCTAGTGTTATTAAATGAGTTTCCTCATACCAGATAAAGAAGTTACCCAACTCCTTGTTAACTCTCATTACAAGTTTGCATAATTTTTGCTGGGTTCACAAAGGTCTTGACAGGATGGCTAATTGGATCCTACCAAACAGTTAAACACAGTGACAATTTCTTAAATTGCAGAATTTAGACTTAGAAAGGTCATCTCGTTTAACCTTCCACACAATGATAAATCTTTTCTTCAGCATCCAAACATTTAAACATGGACCTTTTTAGCTTGAACTTATTTTTCTTTAATTCATAAATTATGTCTGATTCCTCAATCTTTTCATTGCATATATAAAACTGAAAAAATGTACTGGAAGCATATAAAAATAGCTTCTTTAACTCTGTGGTGATGGAATTAGGATGATTTCTTCAAAGATGTATTTATCCATTGAAGATAAAATGTTAAGAAAGGCTGTTCTCTTTAGTATTTTCTTAATTTAGACAAAAATAATTTATTTAAAAAAATAAAAAGGACTGTGTCTGATTTCTTTCATTGGTGAGTCAGTCTTCTCAGACTACCATAGCAAAATGACATAGACTGGGTAATTTAAACAAGAGAAATTTATCTTCCCACAGTTCTGTAGGCTGAAGGTCTGAGATCAGGATGCCAACAGTGTCAGGTTCTCTTGAGGGATTTCTTCCCAGTTTGCAGATGGCCTCATTCTTGATGTATCCTTACACGGCATAGACAAAGAGTGAGAGAAAGCTGTAGCGGTCTCTTCTTACCTAATTCCACCATGACAGCGCCACCCTCAGGGCCTCATCTGAGTCTAACTACCTTTCCAAGGTCCCAGCTCCTGATACCATTATACTGGGGTCTCCGGATCAACATATGACTTTGGAGTGACACAATTCTGTTCATAGCAATCTCTTCAAGTAATGTCTATTTTAGTTTTATGAAAATCTAAAGACTCAGAGAAAACATTCCCTCAAGAGTCCACGACTTGGAAAACTATTCAACAAGATGGCCAGACCCAGATGAAGAGTGTGCGATGTTAAAATACTGAAATGGTGATGGCAACAACTGGGTACAACTATTAAGCCAATTCATCTTGGAAATCAAAATCTATTAAACTATTTGTTGTTTTTATAATCAAGAATCTTCCTCCAATACTTACAAGAAATTTTTTGTAAAGTCAGTTTACTCTAAAAACAAATGTTTTCTTTTTTAAAAAAAAATTGTGTGCTTTTATTTCTAAAAATTGTTATTCATTCTAATCCTATTCACAGATTAAGCCTTCTGGTAAATAACAAGTAAAAAAGACATTGACTGTTTTATGAGCTCAAGTTATCTAATTTTTTCTCTGATATCATAGGTATCTTTGCAGGTATAGTTTCTCTGGTCATGTCTTTTCCAGGACAAATTTAGTAATATCACAATATACAAAGCCAGCACAAAACAGATGTGTTTCCAAAAAACTGCAATGAATAATCCAAAAAAAATTAAGAAAGTATTTCCATTTATAGTAGCATGGAAAAGAATAAAATATTTAGAAATAAATTAAACAAGGAGGCAAAAGACTTATATACTGACAACCATAAAACATTGCTGAAATAAACCATAAAAGATATAAGTGGAAAATAGTCCATGACCTTATATTAGAGGATATAATATTGTTAAAATGACAATATTACCCAAAGCAATCTGTAGACTCCATACAATCCCTATCAAAATCTCAATGTCTTGATGGACCCTTAGCCAAAATGACCTAGAAAAAGAGAGAAAAATCCAAATAAACACAATCAAAAATGCAAAAGATCAAATCACAACTGACCCTGAAGAAATACAAAAAATCATCAGAGATTACTATGCACACCTGTATGGAAACAAACTTGATAACCTAAATGAAGTGGAGGAGGTTCTGACATCAGACAACCTCCCAAGGTTGAAAAGAGAAGATGCTGAGACACTAAATAGACCAATAACAACCCAGGAAATTGACTCCAGCATAAGAAAACTACCTACAAAAAAAAAAGCTCTGGATTGGAGGACTTTCCAGCAGAAATCAACAAAATTTACAAGGAGGAGCTGATACAAATCCTATTGAAAGTATTCCAAGCAATAGAGAAAGATGGAATTCAGCCCAAATCATTTTATGAAGCTAACATCACACTAATACCCAAATCGGGTAAAGATCCAACAAAAATAGAGAACTACAGGCCAATATCCCTAATGAACATAGATGCAAAAATTCTCAACAAGATTCTAGCAAATCAGATCCAACAAAACATCTCAAAAACCATCCATCATGACCAAGTAGGCTTCATCCTCAGGATACAGAGCTGGTTCAACATCTACAAGACCATGGATATAACTAAATATATCAAGAGATGTAAAAACGAGAACCACAAGATTATCTCATTAGATGCAGAAAAAGCTTTTGATAAAATCCAGCATCCCTTCTTGATAAAAACCTTCAAGCATCTAGGCACAGAAGGAACATACCTCAAAATAGTAAGTGCCATCTATGATCAACCCACAACCAGCATATTGCCAAACAGACAGAAACTAGAAACATTTCCCCCGAAAACCAGAGCAGGACAAGGCTACCCACTCTTACCCCTCTGGTTCAATATTGTGCTGGAAGTCCTAGCTAGAGCAGTTAGATAAGAGAAGGAATCAGCGTTATCCAAAGAGGAAAAGAGGAATTTAAGTTATCCCTCTTTGCTGACGATATGATCCTATACCTCGAAAATCCAAGAGAATCTATCAAAAACCTACTTTCACTGATAAAGGACTCTGGCAAAGTCTTGGGGTACAAAATAAATGTGCAATTTTTTTTTTCTTTTGAGTTGGAGTCTCACTCTTTTGCCCAGACTGGAGTGCAGTGGCCGCTCCCAGCCACCGCAGCCTCGACCTGCTGGGCTCTGGCGATCCTTCCGGCTCAGCCTTGCGAGTAGCCAGAATTACAGCATGTGCTACCACACCCGGCTGATTTTTTGATTTATTGTAGAGATGAGGTCTCGCCGCCCAGGTGGGTCTTGAACCCACGGGCTCAGGCAATCCACTCACCTCAGCCTCCCAAAGGTGCGGGATTACAGGCTGAGCCACCAAGCCCGGCATAGTCACATTCTTATATACCAATGACAAGCAGGCAGTGAACCAAATAAAAAGCACCAAGACGGAAGGATCGCCGGAGCCCAGCAGGTCGAGGCTGCGGTGGCCGGAAGCGGCCACTGCACTCCAGTCTGGGCGACAGAGTGAGACTCCAACTCAAAAAAAAAAAAAAAAAAAGAATAAAAACTTTAAAATTTTAGAAGAAAACAGAAAAAATATTCATGTCATTGGATTTGGCAATGATTTCTTGGATGTAACACTAAAATCAAAGGCAACAAAAATACAAGCAGATAAATTGGACTTCTTTAAAAGTAAAAACTTTTGAGCATCAAATGACACTATCAAGAGACTGAAAAATCACTTATTCATGGGATGGGAGAAAATATTTGCAAATGATATATCTGATAAGGAATTAATATTCAAAATATATAAAGAATTTCTACAATACAGCAATAAAATCAACCCAATTCAGAAATGGACAAAAGGTGGGAACAACTCAAATGTTCATTGATGAATGATGAATTCATGAATTCATGAATTCATGAATGAAAAATAAAATGTGGTGCATGCATACAACAGAATATGATGAAGCCTTGGAAAGGAAAGAAATTTTGAAATATGCTACAAGAATGAAACTTGAAAACATTATGTTAACTAAATAAACCAGACACAAAGTGACAAACATTGTATGATTCCACTTATATGAGGAACTTGTATGATTCTACTTAACAGAGAAAAGTACAAAAAGAGGTTACCAGGGGATGAGGAGAAAGAGGAATGGGCTTTTTTTTTTTTTTTCAATGAGTACAGAGTCTCTATTTGAGAAAAAGAAGCTTAAAAATATACCTTGGGATGTCATCATTATGATTTTTTTCTCTGTAACTGTAGCAGAAAAATTTAGTATTAGATAAATTTACCATGATTTAATTCCAATATCTCGTTATTTGTAAACCTAAACTTTCATGCATGGTCTCTAGTTAGTCTCCATCAAATGCTAGAGTTGTATATAGGATAATTATATAATTTACTCTTCATGCTCTAGACACTTTTTATGCATGAAAGAGAGCACTATTAATAATTATCCCAAGACAACTAGCATAAACCAGACCTATCCTAGGCAAGCCAAAATGTCTCATCACCCAGAATAGGAACAAATTTTTTTTAAAAAGCAGTATCTCTTTGAGTTAAATTACGGAGACTTCTAGTATAAGTGCCTTCCTAGAAAAAAAAGGTGAGAACAGATGAAAATTTCAGCACCGTAATGTGTTTGCTTTTATCTCATATAACATTACTTAAATGTAAATATTTTACTGACCAGCATAATAGATGCTATTCGCTTGTAGCACTTTACTAAGAAAATATTTACTGAGGAATTCTAAGGGCACAATTTGCAATTAAAATCATAGAGCAAATACATTATTACTCACTAGAAAGTCTTGCAAATAAGTGGAAATTTACTGTATGCCATTAATGTTAAGTGTGTAAGAAAATTCTGCAAAGTAAGCAATGTAGAGGCTATTCAAATGGCCTATGAGGACATTTTGGTAACATGTTTTAGGACAGATGTTTACTTTGTTTGTTTGTTTGTTTTGCTAATAATTGTTTCCATCAAAAGACCATTGTTTAAAATTACACTTTAGCAGGGACATAGTTAATTACTCCAGAAAAATAATTTTTAAAAAATACATGTTTGGGCTGGGCCCAGTGACTCATTCCTATAATCCCAGTCTTTTGGGAGGCAGGTGTGAGACATTTGCCGGAACCCAGGTGTTCCAGACCAGCGTGGGCTACTTGGCAAGACTTCATCTCTACAATAAATCAAAAAAATTAGCCAGGCATGGTGGCAGACTCCTGTGGTTCCAGCTATTTGGAAGACTGAGGTTTACCTGAACCCAGCAGGTAGAGGCTGCTGTGGCTGTGAGCATGCCGTTGCACTCCAGTCTGGGTGGCAGATTGAAATTTGGACTCCAAAAAAAAAAAAGGAAGAAAGAAATTACATATTTGTACTTGGTTATTGCATAAGTACTAATGAGAGTGGGAAGTTTATGACAAGATATGAATAAGAAAGAGTGAAAAAGAATTCCCAAGCACCTTGTGTCCATATATAATATTCCACAGTTGTGGAATTGGAAATCTGGATCAGCACAGAAGTTGATGCAGAAGAGACATGTTTCTTCACCACTCTTGGAGCTTCCTCCCATGTGCAGAGAAAGCTATGGAGGTAGTTCCTTGTTCCTTTCTGCCACTTGGTGCACTCAATTCCAAGGGTAGCGCTCAGCACATATTTGTCAAGATGTTCTCCCCAACATAGGGAGTCGCTGGTAGCAGATTAGTAATGCCTGGGACTAGTGGTGCAATAGTATAATGGAGATTAAGTGTTTGGAAGTCTTGTGGGTTCTATACCAAGTTGAAACCTTCAACTCGCCTCAACCAGGAATTGTAGTACTATCTTAATGCCTCTCCTTTTATATCTTTGTTTAATTTTTCCAGTGGTTCAGAACAAATGTGCTAAAGAGGTATATTATTTATTGGACCTTTCAATGACTACCATTCTTGAATGAAAATGACTTTGTTATTCCACAACTGAGACATGATGATTGTCAAGTGAGAAGAGAGGTGTGGATGTAAAGGAAACCAACTCGTCTAGCTTTCCCTCTCTCTCCAAGCATGTATGTATTCTTCTCATCAAAATTCTTCCCATTTCCATCAACATCTTAGGCATTGGGATTCATAGGATAGAGAAAAAGTGTAATTGAAGGAAGGAAAGGGGGAGGAAGATAAAGAATAACAATTACTTACCTATATTGGTACTACATTATGCATAAAATCTCAAATTCTTATAACACCAGCAACTGGTGATAATTATCCCAAGTTCATAGATGAAGAATGTTTCTTTTATTTATTTCTATGTAATAAGCCACCCTAAAACTTTTAGACTTTAAACAGTAATGATTTAGTTCTCATAATTCTGTGTTGGCTAGACTCAGTCCAGTGTTTCTTCTGCTCCATTTAGTGATGACTGAATTCACTCATACAGTCGCACCCTGGCTGGCATTATTCATATGTCTGGTACCTCAACTGGGATGGCTGGAACCAGTCAGGGAAGGATGAGTTTCTATCTCCATCAGGGTAATTGGACTTATGTTACATAGTGACTCACGACTCCAAGGGAGTGAAAACAGACACCATCTCAATTACTAAGACCTAGTCCCAGACCTGGTGCCCCACTATTCTGCAATATCTTATTTAAAAGTCCCAAGCTGGCTCAGATATAAAGGGAGGAGAAGTAGACACTTCTCTGGATAGTATGAGCAGCATGTGTACTTTACTGCTAAAATGATAGTAGATATTGTTGGCAACCCATTTTGGTGACAACCTATTATAAAGAAATTAGAGGTCAGACAAGATAATTTGTCCAGTATTACACTGCTAGAATGTGACGATTAAACTACCATGTGTGCCTGATTCTAGAGCAGAGTTTCTCCATTACACCAGGCGGTTTCAGACTATGCTTCACCTTACAAACCCCCAGAGCCCCCTTAGCTGTATGATAATAAATTTTTACATATGGATTCCTTTGAAGGGAAGGTTCAAAAACTAAACAAATTTGAAAACTAGCAACCTATACTGCTTTTGTTTACTTTGAGGGTTGAGGGCAATAACCATGTTCTCAAGTAATTTACAGTCACTCAAAAACAGTACAGAAGAATCTTGGTCATAAAAGAAAGAGCTGGAAGATATCTCCCCAATCCTAAGAACTTTTGTCTCTATAGTTGCAGGTAAAAATATTAAAATTCCTTCAATGCTTTGCCCTAAAAGGTCTTAACACTTCGGATAAAAATTTTCAACAAATTTTGCCCCCAAAAAGTTTACTCTTATGCCACAATAGAAAATAGTTTCCTATGGAATCAAGAAAAAGATTTCTAAATCAGCTTTCCTTGGCTTCTCATATACTCCCAGATAATTTTTATATTCTATCAGTTAGTGAGTGCTTAAAAAATTAGTCAGTGTAATTACATGGTCCATAAAGAAAAGAAAGTAATTTGGCTAGAAAAAAATGTTTGTACATTTTTAAATCATATAGATTGATGATACTCAAGAGATGGCTGTAATTACTCAAATATTATTTTTGTGGAAATAAGAATATCTAGAAATACTATATATAGATTTGATGTTTCATTAATAAATAAATAATATGAACAAGAAGCTTTAGAAACAAATTCTTAATTTATTTATTTTTTCCCTTAATTGTGAGACTAAAAGTTGCTGAAATAATATCAACACATGAAGTGTTTTTATCCTTCAATTTATAGGACGTGGAGAATATGCATTATTTTAGAGCTTAGAGAAAAAAATTGAGATTTTGAGTGGATGCATATATTTGGGGAAGGAATTTTACTGTGGATACTAGAATTATAAAAATGGAAAGAATATTAAAATCATCTGGTTTATCTCTTATTTTAATTTGTGGTAGCTAATATCCAAAACTTATCCTTGGCTTCAAGTAGAACATATAAGAAGTAATTCTAGAGACAATCTCCAGTCACCTCTCCATAACACCATGCTACTTACTACATGTGTTGATTTATCTCCCCCTGAATTTCTCTTGGCACTTAATAAACTTCAACTTGCATATCACAGTAGAAAGGTAGGTGAAACACTATAAGATAATTCAGGTGTATGGGGAGGCATGTCTATCATAAATCATACATGAATAACTGACTTAACATACCCAAGCCTAAGCTTAAGTGGGGTTCTGTATCATTTAAATGCTGTCATATTTTAAAATTTTCTTCTGCTCTTTACAAAGTGATAGAACACCATAATTTTACCCCTAAGCCTGTCATGCATCCACGTTCTTATTTGAAGACTTTAAAATAACAAATCAATTGAATTCTGAGTAAGTTTGAAATTATTTTATTTTATTTTATTGCAGTAGAGTATGCCTACCAACCTATATATAGGATATTAGTAACGTAAATTCTGCTCAGACTAATGTCTTAGATTTGCTTTTTCCATGTACTTTCACATATATTATTCTCATAGCTTAGAAAGTGTTACATATTCCTACTTATTACTGAAGTGCAAATAGCAAGATTGTGTTCAATAAAGTATGTATAATGTATTTATATGAAATTATAAATTAACAACCTACTCAAAACTTTTAAAAAGTGTTTTTGCTTCTACAACAATATGCCTTATGCAATCAAGATGTGGAAATAAATATCTCAAATAGTTTTAAAATAAATGTAATTTTTTTTCACGGGGTCAAAGAAGAGAAAACAAACTTTTCTATTAACAGCATATCACTCAGGTGATTCAACTGAGCACATCAGTTTTCTAATTGTCAGATTATCTTCTCTCTTCTTGATTTCTCTTTTATTTTATAACAGAAAGAAAACTATTTGCTCTTCATGGGTAAAATTTCAAAGACAATCTTGTAACTTCCAATTCCTTGCGCTCTGTTACTCCTTAAAATACTGTTTCACTGATGCTCTCAGCATGTAGCACTGGCTTTATTTTTATTATTTTACTTATTCACTCAAAAACTTACATATTATCTGCCTAATATGTAAAAATAAATATTAAATAGTATAAATATAAATATTATACATTTCCCTTGATAAATTTACCATTAATCTAGCAGAAGGAAAATATAAATTGTTACTCTGTTAGCAGTAAAAAACAAACTGCAGTAATTCTTCATGAGTGGATGACTTAATTCATGTAAGCAGAAAAAAATAAAGTTCTATACTTCTTCCTTCCAATTAGATGGACAGGAGTGGAATAAAGAAAAACCTGAAATATCAAAGCTTTAGTTGCACTAAAGAGCAAAGTCTGAGATGATTGGCTTTTTTTTCCCTTGTGGTGGAACACTAATTAATTTCTAGCAATGCAAAGTAAAACCACCATTCCTATTTAACATAGTAATTGAAGTCCTTGCCAGAGCAATCAGGCAAGATAAATAAATAAATAGTACTCAAATAGGGAAAGAGAAAGCTAAATTATCTATTCACCGACAATTTGAATCTCTTCTGGAAAACCCTAAAGATTCCATCAAAAGATATAGTAAGCGACTTCAGTAAATTCTCTGGATACAAAAATCAGTAGTGTTTCTATATAACAACAAAATTCAAGCTGAGAACCAAATCAGAAACACAATTTTATTTACAATAGCCACACAAAAGATAAACTACCTGGGAATGCATCTAATCAAGGAGTGAAATACCTTTACAATGAGAACTATAAAACACTGCCGAGAGAAGTCAAAGATGACATAAACAAATGAAAAAACTATTTCAGGCTCATGGATTGGAAGAAGCAAAATTGCTAAAATGTTCATACTACCCAAGCAATCTACAGATTCAGCTCAATTCTTATAAAACTTCCAGCATTATTTTTCACAGAATTAGAAAAAAAGCAATTCTCAAATTCTTATGGAAGCAAAAGAACCTGAATAACCAGAGCAATCTTCAGCAAAAAGAACAAAACCAAAAGCATCACATTACCAAACTTCAAACTTTACTATAAAACTGCGGTATCCAAAACAGTGTGATACTGGTACAAAATTAGACACACAGACCAATAGAGAATGCAGAAATAAAGCCAATCACTTGCAACCAACTGATCTTCAACAAAGTCAGCATTGGTGAAAGGACACCCTGTTCAATAAATGTGGCTAGAAAAATGGCTAACCACATGCAGAAAAATACAACTGATTCCCTTCCTTTTACTGCACACAAAAAGTAACTCAAGATGGATTGAAGACTTAAATGTAAGACCTGAAATTTCAAAAATCCTAATGAAAACCTAGGAAACACTCTTTCAAAGATTGGGTCTAGGCAACAAATTTATGATCAAGTCCTCAAAAGTAAATGGAGCCAAACCAAAAATTGACAAGTGGGACCTAATTAAACTAACGAGCTTCTGCACAGCAGAAGAATAGCAGTAAGAAGACAATCCACAGAATGGGAGAAAATATTTGCAAGCTATGCATCTGACAAAGAGCAAATACAGAATCTACAAAGAATTTAAACAAACTGACAATATGTACTGCCAAATTTAGCAGTGTCACTAGATATTAAGTCAATATGCAAAATTAATATTATTTTTATACCAGCAACACACAAAATGAATATTTAGAAATAAACTAAAATTTTCCAGGAATAAATTTAATGAAAGATGCACATATTTCCTGTAATAAAAACTACAGGGACTTCCAGCAAGATGATGACAGGGCAACCTGGTCTGTGAAACCCTCTGCAAAGAAGACTGCAGTGGGTCTCTGGCTCTCACTCCAGGGGCTGCGGACCCCAAAATCGTAGCCTGCTCTTCAAACGGAACTCGGCCGTTGCCACCGCTGGGGCATCACAACGGACCGGACAGCCACTGCAGCGCAGACAATGACGCCACTGCCGCCGCCACCGCAGCCACCGCCACCGCCGCCGGTAGCACATCACACCACCTGGGCCGGAGGCGATCCACAACTTCAGTCCTTGAAGCCGCTTCAGGGAAGATCTGCTGGGATTGCTGCCACCTCTCCTGCAACCAAGACATCCTGCCCGCCATGAGTCTCCTGCCTGTGCCCTGAGGAAGGCACTATCTCCAGTCTCTGCTGGTTCCTGTCCAGCCCCGCACCCTCTGGAGCGAGCAGCTGAGATAGCACCACCTGCTGGCGATTCAAGGTAACAACACCGAAATGGGAGAAATAAGCTTGAAAAAGACATAGGCCAGAGTGGTGAACGGAGGGTGAACTGAACTGTCCTTCACAGCAGACCAGGGGCAACTGACCGTAACTGCAAACTAATTTACCTGCTTGAAAAGAACGCTAGAAATCGGACCTGAAAGGACATTGGACTTAAACGAAAAGTCTCAGAGTGTGCTTCATTGATTCTGTTAGTTTAATGACTTAATACTATTCCTACTGTATTGTCCCTTTTTTTTCCTCTTCCTTTTCTTCTCTTTTCTTCTCTCTGTAAACCATATCTTTGTATAGAGGAACAGCACACCAATAAGATGGCTGGTTAGCTTGTATGTTAGCATCATTGTATGTTTTATTTATTTTTTTTTTTTTTGAATGGGAGTTGGTTCATCAGTAAGCTGTGGTCTATTGTTTTTTATCTGTTTCAGTATAGGTCTCTCTCTCCATTTGTTGGCACATGTTTGTTTCCCTCTTATTCTTCTATCTCTCCATTCCCCTCTTCAACTCAACGTCTGCTCCATTCTCTTCCCTCTGCTAACCACATTTTATTTCAGGGAGTAAACCTACAGCCCAACTGCATGGACAGATTCCAAGGCAGTGGGAAGTGGGTTCCAGATTACCCATGCACCTGTCAGCAAAACCAGGACCTGTAGATAGATTTTTGAATCACAGCTCCCCTCTTCAAAACTGCAAAAAGGACCATCCCCAACCTACAGTGCAACTCCATAATTGAACAAAGTAAGAGGGCATACATAAAGAATAGGAGATTGAACAAGCAGAAGTAAAACCAATCCCTTTACCCCTGAATAACAGAATTAAAGAAGATGGCGACGTGGAGGGAAGGAAAAAGTAGGGAGGGGGAAAAACTGCACAAATGAAGAAAAACCAAAAGAAGAATATAGGTCTCACACAGATCCCTGGGAGATCAGACACTGAGAAAACAGATTCTGGAACACAAACAATGAAGAGCCCCCAGAATGACTGGTCACATGCAACAAACCCAGACATCAAGACATTAATGGAGAGAATTTAAAAAATGGAGGAGAGACAAGAGGAAAATAGGAAGGAGCTGATGTCAGAAATGACAGCAGTAACGAACACTGTGATGGAAATGAATAACAGACTAATAAGCATGGAAAGCAGAATTAGCCAAGCAGAAGAAAGACTCTCAGAGCTTGAAGACCAAAACACAAAACTAACCCAAACTGTCAAAAGCATAGAAAAGAAGCTCAACAGACAGAACAAAACCTGTAAGAGATGAATAATTACTTCAAGAGACCAAACCTAAGAGTAATTGGGCTTCCTGAGGCAGAAAGAGAAACAGAAGCCACACTGGAACAAACATTTCATGAAATCATTCAAGAAAACTTCCCTCATCTCATCAAGGATGAAAAAATTCAAACACAAGAGATTCAGAGAACCCCTGCAAGACAACAAATGAGAAGACCAACTCCCAGACACATAATAATTCACCTAAACAAAGTAGCTATAAAAGAAAAAATCCTAAGGCAGCAAGAGAAAAAGGCCAGACTACCTACCAGGGAAGACCAATTAGAATAGCAGCAGATTTATCCACAGAAAAGCTTCAGGCTACGAAAGCCTAGAGCACTATATTCAAAGTTCTAAAAGATAAACAATTTCAACCAAGAATAACCTACCCAGCCAAACTAAGCATCATCAGTGAGGGAGAATTGAAATCTTTTCCAGATATCCAATCCCTAAGAACCTACGCTGCCACCAGACCACCTCTACAAGAAACACTTAAGAAAGTACTGAACACAGAAGAAAAAGAAAAAAGAACAACAACATTCTTCACAAGAGTACAGGCAAAAGATTAAAAACACACATTAGCCAACTCCAAAACCCAAAGAAAGACAACAAACAAACAGGAACAATTCTGTAAGAACATTATGACAGGGATCAACTCTTGCATTTCAATTATTAGCCTAAATGTGAATGAACTAAATGCACCACTGAAAAGACATAGAATGGCAAATGGATAAAAAATCACCAGGCAACAATCTATTGCCTTCAAGAGACTCACCTCACTAGAAAGGACACCCACAGACTCAAAGTAAGAGGATGGGAAACAAACTTTCAGCCGAACAGAATACAAAAGAAAGGAGGAGTAGCGATCTTAATTTCAGACAAAATACTCTTCAAGCTATTAAAAATCAAAAAAGATACAGAAGGCCACTACATAATGATAAAAGGCTCAATCCATCAACAAGAAATATCTATCCTAACCATATATGCACCCAACATAGGTGCACCAACTTTCATAAAGCAACTTCTAGGAAAACTAAAGAAAGATATTGAGTCTAACACCATCATAACTGGAGTCGTTAATACCCCACTCACAACCCTAGACAGATCATCAGGACAAAAAATCAGCAAGGAGATCCGGAACCTCAATGTGACTTTGGACCAAATGGATTTAATTGATACCTATAGAACACTCCATCCAAAGACCATAGAATATACATTCTACTCATCACCACATGGAACGTATTCTAAGATCGACCACGTAATTGGCCATAAATCAAGCATAAGCAAATTTAAAAGGACCAAAATTCTACCATGCACCTTCTTGGACCACAGTGGAATAAAAATAAACATTGACACCAACAAAGTTCCCCCAAAACCCACAAAGACATGGACACTAAACAGCATGATGCTAAACAACTCCTGGGTCAATGATGAAATCAAAACAGAGATCAAAAGATACCTGGAAACAAATGAAAATGAAGAAACATCTTACCAAAATCTCTGGGACGCCCTTGAAAGCTGTAGTAAGAGGGGAATTTATATCCCTACAAACACACATAAAGAAAATGGAAGGAACACAAATTAACAACCTAACAAGGCACCTAAAAAACCTGGAAAAGCAAGACCACAAAAAACCCTAATTTCAGCAGAGGAATCCAGATCACCAAAATAAAAGCCCAAATCCAGGACATAGAAGACAAAAAGATAATACAAAAAACAATGAAACAAAAAGCTGGTTCTTTGAAAGGATAAACAAGATCGATGGTCCCCTAGCTAGACTGACCAAGAAAAAATGAGAAAAAAATCAAATAACCACAATCAGAAACAAAAAACATGAAGTCACATCTGAACCTGAAGAAATACAAAAGATCATTAGAGACTACTACGTAAACTTGTATGGAAACAAACTTGAAAACCTTAAGGAAATGGAGGACTTTCTGACATCACGCAACCTACCTAGATTGGAACAAGAGGAAATTGAGACCCTAAATAGACCAATAACAATCAAGGAAATTGACTACGTAATAAGAAAACTTCCTACAAAAAAAAAGCTCTGGTCCAGATGGTTTTCCAGCAGAATTCTACAAAACATTTAAGGAGGAGCTGATCCAATCCTACTGAAGGTATTCCAGGTGATTGAAAAAGATGGATCTCTCCCCAAATCATTTTACAAAGCTAACATCACATTGATACCCAAGCCAGGTAAAGATCCAACAAAGAAAGAGAACTACAGGCCAATATCTTTAATGAACATAGATGCTAAATTATCAACAAGATCCTAGCAAACCGAATTCAGCAATACATCTCAAAAATCATCCATCATGACCAAGTAGGCTTCATTCCTGGGATGCAAGGCTGGTTCAACATTCGTAAAACCATAAATGTAATTAAATACATCAACGGATGTCAAAACAAAAACCACATGATTATATCATTAGCTGCAGAAAAAGTTTTTGATAAAATCTAGCACTCCTTCTTGATAAAAACCCTTGAACATCTAGGCATACGGGAAACATACCTCAAAATAGTAAAAGCCATCTACGAGAAACCCACAGCGAGCATACTCCTAAATGGACAAAAATTGGAACCATTTCCCCTGAAAACTGGAACAAGACAAGGATGCCCACTCTCACCCCTCCTGTTCAACATAGTATTGGAAGTCCTGGCTCGAGCAATCAGAGAAGAGGAGGCAATCAGGGGTATCCAAATAGAAAAAGAGGAAGTCAAGTTATCTCTCTTTGCAGATGATATGATTGTATACCTTGAAAACCCAAGAGAATCTGTCAAAATCCTCCTTACACTGATAAAGGCCTTTGGCAAAATCTCAGGATACAAAATAAATGTACAAAAGACCATCGCATTTCTCTACACCAATAATAAACAAACAGAAACCCAAATAAAAACAAAATTCCATTCACAATAGCCACACAAAAAATGAAATACCTTGGCATCTTCCTAACCAGAGACGTGAAAGACCTTTACGATGAAAATTACAAAACACTGCTCAAAGATATCAAAGATGACACAAACAAGTGGAAAAATATCCCATGCTCATGGATTGGAAGAATCAACATTGTGAAGACATCCACCTTACCTAAGGCAATCTACAAATTCAATGCAATACCCATTAAATTACCAGCAACATTCTTCTCAGACCTAGAAAAGACAACACAGGAATTCATATGGAAACACAAACATCCAAGAATAGCCAGAACAATCCTCAGCAAAGTAACCAAAACAGGTGGTATCACATTACCAGACTTCAAACTTTACTATAAAGCTACAATCATCAAAACAGCTTGGTATTGGTTTAGGAACAGGCATATAGATCAATGGAATAGAATTGAGATTCCAGAAGCAAAACCTCAATTTCTCAACCAACTCATCTTCGACAAGGCCTCCACCACCTACCACTGGGGAGAGGAGAACCTATTCAGTAAATGGTGCTGGGAAAACTGGCTGACCACATGCAGAAGATTGAAACCGGACCCCTATCTATCCCCATGCACAAAGGTTAACTCCAAATGGATCAGAGACCTAAATGTAAAACCTCAAACCACAAGAACCTTAGAAAAGGAAGGAAATACCCTCATGGAAATCGGAACTGGCATCCAATTCCTGAACAAAACCCGAAACCCACAGGTCATAAGAGAGAAGATAGACAAGTGGGACCTTATTAAACTGACAAGCTTCTGCAAGGCCAAAGAAATCATCAAGAGAGCAGGGAGACAGCCTACAGACTGGGAAAAAATATTTGCCAACACCAGGTCTGACAAAGGCTTAACATCCTGGATTACAAGGAACTAAAACGTGCTGAAAAGAAAAAAGCAAACAACCCCATTATCAAATGGGCAAAAGATATGAACAGACACTTCACAAAAGAGGACATTCGAGCAGCCAACAAATACAAGAAGAAATGTTCAACCTCACTAATCATCAGGGAGATGCAAATGAAAACCACACTGAGATACCACCTAACTCCAGTCAGAATGGCAATTATCAACAACTCAAAAAATAACTGCTGCTGGAGAGGGTGTGGCGAAAAGGGAACACTTCTACACTGTTGGTGGGAGTGTAAACTAGTGCAACCTCTGTGGAAAGCAGTGTGGCGATTCCTAAAAGCTCTAAATATCAACCTCCCATATGACCCCGCAATCCCCCTACTGGAAATATACCCTGAAGAACTCAAATCACTCTATAAAAAAGATACCTGCACATGTATGTTTATTGCAGCGTTGTTCACAATAGCAAGAACCTGGAAACAACCATGCTGCCCATCAAAAGAGGACTGGATTTTTAAAATGTGGTACATATACACTATGGAATACCACGCAGCCATAAAAAAGAACAAAATCATGAATTTCACAGCAACCTGGATGGAACTAGAGTCTATAATACTCAGTGATCTCTTACAGAAACAAAGATCCGAGTATCACATGTTCTCACTCATATAATGGACCTTGAACATCCAATGTAATACTATGAGAAAATGACTGACGGTACTGGGAAACTATGGCGGGGGATGGGATTAACAGTAGCAAATATCTGTCTGGGGATGGGGAAACACCTCTTATCAACAGGGTGCCTGAATGAAATGTAATTGTACACCTAACCCTTAACTGTACCCCACAAAACCATAATAAAAAATATTGATTAAAAAAAAAAAACTACAGGACATGATAGAGAAAAAATAGAGACCTAAATAAATGGAGGAACATACATATTCATGCATTAGAAGACTCAAGATTGTAAATATATCAATCCCCAAAAAATAATCTGAAGAGAGTGTTTCAGAAAAGTTTACACATGCATTCTAAAATTCGTATAAAAATACAAAGGATAATAATAGTCAAGACAATCTTGAAACAGAACAGTACTGGAGGATATAGCTTACTTCTTAGTTATCATGACATATTTTAAACATATTATAACTAAGATAGAGGAGGAATTGATTTAAGAATAGATACACTGATCAATGGAAGAAAATAGAATGTTTAGCAACTATCCACACATATATGATCACCTGACCAAGGGAAGTCTGCAATGCATTTGGGAAAAGATGATCTTTTTCGTAAACAGAATTGGACAATTAATTGGGTCTACTTCCCACTCTGTGCAAAAATATTTTCCAGATTGATTACAAATCTAAAATAGGAACACAGCAAATTTTTAATAGGAAAGCATCCTCATAACCTGAGAGCAAGCAAAGATTTCTTACACAGAACAACAATGGCAATAAATGTAAATGGGAAAAAAATGATAAATTGGGCTATTTTAATCAAGGACTCTGTTTAGCCAAAGTTGCCAATAAAAAAGTGAACCACATAGTAGAAAAAACTACAAAGCATGTATCTGCTTTAAAATAAAATTTGTATCCAAAATATATTAAAAACTTTAAGAAGCGAATAAAAAAAGATGAATCATTCATTAGAGAAATGTACAAAACACTTGAACATATGCCTTGAAAAAGAAGAACATGAAACTTTGCTTACTTGCAAAGTAAAACCAAAGAAACACTTCTACCTATTCAAAAAAGTGACTAAAAATAAAAATTCTGATAATAATAAATGTTGATTAAGAATGTGGAGCCTCAGGAACTCTCACATACTGTTAGTAGGGGAGTATATTATTAGTACAGGCCCATGTCTTCTTTGTCAAATGATCCCATGAGAAGAGTTAGAAACAATGCATGCCTATGTTCACCAAATGAGTGCAGTAAAATGGTCATAGCCTGATTGTAATATCAAAAAACTGTAAACTACCCAAATGGCTATGAATACTTTTAAAGATAAAGGAAGTTTAATATAGTCACATCAGTAAGAATAAAAAGCCTATTGCTGTATTCAGTAACATGGATGCACCTCACCAACTCAGATTTCAATTATTATATTCTAGATAATATCACTTAGAACCAAAATGTTAATCTACTCTTAGAAATCTAAAGAGCAGAGAGACATTATAAGAGATTCTGAGATTTCGGTTGTATTTTGTTCTTTAATCTGTGTGTTGGTAATATGGTTGTATTCACAGTAAAATTTTAGCACACACACACACAAGCATCTGTATACCAATAGATATGGAAATGAATGCTCATGCACCCTTATTTATAAAAGCCCCAAAGTCATAACTAACCAAATACTCATCAATTGCACGATAACTAAATAAATTGTGTTTGGCAGTGAAAAGAACGGAATCATCTCACACACAAAAAATGTTTAATCAAAGTAATCCAGACACAATAAAATACATACTGATGACTCTATTCGCACAAAGTTTAGATATTAAATAAGCAAGCAAACCTACAATGTTAAATGTCAAAATGGTACTTACTTCATGGGAGGAAAGGGGTTAGACATTTATACAACATGTCTAAATGTTCAGGACATGATGAGGTCTTTTAGGGACTAATAATATTCTGTTTTTCAACTTAAACGGTGGCCACACAGTGGATTCATTTTATGACCATTCATTAAGACATACTTTAAAGATCTGTGCGCTTTTCTGTATGCATAGTGTACATCAGTATTTTTACTATTATTTTTAAGTTACACATGTTTAGTACATATTTGCGGAGTACAGTGCGATATTTCAATAATTTGAAATAATAATATTTCAAAGTGTAATGATTAAATCAGGGTAATTAGCATATTCATAATGACTAAAATTGGGCATTGCAAAAAACTTGAAAAGGAGAGGAAGTGCCAGTAGGATTCCGCCTGAAGTTGTGGAGACCTGCTAAATAAGAAGTAGGAGAGACCAGAGAAGAAACACTGTGAGAAGCAAGGGTCACTTGCCTGCATAAGGTGTTTAGGGAAATCGATTCAAAAGTGAATTCCATTTAGCAGCTACAGTGAAATGAGTTTTAAGAAGAGCAATAACTAGCATACACTTTAAAATGGCTGAATATAACTTACTCATAAGTTAGCTGCAAAATCTGCTACACATAATTAATTTGACCATGATTTTGTGAAAATTAAGAAAAGAATATAGTCTGACTCATCTGCCTCCACTTAAGGAAGAGGAAGCTCAATTACAAAAAGTGAAACACTTAAAGAGAATTCAGCATTAATAGCTGCTGTGGACTAAATAGTGTCCCCTCAAAATTCATATGTGAAAACCCTAACTCTCAGTATGACTATATTTGGAGTAAAGAAGTAATTAGGATCAGATGAGGACATAAGGCTGGGGCCCTGTGTCAACAGAGTTAGTGTCCTTAGAAGAAGAGTTAACAGAGAGCTTGCTCTCTTCATTTGCCTTGTGAGGACACAGCAAGAAATGACCAGCTGCAAGCCAAGGAGACAGACCTCATTAGAAACTGAACTAGTCAGAACATTGATCTTGGACTTCGCAGCCTCCAAAACTGTGAGAAATAAAAGTATGTTGTTTAAGCCACTTAATCTATAATATTTTGTTTTGATGGTTAGAAGGGAGATGCTTCTAAACAAATACCTAACAATGAGGAAGCTGCTTTAAAATTGAAATGTTAGTTGAAGCCGAAATAAACAACCTAGAAAAAACATAATAGCAGCGAAATTCCTCAGGGTTATTGAATGATGACTTCTAGGTTTCCAATCGTATGTGTGATGAGGAATCAGAATACTTTCACTTAAATAAGAAAGTAAAAATTATCTACATAAAGCTAGAAGATGTAAGGACAACCAAAGTTGAATTTTGTCAAATGCTTTCTCTGCATCAGTTAAGATGACCATCTAGATTTTTTTCCCCTTTCCTGGAATAAATTCTACTTGGTCATGATCTATAATTCTATTATTTTATTGAAGATTTTTGCATTGATATTCATCTAGGATGTTAGTCAATAGTTTTCTTGTAGTTTATTTGCCAGGCTTTAGTGTCAGGGTAATGCTAGAGTCATAGAATGAGTTTGGAGGGGGTTCCCACTCTTAATTTTTTTTTTTTTAATTTGAGGAGAATTGGTGTTAACTCTTCTTTGAATGATTAATAGAATTCACCAGTGAAGCTGTCTTTGTTGAGAGGTTTTTAATTATTAATTCAATATCTTTACTAGTTATAGGTCTTTTCAGATTTCTGCTTTATAATTCAGTCTTGGCAGGTTGTGTGTTCCTAAAAATTTAACCATATCATCTAGGTCAGACATGTTCAACTCACACCCCACAGGCCGCATGCAACCCAGAATAGCTAGTAATGCAGCCCCAAAAAATCTTCTCACATCATGTGTTTTTTAGCATTTATTTTCTTTGTGACCCCATACTTAGATCCATTTTTGAAGTCTACAGTAATATCTTATTCACAATGTTACTGGGAGGAGGGATGCAGCTCCCAGTGTGGGATGATGGGTGGATGTCAATGACCAGGTTCTTGTGTTCACGTTTGGAAAGAATTTGCAAACAGCCACATAAAGTAGCAAGATAAGTGAGTAGCTTTACTAAGCAAAGAACAGCATACTTTTAAGAGGGGGAATGGACAGAAACAGCCTTTAGAAGCTGCTGTTTCTGCACCTAGCTATTGTTGAGCTATAATTTTTATTTTTAGGGGTTTGGAGGGTATGTTATAGGGTGGTTTCTCTTAGAAACGGGTGATTGTGGGGTCTGGGTTACTGTTACTCCTCCCCCACGTCCCATGGGGGAGTTTGAGGCCTTATAGGGTCATACCGGTGCTGTCATGGTGTCAGGTGTATGATGGGAGTGGAAGGCTCCCCTAGGATAATTTTATATTCATGGTATTATTATAAGAAGCTTAAGTCAAGTTAAGAACATTCAGCTAAGCTACTGTGCCCACATCTGATTGGGACAGTCCCTTTTGAGCAAGCATCTTGGTATAAGAGGAAATTCTTAACTGCATTAAGCACATTTTTAACTGCTAGTTGTATAACAGGGCAGTGCAGGGGTGGGGTGTTCTATGGGCATTATCTTTCTCCAAGACTCTCCCCTTCTATCTGCCTAAAGAGTCCCTAACTACCTCCTCTCTCAATGACATCACTTTTTGACAGCACATACATTTGTGAGCAGCTGTTCAATAATGAAGCACACTAAGATAACATTTAGACATTTCTAATGAGCACCTTGAGAACTCATTAAAATTGCGACCACTTCCATTGAACCAGACATTGATATAGTTTTACAAAAACAAGGTCAAATTTCCCACTAGTTTGATATTCTTCTCATTTTTCTAAACCTTACTTTTTTTTTTTTTTGAGTTGGAGTCTCACTCTGTCACCCAAACTGGAGTGCAGTGGCCGCTCCCGGCCACCGTAGCCTCGACCTGCTGGGCTCCGGTGATCCTTCCGCCTCAGCCTTCCAAGTAGCCGGAATTACAGGCATGCGCTACCATGCCTGGCTGATTTTTTGATTTATTGTAGAGATGAGGTCTTGCTGCCCAGGCGGGTCTCGAACCCGCGGGCTCAGGCAATCCACTCACTTCAGCCTCCCAAAGGCGCAGGATTACAGGCTGAGCCACCGAGTCCGGCTTTTCTAAACTTTATAACAAAAAAATTTTAAATTAAGTCTTATTATGTATGTACACAAACTATATTATACAATTTACGTGCATCCCAAGACAATATATTTTTACTTTTTGCAGAGAGAAGCCAAAAGATTGACCTACCAATCTAGGTTATGTAATTTGTTAACATCAGTTGTTTATGGCATTCCCTTTATCTCATTTTTCTAAAATTGGTTAATGCCTCTTCTTTAATTTCTGATTTTATTTCAATCTTTGCTCTTTTTTTCTTATTAGTGCAGCTAAAGGTTTGTCAATTTTGTTTATATTTTTGAAGAACTAACTCTTAATTTCATTGTGGATTTTTTCCCCATTTTTTTTTTTTTTCTATTCTACGTTTCATTTGTCTCTGCTCTAATCTTAATTATTTTCTTCCTCTGCTAACTTTGGGTTTAGATTGTTCTTTTATTTCTAGAACTGTAATGTTGTTGATTTAAGATCTTTCTTCTTGTTTGGCATGAGCATTTACAGCTATAAATTTTTCTTTTACCACTGTTTTTACTGTATTCCAAAAGTTTTGCTGTGTTGTGTTATCATTTTTATTTGTTTTAAGATATATTCTTATTTACCTGTTATTTCTTCTTTGACCCATTGGATGTTTAAAGCATATTGTTTAATTTTCACACATTTGTCGATTTCTCAGTGTTCCTTCTGGTATTGATTCATAGTTTCATCTCATTGTTGGTAGAAAAGATACTTGGTATGATTTCAATCTTAAATTTAAGATTTGTCTTTTCGCTTAATGTATGGCATATCTTGAAGAATGTTATATGTGCAATTGAGAAGAATGTGTATTCTCTGTTGTTGAGTGGAATGCTCTGTATAGGCCTGTTAGGTTTCTTTGGTTTATAGTGCTGTTCAAGACCTCTGCTTCCTTATGAACCTTCTGTCTGCTTGTTCTATCCATTATTGAAAGTGAGTTATTGAAGTCTACTATTATTGTGTTGCTGTTCAATTCTGCTGTTCAATTCTACCACCAATCTTCTATCAATGTTTTCTTTATACATTTAGTAGCTCTGGTGTTTGTTGCATATATATTTATAATTGTTTTATATATAATTGTTATATATTGTTGTAAATTGAGACTTTTATCATTATATGATGTCCTCCTTTGTTTCTTGTTACAGTTTTAACTTAAAGTTTATTTGGTCTGATGTTAGGATAGCCACCCCTGTTCTCTTTTGGTTTCAATTTGCATGGAATATCTTTTTCCATCATTTCACTTGAGATTATGTGTGTCCTTACATCTAAAGTTAGTGTCTTCCATACAGCATATAGTTGAATCCTGGTTTCTCTTTAAATCCATTTAACCAGCCGAGCTCGGTGGCTCAGCCTATAATCCCGAGCCTTTGGGAGGCTGAGGTGAGTGGATTGCCTGAGCCCGCGGGTTTGAGACCCGCCTGGGAAGGCGAAACCTCATCTCTACAATAAATCAAAAAATTAGCCGGGCATGATAGCGCGCATCTGTAGTTCCAGCTACTTGGAGGGCTGAGGCAGAAGGATCGCCGGAGCCCAGCAGGTCGAGGCCACCGCACTCCAGTCTGGACAACAGAGTGAGACTCCAACTCAAAAAATAAAATAAAATAAACCCATTTAGCCAATTTAAATTTTTTGGTCTTAAAGTTTATTCAATTTTCATTTAAAGTAATTGCCACTTATTGTTGCCATTTTGCTCATTGTTTTCTGTATGGTTTGTAGCCTTTGTGTCTTATTTTCCCTTACTGTCTTCCTTTGCGTTTAGTTGGTTTTTATGTAGTCACATGATTTTATTCATGTCTCATTTGTTAAAGTACGTGGTCACCATGGAAATTGCATAAAACAACTTAGAGTTATAGCAATCTATTTTAAACTGATAACAGCTTCAATTGCAAGTAAAAACTAATGATTTATACCTCTACCCTCTTCATGTTATTGATGTCACAAATTACATATTAATCTATTGTGCTCCCATTAATGTAGGCTTACAAATTTTTTTATACTTTTGTCTTTTAAATATTATAAAAGAATTAAAGGTGGAGTTATATGAAACAAGTGACAATACAAATTTTTTTATATCTGTCTACAAGACATACAGAAAACAATGTAATGGCAATAGTAAGTCCTCCTTCAGTAATTATTTTAAACATAAATGGATTCAATTTTCTACCATTTCTAGTATAATTTTTTTCTCAGTGTTCACTTTATTGCTGCACCTTCCCAACTGGTTTCTAGAGTTCTTGCAAGGGTATTTTGGTCTGCTTATTTTTGTTTATTCAGTGTCACTATCAGAGAAGGAGGCCTGGAACTTACTAGTCTACCACCTTGCTGGTGTCACCTTCAAACATTTTTTTAAAGGATGAAGTTAGGTTATGGCTGCACTGTTTCAAAGTATAAGACAGTGTTTACAATAAGAAGAAATTGATTTAAAAGTATATTATAATTTACAGAGACAGTGATAAAGCTGTAATAAATCAATAATTCTTAACCCTATGGTTTCCAGAAAGTTCTCTATTGGTTGTCATAGAAGACAAAGTTCTTTTTTTAAATCTCATTACAGACATCAGGTTTTGGTGTAATTACAACTTGGAAAAAATATTATCAATATCAAAGACATTTTTAAGAAAATGACAAAAATTAAAATAACTGGGATTCCTCTTTGTAAAAAAAAGTAATTGTTTATTTTATGAGCTATTGATACTTTAATGTGAGCAGTCATAAAGTAGTCAGAGACATAAATTTACAGAATATAGAGAGAATTTCAATTAAAAACCATGACTTACTTATAAACACATAATCATAATGCATAATTAGTTTATATCCCTAAGTGTTTACTTCTAAATAACATGGATTTTCAATTATTTATACCATTTTAAAAAATAATTTGGTGCAATCAGTAAGTGATTATAAAACGACTCACAGGCTACTATGGAAATATATATGAGGAGAATTTAGTTTTTTAAAAGTTTAACATCTTCCTGGAGAGAATGATTTCTATAAGGAAGATTAAGCATTATCTAACTCCAGAAATATGAGAAAAAAGAATGCTGTATGCACTGAATAGCAAGGGAAAGCATTAAGCAGAGCAAATAGTATCTACCAACATTTCTGCGGTATGAAGGTATACAATATGAGAGAGTAGTCATAGAGAGATTGTTAGGAGTCCTGTAGTAGAGGTCTTTTTATGGCATGTTTTGGGACTTGGGTTTGAAAGTACAGGGTTATAAAAAGAAAATGGCATCTTCTGACTAATATTGTAAACAAGGTGTTTTTCAGTTGTTTTGAAAATAAAGACTGGAGTCAGATGGACAAGGTAGGAAGCTATTGCATTATTCCAGATAAAATAAGATTTAAAAAAACTAAGAGATAGGAATAAGATGGAGAGCAGGGATCACATATTAAGGAGATAAAAATAAGTAGAACTTAATTGTTTGGATGTGCAGAAAATCAGGGGGAGGAATCTGGGATGACTTCCATTTTCTAGGTTGATTGGGCTGGTTAGCCTCATTTTGAGCACCAGTTTTCTTGTCTGTAAAATTATATAATAATGTGAGCACATCAAAGGATTGAATAAAATTCCTTGGGAAAAATCCTGGGACATACGAGTCATGGATAGAATACAGTTCCTTTTGCTGCTTCTTTCTGCAAAAATAAAGAACCATTGAAGAAGTCATTTACAACTTTATAAGAGTTTTCCTTTTGGTCTCTGTCTTATTTAGTAAGAAAAGTGAGGTACAGTAATACTACTGGTTAGACACATACACTAAATGTAGTGAATATAATGAAAATGTCGCATTAACAAATTGATACATATAGTCATTGCTGCTTAAATTGTTTTGTGTAAAAAAGTATTTAACTTGTTGAGCATTCTTATTAAATGCTAAAATATGTAGTTTTATGCTTATTATGAAAAAATGAATTGAGTCAAATTACTTTCCAATGAGCCTACATGAGAATTCCCAAATGCTTGTATAATGCCTTTTTGTTATATCTGCACTTTGTTACCATCATGGTAAACGTGTTAGGATTTAATTGCTAATTAGTTGATAGAATTGTATACAGTTTTGTTCTGAGATGCTTGTGATTTTATGGAAAAATAATTTTTAAACATGCAGCTTAGAGTGCAAATACATCTTAAAGGAATAAAATAGTAAGATTTTTTAGAGCTTTTCAAGAAACTGAATCTTCTAAAATGAGAACATTATTTTAGCAATAACATCTCTAGTTGTCACTACTAAAGAAATAGGAACATGTATAAGTTGCTGTTTCTATTTAGATTATACATTAATGGTATTTTGGATGCTTGCATTCTGAAATCACATTACATGTTATTGATACCGTTATAGTCTCCTATAACAACTTCTTGTAGTTTATACATAAATGTACTTTTGCATATGTCTACAGTATAATAAACATATGGTACTGCTAAATAAATCAAACATTAAATTTCATGCTTTGAAAATGGATATTATTCTAAAACTTCCACTTATTTACTCCATGTAAAACTGTCTAAATTTTATCTTTGTTTGTTCAAGATCTAAAGTTTCCATATAAATAAGTTATCTTTGTAATGTTATGTGCTTTTTTTTTCATTGAAAAGGAGTCTTAAAATTTTATAGAAATACATATTTTTAGAGTTTTTTAATCCTTGTATTTTTTGGCCTACAAGCAAACAATAAATATACTATAAATCTTATAAATATAGAGCCTTTATCACTTAAATTTAGTCAATAATCAAAATTATTTAATTTAGTCTTCATCATTTGTTCCCTTGAAAACCCACAAGGATTCCATTTTTTAAAGAAGAGTAAAAAAATGCAATAGAAAATATAAAGTATTTTTGTAAAGATTTTTATATGTAGTTTATTTTTTTCTTGACATAGAAGCAATGTTTGCAACACTTAAAATAATTATTAAGATGAGTTGATCACAGGCTTCTAAATTTCTTCCATTCTTATCCCAAATCCCATTGAAAGATAAAATGATGATGCATTAAATTGGAACCCGTGGAAAGAAGGATGCCCCTCATCTGCCTTACATTTAGAAGATGTCTGTTAGAAATGTGGTAGAAATAAAAAGGTAGGCGGTACACATGAGTCAAAGTTAGCTACACAACTCGGTTTCATGAAAAAGTGGGGTAATTCTTGAGAAAGGATAATATGAGATTCTTTCCTGATTGAGTTCTAAGGACAAAGACTAAAGGTGAAAAGAGATCATGGTACAGACATCATTCTGGATGCTTTTAGCTACAACACAAAAGCAAAAATTCGAAAGCAACACCTCCTAAGGCTTAAAATTTTACACATGTACAAGGAGCAGAAGTCAGGAGGGTGGCAAGCCTTCTCCAGGAAGAGCCAGGATGTGGTCTGATAAAACAGATATCACAGCTAGAAAGGAATCTGGAGGAAGTCATATCATAAATCTGACTCCTGTTGGAAGGCAAGTCTCCATAGATTTCTCGTATTTCTATGTGGTCAAGACCTTCTACGAAAAAGATATATTTAAATAGTAAATAGCCTTGGAAGCTAGAGATAGTGTTTCTCTCTGGAGCGATTTAAAGATGTACTTTCTGGAGTCATCCCAAGGTAGTAAAGATAGAACCTTCTCCTTTCTCTCTCAAGAGACATTTGCTTATATCCCAGGGTAATAAATCTGGAGGAGCCTTTTCTTCTTTCTTAGAGATTTGTTTACAATTCCAGGGTACTGAGCATTATCTCTCTCTGAAGAGGAAAACAGGAAGATGCTCCAGCAACTCCTAAAAACTCAGAGTTTCCTGATATAGGATTCCTCACCTGTGATATAGCTCATCTTCATCATATCATTCTACAGTGTAAGGGAATTTGGTGTGTGTACGTGTGTGTGTGTGTATAAATATATAATATGGGCAAGCTAACTTGTGACCTTACAAGGAGGGTAAAATCTCAGTCTACTCATGCAATTTCTGACTTAATAGCTTCAAAAGAAGACTGCCTCCTTGCAGAACAAACTTGTCAAATGGCAGAAACAAAGTTAGACAAATTAAAATTCCTGCTGGAATCACTCACAATTCTAGCATCAACCTTTCTTCAGTAGGATCTCTGAATCATTATGCTAACAATATAAACTTTGGGGAGTAAAATTCGAAAACTGTTCTGGTATATATTTTGAAAATCCATGGTGAACCCATGAACTCTGCTCTGCAGAGATACCAACATTAGTAAACCCACCACAAATAGAAATGTGGTTCCTGAAAAATTTCTCAAAAATAAAAGGAAACCTTATCATTTATAAGACAAAGGAAGAGGATACATTCATAAGAAATGTACCAGGGAATAAATTATTTGCATTCATGCAAAATTTTATAAAAATACAATTTTGGAACAAGACATGACAAATAGGAGATATGAGAAAATATTGGAATAACTGCCCAAACTCAAGAAGAAATTAAAAGGAAGATATGGGATAAAGAGTGGATAAAAGAAATGCACTGGGAGAATTTACACTGCAGAAAGTTTGAAAGAAAAGTGGACTATTACACATGAGAAAAGAAAAGTGGATGATTATTATATTTTTTCCAACAATGCAAGGGGAAAAATCTTTTAAGATGAAAAGAAACGAGAAAGCAGATGAGAAGTGTGGAAGCAGACAGTAGCTATTTGACAACATAGGCCTGAGAAAGGTATAATAAAAATTGGAAGAGAAGAAAAATGTATATAATAGACAAAAATATTTCTGAACTGAAGAAATTTCTGTTCTCCAAGAACAAGAGATATTATTGATAGAGTTTGTGTTTAGGTTTACTTGGAAGGTGTAGATTCTTGGTCATCAACTGTGCTCCAAGGGCTGAAATGGGAAAAAGAATCCTCCCCCGGTGGAAAGACATTTTCTAATAAATTCTTTTGCTAACAATACTATGGTTGATTGATTTTCATTGACAGTCTTTAAAACAAATTTCATCTTTAATAATTGTTCATTTTCATCTTAAAACTAGGAAATAAATTAGAAAAATAAAATGTTACAGTAGCTATACAGTATATTAATTGCCTGAATTGTACCCTGTACAGACATTTTTGTTTTAGTAAAATTCACATTTTACCAAAGTGTTAGACTATTTTCAAATAATCAAAGTTCAAATGATTAGAAATAAAAACTTAAATAAATTAGTTGTGTTTTTTGTACTGTAGAAATTTGGATCTTATACTATAACTGTAAAATTGAGCATCTAGTTCATATTTACTCTGATAAATTTCTTGAAAAACATTGAAGTTGGGCATGCATGCCTACATGAGATGGCATTGACTCAAACCAGCATGGAGCTCAATAAATAAATATTTTTTAAAGCCCCAAAAGGATGCAATGAAAGCAATTTATGAGTTTGGGTGGTGCACTTGAAAATATGTAATGTCTTCAGCATCACATGTAGTTAAGAAACATTGTGAAGAAATTCAAGTTAGCACATCCAGAAAACATATGCTAGAAATGAGACAAGATTTCAATAACATAGGGCTAAAAGATGATGAGGAATCACCTTTTTATCAGCACTGACCATGAAAAAGAGAAAAAAATCTAAGCATGATTTAATGCCAACAAGGTTAAAAAATAATCATAATAAAGTAGAAGAAAGAAACACTTTTCTTAACCATTTCTATCTACTGGATTATGTAAAATAAACTTTGCAAAATTAAAATGAATTAGCATTCTTCAAACAACTAAGCTAAAATAGGACAACAAATATGTTTGTGCCATCTATATTGAATATAAATATGCAAAGATCAATTCTAACACAATTTTTGACATATTTTAAGAAATCTCAGAAACAGAAATCACAATGTTACTACTTATTACTGCCACAGCCAATACATAGGTATAAATTGTTCCTTTTTAACCAAAAATGCATTAATGTAATTAGAAACAATTAATTATTCCTTTTTGGTGCTGTAGCATCCATCTTATTTTCAAATTTTTAAATTGACAGTATTAGAAATATAAAATCAAAATGAGAACATCTTTATTGTCTGCATTTTTTCTGGCCATTATGATTTATTGTTTAATTTCATCATTATGACTAAAAATAATTTTTTCAGATATATAAAGGGCATGTGTATGTGTGTATATATTATACATAATATATACAGCTACATAGAAAATTACCACAAAAACCAGAAGCTTAAAAACAAGGACCCATTATCTCGAGAAAGTTTCTGAAAGTCAAAATCAGGTCCATCTTCTTTGGGTGGTTCTTGTTTAATGGACTCTCATAAGGTTGCAGTAAAGCTGTGGACTGGGCTGCAAGCTATGATCAACTGACTGGATCTGGAGAATCTGATCTTCAAGCTCACTCATGTGGTTATTGGGAGGTGACACCACCTCCTTGCCGTGTGGGCCTCTCCATAGGTGCTTACCATATGGCTTTCCCCAGAGCAAGTGATTGGTGACAACAGAGTGACCAAAATGCAAGTCATGGTTTGCTTTTATTTTAATAACCTGATCTCGGATGTACATAGCATCACTTCTGCCATAATCTCTTGGTCACACATTCAACCTTGGTAGGAGGAGTATAGAAGAAGCCTACAAAAGAGTGTTAACACCAAGAGACAGGAATCATGGGGGTCACCTTAGTGGCTGTCTGCCACGTGGCAGATGTTGAAAAATTATCTGCGTTTCCAATATCCTAGGTGAGTCACTGATTCCTATTATCTGAAATACTTACTAGCATTAGTTACTTTTATCCTCCATTTTCCATTTCACATTCCATCTGTCTTCAGTTAGCTTCTTAGTCATTTGACGTACTTTTGCAGTTACCCAAATTGTTATTTCTGAAAGATGTGAGCATTTGGTGGACTTGCTTGCTTGTGATTGCTAGAGTTTTTCATTTCCTGGGCATGGCAAAATTATCAAGTGCTCCAGAGAATCCACCAGAACTAAACAGACTTCTTTCTTCTGGCACTATGTATAATAAGCAAAGTTATTTCTTCTTTGTACTCAGGATGTTACTGTGACCCTCTTTGTTATTCCTTTAGTAAGTCTCTGAGAAGAAAGAAATGGACCGGGAATGGGTAGTCAACATTCAATTCCCTGGACCCTTGTGTAGCCTGGTGAAAGTATTCTTCTGTTGGGAATAAGGACATATAAACCAGAATAGTGCAGGATGGCAGGACAGGAAACAAAAAAAAATTCTAATTAGATTATTTCTTATGAAGAGAGAGAAATGCTATTTGCATTTTTATTCCTTGCAAGATGGCTTAGTTAACATCGCTGCCCTTCCATCCACTGCACTTTCAAAAACCGACTGAAGAGAAAACTTTAGTGTGAGCCACTGAGTGATAAAAAGAGCTATTTTGACAATCAAAAACAAAAACAGAAAAATGAATCTTCCAAATTTTCCACAGTATATGCAAAGATGCTTTCTATGGCTCAAAAGAAAACCCACTTATTGCATAGGTTATGATTAATTTTCCAATTTAGATACACAGGGAAAAAAATTAGTTTGTGTTCTTGTGCACTGTTCTAAAAGACAATGTTTCCCTTGGGTCAAAAATAAGTCAAGGATACTAACTCCTTTTTTCTTGGCAAAACCGAGGACAGTGTTATGTATTTCTGTCTTATTCTCCTGTTTGGTTCCCCAATACAGCATAGGTTAGAGACTGTTTTTCCTACACACTCCTTCAATATGCAAAAATAATTTCAGACATATATCCAAGGATCTGCTGGTATATAAGTCAGGTTTTTTATTTCCTTTCTTTTAAAGGTATGTTCTCCTGTATCAAATATTGTTTTTCTGCTCAGGCTCTGCTGATCCCAAATTTTGGTTGTTTTTCTGAAGGCAGTGAAAAACGCTGGAAACAAATGTTGAATCATTTGTTAACTATATTGATGAAAATCAATTTTGTATTTGATTTCTTATAAGGACTACCTTAACTTTAAAGTTAAAAAATAATAATTAAACCTAGTTATAAAAGATGAAACCACTAGCTAATTGTTCTTAGGGGAATTTTGGCAGACAGGAAAAATAAAAAAAGCTATTACCTTCAACAGTTAACATGACTTTCCAGAAAACAGAGACAAGCAGAGTGCCTAGGAGTAGTAATTGCTCAAAAATACAGGTGGACTAAATGAATTATTTATTTATTTAAATTGCCTAGTTTCTGATCAAAGAGAGTAGCCTCCCCTTGTCTGGAAACTTAAACAACCTTTAAATATAATATTTATCCAATTCAGCAATTGTCCCCAGCATTTCTCACTACCTTCAGAAAAATAACCAAAATTTGGGATCAGCACAGCCTTAGCAGAAAAACAATATTTGAAAAATAAATAAATAAATAAATTGAACATCACTAAAATTACAAAATGTTGTGTATCAAAGAACACCATAAAAAGGGGAAAATACAACTCAAGGAATGAGAGAAAATATTTACAAATCATAGGTGGGATAAAGGATTTGTGTACTGATATATAAAGAATTTTTTAAATTCAACAATAAAAATACAAATATCCCAATTTAAAAACAGGTAAAGAATTTGAATAGCCATGACTCAAAAAAAAAGGGGGGGGGGTATACAAGTGGCCAACAGGCACATGAAAAGATGTTCAGTAACATTAGTCATCAGAGAAATGCAATCAAATCCACAATGAGATATCACTTCACACCCACCGGGATGGCTAAAATTAAAAAGGAAAACAAAAACAGTGTTTGGGAGGATATGTAGAAATTGGAACTCACGTATTGCTGACGGGAATGTAAAATGCTACAGCCATTTTGGAAAAAGTGTGGGATTTCCTCAAAGTGTTAAACATAGGGCTAAAATAGAAACTTTCAATTTTGCCTTCAGGTATATATGCAAGAGAATGGAAAACATATCCACACAAAACCATTCACATGAATGTTCATAGTAGCATTATTCATAACAGCCAAAATATGGAAACAACTCAATGTCGGTCAACTGATCAATGGATAAATAAATGCGTTATATCAATTCAATGTAATTACTTAGCCATATGAAGGGAAAAAGTACTGTCTTATAACATTGATGAACCTTAAAAACATTATGCTAAGTGAAAGAAATCAGTCACAAAAAGCCACATATTATATTATTTCATTTATATGAAATGTACAGAACAGGCAAATCCATAAAGACAAAAAGTAGATTAGTGGTTGCTAGGGGATAGGGGTGGTAGAGAGAAATGAAGAGAATGAGAATGACTGCTATGGGCAGGTTTTCCCTTTTAAGGCGTGATGAAAGTGTTCTGAAATTAGATAATGGAAGGACTGAATTGTGAATTGCGCACTTTTTTTTTTTTTTTGAGTTGGAGTCTCACTCTGTCACCCAGACTGGAGTGCAGTGGCCGCTCCCGGCCACCACAGCCTCGAGCTGCCGGGCTCCGGCGATCCTTCCGCCTCAGCCTTCCAAGTAGCCGGAATTACAGGGGCGCTCACGCCCGGCTGATTTTATTTATTGTAGAGATGAGGTCTCGCTGCCCGGGCGGGTCTCGAACCCTCGGGCTCAGGCAATTCTCTCACCTCAGCCTCCCAAAGGCGCGGGATTACAGGCTGAGCCACCGAGCCCAGCTTTGAATTGTGCACTTTAAGAGAGTAAATTTTATGGCATGTGAATTTTTAGAGAGTAAATTTTATGGGATGTGAATTGAGTCTCAATAAATCTGTTATTTAAAAAGCAAAACGATACAAACTCGAATAGAAAGTTTGAAAAACCCTTTATTTACCAAAGAAATTTTTCTTAAAAAGTATAGAGTATAACTTTTACTCAGTTTCCCCTAATGTTAACAATTTACATAACTGCAGTACAATGATCAAAACCAGAAAATGAATATTGGTATAATCGTATTAAACTACAGACCTTATTCAAATTTGACCAGTTTTGCCCTTTTCTGTTCCAGAATCCAATTCAATCATGGGAGAGTATGTTTGGAACTAGGGAATATATGGTATATTTTCTCAATCTTTTAAAATACTTTGTAACCCAGAGATTAAGAATTATAATAATAATAGCCAGGCTCGGTGGCTCAGCCTGTAATCCCGTGCCTTTGGGAGGCTGAGGTGAGTGGATTGCCTGAGCCCGCGGGTTCGAGACCCACCTGGGCAGCGAGACCTCATCTCCACAATAAATCAAAAAATCAGCCGGGCGTGGTAGTGCATGCCTGTAGTTCCGGCTATGTGGAAGGCTGAGGCGGAAGGATCGCCGAAGCTCAGCAAGCTCCTGGCCACCGCACTCCAGTCTGGGCGACAGAGTGAGACTCAACTCAAAAGAAAAAAAAAGAATTATAATATTTTTTGAGATAAATGGAAAGAAGGAAAGAAGGGAGGGAGGGAGGAAAGGAAGGAGGGGAGGGAAGAAAGAAAAGAAAAACTCTCAAGAAGGAGGAACAGAGAAAATACCCTATAGTCGCTGAAAGTCCAGTGGAGGACACGGATATTATGAGTTTGAATCTCAGTTTTCACACGTGGCTGTGCAAGATACACAGCATTTCAAATTTTTCTTTAAATCTGCCTAAATATGTTTTGTTATCCTCGCCAGTCTGGCAAGAAGCTCAGTATCAGTCATTACTCTCACCCAACTCCCCATTCCATCTCTAGATGGGTAGGACTCTTGTCTTTGTCTAGACACATGGATGAAGTCCCATTGTTGCATTTCATTTGGTTTCTCATCTCATGTTATCTACTCTGACGCATTTGTATTGATTTTCCCTGGGGTTCTAGAGTTCTAGATGATGCTATGGACCCCTGTGTCTAGAATGCAGGTTCCTTAGGTATACCAATGCCAGCTGCTGAAATCTTTGCACTTTTTTTCTTTTTGATGCTTTTACAGAGTAAGGAACAAGCTCCCACTTCTTGCAGCATCCACACAAGGAAATCTCCTTAATTTCCAAGCCTATCCTAAAGTCATTTCTATCTTAATCTCTTCAGTGAATTTAGGTTTTTCAAAAGATAAGCTCTTTTGGTTCTGTAGAAATGCCCAAGGCAAAGAATATACAAAGGTACTAGCTACTCACTGGCAGACAGGAAATGAAGCAGATGAAATAAACCACAGTAATAAATATACAATTTATCTTAGTCTACAAACAAATAGGCAGTTCAAACAGAGGCAAATGCAGATTAGAGATTTATCAAATATTATGGAAGAAGTGTCTTTACCCCAGGTTTGGGGACATCAGAGAATTCTCACAGAGGGGTTAATGTCTAAATTGAAACCTGGAAGTAAATAAAGGGGAGTGAGGGTAAAATGCTTGTGAGAAGTTTCTGAAGAGAGAGAAAAAGCATTAATAAATTCAGTGGAATTTAGTGAGTCTATAGATCATAAAGTGAGATGAAGAAAGTGAGTGCTGAGATGGAGAGTTATAGGCAACATTAACATGAAGCTTATAAGCCATTTTAAGGGGTCTGGTTTTTATTCTGTAAGCAACAGAAAGTTATTAAAATTTATTAAACTTGTGAAAGACTAACTCAGAATTTCACTTAAAAAAGACCATTTTAGTTTAAGTGTAGACAGCTGGGGTTGAAGGGTAGCCCTGGTGATTAGTAAGCAATACTAGAATCAGAGGAACCCATCATGAGACTCATACAATAACCCTCCAAGAAATGATGGTAGTGTGACCTTGAGAAGTGGCAGAGGAAATAGAGAAGAGAGGACATATTTCACAGATATAAGGTTGTTCAGTCTACTAGATGTGAAAATATTGAATTTCATGGAATGTAAAACTCCACTGATTTTAAAATCATCATCTGTGACAACATGGATGAACCTGAGAACATTATGTTAAGTGAAATAAACCAGGCACAGAGAAACAAATACTATATGATCTCACTTACATGTGTGGAATCTAACAATGCCAAACTTAACAGAAGTAGAGAGTAGAATGGTGGTCACCAAAGGACTAGGACGGGGGAGGGGGATGTACAGGAAAAGGGGATACATTGGTCAATGGTTACAAAGTATCGATTAGATGGGAGAAATAAATTCTTCTCATGGATTGCACAGCATGATAATCAAGGTTAATAATACTGTTCTGTTTAATTCCAAATAGCTAAAAGAGAGAATTTGAAATGTTCTCACCACAGAGAAGTAATAAATATTTGAGATGATAAATATGTTAATCGGCCTGATTTGATTACTCCTCGTGTTTACATGTATTGAAACATCACCTTGGACTCCATAACTAATACAATCATCATTTGTCAATTAAAAATGAAATAAAACTTGAAATACATAATTTTATCTAATACTAGAAAAGACTGTTCATAAACTATGGCAAATCATTGTTAGACACAACAATTTCAGCACATTGAAATGTGGGGAGAAATATGCATTATGGGATTGATGAGACAGTAGACTGGACATAGGAACAGTGGAAGCGGGCAAAGATATGATTGGACAATTGAGTGAGAAAGGAGTGAGCGGCAACTGCAATAAAAATGCCAAGATAGGGAAGGAGAGATATGAGAAACAATGATCTCAATTTTGATATATTGCATTTGAAGTGTTCATGTAAAATCCAAGTGGAAGATCTAGTAGTCAATCTACTATGTGGATCTGGAGTTTATGCATGGGTATCAACTAGAGAAAAAATATGGGAAATTTTCAGAAAATATATGAAAAACTGAGCTTGACATAGAAATGAGGAAGTGGTCAGCAATGTCAAATAAGTACTACACAGTTAAATAAAATAAAAACTTACTCATTTCAATTGGATTTCAAAGAAAACAATATGGGCATTGATTTGACAGTCTGGGGAACAGTTAAATCCTCAATAGAGAAAGGTAAGATCATTGAGCCCCTGAGAGACTGAGGAATCAGCAGAACAAGTTTACTGAAGAGACCCATGTCGGAAGGAGGTAAAAAGATGAATACAGAGAAAAATACCTTAGAAGCAAACTTTACTTAATTTACAAATTAGCCAAGAGGGGAACTAATGAACATGGCAACTGACATAACTTAGAACCTGGATTGATTGATTTATTTAATAAAAATTCTGTTGCACTTAATTTTTCTTTTTGTGTTGTTTTTTGTTTGGTTTGGTTTGGTTTTTTTTGAGTTGGAGTCTCACTCTGTCGCCCAAACTGGAGTGCAGTGGCCGCTCCCGGCCACCACAGCCTCAACCTGCTGGGCTCCGGCAATCCTTCCACCTCAGCCTTCCAAGTAGCTGGAACTACAGGCGCGCGCTACCATGCCCGGCTCATTTTTGATTTATTGTAGAGATGAGGTCTCGCCAAGTTGCCGAGGCGGGTCTCAAACCCGTGGGCTCAGGCAGTCCACTCACCTCAGCCTCCCAAAGGTGCAGGATTACAGGCTGAGCCACCCAGCCCAGCTAATTTTTCAACTTTATAATTCACTTAAGAGCATTTTGTGGTTATGAAGGAATGGATATCCTTATCAACAAAATCCATATGTTTACACATATGTTATAGACAGAATTGTGACCCCCTCCAAAAAAATTTATATGTTGAAACCCTAATCCTTAGAATATCAGAATGTAACTATATTAGGAGATAAGGGCTTAAAAGAGATAATGAAGGTTAAATGAGGTCTTCAGCATAGATTCCTAGTCCAATATGACTGATGTCCATCTGAGAATAGGAAAAGACACCAGAGGTGCACATGCACAGTTAAAGCACCGTATGAGCACACAGTGGTAAAGCAGCCCTCTGAACTCCAAGGAGAGAGACCACAGGAGAAACCAAGTCTGTCAGCACCTTGATCTTGAACTTCCAACCCCCAGAACTGTGAGCAAATAAATCTCTACTATTTATGCCTTTCTGACTGTGGTATTTTGTTAAGGTGGTCCTAGTACATTAATACAATATAATAGGGGAGCAATTTCACTGAACAGAGATCAGTGATGGTATAAAAGAGAGAAGGAGGAAGAAAGGAAGGAAAAGAAGGGTGGTAGAGGGAGAGAGTGCTGCTAAATTTTCTATTCATAGATCACAGTAGTGGTCAAGCTCCACTAGCTCTTTACCCTTAAGTTAGAATTTAATATTTAATTAAAACTTGAGTTTCAAATGTTCTGTTATGAGTTTCTTTTAAATTGCTTTTATTAATATTTTAAAGTCTGATTTTTAAGCCAAGGAAATTCTAACTAGAATTATTCTAATTAGAACATCCAAAAATATTCACCTCAGTACCTGGAATATTTAGCTTGGGTATTTCCAGACATAACTCGTGGCGTAAAGCTGGGATTGCCTTCCAAAGTAACAAAAGGTAACAATATTTTTTATATTTTTATTAATATGAACTTTTCTTACCATGACATTTCTAAAACTATACAGCTACGAAGCTAACTGGACAACTAAGTGGTCATGAATTTGGGGGTCTGGTTTTTACTGACTCAGTATTTCTAGTTGGTATAGCCTATTAGCTCAAAATCAGTTTCTGCCTTCCTTTCCCAAGCTTCAAGTCAATAAATTCTACAAGTGTAAAGAGCAAGCTGAAAAAAATTGATTTGGAATTGTTAAGAATTTGACACTACATTTAGAGGCATTCATCTTGTATGACACATGTATAATAATTATGCTTATAAGTGCATCCATTTAAAATGCATACATTGCCGATCAGCTATTCAGTTGCACAAAATTCTGCATGAAAGAGTATTTTCCTTACAGAATAAATATGAGGTATCTTGCAAATCTGAAATTTATGCCATTTTCACTCCAAATTTCCATATTATGTGGTTATATAATGGAATTCTATTTTGACTAGCTGCTCTACGTGTTGATGTTACTCCTATAGGAGCTTGAGCACAGTAACCATTTTGGAAAGCTATCTGTGAATGAATATAAAGTAGACAGCATTTTTGTTGGATACTCAGATACAGAAAAAAATTAATTAAAGACCTCTTCCCTCCTAAACTCTACTGCTAAAACATTTGAACAAAAATATTTATTTAACAGGTTTTGCAGCTTGGACTTTTGTTCCTGCCTTAGTGTGTGTACCAGAATACGCAGCAAGAGAACACTGCCAAACATTGAGGATGGACCTTATTACAGGACAGTTCTCCAAGTGGTCTCTGACTGACCCAGTTCTCCCCATCTCACGTTTTGTTCTCAAGAATAACTGCAAGAGGTTTATCAAAACATACAAAACCACAGTTAGCTAGGAGGAATAAGTTCCAGTGTTCTAGAACACTGTAGGATGACTGCAATTAATAATACATAGTCTCTGGCCGGACTTGGTGGCTCAGCCTGTAATCCCAGCATTTTGGGAGATCGAGGTGAGTGGATTGCCTGAGTCTGTGGGTTTGAGACCAGGCAACTTGGCGAGCTCTTATCTCTACAATAGATTAAAAAATTAGCCGGGCGTGGCAGCGTGTGCCTGTAGTTCCAGCTACTTGGAAGGCTGAGGCAGAAGGATAGCCGGAGCCCAGCAGGTCGATGCTGGGGTGGCCATGAGTGTGTCATGGCACTCTAGCCTGGATGACAGAGTAAAATACCAATTCTAATAATAATAATAATAATAACAATAATATAGCCTCAAATAGTTAAAAGGAGGCTATTGAATATTCCCAATACAAACAAACAAATGTTTGAGATGATGGAGGCGCTAATTACCTGGATCTGATGAAATGGATTTTATACAACATATGTATTAAAAACATTTCTGAGAGTTTTTACTACCATTATCCTAACTGAGGTGCCTAAAGTGTGATTTGGGGATCGTTGAGGTTGCATCCAAGTTCACATGAAGCTGTTTCTTCCCAGGTCCTAAAGAGAAAGTCTCGCTCCAGACACGGACACATGCAACAATTGGAAGACAAAGTTGAAGTTGTGGATTCTGACTTTTCTGGATCAGCTTTATTTTACTACTGGTAGTCTGTTTTTTGTCAATGTGGATGGCTTCTTCGTTGAAGATTTTAGAGACTTTATGAGGATATGAGAATGAGGAGCCAGCTTTGGCTACAGTGCAGGGAGCAGATGTTAATGCAAAGGTCTAAGAATTTACATCTTGAGAAGTGCAAGTGATCGGATGTTTCAAAGTTATGAATTGCATGATAGGGGAAAAGTTGAGTAGGAAAAAAGTTGAGTAGGGCAAATTTTAAGTGGAATTTTCATCCTCAAACAGACCTGTTATCCTAAAAATACATTTTAGGACTCAATGACCACAGCAAGTGAGCATGCAGCTTATCCATTGAAGCATGGAGCCTGCTGAAGATTATTGCCCATGCTGGTCTTGAACTCCAGGCCTCAAGCTATCCTCCCATCATGACCTCCCAAAAATACTGAGATTTACAGGTTTGAGTCACAGAACTCGGCCTGTCGTTCAGTTTTAATAAATTCGTACAAATCAAAAGCAGACAACAACAAAGTTTCTATGTACTCGATGAAAATGTATAATTATTATTTTTGATTAAAATAATTAAAAAGACACACAAATAAAAAGAATAATTGTAGAATGTGCTGGAACCGAAACAGTCTGAGATAAGAAGACTGGTCACAACAGCCCATACCCTGTTCCATCCTAGAAATAGGATCTCCCTCAACACATTAACCTAGTATATCATGATGTTCCCAGGGTATAAAACCCAGGTGGGCTGCTTTCCAGTGCTCCTTAGCTGTGGTGCAAGTTGGCAACTTAGAGATGAAACTCCATCAGTCCCAGACAGCTTTCCTGAGCCTTGGCAACCTAATTCATCAAAAATCCTCTGAATCTGTTTACACTTTCTGCCTATCTGTAAGTAATAAACCCGCTTCACATATCTCATTGTGTGTGGGTGTTCTGTCTCATGAACTTGGACAAGTTGGTAAGCAGTGCCCAGTGACACTGTGAATCTATTTCTTATCTATATTTCTTGTTTATGGAGTTTGGGGATAATGCAAGGGGCATCTGGGTCATAGAAAACTTGAAATAGCAAATGCATCAGACTAAACCTGACTAGGAGAGAACTTTAATGGCAGTTGAGGGAAACTGCCATGGGAGGTAGGGGCACACCTCATCAACAAGGGTACCTGCATAATGAACATTTGTATACCTCACCCTGAACTGTACACCACATCTTTAAAATAAAAAAAAGAAAAAGAAAAAAAATATGCCAGAATCTTAGAAACTGTGGTCTCTCTGGAGAAAAGATGAGATACCACTTTTATGATACGCCTGCCACAGATGACTCTAAGCTGTTGGAAATGTCAGGTGAAAAGAGACTTGTAAAGGTCAATGCTTCATACTTCAGTCCAACTCCCTTTGGATCATTTTTACTTTGGTGTGGGTTCTATTTCTCATCCGAGCATGAAAATGGTGGAACACCTTGAGCAAACGTATTCAGGAAACAATAAGGAAACTAGTCTGGTTCTTCTGAAAGTTATGAGAATTAAAGCAGTGTCTCAGCTGTCAAGAGCCTGAGACAGAGGCTAGCTTTAGGGAACTGGTTTAGAAAGTGATTCCAGGGGACAGTAGTAAGGGTGTAAAACAGGGAAAAATGTGTGTAAAACAGGGAAGAACGTGTCATCAAGTTGAGGACTGAACTTCCATTCCAGGAAAACTTCTGAGGTGCCATAGGAAGTGTACCTCAGAGATAATGAAAGGAAAAAGTATTTATCTATTAGTTTCCATTCCTCACTGGTCAAGGAATGACCAGAAGGGCATTAATTATCCTGCTCTTCTAGATTATGCATGCTTCAGTGCCATTTAGTTGCTGTGAGCATTCCAAGATGTGGCATCAAAGAAGCCCCAAGGAGGTGTCATTTTGTACCTGTGTGAACCCATAGAATACTGGTCCTCACAACAGTGGTTGGTGTCACAGCGGAAGCTAAGAAGATTTGATGTGCTACACAAAAATTTACCAATTTCACCTCTCAGATCCTCTTGTGCCTACTATTAAGTCCAATCCTTTAGGTGGTGGTCAGCCACAATACCTGAAAGGACTTGAGATTATTAGCAACAGATCCTCTTGCTTTGCTGGACCCAAGGTCCTAGCCAATGTTCATTATCTCCCTCCTCTGTCATGCACTATTTCCCTTACCTTGGTCTACAACTCTTCCCTCTTGCATTGATCCAGACCTCTTCAATCTCCTAGTGGTCTGTGTCTTTGGTGATTAATTTTAAGTGTCAACTTTGCCACACGGTACCTAGATATTTGATCAGATATTATTCTGGGTGTTTTTGTGAGTGTATTTATTTATGAGATTAACACTTAAATTGATGGACTGAGTCAAGCAGATAGCTCTCCCTACTATGGGTGGGCCTTATCCAATCAGTTGAAGGCATGAATAGAACAAAAGGCTGACTCTCTCCCAAATAAGAGGGAATTCTTTTTGTCTGACTTCCTTTACAGTTGGGACATCAATTTTTTTTCCTGCTTTTGAACTTGACCTGAAACATCACCTCTCCTGGTTCTCAGTTCTCACTCCTTCAAGCTCAGACCGTCAGCTCTCTTGGATCTCGAATTTGCTGACTAAAGATCTCGAAACATGTCAGCCTCTGTAATCATGGGAACTAATTTCTTAATTGGATCACATAATTAAATAATAAGTCTCTCTCTCTCCCTCTTTCTCTTTCTTTCCACATGCACATATACATATCCTACTGTTTCTCTGGAGAATCCTGTCTAATATAGCATCCTTGGTTGCCTTGTCCTTCCTGAGTCATGGTTGCTGAATTATCCATTCACAGTGACCTCTGAACACAGAAGCATGCCTTCTAGTCCCCTGCCCCATGCTTCTCATAACTCTTCTCCTCTTCCTTTATGCCAATGTCTACCTATATAATGGGTGAATTCCTGCTTCAACATTTGTAAGAGATTGTTTAGCCTCTGCCTAGAAAGTTGCAGGGGCAAAGATCTCATGGCCTTGTAAGGCAGTCTAACAATCTTCCAAAAACTTTATCAGAAATTGCCTCCAGGGCAGGATGTGGTGGTTTATGCCGTAATCCTAGCACTTGGGGAGGCTAAAGTGAGAGGATTGCTTGACCCCAGGAGTTTGAGATCAGCCTAGGCAACACAGCAAGACCTTATCTCTTTTTAAAAAGTTGTCTCCTTATTGTATTCCAAAATCTGTTTTCCTGTACTTTTGACCTATTGTTACTTCGTTGATCTATATGGAACAATGCAAATTAAATCTATTCCTCTTCATCATGATAACTTTTAAAAAACTTGAGAATAGAAATCATGCCTTCCCTTCAATCTAAACACACCTCACCTTTCTTCACATGCTAAAATGCTTCTCAGTTCTCTCATCTCTTCATTTGCTTTTCTTTAACATTGGTCAATATGTCTCTGACCCTCTTAAATAGTGTTGCTATGACCAAACAAAGGACTCAGTTGCAATCTGACCAGTGCAGAATGAAGATGGATTATTCCTGTGTCTAAGAACTTTGCACCATTTTGATGGACACATTGTGGAACTCACCTATTTGCATATTTATCCTCTGACCATTCCCCTTCCTGCATATAAGCATCCTCAACCTCCCTTTATATCCTCCTCAAATACAAATTTTTCTAGGAGTATTTCAGTCCTCATAGTCACATGTAATATGATAAACTCTCGCCACGTGGCAGAGACATCACCTCCCCTAGCAGCAGTTCGAAGAGATAGGATATCAACTGATATGATTTTTTTAACTGTAGCACATTTTAACCATCTCTCACATAGGTATGCAAAACTCTGTCTGCAAGTAAGAAAAACTGCCTTTTGTCTCACCAGCTGGATACTTTTAGAGAGGCTTTGAGCCTATAGGAATATTTACTTCTGTTCAAGATTGCCAATCCAATGAAGAGACACTAAAACTCCATTTCTCCCAACTCCAGGGTCACAGACCAGCCCACTTGGCTAGTCACTCTTCCTCTCAGAACAGGTATGGATATAAGAAACGCCATGTTAACAAATCCTTTTGACCATGATTTGACTGAACTGACTGTTTAATTTTGCCTACAAGGAAGAGTAAGAATTCTGCCAATTGCATCACAGTGATGCTTCCATTGGACTTCAGCACAGCCAAGTACAAGTTAAATATTCTCAAGTTACAAATAAGATCAGAACACCTCCCCTTTTTAAAAGCATGTCATTATGAAGACATGCTTCTTGTACTACTCAAATGCATTGACTTCTTTTGTGTTAATAAACTTTTCCTTTTAGATCTACAGAAAAATTGCAGAGCATTCCTATAAACCCAAGACCCAGACTCCTCCATTATTAACCCTCTACATTATTATGGCACATTTGTAATAATCAATAAATCAATATTGATACATTATTCTTAACTAAGATCCTGACTTTATTCAGATTGCATTTGTTTATTTGTTTGTTTGTAATGTCCTTTTGCGATTCCAGGAACTCATTCAGGATACCACATTCCATTTAGTCATCATTCTTCAGACTTTTTTGTTTGAACCTTAACAGTTTTGAGTAGGACTAGTCAGGCATTTTATAGAATATCTGTTAATTATGATTATCTGATGATTTTTCTCAGAATTAGGGCTCATGGGTTTTGCAGAGGAAGATCACAGAGATAAAGTGCTATTCGCATCACAACATAGCAAGGGTGTACTATCCACCATACCTATCATTATTGATGTTACTTAATCACATGGGCTGCAAGAGTGTTTATGTGTAGCATTTAATGAGTGAGAAGATGCGTTTTCACCCTCTTGAGAGTGGAGCATCCACACAAATTATTTGTAATTAATCTGTATGGGAAATTTGCCTATTCTCATCTATTTATTTATTTACTTTTTATGTCAGTTTTATATCATGGGTATTTATTTTGTATCTTGGGTTATAATCCAATACAACTTTATTATTTTTTGTTGCTATCGCTCAAATGTTTCAGCTTTGACCATTGACTCCTACGTCTCTCAGACTTACTCCCAACATTTTCTGGGTCTATGTGTATGCATGCGTGTAATGTCATTTCTGTTTTTGAGCACTTCCTTGCTTTCTAATACTAAAAAATACTCCATGGTCATCTTGATATTTCCTGTTTCACTCCTAGAATCAGCCATTTCTCCAGGGAGCCCGGGTTTCTTTTCTTGGAGAATTCTATTAGAGACCAAGATCGTTGTGTTAGGTGTGCTCATGGCTACTGAAGTGTCATTGCCTCAAGACCCTCTCAGCTGACAGACCAAGGAAATACATATGCATGTACTAAACCCATGTGTATATACATACATGTTAATATTTATTTATTTAGCCATCTCTATAGATATTATATTAAGTAATATAGTTTTAATTGATGAAATATAACTTCTTAGGTCAAACTATATGAAACATATTTTGTCAAGAGGAAAAATTACTATGGTGCCAAAATTTCTCAAATGCCAGCAATATTATACGACTCAACCTAATACAGAAAAATGCAAAAAACAGAAATGTGCAGTTAAACAGATATCAATGTAATCCAATTAACAAGAAAAGAGAAGGGTGCCAATGCACACACACAAACACACATACTCCTCCCTAGAAATAATAATGTTTGTAATGATTGTTTTGTTTTTTTACTCAGCTTAACTATAACATAAGCTATAACACCTATGTGTGCATTAGAAAAGTATGCCATATTTTTCTGTTTTCTTTTATCTAGGTGGAATCATAATACATGTAGTATTTTGTGTCTTCCAAGATTCTTCAAGTGTTACATGTAGCTTTAGTTCATTCATTTTCATTTTCACTGTCTAATAATTCAGAGTATGAATGTGCAACAATTTATCCATTTTACTGTTGATTTATATTTGGTAATATTGTTTTGAATAGAGAATGAAGGAGCAACATAATTACATTTTGAGTGATCTTCAGGTTTCTTGGTATCATGAAACTTCAAATTCATTGCTATTTTAAAAAGAACCAAGATTGGGACAACCTGATATAACAATATCTTAAAGCACATAATCACGAAGAAAACTTCTGATTATAATTTGTCCTCTCAAGCAATTCTTCCCACAGGGAGAAAATTATATGATCCAACACAAGTATTCTAGTAGTTGTAACACAGACTGTTCATTCTGAATAAAACAAATTGGCATTATGTTTTCATACATCTGTCTCAGGGGTTTGGTTAATGAGTCCATCTCAAAGAGACGTATCTTTTTGGTGTGTTGATAACATCAGGTAATGAATTCCAACTCATGAGGCCTCTAGAGAGGCAAGCTGACAGCCATCCTTACACAGACGGACATATACCTCTTTCTTTCAATGGGGAACACAATCCAACAGGAGCCTAATTCTCCTATTTGAACTTGTACAATATCTAACTTCTATGACCCCAAATGCAGGAAAATTAAATAAGACTCTCTCACTAAAATCCTCCCAGAAATTTATTAATATTTCTTATTTATATGAATTTTTATAATAGTCATATAATCTGTATTTGCCATAATCCACTCATGCTCTTTACCTGTTCAAATTATATACTATTGTCTGTGACAGCATTTCTTTAAGAATATAAAATTCAAAATATTGCATTTTATGAAGACTGAATTAAACATTTTAAAGAAAAAATAGATAACTGTATTTCTAAAAGTATGTGTTTAAAATACCTTCAGGAGCTTGTATTTAATTCAGCAAAAAGTAGGTCAAACATTCTAAGATCAATTTCTAATCAAATAGCTCTTCTGTACTCTTATAATATTTATTTTATAGCTCTTTCATTAATGTCATTTTATATTTCTCTCCCAAACAAAATTACATGACTTTTATGTTAACTGCAACATTTTTCATTTCTTGTATGGATTTGTTCTGTTATTACACAAACAAAAACAATACACCTTTAAAAGAAATTGTACAGAAGTCTTTAATTTTAATCTTCACTAAATGCACTTTGATTATTTTTATAACAAACTCTGAGAAATTAAAGAATAAAAATCTATTTCTTTAATTCTTCCTTCTCATATATTACTGTCTGAATGCATGAATCTACAGTTGTAAACAAAGCTTTATGAACCCTGTCAGATAAGTTCAATGTATGGGCATCAAGTGATTAGTCACTTTCTGGGGTAGTTTTACAGCCTTGCTAGAAAGCACACAAATTGGAAAGAAGGCTGAGAAATGGGACTACTTGGCTTAAGTGCACCAGTCATTCGTGGTATATCGCCATCTGCCGGGCATCTTGGGCACTGCAATTATGTACAGGACCACAAGAAAACCGCTTAGCTTAGCTTAAATAGAAGGGGGGGGAAAGCAAGTATTAAATTAATTTTTTAAAATAAATTTATTGACCGGGCGTGGTGGCTCATGTCTGTAATCCTAGCACTTTGGGAGGCCAAAGCGAGAGGATTACTTGAGCCCAGGGGTTCGAGACCAGGCTGGACAACTTGATGAGATCTCGTCTCTACAGTAAATCTTAGAAAAATTAGCCGGGTGTGGTGGTTCGTGCCTGTGGTTCCAGCTACTTGGAAGGCTGAGGCGGAAGGATGTCCTAAGCCCAGCGGGTCAAGGCTGTGGTGGCCGTGAGCATGCCACTGTACTCCAGCCTGGGCGACAGAGTGAGACTCCGACTCAAAAAAATTTAAAAATTTTAAAATATTTTTTAAAGTTTTAAATGAATTACATAATTTTAACACTGTTAAATTATTAAATGTTATTTTAAAATAATTCCCTTTCAATGGTCATTTTAGTAGGAAAAATTTTAACTGTATTTTCCACAAAAAACATTATCCTTTGCCTGTTTTTCAGTCACCAGAAAGAGGCACCTAGCATAGCTTCCTATAAATAGTGGATATAATATTCAAACAGAATTGTTGGTTGTCACTATACCTTAGAAGATACTTACTGAAATATTTTCCGTGGCAGAAAATTATTTCTGTAAAGTATAATTTGGATGAAAAACACTGACTAATTGAAAGCATTAACACATTACAGTTGTGCATAGATTCCTTTTGAAGCAAATCCATATAAAATAAATTATTACTAGAAATTATCTAAACACTATGAAATGATTTGAAATGATTAAAAGATGTTTATGAAATTAAAATGATGCAAATTTGTGAAAATATATGACTGATTGCACTTTAAATACATCCATTCTCAATGACCCTTAGACAGATTCAGAATATTATTGACTCCAATATAAATTTATAAGTTTAAGAGTATTATGAACTCTGGCATAGAGAGCCAACTATCTGACATAAGTGAATTTAGAGCTTCTTTTTAAAAGTTTAAGTGAATAAATGAACTTAAGTGAATAAATGAATTTAGACCTTTTGTTTTTTAAGTTTGTAAAGCTAGTGCTTTGAATAAGAACACCTCTGGTAATTCTTCTTGAAGTACCATAAATTTGACACCCTGGCTTCTAATATACAGCCTAGCATAAAGTAGACACTCAAGTATTTATTGAGATACTTGAATTTAATTTAGGTACTATGTTTGATTGTTCAATTCAAGTAATACGTGAGAAAATATTTATATATATATTCCCCCAATAGAATATGCAAATTTACTGAAAACAGAAAAGACGTATTATTTTGTTTTATATTTCCAACTGTCTGTTTGTGACTTACATGAATATGGGCCTAGGAGAAATAATAAGCTTACTTTTGGGTATAGAATACTGTTGTTTTTCTAGGAATGTATTACTTCTCGCATTGTTGTGTTAAATGAAGATTAAGACTTAGTTTGGTCAAGGTCATGCAACCAGAGGGTCAAACTCAGGCCCAAATATGTCTGTAATCTTCCTTCCTCCCTTTCTCATCTCTAAATCCCATTCACCGCAGTCCCCAGTCACATCTCTATCCAACAGTTTTAGCTTGCACTAAATTCCACAAGTCCAACTTCTTAGACCAATACATCATTTTTGTCTTTCTAGCTTCTCTCCTTAATAAGCAAGTAAACGATAGACATAGCTAGTCAACTTTAGGATGGGTGTGTATACACAAGTCTTACAGCAATTAGTCAGTATGACCTTTGTTAGTTTAGAAATAAAGAACTTCATTTTCTTTTCTACACACTGCAATGTAACATTGCAACGTTTAAATGTTTAAAAAGTATCTAGAAGAGTCAATTGAAGCCGGGCTCGCTGGTTCAGCCTGTAATCCCGCGCCTTTGGGAGGCTGAGGTGAGTGGCTTGCCTGAGCCGGCAGTTTCGAGACCCGCCTGGGCAGCAAGACCTCATCTCTACAATAAATCAAAAAATCAGCAGAGTGTGGTAGCGCATGCCTGTAATTCCGGCTACTTGGAAGGCTGAGGTGGAAGGATCGCTGGAGCCCAGCAGGTCGAGGCTGCGGTGGCCGGGAGCGGCCCCTGCACTCCAGTCAGGGTGACAGAGTGAGACTCCAACTCAAAAAAAAAAAAAAAAAAGAAGTGTCAATTGATTTACAGTCAATTCAAACAACCAGTGTTATGGACCAGATTGTGTCTTCCCCAAAACCCATATGCCTCAGCTCTAACTCTTAGCACCTCAAACTATGATTGTATTTGTAGATAACATTTTTAAATTGGAGTTTTAAGGGGGAGGCCCTAATCCAGTATAACCAGTGTCTTTATAGAAAGAGAAAGAGACACCAGGTGTGCTCTTGCACAGAGGAAAGTCTGTGTGTGGTCATGCCAAAAGGTGGCTGTCTGCAAGCCAATGAGAGAGGCCTTAAGAGAAACCAAACCTGTATATAACTTGATCTTGGATTTCCAGCTTCCAGAATTGTGAGAAAATAAATTTGTTTAAACCTCTCCTCCCAGTCTGTGGTATTAATGACAGTTTTAGCAAATAAATACAACCAGGGAGATTATAATTTCAGCAGAATCTGTAACTTTTTATTATGCAAATGAGGCCGTGTGTGTGTGTGTGTGTGTGTGTGTGTGTGTGTGTGTGTGTGTGTGTGTGTACGCTGCACGTAAGCATGTGGTGTTGATTGGCTGGTTGGTTAGTTGGTTGCCTTATTTCTATTGAATCTCTAGAGAGATACGGATATGGCTAGTATTCATTTTCATGATTTCCATGTCCTTTATTTATTATCTTAGAATAACTCACATTAATTTTATTACAGTTTGCTATAAATGAAACCCTTAAAGATTCAGGAATGTTTTTACAGAACTGTCATCAACTTGAGGTGTATGAGGGTCTCATAAAATGTGCCTGCTAGTGATTTGTTGGTCTGTTTCTTGGCAACTGGATGGCTTCTGAAGTGTTCAAATGATTAAGTAGAAGAAAAATAAGGCTTTATTGAACTGCAATGCAAGCTGAATCTGTAAGATGAAAAATATGCATTTATAATTTCCTATTTGGAAGCTCCAAACCAAATTCAACCAATCTAGGTCATGCTACCAAAATTAACCTTTCACTTTCCAACACAGTATTTCAAATGCTATGATCGAAGCTATATGTTTCAGTAATTTTCCCTACCTCTTCTTTTTTTGAGTTGGAGTCTCATTCTGTCGCCCAGGCTGGAGTGCAATGGCACACTCATGGCCACCACAGCCTCGACCCGCTGGGCTCAGGCAATCCTTCCACCTCATCCTTACAAGTAGCCGGAACTACAGGTGCTCACTACCATGACCGGCTAATTTTTGATTTATTGTAGAGATGAGGTCTCACCAAGTTGCCCAGGCTGGTCTCAAACCCATGGGCTCAAGCAATTCACTAACCTTGCCTTCCACCTGTCAGCATGCCTGCCGTGAGCTCCAGGTTTCTAGGCCAAGGTAAGACTGTCTTCCCACAATCCCAAGTTCCCTCCACCCTCCCAGTGTATGTATAATATAATTCTGTGCACCCTGAGGTCCCTCAGTGATTACTAGAGGAACTCACATAATAAAAATGTTTTGAATTTAGGCTTCAGTTACCTAAGCAAGTCCTATGAATGTAGATAAAGTACACTGAGAAAATTAAGCCATTTTCAAATGAAATAAAATGATTTTTTTAAATGTGGCAGGGAGGAGCAGATGAAGAAGGATCAAGTTTTCTAAGAAAAGTAGTATCTTGGAATTTTTTCAAAATGCACCGAGGCAAAGGAATATCTCCTTCATTCCAGCACATATACAAAGCTTAAAACTGCAAAAACTTATACTAAATGGATGATTTTCTTTTGTATCCTGATACAAATTTGTTCATTCCAATATTACAATTGGTGTGAAAGGCACATATTATAACTCTGGTAAAGAAATATAATTAATATGATTCACCAGCAGTGTCATGGAATTTACCAAAGGCATGGAGAATTGTTGCTATCTTGAACCCCAAGTAAAAACTGATCTTCCTATACAAATAGAACTAAATAAAAACCTCCTCTTTTGGGGAGGAAAAGCAAGCCATAACAAGTAGCGAACTATTGGATTGAGCAGCATTGAGTTCTCAGATTAGCAAAAGAGGTGCAGAGTCCAACAAAAATAAAGCCAATCTCAGGGGCAAAAAGTATAGCAGACAGCAAGCATATTTTGTTGAGTGCTACTAGAAGAAAATTCCTTGAACTCAGAACTCAGTTTTCATTACATCCACAAGTTGTTCTATTCCTGGAATAAACCAAAAATACTAGATAGAGTGTCTTGTTAATAGTATGATAAGCCCAACCATCATTTAAATGGTGTTACTCTGGCAAAATATTAGGCAAACTTTAACTCAAGGTGAATCTCTTGTTGTGACATATTTTTATCGATGTGTCTTTTGTAAATTGGGTTTTCTCAGATGAGGGATTACCTGCACTAGCTTCTCTGGCTTGTCTTAGAACACTGTTTCTCTCACACATCCCTTAACAGCACATGTTTTATAGTATCCCATTGAGAGTTCTATGCTACTATTGCTTTTATACTAACCACCCTACCAAGAAATAGCTACAAGTTCAGAAATGCCCTTGGTCAAGTTTTGCACTGGCATTTCAACACAGCCAGGCTTTAAAAAAAATTTTTTTTTTCTGGGACAGACTGGAGTTGTCACACTTCAGAAGCAAACCTTCAATGTGTTTTGTTCTTTTGAAGTAGTCCTCTCCCTGAAATCTCTCTGATACACACCTCTGAAGTAAGAGTCCGTCTCCCGTTTCATCAGCTGACACGGCAAGAGCTATGGGAGTCTTTCTCCAAGCTGCCCTTTGTTATATCAGAGGTTCATGGTGAGTTCATTCTGCTTGGCTGGTGTCAAATCAGTCATTTATTCAAACGGTGTTTGAGAGCTTACCACCTGCTAAACACCAGAGTGAGACACATACAAAGATTATATATTACAAATTCAGAATTTAGGGTTTAAAATTCACAATTTAGAGACACGCAATTTGGAGGGAGAAATGGTTAATTCTGCCTGAGGGACCCAAGTCACGCTTGATTCTTACTCTGGGTCTTAAAGGATGGAAGAGATTTGTTAAAGCCAGTTTTGGCTTTGAAGCTAATGAGGAGGATAAAGTGAAGTGAGGGGGAAATTGGTGTCATAAAGAGCACCTGTATTGAGGTATATCCATTGGAATAAGGCCCAGCTGTGAGTAACAGATATCAGTAAACAGTACCTGAAACAAAAGTGCAGCCTGGGGCTAGTGAAGCAATTCTGCCCCTCAAAGTCCTCAAGGACTTAGGCTTCTTCTGTCCAGTTACTTTGCTTTGAATGAATGCTATCACCAAGGTCACCTCAAGGCCCAACCAAAATAGATATTCCTGATCCAGGAATATGTTCACATTCCAGCCAGAAGAAGGTACAGTTTCAATATATGCCCCTCACTCTTTTGAACTCCTCTTCCAGTAAGCACATTCTTCGTTCTTCCTCAAACACCCAGTCACACTCCGATGGTCATACTCAAGACCCTATCACTATAAATACTTGAGATCCCTCCACAGTATCAGTGGTATCCTATTCTCCAGCCTCCACTGACTCTTTCTTCCCTCGAATCTTACCAGTGACCACAATTCCCTCAAGTCTTCAGTAACCTCCTGGCTCAGCTCAAAATTCACTGTCAAACATTATAATCATCCCTAGCATAGATAGGGTGAGAATCCCTTATCCAAAATGCTTGGGACTGGAAGTGTTTCCGATTTTGGAATATTCGTATATACATAATGAGATATTCCAGGGCTAGGACCCAAGTCCAAGCACAAAATTCATTTATGTTTCATATACACCTTCTAATCATAGCCTGAAGGTAATTTTATATAATATTTTAAGTAATTTTGTGCATGAAACAAAGTTTTGACTGTGAACTGACATAAGAGGTCGGGTGTGGAATTTTTCATTTTTGGCATCATGTCACTGCTCAAAAACTTTTGAATTTTGGAGCATTTTGGATTTCAGATTTTCAAATTAGGGAAGCTCAACCTATTCTCCCAATTCACTTACCACTTTTTCAATTTGTCACACTTAGCAAAACCACAATTGCTGTTAAATTCAGCTTCCTGCCTTCTCTATGCCTGTGCCTATACAATTAAATATAATTGGAGAAAAACAATAACATAAATTGTTCTCACTCAAGAAATAATAAACTGTGAGTAGACCTTTGCAGAGCCCAACAGTAATATTGTAGTTCCCTATCCCACTTGTTCTGTGGAAGGGGACTTAAAAAGACATCTAAACATGTACTTAGCCTTTGCACAGTTAAACATGTACTCAGCCTTTGCACAGTTAAAAAAAAAAAAAAAAAAAGATTCCCTTCCTGGAAACTGGCAACGGCCCTTGCTGGCTAGGTTAAACTGTCTAACAGCTTATTTTTCACTTCTGTGAACCATGCTTGCATTGCTTGAAAGGTACCTAGGCCTCCAGGATGTTGTGGTTTAGCCCACTTGGAAAGTCCCAATGTGGTTTAGCCTTTCTTAAGCAAGCCCCTACAGCTAATCAGGGCCTCTTGCTGTGGGACTGTTATGTCCAGCAGGCAAGTGGCTGCCGGCCCGGCTCTTGGCTAATAAAAACATCTCCTTTATATAACTTGTACTTTCGATGTTGGAGTCTGTGAATTAAGTGCTCGGTCCCTATTTCAGTTCCTCCAAACTCCTAGAGGCCTATTTGACACCCTATCCTGTTTTCTAAGCCTCCACCACTCCCTCTCTCTCAGTGATGCCTTTGACTCAACTGCTCTCACACACTCTGTCTGCATTCCTGACTCTCCCATCTACCATCCAAAGTTGGTCCTTCCTCTTCTGACTAGACACCATCGCTGTCTTCCCAGTGAGCAAATCTGCCCTTTCTATCTCATGCCTTCAGTTCAGTCTACCCTGGTTCATCCCCAAAAGTATTAGAAATTAATCCTAATTTCCCCATGAGCTACTGACACTATGTCTCTGCTACTCTTTATGAAAACTTTGCCACCCTACTGTTTCTTGGATACAGTAGGCACAATTTAATACTGACATTGGCTTTGTGGAATTGATATTGGTATCGACAATGGCTGTCTGGAATTCTCTACCTCCAGGTATCTTCCTACCCTACTCCCTCACCTCCTTTAAGTCTTTGTTGAATCAACCTGTCAATGAAACACTCAAACTGCCCTATTTCCAATTGTTATCAGAATTTTTTCCCATTCTTCCCCCCAGAGTTCCTTGTCTCCCTATCCTGCTCAAACATTTTTCCATAGCTTTTATCATCTTCTAAGATACACAACAATTTACTCATTGTGATTATGCTTTATTGACTATCTGTCTGAGCCAAAATATGAATTTCAAAAGGACAGAGTTTTTTTTTTATTTTGGGGGCTTTTTCCCCCATGTTCCTGGCATAGTGTCTGGAACATGTTTGAAATTTAATAGATCTTTATTAAACACATTGCACTTACTCTCCACTCCCTAGGGCCTTGTATTCAGGCAGAATAATGTGCTTATATCAAGCAAGACTCTTGATTTCAAGTGACAGAAGCCCAACTCCAACCACTCAAAAAAGAATAGCATATTGGCTGGGCTCAGTGACTCAGCCTGTAATCCCAGCACTTTATGAGGCCGAGGCGAGTGGATTGCCTGAGCCCAAGGGTTCAAGACCTGCCTGGGCAACTTGGCAAGACCTCATCTCTACAATAAATAAATAAATAAGCTGGGCATGGTAGCGCACACCTGTAGTTCTGGCTACTTGGAAGGCTGAGGCAGAAGGATCGTCGGAGCCCAGCAGGTCGAGGCTGTGGTGGCCGGGAGCGGCCACTGCACTCCAGCCTGGGCGACAGAGTGAGACTCCAACTCAAAAAAAAAGAATAATATATTTATTTATTCTATTGTGATTTTCGTCTAACTTGGTTTGCTTTACATTGGAAGATAGCTCAAGTTTTGCACTAGTTTTGGCTTCAGTTGAATCCATGCAGCCCTCAAAGATGATCAGCAAGACTTGACCTCTTATTCTTTTTTTTTTTTTTTTTTTGAGTTGGAGTCTCATTCTGTTGCCCAGGCTGGAGTGCAGTGGCACACTCACAGCCACAGCAGCCTCCACCTGCTGGGATCAGGTGATTCTTTCACCTCAGCCTTCCACGTAGCTGGAATCACAGGCATGCACCACCATGTCTGGCTAATTTTTCTTGATTTATTTTAGAGATGAGGTCTCACCAAGTTGCCCAGGCTGGTCTTAACACGTGGGCTCAGGCAATCCTCTCACCTCAGCCTCCCAAATGTGCTGGAATAACAGGCATGAGCTACTGCACCCAGCCACCTCTTATTCTTAACTAAACTCTCCTCCCTTCTAGTTTTATTCTCCAGGAAACTCTCGCCACATGGGAGAAACATGAGCACACACAGTTTTAGGTTTATATGATCGCTAGATCCCCAAGATTACAATGACATTTTGAAAGCCCCAAACGGGACACTGGCTCAATTAATGAATCAGTCATACTCTGGCTCTAAGCAGGGGGATGGGGAGGGGCATTGCTCTGTTTATGCCAGGCCTAGATCACAGGCCCCTCCCTAAGAGCTTGGGTAGAGGTGAGGCACGATTAGAACAGACACATGGAATTTTGTGGACCACATAGGCAGCTCTAGAAAGGGAAAGAGATGATTTCTCTAAAATGAAATGTTGGACAGACAAATTGATATCTACTCTAGAACTAAGGAAAACCTTAGAAACATTTATTCTTTATTACTTTGGGTGGTTTTTTTTTTTTTTTTGGTTTGTTGGGTTTTGGGGAGGGGTTTTTCGAGGGGCAGAGGGTTTGACATGAAATTCAACCCTTGAAAAATCTAATTTTTAAAAAATCTATCCTTATTTGAGTAATATTATTTTTCAAACTGGCAACAGGCTCATCAGAAATGTTTCCAAAAGTTTTTAACCAACCCTCCCCAACAAAAAATAAAATGACCAAATATTTTCAGATACATTTTCTTGCATGTTTAGGGGGGATAAAAGCTATTCACAGACATATTAAGCAAAAGAGCTTCTTTTTTTCCTCTTGGCAAAGCAAATTTACTTTAACAAGATTTATTCTAAAATTTTAATAACATTCTATTATTATAACATGTACTTAGATTTACACAGGACTTAGTTTGAGATCAAGACCTATATACTCTAGAGATGTTTTTCACTTACATATGTCTCCTTGTCTACATGTGATAAAGTTCGAATATTTGCCTTCTCCAAATCTCACGTTGAAATGTGACAACCCATGTTGGAGGTGAGGCCTAGTACCTCATGAAGGACTTGGCAACCTCCTCACAATCATGAGTGATTTTCTCTCAACTAGTTCCTGAGAGAGCTGGATGTAAAACAACAACAACAACAACAACAAAAACCTGGCACCTCTCTTCCCTCTTCCTTCTCTCCTCTCTCACTATGTGACGCCCACTCTCCTTAGCCTTATGCCATGAGTGGAAGTTCCCTGAGGCCCTCACCAGAAGCAGATGCTGGTGTCATGCTTCTTGTACAGTCTGCAGAACCATCAGTCAAATAAACCTCTTTTCTTTATAATTTACTTCACCTCAGGTATTTCTTTAGTAATACAAATGGATTAAGACAGCATGCAAGTAGCTAAAGTTTAGATAAACACTTAATAAATAACATTTTGGAAAGCTCAAAAATAATAATTAGGTTTAACATTATTTAAAGGAAATGTGTCTGAATTCCAACTTTTAAAAATTAATTATTCTTTGCATATACTCATTATATTATGTAGAGAATACCATTATCATTTATTATAATAGCACAATAATCCAAAGAATTATAGTTTATTTCTTATTAGGAATCATTAATATGTACAAGATAATTGTTTACAATTAGTATCACATTATTAGCATCCTCTGGTCTAAAAAAACACATTAGAAGGCATTAATTACTTGCATGCACATAAATTTTATATCTAATTAATCAAGGTATTTATTTTAAAATACTTTTAAAATAGTTCTTCCCTTAAATATATAACCATTATAATATAGTAAAGATCCTAATTTATACCATATAAGGTTATCTTTCTAATTAATATTTTATCTATGGCACAAAATAATTATAACTTCAAAATAGTCTAAATAAGTTTCTGTGCCCTAAAGACTAAATATAAATTACAATTGAATTTAAGTAAAATTATGGGAGAAAATCTAATATGTAGATGTATCTCACTCTATGCAAAAAAAATCATTCTTGGAAAGTTGTACATAAATGTGACCATATGTGAACTACATTAAAAAAGATATTTAAGTGACACTGAATGACTGATATCTTTATAAAATAATTTTTAAGTCTGCAATGTCTTAATAAAACAAAGTTTTAATTTCTTCTTTTAATGTCAGAATTTTCTTTAAAAAGTCACATATGTAGTAGTCTCCTCTCTAAATTATTGAGCACACAGACTGAAGCTGGGTACACCAAGCTCAAAGAGAACAGATGTATTACTCCTGCTAGGAGATGGGGTTGCTATTTGTAAATACAGGCATAAAACAAGTAGCATGTGATATTTTCATATTCTAAAAAATTACCAATCTACCGTAATCCTGATTTTTTTTAGGTCACTTGTCTAGCAGTCCCTAATATGTAATAACTTGAAAGATTATCTTTAGCATACGAATTTTCTGTAAAAATTAACTCTGAAGATGAAGCCTCAGATGACAGACAGTACACATGTAATTTTTATAATATTCATCTCCTCAAGAAACTCTATATTTATCCTATTCTATCATAGAGATACATTTATCTTAATTACAATAGAAAACCATGGAGATTATTATGTTGCATATTCTAAATTTTTTCATTCAAATTTATGAGTTTGATACAGTTAATTCTTAAAGTATAGATATAAGTTTGTTTTGCTAAAACTCATCTCCATTTAGTCTTTCTTAATATTTCTCCCAATTAACTTCAAACTGTTATTTAGGTTTTTTGCTTTTTTTTTTACAGATAATTTTTTTTAAATGTGGGGTACAATTCAGTGTAAGGTATACAAATGGTCATTATGCAGGTACCCTTGTTGATGAGGTGTGCCTGTGCCCCCCTCCCTCCTCTGGCAATTTCCGACTACTGCCAATCCCTTTCCTATAGTATTATATAATTTTTCAAGGCCCGCTTATGAATGACAACATGTGGTACTCAGTTGTAGCTGTGACAGACCACTCAGTATTATAAACTTTAAGTCCATCCAAGTTGCTGCAAAGTTCATAATTTTGTCCTTAAGTTGCATAATATTTCTTCATGTTATGTACCTCATTTTTTTAAATAGTCCTCTTTTAATGGTCAGCACAGTTGGTCCCATATTTTTTGCTATTATTTTGTGAATAATGCTGCAATAAACATGTGTGGGGGGGTATCTTTTTTATAGAGTGATTTGGGTTCCTCTGGGTATATTCCCAGGAGGGGCGATTGCAGCATCATATGGATGGTCGATTTTTAGATCTTTTAGGGAATCGTCACACTGTTTTCCACAGAGGTTGTGCTATTTTACACTCCCACCAACAGTGTAAAAGTGTTCCCTTTTTGCCACATTCTCTCCAGTCACATTCTCTCCAGTTTTTTGAGTTATTGATGATGGTCATCCTGAATGGAGTTAGGTGGTAGCTCAACGTGGTTTTAATTTGCATTTCTTTGATGACTAGTAAGACTGAGGTTTTTTCATGTATCTGTTGACTGCTCTTACGTCTTCTTTTGAGAAGTGTTTATTCATATATTTTGCCCACTTTATAATAGGACTGTTTATTTTTTTATTTTTGGCACACTTGAGCTCCTTGTAGATCCTGAATGTTAGGCCTTTGTCAGATATACAGTTGGCAAATATTTTTTCCCAGTCTGTGAGCTGTCTCCCTGATCTCTTGATAGTTTCTTGTCTTTGCAGAAGCTTTTCAGTTTGATGAGGTCCTGCTTGTCTATCTTATCTCTTATTGCAGAGGCTTTGGGGGTTTTCTTCAGGAATTGGTTACCAGTTCCAATTTCCATAGGGGTATCTCTTGCATTTTCTAAAGTTCTTACAGTTTGAGGTTTTACATTTAGATCTTTGATCATTTAGGGTTGATTTTTGTGTATGGTGATAGGTCGGGGTCTTGTTTTAATCTTCTGCATGTGGTCAACCAGTTTTCCCAGCACCATTTACTGAGTAGGGTCGCCTCTCCGCAGTGGTTGTTGGTGGAGGCTTTGTTGAAGATGAGTTGGTTGAGAAATTGAGGTTTTGCTTCTGGAATCTCTATTCTATTCCAAAGGTCTATATGCCTGTTCCTACACCAGTACCAGGCTGTTTTGATTACTATAGCCTTACAGTAAAGTTTAAAGTCTAGAAGTGTGATACCTCCTACTTTGATTCTTTTGCTGAGGATTATTTTGGCTATTCGTGGTTATGTTTCCATATGAATTTCTGTATTGTTGCTTTCAGGTCTGAGAAGAATGATGCTGATAATTTAATGGATATTGTGTTAAATCTATAGATTGTCTTGGGTAGGATAGACATCTTAACAATGTTGATTTTTCCAATCCATGATCATGGAATATTTTTCCATCTGTTTGTTCCATCTTTGATTTCTTTTAGCAGTTTTTTGTAGTTTTCTTTGTAAAGGTCTTTGACTTCTCTAGTTAGGAAAATGCCAAAGCATTTCATTTTGTTTGTGGCTATTGTGAATGGGATTGTGCTTCTTAATTTGGGTTTCTGTGTGTTTACTGTTGGTGTATAGGAATGTAACTATCTTTTGCACATTCATTTATACCTGAGACTTTTCCAAAGTCCTTTATCAATTTATGGAAGTTTTTGACAGATTCTCAAGGTTTTTCAAGGTATAGGATCATGTCATCTGCAAAGAGGGACCACAGCTCCCCCCTTAATCAAATCTCAAAACTGCAAAAAGCACAGCCCCCAACCCCAGCTCAGCTTCAAAAATGAACAAATCCAGAGATTCTACATAAGGAAGAATAGGAGATTGAGCAAATAGAAATAAAACCTAGGCTCCCATCACTGAACAAGAGAATTAAAGAAGGCAGGGAAAAGGGGAAGAAAAATCTTCACAAATGAAGAAGCACCAACAGAAGAATACAGGTCTCATACAGACCCCAGGGAAGACAGCTACAGAGAATATAGATTTCAGAACTCAATGAAGAGCCCCCAGAATGACAAGTTTCAAACCACAAACCCAGATATTAAGATATTAATAGAGAGAATAAATAGAAATGAGGAGAGACAAGAGGAAAGAATGAAGGAGTTTATAACTGAGATGACGGCAATAAAGAAAACAGTGAATGAAATAAATGACAAATTAGTAAGAATGGAAAGAAGAATTAACCAAACAGAAGAAAAACTCTCAGAGCTTGAGGACAAAAATATGGAACTAGCCCAAACTGTTAAAAACATAGAAAAGAGTTTAAAAAGAAGGAACAAAGCCTCCAAGAGATGAGTGATTATATTAAGAGGCTGAACCTAAGATTAATTGGAATTCCTGAGGCAGATAGAGAGACAGATAACTCCCTGGAACAAATATTCCATGAAATTATCCAAGAAAACTTCCCTTATCTCATCAGAGACATGACCATTTAGATATACTTAATTTGAATTGAACATGTGTGTTTGGTGTCTATGATAATGTACATTTTCATAATTTTTTATTTTAAAATTCAATTAAAAAAGTAATTGTAAAATAGAAAATTTACCCTTAACACTCTCTTACCTCAAAGAGCCTATTACCTATATAAGCATTTTTAAATGTGCCCTGAAAAATGAGTGTTTTGTAATCAATTGAGTTACAAAATGCAGAATTAGTCAAATAATAAAGACAAACCTTTCCTAGAAAATTTAATGTGCTGAAACACAAGGGGAAGCTCCAAAAGAGAGGTAAAGAAAATTTCCCAATTTTATTTGCTAAGAATTTCTTCTCTTTTATTTTTATTCTCATTTATTGGAGAAATATTTGTAGCCCTGTGTTTCTCAGAACAAACCTTAGGGAAGGGACCCTGGTATGCAATAGCAACATCTTGATCCAGTCTAGTCAATAAAATTACACTATCACACCAGCAAGGACACAGTAGGAATCCAGAGAACACTACTGATGCTACCAGCCACATGTAGAATGTTTTCAAACAGTGCTTGATTGTGATGCAGAGACAACTTAACTATTATTATTTAGAAACCCTGATCTTACCTCACTTTTGGAATTTTTTTCTCCACTTTTATACCTTAGGATATAATAGTGTCTGGTACATGGTACTTGGTAAAGAGATATTTTCTTAATAAATAACCCAGGTTTGTGTCTCAACTCAACAACTTCCTCTCTATATGGTTCTGGAAATTTTGTCTAATCTCCTTAAATTCAGATTATTCATATGTAAATTGAAAAGAATGATAGTACTTCTAGGTCTATTAGCAGCTGCCATAACAAAATAGATCTATGAGAGTTGCCATAGTAAAATACCACAAACTGGATAGCTTAAAGGACAGAGATTTATTTTCTTACAGATCTTGAGGTTAGAAGTTTAAGGTCAAAGTGTTGTCAGGTAGGCTTCATTGTGAATCCTCTTCTTGGTTTGTAGATGGCCAAGTTCTTCCTTTGTCTTCACATGTCTTCACAATTGTCTTCATCTGTCTGTCTTTGTGTGTCTGTCTGTGTCCTAATCTCTTCTTATAAGGATACCAGCCGTATTGGATTAAGATCAACACATATGACCTCATCGTATCTTAATTCCCTTTTTAAAGTTCTGTCTCCAAATACAGTCACATTCTGGAGTACTAAGGGTTAGGACTCCAAAATATAATTTGGTAGGGCACACAATTCAACCTGTAAAAGTTTCAGACACCAGGAAGAAGTCATTCCGGTCAGACGCGGACAAAATAAATTTAGAAAGGCACAAAGGAGGGGAACTCATGCTTGTGTGCCTGAGGTAAGAACTATTTCCAAGAACATTCTAAAACCCAACAAGAAATCCCTCATATCTTCATGCACCTCCTGCTTTGCTGGCCTTGCACACTTGTACATCTTTTTCCATGACAAGGTTTATCACTACACATTCTTTAGGACTGCGGTACTTCAATAAGATGCTCTGGGAAGAACATTTGTCTGGTGATGGTACCTCCACCAATGAACTAATGCCAACTCTGGCTTTGAACCACCTGAACCAATGAACTCTGTTTCCAGGCAGCTCAGATGAACCTCTCTCTTTTCACAATAAAAGCTTCATCTTACCCTTCCCTTACTGGATACACTGTGGCTTTCTACAGTGCATTCTAGATTATAATTCTTTTTTCCTATAACCAAATAAATTCAACATTCTTGGAGATATTTTTCTCTGATGTCTTTTTTTAAAAATTGATAAACTAATAACAGGTACCTACTTCACTGGGTTGTCATGTAGATTAAGTAAAATAGCATTTGTGCAAGATTCAGCACTAGGTCTGGAATGTAGCAAGAAAATATTAAAAGCTAGTTATTTTTATCTCTACTGACTTTGACTGTCTCCATCTTAAAATGTAATGTTCTGAGATTTTCAAGTGCAACTCAAGTATCTATGAAAATAAAATAACAAACTGTAGGAAAAATATGAGATATGATATGATTTTGACTATCAAAAAATGGATATTGAGAAAAAGAATGTCAAACCTTACCAAATGTGACAATCCTGAACACATGCTGAAAATCACAGTTGCATTTATATTTTAACTACAGCATATTCTTTGTAGAAGGTGCAGTTCCTAAACAGAGTTGATAGTGTAATATACATGAGTCATTTTGGGGGGAGAATTCATTAGAATTATATGCTCATATTGCTCCAGATTCTTCTAGCTATCTATTTCCTATTATGATCAGTGAAGGTATCAAACAAGAAAATTGGATTTACTCTTTGAAAGTTAAGCACAGCTTACATATCACTTTAAGTAGCAAAGTGTAAATGCCAACTAATGAGCAATTTTTTAACATATGAAAAGAAAGTTAAAGTAGATCATCCGATACCAAGCGCTGAATAGTGGATGAGCATAAATTGAAGTTGTCCAACTTGTAGCCTAAAAACGTATAGAATTTGGCATTCTACTTATGAATGGGTTAATCACATTTTATGTTTTGCCAACTTCCAACACTTTTTTGTTTTTATGAATTCCAATTTTGTAACAAGCTAGATATTTAACCACAAGGAAAGAAAAGTTTGTTAATAAGCCATAAAGCAAGTCAACCAAGAGCCAAGAGCAAACAAATTTTGTTGATATCAGCAATGGCTGCTAACAAGACTAGTTAATTTTTAATGTATTTAGAGAACTATCATACTTGTACTCAGATGAATAGCAATAGAATTTGTAATTTTTATATGAATACAATTACATATTGTGATTAATTAATTTGGTAAGCTAGAGTCAGTGTCTTCTTTCCAATTTACACTGGGCTAGTCAACACCACTCTAACTCAAATCTATACTTTCAAGTCTTTTAAGTCAGAAGTCCATTCTCCCACTATCTGGTTGTCTGACTACAATGTTTGATCCTCTTGTATATCCTCTAGCTCTAAGATATGTTCAAGCAGCCAGGTCCATCTCTTCTTTTTGCTGTCTACAGCTGCATAATTACCCCAACTCAGGATAGCATGCTCAGCTAAGACCAGTGACAGGCTGCTAAAAGTTTAATAACCAACTCTTGGGGAAGATCTGATTTGTATATGCTAATTCCTGTGATGTAATCTATCTGATTTCCAGCTACCAATGTGATATCAGCTGGCTTGCTAACCTGCTGGAAATGTAACAATCTCTTCTCACCAGTCTTTGTCAGCTGACTCTGCCAACACACCAATAAAGGGCAAAATTAGACTTTCTCTCATTTCTCTTACATAAATGATTTGAGGAACTAAATAATATTCTAGAAACTTAGAACTGGAAGAGTCTTTGAAGGCTATTGCTCTACTGCTCTTATTTTAGAAGAAACTGCCATCCACAGAGGTTAATTGTTATTGCTTCTTACTCTGTATTTTTATGACTGGTGTCTTTGTGCCAATATGGCTTAATAGACCAGAGTGTGCTCAAACGTTCTTTCTTCAAAGGACTAGATTAAAGATCAACCTCAATTTGCAGCTACTATCACTATGTGCTGAGCTTTTGCTGTTTATCACTTAAAATAATAAAATTATGAAATCTGTAAGTTCACTGAGATTCCAGAGGTTATTTCTTACACAATGCAGTTCTTTCTATACCTTCTCAAGCATATAGTCATCCATTATTTAAAGGACTGTGCCTTCTTTATTACTAGTCAGCTTTAACTGTGAAAAAGTTCTTTTGAAATAGAAGACAGGTAGTAATAACCCAATTTTACAAATGAGATAGCAGAGAAGACTCCAATAAGCCTAGGTCCAAAAGACAGCCAGTAATATAACTAGAATTAGAACTCGGAATATAAATCTAAGCCAGTAATCTTTTTCCTCTACCATGTAATACCATACTCTTTCTGCATATAATTTGGAGAGGGTAAAGCAGAGATCGTGCTATGTAAATTGATTCTACAAAATTGATAACTTTTTGAAAGAACAAGGTAGTTTTCTATTTATTTGTTGTTAACTACAATATGCCAAAAACTTAACTAGGTGCCATACAGCTTGTAAAGAAAGATAAAAGGGCTCTTCCTTTAAAGAATTTGCAATATAGTTGGAGAACTGGCAAATATATATGAAAAGATAACTGATGGCAAAAGACTATAAATAATAAATGCCTATGAATAATACAGATGCAAACGTTACTAGAGGTCAAAGGAAAAAAAAAACGCTCTTGAGCTTGATGGATAACAAAAGAGCCCAGAAGATTTGGAACTAGACCCTTTACAAGCGGATCTCAACCTAATTTTCAAGAATGATTGCTACTTCCTATACAAATAACTCGAAGCAAAGTTATCACATTGAAATGTCTTGCATTTTCTTTTCTCTGGATGCATGCTTACTCTGTTTCTAACTCTAGAAATGCATTCCCTACTCTTCTCCACTGTAAATATCCTAGCAATTTTCAAAGCTCAGATTTAATCATAGCTCCTTATATTTACCATCCTTATTTAACCTACCAGGGGAGGTCACTTCCAAACATCTGAAATGCTATGGCACTTCTTCGTAACCTCTTAAGAATACCATTCTTTTAAACAACAACAACAACAACAACAACAAAACAGAATTTGCATATGCAAATATGTACCTATAAAATGTCTACATGTTTATTGCAATGAGGTTACCATTGCTTAACATTTTTTTTTAATTCTACTTTGGAATCGTTCTCAGAGCAAGTTTTAAAATTTTTTTAAAAATTGCTTGCTTTTTTTTTTTTTAATCAGAGTTCCATTCTATCATGCAGGCTGGAGTGCAATGGCAGCCTCAAATTCCTGGGCTCAAGCAATCCTCCTGCCTCAACTTCCCAAGTAACTGGGACTGCAGGCATATGCCACAGCTCTTAAGACATGATTAGCAGCATGTATATGCCAGCCAGCTAAATTTTTTGTACTTTTTTGTAGAAATGAGTTCTTGCTTTGTTGCCCAGGCTAGTCTGAACTCCTGGCCTCAAGCGATCTTCCCACCTTGGTCTTCCCAAAGTATGGGCATGAGCCACCACACCTGCCCAAGAAATTAAATCTTGTTGTTTAACTGTCAATTGTTATTTGGTTGTCATTTGTTTCTTCATCAGTCATTATTTATAGTCTTATCATTGCTTTAGGACTACAATAGATTATAGTCTTCTTGGATTTAACTTTATAATTTTAACTAGTGTCGAATAACACAAAAAATGTATAACATATGACATGTAGCATTTCTAAGGTAAAAACTTGAGTAACGTACAGTGTAAGACTGCTACATTGAAGCAAATTACTTAGCCAATGAGTATACTTACGCAACCACTCAGCATCTGTATCTCAATGCAGATTTTTTTTGGTTCTTTACTCATCATCCTATATACATCAACTCCTGTGAAGTGATTCTTTGAAAATGATTCTGAAAGTAAAACCAAACCTTTGTGTTAGTTTAACCTGAATATAGACCTTTAAATTTTTAAAAATTAAATGCTGAAGGTGGTGTGAATAAAATCAATGACATAAATGATTATATTATATACTTTGTATGAAAACAAGAGATTTGTGAAATTGTTGCATTGAATACACCAACCAGAACAGAAATAACACAACAGACTATAGATAAAACTTGAAAGTTGAGACCATGAGTTATTTTACTTTAACATAGCATTATTCAACAAGAAAATTCTGTTATTTAAATTAATTTAGATTCATATTGAAATATTCATTGAGAGAAAGAAGAAATCATTTCCTGTGTTTTATGAAGGAAGTTACATACTGTGTCTAGTTCAGTAGTTCTCAATTCCTGGGTGAAGAAAACTTTGGAAAATTGACGAGAGTACTCATATGAGAAAAATATCTCTATTTTTGCACATGATTTAAGAGATTTTACAGATCCATGAGGATACCCCATTAATACTAAGATAAAAAACACCAATTTATTTCTAAATTTAAAGATTATACAAGACACAGAAAATACTTCAAAAATATCAAGGAGTCTATTTTATTTTTCTAATCATGCTTAGCATGTTGCTTTGTAATTTGGTAGTCTGTGTTCAGAAAAATAAAAATTTTCAACTGAAATATCTTTTGTGCCTAATCGACAAATATCTACAGGTAATTTTCAGTAAATGATATTCCTTATATTTAACTTTCAAGTCTTTTAAGTCAGAATTCCATTCTCCCACTATCTGGTTGTCTGACTACAATGTTTGGTCAGACACTTATTAAAGAAAGCACTTATTAAATTTAATCAATATCAACATAGTTACAAATGGTGAGACCCTCCAATCTGAATTCATGACTATAAGATTAAGTCAGACAGAGCTCATAAGACATGATTAGCAGCATGCTGTAGTCTATTAAATGTTCTTCACCATTGTTTTATCTACTTTACATGCAGTGACAACACATCAAAGTTATTAAGATTAATGACATAATAATAAAAGAGTACACATTTGTAATCAGCCTCTGAAGAAGATGGCAGTGAAGCCATCTGTGGAAAATCTCTAGAACATAAATTCACTAAGGTAGTACTGATATTATTAAGTCTACCAAGCACCAAGTTAATATACAAAAGAGATCACATATGTGAAAGTGGTGTACACTATAATTTGAATTGTAACATAAGAGACTTTTGTCAATTGCAGATTCTCAATTGCATACATAACAAAATTAAATTCAAATAAGATGAAATACATTCTTTAAATACGAAATGGAACAGGTTCATTTAGAAGCTAATTTCAGCAATGTTACTCTACTATACACAAGAAAATATGATTATGTTAAAAGCCCATGATTATAGATGGTAAATTATAAGTCCTGGTCAGAAGATAGATAATTTTCCCATTGCAGTTGTCAGGTAAAGATACCATCTGAAAATAACATGTAACATTAGCTCAACTACTAAGTGTTGTTAGAAAACGCTTTCAAGGCTCATTCATAAAAATGCTTCAGGGCTATCTCCTCGGGTCCCCTATCTCTCCGGGAGCTTTTTTGTCCTCTCAATAAATCCTGCTTTCCCAAAGTAAATAAATTAATTATGCTTCAGAGAGAAAACGATTAAGTTTTAAATTTCACAGTAATTTGTTTCACTTCCTGATAAAAAACGTTAGCAATTGTGTCCCTTGGTCGTCTGAAATAGTTAAAGTTATAGCACCATGCGCATGCGAGTCAAAAAGCTCTAATACTGATTAAAATAAATTGGTAAGGAACCACTTTAAAACATGGAGACTAGGAAACAGATTTACATTTCTCTCAAAATAATCTGGGAAGAATAATTGGAATTCACTAAAGAAGATTTTATCACTTGGAAACCAGAAGTACAAAAGTGTCTTTGCATTGTAAATATTTCACTGGCTTGAGAATGGAGTAAGCTTCCTTCTGAAAAAAACTCAAGGTAACAATGAAATAGCCTTTTCTATAACTGCCGTCTTAAGTCTCATAATCAGTAATGAGATCCTGGCAGTTTTATCATTTTCAATCTATATAGCATAGACACTTTAACTTGCTATTAGAGTGAATATGATTTTTTAAAAAATAAATTAGAAGTCGTTAAAACTATTTATATTCTTATCTAAGTATACTCTAAAAGATCTGTGCCTAGATAAGCCTCTCAACCCTTTTTTAAAATTTGAAACAGGAAATCATTTGAGGTTTATCCCTGTAGGTTTGAGGATAACTTTTACCTTGAAGAACTCATCTAAACTCACAGATCTTTTTGAAGACAGTTATTCAGTTACTGCTGCTGATAGAATACAAAAGAAAAATAAGAACTTAGAGTTACAGGTATTCTATACAAAAATAAGAAATGATTCACCTTCAAAAATATCACAGACATTTATGATTAATATTCTACACTATACACTATTCTTATTTTAGTAATTGGAAGGAGACCAAAAAGAAGCAAATTTTCCTTTGTAATTAGCAGTGCCCTGTGATAAACCTATTAATTCACTGGTCACTGTGGAATAACTGCTGGAAATTTCAGATTCTCATCCTGAGGCAGTGTTGAGATTAAGGGCTGAAGCCAGCTCAAAGTGTACACAGACCTCTCATCTGAGTTCCAGTTCGGTAGCTTTGCGTGCCCATTGAGTCTCCATTCCTTGGAATATTTCACTATCAACTCCATATCATTGTTTCCAAAAGTAACCCAGCTATTCTGCTCTTCTTAATTCATTCTCTTTAGCAGTTACTCTAGTTCATAATCAACTCCACTTTTCCTCCCAATACTTGGCAAGTAATGCTAGTTTTATCTTTCCTTTCCTTCATCAACCATCTCTAACTAGTCATAAAGTCCTTTCAATTCTTCTTTTGAAATATAGCTAACCTTGGACTCTTTCTCCATTGTTTATTACAATGATTATAGTTATTACTTTGCTGACAGTCCTAACAGGCAGCTAACTTGTCTCCCTGACTCTGGTCTTAATCCCTTCTACAACCTAGTCGATAAAATATTTCATCTTTCTTATTATTCAAATAGTAGAATTAACAGCCTATTGTAGCCTCTATTTCTACTTCACAAAAATCATGAGTTCAGTTGAGTCTTTTTTTTTTCAAGTTGTGGGGTACACGTGGGAATTTAATACCTAAGTAAGTTGTATGCAGATGAAGTTTAGGCTTTTAGATGACCCTCTCTTCCCTGATAGTGGACCAGGTACCCAGCGTGTTGCCATGTGTTCCCCTCCCAACTCCCTCCACCTCTCCCGTAGCAGAATCCAGTATTTACCCATCTCACCCTTGTTCTTGTGTGACTAGTGTTTGGATCTTGCTTTAGATTGAGAACATGTGGTATTCAGTTCTTTGTTACTGTGATGTTCTCCATTGTTAGCATGAAGTTCTCCAGTTGCAATCATGTTGCTGAGAAAGGCATGATTTTGTTCTTCTTTATGGCTGCATAATATTCCATTAAGTATATGTACCATATTTTCTTTCTAGTCCACTTTCGATGGGCATCTGAGTTGGTTGCATGCTTTTGTGAATAATGTGGCAATTAACATGTGTGTGCAGGTTTCTTTTGGACAGAGAAATTTATTTTCCTCTGGATAAATTCCCAGGAGAGGAATTGCTAGATTGTATGGAAGCTCAATTTGTATTTCTCTGAGAAATCGCCACTCTAAGATGGAACTAGCTTACATTCCACCAACAGTGTAGAAGCATCCCCTTTTCTTTACAGTCACCTCAGCACTTGTTTTATAACTTATTGGTTATAGCCATCCTTACCAGTATTAGGGGGCATCTCATTTTAGTTTTGATTTGAATTTATCTGATGATTAGTAAGACTGAGCATTTTTTCATGTGTTTGTTGACTGCTTGTATGTCATCCTTTGAGAAGTGTCTGTTCATGTCCTTTGCCCACTTTTTTAATGGGCACTTCCCCACTTGTTTGGGGGTTTTTTTTTTTCCCCTTTCAATTTGTTTGAGTTCCTTGTAGATCCTGGATGTTGTCAGATGCATAACTTGCAAATATTTTTTTCCATTCCATGGATTTTCTCTTCACTCTCTTCATAGCTTCTTTTGCTGTGCAAAAATTTTTCAGTTTGATAAGATCTCATCTGTTTACTTTAGCTTTTGTTGCATTTGATTTTGAGAACTTGGCCATGAATTCATTGCCTAGGCCAATGTCCAGGAGGGTGTTTCCTAGGTTTACTTCTAAGATTCTTATAGCTTGAAGTTTTACATCTAAGTTCTTGATCCATTTTGAGTTAATTTTTGTATATGGTGATAGGTAGGGGTCCAGTTTCATTCTTCTGCCTGTGGTTAGACAGTTTTCCCAGCACTATTTACTAAATATGGCTTCCTTTCCCCAATCTTGGTTACTGAAGGCTCTGTTGAAGACGAGTTGGTTAAGGGACCATGTTCCATTGATCTATGTGCCCATTTCTGTACCAATACCATGTTGTTTTGGTTACTACAGCCTTGTAAAGTTTGAAGTCTGGAAGTGTGATGTTTCCAGCTTTATTCCTTTTGCCAAGGATTGTTTTAGTTATCTGTGCTCTTTTTTGCTTCCTTATGAATTTCTTTATTGTCTTTTCTAGGTCTGTGAAAAATGATATTGACAATTTGATAGGTAATACATTGATTCTGTAGATTGCTTTGGGTAGGATGGACATATTGACAATATTGATTTTTCCAATCCATGAGCATGGTATGTTTTTCCGTTTGTTTGTATCATCCTTGATCTCTTTGAGCATTGTTTTGTAGTTCTCACTGTAAAAGTCTTTCACTTCTTTGGCTAAAAAGATGTCAAGGTATTTCATTTATTTGTAGCATTTGTGAATATAATAGTGTCATTCATTTTGTGTAAGCCTGTTTGTTGTTGGTATATAGAAATACAACTGTCTTTTACATGTTGATTTTGTATCCTAAGACTCTATCAGTATACAAGGATCACTGCAAGGAGAATTTTGACAGACTGTCTAGGGTTTTCTAGGTATAAATCATGTCATCTGCAACATCCTCTTTTCCTATCCTATCTGGATACCCCCTGACCTCCTTCTCTTGCCTGATTGCTCTGGCTATGACTTCCCATGTTTAATAGAAGGGGTGAGAGTGGGAATTTCAATCTTGTTCCAGTTCTTAGAGGGAATGTTTCCAGCTTCTAACCATTAAGCATGATATTGGCTCCAGGTTTGTCATAGATGGCTCTTATTTTTTTGAGGAATGTTACTTTAATGCTTAAGTGTTCAGCTGAGTCTTGAACAACAAATCTGTTTTTTCCAAGCATACACATATGAAACAGCAATAAAAAGAGGGAATATTTTCTCCCATTTCAAAAACATCATGTCAAAAAGTTAAAAGTAATTGTAAACGCTTCCCTCTGCCTCCTCTTCCCTTAAATCAATTCCAAACCTCTCCTTTAGTGTCTATTACCTTAATCTAGCCTTTCTAAATTAACTCACCTACTTTAGCTCAAACTTTTCACCTTTACTTTGAACAAATTCCATCTTCATTTGTTCACTAGTTTTCTTGTATGACTACATTTTCATCAATTCTCCAGTTTTATTCACCCCAAAGGGGTTGATAACATCTGAACTAGATATGTAATTTCCTTCATAAAATACAAAAAAGAGACTCCTTCCGGCCTTCAAAGAATATGTAAATACAAATCGAAATTATTTTAACTATCTAACATAGACTATAGACTTTGGTCTTCTCTCCCAACTTTTGTCTCACATCCAGCCTCTTTCAATCCACCCTCCAACTGACTAGAGTTATTGGTCTAAAATAAAAATTTTATTATGTTGTTCCTCTAAATCCATTCAATAGCTCACCATCACCATATCAGTTTCTCAAAGCATAACCAAAGATCACCTGCACCTGAAAAATCCAGGGTGTTTTTGTAAAACATCGATTCCCAGATTACTTGACTACTGAGCCCACATTCTGAGAGTAGGTACTGAAATAATTTTCACAAGCATCTCACTAGTCTTCAGGTTAATGTCTAATCACATGCTACCACAGTCTTGTTCCTATCTCCTTTCTCAATCTATAATCTCCTGCACCTTCAACATATACCTATATTGCTGCCCTTAAGAATTACATGTGTCTTCTTAAGACTGTGTGCCTTTTATACATCTGGATTTTCAAGCATTATGGTGATTCTGTCTCAGTTACGCTTTGCTACTTTGTCTGCATAATCAATACCAGTCACCCTTCAAGAAGCAACGGTGGATACGATATCTTACCCAGGAAGTTTTACTACCCCCACTGTCCAGTTTGATTTGATAACCCACTTCTCACTTATCTTATAGTCTCTATAAAGCCGCCTTGCCATTATTCACTTATCTGCTTGTTTCTTTTCGGACACCGTGAATCTCTTAATAACTGTTAATATATCTTATTCAAGTTTATATTTTTTCATGCTTACTGCAGTGCTCCACAAACACTGGTTACAAGGATGAATTGGGTAAAAAAATGGTTGAGTAAGGGAGGAAGTAAAGATGAGAGTGAGCAAATGAGTGACCTAACAGTATCTGGAAGAGTGTCTAACCAATATATCCACTGCAGATTTTGTTTTATGGTATTTAAATTGAACAATAAATATCCACTTAATTCAGGACTATTAAACTCACAATTCTCTTTTTATTCTCTCCCCAGTTTCTTTTTTTCCCATCTGCCAGTCTGGCATAATTACAATTCCTACCTCAGGGTAGTGAAAATTAATTGGCTTGTAAATAATGATAAATTAGTCAATGTTCATAGAGTGCTCTCAAGATGAAAAGCACTCCATCACCTCTAAGCATTTTTATTTATTAGAAAATAAATTGATGCATTATCAATAGCTAGACCACACCTGTGATTTATGCCCTAAACACAATTTTTTTTTTCTCTATCTAGTTCTAAAATCCAGTTCTGCCTTTCATTACAGGATGTAGAGCCTTATATCACTGCCACTGTGGTAAGACAGATGATGAAACCAGATATCACATAAAACGCCTGAAACAATGATGTGGATTTTAGAATTTAGGGCAACTGGCAGAGTGAACTCTTATTCTGACTAGCTAATTTAAATTTTACTCCCTGTCTTGGAAGGCCTAGGTCGAGTATGCCGAGGAAGAGTTTTGTTGATGGCCAGTTTGGAAGAATGTTACCTTGAGCTCAGGATACCTCCAGAGATATCCAAACCCAGGTGTCTTGGCAAAGCCAAAAAAGCATGCCAAGAAGGAAATGTGGTATTTAATGAAGGTCCCCATTTAAAGAGAACCAGACGCATATTTAAAAGGAGACCACGTCGAAGAGATCTATAAAAATATAAAGCTAGATATGTAAACACATGCCAGGAGAAAGAAAGCTGTATACTGTTGCCAATTTTTTCTTGGTAAGTATAGTTCTATATTATATGTGTTTGCAGTATGTGATAAAATGTAATTTTTTTCATGGAATTGCCATAATAGTAAAGAATCTTACTTGGCAAAACTTTATTTGTCTTCCTCCTTCCATTTTTTTGTGTTAGTGATTTGTTAGATCTAAAGGTCTTGGGAAACATCAACATATCTTATTTGATATTGATTATGATTATGTTCATTTTATAGATAAGGAAACTAAGCCTTCGAGATGTTTTTTAAAAATCTGTATCTAAGCTGGATGTGGTGGCACTTGTCTGTAGTCTCGACTGCTCTGGAGGTTGAGGCAAGAGGATTGTTTGAGCTCAGAAGCTCCAGACTAACCTGGAAAACATAATAAAACTCCATCTCATATATATAGATGTGTGTGTGTGTGTGTGTGTGTGTGTGTGTGTGTGTGTGTGTGTGTGTGTGTGTAAACAAAGGCAAATTGTCAGTAGCAGAACTAGGTCTCAAACCCATGAATGGCTTAAATCAACATTCGTGCTCATAACCATTATGTTATACTTCTTTTATAATAAGACAATACAAAAAGGCCAGGTATGCTAGTTGTCAAGGACCAAGATTGAGGAAAATAGGGATTCTCAGTACAATCTGTAACAATCCTTCAGAGTCTTTCTACCCCAATTTTCTTGAACTCATTTTTGAGTTCTAGAATACAGAAACTGCAATAAAAGATTAAAATTATGAACTCTGTGGCAGTGGCCTTTGCTACCAGAGGGGGTATTCTGTGTACAGACATCAGATGCCCTGACAAGATCCATAAAGCCATCACAAGCAAAGACAGTAGTGGAATTGCCTTCAATGAGCATCAGCAGAAGCAATATTATCTTTGGAGAGGATCTTCAAAGCATTTCTTCAGAAATATTACTTTGGGCTGTAAGATGAGACAGGAGGAAAGGGGACAATGTCTAATGCTATGGCAATGCCAAGAGGACATTTCCACAAAATGCTTGTAAACTATTCCTGGAGAAATCCTAAAATCATTTGAGAAAAAATGTTTTTAGAGATCAACGTTCTCACAAAATGAATAATGTCTGAGCTTGAAAAAACAACATTTTGACAGTTGTTTCATTTTTACTAGAACTATCCTAGTTCTCATCATTTTTAAGGTTCCTTCCAGATCTAACATTCTATAAATTTTAGAAAAAAAATTTTATATTATTAGTGCTTTTCACTCAAAATAGTCATATCAAATTAAGATAACCAAGTCAAGAAAAGCAGACATCAGAGAAATGTTAACGTGCAAAGGGTACAAAGTATAAATGAAGAAAAACTGAAATTTTCTTTAAGCACTTATGCTAAACAATAAAATGAAAATATGCATTACCAATAGCTTGTTTTTTCCCACTCTTAAAGACTAGAAAATTTTAGAATCATAGTTGCTTCCTGGATAAGTTATGGAATAAGCTATGTAATTTCATGTCTAGACTCTTTCTACATAAAATCTGAAGCTATCAAGAATAGGTGTTGAAACCATTTGCTAACCCAAACAGCCCATTTTATCTTTTTCTTTTCTCAAGAGGTATGATATATGCAGCTCTTTGTGTCTTCTGAAGGCAAGTTGATCTCCAAAAGAACATTACCTGTGCTGACTCTACACCGTAAAACCACCTCAATTCATCTCGTAATTGGCCAGTAGCCAATAAAATTAAACATCTTCATCATAGCCCCATGAATGAAAGGAAACTCCTGTACTCGATACTACTCTTTCATTTCTGCTCAATTTTTGGATCAGCTTGTTTTTATAGATCAGCTTCCCCAGGAAAAAGAGTCTGAGATGAAGATTTGCATGAAGGTTTATAAAAAAGAGCTCTTCAGAGGAACCCTCACAAAAGAAAGAGAAAACGCAGGATTGAGCAGAGGAGAGGTTGAATTCAGCATTGTCACAATGGAGTTCTCACCGGATTCTACAGGGATCTGTGGAATCAGAATGGCTCTTCAGAGTTGTCCTGAATTAAAGCATCGACTAGTCAGTGGGCTCAGACTAATTCCCTGCAAGAGGTTGCCTTCCTACTGCAGCAGTGCCCTTCAAAAAAGACAATTCCAGGGAAACCCTCTTTGGGGTCCCTCCTGCTTGGAAGCTTTTCTGTCTTCTAAATAAACTCCTCTCTAGCACTGTTGTTTTCTGAGTCATTGATGATAGCCATCCTGACTGCAGTTAGGTGGTATCAGTGTAGTTTTCATTTGAATTTATTTGATGACTAGTGAGGCTGAGCATCTCTTCATGTATCTGTTGGCTGCTCACATGTCTTCTTTTGAGAACTGTCTATTCATATATTTTGCCCACTTTGTAATGGGGCTGTTTGTTTTTTTTCTTTTCAGCATGTTTGAGTTCCTTGTAGATCCTAGAGGTTAGGCATTTGTCAGACATACAGTTGGCAAATATTTTTTCCCAGTCTGTGGGGTGTCTGTCCCCTCTCTTGATGGTTTCTTCGGCTTTGCAGAAGCTTGTCAGTTTGATGGAGTCCCACTTGTCTATCTTATCTCTTATGGCATGGGCACTTGGAGTGTTGATCAGGAATTGGTTGCCAGTTCGAATTTCCATAAGGCTGTCTCCTGCATTTTCTAAGTGTCTTATAGTTTGAGGTTTGTGCAGCCTCTGTGGAAAACAGCGTGGTGACTCCTAAAAGATCTAAAAATCGACCTTCCATATGACCCCTCAATCATCCTACTGGGAATATACCCAAAAGAACTCAAATCACTCTATAAAAAAGGTACCTGCACACATATGTTTACTACAGCATTGTTCACAGTAGCAAGAATACGGAACCAACCATGCTGCCCATCAAAACAGGACTGGATTAAAAAAATTTGGTATATATACATGATGGAATATCATGCAGTCATAAAGAAGAACAAAATCATTAACTCCACAGCAACCTGGATGAACTTAGAGTCTATAATACTAAGTGACCTTTCACAGAAACAAAGAACTGAGTATCATACATTCTCATTCATAAGTGGACCTTGAATAATTATCATAATACTATAAGAAAAGGATTGTCAGTAGCGGGAGACTGCTAGGAGGGGGGAAAGGAAGCAGGACTGGCAGTAGTGGGAATCTGCCTGGGGAAGTGGGGGCACACCTCATCAACAAGGGTACCTGCGTAATGAACATTTGTATACCTAACCCTGAATTGTACCCCACATCTTTAAAATTAAAAGGTTTTTTTAATTAAAAAAAAACTTCTGTTTTCTTACCCTCCAGTTGTCAGTGTCCGTCCCCCACTCCTCCTTCTTCTTGGAAAAAAAAAAAAAAGACAATTCCAGGAGAGGGATTAAGCCGTGAAAAGTCAGCAGCCAACACTCCTGGAAGCCGGGAAATGAGTGGCTTGGTCCTGAAGGGGGAATCTGAACAGCACAACACAGTATCCAACGTGAACTGGCACCTGAGCTTCTTGCTTTTATGTCCAATGTTCAAGCTGCTTCATCTTCTTGTTTTCCTCACTTTGACCTTATGTACACCCTTGGATGCTGTTTTGGTCTCATCCTCTGGTTCTTCCTTCTTTTGGTTGTTCTAGAATGCAACATGGACTTGCCATATGCAAAAATGAACTAGAAAAATATGACTAGCATTAAGAATTAAGGCATATTGGCCAATCCTCCAGCAAAGTAATCCTACGATCCACTCCAAGATGGACGATGCATAATTAAACAAGGGCATATGACATGAAGCTGCCTTTCTACTTCCCTGTGCTACCTCCTTACAGCAACAAAACCAGCATTTCTGCTTCTAGGTCTTGGCTGGAATTTTTATTTTCATGATGACATCCTTTTTCTATATGCATATCTAAGTACAGTGCCATGCTTGAGACCTATCTCTGCCTTAAACAGTTCTACAATTGTCTTTCTGCTTCAGACTTTTTCAGCACACATCATCTCAACTTTTGAGTAGGTGTGTTGAATGGCGGTGGGGGGGTGGGGTAGAAGAGTCAGAAAAGAATATCCAGGGAGACTTGGAAGTGCTGAACAATATAATAATACAAATTATTTTGCTACTCTTGCCATTCTCCCACTCAGGAGTACAGTGCTAGAACACTGACAAATATCCATAAAAGAAAGATTTGGGTCACTTCAGATTCACACAGTTTTAATGTTTAATTTTATGTTTTATTATTACAGTTTGAGCATAAATTGTGAAACTTTCTAATATATTTTTTCTGATCAGAAAAAAAGTTAATTTCTTTAAATACTAGGACCTTCTCTTCCCCAGAGTATTTCAAAGTGACATAACTTACTGATTATGATTCTGTGGAAAGAGTAATAAACTAGTCCCAAAATAATCATTATATAGAGTGTTCTATTTTTAAAACAGCTTATATAAAAGGTTCTATTACACTAAATTATCATTTAAATAAGGGTTACTATGTTACTTATATTTTGCCAAATATCTATGTTACTCTTAGAAGTTTATTGTAATAGGAGGTTTCCTTCTTCCTCTAACCCTTTGTGCCAGCTATTAAGCTATTATCTCGCAACTCTAAATCTACCAATTTGTATGTTGCTCTGCTGTGCTCAGGCTGGGAATTCTTCAAGTTACATTTTTTTTTCTTTTCAGTTGTTAAGTACTGCCATTGGAGTGAAAATAAAAGGAAGATAAAGGCTCATCAATACTTCCTGTTCATATCAGCCTTGCCACAGCAATGACAGATTATCCTAGTAGCAATTGGTTTTCGTTTTCAATCCTTTCCTCATTCCAAGGACATCCTCCTTGTGAACCTGCTAAAATACTAGCACCAGTTGAGTGGCATAATCTCTACAGAGATTTGAGTCCCAAATTCACAGAGCATCTCTTCCAAGCTTCTAGTGCCCAGTAACTCCAACATCTTCCCATTGCTTCCAACCCTGAGGACAGTAGTTGCCACTTGTGTTTACTAACATGATGTTACTTTATTGTCCCTTTTTCACTTTGTCAACTTCCTTAATTCTGTTTAACCAATTCCTTTTATTAAATTCTTTGCTAAAACAACTGATTTATTTTTTTCTTACTGGACCTAGACAGGCTTACTCCTCACTGTTATTATCCCTATCCTCCCTTCCCTAAACCAACCCAATCTTTTTTTTTTTCAATACTGGAGCAGTTATCTGAGACAGACTCTCAAAAACATGCAGAAATGGACCAAATTTATGCAACTTCTATGTGTCAGATGCTATACTCAGAATGATAGAAAGTATATCTATGTCATCAGAAACCTACAATCTTGTAGGTAAGACAATTTTTTAAAATGTATAAGGCAGGAGAAATACCATTAAATGCAAGGTCATGTATATCCATGATATGTAACATTGGAGAAAGTAATGATAGATTAGAATTACATAGTTAAGAAGTGCTTTAGGCAGGAGGTGATACTTGCCTTCTCTCAAAGATGGGAGGAAGGTCATCAAAAGATTGAAAAACAAGCAATTTCTGCTATGAGCAGAACAATTGGAGGCAAAATGCAGACACAATAACTGTGGGTTTTATTTTCATTCACTATTTGCCCCATGGATTCATCTACTCCACACATTTTTATATACTTTTTCCGCACCAGACCCTCTGAGACTAATAGGAGGCCCTGAGATATATTGGCGAACAAAAACAGGCAAACCTCTGCCCTGTGAAGCTTATATTCCACTAGGAGAAACAGAGGTGATCAAATAATTATGTCTACAACTGTATAATTGACATTGTGCTGTGTCAATAATAAGAGAAGTTCACTGAGTTATAAGAAGTTATAACAGATGCAAATAAGCAAAGAGGAAAGGGAATTGTCTTCCAGGTCAAGCAATCAGCATGTGCAAAGAGCCCTGGAAAGAAGGAATGAGGCAGGTACAAGTACCTAGAAGTGGGGTCTGTGTGCACAGATAGAGGAAGGAGCAGAGAAGCATGGCTTGTATGGAATGATATCTATTGCCGTTTTACCAGGCTCATAATTAGAAACATTGAAATTGATAGATACAGAGAACCAATAAAAACCAGGAAATAGACCTTGGTCAATGTTTCAGCCCTATGAAAGAACATTCCAGGCCACAAACTAAGAGAATAGAAAAGATGACTCCTTACCCCAGTGTGCGATAGAGGAGTGTTGCTCACTAATGATTCCACGGGGGAGAAACAGGGTCAGTGTGTGATGTGGAAACAAAGGACCAGCTCTCTCCAGCAGGGCATTTTAATTTCACATGCACAGAGCAAATCATGCTAGAATCCTTGCCTAACATATTCCATTTGTCTCCAAAATGCAAGCGTTTATTAAGAGTACAGATGACTTGGTTATAGAAAACAGTTTCAGCATTTGGCATAATTAATGTAAATAATGCATGCAATAGAAACATAATCTAACACTTTCTTTATTTAAAACAGGTTTAATTAATGTCAAGTGCTGTAACAAGAGGTAATCTCTGCCTGCTTGCCTCTTTCCTCACTCTGGGTGGAAATGCTCCCTGCTGCCTTGTTTACCTGCAGATTTTAGAGTCTAAATGTACAGGAGGGAGTTTATACTTTATTTCTAAAGCTTTCCCTATTCTTTTCTTCAGAGATTCAGACTTCTTTCTTTCGGTAACAGAAACTATTCCCACAGCCTCTTGAAAATTCCTTTCTTGTAGACAAGTTCTGTGTCCTGCACTTCTTGCAATGACCTACACGAACCCATCCCAGGTTTATAGGCCTAACCATCAGGAGTAGGAATGTAGGTCATCTTTATCGGCCATTACTTAACAACTGGACTCCTTTCTCCTCTCATTCTGCCTTTAGATTGACTCCACAGGGATCCTAAACAAGACAAGAAACTGGTTGAGGTGTCAAAAGCAAATGTCAAGAAAACAGAGAGAATTGTATTAGGCTTACAAAATAGCCAGGAGGGATTCTTCAAGTGAGCTGCCAGTCTTTCTTATGAGTGAAATGGCATAGCCATTTAGCATCAGTAGTTTAATATTAGCAATGGGGCTGAAGTTATTGATGAATGTGTCTGTCTGTTAAACATTTACATCATATTTTATAATTTCTAAAGCAAAGCACTTTAATTTTCTTAGTGATCTCCAATACAATATTTTAAGACAGGCAATTGAGTGATTTTAAGGGGAGATCTTCAAATAAAATTTCTTTTATCTCTTTACTGGTGGTTGAATACTATCAAAGAAGAAATGATCAGTGTCGTTTTCCAGATTCTTGTAGTATTCATGACCACAGTTTAGGTAGTTATCAGGTAACAGGACAAAACAGTATGTAATGAGTGAATGTCAAAGAGTCAGTTAATTACTATTGCTATTCCAAAGATTTAAAGGAGTCTTATATGCCTGGGGTTTACAAATTAGAGATTTTCTATCTTTCTTAACACAGTTTTGTCTTGTTAAAAGAAAAATGTAAGACCAAAAATTTAACCAAATTTAATGGAGCAAAGAACAAGTCATGAATTGGGCAGACCCCAGAACTAGAATAGGTTCAGAGCAACTTGAGGTTTGCCACATGGTTGGATAACATTTATGGACAGAAAAAATAAAGTGATGTATAGAAAACAGAAGTGAGGTACAGAAACAACTGGATTGGTTAGAGTTCACATTTGCTTTATCTGAACTCAGTTTAAACAATTGGCCACCTGTGGTTGGTCAGAATTCTGTGATTGTTATAAGAATAGGTTATATTCTGCTTACACATCTAATTAGGTTATAGTTGCTATGTTTGAGAAAACTTTAGGCTGAATTTAAGATATGTAAGGAGGCAGCTTTAGGCCACACTTAATTTAACAGTTTCAAAAAATCAAAAAGATCCAAGCAAACACTAAAATCCCTTTAGGTCAGAGACCTTCAATTTCAGAGTCCTTAACTTTTTGAGATTATTTCTAAGCAATCCAAACCTTAAATGGTTAGATATTTTCCTTAGCAGTAGTGTTAGTACTTCAAGGGTTACTTGCTGTTTCAAAGACCTAGTTTTCCTTCATATTTAAAAGTGAAGAAAAATATTGTCACCAAGAAGTACTTGGTTATTGTCAAGCTTCATGGTGGTATAAAAATACTTTCATTTGCTTAAAAATTATTTAATAATCCTGAATCAAAGTCTATTCATAGTTTATAGGGTTTTTTAACTTACTAACTGCAGCTAATCCTGATTTATTCTAAATATACTTTGAGGACACTTAGACTTTAAAATGTATATTTGTGGTTGTGAAACTTGCTTGCTATTTTTATAGAGGACTCGAGTGTCTGACTTAAAACCAAAATATTGCAAAGGAGTGAATCAAAGCTGAAGATGCTCTTAATTGCTTCTATGAAAAGCTCCCTGGGCTTAGTATTAAATAAATAAATAAATAAATACGGTCATAGTTCATTTTCTGTAATGTAAGAGTTTTCACAAATGAAGTAGAAATCCAGACCGACAGGTAAACACAACAGAGAGAAAACTGGTTATTATTGTGAATACCTCAGGTCTCCAACATGAATCAGCCTTAAGAAATTGGAAAAATTTGATCTCTCACATCCTTTCGGTTTTGGCCATTTGCCTGCTGATTAATCTCCATGGTCCCTTGAGGTGCCCATGCTTCTTCTTATTCAAAGGTCCCCTACTGGAGCAAAGAGAGATTCTTTTTACCAGACAGCTACTTCTCCATGACTGAAACCTTGCTTCCCAAGCTTCTCTTTCCTCTAGTTTCTGTACAAACAACTGAAATAATGAATTAATACTTACACAGCAACATTTCTCCTGTGCTCATTTCCCAGTGTCTTAGACCATCCATCTTCAAGTTAGAATTCTGTATCTTTCAGGTATCACTGAGAAGTGTCTTTAATGGTAACCATTCCAGGACTTTGGGTAGACTGCTGGGACAAATAGTGCTGGGATCATAAAGACAGTTGCTTTGCCAGCTCTGTATAAGGCTTTTTTCCTCCCTTTCATCTGCCTCTCCCTATTCCCACACTACTGCCGATAAACAAACCTGCAGAGAATTTTCTCCATGGATTTATGACAAGCACTTCTCTCATGAAAAGGTCAAGAATCAGTTAATCAGAAAGTTAACACCAATACATTCCTTACAATGTGCTAGGCACCTTGGGGAAATAAAGAGAAGTGAAAGTTTACAGTGGTTTTAAGGCAAGAATCCTAATCCCCTGTGATAACTGGAGAACAAGATAGGACAGCAGCCTCTCTTGGGGGCACTTGTAACAAATGGTGAAGGAGTTAGAGAAGAGAAGAGGCTGCGATTGTGAATATAATCCATAGAGGCTGCAGTGCTTGCCAGAAAATCAGAGGAGGTGTAACTTGCTTAAGTCCTCAAAAGATAAAATTATTTGGATGGGTAGTTAGCAAGCAGCCTTACCAGAAGGTTGCACAGGCATTAAATGAGTGATTTTTTTTTAAGCCAAGAAGATAGCCAAAAATGTCACAGTAAAAATACTGTTGGCCAATCACTCTGGAATCACTGGAGTTGTTCCAACCTGAACAGGTTCTTATTCCCATGGCCCAGAAAGACTGAGACTGATGCAATTGTTACAGCAGAGAAAGAGTTTAATATGACAAAGCAGCTGAGCGAGGAGAACAGAAGATATTTCTCAAATCCACCTCCCCAAGAGTCTTAGGCTAGGTTATTTAAGAAATAATCTGGCCAGACTTGGTGGCTCAACCTGTAATCCCAGCACTTGGGAGGCTGAGGCGAGTGGATTGCCTGAACCCACGGGTTCGAGACCAGCCCAGGCAACTTGGTGAGACCTCATCTCAACAATAAATTAAAAATTAGCCGAGCTTGGGAGCGTGTGCCTGTAGTTCCAGCTACTTAGAAGGTTGAGGAGAAACCGGGCTCGGTGGCTCAGCCTGTAATCCCGCGCTTTGGGAGGCTGAGGTGAGTGGATTGCCTGAGCCTGCGGGTTTGAGATCCGCCTGGGCAACTTGGCGAGACCTCTACAATAAATCAAAAAATCAGCCGGGCGTGGTAGAGCATACCTGTAATTCCGGTTACTTGGAAGGCTGAGGCGGAAGTATCGCCGGAGCCCAGCAGGTCGAGGCTGCGGTGGCCAGGAGCGGCCACTGCACTCCAGTCTGGGTGACAGAGTGAGACTCCAACTCAAAAAAAAAAGAAGGTTGAGAAGAGGATCACTGGAGCTCAGCAGATCGATGCTATGTGGCCATGAGCGTGCCACTCTACTATAGCCTGGGCGACTGAATGAGACTCCAACTCAAAAAAAAAGAAAAAAAGAAAAAAGAAAAAGTAATAATCAGATGAGGCTAGGGAATGGACATTGATAATTGGTTGAAGATGATATCATGACAGGAATGTTGAAACTGTCTTCACGCTCAAAGCCAATTTCTAGGAAAGAACATCACAGGACCAGCAGAGCCAGCTGCTTGGTATGTGTCCCAGATCCAGGTGGAATCCCAGGTCCATGAGAGTACAAAGTCTACAAAAAAATCTCAAGCACCATTCTTAGGTTTTACAATAGAGAAACTATCTATAAAGCAAGTCCTGCAACTATTGACTACTGACCTTTGGGCAGTAAACAGTCATAGAGGTAGTCTAAGAGAAAGGTATGTGGGAGGTAAGATCCTTGAAGATTAGAGATGCTTGTGCCTTTCAGCTGATGAAACTTTAGGATTCCATCAAGGATATGTGTATGGCATTGTGCTCATTGTTAAAGGGAAAATAGTTTATCAAGCTTATGGGCAGCTTCCCCCTCCCTAGGGGTCAGGACATGAAGATAATCATCTTCTCTCTATTGAAGTGTCTGTGTAAACAATCACACAAAGAGGAAAGCAAACTTAGAAACAATAGGTTTCTTGATTTCTAACCAAAGCTGCAACTTTGCAAAGCTCAGGTCTCTTCTACAGCTTTTATCCTGTGGTTCTATATTAATATTATACAGGTGGTTTCAGGATTGGCACTCTCTCAAAAGCACAGGTGCACAATAAATAGCTCCAATAGTCCTGGGAGAATGGTCTAAATAAAATGTGAGTTTTAAAGATTTTTCAAAAGCTATGCCATACCTACAGAGGTGATCACAGAGGAGGAAGACTAAGGTTTTTCTAGTTTTGGCAGGCATCATACACTGGTATCATGCCCGAGTCAGCTCTCCTGGGCCTAGTTCTGTTCATTACTTATTTCCAAAGGCATTTCCACTAACTGCATGGCTTGAAACAACATAAATTTATTCCATCACAGTTATGGAGGCTAGAAATCTATCTGAAATTAAGGTGTTGATAGGGTTGGTTTCTTCTGAGAGATCTGAGAAAGATTCTGTTTCATGCCTCTTTCCTAGATTTTGGCAGTTACTGGAAATCTTTGGCATTGCTTGACTTGCAAATGAATCAGTCCAATTCCTGCCTCCATCATGTCATGGTCATCTTCTCTCTGTGTTTTTCTGTGTCTCCACATGGCATTCTTCATCTTTATCTCTCTTTTCTCCTCCTGTAAGGACACCAACTATCTCAGTTCAGGCTGCTGTAGCAAAAATATCAGTGGGTGGCTTAAATAACAAATATTTATTTCCTTATAATCATGGAGACTGAAAGTCCAAGATCAGGGTGCCTGACTGGGTTCTTGGTGAAGGCCCTCTTCCTGGTTTATAGTTGTCCACCTTCTCTTTGTATCCTCACATGATAGAGAAAGAGAGAACACAAGCATGTTCTCTCATGTCTCCTATTTGAAGGGCACTAATCTCACTCATGATGATCCATCCTCATGACATAGTTACTTCTCAAAGACCATGTTAGAGTACACAAGTTAGAGTAGGGAAATATCAAGGGTGTAGCAGCCTGTAGGAAAAGTCAGAAACCAATAGAAATTCTTATGCTTCTGCCCTAATTTCAAGGCTACTAAAAAATTTCTAAAAACTGTTGGAATAACTTTCACCCAACATCCCTACTACAACCTACATCCTCTTTTTTTGTTGTTGTTGTTGTTGTTAAAAGCCAATCACCAAAACAAGAACTTAGAGGACCCCTGGAACATGCACATCAACAGCCAAGTTTGAGCTAAGATAACCATGACGACTTTTACCTTCATTATATGCTCATTAGCATAGTAAATGACACACCCTCCAGCACCGTGATAATTCCAAACCTGCCCATTTATAATAAATTGGGTGGCACTCCAATCCCAGAAATTGCCTACCTGTGTCTTTAAAACATCCATCCCTTTAATAAAATATTCTACCCCTTCATTATTGTAGCTCACAGAAACCATAAACCAAAGACCCCTAGGATGACACTTCCTTGAATTCACCCATACTTCACCCTGAAGTGTGTACTATTCTGTTACTTTCATTTTTAGTAAACTCACTAGCTGCCTTACTATTTTCAACTCACTCTGAAATTATTTTCTGTGGCAAAGTTAAGGATTCAACACAGAGCACTGGTAAACAGACACAGAATCCCAGTAACAGACTTGCTCCCTAATACTATCATATTGGTGGTTAGGATTTTAACATATGTATTAGAGGTTACAAACATTGAGTTTATAACAACAGTCATATTGAACGAAAGATCCATCCTACTTCAGTATACCTCATCTTAGCTAATTGCATCTGCAAGGACTTCATTTCTAAATAAGGTCATATTCAAGGTTAGAACTTCAATATATCTTTTGAGGCATATGAGACCCATACCGATCTGCCCTCTATTCTCCCTCTCTCATAGTTTTTTAAAAGCAAAATACATAGATTCAATTCCAACATTCTCAAAAGTCTTAGCCTATTCCAGCATCCACTCTAAGTCCAAAATCTCTTCTAAATATAACCAACTAATAAAGTCCTAAATCTCATTATCTAAATTATCAAAATCAGATAAAAATCAGATTCTGAGTATGCTTCAACCTGAAGCAACATTCTTTTCTTCATCTGTGGACCTGTAATATCAAACTACAAGTTGCAATCGTAGGACAGTCATAGGATAGACATTTCCATTCCAAAAGGAGAATATTTGAAGGAGAAAAGAAGTCACTGGTCTAAATCAGGTTTACAAACCAGCAGAACAAATTTCATTGGCTTCTAAGGCCTGAGAATAGCTTACTGTGGCTTGATTTTCTATCCTCTAGGGTCCCTCCCTTATGCTCTGGGAAGCAGCCCTGTGCCCTGAGTCTGTGTCCTCTCTGCCTTCTGCATTCATGCTCTGCCCTCTGAGTCATTATTCCTTCATTTTTTCAATTTCTGCCTCTTTCAGTATAGGCTGGAAACTTCTACCTGTTGCCAAGTTCCAAAGCCACTTTTACATTTTTAGAAATTTGTTGCAACAGCATCCTTCTTCCTGAAACCAAAATTCATATTAGTTTCCTAAGGCTTCCGTTACAGAGTACCACAAACTGAGTGCCTGAATACAACAGGAATGTGTTGTCTCACAGTTCCAGAGGCTAGAAATCTGAAATAAAAGTGTAGGCAAGGTTGTTTTTGGGAAAAGGAGAATCTATCCGTGTTTCTCTTTTAGCTTCCGGTATTTATCAGCAGTCCTTGGCATTTGGGGGTTGTAGACGCATCACTCCAATCTCTGCCTCTGTCAACTTGTTGTTGTCTTTTTCCTGCATTTCTATACCCATTCACATTCTTCTCTCTGGTTTTCTCTCCTTTTTTTTTTTTTTTTTTTTGAGTCAGGGTTCCACTCTGTTGCCCAGGTTGAAGTGAGGTGGTATAATCATGGCTGACCATATCCTCATCCAGATAATCCTTTCATCTTAGCCTCCCAAGTAGCTTGGACTACAGGTGTACATCACTATGCCTGGCACATTTGTATTATTATTTTTTGTGAAGATGGGATTTTGCTATGTTCCCTAGGCTAGTCTTGAACTCCTGGGTTCAAGCAATCCTCCTATCTTGGCCTCCCAAAGTACTGGAATTACACATGTGAGTCACCCTACTCATCTCCTCTCCTTATAAGAACACCAATTATATTTAGTTAAGGGTCTACCCTACTCCAATATGACTTAATCATAATTCCAGATAAGGCTACATGCTGAAGGACTGAGGGCTAGGATTTTTTAGGGGACATAATTCAACTCATAAAAGTGTGTAACTTGAAAGATGTCAGAAACTCAAGCCTCCTGGGCATGATAGTCTCTCAATTAAGTGTGATAATGGTAAATTACCCTTCCAAAAAGAACCACACAAAGACATCAACTGGACCAGAGAACTGTCTTTATTACTGTAGTTACAAATGAACTTTAGGGAAAGATCTATAATATGTCAGGAGGAGGAGCTTGCATGCTTCATATTTCTTTAGTCTTCATCTTTGCCCAGAAAGACTCATTTGTTAAGGGATGCTCATGTGTGATTAGTGATCCTCTGGTTATGTCCATAAGAGCATCATGTGCTTAATAAGAATCAGTCTAACCTCCTCTACTTTCTGCATTAGGAGTGACAGGAATTGAAAAATATTTAACATAAAAGTTCCAGTCACTTTGGCTTGGAACCTATCACTCAGTGATGAGTTACTCTAGTGTGGCACATAGACTGTATTAGTGAACCAAATTTTTCATATCTGTTTGTGTACCTGCCCTTTTATGTACACTCTGACTCTGGTCTTGGCCAAGTCATCTGCTTTGGCCAATAAAACAATAGCAAATTTGATTCAGGAAAAGGCTTGAAAAGATTCTTGTACACTTCTGTTCTGCATCTCCATTTTGTTCCTCTGTCTTTTCCTTGAGAACATACCAATATGTCCAGGCTAGATTACTGGACAATTAGGCACATTAAGCAAAGTCTAGTCAGTTGAGACCTTAGGAAGTGTATAAGCTCAGCCAGCATCACACCAACAAAGCCACCTAGCCAACCTACAGCTAACCATAGACACATGAATAAGTCTCACCATGCTCAGCTCAGCAAAACCAACTTAACCACTTGACCCGGTAATCCCACTGCTAGGTATTTACGCAAAGAAACATAAACCATTCTACCAAAAAGATACCTGCACTTGTATGTTTATTGCAGCACTATTCACAAAAGCAAAGACATGGAACCAACACAGGTGCATACCAACAGAGGACTAGATAAAGAAAATATGTACATAAACACCATGAAATACTATGCAGCCATAAAGAATAATGAAATTATGTTATTGGTAGCAACATGGATGTAGTTGGAGACCATTATTCTAAGTAAATGAACACAGAAAACCATATACCACATGTTCTCACTTATAAGTGGAAGCTAAACACACATATACATGGACATAAAGACAAAAACAACAGACTCCAGGAACTCCTAAAGACTGAAGGGTAAGGGTTGAAAAAATACCTATTGGGTATCATTCTCACTATTTGTATGACAGGTTCAATGGACGCCCAAACCTCTCCTTCTTGTAACATACCGATGTAACTAACCTGTGCATGTAACCCCCTGAAATTAAAACAAAAAAATTAAAGAAAATAAATTTGAGAGAAACAATAAATTTTTTTAATCTACTAAGTTTTGGGGGTGTTTGCTATGTAATATTATTGCAGCAACAGATATATTCCACCACTAATGCCACTCTAAGACCCATGACTTCTGCTGCAACCACAGAATATAATCAACATCCATGCTCCAAAAAAAAAAACTTGGGACAGTTTGATGCGTGTTCATAATGGGAAAAGTGTATTTTGTGAAGGGACAGATTTTATTTCTGCATTTCTTACAAATCTTCTTCCTGTAACTCAAGTTCATTGCCCAGTCCCTGGAACAAATCAAGTTCTCAATAAATATTTTTAAATTAATGAATGGATGATTTTTCCATGAGGTATCGCATAAGGAAATGGAAACTGCAAAAGAACAATCATGACATCTTATACTTCTTATATTTCCCAATTTTGTAATTACGGTGCTGACCATGTAGTAAGAACTCAATAAATAGTACTTGCTAATTTGTTAATTGATTGATGAGACTCAGCCACTATCAATTACTCCTGAGGAATGAACCAAGAAGCAGAATTAAACTTCATTAAGAAAGATTTCATTAGGCTTGTAAGAAGACTTTTGTGACTTTCAAGGTTCCTAACTATTAGAAAAGGATATTGCATTGCTTCTCTAGAGAACTGAAGCCTCTCATATGTTTTGCAAAGTATCCTTCTGTATGAGATATATAATATTAGCCATGATCATATAATAGATGGATTGTTTTTCATCATTTTTTTCTCTTTTTTAAATTCTGTGCTCACATGTCAACTACAAGTTCTCATATGAGACAAAAAGAACATCCCAAAGTATGTGCTATTTTATTTAATATGATATTTCAAGAACAGTAGTCAGATATAAGGGAGAAGTATTTTATGAAATAGTATCAAAACAAAAATAGTGTCAAGAGCTATGCATTCATTAAGTATTGATGGAGCATTGGCAATGTGCAGGACTATGCTTGGGACTTGACAAAGTATAAGCTCCAATTTCCACCCTTGTGGAGGGAGAAACAGGCAAATAACTCATTATGACATGTGATATTGTAAGGGCCACATGTATGGTGACAGAAAAGAAGGAATGGAGAACTCTGCACAGAAATAAAGAAAAGACATTACAGGGGCATCAACATTGGAGCTGAAAATAAGCAAAAATTCACCAAGTAAAAAAAGAAAGGAAGACTAGTTTAGGCACAAGTAACAATCTATGCAGTCACAGTGAGCAGCTCAGTCTGAAGATGCATGGGCTAAATGAGTTCAAGTGTTAGGAGAGATGAGGCTGGAACATAGAATTGCGTCCTAGCCTGTAAAATCATGTATATGTACCTAAAAGGTCATGTGATGGCAGACCACTAAAGGATTTTAATTTAATATAGACTTTAAATGTTTACTCCAGGGAATTCTGTGGAAAATGAGTTAGAGTAAATATATACTAGAGAGGAAATATTGCTACTTATTCACATGTGAAAATACAAAGCATTCATCATTCAAAGGCTCTCAGTCTTAGAGGAGATGGTATGCACAGCTGGTAAAATATTTTGTGCAATAGCCAGCTGTAATATTTTACAGTTAATGCTCCTGATTAGTGGTGGCTTATGGTTAAGTTGTTGTGCTGTTAAATAAGACTGTGGCCTTTCTCTTCCACTCCCAGTATGGAGCTATCTTAATTAAGTTGGAGAAAAGAAGGAAGGTATAGGAGCAAGCTGATATTAATGAGCTGTGGGAAAATTCTTCTCAACATTACAGAAACAATTATTAAAGCTCTATATGCCTGGAAAACGGTGGCACTTTATAACACTTGAAAACAAAAGCTTTCCAGGTATCTGTTCTATTCAATAGGCAGTTATGAGAATGTTATACTTAATAAAAAAGGAGAAAACAAAAAAAGGAGAAAACAATCTACTATTTCATGCTGAATAAACAAAACCAAGGATCACAAACAAATAAGCATAGTAAGCCAGTCAATCAACAACAGTTATTGAGTACCTAGTCTAAAATTCATTAAATGTATTTTGGGGCTTTTGTGGTTTGCTCAGTTCTTACGGTATCCTATTTGTAATATTCACACAGCTTATCTTCTGTGTTAAAAAGATAAGTGGTGTATTAATCAGTTTTGCATTGCTATAAAGGAATGCCTAAGACTGGGTATTTATTTTTAAAAAAAAAGGTTTATTTGGCTCACGGTTCTGCATGGTGCCAGCATCTGCTTGGTTTCTGGTGAGGCCTTAGGAAGGTTTTATTTGTGGCAGAGGGTAAGGGGAGACTGTGGGACACAAGGTGAGAGCAGAAGTAAGAGAGAAGAAAGGTGCCAGGCTCTTTTAAACAACTAGCTCTTTGTAAACGAATAAAGCAAAAACCAACTGTGAAAACAGCACCAAGTCATTCATGAGGAATCTGCCCCCATGACCTAGTCATCTCCCACTAAGCCCCACCTCCAACACTGGAGATTACATTTCAACTGGAGATTACACTTCCATTAAACTTGGAAGGGACAAGTATTTGAACTTTTTTAGGTGGTATTCATATCCGGACAGGATGAGTAATGTAAACAAAAAGTATTTTTTAAATGTATACTTTTCTAGCATAAATTATGCATTTTCTCAAACAAAATCATTTTCATCTGCCAGAATTCCTAAAAGTTTTAGATCTTTACAAGTATTTACTTCAAGCAGTATTTCTTAAACTACTGCTGCGTGTGAAACGTTTATTTTACAAACCTGTCACTAATCCCACTGGGCTGTCAAGAAACACTATTAATAACTAGAAAGGAAAAAAATTAGAAGTTGGCAGATTTTATGTCATAAAATAAAAAATAATAAAATTTGCAGCAAAAGACAATGAGGAAGAATGTAAAATAGGAAGAAATAATTAGTCAGATGAAGGTGAAGTCAACAAGGTCAAGACTAGATGCTGCTTTTGTTTAATCCTAAGAGTTAAAATTAAGAATTAAAGGTTAAAAATATCTTGCAGCTAAATGTTGTGTGGGTATTTACAACAAAGATGTTGCATTTCCCTTTTTCAACATAATCCCTTTGACTTCCCCATATAAAGAATTTCACCTTGTCTCATCCCCATGAAGAAAGAAACCTACTGCAACTGAAAATTTTCTGCTCCATGATAAAATAGTTAGCATGAAAAGAGATTAAAAATACTTTCACCAATTGGCAAGTGTCACTCAGTGTTTTAATTATAATAGAGAGAAAAACAGATGATAGGGTGGATTCAGTTGTTGCATTATCTTATCTGTTGTACAACTTTTGATACCAAAAAATGTCTAGAAAGACATTTAAGTTCTGTACATCTTACCACTAGAGTCAGTTATCTTCTGAATTCTGGTCTTTGCTTCTTTGAGGAGCTAGTAATCATAATATTTTAGAATGTTTATCCTGAAATTTAGCAAATATTTGTTGAACACATATGGCGCCAAGTTTGGTGTGGTGAATATATGAAAAAGAAATAGTCATAGAGCTTCCAGTCTGTGGGTTTATCTGCAAGAAAAAATGCAAAACAGTGAATTGAATGAAGTAATGTAAGCATAAATGCCTAAAGAAGCCATCCCCTATATTTAGAATTTAACTAAGAGTATTAGAAAGAAAATGGGGTGTCTGTATGACCATATATATTACTTGCCTTTTGGATAAACTAAGCACAAATGTCCTCATTTTTAAAATGAGGCTATGTATTTAATATTAAATATTTCTCAGTCCATTTTGTGGGAAACACAATGGGAGAAAAGATTACATAGTAAAATGTAACACAAACATATTGAGAACATTTATATTTTCCAGAGTATTGTACTGTCTTATAAATTCATATTCTTGGATATCTTACATTGTTTCCCATATGTAAATAAAAACAGCAGGTAAGGATCAATATATTTGAAACAATTCATTCAAAATATATACTTTTTTATTTTCCCATCAAATAATATGTGTCTGTGGATAACATGTAATGAATATATTTTTTAATGTAATGTTGCAAAAGACAAGATTTTTTTTTTCTTCTTTATTTTAAGTATGTAGGGTACAATTCAGGGTTAGGTACACAAATGTTCATTATGCAGGTACCCTTGTTGATGAGGTGTGTCCCTCCCTCCCCTTGGCAGTTTCCCACTACTGCCAATTCCTTTCTCATAGTATTATGATAATTGTTCAAGGTTCGCTTATGAATGAGGACATATGGTACTCTGTTCTTTGTTTCTGTGATAGATCACTGAGTATGATAGATTCTAAATTTCCATCCAAGTTGCTGTGAAGTCCTTATGTTAAAAGACAAGAACTTTAACCAAACTTTTATACACTTAAAGGAATATTGTGCTGGTCTTTTAAAATTCAACTTCAGGAAGTTATATTTTGGTGCTATGTCATTAGCTTTTATAAAGCCCACATTAAGCAAAAGCCCTGTGGAATCTGTTTCTGTATCAAAGAAAACTTCTGATTGCATTTCCCCCACCTGCTACTACCTTTTGTCTGATCCTTTTTCCAGAAAAACTCCTCAAAAGATGACAACTTTCCTTTTATCCTTTCTTCCCTTCACTCTCAAACCATCTCTAATTATGCTTCGCTTACCACCCCCAAAATGTGTCCCCACCAAGGTTACCAACCACTTCAGTAATTAGCAGATTTTCACAATGATGTTCACTCTGTCTCCATTGATGCTCCTTTTTCACTTGGTCTTATACCACTCTCCTTTGACTTCACAGGTCACTTTTTCTTAGTGTATTATGTTAATTCTTACTCTTTCCCTAGAATTTTCACTTCGCAGTGACTTAAAGCTCAGTGTTTTATCTTTTACTCTTTAACTACACACAATTCCTTGGTGATTTTATCTAGTCTCTTTGACTATGAGGCTCTTCATACGCAAGTGACACTAGTTTTATATCTCCTGCCAAGACATCTCTCTTGAACTCTAAGCCTGTGTGTCCAACTGCCTACTCAATATTTCCGCTTGAATGTAGCATATCCATGTCCAACTCAATATGTCCAAAACTGAACTACTGATTTTGGAGTCCTTCCCTAAAGTATTCCATTTATAATTTTCTCTGTCTTAGTTAATGATAACTTCTAGTTTTCTTCTTCTAGTTGCTCTAGCCAAAATTTTTGGAGTCATCCTCAATTCTTTTAATATATCTAGTACCCAATCAGTCATAAAATCCCAATGGCCTTTGAATCATGCATAGAATATCTCATCACCATTCCCATTGCTTCCCTCATGGTTGGCATCACCATCATGGTTTAACTGGAGGTTATTAACCTCAGTAAACTCCAAAATGGTCTCCCAGCTTCCAACATTGACTCCTTTATAGCCTATTCTCATCAGTAGCCCAAGGAAAACTTTTGAAGGAAGAATTCAATCTTATAATTTCTCTGCCTCTTCAATATTTCCCCCATTTCATTCAAATTAAAAGCCAAGATCCTCACGATGTCCTGCAAGGTCTACCACATCATATTCTTCATCACCTTTCTCACTGAATTTCTACTATGCTCAGTTTATTTTACCACAAAGAAATAAAGCACCAACCACCTTTGTTCCCTTATGCTAGCTTTTCCCCCCAGTAGCAACACTTCTCCAGACATCCTCAGATGCCAACTTCTTTACTTCTTTTATCTTTTTTCAAAAAGGCAGCCCAACCACCTTACATAAAAGAACACCCTGCACTCCTAAGTCCCTCTTACTTCATTCCATTTTTTATATCACTCATTGTCACCTGACATACTATAAATTTTATTTATTTGTTTATTATATATATTTATTATTGTCTCTACTTCCCAACTAGAATGAAAGCCCTTCACAGAGGGAATTTTTGTCAGGTTTGTGCACAAATGGGACAGCGAAAAAGAATATAGCAGGTAGTGAACATCATAGGCACCTATTCATTTCATGCACAAACGAATGAAGCAAAGCTGAAAGACAGAGAAAGAAGATGAGTCCTGCACGCCATCTGAGACCCAACCTTGGATGATGAGTATAATATTGTGTATGTGGCATCAGATGGTCAGTCAATTCATCAAAAAAATTCAGTTTAGCTTAAACCATTCTGATTTTATTTTTTTATTGTGAAACGTAATAATTATCTGTAAACAATTTTGAAGTTAATTGTTTTCCTTTTTCTAAAAGACCACTGCCTTCTCCTTCCGAGGAATATCCTACTGATTATACTTATTATTTCTTGTCCTGTGTTACAAATGACATTGCACTTTAACTGTCTCTGAATTCTTTTCTTTATCCATCTTTCTAAGACTCTTGTTTTCTTTACGCCCCCTCCGCTAAAAGTGCCTCTTTTCTACATTTTGATAAATAAATTCAAACTATAACCTATAAAATGTTTATAGCACTACATCTTTTTATGTTCTGACCACATTAATCTCATGTTACTATCATTATTCTTGTGTGTTTATGATACTGAGTAGTAAATAAATAAAGACTTCAACAATTCTTTTGGTCTGTTCTATGTTATCCTATTACCTGCTATTATGTTCTATTCCACAGTTCTATTTTTTTTTTCCGACTAAGTACCACACTGTTTTAATGTCTATTGCTTTATAACAAGTCCTCTTACCCTTTAGAGAAATTACGCCTTCCTCATTTTTCAAGAAGGGGATAGAGGTATGGGGGAGATATTAGTCAAAGAATATAAACTTTCACCTAAATAGAACTAATATTTTCAAGAGATCTCTTGTACCATGTGGTGACTATAATCAATAGCAAAATATTATATTCTTAAAAATTTCTAAACAATAGATTTTGTGTTCTCACCACCAAAAAATGCCAAGTATGTGAGACAATGCACATGTTAATTAGCTTGATTCACCCATTCTACAGTATATACATATTTCCAAACAACATTTTATACATGATACATATATACGATTTTTATTTGTCAAATGAAGAAAATTTCCATCAAAAAAGGAAAAGAACGGAAATGTAAACATTTTTTTTTAAAGTCTCACAAAATATTTAAAATTCTTCTTAAGAAAAAATAATACCTTTGCATTTATATATTTACATATATATTTGTTTTCCATCACATTTTAGAAAGAGCTCGTCACTTTACATATACAAAAGCACAAGTATACATGCTCATAGACGCACATATGTGTGAGTGTGTGGATTTAGTTTGTAAGTATTTCTGCATCTATGATCATGAGAGAGATTAGCATGTGATTATTCATTCTTGAAATGTCTTTGCAGGATCTGGTTTGCTCAACTTAGAATGAGTTGGATTATGGACCTTCCTTTTGAATGTTATGGTCAGTCTTACTTCTAGCGTCCTGATAACTAGTTTCTCATGCCAGAGGGGTTCCATAAGTCTTGTAAGTTTAGCTCCTTTGAGTCAATAAACGCATCCCGGGGAACAGCATCTTTAAATTCCAAATTTGCTTCTCTCATTCTCATCTTCTTCTGGATTTTGGCTCAATAATTTTTCAATTTCTTGTTAGCTCCCAAAGTTTGTTAAATTTTATTCAGTTTTTCTTGTTGTCCTCAGCAGAAGACTAGGTTTGAAATGTCTGCTCACCATTACGAGAAGTGCAAGTCCCTCCAAGTGTTCACACTTGACCCCAAGGGAAGAGGATAGGCTTTCTCCAAGTGGAAGGGCAAGTCAGTGGTTTACTTTTACCCTCTTTTTGATGAGGTATGCCTGAGGTAAATGGAAATTTTTCTGAGCTCTGTAGACCCTTCTTGCCTTTTGGAGCCCTTATTTTGGGGAAGGACTAAAAGCTCGGTTTGTTTTCCTATTGAGGAAAGGAGGGATTATCCCTATTGGTTGCGACTGCATTAACCCAGATGTTTCTGAGAAAGTCTTCATCTTTCTCCTACAATAAGAGAAAGTGGTTACTGACAGTTTCATGATTATATCACCCCACCTCAGCAACCCTAGCCTAATGGGAGGGCAATTATCCCCTCTATATTTGTTTACCAATCTCAATATAGGACATGACTAACCAAATCTGGACTATGTCTAGAGGGAGGGAGGAAACTAAATAGGACACTCTAAACAATAATGCCCAAACCAATAGGAAATGGAATAGATGTGGTTTCCCAGATGAGATTTTCTGGGAAAACAAAAGTGACATCTGCTGACTGCAGTTTTCTGTGTATCCAGAACTACAATGATCAGCCTTAGGGATGCAAAGTTGAATAAAAAATAGTTAGCACCCTTCTCAACTACTAGCATTAGGGAATAAGCAAACATGTACAAAATAATTATATCAATAATCGTGCTATAACAGAGGTATTAAAAACACGCCATTTGCATAGGAATGAAGTGCTCAACTCTGCTTATAAAGGTCAAAAAGAATCTTGGGAGTAAGAGGTAAAAACTGAAATCTCTTTAGGATAAGTAGGCTTTGCATAGGTAGGCAAAGGAAAAACATGATTAAAATGAAAGGTCATTTCCTGCTAACAAGGGAATGGAGGATTAAATGGAATAGTAAAGGCTTTCGTTTGCAGTGAGGAATGTTAGAAGGAAAACAGTGGGGAAAATAATGAATTACTAGGCAGTATTCAGGACCCAGATGAGACTGGAAACTATAAATTTGTTGTGGAATCAAACTTCATGTGTGTGTGTGTGTGTGTGTGTGTGTGTGTGTGTGTGTGCGCGTTTGTGTGTGTGTTTTGTTTTCTCCCCTATGGGATGCTGACCAGGTGGCTCATGCCCATAATCTCAGCACTTTTGTAAGGCTGAAATGGAAGGATCCCTTGAAGCTGGGAGTTTGAGACTAGCCTGGGCAACATAGCAAGACCTCACCTCTACAAAAAAAAAAAAATTGAAAAAGAGTGTTTTGTCAGCCTCTGGTTAAGATTGGTAACAAGAGATGGATATGTGGCAGGGTGAAATTTCCTCCCAAAGAAGGGCCATAATCCTATGATAAAATTAAAGGAAGGCTTCTGGACTCAGAGAAGGCTTAATTTCCTTAATGGGGTGAAGGAAAATGCGGAAAACAAAAGAGATGGTTTTCCAAGTAGTGTATGCATGTTGCCTGAAAAAACGCATCCATCCAGAACTGTGGGGAGGCCTTGGGAAATGGGTGTTTGTGTGTAAGTTCAAAGCGGTGTTGAGTCTGAGCCATCAATACATGCAGTCAGAGAGCCTGCCTGCTGAGGACCCAGGGACCAGAGCCAAAAATTATATTATTCTCTTTTACTTCAGTAAATCTTTCATGGCCTTTATCTCATGGCTAGAAATTTCTATACTCATCAACTGTGCCTATAAAAGGATGGAGACTAGCCGGGCTCGGTGGCTCAGCCTGTAATCCCGCGCCTTTGGGAGGCTGAGGTGAGTGGATTGCCTGAGCCCGCGGGTTCGAGACCGCCTGGGCAGTGAGACCTCATCTCTACAATAAATCAAAAAATCAGCCGGGCATGGTAGCGCGTGCCTGTAATTCCGGCTACTCGGAAGGCTGAGGCGGAAGGATCGCCGGAGCCCAGCAGGTCGAGGCTGCGGTGGCCGGGAGCGGCCACTGCACTCCATTCTGGGCGACAGAGTGAGACTCCAACTCAAAAAAAAAAGGATGGAGACTGTTCCAGGATGACTTATCACTTAGACCCTACCACAAATACCATCAATGTGTCCTGTGTCAAACTCACAATTAAAATAGAAAAATATATTCCTTTATTTCATCAGCTTTATTGAGGTATAACTGATATACAGAGAACTGCCTTTACCTAAAGTGTGCATCTGATAAGTTTGGACATACATAAACACCGCAATCAAGATAATAATACACATATTCAAAAACCTCTCAATGTTTCCTTTAGGTTTCTTTGTTTTTGTTTTTCTGTGATAAGAACACTTAACATGAAATCTATCCTCTTAACAAATCTGAAAGACTATAATACCATATTATTAGCTATAGACACTGTGTTGTACAGCAGAATCTTAGAATTTATTCATCTAGCCTACCTGAAACTTTATATTCATTCAACAATTGCCCCTTTTCCCAACCCACACTATTGTATTCTCTGTTTTCATGAGTTTGACTATTTTGGATACCTTATGTAAGTAGAATTATATAGTACATACACTTCTGTGACTGACATATTTCACTTAGAATAATGTCCCCCAGGTTCATTCATCTTGTCCTAAATAACAGGATTTCTTTTTAAAGACTGAATGATATTTCATAGTCTGTATTGTCACATATTATTTTTCTGTTCACCTTTTCACAGATGCTTGGGTTGTGTCCATATCTTAGCTATGTGAATAATGTTGCAATGGACATGGTAAAAAATATCTCCTTGAGATCCTGATTTTAATTTTGGGGGATATATACTCAGAATATTAGATAATATGATAGTTCTATTTTTAACTTTTTGAGAAACTTCTATACAATTTGCAATAGCTGCAATACCTTTTTATATTCCCATCAGCATTGTACAAGTGTTTCAATTTCTCCACATCCTTGCCAACACTTACCTTTTTTTTTTAACATAATGGACATCTTAACAGGTGTCAGGTGATATGTCATTGTAGTTTGATTTGTATTTCCCTGATAATGGATGCTATTTAGCATATTTTCTTTTTCTTTTTTTAGATAGGAAAGGATGGTTTATTTGCTTATTTATTTATTTGGGGGAAGATAGCTTATTTAAAAGGTAGACTAAAGAGAGAGAGGGTGAATCCTCTTCTCAAGGGAGAGAGGTAGTCAGGCATCTGAAGAAAACACGGCCTAGTATTTTTCAATATACCTGTTTGCCATTTTTATATCTTCTTTGGAGAAATATCTGTCCAAGTTCTTTGTCCATTTTAAAATCAGTTTTGTATTTGTTTTAGTCTTTTGTTTTTTGCTCTTGAGTTGCTGGAGTTTAGTATATATTTTGAAAGTTAACCCCTTATCAGCGATATATTTACAAATATTTTCTATTGTTCCATAGGTTACTTTTTTATTCTGTTGAATATTTCTTTGCTGTGCGGAAGTTTTTAGTTGCATGTGATCCCACTTGTGTAGTTTAGTTTTTGTTTTCTGTTCATTGATGTCATATTCAAGAAATCACTGCCAAGATCAATGTCAAGAAGTTGTTCCCTTATGTCTTCTAGGAGTTTTAATTTTGAGTCTTATATGTAAGTCTTTAATTCATTGTAAATTGATTTTTGCATATAGTATAAGATAACGATCCAATTTCACTCTTTTTTGCAACTGGTTATTCAGTTTTCCCTACACTATTTGTTAAAGAGACTATCCTGTCCCCATTGTACATACTCTTCACTCGTTTTTATAAGACCAAGTGATAAATGTCTGGATTTCTTTCTGGGCTCTTGGTTCTATTCCATTAGTCTGTGTGTCTGTTCTGTGCCAGTACCATACTGTTTTAATTACTGTGACTTTGTAATAGATTTTGAAATCAGAAAGTGTGATGCCTCCAGATTTACTTTTTTCTCAAGATAATTTTTGCTATTCTTGGTCTATTGCTGTTTCATATTAATTAAAACAGTTTTTTCTATTTCTTCTTTTTAAATTACATTTTTTAAAAATGCCATTGAGGACATTTTCTCTGTCCCAGGAAACCTGCATTGGCCCCCTCAGCTCTATTCAGCCTCCAATCTGGGACCCAGAGGTGATAGACAACCCCTCACTCCCAACCCTAGGATCCACCACTGATGATTCAGAGAGGAAATTCCAAGAGCAGATGTGGAGAGATGACACTCCTACCCCATGCTGGACCAGGCACAGACACATCAGATCTGAGCCGGGGACTTGGCGGCAGCAGCAACAGAAATAACAGCTGCAGCAGCGGACAAGTTGGGTGAGTCGGGATCTGATTTGCCCTCCTCCCGAAGCAGTCCGTGGGGCTAAGAGCCACCCGATAGGCCTGTTGCTGAGAGCTGAGGGGAGAGGCTGGAGACCAGAGTCCACTCCCTGCCTATGCGGAAGACAGAAGTGGCAGCGGTGCTTGGGAAAGGAACCTGAAGTTCCAGAAATGGCCACAAAGGAAGCTCCTTTTTTTTTTCTTTTTCCTCTGTTTTTGTTTATGTTTTAGTACTTGTTTTGTTTTTGTTATTTTTTGGGGGGGGTAGTTTTTCTGTTTGCATATGGGTATTTTTGAGAATAAGTGCATCGTAAGGTTTTTTATTTGTTTGCATGTTTGGATGCTTTTGATTTTTCTTTTTGTTTGTTTGTTTGCTTTTGCTTGTTTCCTTGTTTATTCATTAGTTGGTGTGCCTGTCTGTTTTCCTACTCCTTTTTCCCCTGTTTTCCTTTTCCTTTAGTTTCCCTTCTTTCTTTTTCTGTTCTTCCCCTTTTACTTATCTCTTTTTGCTCTCAGAGTCATCCATATGCCCCCACCTCATGGGCAGATTATAAGGTGGTGGGAACTGGGTTCCAGGGAACCCACACACGTATCAGTGGATACTGTGATATGCAGATAGCTTCTGAATCACAGCTCCTGCATCACACCTTAATCAAATCTCAAAACTGCACAAAGCACAACCCCCCATTCCCAGTCCAACTTCAATATTGAACAAATCCAAAGGATATACATAAAGAAAAATTGGAGATTGAGCAAACAAAAGTGAAAGCTATCCCCCATCACTGAGCAATGGGAATAAAGAAAGGAGGAGGAAAACAATCACAAATTAAGAATCAAAGGAAGAATGAAGGTCCCATACACACTCCTGGAAAGACAGCACCTGAGAATACATACTCTGGAACTCAAAAAATGAAGAACTTCTAGAATGACTGGTCCCAAACCACAAACCCAGAGATCAATACATTAACAGAGAGAATGAATAGAAACAAGAAGAGATAAAAGAAAAGAATGAATGAGTTGATAACTGAGATAATAGCAATAAGGAATATAGTAAACAAAATAAATGACAGGATGGTAAGCATGAAAAGCCAAATTAACCAAGCAGAAGAAAAAATCTCAGAGCTTGAGGACAAAAATATGGATCTAACTCAAACACTTAAAAACATAGAAAAGAAGCTTAAAATGACTCCAGGAGGTGGGCAATTATAGTAAGAGGCCAAACCTAAGATTAACTGGCATCCCTAAGGCAGACAGATAAACAGAGATCACCCTGGAACAAACATACCATGAACTTATCCAAGAAAACTTCCCTCATCTCAGCAGAGACATGAACATTCAAACACAAGAGATTCAGAGAACACCTGCAAGACACCAAATGAAAAGACCAACTCCTAGACACATAGCAACCTGCTTACACAACATAGATATAAAAGAAAAAAATCCTTGTTCTCAGACCACAGTGGAATAAAAATAAACATCAAAACCAAGAAAATTCCCCCAAAGCCCACAAAGACTTGGACACGACACAACATGATGCTGAACAACTACTGAGTCAACACTGAAATCAAAACAGAAATTCAAAGATTCCTGGAAACAAATGAAAATGAAGAAACATCTTACCAAAACCACTGGAACGCCATGAAAACAATTCTAAGAGGGGAATTTATATCTCTGTGAGTACACATCAAGAAAATGGAACGATCACAAGTTGAGATCCTAACAAATCACCTAAGGGAACAAGAAAGAGAAGACCACCAAAATCCCAACTTTAGAAGAAGAATCCAAATCACCAAAATAGAGCCCAAATACAGAACACAGAAGACAAAAATATCCTAGAAAACATCAACAAAACAAAAAGTTGGTTCCTTGAAAGAATTAACAAAAATTGAGGGACCCCTAGCCAGAATGACCAAGAAAAAGAGAGAAAAAACCCAAAAAACACAATCAGAAATACAGAAGATAAAATCACAACTGACCCTGAAGAAATAAAAGATTATCAGAGATTACTATGTACACTTATATGAAAACAACCTTGATAGCCTAAAGCAAATGGAGGACTTTCTGACATTACACAACCTCCCCAGGTTGAAACAAGAAGACATTGAGACACTAAATAAACCAATAACAACTCAGCAAATTGACTGTGTCATATGAAAGCTACCTACAAAAAAAAAAAAAGCTCTGGACCGAAGGGCTTTCCTTCAGAATTCTACAAAATGTACATGGAGGAGGTGATACCAATCCTATTGAAAGTATTCCAGGCAATTGAGAAAGATAGAATTCTCCTCAAATCATTTTACAAAGCTAACATCACACTGACATCCAAACTGGGTAAGGATCCAACAAAAAAAGAGAACTACAGTCCAATATTCCTTATGAACATAGATGCAAAAATCCTCAACAAGATTCTAGGAAATTGGATCCAAAAAAAAATGTCAAAAATCATCAACCATGACTGAGTAGGCTTCATCCACAGGATGCAGGGCTGGCTTAAAATTTGCAAGACCATAAATGTAATTAAATACATCAACAGATGTAAAAACAAGAACCATATGATTATCTCATTAGACGCAGGAAAAGCTTTTGATAAAATCCAGCATCTCTTCCTGGTAAAAACCCTCAAAAACCTAGGTATAGAAGGAACATACCTTAAAATATTAAGTGACATCTATGAGAAACCCACAGCTAACATATTGCTAAATGGATGGAAACTAGAAACATTTCCCCTGAAAACTGAAATAAGATAAGGTTGCCCACTCTCATCCCTCTTGCTCAACATTGTATTGGAAGTCCTAGCTTGGGCAATTAGATAAGAAAAGGAAATCAAGGGTATCCTAATAGGAAAAGAGGGAGTCAAGTCATCCTTCTTAACTGATGATATGATCCTATACCTTGAAAATCCAAGAGAATCTGTCAAAAACCTGCTTGCACTGATAAAGGACTTTGGCAAAGTCTCAGGGTACAAAAATCAATGTGCAAAAGACAGTTGCATTCCTATACACCAACAACAAGCAGGCAGAGATACAAATAAAAAATACACTCTCATTCACAATAGACAAAAAAAAAGAAAAGAAAAAGAAATACCTTGGTATCTTTCTAACCAGAGAAGTGAAAGACCTTTACAATGAGAACTACAAAGCACTGCTTAAAGAAATCCAAGAAGACACAAACAATGGAAAAATATTCCATGTTGAGAGGAAGAATAAACATTTTTTTTTTGAGTTGGAGTCTCACTCTGTCGCCCAGACTGGAGTGCAGTGGCCGCTCCCAGCCACCACAGCCTGGACTCGCTGGGCTCCGGCAATCCTTCCACCTCAGCCTTCCAAGTAGCCAAAATTATATGCATGCTTTACCATGCCTGGCTGATTTTTTGATTTATTGTAGAGATGAGGTCTTGCCAAGTTGCCCAGGCAGGTCTCGAACCTGCGGGCTCAGGCAATCCACTCACCTCAGCCTCCCAAAGGCACGGGATTACAAGCTGAGCCATCGAGCCTAGCTAGAATAAACATTTTAAAATGTCCCTTCTACCAAAGGCAATCTACAGATTCAACGCAATACCTATTAAATTCCCAACATCATTCTTCTCAGACCTGGAAATAATAATGCAGAAATTCAAATGGAAACATAAATGACCATGAAGCCAAAACAAACCTTATCAAAAGAAACAGAGCAGGAGGTATCACACCTCCAGACTTCAAACTTTAGTATAAGGCTACAATAATCAAACCACCCTGGTACTGGTATGAGAAGAGGCATATCAATCAATGGAACAGGATAGAGATTCTGGAAGCAAAGTCACAATTTCTCAACCAACTTATCTTTGACAAAGCCTCCAACAACAACCACTGGGGAGAGGAAAATCTATTCAGTAAATGGTGCTAGGAAAACGCAGAAGATTGCAACAGGACCCCTACCTATCACCAGACACAAAAATTAACTCTAAATGGATCAAAGACTTAAATGTAAAACCTCAAACTATAAGAATCTTAGAAAAAGCAGGAGCCTTCCTTATGAAAGTAGGAACTGGCAACCAATTTCTGATCAGAACCCTAAGTACTCACACCATAAGAAATAAGATAGACAAATGGGACCTTATCAAACTGATGAGCTTCTGTAAAACAAAAGCCTGTCAAGAAATCAGGAAGGCAGCGCACAGAATGGAAATAAATATTTTCCAACTGTATATCTGAGAAAGGCATAACATTTAGTATCTACAAGGAACTCAAATGTGACAAAAGCAAAAAAACAAACAGCCCCATTAAAAAGTGAGCAAAAGACATGAATAGACACTTCTCAAAAGAAGATATATACAGTCAACAGACACATGAAAAAGTACTCAGCCTCATTCATCATCAGAGAAATGCAAATAAAAACCACATTGAGATACCACCTAACCCCAGTAAGAATGGCCATCATTGATAAAACAAACAACAATAGATGCTGGTGAGGATGTGGAGAAAAAGGAACATTTCTACCCTGCTAGTGGGAATGCAAACTAGTGCAACCTCTTTGGAAGACAGTATAGTGATTTCTGAAAGAGCTAGAAATGACCTTCCATATGACCCAGTAAATCCACTTTTGGGAATACACTCAGAAGAACTCAAATCATTCTAAAAAAAAGATGCTGGCACATGGATGCTTGTTGCAGCTTTATTCACAATAGCAAAAACATGGTACCTACCATGTTGCCCATCTAAGCCAGACTGGATTAAAAAAATGTGGTACATATATACAACAGAATATTATGCAGTCATAAAAAGGACAAATATATGGACTTCACGGCAACTTGGATGGATTTAGAGTCTATCATACTCAGTGATCTAACACAGAAACAAAGTACAGAGTACCGTATGTTCTCATTCATAAGCAGACCTTGAACAATTATCATAATACTATAAGAAAGGGATTGGCAGTAGTGGGAAACTGCCAGGGGAGGGTGGGAGATTTGGCAATTGAGGGAAACTATTAGGGGAGGGAGGGGCATACCTCATCAACAAGGGTACCTGCATAATCAACATTTGTACACCTAACCCTGAATTGTACCCACATCTTTAAAATAAATAAATAATTTTTAAAAAAGAAAAAATTCTAAGGGTAGCAAGAGAGAAAGGTTGTACTACATACTGGGGAAGACCAATTAGAAAGCAGCAGAATTTTCTACAGAAACACTACATGCTAGAAGAGACTGGAGCCAAATCTTCAAAGTTCTCATAGATTAAACAATTCTAACCAAGAATTTCCTACCTAGCTAAGCTTCATCAGCGATGGGGAATTAAAATCTTTCCCAGACATTCAATCTCTAAGAATTTATGCCACCTCCAGACCAGTTCTACAAGAAACACTTAAGAAAGTATTAAACACAGAAGGAAGAAAAAAAAAAAGAATTACCACATTCTTCCCAAAAATAAAGGAAAAAGATTGAAAACATACATATATATCAACTCAAATGTCAAAAGAAAATCAACCAATAAATAAACAACAAACCTTACAATCCTCATGACAGTGATAAACTTTCACATCTCAATATTTAGCCTGAATGTGAATGGACTGAATGCACCACTGAAAAGACATAGAATAGAAAACCATATAAAAAGAAACGATGCCATATATGCTGTCTTCAGGAGACTCCTTTCACCAGAATGGACACTCACAGACTAAAAGTAAGCGGGCAGAAAGCAATTTATCAGGTGAACTACAAAACAAAAGAAAGAAGGAGTTGCGATCTTAATATCAGACAAAATATCCTTTAAGTTATCGAAAATGTAAAAAGATACAGTAGGTCACTACAAAATGATAAAAGTTTCAATCCATCTACAAGAAACAACCATCCAAAACATATATGCACCCAACATAGGAACACCAACCTTTATAAAGCAGATTCTAGTTAAACTAAAAAAAGACATTGACTGAAACACTATTATAGCTGGAGACTTAAATGCCCCACTAACAACCCTAGATAGACCACCTGACAAAAAATCAGCAATGAGATCTGGAACCTCAACTTGACACTTTACCAAATGGAATTAATAGATACCTACAGAACACTCCACCCAATAACCACGGAATATACATTGTACTCATTACCACACAGAATATACTCCAAGATCAATCACATCCTCGACCATAAATCAAGCATAAACAAATTCCATAATATCAAAATACTGCCATGCATGTTCTCAGATCACAGTGAAATAAAAAAAAAAAAAAAACAACACCAACAAAGCTGCTCCAAAAGTCCACAAAGACATGGACAGTAAACATCATGAGCTGAACAATTCCTGGGTCAACTCAGAAATCAAAGTAGACATTAAAAGATTTCTGGAAACAAATGAAAATAAAAATACATCCTACCCAAGCCTCTGAGATACCATGAAAGAAGTACTGAGAAGAAAATTCATTTCTTTACACACACACATCAAGAAAATGGAAAGATCACAAGTTCACAGCCTAACAAATCACCTAATAGAGCTGGAATGACAAGACCACCAAAACCCTAACTTCAACAGAAGAATCCAGATCACCAAAGTAAAAGCCCAAATACAAGACATAGAGTACAAAAATATCATAGAAAAAAATCAACAAACAAAAAGCTGGTTCTTTGAAAAGATAAACAACATTGGCGGACCTCTAGCCAGATTGACCAAGAAAAAGAGAGAAAAAGCCCAAATAAATACAATCAGAAATGCAAAAGATCAAATCACAACTGACCCTGAAGAAATACAAAAAGGTATCAGAGATTACTATGCATACCTGTATGGAAATAAACTTGAAAAACTAAATGAAATACAGGATTTTCTGACATGACACAACCTCTCAAGGCTGAAACAAGAAGAAATCGAGACATTAAATAGACCAATAACAACCCAGGAGATTGATTGCATTATAAGAAAACTACCCACAAAAAAAGTCCTGTACCAGATGGCTTTCCAGTGGGGTTCTACAAAACACACAAGGAGGAGTTGATACCAATCCTATTGAAATTATTCCAAGCAATCGTGAAAGATGAACTCTCCCCAGATAATTGTATGAAGCTAACATCACAGTGATACACAAACCAGATAAAAATCCAACAAAGAAAGAGAGATACAGGACAATATCACTGATGAGTATAGATGCAAAAATACTCAACAAGATTCTAGCAAATTGGATACAGCAACACATCTCAAAGTTCATCCACCATGACCAAGTGGGCTTCATCCCTAGGATGCAGGGCTGGTTCAACATCTGCAAGACCATAAATGTAATTAAATATATCAACAAATGCAAATATAGGAAGCACATGAGTATATCATTAGATGCAGAAAAATCTATCAATAAAAGCCAGCATCCCTTCTTGATAAAAACCCTTGAACACCTAGGCACAGAGGGAACATACCACAAAATAGTAGAAGCCATCTACAATAAACTCAGTCAACATATTGCTAAATGGAAAATAGAAGCATTTCTTCTGAAAACTGGAACAAGACAAGGCTGCTCACTCTCACCCATCTTGTTCAACATAGTATTGGAAGTCCTAGCTAGAGCAGACAAGAGAAGGAAATCAGGAGTATCCAAGTAGGGAAAGAGAAAGTCAAGCTATCACTCTTTGCTGACAGTATGATTCTATACCTCAAAAATCCAAGAGAATCTGTGAAAAACCTTCTTGTACCAAAAAGGACTTTGTCAAAGTCTCAGGGTACAAAACCAATGTGCAAAAGACAGTAGCATTCTTATACATCAACAATAAACAGGCAGAGAACCAAATAAAAAGCACAATCCCATTCACAATAGCCACAAACAAAATGAAATACCTCGGCATATTGATAACCTGAAAAGTGAAACATCTTTAAAATGAAAACTACAAAACATTGCTCAAAGAAATCAAAGATGACACAAACAAATGGAAAAATATTCCATGCTCATGGATTAGAAGAATCAACATTGTTAAGATGCCCATCCTACCAAAGGCAATCTACAGATTTAACACAATACCTATTAAATTACCAGCATCATTCTTCTCAAACCTGGAAACAACAATACAGAAATTCACATGGAATCATAAACAAACACAAATAGCCAAAACAATCCTCAGCAAAAGAAAGAAAGCAGGAGGTATCACACTTCCAGACTTTAAATGTTGTTATAAGGCTACAATAATCAAAATAGCCTGGTATTGGTACAAGAACAGGTATATAGATCAGTAGAACAGGACAGAGATTCTGGAAGCAAAACCTCAATTTCTCAATCAACTCATCTTCAACAAAGCCTTCACTAACAACCACTGAGGAAAGGAGAACTTATTCAGTAAATTGTGAAGGAAAACTAGCTGACCACATGTAGAAGATTAAGACAAGACCCTTACCTATCACCATACACAAAAATCAACTTAAAATGGATCAAAGACCTAAATGTAAAACCTCAAACTATATTATATCCTTAGGGAAATTAGAACTGGCAACCAATTCCTGACCAAAACCCCAAAAGCTCATGCCATAAGAGATAAGATAGACAAGTGGGACCTCATCAAACTGAAAAGCTTCTGCAAAACCAAAGAAACCATCAGGAGAGAAAGAAGACAGCCTACGGAATAGTAAAAAAAAAATTTGTCTGCCGGACTTGGTGGCTCAGCCTGTAATCGCGCACCTTTGGGAGGCTGAGGTGAGTGGATTGCCTGAGCCCGCGGGTTCGAGACCCGCCTGGGCAGCGAGACCTCATCTCTACAATAAATCAAAAAATCAGCTGGGCGTAGTAGCGCATGCCTGTAATTCCGGCTACTCAGAAGGCTGAGGTGGAAGGATCGCCAGAGCCCAGCGGGTCGAGGCTGCGGTGGCCGGGAGCGGCCACTGCACTCCAGTCTGGGTGACAGAGTGAGACTCCAACTCAAAAAAAAAAAAAAAAAAAATTGTCAACTGTATATCTGACAAAACCCTAACATCCAAGATCTTCAAGGAACTCAAACATGCCAGAAAAAAAGCAGCCCTATTAAAAAGTGTGCACAAGTTATGAATAGACATTTCTGTAAATAAGATATACGAGCAGCCAACAGATACATGAAGAAATGTTCAGTCTCACTAATCATCAAACAAATGCAAATTAAAACTACACTGAGATACCTTGTAACTCCAGTCAGGATGGCCATCATCAGTAACTCAAAAAACAACAGATGCTGGAGAGGATACAGGGAAAAGGGAACACTTTTACACTGTTGGTGGGAGTGTAAACTAGTACAACCTCTGTTGAAAACAGTGTGGCAATTCCTAAAAGAAATAAAAGTCAACTTCCCATATGATCCAGCAATCCCCGTTCTGGGAATATACCCAGAGGAATTCAAATCATTCTACAAAAAAGATACCTGTGCATGCATGTTTATTACATCACTATTCACAATAGAATCAACCATGCTGCCCATCAAAAGTAGAGTGGATTAAAAAATGTGGTACATAAACACGATGGAATATTACAGTCATAAAAAGGACAAAATTATGAACTTTGCAGCAACTTGTATGGATTTAGAGTCTGTAATACTCAGTGATCTATCACAGAAACAAAGAACTGGGTACCATATATTCTCACTCATAAGCTTACCCTGAACAATTATCATAATCCTATAAGAAAGGAATAGGCAACAATGGGAAAATGCCAGGGGAGAGAGCAAATAGGCACACTACATCAATAAGGGTATCTGATTTCAAACCAGGTGATGCAAGAACCAAAGTGAGGCACAAACTACCTGTACAGTGACCATTTGTATACCTAACCCTGAATTGTACCTCACATCCTTAAAATAAAAATTAAATAAAATAAAAATGCCATTGACATTTTTATAGGAAAAGCTTTGAATCTGTAGGCTACTTTCAGTAGTATTAATATTTTTCTCTATGGTTATTCATCCTAAGTATTAGGAACATTAATTATTGAATTTATTCCTAAGTATTTTATTTTTAATACTATTGTAAATGGTATTGTTTTCCTAATTTCCTTTTTAGAGGGTTTGTTGTTAGTATATAGAAACACGTCTGATATTTTTATGTTAATTGTATATCTTACAACTCTGCTGAGGTCATTTATTAGTTCTAACAGTTCTTGGCACCATCTTTAGGGCTCTGTATATTTCATGTCATATACAAACAGATCATTTCTTTATTATTGGATTTCAATTATATCTTTTTCTTTTTTTATTAATCAGTATTTTTTATTATGGTTTTGTGGGGTACAGTTAAGGGTTAGGTGTACAATTACGTTTCATTCAGGCACCCTGTTGATAAGAGGTGTTTTCCCATCCCCAGACAGATATTTATTTGCTACTGTTAATCCCATCCCCCTCCCCCCCATAGTTTCCCAGTACTGTCAGTCATTTTCTTATAGTATTACATTGGATGTTCAAGGTCCATTATATGAGTGAGAACATGTGATATTTGGATCTTTGTTTCTGTGAGAGGTCGCTCAGTATTATAGACTCTAGTTCCATCCAGGTTGCTGCGAAATTCATGATTTTGTTCTTTTTTATGGCTGCGTAGTATTCCATTGTGTATATGTACCACATTTTTTAATCCAGTCCTCTTTTGATGGGCAGCATGGTTGTTTCCAGGTTCTTGCTATTGTGAACAACGCTATGATAAACATGCGTGTGTTCATGTCAGCTTTTTAACTCCAGCCAACAGTGTAAATATGTGTTCCTTTTCTGGTATATTCCAGATTGTTTTTTTTAGTTACTGATGATGGCCATCCTATGGAGTTACAAGGTTCTGTGTAGTTTTAACATTTGCTATGATGATTACGTGAGATGTATCTTTTTTATAGAGTGATTTGTGTTCTTCAGGGTATATTCCCAGTAGGGGGATTGCAGGGTCTATGGAAGGTCAATTTTTAGAGCTTTTAGGAATCGCCACACTGCTTTCCACAGAGGTTGCACTAGTTTACACTCCCACCAACAGTGTAGAAGTGTTCCCTTTTCACCACACCCTCTCCAGCAGCTGTTATTTTTTGAGTTGTTGATAATTGCCATTCTGACTGGAGTTAGGTGGTATCTCAGTGTGGTTTTGATTTGCATCTCCCTGATGATTAGTGAGGTTCAGCATTTCTTCATGTGTTTGTTGGCTGCTCGGATGTCTTCTTTTGTGAAGTGTCTGTTCATATCTTTTGCCCATTTTATAATGGGGTTGTTTGTTTTCTTCTTTTCAGTACGTTTCAGTTCCTTGTAGATCCAGGATGTTAAGCCTTTGTCAGACCTAGAGTTGGCAAATACTTTTTCCCAGTCTATAGGCTGTCTCCCTGCTCTCTTGATGGTTGCTTTGGCTTTGCAGAAGCGTGTCAGTTTAATAAGGTCCCACTTGTCTATCTTCTCTCTTATGTACTGTGGGTTACGGGTTTTACAGGAATTGGATGCCAGTGCTGATATCCATGAGAGTATTTCCTTCCTTTTCTAAGGTTCTTATGGTTTGAGGTTTTACATTTAGGTCTCTGATCCATTTGCAGTTAACCTTTGTGCATGGGGATTAGGGGTCCTGTTTCAATCTTCTGCATTTGGTCAGCCAGTTTTCCCAGCACCATTTACTGAATAGGTTCTCCTCTCCCCATTGGTAGGTGGTGGGAGCTTTGTCGAAGATGAGTTGGTTGAGAAATTGAGGTCTTGCTTCTGGAATCTCAATTCTGTTCCATTGATCTATATGCCTGTTCCTGTACCAATACCAAGCTGTTTTGATGACTGTAGCTTTATAGTAAAGTTTGAAGTCTGGTATTGTGATACCACCTGCTTTGATTTTTTTGCTGAGGATTGTTCTGGCTATTCTTGGACGTTTGTGTTTCCATATGAATTCCTGTGTTGTTTTTTCTAGGACTGAGAAGAATGTTGTTGGTAACTTAAAGGGTATTGCATTGAATTTGTAGATTGCCTTAGGTAAGGTGGACATCTTCACAATGTTGATTCTTCCGATCCATGAGCATGGGATATTTTTCCACTTGTTCATGTCAGCTTTGATTTCTTTGAGCAGTGTTTTGTAATTTTCATTATAAAGGTCTTTCACGTCTCTGGTTAGGAAGATGCCAAAGTAGTTCATTTTTTTTGTGGCTATTGTGAATGAAATTGTGTTTTTTATTTGGGTTTCTGTTTGTTTATTATTGGTGTAGAGAAATGCGATTGTCTTTTGTACATTTATTTTGTATTCTGAGACTTTGCCAAAGGCTTTTATCAATGTAAGGAGGCCTTTGACAGATTCTCCTGGGTTTTCAAGGTACACCATCATATCATCTGCATAGAGAGATAACTTGACTTCCTCTTTTCCTATTTGAATACCTCTGATTGCCTCCTCTTCTCTGATTGCTCTAGCCAGGACTTCCAATACTATGTTGAACAGGAGGGGAGAGAGTGGGCATCCTTGTCTAGTTCCAGTTTGCAGGGGAATTGTTTCCAATTTTTGTCCATTTAGGAGTATGCTGGCTGTGGGTTTCTCATAGATGGCTTTTACTATTTTGAGGTATGTTCCCCGTATGCCTAGATGTTCAAGGGTTTTTATCAAGAAGGGGTGCTGGATTTTATCAAAAGCTTTTTCTGCATCTAATGATATGATCATGTGGTTTTTGTTTTGACCTCTGTTGATGTATTTAATTACATTTATGGTTTTACGAATGTTGAATCAGCCTTGCATGCCAGGAATGAAGCCTCCTTGGTCATGGTGGATGATTTTTGAGATGTATTGCTGAATCCGGTTTGCTAGGATCTTCTTGAGAATTTTAGCATCTATGTTCATCAAAGATATTGGCCTGTGGTTCTCTTTCTTTGTTGGATCTTTACCTGGCTTGGGTATCAATGTGATATTGCCTTCGTAAAATGATTTGGGGAGAGTTCCATCTTTTTCAATCGCCTGGAATACCTTCAGTAGGATTGGTATCAGCTCCTCCTTGAATGTCTTGTAGAATTCTACTTGAAAGCCATCTGGACCAGGGCTTTTTTTTTTTGTAGGAAGTTTTCTTATTACGTAGTCGATTTCCTTGATTGTTATTGGTCTATTTAGGGTCTCAATTTCTTCTTGTTCCACCTCGGTAGGTTGTGTGATGTCAGAAAGTTCTCCATTTCCTTATGGTTTTCAAGTTTGTTTCCATACAAGTGTATGTACTCGTCTCTAATGATCTTTTGTATTTCTTCAGGGTCAGATGTGACTTCATCTTTTGTGTTTCTGATTGTGCTTATTTGGTTTTTTTCTCGTTTTTTTCTTGGTCAGTCTAGCTAGGGGACCATCAATCTTGTTTACCCTTTTGAAGAACCAGCTTTTTGTTTCATTAATTTTTTTGTATTATCTTTTTGTCTTCTATGTCCTGGATTTGGGCTTTTATTTTAGTGATCTGGATTCTTCTGCTGAAATTAGGGTTTTTCTGGTCTTGCTTTTCCAGCTTCTTTAGGTGGCTTGTTAGGTTGTGAATTTCTGTCCCTTCCATTTTCTTCATGTGTGTCTGTAGGGATATAAATTCCCCTCTTACTACAGCTTTCAGGGCATCCCAGAGATTTTGGTAAGATGTTTCTTCATTTTCATTTGTTTCCAGGTATCTTTTGATTCCTCTTCTGATTTCGTTGTTGACCCAGGAATTGTTTAGCATCATGCTGTTTAGTGTCCATGTCTTTGTGGGTTTTGGGGGGACTTTGTTGGCGTAAATGTTTATTTTTATTCCACTGTGGTCCGAGAAGGTGTTTGGTAGAATTTTGGTCCTTTTAAATTTGCTTATGCTTGATTTATGGCCGAGTATGTGGTCGATCTTAGAATATGTTCCATGTGGTGATGAGTAGAATGTGTATTCTGTGGTCTTTGGATGGAGTGTTCTGTAGGTATCAATTAAGTCCATTTGGTCCAAAGTCACATTGAGGTTCCGGATCTCCTTGCTGATTTTTTGTCCTGATGATCTGTCTAGGGTTGTGAGTGGGGTATTAAAGTCCCCAGTTATGATAGTGTTAGAGTCAATATCTTTCTTTAGTTTTCCAAGAAGTTGCTTTATGAAAGTTGGCACACCTATGTTTGGTGCATATATGTTTAGGATAGATATTTCTTGTTGATGAATTGAGCCTTTTATCATTAGGTAGTGGCCTTCTGTATCTTTTTTGATTTTTAATAGCTTGAAGGATATTTTGTCTGAAATTAAGATCGCTACTCCTCCTTTCTTTTGTATTCCGTTCGCCTGAAGGTTTGTTTCCCATCCTCTTGAGTCTGTGGGTGTCCTTTCTAGTGAGGTGAGTCTCTTGAAGGCAATAGATTGTTGCCTGATTATATTTTATCCATTTTGCCATTCTATGTCTTTTCAGTGGTGCATTTAGTCCGTTCACATTTAGGCTAATAATTGACATGCAAGAGTTGATCCCTGTCATATGGTTCTTACAGAGTTGTTCCTGTTTATTTGTTGTCTTTCTTTGGGTTTGGAGTTGGTTCATGTGTGTTTTTAATCTTTTGCCTGTACTCTTGTGAAGAATGCTGTTGTTCTTTTATCTTTTTCTTCTGTGTTCAGTACTTTCTTAAGTGTTTCTTGTAGAGGTGGTCTGGTGGCAGCGTAGGTTCTTAGGGCTTGAATGTCTGGAAAAGATTTCAATTCTCCCTCACTAATGAAGCTTAATTTGGCTGGGTAGGTTAATCTTGGTTGAAATTGTTTCTCTTTTAGAACTTTGAAGATAGGCTCCAGGTTCTCCTGGCCTGAAGGGTTTCTGTGGATAAATCTGCTGCTATTCTAATTGGTTATCCCTGGTAGGCAGTCTGGCCTTTTTCTCTGTCTGCTTTTAGGATTTTTCTTTTCATAGCTACTTTGTTTAGGCGAATTATTATGTGTCTGGGAGTTGGTCTTCTCATTTGTTGTCTTGCAGGGGTTCTCTGAATCTCTTGTGTTTGAATTTTTTCATCCTTAATGAGTTGAAGGAAGTTTTCTTGAATGATTTCATGAAATGTTTGTTCCAGTGTGGCTTCTGTTTCTCTTTCTGCCTCAGGAAGCCCAATTACTCTTAGGTTTGGTCTCTTGAAGTGATCATTCATCTCTTGCAGGTTTTGTTCTGTCTTTTGAGCTTCTTTTCTATGCTTTTGACAGTTTGGGTTAGTTCTGTGTTTTGTTCTTTGAGCTCTGAGATTCTTTCTTCTGCTTGGCTGATTCTGCTTTCCATGCTTATTAGTCTGTTGTTCATTTCCATCACAGTATTCTTTACTGCTGTCATTTCTGACATCAGCTCCTTCCTATTTTCCTCTTGTCTGTCCTCAATTTTTTAAATTCTCTCCATTAATGTCTTAATGTCTGGGTTTGTTGCATGTAATCAGTCATTCTGGGGACTCTTCATTGTCTGTGTTCCAGAATCTGTTTTTTCAGTGTCTGATTTCCCAGGGGTCTGTGTAAGACCTATATTCTTCTTTTGGTTTTTCTTCATTTGTGCAGTTTTTACCCCTCCCTACTTTTTCCTTCCCTCCACGTCACTGTCTTCTTTAATTCTGTTATTCAGGGGTAAAGGGATTGGTTTTACTTCTGTTTGTTCAATCTCCTATTATTTATGTATGTCCCCTTACTTTGTTCAATTCTGAAGTTGCACTGTAGGTTGGAGGTGGACCTTTCTGCAGTTTTGAGATGTACTTAAGGGGAGAGCTGTGATTCAAAATCTGTCTGCAAGTCCTGGTATTCGCTGACAGGTGTGTGGATAATGTGGAACCCACTTTCCACTGCCCTGGAATCTGTCCGTGCAGTGGGGCTGTAGGTTTACTCCCTGAAATAAAATGTGGTTAGCAGAGGGGAGAGAATGGAGCAGATAGTGGGTTGAAGAGGGGATTGGAGAGATAGAGGAGTAAGGGGGGAAACAAACGAGTGTGCCAACAAATATAGAGAGAGGCCTATACTGAGACAGATAAAAACAATAGACCACAGCTACAGATGAACCAACTCTCATACAAAAAAATAAAAAATAAAAATAAAACATATAGTGATGCTAACATGCAAGCTAACCAACCACCTTGTTAGTGTGCTGTTCCTCTTTACAAAGATATGGTTTACAGAGAGAAGAAAAGAGAAGAAAAGGACAAGGAAAAAAGAAAAAAGGGAACAATACAGTAGGAATAGAATTAAGTCATTAAACTAATAGAATCAATGAAGCACACTCTGAGACATTTCATTTAAGTTGAATGTCCTTTCAGATCTGATTTCTAGTTTTCTTTTCCAGCTGGTAAATTAGTTTGCAGTTAGGGTCAGTTGCCCCTGATCTGCTGTGAAGGACAGTTCAGATTAACCTCCATTCAGCAGTTTGGTCTATGTCTTTATCAAGCTTGTTTCTCCCATTTCGGTGTTGTTACCTTGAATCACCAGCAGGTGGTGCTATCTCAGCTGCTCGCCCCAGAGGGGGTGGGGCTGGACAGGAACAAGATGGCTGCCTGCCTCCAAGCAGGCAACAGGAACCCCATGCTGGCCGGGCAGGACAGTCTCGGATGCAGGAGAGGTGGCAGCGATCCCCGCAGATCTTCCCTGAAGGGTTTGGTGTGGATCTCCTTGGGCCCGGGTGATGTGATGTGCTACCCGTCACAGAGGCCGCGACGATGGCAGCCGTGGCGGGGGGAGGGGCTGCGGTGGTGGCGGCGGCGGCAACTGGACTCTTTGCAGTGCAGTAACTGTCCAGTCGTTGCGATGTCCCAGCGGTGGCAACGGCAGAGCTCTGTCTGAAGAGCAGGTTGCGATTTTGGGGTCCCCAGCCCCCCGGGGCGAGAGTCAGAGATCCACTGCAGATCTCCCTTGCAGAGGGCTTCAGACACCGGGTTGCCCCGTCGCCATCTTGCCGCGTCTCCTATCTTTTTCTTACCTGATTTATTTGGCTACAACTTTGAGTACTGTGTTGAATAGAACTGGTGAGGATGGACAGGCTTTTCTTGCTCCTGATCTTAGAGAAAAAGATTTTAGTTTTTTATCATTGAGTACTATTTACTTTTATTATGTTGAGGTGCATTTCTTTCATAGCTAGTGTGTTGAGGTTTTTTATTATGAAAACCTTTTGAATTTTGTCAAATGATTTTTTTCTGGTTGATTTCAGATTATCATATGATTTTCATCCTACACTATATTAATGTCTTATATCACATTTCTTGATTTAACCTTGTTGTACCATCCTTGCATCCCAGGTGATCATAGTATATGCTTTTTTTTAATATCAATATTTTTTATTTTGATATTGTGGGATACAGTTAGGGTTAGGTACACAAATATTCTTCGTTCAGGGACCCTTATTGACAAGGGGTGCCTCCCTGTCCCCAGACAGATATTCACTACTGTCAATCCCACCTCCCTTCCCCTCCCCCCCCAGTTCCCCACCACTGTCAGTCTTTTTTTTTATAGAATTATGGTGGATGTTCAAGATTTGCTATATGAGTGAGAATATATGATACTCAAATCTTTGTTTCTGTGAGAGGTCACTCAGTATTATTGACTCTAGTTCCATCCAGGTTGCTGCAAAGTACATGATTTTGTTCTTTTTTATGGCTGCATAGTATTCCATCAAGTATATGTACCACATTTTTTTAATCCAGTCCTCTTTTGATGGACAATATGGTTGATTCCAGGTTCTTGCTATTGTGAACAATGTTGCGATAAACATACGTGTGCAGGTATCTTTTTGGAAGAGTGATTTGAGTTCTTCAGGGTATATTCCCAGTAGGGGGATTGTAGGGTCATATGGGAGGTTGATATTTAATGCTTTTAGGAATCGCCACACTGTTTTCCACAGAGGTTGCACCAGTTTGCACTCCCACCAACAGTATAGGCATGTTCCCTTTTCACCACACCCTTTCCAGGAACTGTTATTTTTTGAGTTGTTGATAATTGTCATTCTGACTGGAGTTAGGTGGTATCTCAGCGTGGTTTTGACTTGCATCTCCTTGATGATTAGTGAGGTTGAACATTTCTTCATGTGTCTGTTGGCTGCTCGGATGTCTTCCTTTGAGAAGTGTCTGTTCATATCTTTTGCCCACTTTATAATGGGGTTGTTTGTTTTTTTCTTTTCAGCACATTTGAGTTCCTTGTAGATCCAGGATGTTAAGCCTTTGTCAGACCTGGAGTTGGCAAACAATTTTTCCCAGTCTGTGGACTGTCTCCCTGCTCTCTTGATGGTTTCTTTGGTTTTGCAGAAGCTTGTCAGTTTAATGAGGTCCCACTTGTCTATCTTATCTCTTATGGCCTGTGGGTTTTGAGTTTTGTTCAAGAATTGGATGCCAGTTTCAATTTCCATAAGGGTGTGTCCTGCATTTTCTAAGGTTCTTATGGTTTTAGGTTTTACATTTTGGTCTCTGATTCGTTTAGAGTTGATTTTTGTGTATGGGGATAGATAGGGGTCTTGTTTTAGTCTTCTGCATGTGGTCAGCCAGTTTTCCATATTTTTTCTGCATCTAATGATATAATCATATGGTTTTTGCTTTGACATCTGTTGATGTATTTAATTACATTTATGGTTTTACGGATGTTGAACCAAACTTGCATCCCAGGGATGAAGCCTACTTGGTCATTATGGATGACTTTTGAGATTGTTGTTGAATCCGGTTTGCTAGGATCTTGTTGAGAATTTTAGTATCTATGTTCATCAAAGATATTGGCCTGTAGTTCTCTTTCTTTGTTGGGTCTTTACCTAGCTTGGGTATCAATGTGATGTTAGCTTCATAAAATGATTTGGGGAGAATTCCATCTTTCTCAATCACCTGGAATACCTTCAGTAGGATTGGTATCCACTCCTCCTTAAATGTCTTGTAGAATTCTGCTGGATAGCCATCTTGACCAGGGCTTTTTTTTTGTAGGTAGTTTTCTTATTATGTAGTCAATTTCCTTGATTGTTATTGGCCTATTTAGGGTCTCAATTTCTTCTTATTTCAACCTAGGCAGGTTGTGTGATGACAGAAAGTCCTCCATTTCCTTAAGGTTTTCAAGTTTGTTTCCATACAAGTGTACATAGTAGTCTCTAATGATCTTTTGTATTTCTTCAGGATCAGATGCGAGGTCATCTATTGTGTTTCTATTTATTTGGGCTTTTTCTCTCTTCCTTGGTCAGTCTAGCTAGGGGACCATCGATCTTTTTTATCCTTTCGAAGAACCAGCTTTTTGTTTCATTGATTTTTTGTATTATCTTTTTGAGTTCTATGCCCTGGATTTGGGCTTTTATTTTGGTGATCTAGATTCTTTTGCTGAAATTGGGGTTTTGGTGGTCTTGCTTTTCCAGCTTTCTTAGGTGGCTTGTTAGGCTATTAATTTGTGATCCTTCCATTTTCTTCATGTGCCTTTGTAGGGATATAAATTTCCCCCTTACTACAATTTGCATGGCGTCCCAGATTTTGGTAAGATGTTTCTTCATTTTCATTTGTTTCCAGGTCCTTTTAATCTCTGCTTTGATTTCATTGTTGACCCAGGAGTTGTTTAGCATCATGCTGTTTAGTGTCCATGTCTTTGTGGGTTTGGGGGGGACCTTGTTGGTGTTGTTAATTTTTATTCCACTGTGGTCCGAGAAGGTACATGGTAAAAGTTTGGTCCTTTTAAATTTGCTTATACTTGATTTATGACCAAGTATGTGGTCGATCTTAGAGTACGTTCCTTGTGGTGATGAATAGAATATATATTCTGTGGTCTTTGGATGGAGTGTTCTGTAGGTATCAATTAAGTTCATTTGGTCAAGAGTCACATTGAGGTTTTGGATCTCATTGCTGATTTTTTGTCTTGATGATCTGTCTAGGGTGTGAGTGGGGTATTGAAGTCCCCAGCTATGATGGTGTTGGAGTCTATATCTTTTTTTAGTTTACCCAGAAGCTACTTTATGAAAGTCAGTGCTCCTATGCTGGGTGCATATATGTTTAGGATGGATATTTCTTGTTGATGGATTGAACCTTTTATCATTATGTAGTGGCCTTCTGTAACATTTTTAATTTTTGATAGCTTAAAGGGTATTTTGTCTGAGATTAAGATTGCAACTCCTCCTTCCTTTTGTGTTCCGTCCGCCTGAAAATTTGTTTTCCATCCTCTTACTTTGAGTCTGTGAGTGTCCTTTCTAGTGAGGTGAGTCTCTTGACAGCAATAAATTGTTTCCTGGTGATATTTTATCCATTTTGCCATTCTATGTCTTTTCAGTGGTGCATTTAGTCCATTCACATTCAAGCTAATTATTGAAATGTGAGAGTTTATCCTTATCATAATGTTCTTACAGAGTTGTTGTTCTTTCTGTTTGTGTGTTGTCTTTCTTTTGGTTCTGGAGTTGGTTCATGTGTGTTTTTAATCTTTTGCATGTACTCTTGTGAAGAACGTTGTTCTTTTTTCCTTTTCTTCTGTGTTCAATACTTTCTTAAGTGTTTCTTGTAGAGGTGGTCTGGTGGCAGCATAGGTTCTTAGGGATTGGATATCTGGGAAAGATTTCAATTCTCCGTCACTGATGAAGCTTAGCTTTGCTGGGTAGGTTATGCTTGGTTGAACTTATTTATCTTTTAGAACTTTGAAGATAGGGCTCCAAGCTCTCCTTGCCTGCAGGGTTTCTGTAGATAAATCTGCTGCTATTCTAATTGGTCTTCCCTGGTAGGTAGTCTGACCTTTTTCTCTTGCTGCCTTTAAGATTTTTTTCTTTTGTACCTACTTTGTTTAGGCAAATTATTATGAGTCTGGGAGTTGGCCTTCTCATTTGTTGTCTTGCAGGGGTTCTCTGAATTTCTTGTTTGAATTTTTGCATCACTAATGAGATGAGGGAAGTTTTCTTGAATGATTTCATGAAATGTTTGTTCCAGTGTGGCCTTTTTTTCTCTCTCTGCCTCAGGAAGGCCAATTACTCTTAGGTTCAGTCTCCTGAAGTGATCATTCATCTCTTGAAGGTTTTGTTCAGTCTTTTTGAGCTTCTTTTCCATATTTTTGACAGTTTGGGTTAGTTCTATGTTTTGGTCTTCGAGCTCTGAGATTCTTTCTTCTGCTTGGCTAATTCTGCTTTCCATGCTTATTAGTTTGTTATTTATTTCCATCACAGTATTCTTTACTGCTGTTATTTCTGACATCAGCTCCTTCCTATTTTCCTCTTGTCTCACCTCGAATTTTTTTATTCTCTCTATTAATGTCTTGATGTCTGTGTTTGTTTCATATGACCAGTCATTCTGGAGGCTCTTCATTGTTTGTGTTTCAAAGCCTGTTTTCTCAGTGTCTGACCTCCCAGGCATCTGTGTGAGACCTATATTCTTCTTTTGGTTTTACTTCATTTGTATAGTTTGTGTTGTTGTTGTTGTTGTTGTTTTCCCCTTCCCTACTTTTTCCTTCCCTCCACATCACCATCTTCTTTAATTCTGTTATTCAGGGGTGGAGGGATTGTTTTTACTTCTGTTTATTCAGTGTCCTATTCTTCTTTATGTATGTCCTCTTACTTTGTTCACTTCTGGAGTTGCACTGTAGGTTGGAGGTGGTCCTTTTTGCAGTTTTGAGATTGACTTAAGGGAGGGAGTTGTGATTCAAAATCTCTCTGCAGGTCCTGGTATCTGCTGACAGGTATGAATAATCTGAAACCCACTTCCCACTGCTTTGGAATCTGTCCATGCAGTGGGGTTGTAGGTTTACTCCCTGAAATAAAATGCAGTTAACAGAGGGAAGAGAATGGAGCAGGCAGTGGGGGGAGGAGAGGAGTGGAGGGAGAGAGGAGTAAGGGTGAAAACAGACGAGTGTACCAACAAATGGAGAGAGAGAGACAAAAATTGAAACATATAAAAACAATAGACCACGGCTACAAATCAACCAATTCCCATACAAAAAAACTAAAACATACAATGTTACTAACATACAAGCTTACCAGCCTCCTTATTGGTGTGCTATCCCTCTATACAAAGATATGGTTTACAGAGATAAGAAAAGAAGGGAAAAGAAGGAGAAAAAAAGGGGGGGACAAAATATAAGGAACAGAATCAAGTCTGTAGACGAACAGAACCAATCAAGCACACTCTGAGACTTTTCATTTTAGTCAAATGTCCTTTCAGCTCTGATTTCTAGCTGTCTTTTCAGGCTGGTAAGTTTGTTCACAGTTAGGATCAGTTGCCCCTGGCCGGTTGTGAAGGGCAGTTCAGATCACCACTCAGTTCACGAATGCCCCATTCACCATTCAGATCTGGCCTGTGTCTGTCAGGCTTCCATTTTTTCCCCTTGCGGTGCTGTTACCTTGAATCGCCAGCAGGTGGTGTTATCCCTCACTCCAGATGGTCTTTATCTCAGCTGCTCTCCCGTCCCCAAGGGGAGTGAGACATTGCCTCAAGGCACACGGGAGGAGACCCATGGCCTGGCAGGACGTCATGGTGGTAGTAGACCTCAACAGATCTTGCTTGCAGGGGCTTCAAGGTCTGAAGTCGTGGATCACCTCAGGCACAGGCCGTGCAATGTGGAATGGCTGCCCCGGTGGGCGGTGGCTGCAACTCGCCTCAGGCACTGATGGTGTGATGTGGAATGCCTGCCTCGGAGGTGGCAGCAGCAGCAGCGGTGCAGCGGCTCACCTCAGGCACAGGCGCTGCAATGTGTCTATGCTTCTTTTAATGTTCTATTACATTTTGTCTGCTAGTATCTTATTGAGCATTTTTGCATCTATGTTCATTAGGGTTATTGGTCTGTAATTCTCTCTTCTTGTAGTATCCTTATCTTGTTTTGGTATCAGAGTAATATTGGCCTCATAAAACGAGTTTGAGTATGTTCTCTTCTCTTTGGTTATTTGAAAGTGTTTGAGAAAAATTGGTGTTAATTCTTCTGTAAATGTTTGGTAGAATTCACCAGTGAGCCGGGCTCGGTGGCTCAGCCTGTAATCCCGCGCCTTTGGGAGGCTGAGATGAGTGGATTGCCTGAGCCCGTGGGTTCGAGACCCGCCTGGGCAGCAAGACCTCATCTCTACAATAAATCAAAAAATCAGCCGGGCATGGTAGCACATGCCTGTAATTCCGGCTACTTGGAAGGCTGAGGCGGAAGGATCGCCGGAGTCCAGCAGGTCGAGGCTGCGGTGGCCGGGAGCGGCCACTGCACTCCAGTCTGGGTGACAGAGTGAGACTCCAACTCAAAAAAAAAAAAGAATTCACCAGTGAAACCATCTGGTCCTTGGTTTTCCTTTGTTCGGAGATTTTTTGATTAGTGATTCAATCTCCTTACTCCTTGTTTCTCTGTTCATATTTTCTATTTCTTGATGTCTTTTATCCTTAGCATTTCTTTTTGGTTCTTTCTGAGAAGTTCTATCTCCCTGTTTATTACATTGCTCATCTCTTCTTATATGCTATCTACTTAATCCATTGGAACCCTTACCATATTAGTCATAGTTGACTTAAATTCTGGTATGATAATTTCAACAGCCTTGACATGACCAGTTCTGATGCTTGTTCTATCTCTTCAAATTGTGTTTTTTGCCTTTTGGTATGTCTTGTAATTTTTTTTGGTGATATCCATACATGATATACTGGATAGAAGATACTGCTGTAAATAAGTCTTTTTATTGTGGTGGTAAGGTGGGAAGCAAGGAATATTTTATAAACCTGTGATTAGGCCTCAGTCATTTAGTGCACATGCATCTCTGATTGTGAACTTCACACATGCATCTCAGTACCCTACTCCTCACTTAGATAAGACAGGATGGCTAGAGTAGACTAAAGTTGATATTTTTTGCTTATTTCAGGTGGAAAGCTAGAGGTGGCTGCTATTGTTTATTTCCTCTTCCCCAGATCAGCTGGGCTCTAATAACAACCCAGAAGGTCAGGCTCTGGTTAAAAGTTCTCCTGAGGGCAGACCTTGCTAAGAAGAACAATGTTCTGTTATATTTCAAATTGCTTATTTTCTCCTCTTTGTGTCAAAAGAACAAGGGAACTTTTCTTCAATTTCTTTAGTGACTAAAGGGAGTTGACAAGGAAATCCAGTCTCACAACTCGATCTCTAAATCAATAAATTGTACTCTGTTCTTGAATGACTTAGTCAACATTTGGGACATGTTGTTAGTCTTTTTTTTCATTTTTGTAGCTTCATATTCTTATTACAAGTTGAGGGAAAAAGAGGGTACTTTGGTACTTGAGTAACTTCCTTACTTCTAGAGAAAAATTTTATTTTATTCTAAAATTGTACATCCACATATACTAGAAAAAAAAAGTATTTCCCATGTAGATTGGAATGTGGTCAGACTGAGACCACTGAAGTCAAATTTGGTATCAGTGATTGCTAACAAGTCACTTATTTGAAACAAAATTTACATTTAAAACAATTGAATTGAAGTTTAACTGATGTAGGTTAGAACACAGACATTTTAATTAAATCATTTGGGTTTTAACAAATGTATACCATGAATAATCATAAAATCCAGTACATTTTCATTATTCCCTTTATTTCCTTTATTCTTGTTGTCTGTCAAAATAGCCCTACCTTCACTCCTACCCTGCCCCCACACACTGCCACACACCAGAGTCTATACAATCCTCTTGTCTTCACCCATCACTTTAGATTAATTTTGTCACTTCTATAACTTAATGGAATAGAGTCATTCAGTATATATGCACTATGCCTGGCTTTGTTTAGAAAAATGTTTTTGATATACATTTATGTTGTGTGTTTTAGTAACTTGTTTGTTTTTATTGCTGAATAGTAATATCCATTATATGGATACACCACAACTTATTGTATATTTTGATTTTTCCAGTTTGGAATTATTAGAAATAAAGTTATGACTATTCTGTACAAGCACAAAAAACAAAACCATGACTATTTTATATAAATATTTTTGAAAATATGTTTTTGTCTTTCTTGGATAAGCAAATAGAAATGGAACTATCGTGTCATATGCTAAGTACATAGTTAACTTTATGAGAAACTGCCAAAAACAATTCTCAAAAGTGATGATTCCATTTCACATTCTCAACAGTGATGTGTGAAAACTCCAGCTGTTATGTATCCTTACTACTTGGGGTTGTTGAACTCAAATTTTAGCCATTCAGGTAGACGTGTGTTGGTATCACATTGTAGTTTTAATTTGTGTTACCCTAATGAATGATAATGATGAACACCATTTAATGTACTTATTGGCCATTTGTATACTTTTTTTGTAAAGTGTCTGTTAAAAATTTTAGATCATTACTAACTGACTCTCTTTTTATTATTTGAGTTGTCAAAGTTGTGTATATATTCAGAATACAAATCCTCTGTCAGCTATATGTATATGAATATTTTCTTCCAATTATATCTTCAAAATCTTCCAGATTGTGACTTGCTTTTCCTTTACTTAATAACATCTCTCAAAGATTAAATCTTTTTAAATGGGATAGTTGGTTTATTTATTAACCTGAAATGTTTTATATGCTCAAACTATAAAACTATTTCTTATATCCTGATAAAAAGATCTCTAACATTTTTGATGATTTGAATATATAAATTTAAGGAATATAGTAAAATAGCCATTATCTACATAAAATATTTGTTTCATTAATTTTGACAAAGCATAGATATTCAAAATAGCATATTATATAAAACAAGATACTGATGTAGAAGTAATGGAGGTTTTCTACTTTCCAATGTCATTAAACAATTTTATTTAAACTCTTTAGAGGCTTCTAGTGCCTAAAAATATGAAAGGCTTTCTAAAAATGTTTTTATGTAAGTTGACTCTTTCTAGAGAGTAAACTTAGAAGGGTAAAAGTCTTACCTTGCATTTAAGCATATAAAGTAAGAAATGAAGGATTTCAAGGAATTTGACTTGCCCTGTATTACTATTTGAATTTGGAGAGAATTACTTTGCAATTTCGACATAGAGTTGTTTAATAATTTGAACAATGGCTTTCGGATTTTTAAAAAATCTATTTTCTATCTTTTATAACAGATTACCCCAAGGTTTAGTGGCTTAAACAATAATTTTCTTTTCATATGGTTTCTGCTTTTAGGATTTGAGAGAAGATTTGGCTGGGCAATTCTCTTTCAAGCAAATCTCTAAGTAATCACAAATGTATGTTGGCTGAGGCTGCAATCATGTGAAGGCTTGACTAAGGCTGGAATATTTCAAGAAAGCTTATGTACATGATTGATAATTTGAAGTTGGTCATGGACTGGGGATCTCAGTTCTTTTCCTACGTTGAGTGTCTTCACTGTGTGAATAATAGCTTCACCCAGAATGCATGGTCTAGGAAAGAGAGTGAATATGGCAGAAGCCACATGGCTATTTATGATCTAGTCCTGAAAGTCACATGGGTCACATCTGCGGCTTGCTTTTTGTTTAGACAGACAAAAGAAAAGGGACATAAATCACTGCCAGGTGGACTTATGTCAATGTCAGAATGTAATGAGAGCATGTGAGATGGAATGTATATTGGTGTCAGTAATCTTTGTTAAATACAATCTAACACAGTTCTGAAATTTATGTTCAACCTACAATATGTATTCACCATGTTTCAGCTTTCTCCTTTGCTGCTTTGTTTAGGCTAATGTGATCTTCAAAATAACCTTGTGAGTTAGATATTTCTTCACTGCATCCAGAGAAAACTGAGGTTAAGAGCAATTAATTGTTCTGACTGTTCATATAACAGTATGGAGGGTAGAGCATGATTTTTTAGATTAATTATGAGTTCCAATTCTGATTTCATTACTAATTGACTGTGTTATTAAGAGCAGAATGATTAATTTACTGCAAAAACTCAGAATTTTTAGAAAAAATACATATTTTATAATAATAAAATAGCCCAGTTTATATACATATTTTGCAATAACAAAATGGTTTATTTTATATTATATATCATAGTTTGCAAGTGTCAATCACCTCATTCCCAATTGCAATATTGTCTTAAACATAAAAAAACAGTAAAATTAACTGATATATTTCTATATAAGAAGAGGTATAACCCAGGTCTTTTGACTTCTAAGGTAATGCATATTTTTTTTGTTATGCTGCGTCTTGCTGCTAATTCAGATTCATCTTTTTCTATTAAGCAAATTTGAATTCATAGCAAATTTCATGATATTCAATAATTTGTCATATAAACTGATGAAAGACATAGGAAATGAGAAAAAAATAAGCTTGTTTTCCATTATTTAAAGAAAAAATTTAAGTACCCTTTTGAAGTGAATTAAATTAAAATATTTCTAAAATTGTAAAGTTCTGAAAAGTTCTGTGTTTGTCTTAAAACATTGCACTAATCATTAGTACCGTGGTAACTATATTAATGATATCATATGAACAAAGACCAGTAAATCATTGTAAAGTTTAAAGGGCAAAACTTTTCTAGCAGTTCACATGCACCACTTATTTCATCAGATAAAAGCAACAGAGGATGAAAATTGAGACTGTTCAATCTAGTCAGTACATGTCTCTGTTCACTACATTTCTAAGCAGCTTTTATTTTTCCTAATGCATCTGACATATATCTTAATTTTTTATGGCTCATATCATCCTGAAAGAGATTCGTGATTTTATTCTGTGGCTATTATAGTGCTTAGATCTTCCACTGTTTGGTTTGAATTTAAAGGATGCAGCAATGATAAGAATTTTTTATTTTCTCTTGTACTATTTTAGAATTTCAAAAGTATTAAGAAAATGTAGTACAGATGAAATACATTAGGACAATCATCTTATATATTTAGATCTCAAGCTTTTCCTAGATATTAAAATGTATATGTATAGCTAAAAGTAGGACTGGCTTTTCTTTTTTTTTTTTTTTCCCAAGGAAGCTTAGAGGACTGGCTTTGAGATAACAGAAAGAGGCAATACTTGTTTCTACAACCTTATGACCATGCCCTTTGGACAGCTCCAGAAAATACAAACCATGTTTGCTCATGGAAACTAGTATCCATGCATTGTTTTATATTTTCTCCTACAATTATGTACTCAAGAACTCAGGAGAGAACACTTGCATTGAAATCTGTTCAATTCACTTCTGCTCATGTGTAAAACGAATGCACCCTGTTCCAATAACGTGATAATCCCAATTTGGAAAAGTTATGCCAAAATGGTAGTATGGAAAATAGGTAGAATACTGCCTTTGGAACTGGATAAAACTTCATTTAAAACTCTTTCTACCTCTTACAAGCAAGTTGTTAAATATGTCTGAATATCAGTTTCCTCATCTGTGAAATGGGATTGTATGTATAGGAGACACTGCATGTGATGTGGCACACAGTATATGATATAGTCTAGGAACTTAATAATTGGAGGTTATTACTGCTGAGGATGTCAGGAACTTGTGGTAGGCTAGTGGGTAACGTATGTTTGGTGCTCCTTTAGAGCACTTAAATGGAAGTCTATTCATTCTGCTCATGAGACCACCTTGGATAACCAAAGACACTTTCCATTAGCAATATAGTCAGTAAGTTGGATACTTTACATTAGCAAATTGAATGCTGGCTGTATGTCAGGCACACTGTTCTATAGAATAATAGTCCTTGAATTTATATATGGCTTCATTTAGTGTAGTTCTCACATTGCACTCAAAAAACATTATGCTATGTGAATTTCCCCTGACAATCCCAGGAATTAGACAGAGTAGATATTATTACCCCATTTTAAAGATAATACAATTGAGTAAGGCAGTCAGGATCCTGGTAGGAATTGCACAGCAAGTTTGATTTGGGTAATGTGAGGAGAGTTTAATAAGAATGCTCTTTAAAATGATGAAGTCATAATGGGAGAAATCCACAAAAGATAGCACAGAACACCATTTCTGTTACTCAGGTTCCAGCAGAGGCAATCTGTATCATCCGGCCTAAACGATTAGGAGTGTCTGGAGGATTACCTGAAACCACAGTGAGAGGATTGCCAGACTGGACTGTGACCCTAATTCAGGACTGCAGCCAGTCCACACTGATTCAGCGGGGATAAAGCCAGGAAAAGAAACATCTGACCTTCCTCTGTCTCTCTTTGACCTATCACCATTGCTTTCATAAACCTACTCAATCGGGTAGCCAAGGGGCCAAGAAAGCCCAATAGTGCAGTTCATAACTATCAGTCAACTAAATTACAGAGGATGGTGAAGGGCTGAGGGGGGAAAAAAAGGGATATGAAAGGGCAAATGGAAATTTTCCACAATGCTATGTTTTCACAAAGTCAGATACTTTTGACTAGAATGATACAAATTTTGGAGTGAGGACTAGATCTCAGGTGCTTTGGATTATAGACTAATTCTTTTTATTTTTTAATTAGACCATGTTATCTCTCTTTCTTAATAAGTATTTCCCTCCAATGTTTGCTCCTTTTACATAGTCTTTATTCATTTCTACCCTGCCCTATCCTGTCGCTACACAAATCTGCTTACTCCCAACCAATATTTCCAAGCAGTCTGTTAGTTCATTAATGGTAAAATCTTTCTTTTGAATTATTATATAATTTTGTTTGCTAGAAATAATGCAATAGATTTTCATTGAATTCATTCATTCATTCATTTATTCATTTAACAATGAAGTCCCATAATAAGTGTCTACTGTATACCAGGTACAGAGATATGTGAAAGCACACATGGTCACTGCTCTTGAGGCACTGTAAGATAAGCTTTCATCAAACGAATCTACTTATTTATGCATGTATAACTACAAGCTAAGGCAATTGCCCTGAAAACAAAGATTTGTAGGCTTTTGATCTGGGATTTTAGAAACTGCTTTCCTGAGGAAATTATGCTTCAACTGAGACCTGAGAGGTGAGCAGGAGTTAACAAACCAAAGAGAGGGTAGAATAAAGTACTTTATAGACAGGGGAAACAACCCATGCAAAGTCTCTTTGGCCATAGAAAGTATGGCAAGTCCAATGAAATAAAGCCTATATTGAAAGGGTATAGAGAAAGGGAAAGAGTTGGTGGTAGTGGACCAAGAAGAAGGCCAGATGGAAATTTGTGGATCTGGGTAGAATTTTGGTGTTTTTCCTGAGAACAATGGGAAACAATTGAAGGACTTAAAGCAGGAGATGATATAACTAAATTTTCATTTTAATAAATATCACTGATCTTGTAGTATGGAGGATGAGTTAGAAGCAGCCAGAGGCAAATCAGAGACTAGAGAGAAGTCTGTTGAAGAAATTGAGGAATGGTATCATAGAGAATGGAATGCCATTATTTATTTAATCATTTCTTTATCGATTGCTTGCATTTTTCTCCCATTTTAAACAACGCCACTAAAAAACATTTCATATGACTGCGAGTTTATCCAGGTAAATCCAAACTCCTCTAGAATAGATCCCTTGATTTTCCTCAGGAAACTATACCTTTCTCACTCTGGAGATTGTTCAAAAACTATTAGAAAGACACAACTTTTGATGGAAAGGTTGATGAATACCAGCTATAAACTGCAACTGCTGGGAACTGCAAATAGAGAGTTACCCCAGAGGTGGAGCTTGCTTGAAGATAGATAGAACAAAGAGGAAAATAATGCCAGGTTATGATGATTAACTGATTTCTAGTAGTTCTTTGAGCTCATGAACTTAAAAATGCTTGAGGCAATTACTACTTCTGGAATTATGTGTTCTAATAAATTTCTCATTTTTACTTAAGCCAATTTGAAGTTTCTTTATTTGCAACTAAAACTGCCCTAATTAATAAATGCATAATAAATTAACAGTCAAGTAAGTGAGATGTCATTATATTGCTATAAACATATTTACTAGCCCCAAACAATATTAATTATATTCTAGAAGCATAGACATTTGAATGAAAAGAAAACGTACTCATAGACATAGAACATGGTTACAATGCATCCCAAGCTGTTCTGGGAATTAACAAAAACAACTGAGAAGCAGATTATTTTGACAATATCAGAAATATGTCTTGTTCCTTACTAAGCACGTAAACAGAAATTATTCAGATGGGAATAAGCTAAACTATTATCTGAGTTTAAAGTACTTGAATATTATTACAGAGAACATAGGGGATATATTGAAGCAGTAATGCAAGCTTTCATGAGGTTCCCTGAGTGGTCCAGGGATGACTCAGCAGGTGGGATGATTTAGGGCTTCTTGATTGTGCTTCTCTAAGCAAAGTGTAGACCAAATAAGTGATCTTAATAGATACCAATTCTACAAATGGATCTTATATTTGTTGTAATGATCTGAATGCAACTTCCCAGGGGAAATTCCTATCCAATCTTATTCCCAAAATAGCTGGTCGCTTCCTGAGTTTTTTTGTTTTTTTAATCTTATGGGCACTTGAATCATATAACTGACCAAGTTTCCCTTTTTAAAAAATGGCTCTCAGAGAAAGTTTAGCATAAAATCTGACATCAAACTATTAAGCTATGAATGTTGTTTAACTTTTACAAATCTAGTTTTATCTTTATTCCTGCTACATTTTTTCTTTGGCCAAGTATATATTATATGTGATTTTTGTCAATAATCTATCTAAATGTATACTGTTTATACGAGTCATACCATCATTTTGTATTTTATTGGTAATTTTAGGTTACTTTAATTATATCTGTGAAAATGTAACCCGAAAAATCTTTAAAAGTGATTTGAGGAATATTTTAAAAGATAAAAGATTTATTTTTTGAATAAAGTGTAGGAAACAGTAGAAAAAAATAAATGTATTAGAAGGGCTGACTTAAGAAATTGAGTGCATTCTCAAACTCTGAGTTCCCATTCCTACTTCTTATCTTAAATTCCTATGAAAGAAATATGGTACTAAGTACTAACTTATTGCCTTCTAATAAAACTAGTAAAGTTCTGTAGGAAAAGGCTATCTGATCAGTTGTTCCTAGTGGGTTATTTACTTTCTCACAAAAATACACATGGTAACATAGTACAGGATGAACAAGCACGATATTGAAAAGTAAGACTAAATAGCTTGATGACAGAATCTAGAAGGAATTAATGTTGTTAATGAGAAAGACTCCCTCCTTGTACAAACTTTAGTTAGGCTCCTCTGCACCCTTTTCTTGACTAGGCCTCAACCTTGGCCTCCTGAGTCCATGGTCTATGGAGTCTAGTTTTGGCAAGAATCTTCCCAAATGATACTTGACATCTGATCAAGTTCCTCAGCTCCCATCTTTTATATCTAATTCCTGATTTTGTCTTTAGCAATAAACTTTTTTTAAAACTTAGCAAGAAGCCTCCTACCCTTTGTGTCTCCTCTTAGTAATTTTCCCTCCACTAACCCCCTCACTTTGCTTGTCAGCTGTAAATTCCCAACTGTTTTTGCTATATTCAGAGTTAAACTAAGTTCTATACTAAAGTCTCTCTCTTTTGCTGCAGTAGTTCAAATAAAATCAGACTTTTATCCAATGGAAAATTTCTACCTTATTAGTAAGCAATTAATTGATGCAATTACACACACACACACACACACACACACACACACACACACACACACACAACATAGTCTGTAACGTATGACACACTACATCTTTGTTTCATGAAATAGGCTACCTGAAAAGTAAAACAAGACTTCATACTGTTAAAGACAAAGTTATTCATGACACTTGTTAAACAACAGTGAGGCAGACTTTTATTCAGAGAGACTATCATAATAGATATAAGAACTACCGCAATGGAGTTTTATAGTAGGAGAGAGAGATTGGCCTCAACTTCGAATAAAACAAGGAAAAGTGGGGATTTAATAACCAAAGAGTGTAGGGATGGAACCAGTGGATGGGAAATCAATTAAGAGGAAACATCAGGGGTAAAGTTAAATCCACCTACCAGATTTTTTGCCACAGGCAAGCTAAAGTAATCAGACATTACTTCGGGAATGGTGAAAGATGAAGAACCCCAAAAGACATTGGGCATGGGGAATTCTAGCTAACTGACCTAGCAGGATTCCTTTTAAAATTGCTCAAGCAGAGATGAACACAGAAGCCCAAAATTCAGGGACTACTTGAGAATAGAGTGCAGAGGAACCTGACTAGAGTGTGATCAGAGGGAGAATCTTTGTCAATATATTCCAAATATCAGTTCTCTAACTCTGAAACTTAGATATGGAGAGAAAGATAAATATTTTCCTAGCCCCTTAAATGATCACCAATGAGGCAAGCTATTCTTTCTTTCTCTCATCTTTCCCTGTGTTAGTTTTCTTCACCTTAGAAGAAATGTAAAAATCCCAGCAAACTCCTGAAAAGGAAGAAGGAGCAGAGTACTGGTGCAGCGAATTCTGGAAACCTCAGAAACAGAAGAGCAAGCTGGGAAACTTTTTTTTTTTTTCTGCTGTGATATGTCAGTTTAGGTACCAGAGAGCTGGGTAGTGGAGGAAAAAAATAGATTAACAAAAGCTTATTAGAAACAAGAAAACAGACAGGCAGCTATGAACATCAACAGCCTCCAACTCCAGATCTGAGAGTCATCCCCAAACACACAGGTAGAAAGTAGGAACAAGTAAGGAGAATCAGTGCCCCTGTGTCTGAATAGCTCTCCTTGGATCAGGGATGTGTAAAAATAACAGTCAAGTGTGATCTGTTCAAATAATTACAGAAAAGGGAGAAAACAATTATCTCGTTTGGGACTCTGGAGAAGACCAAAACTCCAAATCAGATCTATTCCAGGATCTATAAAAACAACTCCAGAAATAATCTACAGATTAAATAAAGATATGATCTCTTTAAAAGAAAGATAGAAAATTCTTGAGGAGAGATAAAATGGAGAAGAAAGTGAAAACAGAAGATGAGTAGGTAACATAATAAGACATAAAGGAAGGTAAATGAAGAAGGGATTTCAAATCAATAAAAATGCAACATTGAAAAGGTAAATCATATTGGCAATAAAAATGGAAAAATTTCTGAAGCAAAAAACTAATGTTGATATAAAGAACAACTTCTATAGTGTTTCCCAAAAGCAAAAGAGAAAAAAATGATAATAAAATAATGAGATAAGATGACAGAATATAGAATGTTATATGCATAGCAGGTATTTCTAAATCTAGGAAAAGACAACATATAAAGAAAAATCTCAAGAATCTCTATTCAGAAAAAAGCAGGTTTCAAAAAAATGCCCCAAATAACTACTATCATATCCCAATAATGCAACCTTAAAACCCAGAAGACAGTAGAACAAAATCTAAGGAGTTTTAAAGAAAAAATGTTATAGCTCAATTAATTTATATGCATGTTAGTACTTCAGTTGTCAGAAAACCAAAGACAAAAATTAAAAATAAATGAAAGCACATGAATGAGAAAGATATGACATTAATGGAGATTAAAGACACACGTTTAAATAACTGTTATATACTTCATTATAAAACTAAAAATGAATGCTAAAAAGTTTTTTAGGGATGAAATTTTAAATGTAATAAAATATTTCCAAATTGAAACAAAGACTAAAAATTTGGTGGCTAAGAAGCAATGAAAAGATGCAGTATAAATGTACTTAAGTAATGTTTAAAATAGATTTGACACAAAGATTCTGTCACTTTTGACACTCTTGATACTAACATGTTTCAGAATTATAGGCTAATGATTACCTTTGAAAAGCATGAAGGTAATTATGTCTTTTGTTCAGTTATTTTCATTTTTCTTATTTAGGAAAAGTTATTCCCACCTCCCTGTAGGAAATCAAATGTACATGATGTACAATGTCAGAAAACCATTACAAATGAAAGCAATGGTAAGGGATACCATAAAAAACATACAAAAACAGAGGCCTCATCATGTTTATTTTACACCATGTATAATCCAAAAAAAAATCATGAAGGATTTTATTTTTGCTCAACATGGTAGCCCACGGGTACATGTAGATATTTAAAGTTAATAAATACAAGAAGTTCAATTCCTCAGCCATGCTAGCAATATTTCAACTGATCAACAGCCATGCCTAGTTAGTGGCTACTGTATCATACAGAATAGATATAGAGCACGTACATTGTGGCAGAAAATGTAATTACATGGTACTGTTCTAAAACATAAATGTATATTAATAAAAGATAAAATGCACATATTAGAATCATTTTTGGAGCTTTTCTTCTTTCACAGGTGCCTCCCCCAACTCAAATTCCCAGTCTTTCCAATGTTCTACTATTAAGAAAATAGTAGAGAAGATTTGAAATAAGTCTATGATGTAAAGGCATGTCATTATAGTATTATTTACAATATTGAGATATTAGAAAATATTTTGCCTAATAATATTATAGAATTAGTTAAATAAATAATTTTATGTGTCCTACACATAGATTACTAGACAAATATTGCCATTTTGATTTAGACTTTTTAATTGACCTGGAAAGATATTTATGATGCATTGTAAACAAAAAAAATGCAGTGCTAAAATGTACATGTGACATACTTTTATATACAAATCATGTTTCGGTCAACAAAAACTATATATGACTGTGGTCCCTTAAGATTATAGTGAAGCTGAAAAATTCCTCTTGCCTAGTGACATTATAACATCATAGTGCAATTATTTTTTAAAAATAAATTTAGTGAAGTTTAGCTTTACAGTGTTTATAAAGTCTATAGTATTGTACAGTAATGTCCTAGACATTCACATTCACTTACCGCTGTAAACTGAAGAATGACAAGGTGTATACATTTGGAAAGGAGAGTTTTATTTATCATAAAGGGGATGCAGGCTGCAGGTTGACCATTCTGACAGGCTGGCAAGCATAACCTCTGGCCAGAAGCCAAAAACAGGCATGTTGAGGGTGGGAACAATAAGACAGGAATTTATGCTGAACAAGAGGGTCAAATATACATATTCAATGAGCTATAGGAAAAGTCATGAATATCTGAAAAGAAAAACATGCATATACTGAATAGGCTATATGCACCTTCATGGGACCCATGTTCAAAAAATGGCGACATTAGCAAGATTGGAGCGTGGAGTTTTTGGTCCTCTGACATCAAAAGGAAGCATAGGACATGGAAATCCTCACTGCGCATCTTCCATAGACCAGCCAAAACCACTTATTGATCAGCCATCATTTATCAAGAAGGAAGGCTGCTTGGTTGTTGTGTTGAAACTCAAAAGGGAGAGGCAACAACAGGCAGTTGATTGAAATCAGTAGTGGAGTCTTTCCAAAGGGCTGGTTTCTGTTCAGCCCTTAGGGAGGAAAGCCTAAGGGCTGTTAGCCGGGGTGGTGCATAACAAAACATGTCTGACCTCCCACAAAGTTTCTCTGGAGTCTTTTTGGCCAAGAGGGTGTCTGTTCAGTCTGTTGGGGGATTTAGGGTTTTATTTTTATTTCCCCGACTTATTTATTGACTCACCCAGAGCAACTTCCAGTCCTGCAAGCTCCTTTCATGGTAAGCGCCCTATTCGGATGTGCCATTCTTTATCTCTTTTACCTATTTTTACTGTACCTTTTTTATGTTTAGATACACAAATGCCATTGTATTATATATTCGGTAATGTGCTGTACAGGTTTGTAGTGTAGAAGCTAGATGTGTAATAGGTTCTACCATCAACGCTTATGTATGTTCTGTGATTTTGTTCACACAATGACAAAATCACCAAGCAATTCATCTCACAGAATGTATCCCCATTGTTGAGTGACACAGGACCCTCTGTATGTATTTATCCACACATGTATAGAACAGTTTGGGGAGATTTCTTCTTAATATTATTGTCACTGGGTAATGAATTTACAAAGTATGCATATGTGTTTATCTGTTAATCACTATCTCTGTTCTTTTAGAAGGATCAAGTTTTGTTTGTGTAACAAGCTTAAAATGTCTTAATAAAGAATGATTTGGAAAGCTGACATTTTATATTTGATACACGCATTTTTTGATAAACTGAATATTTAGTACTAATTCTTTTTTCCCACTCAAGATGCTCTTTTAAAATACACAATTAATGTGTTGTTTTGGAGAAAAACTCAATAACACAAAAAGCTCTGTCAGTCAAAGATCTTAATTGAATGTAAACAGAAACTGACCCTGGCTGACTGTTTTCAGCAGAAAATAAACTTATTACAAGAATATTGGGTAGCTCACAGAAACTCCAGGGAGCTAGGGAAGCAGGCTTAGAATCTCAGCAAGCAGGAGCAATGCCTGAAACACCTCACTGTGAGGACACTGCTGATCTCTGGACTGGGCAGCCTGCCTAGCTGACCCTACTGGTAGTGAATTTGACCCCAAGAGTAGCTCCATGACCAGAACTGTCTGAGAACTGCAGCTGCCAGAGAGAAGTCTCCACACACTCTTTTCCTGAACATTGCTAACTTTGCCTTCAAAATTCAATACGTAATGTTGGGTTGTATGACTGCCTCCTAGCTGCAGAGGGAGGCTAGAGGTGCAAGTATGTGACTGTGATATTGTGATATAATAAAAAATGAATGTTTTGGTCCTCCTCTCAGTTTCTTGGCACACAGTTTCTAAAACCTTTGGAATCTCTTTAAAGATAAGTGTCCTTTTTTATACTAATAAGATGACTTTGACTAGAGTCTCTTGGATATTCTCAAGATGAGAACAGAATGTCAAGGAAAACCAACCATGAGATTAGAGGATTGGAACTTTCAGCCCTCTAACCTTTAGGAAGGGGTGAAGACACAGGGACCAAAGTTTGAGTCAATCACCAATGGCTAAAGATTTAATCAATCATGTCTGTGTAATGAAGCCTCCATAAAAACCCAGAAAGACAATGTTGGAGAGTTTCCAGGTGGGTGAACATTTGGAGGTACTGGACCACTGACACACCTGAAAAGGGCATGGAAGCTCCACGTTCTTTCTTGCATCACCTCCGCTGATGTATTTCTTCCATTATTTTTATAATAAATGAGTATTAGTAAGTCAAGTGCTTCCCCAGTTTCTGCAAGCTATTTTAGCGCATGATTGAACCTGAGGAAGGGGTAGTGGGAACAGGTAGGTCAGAAGCTCAGGTGACAACCTGCCCTTGCAATTGGTGAGGGCAGCCTTGTGGGACCAAGTCTGTGGGGTCTGATGCTATCTCCAAATAGGTGGTGTCAGAATTGAGTTAAATTGTGGGACGCTGTCAGAAGGAAGTAGAGAATCGCTTGGTGCGGGGGGGAGAAAATCTACATATTTGGTGACTAGAAGTATTGTGAGGGTATAGAAAAAGAAAAATAGAATTGTTGTCTGTACATTTCCAGCTTTTATAATGTGAGGGCTTTCTACACAAGTGGCAGCCAAAAGTGCGATGATGTTTCCTAGGAGTAATTAAAGTAAAATATAAAAGTACTCAGTACCATCCCCACTGCCTGTCTCTCTCCAACTCCTTCATGCACCTTTAGTAACTTGAATTTAATGGTAACATTGCTTTACATGACTTCAGCCATGAAAGTTTTGAGTGTTCGCTATGTGTGAAAAACACCTTTCAAAGAGCTTTAACTATAATTCCACATTTAATTTCTAAATCAACCACATCGAGTAATTATTATTATTTTTATAAAGTTAGCCATAGAGAAGTTATGAAAATTTCCTTCACTAGCTTTCTTTCTACTTTCCCTCTTTCCAAACCTGTGTAATGCTTTGAGTTCTAGGTATTAATGTTGCATTTTTCAAAGTCAACAAAATTTTGATGATCTTTTATGTTAAATGTCACAAAGATCCATGAACAAAGACAAAGTGTAGCAGGTTACTAATATTTTGGATTAAATACATATGGAAATTTTCTTTTTTCTTCCAGAACAACAGTGTAATAGATATCTACTTAAATTCTTCAACTTTCTCAAACATTAAGAAAACACAAAACATAGCAGTAGTACTTCTTTTCAAGTAAGAGTACACTGATGAACTGCATGGCTAGGTATCTGGAATAGAATGTGATATATAGATAGGTTGGAGATTTTAGTACAGACAAAGGTGACCAGATTCAACTATTTTGTTTTGTGTAAAGCCCAGTTCACAGCTTATACATGTTATTGCTCAAAAACTACCAATTGAGACAATAATTTTGAGGAATGTCTGTCCATGGACTTCACATTAGTATGGTGATGATTATTGCTTATAATAATTATTTCAAATTTTAATAGTTCCCTAAACCATAAAAGCAATAGATTTTCCTCAATCATTAAAAAAGTTGAATAAGTATGTATAGTTATATAATGTTCACTCACTCAAAAGGACATTATCTGTTTACTTTTTTTTGAGTCACACTCTCTGGAGTGTGGTGGCATAACCAGGGCTCAACACATCCTTGACCTCCCAGGTTCTGATGATCCTTCCACCTCAGTCTCCCAAGTAGGTGGGTCAGGACAAATGGCTTATTTTTTTGTTTATGTAGAGACAAGGTCTCTCTATGTTGCCCAGACTGGTCTCGAACTCCTAAGCTCAAGAAATCCTCTTGCTTCGGCCTTCCAAAGAGCTGGGATTACAGGAGTGAACCATCATGCTTCCCCTGCCTACTTATTTTTATGGCATCACTAAAATAACCAGTAGCTCCTGGCTCCTTTTCTGTCAGCAGCTTCAAGAAAAAAATAGTGATTTTCCATCAGACTTCTGACTCTTGTCAAGTTGTGCAAATTGACTTGATGCAACTGCTATGAAGCATTTAAGAAATCACTTCCTTCACCCATCCAGTTGTAGTTTCATGAGCTCTGACCGCCACATTTTAACACATGCATAAATGCATGAATTTCCTGAATAACCAAGGAATAGACAAATAGGAATTATATATATATGTAACATTCTACTTAGGGTAATTGCTTGGTACTTAATAAAAGTATACGGAGAACTCTTCCTATTCTCAGGAATAGAGTGACAGTTTATTCTCAATGTGGGCCTGAAAAGTATACATACTGCAGATTATATTTAGCTAAAGGATTTATTTTGTTTTGCCAGGTTTTCTGTCAAAGATCAATGCTTCAACTTGTTTCCAACTATTTATTTGTTTCAATTCAGTCTCCTATCAAGAACAGAATTTTCACTAGCTGTTCATTTTCTTCTTTTAGGGTTTCAGGGCTTCTCTTACTTTGTAAAATCAATCAAATATTGCTCTAACCCAGATGGAGTCCTGATTGTATAGGACTGTAGTATGTAACTGAAATAATTTTAATAAGGAGATATTGAACTTGCCTGCCCAATTCTTAGAGCTAAGTAGGCAGAGGTAGTTCGGAAGATGATGTCCTAAATTTATTAGGATATAATTTCATCAACGTTTTATATACACTTGTCAGATGTGTGTATTTTTATACTAAATATTACATTTTTATGTATAATTTCCAAGTTTATGTAAAGTATATCAGTTAAAAATTTTAGAATATGTTCCTAGAAAATATTGCAGGCTTTCTTTTTTTCAAGATGAATTCTAGAGGTATTAGAGGCAAAAAAAAGACCCAAAAAACTATGGGGAACACTTAGGGCAATGGTGGAGGAAAGGGTGGGAGGGCAGGGTGTTTTGAGACCATCATTAAGATGATGACTTTGACCTGAGGCAGGGCACAGCCTCAAAAGGGTGGCATAGTAGAAAATAAATAATTTGTTGGAGTTTGTGATTATCCTTTCCATTGCCTTGGGACAGATAATTGTATATGATGATCTCCCCCAAAATAAATGCATACCAACTGATCTCTGGCATTTGCTTTCCTATGCCTCCTCCCACAAAGCCCTAGGGCTAACAGATCATAATCTAAGAAATGTGGCTTCTCCTTGGGAGGCCAGGAGTAAAACTCTAAAGTATGGAATATATTTCACAGACTGAAGAGCTAGCAGCTGGTTTCTTGGTATCTTTTTTCCTTCACAATAGTGCCCACAGGTCCAAACAATAAAACATTTGAGAAGCACAACTATTTTAAAAAGGGAAAAAGACATACCAGGCTACAAATTTCCATTAGGAGCAGACATATTAGAAAAGATGGACCAAGAATATAAAATTAGTATAATGAAATATTCTCAAAGTTTTTAGAAGGAGATTAGCAATAGATCTATGAACAAGAAGACATGAGAAAATACCAAGTAGAAGTGTCAGGGATCACTTTTTGAAGAAGAACAAAATACATGGACTAAACAACTCAAAACATCCAATTGAAGCATAAATAAATTTATTGTCAATCTAGATTGAAGAAGTCTTCTAGAATAGGAGTTGGCAAACTTTTTCTCCAAAGGGCAGGATAATAGACTTTAGGCTTCATAGGCCATATGTTGTCTCTTCCATATGATTACTGGCTGTATGTTTCAAAAAACTTTAAAAAATATCATTTTCGGCCTCTAGCCATATGAAATAGGTGTCCAACCTATTTGGCTCTTAGATTGCAAACCCCTTGACTCGAAGAAGAAGAAAAGGAAATTGAATAGAAATATAAAATACTATTTAAAAATATATGTGGAAATATAATATAATAACAATAGCCAAGATACTGTAGAAGAAGAAAAGTGAACTTGCTCAATCAGCTATCAGGAGCTTTAAAACTCTTAAAAGAAAATGTGTTGTATGTCTTCTATATCTTGTGCTAGATAAATATTTCTCAAATAAGATAAAAAATTAATTTGAATAAAAAAACTATTTGAAAATTAGGAACATTATTTCAATAAGTGACACCTTTATGAAAGTGAAAAGACAATTACAAGTAGATAGAAGATATTTATGATTCAGAAAACCAGCAAGGATGAATATCAAGGATACGTAAATAACCCCATAAGTTATTTTAAAAATACAAACAAATAGAAAAATGAACTTCTCTGAAGAGAAAAACATATGGCTAGCAATCATTTGTGATCAATAAAATGAAAATCAAGACCATGTTGAAAACTATTTTATAGCTATTTCATGGTCAAAATGTAAAAGTTGTAAAAATATCAAGTTTGAGAGATAGTATAGATTCACATTCATATACTTTATGATCCAGTAAGTATGCAACCAAGAGAAATCTTTTTTCTTTTTCTTTTGTTTTGTTTTTGTTTTTGTTTTTGTTTGTTTGTTTGTTTTAGTTGGAATCTCACTCTTGTCGCCCAGGCTGGAGTGCAGTGGCATGCTCACAGCCACCGTAACCTTGACCTGCTGGTTTAGCAGATCCTTCTGCCACAGCCTTACAAGTAGCTGGAACTACAGATGCATGCCACCACGCCCAGCTAGTTTTTGTGATTTATTGTAGGGATGAGGTCTCAACAAGTTGCCCAAGTTGGTCTTGAACCCCCAGGTCCAGACAATCCTCTCGCGTGAGCCTCCCAAAGTTCTGGGATTACACACTGAGCCACTGCGCCCAATCCCAAGAGAAATCTTTTGCATGTTTACTACAACATAGATGTGCCAAAATGTTCATAATTGCAAGCACTTTTGTTCATAATTACTTGGAAACAATTAGAAAGCCTATCCATGGGAACATAAATGTGTAAATAGCATTATATTTTTTAAAAAATAATTTATGATACTCAAATTATAGATGAATCTTAACAATATAATATTAGACTTATAAAAAGAAGTTCTAGATGATAACATATACAACATGACATACTTTCTATGAAGTATGTCATATTTAGCAACATGCTCTTTAGGAATAAATACATCTATTTGTATTAATACTACATAAAAAAGAAAACAATGGAATGGAGACATGGGATTCAGGATGATAGTTATGCCTAGTTAGGGGAAAGAAGGTGATGGGATGTGTTTGAAATCATATAGCAAAATGTAGACTAAAGCGCAAGATCTTCATTTTATTTGAAATAATGCACGCACAGGTGCTTATTATTAAAAATAACCTGTTAAATAAAAGCAGCCATGAATGGGCCAATGGTAAGTATGTAATGTACCAATGGTTAAGATGACTCTATAATTCCATTGTTGCACCTGAGATCCAATTTTAAAAGTTAGAGTGAATATTCCTCCTCTATGTTTTTCTAAATAAATGAACTAATTTTCTATAGAATTAAGAATGATAAGTAACTTGGGACTAAGAACTAATGGCAATAGAAAAGAATCATCAGTTTATCTTTGTGAGGACAAAATGTCAGTTCCCTCTAAGTTATATTGAGAAAAAAAAAGTCTTGGATCTTAGCTTTACATATGGCAAAGTATTAGGATGTAAACTTCTCTACTTTTGAAAGGTCATTCTTAGCCCAGTAGTTCCTTAAGGCCAAAAAGGGCTTAAGCTTATGAGTTAGTCTGGGAAAGAATTGAAACCAAGACTATTCTTGCCTTTCTTGATATAAATTATTGTGAATCTTTTCCCCAACTGGACCGGGTTTGCTATTATTAAAAACCTGTTGAGATAGCTAACTTGCTTTTATGATCTCCCAGAATGTTCTAGATTGTATCATTCCTTAGCAGTTTTAGCATCTACATTTCTAGCCTTATGACCCAGGTTTATGCTTTGTAGATTTTTTTTGAAGTCCTGCAAATATTCCTTACATGACCAAAGTTTCATCAGTGTGACATTTCTGGGCTTATCTTTGAACTATCAACATACTCCTCAGTGAATTAGTATTAGTTTGCGACCAATAGTCTTGCTGACTTTCTAGTTCTGGAAGTTCTTTTGTTCTAAAGTGATAATGGAAATTGTTTTGGATATTTATTTTGCTGCTATTATTAATAACTGTCAGTATTCTTGCTCAGTTGGGATTTGAGGAAACTCTTTTATTAATAACTAGTTAGTGTAGATATTGTATGTATATCAAATTAAAAGATAGCAAAACATTAAAGATTTGTATACATATTCAAATTAAAAATTAAAATGTTATAAGATGTTACTGTAAAGTAAATTTACTTAACTCAGTATAAAAATGATTTTGTGTAACTATAGTATAAATATTTGGTGATTATAGCAAAGTCATGGAGGTGAAAAGTAAATGTTTCAAGTAATAGAACAGGCATAAAACCTTTAGCTATAATTGTTTTCTTTTTTATTCTTTAAATTAAGTTATGTTATAAAACTCCTGGATTTTGTGAAATACCAATCATTCTTTTTTTTTTTGAGTTGGAGTCTCACTCTGTTGCCCAGACTGGAGTGCAGTGGCTGCTCCCAGCCACCACAGCCTCGACCTGCTGGGCTCCAGCAATCCTTCCGCCTCAGCCTTCCAAGTAGCTGGAACCACAGGCACGTGTTACCATGCCCTCCTAATTTTTTATTTATTGTGGAGATGAGGTCTCGCCAAGTTGTCCAGGCGGGTCTCGAACCCATGGGCTCAGGCAATCCACTCACCTCTGCCTCCCAAAAGCACGGGATTACAGGCTGAGCCACCAAGCCCGGCTCCAATCGTTCTTTAATTGACAAAAAGTGTTCAGTGATCAGAAAAGAAGCATTTATTGACTTTTAGAACCTTGTCCAAGCTTCATCGTAATAGCTTATTTAGTGCATACCATATGCCAGGCCTACTTCTGAGCACTTTGCAAGTCATAAATCATTTAATTCTCACAACGATTATATGAGGCAGAAAATTTTGGCAAATTATTTATATAACTGGCTTATATGTAGAATATATAAATACTACAACTCAATAATGCAAAGAAAAATAACTCTAAAATTGGTCAAAAGATCCGAACAGATGCTTCTCTAAAGAATATATACAAATAACCAGTAGCTATTTTCATTATATAGATGAGAAAACCAAGGTTTATGAGCTAAAGAGATTGCCCATGGTGGCAGAGACAGGTTTTGAGTCTGTGCAGGCTGGATCATAACTTCTTTTCGATAAATGGCTGTTGATGTTATCTCCCTATAGTATTAAATTTATTTTCAGAATTCTAGAAGATATTTGTCCAGAAGTATCTTAAATATTACTACCTTAATAAAACATATTACGTGAGACAGAAACTAACTCTTATGTTTAAACCAAGATGGTAGATTTGTATGGATACAGCAAACAGTTGGTTTTCAGGCATTTATTTCTTAAAATCCCATTTATTATACTGTCATGTGATGGTACTGGTATCTATTCCCCTGCCTGACAGCTTACTTTTGCATATGTACAGTTAAAACTCTGGCTTCAGAAATGCATTCCAGCTATGAGAAGAAAGAATGCTATTCTCTTGACAATAATTCTGAGTCACCAACTCCATGGATCAGAAAAACCAAGGAAATGAGAATTTACTTTTTTTCTAGCAAGTGTGGAACAAGTTAAAAACCAATTTTTCAGTTGTAAAGGAATAGTAAAGGAAGAAAATAAAAGAATGTCTTTGAGCAATGACTTCAATTATTTCTTTTCTTTATTTTGTTCTTTTCTCTTCCTCCTCTCATCTTCTTCCCCATCTTCCTCTTCTTTTTTCTTCTTCTCTCTCACTGTTCTTTAGGTTGGCAGACATTTAGAAGATGCCTGTTTTGATCCATAAAACAAGTTTGCGACTAATTACACAATAAAGTTTTCCATCAGGAGACTGAGTTACCAATTACTTGGCATGAATTTCAAATAGCCTTATATATACTGGTTTAAATAAAAATATATGCTGTTATTTTAGCTAGTCTAGAGTTAGAGGAGTCATTCATCTCTTTGACTCACAGCATAAACTAGGATCAGAGGAATTTTTTTCTAGTGACATAGAATAGTCACAATATGAACATTGGAAAATAACTTTATTATGATCAACATTATGAAAAAGGTAATATTTATTATTGACACCAAACTTGAACTTGATAAGCTCACCTGGTTGTGATGTTTGTGCTAATCTCATTTCATACGCGCTTAATGAGAAGGCATCTGGCAAATGAACTCCCGAGTGGCAAGAAGGTAGTAGAATGGAATAATAGCTCTTCGTATTGTTTAATGAGCTGTACTGAAACAACTTTTTCAGGTCATGAAGTCTTTTGATTATTACCAAATAATTACTGCTGCAAAGCACCATTAAGTTAAGCTATCTTTTTCACTCACCTGCATTAAGGAGAATATAAAGGGAAGACATATAGTTTGGCTTACCTTCTGGTATCAAAGATGGTTGTCAGTTTATAATTTCTCCACAACCAGGATGATTATGCTATTATAGCAAGATGAATTATACTCACTTTTAGGTATCCCGGAATTTGCTATGACATCACATCTTTTCAAATATATATAAAGTTGTGTTATTTCTTTCCCATAGAGCTCTATTTGCCTTTTTTATCATGAGTGTACTTTCACATTTCTTCAGTGCCATGCCTTGACTACAGTTTTACAGATGAAGGAACTTTTGGACTTTAGAAAAAAGACTCCTGAAGTACCTGTAAGATGTTGTTTAGTAAGAATCTATCAAACTTTACTCTAAAAGCCTCAGAGTCAATCAAGCTATAAGTGTATATAGTCAATTGGAACATCACAAATTGGCCAGAATAGTTTACTGGTTACCAACCGCGTTTACTGATTCTTCCAGATAAGAACCAGAGTCTATTTAACTAGAGTGTGTCTCAACAGAGCAGATAGAGAGTGACTAATGCCTGCCAGGTGGATGGTTGTGCTTACTGGGTTGTAGTCCCATTAAATTACTCCAAGAATGAAACAAGTATGGATCCAAGTCTTAAGCACTTGATAATTCAGGAGGAACCATATGTAGCACACATACAAATAGCTATGCATTGCTGGATATAACTTGACCCATTAATTAATTTGTTCAGTCAACAAATATTTCTTGTGTCTATTATGTGCCAAGCATTTCTAAATCTAGATGTAACAGCAGTAAACAGAGCAGAGAAAAGCCTTCGTTTTCATGATGTTTGCTATCTAGTGATCTATTTGAAGCATGAAACAAATATTTGTTTAAAAAGTTTATTCAATATTTAGATATATTACTGCAAATTGTTAATATATTAATATTTTTAAGACAATAGAGTTTAATTTACATCAGTTCATCAATGAATTTTACTTTTTCAATGGGGAATATGGGAGTTTCATACTTCACCAAAATGTAACACTGTAGAACATTTTTATTGACTGTAAAGCAAATAGGCTTATAAGCCGTTTATTTAAAACCAGTTTCTAATGCCTCAGAGACCACACCTTCATGAAGTACACAATGGATTTCCTTTTTCTGTCAAAACCTTGGTCATGGTTGATATATTCTGGGAATCCTTGAAGACTTCTAAGACAAATGTATGCTTTACCTTGAATTTAAGACATTTTTCATTGCCAGATGCATCATTATCTTACATAGTGTTGTGAAAGCAAAAATGCCCAAGGTGGGGCACCAAAGAGCTACACTCTTAGCATAAAGATAGAAATAAATGAAACGCCCATGTGAAAAGAAAAGTGCATTTGTCAGTCTTAGCACGAAGTAGAAGGAGGGGGAAAAAATATGTATCTCTGTGATTTTGAGCTACAGAAATATTCTGAATCCACACCTCTAATGTGGTCTAAAAACTCATGAAGAAATTTTAGTTTAAAATGATATCAGTCTATCCAAATAGTGATCAAAATACATATTGACAGTAAAATGCAAACTTATTTAAGAGATATTAAGATGCTTTTTTAGAAAATATACCTTATATTCAATAAGATGTGATCAAAGTTTTGCTCCATAAAACCTCATTTAGTGTTTCTGATAAAGAATTATTATAAAAGTCTTATTTTTCAGATCAGGAAGTTAAGCTCATGTAGAATGTTCTTCTTCGAACACCTTTCATCAAGAGATGCTTAAAATAACCCATAGCATTTTGGAATTAAAGATCAAACATAAGGATACTCTATGAATTAGTTACTTCTCTGCAGTGCAACCCTGTCTAGTTCTCTTAAATAACTTATTTAGTGCTGACTTGGTTGGCTTTTTCCTTGGGGCTTCTTTATGTTCAAGGGGCTGTCAGAGTCAACATGCATTTCCTCATTTTCTGTCACAATCAACATAGTGGGTCCTAGTTCATTGCCAAGTACTCAAGGAATACCAATAAACACTGAGATTAGATTATCCAAATGTTTTGTAATAATTTGGTTTATGGTGAACTTCTCAGGAAAAGCATTAGAGTGACTTCATAAAAAATTCAAAATTTTTTCCTGAGAGAAATTTTGAGTTTATAAACTTAGTGCTTGCTTTTCTTTCTTCCTGGGCACAATGCATCGTGTTAAGTCAAATTGCGTTACATTATTTTTACTGAAACCAACTGCAATAAAATCACTATTATTTTGCAAGGTGTATTTTTAAAAGCTGTTTTTCTCTGAAAGGCAGTGTCTTTTCTACCTGTGTCTCACTGTAGCAGACACATATCTTTGGAACAGTTTCAGTACATCTAAGGAACTCTACATCAAGAGGAAATCGCTTGCAAATTACCTTACTCAAGAGAATTCCTTTGGAACTGAAGCAAGATTTTTGGTTTTTTGTTTTATTGCACAGAATCTTAATACTCAAAGGAATTAGACCCTAGAACCGATGTAAGTTAACCTGATATTTTGAAATTTTAAAAACTTAATTTTACAGTTAAAGACGTGTACCCAATGTAGGAAATAAATGCTTATATAAAATTAGAAGTAAGCTGTACATGGTGGTTCACACCTGTAATTCAGCACTTTGGGAGGCCAAGGTGTGGAGATTGCTTGAAGTTAGGAGTTCCAGACCAGCCTGGGCAATGTAGCAAAACTTCATCTCAAAAAGGCAAAAGATTTATATGATCTGAAGAAAAACTGGAGTTGGGGATCAATCTGGGCAGCATAGTGAGACCTCGTCTCTACAAAAATAAAAAAAATAGCAAGATGTGCTTGCACGTGCCTGTCATCCCAGCCATTTGGGAGGCTGAGGCAGAAGGGTCACCCAAACACACGAGATCAAGGTTGTGGTGAGCCGTGATCATGCCACCGCACTCCAGCCTAGGAGTCAGAGTGAGACTCTAACTCAAAAAAAAAAAAAAATCAGAAATCATTCTTAGCTTACTTTTTAAAGTAAAATTCAATAATTCATTAACAATTATGCTAGTAAGAATCTTAAAACAGTTTTCTATCCTAATATTTGAATTAAGAGACGTTCAATCTTAACTCACATACTAGCTATGCAACTTAAACAGGGTATTTCTCAAATATTCTTTTGCATATGTCTGAATAGTGGACCAATGCAGAAATTATATGAGCTTTCCTTAATTCCTGGTTCTTTTTGTTATTGTTTTGTTTAACTGAGTTACTCTTTTATAATTCACTGCTTTCCTCTTCTCACATTCCTTCATGGGAGTGTACACGTCCATGTCACGATGGAAATTAATTGTGATTCTCAGTTGCTCCACTTTTAATTTGTCACTGAGACGACCAGTGATAATTGAACATTGTTTCTTTTGTCCTCTTATGTAAAAGACTTCTCGCTTTTAGTATAAAGGAATTCGTTTTTAGTACGGTATTTAAATTCATGACTTCACTCTTCTTTTGATGTTATTTCATTGACATTTGAAAAGTAATCTTCCTATTATATGCAGCAGAGAACAAACCAGGATAAACGTACAGTCTTGGCTATGCAGTTTAAGAGCTTGGCATTATTTGGAAAGGATTCAGAAGAGAGGCATACGTTTTACTTAAAAGTAATAAAATCTATGGGGGAATGATTAAAAGGCATCATTGGTGGGCTTTTTAAAGGCAGTCAACAAGTATGTGTATTATGAAGACCTTATATTTGGGATTCATTCTTCTCTACTGCCATCCAAAGATATTAAATAGGAAAGTTCTTCAGTCAAAACATGTGAGTCTGGGCTTACCTCTGTTCCTCTTCTCTCACAATAACTCTTTCTTCTGTGTCTTAGACCAAGAAGTCAACAACTAGATTTGAAAGTATGATGTGAGGGAATTTGAGTAAACAAATTCTAATCAAAGTTACTTACAGTAAGGTATAAATGCCATCTTAGAGTATAATTTGGCTTTATGCTAGGATACTTTTCTAATTCCCAAGTATTGTAGTTTTATCTCTTCACACTAATTTATCACATTCTCACCTCCGAGTTTCTATGGAAGATGATACTAATATCGGTTCTGAAAGATTAAAACCTTTTCTCATTTTGATCTTAGAAACACACTGATTTCATTTCTAGTGGAAACTGCTGCCAGTGTGGCAAACTCCACCAAAATCAGCAAGTGGCCCTATGGCTTTGACTATATCCTACCTTGAAATCTTTGACCCTTTAAAGTTCTTGGATGTGTAATCAATCAACTGGAGTTATGTTTATTCTCTGTCTTTGCTTTTTATCTTTGGATTTTTTTTTTAGAACACTGCATCTTATTTTCCACAAATCTGCTTCTAACATAGAGCTTATTAGCCACAATATCTTTCTACAATATTTGTATTTAGAATTCAATGATCTAACTCATTCTCCTATGAAATAGGTCTATAACTTTATCTTATAGAAATAAAAAAATAAACAGTCCCCTTGGGTCCCCTCCCACTCTGGGAGCTTTTCTGTTCTCTCAATAAATCCTGCCCCCCCCCCAAAAAAAAAGAAAGAAAAAGAAAAAGAAAAGAAAAAGAAAAAAATGCACGGCTGGGCGCGGTGGCTCAAGCCTGTAATCCCAGCACTTCGGGAGATCGAGGTGAGGGGGAATTACCTGAGCCTACAGGTTCAAGAACAGTCTGGGCAACTTGGTGAGCCCTCATCTCTACAATAAATGAAAAACTTAGTTGGGCATGGTAGTGCGTCAGTAGTTCCAGTTACTTGGAAGGCTAAGGCAGAAGGATCACCTGAGCCCAGCAGGTTGACGCTGGGGTGACCATGAGCATGCCACTGCCCTCCAGTCTGAGCAACAGACTGAGACTCTGCCACTGCCCTCCAGTCTAGGCAACGGAGTGAGACTCCGACTCAAAAAAATAAGAAATAAAAAAATACATAAAATTTAGATTTGCTGGCAAATGGCAGTGTTAGTAAAGGAAATATACTAAAAAATAAAAAAAATATGAATAGGTAAAATATTGATTAGTAAGTACAAAGAGAATGGCTTTCATATATATATATCAGAGATCTGAAGTGTTTCTGCCAAATGTATTTTTCCCTCCCACCTGAGCCTCCCAAATGTAGTTAGTATTACAAGTGAATGCCACCATGCCCAAATCTCTAAATGTATTATTGATGAGACCATGTTGAAAAGCAAAATTAAAGACTCTCGTATACTTATCATCCAGAGAAATAGAATTTCATTTGTTTGCTTGTTTTTGTGTTTTGCCTGGAGAGAAGAGAACAAATGTCCTGGCAGAATGTGAGAGTGAAAAAATTCTGTTTTCCTAAGACATGGAAGCCCACAGGAAGTTGGGCTAGTTAAGATCTCCATTTCACTATCTCATACCTCTTTGGACAAAAACTTTAGGGCACATGCATTAAGAGGAACTATTTCAAAATGTGAGGTTTCCTGAAGGAGGGACGAATAGGTGAAAGACGAAAGTAATATACTCGGACACCTGCTTCCTGAACAGATGCCATTTAATGTTAGCTAACAGAAAGCTTTTATACCATTTGTAAAGGGGCAAGACAAAGAAAATTCCTTCACGTACATATCCCTTAAAAGTTACCACCATCTAGTGGTCTTAGCAACAAACAAGCCAAGAACCCTATAAACATTCAGACAGTGAGTCTTATTCATAAAGCCAAAAATGATAGTTTTAGTCCAAAGTCCCGAATTACAGTCCTTGAAATGTCTCAAGAAAGTTTCCAAGTGCACATTTCTTCATGTAGCAGTAGTTTTCCTTCTGGGGCTTCTATGACCTTCAGAGCTTTGTAATCGCCTCTCTTGTCCAGGTGTCTTTGTTACTTTTCTCTTATCCAGTGTTTATAAACAAAGAAAACTCCAAAGAAGCTTTTAGTAATGTTTCCCAGGCCCCCAAAGTTGCTTTCTGTCTTTAGTTAATTTATCATAAAAGTATCCAATTAGTATATTATGAATTCAGTGAAAACCCACTCTACAAATGTTAACTTAGAATTTTAACTATTGAATTAAGTAAAAACCTTAATGGTTAATCTTCATCCTAAATCTGTGAAAACAGTGTTATCAATCACCTACGTAACTCCTAGATAAGTGTTAGAACTTATAATGAATTCATAATGAACTTACTATAAACTTATGCTTCTAAAAAACCTTATGTCTAAACACTAATCTACATAATTCTAAATCAAATAAGGAGTGAATATACTTATTTATTACTCAAGCAATATCTAGTAACTTATAACCAAGTGAAAGAAAGCATTCTTGATGTGCTTCAGAGTTTAACCCTTGCATATGTTAAAAAAGGCCAAACAGCATAATGGGAAATGGAAAAATGAACCATGACATTCTCAGGTTAGCTGTGAGTACTTCACATAAACGTACCATTTTCTTCTTCCACGACTGCACAGAATTCTTCAGCCATACCAAACAGCAAAGATGGAAGACAGAAGGGCCTCAGCTTCCCGGGCTCGCCCTGCAGCCCAGGGTCTTCAGCCCACCAGGACCCTGTCAATCAGGTGGGCCTGCAAGGCTGGCTCCCAACACTACACCTCTTTGGACAAAAACTTTAGGGCAGATGCATTAAGAGTGAACTGTTTCAAAGTCAATACAACCAACATAGCCATGACCTTGTCCCTAAGGGTATCATCTCTGCTTATGCAAAAACACAACTCATAATCAATGGGTTTGCCAATGACTAGATGCCAATTTTCCTCTCCATTTTTCAAATTATGATGAGTTATGTACTGCTAGATTTCTTTTTCTTTTTTTTTTAATTCAAATCTGATGGCCCCTCTAATAAATATTTGGGTTTTGAGTAATACTCTTGGTGATAACTAATTCAATTCTTGCCAGACTCTGGGACAGTAGAGAGACTTCTAGAAAAGGACGAAAAAAAAAAAAAGAGAAAAATGACCATAGGTATAAAAACATCCTTCATATAAGAAGGGGTACTTTCTGGAAATTCAAAGAATTTATCCTTTCTGAATATATAATTTAAGAAATATTTACAAAATACGATTCTTTTTTCAAAACATTAAGAGATTTTCCATGAGACTCCTCATTTAAAAAGAGTAATCTGGCCGGGCTCGGTTGCTCAGCCTGTAATCCTGCACCTTTGGGAGGCTGAGGTGAGTGGATTGCCTGAGCCCGTGGGTTCAAGGTCCGCCTGGGCAACTTGGTGAAACCTCATCTCTACCATAAAATCAGAAGAAATTAGCCGGGCATGGTAGCGAGCACCTGTAGTTCCAGCTACTTGGAAGGCTGAGGCGGAAGGATCGCCAGAGCCCAGCGGTCGAGGCTGCGGTGACTGGGAGCGGCCACTACACTCCAGTCTGGGCGGCAGAGTGAGATTCCAACTAAAAAAAAAAAAAAACTCAGTAATCTGAGTTGAGTAGAGAATGCAGACACATTTATTTTACTTTATTTTATTATAAACGTGGTATACAAGTCAAGATTTGGTACATGATGCGTTTACAAGCAGGTGAACTTTGGGCCTCTCGCTAGTCCTCAATTCTCCTGGTTTAGGATCAAGTACCCTTAGTGATGTTATGTGCCCCCACCTCCCCTGGCAGTGTTCCTCTCCTGCCAATCCCTCTTGTAGTATTATGGTAAATGACCAGGGTCTGCTTATGTGTGAGAACATGTGGTATTCAGTTCTTTGGTTCTGATAGATCACTGAGTGTGAAAGACTCTAAATCCATCCAAGTTGCTGCAACATCCATAATTTTATCCTTCTTTATGACTGCATAATACTCCATTGTGTATATGTACCACATTTCTTTATGCAGTCCACTTTCAATGGGCAGCAAGGTTGTTTCCATGTTTTTGCTATTGTGAATAGTGCTGCAATGAACATGTATGGTGCAGGTGTCTTTTTTGTAGAATGATTTGTATTCCTCGGTTATGCTTCCAGGATGGGAATTGCTAGGTCTTATGGAAGGTCAATTTCTAGATCTTTTAAAAATTGTCACACTGTTTCCATAGAGATTGTACTAGTTTGCACTCCCACCAACAGTTTATAAGCATTCCCTTTTCTCTGCATCCTTGCCAGCATCTGTTGTTTTTTGATTTATTGATCATGACCATCCTTACTGGTGTAAGGTGGTATCTCAATGTGGTTTTAATTTGCATTTCTCTGATTATTAGTGAGGCTGAGCATTTTTTCATGTATATGTTGGCTGTTTGTATATCTTTTTTTGAGAAGTGTTTATTCATGTTTGTTTTTTTTTTAATAGGGCTGGTTTTTTTTCCGCCTTTCAGCTCATTTCAGTTCCTTGTAGATCCTGGAGGTTAGCCCTTTGTCAGATATACAATCAGCAAATATTTTTTTCCCATTCTGTGGGCTATCTCCCTGCTCTGTTGATGGTTTTCTTTTGCTTTGCAGAAGCTTTTCAGTTTGTTGAGGTTCCACTTGTCCATCTTCTCTCTTATGGCTTATGCTTTGGGGTTTTGATCAGGAATTGGTTGCCTATTCCAATGTGCATAGGGGCATCTCTTGCATTTTCTAAGATTCTTATAGTATGAAGTTTTATGTTTGTTAAGATGGCCATCCTACCCAAGACTATCTATAGATTCAACCCAATAGTCATTAAATTACTAGCATCATTCTTCTTAGTCCTGAAAAATACAATAACTAAATTCCTAAGGAAACAAAAAAGACCACGGATATCTAAAACAATCCTCAGCAAAAGAAACAAAGTGGGAGGTATTGCACTTCCAGACTTTAAACTTTTTTGTAAGGCCACAATAATCAAAATGGCCTGGTATTGGTACAAGGATAGGCATATAGACCAGTGGAATGGGATAGAGATTCTGGAAGCAAAATCTCGATTTCTCAACCAACGCATTTTGACAAACCCACCACCAGCAACCATGAGGAGAGGAGACCCTATACAGTAAATGGTGCTAGGAAAACAGGCTGACCACATGCAGAAGAATGAAACAGGACCCCTACCTATCACCATACTAAAAAAACAACTCTAAATGAAGAATGTTGACATATTTAAAGAAAATTACTGAATTAAAAATAATAAGGGATTCAAATGAATAGAAGAGCTGACTCTGAAGAAAATAAGTTAATTAAGATAAAGACGCCATACAAATTCTTCCAGAACACAGAGAAAAAAAGGAGAATCAAGACCAAAAGGTAGTAATAAAATAGGAATCTCACCTGAAGATAATAAGCTTTTCAAGGGATAATGAAGCAACTGGAGCCACCAAAGTATGATTCATGAAAGAAATAATTGATAAAGTGGACTTCATTAACATTAAACTTCTGCTTTGTTAAAGACACTGTTGGACGAGCACAGTGGCTCAAGCCTGTAAACCCAGCATTTTGGGGTGCCAAGGTGAGAGGATTGCCTGAATTCACGGGTTGGAGAATAACCTGGGCAACTTGGCAATACCTCGTCTCTACAATAAATGAAAAAATTAGCCGAGCGTAGTAGCGTATGCCTGTAGTTCCGACTACTTGGAAGGCTGAGGTGGAAGGATAGCCAGAGCCCAGCAGGTAGACCCTGGGGTGGCCGTGAGCATGCTACTGCACTCCAGCCTGGGCGACAGAGTGAGATGCCAACTTAAGGAAAAAAACAAAGACACTCTCAAGAGTATTAAGGCATGCAAAAGACACATATGATTAAGGACTGTTATTCAAAACACACAAAGATCTCCCTTAAATTCAACAATACGAAATCAAACAACTACATTAGAAAATGGGGCAAGATATCTGAATAGACATGTCTTTGAAAAAAATATACAAATGGCAAATAAATATATGAAAATATGTTCTACATCTGTGTCATCAAGAAAAATGCAAATTGAAACAACAGTAAGTTACTACTGCACTACTATTAGAATGGCCAAAATCCAAACTACTAACATCATATGCTGGTGAGAATATGGGACAACAGCAATAGTCTTTTGTGGCTAATAACAACGCAAAATGGTACAGCCACTTTGGAAACGTATGGCAATTTCTTATAAAATTAAATATACTTTTACCATATGATTCAACAATTATGCTCCTTGGTATTTACCCAAATGAATTAAAAACTTAAGCACAGAGAAAAACCTGCACACAGATGTTTATAGAAGCTTTATTCATAATTGCTAAAACTTGGAAGTGAATGTATCCAGTAGGTGAATGAATAAGGTGGGTATTATACCTCTGGACAATGGAATATTATGCAGTGCTAAAAAAAAAAGAAATGAGTCATCAAGCTATGAATAGACAGGAAGGAAACTTAAATGCATGTTGCTAAGTGAAAGAAGCCAATCTGAAAAGACTATGTACTATATGATTCCAACTATATAACATTCTGGAAAAGGCAAAACTAAGGAGACAGTAAAAATATCTGTGGTTGCCAGGGGTTGGGGGAAAGGAAAAATGAATAGGTAAAGCAGAGAGAATTTTTAGGGCAATAAAACTAATCTATATGCTATTATAACTGTGGGTTATGTCATCACACATTTGCCAAAACCCATGGAGAGGACATCATTAAGAGTGAACCTACTGTTAACTGTGGGCTTTGGGTGATCATGATGTGTCCATGTTCACTGACGGTAAGAAATATATCACTCTGGTGCCAGATGTTGATAGTAGGAGAGGTAGTACATGTATGAAGACAGGAGGTATATGACAATTCTCTGTACTTTCTGCCCAATTTTTCTGTAGACCTAAAAATGCCCTTCAAAATAAAGAATATTTAAAAAAATAAAGATAGCTGGGTGTGATGGTGCATGCTTGTAGCCCCAGGTACTCGGGAGTCTGAGGTAGGAGGATTGTTTGAGCCTAAGGGTCAGAGTTTAGTCTAGGCAATATAGGAGAGCTTCTTCTCTAGAAAAAAGGCCAGGTGTGGTGGCTCACATCTGTAATCCCAGCACTTTGGGAGGTGGAGGCAAGAGGATTGCCTGAGCCCAGGAGGTTCAGACCAACCTGGGCAACATAGCGAGACCTCATCTTTACAGTAAATCAAAAAATTAGCAGGTGTGGTAGAATGGGCCTGTAGTCCCAGCTACTTGGAAAGCTGAGGCTGAAGGATTGTCTGGGCCTAGAAGGTCAAGGCTGCGCTATCCAGTCTGGGTGACAGAGTGAAACTTTGGCTCAATAATAATAACAACAACAGTAATAACAACAATAATAAAATTGGAAAAAAAACCACACAGAGGTTCTCCAATAACATCATTTTATTCAAAGTCATTTCCTTATATCTGTTGATGACAAAAAAAAAAAGTCACTTTCTGGCTGGAACCTCTATCTGCATGGAGCTGCATGTTCTCCCCATCCCAAAGCTATGTAAGATGGGTGAATTGGCAAGTCCACACTGTGAGTGTGTGAGTGTGCCCTGCCACAGAATGGTGTCCTGCCCAGGACTGGTTCCAGTCTGGTGACCTGAACTGTGGAGAGAGAGTTGTGGTCACTCATGACTCCGAATTGGAATAAGCAAATTGGAAAATGAATGAATGAATCTAAATTATTGTGTCATAAACATCACCTGAGTAGACAATAATCATCCAAATGCAAAAGGAGTATGAAAAGCTTCAGTAAGGTGCCATGTGTGTAACTGTTTGTGTTTGAACTGCTGGTGGAAGAAGGTGCTTCTGGCAATTTTCACTTTGCAAACTTTTTTTTTTTGAGTTGGAGTCTCACTCTGTCGCCCAGACTGGAGTGTAGTGGCCGCTCCCAGCCACCGCAGCCTCGCCTGCTGGACTCCGGCGATCCTTCCGCCCCAGCCTTCCGAGTAGCCGGAATTACAGGCATGCACTACCACGCCCGGCTGATTTTTTTTTTTTTTTTTTTTAATTTATTGTAGAGATGAGGTCTCGCTGCCCAGGCGGGTCTCGAACCCGCGGTCTCAGGCAATCCACTCACCTCAGCCTCCCAAAGGCGCGGGATTACAGGCTGAGCCACCGAACCTGGCTTTATTTTTAAATTTAATCTGTCACCACTGTGACTGCCATTACTCACTGACCACAAATTGGGTAATAATGATCATAGGCCAGGCTCGGTGGCTCAGCCTGTAATCCCAGCACTTTGGGAGGCTGAGGAGAGTGGATTGCCTGAGCACGTGGGTTCGAGATCAGCCCAGGCACCTTGGCGAGACCTCATCTCTACAATACATCAGAAACTAGCCAGGTGTGGTGGTGTGTGCCTGTATTTCCAGCTACTTGGAAGACTGAGGAGGAAGGATTGCCGGCGCCCTGCCGGTCGACGCTTGAGTGGCCGTGAGCGTTCCGCTGCACTCCAGCCTGGGTGACAGAGTGAGATTCTGACTCCAAAAAAAAAAAGGTATGCATAGTTCACCTTTATTGCAATGTATAGTATTAAAAATATTTTTTGTCTTTATTTAGAAATTTGATAATATTTTTGTGACCAGAAACATACTCTAGGAACTTAACTCTTGTTTCTATCAATTAGCTTATGGGAAAATTGGTTTTGTAGTACATCTTTTTGCTTAAAGTCAGTTTTTAAGAACCTATCAAGGACGTTAAATGAAGATTTACTGTATTAATTGTCCTTGAAATATGAAATTTTCTAACTATCTTGCTACTATCAAAACTTTTGTTTTTACTTGACCACTGAGATAAAATATTTTTAGTTTATTTAAATTTTTAGGGAGGAAGTGAATGTTCACATAAAAGATGTCCTGAATCATAGTGTCACAAGTGCATTTTAACTGAAATTTCTTTCCAGTTCTGATTTAATATCATAATTGAATAGCATAATTCATGAGTTTCAATGCATCTTCTGACTTTGTCACTAGAAAAAAATAGTTAAAATAGGCTATTCTGTTCTAACAATGTGTTATCATAGCAGACAAAATTTTTAATTTTTCAATAATATATGACATATACAAAGTAATTTTTAGCATTGAGAAAATTTACTTGGTGTATTTCTAATGGGAATACCTGAAAAGAATTTTTCACACCGAAATCAGTCTGTTCAAAATATATGAGAAAGCAAAATAATAGTCTTAACTTATACCTAAAACTTGATAAATTTGCTTTTCTGTGGTGAGCTTTCAAAATATCTGTCTCAGATGATTTATCTATTTTAAAAGCCTCAGAAATGCTGGAAGATGTTCAGACTAAAGATAGTTGATCACAAAAATGAACATAAAATACATTTCTGAAACTTCTTTATCCATGAGGTTGAACTAAAATTTCTGTCTTATGTTTAAGTAATATATGATACTGCTATGAATAAATCATTTTGCAGGTGACTTTTGAAGGTATGAATTTTTCTCTGGCCATTTCTTCCTTAAGGACAAAAGTTTCAAAGTAACTAAAATGTCTTCTAGCACCTCAATTTTCTTCTTAAGTATTTGCCTGGTCTAAGATTTTAGTTCAGAGTTGTACTTCAAAGTGAGTGATAATTTTTTTCTTCAGAAACAAAGCTTACTTCAGTGTGTCCAGGATGGTATAAGAGCCTATATAAGAAGATAGTTTGCCAGGGACTGTCTAGTCATTCATTGGAAATTAGGTTAAATTTTTTTTTTACTTGATATGGTGTCAATTATTTGCATTTCTACTTCTAACAAACAAGAACACATCAATTATACTGAAAATATTTTCAAATATTTTTATGCAATTAAATGGTAAATGCATTGAAGGCATAGGGAGAATGTCTACATTTAAGGTGAACTCACTGATCAGATGCAATTTACAGTTATGTTATATAAATTTGCATGTGAAATTGTACATGAATACTGTATCTAAAGAAAAATCCAAAATTATTTACTTACCTTTGCTATTTATATAAAGTTGATGACACAGTGACTATTTCATTATTTTTGTGTGAATGATCAATTGGTAGAAAGAATGCTGACTTTACCATCGGGCCAACCTGGATTCAATCCCAGCTAAGAACCTCACTCACCAAAAGTGTTAGTTGAGTAAGTTATATCATTTGATTTTCACATTGTTGTGAGGAATAATGATTTCATTCTACAAACTCTTCAAATACAGAAAAATATTTCTAGAGATAAATGATCGAGACTTTTATTGGCCATGTCACTAATAGACAGCTTCCCAGACTTATTGAGTAGAGCTAGTCTATATAGTTTGTTGTCAGAAATATTTGCCTGAACATGTCTGTTGGTCAAGGATTTAAAAAAGCAGTGTAGTTTAAACTTTCAAGGTAAGAATCCAAAAAGTCATATTTCCTTAATAAGCAGAATTTTTAAAAGTTTTCTGGAAACAAAAGAGCTATAAACTAAAACTGGACTGATTTCTCAGTGACCTTCTAGAACCACCTATTGGGTACCATGCTTACCACCTGAGTGGCAGGCTCAAGAGAAGTTCAAACCTCACCACCCATGCAATATACTTATGTAACAAACTTGCATATTTATTCTTTGGTTCTAAAATAGAATAATTAATAAGAAAAGAAAAGGTATATCATCTGAAGTCTTTGTTACTCTTATCTCAGTAAAAACCCAGTCTCATATACTTTGCTCCTAATATGACATAAATGATATTTAGTGGATTAAAATATTACCCTTGCCAGAAATATTTGCACTTACATAGGGCACAAATAGTAGTATTTTAACTTTGAATTGTGTTATATGAACCCTCTATGTATATCTGAAATATCGCTATACCTGACCAAAGATTGGCTGTTTAGAGAGAAAGTATCAATGTTGAAGTTCTGCCACCTCATTTCTTTAAAGGTTTGCATGATGTTTTGTAGTATCCTATATGGATTGAAGCAGGAGTTCAATTTCTTTTTCTTTTTTATCAGGCAATATTTGTTGTTCCAGTATGGCTTCTTCCTCTCAGCTATTTTCAGTGTGCACTTTAAGATATTTAAATTTCTATATGTACATGGGCATATTTAGAAGAGTTCTGTTCTATTACATTGATCAATATGTCTGTTTCTGAGACAATGTCTCATTGTCTGTATTAGTGTAGCGTGATAAAATCCTCTGACTTCATTCTTCTTCTTCAAGAATGTTTTAGGACTATTTTTGTACCTTTGTTCTACCATGTAGACTTTAGAATCAGATTGTAAATTTAAATAATTCAATTGGAACATGGAAGGGGATTTTATTGACTCTCTAAATTAATCTAAAGAGAATAACTATTTTCAATATATGGCATAATTTGAACATTGATGCTTTCTCTAAGAATAGTCAAACTTTTTCCTAGTGAATATTGAAATATCAAGTGTTCTGATATCTAGAAGATGATTTATAAAACCAGTGGTGAACCTCCTTAGATTCTAACAGATTGTTCAAGTTATTACTTATTAAGGAAATGCAAATTTAGACCATACTGAAACATCATTTTATCCCTATTTAGTGGATGAAATTTTAAAATATAAGACTATCAAGTCTATCGAGCCCAACATAGTCCTTTATATAGCACTAGTGACGAAGTTTTTACCAACATTTTAGAAAATAATTTGGCATTATCTTGTAAAGTTGATCATGTGACTTTCTTACAACCTAGTAATGGCAATCCTAGCTATAAACCTTAAAGAAACTTTTACTTGTATGCACCTGGGTGAAATATACAAGAATGTTCAGAGCAGCATTGGTTTTAAGAGTCTATTGGGCAAACAATAGGAAAATAAAATGGCAGTGTACCTACTCATTGGATTGGAACAGAGCAAAAATTAATAAACTACAGCAGGTAACAATGTGGATGAATATTAGGACAATAGTATTGATTTTTAAAAGTGAGTCACAGAATACTACATTAATACTCTGACAGCATTTTATAGAACCTAAAAATAAGTTGGCATTTGGGGTTTTTACGGTGGCTTTTTAAAACCAATCAACTTACAACTTTGGGAAGGTAGATCAGTCAGGACTTTTTAAAAATGTATTTCTTTATTTACATGGAGTAAAATTTATTATTTTGGTATATAGTCCTATGAGTTTTGATAATGCATAGCATTTTGTAACCTCCACAACAAAGGAGATACAGAAGAGTTTCAGCATCCAAAAAAATACCCTCTTCTGCCCCTTTGAAGTCAGTCTCTCCTCCAGCCCCCCATCCTTGACAGCCACTTCTATGTTCTCCATGTCTATAGTTTTTATTTTATCCAGAATATCATATAAATGGAATCATAAAGTAGATAGCATTTTGCATCCAATGCCTTTCATTTAGCAATGCAAGTTGCGATTCATTAGTAGTTTGTTCCTTTTTATTGCTGAATAACATTCCATTGTGTGGACATATCACCCTTATTTATCCACTTATTATAATTTATTTAGCTACTTTGGGGCTTTTCCCAGTTTTGAGAACCATGAAAAAAGTTGTTATTAATATTTACATACAGGTTCTTATGTGAGCATCTAACTGTGGAACTGTTGAGCATAATGTACATATATGTTTAGCTTTATAAGAAACTGCTAAACAGAAAATGTTTTCCAAATAGTACCATTTGTGTTCCACCAGCAGGGTATCAGAGTTCCAGTTGCTCCATATCCTTGACAAGACTTGGTATTGTCAGGGTGTTTGTTGTGGTTGTTTGGGGGGTGAGTTTTGCTAATGTGGTAGGTGTGTAACTGAATATCATTGTGGTTTTATTTGCATCTTCCCGGTAGCTAATGATATGAAGCATCTTTGCATGTGGTTGCCTCTGTGTATGTTCTATGGTAACGTATCCAAATTTTTTTTTGCCCATATTTTTAATTGGGTCATTTGACTTCTTATTATTAAGATCTGAGAGTTCTTCTTATAATCTTTATGGATGTGTTTGTGTATGTATGTGTTCTATGCATATTCTTTATATGTTCTGAATGTAAGTACTTTGTCAAATATGTGATTTGCAAATATTTCCTTTCAGTTTGTGGCTTCTCTCTAATTTCTTTTTTTTCTTTCTTTCTTTTTTTGAGTTGGAGTCTCACTCGGTTCCCCCAGACTGGAGTGCGGTGGCCGCTTCCGGTCACTGCAGCCTCGATTCTTCCGCCTCAGCCATCCGAGTAGCCGGAATTACAGGCATGTGCTACCACGTCTGGCTGATTTTTTTGATTTTTATTGTAGAGATGAGGTCTCGCTGCCCAGGCTGGTCTCGAACCCGCGGGCTCAGGCAATCCACTCACCTCAGCCTCCCAAAGGCGCGAGATTACAGGCTGAGCCACCGAGGCTGCGGTGGCCAGGAGCAGCCACTGCACTCCAGTCTGGGCGACAGAGTGAGACTCCAACTCAAAAAAAAAAAAAAAGAAAAAGAAAGTGTTGTTCTATATCCTTACTGGATTTCTGGCTTCTTTTCCTTATTACTGAAAAAAAGAGCATTGGAGTTATTAAACATCACTTAATATTACTGTCTTTTGGGTTCCATGGTTTCTCATATAAAATCTAGAGTCATTTGCATCACTGTAATACATCATTTTCCTCTCAATGCTTTCAAGAATTTTTAATTTTTGGTTTTTGGCACTTTGACTATAATATGCTTGAGCTTAAGTTTTTTTGGAGTTTATCCAAATTGGCATTCACTGAACTTTTTGAACATGTACATGTATGTATTTCACCAAATTTGGAAATGTTTGCCATTATTTTTCTCAATAATTTTGTCTCACCAATATCTTCTCCCCTCTGTGATTTTAATGACACTAATTTAAGACATTCCTATATTTCTAAGTTCATATTTTTAGTATTTTTTTGTCCATTCTTCAGATTGGATAATTATCTATTGATTTATCTTCCATTAACTGCTTCCTCTTTGATCTCCATTCTGCTACTAATCTACTCCATTAAAGATTTTTATATCAGATATCTTATGTGTTTGGTTCTAAGATTTTCAACTTGGTTCTTTTCATAGTTTTTCTTTTGTTGCTGAAAATTTCTTTCTCTTTATTCATTGTACTTGCTTTTACTTTTATCACATAGAGCATATTATTTAATTAACACTATTGTCTGATGTCAACATCTGGGTCATTTCAGGGTTGGAATATGTTGATTATCCTTGAGAATTAGTCATATTATCCTGTTTCTTCTTATGTTGAGTTCATTTGGATTATATGTTGTGCATTTTGAATGTTATGTTGTGAGAGTCTGGATCCTATTAAAAGCCTCTGCAGAATTCTGATGTTTCTGTTTTATTGGCAATGAGACCAATTAGGTTCGGACTAGAAGTTCTGGCTTACCTTCTGTGACAGTGGTTACAATATGAGTTAAGTTTTCAAAACCTTTCCCATGCAGTTTTGGGTTATTTTCCCTATTGCTTTGGGTTTATCCTACAGTGTGTAGTCCGGGACTTGTGTGAGTTGATACCCAAAATTAGGTCATACCCTTCCCCAGCCCTCTCATCTCCAAGATTAAACTTCACTACTAGATCTCAGGAGACTCTTTCCCCAGATCTCTGGCCAGAAAGGTGAGGTTTCACTCAGAATTTTAGCTGCTCATGCTGCCAAGCTACAGTTCAGTATGAATCTCACCACCCTGAGGGCAAAGCAGCAACAGAAAAGAGAGAAAAATTGACAGAAATGTCCCCACCCCTCATTTCCTCCCTTTTCCCCACACATACTCTTCCAACTTCAGGAACCTTTTCTGGTCTCTCTGATCAAAATGATGGAGTTTCTCTCAGAGTTTAGCTACCCTCTCTGCTTTTGTGCAGTTCTGTAACTAAGGCTACCTTCATGCAGAACCATGAGAGAAACAAGAAAAAGGGAGGAATAAGAAAAAATAAGCATAGAGAAAAATGGGTCTTATCCTACACTCTTTGCTTGTGGTGGCCCTTTCTCTGGCCAGAAAAGTGGGGTTTTATGGAGAATGTACCATCAGTGTCTACCTCATGATTCTGCAATTAGGACCACCATCATTAGGTGAAAGCAAGATGAGGAAAGAAGAAACAAAACCAAGACACCTTCATATAGTTTGTTTCTTCAAGTTTTGACTCTCCTTGGCATGCCTGTTCTTACATACTTTTTAGAGATTTCAGAGAGTCGTTATTGTTGTTGTTTTTAATTTTGTCCCTAGTTTTTAGTTACAACCAGGTGGACGGACAGGTTATAATCAGCTAACTCTATAATGGGCTAGAGTTCCTGAGTCAGTTCCCTATGCCTCAGTTTCCACGGGGCAACACAACGAAGGCCATACATGTAGTGGATTGTACCACAGGAGAGGTAGTTTAGCTCTAATCTTTTATAGGCTCCTTGGATAATCTGCACATCTGAGAGAGAGAGAGAGAGAGAGAGAGAGAGAGAGAGAACTCGAGCTAATTAACCTGAAATGTAAGCAGAAGTTAAGCAAAAGTCCCCAGGGCATGGAAGGAAACTTTACTATTTGGAATGTTTCCAGGAATTTCTACCTTTAGGGAGACATAATCTCTAGCTTCCAAGACGTGTTTGCTGTTCAAACATGCCATAAAGGAATGTGAAAATCCATGGAGAATTGTCTTCCAACAAAGGAAGAAAGGAAGAGAGGCACAGAGGGAGGGTGGGAGAGAGAAAAGCAAGGAAGGAAGGAAGGAGGCATAGAAAACAGGCAGGTCCAGTAGGAAATGGGCATTTAACAGAACCACAGCCAAAATCCTGTCACAAACAGCTCAAGCGAGGATCCTGAAGATATCTTCAATAAATCCTGAGTTTATGTCATTTCTTTCATTGGTTCTGGGCACCATTGTTAGAACTCTGGAAGTGAAAAAACATAGAATGTCAGTTCCTAGATATTTGCTATTGCTGCCACCCCTACCACCATCTGTCCCAAAGCGGATTACTTGCTAGTTCTGAATCTTTGCACCAAAAACTCTAGATTGAGAATCGGAGGTGAGTGTACTTGAAAAGAGAATGGAAATCATGTATTTTGCATAGATTTAAAGGAGACTGAGAAGGTGAATATTTATCATATTCAGGTTCCATAGGGAGAGAAAGTCTCAGTATTGTGCCAAGAAATGAGGAAGTTCCCAAACATAAGAAATGTATGTAAAGGCCAAATATCCATTACAAATATCTATCCAGTTACTTGATTTGTTTAAACATAGGTGAAAACTAAACAGTTCCACCAATAACCCCATCTAAGGCTAAAATGTTTTAGCAGACTGAGTACGAAGAGACAACATTTATAGTCATAACCAAAGCAAGTTAGAAGTTAAGCAAATTAGAAGTTAAAATTTACTTGTCTTCACTTGCTCTTATATATTTTGATGTTCTAGAAGCTAATGACTAAAAGAAACGTTAGTCAAATTATTTTTTACTGGCAGCATTACTCTCCAGAGAATTTGGGCACATTTCTAAATTTTGATGCCTCAGGCCAGAATTAAAAATAAATGAAAATACAAGAAATATGATATGCTTCTTTGGTTATTTTTATTTTGGAAATTTTCAATTATCCAGAAAAGATAAGTGTGTGTACACACATACCTCATCCATATATGCATACATATATATCTACAAGGGGTAACCCCACAAACACCAAAATTTTTTTGGAAGGTGGGCCCTTTGTAGTACAGACTTCTCTGCCAGTTTAGTGTTCTAGGAACACAACAGCGTCAGTGTACCAGTTAGCATTGTTGTGAGACTGCATTCGGCTTCAATTATTTTTTTTTCTTAAGTTCTTCAATGCATCTGCCCATTTCTTGATGGGTGATTTACAAGTGCCCCTGCCAATACCACACTGAGTAGTCAGCAGTTTTTGACCAAAACCAGCATGACTCCCATGCCCTACCCTTCCTATTCACCCTATCTTAGTTACCCCCAGTGACTTTTTTTCCCCCAGATGAAAAGCGTCCTCAAAGGGAAATGTTTCACCAAGGTGGAAGAGGTGAAACCAAAAAATGGCAGAAGCACTAAAAGGCATCAAAATTGACAAGTTCAAAAACTGTTTTCTGAGCCCACGGGTTCGAGACCCGCCTGGGCAGCGAGACCTCATCTCTACAATAAATCAAAATACCAGCCGGGCATGGTAGCGCACGCTTGTCATTCCGGCTACTTGGAAGGCTGAGGCGGAAGGATCGCCGGAGCCCAGCAGGTCGAGGCTGTGGTGGTCGGGAGCGGCCACTGCACTCCAGTCTGGGCAACAGAGTGAGACTCTGACTCAAAAAAAAAAAAAAAAAAAAAACTGTTTTGACCAGTGAAAAAAGCATCTTGATAGATGTATTGCATCAAATAGAAAGTACGTTGAAGGTGACTGAAATTTAAGCATGTAAGAATAAATACACAATTTTTTTATAAATAAATTCCGGGTTTTTTGCCTGTCCTCCCATATTTATACCTACACACACACACACACACACACACAGAGAGAGAGAGAGAGAGAGACAGAGAGAGAGAGATAAAATCATTCTTGTTTCTAAGAAAATAATTAAGATCTTAAAAAAAAGTTTCTAAGTTAAAACTCCCTTTGAGTTGAAATACAATACAAAAGCCTTTCTTCCAGAACAATTTCCATTTAGTAATCTAAATAACATTCTTAAAGTTATGAATGCCTAATTTTTGCCAAACATTTTAATCAGTTATCTATCATTATTTTAAATTAGGAGAAACAGACAGACACAGGCACAAGATAATGACAGAAATAGAGGAAACGGTCAAAAATATTAGCTAAATGAACAAGATAAATGCAGAACTTGCCTACTCAAACCTAGACAGGATAGAGGTTCCCATTTTATAATCCAGGCTTTATTAAATCTAGGTCTGCAATGACTATATTTCATATTTCCCTTAGAAATTCAACATTTTACATATTTCTTTATCAAAATACTAACATAAGCTAATACATAATTACAGATATTCTTGTCTTTGAGTAATTCAGTATTTAAATATCTTACGTATTCTTGATAAGAAAAATGACTGGGATTTTTTCCTTTTTTTTTCTTTGTTCTTTTTTTTACTTTTAGAGTGATGGAAAAATAGGCGTAAACATTAGTAAATGAGTTAATACCTTACTTTATTTTATTTTAATATTTTAGCAGCTTTATTTGAAGTATAATTTGCATTGCATAAATATTATTTTAAGTGTATAGTTCAGTGATTTTTAATAAAATTGTGTTGTACAACTATCACCACAATCCAATATCAGAATATTTCCAGCCAGGCATGGTGGCTCAAGCCTGTAATCCCAGCACTTTGGGTGGCTGAGGCGAAAGGATTGCCCAAGCCCAGGGGTTCGAGACCAGCCTGGGCAACTTGGTGAGACTTCATCTCTACAATATATAAAAAAATTAGCCAGGCATGGTAGCGCATGCCTGTAGTTTCGGCTACTTGGAAGGCTGAAGTGGAAGGATCACCTGAACACAGCAGGTTGATGCTGGGGTGACAGTGAGCCTGCCATTACACTCCAGCCTGGGCGACAGAGTGAGACTCTGACTCAAAGAAAAAATATATATATTTCCACCGCCCCCAAAATCCCTCATGTCTATTTACAGTCACTCTCTGTCCCATTCCCAGCTCTATAATACTTCGCTTTAGAGATTCAAAAGGATGGAAACAATTTCAAACTAGTCATTCTCAAGGTGGATGCTGTGCACATGAGTTGTGTGGAAAGTGACTTTAATGAAAGTGATGATGAATTATAATACTTGCTTTAAAAAGTTATTAAAAAGAATGAAATCAGCCGGACTCGGTGGCTCAACCTGTAATCCCGCGCCTTTGGGAGGCTGAGGTGAGTGGATTGCCTGAGACTGCGGGTTCGAGACCTGGCTGGGCAACTTGGCGAGACCTCATCTCTACAATAAATCAAAAGTTAGCCGGATGTGGTAGTGCACGCCTATAGTTCCAGCTACTTGGAAAGCTGGGGTGGAAGGATCGCCAGAGCCCAGCAGGTCGAGGCTGTGGTGGCCAGGAGCGGCCACTGCACTCCAGTCTGGGCGAAAGAGTGAGACTCCAACTCAAAAAAAAAAAAATGAATGAAACCCTTTTTTTTTTTTTTTGCGACAACATGAATGGCACTGGAGGCCGTTATCTTACTTGAAATAACTCAGAATCAGAAAGTCAAAAACCACATTCTCACTTATTAAGTAGAAACTAAATAACATGTACACATGGATGTAGAGTGTGAAATTATAGACATTGGAGACTTGGAAGAGTACGAGGGTAGGAGGAGGGAGATGGATGATAAATTACTCGGTGGGTACATTGTTCACTATTTGAGTGACGGATACACTAAAAGCCTATACTTTACCACTGCCAATATATTCGTGTTAGAAAACTGCACTTGTGTTACCCCAATTTATAGAATTTTTTTTAAAAAGAATACATAATAATAACATTTTCTAAATGTGATGAAAGAACTCCTCATAAGGAGGAATGAGGAAAAGGACTGACATTGATAGTGGTTTTTGTATATAAAGTATCACACACTGGACACATCATAAAATTATCTGCACAGCTACAAATAAATAAGTTGATAATGTTTTGTCATTTTACAGATAAGCAAATAGAGTCTCAGGCTAGGCACCTTGCCTAATGTTATCTAACCAGCGCATGACAGAAATAGGAGTCAAATTCATGGCTATCCGGAGCAAAGCCAAATGCAGGGTCTTCACCATGCATGCCACCATCATGAAGTTAAAAGAATCTCTAGCTGGTCCTATGTTCCTCATTATTTTTACTCCCTTAATAAAGCCTAATCCGGTAAGTGCTCAGCAAATGAATATGAATGTTTCTCTGAGTAAGCACCCATTTTTGATATGGTGAGTTGTCCATACTATATTTGAAAGATGTGATATTTGGATGATTTCTCCCATCACCATAAGCACTTGATTAAAACATGTGGTGATGATTCTAAAGAGTACAACCTTGACTGTTTACAACACTGTTACAAAAATAATTTCTGCTCAAGTCATCTGAAAGGAAATGTTTCATCTCATCCCCGTATTGTCCTGCTAGTAGAATAAATATCACTTTCACATGCAAATAGAAAAAAAGTTAATTCATCTGCATCTCCTCTTCAACGTGAAGTCTTGTTGCACTACTACTCAAAGCACTGATTTGGCAGTGTAGGTTCATAAAGTAGGTCACTGGCATGATAATTGAATCTCACAAATGCAACAGCTATAAGAAAAGCCCATGTATCCTGGAATATAACTTCATTATTGGGAAAATTCAGAGAAGGTAATTCATCTTTTACAGCTGGAGGATTGGGATGACATTTTTTAACAAGTATATACATTAGTTTTGCCACAGAAATAAATAAGAGACTACCAATGAAAATCAGAGAAATAACCAGGAAATATTGACAGTTTAGAACTTGGGGCCAGGCATGGTGGTTTATCCTTGTCATCCCAGCACTTTGGGAAGCCAAGGTGGGAGGATGGCTTAAGGCCAGGAGTTTGAGACCAGCCTGGGCAACATAGCAAGACCCAGCATTTCCAAAAAAAAAAAAGCATTCGAACTTGATATTTATTTCACAGTGTTGCATCTCACATTCTTTCTTCACACACCACCCATCCTATTCTTACCTCACCCCAACCCTAACATTCCTACCGGTCTCCCAACAACCATCTAACCATCATTATCATGATGTTTTATTCACTCTGCTAATAAAAGAATTTTCCATCTATCTGAAGCCATACCTCTTCTGTAACACTTGTAGATTCAGAGGTTCATTTATTTTTATTTTGCTGCAATGTTGCCAATTGTTATTTCTATAATGGTCAACTTCTATATTTCAACTACTGCATTTTTAGGTGTCCCCGCTATACATGGTTTTCTGTTATATGATAATAACACCTAATTTTGTTGAGCAATTATTATGCTGCCAGGCACCTTACTAAACTTAAAGCCTTCAATATCTTATTTAATCTTCAATACTAAACCTAAAGTCTTTAATTATCTTATTTAATCTTCATAGTAACCCTTAGAGGTATATATATAATCATTAAATCTATTTTATAGGTGAGCCTAGAGATGTTAAGACATTTGTCTAAAGTTACAGATCTGGTAAAGGGCAGACATAACACCAGAATCTAAATTAGTGTGTTCCCATAGATAATGTTACTATTCAACACTGTTTCCCTGTGCCCTTTGTATGATGCTGATACAGTTAAGGCAGCATTTAAGATATTTTTAAATAGTGTCATTGGATTCACTTAATTAGTACAAATGTATTCCTGTCATCTGTCAGTTTTCTGTTAATCTCTCAGCCTCTTAGCCAAATTTCAAAAGAGATTTTATAATTTCCCTAGATAAATGTTGAGACCAGAAATTGTTTAACCCTGTACAGATGCTTTCATTTTTAAAGACTTCAAAGAAAAAGTACAAATAAACTGGAAAATGGGAGCATTAGAGTAGTTTGGGATACATACCATTACAATAGCTATTTTTTAAATAAACTAATCATTTTGGTTTATATGAAGATTATTGGCTTAATGTTTTTGTCTTAGTTTAAATTGTGTGCATTAACATAAATACACAGAGTAAAGGGAAGTAACTAATTTGCATTTTATAAATGTAATTAGCATTAATTGGATATATGCACTCTGAAAGTCTAGATGATATAGTTGCATTAATTCTCTTCCCCTGATAGATTTAAGTGATTCCAGCATATATTCCTTTCTAATTAGATTGTTCTAAGAAGAATAGCTCAGTACAATGTACATTTAGAGCTCAGTAGAATGGGACTTCTGGAATTTTAACAACATAATAAGGTTTCTTTGGTTTCTGTACATCAAGCTTTCAAAGATATCTTTAAAATTATTCCTACAATACTTGCTTGCTCCTACTTAGAAATTTCATTCTGAATAAAGTGAATTTTTTTAACACACCAAAGTACACTCTGTACCCAAGAAATAACTAAGTAATTGTGTGATTTTTCAAATAGGTTTTATGTTCTTATGTAAGAAAAGAATCCATTTAAAGAATTTTTAAAATCCAATAATATCTAATTCAATGTGAATACTAAGTAGAATAGAATTTTTAAAATCTGCAAGAACTCCTAGGAAATACATTTAAACATCTGTGTGTCTACTTTCTTAATGTATTGTATTTCTGTATGTTTTATTATACCTGTCTTTTAGTATAGTTTAGAGTTTTAAAGTGAGTGTGACTTTAATACACACTGGTCTTTTTATTTATTAGTTAAAGTAATTTTTTTCCCTAAGGGATATAGTAGCTATAGTAGCTATCTCACCAAAGCTAGTAAGTCTTCAGATATTAAGATTTAACAGATAGCTCATTTATATTTTTTAAATCTTATGTACAAAGGAGTTTATTCTATATTGTGCTCAAAAACTGGAATTTTCCAATTCCATTGACCAAAATGTTACTGTATCTCTATGTAGCTGTCTACGGAGTTATACCCCTTCTCCCTTTTTCGTTTTCTAGGATGAAGATGCAAGAAACTTTGCCTACAAACTAATCACAAATTTTTATTGTAGAGCTAATTTAATTCCACAAATAATCACTCGCAATCAACTAGCAAACTAGGAAAATTGACCTTACTTCACATTGAGCAGGCTTATAAAAAATAAATACAGTGGGAAATACATTTGCATATACGCATATGGTGTTTTCATATAACTTGTCAAAGAATTCTAGATGATGATATTGACTAAATAATATCTTTGCTTTCCTACTAGTTTTATTTTGTTGTTTTTTTTCTTGTTTTCTCTTCTTGCCTATTTTCCAGTTAGCCTCCATAATGCCACACAAATCAGTAAAACACCCATAGAAATTTTCATGAAGAGATAGTATACTTGACTTTTCCTGGTCTGCTAGGGATGCCATGACAAAATACTACAGACTAGGTGGCTTAAACAATAGATATTTACTTTCTCACATGCCAGAAATCCTAGATCAAGATGCCAGCAGGCCTGATTTCTTCTGAGACCTCTCTCCTTGGCTTGCAGATGACTACCTTCTTGCTGCCCCTTCACAAGGCTATCCCTCTGTGCGTTTGCAACCCTGGTGTCTCTCTGAATGTCCTAAATTCCTCTCTTATAAGAACACTAATGATCATATTAGATTAGAGTCATCTATATGATCTCATTTAAATTTATAACCTGGTTAAAATCCCTGTCTTCAAATACAATTACATTCTGAGGTACTGGAGGTTAGGACTGCAACATATGGATTTTTGAGTCACAGAATTCAGTCTATTCTATGATTTGAATGTGTTCTCCAAAAGCATGTGTTGGTAACTTAGTTACCACTGTAACAGAACTAAGAGGTGAAACCTTTAAGAGGTGATAAGCCATGAGCCCTCTGCCCTCATCAATGGATTAATGCCATTATCAAGGAAATGGGTTCCTTATAGAAGCTTCACTCTACTCTTGTTCCCTCTCTTGGCCTCTCTTTACCCTTCCTCCATAAAATAATGCTGTAAGAAGGTCTTTGCTAGATACCAGCGCCTCAGTCTTGGACATTTCAACCTCCAGAACCATGAACCAATCAATTTATATTTATTATCCAGGTATACATCAGAGATATTGTGGGTTCACTTCCAGACCACCACAATAAAGCAAGTAACACAATCAATAAAATTACATGAATTTTTTTGGTTTCCTAGCACAGATAAAAGTTATGTCCACACTATACTGTGATATATTAAGTATGCAATAGCATCATGTTTAAGAAACAATGTGCATACCTTAGTTAAGTAATACTCTAGTGCTTATAATGCTAACGATCATATGAGACTTGAGCAAGTCATAATCTCTTTTTTCTATGTTAGCTCTCTTTTATTAAACATGATAACCAGTCTGAAGTATTTTTTTATTTTATTTTTTATTTTTATTTTTATCAATTTTTTTAAATGATATTGTGGGGTACAGTTAAGGGTTAGGCATACAAATATGCTTTGTTCAGGCACCCTTGTTAATAAGAGATGTCTCCCCGTCCCCAGACAAATATTTACTACTGTTAATCCCATCTCCCTTCCCCTCACCCCCCCATAGTTTCCCACCACTGTCAGTCATTTTCTTATAGTATTAAATTGGATGTTCAAGGTCCACTATATGAGTGAGAACATGTGATACACAGATCTTTGTTTCTGTGAGAGATCATTGTTCTTTTTTATGGCTGCATAGTATTCCATCGTGTATAGGTACCACATTTTTTAATCCAGTCCTCTTTTGATGGGTAGCATGGTTGCTTCCAGGTTCTTGCTATTGTGAACAATGCTGCGATAAACATATGTGTGCAGCTATCTTTTCTGTAGTTTGCTTTGATGATGGATGCTGACTGATTTGGGTGGTGGTTGCTGAAGTTTCCAGTGGCTGTGACAATTTCATAAAATCAGATAACAATGAAGTTGGCCACATTGATCGACTCTTCCTTTCACAAAGTTTCCCAGAATCATGGGATGCTGTTTGATAGCATTTTACCCACAGTAGCACTTATTTCAAAACTAGAGCCAGGCTGGGCACGGTGGCTCAAGCCCTGTAATCCCATCACTTTGGGAGGCTGAGGCAAGAGGATTACCTAAGCCCACAGATTTGAGAACATCCTGGGCAGCTTGGTGAGACCTCATCTCCACAACATATCCAAAAAATTAGCGCTATTCCAGGTAGTACATGCCTGTAGTTCCGGCTACTTGGAAGACTGAGGCTAAAGGATTGCCTGACCCAGTGGGCAACACTGGGGTGACTGTGAACTTCCCAATGCATTCTAGCCTGGGTGACAGAGTGAGACTCTGACTCAAAAAAAAAAAAAAGTAGCCAGTCCTTTCTAACCCTGCTGCTGCTTTATCAACTATGTCTATGTAATATTCTAAATATTTTGCTGTCATTTCAACAATGTTCTCTTCTTCACCAGTAAAAGATTCCCTCCCAAGAAATAACTTTGTTTGCTCATCCATAAGAAGCAACTTTTCATCCATTAAGGTTTTACCATGAGTCTTTTGCAATTCAGTCATATCTTCAGGTTCCATGTCTAATTCTAGTTCTCTTGCTATTTCCACTACATCTGCAATTACTTCCTTCACTGAAGTCTTGAACCCTCAAAGTCATTCATGAGGGTTGGAATTAACTTCTTCCTAACTGTTGTTAATATTGACATTTTCATCTCCTCTCATTAATCATAACTGTTCCAATGGTATCTAGAAAGTTGAATTTTTTTTAGAAGGTTTTCAACTTACTATGCCTAGCTGCATCCGAAAAATGACTATCTATGACAGCTATAGCCTTATGAAAGTATTTTTTAAATAATAAGACTTGAAGGTAAAAATTAGTTCTTGATCCATGAACTGAAGAATGAATGTTGTGCTAGTAGTCATGAAAACAACATTAATCTCCTTATACATCTCTATCAGATCTCTTGGATGATTAGGTGTTTTGTCAATAAGCAATGATATTTTGAAAGTTTTTTTTTTCTATTCAGCAGGTCTCAACAGTAGTCTTATAATATTCAGTAAACCATGCTGTAAACAAATGTGCTGTCATCCAGGCCTTGTTTAATTTCTAGAGAAGAAGCAGAGTAGATTTTAAATATTTCTTAAAGGCTTTTGGATTTTTGGAATGGTATATGAGCATTGACTTCTATGTAAAGTTATGAGATACATTAGCCCTTAACAAGATTATTTCAATAGAAGTTGTTTTGATCTACACTGAAAATCGTTGTTTAGTGTAGCCAATTTTATCAAAGATCTTAGCTAGATCTTCTGGATAGCTTGCTGCACTTCTGGGTTCACACTTGCTGCATAATTTTCCACTTTTAGGTTATAGAGACAGATTCTTTTCTTGAGTCTTATGAACCAACCTCTGCTAGCTTTTGAGTTTTCTTCTGCAGCTTCTTCCCCTCTCTCAGCCTTCACAGAATTTAAGACAGATAGGGCCTTTCTCAGGGTTAAATTTTTGTCTTCATGGAATTTTGTGGCTGGTGATCTTTTATTCAGATCACTAAAAATGTCTCCTTATCAGCCATAAGGCTATTTCACTTTATCATTTGTGTGTTCACTGTTGTAGCACTTTTAATTTTGTTTTTTTGAGAACTTTTCCTTTGCATTCACAATTTGGCTGTTTGGTACAAGAGACCTAGCTTTTGGCCTTCGCTTTCAACGTGTATCAAGCTTATTCAGATTGATACAGAGGTACATATACATCATTGATGTGCTACCAAATCTTTTGAGTTTCTTTACACCCTAAGATTAAAAATTGAGTACTTTGTCCCTCATTTTGTTTAGACTGGCCTTAAATCATTAAATTATTCTATTGCCAGGTACAGTGGCTCACATCTGTAATCCCAGCACTTTGGGAGGTGAAGGTCAGAGTATTGCCTGAGCCCATTGGTTCGAGACCAGCCTAGGCAACCTTGGTGAGACCTTGTCTCTACAATAAATAAAAATATTAGCCGAGTGTTGTGTCACACTCCTGTAGTTCCAGCTACTTGGAAAGCTGAGGCGGAAGGATTGCTTTAGCCCAACAGGTTAAGTCTGTGGTGGCCATGAATGTGCCACTGCACTCCATCCCAGGTAACAGAGTGACACTCCAACTCAAAGTAAAAAAAAAAAAAAAAAAAATTATTTTATTGATTAATAAAATTGGTATATGAAAGCTTATGAATTAGATATTTCATTTTAAATCCAGGATGCTTATCAATTCAGTCTTATTCTCCAAGACTTTGCTCAACTCATGTAAAGATAACATGTTACAGCTTTTAGTTATAATTTCTGGTTAAAAATTAATACAATTAAGAAACAAGTTGAATAACAGCATGCCAATCACTGTTCCTTTAATTATATGCTTGAACCACTACAGAACATTCAGAGTTATTTGTATAATTGCCCTTTCAACTCTATGTGGTATACTTATTCTAAATTATGATATCCATACTCAGTGAAATATTATGCAATTATTAAAAGAATGCTTATAAAGAGTTTATAATGACATTGACTATGCATGTTGTGGTAAAGAAAATCATGATTAAAATGTATATATATCATGACAGCAAATCTGCATGAAAAGAAATTCCTATGAATGGGAAAATATAGGAAAAATTTAGAAAACATAAAATATTAATTGCAGGGTCTCTGTATGATAGAATGCATGACATTTTTCACCTCTTTTAACTTTCTCATAGGTTTCAAAATTTGTGTATTGATTACATATTACTTTAAGTGATTATTTTTTAAATTAATTTTTTTTGTTTTGTTTTAAAAATGTGGAGTTCAATTCAGGGTTAGGTATACAAATGTTCTTTATGTGGGTACTCTTGTGGATGAGGTGTGTTTCCCCTCTCCCCCCGCAGTTTCCCACTACTGCCAATCCCTTTCTCATAGTATTATAATAATTGTTCAAGGTTCGTTTATGAGTGAGAATATGTGGTAATCAGTTCTTTGTTGCTGTGATAGATCACTCAGAATTATAGACTAAGTTCATCCAAGTGCTGTGAAGTTCATAGTTTTGTCTTTCTTTATGTCTGTGTAATATTCTATCATGTATATGTACATTTTTTTTTAGTCCTCTTTCGATGGGCAGCATGGCTGATTCCATGTTTTCGCTATTGTGAATAATGCTGCAATAAACATGTGTGTGCAGGTATCTTTTTCATAGAGCACCCAAATCACTATGAATAAGTGATGATTTTTCATAAATTGAAATATCTGTACAAAAAACAGAAATTGAAACTATATAAAAATTCCAAGACAAAAGAATAACAAATCATTTAGAATCGCCAACACTCACAGATTAAAAATCACCTTTAATATTTGCAGATTATTATACTAAATATTTCTCTATTCATTTACATTGAACAAGAAAAGAGAAAGTAGAAGAATGATTTGAAAATGAAGTATTAATAGTATATGTGCTCTGAGTTAAATATCTATTAAATTTATTATTAGGAGAAGCGGCTGCAGCGCCGAGCGGAGGAGGCAGGAACCGAGTTCGAGCCGCAGCTGGGTGGGCACCATGGCTGGAATCACCACCATCCAGGCGGTGAAGCGCAAGATCCAGGTTCTGCAGCAGCAGGCTGTTGATGCCGAGGAAAGAGCAGAGCGGCTGCCGCGGGAAGTGGAAGAAGAAATGCGGGCCGGGAATGGGCTGAGGCTGAGGTGGTCGCCTTGAACCGTAGGATCCAGCTGGTCGAAGAGGAGCTGGACCGTGCTCAGGAGCGCCTGGACGCTGCCCTGCAAAAGCTGGAAGAAGCAGAAAAAGCTGCTGATGAGAGCAAGAGAGGTATGAAGGTTATTGAAAACCGGGCCTTAAAAGATGGAGAAAAGATGGAACTCCAGGAAATCCAACTAAAAGAAGCTAAGCACGTTGCAGAAGAGGCAGATAGGAGATATGAAGAGTGGCTCGTAAGTTGGTGATTATTGAAGGAGACCTGGAATGCACAGAGGAGCGAGCTGAGCCGGCAGAATCCCGTTGCCGAGAGATGGATGAGCAGATCAGACTGATGGACCAGAACCTGAAGTGTCTGAGTGCTGCTGAAGAAAAGTACTTTCAAAAAGAAGACAAATATGAGGAAGAGATCAAGATTCTTACTGATAAACTCAAGGAGGCAGAGACCCGTGCTGAGTTTTCTGAGAGATCGGTAGCCAAGCTGGAAAAGACAATTGATGATTTGGAAGATAAACTGCAATGCACCAAAGAGGAGCACCTCTGTACACAAAGGATGCTGGACCAGACTCTGCTGGACCTGAATGAGATGTAGAGCAGCCCAGGCCCACCCTGCCGCTGATCCTCCCTCTGACCCCGACTCCGCCTGAGGCCAGCCTGCCTGAAGATGACCTTTAACCTGAGGGCTGATCTTTAACTGGAAGGCTGCTTTCTCCTTTCGCCATTCCCTCCACGCTCCTGTGTGTTTTTCTCCAAACCGTCTCTGCCACTTCCCAGAGATTCCAGCTGGGCTAAGTGCTGAGCCCATTTGGGAACAACATTTAAGGGAATGTGAGCACAATGCAAAATGTCTTTAAAAACATGTGATATACGCATTTTGTAATTAACCTTTTTGGTGTTTTGAAGCAACCGTTGGTAAAAACATTCCAAATAATTCCACAGCTCTGAAACAGTAAACTAATTCCTTTTTCTCTTTTGGAAGGTGACTTTTTTGTTTAATACACATTACCCTCTCCATGGAGAAGGGAAAAAAGTGTGGGCCTGCCTTTCTGAGAACCAAACAGAGCCCTGGAAAAGTCTCCACTATGGGAAACCTCATTGCTCTGTACAAAGTACTAGCCAAACCAGAAAGGTGATTCCAGGAGGAGTTAGCCAAAACAACAACAAAAATGTACTGTTCAGGTTTTCAGCTTTAAGGTGTCTTTGGACAACTTTTTTTTTATTTTTTATTTTTTTCATTAGAAGTGACCAAATTAAGATGGTGAGACCTCTGAGACCAAATTTCTGACCTATGTCTACACCCTTCCCAACCACTCACAGAATGGATCATGTGCCCCTTTTATTGAGGTGACCACTTAATTGCTCTCCTGCATTTTTGAAAGAAAATTATGATTTTTGCCACTGATTTAGCCATATGAAACTCATCTCATTACCCTTTTTGGGGTCTGAAGCTGCTGTCTCTAAAAGTGCCATTTCATTGTGCTTTGTATCAGTCAGTGCTGGAGAAATATTGAATAGCTTATGTACGAAACGTTTTAAATTTTATATTATTTTAAAGCTTTGCTTCTTTGGGTTTAGGGTGCCCTGGCCACCCTGGCTGTGAGAGTCTGCAGTTGGTGGGCTGGCAGTGTGCTGATCTTTGAAGTTTCTTTCCCTACCCAGTCCCCACTTTTTGGTAAGGTTTCTATGAAGTCTGTTAGGTGTACATCCTGTAGCTTATTGACTTAAAATTTACTTTCCTTTGGTGTGGTCTCTTTGGGGCCAATTGGGAGAAAGAGAAACCAATAGTGTACCTGTTTTGATACTGCATATTGATAAGTGTCTTTTTGAAATAAAGAAACAGTCCCTCTCTCAGAAAAAAAAAGTATTATTAATTCTATTTCACAAAAAAGAAACTGAAATAAATAGAAATATATCCTAATTTCCAGATAAGTGTACTTAAACAACATGAGTTATTAGTTTCTTACTTCTGAGACTAATAATAGAGAAAAACAGTATGATTTTTAAACTACATACTGAATGGTCCTCTTCATAAATGATGAGGTAATTGGTATTGCTATGTGTTCTTTTCTTCTCTCCCACCATCCTATTATGTATATTGCATTAATCTGTTTTAGTGATTTAATAATTTTATTTTAATTTTTATTCTTTGTAGTGACGAGGTCTCACTATGTTGATCAGGCTGGTCTCAAACTCCTGGGTTCAAGCAGTCCTCCCACCCAGCCTCCAAAAGTGCTGGGATTCCAAGCATGAACCACCAGATATTTTTAGTGTTTACATGCAGTTATGCAACCAAAAAATTTCAAATTGTTTTCTAATTCCATCTCATGGTTCACCTCTTAATTCAAATCCTCACTCTGCCCTAGCTCAATTCCCTAGGAAGCCTTATATTATCACATTAATCTCTTCTTATCAGAAGAGAATATAATATAGTACTTAGTTGTTCTCTAGTTGCTTCATTTGTGCTCATTTAGATTTATAATTATTTTATAGAGCTATTGATGAAATGCTTTTGTTTTCTTTACAAATTCTAGCACAGTAGAGGGTACAGAGTAAGTACTCAATAATCCCATACAAGTTATTTTTGTAAGATATATCTAAGCATTCAATAAAATATCTAACGTATCTATCCCTTTCTCATTCCTGTAGATAGATAAAAAGTAAAATTAACATGAGTACCTTGCTCTTTACAAAAAATAATGTCACAATATGCTATATCATTCTAAGTATCCACAAATCAGTTGTTAACATAGGCAATTCTTTTTTTGCACAGCCATGCAGTCATGAAACTGTAAGGCTGAAACCGTGCAAAACAATTTTAATCATCAGTGGCAAACATTGCAATTGTTCAGTCAAACAAAATTTTTGTCAAAATCTTAAAAATTCTTACTATCGTCTATAAATACATAGGAAAATGAAAAATATTAAAAGTAGCATGCATTTTTACATTCTAATTTAAAACATTAGAAAACATAATTTAAAATATTTTATTTGTTAAAAAAACGGAGTAATTTGAAAATTCTTGCTTCCTTTCTCATAGTATGACTTACTATATGGAGTAAGCATCTTTTCTATGCCTCAGTGAATTGTCATACTCTGCCCTAAGTTTGCATCCGCTTATTAACTATTATTTGCACTTTCAGTGTTTAATATTTCAGGAAATATTTTTTATTTCCTTGAAAGTGAAGTTTTTGCCAGCATCAATTTCTCTAAGATAACTTTATCCTTTCCCCCCAATTTTTTTCTTTCTTTTTTTAAAATTATTTTTTGTTTCAAAGATGTGGGGTACAATTCAGGGTTAGGTATACAGACGTTGATTATGCAGGTATCTTTGTTGATGAGGTGTGCCCCTCCCTCCCCTAGAAGTTTCCCTCAACTGCCAATTCCACCCCCCCCCACCCCCGGGCAGTTTCCCACTACTGCCAATCCCTTTCTTATGGTAGTACGATAACTGTTCAAGTTCTGCTTATGAATGAGAACATATGGTACTCTGTTCTTTGTTTCTGTGATAAATCACTGAGTATGATCAACTCTAAATCCATCCAAGTTGCTGAGAATTCCATATGTTTGTCCTTCTTTATGTCTGCATAATATTCCATCGTGTATATGTACCACATTTTTTTTCCATAGCCACATTTTTCTTTCATGTATATAAAGTCACCTTCACCAAATTCTCTGGCTGTACTTCTAGAGTTTTTGAGACAGCAGCAGTGCAACATTCACATTATCAGTTACTTCTAAACTCCACTTGTGTCAAATTAGAATTGCACTTCCAATAGTGTCACTTTTTATTTCTTGGCTGCATTTTCATCCTTATTGGCCAATGCCCTTTTCTCATCACCTGTTTTTGTAAAATATGGCATGGGTTTATCACTGGGAGACAAGGTAGAAACATAATTACGCTCTTTGTTGTCTGTAGGTGAATTGAATAAACAGATGCATGGTGATCAGTTACCCACAGGTTTTGATTGAAGTGATGTAACTGGCAGTTCATCATGATGGGTATCTATTATGTAGTGATTTGTGGACTGAAGAGCTAGCAGTAAGATTGTACTTTGTGTGATTATTCATGGTTAATGTATAGTGAAACTGAAACTTGAAGCATATTGTTGGGAACTAGTGTTATTTAATTTTAATGTGATAACTGAAATGTGTACATATCTGGACTATGCAAAAGCAAGGACTATTATTATTTGGTTTTAATATATTTTTAGACCAATCATTTTTTTCTACAGTTTTCCAAGATAAACATGATACTTTCCTTTTACTGATTTTCTAGAATTTATTATCTATTCCTTTCTAATTGAAGCTAATAGTACTGCAAATGTGTCTTTAGTTCTTTAAGTATGCCTGGATATTCAGCAATAACAATATATCCAGGTACTCTATTTATTTTCCTGATAACATAAGCCTTGCATTCAGCCAAGCATCCAATCTGTAATCTTACGTGAAGAAGCAGGAATGCATATATTAAAAAGATTCAGTTTTTATGCTACTATGTGCTGGTCATTTTCCCTTCTTTGACAGATAATAAATACTATTTGTTCTTTCTTTATTGCCTATTACATTTAAGGAGTTTTTTTCCCACTTGATTGTTTGTTTCGTTTTATTGTTGTGTTTTAATGCTCTTAGTTTTTTACATCTTTCTTCCTTCAATAACCTGACCTAATTTCTACTACTTTGATTTTTCCAGTTAACCTGAAAATATTGACTTTAAACATATCTTGCTCTTGTTTTTCAAAGCTTCTGAGTATCTTTAGAACAAAATGATTTGCCTTACAATTTATCTCCTTCTTTTCAAATGTTCATGAGTGTTCGTATTAAAATGTAAAAACCTAAGTATGTTTGATCTCAATCAGTTTTTATTTTCTACCATTCATTTTGACACTGGCCAGAGTTAGTCTCAAAAGTTATTTGGTGAGCTGACAAGAATAATTCATTTATCCCCTTATTTTATTTAAAAGTCTACTTTCTTCCAGTAGGTTTATAACTATTTGCTGAAATGCCAAACAGTTAAAGAAAATGTTAATACACAAGAAATCATCAGATCTCATTTTAACTTCTCAATCTTTCTTCTGAGCGTTTAAATTACAAGTACCTTGCCATGCCATCTAATCTGTTACTCCAATATCAGCACAGCTTTCTTCATAAGCGAAAGCATCAGTTTCCCTAAGTAAATTCTATCTCCCTATATTTGTATATGAAACATACAAGTTATCTTGTTATTTTTTTCTCAATTCTATCTCCCATGTTAGATGTTTTCAAAAATCACTTCATTTTGACACCACATCTTAAAATTTCAAAGCAAACTACACCTAATTTATTATCTAGTCTTAGTTTATTGTTTTCATTACTAGAAAGTCAATGTGCTGACAAAAATGTTTTCTACTGAAAAGAAGAGTGGCAGCATGGAGTTGTTGAAAACACACTTATCTGAAATTCAGGTGTTCTGAATTCTACTCCTAACTCTAATCTAAGAGTGTGGCCTCTAGAAAATCAATTTTTCTAAGCATCACTTTCATTATTTATAAAATGATGCACATTTGGAAAGGGAAAGAAGCTTTAAAGTCGGTACTATCTACATTTCTTTGACTGGGTCCCATCCCCTTTGAAATTTCCTTTTCCTGAATCACTTAAAATTCTTATTCAGTATCTACTTTTAATATGTGCATTTATCTCTAAAATGCTTTTGTCACCATGATAGTGAAATAGACTGAATGTTTGTGTCCCTCAACAATTCATATACTGAAGCCCAAATCCCCAAGGTGATGGTATTTGGAGGTAAGGCCTCTGAGAAGTAATTAGTTTTAGATGAGGTCATGAGGGTAGAGCCACCATGATGAGATACATGTTCTTCTAAGAGACCAGAACTCTCTTTCTCCTTTATATGAGGACGCAGCAAGAAGGCTGCCTTCTACCACCCAGGAAGAGAACCGTTACCAGACATGAAATCTGATGACCTTGTTTTTGAGCTATGAGAAATAATTGTTTGCTGTTCAAGCCACTCAGTCTATGGTATTTTGTTACAGCAACCCCTAGTATCTCAACTAGAACTGAGTAAGTATGCTGACTTTGAGACCTCCCCAATAACCTCAATTATTTTTAAAGAATCTTAGTTATTCAAAATATAGTGTTTCACAATCCATTCTATTCTCAAAGTATTCAGTTATATAAGGTAGTAAAGATTAGTTCTGATATAACTGGAAAATCATACATAGGGAAGTTTTGTGATTCTGTGGGTGTTAAAATAGTAATAAAAAAAAATGCTTTGTCTCCTTTTGCATTATTTTTCTAGGACATTGTATCAGTGAAGCTTTAACCAGAAAGTTAGAATCCTCAACAAGTATTTACCACACAAGGAATTTATTAGAGTTGGGTTTTTTGTTTTTTCTGTGTGTGTGTGTGTGTGTGTGTGTGTGTGTGTGTTTTCTTTACATGGACAGTAGAAGGACTAGAAGAGCAAACAGGTAATGGTGATTAATCCTAAACATCAGGACCAATATGAAGTCACTGCACCCTTAGGCAGGAGAGACAAAGAGAAAAGTCACTGTTAACCAGAATACAGGAGACAGAATCATATGTCCAAACCACACTGCAGTGGGGAGCTGAAGCCACAGAAAACTCAGGGTTCCTACTAGAAAGCTGCTCAGGGTGGATTATAAAGAGAAATGTCCTAGCTCTCTCCTCTTCTGCTTCCCCACTACTACCACCAGCATAGGTGGGACCTGCAGTTTTCCAACAGTGCCTCCCATTGGTTGCACCCAGCTGGAGGCCTGCCAACACTGAGGCCTGGGAAATGCAGCGTGCAGAGATCAGTTCTGCAGGGAAGAATAAAAGGGGTGCTCAGGGATTCCAGACCCAGCACAGCCACAAAGATAGGTGGGTATGTGGGTTTCTTTCTCCTATAAAATGGGATAAATTTGTTCTGAGAGAGGTGCTGTTTTTTGTTGTTGTTGCTGCTTGTTTTGTTTTTAACATGTGATAAACAAATCACTCCCTTCTACAATAAAGGTTGCCCTCAAAAACAATGCATTGTTGTATATTATTTAGCAAAATAAAAGAAAGGTAATAAGACAATCTGCTAGGGGAGATATTTTCCTTATGATTTTATTAGCTAGATTTGTGTTACAAATCAGAATAAGTTCCAAATCTATCCAAACACCTACCTACCTAAGGCATGACTGAGAGAGATTAAGGTACAGATCTGTTGTGTAATCACTGAATTTTTCTCTCTCTACTTACACACACTATGACAAATATGGCTAATTGCTTTGGCAAGTGATTCCCTAACCTTTCTGTGCTGTACTTCCTTTCCTGCTGATTCAAAAGTCAGAGACTGGGGAAACTAGAGCTATGCACCATCTGTAAACTTTGCACATGTTTTAGCCACTACCCTTCAACCCAGATATCAGCTGAAGAACAAGCCAAACATGAATTCCTCATGTTTTATCACGACAAATAAATTAATAGCTAACATTTAATGATGACATTTTGTATGCTAAACTCTCTCTTAAACCATTTGTTGAGTACTTACCACATGGCAGTCTTTTTGGCCACTGTCTTGGAGTTAACCAGGCTATAGATATGGGCAGGGGGCTGTGGAACAGAGAGGAATCTCAGTCCTATGTGTATACGGTGATGATATGAAGGGCCATAGGAGTTAGCACCCATTCAAGGAGCCCACTCTCTAAAGACTTCCTTGACTCACCATCTCACATATCAGTAATATCAATGTGGTATTTACATTAGCCTCTTGGTATTAATATTATTTCCATTACCTTATTTAAAGAGCTTATGTGCAATACGGGTTTGTCTATACTGTTCGAGGAGGAAAGATTAAAGTCAGTGAGAGGAAAGTTACAAGCATCCTAATTTGTTTTCATCTTTTTTTTTTTTGAATTTGAGTCTCACTCTGTCATCCGGGCCAGAATGCAGTGGCATGCTCATGGCCACGGCAGCCTTGACTTCCTGAGCTCAGGTGACCCTTCTGTGTCAGCCTTCCAAGTAGCTGGAACCACAGGCATGCACCACTATGCCCAGCTAGCTTTTTGATTTATTGTAGAATCAAGTTCTCACCAAGTTGCCCAAACTGGTCTCAAATCCCTGGGCTCGTGCAATACTCTCACCTCCGCCTTTCAAAGTGCTGAGATTATAGGGGTGAGCCACCAGGTCCAGCCTGTTTTCATCTTAAAGATTGAATATTCTAACTTTTAAGAGCTGCCTCAATACTTGAGGTGGTGAGAGACCTGTTTCTGGAAGTATTCAAATACTGGATGGCAAGGTAGGTTTGACTCGGTGACCTCTCTGATGATTTCAGACACAAATTATATATATTTTTTAAATGTATCACTTAACAATATTCATGTGAGATTTTATCCTTGACATATGCAAAGCATGCACAAATACATAAATTAAGGAGTTGATTATCTAGTGATGATGCTGTTTTCACCAAGTCTTATATTACGTTAAAAAAAGACAAAACTGATAATAGAGTCTACCATTTATTAAAACCTCTACTGTATTTCATGTAAAGTACTAGGTAATGTAATACTTAATTCTCACAAAAAATCCCGCAAAGTAGATGCTATTAAAAGAATAAGAATTAGAGTAGTTAAGAACTTATCCAAAGTCACACAGTGAATGAATGAGCTAAAAATTCTACTCCAGCATGTTTCCAGAGTCTGTGTCATTTGACTACATTATATGGGTCTCGCTTTTAGACATCAACGTAATAAAATGAATCACCAGATAATGAATGCTTGGTATTGAAGCAGCACTAGCACAGTGCAGTAAAATACACAAATAAATATAAAACATAGTTCTTGCATTCAGAGATTAAGATATCCAGTTAGAAAAAGAAGACCAGTACTATAGATTGAAAGGCTAACTTCGCTTCATCAATAACGGTGCCTGATCTCAAACCAGCTGAAGTGGGAACCAAAGTAAGGCCCAAACTTTACCTGTACAATGATCATTTATATACTTAACCCTGAATTATACCCCAAATCTTTAAAATAAAAATTTTAAAAATTAAAAAATAAAAAGAAATGCTAACCTAATCAAGATCTTAAAAAATGAGTACAACAAATAAAACACATCAATTTTACATCTAGAACATAAAATACATAATTTTGCTTCTTAATCCTCTACTTTTGATTGGAAATTAAAATATAAGAGCATCTAAATACCACCCTTTTTCATGGCTGAAGCACTATACTGATGGTTTTCACTAAAAGGTAAATAAATATGCTATAACCTCTTCAGTGACATGTGCATATACAATTTCCCTTTTGATTTACAAGGCCTGCTGCTATTTGCACAACATGGTATTATTTGCTCTTCCATCTCTTAGACTGACAGCATGCTTGAAAACTTTGTTCAAGAATAACCCCTCCATACCAGCCTGCTGCTACACCAGCTGTTCTGTTGTCTGCTGCTGCTGTTGGCCTCACAGCCTCAACTAGGCTATACTGTTTCAAGTGGTCTTTCAGTTGTCATATGTAGTCAATGAAAGTTGGGTCTGAATTCCTTCATAGTATACACTTGTCTAAATGGTGTACATGACATGGAGCAATGCTTTTTTCTAGCAGGTAAAATCAGGTAAAAATTTCACTGATATGCCAGGCCCCTAAATCTCCATAGGGCTTATCTCTCATCTTCTTACCAAGGTTTCCAGCACACTAGCTCCCTTTACACATCCTATCCAATTATCATTATGTTATAGAGGGAATGGATTGATGTGATATCATGCAGAATGTCCAAACAGAACAGATCTCTTGGGACTATATTATGACAAAGGGTGAGAGAGAAAATGTAGCCCTGCAGCAAAAAATTAGAAATAGACTGTCGTCCTTTCTGTGTGGCTTCAAATTCTTTCTGTTCCTCTGTTGTGACAGGAATAGAAAGAACTAATTCACCAAATCTAGAGATGTATATTATATATCAGAGGTTATTTTAAACTTTGCTAGCAAAAACAGAGAATACATGGCATAGCAGATACTTTTGGGGAGTTGGCTTGGTTGAGTTGGTGGTAGTCATTTTCCTGGACCCTTTTAGTATTTACGTGAGCACCAAACCGGTCAATTAAATGGAAGTGCAATAGAAACCACCACCTTGGATTCTCTAGATATTAAAGAGTGGCATTCATTTTTGTCAGTCCTTTAGGATAAAATGCTTGTTTTGATTTCTGTCTTGACTGGAATGTGGGATGGGCAGTGTCAAAGGTTTCCACTTAGCCTTCCCAATTGTGATAGATCTTACTTGAGAAAGAAACCCATGTTGGTGTTTTGAAAACTACCAATTAATTATATTCTGAGTATATATTCAAGAACCATGGAAATGGCCTTTGGGTGAGTTCACAGAGCCAATGGACCCACTAAGCCTGGGCCTAAAGCAGGACTTTACTTATTACCTGATGATGCTTTTGGTTTCCAGGTATTAGTGACAACTCAGATTCTGTGTCTAGCAGTCCTTACTATGTTTGTGTAGTTCCCTTCCCCTAGCACACAATTCTATGCAAAAAAATACCTATAGATTTCTTTGGGGTAGGATGGAATCCTTTACTAAGTATACTTGCTATAATCTTGCCAAGTCATTCTTCCAGGGGAAGTGGGCTCTTCTTTAGTCAGTGAGCTCTGGGTCCAAAAGCTGGGAAAAGTATAGAAATTTGGAAAAAGATCATAACTTTATGTTGGAGACTTATGAACATCTACTGTTAGTTTCTTTTGATAGTACAACTTGAGTAACCTTATTTACATCTCATTTATTTTGCCCCTGTTCTGTTTAAATTTTCAGGTCCTTGGCAACATCTTCTACCTTGCCCTTGATATGAAAATTGCATCCATGTTATTTCTGACAGTTAATCCTAGCAAGTACCTGTCGTTCAAGAATCCTACCATTCTTATTGCTGCTAGTGAGTCTAGTTCTCTAATAGCCTCTTTTATTGTCAGCTTGTCCTGTAGAAGAGAGCCAATACCACTAGTATTGGTGTTGTTGGTATCTCTCTCAGCATCACATTTTTTTGGAGCCTTGGTAAATGGAGGGCCCTCTGGATCTTCCCATGGCACAAAATCATCTGGTACATTTTTTCTAGCCTTATATAGCAAATACACTCCAGCATATTCACTTCTCTGTGCCCTTAAACACATGTTCTGCTCTGCTAAAGCAATATCTGGCACTTCAATCTCATTTAGTCTAGGCCATTGTTAATTCCATACTTCTAGGAGTCATCCTAATGGTGAATTTGCACTTTCTCCTAGGGCCCTTGCCAGAGTGTTAAATTCAATATCCTAACAGAGTGACATCAATTAGAAAGCTTCCCTTATCCAACCTTATACACTGACCCACTCGATCAAATATCCTCAGAGTTCAGTCCCATGTATACTTTCCTGGCTTCTGCTGGGACATTCCAGCAATGTCTTATTTTGGGGATGGAGTTGTTTTTCTACCTTATCAGGCATTTCCAGCTGGGTTATTTTATGACTTAATCCTATATACAGCCCCATTGGTTAAGTAAAGAATAGGAACAGATCTTGAGAAAGGTACATGCTGTCTTGGCTGGAAGAAGCATCTTCATTATCTCTAAGCAATGGGAAGTGGGTCATTTCAGTAGGTAGAGTTGGGTCAACTTAGCACTGTCCTTGTACTTACTATATACCCCATATTTCTCAAACTCAAGATACACTACACTAGCTAATTCGTTCTCTTTTATTGGGATGCCATGCCAGAATAAGAAGAAGCTGATAGTATAAATCTAGAAAGAATAAAAGGTAAATTTGCTCATTCATTCAACAAATCTTTATTGATTACTTACTATGTCCTTGATCCTGTTTTAGACACTAGGAATACATCAATGAACAAAACAGAAAAATATTTCTGTACCAAAGAAGATGGGGGCGGCAGATAATGAAAAAGAAACATAACCAATGAGTAAATGATATAATATGTACAATGTGGTAAGTGCTATTAGAAGAAATTGAGCAGAGTATGATGGTAGTAGTTACAAATTAGTGGAGTATTCATGGTAAACATCTCTGAGAAGTTTAAGTTTGAGCAGAGACTTGATGGTGAGATGAACCATGGGCATATAGTGTTAGCATCTGTTTCTAAGTCCCAATTCTCACAGGGTGATTTAAAATGGATCGAGTGATACAAGCAGTGGATAATATTAAAGGAGAGAAACCAGCAAACTTAGGGTACTTGTCTTTTCTAATAAGCACCAAACCTGGCTAACTCTTGCTCCAGAAGTTTCTATCCAAAGTTGTTTGCAGCCCAGACATCTCTAAAAGATATGCCAGAACTAATGAACTTTGTCTCTCCTCAAAAATCTTACAGAAACACCATCAACCCATAAGGAATTGTCTCCCAATAAATGGGAACTTGACAAGAGCAATTCTTTAGAGTGATGGGCTTAAAGCTTAGTTGAGCAGGTTCTAGAGAGAATGGGAGGAGAGGGTTTATAGACAACGCATGTAGACAATTCTTTCTAGAAGTTTTGCTATGAAAGAGGTCAGATAGATGGTGTAAACTTGGAAGGGAAATGCACTCAAGAAAAATGTTCTGTTTTTGTTTTTTAGGATGGAAGTATGTTTGTATGCTGGTATTGACCTATTAAAGAAGAAAAAATTGGTAACTTAGTAGAGGGGAGCCACAATTTCTGGCATGGTGCCTTTGAGTAGAGAAAAGGGACAAAAATATTTCAGAGTGTGAGTTTCAACTTTAAGATGGCAGCTTCCAGAGGAAAGCTATCATAAGAATACAGATTGAATAGATAAATAGATGCAGTGTTGGGTTTGTAGAAGCTCTCTTTTGATCACTTCAGTTTTCTCAGTGAAGTACAAAGTAGGAACAAAAGCTGAAAGTGAAAATAAGAGAGAAGAGACATCAGACTTTTGGAGACCTGAATAGAAGAGTGGGTGTAAAATAGTACTCTAGGGGGATGGGAGCAGGCAAGGACCAGGAAACGGTAGTGTGGTTGCCAGGGCATTCACCTGAGGATCCTAACCATGAATTTGAAGTTAATCACTCAAGGTTGTCTTTTTCCAACCTTGATTACTCGCATAAATGCAGATGTGAAGAGTTAGAAATAACTTGTTTTAGATTTTCTCATCTTGTGCCAATTGCCTTCTTTGTCAAGTTTGGAGACAATGAAAAAGACACAGGTTCTGTTTTGTTCTTACACGTTGCAATCTTGCTTGCTTTCTTTTCCTTTAAATAATCTTTTCTTTCTTCCTGCTGACCTTGCTGACCAATAGAAATCTTCATCTACCACCAGATGCAGAGAACTAGAACTTTCCACAACTCCTTTACTAGTTCCTATGATTGTATAGGGTCTAAACCATATGATAAATTTTACTAACAGTATTTCTGCTTACCTGATTGACACTCAACTGATAAAGGCTGCTTTGATTTTTTTCCCTTCATAGATCTTAAGAAACTAGGCCTGGAGATTACATAGTTATTTTTCTTGTTTCTCCTTGTGGCTTCCAAACTATTCTCCCCATTCTTTTCAAAATTGCCCATCTCATACCATCAGACTTTATGACTGAGAAAGTGAGCGTGAATGTGCGTATACAAGAGAGTGAGAGAGAGAAAGAGCAGGGGAGGAAGAGAGGAAGAAAAAGTGGTTCTTTTACTCTGGAGACTCCTAATACATAAGCCAAGAATTTCTTGCCCAGATAGAATGCTATAATAAATAACCACAAATATTCAAGAAATTAGGAACTACCACAGTTGTGGACATAATTGAAAGCATTGCCTGAAAAATTAATTCGGACATTCAAATATTAAATGAGAATTGAGAACTCAAAATGAGTATATCATAATATACAAAGATTGATTATGATAATTAGATCCAAAAAACCATAAGATTAAGTCTAAATATCTCGGTAGCTACAAATATAGTATAAATTGCTGTAATTCATAAAAGGAAAACTATGCAGGAGATAAGCTATTTGATTATAGTTAGTAATGCGTAAAAGTAAGACTCAAAAAATAAGCTATAAAATGACTATTAATTAGAGATGGAAATTGGCAGTTGGAAGTAAATTTTTCATTTATCTTTCCTAGGAAGTAAATTTTTCATTTATCTTTCAATCAATTGAGAGTTATTGTTTAATATGTTGGACATAAACTGAAGATTTCAGATTATAATTTAAAATTTGAAGGTAAAAATCTAATCGAAAACAAGATTATAGCCAAAGTTTTTAGGAAGTACTTAGAAAGCTATGGGTCAAGGGCAAAGAAAAAAATACATTGAAACTTATATCACTTTTAGATTCAATAATGTAACCAGAACGTATATGTTACTTGTATTTTATAAAAGTTGGTTTAATGATTGTCAAGATGCTTTAAATACTTTCAGAAAGAAAGTTATAAATTCTAGATATTGATGTATCCAGATAAATGAGTTAAAACACTTTTGGGTAGAGTCCATTGTCTCCCTGGGTCGACACACAGATTCTCTTTTAGGCAAAAGCAGCAGGTTGGCTCTGGGGACAAAGACTAGAAATCATATGTAGGTGGCAAAATTCAAAGTAGCCAATTGTACCTACATCATGACAGAGTCAGTGAGAAAACTTTCACCTTTTGGAATACATCTGACTTGCCCCTATATATCCCACTTTTAGTTTCATATCCATCTCCTTTGCCTGGTGCCTTGCCTTCTTCTCCTCTCGTCTTCCAACTTTTTTGTTCTCAGCTTCCTCCCTATCTTCTTTGCTTACAGAAGTGCTCCCCTGATAACATGTAGGAACATATACCATACTTTCCATGCTAGCAATGTAAAACTCCATTTAATATACCATCTCTTCCCAAATATGCAGTAACAAAGAAAGTTGCTTTCTGTTGATCTTTATAATTTACATTGTAACATATAATTGGCTTTAATGAATGTCATTTAGATGTTTCATTCTATGTGACATTACTTAAGGGAAGTCCATGCTCTTGTAATTGTGCAGATACTCAGATCTAACCCTTCATGTTATGAGTGAATGATGAAAGTGTCATTAGGTGTAGGCTGTCAAATAGATGTTTTCTTTCAAAATAACATTTAGATTTGTAGCAGCAATTTGTTCCTATATTTGTAGATATTTTCTCATAACATTGTGTAAAGAATGGAGTTGAGCAATAAAATTAATGTAATAAGAATACAAAAACTGTTTATCATTACAAAACATGCAAAGCCTTGAACAATTATCATAATACTATAAGAAAGGGATTGGCAGTAGTGGGAAACTGTCAGGAGAGAATGGGATGAGATGGCAGTTGAAACTGCCAGGGAAGGGAGGGGCACACCTCATCAACAAGGGTACCTGCATAATGAACATTTGTATACCTAAACCTGAATTGTACCCCACATCTTTAAAATAAAAAAAAATTTTAATCCCCCAAAACCCCAAAACATGCAATACAAAATATGTTTATTTGGATGCTGCAATATTTTTAAATATATTAACCATAAAAAACAAAAATATGAGGTTGTAAAATCTGAAATGTCGACTCACCTTACAATCATACTGAAAGTAGAACTTTGTTGCGGCATGGTGCATAGCTCTGTGTCTTGTGCACATTCTAGATAAATAATTGTAATGTTTTGTTTTGTTTTGATTTTTGGTATGGGATAGCCTGCTAAATTTGTTTATTAAAATATTTTTGCAATTGTGTTTTAGTGTTAATAATATTTTTCAGCCGGGCTCGGTGACTTAGCCTGTAATCCCAGCACTCTGGGAGGCTGAGGCAAGTGAATTGCCTGAGCTCGCAGGTTTGAGACCCACCTGGGCAACTTGGTGAGACCTCATCTCTACAATAAATCAAAAAGTAGCCCAGCGTGGTAACACGCACCTGTAGTTCTGGCTACTTAGAAGGCTGAGCCAGAAGGATTGCAGAAGTCCCAGCAGGTCAAGGCTGCAGTGGCCGGGAGCGTGCCAATACACTCCAGTCTGGGTGACAGAGTGAGACTCCAACTCAAAATAATAATAATAATAATAATATTTTCACTATTCACTATTTATTTTATAAAGACATATCAAAATAACCACATAGTGTGGTACTTATGATTTCCTTGGAATCAGACTCTGACATGAGGTAGCCCTGGATTTGGTATTATGACTCAGCCATTGGCTAGTTGGTTGACTTTAATGCTCTCAGCCTCAAATTACCTATCAATAAAATGGGTATATTAAAAACAACTTTGCATAGCTGTGGTTCAGACTGAGAGAAAATATGATACTGTTTTGTTTAATTTTGATTGGAAAATCTGTAAATGTATGGTTTTGTTTCTGGTCTCTCAATTATTTTCCATTGTTCTATAAGTCTATCCTTAGGCCTACACCACCATGTCTTGATTACTGTAGTTTTGTGGAAAGTTTTGAAATCAGAAAGTGTGATGTTAGCTTTGTAAAAAGATTTGAGGAGGATTCCATCTTTCTCAATTGCCTGGAATACTTTCAATAGGATTGGTATCAGTTCTTCCTTATACATTTTGTAGAATTCTGCTGGAAAGTCATCCGGTCCAGGGCTTTTTTTTGTAGGTAGTTTTCTTACGACAGAGTCAATTTCCTGAGTTGTTATGGGTCTATTTAGTGTCTCAGTGTCTTCTTGTTTCAACCTGGGGAGGTTGTGTGATATCAGAAAGTTCTCCATTTCATTTAGGTTACCAAGGTTTTTTCCATACAAGTGTGCATAGTAGTCTCTGACAATGTTTTGTATTTCTTTGGGTCAATTGTGATTTGATCTTTTGCATTTCTGTTTGGCATTTTCTCTCTTTTTCTTGGTCATTCTTGCTAGAAGGCCATCAATCTTGTTTATTATTTCAAAGAACCAGCTTTTTGTTTTGTTGCTTTTTTTCTAAGATATTTTTGTTTTCTTTGTTACATATTTGATCTTTTACTTTGGTGATTTGGATTCATCTGCTAAATTTAGGGTTCTGTTGGTCTTGTCTTTCCAGCTTTCTTAGGTGATTTGTTAGGCTGTTAACTAGTAATCTTTCCATTTTCTTGATGTGTGCTTGTAGAAATATAAATTTCCCTCTTAGAACTGACTTCATGACATCCCATAGGTTTTGGTAAGATGTTTCTTCATTTTCATTTGTTTCCAGGAGTCTTTTAGTTTCTGCTTTGATTTCAGTGTTTACCCAGTAGTTCAGCATCATGCTGTTTGCTGTCCATGTCTTTGTGGGCTTTGGGGGAATTTTGTTGGTGTTGATATTTATTTTTATTCCACTGTGATCTGAGAAGGTACATGGCAATATTTCAAACTTATGGAATTTGTTTATGTTTAACTAATAACCAAGATGTGGTCAATCTTGGAGTCCACTCCATGTGGTGATAAGTAGAATATATATTCTGTGGTTGTTGGGTGGAATAATCAGTAAGTATCTATTAAGTTCATTTGGTCAAGTATCAAGTTTAGGTTCTGGATCTCCTTGTCTTGTGGGGATTCTCTGTATCTCTTGTGTTTTCTGGTCACATCCAAATTGTTTTACAAAGCTAACATAACATTGGTACCCAAACTGGGCAAAGAGCCAACAAAAAAAGAGAACTACAGGCGAATAGCCTTTATGAACATAGATGCAAAAATTCTCAACAAGATTCTAGTAAAGTGGACCCAAAACCACATCTCAAAAAACATCCACCATGACCAAGTAGGCTTCATTCCCAGGGTGCAAGTCTGGTTCAACATTCACAATACCATAAATGTAATCAAATTCATCAACAGATGATTATCAAAATCAAGAATGACATGATTATCTCATTAGATGCAGAAAAAGCTTTTGATAAAATCCAGCATCCCTTCTTGATAAAAATCCTCAAACACCTAGGTATAGAAGGAATATACCTCAAAATAGTAAGTACCATTTACAATAGGCCCACAGCTAATACATTGCTAAATGGATAGAAACTGGAAACATTTCCCCTGAAAACTGAAACAAGACAAGGCTTCTTACTCTCACCCCTCTTGTTCAATATTGTGTTGGAAGTCCTAACTCGGGCAATTAAACAAGAGAAGGAAATCAGAGGTATCTAAATAGGAAAAGAGGAAGTCAAGTTATCCCTCTTTGCTGATCATATGATCCTATACCTTGAAAATCCAAGATAATCTGTCAAAAAACCTGCTTGCACTGATAAAAGACTGGCAAAGTCTCAGGGTACAAAATAAACATGAAAAAGATCGTTATATTCCTATCCACCAACAACAAGCAGGCAGAGAACCAAACAAAAAGCACAATCCTATTCACAATAGCCACAAAAAAATGAAATACCTTGGCATCTTCCTAACCAGAGAAGTGAAAGCACTTTTCAATGAGAACTACAAAACACAACTCAAAGAAGTCCATGAAGACACAAACAAATGGAAAAATATTCCATGCTCATGGATAGGAAAAATCACATTGTTAAGATGTTCATCGTACCAAAGCAATCTACAGATTTAGCACAACACCTATTAAATTACCAACATCATTCTTGTCAGACCTGAAAATGACAATACAGAATTTCATATGGAAACATAAATGACCACAAATAGCCAAAACAATCCTTAGCAAAAGAAACAAAGCAGGAGGTATCACACTTCCAGACTTCAAACTTTACTATAAGGCTACAATAATCAAAACAGTCTGGTATTGATACAAGAACAGGCATATAGATCAATGGAACAGGATAGAACAGGATAGAGATTCTGGAAGCAAAGTCTCAATTTCTCAACCAACGCATATTTAACAAAGCCTCCAACAACAACCACTGGCGAGAGCAGAACCTATTCAGTAAATGATGCTGGGAAAATTGGATGATCACATGCAGAAGATTGAAACAGGACCCCTACCTATCACCATACACAAAAATTAACTCTAGATGGATCAAAGATCTAAACATAAAACCTCAAAGTATAAGAATCTTAGAAAATGCAGGAGACATCCTTATGGAAATTGAAACTGGCCACCAATTTTTTATCAAAACCCTAAGTGCCCCTATAATAAGAAATAAGATAGACAAGAGGGACCTCATCAAACTAAAAATCTTCTGCAAAGCAAAAGAAACATCAAGAGAGCAGGGAGACAATCCACAGAATGGGAAAAAATATTTGCCAACTGTATATCTGACAAAGGCCTAACATCTAGAATCTACAAGGATCTCAAATGTGCCAAAAAGACAAAAAAAACAGCCCCATTAAAAAGTGGGCAAAAGACATGAATAGACACTTCTCAAAAGAAGATACATGGGCAGCCAACAGACACATGATAAAGTGCTCAACCTCACTAATCATCAGAGAAATGCAAATCAAAACCATATTGAGATACCAACTAACCCCTGAAAGGATGGCAATCATTAATAAAACAAACAATAACAGATGCTGGCAAGGATGCAGAGAAAAAGAAAGTTTCTACATTGCTGGTGGGAATGTAAACTAGTGCAGCCTCTTTAGAAGACAGTGTGGTAATTTCTGAAAGAACTAGAAATTGCCCTTCCATATGACCTGCAATCCCCTATTGGGAATATACCCTGAGGAATTCAAATCATTCTACAAAAAGGATACCTGCACACATATGTTTGTGCAGCTCTATTCACAATAGCGAAAACATGGAACCAACCATACTGCCCATCTAAGTTGGACTGGTTAAAAAAGTGTGGTACAGCCGGACTCAGTGGCTCAGCCTGTAATCCCGCGCCTTTGGGAGGCTGAGGTGAGTGGATTGCCTGAGCCCGCGGGTTCAAGACCCGCCTGGGCAGCGAGACCTCATCTCTACAGTAAATCAAAACATCAGCCGGGTGTGGTAGCGCATGCCTGTAATTCCAGCTACTCGGAAGGCTGAGGTGGAAGGATCGCCGGATCCCAGCAGGCGAGGCTGCGGTGGCCGGGAGCAGCCACTGCACTCCAGTCTGGGCGACCGAGTGAGACTCCAACTCAAAAAAAACAAAAAAATGTGGTACATATACATCATGGTATATTATGTAGCCATAAAGAAGGACAAACATATGAACTTCACAGCAACTTTGATGGATTTAGGATCTATCATGCTCAGTAAGCTACCACAAAAACAAAGAACAGAATGCCATAGGTTCTCACTCATAAGCAGACCATGAACAATTATCATACTACTATAAGAAAGGGATTGGCAGTAGCGGGAATCTGTCAAGGGAGAGCAGGTCATTCCTCATCAACAAGGGTACCTACATAATCAACGTTTGTGTACCTAAACCTGAATTGTACCTGACATTTTAAAAGAAAGAAAGAAAGAAAGTGTGAATCCTCTGACTTTGTCATTTTTCAACATTATTTTGGCAACTTGGGGGTCCCTTGTATTTTCACGTAAATTTTAGAATAAGCTTGTGAATTTCTGCTTTGATATTTTTTAAAGAACAACTTTTTTTAAAAAAAGTATCCAGTTCTGCCAGCTACCAGTCTTCAGTGAGACATCAATGCTACTAAAGTTAAACATACTTATACCTTTTCTAACTTGTCCACTGAGGAATGAAGACAAGACTCCTGAATGATGGGCGTAAGGAGGATTATCTGATAATCTAGGTGAACATTTTACTCAAATTCTCCTTTATGAACAGTCACTCAGCATCTTTCTACCTCTGGTAAATGACTTATTTGCAAATTTTATTGGTTCACTTTTAGGTGTAGATTTGAAACCAAATTTTGAAGGCTCGCATATTAACACCAGTCTAGAGCAAAATGTCAATGAAGTTTTTGTTAATCAAGACTTATATAGAAAACTTTATATAGTATATTATGCCAGAAATCTTATTCTTCACAATGTTTGTACTATTTCTTAGTACCTTCCCAGAATTTTCTATTGTGTCAAATTATCCTAAGCAAGTTTAGGAGATGTTGGAAGAATGTATAAAGAGGTTAGATTAGTATAGATTTTTATAGTTACTCATCGTTAATGACTTTCATGGTTGAGTCAACTGAATTTGACTCACCCTCATCTATTGTATCAGAGATGCTTCACTGATCTTAGAATTGACATTTATTTCTTATATTCTGTCCTTGATATATTACCCTTATAGTGGGTATTAAAACAATTACAAAGGAATGCATTGACAATCAATATACAGAATTCATGGTCTATTTCAACTTTTTAAAGCAAGTTATTAAAATGTTTCTAATGTTCTCACATGACCTTAATTACTGACAATTTTATTTTGTTTGCTAGTTTGCTTTGTTGCAGACTGCTTCTTACTTTGATTACTTTGGGGCATTATTAATTTACAATACATTACACTTGGGCTCTGTGTATTTCTTTTGTTATATACATAGCTACTTGATGCTATGGCAGGTGATTTTTTTTTAACCTGAAAATGGTTTGGGTTTCTATTACCATACAGATTACTTTTCTTAATTAAAGTGGGTAGGTTTATAAATTGGAGCTGAAAGCACCTGGCTCCTCCTTGAAACGTTTGTCTTGCCGTTCATTACTTTCTTACATTCATACTACCATTAACCAGAGGGCAAAAATCTCCTTATTTAGCCCGGCTATATTTAGACAAATTAATCATATGAAATATAAAAGACCACTCACTATTCCCCCAATATTTGTTGAATAATAAAAATGACGAACTATAGACAATAAGACAAAATATAAAAAATAGGGGTTATTCATTATAACTTTTATATTTCCAAATGAATCCATGATTTTAACCATAGTATATAATGTTTATATTATTTATGCTTAATTTTAAGGAATGAAATTAATTTTATGGTCTTGTTACTATAGTCAGTTGAAATGAATGCCAACTATGCAAACATTTTAATAAAATGTGATAGGATTTTAGTAATAAGAAGCTTTATAAAGATCATCTAGCTCATGGGCTTAGATTATTTTCTTCTTTTATACCCATGACTGATGTCACTAATCAATACCTGCATTTCCATGGGAGCCTGGACCTGGTTCCAAACAAAGAACTCTTAGGATCCTCAAACCAGAAGCTCAGTGTTGTCCCTTGAGATTACACCAATTTGCCACAATTTATCTTACTGCAATCCCCTCACTTTTTTTTTTTTATAAACGGAGAGTCTAAAGTGCAAAGAAGTAAATTGATTTGTGTCATGTTTTAAAAAGGTATTTCCATAAAAAGTTATTTCTAAAATGAGAGATCAAATATCCTGTCAGTGCATGTTCTTTGTACCTCATTAAGATGAATGCCACCACAATTTTTGCTAGTCTATTGCCAATCTCACATGCACACACATGTTCACAATGTCAGACACAGACATATATATTTGGACATATATATGTACATATATGTATATATACATCTATCAGTGAGAAAGTGAATAACAACTGAAAGATTAAATGGTTGTGAGAGTTTCCTAATATTTAGTATTTGCCAGAATTCCACAACATATTAAGTTTTGCACAGCTGTTGCATGATTATACTTCCTGGGAAAATGACCAAATTCAAGAATATATACCACAAAAGGAGATTTTTAAAAAACTTTATATTTTACACTAAACAGTTGCTAAAATCAACTGTATTATAAATACCTAACCTTCAATTATATATTTCAGGATTTTATGCTTATCTATTTTGTCCTATGAAATTCGCAGATTTCTACCAATGTTATCATACATGTTGATATGTCATCTTAAAATAACAGAATAAATATAGTTTTAATATTTATTTGTATTTTGTATTATGATATAATACACATACCATAAAATTCCCTCTTTAAAGTATACAATTCAGCGATTTTTCACTATGTTCAGAAAGTTTTGTTATCATAACCACTATCTAAATTCCAAAACATTTTCATAACTCCAAAATAAAATCTATAGAAATTAGCAGTCATTTCCCACTTCCCCCTTTCCACAGCCTATGATAACCACTAAATATCACTTTCGATATCTGTATATTTACTTGGTCTGTAGATTCCATAGTGTCATCATACAATATGTAGCCTTTTCGTATCTGGTCTCTTCTACTTAGCACAGTGTTTGTGCTTACCTCTTGAAATCATTTTCTGGCTATATAATTTGTTTAGTATTTTTCTATCATGATTGCTTTTTATCATGCAAAAGAAAGTATCTTATAATTACAATAACTTTTTTTAATTTGCTGGCTCTTTTATTTAATATAATCTTCAATTATACATGTTAGTTTTATCCTTATAGTGTGTACTGTTCATCAAAGTCCAATGTCAAATAAAAAATAAGCCGGGTTTGGTGGCTCAGCCTGTAATCCCAAGCCTTTGGGAGGCTGAGGTGAGTGGATTGCCTGAGCCCGCAGGTTCGAGACCCGCCTGGGCAGCGAGGCCTCATCTCTACAATAAATCAAAAAATCAGCCAGGCGTGATAGCGCATGCCTGTAATTCCGGCTAGTTGGAAGGCTGAGGTGGAAGGATCGCCGGATCCCAGCAGGTCGAGGCTGCGGTGGCATTGCATTCCAGTCTGGGCGATGGAGTGAGACTCCAACTCAAAAAAAAATTAAATAAAAAAAAATAAAAAATAGACCATTTGTATAGCTAACCCTGAATTGTACACATCTTTAAAATAAAAATTTTCTTTAAAATAGTAAAAAAAAGAGAAATAAAAAAATCGGAAACATTATCAAGTCCTTTTCCCCAGCCTGTATTTGTTCTCTGTAAGAACAAATAAAGAAATATATAAAGAATGTATAAAGAAATATATATATAATATTAATTATTAAAATATAGAAATAATTTTGACTAGGTGGATTTTAGTATGATATTATCAAGTCACTTATCTTTATGAAAATACATGTTCAGTTTTCATAATATTTATGCCCTTTCTTCTTAGAATTATAAAGAGACATTGAATATGCTACATATTTGTAGGAATGATTACTAGTCTTCAAAACAAATTTGACCTTTGAGAGAAAAATATAGGGTAAAAGCAGCTTTCTGTCACTAAAGATTTATGCAAGAGTACATTGAGTATGTATTTAAAGGCGTACTTAAAGTTAGCAATGCTAATAATCCCTCCTATTTTCATAAAATTAAACATAAATTTTATGTTCACATTTCCATCTAAATATGAAGACATAATCCGTTAAAATATAAAAATGGAATCAATCTAAATAACACTCTTCTCTCTTCTCTATCTGAAAATGTTCACTGAACTTTGCTCATGACATGACAAGTCTAACCTAAAATGGAAACAATTAATGAAATCTCTGTATGCAAATAGAACATGAAATAGCATTTGCTTACACAACAAAAACATTATTACAACCATGTTATATGGCTCTGTATTTTGTCTCACTGATTTGGCTTCCAGCTCACTCTGATATACACATCTGCTGGCATATGATTTGTCACCCATCTTTTAATTAAATTATTGAGGCATGATGGAGGAGTCATGATTTCAAGAATAATTGTATTTGTTTATTTGGCTAATTTTAGGATAGTTTTAAAACTTTTTGGAGAGAAAATCCTAATTAAAACTTATTTAAGGTTGTGAAGACATTAACATCTTTTAATATTAATCCTAGAAGTATATTTCATATAATCAGCACTTTTTATAGCTTTTGTTTGTTATGGCTATGTAGCTATGTAGGTTTTCACATAGTTTATTTTAACAAATTATAGAAAGTTGAAGCTGTAAAAGATTAAGTAGTCATTTAGTATAGAAAGGTCTATGTTTACTATCAAAGGTGACTAGAAGCTTATTCTATTTTTAAATATTTTTATTCTTAAAAATTCTTTAGTTCTTTGAATGGCCTATTCAATATTGAATAATAGTCTTAGCAAGAGGTCATAGCTACTATAACTCTCAATATACCTAGATGCAAAATTTGGAGGTACCTATAGATAAAGAAATAGGAATCTCTGTACTGACTGGCGGCTCTTAAAAACTGTCACTTTACTGAAGTTGTTCACTGCAGTTGTTCTTGCAGCCCCCCAGCCTAATTCAATTCAGACAAGAGACTTTGATTTTATCCTTCAATTTACCTCTTCATCCTGCTATACTTTTATGTCCTAATTCTTCTGTAGTCATGTGACCTCTTTATCACTCAATTTCAACAAGCACCTCCTTTTTTGCAAGAATTATGGAAACACTAAGGAAGAAAAAAAAGAGAATGCAGCATGGTCTCTGTCAATAGACATTCTTGATTTTGCAGGTATATAGACATATTAAAATATTTTTAACAACACGAAGGCAGATTAATGCTACAGTATAACTGGATTTTCTTTCCAGCTGCACCACTTAACAACATTGTGACCTTGAGTAAAATGTTAAAGCTTTCATCTCTTCATTTCTAAATGAGATAATTTATGCAAATCACTTAGTCCTGGGCTTAGTTCAGTTCAAAAACTTGCTGGCCATTGTTATCTACTGTTTTGTAAATGGTATTTCTCTACATTTTTATGGAATAGAAATAATCCTATAGGATGCCATGAAACATCCCTGCCTCTGCATTGTAGTAAACCTCTGCACTGTATGATAAACACAATTTTTATTGCACGTACCTAGAAATAGAAAAAATATAAATGATAGAGGTAATTCATAGGTTTAACTCCTCCATAATTTCCCTCAGGCATTCGTATTTCTCTCTACCTTTCCAATTCAGGCCTGCAGCCTGCTATTGCCTTTTACTCACAAGAAATTTCCCACTAATACTATCAAGTATTCAACAAAACACATTAAGGATTTTGCACGTGCTAGTTCTAGGAGACACAGAATGAATAAATAGAAGTTTCTGTCTTTATAGTTTTGTTAGCAGAAAACAAAAGTAAACCAATACTACAGTAATGAAATGACAAAATTGATGGTCAAACAGCCTTAAACAAAGGCTAAACACAGATATTTTACTTGGGAATGAACACAGGGAAGGAGTGAGGGGCAGTGGGACTGAAACTGAAAACAGGGATATCACTTACAAGGGTGGGTTTGTTACAGCCTGACCAGGTTCTTATGCCTGCTACCCAGAAAACCAGTACGCTGGCAGCAGTCGTTGCCATAGAGAAAGAGTTTAATATTGCAAAGCAGCTGAGTGAGGAGAAGGGGAAATATTTCTCAAACCTCTCTACAGGAGAGCCTAACTGCTAGGGTGTTTTTGTTTGTTTTTGTTTTTAATTTTTAATTTTAAAGATATGGGGTACAATTCAGTATAGGGTATACTATGTAGGTTCCTTTGTTGATGAGGTGTGCCCTCCGTTCCCTGGCAGTTTCTCTCAACTGCCAATCCCACCCTCTCCCCTGGAAGTTTCCCACTACTGCCAATCCCTTTCTTATAGTATTATGATAATTGTTCAAGGTCTGCTTATGAGTGAGAACATATGGTACTCTGTTCTTTGTTTCTATAATGGATCACTGAGTATGATCAACTGTAAATCCATCCAAGTTGCTGCAAAGTCCATATGTTTGTCCTTTTATGGTTGCATGATATTCCATTGTGTATATGTACCACATTTTTTTATCCAGTCCAGTTTCAATGGGCAGAATGGTAGCTTCCATGTTTTTGCTATTGTGAATAGAGCTGCAACAAACATGTATGTGCAGGTATCTTTTTTGTAGAATGATTTGAATTCCTCCAGGTATATTCCCAATAGGAGGATTGCTAGGTCATATGGAAGGTCAATTTCTAATTCTTTCAGGAATTGCCACACTGTTTTCCAAAGAGGTTGCACTAGTTTGCATTCCCACCAACAATGTGGAAGCATTCTTTTTCTCTGTATCCTAGCCAGCATCTGTTGTTGTTTGTTTTTTTTAAATGATGGCCATTCTTACTTGGGTTAAGTGGTATCTTAATGTGGTTTTGATTTGCATTTCTCTGATGATTAGTGTGACTGAGCACTTTTTCATGTGTCTGTTGGCTGACTGTATAACTTCTTTTGAGAAGTGTCTATTCATGTCTTTTGCTCACTTTTTAATGGGACTGTTTGTTTTTTTCCTTTCAGCATGTTTGATTTCCTTGTAGATCCCAGGTGATAGGACTTTTTCAGATTTACAGTTGACAAATTATTTTCCCACTTTGTGGGCTGTCTCCTGGCTCTCTTGATGATTTCTTTTACTTTGCAGAAGATTTTTAGTTTGATGAGGTCCCAATAGTCTATCTTACATCTTATGGCATGAGCACTTGGGATTTTGATAAGGATTTGGTTGCCAGTTCCAATTTCCATAAGGGTGTCTCCCACATTTTCTAAGATTTTTATAGTTTGAGGTTTTATGTTTAGTTTTTGATCCATTTAGACTTATTTTTTTTGTGTATGGTGATAGGTAGGGGTCCTGTTTCAATCTTCCACATGTGATCAGCCAGCTTTCCCAGCACCATTTACTGAATAAATTTTCCTCTCCCCAGTGTTTGTTGTTGGAGGCTTTGTCAAAGATGAGTTGGTTGAGAAATTGAGGCTTTGCTTCTGGAATGTATAACCTGCTCCATTGGTCGTATGCCTGTTCTTGTATCAATACTAGGCTGTTTTGACTATTGCAGCCTTACAGTAAAGTTTGAAGTCTGGAAGTGTGATATCTCCTGCTTTGTTTCTTTTGCTAAGGATTGTATTGACTATTTGTGAACATTTATGTTTCCATATGAATTTCTGTATTGTCAATTCCAGGTCTGAGAAGAATGATGTTGGTAATTTAATGGTATTGCGTTAAATCTGTAGATTGCCTTTGGTAGGATGGACACATTTTAACACTGTTGATTCTTCCTAAACATGATCATGGAATATTTTTCCATTTGTTTGTGTCTTCTTGGATTTCTTTGAGCAGTGTTCTGTAGTTCTCATTGTAAAGGCCTTTCACTTCTCTGGTTAGGAAGATGCCAAGGTATTTCATTTTTCTTGTGGCAATTGTGAATGGCATTGTGCTTTTTATTTGGTTCTCTCCCTGCTGTTGTTGGTGTATAAGAATGCAACTGTCTGTTACACATTTATTTTGTACCCTGATACTTTACTAAAGTCCTTTATCAGTGCAAGCAGTTTTTTTACAGATTCTTTTGGATTTTCAAGGTATTGGATCTTATCGTCAACAAAGAGGGATCACATAACTTCCTCTTTTCCTATTTGGATACTCCTGATTTCCTTCTCTTGTCTAATTGTTCTAGTTAGGACTTCCAACACAATTTTGAACAAGAGGGGTGACAGTGGGCAGCCTTTTCTTATTCCGGTTATCAGGGGAAATGTTTCCAGTTTTTGTCCGTTTATCAATATGCTAGCTGTGGGTTTATCGTAGACGTTGCTAACTATTGAGGTGTGTTCCTTCTGTATCTAGGTTTTTTATCAATAAGGGATGCTGGATTTTATCAAAAGCTTTTTCTGTTTTTAATGATATAATCATGTGGTTCTTGTTTTGCATCTATGATGTATTTAATTATTTTTATAGTCTTGCAGATGTTGAACTAGTCCTACATCCTGGGGATGAAGACTGCTTGGTCATGGTTGATGATTTTTGAGATGTGATTTTGGATCTGATTTGCTAGAATCTTGTTGAAGATTGTTGCATCTATGTTCATAATGAATATTGGCCAGCAGTTCTCTTTTTTTGCCGAATCTTTACCCAGTCTGGGTATCAGTGTGATGTTAGCTTCATAAAATGATTTGGGGAGAATTCCATCTTTCTCAATTGCCTGAAATACTTTCAATAGGATTGGTATCAGCTCCTTCTTGTACATTTTGTAGAATTCTGCTAGAAAACTGTCCTGTCCAGAGCTTTTTTTTTTTTTTTTTTGGTAGGTAGTTTTCTTATGACCAAGTCAATTTTCTGGGTTGTTAGGCTAGGGTGTTTAAAGAAATAATTTGGTAGGAATGGGGTGAGGGAACAGGGACTACTGATTAATTAGAAATGAAATCATGGGACAGTGGTGTCAAAACTCTTATGTGCAGAACCAGTTTTGGGGAAGGGGTCACAGGACTCCTCCTTGGTTTGTGTTCTAGGCCCCCATGTTAGAGGGAATCTCAGGTCCATTAGAGTGCAAAGTGTGAAATACATCTCAAATACCATTTGAAGGTGTTACAGTAGATGCTATCTATAAAGCAAGTCCCACCACCATGGGCTACTGATCCCTAGGTAGTAAACCACTATACAGATAGTTTAAGAGGAGGTATTGGAAGATGGAATCCCTGGATACTAAAGCTGCTTGTGCCCTTTAACTGATCAAACTCCAGGATGACATCAAGAAGATCTGTGTGACCTTAGTCTTGTTAAAGAGAAAATATGTTTATCAACCTCGTGGGCACCTCCCTCCTCCTTACGGGTCAAGACATGAAGATAACAAATTGTTCTTTATTGAAATGTCTATGCAAACCAAAAGATTTGTTGATATCTAACCATAGTTGCACCTTTGTAGGGACTAGGTCACTTCTACAGTTTTTACTCAGTGGCCCTTATTAATTTGATGCAGGCAGTTTCATGTTATCCAGTTGGTCTTAACGATTGGAAACTTGCACATCATTCCATTAGAACTTCTGGGGTATTTTATGAAGTGTGTATCAGAATTGATACCTTTATTTGACCATTGGCTCTCTCTCTTATTAGTCCTTTTCCACATTGGTCAATGTTAGCTCCAGGGCTTTTAATATAAGTAAACCTTGAATTTTAAGGTTGTGCATAGTTGAGTGACTAGCTGATCTTGTAGGTAACTCAAGCCACTGGGGTTGGAAACGATGAGTTTGTTCTAACATTCTAATATCCTTAGCCTCCCATCTTTTTCTCAAAACTATGTCAAGGCATTTCTGGAATCATTGTCTTATTTACCAAAGGCCACTGGTGTGCCCAAGCTTCAAGAAACCAAGCCCAGGGTTTTTATATCAGCTCCAGGCAGCTTTACCAGCATGTTCTACCACAAAGTAAGGGTAAGTGCTCCTAAGTCAACAAATACTTTACCATCCAGCCTTTTCTTTCAGTTACCTTGAATCAACACACTTAAAATCCACGCTTACACATGTTCCATTGGTTCCTACCTACCTACTGGCAAGATTGAGAATACTTTTGGTAAGTAAGCTATTTCTTCCCACGATCAGGCTGTTTCCTCCTCACCTATACAGAGAAACAGTCCAGGATATAGGACTGGAGCAGCAAGGAAGAAAAGCATCATTTTGTGCAGCTCTGACCTCATGCAGGGCTTTTGTGATGTTTCTAGGCAAGAGTAGCTTCTTTCCTCTAGTAAGGGGTTTACCTCTGCCAACCTCAACAATTCTGATCGTTTGAATTCTCAAGCTTGTCCTCATAAATGTTCTGTTTCAGGACTGACGTACAGGTAGTTATTTGAGAAGTGATTTCAGGTAGCAGGAGAGGGGGGGCAGTGTGAGTGAAAAGGGGAAGGGTTAAAAAAAAACAATACAAAGATGCATCATCAAGTAAGCTATCACCACAGGAGACTGATCCTCAAACCTGTAAGACCTTGGGAGAAGTTTTATGAGAGATTCAGAACCATCTCTCAGTGTGATGACATAGGGAAGTGACTGTCCATTAATTTCATTTCCTAATGGTCAAGGGTTGTACCATGGCATTAATCCCCTGCACCCTTGGGTGTTCCATAAACCCTGAGGTAGTACATGAGAAGTTTGTGAAATAGCTTGGATTAAGGCACTGCCAGTGCATCTGTGAAAAGATTGCAGAAAGTGGCCACCAAAAATGTGACTGAAGAAAGGCAAGTTTAGGAGTGTAAGAGAAGATTAGAGGTGATACTCACAGATGTCTGAGGGAGTCTATAATACAGGTGTAGTCACCTTGTGTGACTTCCCTTTTCCTTTTATATTTTGCTAGTAGATAGAGATACAAGTAGAACCAGTGAAGAACTTGTTTTTAAGTACCCAACCTAGGGTTGATTCTATGTTAAAACTCATTTCACTCATTCTCTCATGAGTATATAGTGGAGTTTTGCAGCAGCTACATGACATGTGGTATCACAAAAGATTAAATGTAGACAGAGACATAGGAAAACAGCTTTTATTAGCCAGACATCAAGAAGATTGGCAAAAATATAAAGCAATGCCATCTTTCTCACTAATTTTTCCCACTAATTTTTTAAAAATAAAAATATTTATATAAATAAGAAACAGGCTTACTGTTATTTTATAGTACATTAGTTATATTTTTCTCAGTTTTCATTTATAATATGGCAAATATTTATTTTATTTTATTTATTTATTTAGATTAGAAAATATAGTTTATTTTAAAAGTAAATTAGAGAGAGAAGATTCACCTCTCCAAGGTAGGAGAGGGGCCAAACCTCTATTTTATTTTTTTTTAAGATGTGGGATACAATTCAGGGTTAGGTATACAAATGTTCATTATGCAGGCATCCTTGTTGATGAGGTGTACCTCTCCCTCTCCTGGCAGTTTCCTTCTACAGTCAATCCCACCCCCCACCCCCACCCCCACCGGCAGTTTCCCACTACTGTCAATTCCTTTGTTATAGTGTTATGATAATTGTTTTAGGTCTGCGTATTAGTGAGAACATATGGCACTCTGTTCTTTGTTTCTGTGATAGATCACTGAGTATGATCAACTCCAAATCTGTCCAAGTTGCTGCGAAGTCCATATATTTGTCCTTCCTTATGGTTCCATAATATTCCATCGTGTATATGTACCACATTTTAAAAAATATAGTCCAGCATGGTTGGTTCCATGTTTTTTCTATTGTGAACAGAGCTGCAACAAACATGCATGTGCAGATATAGTCTACAATAGGTATAGTCCACATAAATCTCTTCAGGTCCTCAGTAATTTACTAGAGTATAAAGGGGTCCTGAAACCAGGAAGTTTGAGAATTGCTGCAATACATTACTAATTATCCTATGAGAAGATGAGGCAAAGAATCCAGAAATAACAGTTCATGGTGGTTGAAGGATACTGTGAATAATTATTGGATAAATAAGAACTTGCCTTGGGTTTTACATGATAAGGGAGTGTAAGCTTTGTAGAATGGGAAGGATCTCTAAGTCAAGAGCTAGTAAGAGCAAAGACACAAATGCAGAACACAGCATGTGTAGGACTAAAGAGCTTGGCTCAGTTTGACTGATGAGGAAAATAGTAGCAAAGTACATAGAAACAAAGTACATAACATAAAAGAGCATTGAAAGACAACAACCGGACCACAACACTAGGGGGTTTAAAGTTAATTCCATTGACTGTAGGGAGACAGTGAATGTTTTTAAGTAGGTGGTTATAGTGGTGGTGGTGATATAAATGTAATTCTGCTTGGGGAAGATTTATCTTTGTATGGGATCAGATTCTATACAGAAGAAAATTAGTAGAAATTTTATCATAGGTGTCTATGTATAAAATGATAGAGACCAGTATTAATGTTTCAGGGTTTGAAACCTGAATAATGTGGGAGACTGGGCGTAGCATTAAGGGAAATGGAGCAATCAGCAGGGATTAGAAGAAAAGATAAAATATCCATAATGATGATAAATCACCATTTGATGTTGAAGATTTCTACCTCATAAATACTCAATTGTATTTTGTATAATTTAAGTATTCGGTGTATTATTATCATTTTAGAATTTTTAGTTGTATGAATCCATAGCAAAGTGCATGAAAAATTTAAATTAATTTGAGTAACTAATTAATCAGAATCTTCCATTTAAACCATGCCAAATAACTAAAAGTTTACTATAATCTGCACATTGATATATGCTATTGGGCTGTCTCACTTATGATAAAGAAAATATAATTATTGTTGATTTAAAATGGTCACTTTACTCAATATGAACCCTTTTCTATGTGAAGCTTGAATGCTTCTGAAGCCTACTTTATTCTCAGTGAGAAAGGCATGATATGTAGTAACCAAGCATCACTACTGAGACACAGCTTCAATATCACCGGACAAAATAAATCCCTCACTTAAAATGTTTTTTCTGTCATTTTTTAAACATTCCATATACACACTTCTCTTCCTACCTCCATATTCATTTATAGATTCCTTTTAACGAGTAAAATAAATTCTTAGTAATAAAATCAATGTACATTAAATCCCATTAACTAATATATTGGTGCAGTTAAAATTAGAGCTTCTTGGTAAGTCCTGGTTTTAACACAGAGAAATATCCTGTGATATATTTCTTAATAATGAATTTAGCCTGTGAAACAGATAATAAAGTCTTACAGGAAACAGTTGGATTTGTTTTTGTTTTTGGTTTTTTTTACCAATAAAACCTAATGACTAATCATAATATCAGTTAAACATAATTTTGTTAATATGAAAACGACATGCTTACTCAACTCAGCATTGTGGTGTTTGGGAAAAGAAAGAAAAACTATTGGTCATTTCTTTCCTTAAAAATGACAAGCTTAAAGTGAACATTTATTCAGTGAAATAAAATTATTGAGAAACTTAAAGTGAAAGTTATTACTTTATTTGACAAGTTTGAAAATACATTTGGAAGAAAGGTGTGTACTTCAAGGATTTAATGCATAGTGTACTCGTTAATTTTAAAAGTTCAAGGTTTTTATGTAATTCAAAAAAGAGAATAATTGAAAGGAAGCCAGAATAAGTTGAATTGCTCACTTACACCCTAACAAATTACGGTGTTTGTAAACCATGAGAACCACAAATCAAAATACACTGTTAAGTATTCTGCAGCAAACTCACATCTGTCCAAGCCCAGACAATTTGTTTGGCATAATAAGGATAGTGAAATTATCTCTGCTGTTCACCTGGCCGCACAGTTTCCTTTCCAATGTTTTCATGGCTTAGTAGAACACGTCTTCAATTATTTCCAGAATCTCTGAGATACTCTCTACGTACTTCTGTGACCTTTTTGGATTCTTCTCTGTTAAAAAATATTTCTACAGATTGCTTGAATTAAATAGCTTCAATCATTTGCCCACACCCTTACCTTCCTTCTATATACAAGTAATTTCATTAAGATAAAGTGAATTTTCTTACTGACTCTTGGGAAATTCTGGATGCGTTCTGCCAAAAAGCAACCAGCCTTTGGACTTTGACCTCAGAGCATCTATCAGAATTTAAGAAAATAATTGCCCCCCCTCGTTCCTCCATTACTCCTTCCTCCTCCCCACTTACTAAGCAGTGAACAGTTCTCTGAAATTATATTTCTTAGCCCTAACATCTGCTCCACTGGCCTCTCCTGATACATGAAACATGCTGTACAAATACGTGAAATGCTGTTTGTCTGAGATAACCAAATGTTCAGCATAACCAAATCATATGCTGGGGGTTGTTTTTTTAAAACATCCCAAATACAAACATAGGTTCTAAAATGCAATCGCATAGGTGCATGCTCCTTAGTACTATAATTCCATTTGGAAAATCTTTTACTAGACTATTTCTTAATACCATGTCTCACATATGAATTTATATTAGCAGTGATAGAAATTCTAGGGCAGAAATCAAACAATAATGAAAAGATCATATGCGAAGGCTTTTTATAAATGCTACCGGATTATATGAAAAAAGGAAGTGCTAATTTAATACTATGGGAAATGGCATTATATTGAGGCTTAATAATATTAGTAAATATAATTATTTAATATTATTAAAATAGTTTAATTACTGTTGATTATATAGGCATAGCATTTTAGATTTTACTTATTAAGATACAACTAAAAATAATTGAATTATTTTCATCAATATATACCAAATTACTTTCACATAAGAATATTTCTAGAAAATGTTCATTATAGAAAACCTGTTTTAAATAGTCACCTGTTTTAAACAGCCAACTAAAATTACTTAGATATACTATCTAACATATGAATATATTTAGAAAAATGAGAAAAGACAGCTAGAATTAAATATTAATGCCTATCATTTCCAGCCATTTGTTTTCACATTTTGCTTTTTGAAGTTTAAGAGTTTTCCCCTTGGCCAGGAGCGGTGGCTCGAACCTTCATGCCAGCACTTTGGGAGGCCAAGGCAAGAGGATTGCCTGAGCCTGTGGGTTCGAGACCAGCCTGGGCAACATGGTGAGACCTCATCTCTATAATAAATAAATAAATTAGCTGGGCATGGTAGCATGCGCCTGTAGTTCCAACTACTTGGAAGGCAGAGGCAGAAGGATCGCCTGAGCCTAGCAGGTCAAGGCTGCGGTGGCCGGGCGCATGCCACTGCACTCCAGCCTGGGTGACAGAATGATACTCCAACTTAAAAAAAAAGTTTTTTCTCCTATATAATTTCTCTGTATAATTCATGTTGACTGCATAGGAAATATGTATGTGTAAAACTGGGAACAAAAGTGTTTATATTCCTGTATGACATCAAATACAGTACTGCCAGACACAATAGCACGACTTCAATTCCAGCTACTAGGGAGGCTGAGGCAGAAGGATCACTTGAACCCAAGCATTCAAGACCAACCTGGGCAATACAGTAAGACTCTATCTCTAAATAAGCAAATAAATGTAGAAATGTGGGGCTGAAGTCTCTGCTCACATCTTTGCCCTCTGGTAGTCTACTGAGCACACAGCAGCTAAAGGGACACTTTGACAAGTCACTGATCTGCCCATTCCTCTAAAGAACACATGCTGAATATCTGTGTATTTTCTCAAATAAATACTTTGTCTATCATTTCTTTCTTGTCCCTATTCCTGTAGTTACCTGAGTATCCGGCACAGCAAATGAATTCATGTCTGGAAGTGGATTTAATATTTCTTGAGCACCTACTACCACAATGAGAGTTAACATAAGCATTTGTAATGTGTTAGATGCTGTTCTAAATACTTTGCATGTATTCATTTACTTCATCTTCATGGTAGCATTATTGTCCTCATTTTGTAAATAAAAAACTGAGCTACAGATCCACGAAATAATCAGCCTAAGGTCAGCCCAGCTCCAGAGCCCCTGCAACCAGACACTCTGCTGTGATTTGTGCAGAGAGTAGAAAGATTAAAATACAGCACAGTCCTTCTCCTCAAAGTGTTTAGCGTTCAGCAGGAGGGAAACAAACATATTTTCAATGTAATGGCAAAGGCTAACAATGATGACACTAGCAAATATTTATTAAGCGTGTATCTATTTTGAGCTTAACAGTTCCATTATATGTATAGTTTAATCCTCACAAGAATCCTATGAATTTTTAAATTTAGGAAACAAAGATAATTTTCTAATGTGAGAAACATCTAATCAGCCCTGACTCCTGTCAACTTGAAGCTGGTCTGGCCCTAACAGCAGGTCTCCAACAAACAAAACACAATCGTATTCTTTGAATATTTCAATATTTCACAGAATGCCAATATCACACCAAACCACCCTGTGACAATGACAGAGTAACACAAAAATAATTGTCTCCCATGATCTTATTGGAGCACAGACAAAAAAAAACACTGTCTAAATAACAAAGATGACCAGCAGGGCTCGGTGGCTCAGCCTGTAATCCCGTGCTTTGGGAGGCGGAGGTGAGTGGATTGCCTGAGCCCGCAGGTTCGAGACCCGCCTGGGCAACTTGGCGAGACCTCATCTCTACAATAAATCAAAAAATTAGCTGGGCGTGGTAGCGCGCACTTGTAGTTCCAGCTACTTGGAAGGCTGAGGCGGAAGGATCGCTGGAGCCCAGCAGGTCGAGGCTGCAGTGGCCAGGAGCAGCCACTGCACTCCAGTCTGGGCGACACAGTGAGACTCCAACTCAAAAAAAAAAAAAAAAGATCACCAATCATCCACCTCTCTCAGCTAATATAAAGGGGCTGTGCCTTTAAAAATATATATAGCCGGGCTCGGTGGCTCAGCCTGTAATCCCGCACCTTTGGGTGGCTGAGGTGAGTGGATTGCCGCGGGTTCGAGACCCGCCTGGGCAGCGAGACCTCATCTCTACAATAAAAATCAAAAAAGCAGCAGGGCGTAGTAGCGCAGGCCTATAATTCCGGCTACTTGAAAGGCTGAGGTGGAAGGATCGCCGGAGCCCAGCAGGAGAGGCTGCGGTGGCCGGGAGCGGCCACTGCACTCCAGTCTGGGCGACCGAGTGAGACTCCAACTCAAAAACAAAACAAATATATATATATATATATATCACTTTTAACTTTAGTTCCACTTTGTTCCTTCTAGACAAAAATTAAGATACTATACTATAGAATTTCCTGAATCTGACAACTTGTTCCCCAGCAAAACTATTCTCCTTGAATCCTAAAAGCATGCAAACTAGCCTAAGTCCTATAATAAGACCTTTCTAACATCTTCTTACTGAGCCACCCCACAATTGCTCATGGTATGCTATCTTTTCTGCTGCACTGAACTGATAAACCCAATGTGGTGTAACCTCAGGTGTGTTCCTGGTGGTTCTTGGCTGGAGGACATTGACCGGAATGGAGGTTCCATCAAGGATAGGCCAAAAACCTTGCTGTTGGAGCAGGACACTAGACTCAGGAATAATGTGCACATTGGCAGCCCTTTGGAATCTTCAGTTGCTCAAGTGCTCCAACAGGGCATAGATGGTAGGTAAATTTCATTCTGAATGAAGTTCTAATTAAAATTTTATTGTGATTCTTCGGCATTGGGTTCATATGTATTGTTTACTTAGGCATATGTTCTCCCAGGACTTTTGGGTTATCTGATCAGATTTATATTGTTTCTCAGTGGAATTGTTTTCTGGCCTTGAAGTACTCACTTTTGTGGTCTACTTGTTTAGGGTCATGTCTGTGTGAAGAAACATCTGTAAGGAGAGGACTTAGACCTGATAAGCCCATCTTACCCAGTGCTGGGGAAGGGGGAGTTCAGAAAATATTTTTAGGCTAGTAGTCTTTGGATAAGAGTTGCTTAGGGTAACCCTTTCCAAACCTTATAAGGACTTCTCCCTCAGTCTTATGAGAAATGATTTATTTAGTTTAATCTGCCCAGAATCGGGTTTTTTTCTGACTCTTGATCAATATTAGTTAACTTTTGGCCAAGTTCCAGACATAAGGTTCACAAGCACCAACCTTATGGACAGTTGGAATTCTCATGGTTCTCCTCAATCTAAAATTGAATACTTTACAGGCCAAACACCTACTTCCTCTCTTTTTCAGAAGATAAGGTCTTCTTACCCTCTAACTGGTAAAATTTCCAAGAGATAGTTTGGAATTGTAATGACTGCTAGGAGAACTTTGACATTAGCAACATGTTCATTTGCTAGTTATCTTTGGATAAAAATGGAAGAAATACTCATGTGAAGATTGTCTTGCTTGTCTACAAAATAAATTATTTTATGTAGCAGGTGCCACTTCCATTTTGCTTCAGGGCTCAATAATCTCTGGCTTTTAAATTGTATGGCTTAATAAAATTGTCAAGGACTCACTCTCTTTTGTGTATGTATCAAAATGCACCAGTCTTTCTCTTCCCTACAGAGAGGAGAAATAGCTTATTATAGTGATAATATAATATTTGTATGAACTTGGTTCCTTCTTAATTTTTTGTTTCTATTCCTCTCCTCTTTTTCTGGTGCTTGGAAAATTTTTGAAGAATAACATATCATAAAAATCATTGTTAGTATATATGCATCTGAGTGTATCTAGTGTAACCATTAAAGTTGCTTAAAATTATTGTGTTTCATTAGTTTTAAAATTATGGGTTGGGAAAATGTACATTTTGTGTTTTCTTGCACTCAGCATGAATGCTGAGATCACCTTGTGGATACAGCCGAATGAAGGTGAAAACCTGGTTTGGTCAAGCTTCTTAGCACCACATTTGGCAAAAATGTTTGAGAGTTCATAGTTCATAGTAGATACTGCCAAGCAGTTTTTCAAGGTGACTAAGGTTAAACCTATTTACTCTTTCACTAGCAGCGTAATGCAGTGAAATTTTGCCTTCTTTTTTAATGATTGAAAATCTTTTGCTCTACTAATCAGTCTTACCTGCAGCAGAAAGTTGTATAAATCGAAATTTGATTTAAATTAACTTTTTGTGACTACCAGACTATATTAAATTTAACTGAGCGTTGACCTGAATAAAATGATGAAGTACATGATGTGAAGATTATCATTATAGTATTATTATATAGTATTATATAAAGTAGCATTCAATGGACAAAAATGACATATATTACAAATCTGAAAAATACTGTTGACTATAAAAAGCAAAATTGTATTAAAAAGTATTACTTATATTACCTATACGATGACTACTTTTCTACCTAATCCTGAATTGTACCCCACATCTTTAAAATAAAGTAAAAATAAAAAAGTATTACCTATAAAGCTAACTAAGTTTATTTCAATTAGTGCTCTGTGGATAAGTGTTACTTGTTGCTAGAATGAATTGACATTCAACATCAGTTTATTCTTATTTTAAATATTTGTTTATGTTAAGTGCTAAGAAGCTGTGTTCACAAGAAGTATCAGAAATAAATTCAATTCTTTAAACTCCTTCTGAATACTATGCCAAAAATTACATACCAGTCAATCTTGAAAACTATTTTTAAATGATCTATAGCTGACAACTAGATTATGTCATTCTTCAAGTTTTTGAAAGTAAAAAAAATTGGAAGGCTCTGATTAGCAAAAGGAATTACCGCATAGGCATTAGAATCACTCAGTTTTTCAACACATACACAAAGAGAACTGTCCTGTTAGGTGCTGTGGCGATTTATAGCCCCTGTGGAGGCTGTATACCTTTGCATACCACTCAGGGTGGCTGAGAGCTACACTTTTCTTTTGCAAAGGGAGAGATGGCAATTGTGCAAAGAAATGTGGGTAAGGAGAACCAGTTAAGAGTCAATCTTTACCTCAGGCAATTTTTCAAGTCAGTCAATATTAGGACTTACACATAGCAGTTTAGATCGATTCTTGTAAAACCATTTTTTGTCTATGAAGTTCTTGGGAAATCTTTGTGCCTCCAGTGTGAAGGCTTATGTGTCAGAGCAAGGGTAAAGAGTCCGAGTAGGTTGTAAGCCATTTTCAAGAGTTTGTATCTCCTTTTAAGCCTAGTAGGGGGCGACTGAAAATCTTTGGAATAAATAGAGTGACATGATTAGTTCTGTGCATTAGGGAATAAACAGAGAATGACTGGATCCATCCATTCATTCTATAAATGCTCTATTTTGTGTAGTGTAGATTCAAAGACGAAGGAAACAAAATCCCTGTCTTCCTAGAATTTATATTTTAATGGGGAAAGACAGATAAATGAATACAATAGCATCATGTCAGTTAGTGATGGATGCTGTAGAAAATATAAAGCAGGAACTGTTATAGATAGTGTGTATACAAAGTCCCTGTCTCACGGAGTTTACATCCTAATGGGGGTGATTAGAAACAAATGGAACAATAGCATAAGTCAGGCAGTCATGGTACCAGAACTATAAAAATTTAAGGGTCTGTGTGTAAAGGGTAAGGAATTTATTTTTTAGAAAGTGGTGCAAGACACTAGATGATATCTTAGGAGATCTGAGCGTTGACCTGAATAAAATGATGAAGTATATGATGTGAACACCTATTTAGGTGAAAAGGGTTACAACAAAGAGAATGGAAGTGTAAAGGTAGAGACAGGATAGAGACAGAGTGTGCATGGCAATTTAGGGGAAACAAGATAGCTAGCCTTACTGGAGCAGTGGGAGACTTGGTTTTTTCTGGTGAGGACAGAGAAAATACTTTACACTGGTTTATGTATTGAAAGGATTATCCTAACTGCTTTACCAATAATAGAATGTAGGAAGGCAGGATTATGGAGTCTTGGATTATGCTGATGGAGAAGGATGGTAAGATTATAAGCAAGAGAAGGAGGATCAACTAATAATGATATTGCTTGTCTTTTTTTTTTTTTTTTTTTGAGGTGGACTCTTACTCCGTCACCGAGGCTGGAGTGCAGTGGCACACTCATGGCCACTCCAGCGTCGAACTGCTGGGCTCCAGCGATCCTTCTGCCTCAGTCTTCCAAGTAGCTGGAAACATAGGCGTGTGCTACCACACCCAGCTAATTTTTGATTTATTGTAGTGACAAGGTCTCGCCAGGTTGCCTGGGCCAGTCTCGAATCTGCAGGCTCAGACAATTCACTCACCTTGGTCTCCCAAAGTGCTGGGATTACAGGCTGAGTCACTGAGCCTGACCTGCATGCCTTTTTAAAGAAAGCTAGAGTTATAAAATAAGAAAGGGAAACAAAGTCCCTGGGGAGAGAAGGTAACTTGAGAACTGAATATGGGTGGAAGCATGATTGTAGAGAATGAGAAAAATGGAAGGCATCCCTGAGGTTTATGAAAATTGGCAGTTAGAAGGCTATGGTATCATTAATTACAATAAATAAATTAAGACAGGTTTGGGAAAGAGGGGAAGATGAAGACTTTTGATTACATTGAGTTTATCTAGATGTAAATGTTTAGCTGATATAGATCATAAGATTTACTCTTGTCTCCAAATAGACCGAAATTGAGGCTATTTTCACAAGACTCAAGGAAAAAGAAAAAAGCTATTCTTTTGGGAGTATTTAAGCAAAAGAACCAGAAGGCATTAGCATGGGGTTGTTTAGGTACCTGGTGCTCTTATGCAGGTCCACAGGAACTGAACTTGGGAATAGTTCTTGTAACTGACTTTAAAAAAAAAAAAAGTCTCAGCCAATCACAAACAGCCAACCAGACAACTGATTATATAACTAGGGACCTCCAATCAGACTATATCCGATTAAGGCAAATATCTTATTACACCTTGCCCAAATAAAGCAAATTTAGCTATAGCCTATCAGTTAATTTCCGTACTTTTCTTCTATGCTTTGCTTACAGAAGCTTGCTTTGGCTGCTGGAGCATTCTGGACTTCTGATTCACAGTGCTGCCATATTTATGAATTGTTATTTGCTCAAATAAACTGTTAAATTTGACTTAAGTTTTTCTATTGACAGGATAACTAATATGGGCAAACTGTTCACATAAGAGTGGAAAATCAAAAGTCTTGGAGACAGAAAAGAGAGATATGTAAATTCCTTTTTAAAAGACTGCCTAGTATAAGCATGACTAGAGCTAGACTGCCAATGTTCAAATTTCTTCTGGGCCTTTATCTGAAAATTGTTATACTAGAACCTACCTGTTGTGGAGTAAGTTTTCTTAATCTGGAGTCCACAAAATTTCAGCAGCTGTGAACCTTGTATTGAAAAAGTCAACCTTATTTCTATTAACTGCTCGCAAAAATTTAGTTTCCTTCAATTATAAAGACAGGCAATAACCCACAGTAGTGCTAGCAGTACGTATGGCGTTGTTTCTTTTTCTTTTATTTATTTATTTGAGTTGGAGTCTCACTCCATTGCCCAGGTGGAGTGCAGTGGCACATTCACGGCCATCCCAGCATCGACCTGCTGGGCTCCGGCAATCCTTCCACCTCACCCTTCCAAGTAGCCGGAACTACAGGCGCACACTACCACACCTGGCTAATATTTATTTTTAATGAAGAGACGAGGTCTTTCCAATTTGCCTGGGCTAGCCTCGGCCTCCCAAAGAACTGGGATTACAGGCTGAGCCACCGGGCGATGTTTCTTATAAAAAGTATTTACATATCACAATACAGTTGCTGCAGATTTCTTAAAATATCATGATCATCACTGCTTCCAAATCACTATATTTATGAGAACTGCAGCAGTGATTCTAGAATTTATCTACAGCCCTCATGCCACTTAGTTGGCCAAGCATCCTACAATTCTGAGCCTCTGGTCAATCATAAACACACTGTGAAGGCTGGATGTTTACCCATAGGTTCACATTTACATTGCTTTGCAGTATTCCCAAAATATACATTTTGCTGATCAACATGAGAAAGGAGGTAAATTGATTTTGACAGTGCTATTTACATTATTATTGATTCCTTAGTAATCCTGATAAATTTAATTTCATGCGTTTAGAATATGCACTATTTTAAATCTGGGCTGTAGGTTTCATCGGATTATCAAAAGTGTTCATGGCACAAGTGAAATCTTGAGGTAGAAGAATAAATAGGGTACACGTGAGCACTAGAACAGTACCAGGCCCATATCATGTGTTAGATATACATTCTTAATTCCATTCCTGTCCTGTGAAATTTTAAGTCCCATTTATTTTTGCATTCAAAACGGCTAGTACAGTGCCCTGCACTTTGGCCCTCCATGAATGCTGAATGAATGAACGAAGTGGATTCCAGGTTGGTGACTCAGGACCCTCAGTTGCGGCTGGAAGGAACAGCTGTAAAAGTGTGGGGCGGCTTTTATGCATCTGGGGGGGGGTCCTCTGGATATGTTAGATGGCTTCTGAGTGCTCCGCAAAAGACACAGCTGTGTCCCTAATAACGTCCCCACGGGACTGGAGATTGCGGGTGGCTACAGGAGCCACGTTCTCAAAGCTCTCCATCATCCAAATAGGCAGTAGGTGAGCGCAAAGCTCCAGGTGAAGTGTTGGACTAATTCCTGGCGGATTCCTGGGACCTAGCAACGGTTTCAGCAGCAGGACAGCCTTGGGTTTAGGTCAGCGAGCGCGAGAACCGCCACCCTCCGAGGCGCGGGTCTCGGGAAGGCTCCGGGCGGGAGCACACGCCGCGCCCACGGCGCCCCGGCCCGCTCGCCACGCCCACTTCCTGCCCCATCCCGCGCCTTTCCAGGTCCCTCTCCCGGTGAACCGGATGCTCCGTCAGTCTCCTCCTCTGCGTCCTCGGCCGCTGCCCGGGTCCCTCGCGAAGCCGCTGCAGCCCCCGAGGGCCCAGCCAGAGGGCTCCCGGAGGCCGACCGGGCAGGCGTGGTGCGGTAGGAGCTGGGCGCGCACGGCTACCGCGCGTGGAGGAGACACTGCCCTGCCACGATGGGGGGCCGGGGCGCTCCTTCACGCCGCAGGCAGGCGGGGCGGCGGCTGCGGTACCTGCCCACCGGGAGCTTTCCGTTTCTCCTCCTGCTGCTGCTCCTCTGCATCCAGCTTGGAGGAGGACAGAAGAAAAAAGAGGTAGAACGAATCCCCTTGGCCTTCGCCTGTGGGCTGGGGCGGGCCAGGGCGGGCCGTGTTGCTAGGCAGCGCTGCGGTGTTGCTAGGCAGCCGGGCGGTGGGCGTGGGCGACGGCGGCCGCGGGGCGGGATCCGCGTGGGTGGGAGGCCCTGGGGCGTTTCCTTTGGGCCTCGGAGGTGGAGTTCTTCCAGTCTTGCTTTGGAAAACAGCCGGGAAGCATCCCCTTGATTCTGCTTCTGGGCATTTCATGCGTTTCCGCCCCGGTATGCTTTGATTCTCAGCTGGAGGCTGAGCATAAGGCATCCCTTGTCATGAAAAGGGGTGTGTTGGATGTGAAATACCCTCCCGAAGTATTTATAAACCTACAGGAAGTATTTGCCTCTTACTTTCTTACACTGCTCCTTTCTTTATTCATTTCAAGAGGCAATACAGGATACTGAGAATGTGTCTTAAGTTATTCTGTCTTCTTAATTATGCATCTTAAATGTTTATTTGTTTCTTTATGTGGATCTCAATGTATGTGTGTGAGAGTAACCTCATATTTGTGTTACACACGTGTTTCTGAAGTTCAGACCACCTGATTTCAGTCGTAGTCTACCATTAACTTCGATGAGGTGAAATATGAAGCGACTGTATTTAAAGTAGTTTTAGTATTATTTGTGAATTTGTTGTCTATCAAGGGTAATTGATTTGGCAGCTTCAGAAGAAAATGTATTTGGGAATGTGAATAAGGTTTCTGTTTGTGGACTATTTTGGTAAGAGTGCTCTGCTTATATAATCCAAGATGATTTTTTTTTCAGGTGAATTTGTACACCTACACATGGTTCAAAATCAGAATTGTGTTTAAGATATTACCAACTTTTTTAATAACTGGGTAGAGAGAGTGCAAAAATAACCTCACATGCAAAGTATCTTTGACTCTCTTTCTCCGTATTCTTTGCCTGAAACAACAGTGTGTTTAGTATTAACCAATGTATTTCTCATAGCTTTTCTTTTTTTAACTTGAAAGCAGACCATATAACTTCTTTGGTGGAGTCTGGTAGGGGATTTAGAGAAGAACCACTGTTACCTTAAAGTTACTTGCCAATATAAAATATATATAAAGATATATTTTCTAGCACTTGGTATTTATATACCATATTCCAAGGGTTTTAGATTTCATAACTGTTCATGAGAATGGTAGGAGATTGAAGTGTAGACAGTTTTTTTGTGCATTACCAGAGCAGAGGGCAGTAAAAGATGATGAGGAACAACATGGATGTTCTGAGTTTTTATCTCTAGGCAGATCACTATGACCACATTAACTTACAATTGAAGGGGAAAAAAATATAAAAAGTGTACATGCTTGTAGCATCTTAGTAGCTTCAGTTGTAAGACTACTTTAATATGTGAAAATATTTGTTATTTAAGTATAATTAAATCTAAATTACAGTAACATCTGTTTCTGTTAAAATATTTCATACAGCCGGGCGCAGTGGCTCAAACCTGTAATCCCAGCACTTTGGGAGGCCGAGGTGAGAGAATTGCCTGAACCTAGGCTTTCGAGACCAGCTTGGGCAACTTGGTGAGACCTCGTCTCTACAATAAATCAAAAAATTAGCTGGGCTTGGTAGCGCACACCTTTAGTTCTGGCTACTTGGAAGGCTGATGCGGAAGGATCGCCTGACCCCAGTAGGTTGAAGCTGGAGTGGCCATGAGCATTCCATTGCACTCCAGACTGGGAGACGGAGTGAGACTCTGACTCAAAAAAAAAAAAAAAAAAAAAAATATATATATATATATATATATACACACACATATATATACACACACACACACACACACACACATATACACACATATATATTTCACACAATATATTTAAAAATGAAAAATTAGGGAGAACATTGTTGAGGGTTAAAAATATGTCTTCAAAATTACTTTTATTTCTCTTAAGCAGGAGCACTTGATGCTTAATATATGATGGTATTACATCATACACATATTTTACTTAAGGAAAAGAGCTTTGATATTTTACTCAGTGAGTGTGCTTGTCTCTGAAATATAGGCCAGCTTCCATATCTGGTATTCAGTTGACAAACTGATCTCTTTCATCATTGGAAAAAAACATTATATTGGGAAACAATGAGAAAAGGTGGGTCACCAGTGTATTTTACTAGTGATAACCCCGGGCTGTTTTGACTATATGTGGTTTCTTTTTATCTTACTGACTTTTAAACCAGATGCTAGTATAAGATTTGACACCATTAAATCGGAAAGTATATCAATTGGAACTTAGTTTACCACAGTAAATACTTCTGATATATGTACCAGAGTCATTAAGTGACTTGGCATGAGCAGTTAATTACATTGAAAATGGTCATTACTCTTCCTTTGACGGAAGCCAAATTGAAGTACAGAATTGAGCCCAGAATCAAGAATGAGCATTAGTTGCTTTAAAGGAAGTAAAAGTTAACAACAGGAATAGTTCCCACCATTGGTTTTTGAGTCAGACTGATGGTCCCAGTTTCTATCTAATTATATGACATCAGACAAATCATTTAATCTCCCTGAATTTTAGTTTCCTTGTTTTAAAATATAGATATGATACGTACAACTCTGGGTTGTTGTTGGAATTAAATAATGCTATGTACATAAAGTGCTTAGTGCAATACTTAGAACATATCATGATCACTCAGTGGTTGCTATTAGTGTATATTCCTCATTTAAATGAAGGTATTAGGTAGTATGAGATTCTGAAATGTGATAAGATTTTTTTAACTAAACAAAGTAACTTTATAATAATAGTAAACTGTATGGCCTCTGCAATAAAGTATCTCTTACTTATTCTAAAACACATAGAATTCCAGACTCTTATGTTGCTTGAGTATTTCCCAGAAGGAGATTTTGTGTAATATGAGAATTGGTGGTATTCTGTGGATTTGTGTGTATGTATTACGTATTTGTGCATTTTTATACACACATATGCTTCTTCATGAAGACATTTTCACTCATTAAAAATAATTAGTTTTGTTATATTTAAGAATGTAGTAGTCAAGATAAATAGTCAAGAATATAGGCAAAGAAAATTGGAGATTTTTTATAGTCACTTTCCTTAATTACATTGGAAATGGTCATTAAAAACTAATTTTTGAATCCTCACTTATGTTAAGTGATGTGAGTTTGTGGGAGACTTTGACTTCTTAGTAGTATATCATTTGCATATCTAGTGCAACTGTGTTTTATTTGGACAGTTTTTCTATTTCTTACATCATTAACATTTATCAGTTAATCATCTTCATTTATAATTGTTGTAATTTATGATGACCTCTTCTGATAATGTAAAAAGGGATCAAATTATGTAATTATTTCCAGCTTATTACTGACTTTACCGTCATCAGAAGCAGCTGTTATAATAATTTACCCTATCTGCAGAGAATGTGCAGAGAATGTGATTAGCTAATAGGCTATGATATGTAGATAACAAAGGATATGCAATATGAAAAACTGAACAGTTTGTAAACATTTTCTAAAAGAATTAATATTTTTGCCTAAATGAAACATATTTCAGTTGCCTTTGATATAATTTCTTTTTTTAATTTTTAATTTTAAAGATGTGGGGTACAATTCAGGGTTAGGTATACAAGTATTCATTATGCAGGTACCCTTGTTGATGAGGTGTGCCCCCTCTTCCCCCAGCAGTTTCCCACTACTGCCAATCCCTTTCTTATAGTATTATGATAATTGTTCAAGGTCCACTTATGAGTGATAACATGTGATACTCATTTCTTTGTTTCTGTGATAGATCACTCAGTATTATAGACTCCAAGTCTGTCCAAGTTGCTGCAAAGTTTATAATTTTGTCCTTCATGGCTGTGTAATGTTCCATTGTATATATGTACCACATTTTAAAAATCCATTCTTCTTTTGATGGGCAGCATGGTTGGTTCGATGTTTTTGCCATTGTGAATAATACTGCAATATGCGTGTGTAGGTATATACCTGGAGGAACTCAAATCACTCTATGGCAAAACTTCTGTATGTCATCAGTTTTTTTTTTTCAGTTTTACTCTAGGTGTACATATGCATGCTGTTTACATGAACATATTGTGCAGTGGTGGGGATTGGGTCTCAGGTATTCCCCAGATAGTGAATGTTGTACTCAGCAGGTAATTTCTGAACCCTAACTCTCTCGTTAATGTTTTTATGTATGTTTTACATTGAGATGTACAATATCCAATTTTTTTCATGGCACATCTATGAAATAGACTTTGCTATCTTATCAAATGATAAAAAGGGAGAGGACGGAGGTAAGCAATGGATGTTACCCTTAAGCAAAGAATTCAAGTGGAAGAAAAGTTTGCAAACACAGCACAAGAAATAATGCATAGTAATTATACATTGACATGTCTACACATATTGCACATATTAGAAAATACATAGATGAAATAGATGTCAAACAGTTTTGTTTTGTTTTGTTGGCCACATCATGGCTCATTTCAGTGACTCATTTCAGCCTCGCACTCAAGGGATCCTCATGCCTCAGCCTCCTGAGTAACTGGTACTACCATGGTGTGTGACACCATGGCTAAGTTTTTGTAGAGACAAGGTTTCTTGTTGACTGGGCTGGTCTTGAACTTCTAGCCTCAAGTGATCCTCTCACCTTGGCTTTCCAAAGTGTTGGGATTACAGATGTGAGGCACCGTACTTGGCCTGCAGTATTTATATAGGCTAGAGTATATTAGAGTATGTTTTATGACCCTTGAAGAGTGATTGCAAGTGACAGGTCTTACCTAGAATAGCCAAAGCTGCTTGCCAAGAATGTCACAGTATCACAGATGATGGCAAAAGACATGAAATTCCTGCATGATAGATGATGGAGAGTTTATCAGTCACAGCAATAGAATTGTCAGTATCATCAGCATTCAGTTTCTTGAGCTTTAGTTCACACAGAACAACATGAGAAGGGGTAGATGATGTGCCTACATGAGATGAGAGCTGCATTGCAGGAGAGGAATCTTGAATTTGGGAAACCCAATCTTTTAAAATGGGCAGTAAGTTTGCTTGACCTCTGCCCTAGAGGGAGACAGTATCTATATTAACATACCCATTTTTCTGGGGGAGGACTGTCGTTTTTCCATGACTATGTGCTATACAAATATCCTTGAATTCAAGGATATTTGTATAGCACATAGTCATGGAAAAAAGGCCAGGGCAAGTCATTCGGTCCCTCCACTTGCAAGTTCCTTACAAACCTAGGAAAGAAGAGTTAAGAACTCAAAAGAGAATATGTTTAGGATATTTTTGTCCACATACAAGTACATATACCACCAGCATGTTTAGCCCCATATGTGTGCTCTGTTGGACATGTAAGGCACAAAGAAGAGGAAAGAGGGAACTGTAACATAAGCCACAGTTCATCAGCTCTTAACCTTTTGCCATGTTTACTTTTTCATTCTCTCTCTGTTTAGCCCTAACTATTAGTTGACTTTAGATATGTGATCTGTTATGCCCATGTCTGATGTTGGTTATTTCAATGATCTCCAGGATTTATTTGGCATATCAAACAATCTCATGACTGCTTATCTCCATAAGAATTCCTCCTGGAATATCATGCAAATCCCACAAATATATAAAATTTGCTTTTGGTTAAATGTAGGAGTAATGTGTTCCCCTGCTGGAAAACAGGTAAATGATGAACATGTCTTTATTTGTTGTATAACAATTTGCATGCACACACGTACATGTGTGTAACAAATAGATACTGTTTCTGCTGGCTTATCCATTTTTTATTTCTATCAGGCAGGATTTGTGCAGCTTCTCAAATTCAACATATTTAAAAGGGAATTATTGATCCTTCCCTCTGCCCATCTGGTCCATCTGTTATCTTATTGCTGTTCTAGTGCTGTTTCATGGAAAACAAATTTTGACATTCTAGAACTTTATTTTTTATCTAATCTACTGGCTAGTTACATATATCCTTGTAGTTCTTACCTGTATTTTACAGATAGTACACAGCATTGCTGGCTACACATTATTTCTTGGGGAGTTGTACGTGGATCTCATATCTTACAAAAATCTGATTTCTCTTATACATAGATATGCGAAATACATATAAATATTTTGGTTGACTATTAAAGCTTCAAAAATGTTACTTAGAAAAATATAATGAATTTTTTTCATAGTAATTGGTATATATCTGCCTGCCTTCCTGCCAGTCTGTCTTTATTTCTGTTTAATCCTGGAAGGAAAAAGGTCAACAGTAAGCTTAAAGATTGTCTTGAAATCTATGATAAAAATTTTAACATAGAATAGCATCCTAAATGCATTAATGAACTGAAAAAAGTTAAGAATAAAATAATTTATTTACTGGTATATTTATTTTTGGTAAAATTTTGGTTGATCATATAAAGATACCTACAAGGTTTGACATTTGAAGGTGAAAAAGAAATGTTCTTTTCCCTTCATATTACCATGAGAAGTCAAGTACCATTAATGGAAAAGTTAAAGGATAACCTTTAGTGTTGGTTAAATAAACTGTGATGGTGATTTTGTTTAATGGAAATGTTTGTTGTATATTTTATAAATATATATTTTTAGAGATGGCTTAACATCATTGTCAATATGACTTGACTCAGTTTTTGGAAAGATTTTGGCACAAAGTCTTTGCTGTTTGGAGACAGAGCAAACCATTGGCAAGTTAGTTTGAGTTTTGTGGTAAAATTTAAGGTACAAAATTGGTTATATATTGTGGCATCTGTTTGCTATTCTCAGTGAATATTAAATTGAATAAAAAGCCTGTATAACATTCTAAATTTTAAAAACTTGGGAGTTGAAAATAAGGGTTAATTATTTGAGGAAAAGAAAAATCAAACCAATAACAATAGAGCAGACAGGATGCTAGACATTTCAGTTAGACAATTGCAATAGATTGAATGTGTACCCCAAATTTATAGACAGAAATTCTAATTTTCAATGTGAAAATATTAGAAAGCGGGGCCTTTGGTAGATGATGTATTTAGTCCTGATGGTAGAGCTCTTGTGAATGAGATTAGTGACCTTATAGAAGGGATCTCAGAGAGCTCTCTTGTCCTCATTCTACCATGTGAGGATAAAATGACAATGTGGCTATCTGCAGTCCAGAAGAGACCCCTCCTCAGAACCTGGCCATATTGTCACTCTGATCTTGGACTTCCAGCCTCTAGAACTTTGAGAAAGAAATTTCTGTTGTTTAAGCACCTCTCCCTCCCCTCCGCATAGTTCATGGTAATTTGTTATAGCAACCTGAACTGACTGAGAATTTTCAAAATGTCTTTGCCTGATGCTTGTGGCAAACAGTTTTATTTGCCTTACTTTTGTCTTTACTAACAGTACCTTGGTTTTGGTTTAAGTATTGGGAGAAGCTGGGACACTTGCCAGCTTCAAGCAATAATCTGTGTTAGTCAAGGATCATCATGATTTTTTCTACCATCTTGCAAATTACTGCTTTAGGAGTAAGCATGTGATACAATTGTGTTGGCTTTTGGCAAGTTTCAGTCTTCTTTATAAAGGACACTGGAAGAGAAATTTTGTCTTCCTGTCTTTTGGATATTGTTTGAGAATGTGATGCTTGAGTTGCTGAAGCCATCTTGTAAGCATGAAGGTACAAGCCTGAGGGCAAAACCAGAGTAGAAAAATGGAAAGAACTTGGTACTTGAGTGATGTGACTTAGCTAGCCTTGTAATTGCTCTAACTCTTTGTTTTGTGAATAACCTTCCTTATTGTTTAGGACATTTCAAATTGATTTCTGATTTTATTTCGTATCTTAAAGTATTTTACTAAGGGAGTTCCCTGTGAATTAAGGGTTTTGCCCATGATTGTACAACTTGTACATTTAAAGTCTTACTCCAGAGTTCTGCTTCTACTATATGTTTTAAAAACTAGCTATATGACCTTATTTGTGAATTAGTTATTAAATATCAATTGAAGATTATTTAGGTACATATAGCCCTCCCTCCTTCTTGAATCTCAGTGAGTAGTATTAATAAACATTTTTGTGTTGGGAAGTGAATTTTCCATGTGTTTCTTTTATTGAAATAACTTTTTATTGTACAGATTGAAGTTTTTAATTTAAATGTTGCATGAGCCAAAAGATTGTAGGAAAAACATTGGAAATAAATTTAATAATGCCTTTAAAATTGTTAGCTCAAGAAGAGAGTGGGAAAATAATTTATGTTGCAGATATAGTTACTGTATATGATGTGTTTTTTATGTGAATGCTTTTAAAAATATTTCTTTTTTTGGGAGGTGTGTATAATAGATTGGTAAGTGACTTCATTTTAAAGGCATACCAAGTAAAATACAGGGAGCCACTTTTATTTTTAAACTATTGAATTTTAATGATGCTCTTTTGGTTAGCATTTGAGTTGGGGTTAAGCAAAATAAAACTTGGGACCTCCTTTAAGGAGGAGAATGCTGATGGGTCCATAGTTTTTAGAGTTTTCCAGGGGAATACTCATGGAGCTGGAGTGTTTGTGCTGTGCCTTGCCATTATTTTCTATACATTTTTCCTCTTGAAGCCTTTATAGAGAGGAAAGGTGGCTGTATCAAGGTCAAACACTATCATGGTGGCATTCTAATTCAACTTTATTTTCCACTGATAGCCACATGAGTGACTTGCTTTGATGTTGGAGCATAGTGCAAATCACAAGACAATAGTGACTGTAAGATATGAGTTTTTATATATAATTATGGAATGTTAGAGCAGGAAAGTTAGGTTTCAAGCTAGATTACAAATATAAATTGGAATATAATTAAGGTTTTCTGATGCAAGAGTTTATATTTCTGTATTCCCATACTCAGTTATTGAGAATGTGTGCTGTCAGAGTCTTGCCCCCTTCCCTTACCACTTACCATTTCATTACTGTCACTATTCTCTCCTATATTTTCATAGCTGGTTCTTTATGGAAGTTCCTCTCTGAAGGTACATTTTTGTTTTTGTTTTAAACTGGAAAATTATTAAAGACTTGGCAGATATGAAACAAGATTTTTTTTTAGCCTTTATTTCTTTGAGAGTATACTATATAAAATTAGGCCATCTGTTTTTTATTGAGCTGTTTAAATAAATGAAATGAGGCTAAGATAAACCTAGGTCACAAGTAGCATCTGAACTACATAGAATCGACATGGTTTAAGAAAGTACTTAAGATAGTATGAGGGAAGGGTTCTGTTTCATCTTTCTTCCCTAAACTCCTCCTTTTATAATCCCTAACACTTATGTAAATCACTCTCATATGTCTATTTACCAGAATCAAAAATCTGGGCACATTTCACTCAGTGTCAGACTTTACCCACTTGTGAATTTTTTCAACCCTGCTACCACCCTAGCCAAAGATATCCTCTGGGACTTCTCTGAAGAATGCTCAATCATTGAGGAGTGCTGATTGAAAATCATTGGCCTAGAGGACACAGTTCAAATTTCTTTACATGCTGTTTAGTACTTTTCTTGAGTAAGCCTATTTCTACCTCTTCTGTTTTGTATCTCACTGCTTTAACATGCTTTCCTCCAATATCAGTTAGGCAAGTTACCGCCTCTTCTGTATTTTGAATGCAGTTTTCTTCCTTTTTGCTCACATCGGTGGATCTCTACTTATTTTTTATAGCACTGATGTACAGTGTTCTCTATTGTCTGTCATTTCCTTTATTCTGTAAGCTCTTTCAGGAGAAGGGTTATTTATTTTTTCATATCTGTAGCTCCATAATGCCTTGCACTTGGTAATTACTTGATAAAATCACTTTGATCAATCTACTTAATCTTTCTTTGCCTCAGTTTCCTAGTAGAGATGGTCTGCTAGTCCTTCTTATAGAGTAGTTTAATGAAATAATTGTGTAGATTAGTTAGCACAGTGCCTGAAACAGTGTTTAATGAATTTTAGATTAGGCAGTCATACTGGTGAATGAATTCACAGTATGTAGTATGGGTTGTTTGTCATGCTTTTAAAGTGATTTATTTGGTAGCACAAATTGATTTGGCATTACAAAAGAAGTTTTAAAAATATTGCTTTAGATATGCATAATTTTTCATGAAATACCTAATTTTTTGATTTGGCAAATTCTAACACTGAATTGGGTCTTGGAACGGTCACCACTGATTTCCTTATTGCCTTTTTTTTTTTTTTTGAGTTGAAGTCTCACTGTGTTGCCCAGGCTGGAGTGCACTGGCACACTGATGGCCACCCCAGTGTAGACCTGCTGGGCTCCAGCAATCCTTCTGCCTCAGACTTCCAGTAACTGGAACTATAGGTGCACGCTACCATGCCTAGTTTAATTTTTTATTTATTGTAGAGATGAGGTCTTGCCAAGTTGCCTGGGCTGGTCTTGAACCTATGGACTCAGGCAATCCACTTGCCTAGGCCTCCGAAAGTGTTGGGATTACAGGCTGAGCCACCAAGCCCAGTCTATTACCAGACTTAATGGTTACCTTTCCTACTTTCCTGTAGCATTGAATAATGTTGGCTATTTTACTATTTGAAAACCTCACCACCCCAGGTTTTTATGATACGACTCTTACTAGAATGATGGATAGCAGATTTTTGGAATACAGTCAATCCCCTACATACATACCTTGAAGTTGTGAAGTTTCAAAGATGCAAACGTGTGTTTGCATGTCCTATCACTTGAGTTAGTTCACGTGTCTGATGTATTTTCAACATACTGTACTGTAATATTAAAAATGTTTTTAAAATTTCTTTTGTGTTGGTTTTTTGTATATTGTGTGAACAGTACTATAAACCTATTACAGTACAGTACTATATAGCCAATTGTGTTAGTTGGGTACCTAAGCTCACTTTGTTGGACTTATGAACAAATTAGACTTACGAACGAACTCTTGGAATGGGATTTGTTTGTAGTAAAGGGGACTTACTGTACTACTATTTGGTCTTCTATTTTGTTTACTGTTGATTTAATTGTCACTTTTCGTTTTTGTTTTTGTTTTTTTTTTGAGTTGGAGTCTCACTCTGTCGCCCAGACTGGAGTGCAGTGGCTGCTCCCGGCCACCGCAGCCTCGCCTGCTGGGCTCTGGCGATCCTTCTACCTCAGACTTCCGAGTAGCCGGAATTACAAGCACGCGCTACCACGCCCAGCTGATTTTTTGCTTTATTGTAGAGATGATGTCTCGCTGCTCAGGCGGGTCTCGAACCCATGGGCTCAGGCAGTCCACTCACCTCAACCTCCCAAAGGCACGGGATTATAGGCTGAGCCACCGAACCCGGCTTAATTGTCACTTTTCTTTGACCCCTAGTTGAGGCCTGTGACATACTGTATAATTTGAGTTGGTCTTTGTCCCTTTTTTTTGGTCACTTGCTACTTCATTTTGTTTTTCTTATTTTACTGTTTGATACAGTGTGATAGAGTGGAATTAGAGTGTGAAGTCTAGCCCCATTGTTCATCTTTGCAAATTATTAGTTTAGACTACCGATTCTTTCTTTATAAATTATGGATAATAATACTTGCACATGGTTGTTTTGAAGATATAATGCTACGTTACAGAGTGTTAATGGTTTTATAAAAGTTTGTTCTAGAAAATGACGTGTGTTCTAGTTTCTTTGATATAAACTATGTTCTTGGGAACGTCACTTACCTTTTTGGAGCATTAGTTTTCCTCAACTGTAAATTGAGAGGATTGAACAAGATCAGGATTTCTGAACTGGGTGAAAATAGAAAAAGTTTCCAATTAGTTCTGTGAAATTACATACTTTTTTTTCATTTACAGAAAAATTCATTTTTCTAGCATGAGTACCTGTAATTTCTGTTTAATTCTGATAAAAACTATTGGAGTAGACTTGCTTACATCCTTTCCAGATTTTAAGATTATATGAAATATGGTAATAAAATGATTTATGGTAGTTTATATATTGAAGCTAATTTCGTCTTAGAAGTTGACTCAAGGTAGCAGTTCTACTTTGATTTGATTACAACTTCCTTTTCATAAAGAAGCCTAAATAACATCAATTTTCAACAATTTAATTGAGTTACCTGAGCCATAGGGAATAACCAAAACTAATTGTGGCTCAGCTATTTAAGTTCTTTTATTTCACTATCAAATGGCAATTTAATTTACACTCTCATTACTTTTCCCTGTTTCACATACCTAATCTACAAAGCCACAAATTAAAACAGTAAGCTACTTTTATACATTGCTATAATTTTCAAAGAACTTCATAGGTGTTATAACCACAGTAATTCATGATAGACAACTTAGCGAGATTGTTATTTGTGTAAGTACAAGCATGACTGCTAGTCTCTTGTGTTCAAGGTACATGTTATTACAGATTAAGAAACAAAATACTTTACAATTTCAAAAGAAATGGGGTGGGAGACTAGTAGTATGGTTTCTCTTTTCTCTGACTCCCTTTTACTTGTAAGGCTGTTTCTGTTAAGTTGGGTTAACCTCATAGCATTTCTTCACGTAGATACAGTCTTTGGTTTTGCATTTTCACAGGGTTCCATCGTGACACAGTAAGTAGATGTTCCCAGGAAACTACTGTGTTTACTGTTTTCTTACTAAATCTAAATTTCTTGAGTTAGGGACTTGTTTTTGATGTCTGTGCCATTATAATCATAGCAGAAGCCCAAGGTAGATGAGCGCTTTATGTTTTATGACTGTTTGTCTGACTTTTGGTTTCTTAAGTATGTTGTGTTTTTCCTATCATGTAGTTTTTAATGATTTTAAATAAAACTATTATTGGCATAAACAATAAATAATATATTTGAGTATCATCTCTAAATTACTGAACAAAGGGCCAAGTTACTGAAGTTTCTCTCAAATATGATCTATCATTTCTTTATCCAACAATATTTACTGTTGAATACTACATGTTAAGTAGGTACTGTGCTGGATTTGGGAGGTAGAATGATGAATAAGATAGCCATTAGCCCTAAATATATATTATTTGTAGCACAGTGGAAGATTCAGACAGAAAAGCAGGCCATTATAATGTAGTGAGAGAAGAGCATAAAATGGAAAATATTGGGTGTGTAGTGGCCCATTGGGCAAGCTGAAGAGTGAAGAGCTAACCTTAGGAAATAACCCAATGAAGAGGGGGAGAGTGTTGTAGGCAGAGAAAAATAGCATTGGTAAAGGTCCAATAGTATAGGGCACAGCAAATTCAGATAACTTAAAGTAGTTTTATATGGCTAACTTCAGAATACACAGGGTAGGGGATAATGGGTTGAGTCTGGAGTGGAAGCAAAGGTCAAATCTTAAAGACACTCTGAAGCCATGGACTTGCTTCTGAAATCAGGGTGCATAAATGGGAATTGAATTCATGGTAGTGAAGTGTTTTACCTTGGAGGTGACAAGATGAGGTGTACATATTTATTTATTTATTTATTGAGTTGGAGTCTCACTTGGTCGCCCAGACTGGAGTGCAGTGGCCGCTCTCGGCCACCGCAGCCTCGACCTGCTGGGCTCCGGTGATCCTTCCGCTTCAGCCTTCCGAGCAGCCGGAATTACAGGCACGCACTACCACGCCCGGCTGATTTTTTTATTTATTGTAGAGATGAGGTCTCGCTGCCCAGGCGGGTCTCGAAGTGCCTGAGGTGGGCTCAGGCAGTCCACTCACCTCAGCCTCCCAAAGGCATGGGATTACAGGCTGAGCCACCGAGCCCGGCTGAGGTGTACATATTTAGAAGGATTGCTCTGGCTATGCTGTGGAGAAGAGTTTAGATGGGAATGCTAGATTGGAGGAAGGACAATGATCAACTCTAGGCTACTGCAGAAATCAAGGTAAGAGATAATGACTTGAAATTGGTTGTGGCAATGAGAGTGAGGAATACTAGCTGATTTCACAGCTGCTTGGGAGTTAGACTAAACAGTACTTGGTAATTGATAGTGTGTAGAATGAGGGAAAAGGAGTCAAGGGTGATGACTACATTCTGGTAAAAGGGAAATTCTATTTACTTAAATGGGAAAAATGAGAAGTAAGAGATTTTTGGAAGGAAGATAACATCACCTTTGAGAATGTGTGAGATGCCTATGTGAAATCTAAGTTTAGGTGTTTGAGAGGCAGTAGAATAATTGGATATGGAGCTTTGATTTGGGTTGAAGATAAAATGGATTTGAACACCATTAGCATAAAGGGGAATTGAATTCATGGTAGTGGATAAAGATCAGAGTATATACAATAAAAACAGAGGATCTAATGCAAAACCCTCAAGGATTTCGATATTTCAGTGTGCTACGAGTCTTCCAAAGGATACCCAGAGGTTGGTGCCACAGAACTGGAATAAAACCCAGAAGATTTTTAATGTTATGGGAGGAGAACGTTTCCAGGAGAGGCCAACAGTGATAGGCAGTGAATACCGAGAGGTTAAAAACAATTTCACAGAGTTGTTTGGATTTAACAAGAATAGATTCATTATAATGTTAGAGTGGAAACTGGAATGTAGTATGTTAATTAACGAGTGAGTTACGAAGAAGTGGAGACAGCTAAGCAGTTCTCAAACAGTTTTGCTGTAAATGGGAAGAGGTAAGCAGATGGTAGTTGGACAAGAGTTTGAAATAGAAATGATGAATATAAAGACAAGTCCCTGAAAGGTCAGGAGGAATGGAAATTGGAGAACAGCTGATGGAATTATTCTTTTAGGGGAATGTGGCAGTTCTTAGGACTGTTCATAGATATTTGGTTTTCTCCCATGTATATGTGGTAGTGTTTTAGTCCATTCAGGCTGTGATAACAAAATACCATAAATTTGGGTAGCTTGCAAACAATAAAAATTCATTTCTTACAATTCTGGAAACTTGAAAATCTAAGACCAAGGTGCTGTTAGATTCTGTCTGGTGAGGTCCACTTTCTCACAGATGGTCCCATTTCATTCTGTGTCACATGGTAGAAGGGAAGAGTATGTTCTCTTTTTCCTATTTTGTAAGGACACTAATCTCACGCATGAGGGCTAAACCCTCATGATTAATCCCCTCTGCAAAGTCCCACCTCCTAAAATCTTCACACTGATGATTAGGTTTTTGCATATAAATTTTGGTGGGGGACACAAATATTCAGATCATAGCAGGTAGGATTGAATTTTCTCACTATTTTGAATTTAGCATGAACACATGACTTACTTTGGCCAGTGAAATGTGAGTGTGTCATTTCTTTTTTCCTATAAAGGATATTGGTTTATAATTTCATTTTCTTTTTTGAAGTATGTTATTTTTAAGCATAAACTTGCAGTGTCATTGCATGCTTTGCCATATTCTCTTTTCCTCTGTCGCGCTGACAGGGAATGTTTGAGATGGTGGATCCTTTATCTGCCTGCATCCCTGAGTGACTTAGTGTAAGCAGTCTCCCTGTCAGCCCATGATGGAGAAGTATACCTTTATTTATTTTTTAATTTAAATATGGAAATTTTGAGCTGTTACTGCACTATAGCTTATTTGGATTGTTTTAAGGACTACTGATATCTTTTGCATTTTATTATAATTTTAAGTAGCTACTGTGAGAATAGACAAATTGATTCAAAAAACAACGATTAGTTGTGATTTTGAAAATTTTGCATAATATTTCTCCTTGATTAGATGACAGTATTGTGGTTCTAAAATGAAAAATTGTTAATAGTAATCTTCATTTCTCTTATATCTTACTTCCAAGTTCTCAAATAATCTGTTCTAAAATAATCTTATTTTAGTGTGGTGTAGTTAGTAAAACTGCTTTGCAATTTATCTTTCCATCTTTCTTACCTCTCTCAAGATGAATTATCCACCTTGAGCATTAAGAAATTGGTTATAAATACAAGAGTGGTTTGTGGTATATTAGTTTTATATTGATGTATAACAAATTGCCACAAATGTAGTAGCTTAAATAATACCTATTTCTTATCTCGTAGTTTCTATATGTCAGATGTTTGGGTATATAATAGCTTTAGATTCTCTGTTAAGTGTCTTAGGTGGCTGATTTTAGGGTGTGATCGGGCTGCCTCCTCATCTGGATCTCTGGGTTCTCTTTGCAGCTCATTGAAATTATAGTAGAATTCAGTTCTTTGTTGTTCCATATTTGCTTGATGACTATGTTGCTCTCAGTTCTTTAGGCCAGCCTCAGGTTCTAGGCCTATTTGCTTTCTGTCAGGTCAGTATGATTGTCTTTCTGACAATTCCATCTTCTTTTGAAATGCTCACCTTGATGCTCACTTGATGAGATCAAGTCCACCTAGGATAATTTCCTTTCTAAATAATTCAGTTACCTGATTAGGGACATTATGTCTGCAATTATTTGCAACATGTGAGGAAGGACCCTCCCCCACAAAAAAAGACTGGAATTATCATCAGGAGGGTGGACCCCTTGTAGCACAGGTTTCCCCCTCTAGGTAAGTGTTCCAGGAACTGAATGTCATCAGTGTACCAGCTAGCATTGCTGTGAGAGGCTGTGTTTGGCTTCAGTGGATTTTTTTTGGAGATTCTTTCAATGCATTTGCCCATTTTATGAAGGTGATTTATGAGCAAACTGACAGTTCGCTGAGTGTTCAGCAGTTTTTGACCAAAAATGGCATGATCCCTGTGCCCCACCCTCCCTATTCACCCAGTCACTCCCGAGTGTCCTTTTCCCCCCCCCAGGTGAAAATGTTCTCGAAAGGAAATGTTTTGCCAGTGTGGTAGAAGTGAAACAAAAAATGGCAGAAATACTAAAAGGCATAAAAATTGATGAGTTCAAAAACTTTTTTTGAGCAGTGGAAAAAGCATCTCAATAGGTGTATTGCATCAAATGGAGAGTACTTTGAAGATGACTGAAGCTTAAGCATGTAAGAATAAATACATAATTAAATAAATTGTGTTTTTGGAGGGATCCTTCCTCTTAAGGTAACATAATCCTGGGAGTGCACTGCATCATAGGTCTTGTCCATACTGAAGGAGAGGGAATTATATAAGAGTATGGCTCATTGGGAATTATTTTAGAATTTTGCCTACAAAAGTGAGTTTAAAATTTTATATTTTATGTAGTCTTAAATGGTGGCTTTTCAAATCAACATAAATGGGTATGGTAGTATACAGGACAATGTTGATACAAGATATTTAAAATTAAAGTGATAATTAATGTTTATCAGCCAGAGTTCAGTCATGGAAACAGGACCACAAAAAGATGAATCTCTCTCTATCTGGATTTGTTACAGGGACTTACCCTTCCTTATGCAATGGTATGAGCTAGTTAAGTAGTTTATGAAAGGCTGTTGTTTTTATGTTGATGCTGGAGCTTGTGCTCCAAGGACAGGCATTTGGGAAGGGAAGGTGGCTGTAAGGTAGGGAAAAATAAGAACAAGTGGGAACCTGTGAAGATGGACTAAAATTGTCCTCACAGTAATTTTAAAGCTCATAGTTTTTAAATTTTATAGTACCAAGAAAATATTCACAAAATAAGTAGTTGTATTTAATAAGAATTACTTGAAGCAGTTCACCTTTAGTCTCAGAATAATCATTAAAGTAACCCGAAGTTTGGAAGATTGATAGACGTTTTCTTTTTCACAGGAGAAATAAAAAGTTAAAATTCAAGGTTAAAATGAACAAATTTTCAGTGTGTTTAAAACGATTATTTGGTGAAACATACTTTTAAAATACATTTTCTTATATTAAGAGCTTTACAGAACTATTTCCCCTCTTCGCCTCCATTATAGCATAAACCCTCATTCTTCCCCAGCTATGTATTTGCAGTTTCAAAATTTAAAAAAGCACTTTAAAAATATTAAAATTTTAATAAAATATTTGTGACTGGCACTTTACATATCTTAATAAGATTCATAACAATGGCTGTAGCATTCCAAATTGACCTTACTAATATTATAGAGATTATAAATTGGACAGCCATCTTGTTTTTGAGTTAACATTTCTCTATAAGCTAAAATAAAAATGAAAATGAAAAAGTGATTTCTTGTCTCATTTGAAATGCACATCTTCCCTTAATTCAGCTGCCAACAATACTATTATTGAAACAAGTACATTATGGAATTCACTGTCTACATTATTATTACTAAATCTGTATAGTGCAGAATTTAAAGGTAATACCTTCATAAAAATGACAATTTATATGGTATCCTCTACTGTTTTGAAAGATATATACATCTTTTTAATAGATAACTTTTGTTTGTGCATATACAGTGATTGCTTGAATGTATTTGCCAACAGCTTTAGAGAGCTACTTCTCGTTGTTTTCCTGCTTGGCTTTCACACTTTTATCAGATTTTTCTTTTTTTTTTTTTCAGTTGGAGTCTCTGTCACCCAGACTGGAGTGCAGTGGCTCCTGTCGGCCACTGTAGCCTCAACCTGCTGGGCTCTGGCGATCCTTCCGCCTCAGCCTTCTGAGTAGCTGGAATTTCAGGCACGCACTACCATGCCCAGCTGATATTTTGATTTATTGTAGAGATGAGGTCTTGCCAAGTTGCCCAGACGGGCAACTTGAACCCGTGGGCTCAGGCAATCCACTCACCTCAGCCTCCCAAAGCGCAGGATTACAGGCTGAGCCACTGAGCCCAGCTTTTATCAGATTTTATTATATTTCTTCTAAATTCTTTGATGGTGTGCCAGAGCTGTGTACCTGATCAGTTTTCTATTCATTGAGACAAGTTAGATGACATTTCCATGTTTCCTTATGCTTAGATAGGGCTGTATAACAGAGTTCTAGGCAATCGAGTGTGGACAGAATTGATCTGTGTCATCTCTAGCTTGGCCCCTGAAGATTTCCTCTATCCTTGTGCTGAATTGTCTTCTACCACTCTGTTCTAAGGACTCATTGGCATTGTATCACAAGCTCCCCTGTGCAGTTCTGTGTTAGTATCCTGCTGAGATTTGGAAGATGGAAGAGAAAGAGAGAGGCCAATGTTCTTCACAAATAGCTGAGGCAGATTCATGGGCAGATATAAAGTTTGCAGAATTGTTTAGGAAAGTCTAGGATGACCACTGTAATTGTTTCCTATTGTTCCAAATTATCACAAATCTAGTGACTTAAAACAACAATTTTTTATCTTAGGGTTTTGGAAGTGAGATGTCTAAAATTAGTCTTACCTGGCTAAAGTCAGGGAGTCTGTAGGGCTGATTCCCTCTGGAAGCACTGAGGGGAGAATCTATTTTCTTGTCTTTTGTAGCTACTAGAGGCTGCCTGATGGCTTATTGTGTATCTCTTCAGCCTCTCACATCTCACATCTACTACTGACTCATAATCCTTCTGCCTTCTCATAGAGACCTTTAGGATTATGTGGAACCTATGTGGCTAATGTTGGATAATCTCCCCCATCACAAGATCCTTTAATCATATCTGCACATTCTTTTACCTGGTAAGATAACTCATTTCCAATTTCTGGGAATTAGGATCTGGACATCTTTGGGAGATACACTTGTCAGCCTACCATAACTACCTACTTAGCTGTTGCTGCCCAAGATAGTTGGTGGATGCCTTGAAGAATTCAGTCTCTCCAGGTGAGCTCTTGAATACCACCTACTTTGGTGCTGCTGGCTGAGATTGTCTGTAGCTGCTTTCTCTACCTTAGTTTTTCCTGTCCTTCCCATTGGTGTTCTGAGCTTCCTCTAATTCTGTGTGTAAATACCTTCATGTTTGTAATACATGGAATGGTTTCTGTTTTCCTAACTGAACTCTGACTGATACAAAGTCTTTTCATATAACTGAGTTGATAATGTAAAGAGGGACCCAGAAAGCCTTGTGTTACAAATGGCAGAGCAGCTATCAGCCTAGGAGTGGATGACGATGTGAGCGCTTTCCTTGCTGTCCTGAATTTGGGTCTGGACTTTTGTATGGATGTAAGCCCCTGAAATTGTGGAGTCTGTTTGGTACTACAGTACTTTCTACAGCCTAGTTCATTTTAAGTAGTAAAAATGGTTTATTGAAAAGTGGATACTAAAACAAATCTCATCTCTTACTGTGTATTTAAACACACCTGATTTAGAATAGTATACTTTTCTTGTGTTTGCATCTATAAATATATTGTAAAACGAAACACTGACTTATTACATTTATATTCATCATTTATTATATAAAAATCGATCTTCCATATGACCCCACAATCCCCCTACTGGGAATGGAATATACCTGAAAGAACTCAAATCACTTTATAAAAAAGATACCTGCACACGTATGTTTATTGCAGCATTGTTCACAATAGCAAGTATATGAAACCAACCGTGCTATCCATCAAAAGAGAACTGGATACAAGAATGTGTTACATATACACAATGGAATGTTACACAGCCATAAAGAATAAAATCATGAACTTTGCAGCAACCTGGATGGAATTAGAGTTTATAATACTGAGTATCTTTCACAAAAACAAAGATCTGAGTATCACATGTTCTCACTCATAAGTGGACCTTGAACAACTACTGTAATACTATAAGAAAAGAATGACGGTAGCAGGAAACTGGTGGGGGGGAAGGGGGAGATAGAGAGGAGGGATTGATAGTAGTTGAAATCTGCCTGGGGCAGGGGGGGACACACCTCATCAACAAGGGTACCTGCACAATGAATATTTGTATACCTAACCCTGAATTGTACCCTACAATTTAAAAATAAAAAAAAAAGAAAGAAATCACTCAGCCTTTGAACTATCTTTTTGCTATGTATACTCAATATCTTCTCTGGACAGCATTACCGGAAGATGGTACTGTTTGCATGCTTAGAGCAGTGTACTCATGTGTAATACATGTGTTAGGGTACTGATGACCGGGTGAGGGTGGAGAGGGGAGGTGAGGCGCACAGCACTGTTGGGGCTGGCAACCTGGAGGTGCACGCTGGGAACCCAGAGATCCGAGTAAATTGCAAAGAATTGCGACACCCAGAGGTGAGAGAAAAAAAGATTTATTTAAGAAAAGTTCACTCCCCACAGACAGGAAGTGGGCCTACACTCTAGGTGAGTATGGCATCGTAGCCCCTCAGAATCCTTGCTTAAATCCTTCTCTTGGAGATGTTGCACGAGACTGTTGTAACTTCCTTATCGACCACCTGTGAATGTCTTGGAGAACCAGTGACACAGAGACCCATTTATGTTTGCCCTCATTATCATAAGGTGTGACAAGGATTCTAATTCTCCTGCACCTTCCCAGACGACATTCCTTAGACATAATGGAAGGTGTGCCTCCCTTTATCTCCTAGGCGTTCCCAGTGGGTAGCTTGGGGGGATCCTTGGCTTCCCTGTAGATAGTGCCCAATTTACTGGAAAATCAAATCCCCACCTGCTCTCCCTCTGAGCAGTCATAACTTTTGTAATTACAAGTTTCATGACTTTTACAGTCCTTGCCCAATGCATGATGTCTTAGGCCTTGTAAATTCCCTTTACTCTAGTCACGCTTGATTGCCACTATGAGATACCGCTGATACCTGGAAGTCTGTTTCTGAAAAGACAAAGCCATTAAAGTTAATTATACCTAAAGTGTGCATTTCTCCAAAAGCATCCCTTCTACTTTCTCATCATTGTGTCAGTGTTTAAGAACAAGATGAAAAATGACTTCCCATTCTCGGTCTGTCCTTTCAACATATTTTTGCAATGTCTAGACTAAAGCATAGAATTAAATAGCAATTATTTAATAGTCTGCCCCTCTCTCGTGGAATGGGGCAATTTTATTGCCAGTGTATTTTTATCACCAGATTTAAAATATTTTTTTCTGGAGCTCATAAGCAAATTTCAGTTGTTAGTGTTTTGAGGAACACTTCAAATCTGTAGCATCATCTAATTTTATTCCTTACAGGATTACTTTGAACAGGTGCTATAGTTACCATTTTAAGATGAGGGGACCTAATTAAGTTAAAAAATTTTTGTCCCATAGTAAGGGACAGTCATAAGACAACTGGTAAGGGAAAGATTCTCAAACACCAGTCATCTGGCTCTAAGTTTACTCTCTTTTTTCATTATATATACCTTGCAGTAAGCATATGCACTTGTTTACCTGGCCTCACAGAAGACACGTATTCTTGAAAGTTGTAATATGAGTTACATATTTTTTTTGTTCTTTATTTTTGAGTTGGAGTCTTACTCCATCACCCAGGCTGGAGTGCAGTGGCATGCTCACAGCCACCCCAAAGTCGAGCTCAGATGACCTGCTGGGCTCAGGTGATCCTTCTGCCTCAGCCTTCCAAGTAGCCAGAACTATAGGCATGCACTACCATGCCCGGCTAGTTTTTTGATTTATTGTAGAGATGAGGTCTCACCAAATTGCCCAGGCTGTTCTTGAACCTGTGGACTCAGGCAGTCTTCTCACCTCAGCCCTCCAAAGTGCTGGGATTATAGGTTTGAGCCACCACGCTCAGCCTATTTTGTTCTTTTAATTTGTGTTTTTGTATTCTCTATTAGTCTTCACTTTGTAGTGACCACCAGGAGGACTTTTATTGCATAGGTGCTCTTGGCTAAGACAGTGACAAAAGTGGGAATCTGTAACAAAGGTTCTAGTCTTACCTATCTTAGCTCTTAACAGGTTTTAACTTGTCTTAACTCTTTTTTTTTTTTTTGAGTTGGAGTCTCACTCTGTCGCCCAGACTGGAGTGCGGTGGCCGGAAGCCACTGAGCCTGGCAAACTATGTGATCTTGGTTAAGCCATCATACATTTTGGGTCACGGTACTTTTGGCAGTTAAAAATTAGAGTTGAAGTCGGCCTCGGTGGCTCAGCCTGTAATCCCACGTTTTGGGAGGCTGAGGTGAGTGGATTGCCTGAGCCGGCAGGTTCGAGACCCTCCTGGGCAACTTGGCGAGACCTCATCTCTACAATAAATCAAAAAATCAGCCGGGTGTGGTAGCGCGTACCTGTAGTTCTGGCTACTCGGAAGGCTGAGGTGGAAGGATCGCCGGAGCCCAGCAGGTTGAGACTGTGGTGGCTGGGAGCGGCCACTGCACTCCAGTCTGGGCGACGGAGTGAGACTCCAACTCAAAAAAAAATTAGAGTAGAGCCAGATCAGAGATGACTTTGAACTTTCACATCTTGTCATTCCCTTTAATGAAAGAACTGAAAAATTCTTAAGGGGAGAAGATGAAGCTATATTTTCAAAAGAGCTCTGAGTTAATCTTTTTATAAAAAAAGTTTTCCCTGAAGTACTGTTTCTTTGCTTAGCCACCAAGCATTAATCACCCTCCTAGTGCTATCATAACATTTTGAAAATTTCTGTCAAATATTAGTATAAAGTCCTTTATATTATTTGACTTCAAATCATCCATAAAATCTAGCCCATTATCTTGCCCACAGGAGATATTTACTTAAGTATTTGTTTAGTATTTTAAATAGTAACAAATATTTTTAAGTACACAAGTGTCCCCTTAAATTAAATAGGACTTGGAAAGAGACCAATTCATGATTTTAGTTAAAATGATGAACAGTATTTCCTCGTGGAAAAAAAAGAGACTGGAAGTTCTCTCTATAAAATTAAATCAAAATTATGAAAAGTTACTTATTTGATTATATCCTTAAAATTTAGCTTTGAATTGCAACTAGTCATGATTTGTTGGAATGAACAAAGAATGAATCAATGCTGATATTTTTGGTGTGATTTTTTTTCTTAATAAAGTTTTATGACAGCATGATAGGAAATCTTCAGGTAGTGCCTGACTATTGGAGCATGATTCTAGAGGTCATTTCTGCAAAAATATTTTTGGTTTTATCAGTTTTCTCAGGGGCTTCTTTGAATTCTTTGGTATGCATATTCTTTCTTGAAACAATATCATTCTTGTTGACTTTGACTTTCTTTTTTTCGTATGTTAATTGTTCTAAGTCAGACAGATCCTCATTGCCTCACATACAATGGCTTTGTATGTGAATTTGAGTAGTTTTCTTGTATCACTTCTTAAAAATCAACTTGAAATTTTTTTGTCTTTGTAAGATTGAAGTTAAGTATGAGAATGACCAAAAAATAGTATGACATGATGGGTTGGGATACATACTGGGGTGAGATCAGCGTGGGTTTCTACATAGGGACTACTACTTTATTTTTTTTTTACATTTATTTTATTATAAGATGTGGAGTAAAAGTCAGGATTAGGTACGTAAGTAATCTATGTGCAGGTGAAGTTTCGGCCTCCAGCTGCTCCTCACTTACTGTGGTTTAGGAGGTACTCTTTGTGTTGTTACGTGCCCCCCCATCCCCCATTCCCCCCACTCTCCATTCCCCTCACCCCCAGCAGTGTCTTAAGACTGCTGATCCCTCCCTTGTGCTACTGTGATAAATGTTCAGGACATAGAGACTACTTTTATAAGTGGTTGGTCAATCAGTGAATATAATAAATAACTTTTTGCCTGTCTGTGAAATGTTGTGTTTTTTGTGTGCACATATTGAATACTACCTGTGGCATATGCAGGACTAAAAACCACTAAGAAGTACTGAGCTGAATGACATGTTCGCATCTGTTGCTAGTAATAAAGGACATATAAACAATGTATGGTACTTACTAGTTTTGTCAGGCCGGCTCGGTGGCTCAGCCTGTAATCCCAGTACTTTGGGAGGCGGAGGCGAGTGGATTGCCTGAGCCCGCGGGTTCGAGACCCACCTGGGCAACTTGGCGAGACCTCGTCTCTACAATAATCAAAAAAATAAACTAGCCAGGCATGGTAGTACGCGATTGTAGTTCTGGCTACTTGGAAGGCAGAGGCGGAAGGATCGCCAGAGCCCAGCAGGTTGAGGCTGCGGTGGCCGGGAGCGTGCCACAGCACTCCAATCTGGGCGACAGAGTGAGACTCCAACTCAAAACAAAACAAAACAAAAAATACTAGTTTTTTTCCGCTATAGACCTCCCCTCCTTTTTCTCCTTTGTGTTTTCATCTTGACAACTCCCTCCTTTATGGCCACATAGGTAAGCATTCTACCAGCTAAGACTAGACATATTACTCTTTCTTCTTGCCATGTAATTGGTACAGGGTTGAGCAAGTGACTAGAGCCATTCCCTGAGATTTTTCCAGATGGAATTGAGTTAGCAGGATTACCTTGCTAATTGGCTTTTTAATTTGGAAGAATGTGCTTTTGGGTTGTCTGTCACTTCTTTCACGAAAATCTCTGGTGTACAAAAGCTAAGCAAAAAAACAAAGAGAAGAGATATTCATTTATTCAGTAAATATTTAAACACTAACTCTGTGCCAGTCTTTGTTCTGGGTAGAGATATGAAATATATAAAAACTGTTGCCCTTGTGGAGCTTTTAAGAGTAGAGGGAGTACTGACAACATTTAAGTTCTTGGATCTACTCATTCCTGAAACCACATTTAGCCCCATCCTTTTCTATGAATTTATAAAGTCCATTTTGCCCAAACTAGATTGAATTGGACATATGCGATTTGTAATTTCAGATGTTTGAATACGTGTGAAAAATATTTATAATTTTTTTTAGCTTTTACTAAGAAAATAATACAGAATTTATATATATATTCATGTATACACACACACCTTCTGATTGGTGTATTTGGCTAAAACTTGGTCATATATTTTTACACTTTTTAAAGTCTTTGATAAGTGGACATTATTTATCCTATATTTTTTCCCCTCCTATTCCATTACCTAATGGTTTTCTGGAAAGGCACTTTGGTTGATTATTTTCTTTAAGCATTCAGAAAGATGTAACTAATTGTTTAGCAAATATTGCTTGGTAAACCTGCTTTAGACTAGATAGTTTTGGTAAGTCAATATTGTGTGATAACTTATATACCGAATGAACAAATTTTGAGAAACTATAAAACTTCAGTTACTTAAGTTTCTTTTATTACTATTATATATGATTAAGATGACATGTGAAATAGTTTATCTGTACTCTTACAATTAAACTGTTGAAATAGCTTTGTCCCAGATATTTCTACATTTGGCGTAGCAAGTACTGTAAGATAAACAATTTTAATTCTTTTAGTCATTTGTCTGGTACACTATACTGCCTCTATTTAAATAGTTTTTTTTAGTACCTGCTGGAAAGTATAAGAGCAATGTATTTTTAAAGAAAATATACACTCCTTAAAGTTAGACTAATTGAGGTGAGAATCAGAGGGGATTTCCTTATATGAATATGAATTTGAGATAACCAATTATAGCATAATGATAATGAAACTATATTATACATACACAAAGTTTATTTAACCTGTCTCAGAATATCTATGTAATTATTCTGACATCTGGACCAGGGCATAGATAATAGCTATGGCCAGAAGGAGACAGATACTTAGAAGAAGGGTGACTACATAATTTATGATCCAAACTAGAGCACCTGGAAGTGAAAGAAGGTACAATTAATAATTTTGCTGAGATAACAGGAGTAAACTGGGAGTGTTCCAGTGTTAATTGGGACATCTAGTCACCTTTATTAGAGGTAGGATAGAAAGGTTTTAAAATTGATACACAGTGTTTAATATATTTTTGTTGATTGATTAGAATAATTATATAGGAATCTCAATTGTAAATTTCTCTTTCTGTCTCTCTGCATTCAAATACTGTGTTATACTTTTGTGTATGAGTTGTTATCCACTTAGTGCTGACCAAGGGCTAGTATGTTGCTCTGGTTGCTTTAGTGCTGCTTATTTCTGTAATTTTAAAACTCAGCTTTTAAAATTTTTATCATTCTGCTGTCCTTTCATCACTTATGGAGTAGTTCGTTTTTATTAAAAACAAAGAGGTTTCTTTTCATCCATTATAAGTAATGAATTTTGGATTCTGAATGCAAAGTATTGTTGGAAAAATTTTCTCAGAAAAAGCCTACAGATTTATTAATGTACCCACATTATCACAACTCTTGACTTGTTTATAGATTGTCTATTACATTGTAAATTCTTGTTTACTTTCTCAGTATAGTGCAACTCTGTTTCCTATATCATCTGTGTAAAGTAGTTTATTTCACAAAACACCACAGCACATCTTTTTGTCTTTTTTCTAGTGTTAATATTGTTTTATAATGTATTATACACCTATGTGTTGAAACATACCTAATTGAATGTTGACTAATCTTCCTAATGTGATTGATGAAGGAAATTGGTTGAAAGGGTATACTCTGGTTTGAAATAAGCTGTGATGACATTGATAGCTTATGAGGTTACATCAGTTCAAATAGTGTCCTATGTTGTTTCCCCCCTTCTGTGTTAATCTAAAGAGCTTGAAAGAAGAAGTTTAGAAATGATACTAAATATATATCATTGTTAAGATTTAATTAAAGAAGGTGATACTATTTACACTTTGGTATAGTTCAGCAGTTAAACTAATGATAACTTCCGTTTACTTAATGCCTGCTGTGTGCCATGTTCTAACTATTTTATATGTATTATCTCATGTAAGCACCACAAACAACCTTAAGGCAATTTAATTTTATACGCGAGGTTGAAGAAGAGTTGAAGTAATTTGCCCAGAATTTTGCAACTTGTATTGGGCCAATATTTAAATGCAGAATTGTCTTCAGGGCTATTCTTCTGAATTAACTACTCTTTTTTCTGTGCTTCCCATACTGAAATGGGGAAGGGAGGGACTGCGTATCTCCAGGATTCTGGAGAAGCAGCATGAAGGTGCCTGATTGTTCAAAATACAATGTGAATTTATATTTTATATTAAAACATTTAGTAAACTTTGCTTTCTATTTCATTACTTATTAGTGTTTCTTTAAATATAATTTTTTTTGTACTGTGAGTTGAATACAAGCACAGCTTAGAGATATTGTCGGTTTGGTTCTGGATGACTGCAATAAAGTAAATATCAAAATCAACCAAGTTACCATGTTTTTGGTTTTCTAGTACATATAAAAATTACATTTACACTATAGTTTTGGTCTATTAAGTGTACAATAGCACTATGTAAAAAAATGTACTTATCTGAATTAAAAAATACCTTATTACTAAAAAATGCTACTGCCATCTGAGTCCTCAACTAGTGGCAATCTTTTTGCTAGTGAAGGGTCTTGCCTAGATGTTGATGTGATTACTATCTGATAACAGTGGTGGTTGCTGAAGATTGGGGTGACTGTGGCAATTTCTATTCTTTTCTTTTTTGTTTTTTGAGTAGGAGTCACATTCTGTTGCCCAGACTTAAGTGCAGTGGCATGCTCGTGGCCACCATAGCCTCGACCTGTTGGGCTCAGGTGATCCCTACACCTCAGCCTTCCAAGTAGCTGGAACTACAGGCGTACACCACCACACCCAGCTAATTTTTTGATTTATTGTAGAGAGAGGTCTCACCAAGTTGCCTAGGCTGGTCTTGAACCCCTGGACTCAATCCTCTCATCTTGGCCTCCCAAAGTGCTGGAATTACAGGCTTGAGCCACTGCACCCAGCTTGGCAATTTCTTAAAATAAGACAACAGATAAAGTTGACCATGGCAATTGATTCTAACTTTCGTGAAAGATTTATCTGTAGAAATGCAATGCTGCTTGACTACATTTTAACCACAGTAAAACTTCTTTCAGAATTGGAGTCAGTCCTCTCAAAGCCTAGTACTTTTTTTAAATCAACTATGTTTATTTAATATTTTATCTCCATCAGAGCTCTTGAGTGACCAGATGCATTGTCAATGTGCAGTAATATTTTGAAAGGCATCTTTTTTCTTGAGTAGTAGGTCCTGACAGTGGGCTTAAAATATTCAGTAAACTATGCTGTAAACAGTTGTGCTGTCATTTAGGCTTTGTTGTTCCATTTATAGAGCACAGGCAGAGTAGACTTAGCATGAGTCTTAAGGAACCTAGAATTTTCAGAATGGTCAGTGAGCACTGACTTCAACTTAAAGTCATCAGCTGTACTAGCCCCTAACAAGCAAGTCATCTTGTCCTTTCAAGCTTTGAAGTCAGGGATTGACTTCTCACTAATTATGAAAGTCCTAGATGACATCTTCTTTCAACATGAGGCGTTGGGTAGACATTAAAAATGTAGTCACCTTTATCAATGATCTTAGCTAGATCTTCTGTATCACTTGCTGCAGTTTCTCCACCAGCACTTGCTGCTTCAGCTTACACTTTTATGTTGTGTGGATGATGTCTTTTCTTAAAACCTCATTAACAAACCTCTGGTAGCTTCAAACTTTTTTCCTGTGGCTTCTTCACCTCTCTCAGCCTTCATACAATTGAGAACAGTTAGGGCCTTGCTTTGGATTAGGCTGCGCATTAAGGGGATGTTGTCGCTGGTTTGTTTAGCCTTCTTTCTCCATATCAGCAATAAGGCTGTTTTGCTTGCTTATCATCAGTGTGTTCACTGGAGTAGGATTTTTTTACTTCATTCACAAACTTTTCCTTTGCACTCACAACTTGGCTAACTGGCATAAGAAGTCTTCAACTTGTTGTGTTGGCTTTCGGCATGCCTTCCCCACTAAGCTTAATTATTTCTAACTTTTTATTTGTGAGAGACACATGGCTCTTCCTTTTACTTGGCCATTTTAGTGCTATTAATTGGACTAATTTTAATATTTTTGTGTCTCAGGAAACAGAAAGACCCAAGGAGAGAGGAAAGAGGAAAAGAGGCAATAATGGATGATCCATAGAGCAGTCAGAACACACACAACAATTAAATTAGCTGTTTTTTATGAGTACAGTTTATAGTGCCCCAAACAATTACAAAAGTCACATCAAAGATCACTGGTTGCAGATATAATAATTTAAAAGTTTGAAATATTGGGAAAATTGCCAAAATGTGACACAGAGACTTCAAGTGAGGACATGCTATTGGAAAAATGGTAGCAAGAGACTTGTTTGATGCTGAATTGCCATGATTTGAGTTTATTAAAAAAAAAAAATTATCTTCTGTGAAGCACAATAAAGCAAAGGATGATAAAATAAGCTAAGCCTGCATAACTATTGCTTCAGGATAGGGTACAGTATTTTTCTTGGCATACTCTCAAATCACCCCAGGTGGTTCTAAGATTATTCTTTTTGAGAAGGAGAGAGTCAGAGCTGCCTCCCAATAAAATCCATATCCAGGGTAATTACCAACTTCAGTCATCCAGGACTTGTATGTGTTAGACCATTCACTTGTTAATCTACTTCACAGTCACCTGTTAGCTTTTGTGCACAGCGAGTGCTCTTTCTAATTTGTAATATCTATCTCCTTCCTTGCTCTCTTCCATCATCAATGTTTCTCCTTCTTTTTGTTTCTAGATGTATAGGGATTTAACCTTTTGCATTCTTCATTGCTGCTACCAATAGTATAGTTGTAAATATAATAAATATGGAAGAAATTGTATAGGTTATAGATTTGTCAAGAGGCATTATTCTACTCTGTTTTGTTGTCAAGCTGCACTTGTTTATTCCTTACTAAGATAGAGTTCTTCAGGCTGTTTCTCTTACCCAGGCTTTTTCTGCCTTTTTTTTTTTTTGAGTCTTACTTTGTTGCCTAGTCTTACTCTGTTGCCCAGGCTGGAGTGCAGTGGCTCAACTATAGCTCACCACAGCCCCAACCTCCTGGGCTCAGGCAATCCTTCCACCTCAGTCTCCCAAGTAGCCAGAACTACAGACATATGCTTCCACTTCTGGCTAATTTCCAAAAATGTTTTTGTAGAGATAATGTCTCACTATGTTGCCTAGGCTGATCTTGAGCTCCTGGGCTCAAGCAGTCTTCTCACCTTAGCCTCCCAAAGTGCAGGGATTATAAGCATGAGCCACCTTGTCTGGTTAGTGCCAATAAACTTTTTTTCAAAGTAAAATGTAAAACATTTCTTCTTTTTATAAAACCCTTTGTTCTTCAGACTTACTGAAGACCACCTGGTCTGTGTGTATCCCCTAGATGGCAATTCTCACTTCCTGAACAAAATGTTAAATTTAGAGATATGTCTTTACATTTTTATTTTGACTTTGATAACATGTAAAGATACATATAGCTAGATGACCATATAATTGATCAACAGAACTGTATGGAATACATTTGGCAATAAAAGGAGATGCTGATAAAAATTACCCCATGATAATAGAAATAAATTAGAACTGTTCTAAACCAATCTAATGCAAAAAAGGCTGAGATGTTATGTCATAAAGACAAAACTAAATAGTGTATTTTGGTTTAGATATTTTTTAAAAGCAATGTAGGGCATTAAACATTTAATACGTAATATAATGACTATAGGATTTAGTACTATTTTGGATTTTTTTCTAAGCTATATGTTTTGTTTAAACAAATTCATTGTCATTTTGTAATAAAATATACAGCAAGTAGAACTCTAGGTTTGAAGATTGTAGTTCTAATGCAGAGAAGATTGACAGAAGATGGTAAAAAGTAAAAGATATGTTACAGGTACTAATTTACATTCTCACTAACAGTGTAAAAGAATTCTGTTTTCTTCACATCTTTACAGTATTTGTTGTTTTTTGTCTTTTCGATAATAGCTGTTATTGCTGGGGTGAGATGGTATCTCATAGTGGTTTTGATTTGCATTTTCTGTATGATTTAGGGGAAATTGATTAGTGATGTTGAACATTTTTTTTCAGATACTTGTTGGCCATTTATATATCTTATTTTGAGAAATATGTATTCAAATCCTATGGTCATTTAAAAGTTAGATTAGTTATTTGCTATTGAGTTGAGTCCTTTGTATACTGCTTGTCTTTTCACTGTGTTGATTGTTTCCTTTGCTGTTCAGAAGTTTTTGGTTTTATGTAGTGACATAGTTACATTTTTCTATATTTGTTTTTGGTGCCTGTGCTTTTGAAGTCTTACTCACAAAACCTTTGACTAGACCAAAGTCCTGAAGCATTTTCTCTGTTTTCTTTATTTTAATAGTTTTGCATTTTAAGTACAGATCATTCTCAACTCAAGATGAGTTACAGCTGGATAAATACACTGTAAGTTGAAAACATCATGAAGTCAAACATGCTTGTAACACAGGTACATCTAAGCTGCTTACTGTCACAGCTTAGCATGGCCTCCCATAAATGTGCTCAGAGCACTTTCATTAGCCTACATTGGTGAAATCATCTAACAGAAAGTCCACTTTATAATAGTGTGTTGAATAGCTCATGGAATTTGTTGATGTTTTACTGAATGTGTGTTGTCTTGGCATCATCGTAAAGTGTTGACCCATTGTACATTGAACCATGGTAAGTTGGGGACCATGTGTACTTGAGTAGAATAATTGAGAAATAATTTAGAGGCTGTTATGCTCAGGCCTTTTAAATAAAATTGACAACTTAGCTGACTTAGGCTCTAACTTGAACTACATTACCAAAGATGGTGCTGAGATAATGGTGTTTGTGGCATAGTTATGTGTAAATGCTGTTTTTATTTTTATTTTTTTTTGAGTTGGAGTCTCACTCTGCTATCCAGGTTGGAGTGTAGTGGCATGGCTCATGGCCATCGCAGCCTCAACTTGTTGGTCTCAGGTGACCCTTCCACCTCAACCTTCCAAGTAGTTGGAACTACAGATGTTACGCCACCACACCCAGCTAATTTTTCTTGATTTATTGTAGAGACTAAGTCTTGCCAAGTTGCCCAGGCTGGTCTTGAACCCTTGGACTCAGGCAGTCCTCTTGCCTCCACTTTCCAAAGTGTTGGGATTACAGGCATGAACCACCAAACTATTTTTACACCACCATTTTATCATGTTCTAAGTTCTAAATTCATTATGTGTTTGAGTTAAAAGAAATAAACTGACTTCATTATTTTTAAATAAGCACAGTTTCTAATTTTTGGTCTTAAAAACAACTCTTTTTTTGGGAACCAGGTAGTCATTGTTCTGAGGTTGTTAGTAATTAGACCCTTGCTATTCAAAGTGCGGTTCATAGATTAGCATTATCAGCCTCACCTGGGATCTTAGAACTCAGCACCTTAGACTGTATTCTAGATGTTTTAATTCAGAATCTACATTTTTACAAGACTCTGAAATGATGCATATGCACATTACAATTTGAAAAACACTGCTTTAGAGAAAGAAATAGGATTGGATTAGAATGTGTGTTGATTTTGGTAAATTGGTCAATTAGAAACTTAAGGATGAAGTTTAGGGAGGAAATGTATAGTATGAAGTAGACTTTAATGTTAGGATAATCGTGGGTAATTAAAAATTAAATTTTAAATTAATGTTAAATTTACCTTGAGATAGAAAATTAGTTTCCTGCCACATTGGGATTTATAAGTAATGCGCTGGATCTGTAAGCTAATGTTATTGTAACCTATACTAATTAGGTCCTTATTAAAATTCTATGTGTATTTCCAAGTTCTGTGGCCTTAGATTTTTTGGATAGCATGTGCAGGTTTGAACTGAATGTTTCAAAATTGAGAATGAAACTTTAAAGAAATATTAGCAAAGTCTTGAAAACACCTTTACAGCATAAAGAAGAAGAAGAAAAAATATCTCATTATTTTACTTTTCTCTTGGGGGCCACTTATCATCATAATCATTGTCATCTTACAGATGAGCAAATAGTCTTAGACAACTTAATATAGGCAGTGTTTAACCTAAAATGAATTAATGGTTAAGCCAAAATATGATCCAAATTCCAATGATATATTCTATAATCTCTTTTGGAAAAGTTGGAAGAAAATATACTTCCATATAGGAGCAAATGAGTATAAAATCTCATTATCTCTAGTAAAATTCAGCTTAGTTTAATGTAGACTTAATTTTTTTGGTGGGGTACATTTTACTTCATAGTGCTTCTCTAATTTTCTGATTACCACTTAAATTTTGTATACGAGCCAGCTGTACTAATGTACTGTTAAAACTCTCTGACTAAAAAAAAAAAAAATAAAAAAAACAAAAAACAAACCCTCTGACTTAGTATTTTGGAGGCTACAAATTGTACTGTAAAAGAAATAATATATGACATTTATGGATATTTGACTTTTTAAATTAGTCATCCTGGATTTTCTTTTCAGTGTATCAAAAGATATTTTATTATATATAAAATCAGGTTGTTAGTCTTCCAATTATGAATTTGTTACTCTAAATCTTGAGAACTTTCATATGCATCTACTAATTTAGTATGTAGTTATCCCACAGTATATGTGGAGGATTGGTTCCAGGCCCCCACCTGTGTATATCAAAATCCATACATACTGAAGTCCTGCAGTCAGCCCTTTGGAATCTACATAAACAAAAAATTGGTCCTCCGCCTGTGCAGGTTTTGCATCCCGCAAATACTGTATTTTTGATCTGTGTTTCAGATCAAACACAGCTCAAACTTGAGTAGCTCAAGGGTGAAAACTGAGCGTATTTATCTGTTTGATGGGATTAAGAGAGTTACAATAGTTTTTCTTAGTTTTTGGTAGTTTTCTCCACTGTAATAGTAGAGTTTTATTTTCTTATTTTTCACATTTTTGTTTCCTTTCAGTTTTAATATTTTGTTTCCATATGTGTTATGATGATGCTGACATGGGACTCACTCTCCTGTGGACCTTTACTGCTTGACTATTTGTGATTGATTTCAGTATGACTTATAGCAATACATCAGGAATATGAAAAATTTTTACAAAAAGTTGACCCTCTGTATATACAAGTTTTGCATCCAGGAAAACCATATTTTCAAGGGGATGTAGCTGAAAAAACTCTGTGCATAAGTATATATGGTCCTTGGCACATAGAAGGAGTTGGTAAACAAATGGTAGTTATTTTTGTTTTGGTATCATTAGAACTTTGTTTTGGTTATTTCAGGAAAAGTGTTTGAAGATACAAAAGTTGACTAAAAATAGACATGTCATTGTTGGATGTTTTGCAATTTAATCCGTTGAGGTTTTATGTAAATTAGGTTTTTAAAGCAATAGCATTTTATTAACTATAGGTTTTCAATTTTTAAATTTTTAGATAAATTTATGGTTTGTTATGCCTATATTCAGGTATTTAAAACTTGTGCTCACTTAGAAAGGCTTTCTCCTATAAAAGTTACATAAAATGCGGCTGAGCCCTATTTCCTGTGTCTGTCTGTTGGCTACCTCTATGTCTTCTTTTGAAAAGTGTCTATTCATGTCCTTTGCCCACTTTTTAATGAGCTGTTTATCTTTTTTCTTTTGGCACATTTGAATTCTTTGTAGGTCCTTTTATATCTTCAATTCTTTTCCTGAAATAACCAAAACAAAGATCTAATGATATCAAGACAAAAATAACTACCATTTGTTTTCCAACTCCTTCTATGTGCCAAGGACCATATCTTCTTAAAGTATTTTAAAGTTAATAATCCAGCATGGAAAAGATTTATCCTATTAGTTTATATCATAGCTTTAAAAACAAATTATAAATACTTTGAGCTATCCATCATATAGTGAAATATGGCAGACTTGGGTTCAGGGAAATTTCTTAGAACAAAAATTTCTAAACATCTGAAAATAGTAAATGAAATTTGAAACAAAAATTAAATTTTAATGTATAGGGGAGTTAGAAAGAAAGTAAAGTAATTAATTCTTTAGATGCCAGAAAAGAAAATTAGAATCCAAGGTAAAAAAGAAACATGAGAGCTAATGTCCACCTGGAAACATCCCACTATGTCTGATGACCTAGAGCTTGGGTTTTATAAGCCAAAGGCAGGTGTCAAAAGACAAAATCTAAAGCCAGAGCAGAATAGGAAATCTAGTCAGCAACTAATATGTAAAGCTTTAGCTAGCTATACACTGAAATTACCTAAGAAAAATCTAAAATGCGTAGATAGGCCGGCCCCTCTCAGATCAATTAAATCATTATCTCTTTAGAAAAATACTTAAGCATTGCTTCAACCTTTCCAAAAAGTACAAGCATGTGTGATCATCTCACGTATTAGAAGTAGCTATATATTTTCTTTTGAAAATTTTCCTATATAATCATTGCGCTAAATTTAGTATTTCCCAAATATTCTATAATTTAACACATAGTACTGCACCACAGAAATTATTACTATTATAGTATGTACCCAGAGAGAGAGGGAGTGTTAAAACACAGGAAAATGACCACATATAAAACAGAACATTGAATCATTTTCTCAAACCCAAATCTTCCTTCACATTTTCCCCTTTTTTGATTAATTTCAATTCATATGCTGTTTTTTACTTAACTAGAAATATGATATTAATTGTCCTTACAATTAACCTAGCACATATTAATTAGAGGCACAGATAAATTTTATAAGCCTTTCAATGAAAATAAGCTGAAGGCATTGATTTAAATATGTATGTATAGATCAGTAAAGATATATACATATACAAACATGTATACATATACATATATGTTTAAAGCAATATCTATATGTATGTATATCTGATACTCATATACATATGTATGTATGCAAATCTAGTAACAAAGATTTCCTATCAAAACTGGACTGGATAAACAAAATGAACTTCGCAGCAACTTGGATGGATTTGGAGTCTGTAATATTCTGTGACCTATCACAGAAACAACTGAGTACCACATGTTCTCAATCGTAAGTGGACCTTGAACATTTACCATAATACTGTAAGAAAGGAATTGGCAGTAGTGGGATACTGCTGGGGTTGGTGTGGGGCACATAACATCAGTAAGGGTACCTGATTTCAAGCCAGCCAAAGTGGGGACAAAGGAAGGCCCAAACATTACCTGTATGATGTCCACTTGTATACCTAATCCTGTACTGTACTCCACATCTTTAAAATAAAATATATAAATATGTATATTAAAAAATAAAATATATTTTTAAAAAGCTTTCAAAATTGCAAGAGAAGACTCTAAAAATTCATTCTTATGTTTAAGACTTTTTAGTAAAGCCTGCAACTTACTCAAATAATAATAAAAATATTCTAAATAAAAGTATAAGAAGTGGTTGGGTCCAATGACTATTTCAAATTTTAACAACTGTATCAATAAATTGAGAAAGAAAAAAAATAGTGAAGAATATTTGACTGAATAAAACAGGCAAAAATTAAATGCATACACAAAAAAGTATCCAAGTATTCAGTGAAACAAAACTTTTAAATGAGTACACAAAAATCTTCTAGCCACATATACCATCATAATAGTTTATATAAGCATGAAATGTGAGCAAGAGAGTATTATTAATTACTGGCCCAACTATTTAATTTTGGAGGTGGGACATTCTGGCGGGTTCCAGAAAAACATCATAGCCAATTAATGGCAAAGATCATTTTTGGCAAAATCAATTCTCAAACTAAAAATCCACAATTCTGTATCAATGCCACCATAAAATAAAAAATTATTGAAACAAACTGAAATTATATTAAAAATATATAATCCTAATTCTCTCAGAATACACATATAATCATTAAGAGAGGGTTAAGTTGACTGCTGTTTTAAATTTGATATCAGAGTAATTAAACATTTCATTAATAACACTGAGAGGAAAATCTTAGACTTCTTCATTTGATAGGTCGGTAACTTAAAATGCTTCCTAAGATGTAGCTTAACAAAAGAGAAATCAATAGAATATTCTATAATTATTTTGTAGGTGGTAAGGGTAAAAATTTAAAAATTAAAAACATATAGTTAATAAAAAGCTATTGCTTTAAAAAACTAATTTACATAAAACCTCAACAGATTAAATTGTAAAATATCCAACAATGACATGTTTATTTTTGGTCAACTTTTATATCTTCAAACACTTTTCTTGAAATAACCAAAACAAAGGTCTAATGATACCAAAGCAAAAATAACTACCATTTGTTTACCAACTCCTGCTATGTGCCAAGGACCATGTATACTATATATATACTATATGTATACCATATATACTATAACTATGCACAGAGTTTTTTCAGCCACATCCGCTTGAAAATAGGGTTTTCCTGGATGCAAAACTCAAATATACAGAGGGTCAACTTTTTGTATATATGGGCTCTGCAGGGCCAACTGTGGAACTTGCGTATGCATGGATTTTGATTTGGGGGGTGTCCTGGAACCAATCCCCTATGTGTATTTAGGAATGACTGTAATTGTAAGATAATTATGAGGCACACTGTAAGTTGTAATCTTAGTTTTTCACCCTGTTATGCTAATGTCTTTATCGGTTATAGTTATATTTTCCTTATAAAATCTTACATCTTATTGAGATGTTGAGAGTGGGATATGTGATGTGAATATTGGGAGAATTTATGTTGCCTAAAACAGTGGATATAATGTTTTGTTTGAGATTGAATATAGTTTTATTATTGGTAACTCTTTTTCTCCCTTTGCTAAATGTTTTCTGATATAAACATTTTCTAATTGCTTCTAATTATCTACTTAATTATTTCAAGTAGTAGAAGCGCTTTCTTAATTTAACATAGTAGACTTCAGGTTGTGATAGAGGTTGTATAGTAGGTAACAAGGTTAATAGTTCAGTTTAAAGTTTGGTCAGGTAGCAGTAGTTGAAAGTAAATAATTAGCGAAGGCTAGGAGAGACTAAATCAGTTCAGTAGGAATGATACTTCTTTGATAATACCAGCGGGGTTAGCACAGTAGGAAGAGGTCAGAGATACAGTGATAAATGCAGGATGGAGATGAGGTAGCACCTTGTCCAAGATCAGAATCATGGCAGTGCAAAGAGGGACTAACTTAATAGTAGGGATTTGCTACAGAATTTAATGCAGGTAATTTAAGCCTCTCACAGTCCAACCCCATAACTGTCTACATTGATTGAAGCCCATGGCTCTTTGAGCCTAGGGGATATAAAACAATACCATTTGGTTTATCAGACTATAATCTGGGAAACTATTTTTTTGAAGGTAAACTTTGTATTTTTCTTGAGCCAATTGGGTGCTGGGTTCCTGAAGTATTAGTTGCTAGTTTGTCAGTTATGCTTAGGTAGTTTATTGAGTAAATGCTTATATATTTGTTTTTCTTTTTCTTTAAATTAGTGTCTTTGGCACAATGAACTTTGAATTAAACAAAATTGTTTGTGGACCATTTTTAAGAAATGATCAAGTCTATAAAATACTAAAAATGTAAAATCAAAAATATTAGTTGTATAAGTCTTGATCATTGAATATATATAATCTAAATATACATTAAAATTGGATTGACAGTAGATAGAGAAATCTTCATGAATTTGTTATTGGAAAATGACCAGACATCTGACATTGAAATTAGGATGTATACTGAAAGCATATGGCTGAATCTTAAACTACTTGACCTCTAATGACTCCATACTTTATCATTTGTCAGAAATAAGATAAGCCTAGGCTTTTAGGGCAATTGCAATTCTAAATTGGTAAAGGGGGAAAAAACTTTAGTTAATACTGTGCATTGTTTTTAGCTAATAATATATAGTGCATGTATATTGTTCAGCATTTATACATATGTATATTTACACACAAAAAATACTGATTCTGTGACCTGCTGTTGATATTTTCAAGTTGCTTTTCACTTTAGGTTGTTCTGTCTTGGTTCAGCATAAATAATTGCTGTGAACCTCAAGTTATTTCTAAGCTTCAGGAGTTTTTGGTTGAAAAAAATTCTCATTGAAAGCAGAGTTTGGAGGCATATCATCATTGGGATTTTATGTTATCCGTCATTATTTAGAACTTCATCTCCGCTCTCTTTACCTACTCCATCCAAATGTTTATTGATACATTAAAAGTTTTTCTTTTTTCTATACATACTTTAGTTTTATGATACTTTTCCTTTAAAAAAAAAACCACTATTTTTTTGGAGCAGATTTAGATTCACAGCAAAATTGAGAGAAAGGTCCAGAGATTTTCCATATATCTCTTTCCTACACACATGCATAGCCTTCTCCATTATTAACATCCTTACCAGTGTAGTACATTTGTTGCAGAGTTCATAGTTTGCATTTGGGTTTACTCTTGGTGTTGTATATTTTATGGGATTGGATAAATGTATGAATGAATTTATCATTATGGTACCATACAGAGTAAGTTTCATTGCTCTGACAGTTCTCTGTACTTCACCTGTTTATCTCTCCTCCCCAAACCCTAACCTCTGGCAACTACTGATCTTTTTTTCTGTTTCAGTAGTTTTGCCTGTTCCAGAATGTCATGTAGTTGGAATCATCTAGTATGTAGCCTTTCCAAATTGACCTCTTTCAATTAGTAATATGTATGTAAGTTTCCTCTATGCCTTTTCTTGGTTGGATAGCTTATTATATCTTTTTAGCATTGAATAATATTCCATTGTCTGGCTTTATCTATCTAAGATTATCCACTCACCCACTGAAGGACATCCTGGTTACTTCTGAGTTTTAGCAGTTATGAATAAAGGTGTTATAAACACCTGTGTACAGGTTTTTGTGCACAGATTAAGTGTTCAGTGTTCAACTACTTTGGGTAGATATCAAGGAATGTGTTTGCTGTATCAAATGACTAAGGTTATGATAATTTTACAAGAAATTGCCAAACTGCCTTTCAGAGTGGCTGTACCACCTTATAATCCTACCAGTAATGAATTCCTGTTGTTACTATTCTCACCAGCAGTTGTTATTATCAGTGTTGTGCAATTTTGGTCATTCTAAAAGATTTGTATTTCTTTGTTGTCCTTATTTGCATTTTCTTTGTTTTTCCTTGTTATCTTTATTTGCATTTTCTTCCTGATGTAATGTGGAACATCTTTTCATATGTGTGCCTGCCTTTTGTGTATCTTCTTTGGCAAGGTATCTCTTAAAGTCTTTGGTCCATTTTTAAAATCTGGTTGCTATGTTTTCTTATTGATGAGTTTTAAGAGTTCTTTGTACTTTTAAAAATTTTTTAAATTTTTTTATTTTTTTGAGTTGGAGTCTCACTCTGTCGCCCAGACTGGAGTGCAGCGGCCGCTCCCCGCCACCGCAGCCTCAACCTGCTGAGCTCTGGCTATCCTTCCGCCTCAGCCTTCCAAGTAGCCGAATTACAGGCATGCGCAACCACGCCCAGCTGATTTTTTGATTTATTGTAGAGATGAGGTCTCGCTGCCCAGGCGGGTCTCGAACCCGCGGGCTCAGGCAATCCACTCACCTCAGCCTCCCAAAGGCGCGGGATTTGTGTTATCTACTTTTTAGATAACAATCCTGTATGTTATTTTCTCCCAGTTTGTGACTTATCTTCTCAATTTCGTTTTTTGACCTTGTCATTCTCAGAGAAGAAGTTTAAATTTTAATGAAACAGAACCTATCAACTATTTCTTTTGTGAATTTTGCCTTTGGTATATCTAAAAAGTCATCACTATCCCCAAGGTCATCTAAGTTTTTTTATATATTACCTTCTAGTAGTTTTATAGTTTTGCATCGTATACTTAGGTGTGTGATCCATTTTGAGTTGCTGCATGTGAAGGATATAACATCTGTGTCTAGATTATTTTTTGCATGTAGATGTCCAGTTGTTTTAGCAACATTTGTTGAGAAGACTGTCTTTGCTTTATTGTATTGCCTTTGCTCTGTTGTCAAAGATAAGTTGACAATATTTATGTCAGTCTATTTGTTGGTTCTTTATTCTGTTCCATTGCTTCATTTGTCTTTTCTTTTGCTAATATTACACTGTCTTGATTGTTGGAACTATATAGTAAATCTTGAGATTGAAGTTGTTCTTCTCCTTAACTCTTACATTGGCTAATCTGGATCATTTACCTATGTATATAAACTTTATAATCAGTTTGTAAATCCACAAAATAATTGACTGAAATCTTGATTGGAATTTCATTGACTCTGTAGATCAAGTTGGGAAAAAACTACCAGTATGGTAATATTTCATCTTTATATTTATGAATATGGAATATCTCTCCATTTATTTAGCTGTTCTTTGATTTTGTCAGTTTTGTCGTTTTCCTCGTATAAATCTTGTGCATGTTTTATTAGATAAAATTTCATTTTTTGGTGGTGTTAATGTAAATGATATTGAGTTTTTAACTTCAGATTCCATTTGTTCATTGCCACATATAGGAGAGTGATTGACATTTGTGTGTTAGCATTGTATTATGCAGTTTTGTCATCATTTATTAATTTCAGTATTTTTGTTGATTCTTTTGGATTTTCTACATAGAAGGTCATGTCATCTGTGGAAAAAGACAGCTTTATTTATTATTTGCCAATCTGTATACCTTTTATTTCTTTTTCTTAATGAATTAGCCAGGACTTTTGAAATGAATGATGAGAAAGGACATTCTTACCTTGTTCCTGATTTTTAGCGGGAAAACTTAGTTTTTCATTATTAAGTAGAAGTCTGATATAATTCTTACTTTTGTTCTTCTATAGGTCATATGGTTTTTCTTTCCTTTGACTCTCAGGATTTTTTTCTCTATCTTTGTTTTTCTGTAGTTTGAAAATGATATGTCTAGGAAGATTTTTAAAATTTTAAAAAAATTCTTCTTAGTGCTCTCTGGACTTCTTGGATCTGTGGTTTTATTGGAATTTAGGGACATTCTCAGCCATTATTGTTTCAGATATGTCATCTGTTTCTCTCTCTCTCTCTCTCCATCTCTATCTCTTTTGAAGTGCGTGCATATATTACACTTTTTGTAGTTGCCCGTAGACCCTAGATAGTCTCTCCTGGGGTTTTTTTTTTTCCAGTCTTTTATCTTTTTTCTAGTCAGCTTTGGCGGTTTCTATTGATATATATTCAAGTTCAGAGACTCTTTCCTAAGTTGTGCCTAGTCTACTAATAAGCTCATTAAAGATATTCTTCATTTTTCTTGTAGTGTTTTTTTTTTTTTTGCCCTAGCATTTATCTTTGGTCCTTTTTTAGGATTTCCATCCCTCTGCTTACATTGTATATCGGTTCTTGCATTCTGTCTACTTTATCTATTGGAACTTTTAGCATATAAATCATAGCTGTTTTAAATTCCTAGTCTAATAATTCTAACATTTCTGCAATTAGGTCTTTTAATGAGTCTGTGCCTCCGGAATGTGTACTTCATAAGTGTTTCTCAATTTTTTCTTTCCCCCTTAGGTGGGAGGAAGAATCCTTTTGAAATATGCCAGAGAAACTAGTTAACCAGAGCCTAGCCTGAGACAATTTTATTAAAGGCTAACTGACCAGGGAAAAAGAAAATAAATACCCATCTGCATCCTACTCTAGCCTTCTGGTTTCACTTAATATTTGGTAGGCTTTATTTCTTCACAACTTACCAGATTCGCTATATAGATCTTACATTTTACATCAACTTGTGAAGAGTATTATTGAGCTTATTTAAAGGTGGTTTTTAATGGTGGAGAGTAAGTAATGCTGTGATCTGAAATAAGTAACATGCAGTTAGACAGACACAAGTAGATATCTTTGTGATCTTATGCAGATTGGCTAATCTTGGTAAATGGGATTGTAGTAATTGCTCTCTTTTTGGGTTGTTGTGAAGATCAAATTTTTATATGTATGTGTATATATATGTGAATGTATGTATGTGTGAATGAGTTCAATATATGTTAGCTGTTATTATTACTTGTTATTAATTGTATGTTTTATACACAAAAGGCCCTAAAAATGATCAAGAGAAAAATAAAATTAGATTATGACTTCATAACATAGATCTTTAAAAGTAAAAGAAAAACCTAAGTATAAATAAAACTTTACTGTTATTAAATTTGGACAAAAGTTTATGATCTCAGAAGAGAGATCTTTTCGAGTAAGAATCAGAAAAGTATAGATGAACAGATTCTGTTTGACGACATTAAAAAACAGAAGTCTGTGTGACAAAGGCAGTCACACATACATTTAAATGTCAAATCCTAATAGAAGATAGCTACCAAACATGTAAATAATTAATATTTATTACTAATAATATACTAATTAATTTTCAATAAAGAGCAACTACAAATTACTAAGAAAAGATAGCCCAACTTAAAAATAGATATATAATCTGATCAAGTAGATTGTAGTGGAAACCTGAGTGATTAACATACTAATATGTATACATATAATATTATTAATGTGAATATCATGGATATGAAAATTAAAAGATTGAGTTACTATCTGTTATTGTCACCCTGACTGTGTTAGTTTTGATAGACATGTGAGAAAATGGAAACCATGTACATTGCTGGTAGGAGTATAGATTGGTATGATTAGTTTGGAAAAGCAATATGGCAATATCTTGTAACTGTTTAGTAATTTTTTATATTTCATTGCATACTTGACAGTTTGGTGAATGGGACATGTATAGTTTTTGCAGAATATTTTTTAAATGAATAAAATAAAATGGGTAGGATTAGAAAAGATAATCATTGCAATATTAAAGTATAAAAATGGGATATAGTAATAGTTTCATGAAGGCATTTTTTAAACAAGGATCAACTGACAGGTCTGATAACCATTAATAGCCATTCATAATAATTAACATAATTATTTATGTTAAAAAGTGTAAGTCTCAAACGAAGAAACAACAGATCATATTCAATGATAACTGTTATTTATGAATGTTGGGCACATTGGTGTTTATTTTGTTAGTCTTTGTATTTTTCTAAATGAAAATAGCTCTTAAAAATCTCAAAATAATGATTATAATAAGAAAATACTTTATCATAGTTATTATAATTAAATCAGGTTACTGATTGAAACAGGGATTAACTGCTGTCATTTGTTCTGGGTACATATGGGTTACTCAAGTACATAATTACAAAATTGATATTTTGTAATTAATGCAAAGTGTTCTTTGTTTTTTGCTTTTCCATTTAGAATGTAAAAATAAGAATTTGAACAGTGGTTTATATTTATGGTAGCAGAATGTAAACTCCCAGAATGCTGTTAGGACTATGGTACTTGCAGTAACTTAATAGCCCTAAGTTTGTCCACTTTTGGCATCTTTATCACCAGAAAAGCTCAAAATTTTATCTTACTAGACCCAGGAAAATGGTTTTATTTGTTGAGCTTATATTGGTTTCTTGTATCTCCTCTCTAATAGTTCACTAAATTAAATTTGAAATATCTGAGATTGCTTTCTTCAGGTTCTTAGTAAAAAGATACAGAAAACTCTGGTTATTGAAGAACTTCTGATACTCCAGGTCATTTTTACTGAAATAAACTAAGGTGTTAGTCAATAAAGATGAATGTAGCAGTAACTGTGCAAGTTAGAATATAATGAAACATCCTCATTTTCTCAAATAGTGACCCGACTCAAAAGTAAGGATTAGATTGAAGTGAAGTGAGTGTAGCTACCAAAAGAGTGGAATCAGTCAATAGGTGGGAAGATTAGTACAGGAAGAGCAAAGAGGCAGACAGTAGCCTCGATGCCAGTACCTGGCTGTGTTTTACATTTCTTTCCAGAGGAATTAAAATTTCTTGTGTTTTAGCTTCGTTTTTGTATTTTTCTTTCATTGTCTCTTTCTAACTGGCAATAACTGTTTTCTTGCTTATAAAGAAATTAAGGTAAACATTTCACATCATATAGAAATTTATAAAGTGAAATAAACATACCTCTGTAATTGTCACTTCTAGAAATAAACCATTATTAGTGGGCTCTACAGCTGACCCATGAACAGCATGAATTTGAACTGCATAGGTCCATTTATTTGTGGCTTTATTCAAATGAATATATTGTAAAAGTTTTGGAGATTTCCAACAATTTGAAAAAAATCTTAGATGAGCAGTGTAGCCTAGAAATAGGTTAAAAAGAAGAATTAAATTAAAAAGCTGCAAATATTGCTTTCAAAATTTTTGCAATTATTTACAAATTGCAAAATATTTGCAATTATAAACAGTGCTATAGTGAATATCCTTTTACATAAGCATGTTTTTTGTCTGATTTTTTTTTTTAGGATAAATTCCTAGAAATGTTATTGCTGTATAAAAGATGTACACATTTTAAATTTTATGTGTTACTAATGTGTCCACTTGAATGATTTATCATTGTATTCCATACTGTGTTCCTTGATATGGTTTTAAAGTTAAAGACTGTTTTCCAGTGGTATTTTTAATAAGGCATATTACATTTATATATTATGTGAAATTCAATGTCATATAATATGTAAATGTATTTTGCTCTTTTTGCCTGCTGAATATTAGCACTAAATATGGTTTCTGGCTGGGCTTGGTGGCTCAGCCTGTAATCCCAGTGCTTTGGGAGGCCGAGGTGAGTGGATTGCCTGAGCCCGCGGGTTCGAGACCCTTCTGGGCAACTTGGCAAGACCTCATCTTTACAATAAATCAAAAAATCAGCCGGGCGTGGTAGCGCGTGCCTATAATTCTGGCTACTCGGAAGGCTGAGGCGGAAGGATCACTGGAGCCCAGCAGGTTGAGGCTGTGGTGGCCGGGAGTGGCCACTGCACTCTAGTCTGGGCGACAGAGTGAGACTCCAACTCAAAACAAACAAACAAACAAACATGGTTTCTTATGTTCAAACTACCTATGAGTTTTAATGATCAACTTCTGCTGTGGGTTGAACATAATCTCTGATCATGTTTTAGAAAGGGTAATTCTCTTGTCCCAAGTGGACACATTTGGACCAAGGAAATAGGTCAACCATGAGTGAGCTGTATTAATTATATTTGTGCATTTTAAATAAATTGCTTCATTACTTAATTAGTTATACAAATATTTGTTCATGAGGCAGGCCCGGCTGATCACTGGAGACACAGTGATCAACCTCAGAGGTGCTGAATTCACCCCTCAGTCTCTGGGAGTAGCTCCCCTGTTCACATGGGTAGGCCGAAGCATGTCTCTGCATGGCTACCAGGTCGAAATCAGTAGGGGCGTCTCTGTTTGTTGTCCTGCAGTGGGACTTGGTGACTAGTTCTCCGGCGTATTTCTCCGCTGCCAACATCCTATCTGGCTGAGGTTGTGTTGGTGAGCAGCACGGGCAGCAGCTGTTTTTCACTGCTTCTTCCCAGTAGGGTGGCAGGGATGGCGCCTGCATCTGGGCCATGGATCACGCTGGGATCTGAGTAACTGGGTGAGGCAACCGCCTCAGCTGGTGAGCTCAGGCTTGCTTGTTTCCGTGTCCCCACTTTGTCAGACACTCGTACACCTACTTGCTGACACATTTACATGCATAGTTGCACTGCGCACACTCATTTATAAGGATAAGGAGAGACACACAGACTCAGACCGATTCTGTCACCATCTTGGAATCCCCCCAGTCCATCTTTTTAAAAGCCATTTTAAAGTAAGTCGAATTATAAGTATCCTTCCCCCCTTGAACATGTATAGCATTAACTAATGTTTTAAACAACACTATTTCAATTAAAGCCTATATTGATTGACTGTATGCTCTGAGAATGTGAAGATTTTGTTCTTTTACATTTTATCCCCAATTCACTTTCCCGTCACAAAATATTGTTTCTTTGTCTAATTATGGCACAGAATATGTTATAAATTTTCAGTAACCCATAGCTTACCTAAACTGAAATACTTTTTGACAGAGTAAGAGGATGCTATTGATAACCGTGCAGGGGTAGGTAGTACAATCTGGAGTTTCTTAGGCAAACCAGGATGGTAAGATTGTTTATAACCATAATTGGAAGAGTCTTTAAATCTTGGTTTGATATTTAAGTGTACTTGCATTTAATAAACACTGTACTTAACATTTAGTCCTTTATAATAGCTTCTTCAGTTTCTGAGTTTTTAATTTTGATTCACCTCTTGACTGAATTTTATCCATAGCTTATCTTTTCCTAAGTTCTTTATTTTGATTAATCACATAATTAAATTTTGTCAAGTAGTTAACCCCCCTTTTCCATGAGGGTGTAATGTGTACTGAATTTCTTAAGTTTTGCCTGATATATTAGCTTATATTATATTTGCCTTTTTATAAATAATACATTGTAATATGAAGTGGGTTATAGGAATACATTGAACAATAGTTGGGACATCTGCATTCCTCTCCTGGTGGGTACATGAAGTTAGAATGTTGTGTCTAATGTTATTCAAAGTCTTCTGTGTAAAGTTCTATGTAAGAGGATTCTATGGAGATTTTGTTGCCTCTGTCAGTAGTTGCATGTTCAAGTTAGCTGTGATAATTTTAACAGTATACCTTTTATACAAAATAACCAAAGGAAATCTTTTGTTCTAACCAAAAAACTTGACTTGGTCTTGATATTTGGAAGTAATTTTGTAAACCAAATCCTATTTAAGTTTATGGGGAAAAGCACTGGAAAACTTTTTAAGTACATTTAAAACTTTGGTGTTGACTTGTTTTCTATTGAATTCTATTTAATTTTTCTTACTTTTAATAATTTAACCATTACCTATTTTACTGATTAGTTTGTGTGATTTAACAACTTGGTGAAAAAAAAAATCTCACAATTCTGTAATTTATGAGTAGTTATTATTTTTTTCCTTTGTATTCTTGTAGTAAATGCTTCTTCAACTGTGGCACTTAAAATATTGCCATAAATAGTGAGGAGTTATACATGGTGACTTCTACAGCAGTGCAGATTATTTCATGATATATGTATTATTGTAATACTGTACCTGCTAGACTTGTTTACATAGTAATGACCATCTTGCCTGAATCTGTTCCCAAGAGAGGAAGAACAGGTGGTTATGTACAGCTGTAAGTAGATTTTCTTCTCTGCTCTTAGCACCTGTTGTCATTTTTTGTATCTGGTACCTGTTTAAAATGGAATATTTATTTATAAATAAATGTCCAACAGAAGGAAATGAAAGAGTTCAAGGAAGATGATGACAGAAGCTAATGCAGTGGTGGAATAAAATGGGTTGCTTATGTAGCCCATTTTATGACTGACTTATTAAAATTACATCATATTTTGATCTGTCAGAGAAAATATGATCCCTATTCTTCTGATGTTATTTCTTGACAGGAGGGTGTTGTACTTAAGCAATTTTACAGTGAAAAATATTCATGAGGATAAGGCACATCAATGAAAAAACAAAAAACAAAACTTTTCACTTTGTACTAAAAATGAAACAGAATAACTCCCAATACTAATAAAAGACCATTTCAACTATTTATATGGCTTATCTTTATCAACACACATATACTTCTGTGTAATTATAATTTTGTGTAAACATGTTACCTTTGATCTATCTACTTACAGTTATGATAGAATTTTTTTTACTAGTCACCAACCATGTATCATTTTGGTCTCTAATTTGTTGTAGTAATATGCTTTTTATTTCCTAGCTATATTTATTTTATTTTTTATTTTTTTTTGAGTTGGAGTCTCACTCTGTCACCCAGACTGGAGTGCAGTGGCATGCTCCCGGCCACCGCAGCCTCGACCTGCTGGGCTCCAGCGATCCTTCCACCTCAGCCTTCCGAGTAGCTGTAACTACAGGCACGTGCTACCACGCCTTGCTAATTTTTGATTTATTGTAGAGATGAGGTCTTGCCAAGTTGCCCAGGCAGGTCTCGAACCCGTGAGCTCAGGCAATCCACTCACCTCAGCCTCCCAAAGCACTGGGATCACAGGCTGAGCCACCGAGCCCGGCTGCTATTTTTATTTTTATTGTTGTTAATCACGTAACTATGTTAAGAATTTTTCTTTTGACATTTTTAGGCTATATTAAGAAAAGTTTAGTAAATTATTAAAATTCGTTTAATGTATTTCCATCATTGTTTTTTTGTAGAGTTTTCCATTTTAGGCATGAGGTTTATTTTATAGTATACCTTGAAATCCATGCAATTTCATATTTCATTGATCTAAATTTTGTAATTACCAACAGTATCAAATACAAAATGTTTAAAAATACTGTGTGATGTTTTCTGATATGTTTTCTCTGATAAAATTAAGGTATAACAGCATCTAATATTAGAATTCTTATAATTATTTATTGCTGGGGATAATTAAGTTTCTCATGGAGCAAAAATTCTGTATTTTTTAAATGTGGAATTTATATTGGTGTGCTTCTGTGAATGCACTGCTCTTTTGTTAATTTTATGAATATGGAAGTCCTAGAAAAATTAAAATTTATATTACATCTTTGAAATATTAATTTAAAAATTGGCCACAGTAATTCTTAAGTTTTTATGGCTATGCCAGTTATATAAACAAATATATATGCAAGTTGTGGAAACAGTTGCTTCTTTTTACTTTGAACCAGATAATTAATAGAGCAAAGAGACTGACAAAGTGAAGTAGTATCTTTTTAAAAAATGACATTTGACTAGAGCTACGAAGTTACCAATTTCCACATTAAACATTTAAAATTTTACCAATTGTCTATTCAGTGTAGGTAATGGTAGCTTGAGGACCTATCAGGATCTAGCCATGTTCAGGATGCTTTCAGGGATACAAAGGTAGCCACAATGTGGACCTCTCCTCAGCGACAATTTCTAAGGAGAGCTCAGTTTGATAAAGCCATAATTAAAAGAGTGTTACTGGAAATATTTTTAATGAACCTCTAGGAAAAGTGGGAGATCCAAACTTCACCTGTCTGATGAGCACTTAACGTATCTGATCCTGAATTGTACCCTACATCTTTAAAGTAAAAGTTAAAAAAAATTAAGTTATTACCTATTACATTATCTCAATTTGTTTAACCATTACAATATATTTGATCTTATACATGTTTCTCTTCTCCCTTAACCACACAGAGTTTCTCAGGCATGAACTTTTTTCACCTCAGTTTCATTCTTCACTGGGAAGTCAAATTTCATGGGCAGCATTATCTTCAACAAACCAGAAAGGACATCTAAACCTGAGAAGTTTTAACTGTGCCTTTGGAGTCTACTTCAGAGGTTCACTCATTTCCCTGGGTTAGCTCTCATGTATATAGGTGGCATAAATTTAATGAACTTCTGTTTTTCTGTTGTTAATCTGTCTGTGGTTGCAAGAAATACCGATTAAGAACTGTGAAAGATGGAGAGAAAATTATTTTACCTCCCCTACAAAAACTTTTGAGAATCCTCAGGTTATTTATTACCCACATTATAAGAGAACTAAACATTTTTTGTGTATTATCTCACAATAGTTGGTATTTTCTTTAAGACTTTTATTTTTTATCACCTCATAGAAGCACTAAGTATGTGAGGACAAGTAGAGAGAACAACTAATTGAGGCAAGGAGCCTTATGATCGGTGGTCTTCCTGCTTCATGACTTTTAATTTTTTAAACAAAATTGATGTATGCATACTTTACATTTCAAAAAATTTACTTACTCAAGTGAACAATCAAATGATTTTTAGTTACTTTATTGAGTGGTACAACCGTCATTATAAATCAGTTTTAGAGCACTCATGTCCATTTATAGTTAATCCCTATTTCTATACAGGCCCAGGCAACAATTTATCTACTTCTTGTCTCTATTTTTTTCCTAGACATTTTATACAAATGGAATCATACAACATGTGGTCTCGTGTCCAGTTTCTTTCAGTGAACATGTTTTTGAGGTTCAACCGTGTTGTTGCAATGATCAGAATTTGGTTTGGTTTGGTTACGTATTTATGTATTTATGTATGTATGTATCTATGCATATATGTATGTATGTCAGAGTCTCCTCTTGGGCTTATTGTAACTTTGGCTTCCTGAACTCAGGCAAACTGTCTGCCTCAGCTGCTCACGTAGCTGGGACTACAGGTGTGTGCCATCATTCCTGGCTAACATTTGTAGAGATGAGGTCTCACTATGTTGCTCAGGCTTGTCTGAAACTCCTGGGCTCAGCCTCATTCTCCCAAAGTGCTAGGGTTATAGGCAAGTACCACTGTGCCCAGCCTGTTTCTTTTTATTTCCCAGCTGTGTTCCATTGTATGGATATACCACACACCCGTTTAATAGTTGGTAGACATTTACATTTTCATGGTATTTACATTTAAGATCTTGCTTCTGCAAATTTGTAAATTTCTTTGAACATGACATAGTAACTTATGAACTGCCAAATTCTGTTTCCTAATATGTGTCACATATAGTTTATATGTGAAACAGACTTCTTGGGTTAGAATTGCAACTTCTAATTTAGTCTTTATATGCATTGAAATTATAGAAATATAGTAAATCAGACCATTATTAAAAAGACAAACAACATGCTGACAAGGATGCAGAAAAAAAAGAACTCTATAAACTGTTGGTGGGAATGTAAATTAGTACAGCCATCATGAAAAACAGTTTGGAGGTTTCTCATAAAACTAAAATTCAGAACAGCCATACACTTCAACTCCACTATTGGATATTTTATCCAAAAGAAAGGAAATCATATCAAAGATATACTTGCACCATTGAGTTCATTGTAGCACTATTCACGATACCCAAGATAAGAGAATCAACCTAAGTGGCCATCACAGTAGAAAAAACAAAAAAAAAGTTGTGTATATGCACTGTGGAATACTATTCATCCCTAAGAAAGAATGAAACCTTTTCATTCACTACAACGTGGGTGTGTCTAGAATACATTAAGTAAAATAAATCAGACATAGAAAGATACACATGTTCTCACTCATGTGGGAACTAAAAATATTGAGCTCATAGAAGTAGAGAATAGAATTATGGTTATTAGAGAATGGGAAATGTTAGGGGGAGGGGAGAATAGGAATAGTTTGGTTTAAGCCTACTAAATCACAGCTAGATAGATGAAATAAGCTTTAGTGTTATATAGCAGTGTAGACTGAATATAGTTAACACTAATTTATTGTATATGTTTAAAAAAAAAAGTAGAAGAGAGGATTTCAGATGTCCACAGCACAAATAAGTGATGTTTGAGATGATGGATATACTGATTACCCTAATGTAATCATTACACAATGTTTATGTGTAGACATTGTATATACATGAATGAAATACCACTCTGTACACCATATATATGTACAGTTATTACATATCAGCTAAAAACAAAAGGAAAAAATATAGTATACTTACAGACTAAAATATTGTTAGGTAATATAGAAATGTGTTAGATTCATAAGTACTGAAATTAAAAAATGAAAAGAGTTTGGTTAATGGGTACAAACATACAGTTAGGTAGAAGGAATAAATTCTAATGTTTGATAGCAGAGTAGGGTGACTATAGTTAATAACAATGAATTCTGTATTTCAAAATAACTGGAAAAGGGGATTCCAAATGTTTCCAAAGAAATGATAAATATGATGAATACCCAAATACCCTGACTTGATCATTGCTCATTTTATGCTTGCAACAAAGTAACATATGTTCCCATAGACATGTGCCAGTATTTATCTATCAATAGTAATTTGTAAAGCAGTGTACTGAATATGTATAAAACATGTTCCCATTTCTCTGGAAGGTACAATTTTAGAACATCCTTACATTCATATTAACTTTTATGATAGCTGATTCTTTCACAAAAATAAAACATTTTTGTATAAAAAGAAATGTACAACTAGTCTGTTTGATCTCTTCTTACATTATCTCCTAAGTAAAAAATCTAATTCTTGACCAGACGTGGTGACTTAAGCCTGTAATCCCAGCACTTTAGGAGACCAAGGTGAGGGTATTGCCAGAGCCCACAGGTTTGAGAGCAGCCTGCATAACTTGGTGAGAACTCATCTCTACAATAAATAAAAAAAGTAGCCAGGCGTGGTAGTGCATGCCTGTAGTTCCGGCTACTTGGAAGGCTGAGGTGGAAGGATCGCCAGAGCCCAGCAGGTTGACGCCAGGGTGGTCGTGAGTGTGCCACTGCACTCCAGCCTGGGCCACAGAGTGAGACTCCAACTCAAAAAAAAAAAAGAAAAAAATCCAGTCCTTTATTCTCCTTAACCACGTGCTCGAAATTTACTTTTAATGTTTATTATGTGCTTCAAGCGTGTTGTTCATATATTGGCACTTTAAAAATACACTCCTCAGTATTAGCTTAAAATTTTTAAGCAACTAGAAACTTCTTGCTAACTTGTTTATCTGGCATAGTTTTTGCCATTGATGAAATATGCTTGCAAATAATTACTTTCTAGGCCAAGTCAGGGAATTAAATTGAGAACTTCTGTAACAAACTCTCACTGTGTAGAAAAGTCTACTTTTGTTTAAATGTTTCCCCAAGTTTAAAAAAATGCTTGTGTATGTGTGTGCACATATATATGTATAATCCATGTTACAGAGAGGATAGTATAATAATTAACTGTAGAAAAGTTGAGTTTGCTTCTATATTTGACTGCATATTTGATTTTGAGTAAGTAATTTCTGTTCCTTTATATATATATTTTTTCTCTGTAGAATAAGGTGGTAGGTATGACACCTGATGTGTTGTAGAATGAATATACCTAGTATGGTACCTGACACATTGGAAATACTCAGTAAATATGTATTCATTTTCTTTAATTTCGAGCTTTTTATTATGGTGCACATGATGGTGCTACACTTTTAAAATAAACTTGATTGCCAGGCCTGTGGCTCAAGCCTATAATCCCAGCACTTTGAGAAGTGGAGGCGAGAGGATTGCCTTAGCTTAGGGGTTCCAGACCTCGTCTCTATAGCAAATCAAAAAATGTGCCTGGCATGGCGGCACTTTCCTGTGGTTCCAGCTTGGAAGGCTGAGGTAGAAGGATCAACTGAGCCCAGTACGTCGAGGCTGTGGTGACCTTGAGCATGACATTGCACTCCAGTCTGGGCAACAGAGTAAGACTCTGATTCAAAACAAACAAACAAAAACTCAATTACTATACTTTTTGTTATGAATGTGGTAGTTGTTATTGTCTGACTCTTCATCAGTGATTATATATTGACATTAATGAAGTGGAAAGACTAGGATTTTAATTTGGCTTAGGTAGTTAATTCCCTTTGTCTATAAAGGTCATTTATGTAGTTAATTGTTTGTATACTTTGTAATGTTCAATTGTGTTTCTAGTATGTACAGATAATAAAATTCAGAAATGGTGTGTTAAAGGTGTGTATCTTAGAGTAATTTCAGGTGCCTTTGACAGTTGGATTACTGGCTTTAAAATGGAAAAATTGCTTGAGGCAAGAGCTATAGAAATGGATTACTATGTTCCTTATGAGTGGAAAGTGGAATAAAAGTAGATAAATCTATAGGAATAGATTCAGAAAAGAAAAAAAATGAGAGATCTTGTTATTTTTTGCCTTGGCAGTAGTGACTGATTTCTATTTGAGAAGCTTGTATTTTTATATATTTTTATATAAAATTTGTTTTACTCTTAGAAATTTGCATATTAATACATGTTTTTGAAAGTTGATCTGTTTTACTGAATTTAAAATAAATGTTAAAACTACCAAGCTCAATTGGAACTGTTTTTGTTTCTCCTCTGTCAGTATGTTGTTGTAGGTAGAATTTAGAAATACGAGGGGGACCCATAAAAAACTGGAATTATTTTTTATAGTCCAGGCTTCCCCCACTAGGTAGTTGTTCTAGGAACTTATTGGCATCAGTGTATCAGCTAGTGTTGTTTTGAGAGTCTGTGTTTGGCTTCAGTGAATTAGTTTTTTTGGGAGATTCTTTCAACATGTTTGCCTGTTTCAGATGGGTTGTTTACGAGTGCACCTGCCCACACCACCCTGAGTGTTCAGCAGTTTTAGACCAAAAATGGCATGACACTCGTGCTTTACCCTTTGTATTCACCTGGTCTTGCTCCAAGTGACTTTTTATTTTTTAGTTTCTGTGAATGAAAAAAGTCCTCAAAGGGAAATGCTTTGCTGATGTGCAAGAAGTGAAACAAAAAAAGGCAAAAGCACTAAAAGGCATCAAAATGATGAGTTCAAAAACTGTTTTGAACAGTAGAAAAAGCATCTTGGTAGGCGCATTGCATCAAATGGAGAATACTTTGAAGGTGACTGAAATGCAAACATGTAAGAGTAAGTACACAATTTTTATAAATTTCAAATTTTTTTGGTTCTCCCCTCGCCCTCCTTGAATTTTTTGTTTTAAAATTTTTAATTTAAGAAGAGTAGAACTCCTGTTGTCACACTGCTTTGACATCTGTTAAGTCCTGTAGACTTTTCAAAATATAGGACTACAGAGATGATAAAACATGATTCTTGCCCTTGAGAAACTCATGGTATAGTAGGGGAGGCAGTTATACAGATAAATCATGATACAATGTGGTAGGTGGTCTCAGAGAGGTTTCTGTAGAGTAGGCACTGGCAGTACTTAGGCGATTTTATGAAAGGATCCCTAAATGTGGATATTTAAGTTGTGTCCTTTAGGACAAGGACAGATGCACTTAGGTAACAATAATGGAAGACAGATGGGATAGGCCTAGTCTTTGAATAGCTAGTGCTGGACCTGGTTGTACAAAAAAGTACCATGTTTTTGAGAGTGATTAAGACATTATATTATATATATATGTATATTATATATAACATATATGGCATTATACTATATGTAATGGGGATACATTCTGATAAATATGTCATTGTGTCCACATCATTAATTGTACTTACACAAGCCTAGATTATATAGCCTATGCTATGTGGTATAGCCTATTGCTTTTAGGCTACAAATCTATACAGCATGTGACTGCACTGAATACTGTAAGCAAAGGAAACACAATCATAAGTATCTGAGTATATAATCATATCTAAACATAGAAAGGGAACAGTAAAAATATGGTATAAAAGATAAAAAATGGTACACCTGTATAGGGTACTTACCATGAATGGCACTTGCAGGATTGGAAGTTGCTCTGGGTGAGTCAACAAGTGAGTGGTGAGTGAATGTGAAGACCTAGGACCGGGGTGTCTAACATTTTTATTTTCCTGGACTGCCTTGAGTAAAAAGGAATTGTCTTGGCCACACATAAATTATATAATATAGTTATTGTATATATATAATAAGACTTCTTTTTTATATTTTGTATTATAAAGTCTAGAAAAAAGTGAGAGCAGTATAAAACTGGTGGGAAATTTGACCTTGTTATTGTAAAATTAATCTATCATTAGCCAGTTTAATGGAATTGGTTGCAATTCTTAGTGAGTTCTCAAGGTGCTCTTTAGAAATGTTTGTTCGGGGACTTCCAGCAAGATGGCGACGGGGCGACCGGGTCTGTGAAAACCTCTGCAAAGGAGAACTGCAGTGGGTCTCTGACTCTCGCCCCGGGGGCTACGGACCCCAACATCGCAGCATGATCTTCATACGGAGCTCGGCCGTTGCCACCACTGGGGCATCACAGCGGTCTGGACAGCCACTGCAGCGCAGACGCCACTGCCGCAGCCACCGCCACCGCCACCGCCGCAGGTAGCACATCGCACCACCCGGGCTGCAGGCGATCCACAACTTCAGTCCTTGAAGCCCCTTCAGGGAAGATCTGCTGGGATTGCTGCCACCTCTCCTGCGACTGAGACGTCCTGCCCGCCGTAAGTTGCCTGCCGTCTGCCATGAGGCAGGCAGCCATCTTGCCATCTTCACCTTCTGCCGTCCCTGTCTGGCCCCACCCCCTCTGGGGTGAGCAGCTGAGATAGCACCACCTGCTGGCGATTCAAGGTAACAACACTGAAACAGGAGAAATAAGCTTGATAAAGACATAGGCCAGAGTGGTGAACAGAGAGTGATCTGAACTGTCCTTCACAGCAGACCAGGGGCAACTGACCCTAACTGCACACTAATTTACCAGCTTGAAAAGAAAACTAGAAATTAGACCTGAAAGGACATTGGACTTAAACAAAATGTCTCAGAGTGTGCTTCATTGATTCTGTTAGTTTAATGACTTAATTCTATTCTTACTGAATTGTTCCTTTTTTTCTTTTTTCCTCTTACTTTTCTTCTCTTTTCTTCTCTCTGTAAACCATATCTTTGTATAGAGGAACAGCACACTAATAAGGTGGTTGGATAGCTGGTATGTTAGCATCACTATATGTTTTATTTTTGTCCGTGTGAGAGTTGCTTTGTCTGTAGCTGTGGTCTTTTTTTTTATCTGTTTCAGTATAGGCCTCTCTTTCTATTTGTTAGCACACTCGTTCGTTTCCCCCCTTACTCCTCAACTCTCCACCCCCCTCTTCAACCCACTGTCTGCTCCATTCTGTCCTCTCTGCTAACCACATTTTATTTCAGGGAGTAAACCTACAGCCCCACTTCACGGACAGATTCCAAGGCAGTGGGAAGTGGGTTCCAGATTATTCACACACCTGTCAGCGAATACCAGGACCTGCAGATAGATTTTGAATCATAGCTCCCCCCTTCAGTAAATCTCAAAACTGCAAAAAGGACCACCCCCAACCTACAGTGCAACTCCAGAATTGAACAAAGTAAGAGGGTATACATAAAGAATAGGAGATTGAACAAACAAAAGTAACACCAATCCCTTTACCCGCGAATAACAGAATTAAAGAAGACGGTGACATGGAGGGAAGGAAAAAGTAGGGAGGGGGAAAAACCGCACAAATGAAGAAAAACCAAAAGAAGAATATAGGTCTCACACAGACCCCTGGGGGATCAGACACTGAGAAAACAGATTCTGGAACACAAACATGAAGAGCCCCCAGAATGACTGGTTACATGCAACAAACCCAGACATCAAGACATTAATGGAGAGAATTAAAAAAATTGAGGAGAGACAAGAGGAAAATAGGAAGGAGCTGATGTCAGAAATAACAGCAGTAAAGAATACTGTGATGGGAATGAACAACAGACTAATAGGCATGGAAAGAAGAATCAGCCAAGCAGAAGAAAGAATCTCAGAGCTTGAAGACCAAAACACAGAACTAACCCAAACTGTCAAAAGCATAGAAAAGAAGCTCAAAAAGACAGAACAAAGCCTGCAAGAGATGAATGATCACTTCAATAGATCAAACCTAAGAGTAATTGGGCTTCCTGAGGCAGAGAGAGAAACAGAAGCCACACTGGAACAAACATTTCATGAAATCATTCAAGAAAACTTCCCTCATCTCATCAAGGATGAAAAAATTCAGACACAAGAGATTCGGAGAACCCCTGCAAGACAACAAATGAGAAGACCAAGTCCCAGACACATAATAATTCACCTAAACAAAGTAGCTATAAAAGAAAAAATCCTAAAGGCAGCAAGAGAAAAAGGCCAGACTACCTACCAGGAAAACAAATTAGAATAGCAGCAGATTTCTCCACAGAAACCCTTCAGGCTCGGAGAGCCTGGACCCCTATCTTCTAAGTTCTAAAAGAGAAATAATTTCAACCAAGAATAACCTACCCAGCCAAACTAAGCTTCATTAGTGAGGGAGAATTGAAATCTTTTCCAGACATCCAATCCCTAAGAACCTACGCTGCCACCAGACCACCTCTACAAGAAACACTTAAGAAAGTACTGAACACAGAAGAAAAAGAAAAAAGAACAACAACATTCTTCACAAGAGTACAGGCTAAAGATTAAAAATACACGTGAACCAACTCCAAAACCCAAAGAAAGACAACAAACAAACAGGAACAACTCTGTAGAGAACCTTATGACAGGGATCAACTCTTGCATTTCAATTATTAGCCTAAATGTGAACGGACTAAATGCACCACTGAAAAGACATAGAATGGCAAAATGGATAAAATATCATCAGGCAACAATCTATTGCCTTTAAGAGACTCACCTCACTAGAAAGGACACCCACAGACTCAAATAAGAGGATGGGAAACAAACTTTCAGACGAACGGAATACAAAAGAAAGGAGGAGTAGCGATCTTAATTTCAGACAAAATACTCTTCAAGCTATTAAAAATCAAAAAAGATACAGAAGGCCACTACCTAATGATAAAAGGCTCAATTCATCAACAAGAAATATCTATCCTAAATATATATGCACCCAACATAGGTGTGCCAACTTTCATTAAGCAACTTCTAGGAAAACTGAAGAATGATATTGACTCTAACACCATCATAATGGGGGAAATTAATACCCCACTCACAACCCTAGACAGATCATCAGGACAAAAAATCAGCAAGGAGATCCGGAACCTCAATGTGACTTTGACCAAATGGACTTAATTGATACCTACAGAACACTCCATCCAAAGACCACAGAATACACATTCTACTCATCACCACATGGAACATATTCTAAGAGTGACCACATATTCGGCCATAAATCAAGCATAAGCAAATTTAAAAGGACTGAAATTCTACCATGTACCTTCTCGGACCATAGTGGAATAAAAATAAACATTGACACCAACAAAGTCCCACCCAAACCCATAAAGACATGGACACTAAACAGCATGATGCTAAACAACTCCTGGGTCAATGATGAAATCAAAACAGAGATCAAAAGATACCTGGAAACAAATGAAAATGAAGAAACATCTTACCAAAATCTCTGGGATGCCCTGAAAGCTGTAGTAAGAGGGTAATTTATATCTCTAAAAACACACATGAAGAAAATAGAAGGAATAGAAATTCACAACCTAACAAGCTACCTAAAGAAGCGGGTAAAACAAGACCACACAAACCCTAACTTCAGCAGAAGAATCCAGATCACCAATATAAAAGCCCAAATCCAGGACATAGAAGACAAAAAGACAATACAAAAAATCAATGAAACAAATAGCTGGTTCTTCGAAAGGATAAACAAGATCGATGGTCCCCTAGCTAGACTGACCAAGAAAAAACGAGAAAAAAACCAAATAAGCACAATCAGAAACACAAAAGATGAAATCATATCTGACCCTGAAGAAATACAAAAGATCATTAGAAACTACTATGTACACTTGTATGGAAACAAACTTAAAAACCTTAAGGAAATGTAGGACTTTCTGACATCATACAACCTACTTAGGTTGGAACAAGAAGAAATTGAGACCCTAAATAGACCAATAACAATCAAGGAAATCGACTACGTAATAAGAAAACTTCCTACCAAAAAAAGCCCTGGACCAGATGGCTTTCCAGCAGAATTCTACAAGACATTTAAGGAGGAGCTGATACCAATCCTACTGAAGGTATTCCAGGTGATTGAAAAAGATGGCACTCTCCCCAAATCATTTTACGAAGCCAACATCATATTGATACCCAAACCAGGTAAAGATCCAACAAAGAAAGAGAACTACAGGCCAATAACTTTGATGAACATAGATGCTAAAATTCTCAACAAGATCCTAGCAAATCGGATTCAGCAATACATCTCAAAAATCATCCACCATGACCAAGTAGGCTTCATTCCTGGGATGCAAGTCTGGTTCAACATTTGTAAAACCATAAATAATTAAATTCATCAACAGATGTCAAAACAAAAACCACATGATTATATCATTAGATGCAGAAAAAGCTTTTGATAAAATCCAGCACCCCTCCTTGATAAAAACCCTTTAACATCTAGGCATACGGGGATCATACCTCAAAATAGTAAAAGCCATCTACGAGAAACCCACAGCCAGCATACTCCTAAATGGACAAAAATTGGAACCAATTCCCCTGAAAACTGGAACAAGACAAGGATGCCCACTCTCACCCCTCCTGTTCAACATAGTATTGGAAGTCCTGGCTCGAGCAATCAGAGAAGAGGAGGCAATCAGGGGTATCCAAATAGGAAAAGAGGAAGTCAAGTTATCTCTCTTTGCAGATGATATGATTGTGTACCTTGAAAACCCAAGAGAATCTGTCAAAAGCCTCCTTACATTGATAAAGGCCTTTGGCAAAGTCTCAGGATACAAAATAAATGTACAAAAGACAATCGCATTTCTCTACACCAATAATAAACAAACGGAAACCCAAATAAAAAACACAATTCCATTCACACAATAGCCACAAAAAAAATTGTAATACCTTGGCATCTTCCTAAACAGAGACGTGAAAGACCTTTACAATGAAAATTACAAAACACTGCTCAAAGAAATCAAAGATGACACAAACAAGTGGAAAAATATCCCATGCTCATGGATTGGAAGAATCTACATTGTGAAGATGTCCACCTTACCTAAGGCAATCTACAAATTCAATGCAATACCCATCAAATTACCAGCAACATTCTTTTCAGACCTAGAAAAAACAACACAGGAATTCATGTGGAAACACAAACGTCCAAGAATAGCCAAAACAATCCTCAGCAAAAAAAAAACAAAGCAGGTGGTATCACATTACGAGACTTCAAACTTTACTATAAAGCTACAGTCATCAAAACAGCGTGGTATTGGTACAGGAACAGGCATATAGATCATTGGAATAGAATTGAGATTCCAGAAGCAAAACCTCAATTTCTCAACCAACCCATCTTTGAAAAACCCCCACCACCTACCACTGGGGAGAGGAAAACCTATTCAGTAAATGGTGCTGGGAAAACTGGCTGACCACATGCAGAAGATTGAAACAGGACCCCTATCCATCCCCATGCACAAAGGTTAACTCCAAATGGATCAGGGACCTAAATGTAAAACCTCAAACCACAAGAACCTTAGAAAAGGAAGGAAATACCCTCATGGAAATCGGAACTGGCATCCAGTTCCTGAACAAAACCCGAAACCCATAGGTCATAAAAGAGAAGATTGACAAATGGGACCTTATTAAACTGACAAGCTTCTGCAAAGCCAAAGAAACCATCAAGAGAGCAGGGAGACAGCCTACAGACTGGGAAAAAGTATTTGCCAACTCCAGGTTTGACAAAGGCTTTACATCCTGGATCTACAAGGAACTCAAATGTGCTGAAAAGAAAAAATCAAACAACACCATTATAAACTGGGTAAAAGATATGAACAGACACTTCACAAAAGAAGACATCCGAGCAGCCAAGAAACACATGAAGAATTGTTCAACCTCACTAATCATCAGGGAGATGCAAATCAAAACCACACTGAGATACCACCTAACTCCAGTCAGAATGGTAATTATCAACAACTCAAAAAACAACAGCTGCTGGAGAGGTTGTGGCGAAAAGGGAACACTTCTACACTGTTGGTGGGAGTGTAAACTAGTGCAACCTCTGTGGAAAGCAGTGTGGTGATTCCTAAAAGCTCTAAAAATCGACCTTCCATATGAACCCGCAATCCCCCTACTGGGAATATACCCTGAAGACCTCAAATCACTCTATAAAAAAGATACCTGCACATGTGTGTTTATCGCAGCGTTGTTCACAATAGCAAGAACCTGGAAACAACCATGCTGCCTATCAAAAGGGGACTGGATTAAAAACATGTGGTACATATACACGATGGAATACTACGCAGCCATAAAAAAGAACAAGTTCATGGATTTCGCAGCAATGTGGATAGAACTAGAGTCTATAAACTGAGTGACCTCTCACAGAAACAAAGATCTGAGTATCACATGTTCTCACTCATATAATGGACCTTGAACATCCAATGTAATACTATATAAGAAAATGACTGACAGTACTGGGAAACTATGGGGGGGAGGGGGATGGGATCAACAGTAGCAAATATCTGTCTGGGGATGGGGAAACACCTCTTATCAACAGGGTGCCTGAATGAAATGTAATTGTACAATTAACCCTTAACTGTACCCCACAAAATCATAATAAAAAATATTGATTAAAAAAATAATAAATGTTTGTTCGAATTTTGCTCTTTGTGTGCTTCATACTTGAAAAGAGCTGCTCACAAATGTATGTGCTGCTAATACGTGATGCCATGAATATGGCGTGATTGTGACGTGAGAGATAGTTTTCTCTAGGAAGATAAATCTTTTAAAAGTTCAAAAAAGAAACATGATCAAATTTTTCTCTCAGGTGAATGTCTGATTGCAACTCTATGTATTCCATTTGAAAATTTGCAGGTAAAATATTAATATCAACTGAAAATGGCATAGCAAGTATAGTAAAAGTGTGATTATTTTGCTAGAAATCTTGAAATCTGTTTTCAGATTCCTGTGTTAAGACAAAAAGCAAAGCTACATATTTTTGGCAATTCACAGGACCGCATTTAGCCAATGTAACAAAATGTGTTAAATTATTTTCCATAACTTGAGTTTGCCCATAATTTAAGTTTCATACTAAGCACATTATCGTTTTGGAACTTCAAAAATGGGACTATACATTGGGTCACAAAGAACATAAATGTTAAAAAGGACATGATGTAAAAAGATTTTGTGAACCTGCCTTACTAGCCATCGTGGGCCACATGTTGGACATGCCTTCCCTACGACATTAACTATATTACTGTGTGTTTAGGTTACACTAAATTTATAAAAAATGTTATTTCTTTAATATTAAATTAACCTCCGCTTATTTTCAGAACTTTTTTTACTTTGTGACTTTTTTGGTAGCAACACTTAAAACACAAACACATTGTACAGCTATACAAAAAATATTTTATTTCTTTACGTCTTTATTCTAAATACTCTTTTCTATTTTAAATGTTTTTGTTCTTTTACTTTTTAAACTTCTTTGTTAAACACTAAGACATATACACTAACCTAGGCCTACACACAGGGTCAGGATTATCAGTATCACTGTCTTCTACTTCCACATCTTGTCCTACTGGAAGACTTTTGGGGGAAATATGCATGGAACTGTCATCTCTTATGACAACAGTCCTTCTTTTGCAATACCTCCTACAGGACCCTCCTGAGGCTGTTTTACACTTAACATTTAAAATATATATTAAAGTAGAAAGAGGATACTCTAAAATGATAAAAAGTATAGTATAGGAAATACAGAAACCAGTCATTTATTATTATTATCATTTACGATGTTTTATGCACAATTGTATATGCTATACTTTTAACGGACTGGCAGCAAGTAGGTTTGTTTATGTGAGTATCACACCAAACACATGACTAATGTGCTGTGCTACTACAACTTTACCATGGCTAGGTGATAGGAATTTTTCATTATAATAATTTTTAATTATAATCGTATGGGACCACTGCCATATATCTGGCCTATTGTTGACTGAACGTCATTATATGATGCATGTCTGTGTTTCTGTAGATTTTGAAAAGTGAATAGTCATGGCTTTACCACCATAGTCATGAAATAGAACACTTTTTATCATCCTACATGCTATGTTTTGGAAGAGAATATTAAAACTTGTTTGATACTTAATAGTCATAGGAAAATTTTTGTGTGGATGTTACTGATGTTTTTGGCTGGTCTGAATAATCAAATTAAGAGAAAAACTTGTCACAGTAATTAGAAATATCAATACTGGATCTGTCAGACTGATGCAGAATGGTGGGAATATCTATAATGGGAAAACTACATAAAGTTGGAATTCTACCTTTTTCAAGACATGCCTGTGTAAACGTTATCTTTTTCCATTGGGTTTCAATGTTAAACATCATTGTGTACCCTGAAATCTGGCCTACTCCACACAACTCCTCCTTGGGACAGGAGTGACAACATGAAGCTCATGCTGACTATTGTACCATAAGAAATCTCTCTCACTTAGGATTCTCATTTTTTCCAGCATCCATGAAACTGTCGCTAGCTTTTTAGATAAATACAAGTAATGTAACGTCTTTGATCCCTTATAGTTATTTAATATTTTCATAGATAAATAGGTAAAATTATATTTTTTAAACATGAAAAAATAGAGTAAGATTATTGTAGAAATTCAGAGTAATAAAATAACAAATGGAGTGTGTGTGTGCGCGTGTGTTGTGTATGTATTTAATAAGAAACATATACTAAAATACTCCAGGAATCTATAGGCATTCTTGGATAGATAAGTAACAGTTTCTTAGACCAATTCCTTTCTGCCTTCATGAGTGGGTTAGCCTGCTTGATTTTCAATCTGGAGTTCTGTCTTTGCATAGAGGGTCACAGTTCCTAAATATTCAAAATATAAATATTTATGTGTTTTTTATTTTTTTATTTTAAAGCTTTTCAATGCTTAAAATAATTTGTAGATATTAAGTTGGCCTATTGAGTGTTATGGTATACAGTTGAAGACTTTAAAATAAATCCTATTAAATAGGTATATAATAGTTTCTGTAAGGCAAACACTAATAAATTATGCTTAATGTGGAAAATACCCTTACTTTGCGTCTCAGAATTAAAACTAAGAGCATAATCCCGTGCCTTTGGGAGGCCGAGGTGAGAGGATTGCCTGAGCCCGTGGGTTCGAGACCCATCTGGGCAGCAAGACCTCATCTCTACAATAAATCAAAAATTAGCCGGGTGTGGTAGCACGCGCCTATAGTTCCAGCTACTTGGAAGGCTGAGGCGGAAGGATCGCCGGAGCCCAGCAGGTCGAGGCTGTGGTGGCTGGGAGCGGCCACTGCACTCCAGTCTGGGCGACAGAGTGAGCCTCCAACTCAAAAAAAAAAAAAAAAGATTGCAAGTCCCTTCACTGGCCCCCCTGCCTCCCCTCACCGCCACCCCAGGTAGTGTTTGACTGGAGCAGAGAGGTAATTATTTTTGTCTTACTAGGCTTGCCCTTTCCTTGTCCCTTGGGGGGAGAGAGCTAGCTTTCCTGGAGGCTTGTTTTGTCTGACCCCATAGGCATTCTTGGATTGCTGACTTCTCCAGTAACCAATCTGGGATATATGAGATTGAAAGAAAACCTAGGGAACCCAAGCCATTATTTAGGTCCTGAGGTCAGTAGCCAGTCTGCTTCCTCTCCACCTTTCCAAGTCATCTTATGCTTTTCTTTTTCTTTTTTTAGCATAATCACCATTTTTAGCTGTATTTAGTGGGAAGATTAGGAAAATATGGAATAGATTCCATCTTTCTAACAGTAGAAGTTTGTTTGCTTTACTTTTGATATCTTTCTTATAAACCTTGAAATAATTAGAAAAATATAATAAAATATATTACGCATTTATGGTCAATAACTAATGAATATATTTGCAAAAACTAGGTCTTTTAACAGAAATCGATTTTAGGTAAAATACAATCTCATGCAATTCTACTTCTTTGCTACCCAAACTAAAGGACTTTATTTAGCCTTGTGTAAATTGAAATTTCTGTGTTTAATTGCAGAATCTTTTAGCTGAAAAAGTAGAACAACTGATGGAATGGAGTTCCAGACGCTCAATCTTCCGAATGAATGGTGATAAATTCCGAAAATTTATAAAGGCACCACCTCGAAACTACTCTATGATCGTTATGTTCACTGCTCTTCAGCCTCAGCGGCAGTGTTCTGTGTGCAGGTATTGTATGTATTTTTAAGATATTAAAGACTGTTATTCCAGGCTTATACATTTATTTTAAGATAAATATGTAGAAGAGAATTAAATATTTGTTCAGTAGTCAAAAATGACTATATACATTTAAAAATAAGATTAAATTAGTGTATTCTAGAAAATAACATTGATAGACTAGTATTCTTTTACTGTGGGTGAGTAAAATATTTATTGATCAGTTGCATGTAAAATCATAAAAATTGATTTGTCATCTTTGTGTCCTGCAGACTGCCTTGTAAGTTACCCAGTTATATCTATGATCAGTGAAGTAGCTCCCGTAAATATACTGCATTTTAACATTTTAATAGCGAAGACTCACTTTTACCTAGAGAAATCCATTTTCTTTTTAATACCTCCAATGATCAGTAATTTTTTCATATGCTATGTAAGTTAACAATTTGGAATGGATGAATTATTTGTCAGTAGGAACAAACTAAAGATAATTCTGGATAAGTACAAATACATACACAGCTTTTTAGTTAAACTTTTTATTTTGAGATCATTGTAGGTTCTTCTGCATTTGTAAGAAATAATACTGAGAACTGTAAACCTTTTCCTAGTGTACTCTAGTTGTAACATCTTGTAAAACCATGGTACAGTATTACATTCAGAATACTGGTATTGATACAATCACGATGCAGAACAGTTCTGCAAATACTTCTTCTTGCCATTTATAGCCATATCCACTCCTCATTCTATTCCCTATCCCTTGGATTTGACTTCTGGCAATCACTAATCTGGTCTCCATGTTTATGTTTATGTTTATAATTTTGTCATTTCAATAATTTTATGCAATTGGATTCAGTAAGTATGTGACCGTTAAGATTTGGAATTTTAAAATTTATCATACTTTTCTCAGAATCTATCCAAGTTGTTGGATTTATCAGCAGCTTATTATTTTTATTACTGAGTAATATTCCATGGTATGGATGTACTACAGTTTATTTAACCATTCATGTTAAGGTTATCTGGGTTGTATCTACTTTTTTGCAATTACAATTAAAACTACTGTGAGCATTTTTCTGCAGATTTGTTTGTGAACTTAAAATTTTTTCTGGGATAAATGCTGGAGAGTGTGATGGCTTGGTTGTGTGGTAGTTTCATAGTTATATAAGAAATTGCCAAAATGTTTTCTGGAGTGACTATATTATTATGTATTCCAACCAGCAGTGTAGGAGTTATGTAGTTTTTCCTTATTCTTGCTAGCATTTGCTCTTTCATTTTAGTCATTCTGATAGAGATGTAGCATTATCTCATGGTGGTTTTATTTTGCATTTCCCTAGTGGCTAATGTTGAATGTCTTTTCATGTGCTTATTTGTCTTGTTGAACATGTTTTCATGTCCTTACTACCTGTATATTTTCTTTGATGAAATACCTGTTCATGTATTTTGCCTATTTCTAATTGGATTTTTAAATTGAGTTTTGAGAATATTTTAATACATTTTTAAGATACTAGTCCTTTGTCAGATATGTGGTTTTCAAATATTTTCTCCCTGTTTGTGACTTGTTATTTCATCCTCATTACAGAATCTTTTGTAGATTGTAATTTGGATGAGGTCAATTTATCAGTTTCTTTCTTTTTTTTTTTTTATAGGTCTCACTTTTGTTTTCAAATTGAAGAATTATTTGTTTAGTTCTAGGTCCCAAAGTTTTTCTCCTATGTTGTTGTGGTGGTAGTTGTTTCCCTGCAAGCTTTCTAGATTTATAATCTACATTTTTACCTGATTTTTGGAAGGAAGCATTCAGTCTTTCATCATTAAGTATGAAATTAGCTGTAGGTTTTTTTGGTACATGGTTGTTATCAAGTTGGGGAAATTCCCCTTTATTCTTAGTTTGCTGAGAGTATTTATTATGAAGGGTGTTGCATTTTGTCCCTTTTTAAAATTTTTGTTTGTTTTTGATGTTAGTATTATTTTTCTCCTTTAGCCTGTTGATATAATAGGTTACAGTCGCTGATTTTAGAATGTTGAATCTGTCTTGCATACTGGAATGAATCTCATTTGATTGTGATGTATTGCTGTATTCTATTTGCTAATATTTTGTTGAATAATTTTGCATCTAAGTTTATGATAGACACTAGTCTGTAGTTTTCACTGTTTATATTGTCTTTGTTTAGTTTTGGTATCAGGGTAATATTGCCCTCATAAAATAAGTTGGGAAATGTTCCTTCTTTTATGTTTTGGAAGAGATTGTGTGGAATTAGTTAGTGTTCATTCTTTGAATGTTTAGTAGAAACCGCTAATAAAATCATCTGGGCTTGGAGATGTCTTTTTCAGGAAACTTTAAACTATATATTCCATTTCCTTAATGGCTAAGGACAGTATAGGCTGCATGTTTCTTCATGGCTAAACCTTTTCTTTTTAGGAACAAACACTTTTTTTGTTGTGGCTTCATGTGCCAGGACTTCCCACATTATATTTTCATTGTTCACTTGGTTTAGGCTTTGAAATCATTTTGAGTTCTAGTGGAGACTTAAGTAACTTGGGCCAATGAAATAAAACTTAGTTTTATTCAGACTAGCTTGCAGAAAAGGAATTTTAGTGTTCTTAAATTTGGAAGAAGGCTCTTATCACAACCTAATAATGAGTGTTTGTTGGGGCATGACTAGAAGTAGGTAGAGAAGATAGTGAACAAAATTATTTTGAAAAACATAATTTGACTGGGCGCAGTGACTCAGCCTGTAATCCCAGCACTTTGGGAGGCCAGGGTGAGTGGATTGCCTGAGCCCGTGGGTTTGAGACCAGTCTGGGCAACTTGGCGAGAACTCGTCTCTACAATAAATAAAAAATTAGCTGGGCGTAGTAGCATGTGCCTATAGTTCCAGCAACTTAGAAGGCTGAGGCAGAAGTATTGCAGAGTCCAGCAGGTTGATGCTGGGGTGGCTGAGAGCGTGCCACTGCACTCCACCCTGGGTGACAGAGTGAGACACCAACTTAAAAAAAAAGACCTTCTCCCTAGTATTCAATAATTTAGGAGAACCACCCTCCTTTGTGATTATCATATTTGCTTTATGGTGTGAAATAGATTGGACAAGTGAGTAGGAGGTGCTGGTAAGAGTATATTTAATGTGTATAGCTATGGTTTTAAAGTTGGATGGGGGCCAGAGGAAGCCAGAAAAAGCTGACAAACTACTCGTAATATGATTAAGCTAGATTTTGTCAAGGATGAAGAACAGATTTTGGTAGAAGTATGAAACTGAAAATTAGCAAGTTGTCATAAAGGGTTTAATTAATAAGTAAGTACATTTCTAAAGTATGATGTAGATGATTTTTGGTTGTATAGAGTAGCCTGAAGAACTATAAGACTGTGGTAATGTCTTGATTCTAAATTTGTAGCTTGAAATTACTCAAGATAATATTGCAACTGAAGAGGTTTTGAGTTTATGCAGGAATGTCTTGGAGTTTGTTAGATAAGGGTGATAAATTTGTGTTATAGGATGATATAAATTTAAAAGGATAATCTGTTATATAAGTGTGGTTAAGCAGTAGTCTTAAGATCTCCTGTTTTTGAGCCAAGAGAGTAGTACTAACTGTGATCCATATGATAGTGGGTAGTGTGGAGCAAAGACAGCTCAAGATGAAAGGTAAGATGATTCAAGAAATAGTTTCAAGAAAAAAGAAAATTCAAATTATATTCCTGAATAATAAATTAGGCCTCAAAAATGTAGATGCATTGAGAAATCAGAGTCATCAGCAGCTACCATTTTTTTTTCCACATGCATTAATTGAGTCCTTCTGTGTCAATGTACTTTTGGACCAGTTCTCTTACTGGTGTGATTTTTTTATAATTATATAGGACATGTGAAGAATTTATAGGTATCATTTAAAAGTCTTAGTGTTTTGTTTTAGAGGCATATGCTTTTTTATTTTCTTTAAGAAAAAGTAAAATATTCTTCTAGAATTAACTCACACTTAGATTCTCCAGTTGCTTTTCTTTGCTGAAAGGCCGGTGAGTAAGCTTTTGGCTTCCTTGTAAACTCTTTTAGCAGATCATTCTGTTCTTCCTTCACACAGTCAGTTTATTCACAAATTTTAGAATTCAATTCTCACTTCCCTTAGTGTTAACATCAAACTCCTTGGCCCAATAAAGTTGTTAATTAGGACTACTTGATATAATTCTCACTTCCCTTAAGTGTTAACTCCAAACTTTCTTTATCAAATTATGCTATAGGGCATATTCCTCATAATTGCTAACTCTTTTGGTGTATTCTCCAATAAATATACTCATCTCTTCCAGAATTCACTACAAATTCTAAGAACAAAATACATTGTATAAGGATATTACTGTGGGTCAATAGACTTAAGAATAAAATTCTTGAAGGAAAAATTTTAAAAAATTATATGTAGAATCAAGCAAGATAAATGTACAACCAAAGTTTTGGTGATGTGTTAGAGATTGATATATTTTTAGACTCCAAATGAATGAAAAAAATTAGTAAAATTCAAAGGCATTTTGAAAAAGTATGGTGAATAATGCATTACCTTGACATATTAGATATTAACTCGTTAACATCCTTTTTTCCCCAACTAAATAAAATTATTGTTTACTATGTGTAAACTATTAGGTACCCTATATTAAGTCATTTATATATACGGTATATATACATACACACACAGTATACACATTCTCATGTAATTCTTATTCTGAAAGGTAAATCTGAAAAAAATCCATTTTATAGACAAAAACATTAAAGCTGAGAGGGTATATAATTTATCCAATGTCACACAACTAATCCTGTCAGGATTGGCATTTGTGACTCCAGAACTATTAGAATATAATGCTTTCTTTAAGTGCACATATTCATCATTGTCCTTACTCTATGAACTGTAATTTCTATCTTGTTTTAGCGTTCCTAACAAAGATGACTAGTCTTTTAGGGCAGGGATCCATCAGCTAGCATTTTCTGAACTCATAAGATCATGAAAAACTTTTATTCAGGGAAGCATCTTATAACAGGGACAGGCAAGTTGAATATTGGTGACTAAAAGCATGTGGAAGAGAGCCTATCACTCTTTTGTTTCAGTACAATGAAGTCATATCTCTCATAGGATTAGATTCCAAAATTAGCAGATAAATTGAATATTGGCTATAGATAAAATCACCTTTGTACATCGCCTATAACACTTGTAAGCGAATTGCTATTTATAAATGGGTTTGGTACTACAACCTGTATCATTTCCTTTGTAGCCTTTGATAATATTTCTTTATGGCCCTTAAGTAAATTTCCTCTATTTGTTTGACTACCTAAACAAGGTATTTCACTTTTTTGTCAAAGACCGGGAAACTCTCCTGCCATTCACAGTTTTGTTTTTTTTTCCTGTGTTGGCTGATATGTGAGAAATGTTCAAGCTTGAGTTAATCTGTGACCAGTCTAATATAAATAATGCTCCATGGTTATTGCTGAGTTGTGTGTCTAGTTTAATTTTTTTTTAATATTGAGGGCATGTGCTATAACTTTACTGTATTAACTTTCTTCCTAGGTGTCTCTTCCTCAAGTTGGATAAGCTTAACACCTTTACTGTTTTCAGCAAACTTTCATTATCTCTGTGTCATTGTAAAAATTCCTTGAGCTCTTCTGCTTCCTCTCTCTCTATATTTTTTCTCTTTAGAGTTCAGCTGTTCTCTTCCTTCTTAATTTCAGGCCTACAGAAAATTGAAACAGTAGTACAGAGGACACCAGTTTTACATATTACCAACATTCATGAGTTATTAACATTTTTCCACCTTTGATTTTTCTCTCCTTTAAGTATTGGTCAGAAATCAGTCCGATGTCAGCAGAAGTACCTATGGGTTGAGGATGTCATGGAATATCACCTATACAAACTTCGGCAATGTATCTTTTAAGTATAAAGGCCTATCTTACATTCACAGAATACTATTATCACTTTAAGTAAGTTAACATTAATTCAGTGATATAATCTTATTAAGTCTGTGTTTAAATTTTACATCTATCTTCAAAATTTATTTTATTTGGAACCCAGTCAAGGTTTATCTATTACATTTGATTGTTATGCTTCCTAGAGTTTCTTTTAATTTATAACATTTCCACACTTCTAAAGAGTTTGCTTTTGTTTTAATAACATTAACTTTTATTTATTATTATTATTACTTTTTTAATGTTCTGAGGAATCCAAGTACTTGCCTTGTATAGTATCCTATGCTCTGGATTTGTCTGATTGTTTCTTTGTGCTTAAATTCAAGTATTTATTTTGGGCATGAGTACTATAGCAGTTATTTGGAATACTTCTTATTGTTTCCTATCGGGAGGCCTGTAATATTAAGTTGTTCACATACCAGTGCTGAGATTGATCACTTAAGTTGATAATCACCAGCATCAGCAGCTGATGATTTATGCATTCTGCATATATCATAGTTGGTTTTATTCATTTTCTATATATGGGCATTTGGATTATTTCTGATACTTTGCCTTTATGAAAATACCACAACAAATAATTTGTACATATGTTTTGTGTTTATGGACATGTGTCTTCAAGGTAAATTTCTAGAAGTGAAGTTACGGGATATGCATCTACGGTTTTATTAGATATTATCCACTTCCCATACAGCAGGGTTGTGCCATTTTCACCCCCACAACAGTGTATGAAAGTGCCTGGTTTTCCACAGCCTTGAATAGAGTATGTGGTGACATTATTGGAGTTTTTGCTAATGTGGTAGGTGAGAAATATTTCTTTGTTGTTTTACTGTCGATCTCTTCTAAAGTTGAGCATCTTTTCATTTTTCAAGTGCTATGAGTATATCTTTTTTGTGAACTGTGAATATATTTTGTGTATTTGTTTTTCCTTCAGTTGTAAATAGCTAGGTATACATTGAAAAGGTATGTTCTTTTTCTGTTGTATAAGTTTCAGATGTTTTCTTCTGCCTTTTAAATTTGCTTAAGGTGTTTTTGTTGCTTCTGAATGTTGAATTGAAGTTGGGAATCTTTGGTTATAGAAGACTTTGAAGACTTAATACAAAAAACTCCACAAAATATTGCATTGATAATTTTACATTGATATATATTGATATAATATTTTGGTTATGTTGGTTTAACAATATTACTAAAATTTATTTACCTGTTGATTTTTAGTTTTTGGCCTGCTAAACATTTTTTAAAAGTGCATACTGATTTGCATTATATTTTGTTGGACAGTACTTTTATATTCAGTTTTTTTTATAGTGTTTTTATATTAGTTTCTGGTTGCTGCTATAACAATTTACCACAGAGTTAGTGGCTTAAAACAGCACCAGTTCATTATTATGCAGTTCTGAAGGTAAGAATTACAAAATTAGTCTCAGTAGCCTAAAATCAAGATGTTGGCAGACTGCAATCTTCTTGGAGGCTATAGGGGAGAATTCCTTTCTTTGCTTTTCTATTAATGGTTTCTAGAAGTCTGTCTATATTTTCCTTGACTTCCAACTTCAAAGTCACCAGCGTAATATCTTCAGGTCTTTCTCTTTCTCTGATCTCTGTTATGTTGCCATACCTTTTGACTGTGACATCGCAGAGACTTTTTTTTTTCTCACCACGTAAAGTAACATAGCCACACATCTCAGGAATCTTGCATCTGGTCTTTAGAATCAATTTGTTTGACTACAGAAAACTGCTTGGTAATTTGTTGGCATAACATTAAGTTTGCATAACTCTGCATTCAGGATTGGCATCTTTATGAGTTGAGTTCACCTTAAGCACAAAAGATTATTTGTTTCTCTTCTGTGTATTTTAGAAATATTAAGTTTCTTTCTCATCTTGTGCCTTTTTGTTGTTAAGATATGAAGGCTATTGTTTCTTATATATTTCATTGCTGAATTCTTTGAGTTTGTTAGATTTTATTGCTTCTCTTGAGTTTTTCGTATTTGCTGTTACCTGCAAGTAGAACTTTACCTCCTCTTTTCTTTTATCTTACCTATTGTTTCTTGTATCTGATTATATTGGCTAATAACCTACAATATGGTGAGAAACAATAACACATGTAATGGGTATTCTTGCATTATTCCTGCTCTTAATTGGAATGCCTATACTGCATCCCTACTAAAATGTTAGTTTTTTGTCTGAATACATATATACTTATATATAATAATATATATCATATTTATATACATATATGTTTAATGCTAAGGAAGTATCTGCTAAAGTATCTATCAGTTCCTGTGAGTTATTTTTTCTTATATTAATTAGGAGTGATTATTGGATTTTGTCAAAGCCTTTTAAAAGTGTCTTTTGATATAATCATGTTTCTTTTTCTCTTCAGCATTTTAATTAGAAATGAGTATTGAAATATGTTGAAAGCTTCTTTAGCATCTTTGCATATAATCATATGATGTTTTTCTCCCTTGGCTCTGTTAATATGGTAAGTTATATTAGTGTATTTCCTAATAGCCATTCTTGCATTTCTGAATCAAATCCACTTGGTCATGATATTTATTATTTAAAGTTTTTTGATGCATTTGGTTTGTTAACATTTCCTTTGGGATATTTGCATCTCTATAAGTTATAAGTAAGATTGATTTGTAGTGTTTTTGTGTGCAGTCTTTATTGAGTTTATATAGTGGTTATATCTTTATTGGGTTTATATATACAGTAAGTTCCGTACATGTGAATGAGTTCTGTTACAAGAGTGCATTCGTAAGTCCAATTTGCTCATCAGTCCAACAAAATAAGCCTGGGTACTCAACCAACACAATTGACTATATAGTACTGTACTGTAATAGTTTTTAATACTTTTCATACAAATAATAACAAACACAAAAATAAGGAAAACATTTAAAATCTTACTGTACAGTACCTTGAAAAGTACAATAGTACAATACAGTACAACAGATAGTATATAAAGGGGCTGGCCTTGAGTGACCAGACGAGAAGAGTTACTGACTGGAGGACGGAGAGGAGGTGGGAGATGGCAGAGCTAAAGGATTATCGCAATAGGAGATGAAGGGAAAGCTGCAGTTTTATGCATGCCTGACGTTGATAGCACAGGTTCTGGTTCCTTGCTGGCTTCAATTCTAGCTATCCTTTTGAAAAAAACGATCAGTGTTATCTGGGTAGTAGCTCTTTTTTTCTCATCATAGATGACATGGTAGCACTGCATTCTGAATAGCTGCTGCAACCTTTGTGTACCCTTCTATGTTCAGGTCCTGTACCTCAAAAACTAATAGTGCCTCCTCAAATAATGTGAATGTATGTTCACATCTTTGATAGTTTGCGACTTGAAGGTTCTCATGTAGGAGACTTAACTGTAATGTACTACTGTCCTCTATCCAGTGCTGTACGGTAACAAACACAAAAGCATAACAACTTGTAGAGGCTGCACACACATGACAGTGTGTGCCAGACATATGAACTAACTTACATGTTTGTGTGGATGGTGTGTCTTTGAAAGTTTGCAAGTTGAAGTTTTGAATGTAGGGGACTTGCTGTAGGTCTATAGATGGCATTTCCAGCGGTTAGTTAATTTAAGGTGCTTGAAATGGTTTTCAGTGAGCTGTACCAGGGTAATTTATCTTATGAAGATGTCTCCCTCTCTTCTACCTCCCAGGGTCTGAAATGTTCCCTCTTGATAAACTGGACTTGTTGCTTGCTTCTCTACCACCATCAAATCAGTGTATCCATTCTAGTATTCATAGCTTTATATTTTCTCCAGTCATCCCTTACTCATACCTAGACCATTTAACTGGAGAGTTCAGGTATGTAAGACAAAAGGGTGTTTTTATGAAACATAGGGACTTTGGGCCCTGAGGGTAGGCTACAGGATGGTTCACTGTGCAGTATACCCATATATGTGATCATTATCCTCATTATCTAGGACCATGTCAGTAAAATGAGAGCATCTAATGATTGAACCTAGATTAAGTTTGAATTTCCTAAGCCTTTTTTTCTTTTTTGGCTATGTTGCCACTCAGGAGATGTGCTAGTTGGTTTCTTCAAGATAGCTGACAAGGGGTAAAAGGAAGCATCATGCCCAGAAATGGTCAGGATGAAATCTTGAGTTTTTAAAATAGGTCTAAATAAGGCCCCCACCACTTCTCTTGATCATTGCTTTGGAAGTAGTCAGATCAACCTTTTCTCAGGATGGATGTGTTTAGTAACCAAACTGCCTTATTAAGTTGTGTGAACAGAAAGAGGAGAAGAAGTAGAGTCGCAAATCTTTTTATGTTAATTTTTGAAGTGGCTGTCCCAGCATGTCAAAGTGCTAGATGTCTCAAATGTTAGGAAGCATGGGACGCCTGCTGAATATTTTGGCTATTGGCTCATGTTTTGGTGGCATTTGTGGCAAATGATATCATTAGACATTAAATAGTCCAGAAAGCCAGAAATATGACACATAATTTCAAAAGTCACAGTGAAGTCACTGGAGTTAACTGAACTGACTCTGACAGTGACATTTTGTTGTTGATGGTAAGGTGCTAATGGTGGTCCCAAGCGGAAGTCAAAGGCCCAATATAGTCAGTTTGAGAAGAGTAGGTGGGTACAATGCCCTGAACAGCCTGGCTCCTGTTCCACAAGGTAAACAGACCAGCTTTTGGTAAGAATTCCAAGTCTGGTGTCCATTGCAGCTTCTGCATGAAGTTGTAGTAATGGAGCCAGTAAGCGGTGGTGGTGATCTGGGCAATGTAGGTTTAATCAGCAGCTTGATTTTAGTTAATCTTATCAGCTAATGGACCTTTCCTTTGTGCATCTACATTAGTGACTACTAGTGACCAATTGGCATGTGTGATTTGTTTTACGAAAGAAGGATGTTTTCAAAAAGAAGTGTCTTTACCTCTCAGTCTTCCAAGTAACAGATCATTTGGTTAGGCCATTAGCATCAGTAAATAAACATTAGTGATAAAAATTAGGGAAGATTTGCAAAGGGTGTCCGGACTATGAGGGCTGCTTAGAGTTCTGCCCACTAAGCAGAACAACCACATTTGCTTCTCATCGTTGCTGTTTCTGAGGTTGAACAGCCACAACAGCCTGTCAGACTCCATTCGATTTCAACTTAGAAGAATTATCAGTTACCCGGGCCCAGGCATTTAGAGGAATCTCTGAATTGAGGGCCTTATTGAGCCATTGACTTTGCCTCAAGTGGCAGAATTGGGAAAAAAGTTTCCCGCAAAAAAGATAGCTCTGCTTTTTATGTAAACTGATAGGCTTCGGTGGCTAGGTCAGCTGCTTTCTTGAATATACCATTTCCACGAGCCAAACCTGTTGAACCCTTCATACTTTATTAGTTATATGGTCCAAGTGGATTAAGCCCGAAATAGAGAGATTAGGCATTTATTTGTACCTGTTGGGCTTGTCAGACTTGTGGCATGTCCAGAAATGAAAAGGGCACTGGTATGTGGAAGATACTCGTGTTACCATAGGCTCCAGTTAGCAGAATTATCAGTCACACAGACTTGTAGTTTGAAGTGGTCATTAGGTTTGTGTGGCCCAAACGGTAGAGGGTGTGCCATAGTTTTTGCTGGACATTTCTGATGCTGCCTGTTGGATTGGTCCCTATCTGGAAGACACTGATTTGTGGGTTAATCTATATAAATGACCAGGGGATGCTTAAATGGGATTTATGTTTCAATACCTAAAGAGTCCAATAAAGTATTGGGACTTGTTTTTGTTGATCAAGTCAGTGGTTTCTCTTTTCTAGAGAAACTGAGTGTTTGTAGTCTGTTCACACAGTCCCAAGAAATGTTATTTGGTACTGTCAAGAAATTGATGCCAACCTAATTTTCTTACTGTGAATGTGATTTGTCTTTTTGCCTTGAGGGCCAAAGTATATTTTAAATTTTTTCATTGAAGGATAGTAATTTTACTACACTTTATCTTGGAGTTGACTATTCTGGGTCATCTTTTTCAGGTACACAGATTTGTGTGTGTCTGTATGTAGTATTTCCTTTTATTTTCATAATTTTATTATAATTTGTATTATAATTTATATTTGTTTTATAATTCATATTATAATTTAAAGTATCAATTTTATCTATTTCATTGTTTTGTTTTTCTACTTTGTGGACTCTCATTTTCTGTATGTTTAATGCATAGTTATATCTATCATGCCTTTTTAAACTTTTATGTTGTTTCTGTTTTCTTATTTCCTTTTAATCACTATTACAATGTCCTTTATTATATATTCAGTCAACTGTATTCTTCTTTGAAGACCTTGTAATGCAATCTTCATTTCTGCATGGATTCTGTTACTTTTTGTCTTTTCCTGAGTTTGGTTAAACCTTATATCACATCTTCCTTTTTTTTTTTTTTTTTAATTTCAAATTTTTGAATTTTTGATTTGAGATTTTTAATGTCTTCAACTACTTGCTTAATGGCATTTACTATAGATTAGAGTGTTATGTTTCAGTATTCTCTTCTTGATTTTATAAGAGAAACTTTCCATCAGTTGATCATTTGCTGTTCCTTTTAAAATATTTTTTGTCTTAACTAGACAGGAAATAATAGTTGATATGTGAGAGTAATAGTTAGACTTTTGGGTAGCCTACTAGTTTCTTAATTCAAGTGTCCTTTTCTGTTCATAAAGTAGAATAGGTTGAATAAAAGGGGCATTTTCCCTCTCTCGTCTTCTTTTTTTCATTTTTGGCAGTGGTGTATTATGATTCTGAGACAATTTTATGTCTCCATAGGTCCTTTATGTTCCACCATTTCACCGTGTCACCAAGCTACCAATGCATATCTGTCCCGTTTATGTTGTCTCCCATGCCACACAAAGTGGTGCATTCTTAAGACTGCTGTGTTTACTGTTGTGGATTTTAAAATATTTTAAAAGGAACAGCAAATGATCAACAGTATCTGCATGAAATTACCACAAGAAAAGTTGAGGAAAAAGCAAAATTCTTCAACTGGTGAAAAGTTTCTCTTAAAAAATCATGAGGAGAATACTGAAACATCACACTCCAATCCATAGTAAATGTCATTAAACATTCCTCATAATGCCCAGTAGTTACTGTACTTACCCACCATGCCTTGGACCTGTTCTCAGTATTTTACAATTCAGGTGACAGCCTGTCTTTCTCAGGGTGAATTTTTCTCCCAGTGTTCCAGCTCTGCTAGATTCGCTCTTCCTCTCTTTTTTCCCCACTGTCTCCATCTTATTTCCTATTCTTGCATGGGTTTCTGAGGATGCAGATGTTAATTTTCTCACTTTCATGTACCTTCAATTCTGTAGGATTCTCTTTATCCTAGTCATGCTATCAGCATGGGTAGTTTTGTTTGTGGTATTTGTAGGACTACATAGTTTTTAGAAGTTTATTAGTTGTTATTATTCTACAGAAACCCAGTGATTTTCTAGGTATAGTTTAAATCTTAGTAGGGAAGTGTGGAATCTGATCACAAATAAGGACGTTCTTTGAGGACAAACTGTTATACTAATTTTGCAATGATGATGATTTGTTGATGCTACAGGGCTTTGAACTTTCTATGTGTTTAGTAGGGTATTTTGCCACTTCAGATATATTTTTTCCCTATGGTAGATTGTTGTCTTTGTCAATAAAAAGACAACAATCTACCATATGATTAGAATGAACCCATTCAGTAAAGCGTTAACAAAATAGACCTGAGATTGTTATCCTTAGAAAGGCCAACTCCCAAGGTTGGCCCTTGCCTGCAGTATTTAAAACTAGATTTTATGAATTTTTCCATAATTCCTTAACTGATAAGAGTGGTTCACTGTACCTAAACTGTTGTACAAACAATGTGGTTAATGCTGAATACCTGCTTTTCTTCTCGGAGTCTGGAGTTTTGTTACCTACTATACAGAGTGTTTCTGCTTAACCAGCCCTCTTGGGCGCTGAATCGTTAATGAGCCTCCTTAGTAGACAACACTTTATACATGTTGTCACATCTCTTTGCTGAAGGAATTGAGGCCTATGTGACTTGACAGGGAGTCACTTTTGGCAACTTGGATCTAGGTTGCTTCAGACTTTGCACCAGGTGTCTTTTCCCTTCACTGATTTTGCTTTGTCTTCTTTCACTGTAATAAATCTCAACCATGAATATGATTATATGCTGATTCTTTTTAGTCTTTTTAATGAATCACCAAAACTAGGGGTGATATTGGCCATCCCAAACACAAAGCTTTTAATAATTCTGAAATGTTTCTCCACGCTCTTAGAATTAAGTTATATATTTAATTCTGTGTTCATCTTAGTTTTAATTTAAAATAATGTTTTTAGGTCTGTAGAATAAGGTATTTTTTCATCAAGAATCTCAAGTAGACCTGGGAACAAAAATAAACTTTATTTTATAAACTTGTGGCTTTTTACCATAGAATTGGATACTATTGTGATGATATTAATGCTGACATTTATTTTTTGAACCAATGTTTATTGAATGATCAGTATGTGTAGGTATTGTGCCGAATACTAGGGAGATAATGGTGAACAAACTGACCTGGCTGCAGCTCTCATTGATCTCAGAGTCTAGCTGAAGTCCTGGACAGTATTTACACTGCTTCGTTAAGCTTATAATTACCAACTTTGTGAATACCGTGAAAGAAAAATCCAGACTTATGTGAGGACCATGGTCTTTTCTGTTAATTTATAGTCAAAGAGAATTACTACTGAAGTGTTAAAATATATAGGATAACTAGGAAAAATATATAGGATAACTAGGAATTAATAGTCTGATCCCATGCACTGGAAATGGCTGATATGTATACCAAGTGTGACATATATGTGCACTGTAACTATAGAAAGTAGGGTTGAGGAGGAGGAAGGAATTGCACAGATATCCAACATTAAAAATAAACCTGAGACACTACCATACCTCTGTAAGGATGTTCATCATTAATAAATAAAAAAACAGTAGATGTTGGCGTGAGTGCAGAGAAAAGGGGACACTTTTACACTGTTGGTGGGATTACAAACTAGTCCAGTCTCTATGGAAAATAGTGTGGCAATATCTAAAGGAACTAGAAATTGACCTTCCATATGATTTAGCAATTCCCCTCCTGGGAATACACCTGGAGGAACACAAATCGTTCTACAAAAAGGACACCTGCACATACATGTTTATTGCTGCACTATTCACAGTAGCAAAAACATGGAACCAGCCCTTATGACTATCAGAAGTAGACTGGTAAAAGAAAATATGGTAATGTACATGATGGAATCGCAGCCATAAATAAGGACAAAATCATGGACTTCTCAACAAGTTGGATGGAATTGGAGACAATCTTTCTTTCTTATTGATGTGTCACAGAAACAGAGGACTGAATTCATGTTCTCACTCATAAGTGGGGCCTGAACATTAATCACAGTAGTGTAAGGGAGAGATCCGCAGTCATGGGACACTGCTAGGGGAGGGATGAGGTGAAGGAACACGAAACAACACAAAGTGTACCTGATCCTAAACCCGGGGAGTGAGGATCAGTTGGAGAACCAAACTTCACCTTCACATATCTTACTTATGTACCTGATTTGTACCTCACTTCTTTATAATAAAATAAAGAAAAAACAGGAAAAAAAATAAACCTAGTTTACTGAGGGGAATTAAGGAAGACTTTTGAACCCTGTACAGAGAGGGGACATAACCAGAGATAGACTTGAAAATACAAATAAATAGTCAGTGAAATTTAGGCTAGATGTTGGACACAGCAAGATTTGTATAACTCTGTCATTTACTAAAGATTTTTGGTATGCCTCATGCTTTTAACCTTATGACAGCCCTTGAGAGAGGAATTATTAGTATTGTCATGCTAAAAATGGAAAGTAAATAGGAAAGTATATGTGATATTTTTGCACATTATAAAGTATAAAACCAGTACATAACTCCAGATTTTCAGAGTTTAAATCCTATCTATGTTTTATTTTGACACATGGTAATAGTAGGAGTAGTATTGCATCATTTGGAAGTTTTGTTCATGAATTTTATGTGTATGTTTCATAGTGCCTTACCAAAAATCAAAACAAAAAACAAAGAGACACAAGGAAACTTTTGGAAGTGATGGAAATGTTTATTACCTTGATTGTGGTAATGGTGGTATCAGTGTATACATATGACTAAACTCACCAGATTTTGCAGATTTTGTACATTAAATATGTGCAGTTTTTTATATGCCAGTTATACCTCAGTAAAGCTGGGTAAAGGAAAACTCCAAGATCATTTCGTCAGTGTTTAACACAAGATGTTTCTATGGTGGTCTAGTAAACCATTAATAGAATTAGGGATGTCTGGAGCAATATTACTAAATAAAAAAGTTTGCTTTTAGTGGAGTTGTATAATATTACAAGATAAATCAATATATATATAATGTATAATGCATATAATCGAGTAGTTAACTAGTCAGTAGTTCAAGATTTATTTAAAAACAGTATGAAAGTCTATAGCTTTTATTCGGTTTTGCTTTAAACCTAAAACTTCTCCATAAAATGAAATTCATTAAAAATATGTTTGATGAGAAAAGTTTTTAAAAATGAAGATTAAATGAAATATGTATAAATACATAAAGGGGTTCCTGGGACACACTAGACCTCAATAAACATTTCAAATGATGATGATAATTGAATTTAAATAGAAAATACATAATCTTTAACTCTTAGGGCACAGTTTCTATAACCTTGTGTCTCTGCCTTTTTGATTCAGTACAGCAAAGTTTATTAAAGTCTGCATATATTCTGTTCTTCATCACATAAAGCCAAAGCATAGATTTGTTGGGGAATCCTGTGGGATTTAAGATCTGAGTTTTTGCCTTCCTCATTTTGACTTGTCATGTTTGCAATAACTGTATTAATTCATTTATTCAACAGATATTTTAAACATATTGTCATAGTTCTTTGGCATGTTATTGTAAAAACAATTTATATTTTTTGAACGTTATTTGTTTGTTATTTTGTATTAAGATTATTTGTTGGGCTGGGCCTGGTGGCTTCAAGCCTGTAATCCCAGCACTTTGGGAGGCTAAGATGAGAGGATTGCCTGAGTCCACGGGTTCGAGAACAGTCTGAGCAACTTGATGAGACCTCATCTCTACAATAAAAATTAAAAAATTAGCCGGGTGTGATAGTGGCGACTGTAGTTCTGGCTACTTGGAAAGCTGAGGCAGAAGGATCGCCTGAGCCCAGCAGGTCGACGCTGGGATGGCTGTGAGTGTGCTGCTGTCTCTAGCCTAAGTGATGGAGTGAGACTCCAATTCAGAAAAGAAAAAAAGATTATTTGTTACCCTAATGAAGTGTCTTGAGGCAAGGGCCTATATGTGTTACTCTTTCCAAATATTGAATTAATTAATTAATTCATGTATTATTTTTTATCATTGGTTCTACAGATATTAATCAAATACATAATTATACTCACTAATAGTATGCAAATGTAGTACTTAAGAAAACTTGTTAATTGAACCGTGGGTCAATCAGTTAGTTGCTTTACTACATTGTATATCACTCTTTTGGCATACCACATTTAAACATTTATAGGTCACTGTTATCGTTTATTTAATAGCACTAAAATTCCTTTGACTTTCATAAACTGAGTGTGTAATTACTATGCAAGTTGCATGAAATTCAACACCTATATTTATATACATTTTTGCATTAAGATATGTATTTTAATCATGTATTTTGTATTACAGTTGTTTTTCAAGAAAAGATATTTACTTAGATCTGTTAGAGGAAAAACAGAACCGCTTTAACTTATCTTACCAGTGAGTAAATTATGCAGTCAATTATAATATGGCAGTAAACTGTTGATTCCTCAGCTCTTCAGAGACATTGGTTTATTTAATATATTTTAGTATATTCAGCAGGCCCCAGGGTATGAGAAACAACTCTGTTAAAAACCTTTGAGCAGGGTGCTGTTTATCAGTTATTTTTTTCTCCTCAGAGTACCAGAACTTCAAGTAATAGGAGAGTCTGCTCACTCCAGATCTATGTGTATCACTACTTATATAAATTCTTTAATTTGGAGTTTTATGAAGACATACTATGTAATACATATTTAATATATTAATTCATCATATGCATATGACTATAAAGGCATACAATGAGATTTTAGTATAAATTCATTATCTTGTAGGATGTTTGATTAACATTAAAAAGAGCTATGCTAGTCGGGCTTGGTGGCTCAGCCTGTAATCCCACGCTTTGGGAGGCTAAAGTGAGTGGATTGCCTGAGCCCGCAGGTTCGAGACCCGCCTGGGCAACTTGGCGAGACCTCATCTCTACAATAAATCAAAAAATTAGCCAGGTGTGGTAGCGCACACGCCTGTAGTTCCAGCTACTCGGAAGGCTGAGGCGGACGGATCGCCGGAGCCCAGCAGGTGGAGGCTGCGGTGGCTGGGAGTGGCCACTGCACTCCAGTCTGGGCAACAGAGTGAGACTCCAACTCAAAAAAAAAAGGGCTATACTTCTTAAAACATTCCTTTAAAAGTTACATTCATCATGGGAAATATATTCAATATATAGAATTATAGGGTTAATAATTTATTTTAGTTTTCATAACCTTTTAAAAAGCATTATAAAATAAAAATTGTAGCATTTGAACTAAGTGGTTTTTTTTTTGTTCTTATAATAAAAAAATGGAGAAGATTTATTACAACAAATTTAACAGAGCAGTGCCCTGAAGTTATTGCTTAAACCTTCCTGGATTCTTTTAATGCAGCTTGGCTGCCCTCTTCAGGCTGCATGTGAATATATTAGAACAATTTACAGTGTTCCCTAAATTCAAAGTCAAGCCTCTAATATTACTATGAACTACCAAAACAACATATTTCTTAGTTAACAATGTTGGAAATTTAGTTATTTGAGTTAAGTACTTGGAGCATTTGTAGTTTTCAGTTTCCAATTTCAGATGGCAGTGAGGTCAGAATTTGTTAATAAATTAGCATTTATTATGTCTTACTTAACTCATCAGACTAAGTTGACATAAATATATGCAAGAATCCATTGGATATCTGCCATTAGTTAGGTTTCCTCTATTCCCTGTTAGGCATTAAGAAGTTGAAATGGGATTTTCTTTTGCCCGTGCCAGCTCTGACGTGCTTGCCTTTCTTTTCTCTCTTCTTTCTCTAATAAACTGTGTTTTAAAACTTAAAAAAAAGAAGTTGGAATATGGGGGAGGGCATAAAGGTTAATGGGGTAAGGAGAGAGAACAGGGCCTTTTTAATTGGGACACATTTTCTTATGAATCTTTTTTACTCTAAAAGGATATTATTAATATTAAAATACATATTTATTGAGCTCATTGAATTTTTTTTAATGACACACATATCCGTTCACTGATTCTGTTGCTACTGCTTTACACTCAACAGAAGAAAACCCCCTGTATTTTATGTTGCTATGAACAGGCTGAGCAATTTATAAATGAGGCTGAGTAATTTATAAAGAGAAAAGGTTTATTTGGCTCACAGTTCTGCATAGTGCTGGTGTCTGCTTGGCTTCTGTTGAGGCCTTAGGAACCTTTTTACTCATGGTGGAATGTAGGGGGAACTGACGTGTCACATGGCGAGAGCCAGGAGCAAGAGAGAGAGGGAGATGCAAGGCACTTTTAAAACAATCAGTTCTTGTGTGAACTAGTCGAGTGAGAACTTGCTCATTACCTTGAGTATGGTACCAAACCATTCATGAGGGATCCACCTCCATGATCCAATCACTCCCAGTAGGCCCTGTCTCCAACACTGGGGATCACATTTCGACATGAGGTTTGAAGGGGACAAATATGTCAACTATATCACCCTCCATACCTCATCATTAATAAATTTTCTTCTAAGTATCTGAGCTGAAAAAAAGATGTAATTTGTTCTGGTTCCTGTGGAATTCTTTATGCTAGCTAGAGCTACTTAAGTACATTTTCCAGAAAATTTTGCTGGATATTTTGGCCTGCTAAATTTAATGGAGAGATTGTACAGAATATGTCCCATCTTCTTTTATATAATATTTTAATAGCTTCTTGTTTTCCCAAACACCATTATAGTAACATTTGAAGTGGATTCCAAACATTCATGTTCTTCTCCTCCATTATATCATGCACGCTGTTGTCAGATACGGCATTCTTAAATAGTATTTTGCATAATTCACTTCTTTCAAAAGGAATCGTAATTGTTTACTATTTTCAGCATAATGAATAAGGTCCAGTTCCTATTTATCTGTCTACCATTTCCAGTCTTTTTTCCCCCTATTTTCTCACATGAAGCTTATGATCTATTACTTGAACACATAATCCACATTTCAGGCTGGATAGTCTTTGTTAATACTGTTTTTGCTACTTTGCTACTCTCTTTTCCTGTCATTTCTTGCTTATCATAATGTTGTTCCTTCCAGACATACCTTCATTTTCCACATTTTTTCACTTTCACTCTTTGTTCTAGTCCTCTGTGCCCTCATCCTCCACTGTATATAATATAGCATCTACAAATCTTCATTTCTTTAAAAAATATATGTATAGTATATGTAACATATATGGAATAGAGGATAGAATCTAAAAATTGGCTATTGGAAGATCTGAAGAAGTGGAATAATCTGGAGTAAAGAGTTTGAAGACAAAGTTAATTTATCCTTTTGGATTCCTCATTGCTCTTTATCACATTTTCTTCAGTCATATTTTAGTATCCAATATTTGTGTTATGCTAATTGACCTCGAATTATAGCACTGTTTATAGTTAGCCTATATATATTCACAACAGTGTTATGTGCTTGTTGCTAATGAAAAAGAAGGGTCTAAACTGAAGAACTGTAGCTCCTGGCCATTTCACTCACCTAATTTGCAGCCTTGTGGTCCAGAGGTGGTCATTGTTAATCCTTTGTGTGTTTTTTTTAATTTGAGTTTTTTTCCTGATGTTTTATTTATGTCTCCAGTTTGGATATCCTTTATTTCTTTCTCTTTTCCGATTGCTGTGCCTAAGACTTCCAGCACTGTGTTGAATAGGAGTGGTGAGAAGGGACATCCTTGCCTTGTTCCAGTTCTGAGGGTGGAATGTGTTCAACTTTTTAGGATGACTTTGGCTGTGGGTTTGCTGTATACGGCATTTATTATTTTGAGGAATGTGCCATCTATGCCTATTTTTCTGAACGTTTTTTATCATTAAAGGATGCTGGATTCTATCAAATGCTTTTTCTGCATCTACTGAAATGATCATGTGATTTTTGTTTTTAATTCTTTTATTTGGTGAATCACATTTATTGATTTGTGTATACTGAACAATCTTTGAGTCCCTGGGATAAAACTCACTTGATCATGCTGGATAATTTTTTTAATGTGTTGTTAAATTCATTTTGCTAGTATTTTTTTTGATGATTTTTGTGTCTGTGTTCATCAGGAGCCATAGTTTTCTTTTTTTTTAGTTGAGTCTTTTCCTGGTTTTGCTATTAAGTTGATACTGACTTCATAGAATGAGTCAGGGAGAATTTACTCCTTTTCAGTTTTATGGAGTATCTTCAGTAAAATTGGTACCAGTTTTTCTTTGAAAGTCTGGTAGAATTCAGCTGTGAGTTCATCAGGTCCTGGACTTTTGTTGTTGTTGTTGAAACTTTTAATTACTGATTCAATCTTGTTAAATTGTATTGATCTGTTCAGGATTACATTTTCTTTCTGACTCAAGGTTGAGAGGTTGTGTGTTTCCAGTAATTTATTTGTTTTCTCTGAATTGTCTAGTTGTTTGCATACAGGTGTTTATAATAGTCTTACATAATCTTTTTTATTTCTGTAATATCAGTTGTAATGTATCCATTTTCATTTCTGATTGAGCTAATTTGAGTTTTTTCCCCTCATTCTTAATTAATGGTATATCGAGTTTGTGTCTTTTAAAATAACCAAGTTTTTGTTTCATTAATCTTTTGTATTTTTTAAATTTAAATTTCATTTAGTTCTGCTCTGATTTTCATAATTATTTTTATTCTGCTAGCTTTAGGTTTGGTTTTTTCATGTTTTTCAAGTTTCTCAAAGTGTGATGTTAGGTTGTCAATATGGAATCTTTCGGTCTTTTAAATGTAGGCCTTAAGTACTATAAATTTTCCTCTGAGAAACAGTTTGGCTGTTTCTCAGAGGTTTTTATAATTTGTGTTGTTGTTGTCATTAATTTCAAGGAATTTTAAAATTTTCATGTTAATTTCGTTAACTCAATGATCATTCAGGAGCAGATTGTTTAATTACCATGTATTGTTGGTTTTGAGAGTTTTTCTTGGACTTAATTTCTAGTTTTATTCCACTATGGTCTAAGAGGATGACTGATGTAATAAGATTTTAAAAAATTTATTGAGTTTAATTTGTGGCCTATCATGTGGTCTGTCTTGGAGCACTGCTGTACACTAATAATTTTCTCAGAATGCATGAGAGGTAAATTTCAGATTCCTTACTTTTATGAGAACATGTTTATTTTATACTTAATTGATTATTTGTCATAATAGATTATTTTATTTTTTTATTTTATTTTATTTTATTTTATTGAGTTGGAGTCTCACTCTGTCACCCAGACTGGAGTGCAGTGACCGCTTCCAGCCACCGCAGCCTTGACCTGCTGGGCTCCAGCGATCCTTCCGCCTCAGACTTCCAAGTAGCTGGAACTACAGGCGCGCACTACCACACCCGGCTAATTTTTTTTATTTACTGTAGAGATGAGGTCTCACCAAGTTGCCCAGGCGGGTCTCGAACCCGCGGGCTCAGGCAATCCACTCACCTCAGCTTCCCAAAGCACGGGATTACAGGCTGAGCCACCGAGCCTGGCTAATAGATTATTTTAAATAGAAAATAATTCCTCAGAAATTTGAAGGAATTATTTTGTCAGCCCAGTATCTAGTGTTGCTAGATCATTCTAATTCCAATCTCATTGTTTTTCTTGTTGAGGAATTTCTCCTCCAGAGGCATTTATGATCTTCTTTTTATTCATAGTGTTCTGAGATATCACAGTATTTCTTCATGTTGACTTTTCCTTATTTCTCTCATTATGGACCTGGGAAATAATTGCATTGTTTCAAAAAATACCATGTTCTCTGTTTTATATCTCTTCTTTTTTCTGAAATGTTTTTCTTTTGAAAGTTAGACTTACTGGATATCTGTAAGTTTTCCCCCTACCTGACTGTGTTCAACCTATGCTTTTTTTGTTATGTAAATTTTATTTGACTCAGTCTTCTTTGTATATACATATTTTTTTATTTTAAAGTTGTGGGGTACAATTCAGGATTTGGTATACAAGTGGACATCGCACAGGTGACTATCTTCTAATACTGTTTTTTGAGTTAAAAGTCTTGCTCTGTTGCCCAGGCTGGAATGCAGTGGCATGCTCATGGCCACCACAGCCTTGGCCTGCTGGACTCAGGTGATCCTTCTACCTCAGACTTCCAAGTAGCCAGAACTAGAGGTACACACCACCACACCCAGATAATTTTTTGATTATTGTGGAGACAAGATTTTACCAAGCTGCCCAGGCTGTTCTCGAACCCCTGGACTCAGGCAATCCTCTTGCCTCTCCCTCCCAAAGTGCTGGGATTATAAGCATAAGCCACTGTGCACAGACCTAATACTGTTTTTTTATTTGAGAAGTTGTATTTTAAATTTATAAGTGCTCGCTCTTTTACTTTATTTGTTCCCTTTTTATATGATACTGTTCTTTTTTAGTGAATACTGTTTAACAAAGCAGTGTTTCATGGACCCTGTGCGTCCCTATTCTCAATGGGTATGCCAAGAATACTAATGCCTGACTGCTCTTTACCTAGGCAGTTTCTCAGAGTCGTGTGTTCAGTGACAAGCCTTAAAGAATGAGGTGTCTCCCACAAAGTAAAGAAAGTACAGTTTTGTTATCACTTACTGTAAAAACAGGAAATCCCCTAAACTCAGTTTTCTTCTTGTGTAACACATCACCTGTGTGTACAGGCAACTGTGAAGGGCCCTTTGTGTCACCCTGTAAGACTTCAGGGCATAGGGAACTGATGCAAATGAAAATAATATAGTTCTTTTTTTCTGACTCAGTCTCATGTATTCTGCCAGTATCAATGAAGCTGTATCAAGCTGGCTTGTTAGCTTGTATTGTAGGATAAGATCTCAGACCCTGCAAGCAGTTCTTGAAAAATATAACATCTTCTCTGACTTGTTCTTGTTCTTAGTATATTAGTTAGATTTACTTTTTAATGATTTTGGTTCTTCTTTTAGAGTTTGTTTTTCTTTATTTGTTTTTGGAAGATTTTAAAAATCATGTTGAGTTTTCCTCAGATATATGTTTCTTTCTTTTTTTTGTCTAGTTATTAGACATTATTAAACAAGAGAACGGCTGACATTGGGACTGGTTGGGGAGGGCGCAGACGTTTGGATCTGTTATTCATTTAAAGAAGTTTAGTTATGATCCCTAATTTTGGCTTTATTTCGTATATGCAGACTCTGTTGCTTCTGAATCCAATGTGTTTCCTACTTTCATCTTGCAATTCAATCTCCTTTGAGATTGTAACTTCCTCCATCAAAACTTTTTACCAGCTTTCTATTTTTCATATATTTGTTGAAATTGCTTATTTGCTGGTGACTCTAATCCAAATCTCTTTGTTACTGTGAGATTGTACTTTTGTATTTCTTTATTTCAATTTTTGGGAGAGGAAGGAGATAAACTCCTGAGAGTAGTCAAATATATAGAAGTAATCTTATTTTTTTTAAAAAAGCTTTAGCAATAATTTGTTGCTTTTTGTTTCTATTAATATGCTTATATCATTTCACTAATGCCTTTTCTCTATTTCTACTCTCTGCTGACATCTAAATATAAAATTTTATCATCTGGAAAATTGGAAAAATGTCTGATAAAAATGGGTTACAAATAGGAAGAAATATCATCTTAGAGGCAAGTTTGTGGCATCTGGTTTAAGCTATAAATAAGTTTGTTATATGCATTTTTAGGTAAACAGAATATATAAAGGTGCAGTATTAATGTATTTACAGTTTTAAAATGTATATTTCCTTATGATTTTTGTTACTCTGTTAAACCAAACTGTGAATATTCTTAAAATTGGTTTATGTCTTTTACTAAAAATTATTGGAAGATTTAATTTATATAGGGCATGCCACAGAATGTTTTTATCCTCTACTATAAGAGTTGGCAAACTATTTAAAGGGCCAGGCTAGTCTTGTGACACATAACAGTTGCTGTTACTTTATTCAGCTTTGCCTTTATAACACAATAGTGGCCAAAGGCAGTATATAAATGAATAAATGTGACTGTGTTTCAATAAAACTTTACTTATGATCACCTAAATTTGGATTTTATATAACTTTTACCTGTCAAGAAATATTTCTTCCTTTTTTTTTTTTTTTACAACCATTCAAAATATTTAAAAAACTAGTCTTCACTTGCAGTTGGTATACAGATTGGCCAATACTTGCCCTAGAATTACCTATTCTATTAACTGCTTTATTAATGTGTCAGTACTTACATGTTTCTTCTCTGCCCCATTATTCTTATCAGGCAAGCTAATGAAGAATATCAAATACTGGCTAACTCCTGGCGCTATTCCTCTGCTTTTTGTAACAAACTCTTCTTCAGTATGGTGGACTATGATGAGGGAACAGATGTTTTTCAACAGGTAAAAAGAGTTATATTTTCTTTTGGTGATATACTTAACACCGTTGGTTATGGTTGATCCATTTTTGTTTGCTTGCCAAATAAAAATACAGTTTATTGAATGTGTTAATAAATACAATAAAAGTTATAACAAATTCTGTGATTCAAATAATTACAGCTAGTGTTATCATTATAATTGTACACTTTTTGCCACTACGTTTGATAAACACATTTTATCTTTTGCCTTATGAAGAAAATGTGCTTTATTCAGCATGCAGTGGCAGTTTACATACATTAATCTTATATTGGTATTTGACTACATGTGGTTTTGATAGTATTTTGCACAAACATATGACATTTTTTATAAAATTCATCACAGGTTTTATTTAACCTTTATTTTTTTCACTGCAACAGATACAGAGAATTTTACATGTAAATGACTAAATATTTATTTTAAAGTGTTTTCTCTCTGTTTCGGGCTGAACCATATTCCCCAAATTCATATGTTGAAGCCATAACTCCCAGTGTGACTATTTGAAGATTGTGGTTGAAGCAGGTAATTAAAGTTACATGAGGTCTTAAGAATGGGGCCTAATCCAGTGGGATGGATGTCCTTATGTGAAGAAACACCAGGAGTGCAGGTGCACAGAGAAGAAGACTGTGTGAGGACACAGCAAGAAGAAGGGCATAAGCCTAGAAGAGAAACTTCACCAGAAACCAACTCTGCTGTTACCTTAATCTTGGACATACAATCTTCAGAACCAATAAACTCTCATGTACAGTCTTCTTTATAGAGCAAAGTACTGGACTTTGACATTAGACTGCTACTTGTCATCTATATGGTTATGGTATGTCATCATCATTGCTCACATTGAGAACTTTTCTTTTAGACACTGTTCTAAGGGCTTCATATGTATTTTTTCATTTAGTTTCACAGCTGTCCAGTGAGACAGATATTGTTGCCTCCATTTCACAGGTGAGAAAATAAAGTATGGAGAGACTTGCTCATCCAAGGTTACAAATATTTGTAGCTAGAAATTGAACTCAGCAGAACTGAGTGTCTGACTTCCAGAGTCATAGCTCTTATTATGCTGTTACCCTGCAGTTACTAAGTTTTTTTATGTTTTTGCCACTTGATCATTCCCTTTAAAATGCAACACGTATTGTAGTACCAAGTGTTGATTGGTTTGGGTATGTTGACCTGTTTAGTTTTTCCTCACATCTCTTTACCAGATCATGGAAAAGCATGTATTTCTGTAAGAAATCTAGCCTACTAATTGTAAATCTCCATTTGTGATTATTTTTGCTTATTTGCCACCATATTGATTATTTATTTGTCTTGGTCAATTTCTAGTTGAATAAGATAAATTATTTCTTTTTGCCTTCAGTTCCTTTTTCCTATTACTTATTTCTTCCTCTATAAATTTATTTTTTATTTTTAGGGTGTTTCTTTGTGTTTAGTCTGCAGATAGTATTGAGTGCCTACAAGTGGGAACAGTAAACTATCAAGAAAAACTTACTTGCTTCTTCCCTATAAACAGCTTACAAACTAGGAAGCTAACATAATAATAATAATAATTAATAATAATAATAATATCATAAATTTTTTTGAAAAAAAATCAAATAACCTTATAAAAATTGCAGTGCTATAAGAATCAAATGTCATTTATTTAAGTCCAAGAAATTCTATAGCATTTCAGGAGAATTGAATCTAGAGATTATCAATCAGATGAAAATGCTCTTCATTATATTTGAATGCATTCTATCATATTGACAAATTGTCAACTGGGTTCAAGCTGAGTGCTAGAGCATGGTCTTAAAGCCCAAATATTGACCCTAACTAGACCTGTAAACTCAATGAGGAAAGTGGGTTGGGTTAGTTTAGTTTTGTTGTTCTATCTTTGTTACATTATTTTTGTTGATAGTACATTATCTTTGTTTCATTATATCTAATATGCTAAGTACATACTTAGTATATTAAACATATTATTCACTTTCACAAATAAATATGCTTTTTCCTGTTTTTATTAAAACAGTGTCTTTCTTGGTCTATCATTAAAACAGATATTTAATAGAAACACACATATTTTACTTTGTTTCTAAATACTGTAAGAACTAAGAATTGGCAAAAACACCATGCATCTTACCCTTGGTGTCATTACTGGGAAGGCAGTATGGTGTGGGTAGGGAAAAAATATGAAACTTGTCTCTTTTTAAAATGTTGGTAGTTATTTAAAAAGAACTTTGTGAAATAATGAACTTACTTTGTGTTGAGTACTAAACTTTAGGTTGTATCATACAGAAATCTGGTTAGAATCATTGAATTCTTTTATATGTTTTAGACAACTTTTTATTTTTGGCATAGATATGAGAGTTGAAATCAAGATTGTTTTTAATTGAAACATTTCCTCAGGTTAATTTTAATTCAGCAAGATTTCTAGTGTAGCACTGCTCTTTCTTTTCTAAAACCTAGCCCTTGGCTTAGCAATAAGAGTTTTTATTTTAAAATGCAGGAATTCATAAAGGTTATAGCAGTTAATAATTTTTATGAGGAATTAGAATCTACAAAAATTGGGAGGTATGTATTTTGCCTCACTTGAGAACTACTAAAATATTTTTAAAGCTTTCTTTTCCCCAACTAAATTTTGAATCATGTTTTGTTGAAGTAATCTGTAAATTGATGTTTTAGAGCACTGTCAGCAGTAGTGTGGTGTGGAAGGTAATATTAATAACAAGTGAAGAAACTTGGTAATTTCTGGCTTGTTGGGGACTTGTTGGGAAAGGAACTTCAATTATATGTGATTCCCATAGGAATGGCTGAGGCTAAGTATCTGATGATAGGCCAGTGGGTTAATAAATATTGTGTTGGAAGGAGCTCTGGGCTAGGTAATAGGTCTGTGTTGTGCCCTGCTTTGTGTAGCCTTAGGGAATTTGTGCATTTTAATTTAAAAAAAGGATTTACATTATTAGTTTTGCTTTTTCACTCTAAGATTCTAGAACATTAGGCCTTAATATATATTTTCTGATTGTTCTAATGCAAGGAGTGAGGATGAGGCCACTTCCTCCATTTTACTCTTATATTTACATGAGAGCTGCAGTTATTTCTTGTGTGTCAATGAGGGACACATAAGCAAGCTCTCAAAGAGGAGAAGCACAGGAAAAAGAGGAACTGTGTGTTTTGTTCACTTTAGCCAACATCACTAACTGTCTATTACATGTAAACCCCCTGCTGGGAAATGGAGTAAGGCAGACTCCAGACGCTCACAGACTACCTATGTATCTATGTATCAGTCTCTCTATCTTTCTCTCTCTCCACCTATCTCTCCATCTCCATCTTTCTTTCTATCTTTCTATCATCTGTCTTAATTTATATGTAATAATCTGTGTAATGTTTGTACCATATTACAGGGATTTTTAAAAAATAATTTAGTCTCCTACTAAATTTGGTCAAAATTTTCGCAAAAAATTGTTTATGAAAAAAATGTTTGGGGGAGGAGCCAAGATGACCACTGTGGAACAGCAGATTGGCACCACTCTTACCTAGCGAGACAGAGAGTAGGGATTTCATACAGTTAGTTGGAGTTACCCTAAGTACTTATAGACGGGTTAAACATTGTGAACCCAGCAAAGGTCTCTCTGAGTCCACAGAAAAGCCAGGCAGGCGTGGAATTCCAGGCATACCCTCATCCCCTGCTTCTCACCAAGCACACACAAAAAAGGAAGATGTGATCAGAGAAGGAAAAGGGTGAGTGATTATAAGATGCTTTGACTTGGTTCACCAGTGCCATCAAATGCATGAAACACCGCTTTCATGAGGGAGAAAACCTGGTGGGATTGCAGTAGTGGCCGTCAGAGCCCGGGTATAATGGGGAGCAGATCCTGAGTGGGGAAGGCCCACTCTGGGGTGAATCTAACAGACATGCTCATAGCTGGCACCTGGTGGAGCAACAGACCAACATCTCTCTTTCAGGGAAGGGCAGAGAGTGGAGGTCCAGCCACCAATTAAAGGAGGCACCCTGAACACGTGTAGAAAAGTGAAACTCCTCGCACCCAGCAGGGGACTCCTTGAACACACAGAGACCAAAAGGGTAGGAATGGGAGTCTTGTTGCCCCATTCTCCTGCCACATATGTATAGAAGCTGAGATCATGTTGAGTGAGGAGAGGGGTGAAAGATTCTGGGATAAGCTGGGATACCTCACCCCTCCCCAGTGGCCATCAACCACAAGCAGCAGGGCTGAAAACTGTTCCAACTAGTTGTGCAGCGTGAGAGAAAATCTGCAGTTAAAAGAACCTACCGCAGGGTGGAGCTCCTCCCTCTCACGCTGAATAAAATGAGGCAGAATCAAGAAAGAAATACAAGCAACTCTCAGGATTTTAATGAAAAAGCACCCCACAGAATGACCTGCCCTAGTTGATGGCCACAGACATCAGAGAATGAATGGCACAAGTGAAAAGGAATAAAGAGAAACATGAAGCGAAACACAGAGAAGTTATACAGGACCTGAAAGTGGAGTTGGCCAACTTCATAAAAGCCTATTCTGAAATAATGGAAATTAAGAGCTTTATCCTTGAAATTAATGACAAAGTAACACCTATTGGGAATAGGCTAAACCAAGCAAAGGAAAGACTAATCTCCTCGATGAACATAAATGTAAAAATTCTAAACACATCTTGGGAATCATTCACCATGACTAGGTGGGATTCATTCCAGGGATGCAAGTCTGATTCAGCATTCACAAGGCCATAAACATAATCCAGCACATGAACAGCTGTAAAACCAAGAACCACATGATTGTATCATTAGACACAGAAAAAGCATTCAACAAAATCCAGCATCTCTTCTTGATAACACGGTTGAGCACCTAGGCATAGAAGGAACATCCCTAAAAACAGTAAGAGCCATCTGTGATAGACCCACAGCCAATATTTTACACAGTGGTCTGAAATTGGAAGCATCCCCCCTTAGAATGGGAATAAGACAAGGAATGCCCACTCTCACCCCTCCTGTTCAACATAGTGCTGAAAGCCCTAGCCAGAGCAATCAGCCAGGAGAAGGAGATCAGGGGTATCCAAATAGGAAAAGAGGAAGTGGAGCTCTCTCTCTTTGTGGAAAATATGATTCTATATCTTGAAAACCCAAGATATCGAATTTTGGGGTTTCGGAGTCTGCTAAAAACCTTCTGGCACTGATCTGACTTTGGTAAAGTCTTGTTACAAAAACAATGTGCAAAAGGCAATGGCATTTCTATACACCAGCAACAAGTAGACAGAACCAAATTAAAAGCACTATCCCCTTCACAATAGCCACACACAAAAAATGAAAAATCTTGGTATCTATCTAACCAGAGAAGTGAAAGATCCTTACAACAAGAACTACAAAATACTGCTCAAAGAAATCAAGAATGACACAAATTGAAAAATATTCCATGCTCTTGGATGAGAAAGAATCAGTATTATCAAGATGTCCATTCTATCTAAGGCTGTCTTCAGATTCAGTGCAGTAACCATCAAATTACCAGCATCATTCTTCTCAGGCAAGAAATGACAATATAGAAATTCATGTGGGAACAGGAACATGAATAGCCAAAACAATCCTCAGCAAAAGGTACAAAGTGGGAGGTGTCACACTTTCAGATTTTAAACTTTACTATAAGACTACAGTAACCAAAACGGCTTGGTGTTGGTTCAGGAATAGGCACATAAACCAATGAAACAGGAAGCAAAATCTTGATCTTTCAACCAACTCATCTTTGACAAAGTCACCAGTGCATGTTTATAGCCTCATGTTTATTGCCACACTATTTACAATAGCAAGAACATGGAACCAACTCTACTGCCAATTGAAAGTGGACTGAATAAAGAAAATGTGATACATATATATGACGAAGTATTGGAGTATTTTGCAGGCATAAAGAAGAACAAAATTAGGGACTTTGCAGCAAATTGGATAGAGTTGGAGACCATCACACTTAGTAATCTATCACAGAAACAAAGAACTGAGTACTATATGTTCTCATAAGTGGGACCTGAACGTTAATCACATTAGCACAAGGGAGGAATCAGAAGTCACTGAACACTGCCGGGAGAGGGAGGAAGGAAAGGGGAGGTATGTAACAACACAAAGGGTACCTGATCCTTTACCAGGGGAAGTGAGGGCAAATTGGAGACCCAAACTTCACCTACACTTTTACCCCACATCTCTATAATAAAATAAAACTAAAAGAAAAAATCATTTTTATTCAAGGAAAAAGAATTCAGAAAGTATTATGATATAGTGGTAATGAAGTGTCTAGAGTCAGAAGACCTGAATTCACATTCCAACTTTACCTCTTTATGGCTGCATGACCTTTATCTTTTTATGCCTCTATTTTCTCTTTTGTAAGATAGGGCAAATAATAGTATCTTTTCATGGAACTGTAGGGAAGAATTAAATAAGATGCTAATATACATAAATGTGTTTAGCGTTGTACCTGATATATAAAGATATACTAAGTAGTTACTATTATTATTGCATAACATTAGCAATAATATTGGCATTCAACCTTCCCCCTTCCTTCCCCAAACTAACTGATACTGGTTAAATCTGAATTCTGTAGAACTAATAAAAATTTAGGGTAAAGAATGAACAGCAAGAAAAGAAACAGAACTAAAACATTATCTATGCGTTTCTTTTTGAAGACTAGTTGCTTAAAAATTGTTTTATTTCTTTTGTGCTGCTCTAACAGAATACTAGAGACTGTCATTTATAATGACCAGAAATATAGCGGGTCACAGTTTTGGAGACTGGGAAGTTCAGTATCAAGGTACTGGCATCTTGAGGGACTTCTTGCTTATCATCACATGGCTGAAGGTGAAAGGGAGAGAGACAAGAAGGGCTCAAATCTACCCATGAGCATGGGACCCTCATGGTACAATCACCACTTAAAATTTCCACCTCATGATACGGTTACAATAGCTATTACATTTAAACACGAGTTTTAAAAGGGGCAAACATTCAAAACATAGTATTCTTTCCCTACAGCTCTTCTTTTCTTCTGAATCCTCTACAGGGTCATCCTTAATGGCAATCTAGACTTTTTCTAGCATGCTTCGCCAGAATCTTCCAGCCTCTACCTACTTTCCAGTTCCAAAGCTACTTTCACATTTTTAGGTATTTGTTACAGCAGCAGTCCGCCTCTCTGAGACCAATAGACTAAAGTTTGTCTTAGTCCATTTTGTGCTGCTGTAACAATGCCCGAGATGCCGTGGCCTGCGCGGCTGCGTTGAGGGCCCCGAGAGAGAACAGCGAGAGATTAAGAAAGGCACAGACACAAAGACATAAAGAAAAGCTGGGGCAGGTGGTATACTTTCCTCTGATGGAAGAAAAGTGACCCCGAACTAACTCAGCATGTTTATTTTATAATCAAGCACAAAGGAATTTGGAAGGGATTCAAGGTCTGTGAGGGAGCTATAATGGAATTTTGTTGCTACCTAAAGGCGAGCTGTCCCGCAGTTATCTTATTGTAGCCAAGGCTTTATCTGTACTATGTGCACCTGGATGTGTGGGCATCTGAGACACCATTTCGTGTAGCAGGCTGTATCCCCTGCCTTTGGCTAGTATGCAGAGCTATCAAGCAAGACCTTGCCTACACTTGGGGCCATTAAGCGAGACCTTGCCTTCGCTTGGAACCTTTACTCGAGGCCTGCTATAGTGACAGTGCTTGTCTGCTCCCCCATCACATCCACTCCCAACACCAAGATAGAGAAATTCTAATAAACATGCACTTATTTCTTACAGTTCTAGAGGCTGTAAGTCTAATATCTAAGGTGCTGGCACCTTACAAGGCACTTCTTACTGCATCATCACATGGCAGAAAGTGATAGATAGCCAGGTGCTGTGGCTCATGCCTGTAATGCCAGGATTTTGGGAGGCTGAGGCGGGAGGTTTACTTGAGGCCAGGAGTTTGAGACCAGCTTAAACTGAGCAACATAGCAAGATCTTGTCTTTACAAAAAATTTTTAAAAATTACTCGGGCTTAGTGGCACGTGCCTGTAGTCCCAGCTACTTGGAAAGATTGCCTGAGCCCAGGAGGCCAAGGTTGTGGTGAGCTGTATTGTGCCACTGCAACTTGGGCAACAAAACCAGACCCTGACTCAAAAAAAAAAAAAAAAAATTGTGAGAGGGAGTGAGTTAGAGTCAAGAGGGACCAAAACTTGCCCTTTTATAATGGCACTAATCCCACTCATGAGGGTGCAGCCCTCATGGCCTAATCATGCCTTAAAGGTTACACCTCTAAATATTACTACCATAGCAATTAGATTTCAACATGAGTTCTGGAGGGGACAAACATTCAAACCATAGGAAGCATGAGCCAACTATTAATCTTTAGTAACAGTGTTTGAAGAGTACTAATGTAGATAACGTGGAGGTAAATGATGAAAATTTCACTGCATTTGTAAATATTAAAAATAAAAATGTTTGATATGGAGACAATATTTCTTTTGGTTAGTCAGCTTCTTTATGCCAAGTTGTATGAAATTCTATAAAATGATTTGGACCTGTCTTGTAGATATGACAGCTGTAGTCAGAGTTCATGTATAAGGCAGAAGCCATTTTGGTCTTGACTCTACACTTTGTTATTAAAGTTTCTATTATGGGAAGCTAAGCTTTTCCTGATGTATTCTTGCTTCTATACCAACTGTGATCTTATAGATAGATAGATAGATAGATAGATAGATAGATAGATAGATAGATAGATGTTACTTGATTTTCATTTTTATTCTAATTAATAGGAAAATACTAACTATGTTGCAGTCAAGGGGAGAAGAAATTTGTGTGTATATTTGTGTTACATATGTAAATTTCAAATTTTTTATTTTAAAGATGTGGGGACAGTTCAGGGTTAGGTATACAAATGTTCATTATACAGGTACCCTTGTTGATGAGGTGTTACTCCCCCCTCCCAGTTTCCCTCAACTGCCAATCCTACCCCCATCCTCTGGCAGTTTTCCGCTACTGCCAGTCCCTTTCTTATAGTATTATGATAATTGTTTAAGTCCACTTATGAGTGAGAACATATGGTACTCTGTTCTTTGTTTATGTGATAGATCACTGAGTATGATAGACTCTAAATACCTCCAAGTTGCTGTGAAGTTCATATGTTTGTCCTACTTTATGACTGTATAATACTACATTGTGTATATGTATCACATTTTTTTTATCCAGTCCAGTTTCAATGTGCAGCATGGTTGATTCCATGTTTTTGCTATTGTGAATAGTGCTGCAATAAACATGAGTCTGCAGATACTTTTTTTGTAGAATGATTTGAATTCCTCCAGGTATATTCTAAATAGAGGGATTGTTGGGTCATATGGAAGGTCAAGTTCTAGTTCTTTCAGAAATCACCACACTGTTTTCCAAGGAGGTCACACTAGTTTGCATTCCCACCCGCAGTGTAGAAGCATACCTTTTTCTCTGAATCCTTGCCATCATCTGTTGTTTTTTGTTTTATTAATGATGGTGATTCTTACTGGGGTTAGGTGGTATCTCAACGTGATTTTGATTTGCATTTCTCTGATGATTAGCAAGGCTGAGCACTTTTACATGTGTCTATTGGCTGCCTGTGTATCTTCTTTTGAGAAGTGTCTATTCATGTCCTTTGCCCACTTTTGAATGGGGCTGTTTGGTTTTTTTCTTTTCAGCCCTTTTGAGTTCCTTTTAGACCCTAGATGTTAGGCCTTTGTCAGACATACAGTTGGCAAATATTTTTTCCCATTCTGTGGGCTGTCTCCCCACTCTCATGATGGTTTCTTTTGCTTTGCAGAAGCTTTTTAGTTTGATGAGGTCCCACTTGTCTATCTTGTCTCTTACGGCATGGGCACCTGGGATTTAGATCAGGAATTGGTTGCTAGATCCAATTTCCATAATGTCTCCAGCATTTTCTAAGATTCTGATAGTTTGAGGTTTTATGTTTAGATCTTTGATCTATTTAGAGTTAATTTTTGTGTAGGGATCCTGTTTCAATCTTCTGAATGTGATCAATCAGTTTTCCCAGCACCATTTACTAAATAGGTTCTCCTCTCCTCAGTGGTTGTTGTTGGAGGTTTTGTCATAGATGAGCTGGTTGAGAAATTGAGGCTTTGCTTTCAGAATCTCTATCCTATTCCATTGGTCTATGTGCCTCTTCTTGTACCAATTACCAGGCTGTTTTGCTTAAGGTATCCTTAGAGTTGTTTGGAAGTGTGATACCTCCTGCTTTGTTTCTTTTACTAAGAACTGTTTTGGCTATATGTGGACTTTTCTGTTTCCATATGAATTCTGTATTGTAATTTCCAGGTCTGAGAAGAATGATATTGGTAATTTAGTGGGTGTTGCGTTGAATCTGTAGATTGCCTTTGGTAGGATGGACATCTTAACAATGTTGATTCTTCCTATCCATGAGCATGGAATATTTTTCCATTTGTTTTGTCTTCTTGGATTTCTTTGAAAAGTGTTTTGGAGTTCTCATTGTAAAGGTCTTTGACTTCTCTGGTTAGGAAGATGCAGAGGTATTTCATTTTTTTATGGCTATTGTGATTGGGATTTCGCTTTTTATTTGGTTCTCTGTCAGGTTGTTGTTGGTGTATAAGAATGCAACTGTCTTTTGGACATTTATTTTGTACCCCAAGAGTTTGCCAAAGTCCTTTATCAGTGTAACAGGTTTTTGACAGATTCTCTTATTATATTTTTGAGGTGTAGGATCATATCATCAGCAAAGAGGAATAACTTGACTTCCTCTTTTCCTATTCGGATACCCCTGATTTCCTTCTCTTGGCTAATTGCCCTAGCTTCCAACACAATGTTGAACAAGAGGACTTCCAACACAATGTTGAACAAGAGGGGTGAGAGTGGGTAACCTTGTCTTGTTCCAGTTTTCAGGGGAAATGTTTCCAGTTTCTGTCCATTTAGCAATATGTTAGCTGTGGGTTTATCATAGATGGCACTATTTTGAGATATGTTCCTTCCATACCTAAGCGTTTGAGGGTTTTTATCAAGAAGGGATGCTGGATTTTATTTAAAAAAAACATTTTCTGTATCTAATGAGATATTCATGTCATTCTTGTTTTTACATCTGTTGAATTATTTAATTACATTTATGGTCTTGCGGATGTTGAACTAGCCCTGTATCCTTGGGATGAAGCCTACTTGGTCATGGTGGATGGTTTCTGAGATGTGTTTTTGGATCCGATTTGCTAGAATCTTGTTGAGTATTTTTGCATGTGTGTTCATAAGGGATATTGGCCTGTAGTTCTCTTTTTTGTTGGCTCTTTACTCGGTTTGGGTGTCAGTGTGATATTAGCTTTGTGAAATGATTTGAGGAGAATTCTGTCTACCTCAATTGCCTGGAATACTTTCAATAGGATTGGTGTCAGCTCCTCCTTGTGTATTTTTTAGAATTCTACTGGAAAGCAGTCTGGTCCAGGGTTTTGTTTTTTTTTTTTTTTTTTTTTTGTAGGTACTTTTCTTATGGCAGAGTTAATTTCTTGGGTTGTTATTCTTCTATTTAGTGTCTCAATGTCTTGTTTCAACCTTGGGAGATTTTGTTATGTCAGATGGTCCTCCATTTCATTTAGGTAGTCAAGTTTGTTTCCAAACAGGTGTACATAGTGATCTCTGATAATCTTCTGTATTTCTTCGGGGTCATTTGTGATTTGATCTTTTGTATTGCTGATTATGTTTAGTTGTGCTTTTCCTCTCTTTTTCTTGGTTTTCTGGGTAGGGGTCCATTGATCTTGTTCTTTCAAAGAACCAGCTTTTTGTTTTGTTGATGTATTCTATGATATTTTTGTATTCTGTGTCCTATATTTGGGGTCTTACTTTGGTGATCCAGATTCTTCCTCTAAAATTAGGGTTTTTGTAATCTTGTCTTTCCGGCTCCCTTAGGTTATTTGTTAGACTGTTAACTTGTGATCTTTTCATTTTCTTGATGTGTGTTCATAGAGATATAATTACTCTTTTAGAACTAAACTGTTTTTGTGGCATCCCAGAGGTTTTGGTAAAATGTTTCTTCATTTTCATTTGTTTCCAGGAATCTTTTAATTTAAGTTTTGATTTCAGTGTTAACTCAGAAAGTCATTTAGTATCTTGTTGTTTAGTGTCCATATCTTTGTGGGCTTCGGGGAAGTTTTGTTGGTGTTACTTATTTTTATTCCACTGTGGTCTGAGATGGTACATGACAATATTTCAACCATATGGAATTTGTGCTTGATTTATGGCCAAAGATGTGATTGATCTTGGCATACGTTCCATGGGTGGTAAGTAGAATGTATATTCTGTGTTTACTGGATGGAATATTCTGTAGGTATCTATTAAGTCCTTTTGGTTGAGTGTAAAGTTGAGGTTCTGGATCTCATTGTTGATTTTTGGCCTCTAGGTCTGTTAGTGCGGTATTCATGTCCCCAGCTATAATAGTGTTAGAGTTGATATCTTGTTTTAGTTTGCTTAGTAGTTGCTTTATAAATGCTGGTGCTCCTGTGTTGGGTTTATATATGTTTAGGGTGGATGTTTCCTATTGATGGATTGAACCTTTTATCATTATTTGTAGTGTCCTTTTGTATCTTTTTAAATTTTTGATAGCTTAAAGGTTGTTTTGTCTGATATTAAGTTTGCATTCCTGCCTTCTTTTGTGATCCATTTTTCTGTAAACTGATTTTCCATCCTTTAACTTTGAGTCTGTATGCATCCCTTGTAGTGAGATGAGTTTTCTGGATACAGCAAATAATTGGGTCATGGTTTCTTATCCAGTTTGCCATGCTGTGTCTTTTCAGTGGTGCACTTATTCCATTCACTTTCAGGCTGATTATTGAATGTGATTGTTTATCCCTGTCATAGATTCTTATAACGTTTTTTCATTGTTTTCTTTTAGCTTTGGTGTTGACATATGTGGGTTTTTTTCAAGGTTGCTGTTGTGATGTATTCTATGTTGATTCTGTGCTCTGCTGTTCTCTTGGAAATGTGTGGTCATTGTGTTTTTTTTTTTCTTTCTTCTGTGCTTAATATTGTTTTAAGTGTCTTCTGTAGAGCTGGTCTGAAAGCTTTATAATCTCCTAGGGGTTGTATGTCTGGGAAGGATTTTAATTCTCCATCACTGATGAAGCTGAGCTTGTTTGGGTAGGAAATTCTTGGTTGAAATCGCTTACCTTTGAGGACTTTGAATTTTCGAATCCAGTCCCTTCTTCCTTGTATTGTTTCTGCTGATAGATCCATTGCTATTCTGATTGGTTTTTCTGGTAGGTAGTCTGTCCTTACTCTCTTGCTGCTTTTAGGATTTTTTCTTTCGTGCCTATCTTGTGTAGGTGAATTACTGTGTGTCTAGGGGTTGATCTTCCCATTTGATGTGTTGTGGGGGTTCTCTGTATCTCTTGTGTTTGGCTGGTCACATCTCTGGTGAGATGGGGAAAGTTTTTTGGATAATCTCCTTGAATACTTGCTCTAAGATGTTCTTCGTTTCCCTTTCTTGTTCTGGTGTAGGTTCAACTTCTTGATATAATCACATGTCTTGTAGTCTTTGTTCTTTCTTTCTGAGTTTTCTATGTTTTTTACTGATTGGGTTAATTTCATGTTCCGGTCTCCAAGTTCTCAGATTCTTTCTCTGCTTGATTAATTCTGCTTTCCATGCTTGTCATCTTGTTATTTATTTCCTGGATGAATTTTTTTTTATTGTTAAAAGTCTCTGTTACAAGTTCTTTCAATGTTGCATCTTGTCTTTCTTGAGTCGTATTTACTCTTTCCATCCATTCCCTAACCCCTGTTGTATTCTGGGGCCAGTCATTGGTGACTTTCATGTTTCGCCTCTGAAAGTGATTTTCAGGAGTTTTCTTTTGTTACACTTGAAATTACCTGTGGTCTTCTGTTGCTTTTTCTTCATTTGTGACAGATCTCTTTCTTTCTCTTTAGTTCTGTTATTCAGTGGCAGTGGGAGATGTTGTCACTTCTGATGTTTGCTCTGTGATCTATTCTTCCTTGATCCAGGCTCTGGATTTGTTCTAATTTGAAACAGGACTATGAATGGCAAACTTTGCTGTCTCTTGTAGTTTTGAGAGTTGGATAAGTTATAGGATAGGGAGTTAGGATTCAGAAACTACTTTCAAATCACAATGTTCACTGATTGTGGAATGGGTTCCGTGAGACCCACTCCCCACCACCAGTCTGTATGACAATGCAATGGGTATATGTGTGTATCCCCTCTGATCTCTTTGGAGTTCTTTCTCATCCTTTTCTGGCCACACCCTTTGTCCCACAGTTGGATCAGGGTACGGGGTTTGGTGCCTGAGACTCTGCACTCGTCAGGTCCCTCAGGAGTTTGTGCTTTCAGGATATTCCCTCTGGGTTACAATCAACCCCTGACTAGTTGATCTGCCATTCACAGAGATTGGGTCTGTTGCTCCATGGCAAGCAAGTCAGAACACTTTCCTGGCCTGTTTTTAAGATGGTGGCAGGGTGCCTCTTTAGTCTTATGCTGTGGGGCTCTCCCTCTAGACTCCCTTCTCAGCCCTTGCTATCAGTGTTTGGCCAGGCACTGCAGTGGTGAGGCAGAGCCCGTAGGCAACAGTCTCCCCCACTGCTTCTTCCCAGGAAGACTTGTAAGTTTAAAAGAAGATGGCACTTGGCTTCTGTGTCCCAGGAAGCACTAGGGACCAATAGAGCAGCTGCAGCACCAGCTGTTACACCAGGATAGCCCTGGCCACTTGCTCATGAGACTCCACTTAGTCAGTCTCTCCCAGCATCTTCTTCCCAGGAAGAGTTTTGTTGATTTTTAAAAAAGAAAAAAAATGGCACTTGGCTTCTGCCTCCTGGGAATCACTAGGGTCCAAGCTGAGCAGCTACAGCATAAGCTGCTTCACCAGCAGAACCCTGACTGTTTGCTCCCAAGCCCTCACTTAGTCAGTCACTCACAAGCGCACAAAATTTTCCATACACTCAGTCACTCACTCGCATAGTCTGACTGGCTCAGTCGCCATCTTCCCTCTCCTTCTTGTATATATTTTTATAGTTGCCCCTTGATGCAAGTTGACCTTATATATGTTTTTATATATCATATTGTTAAGAAGCACCATTTATACTAGGGTAATGTTCTATTTAGTATTGTTTCAAATAGAAATTAGTTGTGGAAAGTATTTCTGAAATAAAACCAATTTAAGATAGTTGAATTAATGGAGAAGTTGAACTGAAAGGAAAAAAAGACTATCATTGGGACTTTCTCTTAAAGTCTAGCAAATTCAAGTTCTTTAGAACAAAAATGTTGATTTCTCTTTGTATAGTCATCATCATCGCAAAAAGTAATGTTTTCATGTTTTTAATAAGGGGTTAAATCTATTTATAATTTGTTTGAGATTCCATGAAATGCTATTTTTTTAAAAATCAAATTCTAGTACATTTCCTTTAATAACTACTTAAGAAATAAAATAATTCATGTACTGCCAAATAGCAATATTTCTATTTTGCACATTTAGCTATGTTCTTTTTTTACCCAATTACATACTTCTAGAAAGAAAAATAATGAAATGGTTGATAAAATATAGAGAATACAGCTGGTAATATGAATGATGTATATTAAATGTGAAGGTTTAAAGAGCTTCATCAAATTTATAACAAAATCTTTTTTATTCAGTATGCATTAAGATGAATAAAAACAACAAATGAACTCTGGAAAGCTATTTGAGTTTTCATAATAAATGCTATCTTTCCAAAATTTGTGAAGAAAAAGCATTAAATGTTAGATTAATGATATATAAAGACTGTTAAGATGATATTATATTTAGTATTTTTTGATCTTGTCTTCTGCAGCTCAACATGAACTCTGCTCCTACATTCATGCATTTTCCTCCAAAAGGCAGACCAAAGAGAGCTGATACTTTTGACCTTCAAAGAATTGGATTTGCAGCTGAACAACTAGCAAAGTGGATTGCTGACAGAACGGATATTCACGTATGTTTTTATTCCCCACAGTTTTAGTAATAGGCTGATTAGCTTGGTTTGTCAGAGGGTTGTAATAAGGCCACAGTAATACTTTTTTTATTTCTTGATCGATATTTCTCCTTGCAAAGAGAAAACTGTATTTGATAGGTATAAGCAATTAGCTGAACTTTTACTGTTAGGTGAATTCACATGGTTTGTAGAATAATGGTTCATTGATATTTTGAAAACCATTAAAAAGGACAGGAGTTAATGACAAAGCAATTTTAGAGACTACAAATACAGAGGGTGCCAAAAATATGTATACATTTTAAGAAAGGAAAAACTAATAAAATTGTAGTACTCAATATATACCAATAACAAAATATGAATACAAATCATTTCTGACTTCTGCAATTGCAAAAGTTGCTCAAAATGGTTATCTTCAGCATACAGACACTTCTGATTATGATGAACATTATTTAAAATGTGTATACATTTTTTTGGCACCCTGGCATATTGAAAATGGGTCAATGTTAGTAGTCAAATTTTAGTTAATAAGCAAGGTATGTAATTTTGTGTATTTTGGGGCAAATAAAAAAGGATAAAACTCACTTTAAAGCCATATGAAAAAATACATTTACTGCTTTTGATACTATAAATTGGTATAGCCATTCTAGCAGCATGTGTCATGTCTGTATTTTAGGTAACTAATCAGTTCTACTTCTAGAAATTTAACCAAAAGATATAATCAGGGATGATTTAAATTTTTAATCTTAGAATCTTAAAAATGTTTATTTTAGTTAAAAAATTGGAAAGAAATTAAACACTTAAAAATAAGAAACTAAGTACATGTACTATATTATAGTCAAAAAATGATTAGCAAGAATATTTCTCATAGAATGAATCTGAAAATATAACAAGTAAAAAAGTATGTTAGAAAAATAATATTTGAGTCGGGCTCGGTGGCTCAGCCTGTAATTCTGCGCCTTTGGGAGGCTGAGGTGAGTGGATTGCCTGAGCCCATGGATTCGAGACCCGCCTGGGCAGGCAAGACCTCATCTCTACAATAAATCAAAAAAATTAGCCAGGCATGGTAGCGTGTACCTGTAATTCAGGCTACTCGGAAGGCTGAGGCGGAAGGATTGCCGGAGCCCAGCAGGTCGAGGCTGCGGTAGCCGGGAGCGGCCACTGCATTCCAGTCTGGGTGACAGAGTGAGACTCCAACTCAGAAAAAAAAAGAAAAATAATATTTAAAGTATGATCTAGAATTTTGTTTTAAGGTATGAGTATAATGCAAATTGATATAAACAGCTTATTATGGAAGGAAATGAAAATGTTGATCGTAGTTAATATCTATTTTGAGATTTTATCACTATTTTTTTCTGTAATCTTTTCAGTATTTTAGATAGTAAACAATTGTAACCAGTTAAAGTACATTCACACTGGAAGTAATACAGAAATATTAATTTTTACCATCACATATAATATGTAAACATTATTTGGAGTCAAGGTGGTTGTCTCTCATTTTACGACTATTATTGTAAGATTATATCGTAAGTTTTAATGATAGTTTGATGACTAAACTTATTTATTTTTTAATTCTTGTGTTTTTTTAATGTTTTGGCAGATGTAGTGTGTTTACATTGATATAATACTTTCACTTGAGCTACATATATCTGTATTACAATTTTGTCAAGTGATCTAATATCCCTTGTAACATTTTTCCATCTTCACTATAAGATTCAGTCTAGATTTAGACATTTAATTTATTTGTCATGTCTTTTAATCTGAAACATTTCTGTTTCCTGTCTTTATCCTTTAAAGATATTAACATTTTGAAGAATATAGTCTTCTTCCACTATTCAAATAGAATGATCCTCATTTGATCTGTCTGATGATTACTCATGATTGAATTTGGCTTACATATTCTTGACTGTAAGACTACCTAGGTCATTTTTTTTCTTAAATCACCTCTATAGGTACATAATATTTATCTGTCTTTTGTAGGTGATACTAATTTTGAATATCTAGTCATTTCCTGTTTGTACCCTGTTAGTTACTGATTTTTCTCCTTTTTTGTGATTATTAAGCTGTCTGTGTGGAGATACCTTAAGATTTCCAGTAGATATCCTGTTCCTTCAACATTTTCTCTTAGATTTAACATTCATTAATTAAGTTTTCCTGATGTAGTTTTTCACCATGATGGTTCCAAAATAATGATTTAAGTTTCTAGTTGGCCCCCAGCTTTCTTCTGTAAGCAAGTACTCTTATCAATCTAATCTATCTATCATCTATCATATGCCAATCTTCTATCTACCTATCATGGGTTGCATTTTGCGTTGTAAATTTTTTAAATATTTTCTGTATATGATGTTTTAATGTCTTAGAGAAACCTTCTGGCTGGGGAAAGATTGCTCCCCCTAGCCAGTTCTTAGAGATAACTATAGGTTATATAGTTAGGAGCATGTCTTTGATATGTAACAAACTAATCCAGAGCTTTATTTCCTCTCTCTAGCCCTTACACTCTGTGAGATAATATTTTTCTGCCATCATCATCCCAGAGCCAGGGATCGGGGAAGTAGAGATGTCCCCTATCCCACAGCCTATCCAAGTTATTTAAACTAGTCCATTCTAAACTGTTCATTCTGACCTGCCGTGTCTTTCCTGTGGAAACTACAATGGTGGTAGTGACTTACATCTTCCTCTTGCTCCTGTCTTCTGCCACTTGACCACACTAGTGTCTTCACCACATGACCCTGCGTTATGTGGTGTGCCTCCTGTCCCCAGGGCCCTCTGAGTGTAATCAAGTTTGGTTTTTGTCCTGAACTTTTCCTGTGTCTCCTCTTGTGGCTCTGCCTAATTGACCTCTCATAAAATAAATACAAGAAACATTTTTCCTCTAGTGGTTTATAATTAACTCTTAATTGTTTCAGTCCTAAAATTGTTCTATATATGACTAATAGGAGCCTCTTCATGCTGACTCCTCTATCCTTGTGACATACCTCGATCATTTCCTTCTAAGCACCTTTTCATTTTCTGATAAGAATTTATTCCCAGGCCCATCTCGTATCTACCCATCTATGCTACCCAGCACTCAATTAGCCATCTCTTTGACAAGTCCTGGTTTCTTTTAGTAGGGAACATTATTAAAACCAAGATTTGTTTATACCATGGAAATCATAAGCTTATACTACTTAGGTATATTTCTGAAAACACGACCTTTTATGCTTTAAAGAACACCATCAAAAATGTGAACAAGCAGTCAACAGAATTAAAGTATTTGCAAATCATTTTTCTTATAAGAAACATACATCTAACATACACACACACACACACACACACACACACACACACACAGCTCTTACAACTTAATAATAAAAACGCATCCCAGTTAAAAGTGGGCAAAGAATTTGAATAGATATTTCTGTAAGTAAATGAATAACCAATAAACACATGAAAAGATGCTCAGCATTGTTAGTCATCAGAGAAATACAAATCAAAACCACAGTAAGATACTACTTCACACCAGGTAGGATGTCTAGAATCAACAAGTCAGAGAATAAGTGTTGGCAAGGAAGTAGAAAAATAGAACTCTCATCCCTAGCTGCTGGTGAGAATCTAAATGATGCAACCACTTTTGAAATAGTCAGGCAGCTCCTCAAACTGTTAAAGAGTTACCATGTGACCCTTCATTCTTCGCCTTAATATTAATATATACACAAAAGGAATGAAAACATATATCCTCCAAAAAGTTTTATAGGAATGTTTATAGCAGCATTATTCATAATGACCATAAGGTAGAAGCAACTCAAATGTCCATCAGTTGATGAATGCAAAAACAAAATGTTGTACATCCATACAAAGGGTTATTACTCAACCATAAAAAGAAATGAGGTACTGATAACATGCTTCAGCATGGTTGAAGCTTGAAAACATTATACTAAGTGAAAGAAACCAATCGTGAAAGATCACACAGTATATGAAGGTTGGAATAGAACCATTAATAAAAACAGAAAGTAGATGAGGGCTGGAGGTTGGGAGGGATAAATGATGATTGAAGTGAGTAAAGTGCTCTGTAATGACTGTGGTGATATTTTCACATATCTGTGAATATACTAAAAGCCAGTGAATTGTATACCTTAACTGGGTGAATTATACAGTACGTAGATTTTTATATCAATATAGCTGTTAAAGTAGCACTTTAAAAAGCTCCAGTTTGAAACAATACAATTATTACATGCTCATCTTATTCCTACCATGTACTAAATGATCCCATGCATCATGGATGACACAGAACATCTCTGGGTTGAGTGATCTAAGTAAGATTTTCCTATGCTTGAATGTAGTCACCAAACATGAGGAGCAGTTCTTTTTACACAACCATGATGTTTTAAGGTATATATATTGGTGTTAATGTCAGGTATGAAAAGTAGAGTGGCAAGTTTCTGAATTCCTTGTGTTGAAGATTGGAAGAACTAGAATATTGTCAAGAAAAAAGACATTATTTTACTTCACTTTTAAAATTTCTGTTGCATTTTTTGCAGATTCGGGTTTTTAGACCACCCAACTACTCTGGCACCATTGCTTTGGCTCTGTTAGTGTCACTTGTTGGTGGTTTGCTTTATTTGAGAAGGAACAACCTGGAGTTCATCTATAACAAGACTGGTTGGGCCATGGTGTCTCTGGTATGTAATCACACTGTGCTTTTTTTTCATATTCTTGGTATAATAGCATACGTTGCATAATATTAACAAAAATTAACTATAGTTCGAAACCTTGCTATATATCTTCTGCTTTTCAGTATTAAAATGTAATGTCCATCTATACTTGGTACATTGCAAGTACTAAATAAATACATGTTGAATACATTAAGGAATATAGTATGAATTAATAAGAATTAGTAGTTTAGTTTGCAAACTCAAGCAGTTTGGAAATGTACTGTTCAGCTCTTTTTTTCAACAATTCCTTCTTGACTGGTATTTGTAGTCAAATATCAGATGTAAAGATAAGACACAGACCCTGCCTATAAGGAATATATTGTTGGAACACAGACTAATCAACAAACAAATATAGTGTAAGGTTATACACATTATGGTGGTGTTAAGCATGGAGTATTTAGGAAAGACACTTCACATAGGGGAAAGGAAATTATGATAGACTTCCCAGAGTGTGATGTGACCTGAGTTTTGAAGAATAAATGAAATCCTAAAGTTGTTAAGGCCATGTATTCACCATACATGAAGCCAGTGATGCACAATGTTGGCAAGAGGGATATGAGATGATGCTGGAGAGAAAAGAATGGAACTGCCTTGTGTACAATGCTAAAGAGAATGGGTTTATTGCACAGGAAATGGGAAGCTACTAAAATATTCCAAAGATAAGTAACATGATTAATTTTAGAAATCATTTTAGTAACAGTAGATAATTGATTGAAAGGGGTAAGTTTGTCAGCTAGAAGATAGGTTAGGAGAGTATTAAAAGAATGCAGGTTGATCAATGTTTGTATACCTGACCCTGAATTATACCCCGCACCTTTACAATAAAAATTAAAAAAAAAAAAAGAAAAGAAGAACGCAGGTGAACATGATTGTACAAAAGTATTTTTTCCTCTATGATTATTGTCATGATAAATTTCTTTAAGTAGCTAATAAAGTGAAAATAGAAACAGTATATTAATGAAAAATATTCAGGCAATATTATTTCTGATACTAATAGTTATGTCAGGTAAAATATTGGTGTCAAAATACATATTTTAAATAGCATAAAAATCTATTTTATGCAAATAGACAAACTATTGCTGAAAATGAAATTTTTTTGCTGATGCATGGATTTTTTTTTTTACTTAATTATTTTCAAAGACATGATTTTAAAGCAAACATTTTTAGTGCTGCATTAATGGATTGATGCCTTTGTATTGTGTTTTGTGTGTGTGTATGTTTATGTGTATGACAACAGTAGCATATAAAAGAATGAATTGAACTTTACTGTTGTTGGGTTCTTGGATTTTACCTTAAGTGTTAAACATCAAACTGAAATTGATTTGGATGAGTTTAATTTACATATTGTGATTCCTAGAACAATAACTGGAAGCATAATACAAAGAAGTATAGCTGGAAAGCCAACAGAAGGATTAAAGTGGGATTCTGAAAATACAAATAGTAAGCACAGGAGAGGGTATCAAAGGAAGAACAGAGAAATGAAAACACAAGGAACATAATGCAAAGCAAAAAAATGACAGAACTAAGTGCAATTGTATTAATATATTTGTGTGCTTAAAATGTAAGCAAACTTAACACTTTGATCAAAAGGCAAATTATCAGGTTGAATAAAAATGAAAGAGCAGAATGTGTGCTATCACAGGAGACATTCTGTAAAGATAAAGATACTGAAAACAAAACAATAGAAAAATACATACCAAAAGAGACCTAAGTAAATAAAGAGATCTGCAGTGTTCAAGGATCACAAGACTTAGTATTGTTATGTCACATTTTTTTCAGATTTATTTATGAACTCAAAGAAATGACAATGAACTTCCTGGTAGACTTTTCTGAAGAAATTAACGTGCTAGTTCTAAAATTTATATAGAAAGGCATAGGACCTGTACTAGCCAGATAATTTTTGAATAAGAACAAAGTTGAAGGACTTAAACTACTTGATCTTAAGACTTACTATGAAGCAATATAATTGCAAAACATGTAATTGACCTAAGGATAGAAAACAGAATACAGACTCCAGACATACATTTACAGATGTATGACCAATTCAATTTTCAACAAATGAGAAAAATGTACGTATGGAACTGGAACAATCAAATATCCGTATGCAAACAATGAACCACGAGTTGTATGTCCCATCATTTCATTAAAAAATACTCAAAATGGATTACAGTTTCATATGTAAGAGCTAAAATTGTCATTCTTCTGAAAGAACATAGAAAATTCTTGTGATACAAAAAAGTGAACATGAAAGGGGAAAAAAGATAAGTTGGATTTTATCAGTATTAAACATTTCTGCTCTTTAGAAGATGCTATTAAGAGAATGAAAAGATAATCCATAATCTATAGATTAAGAGGCAATATTTGGAAAACGTGATAAGGGATATTCTAGAATATGTAAAGCGAGAGGGCACATACATAATTTATCTATACTAAAAACATGTTTGTAATGGAGCCATAACAGTGAATGTTTGTAGGAACAGAAGAGACCCATAGCTGGGCCTGGGCAAGGGTTTGTTGGGTGTAACCTCAGACCCCAAAGTGGATAACATCATTTACTTCTTTCTGATTCTGATGCTAGGGATTGTGGGATCACAGTCACCTGTGAACTCATATTCAAAAGGGTCAAGAAATACATTTTTTCCCCACCTTCCCCATTAGACTTTGACATTTGGCATAAGACCCTTGGTCACTTGGATATAGATAAATCTTGACCTAATTCCTAATTTTGTTTAATTTTGAAATTTGGGAGGTCTGGGTAAAGGATGGTGGAGCACTCAAACTCATTTCCAGGCTCATTGCAAGGGGTGGAGGGAATAACACTTGTGTCCATCAGGAGCTGTCACCGTGTGAATGTTGACAGGGTGCCTATTTGGACCTCTGTGACCTGGGATCTGGCTACCAGTAATCAGGGATGGGAGGCAGAAAGTCAGGTAGAGCAACAGGCCCATGGCAGGCAGTTGTTTCTTTCTTTCTTCTTTTTTTGAGTTGGAGTCTTACTTTTGTCAACCAGGCTGGAGTGCAGTGGCACGCTCACAGCCACCGCAGCCTTGACCTGCTGGGCTTAGGCGGTCCTTCCACCTCAGCCTTCCAAGTAGCTGGAACTACAGATGTACGCCACCATGCCTGGCTAGTTTTTGTGATTTATTGTAGAGACGAGGTCTCACCAATTTGCCCAGGCTGGTTTTAAACCCCTGGGCTCAGGCAGTCCTCTCACCTCAGCCTCCCAAAGTACTGGAATTATAGGCTGAGCCACTGCGCCCAGCCAGGCAATTGTTTCTTAACCGAACTTTAGGCTGGGGATGGGGACACAGGGTGCACTAATTTCTGGCACAGCCTGTACTTCTGTAGAGGCAGAACTGAGGCATGTGGGAGGCTATCGCCAAGCAGCTCAGATTCCTTCTCTCTGCCTAGCACTTCGGTATAATTTAGATGTGGGGCTTGGTTGTCACCTTTAAGCTGCTTTTTTTTTTTTTTTTAAACTGGTCCACATTTGAGGCAGGAAGCACTTAGATATTTGAGTAGCCAATACCGTAACATCATGAAGCAGTATTGAGTGCTGGAGGGGCTATTTTAGCCAGATAACATGAAGGTGGCTCTGTCACTGCTGCAATTGCTCCAGCCTGTGCTCTGCCATCTTAGCAGTGACTGCTATAAGAACACACTAAATAAGAGGTCTTTGGGAACCTGCCTCACCTAGCATCACTCACTACACATGACATTACCTCTTTTATGTTGAAATGGAACTAATCAGATTTCTAAGGTTTCTTCAGACCTCTGGGTAGGAGCAATATATATGCACCCAACATTGGAGCACCTAAGTGTACTAAGCAAATATTAACATAACTTAAGGGGAAAATAATAATACAACAATAACAGGGTATTTCAGTGTCCCATTTTCAACAATGAATAAATCATCCAAACAGAAAATCTGTAAGGAAACAATTGAACAAAACTGTAGACCAAATGGACCTAATAGATATACAAAACATTCCATCCAACAGCTGCAGAATACATGTTCTTCTCAAGTGTACTTGGAACATTTTCCATGATTGATCATATGTTGGGATACAAAATAAGTCTTACAAATTTTAATAAGGTTAAAATTATATCAAGTATCTTTTCTGATCACAGTGATATGAAAAAAAGGAAAATTGGAAAGTTTAAAAATATGTGACAGTTAAACCACACATTCCTGAGTAACCAGTGGTTCAAATAAGAAATCAAAAGGAAAATTAAAAATATACCTTGAGACAAATGAAAATAGAAAGATGACCTACCAATACTCATATGATACAGCAAAAGCGTTTATTTCCAAGATGGAAATTTATAGTAATAAGCTCATGAAGAGGAAAGATCTCAAATAAACAACCTAAATTTACATGTCAAGGGACTATTTTAAAAAGTACAAACTAAACCCAAAGATAGCAGAAGAAAGGAAGTAAAGGTTACAGAAAAATAAGTGAAATAGAGACTAGAAAAAAGAGTAGAAATATTAATGAAATAAAGAGTTAATTTTCTTAATGATATACAAAATTACAAGTCTTTAGTTAGCTTAACCAAGAAAAAATATTCAAATAAATAAAATTATATGTGAAAGAGGAGACATTCCAACTGAAACCACAGAAATATAAAGGATCATACAAGACTGCTTTAGACAATAATACAGCAACAAATTGGATGATCTAGAAGAAATGAATACATTTCTAAGAACATATATAGCCTACCAAGACTGAGTCATGAAGAAATAGAAAATCTGAGCATACCAGTAAAGATTAAGGCAATTAAATCAGTAATCAAAAATCTCCCAAGAAAGAAAAGCCCAGGACCAAATGGCGTCACTGATGAATTCTACCAAACATTTAAAGAAAAATAACACCAATCTGTATTAACTCCCCAAAAATATGAAGAGAATACTTCCAAAATAATTTATGAAGCCATCATTATCTTGACACCAAAGTCAGATAAAGGACTCTACAAGAAAATAAAACTACAGGACAATACCTCTGATGCAAAAATACTCAACAAAATACTAGCAAAGTGAATTTAACAGTACATTAAAATGATCAAACACTATGATCAAATGGGATTTAGCTTGGGATGCTGTGATAGTTGAACATGTTCAAATCAATAAATGTGATACATCACATTAACAAAATGAAGGATAAAAATCAGATGATCATCTCAATAGGTGCAGAAAAATTATTTGACAAAATCGAGCATATTTTCATGATTAAAAACTCTTAACAGATTAGGTATATCAGAAATGTACCTCTACAAAACAAAGCCCATATATAACAAGCCCACAGCTAATGTTACACTCTCCTTTTCCTCTAAGTTCGAGGAATAAGAGAAGAATGCCCATTCTCACGACTTCTGTTCAACACGACATTAGGAGTCTTAGCTAGAATGATTAGGCAAGGATAAAACAATAATAGGCATCCTTATTAAGGAAGTAATAAAATTGTCTTTGTTTGCAAGTGGCATAATCTTATAGATAGAAAACCCTAAAGACACTGCCAAAAAAGTCTAAAACTAATTAACAAATTTAGTAATTGCAAGATATGAAATCAACACACAAAAGTTAGTAATGTTTGTATACACAAACAATGAACTATCTAAAAAAGTAATTAAGAAAACAGTTTCATTTATATTATCATCAGAAAGAATAAAATACTTAGGACTAAATTTAACCAAAGAGATGAATGATTTTTCCACTAAAAACTTGAAAACATAATGAAAGAAATTGAAGGATAAATAAATGGATATATGCATCAAATGCATGGATTGGAAGAACTGACATTGTTAAAATGTCCACATTACCCAAAATGATCTGCAGAGTCAATATGATGCCTATCAAATTCCATTTTGCACAGAAATAGAAAATAAAAAACTCTAAAATTCATATGGAACCACAAAAGACCCCAAATAACCAAATCAGTCGTGATCAAAAAAAAAAAAAAAAGAGGAAAGAGAAAGCTGAGGCATCACAGTTCTGGCTTCTACATATGTTACATAATCATAATTTTATATATGTTATATATTTCATAATCACAACAATAAAGTACTGGCATGAAACAGAAACACAGACTAATAAAATAGAACAGAGAGAGTCTAGAAACAAATCCGTGTGTCTGTTGTCAACTGATCTGTGACAATTGTATTAAGGATGCACAGTGGGAAAAGGATTGTCTCTTCAACAAGTGGTGTTGGAAATACTGGATGTACACATACAGAAGAATAAAATTAGATCCCTATCTCACATGATATATAAAAATTAATTCAAATGGATTAAAGACTTAAACATAAGACCTGAAACTTTAAAACTACTAGAAGAAAACATAGGAGAAAAGATTCTTGACATTAATCTGGGCAGTGATTTTTTTTTTTTTTTTATTTGATCCAAAAAGTAAAGACAATACAAGCAAATATACATAAAAAGGATTAGATCAAACCAAAAAGCTTCTGCACAGCAAAACAATCAATAGAGTCAATAGACAGCCTATAGAATGGAAGAAAATAATTATAAACCATACATCTGATAAGGAGTTTATCTAAAATATATAAAAACATCAGACAACTTCATAGCAGGAAAACAGATAACCCAATTAAAAAATAGGCAAAGGAACTGAATAGACACCTTTCCAAAGAAGGCATATAAATGACTGACAGGTGTATGAAAAATTGTGTTCAGCATCAAATAAATACAAATCAAAGCCACAGTAAGATACTATACCATCTTACAACTGTTGGAATGTCTGTTATCAAAAAGACAAGAAAGCATTGGCCAGGACATGGAGAAAAAGTAACTCTTGTACACTGTTGGTGATAATATAAATTGATATAGCTTTTATGGAAAACAATATGGAAGTTCCTCAGCAACTTAAAAATAGAACTACCATATAATCCAACAGTTCTGCTTCTGGGTATATATCCAACAGAAATGAAATTAGTATTTCAAAGAGGTATTTGCACTCCTGTTTATTGTATCATTCTTCACAATAGCCAAGATACAGAATTAACCTAATTGTCTGTTGATGGATGAATGGATAAAGAAAATGTCACACACACACACACACACACACACACACACACACACACACACAATGGAGATTTATTCGTCCTTACAAGAGTTGATGGATGAATGGATAAAGAAAATGTCACACACACACACACACACACACACACACACACACACACACACACACACACAATGGAGACTTATTCGTCCTTACAAGAGAAGGGAATCCTGCCATTTGCCATAACACAGATGAACCTGCAGAGCATTGTGCTTAGTGAAAGGAGCCAGACTCAGAAAGACAAACCCAGTACTGCATAATATCACTTCTATCTGAAGTCTACAAAAGTGAAACTTTTTGAAGCAAAGATTAGAATGGCAGTTGCCAGGATCTGGGGAATAGGAGAAATGGGGAAATGTTGATCAATGTATTCACAAAGTTTCAGTTATGCAGGTTGAATAAGTTCTTGATATCTAATATGTAGCATAGTACCTATTGATGATGATGTATACTTGAAATTTGCTAAGAACATATGTCTTTATTGGTGGCTACACACAGACACATAGGAAAGGTAACTATGTTAGGTGATAAATATGTTAACTGACTTGATAGTGATGATTTTTTTCACAGTGTATACACATATCAAAATATCAAGTTGTGCATCTTAAACATACAGTTGACTCTTGAACAACACAGGTTTGAACTGCATAGGTCCACTTATACATGAATTTTCTTCTACTACCTTTGCCACCCCATAATAGAGCAAGACCAATCCCTCCTCATCCTCTGGGCCAGGCACAGTGGTTCATGCCTGTAATGTCAGTGCTTTGGGAGACTAGACGGGGGGTTCACTTTAGTCCAGGAGTTGGAAACCAGCTTGGGTAACAGCGAGACTCCATCTCTACAAAAATAAAAAATTAACCAGATGTGGTGGCATGTGCCTGTAGTCCTAGCTACTGGGAAGGCTGAGGCAGGAAAATTCCTTGAAACCAGGAGTTCAAGGCTGTAATAAGCTATGATCATGCCACCATACTCCAGCTTGGGTGACAGAGCAAGACCCTGTCTCTAAAAACTAACTAACAAAAAACTGGCTCTATGAAAGCATTAATGAACTAGATATACTTACTAAGACTGATCAAAGTTAAAAATAAGTCACAAATAAGATTAGAATAAGACAATATATAACTCTAGAAACAGAGTTCTTTAAAAAAAATCAAAGAATACTGTATGTCAGTTTTAATGCATGCATGTAAAGAACAAATTTCTCGGAAATATACAAACAAATTATTTTCAGGAGAAATACATAAATGATAGTAAAGCAGTAACAACTGAATAAATAATTAGCATTTGCAAATCATCCTTCACAGTTTTTAAGTTGTTTTTGAAGAAGACATTATCCCTATTAGTGAAGGTTGTTTAGAGAATAGTTAACAACAGCATCAAGAAAACTTTAACTTATTTTAGAATGTTATTATATCCTTCATATTAAAAGAGTTCTTTAGAACATGGTTCTAGTTTAGTTGTGAACATTCTCACTTCCCTCTTGGAAATTAAGCATATGTTAATGAACAACAAGCAAACCTCTGAAATTTAACTTGCAAGTGGCTGAAAGGGGAAAAAACAGAAATACAGTACTCCCAATTACCTGTAAGTTTATCAGCAGAAAATGAAATCAGCAGAGCTAGTGTGACATGCTCCCCTTTGTAATGGCCCTTATGCAGAGAGGATCAGGGAGTGCTAAAGGGGCTAGTGTTAGTAGTAGGTCTCAAAAATTGGCAAGAAATATATTTTCCCAGAAAATGAAGGCCCTGCCCTGAGAAAGTACAGCTGTGGTGTGGTCCTTTTATATGGAAGCATTATCTGAGGTGGCAGATGATACAGCTCACATAGTGCTGAGAAACCCTAAGGTGGCAGAAGTCAGAAAGTGCTAGTAAAGATAGACCCAATTGGGAAGTCCTCCATTTCCTTTAGATTTTCAAGTTGGTTTCCATACAAGTGTACATAGTAGTCTCTGATGATCTTTTGTATTTCTTTGGGGTCAGTTATATCTTGATCTTTTGCATTTCTGATTGTGTTTATTTGGACCTTTTCTCTCTTTTTCTTTGTCAGTCTAGCTAGGGGTTCATCAATCTTGTTTATCCTTTCAAAGGACCTGTTTTTTGTTTTGTTTTGTTTTTTATATTATGTTATTGTCTTCTATGTCCTGATTTTGGGCTTTTATTTTGGTAATCTGGATTCTTCTGCTGAAGTTAGGACTGTGGTGGTCTTGCTTTGCCAGCTTGGTAGGTGATTTGTTAGGCTGTTAACTTGTGATCTTCCCATTTTCTTCATGTGATCTTCCCATTTTCTTCATGTGATCTAAAAACTGACCTTCCATATGACCCCTCAATCCCCTTACAGGGAATATACCCAGAGGAACTCAAATCACTTTATTAAAAAGATAAATGCACATGCATGTTTATTGCAGCATTGTTCACAGTAGCAAAAACATGAAACCCACCATGCTGCCCATCGAAAAAGGAATGGATAAAAAAATGTGGTACACATACACAATGGAATATTACACAGCCATAAAGAAGGACAACATTATGAACTTCACAGCAACTTGGATGGACTTAGAGTCTATAATACTGAGTGATCTATCACAGAAACGAAGAACCGAATATCACGTTCTCATTCTTAAGTGGACCTTGAACAATTATCATAATACTGTAAGAAAAGTATTGGCAGTAGTAGGAAACTGCTCAGGGCAGGGGGGTGGGGGGTTGGTGGGATTGGCAGTAGTGGGAATCTGCTGGGGGAGGGGGAGCACACCTCACCAACAAGGGTACCTGCATATTGAACATTTGCTTACCTAACCCTGAATTGTACCCATATCTTTAAAATTAAATATTAAATAAAAAAACCCAGGGCACAAGCAGCAATGAGTACCAGACTTTACCTGTATTATGACCACTTATGTACCTAACCTTGAATTTTACCCCATATCTTTAAAATAAAATAAAATAATACTGTCATCTCAAAAAAAAAAAAGACCTATTAAAGTGAGTCACTTACTTTGATAATTTGGTGGTGAATGTGGTTTTTGATGGCAGTAACTCATGAAGAATTCGAGGGAGTGAAGATTTAATAATGGTAGAATCCCGCCTGAACTTACTTAGAATCTGAGAGATAAAGGAGGCATGGCTACACACACACAACTGTTAAATTTTAAGAAAAGTTTTCTTAACAACAAAAATGAACCACTGAACATTGAAATCTGTTCCCATTTCAAAGCAGCCTCTTGCTAATAATAGCTGGGTCAGGAAAAATGGATCTTATTCAAATATGAGCAACAAGGACAACGCGAACAAAGGATTTAACAGTGTCTGCACTTATCTACTGTAACAAATAATTTGTAAATGAGAGTTAAATTTCCCAAAAGATGAAGAAAAACTACTATAAAAACATTGCCACAAAGTTTATGGAAATTACAAAAATTATTGTGTTGTGGATAATAAAATAGTTACAGCTCTTAAGAAAGATCATAAGGCCAAATGCAAGAATTGAGAAAAGAAATGGCCAAAAAATAGGAAGTGACATGCCATATGGTACATTTTCCTTATTAACATAGAAGCAAAATTTCTAAAAAAAAAAAAAAAATTTACCACACTAATCTAGCAGTGCATAAATTAACAAGAATTAGGTTATGGGTGAGACTACCATCTCTAGGCTCTGCTTCACCACTGCAATGGGAGAGACTGGCAGCTCCAGGCTCTGCCTTACCACGCAGTATCTGGTCAGACTCTGGCAGCAAGGGATGTGGAGGGGCCCCACTGGAGAAGACAAAAGAGGCACCCTGCTACCATCTTGAAAACAGGGCAGGAAACTGCTATGGCATGCTCACCACAGAGCAACAGAACAGACCTCTGTGACTGGCGGATCAGCTAGTCAATGATTGATCATAACCCAGAGGAAATAGCCTGAAGGCACAGACTCTGGAGGGATTGGATGAGTGCTGAGTCTCAGATGCCCCACCCCCTGCCCTGATTCAGCCTCAGGACAAAGGGTGTGGCCTATAAAGGATGAGGAAGACTTCCAAGGTGATCAGTGGTGAGTCTGGGGCTAACCCATCTTCCTCTTCCCTGGAAAACCTTCTGAATGTCAGACTGATACAGCTGGGACATGACTGATAGGTCAGTTGCAATAGGAGGACTTCACTCCAGGATAGGCCTGGCTAGGTTATCCCCTGCTGGCACCTACGGAAGAGACAATCCCGCACCTCCCAACCAGAGGGGATCCCTGACCATACAAGAGTGGGAGGGGAGGACTGCAGCCCCACTCACCCCTACTGACCCCCTTTTCCTTCCCTGGTCTGGACAATGGGGAGAAAGTGAATGAGGCCAAGCACTGCATGAGACAGCAGAGGGGCAGCTGAGAGGAACAATTACAGAACCTGCCACAAGAGGTCAGGTTTGCTTTTTGTTTTGTCCGTTTGTTTTTCTGTATTTTTCCTTTGTGTGTATATGTGTATGTGAGGGTTCAATCTGTATCCCCCCTTTATTCTCGCTCTCCTTTTTTTTTTTTTTCCATTTATGTATGCATGTGAGTGATAGAGTGTTCATCTTTCAGTTTTTTGTTGTTGGTTTGTTTTTGCTCATTTGTTCTTATCTTTTTTTAGTTTAATGTATGTGTGAAAATAAGGGTGAGGGTACAACCTGAATTCCTTTTTTTTCTTTCTTTTTTTTCTTTTATTTTGTGTTGGGCATGTGTGTGTGTATGTGTGTGTGTTTGGTTTTCCTGGTATTTTCTTATTGTTGTCTTTGTTTTATTTTGCCTTGTTATTCTAATTTGTTTTGGTGTGTGTGTATATGTGTGTCTGTGTGTGTTCACATTATTGTTTTGTGCTTTGGTTTCTGCTTTCACTGTTCTGTGTTATTTTTCATTTTTTAAAAATTTATTTCTTATTTTATTTTACTTTTCTCTGTTCTTCTAATTTCTGTTACTGTATCTTGGACTCAGAGGGTACACACAAGAACCCATTGCATCATCATATAGAGTGGTGGTTGGGTGGATCTCAGGGAACCCATACCGCAGTAGTGAACATTGTGATTTGCAAGTAGTTTCTGAATCCTAGCTCCCCATCCTCCACCTTATTCAGTTCTTGACTATAAGAGACAGCAAAGCTTCCCACCCACAGTCCTGTTTCAAAATTGAACAAATCCAGAGCCTTGATCAGGGAAGAAGAGAGGATTGAGCAAACATCAGAAGTGAAAGTCTCTCCCACTTCTAGTGAACAACAGAACTAAAGAGAAAAGAAAAAGATCTTTCACAAATTAGGAAAAACTAATGGAAGACCACAGGTAATTTCTGGTGTTACAAAGAGAAAACGCCTGAAAAATTGGACCTCTGAGCCCAAACAATGAAAGTCACCAATGACTGGCCCCAGAATACAACAGGGATTAGCCAATGGATGGAATGAGTAAATAAGTCTCAAGAAAGACAAGATGCAACACTGAAAGAACTTGTAATAGAGACATTGGCAATAAAAAATTTCTTTCAAGAAATAAATAAGATGGAAATAACATGGAAAGCAGAATTAATCAAGCAGAGGAAAGAAACTCCGAACTTGAACCAGAACATGGAATTAACCCAATCCGTAAAAGATAGAAAAATAACTCAGAAAAAACAAAGCCTCCAAGAGATGTGTGATTATATGAAGAGGCCGAACCTATGTCTGATTGGTATCCCAGAAGAAGAAAGGGAAATGGAGAACACCTTGGAGTAAGTATTCCAGGCAGTTATCCAAGAAAACTTTCCTCATCTCATCAGAGAGGTGATTAGCCAAACACAAGAGATACAGAGAAACCCCACAAGATATCATATGAGAAGTTGAACCCTAGACATATAGTAATTTGCCTACACAAAGTAAGCACAAAAGAAAAATATCCCAAAGGCAGACTACCTACCAGGAAAAACGAAGTAGAATAGCAGCAGACCTGTCTGCAGAAACACTACAAACTAGAAGAGATTGGAGTCCAAAATTCAAAGTCCTTAAGGATAAAGAATTCCAACCAAGAATTTCCTACCCAACCAAGCTCAGCTTCGTCAGTGATAGAGAATTAAAATCCTCCCCAGACATCCAATCCCTAATAGATTGTACAGCTTCTAGACTAGCTCTACAAAGGACACTTAAAAAGTTATTAAGCACAGAAGAAAAGAAAAAAAAGAATGACCACACACTTCTGGAGCGAACAGCAGAAAACAGAATCAACAGATAATACATCACAGCAGCAAACTTGAAAACACACACATACATCAACCCCAAAGCCAAAAGAAAACAAACAAAAACCTTTATAAGAACCTCATTATGGGGATAAACAATCACATTTCAATAATCAGCCTAAGTGTGAATGGACAGACTGTACCACTGAAAAGACACAAAATGGCAAATTGGAAGAAAACCATCACCAAATAATTTGCTGCATCCAGGAAACTCATCTTACCACAAGGGACAAACACAGACTCAAAGTTAGAGGATGGAAATGAGTTTCCAGGCAAGTGGATCACAAAACAAGACAGGAGTTGTGATCTTATATCTAAGAAAACTTTCCTCATCTCACCATATCAGATAAAGCAACCTTTAAGCTATCCAAAATTTAAAAAGATATGAAAGAACACTGCATAATGATAAAAGGTCCAATCCATCAACAATAAATATCGATCCTAAACATATATGCTCCCAACACAGGATCACCAGCACTTATACAGCAACTACTAAGTAAGCTAAAATAAGATATTGACTCTAACACTATTATAGTTGGGGACTTGTATACCCCACTAACAACCCCAACCCCAGATAAATCATTTAGGCAAAAAATAAAAGAGATCCAGAACCTCAACTTGATGCTTGACAAAATGGACTTAATAGATACCTACAGAATATTCCACCTAACAACCACAGATTATACATTCTACTCAACACCACGTGGAACGTATTCCAAGATTGATCACATCCTCGACCATAAATGAAGCATAAAGAAATTCCATAAGGTTGAAATATTACTATGCATCTTCTCAGATCACAGTGGAATAAAAATAAATATCAACAGCATCAAAATTCCCCACAAACCCACAAAGACATGGACACTAAACAACATGATGCTGAACAACTACTGGGTCAACAACAAAATCAAAACAAAAATTAAAAGATCCCTGGATACAAATGAAAATGAAGAAACATCAAAACTTCTGGGATGCCATGAAAACAGTTCTAAGAAGGGAATTTATATCTTTATGAACACACATCAAGAAAATGGAAAGATCACAAGTTAATAGACTAACAAATCACCTATGGGAGCTGAAAAGACAATACCAGCAAAACCCTAACTTTAGCAGAAGAATCCAGATCACCAAAATAATAGCCCAAATATGGGACATAGAAGACAAAAATATCATAGAAAAAATCAACAAAACAAAAAGCTGGATCTTTGAAATAATGGAGCCCTAGCCAGAATGACCAAAAAAAAAAAAAAAAAAAAAAGAGAGAGAGAGAGAGAAAGCCTAAATAAACACAATCTGAAATACAAAAGATGATATCACAGCTGACCCCAAAGAAATACAAAAGATTATCATACATTACTATGCACATCTGTATGGGAACAAACTTGATAACCTAAATAAAATGGAGGACATTCTAACATTGCAAAACCTTCCAAGGTTGAAATAAGAAGACATGGAGACACTACAAAGACCAATAACAACACAGGAAATTGACTTCTTCATAAGAAATTTACCTACAAAAAAATGCCCTAGACCAGACAGCTTTCTAACAGAATTCTACAAAATGTATGAGGAGGAGCTGATACCAATCCTGTTGAAAGTATTCCAGGCAATTGAGAAAGAAAGAATTCTCCCCAAATCATTTTACAAAGCTGACATCACAGTTACCTGTCGGGATTCCAGCCTCGACCAAAGGGGGAAGGGTTAGGACCCGCTCCAGAGAATCCAGACGGAGAGAAGAAACGACTCTGAGGCCATTCTTCTGGGAACAGTCTGATCAGGACTGAAGCCAAATTTTATTCGGACTCCTTCCAACTTATATACCATTTTTCATACCCTCCAGCAGTGTGATAATCACTTGCTGGGGGCGTACAAACTCCATGATGTATATTGCGCTTTACAGACTATGCATTACAAGACCATCACGAGACTTGCAAGCTCCAAGCAGACAGTTTGAACTCCATGGTGCCTGGCGTGCCTCACAAATCTCACATCAAGGTCACAGGTGCACAATTTCAATACAGTTCGTTTAAAAGTATCTTCCATAGTGTTCAACAAATCATTCATATTATACTCTTTGTTCTAAACCCTGATTAATACAAAAACTTTCTTAGTTAACTCTAGGTTCAATCCAAGTTCACTGACTCCTAATATTTTTTAATGATTGATATTATCAACTTAACACTATACTATAATTTATAAGTTTACTTAAATGACTTAATTTTTATTTATTCCATTAACCTATTACGATTCAACATAGTGACCTGTAATTCTACAACAATTAATTCAAAACTTATTTCTTACCATGACTTATATGAGTTTCATGATCTAGTGTTTGGGCTTTAATACTATGCTATATCTCATTAAGCTAATACCTTATCATCAAATCTTATAATTATCATTGACGTATGATATTAGAATCATAACACTATAATTCTCATTCTATTTTAATAAAACTACGACTTTAACCCAAAACTTAAATCTTTTTTCCTAGTATATTAATACATGGCTACGTGTAAAATTTCCTATTGTCATATTAGAAGCAAAAACTACACCGTTGGGAAAGTTTCAGTATACTAATCAAAGGATCTTAAAATTGGCCTACAGGAACAGGAACTAAAGTCATAATCCGAGAAAAGGAAACTTAAAAAGCTTAAACAAAACCTAAAAGTTTTCTACGAGTGCTTATTACTGTTTAAATCTTTCCGATGGAAATTATATCGTCTTAAATGAATGTTTTATCCGAACAAGTCTATTCTAAAAATCAAATAGTGTCTGCCACACTCTTGGATAATGGACTGCACAGTTACTATGGCAATGGCCACGGGCTGAAGCAAACAGAGTTTCGGCATGTAACGAAACTAGAAAAACGTCCTGCCTGGCTAGAGGCAGGGCAATAAAACTATTATGATAATTTAGTTTCTAATCTTAATCCTAGGAGAAACTGCCTTTGGGAACAAGAGCTGACTCACCAGTCTACCAGGAAATAGAAGTTAAAAAATATCTAGAAAGAAGTAAGACTTAGAAGGGACAAGGTCATTCTGCTGTATAACCTTTCATCAGGTGTATAGAGATTTATTTATAAGTTTTACTGCCATGTATGCACACTGGTCACTAATCACACGCCAATATTATAGGTATAACTGATATCCTATGTCAGAGGCGATCTTCCAGATGGGCCTTTACAGGCCTCAGCCATGTAGCTATAGATGTTGGCTCCCAACAGTTACCCAAACTGAGTAAAGATCCAATAAAAAGAACTACAGGCCAATATTCCAAGTGAACAAAGCTGCAAAAACTCTCAACATGATTCTAGCAAATTGGACCAACAATACATCTCAAAAATCATGCACTATAACCAAGTAAACTTCATCCCCAGGATGCAGGGCTAGTTCAACATCCACAAGATCATAAATATAATTAAATATATCAACAGATATAAAAGCAAGAGCCACATGATTATATCATTAGATGCAGAAAAAGCTTTTGATAAAATCCAGCATCCTTCTTGACAAAAACCCTCAAGCACCTAGGTATAGAAGGAACATACCTCAAAATCATAAGCACCATCTACAATAAACCCACAGCCAGCATATTGCTAAATAGACAGAAACTGGAAACATTTTTCCAGAAAACCAGAACAAGACAAGGCTGCCTACTCTTGCCCCTCTGGTTCAGCATTGTGTTGGAAGTCCTAGCTAGACCAGTTAGACAAGCGAAGGAAACCAGAAGCATCCAAATAGAAAAAGAGGAAGTAAATTCATCCCTTTCCTCTGACATATGATCCTATACCTTGAAAATACAGGAGAGAGTCTGTTAAAAACCTGCTTACACTGATAAAGGACCTTGGGATTCAAAATCAATGTGCAAAAGAGACAGTTGCATTCTTACACACCAATAACAAGCAGGTAGAGAACCAAATAAAAAGCACAATCACTTTCACAATAGCCACATAAAAATGAAATATCATGGCATCTTCCTAACCAGAGAACTGAAAGGCCTTTACAATGAAAACTACAAAACACTGCTCAAAGAAATCCAAGAAGACACAAATAAATGGAAAAAGATTCCATGCTCATGAATAGGAAGAATCAACATTGTTAAGATATCCATCCTACACAAGGCAATCTACAGATTCAACACTATACCCATTAAATCTCCAACATCATTCTTCTCAGACCTGGAAATGACCATAAATGGCCAAAACAATCCTTAGCAAAAGAAACAAAACGGGACATATTACACTTCCAGACTTCAAAATTTACTCTAAGGCTACAATAATCAAAACACCTACTATTGGTACAAGAATAGCCTTATGGACCAATGAAACAGAATAGAGATTCTGGAAGCAAAACCTCTATTTCTCAACCAAGATATCTTTCACAAAGCCTTCAACAACAATCACGGGAGAGAGGAGATGCTATTCAGCAAATTATGCTGGGAAAACTGGCTGATCACATGCAGAAGATTGAAACAGGACCCCTACCTATCGCCATATACAAAAATCAACTTTAAGTGAATCAAAGACCTAAATGTAAAACCTCAAACTATAAGCATCTCAGACAATGAAGGAGACACCCTTAAGGAAATTGGAACTGGCAAACAATTCCTGATCAAAATCCCAAGTACCCATGCTATTAGTAAGTAGACAAGTGGGAGCTCATCAAACTAACAAGTTTTTTCAAAGTAAAAGAAACCATCAAGGGAGCAGGGTGGCAGCCCAGAGAATGGGAAAAAATATTTGCCCAACTGTATATATGACAAAGACCTAACATCAAGGATCTACAAGGAACTCAAACTTGCTAAAAGAAAAAAAAATCAAATAACTCTATTAAAAAGTAGGCAAAAGACATAAATAGACTTCTCAAAAGAAGAAATATGGGTAGCAACAGACATATGAAAAAGTGCTCAGCCTCACTAATCATCAGAGAAATGCAAATCAAAATCACATTGAGATACCACCTAACCCCATTAAGAATGGCCATCATTAATAAAACAAACAACAGCAGATGCTGGTGAGGATGTGGACAAATAGGAATGCTTATAGCTTGCTGTTGGGAATGCAAGCTAGTGCAACGTCTTTGGAAAACAGTCTGGTGATTTCTGTAAGAGCCAGAAATTGATCTTCCGTGTGACCCAGCAATCTCCCTATTGGGAATATGCCTGGAGGAATTCAAATCATTCTATCAAAAAGACACCGGCACATGCATGTTTATTGCAGCACAATTCACAGTAGCAAAAACATGAAATCAACCATGCTTCCCTTTGAAACTGTTACTGGATAAAAAAAATGTACATATGCACAATGGAATATTATGCAGCCATAAAAAAGGACTATCATATGGATTTTGCAGCAACTTGGATGGATTTATCATACTCAGTGATCTATCACAGAAATAAAGAAGAGAGTATGTTCTCACTCATAAGTGGACCTTGAACAATTGTCATAATACTCTAAGAAAGGGATTGGCAGTAGTGGGAAACTGCCAAGGGAGGGGGAACACACCTCATCAACAAGGGTACCTGCATAATGAACATTTGTTTACCTAATCCTGTATTGTACCCCACAAAGAAGAATTAAAATTTTAAATAAATAAATAATATATTTGAGAGAGATTTAAAATAAAAAAGAATTATAAGGATTTTTCAACATTATGGAAAGTTTCAATTAATTGTAAACTGTCACATTAATTGTTTAAAGAAATAAATATGCTTATAATTACTTATATGATGCCATAGAAATTAGTTTAAGTTCATCACTCATGATTTTAAATGTTTATCACACTATAAATTCAAGTGAACATTCACTCTTAGTTAATGGATGTCTATCACAGTGTCCAGAAGGTATCTTAGTAGTGCAAATTAAGAATGATGCCTGCAATCACCTATCATTCATCATTTTACTACTAGAACCTTGTGCTTTAAAAGAAATACAGTGTATAAAATTGCAAAGGAAGAGTTGTCATTATTTACCTATAATGTGATTTGCCTATATGATTGTTCACATGGAAAATCAAGACATTCTATAAAAAACTAATAATAAAATTAATAACAGAATTAACCAGGCTTTCTGAATTCGTGGTGAAAAAAACAAAAATTATTTGGATTTTTATGTGCTAAATAATTTAAATATGTAATTGAAAATAAATCTCACAATAGGAATCAAAAAATAAGAAACTCAAAAATAAATCTAACAAAAGATGTATGAAATATTTATAAAAACATTTTTGAAATTTATAATGGATATATATATAACTGTAATGCATTATATCTTAATATAATAGTATATTTTTACAGTTAATTGCCAGTTTCTTTCTTTTGCCTTCTTACAGTAGCCCTTCATCCTTCCCATTTTTTTCACCAAAAAATTAGATGTTTTATGACTGTGTTGAATGTGATAGGAAAGCCTGAGAAGCAGCCCAGGCAGTAAGTCATCTTAAAGCAATTCCATCTTCTGCAATCATAACTAGAGCTTGGAAATTCAAACAGAAAACCTCTGTGGCTTTTTAGTGAGTAGTTAGCATATAAATTTGAAATTTGAACTTTCTAGATTAAGTAAAATAAGTTATCCTGAAGAAAGATTCTTAACATTATTTTCTCACCTGATGAATTAGTCACAATGAATTAATTATTTATATTCTATTTAAAGTAATTGGACACAATGAATGACCCTAATTACTATGGTCATTAAGTTCAAAAGTCTTGGCCTTTGTCCAGGTTAGTTTCAAGTTGCTTCATTCTGTAAAGCTGCCCACATTTCTTGGTAAAAATGTAGTACTCTTTAAAAAGTGTCATTGGAGCCGGGCTCGGTGGCTCAGCCTGTAATCCCGCGCCTTTGGGAGGCTGAGGTGAGTGGATTGCCTGAGCCCGCGGGTTCGAGACCCGCCTGGGCAGCGAGACCTCATCTCTACAATAAATCAAAAAATCAGCCGGGCGTCGTAGCGCATGCCTGTAATTCCGGCTACTCAGAAGGCTGAGGCGGAAGGATCACCGGAGCCCAGCAGGTCGAGGCTGCGGTGGCCGGGAGCGGCCACTGCACTCCAGTCTGGGCGACAGAGTGAGACTCCAGCTCAAAAAAAAAAAAAAAAAAAAGTGTCATTGGAAAAGTGTAACCTCCTTAGTATTGAAGAATGAATTTCATATCAAATCTTGTCACCGTTTTAGTCTACCAAAAACTGGTATAATCTCCTTTCTGAATTAGATTCAAATGACATTACCATACCTAACATTATTTTTACTCCTTAAGAAGAACCCCAGAATTACTGTATTGCAAGCTGGTAATAATTGGCATGATTATTTACTTTTCTCTTCCTCCTTTGTGTGTGTTTTACATTCTTATTCCCTACAATAACTGCAAAGAAATTTATATTCTTATCTTATATGCAAGAAAACAAAGACTCAGTAAACTCAACTTGTAGAAGCTCACAAGTAGAAAGTGATTGAACTGAGATTCGATTCCACATGTCTGACTCTGAGTTCTGAATTTTTTTCGCAAAGCTAGGCCCTTCTTAATCTGCATACATAGCTTATATTTTGGACATTTAACCGAGTGGATAAAGTGAGCCATTATGACTGCAAATAAATGCAAGGAAGAAAAGTTATATGATACATAATGTTAAATACATCAATGGATCAATTTTCTTGTTTCCTTCACTACATTATGTGGATTTTTTTTGTTTTACTTTGAAGTTCTGAAAGCTAATTAACTTGGCATGGCAGAAAATATTCTGACATTCTCAAAAACAGGCTTGAGAAGAGAATCTTAGCAGATATGCTTGCTCCTCAAGCATAGCCTTTTAGAAATCCGTAACAGGCTGTGGAGAACAGACATGTTTTCAAATAGGTATGTTTTAAAACTGATGATAAAAATGTTAAATTTTAAAAACAACTTTTGAAATACTTTCCTGCATCTCTTCCTGCTATTCTTATCAATATAGAAATACTTATCTGTTGATTGCCTGTGGAAACTATTTAAATTATTTAAACAGTAAACTCAAATATATAATTTGAATCTTCTGTGCCATTTTCTCTCTGATACCACCACTATTAACACCATCACTGTCACCACCAAACTTGATTATTTGTAAAATGAAAGACTAGATTTCTTCATATCTTTATTATCCTAGTCTTGAGATTTCCTTAGACAGTTAAGAGAATATCCCAAATGCTCACCTATTTATTTAGGCTCAAATGTTTGTTTATTTAAAATAGCCAATATCTCCATCTTATATTGATTATTTTAAATAGACAAATGTTTGAGTCAAAATAACTAATATTGGGTGGAGATATTGGTCATTTTAAATAAACAAACATTTACGTCTAAATAAATGTACCCCACATCTTTAAAATAAAATAAAATAACCAGTATCTCATTTTTGTTTGCATGTGAGAATATATAGGTATATTTTAATTTGGCAAAATATTGTTATATGACTTGTAGAAACTCTGATGAAAGCCTTGAGTTTCACAATAAAAGAAAAGCCCTAAAAATAAATAAATCCAATAATGAACTATGCAAGAATAGAACACTTCCATAATGTTAAATATGTACAAAATGTATACACACACACACACACACACACACACACACACACACACACACACACACAGAGCAAATAAGTAACAAAAAAATTTAGTCTACTACTAAATCTCTATGCCCATGTTGACTCCTTAGTAAAAAACAAGTCCCGGTACATTTAGCAGTTGTGTCTTTTTTACCATTAAACCTATGCAAAAGGACTTCCAAGGGGAATTGCTTAGGGATATGAACACTTAGTTTTGGGTAGACTATATTCTAAGCTTGCATTTTTGTTGTTGTTGTTATTGCATTTATTTTATTCCATATGACTCAAAAGTGGTATTAGAATGGAGTGTTTGCTGCGGGGAGAGGAAGTTTTTCATAGTACTTTAAGGTACAGGATAGAGGCAGCAAGCATTCAATTTCCTGACACAGAGCAAGTAATATATAGAAATATTAAACCATACATGTATGTTACAGCTGTCCAGTTCTAAGTTTACTTATGGGTAGATCCTTCTGGTCTCCTGCTTCATAAGTGAGGAAAAATGCTTGTTAACTACTATTCATGGATGCTGATGATTGTTCATGTAACATAATATGTATCATTGAGTGGTTCTGGCTTTACTCCCTTCTCCCTTCCCTGCCCCCTAAACATGAATGATGGTGGACAGTAAGTGTACACATCATCTACTTTATGATGAGTATAAAGTAGAATGATTGGGAAAAAATATACTAGTATATAACTTCAAGAAGCACAGGATACATAGTTTATGATTTTTAAAAAGCAATTATCTTTTGAAATTATGTTAAATTTTTGATAACTTTAAACATTGGAGGAGATTAGTATGCGATACAATTTTCACATTCATGGAAGATTCTTTGGCATGTACACATTGTGGTTTATCAGTAGAAATTTATTTATTGGGCCCATTCAAAGCTACAGGATGGGCCAGAAATGGTGGCTCACACCTATAATCTCAGCACTTTGGGAGGCTGAAGTAGAAGGATTGCTTGAAGCCAGGAGTATGAGACCAGTCTGGGCAACAGAGTGAGACTCCATCTCTACAAAAATATAAATAAATTTAAAAATCAACTATGTGTTGTAATGTGTGCCTGTAGTCCTAGCTACTGGGAATGCTGAGGCAGGAGAATTGCTTGAGTTCAGGATTTTGAGGCTACAGCGAGCCATGATCATGTCACACACTCTAAATAGGTCGATAGATAAAGACCTTGTCTCAAAAAAAGTAAATAAATAAAAAGCTACCAAATGGCTCTGCTTCAGATGGGGTAGAAAGAGGTCTTTTATTCATCCAGACTTGTATAACTTACATAACTTTTAATACATAGAGGCGTTATTTATTTTGTTCTCTTTAAAAGTGAGAAGCAAATAACTGTTGCAGTATTTTTTCCAATGAAGTAACTGTTGTTTGTGAATGACCCTAGATAGTCACCCTAGATAGTTGCTCACCAGGCAACATAGTCATTTGACCATTTGAAGAAAGGTATGTCTGTCTGTAGATAGCTAGTTTCTATATATAGCCAAATGTATATTTCTGTAAAGAGTTAAGGCAACAGAGTAATAAAATGAATTCATATATTTTTAGGATATGCTTTTATTAAAAAGCTAGTGAAAGGAAACAATGGCCTTAATAACGCAAAGAACAATTAAAAACTACTCGTAATGGGTAGACCTTTTTTAGCATTTAAATGTTTTTACCTGAGTCTTTTGCATACTACAGTGAGTCTTTTGCTTACTACAAAGTCTTAATTGAGTAAGTCTCACTGTGAAGATCCAGTACATGGATCCACTATACTCTGTGCCATTTGCTAATCTTCTTAATCCAATTCAGTGGTGGTTATAAGTAATACTTGTTGAAACAGTTGTCTTCAGTGTACATTTCCTTTCCATAGAATTAAAGATTTTATCTTAAGAAGTTCATTGAGAGTTTGAAAGGTAACAGTATGTCAAAAAACTATAAAGACCGTTTGGAGATACAAAGACAGGTCAAGAGAAAGAGACTAGGACATGAACCCTGCTCTCATGGGCCTTACCTGTGTAGTGAGGAAGTAAACCAGATATGTACATTAATAGTATACAAATACTCTGATTAACATATATCCAAAATCTTTTCCAAGACATACTATTTTTATGACTCTCAAGGAAAATGCAAATGTAGAAACCAAAATAGTTCCAGGGACCAAAATTGTCTTTGAATTAACAGTAGCAGATATCTGTAGTAGATATCTGCTGTAGATATCAGTAGTAGATTTTTTTATAGTTCTTGTTTTCGGTATTACTGTGTTTAGTTTCACTTTTGTCTTGTAGCTAGTTCTAAAAAAAGACAAATCTCTGATATTATATGCAACTTTAGACACCTGGGCATCTGATTCCGTGGAGAAACAGAAAAGTAAGCAACGTTTTTGGTAGAAATTAAACAAGTCTCAGGTCTTGGGGTTTTTGTTGAGGGGAAATTGATAAAAATAAGTGTGAAGATTCTGAAAAGCAGAATACAGTATTTTGAAATCTTATGATAAAGCTAACAATAAATGTTATTTAACACTACAAAAAAATTGTAATTTTGAGCCCACCAGGCTCTTATTTTTATTTTTTTATTTTAAAGATGTGGAGTACAATTCAGGGTTAGGTTTACAAATGGTCATTGTACAGGTAAAGTTTGGGCCTCACTTTGGTCCCCACTTCACCTGGTTTGAGATCAGGTCCCCCCCACCACCACCACCAGCAGCAGTTTCCCACTACTGCCAATCTTTCTGGTATTATTATGATAATTCGTCAGAGTTCACTTATGAGTGAGACCATGTGGTACTCAGTTCTTTGTTTCTGTGACAGGTTATTGAGTATTATAGACCCTAAATCCATCCATGTTACTGTGAAGTTCATAATTTTGTCCTTCTTTATGTCTGCTTAATAGTCCATTGTATATATGCACCACATTTTTTTTATCCAGTCCTCTTTTTATGAACAGAATGTTTGGTTCCGTGATTTTGCTAAAGTAATGCTGCAGTAAACATGTGCATGCAATTATCTTTTTCATAGAATGATTTGAGTTTCTCTGGGTATAGTCCTAGAAGGGAGATTGCTGGGTCATATGGAAGGTCGATTTTTAGATCATTTAGGAATTGCCACACTGTTTTCCACAGAGGTTGTACTAGTTAATACTCCCACCAACAGGGTAGAAGTGTTCCCTTTTCCCCGCATCTGCTCCAGCAACTGTTGTTTTTTGAGTTATTATTGATGGCCATCTTGACTGGAGTTAGATGATATCTCAATGTGGTTTTAGTTTATATTTCTTTGATGATTAGTGAGACTGAGCATTTTTCATGTATCTGTTGGCTGCTCATATATGTCTTTTTTTGAGAAGTATCTATTCATATCTTTTGCCCGCTTTGTAATGAGACTGTTTATTTGTTTGTTTTCCTTTTCAGCACGTTTGAGTTCCTTGTAGATCCCAGATATCAGAACTTTGTCAGATGTACAGTTGACAAATATGTTTTCCCATTTTATGGGCTGTTTCCCTGCTCTCTTGAAGGTTTCTTTGCTTTGCAAAAACTTTTCAGTTTGATGAGGTCCCATTTGTATATCTTATATCTGATGGCATGGGCATTTGAAGTTTTGCTCAGGAATTGGTTGCCTGTTCCAATTTTCATAAGGGTGTCTCCTGCATTTTCTAAGGTTCTTATAGTTTGAGTTTTTTGTTTAGGTCTTTGATCCATTTAGAGTTGATTTTTGTGTATGGTGATAGGTAGGGGTCTTGTTTTAATCTTCTGCTTGTGGTCAGCCAGTTTTCCCAGCACCATTTACTGAATAAGTTCTCCTCTTCCCAGTTGCTAGTGGAGGCTTTGTCAAAGATTCGTTGGTTGAGAAGTTGAAGTTTTGCTTCGGGAATCTCTATCCTATTCCATTGGCTTATATACCTGTTCTTGTATCAATACCAGGCTGTTTTGATTATTATAGCCTTACTATAAAGTTTAAAATCTGGAAGTGTGATACCTCCTGCTTTTTTCTTTTGCTGAGGATTGTTTTTTCTATTTGGTCATTTATGGTTCCATATGAATTTCTGTATTGTTATTTCCAGGTCTGAGAAAAATGATGCTGATAATTTAGTGGGTATTGTGTTAAATCTGTAGATTGCCTTGGATAGGATGGACATCTTAACAATGTTGATTACCTCATCAACAAGGGTACCTGCATAATCAACATTTGTATGCCTCACCCTGAATTGTACCCCACATCTTTAAAATTAAAAACAAAACAAAACAAAAAACCAGTGTTCTTCTAGTCCTTGAACATGGAATATTTTTCCATTTGTTTGTGTCATTTTTGATTTCTTTGAACAGGGTTGTGTAGTTTTTGTTGTAAAGATCTTTCACGTCTCTGGTTAGGATGATGAGGTATTTGATTTTTTTGTTGCTTCTGTGAATGGGGTTGTGCTTTTTATTTGGTTCTCTGTTGTTGGTGTACAAGGATGCGACGATCTTTTACATACTGATTTTGTACCCTGAGACTTTGCCAAAGTCCTTTATCAGTGCAAGAAAGTATTTAACAGATTCTCTTGGATTCAAGGTATAGAATCATATCGTCAGCAAAGAGGGATAAATTGACTCCCTCTTTTCCTAATTGAATACCCCTGATTTCCTTCTCTTGTCTGATTGCTCTAGCTAGGACTCCCAACACTATTTGAACAGGAGGGGTGAGAGTGAGCAGCCTTGTCTTGTTCCAGCTTTCAGGGGAAATCAAGAAAGATGGAACTCTCCCCAAATCATTTTATGAAGCTAACAACACATTGATACTCAAACCAGGTAAAGATCCTACTAAGAAAGAGAGCTACAGGCCAATATCCCTGATGCACATTGATGCAAAAATAATCAGCAAGATTCTAGCAAACCACATCCAACAGCACATCTCAAAAATTTTCCACCATAACCAAGTAGGCTTCTTCTCTGGGATACAGGATTGATAAACATCTGCAAGATTCTAAATGTAATTAAATACATCACACAGATGCAAAAATAGAAATCACTTGATTATATCATTAGATGCAGAAAAGGTTTTTGATACAATCCAGCATCCTTCTTGATAAAAAACCTTGAACACTTAGGCATAGAGGGAACATACTCAAAATAGTAAGAACCATCTGTGCTAAACCCACTGCTAACATATTACTAAATGGACAAAAGCTGGAAGCATTTCCCCTGAAACCTAGCTCAAACTTGAAAACCCTCACTGGGGTTAGTCAGATATAGACTGAGCCTTTTCAGAGCTGTAACCCAACCATGACTCAGTACATTTAGTACATTCCCTGATTGGATTAAGGTGATTATACATCATTAATAAAGTTGACAATATCAAGGAAATTCAATAATTTTAAGCAAAGTAAACAAACTAACACAAGAAGAAAGAGAAAGTCTGCCTACTGCACTGTGAATTACAGTAAATGAATCCATTGCTTAGACTTTTAGACACAGAGTGGCTGAGTCTTCCAAACAGTTGAAAAGAAATAATACTAATCTTATGTAAGCTCATTTATGAATATAAAAAAGAGGAAATTGCCCTTATTTTCTGAAGCAGGAATAACTTTGATTCTAAAATCTGGCAAGGACATTATACAAGGAGAAAAGTTATAGGCCAATCTTATGAATATAGATGGCATTTATTCTAAATAAAATACTAGAAATTGTAGACAGTGATGAATAAAAATGCCAATACACTATCAAGTTATTTGGTAATACAAGGATGGTTTAATATGTGAATAATGAATGTAATTCTCTACACTAATAGATAAACAGGAAAAACTCATGATTATGTTTGATATATGTATATAAGCATTTGATAGGTTCAGTGCTTATTTGGGAAAAAAAGAAAAAAAAATAGAAGGGAACGTCTTTACTCTGGTATGGAAACCTACAGTAAACAAATTTGGCAACTTATTGAAGTCTCTGAGATAAGAACTAGTATAAGGTGCCTGTTCTTGAATATTGTGCTGGACTCCTGAGCAGTGCATTAAGGCAAAAACAAAACAGAAACCTATATACATACCTGAATACAAACAATACTGCCCTCATTATCATATGATTTGATTGTATATATAGGACAAATATTAGACCTAATGGGTAAAATGAACAAGGTTAATGATACATAGTCAGTATGCCTAAATTAATTGTATTTGTGTGTACCGTCAACAAAAATAAAAGTTTTAAAGATATATTCATTGTCATAGCATCAAAAACATTCTTAAGACAGTCTAATAAGAGATATGCATGCCTCTACACTGGAAACTACCAAATACTGTTGAAGTTTTTTTAAAGACTTAAACAAATGGCAGGTTAACATATTTATGGAATGGAAGATGTTGTAAAGATGTCCATTTTGACTTTGAGTAAAATTTCAGCAGATTTCTTTTGGTGGAAATTGAGAAAGAGCTTTTAACAAGGTATAAAGAATAGAATAGTAAAGGCAGTACTGAAGAAGAGGAACAAGCCTGGAGAATTTGCACTTACAGATATCAACATTTATTATAGATCTTTAATAATTAAGACTTCATGGTATTCATTTCACAAGAAGAATGATGTATACAATCACTTGATTTATGCCAAAAGTGGCCTTGTAGTGCAGCAAGTAATTATAGTGTTTTTGATAAATGATGCTTGGCAAACTGCATATCCATATGGGACAAGATGAATTTTAACTCTTACCTCTCACCATATTCAAAAAAATCAATTCAAGAAGAATAGTTCATCTAAATGTGTAATGTAAGCGTGAATACTTTTAGAAGAAAATATAGACAAGTATGTCTATGGTTTGTATATCTGGATAGGCAAGGATTTTTTTAAAAGAGCATAAGAAGTGGTAATCATAAAAGAAATAACTGATAAACTGAGCTATGTTAAAATTAAGAACTTCTGTTTGTAAAAAGGCACCATTAAAAAAATGAAAAAGGCAAGCCAACAAGTTTGGTAAAAGTTACTTGCTATGTATATATTTAACAAATAACTTGTATCCAAAAATATAAATAACTTTGAAAACCAATAAAGAAACAACCAAATTTTACAAGGACTTGCTGGGTACTTTTTTTTTTAAGTCCAAATTCTACACATAAGAAAAGTTATTCAACTTTGTTAATTACCAGGAAAATGCAAAGTAAAACTACAGTATGACAGTCTCACAGCTCTACCAGAATAGCCAAAATGAACATATACAGACACACAGCTAATACCAATTGTTGAACATGTGTATCCACTGGAACTCTCATATACTACCATTTGAAGTATAAATTTGGTTCATCCTCTTGAGAAATGAGTTTTAGTATATCTCAGAAAGCTTAACATAAATACACTTTGACACAACATTTTCAAGAAAATGTTTTTACCTTAGGAAGTTTATATAGGTAAAAATTAGGAAGAGACACAGGGTTCTGTCTTTCTGATATTGTCCCATTGCTTGATTTCATTGCTGGTTGCAAGGGTGTGTTCACTTTGTGAATATTAATCAAGCAATAACCTTGTGAATTATGCCCTTTGTATGAATATTTTGGTTAAATAAAAAAGCAGAGCAGGTATAGTGGCTCTTGCCTGTGATCACAGAACTCTGTAAGGCTGGAGTGGGGGAGTTGCTTGAGTGCAGGAGTTTGAGACCAGCCTAGGCAACATAGCAAGACCTCATCTGTACAGAAAAAAAATTTTTTTTAAGTTAGGTGGGCATGGTGGTACATGTCTGTAGTCCCAGCTAGGGGCTGAGGTAGAAGGATCATCAGAACCCAGGAGGTTAAGCTACAGTGAGCCATGATCATGCCATTGTGCTCCAGCCTGGGTGACAACATGAGACTCAGCTCAAAAAAATAAATAAATAAAAAGTAGTCAAATTAATTGTAAAATTTAAAATTTCCAAATTAATGAAAGTAATCAAATGGTGACATTTCAATTGTCAAAACCAAAAAAGGATGCATCAGTCACACTTATTTAGAAAGAGAATTTTGATAAACCTAAGCTAACTTGCATTTTATACATATATGTTTATTCAGTATTTTGTTTCTTTTATGAAATATGCCACAGCTATGTGAGTAATTATAAGTATTGTGAATACATATGTCATTACTTCAGATAACAGCATAGTATTCCAGGTTTAGGCCTGCTGTTGTTTCATTAAACCATTTACTGGAATCCTGAGTAAATCATGTATTAAGATGATTTTTTAACTTGTGCAACCTTGATATCATTGCTATTTAATTTTAACATTTCACTTTTGTAGGGAATTGGAGCATTTTGTCTTAAGTATTAGTAAAACTAGTAATATGATAATATATGTGTTTTCTTATTAATGGATTAAATTGTAAGACCTAGTTGTGGGTCTAATAAACTACCATAATGTTGAAGTAGTTATGAGTATAAATAATATTTTTATATATTATCTATAGCTTACATGAAAATCTTATAATACAAAAATGTCTGTATTTCAGGTAATGTGGAAACTTGTGATCTATCACCTACATCCATAGTTATGGAAATTATATGTTAGTTATAAGACAGTAAAAAAAGATATGTTTTTATCTTATGTAGGTGCATGGACCCTATTCCATCTCTGCATTCTGTACATGTAGAGATGGGGATCTGTAAACTAGTATTCTACTCTTATTTAAGACTAACACCCCTACTTGTGTACCAGATCTTATCCTTTCTTACTTATTCAATAATAGTGCTCCAACAATTCTCCCTTTCAATGCCATCATATATTTTTCCCTTCCTACTGAATCACTCCCATTAGCCATATAAACATCCTCTTATTCATCCTATGGGCTGTAGCACTGTTCCCTTCCAGATAGTATTCTATTTACCTGGTTCTCTTTATGACAAATCTCCTTGAAACAGTTGTCTACATTTCATTCTTGTCTTATAAAGCTTTTATGACACCCAGACTGGAGTGCAGTGTAGGGATCATAGCTCACTACAGCTTCGACCTCCTGGGCTCAAGAGATCCTCTTGCCTGAGTAACTGGTACTACAGGCATGCACCATCACACCCAGCTGACACAAATATTTTTCAGGGAACTAAATTCAATTTTTAGTTGTAGATCTTCATATTGTTGCTCTCTCATCTGTTTTTCACTACTAATCTCTTCATCTTGAATCATTTTCTTCATTTGTCTTCCAATATGCCACATTCTTGTGATTTTTGTTGTAATTATCTGACTGCTCTTTTGATTATCTTGCTGCTCCTTAACCTTCTTTACTCATTCGCTTTTATCTATTATACCTCTTATTTTTGAGTGACGAGAGGGTTCAGTTCTTGGTCAGCTTCTCTTCTTTGTCTGCATTTACTGCCTTAGTGGTATCATCCAGTTTTAAGTCTTTAAGAACTGTCTAGTTATTATTGACTATAAAATTTCATACTGGTGCCAGATCTTCTCCCTACACTCTAGGCTAATAAATCTAACTACCTGGAAGACAGGTAGAGGACAAACTACTAATCTAATTTCCCAAACCTAATTCTTGCAGTCCTTGGCTTCTCAGTTAATGGCACTTTATTTTATTTTATTGGTTGTTTGGGTCAAAATCCATGTAGTTTTTACTGCTTCTTTTTTGTTACATTGCACATCTAATCTTTTAGAAAAATCTGCTGGCCCTTTCTCCACAGAGTGTCCAGATTCCAACTATTTCTTACCTACTGCTTTTGTTTATACTCGAATTATTTCTTAATCCCCATATTTCAGAAGCTTATGACTTTATACTAGTTTCCACCTTGCCCACCCCACAGTCAGTTGTCAAAAATGAAACGCATGTGACTCTGAGATCTGTCCCTACATTACTTCACCAATCTTATGATGTCTCCTCTCCTCATATACTGCCTTTCAGCCATACTGGCTTATTTAGTTTTTCTAGAACATGCTAGGCATTCTCCTTCAATAGGGCCTTTTGCACTGGCTGTTCCCTCTGCTTGGCATACTCTTTCCCCAGATATTTACATGGCTTGTTTTCTTCCAGATCTCTGCCGGAATGACACTTTTCTAGTGCAGCCTCTCTTGAGGCCTTGTAACTAAAATTGTAACCTCCTGTCCCATGACTTCTTTTCTACCTTCTCTGCTTTGCTTTTCTTCCAAACATTTACCATTGTCTATCACATAATTTAATTTTTTGTCATCTCTTTTCCTCCCTGTAGACTGTAAGCTTCTATAAGGACAGTTTTTCTCCCTGTGCTTTTGTTCATTGCTTTATCCCTGGCATCTAAATCATTTCTTGAGCATATACTAGACTCTCAGTAAATAAATTTTGAATGAAGAAATGAGAAATACCTAGTTGTTTGTTATGATTCAGAGTACATGTCACTTATTCAATATTTCTAGCTGAGGATAGAGACCATCTTTATCTTATTCATTGTTATATCCCTAGTATTTAGTAGAGCAGGCGACCCCAATCCCTGGTACTGGTCTATGGCCTGTGAGCAGTGGATGAGTGAGAGAAGCTTCATCTGTATTTGCAGCTGCTCCCCGTAGCTCACATTACTGCCTGAGGTCCACCTCCTGTCAGATCAGAGGCAGCATTCAATTCTTATAGGAGCGCAAACCCTTTTGTGAATGGCGTATGCAAAGGATCTAGGTCGTGTGCTTCTTATGAGAAATCTAAGGCCTGATGATCTGAAGTGGAGCTAAGGGTAGTCATGCTAGTACTGGGGAGTTGCTGCAAATACAAATTAACATTAACAGTGAGGTTTGACTGCCCAGATGCCATAATAAATCAATTGCTTGCAGAATCATATCAAATAAAATAAGTGACAGAGTCCAACACTTATTTTAGTCCACATGTGTACCCTTATTGTTTTTATTTTTCTGTCTGTACCTCTCTTTTTTAATAGTGAATTTTATAATTATTTCAATATATATTATAATGTAACAATAATGAAAATAAAGTGAATAATAAATGTTGTGTGCTTGACTCATCCTTAGACCACCCCCCACTTCCTGATCTGTGGGACAAAATGTCTTCCATGAAACTGGTCCCTGATGCCAAAAAAGGTTGGGGACCACTGTAGTACAGTATCTGGTGTTTAGAGGGTGCTCAGTAAATAATTGCCAGATGAATAAAATAAACTAGAAGAGTTTCATGGAGAACTATACATGAAATGGGTTACCCCTGAGTAGCGTAGAGGGGTCGAATGGGTTGACTCTGCATTAACAAGATGTAAATGTCGTCATTACACCACAGATGCAGGGTAAGCAAGAAGAGTAACCTGAACCGAGCATACAGTGCCAGTTAAGGAGTATTTGAACATGGTGCTGTTTAGGAATGTGGGAGCAAATTGTGAGGGGCTTTGTAATAAGAGTATTTATTGAACTTATACTGTGTATTGTGCACAGTTTTAAGTGTGCTTCCTGGACTAACTTACTTAAAATCTCCAGTTTCCAAAGATTAATACCAGTTTTATCCTGATATTATAGATAGGAATCTGAGGCCCAGAGCAATGAACATGCCCAGATTTGCACAGTTGCTAAAGATAGGCCTGAATTTCAAGTAGTATAATTTAAGAACTTCTTCTGTCAATACTATAATAAACTACTAGGCAAAGTACCTTAAATATACTGGTGGCTGGTTCTTAAGAACATTGAAGGTTCTTGAGTAGCTACTACTGTTTTTTGAAATATTTTAGTCTGTTAAATATTTTAGTATACCAAATGAATAGTCCTTCCCCCCAAAAAAGAATAGTGAAACTTTTTAGATTGTTTTTTATTTGACAATTGTTGAACAATACATCCTTTTTCAAAATTCTGTTCTTTTCTTCTGTTATAACATACCTACTTTCTTCATTTTCTTTCTATGATTTTCATGTCCCACTTTCATGTGCAGCTGTTCATGAACCAACTTATGTGGGATATCTTCCTAGGCTTTCTTCTTACCCTACCTACTGTTCTTGAACTATTTCATCAGTTCCCATGATTACAGTAACCAATTACATGCTGGCAATTTGCAAATCTCTAGCTTTTCCCTCCCTAGACTTCTCTCGTTAGATAATACATGCCAGTATCTGTTGGAAATCCACAGTTTTTTTAGATGAATGTTTTGAAAGCATATTAAAGTCAACTCTTTCAAAACTGAGTTCCAAATTTTTGTTACTGGCTTCTCACTTATCCTCCCATGTTTCTGCTTACTCTGTATTTCATTGGGTGATACCACAAACTACCCTGCCACTCAAGTCAGAAACCAAAAGTTAGTTTTGGCTCTAATTTTCTATTACATCAATCACCGAAGCCTGCTGACTTGATCTCTTAAATATTTGTCCTATATGTCTACTTCTGTCAGTTCTTACCACTGCCATGAACTAGGCCATTGTAGTCTCTCATGAGTATTTATATACCGGCCTCCAAACTGGTTTCTCCAATTTATTCTCCACACTGTGACTAGTACCATCATTCTAAAATACAAACCTGACCATGTGCTTTTGTCAACCATAATTGAAAATAGAAATATCAATGGAGTCAGTAAAAGGAGGCAGAGAAGAAATGGGCATACATGTAAAAGCAAAATAAAAAATATATACAGTAATTTCAGTTGCTAGTTTAGTTACTATATGGGTTAGGTTCCAAAAAGATAGAACTCTAGTATTATTGAGCATTTATTAAAAACATTAAAGTTACTTGTTTTATACTACAGATGCTTTTATTCACTAGTTATATATTTTGCTAGATATCTATTTATTCATTTATTTATTAGAGATGGGGATTTGCTGTGTTCTCCAGGCTAGATTCGAACTTCTGGGCCCGTGCAGTTACACCTTGCATTTCATCTTGGGTGTAATATTCTAGCGTTTTGTTTAAGCACAAATATTTTGTAAAATCCTGACTCTCAGAAAATTTTCTCAACCTAGCCTAAGTCTGTATAAGTCAAATCTGACTTTAAGAAGTCTGAGTTGGTTTCAGGGTTTTTCTTAGGAAAGTGGGAAGAGGATTCAGGTTAACCTCTCCAAAGCTGTTATACCGTATCATTTTCTGTTGAAACACTTGGCTCCTAAGCAGTTATAGAACAGAATCTAAATGTATTCCCTTGACTTAGCTATCCTTCATATCTTCCCCACTTTTTCCCTTCTGTATCATTTTTTTCTCCTTTAAAAATTGTGCAAGCCTAGAATGTTTAGACCCCATGCAAGTATTGCTTACTCTTGCCTTTAATCTTTGTTGACATATATATCTACCAGAACCTGGCAGTTGTAGTAAAGATTGTTTTGGCAAGTTATTGGACAGTAGGAAGTGCTGGGTACTGTTTTAATGTAAAGAATACATTTAAGTTTAAAAGTGTATCAGCTCATTAATTTAAAAATATTATATAATTTAAACAAATAATACCTACACATAGGTTATAGTGATTTAATTGTGACTTTTGGTTTATATACATACTCTCTCCTACCCTCCCAGTAATGTATTGGAGCTTCAAGATTTGTTTTCCAAATACAGCTTTTTCTGATAGATCCAGTGGGTGTAAACATAATCTCTGTGAGTTTTTCCTGGCTAAGTCTTTTTGTGATTTCTTCCATCTCTAAACATCATCTCAATTTACTATACCATACACTTTGCTGAAAGCATTTAGGTACTTATGGGATCTAAGTACTGCAATCCAAAAATGGAGGCTATGGTATTCGAAACTAAGATTGAAGTTTAGAGGATATAGAAGATGATTATCATATCTTATTTTAAAATATCACTAGAACATCAAGTGTCTCATCTGTGCTTTTGACTGGCTCCGGTGAGCACATAATATCAGATTGCCTGTCACCATACCGGATGTTTTACATGTTATCCAATTTAATCATTAACATAATCTCTTTAGCAGAGTTGGTACCCCAGTTTTACAGACAGGGAATCTGAAATGCAGGGAGAGAAAGCAACTTATCCAAGGTCCCAAAATTGGTAAATGAAAAATTTTCTTTTAATGGGTGAGCTGATACATGGTTTTATAAAGGTAGTTTCTTGATGACCATTGATTTTTAAAGACAATATTCTGGTATTCTCTGGTTTACCTATTGAAACATTGTGCTGTATTTTTTAGTGTATAGTCTTTGCTATGACTTCTGGCCAGATGTGGAATCATATCCGTGGACCTCCATATGCTCATAAGAACCCACACAATGGGCAAGTGGTAAGTACATTTTCTAAGCATCAGTATTCTGAAGTTTAATCCAGCTTAGTATTGGAATCAGAATTATGTTTAGTAAAAAAGGACATATATTATTTATCTTCTCATTTACTATCTTTGTCACATAGGCGTGTGTGTGCACGTATACATATAATAAATCACTTTTTTTAGAATGAGGACTGTTTTAGTGTTGATTTTAAAAAATCAATTCTTACAACGTCAAATTTACATGAATAAACTTTTTTCAATTTTATATCCTGCTATGGCAATAATATCTAACACTACAAACAGAAATGGAAAAAGTTTGTAAGTTTGTAGCCAGTGCCCCAACAGTGGTAAATTTAATTTTTTTCAAAAGGGCTTAACTAAACTTAGTGAAGAACCCTGGCAGTCATTGTATTAGACTGTTAGAAACTCTGTCACAAAATAAAAGTGAAACTGATGTGTTAAAATTAGTAACAGAGTTCATATTAGTAACTGCCACTGAGCTCACATAACTGAGTTTGTTGCTCTCCCTTTCCTTTTGGTGGGTAGGATATATTGTGATAGATCAACATAGCAAAATGCTCTCGTTCAGTCTTTGTTATAAGGGTGTTCAACATTAATAGCAGTTTGGAATTGTGTTTTTTTCTCTAACTTTTTCTTTTGCAAAAGATACAGATTTTGAGACACTATAATGACTTGTATCCATAACTAAACTTTATCTGTTATCAGTTCAGAATCAATTTTGTTTCATCTATTCTCCCATCCTATTCATTTTACAAAAACCTGCTGTTGGAGTCTTTTGAAACAAGTGCTCAACATCATTTTATTTCACATAAATATTTCAGTAGTTATCCCTACTGAAGTTTCCAGACTGCCCAGTCACTCTCTTCTGCAATACCTATAGTCTCTCTCTCTCCCTTCCTTGTTTTGTTTCTCTCCATAACTTTTATCATCTTATAACATGCTATATAATTTATTTATTGTGTTATTTTTGTCCATCTGCCTTTAGCCATGACTCCAGTAATATATAAGTTCCTGACGGCATGAAGTTTAGCTGTTTTTGTCACTGATACATTTCTTTTATATAGAGAAGGCCCTGATGCAAAGATTTGATCACTGTTGAGTTAATGATACTTAAAGTTGTAAATTTAGAAAAATCTAAATTTTTAAATTTACTGCCTTGTAGTATTCTTCTAAAAGTGTACTTTTGGGTAAAAAACATATTGAGGCTTTGCTTTTTCTTATTGTTTATGGTTTGCTAAAGTATATGGAAAATTGATCTGCATTCTTCTGAAATGTGTTAACTTATTGTTGTAATCTTTCTCTTCTTTGCATTTCGTTTAGCCCTTTTCTAATTCATGAGGCTCTAACCCTTACATATGATACTGGAGTGAGTTCTAAAGGTGCTTGTACTGACAACAATAACAATAACCACAGCAGATTCTATTGTGATTACTGAATCTATTGATTACTGAATACATGTCAGGCACTAGGCTACATAGACAAATATTTTAGGCTACTAGATGAGTATTCCTAAAGCATACCTTGATTATAGCTGTAATATTGATATGTGTGGAGCTGAGTTGCCTGTGAAGTTGGAAATCACAAATGGCTCCCTGTCCCTGCTCATTGTAATTTTCCTTTCAACCTTATACTTCTATTGCTTTGCAAAGAAACTCATTGTTAGCCTCTTTGTATTGTTTCTTATATTCTAAATATGCTTTATTTTACTGTTTCCATTTAAATTATATCCATCTTCAAATCTCACCAAATCTGTCATCCCTCTGAGATTCATCCCTTCTTAATTTTATTGGAAATTCTCCTCCCACCCTTTGTATGATTAACATATAGTTATTGCATTTAGGCAGTATATGCTTTCTTTCAGTATAATAATTGTAATGTTTTTTATATCCCATATTAGTCAAATTCTTAAACATAGGGAGTTTCTCTTGAGCATTTTTTTATTTGGACAACATGCATCTATACTGTAACTGATTGCCGAATATTTCACTAAATTATTATAATGGGCTCATGCTAGGAGATTTTTGTTTCCTAAATTGGATTATCTGAATTCTCCTTTAAATTTTTTTCTCACTGGTCAGAATAATAATAGGATAAACATGTCACTGTTAATTCAGCATGAAGCAATTAGCAATCTTAATGTAACAGAAGCATTTCTTTTTAAGGTACAGATTAGAGAGTTCTCTTTACTGATTTAGAAAATTTTGTATCTTGTTTAACATTTTTATATTACCATTTTGTTACAGTAGATCAGCATGGCTTATGAGAAAAGGCATTTTAATAGCACAGAGGAAGACATTTAAAAATATAATTTCTTTCCCCTCTTCCCCCCCCCCATCTATTTGTCTCACTATATTGCCCAGACTGGACTTAAACTCTTGGGCTTAAGCAATTCTCCCACTTCAGCCTCTCCAGTAGCTGGGAGTACGGGTATGCCCCACCACACCCTGCTCTGTATTTTTAAAAGAGAAAAAAATTCTCAATATGCATCTAATTGTGTATTTATCTCAGCTTGTCAACGCTTTAATAAAAAAATTATAGAAATGTTGAAATTTTAGCATGTAGCCAAGATATTTTTAATATACTTTTTAATTAATTAATCAATTAATTTTAAAGATGTGGGGTACAATTCAGGATTAGGTAGATAAGTGGTCATTATACAGGTCAAGTTTGCATCTCCCTTTGGTCCCCACTTTGCCTGATTTGAGACCAGGTACCCTTGATGTTATGTGCCCCTCCTTCCTTCCCCTGGCAGCATCCTGCTACTGCCAAACCCTTTCTTACAGTGTTATGATAAATGGTTCAGGGTCTGCTTGTAAGTCAGAACATATGGTACTAAGTTCTTTGTTTCTGTGATAGATCACTGAATATGATAGACTCTAAATTCATCCAAGTTGCTGCAAAGTCCATAATTTTGTCCTATTTTATGGTTGTGTAATATTCCAGTGTGTGTATGTACCACATTTTTTTTAATCCAGTCTAATTTTGATGGGTACAATGATTGGTTCCATATTTGTGCTATTGTGAATAGTGCTATAATATACATGTGTGTGTAGGTATCTTAATGATTTGAGTTCCTCCAGGTATATTCCCAGAAGGGGGATCACTGGGTTGTATGGAAGGCCGATTTTTAGATCTTTTAGGAATCACCAGACTGTTGTCCACAGAGGTTGTATTAGTTTACACTCCCACCAACAGTGTAGAACTGCTCCCCACATCCTCTCTAGCACCTGTTGTTTTTTGAATAATTGTTGATGGAAATCCTGACTGGAGTTAGGTGGTATCTCAGTGTTGTTTTAGTTTGTATTTTTTTGATGATTAGTGAGGCTGAGCATTTTTTCATGTATCTGTTTTCTGCTCATATGTCTTGTTTTGAGAAATATCTACTCATATCTTTTGCCCACCTTTTAATAAAACTGTTTGTTTTATTTCCTTTCTAGCCAAGATATTTTGAAATATTAATTTTATCACAAATACTTCACTCCCTTATATTTTACAAAAAATATAATTTTTTCTGCATTTGAATAAGTTATTAGGTTTGAAGGAAGAAATTGGAAATACACAATTTTTCTGCAACAAAGGCAATTGCATGAATGTACTCTTGGCCAAAGAAAGGTGGATACCATTGTAGGTTTTCATTCACTGATGTATTTATATACATCCAAGAAAAATGTGTATATATTGTTTTAGATGATATATACAAGAATGGTAATAGGCTAGGCACAGCGGCATGCACCTGTACTCCCAGCCATTCAAGAAAGTAGGGATGAGAGGCTTGAGCACAGAAGTTTGAATCTAGTTTGGGCAACATAGTAGGACCCTGTTTCCAAAAAAAAAAAAAAGAAAAGAAAAGAAAAGAAGGAAGGAAATAAGAGAAGGACAGAGAAAGAATGATAATATTAGCATTACTCTCAGTAGCCACAGATTGGCAAAATCCTAATTGTTCATCAACAGTAGAATAGAAAAAGAAATGAGTATATTCAGACATTGGAACATATATAACAGTAACTACTTTTCACATGCAACAATAGGTATGACTGTCTATTATGTTAAGTGAAAGAAGCCAGACACAAAATTGTATCTACTATCAAGTTTCATTTATTTAAGTTTAAGAACTACATACAGCTAATCTGTGTGTTAGATATCAGAAGTGTTTGCCTTCGAACTGGGTAGATAGTAACTGGAATGGGACATGAGGGGCTTCTGGATCTTCTTGATTTAAGTGATAAGTACATAGGTGTAATCAGTTTGTGAAAATTCATTTAACTGTAAACTTCTAAAATATGAACTTTTCTCTATGCATGCTATACTTCTGTAAAAGTTTTTCTAAGTCATAAGTATTTTAAGTACCTGCTTAAGAAATGCATGCTTTTGATACTGATAAAACTGGGTTCAGTTCTATGACATAACATTTTGTAAATGAGTTTATCTAATAGTAAGACCAACCTAATTGGTTGGTAATAAGGATTAAATTAGATCATTGTAATAGTTATCATGCTGTAAAAATATTTCTTCGTCTGATATTTTATAAATATAGTATCTAATAGTACCCATCTGGAAATTTATAGTACCCATTCATAGATAAAGACATTTATTTAATTTTGTTTAATTTGGTACCTCTCAAACTCAGTTATGCATTCTATTCATCTTCTATAGGCACAAGACTCACTCTGAGCAATCCTGATAGTAATATAGAAAGTGCTTTGATACATTTTATCTTATAGATTCCAAATAACAGTACAGTGAGATCAGATTTGTACTTTATAAATGTGAAAAGATAATATTCCAAGACAAAGTAGAAGAGCCAGAACTAGAATAGTGGATCTAAATAAAAGCAGAGTGCTTAAAAGGCCACTGAGGATGGAATGAACTTTCTTGCATCAAGCAAATATATATATAAACTTTCTAACACATTTTAACAAAAAGACTGGTCTATATAAATTCCCAAGATGATGCTATAAAAAGATGGAAGCCAAAACAGAAGCAACGTGAGATTTTTTAGGGCTGGCATGGTGGGAGACTCCTGCCTGCCTTGTTAAAATACTGATAGGGATTCATAAAAATGCAAAACTGGCAACAGAATTAGAAAGTAAAACTAAGTCCTAATGCCAATATACAGGAGAACTTCCATTGATATACAAATCTATTGAAATGGACATAGATGCAATTTCTTGTGCTTTTGAACCTCCTTAAAGCTTACTTTAAGTTTACACCAATATGCTTTGATCTGTTTTACTTATCCTCCAGAAATATTGTTCCACTTCACAGAGTAATTCTTTTATCTTGCTAGAGTGTTTTGTGTTCTGCTTCATGCGGTCATGGTCTATTGTTCTAATGAAAGAATAGTTAACTTACTCTGTGGAATATAAGCTGATAACAGGTTCTACTTTTGAGCCAAAACATAAAAACTCATGGCTCTTTCTATGTAACAACATTAAGTTATGTTTCACAGTCATAAGCTTCATACCCATTGTTATTTCTTCCACAATTGGTTAATTGGAAACTCTATAATATTATCAGGACTTCAACTTTTTCTCATGTGTAAAACTTCAAGGTAAATATGGTTTGTGTTCCAATGCCACATTAAACTTTACTGCCCTTATAGATTAACTGTACTACATGAAGTAGTAAAAAGATATTTGGGCTGTAAAACTCATTTCGGGTAATCAGGGAGGATTTTGTCTCCCCAGGGGACATTCGGTAATGTTTGGCTACATTTTGGGTTATCATAACTTTGGGGGCAGCTACCCATTACTGGCAGTTAGTGGTAGAGGACAGGAATGCTACTAAACATCTTAACAGTACATAGGACAGGCCCACACACAAAATAAAAGGATTCTGATGCTGAATATCAGTGTTGAAGTTGAGAAACCCTGTGTTAGAGCTATAGAGAACTTTATACAATTTTGTCTTAGGTGTTTTGCAGCCAAGAAAACTATCCCATCTAGCATACAGATCCAAAGAACAACAAAGAATGACTATTTTTTTTTTTTGAGTTGGAGTCTCACTCTGTTGCCCAGGCTGGAGTGCAGTGGCACGCTCCTGGCCACCGCAGCCTCGATCTGCTGGGCTCAGGTACTCCTTCCTCCTCAGCCTTCCAAGTAGATGGAACTACAGGTACATGCCACCATGCCTGGCTAATTTTTTTGATTTATTGTAGAGATGAGGTCTCATCAAGTTGCCCAGGCTGGTCTCAAACCCGTGGGCTCAGGCGGTCCTCTCACCTCATCCTCCCAAAGTGCTGGGATTATAGGCATGAACCACTGTGCCTAGCCCAACTACCTTTTTTTTAAAGAGAAAGATATGATTTTAAAGATTGAAATAACCAGTGCTTAGGATCTTGCTGATCTATAATGTTTAGAATAGTTGTATATATCGAATATCATTTATAACTGGTTTGTCAGTGGGTTTGCTTTCTTCAGTATGTTTTAGTAAACATGATTTAATCTGTGACATTTTATATATTTAAAAAAAGATATTGATAAGAGAAAATGAAGAAAACTCTGACCCACAGAACAATATCCTAAGCACTGGTTATTTCAATCTTTAAAATCTTATCTTTCTCTCTTTTTTGTTTTTGTTTTCTTTGAGTTGGAGTCTCACTCTGTCGCCCAGACTCTGGAGTGCAGTGGCCGCTCCCAGCCACCGCAACCTCAACCTGCTGGGCTCCGGTGATCCTTCCGCCTTAGCCTTCCAAGTAGCTGGAACCACAGGTGCGCGCTACCACGCCCGGCTAATTTTTTGATTTATTGTAGAGATGAGATCTCGCCTGCCCAGGCGGGTCTCAAACCCGTGGGCTCAGGCAGTCCACTCACCTCAGCCTCCCAAAGACGCAGGATTACAGGCTGAGCCATCGAGCCTGGCTATCTTTCTCTTAAAAAAAAAAAAAAAAGTAGTTGCGCCAGCCACAGTAACTTATGCCTATAATCCCAGCACTTTGGGAGGTGTAGGTGAGAGGATTGCCTGAGCTCACTGGTTTGAGACCAACCTGGGCACTTTGATGAGACCTCATCTCTACAATAAATCAAAAAATTAGCCGGGCATGGTGGTGTGTGCCTGTAGTTCCACCTACTTGGAAGACTGAGGAGGAAGGATCACCTGAGTCTAGCAGGTCAAGGCTGCGGTAGCCATGAGCGTACCACTGCAGTCCAGCCTGGGCGACACAATGAGACTCCAACTCAAAAAAACAAAAAAACATAGTTCATTATTTGGATCTATGTGCTGGATGGAATAGTTTTCTTGGCTGCGTCTAATTCTGCTTTTCTTACCTTATTTTTTTTGAGATAAAATCTGATAATAGAAGTATGTGTATTCTTTTTTTCAGGGCTAAAAATGGCTGTTTTTATGCCCAGCCAGCATAGACCTGGCAGACAGCAGTACCAGAGGGCCAAGAGGGAAGGCGATGTCAGGCGAAGCCAGGTCCTGTGCCAGGCAGGCTGCTAGGGCCAGGTGAGCATTAAGGCTCATTCTAAGCGCAGGAGATAGGGTGATATATGCAGAAGCTGAAAGCACCAAAGGATATTTCCTGGGTGGGAGGAACAGAAAGGGAGGGAGAGAGAACAGCCAGCTAGAAAGGCCCATGCTCTGTAAGCACTTTTACAAGTTGAACACACTCTTGCCTTAGTTTGGATTCCTTCCAAAACAGACCTAAAGACAGTGATTCAAGGAAAAGTAGTTCATTTTGAAGGCGAAGGAAACAGGAGTGGAAAACTGAGCCCAGAAAGAGAAGTTAGCCAGAAATGATTTATTTATCCAGTCAGTTAGTGTTAGTGTTAGATTAATTCTGCTGGGGTATCTGGGAGCAAATGTAGAACACATACATCAGCTTTCCTACCCAAGTGGTGAGGGGGCTGAAGTATTTCTATATCAGATCTCATCAGCCATTTGAAAAGTCCTATTCCCCTGGCAAATACATTACTTCTTCAGCAGTGATGAACTTCATATGTCAAAGAAAGCCAACTAGTCAAAGAAATGCAGGTGCTGGTGGTAGGAATCAGGCTGGAGTACACTGAGGCACTAAGGGCCTAGAAATATGGGCTCTGTACTCATAGACAGTGTCTACTACAACTTCAATAATATGTTCATTCTTTTTTAGTAGAGTCTGAAGCAGAGAAAAAAATTAGTGGAAAAAAACCACTTTGCATTGTTGTTTTAAGATATGCTCTGAAAAAATTGTAACAAATAATACTTAAAATGTCTCATCAACTATGGATAATTTTATTTTTTTAAGCCAGTATCAAAACTGGACCCAGTGGTTTTATACCAGTAATCTCAGCACATTGGTTGACCGAGGCAGGAAGATTACTTGAGGCCAAAAGTCTGAGACTAGCCTAGGAGACATAGCAAGACCCTGTCTCTACGAAAAAAGTTTAAAATCTAGTCAGGCATGTTGATGTGTGCCTGTAGTCCCAGCTACTCTGGAGACTGAGGCAAGAGGGAAAAAACAAGCCAATATCAGATATGTCTTATAAATAATCCTTCAGAGAAAAGTATATGCGCAGGTATAAAGAACATCTATCTCTATTTATGTGTATTTATTTTTGTTACACATTTTAACAATTCCTAAATCAATGGGCAGATTATTTGTTCCTTTATAGAAGTTTTATTTTTGATACTCTGTCTACAGGGCATGTGTTTTGAGTTGTATTTTTCAGAAGTGATATTCATTGCAATCCAGAGTCATCTGTCCCTACTGCAAATTTACCTTATAATTAACAGTGTACACATGGAAAAACACTGATCACAATGGCACATAGTTTGTGACTATAAACAGAGGTGATACATAATAGGCTTGTGTCAGCTCTGAACTTCTGATTCTGTCTTTAATAGCTTAATTTTCTAACTGAACCGAGCCTATTGGACCAGACAGGATTAATAAAATATTGGAGTATTTTGTTATGTCTTCATTTAGTTCTTTGATTTTTAAGAGTGTTTGTAAGGTTTACATTTTTCTATATTAATTATAAAATAAAGCATGTCTAGAAAAATCTCAAAATATTAGCAGAGTTTTTCTTCATTGAACCTAAGTGTAAATGAATGTAGAGAATGTAAAGAAAATTAATAGTGCAGGCAGTATGGTGCTGTGCTGATTTGCAAGTTTATTTGTTTGTCACTATTAAGATGCTATGTAATGGCACAAGTCAAGTACTAATGGTCCACTTAACAGCATGAAAGTCATCACAAAGGAAGTCATTACTGTGTAGCTAAGGGGAAACTATACAAATGTATGGCTATATGGGACATAAACACAATTTTTGTTGTTACAAAAACAATCATCTTTAAATGCATTTAATGAAATAAAGCTTATACTTAGTTTATAATTCCTACAGTGAATAAATGTATTGTTCATTTTCCCCCAAGATTTGGATTTTAGCTGCTGCCTGAGGATTTCACAGGGTTTGCCATATATAATCCAAAAACTTCAGTAGTTTAGTTGTGAATAAAACTAAGTATTATGTTCTACATTCTACGTGCACATGCAAGCACATTTTATTGCAAAATGACATGCTGGTGCTTCATTGTAAAATTAATCATTAATGAGGCACTTTTTCTTTTTCTAGGCAGTCATAATAGTCATATACTTTATCCAATTTGTGGCACCCTCGTGCCTCAGAGATTTTTGTATATGCTAGATCTTTGAGATACATATTATCATCTCATTTTTAATTATAAATTGAAAATCATATAGACTTATTTAAAGTAAATATAATTATTACATTTTCTTTTTTTTTTTGAGTTGGAGTCTCACTCTGTCGCCCAGACTGGAGTGCAGTGGCCGCTCCTGGCCACCGCAGCCTCGACCTGCTGAGCTCCGGTGATCCTTCCGCCTCAGCCTTCTGAGTAGCCGGAATTACAGGCATGCGCTGCCACGCCCAGCTGATTTTTTGATTTATTGTAGAGATGAGGTCTCGCTGCCCAGGCAGGTCTCAAACCCACGGGCTCAGGCAATCCACTCACCTCAGCCTCCCAAAGGCGCAGGATTACAGGCTGAGCCACCGAGCCCGGCTATTTATTACATTTTCAACAGAAATATTTACAAAGGCTGTTGAGTAGCTTTATTGTAATCTTCATATCACAGCAAAGAGCTTATTAACATTGTCCTGAGATTTTTTAAAATAAAATAACAGCAAGACAACAGTAATTGTCTTTCTATAGATACGCAGAAAATGTATAGTAGTGCTTGAAATTGGGATTCTACCCCCTCTTTTATTCACTCCTTTATTTTTCCATCCAGTAAACATTTGTTAAGAACCTATTAAGTGTTAGCTACTGTATTTGCCGTAATAGAACAGATATATCATGGCGTTCCTAGTTTAGTTGGGAGACATTGTATGATGTGGGTTGGCACAAAGTCTCAATCTTTAAAGCCTTGTTTTTTATTGCATTGCATGGTGTTAGAAACTGGAATTGTTGTTGCATTTTACCTCAGTACAATGTTCACTTTATTGCTATGGCCATGCAACTGATCTCTTGTTAGCTTTGCCCTATCTTTATACTCCTTTTTATTTTTTATATTTTTGTCTGTCTAGTTGGCTTGGGTAAAACTCCTTGCCTTCATACCAAGCATCTGTTGCTGCTTCATGCCTCCCTTCCACCTGGTTTTGACTTTCATTGTTGCATTAACTATATACACTCTTGATCCTAAACTCTGACTGAATCTTGATTGCCAACTTATGAAACCAACCCCAAGTACTTTCTTTCTGTTGTTGTTACCTATGATCCTGGCAACTAATTAAAGGGAACTATGTGATTTGTATCCTTACTTCCTAATAAAGTACTTCACACATGATAAATATTAAATGAATGGTAACTGAGTAGATGAATGAATCTGCCTTTGCAAATGGAACTCAAGCTACATTTTCAGTTTTTCAAAAATGTTAAATGTATCTGAAAAAAAAGGTTTTCCCTCTTAACACTTTTGTGCTTTGTAATAAAAACCACATACACAAAGGGACTATAGAACCACAAAATTAGAATGTATTTTAATATGTCAAACATCATTAGATACAATTTTGTCTGAGAATACAGAATAAGTGTGATATTGGAGAAGAAAGTATAAGAATAAGAGAAGAATCAACTCTCCTTTGGAGAAAGGGATGAATTATTTCTCAACTTGTTCGTATTATTTAAATTGTTTCCAATTTATGGGAATTAGTACATTGAAGACAGTAATGTACTTGATAGAATCCTGTGGTCTTTAGAAGTCTAGTAAATTATTATCATCCTATCAATAAAATTAAGTAGAATTGTATTAAACATAATTCATATTTGTATACATTTAGGTTTGAAGAGAGGATTTTTTAAGTTACATCTCTACAACTTTAAAATAAGACTAATTCAGAATAATCCTTTTCTGTGTATGTTTCTAAAGTATCATATTTTAATTATATATAATGCTCATCAATTATGTTAATACAATGAATTTTCATGTCCTTGGATGAAATAAACATTCAAAAACTATCACTTTAATATTCATATTATTTACATCAACTCTGTATAGGAAAAAAGAGAACATTTGTGTAAAAGTTAAGTATTAGGTTACAGTAAAATATTTTCTTTTGTGTTCTGATTTTTTCTATGTGTATAAATTTGGAGGGTTTTGTAGTTTTGTTGCATGTATATATTGTGTAGTGGTGAAGTCTGGTAGTGTAATCATCACCCAAATAGTGTATATTGTACCCACTAAATAATTTCTTATCCCTAATACTCTTCCTTCCCTACCATTCCGAGTCTCCAAATCTATTACAAAATATTTCATGGCATTTCTTTATTTAGGAGACATTTTACTTTTTTCCAAAAATCTTAAACACCACATATCATAAATCATATATTATCAAAATAGAGACTCAAAATATGCTGTTATGTTTTAGACCAAATTATGCTTCAGTTTAAAAATGAGTCCCAAAATTTCAGAATAATTAATAATCCTAGAAGAGAAGGGACAATAGATAATGCATTAGGAAAATTTCCCATTTTATTCCATGAGTCATGCTGAATATTTAAAAATATCAATAGATCTCGCTTCCTCTCTGCCTTTACCTCCATTTCTCTCTGACCCAATTTTCTCCCTTCCCCTACGTATTGTTAAACTGTTAGTGTCAGTTTACAAATTAACTGTTAAATAATAAAGTAGCCCGAAACTTAGAATAGGATACATTTCTTTTATTATAAGCAGTATAATCTTGGGATGGTATTTATCCTTTATTTATACTTTTTAAATTATATATATATATTTTTTATATATATAATATATATTATTATATATATATATAATTATATATACTTTTTAAATTCCTCTGTCCTAGTTCAAGTGTCACTTTTTTGGTAAAGTCCTTTCTTTGAATCGGTGGGTAAATATAAAGTTCTCTAATTCTGAATGACCGCAGTAGATAATTGTCTTATTTATTCTTTTTAATCTTATATCATTTTTGCATAATCATGTTCACTAATAAATTGAAAATATCTTTTTTCTTTCTATTTTTCTTATTTTGAATTGACACATAATGTACATATTTATTGGGCACAGTGGGCTATTTCACTAAATGTTTACAATGTATAATGGCCAAGTGAGAGTATTCATCACCACAAGTAGTAATCATTTGTTTGTATTGAGAACATTCAAAATCTTCTCTTCTAGCTATTTGAAAATATACAACAAAATGTTAACTGTAGTTACTTGTAGAACATTAGAATTTATTCCTCCTATCTAGCTATATTTTTGTATTTGTTAACCAACCTTCGGCTAACTTTCCCTTCTCCTACTCTTCCCCACTTCTAGTAAACACTATTCTACTCTCTTCTTTTATAAGATCAAAATAATTTTTTTTTGAGTTGGGGCCTCTCTCTGTTACCCAGACCTGAGTACAGTGGCACTATCACTGCTCACTGCAGCCTCTATCTCCTGGGCTCAGGTGATCCTTCCATCTCAGCATCTCAAGTAGCTGGGACTACAGATATGCACCACCATGCCCCACGCATTTTTTTTTTTTTTTCATTTTTCGTATAGTTGATGCCTCGCTATGTTGGTCTCAAACTCCTGGCCTTAAGCGATCCACCCACTTCTGCCTTCCCAAGTGCTGGGATTACAGGCAGGAGCCACTGCATGGCCAAGAACAAATGTTTTAGCTTCCACATGAGTGGGAATATGCAGTATTTATCTTTCTGTGCTTGGCTTATTTCACTTACCATAATGTCCTCCAAGCTTGTGTGTCTTGCTGTGACAAAATTTTGTTCTTTTTTATGGGCCAGTAATATTCCATTGTGTATATATACCACCTTTTCTTTATCCAATCATCTGCCAATTCCATAGAGTATTCCTCATAACTGATTTCATATATTGACTATTGAGAAAAGTGCTGCAATAAATATGGGAGTGCAGATATCTCTTTGACATACTAAATTGCTTTCCTTAGGAGACATATCCTAAAGGAAAGGTAGATTATATGGTAGTTATCATTTTAGTTTTTTAGGAACCTCTATATTGTTCTTCATTGTGGTTGTACTAATTTACATACTTACTAAAAGTCTGTAAGAGCTCATCTTTCTCTACATTCTTGCCAGCATTTGTTATTATTTGCCTTTTTGATAATAGCCATTCTAACTTGGTGAGATGACATCTCATTGTGGTTTTCATTTCCTTGATGATTAGCAATATTGAACATTTTTTCATACACCTATTGGCAATTTTTATGTCTTCTTTTGAGAGATGTCTATTCTGCTTATTTGCCCATTTTTACATCAGATTTTTGGTTGTTGAGTTCCTTGTATATTTTGCATATTAATCTGATGTTAGATGAGTAGTGAGCCTTGGGGAGTACCTTTTTGGATTGAGTCTATCTGGTGAATTTTGAGCTTCTTGGATCTGGATGTCCATGTCTTTCACTAAACTTGGGATATTTTCAACTATTAGTTCATTAAAAATGTTCTCTGTGCCATTTTCCTTCTGGAGGTGCCATAAGATGAATATTTGTTCACGTAATTAATGGTGCTCCATTGCTCTTTTGTAGACTTCACTTTTGTTATTATTATTATTTCTTTTTTTTCCTCTAACTGGGGAATTTCAAATCAAACTTAGAGATTATTTCTTCTGCATAACCAACTCTGCTGTTGACCCCACTAGTGTATTTTTAAATTTTATTCATTGAATTCTTCAGCTGCAGATTTCTGTTTTGTTCTTTTTATAATTTCCAATTATTTGTTGAATTTCTCATATCATGAATTGTTGTTCTCATTTTGTTGAATTACCTTCCTGTATTTTCTTATATCTCACTGAGTTTCCTTAAGATCATTATTTTAAAATTATTTTCCAGAAATTTGTTGATTTTCTTTTCACTGGCATATGTTATTAGAGAGTTACATTTCCTTCGTGGTGCCATAATTACTTGCATATTCATGTTTCTTTTGTTCCTCTGTTGATGCCTGTGCATCGGGTGGAACAATATGAGGGGTTACCCCCTAAAAAGTGAATTATCTTTTGGAGTGCAGCCGCTTGTAGTAGAGTCTTCCCCAACTAGGCAAGTGTTCTAGGAACCCATCAGCATCAGTGTACCAGCTAACATTGTTGTGAGAGGCTGCACCTCAGTGAATTTTTTTTGGAGATTTCTTTCAAAGCCTTTGCCCATTTAATGATGGGCAACTTACACAAACAACCTGCCTACACCACACTGGGTATTCAGCATTTTTTTTAATACCAAAAACAGCATGACTCCCGTGTCCCACCCTCACTTTTCATCTGCTCTTGCCCCGAATGCCTTTTTCTGTTGTTGTTTCTCTGGATGAAAAATGTCCTCAAAGGGAAATGTTTTGTTGATGTAGAAGAGGTGAAACAAAAAACGACAGAAGCACTAAAAGGCATCAAAAACTGTTTTGAACAGTGGAAAAAGCATATCAGTAGGTGTGTTGCATCAAACAGAGATACTTTGAAGGTGACTAAAGTTTAAACATATGAGAATAAATACACAATTTTTATAAATAAATTCCATTTTGGGGGGACCCCCCTCATAGTCTCTTCCAGTCATTTTATAGTGGCTTTTGTAGAGAAAGACTTTTACTTGCAGTTGAGTTTTAGTGTGCCTGTTGTGAAGGGTGTGATATCTCTGTTTACATATATGTGCAGTAGTATTTTCTCCATGTAGCTTTTCTAGCTGTTTTCAACATCTGCAATAACTGAAGATGCCTCAGTGGCCTAGGTTGTGGAAGTTTGTGGCAATGGCAGCAGTGGCATAGGTTGTCAGTATCCTCTGTGTCAAGGTCTTTTGTTCTCCTCTTAGTTTCATTTTTCCACATTGGAGAGACTTATCCAGGGGGATCCTTCTTGATGTCAGATCTGACATGGCCTACAAGCAGCTGCAGTAGCACTATGTTCTTGGTGTAGGTGCTCAGAGGTATTGTGGGGTTTTTGTCCTGTTCTGGGTCTCAAGAACCTATTGTGGCACTGGGGTCTTGAAGTCGAGTTTGCTTTCTGGGAGTTTTGGATGTAGGTTGTCCACAGAACCAGGATCTTTGACTCTGAGGCACCCCCTAGCAGCTGAGGCCCAGGATTGTGGCTATGATTCTACCTTTGAAGTGCAGGGCACAGCACTAACTAATTCCAGGGAAGAAAGGATACTCTGGAGGCATGGGCAGAGAGCAGGGTATGGCTGCAAGTCAAGATACTGAGCCAGTAGAGCTCAGTGACCACTCAGGTCCCATGGGATGAGGCATCACATAGTAGTGGTATGGTGGGGCTTAGAAGTATCCAGATTCTGTGAGGTCATTTGCAGTGGCAGCAAATACCTCAGATTTATAGACCCAGTAGAGGTGCAGGGAACAGCACAGTGATGACTCTACTCCCCAAGAAGTAGGGTGCCTCCACAGCTCAGACCCTAAGGGGCAAGTCCAACTCCAGGAAAACAGGGTACTCGAGTTGTTTGGCCTGTAGGGAAGGATGTCTCAGCTCAGTCACTTCTGTTTCCCTGTGACTGTCAGCTCAGCCTTGGGATGTGCAGCTGCTCAGCTCAGCCAAGATACTGATTCTTCAGGGGATGTTGTACCACTTCAGCTCAGGACTGGGGGTGATGACCTTCTTGGGTAGCCCATGAACTATTTCCCTAGAACAAAGGGCGTGTTTCAGCTTAGGTACTGGAGGTGCATGACCACTCTGGTGGCCAAGGCACTGGGATGCAAGGCACTGCTTCACCTTTGACACCAGGGAAGCGTGATGACTCTGAGCAACGAAGGTATCATTCTCCCAGGACGTAGGGTGCCACTTCAGCTCAGGCGCAGAAGGACTGCTATGGGTAGCCAAGGCATCGTTTTCCCACGATGCCTGGCATTGCTGCTGCTTTGGCACAGGGATATAGGGCATAGCAGCAACTGGGAAGGGTATATGGAGTGGCTCCACCCAAACTGAGTTTCCTCAGGATGCCATTTGCAGCTTCCATTTGAGTTCTGTGGGTCAGGGTGCAGCAGTGAGTAGAAGGGGTGTTTGGGGCAAGCTCCACCAGGGTGCTGTTTCATGGGAGTGAGTGAGCAGCTTTAGCTCTGGCTCATGGGAGTAAGAGGACAGTGAGGTGGAGGGCTCCACCTCCGCTTGACCCCACCAGGAAAAGTAGAACGGCTGCTCACAGCCCAGCTTGGGTGGTTCTGCAGAGGCCTGGCTCAGGGTAAAGGAGAGTCATCCCTAGAGCAAGACACACTCTAGCCATAGTTCAAGTTACAGGATGGTATAGTACGATAGCTGCAGAGGCCAAAGGACAGGTCACACTGCGTGCTCACTTTCTGAAGGCAGTACAGCTATATGGACTCCAGGCAGCAACCTCAGCTGCACTTAGTGCTTATGAGGACTGCAGGGGACCCCAGTGGTAAAAATTGAAGGTGTTGACGGGCGTTGCGGGGTTCCTCTTGCCTACCTCCACTCTGTAGGAAGACAGCCTTCCTGGTTCCCAGCTGATCCTGGCTGGGGTTGGGGTGGTGGAGGCCTGGTGCTTTCTTCCATGCTGTATGTGGCTGCCTTGAGTTTCTGTGCTTACTAGGACCTCTGTTATTCCTTTGATGAACCCTGACTCTCCTTTAGTTATTTTCACTAAATTGTAGTGTTTTTTGTTTGTTTGTTTCAGCTATGTTTGTGAGGGAGCCTAGCACTGGGGGCGTCTAGCTGGCCATCTTGCTCCAATTTTTTTTCTAATGAAAGTATCTTGACACAGAATCAGAATTTTACTCATCTTTATAAGGCTATGTGTACTTGTTGAATGAATGAATGAGCCAATGAAAATGCACACAAAATGACTAGACCTAATGAATTATGTACATTTTATTGTCTATTGAGGGTGATGATGTGCTTGTGTTTTTCGAGGTATTTATAAAATATTCAGGATTTTGTGGGGTTCTTTTTGTTTGCTTTATTTTGGAGTAATCTGAGAAATTGTTTTAAATTTCTTTTGTTTTACACAGCAACAAGAAGAATATTTACTATATACAATGTAAACATTATTATTTATTAAATTACTTGTACTTATCAAACAATATCTATGTGTAGTCTACATATCTTTTAGAAGTTGTAATTGTTATGTAGGCTAAAATTTAATTTGTTTGAAAAGTTTTGGACTTATACCAAAGATACTTAATTTGGACTGACCCCAAACTGTGTGTTGAAATACAGAATTAATATATACCACACAATTTTTAAAAACAATTTAAAATATTGCTTGCCTATACAATAACTAGTAATCTTTTTATCCCCAAAGATATAACTTTTGAAAAGGTTGACATTCATAATATTCATAGTAAGCTTCATTTCTAAAATAAATTTTATAATAGATGTCCTAGCAGAGCTGCTGTGTTAATAATGCAAAATGCTTCCTCTCCCAAAGAAGCAATTACAGTGAAAAGCAACATTTTATTTCTGCCAAGAAGTAAAATTATAGTGTTCTTCATCAAATTTTGTAAAAATATGTTAAACACTGTAGAAGTTGGGTTTACAGGTTTTCTTTCACTGAATAATGAAAATAATTATTTTTATAATAAAGGGAATAAGCTGTAACTATATATTGTGTCTGAGATTTGTTTTCAGTATATATACTTATTAAATCTTTATTTTATAGTTTTGCATTCAAAATATAAACTATAAATCTTCAAAAGTGTTTTTCCCATTTTATGAGACTATCTCAAACCTTATTTATGAAGAAGAAATATCTTCATTATTATCAAGGTAATCTCTATAGCATCTAAATTGTTTGAAACTATTACATTTCAGAATAATATTTGCTATTAGGTAATTAGAGTAGCTGACACTATAATTTGATATTTAAGGTATTTCTTGTGTACCATTCCTGCGTTATAATGTAAAAATGACTTCTAGCTGTGATCTCCACTATGCTCTTACATTGCTTTTATTTTGAGATTTAAAAGATAGAAACTCTTGTTTTTCTTTAGTTTATTTATTGATTAATATATTAAGTTCTGAAAGCATAGATTGTCTTCAACACATGTTAAAGGGCAAGATTATTAAAGTACACTGTAAATATAACTAACATTCACTTAACTGTAATAACTCTTCAGTGAATTGCACTGTATACTTCATTGCTGATTATTAAATCATTACTAGAGGCTTTCTCATTTTAGAGTTAAGTTGTTTCATTTTTCTGCAAGATTCTTTACTCACCATAGTTCTGAAACCTTCAATCTTTCGCACCTCCCCCTCTCCTCTCTCTTTCTCTCTTCTTTCTCGTGCTTTCTCTGTACTGTTTAATTGATGCTAGTAAAATCCTAGACTGCTTGGATTTTTTTTAAAGTGTCCTGCTGTCAGTAATAGAAATCTGTTATTAAATCTATCATTAACAGTGGTAGTATGGCCTGATCGAATTGATGTGACTTTTACAGGTGCTACAGGAAGAAGACTAAATGCAAAAACTTGTTTCCTCATTAATTAACAGTTGTATTTTCTAATCAGCTTTAGATCCTGATAGCACATGACATTTTCCCTCTAGGATGAGTTGGGTGTAATGTGTTTTAAAGCCATTGGAATGCTTTGTGACTTGTTAGCCTTAACACAGTTTGCAAAGTTTACAAAGCATATACACTTTCTCCTAGGCAGTAACTAAGGCATTGGAAAAAGCTCATTCAATATTTTGTAAAGCACTTAGAGGTAAAATATAACTTTTCAGATAGTGTTTTTTTAAACCAAGTGATCGTCCTCTTAACAAGTGCTGTTATCAGGGTATAAGCAAAGTGCTATGTGAACACAGAAGAATTAGGAGTTAAAGACTCTTTCCCTCAGGGTGAATATTATAGGAAAAATAAAATTTTCTCAGTTAGTGGACAAGTGGAAAGCATATTCAAGATAGAGGGGACAGAATGAACAAAGCTCTTTTGCCTTGATCAGGGAACAGAGAGTAATCTGACATGACTAGTGCCTGTGAGTGTTGAGAAATTAGGCTAAGGATTTTGTCGGACCTTGAATACTTGAGGTAATGTGCTGGTAATCATCTGAGCAGTAGAAAATAGTAGAATTATTTGAAGAAAGTGTGGTGTGGGGTAGCGTTACTTAAGAGTATGTTTGTCTAAAAAGACAAATGTCTCTTATAGTCTTTGTCTGATAGAGAATGTTTGTCAAAAGTTTTGCTAGCCTGCCCCTTTCTTGGTCCTTAGGCTAGAGAGAAGAGAAGTTTTCTATTTGTTTTTTGTTTTTTAACCTGTGCCCATTGGTGTTTCTGGTTTGCAGTCATCTTTAGTATTATCTAATTCAGTATATATGAAGTGAAAAGAAAACCAATGGAAGTTGTTGTATTATTCCTTGGTCCTGAAGTCCCTAGCCTGTTTGCTTTCTTCTCTCTATCTTTCAAAATCTTCTTATGTTTGTTTACATGTAATGTCCAAGGCTTTTGGTAGTATTTAACTGAAGGAACAGGGAAAAGTACATTCATCTTGTCTCAAGCTAGAAATCTTTTTTTTTTCTCTTTTCTGTAGAGACAGTGTCTCATTGTGTTGCCCAGGCTGGTCTAGAACTCCTAGCCTCAAGCAGTCCTCCTGCCTCAGCCTCCCAAAGTGCTGGGATTACAAGCATGAGCCATTGTGTCCAACCTGCAACTAGAAATATTAAACAGACTTTAGAAAATGTAATGGAAGTAAAATGTACAAGTAGTACAATACACAAATCTTAAGTGTATATTTTGATAAATATGTAAAACCCTATAGTAATCAATACAAGGACCATTTTATTCCCCCACAAAATTTCCTCAGGACCACTTCCATTTATACCTACACCCCCCCATAGAACATCACTGTTGTAATATTTATCATCATAGATTAATTTGCCTGTGCTTGAACTTCCCATTAAAAGAATCACATAGTATGTATCTGGATATTTTTACTTAATATGGATGTTTTGAGATTGATGTTTTTACGATGATTTATAAAATGCTCTGTGAGAATATATATTTTTACTGTTAAAATTTTTAAGCCACAGAATAATATATTTAAAGTAGTGTTTTAGAAAGGAAGTTCATTTTGTAGTAGGTATATAGTAAGTGGATGGAAGAGGTTTGGTTGTTCAGTGCAGAAGTAGGTGCCTGGAGATGTTGTACTCCCTGCAGTGTCATCAGATACCCTGTAGTGAAGCGAAGTCAAATGTATGGGAACTTAATTTTCAGTGAGAATGACTTTGCAGTGTTTCAGAAGGAAGAAGTAGAAGAATAATCTTTATAGGGATTGGGGCTTAAATGGTTTTAGGTAGGCTTTTCAAGGTAGGCAGCTGATGTGGGTTAATCACATTTTGTGACAGAATAGTTAAAGTTTGTTGGACACTGTGAACGAGAGTCTTCAAGTAAGCTGTTTACCCAGGTGTGTTGACTATTGTCTCTGATAAATTGATCTCTGAGAATGTCCTGTGGTAAACAGTGAGGTTTTGTTTTTTAGTTTATAGCCATATCTTTGCCAGGCAAGGATTTCTTTGAATAAGCTTAGTCATGTTGACACAGATGGTTTCAATTCTCAGAGATAAGTTAAGAGGTTGTTGCTGAATTTCAAGTTATTAAGGCCATTACCAAGGCAATGTACAATGACAATGTGATGAAAATGGAAGAGCCACTGGGTAAAAGACCAATAGGGGGTGTGTGGAGTAAAAATAAAGAGATTCTGTTTTCTAGGCCTAATGGAGACCCCCCCCACACACCCACCTCTGGCATATTCTTTTAAAAGACTTTTCATAGATGGAAGGGACTCTATATGTTATCAAAGCCAGAATCCTCTATTTGAATGAGTGGCCCTTTTACAACATCCATATTAATTAATAGTTGTTGAGCCTCATCTTAAACAATGTAGATGATAGGGAACTTGCTTTCTTTTGAAATATCCAGTTTTAGCTGAAGAATGCTTTATTTGGTGGGAAGATGTCTCTTATATTAAGCTGAAAATGGTTCCTTTGAAATGCTTTATAGTACTTTCTGCCCTCCATCTGAAATCTCGGGGTATAAATATTTGAGGTGGGTGCCCATACTGGGGTGTGTGTGTGTGTGTGTGTGTGTGTGTGTGTGTGTGTGTGTGTGTGTTTTGAGTTGGATTCTCACTACGTCTCCCAGGCTGGAGTGCCGTGGCACACTCATGGCCACCCCAGCGTCAACCTGCTGGGCTCCTGCGATCCTTTCGCCTCAAGCCTTCCAAGTAGCCGGAACGTGTGCTACCACGCCCGGCCAATTTTTATTGCGGAGACGAGGTTTCGCCAAGTTTCCCGGGCTGGTGGAGGTTTTTTTTATAAACAGCTATGGGGGGCCAGCCCCCCAAAAGAGATTTAGAGGGTCCCTGGAAGGTGGGACAGCTGTCGGCAAGTATTCTGGAGAAATAAGGAGAAAGAAAGAGACTGGACTCTGTCTAGTGCAGAAGCCGATTCTGTAGTAGGGATAGATATTGAAAGAAAGATGGAGGGATAGATATAAAGAGAAAGAAAGAAAGTGGACCAACTGTTCAGTGAAATGAGCAGAAGCCGTGTATTGGGACCAACCGTGAGTCTTTTATCCCAAACTTTCACATGTTAAATCACAAGACTTTCACGTGAACACAAAGCCAGGTAGGTGGGGGGGCATCCCCCACCCACCAGGTGTTTCCTTAGGCATGAGGAAGGACAATCCCAATCAAATCACAAGACTTTCACGTGAACACAAAGCCAGGTAGGTGGGGGGCGTCCCCACCCACCAGGCATTTTCCCAAGCATGAGGAAGGACAATCCCAAAATTATCTCACTGTTCCTTATGCTTGGTTTATATTCCTCAAAAGCAGTGTAACTGACTAAAATCCTAATACCTTTCTTATCTGTGCTAATTTTACCTGTACTATAAACAACTCTTAATTATAGCTTAAACCAGTTCCTAAAGAATGTGGCCCACCCCAAAGATCAAGCTGGGCCACTTCCAGGAACAATTGATTATGATCTCTTAACAAAATGGCTGTTCTAAAATCCTATGTATCTATCTTAATTTCTGCCCAGCCCAAAGTGGACACTGGGCCCTTAGGAATGTGGCCCAGCCCAAAGTTTGTGCTGGGCCATTTCTGGTAACCCTAGATAATCATCTATACCATCTAAAGCTGGAAACAGCTCTCTAAATGTATATACTAATCCTACAAATATACTTTTAAATCTTATAAAGAAGCTTGTATCATGTATAAGGCTCCCAAATGTGATCTGAGTTTGAACTGTGTTATGTTTAAAGCCGAAACCGCAGTCTGTGAGAAGCGGGAACAATGGATCCCTAGAGTCAGCCATGCCTGTCATATTCTCAGAACTTCATGCTTAGATCATCAAAATCCCTGCCAGTGGGTAATGCTGAACAACAAAGAAAGGAGGAGGGAATGGGCCTTCAGCTCCTGAACCAAACCTGGTGGTCTCAGGGTCCACAGCCCACCTGGATCCCTAACGCTCAGGCAGACCTCCACGGCCGGCTCCCAACAGACAGCCTCTTTCCAATTTCTTTAACTCTTGTCATGTTGCAAGTATTGTGAATGACTAGCTGAGGCTGGATTTCGTGTGGGTGGTGAAAGTTAGGAATTAAGAAAGGCAAATTTACTAAAGGAAGGATACATTGCAAAGGGAAGCAATGAGTAATATAGTAGAGACAGGTTATCTGCTGCCTGCAAGGAGGCACTGGCTAGAGGGAGTTTTGTAGGTTGTGTGGGGGAGTTTACATGGAGTGCCAAGGGGTCTGGAGAGGGAAGTTAGCTATGAGTTGTACATGCTGTGTGAGAGGTCTGTAAGATGGTTGATTATGGTGCTTTGTCCTTAAGATAGAGTTCATTTACAACAATAGTTAACTGCTTTTCCATTTATACAGGTCAGCTAATTATTTAAAGCTTTTACAACTCTTACTGTGGTAAGTTCCTTGTAACATCTGTAAATCTCACCCTGAGGTTTCTTTCCTCGATATAATTTAACCAATTGTCACTGGCCTGTTTGGGCCTTATATTTCTCCACATTGCAAATTTGTAATGCCTCACTATCCTGCCTGTTGACTGTTCTCTATTTTGCTTCCCAGTTTGTCAGTGCCACTCTTCATAACTTAAGTGTTCAAGTTTAATACTATTCTCCAGATGTATTCTGAACAGGGAAAAGTAGAAGTATTACCTTTCTTTCTGGGTACCAGACTTATTACTTAAAATAACAAAGTGAAACAAAAAAACCAAACTAACTCTGTCTCTTATCTTTTTTAAAACCTATATCAGCCTGTAAACTCACGGTTCACTTGGTTTCAGAATTACTAGGCATAGTTGAAGGTGATAGTATCAGAGTTCCAGATAGATGATTTGAAATTGTTATGTGCATGCTGAGAAGGATACTGTGCCTGTGTACTAATTTAGAGAAGTATACTGTCCCTGTTTACTAATTTAGAGAAGAACAGTTGCTGTTTGCTTTCCATCTGTAGTCTAAAAGTGAATGATGTAAGAAAGTGTTTGTGATCAGTTTGTGGGAGTCAAAACCACACTTCTGCAAGTTAAAAGAAAAAGTAAAAAAATAAAAAAACTAGTTGTGTAATCATCTCCCTTCAAAGAGCTAGTGGTTTTAACAAGAGATGAGAAAGTATTGTCAGCAGAAGCTTGAATTAATGGACAGCTTCTGGATTTCAAATTTACTTAAACAATCCTGTGTACTTTGTTAATTAATTCTTAGGCAGAGAGAGATACAACACCTTTGATACTGCTAGGTCTTCTTTTTTTTTTTTTTTAATTGAAAACATGCAAGAGAGCAGCACTGAGGCTATCTTGGTTTTGTTTGTTTAATTTAGACCCCAGTATAGGGAAGAACTGCTGAGATTCTTGCATGGTGATTCCTCAAATGATAACGGAATCTCAGTTGCATGGCTTGCTATTATTAGGAAAGAAAGTATCTTTCTAAACTCTTTATGAATTCAAGAATGTTGTAGAAGAAGTAGCAGGGGACACTAGTATAGCTATAAACTTTAAAGAGATATGTGACTTGAGCCTAATTAATTATAGATTATAATATTATGAAAATAGAGGTAAAACAAATAATATATTCCTACTACTCTACACTTCTTTTTCTGAATCATTGTAAGTGAGATTTCTTCTTCAATTTTAATGTACTTTGGGTTGCAATTGAATTGGAGAATTTGAAAGTTTCAGCTTTTTTTTTAGCATGTTTGTATTTTATATTTATTAGTGTTGCTGAAAATAATGGTTTTGGGCAGGCTTGTTGTTTTAGTGCATTTGTGTGGCTTTTAAAGAAATAACCTGAGACTGGGTAATTTATAAAGAAAAGAGAATTTTTTTTTGGCTCACGGTTCTTCTGCAGGCTATGCAAGAAGCATGGCACCAGCATCTGTTTCTGGTGAGAGTCTCAGGCTACTTCCACTCATGCCAGGAGGTGTAGAGTAGTCAGTGTATGTGTATAGCAATAACATGGCAAGAGGAAGGAAATGTGAGAGAGGAAAGAGGTGTCAGGCTCTTTTAAACAACCTACTCTCCAAGGAGCTAACAGAGCCAGGAGAACTCATTCATTACCTTGAGGATGGCACCAAGCCATTCCTGAGGGATCCATCTCCGTCTTGCCCCACCTCTGGCAACATTTGGGATCACACTTCAACATGAGCTTTGGAAGGGATAGATATCCAAACCATAGCACTTGTATTCATTTATTGACTCACCAGAAGTTTAAAGAGTGCCTACTATGTGCTCGACATTGTTCTAGTCAAACTGCTAAGCAGTCTTGGCTAGGCACTGCAAATTAAGTGATGAACAAAATAGATGAACCTCATAACTTCTAAAAGTTTTTATTTTAGCCAGGGTACGCAAACTCTGAAAAAGCAAATACATCGGGTTGTATTAAGTACTTTGAGAAAAATAAAGACGAGTAATAGCTGGTTGGGGACAATGCTTTTGTATACAGTGTTCTGAGAAGGTCTATCTGAAAAGAAGTCATTTACGCAGACACTTGAAGGAAATGAGAGTCATTTGTTTAATAGCTGAAAGAAGAAGTGATAGCAACTGCAAAGGTCCTGAGGTAGAAATATTCTTAACACTTGTTTGGAATAGAAAGGGTACTATAGCAAGGAATATAATAGCAATATATAATTATATAACATAATAATATATAACAACAAGGAATAGCATGGTCATAACAAGTGAGTGGTAGATGCAGTCAGAGTGACAGGTGCTGTGGTGTGGGGCAGGGGCAGGAGTGTGAGTTAGCATGCATACTGTGTAAGGTCTTGCAAGCTCTGTTAAGGACTTTGGATTTTAATCTAATTGAGGTGGAAGCCATTTGAAGGATACTAAGCAAAGGAGTGAGATGATCTGACTTTTTTTAAAGAATCACTTGCTTGTGAGTGATAGCCACATAGCTTTATTAGTTCTTTTTCATTCAGTTTTGTCAGCTAATAAACTAGACTCTAATAGTGGTTCTCTACAGAACACATAACCACTAATTACAGGAAACTTCCTTTTCTTTTTTCTTTCCTCATCCACCAACCCTGTTTCTGCCTCTGCATTAGTCTTTTCCTCTCTTTTTCTTTTCTTGGCAGCAGATTTATGATGCTTGGGATATAGAAAGAGGGAGTTTGTGTATAATTAAACTTTGTTATCAGAGAATTTTGAAGTGGGAGCAATCCTTATTCTGATTATTTGATTTTAAGATAAACTGGGATTCCAAAGGGTTAAGTGATTTGCATAAAGCCACAAAACAGATTAGTCACAGAGCAGTTAGAATCCAAGTTATCTTCCTTTTTAATCCTATATTAACTCCTGTTTCTCCCTTGTCTTAAAAAAAACAAAACAAAAAACAGTTCTTATTATCTGGTCACTTATTTTGTGATTTCCTAGGTTTATCTCATGTTATGGCTTTATTTTGTTAATATATTATTATTTACATATTTGTATTTTCATGATCCATCAGTCAAAGATAATGTAAAATGCCTTGATGCGTGCCTTTTTTTTTTCTCAGACCTTCTTAAAGATGGGAATTAGAGCCATATTTTCCAAAACAATTATCCCAAAGGAGTACAGAGACATTGTTTGATGACGAAAGGAAGTATTGCTAGAATATTTTCTTGACCTCTTAGGATGAGTGGAGCTTCATGGTGGTATATGCGCTTAAAATAAAAAAGATTTACTTAGAATAAAAACAGACTATATTTTCAAATATTATAAACATAAATATTTAAATAAATATTTAAACAAGAAGACTGATTGAATTATTGTTATGGGCAGCCAGTGCAGAATCTGTTCATTTTTTTGAAACCATTTGTAGAAATCAACATGAATATATTATCTTATTAATTTAAATTGATCACCTGATAGTATGCAGTGTATATAAATAAAAATGTGCATAAATTCTGAATAAAATCTCTTCTTGTATATAACTGATTTTTTTAAAGTTGCTAGAGTTACCAAACTCCTTTTAAAATGATTCTTGCTAAAGTGTTGTTAACTTGCTCTGATCCAAGTTTCACAGAAAGCTGAAATCTAACATCCTTGAGCATGACTGTATGTGATGGATTAGATAGAAAAAACAAGATCTTTATGCATCTCTTCTACATAGTACTGCTTCATCCCAGTGGTGATAGTGGATGGGTCATCTTCAGTCAGTCACATTTATTAAATATTACAGAATAGCTACTCTTTTGGTTCTTATCTCCTCCTTCATGCTCTAAAACTTAGGAGTGGGGGACCCAAAACAAATTGGAATTTATTTACAAAAACTGTGTATTTATTCTTACGTGTTTAAACTTCAGTCACCTTCAAAGTACTCTCCGTTGATGAAATATACCTATCAGAACGCTTTCTCCACTGCTCAAAACAGTTTTGAACTCCTCAGTTTTCATCCCTTTTAGTGCTTCTGTGGGTTTTTGTTTTTCCTCTTCCACATCAGCAAAATGTTCCTTTTGAATAAATTTTTCTTCTAGGGAAATAAACAAAAAAGTCACACAGGGCAAGATTGGGTGAATAGGGAAGGTGGGACAAGGGAAATGTGTTTTTTTTAAAAAAAATTGCTGAACACTCAGCAGTGTGGACAGGTTATTCCTGTAATTCACCCTTCATGAAATGGGCAAACGCCTTGAAAGAATCTCAAAAAAAAAATATTTACTGAAGCCAAACGCAGTCCCTCACAACAACATTATCTAGTGTACTGATCCCAGTGGGTTCCTAGAACACTTACCTGGTAGGGGAAGCCTTTAATACAAGGGACTCTCACTCCAAAACGTAATTCCAATTAGTTGGGGGGATCCCCCTCATATATATGTAATCAGGTAAAACTATATTTCCTGCTGGTGAACCTTGAGTCCTTTTGCTGGGACACAATAGAAGTATTCATTTTCTACTAATTGTTTTCTTATGTGTTTCTTATAAGTTTAGATTTTGGATTCAGATAAATATGCTTTTTAAAGGCATACTGTACATGATTAGATCTCTCAAATTTTAGTAGTGAGTCTAACAAAAATAGTTACCTTTTGTACCTAATTGAACAAGATTCTAGTCTAGAAACAGGGATATTAATTCCTATTGTCTCAGTACTCTTGACAAAATATAGTGTTGCTTAAAGCTCCTCTGAATTTTCAGTAAATAATAAATGACTGTTGTTAGGTTCCAGAATCTCAGTGGAACCTCTAAAACTGTTCGGTTAAAAATCCCAGTAGGGGCCCTCTAAAATGTTAGGTCAGATCTGCCCAGGAGTGTCTGGTCTGTGTCCGGTGCCACACCAAAGATGCAAACAATTGCATAGAAGTTACATTGGAAAATATAGTTTATTTAGAAAGTAAATTAGAGAAAAAGAGAGGAGAGTCACCTCCCCAAAGTGGGGGAGGAACCAAAGCTAGGAACTGTGGCAGCCATAGCACAAGGAACCACATGGCCAGACCACAGCCTAGCTAGCAAAGCAACGGTGAATGACTAGAGAAAGAGGAGATTCACCTCCCCAAGGTAGGGGAGGAGGCCAAAGCTGGGAACCTGGACAATGCTTAACAAAACAATGGCTAGAAAGGAAGAAAGAGAAAGAGAGAAAGAGGGAAAGGGAGAGAGGGAATGTGGGAGAGAGAGAGAAAGAGAGATATTGATTGAGTTGTTCATCTAGTCAAGGAAAGGAAAGGAGCCAAAGCTAGGAACCATGGCAAACATAGCTCAAGGAGCCACATGGCCAGACCATAGCTTAGCAGAGCCATGGCAGCAGCTATTTGAAGTTGAATGCCTTTTAAACCTTCCCTTTGATGGGGGACCGTCATTAAGGTGATTGGGTGGTGGTGTTTATGCATAAGTACTGACATCAGGTGATGGACAGCAGGCAGATGTGCTAATCACATGACTGCTGCCATAGTGATGAGGTCATTGTCATGAAGGTCACTTAGGGCTGATTAGGTTAACTTGTTTACAAAACAAGCTGGGGAGTGACTATAAAGCAACTATCAATAGCTACCTCTGAGAAACTTGTTCTGTCCTTGGCTAGTGATTAGAGGGCAAGTTAAAGTGAACTGCTAGAAAAACATGACAGAACTAAGCAATGTTAAAATGGGTATATTGACTTGTTGGGCATATTGACTCCATTTTATGTCCTTCCAACTGTTAAGGCATTTTTTAATGTATGTTTGTCTACCTGCTTCTTATTTTTATTTTAGAGCCTAATGCTATTGTTCTTTGTATTTATTTTATCAATAAGTCAGTTAAGGAAGAAAAGGAAAAGAAAATGTTTTTCTCATGAACAGCATTCTCTTTTGAGGTGCTTGCCCAGGAGATGAAACAGATTTCTCACATTATATAATATTAACAGTGCCATCTAATTAGGCATTAAAATATTGATTCTGAGTAAGCTAAGTGAGAAAATATCCTTCAGACTTTCTTCATGACTTTGCTGTTGTCATGCAAACAGATGTCAGAGTCGTAATGTGAAGACTTAAAAAATGTTTGAAATGTCAATAGAAGAAACTTCCATCTGAAATTATGTTTGCAAGAGTAGATAAAAGATAATTTGCCAATAATTATGTTGCTTACACTGAAATGTGAGTTTTAGTACAAGAAGTTAATAAAAATGTTATAATTTGAAAATAAAATTGTAACTATCCTTCTGTATGCTTGAAATATAAACTACTTTGAACTCTTGATTGTGCATGTAATATGAGCATGAACACTTTCTGAAATCCTTTCATTATACAACAATTTTGACATTTTAGAAAACAAGTACTTCTAAAGAAGCATATATTTGAGCTGTCAGCTTTATTCTTTTACTACTTTGTGCGTTTAAACTTGGGAAGTTATGTTGTAGGGGAACTTATGAAGTTGATTCAGCCATCCAGAGCAACATAAAAACAATGATAACAACAAAAATGCTAGTTTTGATTATTGAGTCATATTATAGGAAAGGAGACCCAAAAAACTTGGAATTATCTTTCAGAGGGTGGACCCCTTGTAGTACATACAGGCTTCCCCCACCAGGTAAGTGTTCTAGGAACCCATAGGCATCAGTGTCCCAGCTAGTGTTGTGAGAGTTTGAATCTGACTTCACTAAATTGTTTTGTTGCAAACAGGTGACTGGTTCTTCCACCAGGACAACGCACCTGCCCACATCATGCTGCTGAGTGTTCAGCAGTTTTTGAGCAAATACTACTTGACCCCTGTGCCCCACCCTCCCTATTCACCAGATCTTGCCCAGCAACATTTTTGTTTGTTTCCCCTATGAAAAACATCCTCTGAGGGAAATGTTTTGCTTATGATAGAAGTGAAACAAAAAGCCAAAAGCACTAAAAGGCATAAAAATTGACAAGTACAAAAACCGTTTTGAGCAGTAGAAAAAGCATCTCCATAGGTGTATTGCATCAGAGAGTACTTTGATGGTGACTGAAGTTTAAACAGGTAAGAATAAATACACAAATTTTTATAATAAATTCTGGCTTTTGGGGTTCTTTCTCTTAAATCATCATTCATTGTCTATAAATGGAGTATATTTTGTGGGTTTTAAACTGTATTTTTTTTGTATACTGACTTTTTTTGAGTTATTATGTCTTAAAACTTTGGCTCTTTAGGAATATATTAAAAGTCTGTCAGACTAACCTTTTTTTGTCAGATGGTCTTCTTTGAAAGTCAGCTATGTTCCTATGCCTACATAAACTAATTGAGCTAGATAACAGGTTAATGTAAATACATATACAGCTGAAAACTGCTTACACAAGCTTTAAAATTTACATTTTAAAAATAGGAAATTTGCTTAAAGTTGTTGGGCTTTTATTCCTATCCTAATCTTCTTTGATAATCATTATATAACAGTCCCATCATGTAGTTGTCTTTTCAGTGATTTAATACAGTATAAGAATGTATAAGTTTTGCCACTCACATTATATTTTTAAACCTATACATTTTATATTTCAGCAAGTTATTTTTGATAATCTATTATATAAAGACCACAAACACTGCAAATCAAAGAACAATAATTCATTTTCCTCTCTTTATATGCTACCAGGCTCCCAGAAGAATTGACATGTAAATAGACAACAACCATGCAACTTGGTGTCAGTTAAAGATAATGTTGAATATATTTCTGTGGGAGCAAAGTTGAAGCAACAGCTTACTGCCTGGTTGCAACTGCAGGAGATGAGAAAAGGGAGGTTGAAAAGCCTAGGCCTTTTAAATTTATGTCAGGATTTGGCAAGTGGATAACTGGGTGTATTAATTTTCTAGGGTTGTTGTAAAACAATGCCACAAACTGGGTAGCTTAAAACAACAGAAATTTGTTTTCTCACAGTTCAGGAAATTAGAAGTATGAAATCAAGATGTCGGCAGGGTTAGTTTGTTGTTGTTTTTCATAGACATATGACTTTTATTTGCTGGTTGATGCTAAAAAGTACCCTTTTGGGGACTGAAAATGTAAACAGACAATCCTTTAAAGAAAAACAGTAAAAAAAAAAAAAAAAGTGGTACATATACACAATGCAATACTATGCAGCCATAAAGAACGACAAATATATGGACTTTGCAGCAACCTGGATGGATTTGGAGTCAATCATACTCAGTGATTTATCAGAAACAAAGAACAGAATTCCATGTATTCTCACTCATAAGAGGACCTTGAACAATTATCATAATACTATAAGAAAGCGATTGGCAGTAATGGGAAACTGTTGGTGGGGGGAGGGATTGGCAGTTGAGGGAAATTGCTAGGGGAAGGAGGGGATACCTCATTAACAGGGGTACCTGCAATGTTTGTATACCTAATCCTGAATTGTTCCCCACATCTTTATAATAAAAATTTTTTTAAAAAGAAAGAAAAGCAGTATACCCATTGATTAGTGAATAAGTAAAAATTCTAAACAGTCGTACAAGGCATTAAATATGCCTTAGTTAGTTACCTAAAAGAATCTAGAAAGAAAGAGAATAGCATAGCCAGGCATCTTGGCAACCAAGGGTTGCATTTTGGCAGTCAGTGGACTTGTCTATAGAAGAGAAAGGGAGCCAAGCTTGGTGGCTCATCCTGTAATCCCGCGCCTTTGGGAGGCTGAGGTGAGTGGATTGCCTGAGCCCGCGGGTTCGAGACCCGCCTGGGCAACAAGACCTCATCTCTACAATAAATCAAAAAATCAGCTGGGCGTGGTAGCGCATGCCTGTAATTCCGGCTACTCGGAAGGCTGAGGCGGAAGGATCTCCGGAACCCAGCAGGTGAGGCTGCGGTGGCCGGGAGGGTCCACTGCACTCCAGTCTGGGCGATCGAGTGAGACTCCAACTCAAAAAAAAAAAAAAAAAAGAGAAAAGGGACTTGTTTTACTAACCCGGATGACTTTGAGGAAGTTACATCCCCTGCTGGGCCTCGTTTTCTTCTTCTGTCAAATGAAGAAAGAAGCAGTTGATCTTCCAGGTGTTCTCCGGCTCTAAACATCCATGATGTATGGTGGTTTGAAATCAACTGATTATTTTTCAGACTCTTTTGCGTATGCCAACTCAGGCCCAGATCTCCCTGCTCAGCTTTTCTTTTTCTTTCTTTTTTTTTAACTTTTTTTTTTATTTTGAAGATGTGGGGTACAATTCAGGATTAGGTATGCAAGTGGGTATCATACAGGTAAAGTTTGGGCCTACCTTTGGTCCCCACTTAGCCTAGTTTGAGATCAGATGCCCTTATTGATGATGTACCCTGCCCCCATCCCAGCAATATCTCACTACTGCCAATCCCTTTCTTAAAGTATTATGGTACATGTTTAGTGTTCATTTACTTTTTTTTTGTTTGTTTTTGAGTTGGAGTCTCACTCTGTCCCCAGACTGGAGTGCAGTGGCAGCTCCCGGCCACCACAGCCTCGACCTGCTGGGCTCCGGCAATCCTTCCGCCTCAGCCTTCCAAGTAGCCGGAATTACAGGCATGCGCTACGATGCCCGGCTGATTTTTTGATTTATTGTAGAGATGAGGTCTCGCTGCCCAGGCGGGTCTCGAACCCGCGGGCTCAGTCAATTCTCTCACCTCAGTCTCCCAAAGGCGCGGGATTACAGGCTGAGCCACCGAGCCTGGCTTACTTTTTAAAATAATTTTCAATTTTGAAGATGTAGGGTACAATTAAGGGTTAGGTATGCAAATGTTCATTACACAGGTGCCCTTGTTGGTGTCCCCCCACCCTGGCAGTTTCCCTCTATTGCCAATCCTGCCTCCCTTCTCCCTTGGCAATTTCCAACTACTGCCAATCCCTTTCTTATAGTATTATGATAATTGTTCGGGGACCACTTATGAGTGAAAACATGTGGTACTATGTGTTTTGTTTCTATGATAGACCATTGAGTATTATTGACTCTAAATCCATCCATGTTGCTGTGAAGTCCATATATTTGTCCTTTTTTATGGCTGTGTAGTATTCCATTGTGTATATGTACCACACTTTTTTTAGTCAGTCCACTTTCAGTGGGCAGCACAGTTGGTTCCATATTTTTGCTATTGTGAATAATACTGCAATAAACATGCTTGTGCAGGTATCTTTTTTGTAGAATGCTTTGAGTTCCTCTGGGTATATTCCCAGTAGGGGTATTGCTGGGTCATATAAAAGGACAATTTCTAGTTCTTTTAGAAATCGCCACACTGCTTTCCATAAAGTTTTAACTAGTTTGTATTCCTACTGGCAGTGTAGAAGCATTCCTTTATCCTCATCCTCGCCAGCATCTGACAACCATTCTTACTGGAGTTAGGTGGTATCTCGGTGTGGTTTTCATTTGCATTTCTCTGATGATTAGTCAGGCTGAGCACTCTTTCATGGGTCTTTGGCTGCCTGTATATCTTCTTTTGAGAAGTGTCTATTCATGTTTTTTGCCCACTTTGTAATGGGGCTGGGTTTTGTTTTTTTTTTTCTTTTTGGCACATTTGAGTTCCTTGTAGATCCTAGATGTTAGGCCTTTGTCAGATATATAGTTGGCAAATTTTTTTTTTCCATTTTAAGGTCTGTCTCTTCACTCTCTTTATGGTTTCTTTTGCTCTGCAGAAACTGTTCAGTTTAATGAGGTCCCACTTGTCTATCTTATCTCTTATGGCATGGACACCTGAGGTTTTGATCAGCAGCAATTGGTTGCCTACTCCAATTTCCGTAAGGGTATCTCCTGCATTTCCTTAGATTCTTATAGTGTGAGGTATTATGTTTAGGTCTTTCATCTTTTAGAGTTGACTTTGGTCTATGGTGATTAGGTAGGGATCCTGTTTCAATCTTCTGCATGTGGTCAGGTGGTTTTCCCAGCACCAATTACTGAATAACTTCTCTTCTCCCCAGCGGTTGATAGTGGAGGATTTGTTTAAGATGAGATGATTGAGAAATAGAGGTTTTGCTTCTGGAATCTCTCCTGTTCCATTGGTCTGTATGCCTGTTCTTGTTCCAGTGGCAGGCTCTTTTGATTATTGTAGCCTTATAGTAAAGTTTAAAGTCTGGAAGTATAATACCTCCTGCTTTGTTTCTTTTGTTAAGGATTGTTTTGGTTATTTATGGTTGTTTATGTTTCTATATGAATTTCTGTATTGTCATTTCCAGGCATGAGAATAATGATATTGATAATTTAATGGGTATTGCAAAAGCAATCTGTAGCTTGCCTTTGATAGGATGAATATTTTAACAGTGTTGATTCTTCTTATCCATGAGTATGAAATATTTTTCCATTTGTTTGGGTCATCTTTGATTACTTTGAACAGTGTTTTGTAGTTTTCATTGAAAAGGTCTTTCACTTTTCTGGTTAGGAAGATGCCAAAATATTTCAGTTTTTTGATAGCTATTGTCAATGGGATTATACTTTTTATCTGGTTCTCTGCCTGTTTGTTGTTGGTATTTAAGAATGTAACTGTCTTTTGCATATTTATTTTGTTCCCCTAGACTGTGCTAAAGCCCTTTATCAGTGCAAGGAAGTTTTTGACAGACTCTCTTGGATTTTCAAGCCATAGGATATCATCAGCAAAGACAGATAATTTACCTTCTCTTTTCCTATTTGGATACCCCTGATTTCCCTCTCTTGTCTATTTTCTGTAACTAGAATTTCCAACACAATGTTGAACAGAAGGGGTAAGAGTGGGCAGCCATGTCTTGTTCTGATTTTCAGGGAAAATGCCTCCAGTTTCTGTCCATTTAGCAATGTGCTGGCTGTGGGTTTATTGAAGATGGTGCTTACTGTTTTGAGGTATGTTCTTCTATGCCTAGGTGTTCTGTGGTTTTTAATCAAGAAAGGATGCTGGATATTATCAAAGGTTTTTTTGCCTCTAATGATATAATCATATATTTCTTGTTTTTACATCTGTTGATGTATCTCATTTCATTTATGGTCTTGTGGATATTGAACCATCCCTGCATCCCTGGGATATAGCTTACTTGGTCATGGTGGATGATTTTTGAGATGTGTTATTGGATCCAATTTGCTAGAATCTTGTTGAGAATTTTTGTATCTATGTTCATTAAGGATATTAGCTTGTAGTTTTCTTTTTTAGTCAGTTCTTTTTCTGGTTAGGGTATCAGTGTGATGTTAGCATTGAAAATGATTTGGGGAGAGTTCCATCTTTCTCGATTGTCTGGAATACTTTCAGTAGGATTGGTATCAGCGCCTCCTTGAGTGTTTTGGAGGATTCCGCTGGAAAGCCGTGTGATCCAGGGCTTTTTTTTTGTAAGTAGTTTTCTTATGACAGATTTGATTTCCTGTGTTGTTATTGGTCTATTTAGTGTCTCAATGTCTCTTGTTTCAACATGGGGAGGTTGTGTGATATCAGAAAGTCCTCCATTTCATTTAGGTTATCAAGGTTTTTTCCATACAGGTATGCATAGTAGTCTCGGATAATGTTTTGTATTTGTTTGGGTCAATAGTGATTTGATCTTTTGCATTTCTGATTGTGTTTATTTTGGCATTTTCTCTCTTTTTCTTGGTCATTCTGGCTAGAGGTTCATCAATCTTGTTTATTCTTTCAAAGAACCAGCTTTTTGTTTTGTTGATTTTTTTTCCTAAGATATTTTTGTTTTCTGTGTTCCATATTTGGCCTTTTACTTTGGTAATCTGAATTCTTCTGCTAAATTTAGGATTCTGTTGGTCTTGTCTTTCCAGCTCTCTTCGGTGATTTGTTAGGTTGTTAACTAGTGATCTTTTCATTTTCTTGATGTGTGCTTATAGAGGTATAAATTTTCCTCTTAGAACTGATTTCATGGTATCCCATAGGTTTTGGTAAGATTTTTCTTCATTTTCATTTATTTTCCGGAATCTTTTAATTTCTGTTTTGATTACTGTGTTGACCCAGTAATTGTTCAGCATCATATAGTTTAATGTCCATGTCTTTGTGGGTTTTGGGGAAATTTTATTGGTGTTGATATTTATTCCTCCGTTTCTGAGAAGGTACATGTCAGTATTTCGATCTTATGAAATTTGTTTATGCTTGATTTATGGCCAAGGGTGTCATTGATCTTGGAGTACATTCCATGTGGTGATGAGTAGAACGTATGTTCTGTGGTTGGATGAAGTGTTCTGTAGGGATCTATTAAGTCCATTTGGTCAAGTGTCAAATTGAGGTTTTTGAATCTCTTTGTTGATTTTTTGCCTTGATGATCTATCTAGCTTGTATGGTTTCTTCTGATAAGTCTGCTGCTATTGTTACTAGTTTTTCCCGGTAGGTAGTCTGACCTTTCTCTCTTGTTGCCTTTAGGATTTTTTCTTTTGTGTCTACTTTGTGTAGGCAAATTACTAGGCGTATAAGGGTTGGTCTTTCACTTGATATCCTGCGGGAGTTATCTGTATCTCTTGTGTTTGGATGGTCACATCTTTGGTGAGATAGGGAAAGTTTTCTTGGATAACCTCCTAGAATACTTTCTCCAGGATGTTGTGCCTTTCACTTTCTTCTTCTGGAATACCAATCAGGTATAGGTTCAGCCTCTTAACATAATCATACATCTCTTAGAGGCTTTATTCTTTCTTTCAGAGTTGTCTTTCTGTATTTTTTCCATGTTTTGGTCTTCAAGTTTGAGATTCTTTCTTCTGCTTGATTAATTCTGCTTTCCATGCTTGACATCTTGTTATTTATTTCCTGGAAGAAATTTTTTATTGCCAAACTCTCTGTTACAAGTGCTTTCAGTGTTGCATCTTGTCTTTCTTGAGTCTTATTCACTCTTTCCAACCATTTTCTAATCCTTTTTGTTTTCTGGCACCAGTCATTTGTGTCTTCCATTGTTTGGACACTGAGGTCTGATTTTTCAATCTTTTTCTCTTTGGTACACTAGGAATTACCTGTGTTCTTCCACTGATTTTTTTTTTTTTTCTTATTTATGACAGATTTTTTCTTTTCTCTTTAGTTTCATTATTCAGTAGCTGCAGGAGAGGTTTTCTTTTTTTTTTTTTTTTTTCCGAGTTGGAGTCTCACTCTGTCACCCAGACTGGAGTGCAGTGGCCGCTTCCGGCCACCGCAACCTCGACCTGCTGGGCTCCGGCGATCCTTCCGCCTCAGCCTTCCGAGTAGCCGGAATTACAGGCATGCGCTACCACGCCCGGCTGTATTTTTGATTTATTGTAGAGATGAGGTCTCGCTGCCCAGGTGGGTCTCGAACCCGCGGGCTCAGGCAATCCACTCACCTCAGCCTCCCAAAGGCGCGGGATTACAGGCTGAGCCACCGAGCCCGGCTAAGGAGAGGTTTTCACTTCTGATGTTTACTCAGCTCTCTATTCTTCCCTAATCTGGGCTTTGAATTTGTTCTATTTTGAAACAGGGCTGTTGGTAGAAAACGTTGCTGTGTCATGTAGTTTTGAGAATTAAATAAGGTAGAGGATGGGGAGCTAGGATTCTGAAACTACTTGAAAATGACAGTGATCATGGTATGGGTTCCCTGAGACCCACCCCCCACCACCACTCTATATGATGATGTAGTGGGTATGTGTGTCTAATACCTGAGTTCAAGGTAGAGTAACAGCAGTGAAGAGAACAGAGAAAAGTAGGATGAAATATGATGGATAAAAATAAAAGCAGAAAAACAAAAATAGAAAGCAAAGTAAAAAAGCTATTATACACCCCTCCACACACACACACACACACACACAAACCAAAACAAACTGGGGAAAAAAAAGCAGGAAAACCGAACACACACACATCCAACATAAACCGAAAAAAGAGAAGAAAAAAAAGAAATTCAAATTGGCCCTCAAACATGCATTCACACACATTAAACTATAACAAGAGAAGAAAAACAAAACAATCCTGTATGATGAACACTCAATCATTCACATACACATATAAACAGAAAACAAACAAAAGAAGGAAGACTGAAAATGAAGAAGAAAATTTTAAAAATGGTGGGGGAATCCAGATCAAACCCTCACATACACATTCATGCTCAAAGGAAGAAAGAAAGAAAAAAAAATTTGTTAAACAAAGAAGCAAACATACCAAAACAAACAAACAAAAAAACAGAAAACAACAGAAAACCTGCCCTCTTGGGGCATGTTCTGTAATTGTTCCTCTCAGCTGATCATCACAGGTAAGCCCTCTTCTGTCTCCTGTGGAACTACAGCCTCATTCACAATCTCCCCACTGTCCCACCCTGGGAATGAGGAGAAGACAGTAGGGGTGGTTGAGGCTTCAGTCCTCCCCTCCCACTCTCGTATTTTTGTGGGGATCCCCTCCACTGGGGAGGTGTGGGATTGTCTCTTCCCCAGGTGATGGCAGTTTGGAAGGGGTACCCCAGCCAGACTTATCCTGGAGTAGGGTCCTATCACGGCTGATGTCCAGGCTCTGTCTGAGTTCATCCCTCTCAGTCACGCCACAGCCGTGTGGGTCTGACATTCAGAGGATTGTAGGGGCAGAGGAGGTTTGGTCAGCCCCAGACTCACCACTGATCTCTTCGGGTTTGTCTCTTATCGTTTTCTGGTCATACCCTTTGTCACATGACTGAATCAGGATGTGGGGTGTCTTAGACTCACCATCCATCCTGTTCCTCTGGAGTTTTGGGATATTCCCTCTGGGTCCTAGCAACCCCTGAGTAGTTAATACACTGGTCACAGAGATTGGGTCTGTTGCTCATGATGAGCAAGCCAGAGCACTTTCCTGCTTAGTTTTCAAGATGGTGGCAGGGGGCCTCTTTCATCTTCTTCGGTGGGACTCTGCCTCTGACCCTTGCTGTGCTTTCTCCTCAGCCCTTGCTGCCAGTCCAGCCAGGCACTGCAGTGGAGAGACAGAGCCTGGAGCGGGCAGTCATTCTTGGCAGCTTCTTCCTGGGAAGGGCTTTGGAAATGGTGCTTGGCTTCTGCACCCAGGAAGTGCTAGGATCCAAGCAGAGCAGCTGTGGAACCAGTCACTACACCAAGAGAACCTTGGTCACTGGCTTCCGAATCTCCATTCAGTCAGCCACTCACACGCCCACTTCTTCACAGACACATACACAGTGTTTTCCATATACTGACTCATACTGGGACTCCCAAAGTCTGGCTGGCTCTGCCACCATCTTCCCAGAAGTCCAGCAGTGTTAATTATTTTCTGGAGGTTCTGAAGGAGAAACCATGCCGTGCCTGTCTCCTGATTTCTGGTAGTTGCTAGCACATCTTGGCTTATAGATGGACCACACACCAGTCTCTATCTTCATCTTCACATCACCTACTTTTTTGTTTCTCTGTCCTTTTTTTCCTCTTATAAGGATATTCCCATTCGGTTTAGGGGCCACCTAGTCCAGTATAACCTTAATTTTTAACTAAGTAAATCTATTTTCAGTGTGACTCAGGTCATATTCTGAGTTTCTGTGGATATGAATTTTGAGAGACTATATAACCCACTACCCTGACTAAAGTAGGATAATAAAGAAAATACTTAAAGCCATAGAAACATATAAAATTATTTGGGAAATTCAGGGTAATACATTTAGAGGAAATTAAGTATGAATAAATTGGGTACTTTGGGAGTGATACTAAAAAAGTTGATTGGAGATAGTTGGAAAAGCCTTATTGGCACACTGAAATTTTACACTATCTTTTATAGGCATTGGCTGTCAAAAGCATGTACCCATGAGCAGATTTGTGTTTTAGGAAAGTGACACCCAAGACTGAAAGCCCTGAAAGACTAGTCTGAAGACTGAGGCACCAGATGATGGATTCCTGAACAAGTGTGGTAGTGATTCTAGAGTGGCAATTATAGAGCTTTTTATAAGTGGTTCAAGGAGTAATGTTATGAAGAAAGGATTGAAATTATTTTGAGGTTGCTTTGGGAAGCAAGTTGATAGTGTATGCCATAACTAAGAATTTTGGTGGAAAAGAAAAATAGGACATTAAGTTTTTAGATTGAAAATTGGTTGAGCAGTCAGTCTACATTATATTGTAAAGTATTACATCTACTTAGTAATGCTTTCTGTCTAGCATTATCCTAGATACTTTAAAGATTATAGTCAAAGCTCCTGTCTCAAGAACTTTAAAAGACATCTGGAGTCATAAGACTAATAATAATAAATAAAGCATAAAACAATTCAAATCAGTATATAAGTAAGTATAAACTTGGTTATACTGACTTGTATATACATCAGAATTTCATATTAGAAAAAGATCTATGTGGAGTCTAAGTGCTATAAAAAGCTTAATTGAGAATGTGGTACTTAATTCAGATTTTATAAGTCATGCTTGAGTTGGTTCTTAAGTGATCATAGATTAAGGCTGAAGGGTAGAAATAAAAAACAATATTTTATATAGGAAAGATAGCCTGACTAGAAAAGGGAGGGCAACAAAATGCTAAATTGTATTATATTTAGGAAGGTATATTGCAACCAACAAATAATCTATCTTGGAAGGTCAGATTTCTTATAAGAAATTTGTACTCAATGCATAGCTAACTGGAAAAAAATTTTCTTTTTACTATTAGCTCAACAGTAATATACAGTTTTGTTATTAAAGATTGAAGGAAAGCCAATCTGGAAGTTTTTGCCACAATCCAAGTATGAGACAATAACAAGTACTGTTAAAAAGTTGGATTTTGTATATTTTGGGTATTTCATGCATTTCCTAATTCTCCTTTGGCTGACTGAAGTAGATCTAGTTAATCCATCTTCTGAATTTTATACGTTTTTATTTTATTCTCTGCCATAACACTTCATTTTCCCCATCAAAATGTAGCCCCAGGCAAAACTCTCATGTGAGCCCTCCAAATACACCATATCTGAGAGTACAGAAGAAGCATGAGCAATGTGAGAATGTGAATGATGACAATGACAATGATAATGATGATAAACTACCTCTATGTATTAAAAGCTTTCCACGTTATCTCCTTCAGTTTTTATAGTGCCCTTGTATGAAGTTGTCACTCTTAAACCCCAATTACAGGTGAGAAAACTATGACTCAGAGAGGTTCAGTTGCTTGATCTAAGCAGGCTTGTAGCAGAACCTCTATCTAACTGCATAGTCTGGATTCATTATCATTTTAATATAGCATTCCAGTTCAACTTCATCTTTCTCTTATTGCAGTCCATTAAACCATGGTTCTCCTCGGATTCAGCTTCCCAAAGTGCCCTACAGTCACATCTTTCAGTTTAAAAGTCTTCTGCGACTTCCTTATACTTACAAAATAAGGCATAATTATTTCTCTCTTTTCCAAGGCCCCTCCAAATGTAGTGGTGACCTGCATTTCTAGGCTCATCTGTACTTCTTTCTTGGTAGGTAGCCTTAGATAAGTCTATACTTTTCCTTTCCTTAGTGTCCCCCTCACCTGCCCTTCCTGGGGTGCTACATATATAAATTCTATTTATTGAAATCTTACCTCATAAGAGCCCTCATTCTATATGAGTAAGCAACCTACTTGCTGGACAAATAGAGTAGACATGTTTAAAATAAGCATACTCATTTAATGACCCATAAATGCCTTTGGTAGGAAAAAACATTGCTGAAATGGTAAAGGAATTGCTTTTGAACCTCGACTGTCATATTTCCAGTTATGTTCTGGAGATTGTCTGCATAGACCTCCAGGGTACTTATTAAAATGCAGATTCCAGAAAATAGGATCCAGAAATGTACCTTTGATTCCCAAGTTATTTGCTTATTCCTTTATTTGAGTGAAATTTCTACAGAAATTTCAACAGAAATATTACGTATAGGTATAAATATGCACAACTCAAATGTATAGCTTAATTTTTGTAATGTGAACACACATGTAACCATCACCAGATCAATGTTACCTGTATTCCAGAAGCCTTTTCATATTCCTTTGTGGTCAATTAACTAATCCTCTATTCAAGCCCACCCCTAAAGGGCTTCATCCTGAGACATATGTGCAGTAAAGTTTAAGAACTTCTACTCTAAATTTGGGCTTGCTTCTGGTTATTCAGACATTACAAACACCACTTCCAAAACTACTACTTCCTTTTTCTTCCCTCCTCCATTTTTTTTTCCTTGTCATCTCCCCTCACTATCAGCATTTTCCTTGGCAATAAAAAGTAATAAAAATTTTCTTCTGAAAAATCCCTGTAAGTTTATCCTCGGTATTGAACTTGTTAAGCTAAGGTTATATTCTAGGGGATGTCTCCCTCCTCTTGTAGGATTCCTAGAATTACTTCATTAGGCATTGGAAATTCTGTTCTCTTCTCAGACATTATTTCTAAGATTGAAAAGGGTAAATGTAATTTCAAAGGATCTGTGTCATTGATAATTTGTTTTACTTTTCCCAAACCGAAAGCTTAGCTCAGAGAAGAGACCACTAGGTTTTAGAGAGAAAGAGAAAAGTGCACAAATATATTTTCAATTGCATTAAGATTCTTAATTTTGTAATTTGTGATAATTTAAGATAGTTTAGATAAGTTTACCACTGCACTATGCAAGCATGGTTTACTGAACAAATTAAGACTCTAAAGGGTTTTATTTGAGTTTTGTTGGGTTTGTTCAGGAAAATATCTTTTAGTGAACAATAGTACCTTGATTACTTATATCCATTAAGATAATGCTAATTGCAAATACATTTTACCTGTTATTAAAGTAAGCTTTCCACTTGAGAATGTTTAATTGAGTGGATTTATTCTACCAGTTGAGAATATATTTTTAAATGTACATCTTGCTTTTTCTCCCTACTGTGACAGTCAGGTTTTCATTATATTTCTGGGAACCGAAAGAAAATCATAAATAAGAAACAATTTTTATGAATACATAATTGATGACATTTTTTAAAGAAAAACATTTTAGTAGCAAGCAGATAAGGTAGTAATTCAAATTCTATAGGGTAAGTTTTAACTCTTCATCCCTTTAATGCTCACAGTTTCTGTACATGACTTTTTTTTAATTTTGGGGGGATTGAATAATATTTACTTGATGTCATTTATACTATTTTTTACAAAATTTCATCTATTATCTTACAATATTGAAGACAATGTCATGAAAAACTTCTTTGAAAAATGAGATTAAAGGTTTTTTTAAAGGACTTTCAAAAGATATTTAATTCTTCTGTCTTCGTGTGTCTTTGTTCAGAACACTCATGCTGTTGATTTTTTTTTTTTAATTTGGAAAACTGAGTTTCAGTTATCATTTTCTTCTTTAAATTCTGTTAGTATCTATTCATTGCACTTAACCTTCTCATTTGGAAACTATTTGATACTGCATCGAAATTTGTGACAATTCCAAAACCAAGATCTTCAACTTGAAATTCACAGCCCTGAGTTTAACTTCAGTTTCTCCTCTTATTGCTTATTCTGATATTTATTCCTTATTTCTTTGCTTAGCTCTTTTATTTTCCTATTCCATTATCCTTTTTTGAAGGGATTTACATGGTCTCCAAAAGACACTAAGATTTCTTTCTCCAGAATCTCCATCTTCTTTCTTTCAACCATATCTTCCTTGCCCATCCCCAATCCTTTTAAACTCTATTATGTACTTTACTGCTACTTAGAAAATTTTGTAGAAAGTCAGAAGTAAGGTTTTCTATTTAATATGTTCCAGAGTGTTTATTTCTAAAGTTTCTCACTAGCTTACCTCTATTTTTATCTTCACATGTTACACTTTAGAAGACCATATTTTCTATGTGAGCTACTGAAAGTTATCATTAAGTTTGTCTTCTGTTCAGTGCATTTCATTCTGGCTCCTGGTCCCATTGCTGTATTGAAAATTTACATCCTCTCAGGTCACCAGGTTGTTAAATCAGAGACAATAAAATTTCATTTTTCTGCAGCATTTGTAAACAATTTGTATTTTTCTAGAATATTATAAACACTTTAATGGCAATAGTAAATATTTTTTGTTTTTCTTTTAAAGAACATGTTGATTTTTGTATAATTTACAAATACTATTTTGTAAAAGTATTACCAAACATCAGAGGTTCGATCAGAGTCCTGTTGCTCACTGCACAAAAAGCCAGTAACTGAGACACGAGTATTGCCAGGGAAGAAAACTTATTTGGTTGATATCAGCCAAGGAGAACGAAAGATTCATTTTCAAATCCATCTCCTTGTCCACTGATGTCAAGGGTTTTATATAGTGGGGCAGGAATGTAGAAAACAGGAACTTGGGGGAGAGGTAAGGAAAAGTAGTTGGTAAACAGGAATGGGGAAGGGGAAGGAAGAGAAGTTGGCAGACAGGTTAATCTGATGAGTTTCAGTTTCCTTTTTTTTTTTTTTTTTTTGAGTTGGAGTCTCACTCTGTCGTCCAGACCTGGAGTGCAGTGGCCGCTCCCGGCCACCGCAGCATTGACCTGCTGGGCTCCAGCGATCCTGCCGCCTCAGCCTTCCAAGTAGCCGGAATTACATGCACGCACTACCACGCCCAGCTGATTTTTTGATTTACTGTAGAGATGAAGTCTTGCTGCCCAGGCGGGTCTCGAATCCGCGGGCTCAGGCAATCCACTCACCTCAGCCTCCCAAAGGCGCGGGATTACAGGCTGAGCCACTGAGCCCGGCTGAGCTTCAGTTTCTTAATACTGAGAGTCAAGAAGGAATACTGAGGCCTGAAGGTCACTTTCCTGAGAAAGGAATATAGATAAGCCATTGTAAGTTTCAAGCAAGCTTTATGACCAGGAGAGTTACTGTGTTTATTCAAAAAGAACTGTAATCATGAGTCCTATAAGGATGTTGGACCGATTTCAAAAGTTATTAAAGACTCAAGAAATACATTTAGGTAGTTTTATATATATTTATATATTTATATATATTTAGGTAGTTTATTATTTGAATCTTTTATATATTTACAAGTTTCCTTTCGAAAATTACTCTCTTCCCAATGTATCAAATTTGTTCCAAAGGTAACAGTGGCTACAGCTTTATGTCCACTTATAAATACATATAATGTGTGTTTAATTTGTAAGCATTTCAGATTAACATTAGTTTTTACAGTAAAATTTAAGCATAATGCTGCTATTATTGTTCAAAAGGAAGCTGACAATAAGAACATAAATCATTAGTGTTATCAGTTAAAAGATTTTAAAGAAAACTAATAATAATTTTTGTTAGTGTAATATATGTATTAGTTTTCTAGGGTTGCCATAACAAAATACTATTGACGAAATGGTTTCAACAACAGAATTTCTTTTCTTCCACAATTCTGAAGCCCAGAAGTTCTACACCCAGCTGTCATCAGGGTTGGTTTTCTCAGAGGCCTCTTTTCTTGGATTGTAGATGGTTGCCTTCTCCTCCATCTTTTTTTTTTTTTTTTTTTTTTTTTTTGGAGTTTCACTTTGTCACCCAGGCTGGAGTACAATAGCATGCTCACGACCACCCCAGCATCATTCTAAGTTGTCGAAAATACAGGCATGCACTATCACACACAGCTAATTTTTGATTTATTGTAGAAATGAGGTCTTGCCAAGTTGCCTTAGCTGGTCTCAAACCCGCAGACTCAAGACAATCCACTCAGCTTGGCCTCCCAAAGTGCTGGTATTACAGGCTGAGCCACCAAGCCCAGTCTCCTCCATCTTTTTACGTGTTCTTTTCTCTGTGCGTATTTGAGTATTAATCTTTTTTTTTTTTTTTAATAAAGACACTGGTCATATTGAATAGGGTCTATCCTGATGACCTCATTTAACCTTAATCACTTATTTAAAGACCCTGTCTGCATGTAGTCATATGCTGAGATACTGGGGTTAGGACATCAACATACGAATTTTGAGAGGGGTTCACAGTTCAGTCTATAACAGAGCATTAATATTTAATTGAAACGATTGTTAAACATATTTCCCACAGAAATGAGTGGTCACTTCTTCATGCTCTTGGTCTTGTTTGAAAAGTACTTAATGGAGTACAAATTACATGTTAATGGCATGCTGATTAAATTTTCTTTTAGTGAATGTGTGCCTTGAAGGAGATTGCCTCCTCATTGAAGCTACAGCCCTTGTATGCATTTAAGAACAACATTCAATAACTTCAACCTAGTTTGTTCAGCATGAGATATGTTATTGGTGATATAAGGCATTCTGAAGACAGATGGTGTTTATAAATTGCATTGTACATCTTAATTCACATTTTAGGTGATGATGTTATTAAAAATCCTCTAGTATTAGAAATATGAGGATAGAATTGTTTGTGAAATACTGTACCTCAAACATACCTACAAAGGATTTGAATGACTAACCTATAATTTATTGTAAATAACAGGTATAGCAATATATAGAATTATTTTGTTTTGCAATTTTTATTTTTGAACTCTAAGTATATTGAAAATATTTTGCCATCATCTAAAAGACAGAGGATTGAGGGGGAGAAAAGCTTCTCATAGTTTCATTCCAGCCATAAAATGTTGTAATTACCTCAAATTTCTATATTATAATAGATACATTTTATATAATAGTTATATTTAGTAAATTTTAACTGCTAGAAATGCTTATTAAAGAAAGACTTTAGAGTTAGTAGCAACATGAATCTGAAATAATTGTACTAATGAAGAGTTTTGAGCTCTCTTAAACTATCTGGTATTAATCCAAAGCACATATTTTATTTTATTGTATTGTATTGTATTTTATTTTTTGAGTTGGAGTCTCACTCGATCGCCCAGACTGGAGTGCAGTGGCCACTCCCAGCCACCGCAGCCTCTACCTGCTGGGCTCCAGCGATCCTTGCGTCTCAGCCTTCCGAGTAGCCGGAACTACAGGCACGCACTACCACGCCCAGCTGATTTTTTGATTTATTGTAGAGATGAGGTCTCGCTGCCCAGGCGGGTCTCAAATCCGCGAGCCCAGGCAATCCACTTACCTCAGCCTCCCAAAGGCGCGGGATTACAGGCTGAGCCACCAACTCCGGCTTCAAAGCAGATATTTTAATATTGAATAAATCATTTTTAAGTTAACATTTCTTTCTTGCTATGAATGATAAATATACAATTTCTTGTTCTCTACCTGCTAGTTTAAGGTTCTCTTCAATTTGTTCAGTTTAATTAAGAGTCAGTAAGCTTAGTTGAGAAAAATGAATATTCAAAGGAGGAAGTATATTAACCAAACCCTGAGAATATCTAAAGTGAGGGCTACATAAACAATTCTGATAGATACTAGTTTTAAATTCTCAGATGTTCAGAACTAAGAATGATCCTCTCTCAGCAGGATTTCTTTCTCTCCCTACCTCTTTATTATTTGACTTTTAACTTTTTTTTTTTTTGGAGACTATGATACAATGATAAGAATATCAGACTTTACATTACACATTTACTTTAGTTGAATCATCCTTCTTTTGTATGATTTATATAATTTCCTGAGTTTAACTGTTCTTTGTGACATTTTGAATAATTTAGCTTTAATATTAGCTTTGCTTCAGAAGATAAAAAATAAATATGAAATTATAACTAGAGGTTCTGAATTAAAAAAGAAAAGATCCCTGAATATTTTACTTTGGGATTGAAATGTACTTTATATTTAAATTGTTTTAAAATACATGGAAACAAGTATGTGAAGCCTGTTCTTTTTTTTCTTTTTTTGAGTTAGAGTCTCACTCTGTCGCCCAGACTGGAGTGCAGTGGCCGCTCCCTGCCACCGCAGCCTCGACCTGCTGGGCTCCGGCGATCCTTCCACCTCAGCCTTCCAATTCCGCCTCAGCTGGAATTACAGGCATGCGCTACCACGCCCGGCTGATTTTTTGATTTATTGTAGAGATGAGGTCTCACCACGTTGCCCGGGCGGGTCTCGAACCCGCGGGCTCAGGCAATCCACTCACCTCAGCCTCCCAAGGCACGGGATTACAGGCTATGCCACCGAGCCCGGCTGCCTGTTCTTCTTTAAAGTAACAAGTATTTTCTGCTTGTGTACTATAAATAATATCCTTTTCTCTGAAATAGGCAGGATTCTAGAATTGTCTTACATAAATAACACTATAACATTATGTATCCATAAATTATTAAAATAAATCAAATATTTTGGGTAATAAGTATTATAATAGTTTAAGAGCTATAAATATTATCCTGAAGCAAAATTGTAGTAAAAAAAAACTTTATGAAGGAGGTAGAATTTGAATTGGCCTTAAAATCAAGGTGAATTTTGGTGACTCAGTAGAAAGAAAGGTCATCCTTTATAGTATGGGTCAGGAAACAAAATGGAACAGCCTTAACAACCTGGATAGAATTCAGAATGGGGACAAGATGTTTGGAAAACATGAAGATACAGTTTTTACTGAGTATGTGAATTTGTTGATAGAAAGATGAGGAAAATTGTGCTTATTCTGGCCTCTCAATCATTCTACTTTCAAGCCCTTCCCAATAAGGTCAGATAAATAATTTTTCTTTTCATTCTCTGTTAACCTCCTTGTCACATTTTACCTCTTTGAAATCTCCCGATATTCCATATTTATCTTATATAATATCAATATAATCTTCATTGATATACTCTGTTTATAGTTAACCATCTTTGAAGTCTTTTCTTTCCAGTTCAGTCTATAATAATTTCACCTTCTCTGGAATTTATATGAACACATAGCTAAATTGATGACTAAAAGGATAGTCTTTACTAAATGCCATGCAACTTAATAACTAATTGTGTTAATTTATTATCTATTTAATACTATAGCAGCTCTTAATAGGAAAGATACTATTACCTCCATTTACAAATGAGGAAACTGAAGCATAAATTCAGATTTAGGTTCTGAATCCTAGACTTTTAAGCAAAATGCTTAGAATAGAATGAGGATTCTATTTTGCCATATCTAATTAGATATTTTTATGCGTATATACCCTGTTTTCTTTTGAGCCAAAATACCATGTTTTATATTTACTTGTTTGTTTGTTTTTTTCATTTTATGAAGCATAGTATTTCTCCTAAGTACTGAATATGTATTTGTTGACTGATGGATTGATTCAAAGGTGTTTGACTTAGATCGCCAAGGCATTTGAATTACTATAAGCAGTTTTAAATTTTCAATGGTTTGTGAATAATAGACAAGGAAGTAGTTATTTGGGAAGATTTGGAGAGATTGTAGAGTAAAATGAGTGATCCCATAATCCAAGCATGATATAAGCATTCAGACAGAATCAGTTGTGTCAGAGTAACAGAAAAGTGGCATATAAAGAATAGGAAGTTTTCATTAGCTTTATCATTGATTGTAGGCAGAGATGTCAAAGTTGAAGCTTAGGTCATTCGATGAATAGTTGTATCATTGACAGAGCATAGACTTTGACAAAGATAAATTAGTTTGTGTGGAAAATATTTCATTTATTTTTAAAGTTTTGGTTTTAGAGTGTTAGGACATTCAAATGAAATAGTCAAGTAGAAATGTTCAGTCAGTTCCTATTCAATAAGATGTGAAAATATAAACATGGCTGGGAAGCGGTCTTTCATGTAAAAGAGCTGTTGAATTTAACAGTATGAGTCTTACAGTAGAGAAAAGTATAAAAAAGAGAATAGAACTTTATGGATAAATAATGTAATTCATATTTTAATAATTGTAGTACAATTTACCTTATTAGTGGCTTCTTTAATTTTAATAAACCTAGGTATATAACTTAATATGCATATTTTATTTTTATTTCATATGTCCTCAATTGAACTGAAATATTCTATGTTTGTATTACTATACTCAAATATATATTTACTGAGAAACTGGACTTTAAAATAACTAAAATTTTATTACACATTCTATCAGTTATAAAGTTGTCTCCCTTTCCTATAAAATACACACAGAAAAAAAGAAATCCTGTTGCTCTTCTTTCATTCATATATATATATATATATATTCCTTCAAAATATATCCAGTTTCAGATCACTTCTTACCACCTGCCATCAATCTGCTTTAAGTCATCGGCATCTTTTGTCTGGATTACTGTAGTGACTTTTCTCTGTTCTCCTTGCTTCTGTCCTTGTTCCATTACAGTCTATTCTCAACATAGATCATTTCACTCTTCTGCTCAAAACTCTTCTGTAACTCCAAATAACATGTATGTCCTCATCAACCCATTGACCCTCTTACAGTTCCCTGAACACATTTCTACCTTAAGGCTTTTGCACTGGCCATTATTCCATCTGCCTTGTTTATGTTTCCTCTGGAATTAACATGGCTAACTACCTTCCTTTGTTCAAGTCTTCACTCAAATGCCAGAGACATTCTCTGTGGTGTTGCAAGGAGCTGCTCTCTTTCAACACCTCTGGTCCCCTTGCTTTGATGTACTTTTTCTTATAGCAGTTTACTGTAATATAGTACACATGTAGTTTGCAATACATACACACACACATACACATATATTTGTATATTCATTGTTTTTGTCTATCTTCCCTAACCCAAAACACACACACACACACACACACACACACACACACACACACACACACACACACACACACACACACACACTGTCATACACTCTCACACACTCACATTTAGTCTAGCTCCATGAGGTCATCGATATTTGCTTTGTTTACTATTCTGTCTCACAAGTCTAGGAATGTTATCTTGCATGCCTAGTAATGTTTTATCTCATATGTCTATCACATGTTAAACACTCAATAAATAATTTTGGAATACATAATGTAACAACAGTAGCTAGCACTTACTGAAGGCTTAATTCACACTTTATTATAACAGCCATAATGAAGTAGAGACCCTTTTACTCCCATTTTACAAGTCAGGAAACTGAATCATAGGTTTATTAAATAAAATACCCAGTTCTGCACAGCTGAAATTCAAACCCAGTGGTTCGATTTGGAAGCAGAGCTCAAAACCGTTAGAATACGGGACTTCTATACGGGACTTCTATTGAAGATGACTGTTGTGTTTAGTGCTATAAAGCTTTTGTTTTTGTTTTTTAGAAACAGTCTCATGCTGTCAGCCAGACCGGAGTGCAGTGGCATGGTCATAGCCAATGCAGCCTCAAACTCCTAGGCTCAAATGATCTTCTTGCCTCAACCATCCAAGTAGCTGGGACTAGTGAGCATGCCACCACCACTGCCTAATTTATTTATTTAACTTTTTTAGAGATAGGATCTCACTGTGTTGCCTGGGCTAAGTGCTATAAAGGTTTTTTAGTAGAAGCAGAAGTTGCATATCATTGTTATATATGTTATATGTACACAGGACATTTCTCCTATAACTTGATTCACAGTGGTGGTGTACTGATTAAGTATAAAGATAAATGTTGTTTATTTGTAGTATTCAAACAGCAAACTTGAAGAAATAAGAAAATTACACCCAAAATTTAAAGTCTCATTTGAGCTGCTGCAAGATCAAATAGTAACATCCATTATTAAACGTAGTCTAAAGGCCTGCAAAGCCATAGTACTGTCAACCATGTTATATGGGTCTAATATATAAATCCTTATCAGTACCATTTTCATTTCCTAGACAGGTTTCATTTATCATAGTTTGTACTATATTTCACATCAGATGTCAAGATAAAGTCTCTGATGTCAAAGATTTAGAGGCAGTGTTTTCTCAGATTTGCTAATCAGAATGCAGTAGTCCTGGACATATAGAGAAAATGGATGGCACTAGACTTCTAAAGCATCTGGCATTAGGTGAACTTTAGGGAAAGTGTCATTCTCAAGACCGTATAAGTTTCAAGAATGTAAACTAAAGCTATCTGAAGTACTAGAATAGAAAACCTCTCATCACAGATAGTCTAGCATGATGTAATAGGACTCAGACTTCACAATATTTTGCACATATTGCAGTCAGTGAAGCAGTGACCACAAATAAATACAAGTCCAAATAATAATCAAAGGGCAGGCAACTTAACAGATGTGCTAAAGAATAACTGCCTAGCTGCCCAGGGTACTTGTCATCCATGTGAAGACACTTATATACATAGACTTATCAAAGCATTATGATGTGAGCAGTGAGAGTATTATGAACATCTGTATGCATAGAACATCTAAAAAACAGGAAATCTAAGAGACAGACTATGGTTCAAAGACAATATTTTTTTGCTTATTTAAACGTATGTTATGAACTTTGCTTTATAATAACATATTTTTTAATCCCCTGATCACTGCATAAGTGACAAAAAATAATCTGTTAGGAAAATGAATTACAGAGAGGTGAGATAACTTTCCTGGGGGAAATTATTCAATTTGTTGGCAAAGCTAGATTCAGCATGGGTAACCTGTTTCTAATTCATTTTTTAGATAATCACAAAGGTAAAACATTTAATGATATGAAATGAGTAATTTTAACATAGAGAGATGCAAATTTTAAGCACGTTAGTTTTTTTTTTTAATCTTAGATTTGCATTTATAATAACATGAGAATATTAATCTTCCTTGATATAGTTCTTCCCCTCTCCCCAGGATAAAAACTAAGAAAATAAATAACTTTTCATTGCATTACACTTTTCATATATATATTTTCATTATACTATACTTTTCATATATATCTTATGTGACAGAGCTACAATGCAATGCAGATGTATGTATTCACTGTATCTCATATTAAAAGCTATTCAATAAGACTTTAAAATGCAAAAGAACATGATTAATTTTTTTGTTTTAATTTTTTATTGTGATGATGTGAAGTACAATTCAGGGTTAAGTACACAAATGTTCATTATGCAGGTACCCTTGTTGATGATGTGTGGCTCCCCTTTGCCTTGCAGTTTCCAACTACTGCCAATCCCTTTCTTAAAGTATTATGATAATTGTTCAAGGTTCACTTATGAGTGAGAACGAGTGGTACTATGTTGTTTGTTTCTGTGATAAATCACTGAGTATTATTGACTGTAAAGCCATCAATGTTTCTGCAAAGTCCAAATATTTGTCCTTCTCTATGGCTACATAATATTCCATCGTGTATATGTACCACTTTTTTTTTTTATCCAGTCCTTTTTCGATGGGCAGCACAGTTGGTACATGTTTTTTTGTGTGTGTGAATAAAGCAATAAACATGCATGTGCAGGTATCTTTTTCATAGATTGATTTGAGTTCTTCCAGGTATATTCCCAGTAGACAGATTGCAGAGTTACACGGAAGGTCGATTTTTAGATCATTTAGTAATCACCACACTGTTTTTCACAGAGGTTATACTAGTTTACACTCCCACCAACAATGTAGAAGCATTCCCTTTTCACCGCATCCTCTCCAGCATGTGTTGTTTTTTGACTTATTGATGATGCCATCCTGACTGCAGTTAGGCGTTATCTCAGTGTGGTTTTAATATGCATTTCTTTGATTACTAGTGAGGCTGAGCATTTTTTCATGTATCTGTTGTCTGCTTGTATGTCTTCTTTTGAGAAATGTCTATTCATATCTTTTGCCCACTTTGTAATGGGGCTGTTTGCTTTTTTCCTTTCAGCACGTTTGAGTTCCATGTAGGTTTTAGATGTTAGGCCTTTGTCATATATACATTTGGCAAATATGTTTTCCCTGTCTGTGGGCTGTCTCCCCACGCTCCTGATGATTTCTTTGGCTTTGCAGAAGCTTTTCAATTTGATGAGGTCCCACTTGTCTATTTTATCTCTTAGGACATGGGCACTTGGACTTTTGTTCAAGAATTGGTTGCCAGTTTCAATTTCCATAAGGGTATTTTCTAAGGTTCTTATAGTTTGAAGTTTTACGTTTAGGTCTTTGATCCATTTAGAGTTGGTTTTTGTGTATGGTGATAGGTAAGGGTCTTGTTTTAACCTTCTGTATGTGGTCAGCCAGTTTTCCTAGCACTATTTACTGAATAAGTTCTTGCCCCAGTGGTTAATGGTAGAGGCTTTGTCCAAGATGAGTTGGTTGAGAAACTGAGGTTTTGCTTCCAGAATCTCTCTCCATTGGTCCATGTGCCTGTTCTTGTACCAGACTATTTTGATTATTTGTAGCTTTATAATAAAGTTTAAAGTCTGGAAGTGTGATACCTCCTGCTTTGTTTTTTGTTTTGGGGGGTTTTTTTGTTTTTGTTTTTGTTTTTTACTGAGGATTGTTTTGGCTATTCATGGTTGTTTATCTTCCCATATGAATTCCTGTATTGTTGTTTCCAGGTCTGAGAAGATTGCTGCTGGCAATTTAATGGGTACTGCATTAAATCTGTATATTGCCTTGGGTAGGATGGACATCTTAACAATGTTGATTATTTCAATTCATGAGCATGGAATGTTTTTCCATTAGTTTGTGTCATCTGTGATTTCTTTGAGCAGTGTTTTGTAGTTTTCATTGTAAAAGTTTTTCACTTCTCTGGTTAGGAAGATGACAAGGTATTTCATTTATTTTTGTGGCTATTGTGAATGGGATTGTGTTTTTCATTTGGGTGTCTGTTTATCGTTGTTGTATAGGAATGCAACTGTCTTTTGCACATTTATTTTATACGCTGAGACTTTGTCAAAGTTCTTTATCAGTGCAAGGAGGTTTTTGACAGAGTCTCTTGGGTTTTCGAGGTATAGAATCATGTCGTCTGCAAAGTGGGATAGCTTAACTTCCTCTTTTCCTGTTTGGATACTCCTGATTTCCTTATCTTGTCTTACTGCTCTAGCTAGCACTTCCAGTACTATGTTGAACAGGAGGGGTGAGAGTGGGCATCCTTTTCTTGTTCTGGTTTTCAGGGAAAATGGTTCCAATTTCTGTCTGTTTCAGAATTTTTTATTTTGACCTTTTTATTGCACTGGTTACAAACAAAAATTGTATGAAATTAATTATACTATACATTTCTAACTTTCTTTTGTTACTAAAAAAATAAAAATTTTACGTCTAGAAATATGTTACTATCAACAAAATAAAAATTACTTTGACTGTAAGTCATAGGATAGGATTTTAAAGTTTTGCTTTGTACTTAGAAGAAACTTTAATATCATATTTTTCTTCTCGCAACGTTTATTTTGAAAATATAGTAGAATTAGAATCTTTCTAATTGATCACATTAATAGTTTTGTTCAAAAATATAGTGTGCTATTCTAAACAGTTTATTTCTAGTAGATGTCTTCTCTAGTGTTGCTTTATCTTATCCTAGAATTTTTTCTAGCTCTGAAGTCTATGTTTTTACTGACTGACTTTTTAGGGAAAAATTATTATTATTATGAACTATTTCAGCATATTCTGCTTAGGGTTTCTTTAGTATTTATTGGGGATATTGTTTTCATTTACTTGTAATATGTAAGTTACTAGTCTTATTGACATTGTAATTCATGTAAAACTCATAGAGAGAGATACTTCTCTACTTTACTATCAGGAAAGACAGCTTTTTATTGAGAAAGGTCTGAATTTTTTATTGAAAAGGGTCTCTGGTCGGGAGTTACTAGCCCACCATTTGATTCTCACTTTCCAGTAAGCTTATTTTTCTGCCTTCCTGTAATTTTTACCATGCCTTTTATAGTTTTCTAGAGACTCTCTCAGAGTACCAGACGGGATGATTGCAATCTGAGTCTTTACAAATATGGTGTCATCGTGTCTGTAGTATCTCTGTTGCTTGTGCTCAACTTTTTGTCAGCACTCTAGCTGGCTCACATCTGTAGAGCTATAAACTATCACAGTTACAGTAGCACACTAGTTAGATGTTTTCTCTGAATATATTCACTTATTGTTTATGAAAACAACAAAAAAATCCTCTTGCTAGCAAGATGTTTTCTCGGAATACATAGCCTTTCTGAAAGCTTTTACCAAATTGCCTCTTCTCATACAGCCTCCTGCAAAATGTAATTATTTAGCCACGGCTTACAGCTCAGTACTTTGGTCCTACAACAGACCTATTTTATTGGAATCTCCGTATAGAGCCTGATAACTGAGTCTCACTCTGTCATATAGCCTGAAGTGCAGTGGCATGATTATGGCTCACCACAACCTCGACCTCCTGAGCTTAGGCAATCCTTCCACCTCAGCCTCCTGAGTAGCTGGGTCTATAGGCATGCACCACCATGTCCAGCTAATTTTTAAAAAAATTTTCTAGAGATGAGGTTTCACTGTGTTACCGAAGATGGTCTCGAACTCCTGGGCTCAAGCAATCCTCTCGCCTCAGCCTCCCAAAGTGCTGGGATTGCAAGTGTGAGCCATCACACCTGGCATGATAATGTGTTTTGTTTTGTTTTGTTTTGTTTAAACAAATACTCAGGCCAATTTCATGTACACAACATTGAAAGTTATTTTGAGAACCATCGACTTAGGTTGACTGATCAACATATTTGATCCTTGAATAGGATAATAAAATTTGAAGAATACTTTTGGAGTATGGCTGGGCAAGGTAAGGATTTCACACTCTACAACAGATCATGCCAAAAGTTTGACTGGGATATGTCTAAATGACATCCTAAAATTTCAGATGACACGACAGTGATAGCTTATTGCTAACAACTGACACAAACAAAATACTTTGAGTGGCAAGCAATTGAGGTTTATCTCTGTTTTCATGAAGAACTGTTTTATTTCATATCTTCTATTGAAATCACTTTTAGTTTAAGCCAAACATTTAATGAACGACGTGCTTAGGAATTTCAAGCATAACATTCAGCAGTCTCTGGGGAAATCAAACACAGTGGCATTCTTTGTCACCTGGATGTAGATAATGCCTATTTATATCTGTTCTTTCCAGCAAATCCTGAAGGACTTGGCCTCTGGGTATCATATTACCTATATCATATCTGCCATTTGGTATAGAGCCTGGTAAGAACTAATACTGCCTCAGAGAAGTGAATGTAACCTCATGAATAAAAAGACGACCCCAAGGATAGGCTGAGAAACATGTAACTATCAAAAAGTAGAGGAGTATTTTATTAGAATGTCAGAGTGGAATTTCAGCTTATTTTGTTCAGTGACAGTGGTGACCCAAGATACTTTCTTTTACCACTAGCTCAACAGAAGCAGACTTGCTTGCTTGCTTTCCTTATATCCTTCCTTCCTCCCACTCTTCCTCCCTCCCTTTATTAATTTGTTCTCTCACACTATTTCTGCTGTTTGTTAGCTTTGACTAAACAATTAATTTGCTTCACTTTAAGCAGGATTATATTATGGTACAGTGAGAAGATCATAGGAAAGCTTTAAGTATTTCTGTTAATGTTAATACTAAGCAAGATAGTCTATTCTGTCTTACTAGTTCAAAATTATCTTTTCCTAAACATTAGTATTCTAAGAAAGAAACCGAAAAGGAAATAATTTTAGTATTCTGGGTATCTTAGCCTACAAAGGAGACTAAGGACTAGTGTCATTACTACAGTCTTACTAGATAATACATTTTGAAATGCTCTCTCACTTAGAATTACTTGGTGGTGCAAACTGAACTGTGTCCCCCTAAAATTGAGATGTTGAAGCCTTAACCCCCAAGGTGACTGTATTTGGAAATATAAGGTCTTTAGGAGGCAATTAAGGTTAAATTAGGTCATAACTGAAGGACCTTATAAGTAGAGGAAGAGAGAGACCCCCCCACCCATCTATGTGTGCTTACAAAGAGGTCATAAAAGCACACAGCAAGAAAGTGGCTGTTTTCCACCCAAAGGAAGTGCCCTCACCAGACAACAATTCTGCTGGAATTTTGATCTTAGACTTTCAGTCTCCGAATTGTGAGAAAATACATTTCTGTTATTTAAGCTAGTGGTCCCCAACCTTCTTTGCATCAGTACCAGTTTTGTGGAAGACAATTTTTTTTCACTGACAGGCAGAAGGGGGGACATAGGAATGCACAGTCGAACCTCACTTGTAATTACCACTTCAGATCCACCTCAGATCATCAGGCATTCGATTCTCATAAGGGACACACAACCTAAATCCCTCACATGCATTTCATGTGCTCTTATGAGAATCTAACACCACTGATCCAACAGGAGGCAGAGCTCCATTCACCCACCACTCATCTCCTGTCTTGCCAGGCCACAGACGAGGAATTGGGGACCCCTGGTTTAAGCCACTCAGCCTATGGTATTTTGTTATGGCATCTGAGCAGATTAAGACATGGTAAAAATAATTCATTCTATCATATGCAGAAAAGCAGATCTCTCATTTTATATAGGCTTTCATCAGGAAAGGTATGACTCTCCTACTGGAAAAAACTTAGCCACAACTAATTTTAGAGATAGTCAAGTTTATTTAAAAGTAGTAAGGCAGTCAGTCCTTTTGACTTCTTGAAAGTGTTGTCAAAGAAAATATGAGAGTTCTAACTTACGTTCTCTTTTTAGGTTGACAGTAAATTATCATCTTGCTTGCTTGCTTGCTTTTGCAATAATTTCTGTATTTGGAAAGAATACATGGTTGTTGATGCCTATAATCCCAGCTCTTTGGGAGACTGAGACAGGAAGATTGCTTGAGCCCAGGAATTCAAGATCTGCCTAAGCAACATAGCAAAACCTTGTCTCTACAAAAAAGTTAGCTGGGCATGGTGGCACATGCCTATAGTCCCAGCTGCTTGGGAGGCTGAGGCGGAAGGATTGCCTGAGCCTAGAAGATTGAGGCTGCAGTGAGCCATGAGAGTGCCACTGCACTCCACCTTGGGCAACAGAGTGAGACTCTGACTCAACAAAATAAAGAAAAGGAAGATGTTCTTAGATTTCAAGTGTCTGTTGGCCTTGTTCTGAGAGGTAGGGAATAAAGGACTGAATCAGGCTAAACGGATTCATACTGGTACTTTCTCATGGTGTATTCAAGAAGGGGGAAAGAAAATGAAAAGATTTGTATGTCATTTCATACTGATTTGAGTAAAACTGCACAAAAAAACTGGACAGAAAGAATTCATGTAGTGAAAGATAATCACAGCAGTGTTTCCTCTAGCTGTTGACAAGCTCTTGTTTCATTTTTTAATCATGTATTTTAAAGTGAAAGAAGGAACCAAAAGCATTTCTGTGGATTTGCCCTGAACTGAGACAAACTGTCATTTGGGATTCATCCAACAATATCAAATCTTAGTTTCCTTCATTTTCCATGTACCGGATATTATAAAATTGTCTTTTTAAAAAATAAATTACATTTTTAAAAAATAATCAAAATTCAAAATCACTTACATCAATTGGGATTGATTTAAGCATTTTTTTTCTATTAAGGAACAGTATGCCAAAACAAATAGATGCCAGCATGTGTTTTATCAACAAATAAGGGAGAAATAACAATTAATGTGAATCCTACATCTTATTTTGTTCAATGGAGCTATTTACTGTCATATATGTATTTTATATATATATATATATATATATATATATATACACAAACACACACACACACACACACACACTATATATGTAAATAAACAACTTTTTGCACTCTGCATATGTTAATATTTGGTCATTTAAAGCAGTCATTTTTGGGGTTTATCAAACAGTCTGATTGTTTATATATTTTGCTCTCAAGGCTGATAATTAATATCATCTTGATACATAAGGGACTTGAGTAAGTTTAAAAGCATTATTCACTGGCAGGAGAAATTAATTCAGTCATAGTTTACTGTTACTCAACTAATAATAGGCATAAACCAGTGGACATTACTGTTTTATCATCAGTGAGTCATATGAGTAAGTCATGTGAGTAAGAGAGAGTAAAATTTTGAAACTTTTGAACCTTACATGATTAGTGATCTTATTGGCTACTTACTGGGTAGTAATCCTAATATTTTGCATGTATTATCTAATTTACTCCTCGTATTTTATTATTTCCATCAAAGAGCTTGACAATTTGAGGTTTAGAGTAAATTTTTCAAGGTCTAATTGTGGCAGATCCAAGATAGAGAAACCACTTGAGACAATTTTACAAACTACTAAACTACACTGTTGCCTTTATGCAGTCAGTTTCAGTGTCTGTTTTACAGAATAGGAAACTGAGTCCCAAATTATTGATCAAGTAACAATTAGTTTCTTAAATTGAATGACTGTTATCAGCACTGGAAATTAAGACTCCTAAATTCAGTTTGCTTTTCATTACAGTAGTTACTTTGTCAGATAAGAACCTATTAGTCCACCCAGGCCTTATTTTCAGAACAAAATGTTTAAAAGGGAGTATCTACTACCAACACAACTTTAAATTAATATTGAAAAAGAAGAGCATATGTACTGATATTATCTTTTCCATGAATTTAGTAATAAGTTAAATGAAATGAGGTTGATTTCATGTACTGAAATACAGTATATTTAGCTTAATTTCCATTTGCTCTTGACATTGCTATGTAAGAGGTATATAACCAGTATTATTAAACTAACTATATTATTTTTGTTTTCAAGTATGTTACTTGAAGCTAAGAAAATAATGTCATTTGTATATATTTCTGCCATGCTATGCAAACACCTAATTTTTCTTCTAAATAAAATTGGGACTTAAGTCATAGGTCATAGTAATTTCTTATCAATAAGTTTTTATGAATCAGTCATTCTTTTTATTTTGGGATATGTTCTATGAAGTATTCAAACAACATTTATATTAATGGTTTGTCAAAACATTTGTCTTTATGTAAAAGTTGATAGGTATACAGTATCAAAGACTGCACACATTTTCTTCTTGACTAGCCATCTAATCTGCAAATGCATTGCCACTGTTACTACAAGATAAATGTATACTTTGTAATAAACTACCCTTAATTACTGATACTTCCCTCACTCATGAGAATTACTAAAAAAATCACAGAGGGAAGTAAATCATCATGCTTTAGCTATTAAAGGAATTCATTACTCAGTGTTCTTTCTTTCAAAGGATTTTGGAAGTAAATGCATCCATTAAATACAAATTTTTAAGACAAGCTTAAAATTGTGAACTTTACTTTTATCTTAATTAAGTCATTGCTAAAGGAGGCCCCATTAATGAAAGATAACTATCTAGGGTCAGTACTTAAGACTTCTGGAACACTTGTTTATTCTTCTTGTATTTGTTCTTATGACTTTTAATGTGCCAGTAATCTCTGTTGCAAGACAATATGTTCTTGTAGTTTGTATGTGTGAGCTCCTTGAGAACATAAGATTTTTCTTTTCTCCTGTTACCTTTGTATTCCCATTGCCTACATTACTGCCTGATACATTTTAATTGCTCTAAAAAATTTGCAAATGAATTCGAGTTTATTAAATCCTGAAGTCTCTTGGGGTATCTCAGTCTTGATATGATTTTGAAGACCAAAAAGAAGGAAGTGAAATGTCAATATAGTTCTTAATATCCTCTTTTAAAAATAATCAATTCAACACACTATATTCACCTTTGAAAATATATTTTCTGAATGGCGTTTGTTTAGAAGATGCAAATAAGTATTTCTTGACTTTTTTGGCTAAGATCAAGTGTAGAAGATACAGTTTGTTGGCAATAGAGTCTATAAAATGATTTATCCTTGATTACTTTTGATTAATTATACTTTTCTGTAATATACCATTATTATCTTATTTGATTTTTAGGACAGTATTCCAAGGTTTTGAGGAATATCTTCCTATTCCAATTTGTTTATTTGCTTGCTTTTTTCTTTTCATTTCAGTAGCGTTTGGGGTACACATAGTTTTTGGTTACATGGATGCATGTTATAATGGCAAAAATGCCTGGGCTTTAAGTGTACGTACCTCCCCATCTGTGCACATTGACCCAACAGGTGATACTTCATCCCTCCGTCCCTTGTCACCTTCCCCCTTCTGAGTCTCCAGTGTCCCTTATACCATTCCATATGCCTTTAGAGATCTGTAGTTTAGCACCTGCTTATAAGTGGGAACGTGGTGTTTGGTTTTCTCTTCTTATGTTACTTCACTAAGGATGATGTCCTCCACTTCCATCCAAGTTGCTGCAAAAAGACATCTTTTCAGTTCTTTTTATGGCTGAACAGTATGCCATAGTATATGCCATTTTTATTGTCCACTGATTAGTTGATAGGCATTTAGGCTGAATTCACAAGATTTGCAACTGTGATACACATGAGTGCAGGTATTGTTTTTGTATAATGACCTTTGTTCTAGTGGGATTGCTGAATCAAATGGTACTTTAAGATCTTTGAATAATCTCTGATTTCCATAGAAGTTGTACTAATTTGCACTCCCACTGTCTGTGTAGAAGCATTCCCTTTTCACTGCATCTATGCCAGCATCTGTTTTGTTTTGTTGTTTTGTCTTTAAATATTGGCCATTCTGACTAATGTAAGTTGGTATCTCATTGTGGTTTTAATCTCCATTTTCATGATAATTACTGATGTTATGCATTTTTTAATGTTTTTAATTTTTGTTCACCATTTATATATCTTCTTTTGAAAGATGTCTCTTCATGTCATTTGCCACTTTTTAATGGAGTAATTTAGTTTTGGTTCTTGCTGATTTAAGTTCTTCATAGATTCTGTGTATTAGTCTTTGTTGGGTGTGTAGTTTGCAAACATCATCTCCCATTCTCTAGGTTGCCTATATACTCTGTTGATTATTTACTTTGCTGTGCAGAAGCTTTTTAGCTTAATTACCCACTTATTTTAGGTTTTGTTGCATTTGCTTTTGGGGCTTTAGTCATAAATTCTTTGCCTAGCCAATGCCCAGAATAGTTTTTCTAGGTTTTCTTATAGAATCTTTGTGGTTTCAGGTTTCAGACATTTAAGTATTTAATTCATCTTGAGTTAATTTATTTGGGGGGAGCTAGAGATCAGCTTCATTTTTCTGCATGCGGGTATCCCATTTTACCAGCACCATTTGTTAAATAGGATGTCCTTTCCCCAGTGTATATTTTTGTCTGATTTGTTGAAGAACAGTTGGTTATAGGTATTTGGATTTATTTCCAGATTCTCTGTTCTGTTCCATTTGTCCATATTATTCTCTTACACCAGTACCATGCTGCTTTGGTTACTATAGCCTTGCAGTGTAATTCAGAGTCAGGTAATGTGATGCCTCCAGCTTTGTTCTTTTTACTTAGGATTGCTTTGGCTATTCTGGCTCTTTTTTGGCTTCATACGAATTTTAGGATTGTTTTTCCTAATTTGTGGAAAATGATGTTGATAGTTTGATAGGGATTATGTTTAATATGTGGATTACTTTGGGTAATATGGTCATTTTAACAACGTGGATTGTCCAATCCATGAGCATAGGATGTTTTTCCATTTACTTGTGCTCTCTATGGTTTCTTTCATCAGTGTTTTATATTTCTTCTTGTGGAGTTCTTTCATCCGCTTGCTTTAATATATTCCTAGGTTTTTTACCTTTTTGGTTGCTGTTGTAAATGGATGTGAGTTCTCAATTTGATTATAAGTTTGGTCACTTTTGATGTATATATATAGCAAGTGCTACTGATTTATGTGTATTGATTTTGTATCCTGAAACTTTTCTCAATTCATTTATCAAGTCCAGGAGTCTTTTTGGAGGAGTCTTTAGGATTCCCTAGTTATATGATCATATCATCAACATACAGAGATAGTTTGATTTCTCCTTTTCCAATTTGGATACCCTTTATTTCTTTCTCTTGTCTGATTGCTCTGCCTAGGATATCCAGTACTATGTTGAATAGGAGTAGTGAAAGTGGGCATCCTTGTCTTGTTCCAATTCTGAGTGGAAATGCATTCAACTTTTCCTCGTTCAAGATGATGTTGGCTGTGGGTTTATCATGTGACTTTTATTATTTTGTAGAATGTTTCTTCTAGGCCTATTTTGCCGAGGATGTTTAACATGAAGGAATGATAGATTTTATCAAAATTTTTTCTGCATTTATTGAAATGATCATATAATTATTTTAAATTATGTTTATGTGGTAGGTCACGTTTATTGATTTGCATATGTTTAACCATTCTTGCATCCTTGTGATAAAGCCTACTTGATTGTTTGTTTTGTTTGTTTGTTTACTGTACTGTTGAATTTGGTTTGCTAGTATTTAGTTGAGAATTTTTACACCTGTGTTCCTCAGGGATATTGGTTTATAGGGTTTTGTTGTTGTTGTTCTCCCCCCACCCCAGGGGTGAAGAATGTCTTTTCTTGGCTTTGGGATTAGGATGACACAGACTTTGTAGAATTAGTAGGGAGAATTCCTTTCTTTTCAGTCTTATAGAATAGTTTCAGTAAAATTGGTACCATTTCTTAAAAATATGGAACACTTTGCAAATTTGCATTCATCATTGCATGGGATTCAGATTTAGTACAGTTGTCAAAGTCTTTCTTCTCTACTACCATATATATATATGTATATACATATCTATAATCTTCTCTACATAACTCCAATTTTAGTATGTGTGCTGTCAAGTGAGTACCTATTGCTGTTTATTTATTTATTTATTTTTGAGTTGGAGTATCACTCTGTCGCCAGGCCAGAGTGCAGGGGCACTCTCATGGCCACCCCAGCATTGGCCTACTGGGCACAGGCGATCCTTCCGCCTCAGCCTTCCAAGTAGCCAGAACTACAGATGAACATTTACCACGCCCAGCTAATTTTTTGATTTATGGTAGAGATGAGGTTTCACCAAACTGCCCAGGCTGGTCTCGAACCCCTGGGCTCAAGCAGTCCTCACGCCTCAGCCTTCAAAAGTGCTGTGATTACAGGCTTGAGCCACCGCACCTGGTCCTATTCCTGTTTTAAAGATGAGATCATTGAGGTTAAATAGTTTGTTCAGGATAACACAGCTAATATGTGGCAGATTCAGTACAGTTGTCAAAGTCTTTCTTCTCTATGCCATATATATATATATATATATATATATATATATATATACACACACACATATCATATATGTGTGTGAATGTGTATATATACATATCTATGTGTGTATGTATATAGATATACACACACACACACATATACACGAGACAATGTACACCAGACATGTAAACTAACTATATATGGCATATATATACACACACACAAAAAAAACAAAAAATAAGCTACAAATGTTAGAGATGTTACAGTGAAATGATAAACCACTAAGTGTGAATTTTTTAACCTAGCTATATTTTTAATAGAAGAAAAATATTATGTTCCTTGGTATTGTGACTGGAAATAGAAAATGTATTATATGTTATGATATGATTCTCACATTTGGGAAAGCATTGAAGGGTTTGGCGTGAGGTAATGATTGGATCTTACTAATATTAATCTGGCTGACAAATTGATTGTAGGGAAGAGGTAGGGAGAATACAGAAGGCTATTGCAATAATCTAGGCAAGAGATAAGGACTACTTGGATGAGACAGTAAATCTCGGGTCTTATTTTATAAGCCCCTTTGCCAGTCCTTCCTGAAGGTGGTAATAAGTGGTTGAATTTTGAAAGTACGGTAAGTCCCATAAATAAAAACGAGTTCTGTCCAAGAGCGCATTTGTAAGTCCGATTTGTTTGTAAGTCCAACAAAGTTAGCCTAGGTACCTAACTAACACGATTGACTGCTTTTACACTTGCTTCCTGACATCCTGGGCTTGAAATAGTTACTATTCTACTGTACTCTGTACAGTACTGTAAAGTACACAAAAGCACAACCACTTATAGATGATACATGCATGGGACAATATATACCAGACATGAGAACCAACTGACATAATTGGACATGAGAACACATGTTTGCATCTTTGAAAGTTCAGAACTTGAAGGTTGTAGGGGACTTATTGTAGAGCCAACAGTATTTTCTGAATGATTGAATATGTCGGGGGAGAGGAGGGTAGATAGGAGGAATGAAGGAGAGTAAAGGAATCAAAGAAAAGGAAGGACAGAGACACAGAGATGATTCAAGATTTTTATCTAAACAACTGGAAAAATGAAGTTACTGTTTTCTAAAATAGGAGAGAATGGGAGAGAAGCAGCTTCTGGGATAGAAAGAGAGGCATATCAGGAGTTTGGTTTGAACTGTTTTAATGTATAGACTTTCAAGTGGAGTCTTTTAGTAAAGACTGTTAGACTTCCAAGTAGATATGGATGTATATCAGACTAGATAAAAATGTGAGAATCATCAATATAGACATGATCATTAAAGCCATGAGATTGGATGAGAATGCATAAGAAGGATGAGTAGACAGAAGAGGCTTAAGTCTCTGGAGCTCTGGGATATTTCAGAGTTTAGAAGTTAGGAAGATGAGAGTTAGAAAGTGAATACCCAAAGGGCCTGAGGAAATGGAGCCAGTGAAGTAGGACAATCAAGAGTAGTATCCTGGAAGTCAAATGAGCAAAATTACAAAGAGGGAGAATTCTGATGAAGCAGCTTTTTAAGGTAAATTATGTCAAGTAAGATTGAGATATGACCATAGGTAGGATTTGGCAGTGGGAAGTCCATTGATGACCTTGGCAAAAGTTTAATCAGAGAAGATTCTATTGCTTAAAACAAACAAAAAAGTTTGAAACCATTCACTTAGAAGATGTCTGAAAGTCTTCTCTAATTTTGTGATTCTAATATAGGCAAACTATTGCAGTTGTTATGTAAATTTGGGCATATTATCCTGCACTAGCATATTCAAATATTTGACTCAGTTCTATAAATGCTGATTTTAAGTACTTTAACTGTCAACATTTAATTATCTGATTGCCAAGTAAAATTTTTATAAACAGTTTCACTTAATGTTCCTCCTGTCTTATGGTAAGTTGTTATTATATAGCAGAAAGGGCATGCACGGTCTGTATGAACAAACCAAGACTACACCAATGACTAATTGTGCAATATTGAGCAAATTATTTAAATTTCTCTAAGTCTCAGTTTCTTCATTTGGAAGATGACAGAGAATAACTTTTTTTTTTCTTTTTTTGAGTTGGAGTCTCACTCTGAAGCTCAGATTGGATGGCAGTGGCATGTTTACAGCACCACAGCCTTGACCAGCTGGATTCAGACATCCTTCCACCTCAGCCTTCGTAGTAGCTGGGACAGCAGTCATGCATGACCATGCCCGGTCAATTTTTTGATTTATTGTACAAATGAGGTCTTGCCAAGTTGCCCAGGCTGGTCTCAAACCCATGAGCTCAGGCAATCCTCTCACCTTGGCCTCCCGAAGTGCTGGGATTATAGGCATGAGCATTGCACCCAGCGAGAATAACTATTTTATATGGTTGTTTAAAAGATGCATGAGATAGTATACATGAAACCCCCTAACCAAATGTTCAGCGAATAGCAAAGTAATATAGTGAATAGGAGTCCAGGAAGATAAACCAAATAGACCTAAGTTCAAATCCCAGAGTTTACATATACTAGATGTGAAAACTTGGACAAGTTTCTTCACCTCTCTTAAACCATAGTCACCTATAGTAAAACCACCTAACTTGTAGGGTTATCAGTTAAATGAGGTATTGCATTAAAGCTCCTAAGTGTCAAAATGAGTGCTCAAATGGTAGCTATTATTATTTATGCTCATTACAGTTATATTTGTTATTATCCTTTATATCATAATTATTTAAAGAATAAAGCTGTAGTCTTAGTTTTTTAGTTCTTAGAATCTTAGTTTCTAATTAGACTTGCTATCAAGTATAATTTATAGTATTTGTTTTGATGCATGTTTGTTTTTTGTAATTTCACTATTGTCATCCACTAGTAATGTTAAAAATTGAATATGTTTAGGTAGCAGCTAGATTATCATTTTAAAAGTTATACTTGTCTCCATATAGGACCACCAATGGATAGAGTCAGAAGAAACAGCATATATAATAGTATTCTTTCAAAATTACAATATTAATGAACCAGAAATGGCTATATTTTAGGCAATCTGCCTGAAGCTATAATTATAAAGAATATAGCTAGGCTCAGTGGCTCAGCCTGTAATCTCAACACTTTGGGAGGCCGAGGCAAGTGGATTGCTTGAGCCCCTGCGGGTTCAAGACCAGCCCAGGCAATTTGGTGAGACCTCATCTCTACAATAAATGAAAAATTAGCCGAGAGTGGTAGCATGCACTTGTAGTTCCGGCTACTTGGAAGGCTGAGGCAGAAGGATCACTGGAGCCCAGCAGGTCGATGCTGGGGTGGCCGTGAATGTGCCACTGCACTCCAGCCTGGGCAACAGAGTGAGATTCCAACTCAAATAAAACAAAAACAAAAACAAAAGAATATCTCTGACCACACCTATAGATATGGCAGGAGTGCTATGAATTAGAGATGGAAACAAAGGTAATTTGGATCAAGAAATAAAGAACAGCCTTTACATGAAAATGCTGAAAGAGGATTAATGGCAAAAAAACCTTGGGAATCATCGAATGAAGTTTTTGCTTGTATAGATAAGAGAATACTGAATTTATGAGCAATTTGGTGAATTGTCAGGGTTAAGGCCAGGAAGGAATAGTTTTCTCACTCCTAGTTCAGTACTGTTTCTGTTAAAATACATGTGGTTTTAGCCATACTTGTCAGAAATAAAAACAAAGGAACAATGTTGAATGGACCACTTTTGTGATATACTTATGCATTATCAATGATGTAGAAATAGAGGATATTGATTTATACTATAAGGCAGGGGTCCCTAACCCCCGGTCCATGGGCTGGTACTGGTAATGGTAGGGGCCCTAGGAACTGAGCCACACAGCAGGAGGTGAGCAGCAGGCTAGCATGTGAAGCTTCATCTGTATTTACAGCCGTTCACTATAGCTCGCATTAGCGCCTGAATTCCACCTTCTGTCAAATCAGTGATGCCAGCATTAGATTCTCATAGGAGCAAGAACTCTGTTGTGAACTGCATGTGCGAGGGATCTAGCTTGTGTGTGCCTTATGAAAATCTAATTAATGCCTGATGATCTGAGGTGGAGCTGAGGTGGCAGATGCTATCACTGGATAGGAGTTGCAAATACAGATTAACATTAGCAGTGAGGTTTGATTGCATAGAGACCATAATAAATCAATTTCTTGCAGACTCATATCAAAACCCTATCAATGAGGCAAATGAGTTGATGTACTTCAATTGTACAGCTGCATCTGGTGGCAGGCTTTAAGTAGAATCTGACATTTATTTTAAGTTCATGTGTGGCCAGCCCATTTGATTTACCACTTCCATCTGTGCCTATTTTTTTTAATGGTGAGTTGTATATTTATTTCATTATATATTACAATGTAATAATAGAAGTAGAGTGCACAATATATGTTATGCACTTGAATCATCCTGAAACCATTCTTTCTCACTGCCCCCCCATCTCCCATCTGTGGAAAAACTGTCTTCCACAGAGCTAGTCCCTAATGCCAGAAAGATTGAAGACTTCTGCTATATGGTATTGTTGTTGTTGTTGTTTTCTTTTGTAATTTTTTAAATTGATGGAAAATCTAGACAATGACTTTCATTTAAATAACTGCATAGCAACTAATTTTCATAAGCTAGATTAACAGTAGAAACAACTGTGAGAATCATCTTAGAAGCTGATTATTCTGGATGGAGATCTGCATTAGATTTTCTTTAATCGACTGGCGTGAACTATATGTACAATTCTTCCTAGGTATAGAAAAATTATGCATTTTTTCATTAGGATAAAAAACAGTTTTAATAACTAAATTTTGAAAAACATTTAAAAGCTCAGATGGAATATGTACATTTATAAAGCTAACTGCTTATTTTAAAAACTTTGGTAATGTGGAAAGTAGTAATTTGACATTTGGAAATTTTTTACTTACTTTAATGGTTGAAAAATTAAAAAAAGTATTTGCTCTAATTTGTGCCTTATGCTGTTAAGTACATTTTTGTAGTAACTCTGGAAGTATCATTACATTGTGTGTGTAGTAAATAACTAGTTATATTAAGTTTACTTTTAATATTAGATTGCTATTTACAGTTACATTACTATCAACCAGCATTTTTATCTATTTCCATTCAATTAATAATTTTGTTTAAAAGGAGTATAAATAGGAACTTAATTAGTATATTTTTTCATTATTTATCTTTATGACAAAATAATGATGTATTTATCCAAGAATGTAATTTTTTTTCTTTGCCTTTTATAGAGCTACATTCATGGGAGCAGCCAGGCTCAATTCGTGGCAGAGTCACACATTATTCTGGTACTGAGTATCCTTTAAAATACTGATGAGTTGAAAAGGGCACACAAAACTGAATGTTATTAAATTGATATTTCTCCTGGTAGTAGATACCAGTACTTATAAAAGTCATTAAATTTTAATCTGTAGTTTATGGCTAATTTTAATTTGTTCTAATTAGTTCTGTTACAGTATAATTTTGTTGTTATTCTGAATCACTAACAGACTATACTTTTTTTCTTTTTTGCTGACTGTTGAATTGAAAAGTATTGCTTTTACTGTGCATTGATTATTTCTGGCTAGATTTTCTTGGTGAAGTTTATGTAGTTTTTCCCTATAATAATCTTAATGGAGAGAAAAAATATATCTTATCATATAAATGGCATTTAAACAGAATTATTTTAGTCTCCTTTATCTGAATATATGGTAAGTCAGAAGAGAGAGATTCAGGATAGTTAGACATCTTTTTCTTGAAACATACCAGACTGAATGTTGTAAATCAGATCATGTAGTGGAATTTATGATTTAAAGTAAGAAGGGTAAAGGAGAACATAAGATTAGAGGTAAGGTTTAAGCATCTAATCTGAATATTCTAAGAATGAAGTTACTGTTTGAGCAAACAGCTGTTTTAGGGGAACATTGATGTTAGTATGAGTCTTGTGAAAATGCTTGAAGGTTAAATTTATACTGTTGCTTGAACATACTGAGTTATGAGAATTTAAAGTATGCTTATGGTATTATTAGTACAATTTGATTACTATCCTGGTTATTAATTTTCAAAAGAAGAAATATAGACCTAATTCTTCAGTATTTTATATAACCATAGCTATAAACCTTTCGATATCTTAAAAATTTATCAAGACCAAAACCTCATTTTACATGTAGGAAAACTGGAGCACAGAAAGGTTCATTGACTTACTTTAGGTTAAGGGAAGTAGAATTAGAATTCAGTTTTGGTCTGTTGGTAGTATAGGTACTTAAATTTTCTATACAATACTTTATTATGACCTGTACTGTATAATTTTATGAATCAATATCAGTTATGCAATCTTGGACTTACACTTTTTAATCTGGATGGAAAAGACTATCTCTTAACAACATTGAAGCTTTTGTGTTTTGTTGCTTTGTTTGTCATAACAGTGCATTTGCCTAATCCACCAGCAAAGAGTTATTTGATACCTTCAGTTTATTCAAGAGATCTATATTTGCCTACTCTGTTCTGGGCATTGCATCAGGTTCTGGTATATACTGAACACGGTAGTATTAAATTATAGTGTAGAAAAGGGATGGGAAGACTTTAAATAATTGATAATCTTAAAATGCTCCCAGACTTCCTCGTTTGTAAAATCAGGGTCAGCAGTGATAAACACATGGCATTTCTGTGGAAAGTAAATGAGGTAGCACCCAAAAGGCATTTAGTAATTATTAAAGTTTAGTTGGTTTATTCCTCCCGTATTTTCCCATCCTCCTTACTCAAAATTTTGGTGGTCACAGATAGCATACATAAATATATATTTATTGGTTGGTTCTTTAGCATTTGTCAAAGGGGGAGATGACCTGGGAAAACAATCATTGTCTCATGGTATTTATCAGAATTCTAAAACGTACACTGAGGACATACTGAAATGGCTTAATTCTTTTAGAGGAAATTTGTCGAACCCAACCAGTCATGTAATTTACAAGATAATAAAAGACACCCTAGAAGGTTTGACCTTGAAAAGGAAGTTGGAAAAAAGAGAGACTGTGAATCTTCAGTTTAAACTGCAGGAAAACTAAACATTGTCTTTCTAAAGCTCATTGAGCGGCAGTGACCATCTTCTTCCTGTATATTAGTTCTCAACATTTTTATTTCTTCCACCCTTGATTACACATATTTGGATGCATACATATCTTTAGTCCATTTTTTGCCTACATTTGTTTATTTACCTGTGTGCTTTATAGTTTCAAAATTAAGAAACTACTATGATGAGTATTTTTTTTGCTCTAGTTTGTGTCATAAACTGGAATTAGGAATTTCTATATTTGAGTTAATGTTCTCAAATTTTATGATCTTGTTCAGTAACTATGAGGTTTATGTACTCCAGTTTTAATATGAGATTAATATCTTCTACACATTAGAGGGGCTTTAAGTGAGAAAATGAAATATTTGTACATGTGTTTGTTGGGATACCTCCTCCTTATTAAAAACTAAAGGCAAAGCCATATTTACTCAACTTATTTTTAAATTATTTAAATGTATTAAAATGTTAAAGCAAATGGTAAGAAAAAAGAATTTGTTGCAGGTAAATTCTTAGCTCATATATGCATATGGTTTCCTTTTTATTTCTCTTTTTTTGTTTTAATTCATGGTATAACATTTTAGTAGTATACTTTATTCAAAACTACAGGTTTGTTAAAACACATTAGCTGGGCATGGTGGCTCAATCTGTAATCCCAGCACTTTGTGAGGATGCAGCAAGAGGATTGCTTGAGCCCAAGAGTTTAAGACTAGCCTGGGCAACGTAGCAAGAACTCGTCTATACTGAAAATTGCCAGATGTTGTGGTCTGGGAGGCTAAGCCACGAGGATTGCTTAAACCCAGGAGGTCAAGGCTGTAGTGAGCCATGAGAGTGCCACTGCTCTCCAGCCTGGGTGACAGAGTGAGACCTGACTCAAAAAAACAAAACACATCAGATACTTAGCAACAGGATGAAAAGCTGTGTTGAGACTATTATTTTACAGTTTGGCAGGAATTCTCCAAGGTTTCATTTGATCAATAATTGACACCAAGCTGAGATTTACGTTAAAAAGAAATTTCACAAGCAGTATGAAGTTTTCATATATAATAGACTTTTAGCAGTGATACATAGAAGAATTAAAAGTCACTGTTTTTTAGTCTATCCATAATTTGTCACTTCACTTTTTCTGTGCCTTTTAGAGATATCTATTATGAAGAGAAAGAGAAAAATTCTTTCAAAATCGTGGACTCATGAATATTATCAGTGAAAGTTTGAAGGAAGCTATTTTACAATAATTTGATTCCACTTTCACTTGACATCCTGTTAATTTTTGAACTTACCACAGATTTTATGTAATTTGTGTGTGTATTTTTTCCTTTATACAAAAAAAATGTAAATGCCAGATGGTTACTTTTTGTTTATCTTTAGAGAACATTTCTGCCTTTTAGTTTTCTCCTCCTAATTTAGTAAGTCAGATAATTAGATGCAGTTGCTGTATACAAAGTTTAGTTGAAAAAAACCTATGAGAAAACAGATGGAGTTGTTTGGTATCATACGTTATAGATTTATATTTACTAAGAATAGGATTTCTCTCCATATTAGTAGTGTTTTATTTTCTTAGTACCTTATTTCAGAAAGAACAGAAACAGTTTTTTTTTTTCCAGAAAGAAAGGACAGTCCTAAGCAGTCTGTGAGAAAAGTTATATGCAAAAAGAATATGAAATATTGTTATATTTTCTTATGAAATATGTTAGCCATCTAAAAATAACTTATGCAATGATTTATATTTTTGCTAGTAAAAATTAATCTTATTGCATTTATTTTTCATTCAGTTACATGTTTTAACAACAGATGAAAATATGAGTAAGATATTTCTTGTTAATAAGAAGGTAGAATGACAGAAAAATACTTACAGTACAGTGAGACAAATGCTATAATCAGTGTCTGCAAAGGAAGCAGCAAGAAAGGAACAATACATTGACTTTCAGTTGCATTTTGAAGTGTAAAAAGAAGTTTCACAGACAGAATGAGTGAAGAAGTATATTCCGGTAGAAAGTACAACAGGTATAAAATTATAAAATAAGAGAGAATGCTCTTATTTCAGGGAGATAAGAAATTTATTAAGTCTAGAATACAAACTTTGAGGAGGAAATTGGTGAAAGATTGGTTAGACTGCATAACGAAAACTTTGCTAAGAAATTTGAACCTTATCTAAAGGTAATAGGTGTGTGGCAGTTTATGATGCCTATCCCATACATTTGACCTATTCCTTATTTATGAAGTATTCTAAAGTGGAGCCCTGAATGTCTTCTTGATAAATTTGTCTCTGGAAAGGGAAATTATTTATGTGTATCTCATCCCTGTCTAAGCAACAGAAAGTCAATGGAGGCTTCCTCCAGTAACAATAATGAAGATAAAGTGGAGAAAGGAGATCTAAGAAACCATGAGGCACTGGCAATTGTCCTGGCTATAAAGGATAAACCTAAACTAAGGTAACAGATGAGTAACTCAGTTGCTGTTTAAGAGAAAGAATTGTCAAAACTTGATAGTAGATGTCACGAGCAAGACTCAAGAAAAGGCATCAAAGATGACTCTGAAATTGAGATATGTGTTGAGGATAACTTACTATTAACAAAATTAAGAAATACAGGAGGAAAATCAGGTTTAGAAATAAATATTTAACCTAACAAAATTCCTAAAACTAATAGGCTTCATTTTTGCTTGATGAGAAAGGGCTTAATTTGTTTAAATTGCTTAAGATCATAAAGTCAGTCAGTTGAATAGCCAGGAATTCTTTACCCATTTTTTCTACTCAGTAATATTTTCCAAATAAATTAAACCTCTGATGAATAGGCCAATAATATTCTCACAAAATTATATAATAACTGTATATTTGTTATGTATTTCTGAAAGATATAATGGATATGTTAATATTTCCTTAGTTATTCCATCATGTCATACAAAACACCACACCTTCTAGTATCACAAAAAAAGTATGTGAGGGATGTATAAATATAAATACACCCATATATATGTTATTTGCTGAGGTATAAAAGTTGCCAAACCTGGCAAGGTCTCTGATTGTGTGGCAATTACAATCTAAATGTAAAGACAGATATATGACAAATAATTGTGCAGATAATTATTCACATACAACTATGTTCTTGAAACTTTCCAATGTCTGCAATTCTGTATTACTCAGGCTTGAGGCATATGAATCTTAACTGTAATATTATTAAAGTGCAAATATATGGTTTTAAAAATGATAATTGCTAGAATTAATATGTGTATGAAATATATCAATTTATGAAGTTAAGTATAAAACCCTTTTTGTAATTTCTCAGTTGAAAATTTGAACTGAGTGATCAAATGATTAAATTAAGGTATTTTATTTATTTTTTGGGGTTATAGAATTTGCTGAAATTCAACCCCCCCATATGACTTTTAATGAAATAACTTGAAATCTACTTTTAATACTAAAGACATTTATACGTATGGCACAGTGAAACAGAAGAATGCCTATTCTTCTATTGGAAGAATTATTTTTTTCGTAAAAATATTTTATTTAAAAACTTAACTGGGAAGAATTGATTTTTCTTTTCTTTTTTTTTTTTTTTTTTGAGTTGGAGTCTCACTCTGTCGCCCGGCTGGAGTGCAGTGGCATGCTCCCAGCCTCCGCAGCCTCGACCTGCTGGGCTCTGGCGATCCTTCCGCCTCAGCCTTCCAAGTAGCTGGAACTACAGGCGTGCGCTACCACGCCCGGCTAGTTTTTGGTTTGTTGTAGAGACAAGGTCTCGCCAAGTCACCCGGGTGGGTCTCAAACCCACGGGCTCAGGCAGTTCACTTGCGTTGGCCTCCCCAAGTGCTGGGATTACAGGCTGAGCCACTGAGCCCAGCCAATTTTTTTTTTTTTAAAGTACCTTTTTTTCACATTTATGTTTGCAGAAATGTATTTTTTATTATCTTAACCAGTTTGTCACTGTTTCTACCAGTAGACAATCTGAGAGGAAGGAGAATGGGGACTAATGTCATTTAATACTTGATTAAAATTCTAGCTAGACCAAGTTATAGTTAGTGTCCTTCATAGTCAAGAATGTTCCCTGTGAATTCACCAAGATCTATGTAAATATGCCAGTGGATAAAGAACATATGAGTTCTAAGATTGGCTTTACTGTCAACTGTATAAGCTCTGACCTGTGCCATTGTCCCTTAATTCTTCACATCCTTTAAGTTCTGGGATCTCAAGAACATGAATGAAATAAATATCAGCTGGAAGTAAAAGTGCTGACATAAAAGCAAAGGTTATACTAGCAATACTTGTAAAACAGTTTAAAATAATATTTATTCTTACAAAGATTATATTGCTTTTCTATGAATAAAATATTTGTTTTCCATTTGTTATAATGGAATATGATTTTATTCCACATTTGTGCTCAGTCTTTCATAGAGAGCAGATGTTTCTTTTATTTTAATACGTTATATCCAAGGAGAAATATACTATTGAAGAAAATTAATGATGTTTGAAAGTTGAAGATAATTTTAGATTTAGATCCCTTTAAAAAGTCTCCTATGATATGCTAACATTTTTTTCAACATCTGTTCTCATTTATCTTTATATTGACAGAATTCTAATTCCCTTCCTAAAAGCAACAGTAAACTTATCATGTGCAATTGAAAATGGATTATAATGTAACATAAATGTGTTTGTTACTAGTTCTGTAGAATGCTCAGTGCCTCTGTGTATTATATATCATTTACACAAATAGCGGCTTCTATTTTATGAGGGTGCGTGTCAGTATCTTGACTTTTTAAGTAGTTGGAAAATGTTCAACAGGATTAACAAAGAAACTGTGGAATGTGTAATAGTTTAAATATGCATTACTATGATACTCATACAAATGTGCAAAGTAATACATAAACTAAACCGGGTGTTGTGTGTGGGGTAAGGGTAAGACCTATCTCTAATTCTCTTTTAAAGTTGGTATACTTCAATAAGATTCAGCTAGATGGCTACACCCATCAGTCTAATGGCAGAAAGTAATCTATTTTTCCAGTTATATGTAGAATCTTCTCAGATCTAGGAGGGTATTTTATTTGTCATTCAGCCTTCCACCCAAGAAACACCACACATTAACCCTGACAGATGATGATGTGGCTTTCTCTATCTAAAAATTAAGATTTTTATATTACAAATGTGATTTTCCTCCCAAATAAGTATCATATAGGCTCTATTTTAGCCAAAAAAAAAATGTTTTAATTGATACAACGAAACTTAAACTGGGTGATTCTCACCTATCAAAGTCCTTAAGTTAAAAATGGAAGTCCTTAAGTTAAATAAAAGAGATGGGAGAGAGTTAGAATATTTAAAACCATTTTAGTTTAATTCATATGTCTTAATTACAGTCATCAAGTTTAAAATAGACTCCATGCTCTTTTTTGTAAAGGCCTAGAATGCTTATTATTTTTTGCAAGAAACCCTCTGAGGAAGAGGTTGTATCTATTTACTGATCCGTTGCTTTCTAGCAAAATATTCTACCATGATGTTGTGTACAATCAATGGCTAGTATCCTCTTAGCTTTATCATTCCCGCTTTGGGGTTGTATGTACAAGGGTTTACAAAATTTTTGCTTTTTTTTTATTTCAAGTAAGAATAAAGCTAAATTCCTGTCAGACATAATAGTACATAATTTGGGGGGAAAGCCTTAGGTCTTTTATAGTAAGGATTGACAAACAAGGACCAATGGAGGCTCAATCCACCCCACCTACTATTTTTGTAAATTAAGTTTCAGTGGAACACAGACACGCCCATTCACTTACACATTGCCTATGACTACTTTTGCACTACAGCAGCAGAGTTAAGTTTTAGCAACACACACTAAACAGCTTGTATAGCTGAAAATATTTACTTTCTGACCCTTTACAGAAAAAAAATTTGCCAACTTCTGCTCTGTAGGCTGTAGTCAATAAAGAAAAAAAAAATCCACAACTTTATTATCTCAAGAACAGTTGCCGTTAGCTTTTTGTTATCTTTCTTTCCCTGAAGTCATTTCTCTGCATTTGTTTTTAAAAAGATGAAGTTATATTTTATCTATCACATAGATGTACCATATTTTATAGCTAGACGTTTATATTTAAAATTTTTCACTATTATAAATTATGTAAGTACATATTTATAAATGTTACCCTGATAATGTTTTATTGCATGATTTTAGTCTCATTAAAATTTTATATAAGCCGGGCTCGGTGGCTCAGCCTGTAATCCCATGCCTTTGGGAGGCTGAGGTGAGTGGATTGCCTGAGCCCGCGGGTTCGATACCCGCCTGGGCAGCGAGACCTCATCTCTACAATAAATCAAAAAATCAACTGGGCGTGGTAGCGCATGCCTGTAATTCCGGCTACTTGGAAGGCTGAGGCGGAAAGATCGCCGGAGCCCAGCAGGTCGAGGCTGCGGTGGCCGGGAGCGGCCACTGCACTCCAGTCTGGGCGACAGACTGAGACTCCAACTCAAAAAAAAAAAAAAAAATATATATATATATATATATATTAATTATATATATATATATTACATATATAATTATAAAATTATATAATATAAACTTTTTTGTATGTATTGGCTTTTTTGGTGTTTTATGTCTTGCTTTACTATAAAATCTGTAATATGAGTGTTATTCAAGAAGTAAAACATTTTTTAATGTTCTGTGCTCTACAACAAAAGATTATTAGACTTAGCAGAAAGAAATTATATGCTAAAATCTAGCTGTTTTTTTTTTCTTTTCCCCACTCTC